>CM070623.1:23598260-26344770 GCA_036346255.1 Ampelocalamus luodianensis
GGACAAAGGAAAACTTCGCACCCGGATTGTGGGGCCATACAAAATTCTAGCCAAAAGAGGTCAAGTGGCATATCGGCGAGCTACGAAGCCTTATCGGTGTGCCACGATGTCTTCCATGTATCCCGATTGAGGAAATGCTTGCAGCGCCGAGAAGACCATACCTTCTTGGAAAGTTTGATCTTGAGAAAGATCTCACCTCGTGGAAGCGACCAATCAAGATTACGGATGTCGCGAGCGAGTCATCGGCGAGAATCATCGGATCATACAAGATGCAGATGGAGTCATCACCGGAAAGTGAAGCCACATGGGAAAAGAAGAAGACCTCAAGACCAACTATCCGATCTCTTTCTTGACCAATCCACGAATCTCGGTCGAGATTCCCTTAAGAGATGTAGGTTTGTAACAGCCCAAATTTCAATTTTAGTAAAATTTAAAAGTTTATTTATGTTTGTGGTTTTCTGAATTTTCAAAAGCTTTTTATAAATATTTTAAAGCTAAACTAAATTTATTTGCAAAGTTAAAAGCCAACAAATAGTTGGAAATAATTTTATTAAGTCGAATGAGTACGGAAATTTACGTGAATTTTCCATAATTTTTGGAAGTATTTTGCTATTTTCTAAAGCTAATATGAATTGTCGAATTTAATCAAATAGAAAAGCAATAGAAAAATCAAAAATGGCTTTGGCGAAAAACCCAGCTCAGGCCCAAACCTTCGCGCCGCGCCCACTTCAGCCACACACTCCGCGCGCCTCTCACCTCCTCCCGTCCGATCTTAATCGGACGGCTATCAACTACACGCTTCTTCCCTCTCCCGCACGTTAGATTTTACATCAGCGGCCAAATTCCACCGTGCCCCTTGGCGTCATTACTTATAATTGTGACCGTTGGATTGAAATCAACGGCTGTACTCATCGTCTTGACTGCGCGCCTCTCTTCTTCTTGGCGCGAGCAACCGGGACTCCGTCATTTAGCGCACCGAGCTCCGCAACCGCCGCCTCAACCTCACCCGACTTCCGCGTCGTGTACGCAGGTCGCGCCGATCCACGCACACGATCCCCACTTTTCCTCTTCGTGCAGTGCGCGAAAACCGCGGCGCGCAACCGCGCGCCACGACCTCCACCATCTCGCGCCGCCTCGGACCCTCTCGGCGCCTATAAAAGAACGCAGGAGCCTCTCTTCACCGATCCGAATCCACCATCCACTTGCCCCTGCATGCGCCTTGGCTCGCCGTAATGAAGGTTTCTCCGCGGCGCCGCAAGCTTGGTCGGCGTTCTCACGCCATCGGCAGCGCCCTCGCCTCACCGACACCACCATCATCTTCGCGCGACCTCGCGCACGAGGCTCACCTCACCTCCGGCGTGCGCGGCGGGCGCCCGCCGCCACGACCGAACATCGTCGCGCTCCTTCGCTCGCCGCGGCCACCTCGTCGTGCCCCTTCGCCGCGAGTAGCGCCGCAGTTCCCGTAACACCCTCTTCCTTTTGGTATCCCCGTCGCGGTGAGAGCGCCGCCGATCGCCGGCTCCCAGGAACCAGCGCCGCCCGCGTGGCCGATGTGCGAGCCACGAGCGCCGCCAGCGCCACCGCGGCCTGCGTCGTGGCGCCATGTGGCGATCCGCGTTGCGCTTGCGTGGCGAGCCACGTAGCCATACACGGCCGTTCCACCGTGGACTTAGTCCACGGCCGTGAAGCCCGACATGTAGGCCCCGTGTCGAAATTCTTTAAATTCTTATAAATTCCGAAATTCGGCTCTTTGGCGTCGGCATTGCGCAATAAATAGATTTTGAAGAAAAATAATTGGAAATTCAATTAAATCTCGAATTTGGTTTTAAACTTCAAAAATTCATAACGTTTGCATATGAACTCCAAATTGGGTGATTCAAATTGCAAAATTTATATAAAATTATAATCTAGCTAACTAAACCAAAATATTTCAGTTTGGAGTTAATTTGAACTATGTTTTGAATTTATTTGAATTTGAATATTGAATTTGTCGTATTTTAGCGTATAGACTTGACGACTCGGAGAGTTCGATCAAGCTGAAGATTTAGAATTTCAAGACATCGACCAAGGCAAGTTACACCATTGACCATATTGCCCTATTATTTTAACTTATTTTCAGTTTTAAATTCCTTATTGCGTGCATATGTTGTTATAAATATTTTAATATCTGTTTTACATATAGTTAATTCCATATGTTATTGTATGGCCAAATTTGAATGTTGTACTGACTACCTTGATACCATAGGCAAGATATTACAAAATTCAAATATATGCTTAGCCAAGCTTAGTCACATTCTGAATTTGGGAGGTTTTACACGATTTCTACAAATTGTTTTCAAACTTGACATTGTGGTATTGTCTTACCACGTGAGTTTAAAATGAAGTTTTTATTCAAAATAAAATCAAAATGGGTTTGGACTTGGTGAAATGGTCGAATGGTGGAGTGCAGAGTTTATGCAGGGTTTGATCTGTTAAGATCAAGGCCCATGGGTTGTAGGAATGGCCTTGAAGTCAATTGAGGACCGGTCTTTGAGCCGCTTATTGCTATGCCATAACGTACCACCACATGTCTGTATGGGCAGGATTTGACTAACTAATTTGTGTTGTCCTAGTATATTTATGTCATGTGATTTTGTGGGTGCGGTTAGACATTTTACTCCCACTTGGCGCAAGAGGGCTTCAGGAGGGCAGTCGATCAAAGGGGCGAAAACCTTAGCGGGCATGAATGTACTAGGGTAAAACATTGTAAAGGCCTCATGGTAATTGCTCGATCCACACGCCTACGGAGCGTGAATTGGCGACATAACGAGCATGTCACCTCGTGTGGGTAAAGTTGTACCAACTCTGCGAGTAGAAACTATTCGAATAGCGCGTCGTGGTCATGGACATGCTAGCAGGGCCACTTAAAGTTATAATTGTTTTTGGTTTTTAAAATGCTTTATTAAATGTTAAGGATGGTTAATTCTTATGAAAATTTGGGCGGGAAGCCAAGTGTTAGGAGGATCCTTCACTTTATCATTGGAGGTTATCCACATTATAACATTGCTATTTCAAAATATGATTTTATCCATAGTATAAAATTGTCTTAGAAACTACTATGCTTATTCAAGCTGAAAATGTTGTTTATGCAAAACAACCCACGCCATACTCACTTGTTTCCTTATGCATGCATTTAAATTCAATATTGGGTGTGACTTGCGAGCACGGTAGTAGTGCTCACTCTTCTTTGAATAAATCTTATTGGGAGAAAGCTGCTATCTTGACGGTGAGGACCGGACGAGTAGGCCTTGACCCGGGCGATTGCACGTGACGCATCGTGTGGCTCCCACTATTATGTTATTTCCATTGTGTTTATCATTTGACATTTGATATTATTATTCAGACTCATTTGTATTAAGATTATTTATTTAATGCCATTTACGTTTCGTGATATGAATGTGATATTCATTTTTGTGAGGCGTGTACCTGGAAATCCACAGGTGGTGTTTGAACACGAGAGAATCGGGATCCTTCGCTCCCGGGTTCGACATACTTCAAGCTCATGGTCGGAGGCTCAAATGTGGTTGTATAGACTTCAAACTTTTAGAGTACGTTTGTTCTACACTTGGAGCGCTTCGATTTTGTGCGTCACCGTGTGTGCTTTACTGCTTTGCTTATTCTGTGGCTTTATGCGGGGATGGCGATCCTGTGGCGGGGTGCCAACTGCCAAGTTGCACTGGGGTAGGGGAAGACATACGCAGATTTTTCAATATATATACTTTCCTAAGCTAACTAGTTATACATTAAACAAAGAAATGAAGTGCGTGAGAAAGATCACTTTCCAAAAATCGGGAATACATCAAAGGATCACGTACTCTTTGGAAAGCGAGGAAGATCAAGCGGGACCAGCGATGAACACCGCACATCGATCGTCAGTGTTGGAGGTTTCACTACCTCGGAGTTCATTGCAATTCTGCAGCACAAGTTTTTTTTTCGTAAGAAGGTAGAGAAGTCTCTATCTTATGACCACTATATTGCAATGGTTGTCAAACAAGAGTTACAAAAGGAAAAAGCAAGAAAAGTGAACCAAAGGAGAAGAGAAAGATAAAGATAAAGGAAGAAAGAAGAAAGAAAGAGATCAAGTACAACCGAATGTAGAGTTATAGTAAGAGTTGCCACCATTGTCGAATACTATTGTGATACTTGGATTTAATCGGTGCAGCCAAAGGGTGATCAAGTCTTGAATCTTGTGATGTAGTAACATCGTATTGCCCTTAGAATGTTGAGAAATCTGATTATTTCTCATAATCCATAATGTATACGCACAGGCCGCAAAGCAAATTGGCCAAATTGTATGAAACATTTTATCTATTGTCATAGTTTTTTCCAGAAAATTTAGTATGTTGTGCGATGAGTTCGCTTCTCCTGTAAGCCCTAATTTTCTCCATAGAGTGTCTGCAAGCTTGCAACATAGAATAATGTGATCAATCGTTTCTATTGCAGGATAGAGATCGTAGTGTGGGTCTTGCGTCCAACATTTTACTGTCATATTGTCTCTGGTGTTTAATCGTCCTCTGAAAGCTAGCCATAGGAATACTCTGTAGTTGTGTGGTATTGATCGATTCCAAGCGTAGTCCATTGTTGGCTATTTTAATCCGTGAAATGACAATGTTTTGTAGAAAGTCGAAGTAGTTGGTGCAGCCATGGTTGATATAGCCACCCTTTGATCTAAAATATCCGATTGCAGTTGTTGGGTGGATAGAAAAACTCGCGATGCTGGTATTACGAAGCGACTTGTTGCGAAAGGATTGGCTATGCGATATCATCGATTGTTATCTACGAGCGTGAACGGATTTGAGCAGTTCGGGTGAGTCGCAAAAGTGAATAGGGTGGGTAAACTGACTTGAAGTCTTTCCATTGTCGACCAGTTATCCTTCCAGAACATAGTATTAGTTCCATTACCAATGATCACCTTTGTTAGTTGAGCGTAAATGCAGTATTCTTGTCGAAATTGTTTTCCAAGCTGCCGTGTCTGCGGGCGAGATTGTGTCGGTATGTTATTGTTTATATAGCGCATTCTTATCCATTGGAAGCACGGATCCATATGATTAGATAATAGTTCTGCAGCACAAGTTTGGCCCTCTGCGGATGAGAATTAAGGGAAATGTAGGGGAGCTGCAGTCTGCGAGCTCGATCGCTTCAATTTGAATGAATCACCGGTCTATCTGTCGCTAGCTCACGCAACGCGTCTTGGATCTGCTTACTTGTTATCTGTTTTGTGAGTACTGTCCTATGTGATCATCATGTGATTTGGTGGAAGGTGTTAGCTAGGTCATCCTGGCAGCCTGGCTCTCCCTGCATGCTGAATTATTTTCTTGTTAAAAAAATAATGTGTGGGTGAAGAGCTATAAAGTTACGAAACCATTTATAATTGCTTTTAATAAAATAATGTGTGGGTGAATAGCAAGCTCCCCACCTGTACCAGTAGTCCAGTACTATAAAGTATGGGTCTTTTTGCCTCTTCTTCTATATCGGTAACATATAAACGAATTTTTTTTATTTAATCCTTTTTTTAATTTAATTTTAAAGTTAACCCCTCGCAAACTTTATTTCCAATTCTGACATATTTGGTCACGCCACCACCCGTGGCGTGACCAAATAACTTAACACCTTGACCCATTTCTAGTCAAAGTCTTGTCACGCCATTTGGTGGTAGCGTGACAGTATTGTTAGTCACGCCACCACCAGTGGCGTAACAAAAAGTGCGATTTTGGGGACTTATCCTTGACAGTGTTGTTTGGTCACGCCACGGGTGATGGTGTGACCAAAAGGGTCAGAATTGGAAATAAAGTTTGCGAGAGGTTAACTTTAAAATTAATTTTAAAAAAGGATTAAATAATAAAAAAAGTTCCATATAAACTGAGCCAGCCATACTTCTATCGAGAGATAGTCAAGAAATAGGCGAATATTTAAAGAAATTAGTCCATGCCTTTTGAGATTACCACTGTATAATTTGTGCTATTAAAGGTAGTAGAAAAGGTAAAATTCTTCTATATATGCAGCAAATACATACATCTGACTGCTTGCGAAGCAGAATTCCAAGATGTCAGCAACGAGCACATCATTTTTAGCACTAGTTTTCCTTCACTTCTTCAATTACTCAACATGATAACATGTCGTACGATTTGCGAATATCAGAACATCCAGTAGATGACGTAATTATTAACAAAAGCAATGCAAAAAAACAAGCATTTAACAATGCCAGTTATCTGGCACCCGTTATTATTCGCATGATCTGGCAATGGCATGATAATTAGTATTCCGATTTTACAATTGCAAGCAACATTTGCCGTCGTCTATGCACAGTAACTCTGGTACGTTGATTCGATCGCCAGGATCTCAGCTCCTTGTCATCTCATCCTTATGTCCAGAACGTCCAGCTGCCAAGGTAACTGAAAATTCCTCCAAAGCTGCTGCCTTAGAGAGCAGAAATTTTGCGAGCATCCTTTCGAGGGCCGCCCTTTGTACTTCACAAGATTGATCCTTCTCACCCTATGGTTCAAGCACATGATGGGAGTCATCCACAAACTTCTGGGAACAAATATCTTGCATCTATAGTCAACTCCTCGTCGTCATCGTTTCCCGGTTCGCTATCTGATTCAACATCGGAGAAGCAGTCAATCTTATTTGGAGGCTCAGGACACAGGGAAACAGCGACAGTACTTCCAGGTTCCGGGTGTTCTGAAGCAAGACGGCCACCGACCGAATGGCGTGCTTGGTGGTCAGGCAGCCCTGTAGCTCCAGCTGCCTGAGACGGGGGAGGCAGCGGACTACACTTGTGAATAATCTGCTGAAGTATGCCATTGCTGGCCGCAAGGAAAGGTGAAGATACGTCAAGTTGGTACACCGGCTAATGAGATTTGTGACGGGAGCAAGTTCCGTTGCTTTTCTGCTGTGGAGGTCTTCGCAGATATCAATAGCCACTGCCACGACTCTTGTGTAGTTTGCAAGTGCGATGAACGACTTGCCAGGAAGGCCACCTTTGTAGTGCAGCGACCGTAGGCACGGGGTGTCTAGCACGACGCGCCTGGCATGGTGGCAGCAGACCATGGCGAAACTCCTCAGGTGAGCGCTGGTCACCGAGATCTTCCTAGCGCTCGGGCACTCCTCCAGCGTCAGATCGGTGAGGCGCGGGCAGCTCGAGATCAGCTGCTGCAACGCCCCATCCGAGGCCATAATCCTCTTGAGGAAGAGTCTCTCCAGCGACCCGAGGGGCACGTCTTGTGGCAAATCGAGTGTCCAATTCGTGAGACGCAGATGGCGCAGTGTGCTGCTGCTGAACAGATGGTGCGGCGTGCTGAAGTACGTGTCATGTCCATTGAAGTCCGCCGAGGATCTCTCCGAGGTGCCGAAGGGCAGAGCTTGCGGCGGAGGCGTGCCAGTATCTCACCATGACGTCGATTTCCTCGGCACCGGACGACAGCGCTGTGATGATCCACTGGTCGAGCAGGGCGAGCGTGGGGTTGAACACGTTGAGGCGGAAGGTGCCGATCGGCGTCTCCGGGTCCCGGCAGAGCAGTGCGCCGGTCACCTGTTGGTCGAAGCAGACCTTCTGGTACTGGACGTTTTCAAGATCAAGATCCATACTCCAAAGCGCCGAGCGATGGCTCCTCGCAAGAACTACCCGGTGCCGCTCGCCGGCGGCAAAGACCGCCTAAGCGACCTCCCTGACGAGCTCCTCGGCCACATCCTCTCTTTCCTCCCCAACAAGGAGGCTGGCTGTGCGGCCGGGCTGTCCAGGCGGTGGCGTCACATATTCGGCAACGTCCACACCATCACGTTGGAGGAGGAAGAGGCGAGAGGGCCAATGACTGGGACACCTTCTACTGGGACGCTGAGGAAAGGCGGAGCTGTAGCGGGAACTTCCTCGACGATATCAGTGCCGCGCTACTCTGCCGCCGCCGATGCAGCGGCCTCAACACGCCGCTGCGCACTTTCCACTTCGCCTTCGACAGCTACCACCGGTGGGACGGGGTCATGGTTGACCAGTGGCTCTCCTACGTGCTTCAGCACAGCAAGCAGGAGCTCCACCTTGACCTGTGCTTCCGACTCGGTGGGATCTGTGAACGCGACGACGAAGATGTGACTAACACAACGCCAGCGCATGTAGACAGCGACTCCGACGATGTCCTGACAGTCCTGTGCGACAGGTGGAGATATCTCCTTCCAAGAAGGCTCTTCTCCTGCGTCGCCCTACGGACGCTGCGAGTCAGCTACTGTCGGCTGAAACCGCCAGAGGTCATCAACCTGCCTCACGTCGATGAGTTGCGCCTGACGGGCATCAGCGAGTCCGAGGAAACAATCCAGCGCTTGATCTCTAGCTGCCCCCGCCTCGCCGACTTGACGCTGGAAGCCTGTAACCGGGTACAGGGAGTCTCCGTTGTTGACAAACGTCTCCGCAGATTCTCCCTCCGGTGTTGCCACAGCGTGGTGAGTGTGCGCATCGACGCGTCTGACTTGAAAACTCTCGACTACAGGGGCGATGTGCCCGCGGGGCCGCTCCTGACCCTGGACGGCTCGCCGAGAATTTCGTCGTGCTCCATCAATTTCTGCAGCAAAAAGCTTTCCAAGAAGGTGGAGTTTGTCGTCTTCAGAAAGTTTCTTGAACGATTTGTGGACGTGAAGCACCTGCATCTGCAATCAACTCGTCTGGGTTCAAGCTTAGAGAACAAATTCTTCGCGGGGTTCCCCTCGTTTTCGAGTCTGAGGCGGCTTGTGCTACAAGGCTGCCTTCTGTGTTGTAGCATTGTCAATGCGGTGCAAAGGATCTTAGAGCAGACACCAAACCTGGAGGTTTTCTCGCTGCACTTGGAGCCAAATAACGGCAGTGATGGGGAGAATGATCTCTCGTGCGATCCGTTCACAGTTCATGACGAGTCGAACTTTTCAATCCCGTGCTTGCGGTGTCGAGTAAGGGAGATCAACATGGTACATTACCAGGGTAACGAGGCACAGAGGATGCTGGCCGAGCTGTTGTTTCGCAATGCGCTGGTTCTTGAAAGGCTGTGTGTCGTCTTCCCAAAGGGCCATTAGCGTTGCAGACTAAACTGATGAACGAGATCAAAAGTTGGGCAGTGGACAAGTCAGAAAAGGTGTTCCTGTAATTAATTATCTTCCAAGAAGTAATCGCGGCATAATTTTACCGGAACATGATGAATAACATGTGATGTTATCTTTAGAGGAAAAATCCATGTGATTTTTAGGATTTGCTTAGGAGTACTTGAGTGTTTTTGGGTTTGTGAGTATCTGAGTTTTTTTTATCTATACTATGCTTGGTGATATCTCATTAGGGAGGAGGCACAGTGATCTCGTGCATTGAATCTAGATTTAAGAGTTCAAAATTTGAGTACTAATTAGCAACAAAACACTCAAGTACTTCCTAGACACTCCCGATTTCTTATTATATGCTAATCCTTCTTACATCTAAATTGCCTATAAACTGTAGTCATTAGATCAAATTCAATTAAAATATCAACCCTTAGAACTTAAATACTCAAGAGATGCTTGATTAGACACCTTTTAGTTGAAATGGTGGAGGTTTATAAACTGTATGCATTGTTTCATGCCTCCTTTTATGGCACCCTTCGAATTAAAAATGGTATCTGAATCTGTAACTAGTGTTGATAGTAAAAGTTGTTGGGAAACCATGGGCTTAGCCCAGCAGCCGGTCTATGGGTGGACGCCCTATCCAAACTCTAGTAGGGTCTCTAGACTATAAATAGGGGGTGCTAATCATTGTAAAAGGCTGACCACTTGATGAAGGAATAAAGAAGAAGAATACCCCCCTACATCTTTGTCTCTCTGTGTGTTCAATCTACTATTTGTTCTTGCATTGTTTGATGTGATTCTACGTTTGTTTACGAAATGATTGTTCGGACTGGACTCGCCAGCGATGGTTCCTTCAAATGTTATCAGCACGATTGACCCCGGCCTACATCTAGGCCTACTCTACTCGAATCGAAAGGTAACCGTCGAAGAACGACGCTCGTAGATTGAATCGCTCTCAATTCCACAAATTTGGCTTTCTAGACTACTTCCTACGGTGCAAATCTGCTCTAATCTGCCATAAGCCAACTTGAAGTCGCCGGCCAAGCCAATCGGTGGGTTGCATGAAAGAGCATATGACGATTGCACCGTAGATTGTACATTGCATTGCATGAATATAGAAATAAAATGGCGCGGCGGCCGCATCTTGATGTGTCGTCGTGCGCCGCGCACTACCACGTCCCACGCCGCCTACATGCGGCCGTGCCACCACCACCGCCAAAGCGCCTCGCACCACCGCCCGCAGCCGCACGTCGCCACGCTAGCCTCGCATGCGCCGCACCGCCACACGAACACGGCGCCGCCACATGCTATGCGCGTATGCACGGAGCCGCCGCGCACCCATCGCACCGTTGGCGCCGGTACACCAGCCCGGCCGCACCACCGCGCTCGACCGCGTGCGTGTGCCTAAAGCGCCACCAAAACGCGATGCTCGGTTAGCCCAGGCGCGCCCGTCCGGCCGCGCGCCGCCGCGCCATGCGCCGCCGCTGGCCGTGCCACACCATGCGTTGCCTCGCGCGCCTCGGCTGGTGGCGTGATGCTCCACACGCCCGTCGTACCACTCGGCGCCTCCGCGCGCCTACGCGATCGCCGCCGACGCCGCACGCACGGCGCCACCGCTGCCTCGCAAGGCCAAATCACCGTGCGCGATGGTGCGCCGCCGCTCAGCCACCATCGCGCCTGCAACGCGCTTGCCGTCGCCGGCGCAAAATGATCGAGCACCGCGCGTGCCCATGCCACCGCCACTGGCCTCCCATGAGGCACGAAGCCTCCGCATTACACCGCCTATAGCCGCCACATGCGTGCGCCGCCCGCGGCTACACCTGTGCGCCGCCGGACGAGGCGCCGAGGGCAGCCCTCCGTCGCCTCTCGCGGCGCCCTTGCGCCGCCAGACCATGGGGACACGGCAAGGGGAATCCCTAGAAACCTCCATCAACCCCCCTTTTTGCCCAGCCTAGCAGGCCGAATGGGCGGCCCGATACTGATCGAAGAAAAGAGGAAAAAAGAGGGGAGAACCGGGGAAGAAAAATGAAAATGAAAATCCCAAATTTTGCGAAAAGACCCTCTAGGTTCAATAAATCGCGAGAAAATATTTTGGGAAAGAAATTATTGCAGAATAACCCCTCAGAAATTTAAAAATGGCGCGAATTTTTTCAGAACTGAAAATTTGCGCTTTAGACCCTGAAAATTACAGAATTCACCGAAAATTCATATTCTAGCAGAAAAGAGCCTTGAGATTTCAATTTTTGAATAATTTTGAGCATTTGAAGCATGTTTAACTTTGTTATTATTGTTTCTATGCAATTTATGTATTGTATTTGCTATTTTGATTATCTGTGATTGTTTATATTGCTTTTAATAATCAAAAATAGCGATGAATCATGAAAAATGCATAGAAAATACGAGATCATGAACCGGGAGTTCAAGAACATTATGAGAATTTTGCAACTATTTTATGCAGATTACCAGCAGTAATCTTAATTATGAAAATGGCTGGCATCACGAACCGGGAGTTCGAAGAGCTAGCCTAGCATGGCCAAAATTTGTACAGAATTTGTGCCAGTCTTCAACTCTGTGGTAAGGTAATCACAAATAAGCAGAAGATTGAGAAGGCTCTCTCTACCTTTCACCCAAATACGGTGCAATCCACATGTAACTATCATCAGGACGGCTACAAGGAGTGTGCCGAATTGATTAACAAAATGCAAGTTGTGGAAGCTCAAGATGATGTTCTGTGGATATCATGGGGATATGCTCATGATCTTAGGATGATGTGACAATTGGCAATGACGTTGAAGGTTTGCGAAAACACGAGTTTTCGGCAAAGTTCAGGTTCTGTCAGGTCTCAAGCGGTCTAACCGGCCTTGGTGGCGGTCAGACCGCCCATGCCTCGGTGAATGGTAGATGGCGGTGGGATCGGCGGATGGCGGTCCGACCGGTTGGGTGGCGATCGATCGGCGTCGATGGCGGTCCGACCGGCCATATAAGTGGCATTGGATTTTTGAGCTGGGCCAAAAATAGAGGGTGTAGGCAAGAGAGGAGGTTCTACTACTCTTGGTCCCATAATTGTTGGAGCCTCCAGGCAAAAGTTCTATTCGTTTGAAATTTCCAGAGAGGTTGCGGATTTCAGAGTTGAAATTTTGGCTAAGTCCCTGGGGAGCGGTCAGACCGCCCGTTGGTTGGCGGTCCGACCGGTAATGGGCGGTCCGACCGGCCATGGTGGCGGTCTGACCGGTTCTCACTTAAGTCGCTGGCTCGTGTGGCGGCGATGGTTGGTTGTTAGGTGAAGTTCATGGGTTTCATTGCATATGTGTTGCATGATGCATGTTTTGACTAACGTGGGTCAAGTTGTGAAGAACTTGTTCCGGTTTCGATTTGCTTGTCTATTGTTGTGCCAGGTTGCTTGGTGGTCAGCGACGGTCAACGGCGAGGATGATCGGGACTAGGCTTGGAGAGCGAGGTTGAGCGATCGGCGATGCGAGTGAGGTCAATGGACTCAAGCATGGTGCAAGATGGACAAAGGTGACGAGCAGGCGATTCGGTGCGGCGGAGTTGGATCAAGCGGCGCGGGGTCGTGCAAGTGCCATGGTGGTTTCGGTGGGAGCCGGATGGGAGACTTGCCGACATGATGAGAGCCGTTGGATCAACCTACACGTGGCGAACAGCGAGTGCCGCTGTCTGGACTCGGTCTTGGAGAAGGACCAAGAAGGGTATTTTGGTAATTTTGCAAATACCATCTTGGTTACCTTTTGCCAACCAGCGGCGCAAGGCGGTGCGTGAAGAAGCGGATTAGGTCAAGAGGAGATGAAGACGGCGCTTTAAAATGCGTGCGTGTGTGACCCGTTTGTTTTGGGCCTTAACGGAACCCATTAGGAAACTCTTCTAGAAGGTCTAGGCCTCCACTATAAATAGAGGAGGAGGTGGTGCACCCCTCAACCCTTTCATTACTTGAAAACTCTAGTTTTTGCTTGTGTGCTTAGGGAGTTGATAGTTGGAGGTTAGGGTTCTAGAGAGTTGGATTTGATTTCGTGCTCATGTATTGAGTCTTTGTCCTCCATTGATGGAGTGGTTGTAAACCAATACCATATCAAATCAATCCAAACAAAGTTCTCTCAAAGATGAGTTCATTTGCTTTCTTTCTCTCTATTTGGTGATTTTGAGTCTTTCTTTGATCCATGAGTTTTGGTTGGTTTCTTGCTATGATCTAACTTGCTGCAACATGTGGGAACCCATCTAGGGTCATCTTGGTCATCAATCACCCACTAGCAAGTTTCTAGATCATATTTCGTTCTTGACTGGTTTTGACCCACCTTCACTCAAGCGGGTAAAAGTCTGAACTTTGGTAAGGATCTTCACGATCGTTGCTTGGAATAGGTTCTGACATCCTTGGGAAGGTGTGTGTCAAGTTTCACGAAGTTTGGGCCTACGAATCAAAAGTTAGATCAATTTGCGTTTTGGTTTTTGGTGATTTCACTATTCATTAGCACGGAGGTCGACCGCCATGTATTGAGAGGTCGACCGATTTCAAAGGTCGAGACCGATTTCTAGTTGGAGGTCGGACCGCCCAACTCATTTAGGTTTTGAGTTTTATGTTTTGAAGATTTTGCTTGGGGTTTTGATTGGATTCAATACAAGTCTTCCATTGTGTATGATTGATTGATCTTCATAGCTTTCATAGCTATTGGAGTGAGATTCGTATTGAATTCAATTAGGAGAAAAAGAGATCGTGCTCCTATTCACCCCCTCTAGTCGCCTTTTCGGTCCAACAAGTGGTATCGAGCCAGTTAGTTCAATCTTGATCTTAACAGGTCCTTTGAACTTGGCGATGGATAAGTACTCCTCCAAACCGCATATCTTCGATGGGCACGACTATGCCTTTTGGAAGAAGCTGCATGCGTGTCTTTCTTGAGAAGCGAACCACGGGGTATTTGGGAGGTGTTGTGATCCGCTCATCTTGCTGAGGTTGCTCTGTAAGCCACAAGCCCTTTTGGCTAGTGACCGTAAGGCAAAGAATTTCTGTATGGTGGGCTTGGTAGGCGGGAATATGATAGGATTTGCAATCTCGAGATGCACATGAGATTTGGAAGACCCTCGAAACCTATCATGAGGTTCTTCCCAAATCAAACAAGTGCGTCGTAGTCTATAAAGAGAATATAACAAATTCGAGATGCGTCTGGTGAGAGCATCGATGACATTTCGATCGCTTTAACACGATGATAAATCGGATGAAGGTGTTGGTATTGAATTTACAGGCATCAAAATGCTATCCATCTCTGGCTGCAATCAACACCGGGAGTGGGAGATAAAGGCTACCGCCATTCGGAAAATGTCAACTTCTCGATCGACTTTGGAGCTGCTCTATAGCAAGCTCAAGACTCATGAGATCGTAGTGACCATTCTAAGAAGGGTAACATGGCTTTGGTAGCGGACCGCTCAAGAGAGCCTTTGATGGAGTCGTTTGAGTCTTCTTCGAATTTCTCTTGCTTCTTTATCGCAATCCAAGAAGAGGATCTTGAAAGTATTCTGAGCCGAGATGACACTTTTGATTAAGAAGTTCACAAGGGCCTACAACAATATGAGAAACAAAAGAGAGCGACCACGTGACTTGTTATGAGTGTGGAGAGCTCTATCATATCAAGACAAATTGCCCTAAGTGAAAGGCAAGAGTAACCACAAGGAAGAGAAGCCGACTTGGAAGAAGCCTCAAGGGTACAAATCCAAGTTTGATCTTGCCAAGCTTAAGAAGGTTGTTCACGGGTCTTTGCCACTCTTTGAGAACAATCCTTGAGCGATGTGGACTCGGAGTGAGGAGGACAAAGAGGAGGAGCTTCCTCAAAACAAGAACAAAGGGAAGGCTAAAGATTTCACGGCATGTGCTTCATGGCGACTCAAAGTCGACATCAATGACAATGAGGTACCTCCTTCCTATGATGATCTTTCTGCTAGATGTGATAATCTCTTTGAGCAACTCTTGAGTCAAGATAAGGCTTTAAAAACTACCATGGCTAAGAACAAGGACTTAGAGTCACAAGTGGATAATTTAACTCTAGAACTTGTAAATGCTAAGACTCTTGAATCTGATGAATGTTCATCTTGCCATGTTACGCACTCTGAATTTTCTAAATTGCAATCTGCTCATGATGTTGCCTTGCATCAACTTGAAAATGCTAGAATGAGCTAGTTGAATTTAAATCTACTCCTTGTGATAAATGCTTAGAGTCCGACAAGTTGGATGCTTCGGTAATGTGAAATCTAGCTTTTGCACTTTACGCTTAGAACGTGAAAATGAAGTCAAAGATATGTTAGAAGCGATTAGAGCTAAATATGCCAAGCTTAAGGACGATGTGAGGCGCTACATGTGCTTTATGTCCAGCTCTTAAGCTTGAGGTTGCTATTTATAAGAAGAGGTCTATGGCTAAAACTTGTGATTCATGTGTTAACTTTAGAAAATAAATTGCTTACCTTAATGATACATTAGAAAAATTTTCTAAAGGAAAAAGCAGATTAAACATGATCCTTGATCAGTCAAAGACTCCTTATAAGAACCAAGGGTTAGGATACAACTTTGCACATGACAAATCTAAGGGCATTCAAATATTGAAAAATGGCTTAGTTGAATTCGATACCCAACCCGCCAAGATCATTTTCAAATCTGCGAGTTTTGCCCAACCATCTGTTCATCAAAGGTGCTTCTCGGTGGTACCAAGTACCATTGCACCTATTGCAAGAAGGATGGGCATTTGATTGAATTCTGTTGGCATAGGTTGAAAAACGCTAAGAAAAATCTTGCTAGGATGTCATCTAATCAACCTAGAGCTTTTGTGAGACATGGTAATTTAGAAAGGAAGAAACCTGGTCTAGGATTTGCTTCACATGCTCCTAGGCAGGATAATTCTCATGTTAGAGTAACCATTGCTCACAATGAATTTCAAATAGAATCAAGGATAGCATACGCTTTGCATACTACTCGCAGATGTGTGTCTCAGTACTGGGTTCCCAAGTCATGTTTAACTAACCCCAGTATTGAGACACGTCGTTCTTCTGTGCCTTGATTTTCAGGATCGCCGCGGAAGGAAGGACACGTGGTTAAATCGACTCATTTATTCCGCCACATGACCGTAGATTCAAAATGGTTGACCTCCTTCACGCGGTCGACATGTGATGTCTTCATCACCTTTGGAGACGATACTCAAGGGCGGATTGAAGGAATGGGATCAATCAGGGTGAATGACAATTTCATCCTAAAAGACATCGCCCTTGTGGACAAGCTCAGGTTTAACTTACTCTCTGTCTCACAGCTTCTTGATGATGGCTATGAGACTATATTTAAGAAAAATGCTTGTCGGGTACTTGATTCATTTGGTGAGCTCGTTTTGGGATTTATAGAGTCGCTAGGATCTTTGGGTGACTTTTACGAATCTCTTCTGGTTCTCTTAAATGTTTGATTACATCTTCTTCTGAGTTCTAGCTTTGGCACCGACGGTTGGGGCACATTGGGTTTGATCATCTGACGCGAGTTAGCAACCTTGATCTCATGAGAGGTTTGCCCAAACTCAAAGCCGTCAAGGATGCTGTATGTGCGCCCTGTAAGCATGGCAAGCAAGTTGTCGCCTCACACCCTTCAGTGACTATGGTCATGGTGCGGACGGGACAATTGCTTCATATGGATCTTGTTGGTCTGCTAGGTTCGGTCAATTGGTGGCAAATGGTACATTCTTGTCTTAGTCGATGATTTTTCGAGATACACTTGGGTGTTCTTTCTTGCTTGAAGGATGAAGCTTTTGGTCATTATCATGATCTTGTTCTTCGTTTGGCTTCGAACTTAGGGTGCCTTGAGAGCGATCCGATGACAATGACACGGAGTTCAAGAATGCCTCATTTGCCTCTTTTTGTCTTGGCGCGAATTGAGCATCGATTCTCTTCTCCACACGTCCCTCAACAAAATGGCGTTGTGGAAAGGAAGAACATAACCTTAGTCGAGATAGCTGGGGCGATGCTAGATGAGTATAGCACTCAGGAGGTTTTGGGCGAAGCTATTGCTACTGACTTGTCATATTGCAAATCGTGTCTTCTTGAGACCGTCTTTGGGCAAGACTTCATATGAGCTTCGTTTTGGTAGAAAACCCTCTGTTCTCATTTTCGAGTTTTGGAGCTAAGTGTTTCATTCTTAAGACAGAAATCTAGATAAATTTGAATCAAGGACTTTTGATGGTTTATTTCAGGTTATCTGCACATTCGAGGGGTTTCGGGTTTTAATGTTGAAACTAACATTGTCCAAGAGACATGCAATGTCACTTTTGATGAGACTAGCCACGAGCTAGATCCGACGTTTCGAGTGATACAGTGTGACAAAGCATCTTTGTGGAGGAAGATGATGACGGTTGATACTTGTCCTCCACTGCTTCTTTGTTTGAGGCTCTGTCAAAATTCAGAACACACTCTGATTGCTTCACCTCCAATTGAGGCTCTGCTGCATCTTCTTCATCGGCAGATACTGCGGAGGTTGAGGAGATATTGTCTCCCAGGCGCTCCACTTCACATTGAGGCGTCATCCTTCGGATCGGATGATTGGTAGTCTTCATGAGCGAGTCACTCGCTCCGGTATCACGATCAAGTCTCTACTCTCATTCTACATTTGTTGCTTCTTTGAACCTGCGATATATCACATGCTTTATCGATTCTATTTGGGTCAATGCCATGCATGAGGAGTTAGAGAATTTTGAGAGGAATAAGGTGCGAACCTAGTAGAACCTTCTAGTGATCATAATGTGATAGGAACCCGTTGGGTGTTAAAAATAAACAAAATGAGGATGGTTACGTGGTTAGAAACAAGGCTAGATTGGTAGCTCGGGGTTTTAGCCAAGTTGAGGGTTAGACTTTGATGAGACATTTGCTCTGTTGCTAGATTGGAAGCCATTCGCATTCCCTTGCTTTGCTTTCTAAGGGCTTTAGACTTTATCAGATGGATGTCAAGAGTGCATGTATGTTAGGCAACCCTCAGGCTTTGAGAATCCCAAGCATTCACATCATGTTTTCAAGCTATCCAAAGCCTTGTATGGTCTTAAGCAGGCCCCTAGAGCCTAGTAAGATAGACTTAAGACCTTTCGCTTAAGAATGATTTTGAGATGGGTAAGGTAGACAAGACCTGTTCATCCTTAGGCGTGGCAATGACTTCCGCTTGCTCGATTTATGTAGATGATATTATCTTTGGTGGTTCTTCTCATGCTCTTGTTTCCAGTTTTTACGAGACCATGTCCGAGGAATTTGAGATGAGCATGATGGGAGAACTCAACTATTTTCTGGGCTTCAAATCAAGCAATGCAAGGAAGGGATCTTCATCCATCGACGAAGTACACCAGGATCTGTGGCGCTTGAGATGGTGGCGCAAGCGATCGCCACTCCCATGGCGACCGGTCGCTTTGGATCGGATGAGGAAGGAGAAGCGTGGATCAACGCGAGTACCGCAGCATGATTGGCTCCATACACTGACGGCCTCAAGACCGGACATCCACTTCGCGGTTTGCCTCTATGCGAGTTTGAGCGTCTCAGGACTTCCCATCGCCAAGCCGTTAAGCGTATCTTGGTATTTACACTCTACCCTCGATATGACATTTGGTTTTCTGCTCTTCGTCCTTGTCCATTCGGGTTTTTCGATTCGATTTTGCGGGATGTCGGCTAGATAGGAAGAGTACCTCAGGCACTTGTCACTTCTTAGGCACTTCTCTTGTCTCTTGGTCTTCTAGGAAACAGTCTTACATTTGCACAATCCATTCTTGAAGTGAATATATAGTCTTTGCTAGTTCTTTGTAGTCGATTTTGTGGATGGTGTCCACTCTTAAGATTTTGGGTTGGCTTTTGATAGTGTTCCTCTTTTACGTGATAACACTTCTGCCATAAACATTGCTAAAAACCACATGCAACACTCTAGGACCAAGCACATAGACATTCGCTATCACTTTCTTAGAGATCATGTCGAGAAGGGTGATATTGTCTTTGCACTTCGTGGAGTCAGAGGCTCGATTGGTGATATCCTCACCAAGCCTTTAGACCCAACTAGGTTTGCCACCTTGAGAAGTGAGTTAGGGGTAATTTATCCCTACGGGTTGGTTTGAGGGGGAGTTAGCTCTGTTCTGAACTTTCCTTGTTCTTCTGAACTTTCCTTGTTCATCTGAGTTTTTTTGGATCTTTTCTGATACCTTCTTCTAGTGGTATTTTCTTTTGATCTTTTTAGGCTTTTTAAGTCTTTTGTGCATCTCATTGTATCATATTGCATTCATATGAAAATCACAAAAAGATGCATTGTAATATAAGCTTTTCTGCTTGTCTTTTAAAATTGATGAAGCTTTGTTTATTACCCTCTTAAGCTTTAGTATTTCAATTCTGCTCAATGCCATGTCTAGTTCTTTGAGTTGCTAGAATTATCATACTTTCACATGTGTAGCTAAGTCTTTGCTGAATGAGCTAGAACTTTAAGACAACTTGAACTAAAAACTGCAATTTGTGGATGTTTTAGCTAGTTGCGCAATTAGTGCTCCTTTTGTGACATTGGCCCTATCAAAATTGCGGTGTTAGCTCTTGAATCTAGTATTGATCATTACTTGAGCTTCTTGTTCATTTAAGAATCTAAATCTGCTCTTGTGAAAAATGAAAAATCAAAATTAAAGATTGTCTTGTGCTTAAAATGTGCCAAACTACTCTCACGAGACTGCATGTCATAGACATGAACTTGGAGATAGTTTGATGATCCAGACGATCTCATGGGGACTGCTTGTCAAAACTGACATGAACCTCAAGATTTGTCGCCCTGGTAGAAGCTTAGGAAGAGTTTGTGGATGGCTCCTAGTCCAGGATCTTCTTCACTAAGATATACCTCTAATCAACTTCAATATTCATTGCAAATGAAAAACTGTTGAAAAATAGTCAAATTGAGCAAAATGATTCAATTCAGAACCTGTTTGTCTCTTAATGTGGTCATTGTTAGCTCTTTGATCTCACATTGACATTTTGACATGGCCAGTATCATCTTAGGATCCCTGTTGATGAACTTGCTAGATTTGACACTTTGCTTAAAATGCTAAAATTCATTGCTTTACTTTAAGCCTTCTTGCTTAGCTTTGTTATATATGTCTTAACATGATCTTGCTAAGCGATAGGCTTGATATGTATTGAGTGTGATTAGAAATGCTAGCTTGCTCTTTTGGGTAATCTCCAAAGCTTCTTGTAATCAAAAAATTGAAAAATTCAAAATATGAAGCCACTCCATTGCATTTCATGCATGCTCCTTCTTATGCTTTTTCCTCATTACGCACTTGTTATCTCCGGACGAGAGGAAGGCGTGATTCCTTGATGACTCCATTGTCAAAGGGGGAGAAGATATTTCGAGATGTGTAAAGGGGAGAAGATTTAAAAAGTATTAAAAAGGGGGAGAAAATTGGAGAATTTGAAATTTTCTGAAATTTGAGGATCATTGTGAGGGGGAGTTTCATATTTGCATTCGTTTGATCGTATTGCCATTTATGAACATGAATTGAAATTCTTGAGCCTCACGATGATCAAAGGTCATATCGAACAATTGTTCTTTCATATGGACCTTAAGTGAGATTTTGACTCTTTACGGAAAATGAAGCTTTCGTTTCTTTTGCCTTATCTCACTTGCCTATACTATTACAAGCCGCCTTGGTCATTTCCATTGCTTTCTCTTGCATATGGACCAAGTTGTGCCTTTCTTGTGAAACTTCGAGTTTTACTTTTCAAACCTCAAAATTTGCATTTGTTGGAAATTGCCAATGTGTTCATCAAGGGGAGATTGTGGATATCATGGGGATATGCTCATGATCTTAGGATGATGTGACAATTGGCAATGGCGTTGAAGGTTTGCGGCTCACGAGTTTTCGGCAAAGTTCGATCTGTCAGTCTCAAGCGGTCCGCCGGCCTTGGTGGCGGTCGGACCGCCCATGCTCTCGTGAATTAGGCGGCGGTCGACCGGCGGATGAGCGGTCCGACCGGTTGGGTGGCGATCGGCCGTCGATGAGCGATCGGCCCGCCATATAAGTGGCATTGGATTTTGAGTGGGCCAAAAATAGAGGTGTAGGCAGAGAGGAGGTTCTACTACTCTTGGTCTCATAATTGTTGGAGCCTCGGGCAAAAGTTCTATTCGTTTGAAATTTCGAGAGGTTGCGGATTTGAGTTGAAATTTTGGCTAAGTCCACGAGGAAGCGGTCGGACCGCCGTTGGTTGGCGGTCCGACCGGTAATGGCGGATCCGACCGCCATGGTGGCGATCGACCGGTTCTCACTTAAGTCGGCTCGTGTGGCGGCGATGGTTGGTTGTTAGGTGAAGTTCATGGGTTTCATTGCATATGTCTTGCATGATGCATGTTTTGACTAACGTGGGTCAAGTTGTGAAGAACTTGTTCCCGGTTTCGATTTGTTTGTCTATTGTTGTGCAGGTTGCTTGGTGGTCAACGACGGTCAACGGCGAGGATGATCGGGACTAGGTTTGGAGAGCTGAGGTTCAGAACGATCGACGATGCCGAGTGAGGTCAATGAACTCAAGCATGGTGCAAGATGGACAAAGGTGACCGAACGGGCAGTTCGGTGCGACGGGTTGGATCAAGCGGCGCGGGTCGGTGCAAGTGCCATGGTGGTTTCGGTGGGAGCGGATGGGAGAGACTTGCCGACATGATGAGCCCGTTGGATCAACCTACACGGGCGGAGCAGCGAGTGCCGCTGTCTGGACTCGGTCTTGGAGAAGGACCGAGAAGGGTATTTTGGTAATTTTACCAAATACCGCCTTGGTTACCTTTGCCAACCAGCGGCGCAAGGCGGTGCGTGGAGAAGCGGATTAGGTCAAGAGGAGATGAAGACGGCGCTTTAAAATGCGTGCGTGTGTGACCCGTTTGTTTTGGGCCTTAGGGGGCCCATTAGGGAAACTCTTCTAGAAGGTCTAGGCCTCCACTATAAATAGAGGAGGGAGGTGGCTGCACCCCCTCAACCCTTTCATTACTTGAAAACCCTAGTTTTTGCTTGTGTGCTTAGGGAGTTGATAGTTGGAGGTTAGGGTTCTAGAGAGTTGGATTTGATTTCGTGCTCATGTATTGAGTCTTTGTCCTCCATTGATGGAGTGACTATAAACCAATACCATATCAAATCAATCCAAAGAAAGTTCTCTCAAAGATGAGTTCATTTGCTTTCTTTCTCTCTATTTGGTGATTTTTAGTCTTTCTTTGATCCGCGAGTTTTTGGTTGGTTTCTTGCTATGATCTAACTTGCTGCAACATGTGGGAACCCATCTAGGGTCATTTTGGTCATCAATCACACACGAGCAAGTTTCTAGATCATATTTCGTTCTTGACTCGGTTTTGACCCACCTTCACTCAAGCGGGAAAGGTCTGAACTTTGGCAAGGATCTTCACGATCGTTGCTTGGAATAGGTTCTGACATCCTTGGGAAGGTGTGTGTCAAGTTTCACGAAGTTTGGGCCTTACGAATCAAAAGTTAGATCAATTTGCATTTTGGTTTTTCGGGCTGATTTCACTATTCATTAGCCTGGAGGTCTGACCGCCATGTATTGAGAGGTCTGACCGATTTCCAAAGGTCAGACCGATTTCTAGTTGGAGGTCAGACCACCCAACTGATTTAGGTTTTGAGTTTTTATGTTTTTGAAGATTTTGCTTCGGGGTTTTGATTGGATTCAATACAAGTCTTCCGCTGTGTATGATTGATTGATCTTCATAGCTTTCATAGCTATTGGAGTGAGATTCGTATTGAATTCAATTAGGGAGAAAAAGAGATCGTGCTCTATTCACCCCGTCTAGTCGCCTTTTCGGTCCAACATGTTCTAAGGAAGAACTAAATCTCATAGCCGCCTAGTAGCAATGTTGGCCATGAAGCCAATGCCAGCAGCTACAAGGTGACGAAGCCTCTCACAAAGGAGAGGGGCAAGAAGGGTAAGGTCCTGGGTCGCACGTTATTGATACTTTCCAGTTTAAGAAGAAGGGCAAAGGACAGCATGAGGCATAGCTCACCATTGCAGGCACGGAGGATCCACAACCATTAGTTGCACTCGTGGATGTGGACAACCCAGTAGCAGCCCCGAAGACTAGAAAAAGGGTGTTTCACCTGTAGCCCGACTAGCAGTCGTATGAATTGCCCATAATATTGAGGGTAATTCTTGTACCCAAGCCCCCGAGCGCTTGACAAGTTGGTCGAAGACTTAGGTTTTGATTCCCTGCATTATTTGGCCATTCGCTTTTTCGACTGCCCCATTGCTTTGGAAATGGGCAACAGAAGTGTAACACAGCTTGGTACCTAACTCGTCGCAAAATTCTTGAAATTTTGCGCTCAAAAATTATTTACCATTATCTGTGATTATTCGACTTGGGACTCCAAACCGAGTAACCACGCATCTCATCATGAACCGTTTTACTGCTTCCGTTGTAATCCCAGTCACAGGTTCAACTTCAATCCATTTTGTGAACGTGGCCGTGGGTTTGATCCCCACGGTCGGGGCCAACTGTCGGTGTTTTAGAACCAATCTTACATAAAGATTGTTTGATTCGGGGGGTCTCCAAGACTGAGATCACGCAGAGAGAGCGACACAGGGATTTTTATACAGGTTCAGGCCCTCTCCGAAGAGAATAAAAACCTTACTCCTGTGTGTATTGTATTGAGTATACTGATTACAATCCGTGGAAAGACTAAGGCTTGTACTCCTCCTGATTGTGTATGCTCGATTGACTGTATCCAATCGGTCGCGTCCTCCATTGTCTCCGACTGCAACCTTTATATAGCTGGCGAGGAGGTAACCATTTCTCCAGGTCAAGAGGCGCCTCATCATTTCATGTAACGGGCGCATTGTTGGTAGTAATCACCAGAGTGGTAACTCCTCTACGTCGCGTGGCAGTTACTTGTCAGAGATAATAGTGTATTATGTGCAGTTATTCCGGAGAATAACCACGTACATTGACTGCTTAGATTCCCTAATCAATTGGGCCCGCTCGTCTGTAGGCTCTGTTGATTATAGGGTGGTCGTAACTGACCTGGTCATAGAAGAGCTTACGACCATGAGGTAGTCGTAGAATAACCTACGACTGGGTACCTGGTCGTAAAAGATCTTACGACCGGAGAGTGATGGTAGAAGAACTTACGATCATGAGGTAGTCGTAGAAGGACTTACGACTATAGGGGTGGTCATAGAAGGACTTACGGCCACCTGGTTGGCTTCTCCCTTATAATTATAAGGGGTATACTCAGGAACCGTATGGCGGCATATTTATCCATAATAAGAATTTCAGATAATAAAATGAGGATTATTAGATCCTCGTCATCTAGTAATCGAATCAGTTCTCCTCGTTCCACTCTCCTGCCATGAGAGCATGAGAATTGGAAAAAGAGAGTTTGTTGACAAGGGATTAGTGGAAGGTCCCCACGGTCGGCGCCATCTGTCGGTGTTTTAGAACCGATCTTACGTAAAGATTGTTTGATTTGGGGGTCTCCAAGACTGAGATCACGCAGAGAGAGCGACACGGGGATTTTTATACAGGTTCAGGCCTTCTCCGGAGAGAATAACAACCCTACTCCTGTGTGTATTGTATTGAGTATACTGGTTACAATCAGTGGAAAGACTAAAGCTTGTACTCCTCCTGATTGTGTATGCCCGATTGTCTGTATCCAATCGGTCGCGTCCTCTATTATCTCCGACTACAACCTTTATATAGCGGGCGAGAAGGTAGCCGTTTCTCCAGGTCAAGAGGCGCCTCATCATTTCATGTAACGAGTGCATTGTTGGTAGTAATCACCGGAGTAGTAACTCCTCCACATCGCGTGGCAGTTACTTGTCATAGATAATAGTGTATTATGTGTAGTTTTTCTGGAGAATAACCACATACATTGACTGCTTAGATTCCCTAATCAATTGGGCCCGCTCGTCTATAAGCTCTGTTGATTATTGGTCATAGAAGATCTTACGACCGGAGAGTGATCGTAGAAGAACTTACGATCATGATGTAGTCGTAAAAGGACTTACGACTATAAAGGTGGTCGTAGAAGGACTTACTAACACCTGGTTGGCTTCTCCCTTATGATTATAAGGGGTATACTCAGGAACCATATAACGACATATTTATCCATAACAAGAATTACAGATAATAAAATTAGGATTATTAGATCCTTGTCAGTACTGCATACTAAGTCATGCAAAAATCTTGCAGATTTATTCATTAAGTCGCTTCCAACATCTAGGTTTGAAAGGTGCATCGTGGAATTAGAATGATGAGACTTAGAAGTGCGGAATCGGGGAGAATCTTCACGAACTCATTATTAAAACTTGATCACGAAGATCAGTACCCAAAGAATAAATCCTAGAGATTAAATAAAATTGGATGGATTGTACTATTTTTCCCTTGTCGAGTTTTCCTGAAGTTTCTCGGATAAGGTTTTTAATAAGGCAATTCCTACAAAGACTGTGAGCGTGTATCATGTACTCTTTCTCTAAATTTTTTCCACCGGGTTTTATAGAGTTTTGTGAGGCATGAACATGTGAGGATGGATGCCCAAGGGGGAGTGTTGGGAAACCATGGGCTTGGCCCAATAGCCGGCCCATGGGTGGGTGCCCCATCTAAACCCTAGCATAGTCTCTAGACTATAAATAGGGGGTGCTAGTCATTGTAAGAGGCTGATCGCTTGATGAAGGAATAAAGAAGAAGAATACCCTCTACACCTTTGTCTCTCTATGTGTTCAATCTACTATTTGTTCTTGCAGTGTTTGATGTAATTCTACGTTTGTCTACGAGGTTATCATTCGGACTAGACTGGCTAGTGACGGTTCCTTAACAAAAGTCATCATTGGCCAAAACCCGCAGCAAAGGGCGGGTGCTAATACTAGTAGTGTACTTTCATTTGGTTTAAATACTATGGTAGTCTATCGTTGAAGTCCTGTTTGGGTCTAGTGATACTTTTTTCCATCTAGAAACCATTAATTTATGTCCGTAGCCATTGCGCATATACTGTTATTAGCTGAATACACGTGCAATCGTACCATGTTTCTATTAGGAAACCATGGGCTTGGCCTAGCAACCGGTCCATGGGTGGACACCCCATCCAAAACCCTAGCAGGGTCTTTAGTCTATAAATAGGCGGTGCACATCATTGTAAAAGGCTGACCATGAGAAGAGGAATAAAGAGAATAAAGAAGTCCCCCATATCTCTGTGTTCAATCTATTTTTTGTACTTGCATTATCGTGTGTGATTTCCTATGAGGTGGTTGATCGGACTGGACTCGTCAGCGACGGTTCCTCAACACGTTATCAGTACGATTGACTCCGGCCTACCGCTAGGCCTCCTTTACTCGGATCGAAAGGTAACCATCGAAGCATGACACTCGTAGATTGAATTGCATTTTCTAGACCGCTTTCAATTCTGCAAATTTCTCTTTCTAGATTATTTTCTATGGTGCAAATCCGCTCTAATCTACCATGAGCCAGCTTGAAGTTGCCAGCCAAACCATAAAGGAATGTCGAGTTAAATTGAAATTTTCTTAATTATTTTGTAATTTCACTAAATTATTTAAGATGTTGTCTCTAGTAAGAACAATTTGTACTTTATTTTTTTCTTCTATTCACACCTTTATGTTTTACATTAAACAACATTTTTGTAACTCCGAACACCTATCCTGAAAATTATGGATTCGCCTATGCTTGCCTCCCACCACCCTTGCCACATCGTCCCGATTCCACCCCTGCAACTGCCCCATGTGCAGCCACCAAGCTACCTCATCGACGTCATCCCTAGCACTGGCGAGCTCCCCGGCAAGCCCCTCCCCTGCCACCTCCTCCCTACCGTGGTCGCTGCCAACCTCCATCTCCCCGGCCCAACCTTCTTTCTCGTTTCCACCACCGCCCCCCATCGCCACCTAATTACTCGTTTTTTTGTTGCTCCCACCACCCTCCCCTAAGCACAAGGCCGGCGGTGCCACCGCCACCTCCTTGTCGTCGACATGCCTTCGCCGCCTCTTCGTCCATTTCTAGTCGGGCCCCGTTGAACCAAAACCCTACTCCGGGAAACCCTCGTCCTAACTCACTAACACTACCATCGAAGATGTACCCGCCGACCAGAGCATGAACTAGCCAGAGCCTCACTTTGAGACTGAGATGGAGGTGGGAAGTCGCATGAATCCTTATGCAAATCACAATATCAGAAATTCAAATGGTTTGCATAAAAGAAATCATGTGATAAATAGATAGCAATTCCATAATTTTAAACTCACAATATATATTTTTTGAAATAGGATCAACCCAGCTTTTATAAAAAGCTAATATCCAAAGGTTACAAACATCTCGATATAGAACCGGCTGGGGAAACCAGCTTACTAGAAAAGCCAACAACTAGTCCAAAAGACAGAAAGACAACAGACACCAAAGAACTTCTAACGACATCGATCACCCAAACAACGGTAATTGCGGACTAGACCTACAAGCAAAACAGAATTAAACTACGAGTCGCATCAAAGTCTTCAACCAATAGTCGGCCGACAAATTAACCCATCAACTTTCTCACGATCCTCTTTTTTGATCGATGGCTCCATACGCAAACAAGGCAGAGATTTGAAAATAACCTCAATCGGCTTTTTAGGAAAGTCTTCTCA
Source organism: Ampelocalamus luodianensis (assembly GCA_036346255.1). Classification (NCBI taxonomy): domain Eukaryota; kingdom Viridiplantae; phylum Streptophyta; class Magnoliopsida; order Poales; family Poaceae; genus Ampelocalamus; species Ampelocalamus luodianensis. The sequence continues at coordinate 23,625,987 of CM070623.1, forward strand.
ATAGCCATTTTATTTATGACTTTCAGGCGTCCACACCATAGCTACAAAACTGAATAGAGCAGTTTGATAATTATTAGCACCCCTACCATCTAACCAAAACTGGTGAAAGTCATTAAGAGATTTTAGAATCTTCTTCCAATCCAAGAATTCTTTAACACATATCCAAGCAAAATTTGCTAAGACCCAGTTAAAGAAGATATGATTAGAATCCTCCAAAACCCCACCGAGAGTACAGTTTTCATTTCCTTTCCACTTTCTCAACTAGAGGTTGGCCGTCGTTTGTAATCTGTCCTGATACAAAAGTCAGATGAAAATTTTCACTTTTAAGGGAATTTTTCTCTTCCACAACTTCATATTTCTACTAAGCCTCACCCCACCGAAAGACAAATGGCGATAAAGCGACTTCACTGAAAACTTCCCAGAGTTCTCTAAAAACCACTTCACCTTATCTATATCGCTACCCAAACACACCCCATCTAACTCACTTTTCAGTTCTTCCCATGAGTCAGCCTCAATCTTACCAAACTGTCTGATAAAATCAATGCTCCACTCCTCCTTAACCAAACAATCAGCCACCTTAATGTTCGGATTGGAACAGATATTAAACAAATGATCAAATCTAATTTTGAGAGGACAATTATCTAACTGATATCTTTCCAAAAAGAGTACCCTCTCCCTCCCCTTTTGGAACTGAATTTAACCTTACGAAGATCATTCCGTAACTGGAACCCTTTACATTTCTAACATCTCTATAATCACTTTTAGGAAAATACTTGGCTTTTAGAAGCCTAAACCAAAGTTCATCCTTAGCTATATTCAACTTCGAGAGCCATTTGCTCAACAGACAAATATTCATTAATCTGGTTTCCAACACTCCCAAACTCCATAAATCTCAACAGACAAATATTTCCACATAGCAGCTTTTGGACCTAGTAGCTATGTTCCGGGTGGTGTAACTCGGCTTAGCTTTGTCTTGCTTTAGGCCTCAGAGTTAGCTGGTGTTCCCAGTTTGTTTTGTCTTCTTTTGTTTTCTGCTCATGTATCGTGTGACATTAGCTTTCTATAAAAGCTGAGAAGTTTCCTTTCAAAAAAACAAAACAAAAGAGGATGGAAAAACAGGGACTCATGGGGTTGGTTTGTTGCTCACTTGAACCAGCCCATGTATATTTTGGGCCGACTTGTTGCATACGGCCTATGTTTATTGAATTGGTTGGTACACTCCACTAACTTTTATGTACATTGAATCCACTAAAAATCACCCTACAATCCATTTAAAAAACGAAATATCAATTATCCTACTGTGAAAGTCTACAATAGTTTTAGAAACAACCCAAATCTATAGGATCTGAACCAGTTAGTCTATTTACAAAGGAGACCCCTGAATCAAACAATCTTTACATAAGATCGGTTCTAAAACACTAACACCTTCTGAACTAAAAAAATCGGACCTTTGATACTCCGAAGTTGCAAAACCGAACAACTTACCCCCTGAGGCTATTTTGTGCGATGGTATTGCGTATGTGGCGTGCGTTCGGCCTGGTTTTGCCATGTGAGCCGCTGACTTGGCTAGGTAAGCTGGCAAGCGATGTAGTCCAAGTTCATGTTCCAAACCATTACACCATAACGGCGGGCCCTACCCATAGTACTAGCAATGCGGTACTGGGTGCAGCATGATTAGTGGAAACACAGTACTGGGTCAGAAAATCAGGCTCTTGGCATGGTTTAGATTAACTTGTGCTTGTCACATGGAAATCATGTTAATTAACCATACTATACTTCCATGGGGAGAACGTCGGCAACGCGTGGCGCAACAATTTGTATAGAGAACTATTCATCATTGGGACTAGATTAGGCAACACACGCGAAACCTAAAAATCGATTCGAATCGAAACGACAACACATTGGGGATCCCCAATTGACGCGCATCAGATCAAATCCAAGACACCAAAGGTACAAACAAACACACGCATCACGGTAAAGAACGGATCGATCTACATCACGGAGAAATGCCTTGCAGATTTGCCGCATGAATTGCAGATCTTGAATGTTCCAGCAAAGAGGGGGAGTGAACCCAAACACCCGCTCCTAATTGCCAAGACAAAACGCAGATCGAGGTGCGTCACGGTGGAGATGGAGGGAAGGGACCAACCCTGAAAACCAGATCCCTTCCTCTCTTCTCTCCTCCGCAACGTTAGCAGCGAGATGATCCTCAAATCCATAGAGAAGGGGGCAAGGAAACAATTATGTACACGTACACAATGCACAAGTTTGATGTCGGTGAGTTGTTTGTCTCGTCTCCGACGGTGGCCTGGGCGGAGTGGGCAAGGCGGGAGGCGATGGCGGAGTGGTACATTGCGTCGTGGAAGCTCTCTGTCTGCACCATCCGTGCCCGCAACTCCCGCGCCTTCTCCTCCGTGAGCCCCCCCCCCCCGAACGACGACGACGGCCTCCTCCTCACCGCCTTCTCTGTCTCCTCCGTCGCCGTCATCAACGTCGCGGCCTCGATGTAGTCGGTCTGCCCCGACCACCCCAGCAGCGGCATCCACCACTTGCCTCCCTTGGTGGACACCCCCACGGACCGGCCAGGCACTCGCGGAGGCGGAGACGGTGCGCGGTCGAACCGTCACCGATGGGCGAGCGAAGAAGGAGACGACGGATGCAGACGGTGCCTTCACCATTTGCTTCGCGGCTTGGGTTTGGTGGTTGCTTCTCTCGTAAGCTTCTCCTTGGGTTGCTTTGATTTGCCTCACCCGCCACTCACCTAGCCGAGTCAACAACCGACCTGGCAAAACTAGGCCGAACAGGTGCCACGTGCGCAATACCACCACACGAAACAACCTCAGGGGGTAAGTTGTCCGGTTTTACAACTTCAGGGTGTCAAAGGTCCGGTTTTTTAGTTCAGGGGATTAGGTGTCCGCATGTCGATACTTGAGGGGGTAAAATGGATTTCTTCCAAAAATCAATAAAGACCACATTTTATAACAAAATTTGTGTCTATACTTCTTTTATATATGGAAAAGGGTATATAGCAGAAATAAAGGATTGCAATGAAAATTTTGCAATCAAATCGTATTGTAGCATCTTATAATTGGTATTTAAGTATACTGAAAATGATACAGAAGTATAATATATTCGTTTAAATGGTATATTCGAAGTGAGAGTATTTACTCCTAGGAGTATGAAATGGGTGTTTCGTTATTAGTTAGGTGGGCGTGCAATGACATAGAGCATACTTTGGCCGTGTGTAGCAGCTAAGCCAGGTCAGGTAACAAGAGGGAAAGAGACCAGAGTGAGTGAGCCACCGACGCGGCATGGGCCAGCCCTTGTGTTGAGTTGAGTATTGGCTGGGATTCATGGCCCAACTTTCTCAATCGAAGTCAGCTCTGAAATTCCAAGGTGCGCATCCTAGATTGCATGTTGTCACCACGGCTCGTGTAGCTGCAGGTGCTTGTTCGCTTGTCGTGCGTAGGCCTGGTAATGGTTTGGGCTCAAATGGGTTGAGTGGGTTGGGTTTAAGGAATGGATACAATTGGATGGATTTAAATGAGTTGAAGAGCAAAATGGACTGGATTGGATTGGGTTTGCTTGTAAAGCGAGTTGGTTTGGATTGGTTCGGGCGAAGTATTTTCGGTTTCATTCGGTTTGAACCCATGGGTTCTCTATGGATTTGGACTTTGGGTTGATCAGTGGGGAAGAAAACCTCTCCTCCGCCCTCGATGCCCCGAGAGGCCGAGACCTCCGCCGCCACGTTCCCCTCCAACCCCGATCTTCGTTGCCCGCCCGCCCACCTACCTACCTGCCTTGCCGGCGCCCAGATCTCTGCAAGCCGGCTATTTCCCTCGGATATGATCTCGACTAATGTGTTCTTCTTGTGCTTCCTCCTTCTCGCTGCGCCAGATGTGCTTGATTGCAGTGCCAAGAACCCCACCGGGCCTCCGTCACCTCGACATCTTCCTCTGCCTCGATCGCTCCGCATCCACCTGTAGCCTCAACATCCACATCACCTTCGTCGGTAACAACATGTCACACCCTTCTAGCTAGCTTACCTTGCTTAGTTTGCTCCGCATCTTGCTAGTCTAGTAGATATGCGCTTCGATATCCGCCACCCGGCCGAGACTTGTGCTATACATCCGGTGTCAACCAGTGCTCCACATCGCCTCGACAACGATCCACGGTGAGCACCGCTAGTTCTTGCATGATTTTCTATGTTCTTTCGGTGTTCTTGTAGCACTCATCGAGGCTTGCAACGCAGAACTCTTCTGCTCGATTTATAGTACATGGACATATACGGCAAGAGGCCGGACAGAGATGAAACAAACCTAGATGAGAGTATGGAACCGATTTGTTAATCACATGAAGCATCTCTGACTCTTTTCAGAATGCACTTGTCTTGGCAAACAACGAGGTTCTCTTCGTACATAAAGTTGTTCCCAAAGCATACTAGTGTAGTACATCTTTGATCTTGATAAGTAGCTGGAGAAACTAGAAGGCTTGGAGCCAGAATCTTGTCAAGGCTGACTATAATACTAGTAGGCTTGTAGCTTCTTCCCTATTTGCATCACCTTTTGTTTGATTAATTTGATGAAATGTCACCAAGAAATAGTCATGAAGCTGTGACTTTGTTCACTTTTACTTGAACTGCTCTGTTGTTTCTTTCTTCTTCTTTTTTAAATTCTGTCTATATAGCTAGTCATATGTAAAAATTTTGCAGGGGACTTGGGGGCGAGGGGCAGGGTGGCGACGGCCGGCGGGGTTGCCCAGCACTTTTCTTGGAATGGAGGACCTCCAGACGCAAGAACAAGGAGAAGACCAGAAGGTTGTGTTGAATGCAGATTCTGCATCTTGCAAATTTGATGTGTTGATATTGTAGAAATGGTTGGGCTTCTCTGGTCAAGATTTGTCTTCTTCATGTATAATGGGAGCAGTATCTCATATATACTACATAAAAAATTATTTGATACCTTTTGTGTACAAAAAATTATCTGAAGATGAGATGCATCTACTATGTACAATTTATTTTTCTCAACTAGTAATTTCAGAAGTGTGATCCAAAAGCTCTGTCCCAATTGCACGAATTATGTCTATGCATGGTGCATGCTGACAATCAGTTATATGGAATTGGCCTTAGTGCCTTCTATTGAGCATATAATTTCTGTGGCAAACTTCTAACACGGTTTATACAGGGTGCATGGCTGCTGTGGATACAGAGCACTATCTGCTGGAGGTCGGTGGACATGAGGGCAAGACCGATTGACTATTTCAGATGAAGCAACCACACGCTCATGTAGAAGTCCTCATCACAGTGTTGAGACGAGCTACACTCCTAAGTGTTATTGTTTGTAATGAAAAGGATAGCATTAAGTAGGGATAGTCATGGTTGCTTCTTGCTAGTCATCACCGAAAATGTCATTTTATCATGAATCCATGCGACGTTGTCATCATTATTTTGTTTTATCGATTTTATTTTGTTTTATCGAATTATCGCAATTTCTATTCTCATCAAGTTTATACAGCACTACTTTCCAAAAGCTCATGGAAATGGGTTGTACATACACACAATACTCGACTTACAGTATATATGTGTGTCGCCACTACAAAATGATCCGGACCATTCAATCCATAGGGCCATGGGGCCATGGCTCATTCCACAAACGGTCCGACCCTTGGCCCGTGGGAGAGGCTCTGGGCCACATGGGGTAGGTCGGGTTCGGACCTAGTTGCACCCCTAGATATGATCAGCACTAGCTTTGTACGGTGAATTAGTGTTGTATGGTGACATGTATACAAGGTGAGAGTGGTGGGTTGGGGATGGGTTGAAATGGGTTAGGGAAATAGGTTGAACCCATATTAGGGAAATGGTTTTGTTTGGTTTTGTAACACCTCAGCCCAACATGAGCCTAGAATGCTACTGAAGGAAATATTAACAAAGCTAAACTAGGACAGTCTACTAAATTTCGGCAGAACCTCTTTTGTATAGTTACTATACGGAGGTTCCCAAAAGATAGAAAGTAGATCATAACTAAATATTTCCAACATCCAATATCATCACTAAACATTAAAAACATGCTACTCAGCTAAAATATATTCAAAGTTTGTAATACTCCAAATGTATTCAAAAGAGAAGAAATAAATTACAGAGAAAGATCAATTAAAAAAATATTTTAACAGGAGATTAGAGGGTGATTTATGCATAATTTGGACAACCTGGGCTGTGGGCTTCCGGTCCACAGCATTTAGGCCCAAGGGGAAGGGGTAGTGGGCCACATAAGAAGGAGAGGGGGCAACCCTAGGGTTGCTACAGTAGCCGTGCTACAGTGCCACTGCCGTGCTACAGTACCATGGCATGCTACAGTACCCTCCCACCCCTTGCTTTCGCTGCCAACCAAGAAGGAGAAGGGAGAAAGCTCCTCGGGTGCTGCCGGCCAAGGAAGAGAAAGGAAGAAGAAGGAAGGGGAAGAAGGGAGGAAGGAAAGGGAGAGATCGTGGCCTAGGGTTGGTGTTCATCGTGTTCAGCGGCAGTTCTTCAAGGGTAAGATGCGATCCCCTTCCGATTAGTAGATTATTTGATCTTTAGCAATGTCGGTATTTAGGTCTGACTTGAGAAGATCGGGTTGGACGATGTTTTTGAGTTATTTAACGGCATAATTTGATCTGTCCATCTCCTAGAGAATTGTAGGCGACGTCGATACCTTTCTGTAGAGTACAAGATCACATTGTTTGGACGAGCGGATTAAAAGTTATGATTTTCGTAGCGCTGCTGTTCCGCAAATCTGGTGTGGTTCTGTCAGATTTTAGTAATTGGACTTAAACTGTTAGCTAGAAGAGTTTCTGGGAGGTCTCACTATAACGAAAAATGTAGATAATTGTCCTAGCTTTCAAGGAAGCTAAAGAACGTGAAATTTGGATTAGTATTCTGAAAGTTATGATGGTTTGAAGTTTCTGTCCAGAAACTCTGACGTGAAATAGTTGCTCTGTTAATCTGTTTGGTAGGGGTATTAGATGACCGAATCTGGAAGTCTCACCAAATAGGTTTAGGTGGAGAATTTGATAAGCTTTTCAGAAAGACTAAGAACACCTTATTTGGACTCCCGTACAAAAAGATATGAATTTTAGAACGTGACTGTCCACAAAGGGGACAGAACAGCATTTAGAAAATTGGAGTTGGGATCGCGTTAAAAGAATTATTGCTAGTTCGGGTTTGCTTTTATTAGTTTGCTTGGTCCATTACTGTTATCTTAGTATGCTTTTAATTGAATTTAGGTGGGGGAACTGGTCCCGGGGCAGAACCATCTTCTCATCCTCCGTTCTCACGCGGTTAAGGCAAGTGCATTGCTTGTTACTTGGTTGTGATTGATTGGCCATATTTGTGTGTTTTCAATACATGACAGCGTAGCAAGTACTCTGGTTGATAGAATAATTATGAATGGTTGATAGAGAGTGCTAATATTTTGATACATATTAGCTATGCATGGTTGATAGTGTGATTAAGGATGGTGAATGCTGGGGATATGATTAATTATTATTCATGAGTGATTGTTCATGTTTGCTAGTATTATGAATATGTGTGCTATTCATGGATGCTAGAATGTTATAAATGTCAACGATGATGAACGCTAGAAGTATGAATAAGTTTATTCATGTATGATGTTGTGAATACAAATTTATGATGGTTTAAAGTTTTGTTCATGTGCATCATGCTATCATATTGGAGGCTTGGTCACGTGGTGACTATGTATATACGAGGTCCCCGTCATGTGGATGACGGGCTTGAGGTTCCCACATTCGTGGAATGTGGGCATTGAAAAGAGGTCCCCATCATGAAAACGATGGGCTTATGGTCCCCACACTTGTGGAGTGTGGGCTTGAGGTCCCCTTTACTTGCGGAGTATTGGGCAATTGGTCCCTGCGCTTGCGAGCACAGGCATGGGTATGCAGCGACGGTTGCATACTTTGCATTACCGGTAAAATGCAAAAGATAAAAAGACAAAGAGAAAGTGCACTTGAGCATCTTGCATAGCATGAGCATATGACATGTTTATAATAGAGATTGTAGATGGATGATGATGATTATAGTTGATTATGTTATTATTGCCATTTATTGTACTTGCTGAGTCTTTGGACTCACTCTTGCTGTTGTTGTGTTTTTAGGTACCCATATACAAGAACGACATGCATGAGAGGGAGTAAGACTTAGAGTGGTTGCACAATGGCACAAACTACTCATATTTGAATTGATAGAATGATAATTTAGTAGATGAGAAACTTGCTTTAAGAATTACATATGATACTCCCTCTGCTTGGAATAATTTGTAATAGAGTTGATTAGAGAATCATGGATGTCCTTTTGTTTATGCTTATAGTTGTTTAGCATGTTATGGATGATATAGTGATGATTAGCATAGTTTTGGTGGTCTCTTGATTATGCTGGATGTTAGATTATTTAACTATGTTACAATTAAAGGTCGGGACCTCCAGTTAGTAACTAAACAAAGGAGGTTCTGTCGGATTTTAGAGAATTGTATCAATGTTAAAATAGCTTTAGTGTTAGTTTAGTAGCATTCCAAGCCGTTGTCAGGCTGGGGTGTTACAAAGTTAACCAAAGTACGTTACTCATCATTATTACAAATAACCTCGATGCATGAGGCCTAACCATGATCATTTCTTAAGCAGTTCGCTTAATTATTAATGGACACTCTAAGAAGATTAATCAACTTTTAAAGAAGCGTGACAGTGTGTGACTCCAACTCAAGTCTACTCCCTCCCATGGATGCCGTTCTTGCAAAAAGGTACCTAAAACACAACAAAAGCAAGGGTGAGCCCAAAGACTCAGCAAGTACCAATAATGAAACATTAAACTCACAATTACAACATCAACGCTCCATTCCAAAGCTTTACTCGAAAAACATATCACATGATGTATGAATGCAAATATGCAATGCATCTTTTCTTTCTCTTCCACTTTTTCGTATTTCACCGGTAATGCGAGATATGTGACCGTCGCCGCATACCATGTCTGTGCTCGCAAGCACATGGACCAATTGCCCAATACTCCGCAAGTAAAGGGGACCTCAAGCCCACACTCCACAAGTGTGGGGACCTCAAACCCGTCATATACATGATGGGAATCTCAACAAATGCTTAGTCACCACGTGACCAAGTCTTCATTATGTCAACATGATGCATATGCACAAATTTGAATCATCATAATCATACCTCCTCAGCGACATCACTTATGAATTTAACTTATTCATACTTCTATCATTCATGTTCACAGACATTCATACACTCAAGCAACCATGCATAATACATATTTTCACAACATTAATAATCATGGTCAACAACATCTATAACACTCTAGCATCCACAGATATCACATTTATTCACAATACTAGCAAACAAGTACTTGCCTTAACCTTGCAGGGACGAAAGACGCGGAGAGGGCGCTGCCCCTGGAACCAATCCCTCACCTGAATATAAATATAAAGCATGCTAAGACAACCATATTGAACCAAAACTTAGCCAAAAGTACAACCGCACTCGCTACACTCTCAAGCGCATTCCCAATTCCAACTCCTAAAGTTCGATCTGTCCCCTCTATGGACAGTCATAATCTAAAATTCATATCTTTTTGTACAGGAGTCCAAATGAGGTGTTCTTGGACTTCATTGAAAGGCTATCAATTTTCCCAACTAAACCTAGTTGGTGGGCCTTCCTGATTCGGCCATATAATACCCCTATCATACTAATTAAGAGAACATCGATTTCACGTCAAGTTCTCTGGATAGTACACTAAAACTATCATAACTTTCAGCTCGTTTGTCCAAATTTCACGTTATTGGGCTTCCCTGAAAGCTAAGACAATTATCTACAACTTTTGTTATACTGAGCGCCTCTACTTTTTCTCTTAACTGATCTTTCAAGTCAGATTACTAAAAGCTGTCAGAATACCGATAGATTTGCAGAACAGCAGCGCTACGAAATTCATAACTTTTGAACCGCTCGTCCAAACGACGCGGTCTTGTACTCTAAAGAAAGGTATCGACGTCGCCTACAATTCCCTAGGAGGCGTCCTGATCAGATTCTGCCGTTAAATAACTGAAAAATGTCGCCCAACCCGATCTACTCTAGTCAGACCTAAATACCAACATTGCTAAAGATCAATTAACCCACCAATTGAAAGGGGATCGGGTCTTACCCTTGAAGAACCGCCACCGAACGTGATAAACACCACGTGACCCCTCTTCCTCTCCCTTATCTCTTCTTCTTATTTCTTCTTCTTGGCCGCCACGAAGGGGAGGAGGTGGAGACGCAAGGAGGGGAAAGGAGGTCGAGACGCAATGGGGAGGAGGGCTGCTCACATGGTGGCGCTACGGTGCATGCTACAGATAGCATGGCTGCCCCCCGTCTACTTGGATGGTTGCCCTAATGGGTCAAGGTGTTGTGGGCTTTCAGCCCGCAACCTAAGTTTTTCGAATTACGCAAAAAAAATCCCCCTAAACTTCTGTTAAAACCACTCCCTCTATTCAATTCTCCTCTCTACAATCTTTCTTCCCACTTAAATAAATATTTGGGGTATTACATTCTACCCCCCTTAAATGGAATTCGACCCCGAATTCTAACCACGCTCTACACCAAAGAACAATCACAACTAGAATTTACCAACAATACCACACACCTGTTGTGAACAATTCTGGATGTTGCTCGCATATGCGTGACTTCAATTCCCAAGTCGTTTTCCTCTCGGACTTATGGGACTACCGCACCTTGATGCAACTAATGTATTATACCTCATCACTCGTACCGACCTAACCAGAACCACTCAACGGACATGACTCGAAGATGTGGTATTACTCGCTGGTCAACGGCTCTTATGAAACCTCACACTCCAAATACCTCAAGCATTATATCAACACCGGGTCATACAAAACGTTATTGACGACGATCTAATAATCCTTATTTTATTATTCCATAATCATGTAATATGACGTCACATGGCATACCCCTTAATATTATAAGGGAAGAGCAAGTCAGGTAGTCGTAAGTTCTTGTACGACTACCCCTTAGTCGTATGCATTTCTACGACTATAATGTAATCGTAAGTCCTGCTACGATTACGTCCGGTCGTAAGTCTTTCTACGACCAGTACCCAGTCGTAAGCTTTTTTACGACTACCCCCCTAGTCGTAAGTTCTGCTATGACCAGCTCTGCTACGACTTCCTCACGACTAACTGGGTCCACTCGTCAGAAGACCCATTTAATGGTGAGAATCCGAGCAGTCAAAATACGTAGTTATGCCTGACATAACTACAGATAATTCTCCACTATCTCTGACTGATAACCGTTTGACAGCATAGGGAGGTTACTACTCCAGCAATTACTCTCATTATCACGCAATAATGGGGCGACTAATTAGCCTGGAACGACAATAGCCACCGCGGTGTAGTATAAATAGGGTGTCTTTTAAAGATAGAGGGGGGAGGCTTTTTGGAAAGACAGTTAGTAAGACCCTTAGCTGATTGTAATCCAGATACCCAACACAAGATACATAGGAGTAGGGTTGTTATTCTCACCTGAGAAGGCCCGAACATGTATAAAAATCCCCGTCTCTCTCTCGTCTGCGTGATCAATTGTGGAGACCCCCCGAATCAAACAATCTTTACTTAAGATCGGTTCTAAAACACCGACAGTTGGCGCTGACCGTGGGGATCTTCTGGTAATTCCTTGTCAACAGTTCTTTCTTTTCTCTTTTATGCTACCATGGCGGGAGAATGGAGCGAGGAGAATTGGTTCGACTTGGCGACACTGCAGACGTCGACATGGATGCGGTTTCAACTACGAACCGAGTATCGAATCCTCGACGGTGTTGCGCCTCTGAGATCTTCTATCGGATCTCGGAGATCGATCACTACCGAGTCGAGGAGGATCCTTATCCCCTCGACGATGCGCCCGATCGGGAATCAACTTCCTCGGGGGCAAGGGTCAACATGACCAACGGCGGGATTGTCTCGGGCAAATTCGCAACACGACGAGTTTTTCCTCCAAGTGTTCGAGTCCCCAAGGCGATTTGACTTAGCAAGACAGGTTCTGGAAGCCATCATTCCGGAACTCCATCGGCATCTGATAGTCCTCTCCCTCCGAATACTTCCGTAGGGAAGAGGATCGAACACGCTGTTCATCCAAATCCAACCGTCCCGACGCAGGACCCACCTGCAGACGGAGACGGTTATAACCCGGAGTTCCCCTACTTGGAGGGGTTTACTCCAAGTCGCCAGATGGTGTCGCTCGACTATTCCTCAAGTGAAGAGGTCTCGAACGCAAGTGGAGGTCATCGAAGGGAGGTCTTTGTCCTTCCCTCTGATAAGGATCGTTCTCCCAGAAGAAGGATTGACGATGCTTCCCGATGGGCACACTCTACACCACCTCGTCGCAATGGCAAGGACACCACCACTGGCGAACGAGACGAACACTTTAATGAACGTGCGGGGCATCCTCAACCTTCTTGCACTCCATTAAAACCAACTTGGGGGTCTGAAATAGGCCATTCTGAGACAACCCGACGGAGGAAAATAGTGGCTCAAAAAAACCTTCCTGAGCGTGCTTATTTCCAGTCGGAGGAGGCTTAAGAACTCCAGCGCATCAACGACTTGCTGGAAAACCCGACTCAAGAACTCGCTCGAGCGCCAGGATATGATCTCTTTGCGGAAGAGATCACACAAAGACTTCGCGACACGATGGCCAAACTCGAGCGTCTTCATCGACCACAACCAGGAAGTCGTAACAGTACGACTCCGTCTTCTGCCAGTCGTTCAGATAACTCGTCGCATGGAAGGCGGCATGACCTTCACTCACGTCGTTGTCCTGACCTGAGGAAGACGCAACAAGCCCCCAGGAGAGGTGGTCTTTCACCACTTCGGCGACGGGATGCACGACGGCAAGTGGAGTACGAGGAGTATTTCCCTCGTAAAGCTGAGACCTATCATAGGTCCAACCTTCCTATCACTGGGTATCGACGAGTACGATCACCCGGCGACATTAACCCTTCTTTTCTGCAAACAAGGAGGCAAGAGGTTATCTCGGGGTGTCGGGCGTTTTCACCCGACCTTCGAGCAGTTCACTGGCCGCCTCGTTTCCGACCGGCGAATATGGAGAAATTCGATGGAACTCAAAATCCCATCGAGTTCCTCCATATTTATACTACAGCTATCCGAGCTGTAGGAGGAGGAGAGCATGTCATGGCGAATACCTTACGATCGTGCTCGAAGGATCGCACGATCATGGCTTTTAAACCACCATTCGAATCGATCTACTCGTGGCAACACCTCGTGATCTTCTGGCGGCAAATTTCGGGGCACTTATAATCGCCTCGAAAGGAGGATGACTTTGCCCGATAAGGCGAACGACCATGAAACACTACGCCAATTCATCAGCGCTTGATCAGTTCGAAATTCTATTCCAGAAGTTTCTGACTCATCTGTGATCAGGGCTTTCAAGCAGGGAGTCCACAGCAGAAGGATAACAGAGGATATCGCTTTACATCCACCTGCCACCATCGCCGAACTCTTTGAGATGGCCGATAGATATGCGACTGCTGCTGAAGCAGTCGAGTGGAACAATACTATCGATCGTGAAGATAACATCCCTCAGAAGGCAGGCGAAAGTGGTAAGAAAAAGGATAAAAAGGCTAGGAAATCTAAGAACAAGGCAAAGAAACACAAATCTCTAGTTGCCGGTTCTAAAGAAGTCCTGGCCGTAAGCGACAAGGAGCCACGCAATCCCAAAACAAAATCCCGATCGAGGCAAAGGTAAACGCCAAGATCGGAGAAACGATAAACTCGGTGGTGTCCTTTCATAAAAAGAAGGGTATGATCTTCCTAATCTGAGAGTTTTTCTATGGAAACTCGAAGACTATTACTCTGGCAAGGGGTCACTTCCTACTCTTGAGCAGTAGGCCAAACAAGTGGACGTATGAGTCGGATGATGAGGAGATGCCGTTCGGGATCCACAACACACCATTGATCACATCTATGGGGATCTTGACATACGATCACTGAACAAACAAAGTCGTTGAACGTGAGGTAAACACACTCGACTCCCCTCTTGTCAATAGATTACCGAAGTGGTCGGAAGTCACCATTACTTTTGAGAAAGGTGATTGCCCGATCTCCTCGACTAGACCAGGTCGATTTCTGATTGTGGTCGAACCCACCATCAACAATTGTCGAGTCAATCGAGTTTTAGTTGATGGTGGAAGCTCGCTAAACATACTGTTTACGAGTACCCTAGACGAGATGCAGGTACCCAGGACAAAGGTAAGGCCGGTACGATATTCATTTCATGGAATCGTACCGGGGTCTTCGGCCAAACCAATTGGCAAAATTTCTCTTCCTTTAACGTTTGGATCACCAAGCAATTTCAGGACAGAGAAGGTCTCCTTTAATGTGGTCGACTTCGATACGGCATATAATGCCATACTCGGACGACCTACTTTGGCAAGATTCTTAATAGCTACTCATTATGGGTATCAATGTCTTAAGATGCCAGGTCCCAAAGGAGTAATCACGATATACTGTGACAAGAAGATGGCGCACTCCTGCGACCGTCGCTCCCTCGAGATGGTTGGACAACTACCAACTCGAGATGAAAGTCAGCCTTCGACTAGCAAGTCGAAGCCTAAAGCTGCACCTAAGCTGAACGACCAGGTCAAAGATGTTCCTCTGGACGCGGAGGAGCCCTCGAAGACTGTTCGCATTGGGGATTCTTCTGACCCCAAATAGGAAGACGCCCTCATCACTTTCCTCCAAGCAAACGCTGATGTCTTCGCGTGGCAAGCATCTGATATGCCCGGAGTCCCCAGGGAAGTGATCGAGCACAGGCTAGCTTTACGGCCTGATAAACTACCCGTAAAATAAAAGTTACGGAGATTTGCCCCTGATCGACGAGATGCTATTAGGTCAGAATTGGACAAGTTGCTTAAAGCAGGCTTCATAAGAGAAGTCAACCACCCCGAGTGGTTGGCTAACCCTGTAATGGTTAGAAAGTCGAACGGCAAATGGCGTATGTGCGTAGACTTTACTGATCTTAATAAAGCTTGTCGAAAGATGATTTCCCTTTACCCGTGTCGATCACCGGTTGACTCTCTCATGCGGATGTGAGATGTTGAGTTTTCTAGATGCATACTCTGGTTACCACCAGATTAGTATGTGTCGAGAAGATGAGGAGAAGACCGCATTTATTACACCGTTTGGGATATTTTGCTATGTCAAAATGCCATTCGGCTTAAAAAATGCTGGAGCTTCTTTTCGCTTTGATGCAAACGACTTTGCTTCTCAATTAGGCGAAACTTGAAGCCTATGTTGATGATCTAGTCATAAAAAGCAGCAAACGGCTCAGCCATATCACAGACTTACAGGAGACTTTCGACAACCCTAGAAAACACCACTTGAAACTTAATCCCGAGAAGTGTGTGTTCGGGGTCTTTTCAGGAAAATTACTTGGATTCCTGGTCTCTGAACGAGGAATCGAAGCAAATCCCAAAAATATAAAAGCCATCACTCAGATGCGCCCCCCGACCACGAAGAAAGAAGTCCAGAAACTCACAGGATGCATGGCGGCGTTAAGTCGTTTTATAGCACGTCTGGGGAAAAAGGACTGCCTTTCTTCAAACTTCTAAGGAAACATGAGGGCTTCGAGTGGTCGGAAGAGGCTAACCTAGCCTTCGAGGAAGTCAAGAGGTATCTTACGAGTGCTCCTGTTCTGGTTTCCCCGAAACCAGGAGAGACGCTCTTAATTTACCTAGCTGCCACGCCACAGCGATGGCGCGGATCTTTGTCGTAGAACGTGAGAACATTCAACGACCAGTCTACTACGTCAGTGAGGTTTTACACGGACCTAAGGAGCGTTACCATCAGGATCAAAAACTTCTATATGCCCTCCTCATGTCTTCGAGGAAACTATGACATTATTTTCAGGCGCACAAACTAGCTGTGCCGTCTGAGTTTCCCATGGGAGCGATCCTCCAGAATAGGGAAACAGCGGGACGCATGGCAAAATGGTCAGTTGAACTTGGGGCGTTCGACATCCATTTCGTGTCCCGAACGGCCGTTAAATCCCAGATCTTGGCGGACTTTGTCGCCGAATGGACAAATCTGAACTGCTCAGGATCCCGATCACGATTCCCACGACCAGTGGACGATGTACTTTGACGGGTCACTTACGATAAGTGGCTCGGGGGCTGGGGTGGTCCTGGAATCTCCTACCGGAGAAACCTTAAAGTATGCCATACAATTAAACTTTCAGGCTACTAATAATGTGGCAGAGTACGAAGGTTTGCTAGCTGGTATACGAGCCGCAAAAGCTCTCATTATCACGCAATAATGGGCGACTAATTAGCCTGGAACGACAATAGCCACCACGACGTAGTATAAATAAGGTGTCTTTTAGAGATAGAGGGGGGAGGCTTTTTGGAAAGACAGTTAGTAAGACCCTCAGCTGATTGTAATCCAGATACCCAATACAAGATACACAGGAGTAGGGTTGTTATTCTCACCTGAGAAGGCCCGAACCTGTATAAAAATCCCCGTCTCTCTCTCGTCTGTGTGATCAATTGTGGAGACCCCCCGAATCAAACAATCTTTACGTAAGATCGGTTCTAAAACACCGACAGTTATATACCGCGCTCCAGGACTCGAGACAATTCTAGCGAATTGCTATCTTCCAAAATCCCCGCAACTTCCAGAACAAACCAAATATACTCTAGGCTATCATTCCCTTTGGGGACCAAACCACAGAACTTCAACATAAACATATGTAACTCTTGTTTCATCTCTCAGTCGACCTCTTGATCCTAATAAGGAGAACCTTTGTTAAGCAGGGACGCGCAACACAACTTATTTTAAACAAACTTTAATAATCAGAGCTCAGCAGAAAACAAAAGATTCACAATGCCAGCCACTCTTAACCAACTTTCCTCTAAAAACACTCAAATCCAAAATTGAAGATTCATCATGAAAATCTTTTCACATTCCAACTAGGCAGTTTGCAAATAAACACCACATAAGTCAAAAGAGAAATCATTCGAATGCTCAAATCAAACACTTCATTTATTTTCCTAAACCGGAAGGAACCGCCTTGCCGACATAGAGTCAACTCAAATTGTAAGTGTTCTCCGTCATAAAAACCCAACTCCAACAAGAACCAATAGAACACTTCTCTACTCGAAAACATTCTTTTCTCAGATGTCCTTTTAAGAAATAAATATTCTCCAAAATCTTGGATTTCCAAATCATCAAACTTACTCCTTCCTCTTAACCGACAACCCCAAAACGATCCTCAAACCGAAAGAACAACCACACTTATCTAGAGAGACTCTATTAATCCACACAAGGATTCTCTAGTCCACTCCTATATCAAAGGAATTATTTTTTTGACAACTTGTTCCCAACACCTAAATAAAGATTTTTCACCCGCAACCACATCACCTCAATCTGTTAAAGATAATCAACCTGAAATTCTCAGCGCACATACTCATTTACTACACCTGAAGGATTCTATCAATGATCAACATTATTCGGAATCAACTTTTGTTCTTTTTCTTCTACACATAATATTGGGCCGCCGAGGTCCTAGCATAGAAAGGCAAAGCCCAAATTTAACCTCTAAGTCTCCTATAATGAATTTCTAGTATGATTGATAGGAAATCCTCAAATTGTTTTACTAACTTTTCACACAGCTCAACAATAACCTCAGTCATTAATATCAATGTTCCTCACTAACCAAGTAACCGCCCAAGGCGTTTCATTTCACCAATCTTGAACCTTTAGTAAACCACACCAATCAATTTTCAGCTACATGACCACAATATACCCATTCGCAATACCCTCACTAATTGACCAAGATTCAAACATATTCAATCACTAACGTCAATAAATAAATATATATACTTTGACCAAGATATCCTTAGAGATAATCTAACTCCCATAGGGTTACTCACTGAGGCCGAGTCATGCTTGACAATAGCTCAACAATCCCTACTATCCCATTAATTAACACGATGATTATTTTTTTTCCACACTGCTACTCTCATTAAGCTACACCATCATAATTCTTCCACACAATCTTACTGAGTACCCAATTGCGATACTCTAATAAATTTGGTCAAGATTTTTATACTTTCTAATTCTAATGTTCTGTCAAAATGAACAAAAGATCTTGGACCACATCTCTTTATAGGTTCTACTAGCTGCGATACGTAATCAATTAGCTCCAAAGGCAAACATTCTATTTAAATCGAACCCTCTCCAAGGATTAATCTAATAAATCAATTTACTCAATGCCTCTCAAACAACTTGACACATAAAGGTTCACAAAATCATCTACTAGACCATCACTATCTAGTTGTCAATTCACAACCGAAGGGACTTTGCAATTCAATTCTCCCCCCTACAATATTTCTTCTCACTTAAATAAATATTTGGGGTATTACAGGTTTTGTTTGGGTTGAAGGGTCATGTGGGTTGGGTTGGTTTGGGTCTTGATAGATGATTAGTGGTTTGGATTGTTTTGAGATAATGTAAGTTGTTACTGTGGTATGGGTTGGATGTGGGTTAGATTGTAGATCATTACCAGACCTAGTCGTGCGTAACGCAGAGATGCATGGATGCTTAAGTCCGAGATTCGTCATCCTCTTTCAAAGATAAATCTGGGGTGATTTCAAATAAAACACCCATCTCTTTTTTTTTTTTTTTTTCTGCTCTTCCTCGGCACATTTCAGTACTTCATCAATCTGGCTCAGGCTTCTACTTGTCCAACAGACAAACACATCAGCCCATATGCATATGCATGTACGCATGGTGTATGCTAGATTCCCGGTAATAAAAGGCACAAACCAACAACCATGGCGTCGAAGAATTGCATGCTTGATTTGTTCTGCCCGAACGCTGCCACTGGCTAGGAGCCTAGGAGTTTGCCCGTACTTTAGCTAATGGATGCATTGATGACACATCTCATCATTGCGACCGAAAGGGCACCAAGCTAAAGCTATAACCGGCCACGTGCTTGCATCATGCATGCTCACACGTTGTCCCTTGGATCTCTAGATATCTGTCTTGGCTATCGATCTGGGCTTGTTCCGTACTCTGTTAACGAAGAGCATGCATACAGAGTCACCATATGTAATATGCACATATGTAATGTCGGTATTTTTTGGTCTCTGGGAATTACTAGGCAGAAAACATGCCTAAAATTCGTCTATATGCGCCTGTGTATGAACTATGAACTCCATCATATCCCGTGGAAAACGCCTCTTTAGTTTTTTTTTTTGAAAAGAGGTCAACTCAGTTTCTATTAAAGAAACC
The DNA here is from genome assembly GCA_036346255.1 of Ampelocalamus luodianensis. Lineage (NCBI taxonomy): Eukaryota > Viridiplantae > Streptophyta > Magnoliopsida > Poales > Poaceae > Ampelocalamus > Ampelocalamus luodianensis. The sequence continues at coordinate 23,645,339 of CM070623.1, forward strand.
AAAATACAGAAAAGTTCACGAAGAAAGACAAAAGAAAACGAAAGCAGCAAGAGAGGTTGCTGACCAGACTACGAGATACAAGTTCCACCAAATCGGCTGATAACGAGAGCCGTTGGATATGGGATCAAGGGCACCGATCACGAGTTTTGGTACGCGCGTGTCTTGTAAATCTTGTACTACTAGCGTTTCTCTTTTCGGCAGTGCACGTCGTGGTAATTTCAGGGCCCAAAGGTGTCGCAGGAAAGGACGTGACAAGTCGACAGAGTGAAGGACACAAACACTCGAATTCAGAGCCCAACCGCCCTCGGGGGAGGGCAAATGGTGAAATGGCACGGTGGCAGTAGGTCAGTAGGACTAGGATACCCTTTTCACCTGCTGTTTTGGCATTGTAAACTCCAGATCCTCCCAGGACAATGCAGATGATACTCTGCCATGTTCTCGTAATGAAATAAATCAAATCATGTTGTAGTTGGACGTGCCCACCTACCGAACCTTAGATGAGAATGTGGAGCGGTGTAGTATTATGTTACCGGATTTAGGACAGTGTGAAGGACAAAGCAAATATTATCGGAACAAGGTAAGGGCGTTTTGGTCCGATAAATGCAAATTACGGACTACCCCTTTGCCACGGTTACTACAACTTGCAGCTGCAGAGCTATACAAGATCGAAGTCCCGTCGCGTCGGGGTAAGTGAACGCATGGTAAGTAAGTCGGTTCACCGATCGATTCCACGCGTGATGCGTCTGGTCCAATATCCAAAAGAGACTCGAAGGTGGTAATTGAATTGCAGAGGATGCACATGCCAACCACGCGACCCGGCCGGCAGAAGCGTGCTCACTGCGACGCCTCGTGTCATTATCTCAGAGTAATCATATTTAGGCATACGGATTACTATTTATTTGCTCAATAGAACACTGCTCCAACGAATAGAAACCTTTACGAGTTAACGTAGCGAACAATAAAGTAGAAACTGTACTTTCTATTCCAGTTAACCACGCAAGGCTAAGGTTCTTATATAGTAATTCACTAAGTCCCTTCGTTGCCTTTCTTGATCCATCGATATTCTACTCGTCCCACGAGCATAACAGACATCAATTCGCGCGGCTTCTCGAACCAATGACTCCATCACGAGTGACCTTCCTGGTACCTGCAAGTCCTTCGTCCCACGCGGGATAGTTTCCAGCCGGACTAGGATCTACAAAGAAGAATACTAGTAAGGTTGAGTACAAATTAATGTACTCAGCAAGCATTAATAGCAAAATGCACTGTATGACTCATCTCTATTCTTTCTTCATTTTCTAGTTCATCTCTTTTCTGAAAATAACTCATTAAAACATTAGGTGACAATTTTATTCTGAAAAGACTACTAGTCACTCGGAGAGAAGAAAGACCCCTAGCGGTTCCCGTAGACTCCAATCCAGGAGACTGGCATGAATTCATGATTTGATATAGCACTGCGCAGGCTTGTACCACTTTACCCATAACTATTATGAGCTCTATATGAGCTAGGTCTATCGTATTTCCTTTGATGCGACTTCGAGTTTAGAATACAGAATGTTTTCAAGGTTACGTGATTAATTTCTCCACCCATTACTTTCCGTCGGTGCTGACCTGGCCACCACCGAGTTCGGGTAATGTTGGTTGGGCCAGTTCATCCTCTCTGCACCCAACACTCCACCTAGCGCTATAACGCCTGCTTCTTTCTTTACACACTCACACCTATATACTTACCCATTGTGGAGAGCATAATTACGTAACCGGGTAGCATTTTCTGCCTACCAAAACAGGAGAATGGTTGATACTCAAATACGGCATCTGACCGAGCAAGAGTGTTGTTGATCCTTATATTTTAACCATATGTAAAGGGGTCCCACCTCTTGCCCTCTTTCATCCTTGCCCCGGGCCCCCTTTACCAGCCATAATATTAACTCTGCTTGCATCTCATTCATCATTCATCATATCTTCTCCTTTCTTTCATTCTCATAACCATTAAATGATTTGAGTTTTAAGAAATAGTTTTGATGCAATAAGTATATGATATAGTAATATACAGTTTACAGATAAAATAGCTAGATTCATGTTCAAGAGGATCGCTTGCCTTCAAAACTGTAGAAATGACCGCCACGTGTAAATGGTATCACTACTCTTATCGCATAGGTTCGACTGCTGCAATATACAGCAGAAGCGAATAATACCCAAATAAATACTTAGTGGATTTTAGTGCCAAAATAAGAATAGGGGTCAATTGGTTCTTTTAGTAGCAACCTTTAATTTAATAACATTTTGCGGATCTCTGACAAGTCAGCACTCCCCAACTGCGATTTTCTTGTCGTCTACCGAAAATTATTCGCACGCGGCTCCTACCCACAAAATGAATTTCTAAGGTTTAGCTCTACTGACTAATAACTATTGATACTCTGGCTAACTCTAATGCAAGAAAATACTAACTAACACCACGCATTAGAATCTACACAATTTCCTACAATCATCCTATACTAATTGCCTAACACACCTTCTAACCCTAATAATCTAATCCCTAATTCTACTCTACCTAACTTCTCCCAATCCTACCCCTCTTCTCTTCCTTCCCCTACCCGGCCGACACACTCCCACAGGCCCCCACTAACTCCCTTCTCAATTACTTCTCCCCAAATCTCCTCCTTCCTCTCCCTTCTTGGCGCCGTCGCCTGGCTTCCTGCCTCTCGGCTGCCGCCGACTCCGGTTCCCAGCGCCGCTCCTACACCCGGCCCAGCAGATCCTTGCCAGCCTCCTCAACTCCCTACGACCTCCTCCTCCCGGCGCCTCCTCCTCCTAGCCCTCTTCCCCGGTTCAGGCCGCCTCTATGCGCCGCCTTGCCGGCTCGGCCATCCGGCCGCCGGCTGTCGGATCCTCGGCTCGGCCCTGCACCTCACTGGCTCGCGCTTGCCTGGGCTTAACCGAGCTCACTTCGGTTCCCTCTCGGGTTTTCTCCTTTTCCCGGTGCGGCCGGAGGCCAGCGCCGCCGTCGCTTGAGTCTCCTTCAGCTCGTCCTCACGCGCGTGGCTCCCGGCTGCGCGACTCGGCCCGAGTCCACGCTCCCGGCCCCGAGTCCTGGCCTCCCTGCTGCTACGATCTACCTATCCAGTGGCTTTGGCCAGGCTGGCTCGGCCTCCCGGCCGCCTGCGCCGTGACACACAGACCCTCCCCTCTTCCCAAAACCTTCTAGCTCAACTATTCTACTAATTTGCATAGATGAATGGATGAATGAAGTACTGGTGCATGCTTTTGCTTGATGAATGCAGGGCTTGGGGTTGATTTGGAGTGGACAACGCTGCTGGAGGAAGCTGCTACTGAGGTTAAACTCACCCTACTCTCCCTCTCTACCCCTCGCCCTACTGCTCTGGGATGCCTAAACGATGATCTGAGAGCTATATGTTGATGCTACTGTGCGATGATCTAGGCGTGAATGATGTGAATGTGTAGTGCATGCTGATGAGGTGTAATTGGGGTTACCTCTGGTTAGGTTCTGGGAACGGGGGAAGAGGGTAGCAGTGTCGGCCTCGAGCTGGTGCTCTCCTCTTCTCCCTCGCTGCGATCGGCTTGTAGGTTGTGATGGTGAGGATGCTGAGCTTGTTCTCCTGGCTGCCTTGATGCTTAGCGATGCCGATGGTCCTGATTCGGTGGTTCTTGCTCTTCTCCCTTGCTCCCTTCCTCTTGGACCTCTTGCCTCCCTTCTTGCGGCTGGTGGTGATTTGTGCTAGTGCTTGTGCTTGCCTCCCTTGCTTTGTGCTTGCTGCTGAGGTGATGAATGTTGGGCTGGCTGGAATGGTGATGGGGGAGATGGACTTGCTTGGTTGGCTTTGAGCTAGGGGTTGAACCTGGATGCTTGGTTGTCTTTCGGCTGGAGGGGGGTGAACTTGGAGCTGGGGGAATGTATTTCTTGCTGGGGTTGGTAGCTCACGGTGGCTATTTGTTGTGCTTATCCCTTCCTGGGTAACTTTGTTTTTACCGCAATCCTGCTCCTATTTACCTTCTTGGCTGCTCTCCACTGTGGGCTTTCCTGTTTGTCGGAATAATATACCGTGGGTGTTGGATTCGGTTACCCGATGATGTCTTGAACAGAGGGTGGAGATAAACGGGAATGCACTGTTGGATTCTATTGTGTGTTGAGGCAATTGACTTAAAGTGGGTGTTGGGCTTTATTGACGTCGGATGATGATACTCACGGAAGTGACAGGTATCGAAGGACCTCGGGTGGTCAGGATATCTTGGCGATCAAGGAGCCGACTAACTCCGATTGGTCTAGGTGTCTTGATGGTCAAGGGACCGACTACTCGAGTTGCTCGAGTATTCACCGCGCCGGAGGCCGACGGCAATCTTTACTTTAATAATCGTGGCTTGCTTCTGTCTAACAACACTGGCGAAGAGTAGTATGCGTGCAGGTTTCTTGGATGACAAGGACGACACCGGGGTTTGATGGGTCGGCGATCGAAGAACAAGGATACAAGGAGGGCTCGGCGATATGCAATGCAGAATGTACTCTTTTATTGCTTTGTAAACCAATCTAAAATGTAACTATTTAAACAATACTAGATGATATGAGATGATGATGCACTTCTATAGCAATGCTTACAATTGATTTAATTATCTAATGCAAATGGAAGGTGCAATCTAATTATGATTGATGCTACTGTGCACTGATGAATGCAATGATGCGCTGCTCACAAAACGAAACACAACAATTAAAGGCTTAACGATGATCACAACACTCTCGCTAACTTACCGCTAAGACGGGATTAACTACCGCTAATTACCGATTATTAAAAAAAATCAGCTAATTACGCAGGTTCTCACACCCACGTACCACCACGGAATTTTTCACGAATTGACGTGCGTTTGGACGTACACGCCTTGGCGCCTTGCTGCTTCTGGGAGCTGAACAACGCGACGCCGCCGCTTGCTTCCGTTCTCGTTTTCAGTAACAACTTGGCGACAAGCTAGTGGTGGTAACATGGCCAATCGAGACATCTAATCCCCCACCCACCCTAAAAAAAGAGAGGCCGATTGACATTTTATCATTGCAGTAGCTACTTGGGCTGTATATCCATCGAGGCAACAAATCGACGGATCATTTTCTCATGATTGTAGCGTAACCAATAATCCCGCTTCTAAAAAACAAATTAAGATTGTAGTTGTGTAACCAACCAGTACTGGTCATTTGAAATTATACCCGTGTATGTCCACGAGGGCGAGTCGATCGCACAAGGATCAAATGAACTTGAAAAGGGCTAATTAACCAGCTAGCTAGAAAGCATAAACACCAGAAACTACTAGTTCTTGCCGTACCAGCCATGGCGGCCATGTTAGTATCCCTTGAGCATTTTACAAAGTAAACCAAAGCTGCAAAAACTTTGCAGCACAACAATAATGAATTGCTTTAACCATTCGCACAGTACCTTAAGGGTATACTCAATAGTGGCCACCTCGGTCGTCTCTTAGCTGTCATGTCACTCAAAAATCTAGTTAGAGAAGAGAGAATGTATTATCTTTTATATAAGAGATAAGTTGAACATGCAAACCATCGCAAATAATGAGTGTGTAAGGAGAGAAGCTGTGTTGAAAATAAATAATTTTATAGATAAATTATTGAAGATAATATCTTTAAAGTTGTCAGTAAATAAATTAAAACTTAAAAAAAAACAACTCTAAGGGAGAAACCGTTGTACACAGAACCTGCAACCTCGCGAACCTACACACGGCCACCAAGCATGCATGTGATTGTGTGGGCATGCGGGCCCACCAGCCCATAGGATGGCTGACACATGTGGGCCCAAGTGTTAACCACACTGTATATCTGCACGGGCCCACAAATCACCCCTTCAAATAGCAGAGCTAATCTAAGCTTCCATCCTTGTCCTTGACAAGTACTCCAGTAGTAGCCCGCTTCTCTTCCCTGCGTATTGTCCATCGATAGATCCACACGTAAATTGCCTCGCCTGGAAGGAACTGATCACCGAGGAGAGCTGCTCTGCCTGCGCGTGCGGATGTCGAGGCGGCGGGGGCAGATCAGCGACGAGGAGATCGCCGAGCTCGTGTCGCGGCTGCAGTCCGTGCTGCCGGAGTCTCGCCGGAGAAACGCCAGCGGGGTACGTACGCACGTAGGTGATCGATCAACCACATGCATTTTTCTGAAAATTAAAAGGAAGTTAGATACATGTGTAGTACAAGTTTTATTACAGTTGTTTCGTGCATGCGTATGCGTGTACATGTGCAGGCCTCGGCTGCGAAGCTTCTGAAGGAGACGTGTAGCTACATCAGGAGCCTGCACCGGGAGGTGCACGACCTGAGCGACCGCCTCGCGCAGCTCATGGCGTCCGTCGACGGCGACAGCCCGCAGGCAGACATCATCAGGAGTCTGCTCAGCTCCGGTCCTCCTAGCTAGCTAATATTAGCTTAATTTACTCAGTTCGAAGCACTAAATATACGAAGAATTAAGGCACTTGATATTGTACGTACGTGCTACTGCACATACATGATACGTGTGGTATATAAGTATTGTGTGTGTGAATTAATTCAGAATGTTGCAAGGTGTCTTTGTGATAAAGTTCCTCGATCCCGTTATCCTACTCAATCTGAGCCGCACAACTGTGATCAAACGTCTCACGGAGACAGGGAGCACTGGACCATCCATCGCCGTCGCGCTCGCCGGTCGAGACCGCCGCCGCCAGCACCACGCCGCGCCACCGCGGCAGCTAATTCACTGCCGCTAGCACTCTGCTCCAGCACGCCATGCCTCGCCGCGTGCCTGCCGTGGTGACCAGCACCCATGCGCGCGCTGGCCGAGCCAGCCGCGCCGACCACTGGCCTCGTCTCCGACGCTGACATGCGTGTCGTCGTTTACGCGGAGGACACATGTTGGGCATGGTCCAACGAAACGACGGCTCCACCGGCCGCCGCCGCCGCCGGCCGTAGCACTGCCGACCACCTCCGGGATGCTTGGCGTCCGCTCTTTCGGCTGCCAACTTGCATGGGAGCGAGGAGCTCCGCATGCATGGGATTTTTGGTTTCAAGGAGAGACATCAAGAGCGCCGGAGGAGATCATCATATCAGACTGCTCCTTCCAATCTTGAGTTCCATGCATGATTAGAAGCGAAAAGTGGTGAAGGAAAAAAAATACGTTCTTTCTTTTGTTTGGTTTGTCCTGAAAAAGGATGTTCTTGTTTGATTGACATCGAGGTAAATTCAGAAGCTTGTTTTTCTCGTGCACATGCTGACTCCACTCCCGCTAAACATTTGAGATCAACTCAGAATTAAGCACACAGCTGACCAAAATTCCAAACCAACAGTTTAGCTCCATTGAATATGATTCCACTCATGGACGTACTCACCAACACAATAAAAAAACTACAACGACAATTGCAGTAACTTCTGATTTCACTTGCATGAGTTCTCACCTGGAACATGTACTTGCATACTTCAGGGAATGACTGCTTCCAGGTCTTGATGAGTATGGGCTTGTCTGAAAACTAGACCTGGGCACGGCACGGGCATGATGGGCCACAGGGCTGGACCGTGCCGTGCCAGCCTGGCCGGTCAGCATGTCGTGCCGTGCCGGCACGGTCCGAATTGTCTCCGGCAAGCCCAAGCACGGCCCAGAGGCCTATCGTGTCGCCGCCGTGCCGTGCCGGTCCAAGCACGGTCCCGTCGCCGTCGCATGTCGCCTGTGGAAACAAGGGATGGTGAGGGTCTCAGGGATTGAGCCACCGAGGGGCGAGGGAGGAGAGGACTGAGGAGATGCGACCTCACCTGGGCATCGTCTCCGTCGCTGTCGCCGTCAACCTCCACGCACTGATGCACCCGAGGGCGACTTTGAACGCCGCCATGAGCCCACGACCTCCTTGTGCCACGAGCGGACGAGCCCACGGAGGGCCGGTGGAGGGGTGCAGAGGGGGAGGGGTGAGCCCGAGGGAGGGAGCTGAAGCGCTGGGTCCGCACGACGCGAGGGAGCTGAAGGGGCGGCGGCGGAGAGACGGGGTGGGGTGGAGGAGGGCAGTGGCGGGCTAGCGGTCGGCGGGGCGACCGCGTGGAGAGGGGAGGTGGGGGTGGACCAGTGGAGCCGTGGGGCTGGAGGAGGTCCATGGCGGGGCGGCCGTGTGGAGAGACCGAGAGGGGCAGTGGCGGAGTGGCCGCGTGGAGAGGGCTAGAGGGGAGGTGGGGTGGAGGAGGGCAGTGGCAGGCTAGAGGCCGGCGGGGCGACCTCGTGGAGAGGGGAGGTGGGGGTGGACCAGTGGAGGCACGGGACCGTGGAGGAGGAGGAGGAGATGGAAGGGGAAATGGGGAATTGGGGAGGAGAAGAACTGAAGAAGAACCGATGAAGACCTGGACTGGCTCTTGGCTTATCGGGGAAGGAAAGAAAAGAGGCAAAGTGGAAAAATAGGAGGGAATGAGAAAAAAAATAGGAGGGAAAAAAGTGGGGGAAAGAAGAAAAAAAAAGATGGGAAAGAAAAAACAAAATAAAAATTGTTCATAATGTAGCAACATATAAATATTCAGGGGAATTAATACATTTTATTCATTGTTCGGTACAGTACAAATACAAAGTTGTTGTCTTGTTAAAAACCTTACACCCAGTGTGGGTACCCCTGGTAAGGAAAAGAGTGCACCAACTACATACACATAGATAGGCTAGTTGACGTCGAGATTCTCTAGATCGGCTATCGCCTCTGCGATCTCTGGATCATCGAGCTGATGTTGCGTCCGTTCATCTGCCATCTCCCAGTCTTTGAGGCATGTGAGTGCCTCAACCATCTCAGGTGTGAAAGACGACCTCCTAGGCTCGATGATCCACCCCACTGTACTGAAAGTGGCTTCCGATGAGATAGTCGACACCGGAACGACAAGTACATCTCATGCAAAATGTGACAGCACGGGATAATTACGCTGGTGGTTCTTCCACCACAAGAGGAGGTTGATATCATTGCCATCCGTGAAGTCAAGCTCGGTGTCCACAAAAGGTGTGTTGAGGTAATGGTTGATCTCTACTCTTGGATTTCATTGAGACCTGGTCGGCGCACAAGAAGATGAATTGGATGCCGGGCCTTTCAGCTTCTTCCAAACATTGGAAGCGCTCACATAGCGTTATCCTTGTTGCATTATTGAGGTAGTTGTTCTCGATTGACTTGCGCTGCCAAACTTTTTATAATGCAAATCGAAAACTCAAAAAAGCTCGTCATGAATGTGAGTGTAAGTCTCAGAAAAATCAAGATCAAATGCCTCCCCAATTCCCTCGTAAGCCCCCTTCAGATCTGCTAATTTTCTCCGAGGGCCCATAATAGTACCAAAACAAAAGAGATGTGGGATAGCTTGAAAATATTTTAATTTTTTTTTTCTGCATTGGTTCAATAATAGGTCTCAAAAGGGCATCATCTCTATTTTCCTTAAAAACATTAGCAATAGTCCAAAGCCACTCGACGACTAAGCAAGAAGTAGGATAGTAAACACTAGATAAAATTGTGGTTGCATCGTAAAATACTTTCAAAAAAATCACGAAAACGACCAGCAACTAGCCAATCTGTTTCAGTAACCAACTGCTTACCAGAATTAGTATTAACGAAGAGAGTGATGATGCACTCGTAGTCCTTGCACCGCTCCAACATAGTATATGTGGAGTTCCACCGCACCTTCATGTTCAGGTTGAATTTCCATGGCCTCTTATCGTTGGCCTTGCAATACTCCTTGAACTGGGCATATCTGGGGCTTGAAACTGTAATGAACTGCAAAGCATCGCGTATGTTGTCTAGACTTTGTTTCATTACCTGCAAGCCTGCCTACACGATGAGGTTCAAGATGTGGCACATGCATCTTTGGTGGAGGACGAAACAACTAGTGTAGGACTCCAGATGCAGTGTGAGGAACTCCATGGCCGTCGTGTTAGTTGAGGCATTGTCAAGAGTGATGGCAATAATTTTGTTTTCTATTTAAAATCCTGAATTACTTCTAATACGCGTTGTGTGATGGCCTCTCCGGTGTGTGCATCATCGATAGACCTGAACCCTATGACGAGCTTGTTCAAGTTATAATCATCATCTAAGTAATGTGCAACAATACTAAGGTAACCTGCCCTTTGGTGGGATGAAGTCCATATATCGGGGTTAAAGCAAAAGAAAATGTAACTTTCGAGAAGTTTTCTTTCAAACTTGACAGTTTACGTTGGTAGAGTTCTACTATGTCTCGCGTAGCTGCTCTCCTACTTACGTGTCGGTATTGCGGGCAAAAACCATGTTGGATCATTCTTTTGAAACTAGAGCTTTCGCCCGTCCTAATCGAAAGATCCTCAGTAACTATATATCTAGCAATTTCGTCTCTAGCTACCTGAGGATTGTACATCCATGTACTTACCGAACCATCGGGGCCAAAGTTAAGCTAGGTCTGCACGTTCCATCCTTTCGTCCGCCCAGCCGCGTTCTTCTTCAAACACACCAGTGCGTGTCCCTTGACATGACCTGTTCCTCCACTTGAGCATGTAGACAATTTAGTATGACAATATTTACATGTGGCATAAGGTACCTGACGCCCTTCCTTCATTTCTATGTTGTACTCCATATGCAGCCAACACCATGCACGTCGGCTGCCGGAGCTTCCACCCGTTGCATGCACCGTTGCACCAGCCCTGGCGCCTGAGGTGGAGACGTTTGGTGTGGAGACGTGGGCATCTTCGAAGCCCTCTGTTTCGTCCATATGTTGATCATCCATACCATAGTCTCCCATGCTCGGGGAGAGTTGGCGAGGATCGATCTTTTGCTCTTGCACTTCTTCTACAGGAGGAGGACTAGGAGTGCGAGAGCGTGCTCTCCTGCTCTGCCCTGTTGTTTTCTTCTTTGCAAACATACTGGAAGACTTAGAGAGCAAAGGGAGAGCACAAGTAAAGATTGTTGTGTGGTGCGGTGAACAAATGAGGAGAGGAAGAGAATTTATAGGCAGGAAGGATTCACGAAGAAGAGGTATGAACTGCAAAAACCACAACGTCTCTCTGCTACCATCTTATCACTGCAAAAGAAAAGACAAGCACCGGCACTGGCACTGCCGCATGTCTCTCAAGTCTCATCCTCTCCTCTCTCTCCGGTCTGGTCTCCATCGCCCCCAAGTCCAACGACCATCTCCCAAGCCCACGCCACACTGGCACTACTGCAGCCCCATCGCCCCCAACGTCTCTTGTCCTCTCCTCCCTCTCTGGTCTCCATCGCCACCAACGGCTCTCTCCCCACGCGGTCACGCCTCCCTCGACTCCCACCCTCTCCTCAGTCCTCACCCCAGTGCCTTTTCCTCTTCCACTCCCCCTCCCCCAATTCCCTTCCCTCTCCGTCCGCCACTGATGGAGGCGGGGTGCCCGATCTTTCGATGAGATTGATAACTATCGATTTTGGTGGAGGTGACTCTCGCGATCCGACTACAACCGTACGACGACGCTTGCGTCTTAACAATCGTTGAACCAACTCTGAGATGTTATTGACCGTGCTAGAAGCGCGATCAACCTGAACACGAGGTTCAATTCCTGCGAGCAATCGACGAACTAGCAAGAATAAAATATAGGCAATCTGATATTGCGAATAAGAATGTAGCGTAGATGGTATTGAAAATCAAAAGTGGGATCCCGAAGGCTGTCTTGACAGGTGGTCGTCCAACACAACTGAAGAACAGAAGTTTGCACAATGGCTAAACCTAAACTCAACGAAATCCTCGTTCTAGCTAGGGAACAGCGGCTCCTATATGGGAAGACGACCAGGGGTGGCGGCCAGGGAAGTGGACGTACCTAGGGTTACAAGGCCCATGGGCCCAAGAGGAGGTGGCGCAGCACCCTTTTTTACTCGAATAAAAAAATAGACGTGGATTGTTTTGTTTATTGTGACCGACTCGGTTGGAATTTGAAGCTGAGGTTGGATCCATTCGAAAGTAGACTTGATAAGCTTTCAATGAAGTCCAAGAACGGCATGATAGTGTCGTGCTATCTTTGTGCCCACCTAGCCTGATCGTGCCGTGCTGGCCCAAGCACGGCCTGATGAGGATATCAACCCTTCGGATACGAGTGTTACTCCACGTCATGGTACAAGGAAGGTTTCCACATCACTTTGTGTCCAAACCAAGCAAAAGTTCAAGTTGGACACGTTCTGGAATCTAGTTCGGCCTCCGGAAATATCTCTAACTTAAAATAGGCATAACTTTCGCATACCAACTCCGTTTAAGGTCCACGAGTACTTGATTGAAAGATTATCTCGTCCTCTTTCAAACGGATCTGACCTCACCTCTAAATTCCTTCTGTCCATGCCGCAATCATCAAAAGAAGGTGCTGTATCACCTATTTAGGCCGCGGGACTTGTAATTCGAGGAGAAACCCTAGGGCCTGTACTGTTCACGCAGTTACTGTTCACATGTGAATAGTACTACCACCCCTCCCTCTTTCTCCTATACATAGTGGCCACCATCCTCTTTAGTTCTTCGGGTTTTGTTGATTAAAGTTTAGCTTTACTACTCTATACTTTGTTCTCTTGGTCGGCGAGATCAACAGCGACATTGTTCTGTGGAACCCCACCTATCAATACATTCACTTCCTATTTGCAATTTTAGATTGCTTATTTACCTTGTTCTTGCATGCTTCTTCGGTGTATGCAGGAATCGATCTTCGTGATCAGATCAACCGGGTATTCGTGCACGGTTGATAACGACTTGGCAAGCAGTTCAGCGATTGTGTGGTTTCAGACCTTATGTGTTCGTAGCCAGGATCATGAGAGTTGAGCGACTACTACCGAACGTATCTTCTTATCGAAAGATCGGGCCAAAAACAGGACCTTCGGGTACATCAAGTGGTATTAGAGCTACAGTTCTTCGGTGAGAAATCAGTACCCTTAGTAGTAGATTTTTTTTTTCATACCTACAGTCTAGAAAATTGCCCTAAATTTTTTGCATCTATCATCCATACCGAGCCCGTTGAGCCTTTGCAATTTTTCTTTTCGGTTTTTGCATAGTTGAATCATTGGTTGCATCGTCGTGTCTAGTTGCTGATTTTTAGTTCTAGTTATTGTCTAGTTGGTCATGGTATAGATTGCTTCTCGTGTTTTCCTTCGCGTTGCTTGATCGTTCGTTTAGGGTTCTTAGTTTTTGCATCTAAAACAGAAAATTCGTGGGTTAAAACTCCTCTAATCCGCACAAAAAAATAGAAAACCCGTCCTATTGTTAATAAAAAACCTAGAGGATTGCTGTGATTTTTGGGAGAGTTTATGTTATTTGCGACTTGCGGCAAACTCTAGGGCCGGCTAGATAGTAGAAGGAGAAAGAGGCAACCACAAGAACAAAAGTCACGGGAGAGAAAAAAAGAGAAGAAAAAGAAAAAGAAAATAAAAGTGTATAAAAATTGGTGGATACCTTCTACATATAACCACAAGCTTCCATAAAAAATTTCAGCAAGTTTGGCCCACGGAATCAAAAGATATAGCAGTTTTAGGATTGAACCCGAGTCGGTTTCGAGTCCGAAGAGGATTCCGTTTCCGAGACACATTCAGTAAAACAGGCATAACTTTTGGATACGGTGTCCGTTTTGGACGTTCTAGTGCTCATTTCAAAGGTAATGACGAGGCACATCCTTTCCATGTAAGCCACTATTTGCCCTCTAGGTGCCCCAAAATCGGCCATCTTCGGCTCCGAATTCGCGTTGCAAGTTTTCGGTTTATGTTTTTGTCGTTTCTTTTGGTCTTCCTTACAGAATTTGGGCTTCGCCTCAACTGAAAAGTTGTAGATTTCGTGGAAACCTTTCAAAAGAGTATATATAAGCCATATAAAACTTTGGCTTTTCATCGTTTGAGACTAGCTATTGTTTCTGCTCAATCTAGAGGGTTGTTTACGTTGCACGTTATTCTGTTTTTGTGCTCTATATCACGCAAACAATCTTATGCCCTTAGAAAGAAGTTTGAGTAGTTGGCTAGCGTCTCTCCTAGCACTTGTTGTGAGGTTTTTCCTTGCTTACATCAAGTCACATTGATCGTTGCGTGTGCGTACATACACTTCTCTACATAGGGCTTTGATTAGCTAACTGTGATTAGGCTAGGATCAACAATTTTGACTAGTACTTTGAACAATCTTTCAACTTGCATTAACTGATTTGATTATTGCTGATCCTTGCTACCATATTGAAGCCTTCCGAGCTCCACTCCCTACTAACTCAGCAGGTGTCGTTCCTCACAATTGTTGGGCTAATCACAAGTGAGAGTATCACGAACCAGCCACTAGTTGTACCACTTCCTTGCTGCATTGGTAAGAACTTATAAGAACTTGGTATAAGCTTGAGTGTGAGTGACTTGATTTGAGCCTCCAGATCCTAGTAGTTGATAGGAACATATACATTATGATTTGTTCCTTGTTTTCTACTAACAATGACAGGTTGTTGAATTTAGTAGATTACGATGTCACCGTAGGCCGATTTGAACTCAAAGAGAAACAATTACCTGCATATATATTGCCACTCACCGCTGAGAGTACGTCATTAGACTACTTTCTATGGGTTACTATGTTGGAAAGCTACTTTGAAAGACAGAGCCTTGATCCTTATGAGAAGATGAACCTGGTAAGGACCGCGCTAATCGGTGATGTTCAACATTGGTGATCGAATCTCGAGTACCACTACATATACACATGGGAGCAGATGAAGGAGAAATTACAACGTCGTTTTGTACCTCCACCACCCACAGTCACAAGCGAGGTGCAACCGAAGGTAACTGAAAATGTTGATATTGTTTTGGCTCTTACTCCAACTACAGATACCACCGAGATGCATGAAGAGATGAAGGATGAACTGGTGCATCTTATACCATTACATGAACAATTTGAGGTACCTACAGTATCTGATGAGGACGATCATGACAAAGGTACTGATTTAGTGCTACAGTAAGACATAGAGAAACCTTGTGAGTATATACCTGCTGTAGTAGTACAATCTTTTGATATTCCTTGTGTTGACTTGAACGAACCATGTGCTGATCTGAATTCTTATAATTTTGCACATGTTGAATTAATTACACATAAAGAAGTATTGGATAGAATATCCCCTGCTGAAGCTTTGTGTTATATCGTGCTTAATGATCCCGTTAGTCTAGAATGTGCTATAGAGAAAGTTTCTGAAATTTCATATCTAAATTCTCCTTCTAGTACCTACACCTACTGTTTTAGGTTAATTGGAGATTATGGTGTAGACAATCAATTTTTGGTATATCGAATATGCATAACTTGTGATTACATGGATGAATTGAAGCTTGTTATTTTGAACAAGAATTCTTATGTGCTGAATCTTGTTCATTATGAGAAAAAATTAAAATTTAGTGATCATTCAATGCCCATGTGTTCATCTCTTATTGCACCATCTAGTATGGACAATCTGCATCATGATGTTGTAGTATGGAAGGATTTACACATCCATTTACCCTTGCTAGACAAATTTGCTATTGCTCAATTGAAATTTGATTATATCAATGACTTGTGCACTTCGAATTCAATTGTTGTGCTGCCCATTTACAGGGCGATGAATAACTCTACCATATACTTCACTTATACTAGCAATTTGAGTTGCAAACTGAATACTGTGAGAAAATGTACCTTTGCTGATTTGATGTATGCACACTTACCTTTAATTTGCAAAGTTTTCTTTATTTCTTTACCACCGACTGTTGCTAACATTTTGCAGGAAGATGAGCATGTGTTGCTACAAGTTTTGAAGCTATTGTTGGAATTGGAGGATGAGCTTGAGTCGAAGACGACTCAAATGCAAGAAGGGGAGGATGATGAGGACATCAACCCTCCGGATATGAGCTTTACTCCACGTTATGGTACAAGGAAGGTTTCCACATCACTTTGTGTCCAAGCCAACCAAGAGTTCAAGTTGGATACGTTCTGGAATCCAGTTCGGCCTCCGGAAACAGCCCTAACTTCAAACAGTCATAACTTTCGCATGCAAACTCCGTTTGAGGTCCACGAGTACTTGATTGAAAGCTTATCTCCTCATCTTTCAAACGGATCTGACTTCACCTCCAAATTCCTTCTGTGCGTGCCACAATCATCAAAAGAAGATGCTGCGTCACCTATTTGGGTCGCGGGCCTTGTAATTCGAGGAGAAACCCTAGGGCCTGTACTGTTCACTTGCTTACTGTTCACATGTGAACAGTGCCACCGCCCCTCCCTCTTCCTCCTATACATAGTGGCCGCCATCCCCTTTAGTTCTTCGGGTTTTGTTGATTAAAGTTTAGCTTTGCTACTTTATACTTTGTTCTCTTGGTCGGCAAGATCAACAGCGACATTGTTCTTCGGAACCCCACGTATCAATACATTCACTTCCTATTTGCAATTTCAGATTGCTTATTTACCTTGTTCTTGTGTGCTTCTTCGGTGTATGCAGGAATTGATCTTCGTGATCATGTCAACCGGGTATTCGTGCACGGTTGATAACGACTTGTCGAGCAGTTCAGCGATTGCGTGGTTTCGGACCTTGCGTGTTCGTAGCCAGGATCATGAGAGTTGAGCGACTACTACCGAACATATATTCTTATCGAAAGATCGGGCCAAAAATAGGACCTTCGGGTACATCACGGCCCGTGGTGGCGTGCCATGTCGTGCCGCTCGTCGTGCCGGGGAGCCAGGCCCAGCACAGCCCTAGGTTGCGTGCCGTGCCAGCACGGCCCTAATAGTGTTCGTGTTGTGCCGTGCCTCCGTTGTGCTGAGCCAACCGTGCCGTGGGCTGGCCTAAAAAGCCTTGGCCCAGTGCCCAGGTCTACTGAAAACACACCCAACAGCATAACCGAGGCCGAGGACAAAGAAGTTTATCATAACAAAAATAGTTAGCACTTAGCAGAATCCACATCGAGCCACTATTGTTAAGCATATTAAAGTATGTAAGACACAACTCGTGGATATCATGTGGATATGTTTATGATCTTAGGATGATGATACAATTGGCCTATAAGATACAACTCGTGGATATCATGCGAGGGTTTGTCGAAACATGCATTTTTGATAAAATTCAGATGTCAGATTTTAGGCGGTCAGACCGGCCTCGCTGACGGTTTGACCGGTCACCTCAAGCGGTCAGACCGGCCTATGGGCAGGTCAAAGGGCCGGCGGTCAGACCGGCCGTGAGCGGCGGTCTGACCGGCCAAAAGGTTGCCTTTTGAGTTTGGGGCCGGGCCAAAAATAGATGGTGTAGGCAAGAGAGAAGATTCTTCTGCACTTAGTCTCATAATTTTTGGAAGTTCGGTGTGACAGATTGTATCAAACGGCGCGGAGGTCGGTGCAAATGTCATGATGGTTTCGGTGGAAGCCAGATGGGAGAGACTTGCCAACATGAAGAGAGCCATTGATCAACTTACACGTGGCGAAGCATGAGATTGCTTCATGAAGATTGGATCAGTCTTTAGAAAAAGATCGAGAAGGGATATTTTGTTAACTTCACCAAAAAACCGCCTTGGTGACCTTTGCCTAAACCGCGGCAAAAGACGCCGTAAGGAGAGGCGGTTTAGGTCAAGTGAAGATAAAGATCACGAATAAACGGATTCGGGAAGCCCGGTTTGTCATCCGCTTTGAGAAGCGAGTATGAGTGTAGACCTGTTTGTGTGTCGGCTTAACGGGTGTTCGTTAGGGTCTTCCTAATGATTGTGTGCTCAATTGTTGAGCTTTTGTCCTCTATGATGAAGTGACTGTAAACCAACATCCTTCTTAAATCAATCCAAGCAAATATTCCTCAAGATGAGTCTTGAGTCTTGACTTTATTCTTGCTCTCTCTTTGATGACTTTTGAGATTTTGATATTCCTTTGGTTTTCTTGTGGTTTCTTGTTGTGATCTTACTTGCTGAGACATGTGGGAATGCATCTAGGATCATCTTGATCTTCATCTACCCACGAGCAAGTTTTTAGATCAAAATTTGAATTGGTGAAACCTTGGCCACAATCTTCCCAATCATTGATTTGAATAGGTCCATGACCTTCTTGATGAGTTATGGTTGAAATTTTAGGGGATTTGGATCACTGGATCAAAAGTTGAGTCGATTTACGATTTTGAAATCATTTTGATTTTACTGTTCATCATGCGAGAGTTCAGACTACCCATATGAGAGGTCCGACCGATTGGCCATCGATCAAACCACCCACCATCAGAGGTCTGACCGCCTATGCGATATCTTTTTGAGTGTTTGGTGATTTTGGTCGTTGTGTCTCAGGGTTCTGATCGGGTTCAACACAAGACTTCCGTTGTATTTGTACTTTCAATCTTCATAACTTCCATGGCTATTGGAGTGAGAATGAAGTTGAATCCGATCGAGATGAAAAAGAAGCAGTGCTCCTATTCATCCCCCTGCAGTCGCCATTTCGATCCAACACAACTGAACTTCTCATTTTGTGATCTCCATCTTTTTGGTGGGTTTGGCACACAGTTGCAGTACATAGAGCCGCTAATGTTGATTCGTTAAAAGTTCTCATTTGGGTTCCTGAATCTTGTATTCATTACTAGGTTACAAAGTCACATACCCTGAATCTGTTTTCTTTTCGAAAGTCCCATGCAATGCAATGCATCATGTCTACGGTTTCCATCTACCGTAGAAGAAGAAGAACAACAACAATCAGGATGATAGAACTTGCTTTGTGTGCGGTGAGCACGGTCACATGGCCAGAAGCGCCCAGCGCAAAGGAAAGAAGGCACTGCGAGACGGACTTCTAAGTCATCAGCGTGACCATTGGCAAGGCGGAGATGGGGTGGTATGGTAATTTACCTCTTTGTTCTTTCGATTAGTCAATCTACCAATTGGTGGATTGATCAGAGCTAATGTACATGTGTGTCTTGATATTTCGTTGTTTTCCTCTTATCAGTGCTTGGGATTCCTCGTCCTAATGGGAATGGGTCACATGCTTCATTCATGGTGTTGGTGCGGTAGATCGAAGTTTACTTGGGAAAGATCGTGCGGTGAAGAACGTCGACATGTCCTTCTATAGACAAGAATCTCGTTAGTGGCTCCGTTTATGTAGAGACGGGCTTAAGTTGGTATTTGAGTCTAATAAAGTAGTCGTGTCTAAATATGGACATTTTATTGGTAAAGGCTATGAGTGCGGAGGCTTGTTCGCTTTTCCCTTCGATTTACGCAATAAAGCGTGAACCATATTTGTGGCGATGTGGATGATGAGGCTAACGTTTGGCACTCACGTTTATGTCATATTAATTTTGGTTTAATGTCTCGGCTTTCGGTATGAATTTAATTCCAAACGTTTCCATCACCAAAGGTTCTAAATGCCATAGTGTGTGCAATCAAAGCAACCTCGTAAGCCTCACAAAGTTTGCAGGAGAGAAATTTGGCACCACTAGAACTCCGCATTCGAGATCTTTACGAGATGAATGGCATGTTAACGAAGGGTGGAAAGCGATATTTCATGACATTGATTGATGATGCAACTAGGTTACATTATGTGTATTTATTGAAAGCGAAAGACGAGGCTTTAGACTATTTTAGAATCTATAAAGCGAGTTGAAAACCAGTTAAGCAGAAAGATAAAAGACTTAGGTCGGATCGTGGTGGAGAGTATTTCTCGAGGCCAATTTGACTTATTTTGTGAGAACATGGCATTATACATGAGAGGACGCCTCCTTATTCCCCGAGTCAAATGGGGTTGCCGAAAGAAAAACCGCACTTTGGTGACTTGGTGAATGCCATGTTAGACACGCGGGTTTACCTAAGGCATGGTGGGGAGGCTTTGCTAACGTCTAATCATGTATTGAATAGAGTTCCTAACTGAAATAAGGACAAAACACCATACGAGGTATGGATTGGGAGAAAACCATCACTTTCTTATTTGCGTACATGGGGTGCTTGGCGAAAGTCAATGTGCCAATAACTAAAACGCATAGCTTGGACCTAAGGCGTGGATTGTGTCTTTACGGGATATGCTAATCATAGTATTGCCTATAGATTTTTGATAGTTAAAACTGAGGTACCTGACATGCATGTTGGTACAATTATGGAGTCTCGAGATGCAACGTTCTTTGAGAATATCTTTCCAATGAAGGATACACATAACACTACTAGCCAACCCTCTGAAATAATTCCCAGTTCAATCACACCACCTGAACCTTTTGAACATACACATGAACTTGTCAATGAGGAGGATGACAGTGGAGCTCCTAGAAGGAGCAAGAGACAAGGATAACCAAATCCTTTGGTGATGATTTCACTGTGTACCTTGTGGACGACACTCCCAAGTCTATTTTAGAAGCATATGCATCTTCTGATGCAGACTACTGGAAGGAGGCTGTCCGTAGTGAAATGGATTCCATTATCACTAATGCAACTGGGTGACAGATAGACCTTATGGGTGCAAACACATGTAGGATGCAAGTGGGTGTTCAAAAGAAGCTTAGGCTGATGGTACTATTGAAAAGTACAAGGCTCGGCTTGTTGCCAAGGGCTACACTCGAAAAGAAAGCGAAGATTTCTTTGACACTTACTCACTGTTGCTAGGTGACCACAATCTGAGTACTACTTGCTTTGGTGCCTCACATGGTCTTCTTGTTCATCAAATGGGCGTTAAGACGACTTTTCTTAACGGAGATTTGGATGAGGAAATTTACATGGAACGACTGATGGATTTGTAGTAGAAGGTCAAGAAGGCAAGGTGTTAAAGCTGTTGAAATCTTTGTATGGTCTAAAACAAGCTCCTAGCGGTGGCATGAAAAGTTCGATAGAACGATGACATCTATGAGCCATCTGTCAATGAGGCGAGATAAATGTGTATACTATCGCTATGGTGGGGTGAGGAGTTATTCTCTGCTTGTATGTGGATGATATCCGATTTTTGGGACAAACATCAATGTGATAAATGAAGTCAAATTATTCTTGTTTCAAAATTTTGATATGAAAGATCCGGGAGTGGTGATGTTATTCTAAACATTAAATTGGTTAGAGGTGAGGATGGGATTACACTTGTGCAATCTCATTATGTGGAAAAGGTCTTGAGCCGTTTTGGTTTTTACGATAGCAAACCTTCTCCAACACCTTATGATCCTAGCGTGTTACTTCGTAAGAATAAGAAAATTGCTAGGAATCACCGGAATACTCTCGAGATAATTGGCTCTCTTATGTACCTAGCTAGTGCAACAAGGCGGACATCTCTTTTCTTTGTGAGCAAGTTGAGCGGTTTACATCTAACCGGAGATGATCACCTGGAAGGCACTTGGCGAGTGTTGCGCTATCGAAGGTACCTCGAACTTTGGACTTCACTACTGGGTACCCGTCGGTCTTTGGAGGTTTATAGTGATTCCAAGCGGATCTCGATCTTGATGAGATCAAAGCCACTAGTGGATATGTTTTCACGATTGGTGGTGGTGTTGTTTCATGGAGGTCTTGCAAGCAGACCATTTTGTGAGGTCAACCATGGAAGCGAACTTGCGGCACTAGACACCGCTATTGTTGAGGCGAGAATGGCTACGGGATCTATTGATGGATCTACCTACGGTAGAAAAGCGATGCAGCTATCCTCATGAAGTGCATGATCGTTGAGGCTCTAGTATTCGCTAAGCCTCTCACTTGGATAGAGTTAAATTGGAATTGCTTACGAGACCCGTGATTATGTCCCTAAGACCTTGTCTAATCTCGTTCTTATGGAGATAATTACCGGGGTCCCCACATAATTCGAGGAGAAACCCTAGGGCCTGTACTGTTCACGCAGTTACTGTTCACATGTGAACAGTACCGCCGCCCCTCCCTCTTTCTCCTATACATAGTGGCCGCCATCCCCTTTAGTTCTTCGGGTTTTGTTGATTAAAGTTTAGTTTTACTACTTTATACTTTGTTCTCTTGGTCAGCGAGATCAACAGCGATATTGTTCTGTGGAACCCCACCTATCAATACATTCACTTCCTATTTGCAATTTCAGATTGTTTATTTACCTTGTTCTTGCGTGCTTCTTCGGTGTATGCAGAAATCGATCTTCGTGATCAGATCAACCGGGTATTCGTGCACGGTTGATAACGACTTGTCAAGCAGTTCAGCGATTGCGTGGTTTCGGACCTTACGTGTTCATAGCCAGGATCGTGAGAGTTGAGCGACTACTACCGAATGTATCTTCTTATCGAAAGATCGGGCCAAAAACAGGACCTTCGGGTACATCAAGTGGTATCAGAGCTACAGTTCTTCGGTGAGAAATCAATACCCTTAGTAGTAGATTTTTTTCATACCTACAGTCCAGAAAATTGCCCTAAAATTTTTTGCATCTATCATCCATACCGAGCCCGTTGAGCCTTTGCAATTTTTCTTTTCGGTTTTTGCATAGTTGAATCATTGGTTGCATCGTCGTGTCTAGTTGCTGATTTTTAGTTCTAGTTATTGTCTAGTTGGTCATGGTATAGATTGCTTCTCGTGTTTTTCTTCGCGTTGCTTGATCGTTCGTTTAGGGTTCTTAGTTTTTGCATCTAAAATAGAAAATTCGTGGGTTAGAACTCCTCTAATCCGCACAAAAAAATAAAAAACCCGTCCTATTGTTAATTAAAAAAACCTAGAGGATTGCTATGATTTTTGGGAGAGTTTATGTTATTTGCGACTTGGGGCAAACTCTAGGGCCGGCCAGATAGTAGAAGGAGAAAGAGGCAACCACAAGAACAAAACTCACAGTAGAGAAAAAAAGAGAAGAAAAAGAAAAAGAAAAAGAAAAGAAAAGTGCATAAAAATTGGTGGATACCTTCTACATATAACCATAAGCTTTCATAAAAAATTTCAGCAAGTTTGACCCACGGAATCAAAAGATATAGCAATTTCAAGATTGAACACGAGTCGGTTTCGAGTCCGAGGAGGATTCCGTTTCTGAGACACATTCAGTAAAACGGGCATAACTTTTGGATACGGTGTCCGTTTTGGACGTTCTAGTGCTCATTTCAAAGCTAATGACGAGGCACATCTTTTCCACGTAAGCCACTAGTTGCCCTCCAGGTGTCCAAAAATCGGCCATCTTCGGCCCCGAATTCGTGTTGCAAGTTTTCGGTTTATGTTTTTGTCGTTTCTTTCGGTCTTCCTTACGTAATTTGGGCTTCGCCTCAACTGAAAAGTTGTAGATTTCGTCGAAACCTTTCAAAAGAGTATATATAAGCCATATAAAACTTTGCCTTTTCATCGTTTGAGACTAGCTATTGTTTCTGCTCAATCTAGAGGGTTGTTTACGTTGCACATTATTCTGTTTTTGTGCTCTACATCGCGCAAACAATCTTATGCCCTTAGAAAGAAGTTTGAGTAGTTGGCCAGCGTCTCTCCTAACACTTGTTGTGAGGTTTTTCCTTGCTTACATCAAGTCACATTGATTGTTGCGTGTGCGTACATACATTTCTCTGCATAGGACTTTGATTAGCTAACTGTGATTAGGCTAGGATCAACAACTTTGACTAGTACTTTGAACAATCTTTCAACTTGCATTAACTGATTTGATTATTGCTGATCCTTGCTACCATATTGAAACCTTTCGAGCTCCACTCCCTACTAACTCAGCAGGTGTCGTTCCTCGCAATTGTTGGGCTAATCACAAGTAAGAGTATCATGAACCAGCCACTGGTTGTACCACTTCCTTGCTGCATTGGTAAGAACTTGTAAGAACTTGGTATAAGCTTGAGTGTGAGTGACTTGATTTGAGCCTCCAGATCCTAGTAGTTGATAGGAACATATACATTGTGATTTGTTCCTTGTTTTCTACTAACAATGACAGGTTGGTTGAATTTGGTAGATTATGATGTCATCACAGGCCGATTTGAACTCAAAGGGAAATAATTACCTGCATATATATTGCCACTCACCGCTGAGAGTACGTCATTAGACTACTTTCTATGGGTTACTATGTTGGAAAGCTACTTTGAAAGACAGAGCCTTGATCCTTATGAGAAGATGAACCTAGCAAGGACCGCGCTAATCGGTGATGTTCAACATTGGTGGTCGAATCTCGAGTACCACTACATATACACATGGGAGCAGATGAAGGAGAAATTACAACGTTGTTTTGTACCTCCACCACCCACAGTCACAAGCGAGGTGCAACCGAAGGTAACTGAAAATGCTGACATTGTTTTGGCTCCTACTCCAACTACAGATACCACCGAGATGCATGAAGAGATGAAGGATGAACTGACGCATCTTATGCCATTAGATGAGCAATTTGAGGTACCTACAGTATCTGATGAGGACGATCATGACAAAGATACTGATTTAGTGCTACAGCAAGACATAGAGCAACCTTGTGAGTATATACCTGCTGTAGTAGTACAATCTTTTGATATTCCTTGTGTTAACTTGAACGAACCATGTGCTGATATCAATTCTTATAATTTTACACATGTTGAATTAATTACACATAAGGAAGTATTGGATAGAATATCTCCTGCTGAAGCTTTGTGTTATATCATGCTTAATGATCCCGTTAGTCTTGAATGTGCTATAGAGAAAGTTTATGAAATTTCATATCTAAATTCTCCTTCTAGTACCTACACCTACTGTTTTAGGTTAATTGGAGATTATGGTGTGGACAATCAATTTTTGGTATATCGAATATGCATAACTTGTGATTACATGGATGAATTGAAGCTTGTTATTTTGAACAACAATTCTTATGTGCTGAATCTTGTTCATTATGAGAAAAAAAATTAAAATTTAGTGATCATTCAATGCCCATGTATTCATCTCTTATTGCACCATCTAGTATGGACAATCTGCATCATGATGTTGTAGTATGGAAGGATTTACACATCCATTCACCCTTGCTAGACAAATTTGCTATTGCTCAATTGAAATTTGATTATATCAATGAATTGTGCACTTCGAATTCAATTGTTGTGCTGCCCATTCACAGGGCGATGAATAACTCTACCATATACTTCACTTATACTAGCAATTTGAGTTGCAAACTGAATACTGTAAGAAAATGTACCTTTGCTGATTTGATGCATGCACACTCACCTTTAATTTGCAAAATTTTCTCTATTTCTTTACCACCCGCTGTTGCTAACATTTTGCAAGAAGATGAGCATGTGTTGCTACAAGTTTTGAAGCTATTGTTGGAATTGGAGGATGAGCTTGAGTCGAGTACGACTCAAATGCAAGAAGGGGAGGATGATGAGGACATCAACCCTCCAGATACGAGCTTTACTCCACGTCATGGTACAAGGAAGGTTTCCACATCACTTTGTGTCCAAGCCAAGCAAGAGTTCAAGTTGGACACGTTTTGGAATCCAGTTCGGCCTCCGAAAACAGCCTTAACTTCAAACAGTCATGACTTTCGCATACGAACTCCGTTTAAGGTCCACGAGTACTTGATTGAAGGCTTATCTCGTCCTCTTTCAAACGGATCTGACCTCACCTCCAAATTCCTTCTGTGTGTGCCGCAATCATCAAAAGAAGATACTACATCACCTATTTGGGTCGTGGGCCTTGTAATTCGAGGAGAAACCCTAGGGCATGTACTGTTCATGTGGTTACTGTTCACATGTGAACAGTGCCACCGCCCCTCCCTCTTCCTCCTATACATAGTGGCCGCCATCCCCTTTAGTTCTTCGGGTTTTCCTGATTAAAGTTTAGCTTTGCTACTTTATACTTTGTTCTCTTGGTCGGCGAGATCAACAGCGACATTGTTCTTCGGAACCCCACCTATCAATACATTCACTTCCTATTTGCAATTTCAGATTGCTTATTTACCTTGTTCTTGTGTGCTTCTTCGGTGTATGCAGGAATTGATCTTCGTGATCAGGTTAACCGGGTATTCGTGCACGGTTGATAACGACTTATCGAGCAGTTCAGCGATTGTGTGGTTTCAGACCTTGCGTGTTTGTAGCCAGGATCATGAGAGTTGAGCGACTACTACCGAACGTATGTTCTCATCGAAAGATCGGGCCAAAAACAGGACCTTCGGGTACATCACGGCCCGTGGTGGCGTGCCATGTCGTGCCACCCGTCGTGCCGGGGAGCCAGGCCCGACACAACCCTAGGTTGCATGCCGTGCCGGCACAGCCCTAACAGTGTTCGTGCTATGTCGTGCCTCCGCCGTGCCGAGCCAACCGTGCCGTGGGCGGGCCCGAAAAGCCTTGGCCCAGTGCCCAGGTCTACTGAAAATCCGTGCAATGCGACGCCGCTTCGCTACCATCGTCAGCGTCCATCTAGGAGTTACCACGAGTGACGTCGTCACTTTCTCCATTGAGGGATGCCATCAAAACTCCATCACTTCACTATCGGCCGAGTAGATGAACCCGACCGTTCTCCTTCGTCTCTAAGGCATTCCTTCTCGTTTCTTCGTCTTTCTCCCTCACTGTCCATGCCGTATTCATCTTGTTAATTTGAGCTCTTGTTTTTATTCATAGCTCCGGGAACATTGGCATGTCTGTTGGTTCGTCGAGAGCGTGCACCTAGTGTCATCATCGTGTCAACTTCACCCTCGGTGAGCTCATTCCTAATTCTTGCGCGTCATATCCTGTCTTAAGGTATAAGGAGTAAAACCCCTCAATTAATTGCACAAATCGTCCATAGGATCTCCGGGGATTTGGTTTTTATCTATTTTCGGCCAACTTCTTTGTCTCCATCTCTAGCTCGGTATATTTATCTTCAATTCCTCACTTTGACATCATTACTTGGTCCTACTTGAGCTAAGCTGATCATCTTTTGCTCTTCGATGTGCCCGGTTTTTCATGTCCATGTGAAGCTCTCATTGTAATATCCCGTTTGTCGTTAGTGGATGCAATAAAAAAATTAGAGAGGGAATTAAGATAATTAAAAGAGAAAAAAATCAGAAATTGAGAGAGAAATGGGCCACGCAGCCCATAGTCAAGTGGAGGAAAAACAGGCTTAGTGGCCCATGGCCCATGAGGAAACCAGAAACCAACTAAAGAAGGAGGGGGAATCCTAGGGTGCTACAGTACCGCTGCTGCCACTGTAGCATGGTACTGTAGCAACCCCTCTCCTCCATGGTGGTGCCCCTCTCCTCCGATGCCTCTTCATTGTGGTGGTCGGCCAAGAAAAAAGGAAGAAGAAGGAAGAAGGGAGAAGGGAAGAAGAGAGGGAGGGGGAAGGTTCGCGGGCTGTATCATGGTCTATAGTGGTTCGTCAAGGGTAACCCCGGTTTGCCCCCGAATAGATGTATATTTGATTGTTGTAGCAATGTCGGTATTTATGTCTCCTCAGGATAGATCGCATTATACAGACATTTTGATGTAGTTAAGTGCGGATTCAGTCTTGGGCTTCTCCTAGAGAGTTGTAGAGGACATCAATAGCTTTCTATGAAGTACTAGATCGTATTATGTGGACCTCTGTAGCAAAAGTTATGAATTTATTAGTGCGACTATTCTGCGAATCTGTCAGTATTTTGACAGGTTTTAGTAATCTGACTTGAGCAATCAGTTAAAAGGCGAATTAGAGGATCTCAGTATAACGAAAGTTGTAGATAATTATCGTAGCTTTCAGGGAAGCCTAAGAAAGTGAAATTTGGAAAACTGAGCTGAAAGTTATGATTATTTTAGTGTACTGTTCAGAGAACCTGACGTGAAATCGATGTTGTTTTAATCAGCATAAAAGGAATATTAGATGACCGAATCAGGAAGGACCACCAATTAGGTTTAGTTGGGGAATTTGATAACCTTTAAATAAAGTCTAAGAACACATCATTTGGACTCATGTACTAAAATATACTAATTTTAGAACATGACTGTTTCCAGAGGGGGCAGATCAGTATTTAGGAAAATTGAAGTTGGGATTGCGTTACAAGCTTTTGCTAGTTCGTGTTGCTTATATAGTTTATTTGGTCCAATACTGTTGTCTTAGTAAGCCTTTAAAATGAATTTTTGGTGGGGGACTGGTCCCGGGTGCAGCGCCGTCTTCACATCGTCCGTTCTCACGCGGTTAAGGCAAGTGCTTGTTTGTTGGTTTTGTGAATAAATGTGATATCTATAGTTGCTTGAGTGTTATGGATGTTGATGACCATGACTTTATTTGGCGTTGTGAATATATATATCATGCATGGATGTTGGAGTGTATGGATGCTTATGATATGAATGATAGAAGTATGAATGAGTTGAATTCATATGTGATGTTGCTGAAGAGGTATGACTATGATGATTCATGATTTGTGCATATGCATCATGTTGACAAAATGAAGACTTGGTCACATGGTGACCAAGTATTTGTTGAGATCCCCGTCATGTACATGACGGGCTTGAGGTCCCCTTTACTTGCGGAGTAGGGTAATTGGTCCCTGAGCTTGCGAGCACAGGCATGGTATGCGGCGACGGTCGCATATCTCGTATTACCGGTGAAATATGACAAAGAGTGAAAGAGAAAAGTTGCATTGCATAAATGCATTCATACATTGTGAGATGTGTTTTCGAGTAAAGCTTGGAAATGGAATGTTGATGTTGTAGATGTGAATTTAATGTTTCATTATTGGTACTTGCTAAGTCTTTGGGCTCACCCTTACTTTTGTTGTGTTTTTAGGTACCTTTTGCAAGAACGGCATGCATGGGAGGGAGTAGACATGAATTGGATTCACACACTGCCATCCACTTTTACAGTTGATAAATTTCTAGATCGTATCTTAAAAAAATGAGCAAACTGCTTAAGGATTGATTATGATTATGTTTCAAGCTTTGGATTAAGTGTAATAATGTTGAGTAGTGACTTTTGGATATCTCTGAATGGGCTAGATGCTTATATGTTCTGAATGCCTATTAATGATTCTAAGTGTTGGTTTATTTATACATGTTTTATTCAAATGTTAGAACCTCCTCGACTCAAGTAGGTTCCTTGAGTCTCCTAAAAGATTTTGCGTCGCGTTAGCTGGGTCAAAACGCTTTCGGGTTAAAAATTGACACATAGCCGTAGTTACCTCACCGCACTTCAGCGTCGCGCCACCGTTCTAGCCATGCTCCAGCCGTGTTCCGGCCACTGGTAGAACCGCAAAGCTATTAGGAACCCATTCCAGGTCTTCGATCACGCAACCGTGGACCACAATGCCGGCGAGCCACCGGGCAAGCTCATGGGTGTAGGTTACTCTGTTGTCGAATTTCCGACCGACATTGTAGAGTGATGATTAGCTTTAATCGTTGTCAGTTTAGGTTAAATAATCATTAACTTTTGATTTATTAATGCGTAATGTTTGGCTTACACGTGGGACCAATGAACAGAAAACAAAATGGTTATTAAAACCGGTATTGAGTAGATACACTGACTTGTGGGCCCGTGCAATTAAGTGTATAGTGATTCCGACCGTAGACCATGGATCGAGTTCGTAGACCTTTGGTCCATGCAGTATGCTATGGACTATGAATATGACATGTAGACCCCACAGGTCAGGCAATTTATTTTGGCATTTAAATGAAAAGGTTAAGCACTGTGCTCTGGGCCCTACTTGTAAGTGACTGAGGCTAGATTCGGTTGAGTATAAAAAGTATTTAATGTATTTCAAAATCCCAAAATGAATTACTTTTGTACTAAAAATGGCTTAAACTTCAAAAATTCATAAGTAATTCATTTTAACTCCAAATTGAGTGAAATTAATTTTGTTAGTTTTTATTTTTTTTACTGTACTTTAAATTGGAATAGGTTTTAAACATGTATCTCTTGTAGAAAAATTTGCTATTTGAATTAATTGTCCATTAATGACTTTAACCTTGTAAAATTCATAAAAAATTCATATGAACTCTTAATGAACTAAAATTTTCACCTAAATTCACTTAAAATCAGAACCTCACTACAGTAAAATTCTCATGCATGTTTGAGAATTTTGAATTTTTGAGACTTTCTCGATGTTTATTTGTTATCACTATTTCTAGATTCTGAATTGCATGATGCGAGTGATTATATACCTGAGAATCCTAAGGTGGAACAAGTGGAATATCAACAAGGCAAGGATCCTCTTGCATAATTTTGATCCTAGATTTTGTTAACTCCAATATTTTGAATTGCAATTACAATTACTTGCATGCTATTTTTGATATAACAATAATTTGTGATTCTAGTTAGTTATGTCCTAAATCTTGCAGGTTATCCTTGGTAATTTCATACAACTACCTTAAGTTAGTTGTCTTGTGATATTATTTATTAATTGTTTGAATGCTTAGCCATGCAAGTCAGTAGTTTTGGTAGTTTTGTTGATGGGGTTATCTCGTCAACTATGGGAAACACTACACCAGTCTCAATTTTGCAACTTTGTTTATATCTTTGAATCTGATGTTTGAGTCTAAAATTTGTCTATTTAAACATGATTTAGATCTAAACAAGTGGTTGATAGTGTGGGTGCCTTCGTGCACGAGAATTGGGTATTGTGGTAGTCTTGTCCGAATCACCAAGGACCGAACTTTGTGCCTTCGTTAATCTAAGTAACACTCGTACTTCCCCACGCGGGGTGGGAGCCTCTTGGTTAAGTAAGGGAAGGTTTTATTGAATTGGAACACAGTGGTGTGAGAACATCATGTGTTTGATCGTGTGTCCGTAGGGTTTCGATTGCAATTTATTATGTGCAAGGGAGCACAGCTCTAATTTCTATTCATTGGGTCGGCATTCCCAACACAACTTGTGTGCCCCCCGCTTAGCAGGTTCTATTAGTAGCTTGTACTAAGCGGGATCTCGTCTCGCAAGGGTGATTCAACTCAATAAGACCGTCTTATTGAAAAATATTAAGTCTTGATTTCCTCGGCCGACATACCAAAGGAAAAGTGTCATTATCCGGATGCTTACGGGCTAATCAAGTCATGTGGGTAAAGATGTACATCCTTGCAGGGATAAAACTATTCGAATAGCCGTGTGTAACACCCCAGCTCAACATTGAGCCTAGAATGCTACTAAAATGTAATACTCCAAAAAAAAAAATCGGGAGAGAATAATTAAATCGGGAGAATATTTATTTTAGCAAAGCGATTGAACAGGAGAAAGAGGGGTTTTAATGTAATACTCCGATTTATTCTACGAAAGAAAGCATTCAAAAGAGAAATTAAACATAAAAATGGGGGTTTCTGCAGTTCTTCGGCAACTTGGGCCTCAGGCCTTGGCCCAGGAGGCCCATGAGGGGTCGGCCATCAATAAAAGGAAGGGGAAAACCCTAACTTCACTGTAGCTACAGTGCCACCACCATCACTGTAGCACGGCTACTGTAGCACACCCTCTCCTCCATGGTGGTGCCCCCTCCATTGGTGCCTCCCTTCCTCGCCGTCGGTGCTCCCTACTGCCGATTAAGTGAAGAAAGGAGAGGAGATCAACTTCGCGGGGAGAGTTCATCATCTTGCTGCGATTCTACAAGGGTAACGTCGCGTGTTCTTCGTTGGTTGATGCGTAGTAGTTGCGGTTGATGTTGTTTGGTAGATTGATTTGCGTCGGTTTAATAGATCGCGTTCTGTCCAGATTATTGCGCGGTCAGTTTCATGTGTTTAGAGGCCGAATTAGGAGTTTTGATCTCCTATAGTTATGTAGGTCGTGTTCTTAGCTTTCAATGGCCGCCAAGAATGCCCAAATCCGATTAACGGTTAGAAAGTTATGAATTGTTTAGTGCCGCTGTCTGGTTAATCTGTCAACATCCTGACAGTCTGTCGAAAATTTGTATTTGTGCTAGAATAGTTTAAATCCAGTAGCATTCCAGGCTCTTTGAGAGTTGGGGTGTTACAGTTGGTATCAGAGCGGGCAGTAGGTCCGTGGTAAATAAATTGTTAAATTGACACACTGTGCACAGTAAGTTGGGGATGGGTTAAGCATTGCATTTACGTTTCCGTTGTATTGCTTTGATCATTTCTGATGTGAAATGGGTATGAATACTTATGGGTTGCCTTTAAGATTGTTATATTTGATGATAGTAGATGATGAGAGGGTTAGCTTGTGGTTTTAGCCTTGGGCTGCCAGGATTGCACCACCATCTGGGTTTCTTTGGGAAGGCTATTGTCTTCCTTGAGTTGGAATGGTTATTCTTGGTCTGACCCGGTGGATGAATTCTCTTGGGTCAGTGGTTATTTCAGTTGATGAGTGTTCATCGGTTGTTATTGGCTCCTTAAAGCAAACATTTGTTCTCCCGAATGATGAGTTGTTTTGCTGTTTTTAAACATAGATGGTCTATAAGATTGATCTTTTACTTGGAACTTTGGTCAATGGAAGCTTTATTTTATTTGTCCTTACAATGTGAGAAAGCTTTGGCCCCCATGCACTCTTTTCGGGATTTGAGTTCGAAGTTGATACTTCTCTTTTATGAGAGGAAGCATCAAAGTTCTTTTGGCTATGTCGTGTCTTGGTTAAGTCGTAGATTGTAATAAAACAAATTGTTAGTGTTGTGGTTGCAATTGGTCCATCTTTGTTTTACAAAACAATTATTGACTTGCCGAGTGTGAGCCATCTTTGCACTTGCGAACGTTCTTTTCTTGAGAATCTTACCTTTCCTGTTGATGAAGGTGACCGTGTGTGCTTTTGGTATTTTGGATATGGGAATTATCTTTCACAAAGTTCATTGAATAAAGTTTTGATTCTACTTATTTCTTTTGGAGTAGATGGAGTGTTGAAATTTAGACCCTCTTCATAGAGAAAGAGAGTGTCAACTCTCTTTTGCAATGATTTGTTGTGTTAAGTGAGAATTTGTAAGTATGCGAGATAATTGATAGCGGTTGTGATGTCAAGTTGGATTAGTGGCAAGGTGCATGATTAGCCTTAACTAGTGTCTTGGGAAGTGAAATTGATTAAGTTGATGTTGTCCTCTACCGCTTCTTGATGAACTGTATATGAGTAGTGACTCGAGTATGTCCACACCTATGTGGAGTCAAAAGACATATTAAGAAGTATGGAACATTGATGAATTAGTCCGCCATTAAAATCGCTTTAGGTTGCTAAACTTGTTGGGTTCTTTGGTTCCCATGGATTAAGTTAAATGTGTGGAAAGAGAAACTAGAGAAATGCTAGATTTACATATTCACTAGTATGATTAGTTATTGGAATTGTGTACAACCGGTTGAATGGATTGAATATCGGTGGATCTAGAATTTATGGGAGGAGTTCTATGTAGTTCTTCTATATAGGATGACACGATGAATTGGGTTATAGTGTTGTTGAGACTTTTGATCGATAGAAGATTTCGATTTGTGAAGTTTTAGTGTATTTTTGCCAAATTCAAATATGAGGAGGAACAGTTGAATATGTGTTTGTTAATATCCATGTGATTTGGGAAGGAAAGTAGGTAGCAATTAGATTTCATAATGAAGCCAGTTGATAACAACAATGGTTGTAGTATAACTGTTGTGTGTTGAAGTTTGATGTTGAGCATCGCTAAAAGTTGAATTGATATGATATAATAAGTGGCTTATGCCCACATGATTGTGAAAATATTGGATGATAATGTGCCCTTGATGAAAGATTGTTGGGTAGGACCTTTTCAATTGGGTGGTAGACCCCTTCCAAACTTAAGAAGTTGTTGTAGTGGGGTAGTATGGTTTTGGTATACACTCGTTTTGAAGATGGGATGAAAAGGAAGTATGAAACAATTTGGTGAAACTTTGGAGGCTTTCTAATGAAATAGTTGATGACAAAGATTCGTGTTCAGAGTGTATTATTCTTGATGTTAGTAAGATTATCTGCAAGAGATGGTGACTTGTGTGTGTGGTGATGATTCTTTTAGGAATAAAGTAATTGGATCGTCTTTCGTAATTTTTATTTAGTAAAAGTGTTTGAGTTTTGCGCTTGTGTTCAATTGACCTCTTGAGTTATGTGGTCATTGAATTTGTTTGAGCAAAGTGACTTGTCAAAGATTTTATTGGTTCTTAAGTGGTTCTTGTGATTTGGGTTTTAAGACCTTATCCTATTTAAGCTAGCCAAGTGATGTAGTAATAACAAAATAACCTTCCTTGTTAAAGGAAGGAGTGAAGTATAAGTAATTGAGATTTAAGTCACGTTTCGTATTTTGCGCTTTATTTGAGTGTGCTTAAACCTTATGCGCTTGGTCCATATGAGTTTATCAATTTCCAAAGGGCATTACCTTCTTCTCATTTGTGGTTTGGTATTCGCTTTCAGTAGGGCTTGAGCCCTCGACTGTTGATTTTCCCTTATGTTTTCCGTGTACTTGGCCTAAGTGACCATTTTTTCTTGGTATTGTGTTCACTGCGGGTGGCACATGTTTTCCTAGTGGATGAAAAAAAAATTGATTCCTTTCGCTCTTTCTTTTGAGGAAGAATCAACCTATTTGTTTCACCTGAGTCTTTTGAGGTGTTTAATAATTGTAGTTGTGAAACTGTGGGTTGTAAGTTATTCGATGAGCATTGGAGGATGAAATAATTTCGTAATATAGTTCCTTGAGAGAAATTTATCTCAATAGAAGATTGTCTTTGGAGGTTAAACTGATTGCATTGTTACAACTAGTAGAACCTATAGTGATTGTGATCCAAGATCTTTGTTTCACTTCGAGTGGAACATTAGAATTATCAAAGTATGAAAATCTTGATCAATTCTATGAGTATCGCAATTTGGTAGTATTGTGAGGCTATGAAAGTTATTCTTGAAGATGTGGTTTAATGAGAGTGGGAATATAAAGTAATCGAATCGTCATGTCAATTAATGGGATAATGGAAAATGTTAAGTTAATGTCAAGAATGATTTGGCTTTAATGAGTAACCTTCGAGAGTTATAATCTTTGTAGAGGTAAACAGTCAAGAAAATATTTTCATGATGATGTTAATGAGTGAGTATGTTGGAATTGTGGAATTTTAGGATTTAACTGAGGATTTCCTATCTTGTATATGAGAATTTCGTTGCAAGAGTCTTAGAGGTTAAATTTGGGCTTTGCATTATTATGCTAGAACTTTGATCGCCCAATGATAATATGAAGAAGTAGTATAAGGGTGGATTTGAATAGTGGGACGATCATTGATAGAAATCTTTTGATGAAATACATGAGACTATGTGAAGTGAATTCGAGTTGTTCATTCTTAAGGATTGAGGTAACGTGATTACGTGTGAAGATCCATTTTAGGATGCATCGTGGTTATCTATCAAAGTAATTCATCGGAAGAGGAGTTGACTAGAGTATTGTTTCGTGGGTTGATAGAGCCTCTCTCTGAGGTGTGGTTGATGTATTTCCGCTTGAGCATAGCGTTAAGAATACCAAGTTAAGAGAGATGGGTTAGTGTGTTATGCGATGAATCGGATTCCAAAAGTTGAGAAAAATTTTATTTCTAAAGGAGAAATTGAGAAAGGATTATTTCTCGAATACTCAAACGCTCTCTTGATTCTTGTATGAGCTATGAGTTTATGATTGGTGTCTTTCGCCAATTGGGCTTGACTTTATGTTGGCATGTGTGGTTCTTATCTGCTTAGAAAGAATAAAAGAAATGATGGATTTGGATATTCGAGTGATTTCTCTTTTGGCTAACGTGGTGTTTATTTGCTAATTTTCTAATCAAGGTGGAAAGATTTTCGTGATAAATCTTCGATTCTGAATTTGATTTTTTTAGTACCGAGTTGGTAACGCTTGGTTGCGATGAGAGTCCTTCATTTTCGCTTGAGCTATGTCGGTAAAAGAGTGTGTTTAAAGCGAAGTTCATGTGTGTCCTCATTAAAGGAGGTGATCTTTGTTTGGGTGAACAAGTCCGATTGAGAGGTGAAACAAGAGTTCGAGTGCTTTATGGGCATGTTGCGTGGTTTGGTACCACTGGGAGGGTTGCCCCATGGTACATTGGGTTGTTTTCGCTAGTTGGCGTGATCGCCAGTGATCGCTCTCAGTCCGTGCGAGTACTTAACATCTTGTCTGCTCGGTGTGAGTGAGTACCGGAGATCCGAGTTTGAGGTTTCGTTAACGCCGTCGACCACCGAACAATATCTCACCTTCGAGTCTCATCCGATACTTGTACTGGAGAGGTCAGAGAGAGTGTTGAGGTAGACATGGGTATACGTTATGGTGTTTTGGTCACGTCGGTCTGAGTGAGAAGAGACTTGGGAAGTAGTCTCGCATGATCGAGCTTTAACCAAAGTTGTTCACGTCGGGTACATCTTGTTGGTTATTAATTTTCCAGTTGTGGTTGTTGTTGTTTTTCGAGTAGATGACAGGTAGAATTCGGGGTCGAATTCTGTTTAAGGGGGGTAGAATGTAATACCAAAAAAAAAAATCGGGAGAGAATAATTAAATCGGGAGAATATTTATTTTAGCAAAGCGATTGAACAGGAGAAAGAGGGGTTTTAATATAATACTCTGATTTATTCTACGAAAGAAAGCATTCAAAAGAGAAATTAAACATAAAAATGGGGGTTTCTGCAGTTCTTAGGCAACTTGGGCCTCAGGCCTTGGCCCAAGAGGCCCAGGAGGGGTCGGACACCAATAAAAGGAAGGGGGAAACCCTAACTTCACTGTAGCTACAGTGCCGCCACCATCACTGTAGCATGGCTACTATAGCACACCCTCTCCTCCATGGTGGTGCCCCCTCCATTGGTGCCTCCCTTCCTCACCGTCGGTGCTTCCTACTGCCGATCAAGTGAAGAAAGGAGAGGAGATCAACTTCGCGGGGAGAGTTCATCATCTTGCTACGATTCTACAAGGGTAACGTCGCGTGTTCTTCGTTGGTTGATGCGTAGTAGTTGCGGTTGATGTTGTTTGGTAGATTGATTTGCGTCGGTTTAATAGATCGTGTTCTGTACAGATTAGTGCGCGGTCAGTTTCATGTGTTTAGAGGCCGAATTAGGAGTTTTGATCTCCTAGAGTTATGTAGGTCGTGTTCTTAGCTTTCAATGGCCGCCAAGAACGCCCAAATCTGATTAACGGTTAGAAAGTTATGAATTGTTTAGTGCCGCTGTCTGGTTAATCTGTCAACATCCTGACAGTCTGTAGAAAACTGAGTTAAACTGTTAGTTAAAGACGACATCAGAGGATCTCAATATAACGCAAAATGTAGGTAATTTCCATACCTTTTCATAGAGATAAAGAACGCAAGATTTGGACTTTCGTAGCAAAATATATGGTGGTTTTAGCGTACTGCCCAGAGAACCCGACGTGAATTCTGATATCTGAAAGATTGATTTGCTAGGGGCAGTTAAGGGCAGAATCAGAAGGGCTCCCCAACTAGGTTTATTTAGATAATTTATTTACCTTTTCAGAAAGTCCAAGAACATCTTATTTGGACGCTTGAGCAGAAAGTTATGTATTTTAGAAGTTGACTGTTCACAGGTGCGCCAAACCGATCGTTAGAAATTGGAAGTTGGGAAACACTTGGGGTTTAGCAAGTTCATTTGTGTTGTTATTTTGCTCTTGGTTCAGTATGTTGGTCTTAGATTGGGTTATCTTAATATTC
This sequence comes from Ampelocalamus luodianensis, assembly GCA_036346255.1. NCBI lineage: Eukaryota > Viridiplantae > Streptophyta > Magnoliopsida > Poales > Poaceae > Ampelocalamus > Ampelocalamus luodianensis. The sequence continues at coordinate 23,682,633 of CM070623.1, forward strand.
AGGTCTGAGCGTGATCCTGGGGCAGCACTCGTCGCGCCCACCGCTCGCACGTTGAGGCAAGTATTCGGGCTATAATATATGTATGCTTGCATGATGTGATTGTGGTGTATCTTGATCGATAGCCATGCATGCCTGCTTATGAGATGAGTTACTGCTTATCTTGATGACTGCTAGTTATGGTTAAAAGTTCTTCGCATGTTGTTATTGCTTCCGTGCAATGAGAATATGTTGTATTCCTGCATATGAAAATGTTATCATGGTGCATATGCATGTTGAGAGCATACAGGTACCTTGGTCACGTGGTGACCAAGCACATACAGTTGAGGTCCCCGTCATGTAGATGACGGGCTTGAGGTCCCCACATTCGCGGAATGTGGGCTAATGAACAAAGAAGTCCCCATCATTAAGATGATGGGCAAAGGTCCCTATACATGTGGTGTATAGGCTATTGGTCCCTGTGCCAGAGGGCACAAGCAAGGGTATACAGCGACGGTTGTAAACCCCGCATTACCGGTAAAATGCGAAAAGAGATAAAGTTCAAAGGAGCATTGCATTGGTTGCATATCATGAGTTAAGTGGCTATGTTTAGTGTGATGTTAATTGAGGATCATCGATTCTGTGTTTGTGTTCTTGTTTATGGCCTTGTTGATACTTGCTGAGTCTTTAGGCCCACCCTTGCTTTAATGTGTCTTAGGTACCAGAGGCAGGAACGACATGCATGGGAGGGAGTAGATGTTGGATGCACTCACTATATCACACTCTTAAGGCGTTTGCTGCTTAGTCCCAATTTAGAATTAAATAAACTGTTGATTAACACCCATGGATGGTGTGGTTGAATTAACTGTTTAGTTGTAATAATGAGGTTGCTAGCCTTGGTTGGTTCATTTGATAATCATGCATGTTTGGGATAATTTGATTATGAGAATTTTGTTTATGCCATGTGATCGTATTGAACTCTCAGTTTAGCTGATTAAACAAAGGTGACTCTGCCGAAAATTTGTATTTGTGCTAGAATAGTTTAATTCCAGTAGCATTCCAGGCTCTTTGAGAGTTGGGGTGTTACATAAAGTTAAATTAAACTAAACTAAACTATGACTAATTACAAATTTTCGGCAGAACCTCATTTGTATAGTTGACTATACCGAGGTTCCAACAATTAATCATTGCATTTGATAATAAACACCATATTCAAGCATGCCAGATAATCTAATAAACATAAATAAAACTTGCTATTCTCATTATTACAGTTAACCTGAAACTCAAAACCATCCATAGGTGATTCTCGCGCAGTTTACATATTATTGGAATAAAACTAAAAGGTAGTCGCCTTAAGGATGAGTGGTAGTGAGTGCATCCAAATATCTACTCCCTCTCATGCATTCCATCCTTGCCAGATGTACCTAAAACATATCAAAGCAAGGGTGAGCCCAAAGACTCAGCAAGTATCAACAAGGCTAAAGCTAGTTCACAGTCATAGCATCAATAGACCAAACTAAACATTACACTAACCATAGCCTTCATGCTTATGTAATGCGACCAATGCAATACACCTTTTAAACTTTATCTCTTTTCGCATTTTACCGGTAATACAAGGTATACAACCGTCGATGTATACCCTTGCCTGTGCCCTTTGGCACAGGGACCAAGAGTCTATACTCTACAAGTATAGGGACCTTTGCCCATCATCTTCATGATGGGGACCTCTTTACTCATTGCCCACATTCCACGAATGTGGGGACCTCAAGCTCGTCATTTACATGACGGGGACCTCAACTATTTATACTTGGTCACCACGTGACCAAGTCTCAAACATGCTTAAAACATGCATATATACTATAACATCATCTTTCATACATAAGAATTCAACGTGTACATAATAATATGTGTTGCATAAACAACATACAAAGGAAACTTTAACCATAACTTGCATTCACCAAGATAAATTGAAACTCATCACAATAACATCCATGCATGACTATTACGAGCAAGACACAAACAGTCTCAGCATACAAGCATAAATATACTATAACCCGAATACTTGCCTCAACCGTGCGAGAACGGTGGACGCGAAGAGGGCGCTGCCCCTGGGATCACGCTCCCACCTGAACATAAAGATAACCCAATCTAAGACCAACATGCTAGACCAAAAACATAAATAACAACACAATTGAACTCGCTAAACTCCCAAGCGTTTCCAATCTTCTAATTTCTAGCGATCGATTTGGTGTTCACTACGGACAGTCAACTTCTAAAATACATAACTTTCTGCTCAGGAGTCCAAATAAGATGCTCTAATACTTTCTAGAAAGGTAAATAAATTACCTAAATAAACTTAGTTGGGGAGCCCTTCTGATTCTGTCATTTACTGCACCTACCAAGCCAATCTACAAAACATCAATTATCACATTGGGTTCTCTGGACAGTACACTAAAACCACCATAACTTTTGCTACGAAAGTCCAAATCTTGCGTTCTTTATCTCTATGAAAAGGTATGGAAATTACCTGCATTTTTCGTTATATCGATATCCTCTGATTTCGTCTTTAACTAATGGCTTAACCCAGTTTCCTACAGACTATCCAAATACTGACAGATCAACAGGACAGCGACACTAAAAAATTCATATCTTTTGATCCGTATGTCGGAATCCGGTGAACTCAGCGGCCACCGAAATCTAAGAACATAACCCAACTATCTATAAGAGGTTGGATACCTAGATTCTGCCTCTAACAACAAGAAAACAGTTGTCCAAACTACTGGACAGAACGCGATCTATTAAACCGACGCAATTCAATCTACCAAACGACATCAACCGCAACTACTACGCATCAACCAACAAAGAACACGTGATGTTACCCTTGTAGAATCGCAGAAGATTGATGACCTTGCCCCTGTGAAGTTGATCTCCTTCCCTCGCCTTTCTCCTTCCTCCTATGGCCGGCAACGGGGAGCACCAATGCCGGCTGCAGGGAGCACCAATGGGGGAGGGGTGGCGCAAGGAGGGAGGGAGCCTGGAGGTGAGGCGGCCAGGGGCAATGGCGCAAGGGGGGAGGCTGCCCAAGGGCAAGGGGCGGCGGCCAAAGGGAAAGGGGGAGGGGAAAAGAGGGAGGGGGTATAGGGGCCGCTAGGGTTTGGGGGGGAGTGGCACCCCTCCCTTGGCCGGCCAGCCCACCTGGGCCAAAGCCCAGGCCCAGGTTGCCGTGAAAAACCGGGGCCCTCTCTTTTATTGTTTTGATGATTTTTTTTGAATTAAACTTTCCCTCGATTAATTAATTTCTACCGATTAAATTAATTTATCCCGATTATTTGCTTCTCACACTTTCGGAGTATTACACCGTGTCCACGGTTACTGACAACCACTTGGGTTCGAGACAGCATTTGTTAGAATTCCAAACTAAAATTGACATGGTTACAACTTGGTATCGGCGTGAATGGCTGTTCATGCGTGTTAGTTTATCAAAGTGGACAACCACTTTGATATGTTTTGATCTATGATTATATCAATGTTACTTGTTTTCTTTTGTCGAAATTTTGGTTACTAAATGGCTTTTGCAACTAGAATGTGTAGGAATGAAAATTACCACTTTTATGCAAAACTTATGCCACTACAACCTTCTTTTGGACAACCATTACTCTCATATCCTTTGGATAGTCTCTATCATACACTTTCTTCTATTAGTTTGTGTAAGACTTGCGAGTACTTTTTGTACTCAATCAGATTGACCACTTGTTTCAGGTGGGGAAGAATACGCTTACGATCAGTCCGTTAGCGTCGAATACGGCGACGCTAATGAATAATGTTATTTCTAACTCCACTCAGTTGCCTCTAGGAGCTGGGCACACTTGGATGGATCTTTTGGTGTATTATAATTGTTTTTTCACTGTGTACTTTTGTTAATGTTTAGTAGACCGCTTGGTCACTTGTGTAACTTTTCGATCTAAGTCTTAGTCTTGTAAATCACCTTTATTAATGTATGATTGTGTACAATGTTGTTCAAGATATGTGCGTGTTAGCCATTGATCTTGGGAGCTAACGCGAGACACATATCCAGGAACTTGAAATCGGGCTCGTTTCCTACTAAGAGTTATGCCTCTGGTGTAATCTCTTAACTTGAAACGGATTCGATTTCATGGTCTCACAGACACCTCCGCCGACGGTGGTTGTTGTTCCATTTTGACCATTCCTCGGATGGGTTGAATCTCAAGAAGCCCTTAGAGTATAGCGGTTGGGACTGCGATCGGGGTCACCGATGGTCGCAAAGATCTCCCGACCACCGCTATGGTCAAGTCCTTTGGGATTGAGGAGTAGTCGAAAGAAAGCTCTTCACCACCTGGAGAAGTCCATTCCAGGAAGGGGAATTCCGGGTCACAACCGTCTCTAGTTGAAGGTGTATTCTCCATGTGTGTGGTCACAGTCATAACTTCAAAGCGTTCGACTAGGCCCCAGGCAATGGTAACCGCACAATGAATTAGCAGATGGTGTATAATCCCCTGAATCGTGTGTTACAAAACTTCTCAAAGGTAGTTGGTCATCCTCGGACAGGCTTGTGTGCTCAGAGGCGGGGGGCTCACCGTGTTCGAAGCCCATCGCCGACTGACATTGGTCATCACTGTTTGGACCCTTGCCCTGTGAGGATTCCGACTCCCCATTTGGGTGTAACGGTGCTTGTGAGAGCGTCGGTGATAGCATGCTCTCCTGTAGTGTGTCCATGAGACCATGAGACAATCTCCTGGGTCCAGTGACGGGTTCCAGGGATTGACGATACCATCGACGAGCAGATGCTCGGCTCGTAGTCATAGCAGGCATCCATATCGAATCCTACATAATCTGCGAGATCGAAACAATTTTCCTCATGCCACTCATTTGCCTTGGAAGCATATGAGTAGAACAAATGAAGATCATCATAGTTCCCCATGAACGGCGTCGAATTTCGATGGATTACTATCGATATTTGTGAGTAAATGCGGGGGACACAGCTCTTGAGATCACGCAAGAAGATGTCAGCTGTACTAGAAACATGTCATTTGTTCCATTTGAACCTTTAGTATGTCATTTAAAATTTTATGCTAGAATATGTCATTTAAGTTCGCACACTTATGCACATGCGAGTGCGCTTTCAGTAGAGATTTTGTAAAGTCGCGGATTTATTCCCACCGCCTTTCTAGACATGTGCTAAAGAGGCGCAGTCGTGCGCGTGTGAGATGGTGTGTGTAATCACAAAAAATACACTCCATCTTTGAAATCTTGTGCTCCACCACTTATCGACGCCGTTGTTGGCATGGGAGCAGACGCTGGCCACGGCTATGACATCACGTACCGGCACGCCCACTGTAGTGTGCATTGAAATCGAGCTCACGTCCAGACGAGTCAGGGGACGCGATCCGCAGTAGAACTAACGCCTGGCTCTGGTCCCATTAAATTCTTACGAAATTCTACCATGAGACTACTATGCCAGATTATTTCCTAGCAGTAACCGTGTGGTGCCCGGTCGGCCTCCGCGAGGAGCACCAGAACAAGATCTGTTGAATATATGCATTTTTCGAATTACTTTAATCCAAAAATATACTAGATAAATTATGAAAATTACTCTAGTCATTTTCACAAAGCAGATAAACAAGAACACTATAGGCATACGAATTTCTAGAAAGATAGAAACTAGCATACCTATCTCAGTGTTCCAGACAACAATAGATAATAAAGCTAACCAAGCAACAAGCGCGAGATAGCCGTACCCAGATTTAGTGGAAGCAGCAGCAGCAGCAGGAGTCTTGGTGAGGTCGTCGTTCGTCATGGCGCAGTGGACATCGTGGTAGTAGTCGTATAGTTGATGTAGACGTAGCAGAGAATCGGATGAAAAGGAAGCAGTGAGCAGTCGCGCGAACGCTACCTAAAAACCTTATTTGTCATCGCTAGTGCAAGCCTTCAAGAACGGGGATTCCGGAGGCCTGCTCTCCCGGTGCAGCTGTACACGCGCCTCGCTGGGATGGAGATCGCTAGAGACAGCAACAAAACCGTAGAGTTCTGTCTTAGTCTTTCGTGGAGCGGAGAGGAGAAAAAAGGGAGCCAGTACTCTTTTCTTCATAAAATAAATAGCCAAAAACAAAGAGGCCAGAGCCATTATTCACTAGTAATTGAACCGTTACTGCCAGCCGTTCGTTAATGCCATTTACTACAAGTCGGTGTGTTTTGATTTTCGAATAGATAAAGAAAAACGCGCTCGCACCCGACACGCCTACGCATGCGTGCACACAAGCACACGCACATGCACACACAACGCATGGCACAGCACGGCTCGGCGAGGTGTGGTGAGGTGAGGCGGGCGAGCACGTGTATTGGATCTCTCCAATTCTACAAGGGGGGTTACCACGTTCCACCTTTTAAAATTGTGTAACTCCTCTTTAATCCTCCATGTGGGACTAAATAGTTTTAGCACGTGCACATAGGCCTTTGGGATTTTCCTGGAATTAATTAGAATTAAAATTGGGCCTAGCCCGTATTAATTCCAACAATCCCCCACTAGATCCCAAGGGCACATGTCAAATGCCTTGATCCACAAAGTATTGTTTTGATATACCAGTATTTTGATAGAGACCGGTTAAGGTTAAACATCCACCTAGAATAGAAGCTACACTTATCCACAACTGCACAATGGACTAAGCCTTGAATTGGCAGTTTTGTGTGAATAAGTTTCACTTAAGTCCTTAACTGATACTAGGTACCAGGCATCCCCACAGGTTGGAGCATATAAATCATACTCTTGGCCTATTCATGAGCTTTCTAGAGATTATCCTATCTCATAGACTGTGACTAGCAGTCGGGTTCATATAGGTGTGTTCTTTCAAGACTGCTTTGTAGGACAACATCTTTGCTTAAACAAGCCACAGAACACATTAAAATAAAAATTAACCCGCCATACAGATTTAGGAGAAAATTGCATCTTCAATGGAGTGGGTCTATAAAGGTACTCTCCTTCCAGTTAACCAATAGCTTGTTTCGCCAATCCTACTTCACGGGATCTCCGATCACATAGGATGGGTTACCACTATGGTATAACTCACATGGTTCTCAAACCCATCTCCCTCGATGTATTGTCTATCATATTCCGTGATAGACCTTTTGTGAAGGTATCTGCCAGATTCTTAACTGTTTGGATATAATCCAAAGCTATTACTCTAGAGTTTCTTAATTTCCTAACAGACTTCAGTCTTCTCTTCACATGTCTTGATGCCTTCATATTATCCGTAGAACTGCTTCACTTTGACGATCACGGTCTGATTGTCACAGTTCATCAGAATAGCCGGTACCAGTCTTTCAACCACTAGCAAATCCATCAAGAGCTCATGAAACCATTCGGCTTCAACAGTGGCAATATCTAATGTTGTGAGTTATGCTTCCATTGTTGACCTCGTTAAGATGGTCTGCTTGCAAGACTTCCATGAAACATCGTCACCTCCAAGTATGAAGACATATCCACTTGTAGCCTTAATCTCATCAGCATCAGATATCCAGTTTGAATCACCATAACCCTCCAATACCCTAAGGTACCCGGTATAGTGAATGCTATAGCTCATAGTACCCTTTAGATAATCTCTCGGATTGAAAACAAAACGGCTTAGTTTGCTCACAGCAAACGAGATGTCAGTCCTGGTAGCGCTAGCTAAATACATGAGTGAACCAATTATCTAAGAATATCTCAATTGGTGTGAGACCCCGGTTTATTAAACTTGTAATACTTAACCTTCCTCTGGTTCTAGTATCACAAATAGAATAATCCGCGTCTCGATGAATATGTGCCTCCTAGAACAAGCAGCACACATATATCATATCCAAGCATGCATCAATTCCATACAACAGATTATAACAAGTCTACCAAAAGACATACATAATATAAGTTATTACAACACAAACACCGCCAAATGACATAAGAAGCAAATAAGTAACAATGAAGCAAAAGTTGCCATAAGATGGCTTAAACCAAAAGACGACCGGTTAGCCACATAACACCACAGTGGCAACCGACGGCCGCCAAGCTAATCGCCTCAGAACCGCCACAAAGACAACTCACAAAAGTGAGGTCCATCTGACTCACTATCATCCTCTCGCACAACACAAGCAATGCAGTGAGTACAAAATGTACTCAAGACTTACGAGTAGCAAGCCTATACATAGCTACATGAAAGTCGTATTCAAAGGAATGTGGTTTTATGGTTCTTTGGACGATAAAGCAAGTTTCATTTGCAATATTGTAATAGATTGAATGTTAGCTTGTAAAATCTGTTTTAAGCATTTAAATAACAATGAGTAAGCATAAGTAACAGTATCCACCTAGAAGTGACTTTCCCAGAGCCACCACAACATAGCATGAATCACGATTCATACCACCCAACAAGTTTTAATTTTAAAATGTTGTAGTCTAACTCTTGAAAAGCTTATCCAAGCGTGTCCATAACCTAGACGAGGCTATTCGAATAGTTTTAATCCTCGCAGGTGTACCAATGTACCCACACTGCATCGCTTTTTGCCAAGCTATTAAGCACACTTCCTTGGTATGCTCTAAGACGGCTAAGTCCTACTAACCCTTTCCAATGGAATATGTTAATCAAGAGACGCACGATGGGGGTTAATCTTAGTGATCTCGACTAAATATGGATCACAAGGACCCATACGTGGAGCAAGATACACCGCCCTGCGGGTGTTCTCCTCCCTACAAACGTGTCCATGTTACATATAATCAAATATGCAACCCACCACGCGACTCATTAATTAACACACCCAAAGTACTCACTAAGAGAGGTCCCATATCCCTCTAGTGTGGTTAGCACGCACGTAATGCTCTGATAATGATACTCACAAGTAGTTCGGTCCCAATTGACCCGCACCATTCCAATCACACCCAAAAGATCACACCATCTTACCATTGTGCCCAAGTCTAAATTGTTTTCATTTTCAGTTTAGTTTTGCAATTTAGACATAGCACAAGGCTGAAATATACAGATTATAACAATTTAGGTGATCAAGGTCATCGACAAGTCGATAACCGCCATTTCTACCGATAGCTAAGCATGGCTAAGCATAATGACACGTAAACTACTAAGTGACAAGTGTCCATCCAAATAACCCAAAATCACAAAGAAGTAACCTAGGCTTCAGTAGAGGAATAAACATTTCCTACCGATAATGCATCTAGTAGGCCAACTATCGACAATAGTTTAAAACAACATAGCAATGCATACATAGAATTTGCAAACAATATATTAGAATTTGAAAATAGTAGGAACAATATGATCAAATGAATGCTACATCCGCTTGTCCGTCAAGTGCGTGATCCGATGGTCATGTGGCTCAATATCAAGATTAATAATATTATCTTCTAACCCAACGCTAAAAGGCTTATAAGCAAATAAGAACGAAGAACACCAAATAAACTCCAACAAAGAAACACATTCAAATCTAATAAAATTTATACTACAGCTAGGAATGATCTAAGACAATGATAGGAACAAGAATCATGCCATTTGAACTAAGCATGCAAAAGATATGAACAAAATGCTCTTTCTCAAATTTATAACAACCTAATTAATAATTAGCAATGCTCATGGCGAAATTTTCTAGAGTGATCTAAGGTTTGAAATTTTTATAGCAGGTAGATTATGACATCCTAATAACAGCAAAGTTGGATTTACTAATTTTGGAGTTATACACATTTACTTATGATTTTTCTAAGTTGTAATTCTAATGCAAGTCATTTTACAGAATTATGAACATGCTCAAATCTTATTCCATATGAAAGTATACTAACAGATGGATTTAACAAAATTGATTTTGCACAAATAGGATTTATACAGAAAAAGATATGCATTTTTCAAGGTTAAAACTATTTCTGGAATATTCAAAATGATAGAAATCAAGTTATTCCTAGTTACACAATTTTCTGCTACTGCAACATGCTAAAATCCATTTTTATAATAAACTAAAGTGACAACATAATTTATTACCGTTGGAATTATCTAAAAAGCAGTTAAAATGAATTAGTTATGAGTTTCTAAAGTTTTTACACCATTTTCAGTTGATAAACAAATACTTACCGAAATATAGACAAACTCCAATAAAAGAATAAGACGTGGACAACCCCCAACCCTTGATCTAAAATCCTACGCTCACGCGCGCAAATCAGCGACGCGCCAAACCTATTCGAGCCCACCGTTGGATCAAGATCCAACGCCGCACACGCAGTGTATGCATTCGACGGTGCGGTTGCAAACACGATCTTGGCCGTTGATCGAAAGATCGACGGCCGAGAATGATCAAGACAACCGAGGGTCCGAACGCACACAAAGATCGGGCCGCAGATCTAAAAATGAACGGTAGATATTGATCGCAGTCAAAGGAAGATGTCGACACGTGGGACCGCATGTCGCGACTTCGAGTCACCCACGCTACCGTTTAACCCACGCACGCGCACCGCCCACATGTCAACGACTAAGAGTGGCGTTAAGACCGAATTAATGCCATTAATGATTAACCTTAAATAAACACTAATGACTTCAAATTTGATTTTAACCTCGCCCACAAGTCAACAATTCGCAGGTAATTTCGATGTGGATTAAATGCCGACACAATAATTAAGCAATGATTAATCTTAATGATGTCGAATAAAGGGATTGAACCGTAGAGCGATTTAAGGATATTGGGCCCATCGTCGCTGGCTCAACGACACGATTAAGACACAATTAATTAACTAAAGATTGGTAATTAATGTGTCCTAATTAAGTGACGAAAACGGGAGCTGCTGTGCCGGCAAAACCCGAGCGAGTTCAACGGCAAATCGCCGGCGACATCAAGCGCGGCGCCACCAAGAACCAAAATGGATTCGCAATAGCACAACGAATCTAATGGTAGCATTCTCGCCGCGAGGATTAGAACGCCGCTAGCCGGAAAACGAAATGGGAGATTTTACGCTAAACATGAAAGTAGCGAAAGTCTCACCATGTCCAAGGAAGCGGTGCAAAGCTTCTAAGGACTAATAAGAAGCTACCTTAGTGACGGAAGCTTCAAAGATGGCCGAGATGGTTAATCACTGTGAAAGCCCGCGACTTGGAGAAGAAAACCGAGATAGATACCCGAGCCAAATGAGTGATTCCAAAGCATCGATAGCTTCATAATGGTCCACGTGCTACATGAGCAAGTAATTGGAAAATGGAGCACTCACCTGAGCTGAGGAAGAAGATGACCAAAATCGGCCGAATTTGAACAACCCCAAATTGGACAATTCCTGAGAATCAAATCCAAAATTAAGTGAGGGGAAATGTTCAAGGAAGTAAATAGATAAGGTTAGGGCAAAGAAACATGAAGGAGGACCACTGGAACACCAAGAACACCAATGGAGCTCCACGGGTCAACAATGGCGATTTGCCATTTTTGAGGTGTTAAGCTCCAATACGGTGAATGAAGCTTGGTGGTGGTCTAAAGAGATACTAGGAAGCATTGAGAGTGCTTATAAAGCCATGAAAGCATTAGGGTTTGCACCACACATCTTTCGGGCGGCAAAACACAAAGCACAAGGTGCGGCCGACAAGGAAAAAGAGGTGAAGACGTGCACTAGGGCATGGCCTGGCTCAGTGTACCTCCCATACCCCTAAACGTCGGCTAGGGTGGCTTTAGGAGCAAGAAATGACACGCCATTACTCTCCCTACTGCTCATGCACGGCCGTGAGGTTGAAGACGACCCGCGAAAGGCTCGTGATTCACACCGTTAGATGAAACACGACGGCCGAGATAGCGCCACGCCCCGGCTTTAAAACACAACGAGAGGTTCCGAGCCCTAGGATTAGAAACGAACGGCTCAGATAGCCCCACGCCGCAAACGCGTTTACAACGGCGGACACGCGGGCGTTGGATCTTAATCCAACGGCTCGATTCAAGCATGCAACCGAGGGTCCGGCGGTTCGGAAATCTCGACGGTTGATGGGAATCTAACGGTCGACAATCAAACTTGCAACCGGAAGGTCCGGCGTTACACGCGCGGACGTGCGATTTAGATCCAAAGGCCGAGATCGATCGCGGATTTTCAAACGGGCGCGGTGCGGTTAGTTGATCGACTAAGTCACTTGGCTCGAGCCCGAGTCCGACTCAACCCAAGTAACAAGAAACCAAGTTTGACTTTGAAATAAGAACAGAGACTTTGAATGATTTATTTGAGGTAGCAAATTAACTCCAAAAATTATGAAATTTTTGCAGGAGCTTGCTAACTCAGATATTAACCTAGAGTAAAATTTTCAGAGGTTTTTATACTGCGAATAATTCTCCAAAAATTCTGCAAGGCTCTGTTTTAATGTTTGACTGAGAGTCAAACAGGTTTGACTGCCTCTAAAAATATTCAAACAATATCTAAAAATTGTGAAATTTTTCAGAGGGGTCACATACCATCCCAAGAACTTAGGAAAAATATTTCCAAAGGATGATCAAAAGATTTGACAAGATTGTTTTTGGAATATCAAGATTTGGATCAACTAGACTTGTGACAATGTATTTCCATAATTCCTTGTACAAGAATTGATTGGCACAAAAGGAAATACATGATGTAAGAAAAAGTTTTAATTTCTACTGATTTTCTTACATTTGAAACACAAGCCCAAGATTGGGATGTTACAAAACCTCCCTGTGAGGACCCTGTTATTGGAAATGTTACTAATTAAATCCATATCAGAGCACAATTGTTAATGAAGGAACAAGACGCCCTTTATTAAGAACCATGCTAAAGATATAAATTTAACAAGTGACAGATCCAAGAACAGATTCCTGATATATATGATTCACAATGGTTCCTGTGATCAACGACCATTGCATATATATCCTTCATCAACATTGCATCAAACACATACCACCATACATTGATATAATTAAACATAAGGTTACATCATTCTATTAGTACTACAATATTAAGTGACTTGGTCACTTTAATGATACAGCCGGAAGCAAAATAAACGGAAAATGTCCACCAATGGCCTCATCCACCCGCAGCAATTGCGTGGAGGAAAGAAGTAGGCCACTGCAAGAGCGCCACCGATCGGCGCTAACGGTACTTCATAGAGAAAACCATCCTCACCGCAACAATAGGTGGTGGCACCTGAGTACAAAAGGTACTCAGCAAGTCTTACACAAACTAACAAAAGAAAGTGGTTGTTAGATCCTATTCAAAGGGGTAGAGTTGTTACATGCATAAGGTTACAACAGAAGGTATAAAGGTTCAAATTTGCATAAAGCGATACACCTTATCCTACAAAGGCTAACTTTTGATAAAGCAATTTAATAAATCAAAAATAAAGTAAAACAGTAAGTAAATACATTAAATGTAACAAGACAAAGGCATGATTCCTCATGCAAACCGAAAATAAACCGAAACCACATTTTGGAAATCAAAACCTCTATACAGTGATATCGCTCAAGTTATCGCCCATGACCGTGACACGCTTATTCAACAGCTTTATACCCCGCAGGTGTACATCTTTACCCACATGACTTAGCTAGCCCGTTGTCTTCGGATGCTCCGAATGATGACACACTTCCTTTGGTATGCCGACCGGGAAGCTAAGATTTGGTATTTTTCAACAAGCCAACACTATTGAGTTGGACCCCATGTGTGAACTAATCCCATTAGTGTAGGCTATACCACCTACTAACCACGGGCACACATGTTGTGTCAAGAATGCCGATCCAAACAATTTAAAGCGAATTGGGTTCCTACCCATAATAGAATGCTATCGGCACCATTAAGGTATCGATATGCGACGAGGCACATATACGCTCACCCTCCTAAGAACATCCGACATCGACATACAAGCTCACATGGCATAAAACGCAGTCCTCCGACTCCAAGCATCTATGCCATACAAGGTCAATACACATATCCTTACTCTCCGCTTTCCAACTCAATAGTCTCAACATTTTACTTAACCAAACAATACCCATACACGCGCATGTGGAAGTACGTGGGGACTTGAACCGAATAGTCGAGTTCGGTCCTTAATCAACCCTGACAAGTCCACCACAAAACCCAATCTCGTGCACAAAAGCACCATCACTAGCTTCCTCTTGTCCAGATCAATTTGAATTTCAAATACAAGACTGATTTAAAGAAACCGACAAAGAGTTTAAAATAACAAGGGTTCAGCTTAGATTCCTATGTTTGACAAGATATGCTTGTCAAACTCTAAAATCTCTAGATCGCATATCTAAGCCAAATCAAAATAGACCATATAGTATACAAGATTACACTAGAGTTGAGTGTATGGTCATAATTAAGGTAATCCACCATGTCAAAGTTATAGCTAGCTATTACAAGTCACATTTTGTATTTTCAGACAAATAGCATGCACAGATATCACCGGATTTGTAAAAGCTATTGTACAAAATCTGGGTTCAATATGGTGCAAAGAGGATGCTTGCCTTGATAGTAATAGACTTCATAGTGTGCTCAAAGTTGTTCAAGTATAATCAAAAGCTTCAAGAGAACCACTTCTAAAAGAAGCAATAAAATCCAATAAATACCAAAACGATAACCGTATAAATTATCGTAAATTGTATGATCAATAAAGAAATGCATGATTAACAAAGATGCTTAAGTTATATTTACCCTAATAGTGATAATAACCCATTTTATAACCTAATGTTTTCAAAAGACAAATTAGAGTTTAGTGCAAAGTTCCAATTTTCGATTTTAAAAGAGCCGAAAACAGATGCATTGCAATTTTCGAAAAAGAAGTATAGAACATGCAAAAGTTCATAAATGAAACTTAGCATGATCTTTTAGGTAATTAATATCCCAAACCAGTCTTAGTCTAACCCTAACTAGTTAGATCACATCAACTAAGAAGAAATTCATTTTGTCCTGTTGCTCGACAAAAGAAACAGAGATGATCTCAACTAGAAGTTAAAATTGATGATGACAAGAATTGAAAGATCAACTTGTCATGTCGTTAGGGTTTAGTCAAAACCTAAATAAGATGATAGGTTGACAGAAGAACCCTAGGTCTTGAAAATGACACAAAAGACCTAAAAGCTAGAATAACAGCTTTTCGCTTTGAAGCAAGATCAAGCTACCGATGCTTAAAAGAATGATTCACAGCAGCTTCTAAGGTTCTTAAGATGCTCAAGATGTCGAAACTAGGTTTTTGGCTTACCAAGATGGAAAGATACCAAGAACTCAAAACCGATGATGATGGATTGAGAAATAAACTCGATTTAACCTACAAAAGATAACCAATCTTTATTGTAAGGTGTAACCTGAGTTTAGGATGGATAAGCAAAAGGAACAAGAGCAAGAACTCCACCGCTAACAATGGAGGATGAGTCGCTTCGGTCAACAATGGTCGCACTCAAAAAGGCTAGGGTTTATATATGGATGTTGAGCTACGAGCAAAAGGGAATGATCTAGAGTTGATGAGGTGTCCATTTAGGCTAATTATCCCAAAAATTAGTTGCAAAACTTTGGGATAAATCCTCTCCTTGATTTCCAGAGAGCTGCGCACGAGAGACGAGGAAGATGATAAGAATCACCTAACATGTGGGTCCCATTGTCATCCTCGCCGCTGGCCTCACAAAAGCTCAAAGAATATCACCGTCCGATTGGAAATGGGCGGTTGTGATAAATAGAGAGATTAAATGATTCGAATCAGATCATTTAATATGGACCGCACGATCTAGATCGACCGATCGAGATCTAAATGGAACTCGAAGGCCCGGCCCGCTTTCAAAGAGAGACGCTGGATTGAAATCCAACGATCAATTAAAAGATATATACGCCACCCTTTAGATGCGATGGCACAACACCGTTGGATTTGATTTCTACGATCGATGAAAAGTTGAACCGATGGTCCGATTGCATACACTCATATGGACCGCACGATTAAAATCCAACGATCCACCGATTTTGGGCTTTAAAGGCCCACGGTCAAAAGAAGCGCCAGAGGATTGAAATCCAAAGGCCCGCATAAACGCGCGCTCGATTTCAAATTGAAATAAGCAATACCGTTAGATCAAGGATGGACGGCCACGACAGCGGGATCCGAGTCGTCCAATGCATACACTAATCTGGGCCACACGATGAAGATCCAACGGTCCAGAGGAGCGCGGGCTTTAATAACACGCGAGAAAGGAAAAGCCGTAGGATTTGAATCTAACTACCGAGATAAAAGCGCCTTTAGGTTTAAAACGAAAAGGGCGCTACGCTGGATTGGAAACGAACGGTGGAGATTGAACATGGATCCGAGTTGTCCGATTGCACACACTAACCTCGCCGTTAGATCAAGATCCAACGGTGGAGATTAAAGTATACACGTGATCGCTCGCGGATATCGTGGAGCTCGCCTGCTCGATTGAAGATCGACGGCTCGCATCACGCGTGGATGTCGGGCTCGCGCTCAACGCGGATCGCGACCAATTTGATTCGTTGGACCAAATCACATGAGACCGGTCGCTACAGTTGTTGAGTTTGGATTTGGACCGTTTAGTTGACCAAACCTTATTCAAATTTGTAAAAGGTTTGACTGGCTTTTAAAATAGCAAATAAATTCATAAATTCATAAAATTTTTATCAGTAAGCTACTGGGATGATATATTTCCTGATAAATTTTATAAACCGCATTTTCACTTTGTAAAATACATAAATATTTATTTCAGTTCAAAATATTTATTTAAAGACAATAAATTTTTCTTTAAGCCCAAATAATTTCTAAAAATGCAACAAAATATTTTTAGTCAAGATAATTTATCTAGGCTTTAATAAAAATACTTCCCAGTCATAATACAAGTTTTATCTTGTATCCCTTTAAGACTTTGAATGGTTCTTTAGGGTTTTGACTACAATGGAAGGTTTTTAACTTGTAACATGTCGCCTAAAGTGTAAACATGAACAGAATGCCATGAACAGATCTCATTACTGTTCATAAAGCATTTTATTATCGTTTATAAACTTGGGGCTGTTACACTCCCTTACAAGAATCTCGCCCAGATTCTGCTTACTCTGAGAAGAAGGATGGGTAATCCGCACGAAGACGATCTTCGCGCTCCCAAGTTGCCTCATCTTCGTAATGGTTGGACCACCGAACCTTAAGGAACTTGATGACACGGTTCCTGTCCTTCGCTCGATTCTTCGAGAATACGAACAGGATGCTCATGATAGGTCAAATTTTCTGCACATCGAGATTTTCCAACGGAGTTTCAATCGAACACGGAGGCACTTTTTAAGTGTGACACATGGAACACGCCGCGCACACCCTCAAGCGGCCGGCAACTCCAATCAGATGCAACACCCAATCCTCTCGATGATGCGATAAGGCCCAACATATCGAGGCTAACTTGCCCTTGATGCCAAAACGCCGATGGCCTTTCAAGGGTGAGACCTTGAGATAAACAAAGTCATCGGCTCAAAGCTCAACTCCCGACGATGACGATCCGCATAGCTCTTTTGCTCGGATCGCCACGCGCAAATGCTCACGAATCAATCGAACTTGGCTTTCGGCCTCATTACGGAATCGCCCAAGAACCGACGCCACCGCCGACCAGTTCAATGGGGTTCTACACCTCCTCCCATACAAAGCCTCAAACGGTGCCATGCCAAGACTAGCTTGGAAACTGTTGTTGTAGGAGAACTCTGCAAACGGCAAGCACTTCTCCCACTTCTTTCCATAGGAAAGAACACAGGCACGGAGCATATCTTCCAACACTTGGTTGACTCTCCGTCCCCACCATCGCTTGAGGATGATAAGTCGAATCGAAGAGAAGGCGTGTACCCATCGCCTTTGCGCACTATGCCAAAAGCGAGAGGTGAAAAGAGAACCACGATCTGACACAATCGTTCGTGGCACACCATGCAAACATACAATGCGAGACACATAGAGATCCGCCAGCTGACTAACACTGAGATTGGTACGCACTGGCAGAAAATGTGCCACCTTTGTCAATCGATCAATGACAACCTGATAGCATCCTTCCCGTAAGAATGCGACGGCGCACGGTGATGAAATCCATACCAACGGAATCCCACTTCCATTCTCGCATCGCAAAGGTCGAAGAAGGCTCATGGACGTTGATGTTCAGCCTTGACACGACAGCACACGTCGCACTCGGCCACGAACCTAGCAATCTCGCGCTTCATGCGAGTCCACCAGAATCTCTGTCGAAGGTCTTGATACATCTTGGTAGCTCCAGGATGGATAGACAAAGGGGAGTCATGGGCCTCGCGGAGAATCAAATCCCGCAATTCCATGACCTTCGGAACCACCAAGCTACAGTCCAAACCACACAACACCGTGCTCATCCTCATAAAAGCACTTAGTTGTCCCATTCTTGATGTTCTGCTTGATTTGGATCACACCAACATCTGTCTGCTGGGCAGCCTTGATTTGTTCCACCAAAGTCGGTTGCACAACCAAGGTAGCAAGAGAACCATGCTCAATCAATCCCAAATTAAGCCGCTGAAATTCTTCGAGAAGGGTAGGTTGTTGCTCTTGAAGTGACAAGGTATTGCAATACACCTTGCGACTAAGTGCATCGGCAACAACATTGGCCTTGCCCGGTGATACCGAATGCCCATATCATAATCTTTGATCAATTCCAACCATCTCCTCTCGCTCGAGGTTCAGATCCGGTGGGTGAACAAATATTTCAAGCTCTTGTGATCGAATACACCTCACGCCGTTACCAATGAGGTAATGCCGCAAATCTTGAGTGCATGAACCACCGCCGCTAACTCCAAATCATGGGTAGGATAATTGAGTTCATGAGGCCTCAATCGCTCGATGCATAGGCCACAACCTTGCCTTCTTGCATAAGAACACAACCAAGTCCTCGACGAGAGGCATCACAATAAATGTCAAAGCTCTTATGCACATCGTGGAGAACAAGCACTGTGCCGACGCCAATCGCTTTTGAGTTCTTGAAAACTCAAATCACAAGCGATGACCACACGAATTTCTTTTCTTTCTTGAGCAATTCGGTCATGGGCTTAGCAATTTTGGAGAAGTTCTCGATAAAGCGCGGTAGTAGCCCGCTAAACCAAGGAAACTTCTCACATCGGTGATCGACTTGGCTGCCCCAAGATAGAACATCGCCGACCTTGCTAGGATCTATCATGACACCACCCACGAAAGAACATGGCCCAAGAATGCCACTTCCTTCAACCGTAACTCGCACTTGCCGAACTTAGCATACAACCGATGCTCACGCAGCTTTCCCAATACAACTGCAGATGCTCAAGATGCTCTTCTTCACTCTTGGAGTAGATAAGAATGTCACAATGAAAACCACAACAAACTTATCCAAATACTCCATGAACACCGAGTTCATAAGATTCATGAACAAAGCTGGAGCATTGGTCAAACCGAAAGACATGACTGTACTCGTAAAGGCCATAACGAGTAGTGAACACCGCCTTTGAATATCTCACTACGATCCGACTTGATGGTACCCCAATCTCAAGTCAATCTTGGAGAACACACAAGCTCCAGTCAACTGGTCAAAGAGATCATCAATACGAGGCAAAGGATATTTGTTTTTCACCGTCACTTCATTCAATGACGGTAATCCACACACATACGCAGGTCTTGTCCTTCTTCTTCACAAAATGACCGACAACCCCAAGGAGATGAGCTAGGACGGATGAAGCCTTTTGCTTGAAGCTCACCCAACTGCTTCTTCAGCTCCTCCAACTCATTAGGAGGCATTCGGTACGGCGCCTTAGAAATTGGAGCGGTACCGGGCAGCAACTCAATCACAAACTCCAAGTCTCGAACGGAGGCATACTGTGCAAATCTTCGTGGAAGACATCCACAAAGTCACGCATCAGGCACATCCTCGAATCTCCATGGTCGCTTAGCTTCAAGGGCACAAAGGTGTGGCCTCGCAATGCGGCGAAATCCCAACTTGCTCGCTCGAGGGACTAGTGAGGAAAACCATCTTCCCCGCACAATCGATTTGCCCCAAGTGTCGGGACAACCAATCCATACCAAGAATCACATCCAGACGCCATTGAGTCAAGTAAGATGAGATTCGCCAAGAATTCCACTCCTTCAATATTAATAGGAACGCCCGACATTCTTGATCGCTCATTTCCGCCTCCCGAGAGCGAATAAGCAAAGGAATCCCCAAAGGAACAAGGTGAAGGTCACAATCAGCAGAAAAGATCTCGAAATAAAGGAATGTGAAGCTCCGAGTCAAACAAGACTGCAGCAGACGATAACTAACAAGGAACGTACTCAACACAACGTCAGTGCCTCCGAGCCTCTCACCGAGATGTGGTTGACTCGACCACCCCGACACCTCGAGTCTTCTCGATCACCTTCCGTCGTGTGTGTGACCATTCCCGCGCCCTCCATTAGGACGAGGGGCTGCTCCAATCCTCGAGGGCAAATCGCAGCATAGTGGCCCTTCTTGTTGCAGCGGCGGTAATATCGCACTGGCTTGCGGAGCGCAACTCGCCGTTGAGTCGCAGTGCACGGGTCAAACACGGCCGCGGGGACGAGCAACCGCGCCGACGGCCTCGCGGTGGTGAAGCCAAAGCACGGGCTCTCGTGCGGGCTCAACACGGGACGAGTGAGGTCGGCCGCGCGCACCTATGGGCCTCCCACTTGCGCTATGACTCACCCAGCGCCGCCTTGTGCTCGCATGGACGATGGCCTTGTCAACCAAGGCCCGGAAGTCAACAAAGTCCACACAGATAGCTTGTCCCGCAGCTCCTGACAAACCATCCATGAATTTCTCCCGCTTAGCCTCATCGAGGCCACCTCCGAGCATAACGAGCCAAGTGGTTAAACTCGTAAAGATACTCCGAGACAGCCTTGCGCCCGCTAAGCGCAAGAAACTCTTCTTCTTGAGCTTCATCAGCCATCGTGAATGTTGGCCCGACGGAAAGCGTGATCGAAACTCATCCCATGAGACAACGTAGCGCGGCCGCATGGCGAAAGTTCTCCCACCAAGATAGTGCCGCACCCTCAAGCCGATGGGATGCAAAGAGTGCCCGCTCTCGCCCGGCACCGAGCGATATTGTGCTTACCAACAAGACGCAGCCAATCATCCGCGTCAGTGGATCCTCTGATCGAGAAAAGTGGCGGTCGCAGACGGAGAAACTCCGCAAGCCCACCACGAGGCCGGTGGCCACCACCTCCGATCTCGGCGGCGCAGCGGAGCGGAGGTGTTCCTCGCAATGACCTCCAAGATCCGGTCCGTCCATGCGATTCCGCCGACCGAGCCGTAACCTCGACCATGGTCTGGAGGAGGGGAAGCTCTCATCGAACCACCTACCGATCACAGGGTGGTTCTTGTCATCCTGTTCCACAAAAATAGGTTAAACACAACTCCGGAACAGGAGACAAAGAAAACAACTAACCTCTAAACAAAACAACCTTTTAAAAGCTCAAGTAACCACATAAAATTACAGCAAGATCATAAAGATAACAACCATCTTCCTATTATGACTAACTCGTATGGGAAAACGAGTAATCAATTTTTCAGGAAGGAAATTTCAGAACATTAACTTCTGTTCGAAACAGCAAGGAAACGGGGTGGGAAATTTGCTAAAGAAGGGTTAAATGCTTAGCTATCTCATATCACTTCTTACCCTTTTATCCCCACAAGTTTTAGTGGGATTAACCTCTCATTTCAGCACTTTTACTATCTAAATGCTAGCTGTCCAGAAAATTCTTGCTTGCTGTCCAGATTTTCCTATTCAACTTCTGGCCGAAATTTGTAGCTCCCAGCAGCTCCTAATCTTCTCAAGGCAGCCATACTTTCATTTTATAACTCTCATGATGTACCCAAAACCAATCTACTCGGTAAACAACTATCTTTTGAAAGGAGATGAGAGGAAAACTCAACCTTCAAATTCAGTTCAGAACAAGGTGAGATGAGCAAACTAAGATAGATAAGGAGTAAAATCGAGAACTTACTTAAAATTTTCAGAAAGCACCGACATTTGGAAAGTAAGTTTCCAAAATATACGAGGGACTCACCAAGCTAGGGGTTTCTACGGCCAAGATGGCTCGATACTGAAGCTCTGTGAGACCCCGGTTTATTAAACTTGTAATACTTAACCTTCCTCTCGCTCTAGTATCACAAATAGAATAATCCGCGTCTCGATGAATATGTGCCTCCTGCAACAAGCAAAGACACATATATCATATCCAAGCATGCATCAATTCCATACAATGATTATAACAAGTCTACCAAAAGACATACATAATATAAGTTATTACAACACAGTGACCGCCAAATGACATAAGAAGCAAATAAGTAATAAATGAAGCAAAAGTTGCCATAAGATGGCTTAAACCAAAAGACGACTGTTAGCCACATAACACCACAGGCAACCGACCGGCCGTCAAGCTAATCGCCTCAGAACCGCCACAAAGACAACTCACAAAAGTGAGGTCCATCTGACTCACTATCATCCTCTCGCACAACACAAGCAATGCGGTGAGTACAAAATGTACTCGCAAGACTTACGAGTAGCAAGCCTATACATAGCTACATGAAAGTCTGTATTCAAAGGAATGTGGTTTTATGGTTCTTTGACGCAAAAAGCAAGTTTCATTTGCAATATTGTAATAGATTGAACAACAGTTTGTAAAATCTGTTTTAAGCATTTAAATAACAAATGAGTAAGCATAAGTAATGTATCCACCTAGAAGTGACTTCCCAGAGCCACCACAACATAGCATGAATCCTCGATTCATACCACCCAACAAGTTTTAATTTTAAAATGTTGTAGTCTAACTCTTGAAAAGCTTATCCAAGCGTGTCCATAACCTAGACGAGGCTATTCGAATAGTTTTAATCCTCGCAGGTGTACCAATGTACCCACACTTCGACCGCTTTTTGCCAAGCTATTACACACTTTCTTTGGTATGCCGCACGGCTAAGTCCTACTGAACCCTTTCCAATGGAATATGCTAATCAAGAGACGCACGTATGGGGGTTAATCCTCAGTGATCCGCCGACAAATATGGATCACAAGGACCCATACGTGGAGCAAGATACACCGCCCTCGCGGTGTTCTCCTCCCTACAACGTGTCCATGTTGCATATAATCAAATATGCAACCCACCACGCGACTCATTAATTAACACAGCCCAAAGTACTCACTAAGAGAGGTCTCATATCCTCTAGTGTGGTTAGCACGCACGAATGCTCCTGATAACAATGACTCACAAGTAGTTCGGTCCTTAATTGACCCGCACCATTCCAATCACACCCAAAAGATCACACCATCTTACCATTGTGCCCAAGTCTAAATTGTTTTCATTTTCAGTTTTAGTTTTGCAATTTAGACATAGCACAAGGCTGAAATATACGATTATAACAATTTGTGTGATCAAGGTCATCGACAAGTCGATAACCGCCCATTTCTACCGATAGCTAAGCATGGCTAAGCATAATGACACGAAACTACTAAGTGACAAGGGTCCATCCAAATAACCCAAAATCACAAAGAAGTAACCTAGGCTTCAGAGTAGAGGAATAAACATTTCCTACCGATAATGCATCTAGTAGGCCAACTATCGACAATAGTTTAAAACAACATAGCAATGCATACATAGAATTTGCAAACAATATATTAGAATTTGAAAATAGTAGGAACAATATGATCAAATGAATGCTACATCTGCTTGTCTGGCTGAAGTGCAGGATCTGATGGTCATTGTGGCTCAATATCAAGATTAATAATATTATCTTCTAACCTAACGCGTAAAAGGCTTATAAGCAAATAAGAACGAAGAACACCAAATAAACTCCAACAGCAAAACACATTCAAATCTAATAAAATTTATACTACAGCTAGGGAATGATCTAAGACAATGATAGGAACAAGAATCATGCCATTTGAACTAAGCATGCAAAAGATATGAACAAAATGCTCTTTCTCAGCCTATAACAACCTAATTAATAATTAGCACTGTTCATGGCGAAATTTTCTAGAGTGATCTAAGGTCTGAAAATTTTATAGCAGGTAGATTATGACATCCTAATAACAGCAAAGTTGGATTTACTAATTTTGGAGTTATACACATTTACTTATGATTTTTCTAAGTTGTAATTCTAATGCAAGTCATTTTACAGAATTATGAACATGCTCAAATCTTATTCCATATGAAAGTATACTAACAGATGGATTTAACAAAATTGATTTTGCACAAATAGGATTTATACAGAAAAAGATATGCATTTTCCAAGGTTAAAACTATTTCTGGAATATTCAAAATGACAGAAATCAAGTTATTCCTAGTTACACAATTTTCACACTACAACATGCTAAAATCCATTTTTATAATAAACTAAAGTGACAACATAATTTATTACCGTTGGAATTATCTAAAAAGCAGTTAAAATGAATTAGTTATGAGTTTCTAAAGTTTTTACACCATTTTCAGTTGATAAACAAATACTTACCAAATATAGACAAACTCCAATAAAAGAATAAGACGTGGACAACCCCAACCCTTGATCTAAAATCCCACGCCACGCGCAAAATCAAATGCACGCTACGCTAAACCTATTCGGAGCCCACCGTTGGATCAAGATCCAACGGCGCACACGCAGTGTATGCATTCGACGGCGCGTTGCAACACGATCTTGGCCGCTGATCGAAAGATCGACGGTCGAGAATGATCAAGACAACCGGAGGGTCTCGAACGCACACAAAGATCGTGGCCGCAGATCTAAAAATGAACAGTAGATATTGATCGCAGTCAAAGGAAGATGTCGACACGTGGGACCGCATGTCAGTGACTTCGAGTCACCCACGCGCTGGTTTAACCCACGTGCACAGTGCACTGGGCCCACATGTCAACGACTAAGAGTGGCGGTTAAGACCGAATTAATGCCATTAATGATTAACCTTAAATAAACACTAATGATCGCTGAAATTTGATTTTAACCTCGCCCACAAGTCAATGCAATTCTGCAGGTAATTCTCGACAGGATTAAATGCCGACACAATAATTAAGCAATGATTAATCTTAATGATGTCGAACAAGGCGGATTGAACCAGAGAGCGATTTAAGGATATTGGGCCCATCGGTCGCTGGCTCAACGACACGATTAAGACACAATTAATTAACTAAAGATTGGTAATTAATGTGTCCTAATTAAGTGACGAAACGGAGTCGCTGCTGTCGGCAGAAACCCGAGCGAGTTCAACGGCAAGAATCGCCGCGACACCAAGGCGGCGCCACCAAGAACCAAAATGGATTCGCAATAGCACAACGAATCTAATGGTAGCATTCTCGCCGCATGCGTGAGGACTAGAACGCCGGCTAGCCTGAAACGAAAATGGGAGATTTTATCGCTAAACATGAAAGTAGCGAAAGCTCTACCATGTCCAAGGAAGCGGTGCAAAGCTTCTAAGGACTAATAAGAAGCTACCTTAGTGACGGAAGCTTCAAAGATGGCCGAGATGGTTAATCACTTGAAAGCCCGCCGACTTGGAGAAGAAAACCGAGATAGATACCTGAGCCAAATGAGTGATTCCAAAGCATCAGTATAGCTTCATAATGGTCCACAGAAGCTACATGAGCAAGTAATTGGAAAATGGAGCACTCACCTGAGCTGAGGAAGAAGATGACCAAAATCGGCCGAATTTGAACAACCCCAAATTGGACAATTCCTGAGAATCAAATCCAAAATTAAGTGAGGGGAAATGTTCAAGGAAGTAAATAGATAAGGTTAGGGCAAAGAAACATGAAGGAGGACCACTGGAACACCAAGAACACCAATGGAGCTCCACGGGTCAACAATGGCGATTTGCCATTTTTGAGGTGTTAAGCTCCAACACGTGAATGAAGCTTGGTGGTGGTCTAAAGAGATACTAGGAAGCATTGAGAGTGCTTATAAAGCCATGAAAGCATTAGGGTTTGCACCACACATCTTTCAAGCAAGAAACACAAAGCACAAGGTGCGGTGACAAGGAAAAAGAGGTGAAGACGTGCACTAGGGCATGGCTCGGCTTAGTGTACCTCCCATACCCTAAACGCCGGCTAGGGTGGCTTTAGGAGCAAGAAATGACACCGCCATTACTCTCCTACTGCTCATGCACGGCCAGAGGTTGAAGACGACCGCGAAAAGGCTCTGATTCACAAACGCTAGATGAAACACGACGCACGAGATAGCGCCACGCCCGGCTTTAAACACAACGAGAGGTTCCGAGCCCTAGGATTAGAAACGAACGGCTCAGATAGCCCCACGCCGCAAACGCGGTTTACAACGGCGGACACGCGGGCGTTGGATCTTAATCCAACGGCTCTGATTCAAGAATGCAACCGGAGGGTCCGAAGGGTTCGGGAAATCTCGACGGTTGGATGGGAATCTAACGGTCGACAATCAAACTTGCAACCGGAAGGTCCGAAGGGTTACACGCGCGCGGGACGTGCGATTTAGATCCAAAGGCTGAGATCGATCGCGGGATTTTCAAACGGGCGCGGTGCGGTTAGTTGACTGGACCAAGTCACTTGGCTCGAGCCCGAGTCCGACTCGAACCCAAGTAACAGTAAAACCAAGTTTGACTTTGAAATAAGAACAGAGACTTTGAATGATTTATTTGAGGTAGCAAATTAACTCCAAAAATTATGAAATTTTACAGAGCTTGCTAACTCAGATATTAACCTGAGTAAAATTTTCAGAGGTTTTTATACTGCGAATAATTCTCCAAAAATTCTGCAAGGCTCTGTTTTAATGTTTGACTAAGAGTCAAACAGGTTTGACTGCGTCTAAAAAATATTCAAACAATTTCTAAAAATTGTGAAATTTTTCAGAGGGGTCACATACCATCCCAAGAACTTAGGAAAAATATTTCCAAAGGATGATCAAAAGATTTGACAAGATTGTTTTTGGAATATCAAGATTTGGATCAACTAGACTTGTGACAATGTATTTCCATAATTCCTTGTACAAGAATTGATTGACACAAAAGGAAATACATGATGTAAGAAAAAGTTTTAATTTCTACTGATTTTCTTACATTTGAAACACAAGCCCAAGATTGGGATGTTACAATTGGTCTCTGGCTATTCTCCGATTCTTCCTAAGCAACACGCTAGGATCATAAGGTGTTGGAGAGGATTTACAGTCGCTATAACCAAAACGACTCAGAAGCTTTTCCACATAATGGGATTGCAACCCACCATCATCACCTCTCAACAGCTTGATGTTCAAGATAACATCAGCTACTCCCAGATCTTTCATCTCAAAATTCTGAGACAAGAAATCCTTGACTTCCTTAATCACGTTAAGATTGGTCCCAAAGATCAGTAAGTCATCAACATACAGACATAGAATGACTCCCTCGCCCCCACCATGGCGATAATACACACATCTGTCAGCTTCCTTCACAATAAAGCCTGCAGATGTTAAAGTTCTGTCGAACTTTTCATGCCACTACTTAGGTGCTTGTTTAAGATCATACAAAGATTTTAGCAACTTGCACACTTTTCCTTCTTGGCCTTCTACTACAAATCCATCTGACTGTTTCATGTAAATTTCCTCGTCCAACTCTCCATTTAGGAAAGCCGTCTTAACATCCATCTGATGAACGAGAAGACCGTGTGAGGTAGCCAGAGATAGTAGTACTCGAATAGTAGTCAATCTAGCTACAGGTGAGTAAGTATCAAAGAAAACTTCGCCTTCCTTTTAGGAATAACCCTTGGCCACAAGTCGTGCCTTGTACTTCTCGATAGTACCATCAGGTCTAAGCTTATTTTTGAACACCCACTTACATCCTATAGGTTTACAACCATAAGGACGCTCAGTAATCTCCCAAGTTCCATTAGAGATAATAGAATCTAATTCACTACGGACTGCTTCCTTCCAGTATTCCGCATCTGGAGAAGCATATGCTTCAGAATTGGTACTTGGAGTATCATCCACAAGGTACACAATGAAATCAGGACCAAAAGACTTTGCAATCCTTTGTCTTTTACTCTTCCTCAGAGTTTTATTGTCTTCCTCCTCAGGAATTTGCTCAGGGGTCTGCACAAAATATTCCATTGGAATGGCAGGTTCAGGAGTTGTATCAGGCTCCTAACTCGACAAACTAGGCATATCTTTCATCGAAAAAATATCCTCAAAGAATGTAGCATCTCTGGACTCCATAATTGTACCGACATGCACGTTAGGTACTCTAGATTTCACCACTAGAAATCTATATCCAACGCTGTGGTGAACATAGCCTAGAAAGACGCAATCCACGGTTTTTGGTCCAAGCTTACCCTTTTTGGAAATTGGCACATTGACTTTCGCCAAACAACCTCAAGTGCGCAAGTATGAAAGTGATAGTCTTTTCTTCTCCCATTGTTCATATGGGGTTATCTCTTTATTCTTTGTGGGAATCCTATTTAGGACATGACATGAAGTCAATTTAGCCTCCCCCACCATGCTTTGGAAAGACCCGCTGTGTCTAACATGGCGTTAACCAAATCAGTTAGAGTACGGTTCTTTCTTTCAGCAACCCCGTTTGACTGGGGTGAATAGGGAGGCATCCTCTCATGGATTATATCATGTTCCTCACAGAATAAATTGAACTCATTAGAAAAGTACTCACCACCACGATCAGACCTAACCCTTTTGATTTTCCTTTCATGTTGGTTCTCAGCTTCTGCCTTATAGATTTTAAAGTAGTGAAGAGCTTCATCTTTAGTTTTTAAAAGATACACATAGCACAACCTAGTGGAGTCATCAATCAAGTCATGAAAATATCTCTTACCACCTTTTGTCAACACACCATTCATCTCACACAGATCTGAATGTATGAGTTCTAATGGTGCCAAGTTTCTTACCTCTGCGGCCTTATGAGACTTACGAGGCTGCTTTGATTGCACACAAACTTGGCACTTAGAACATTTGGCAAGGATGAATTTCAGGATTAACTCTAAACTAGCTAACCACGTCGTGCAACCAAAATTTATGTGAAAATGTCATGAATGCCAAATAGTAGTCTCATTACCACTGCAAACATGGTTCACAATATTATTACACAAATCTGAAAGAGCTAGGCGGAACAAGCCTCCGCACACATAGTCTTTACCAACAAATTGTCCACACTTGGACACTACAAATTTATTAGACTCAAATACCAGTCTAAAGCCATCTCTGCACAGAAGAGATCTGCTGACAAGATTCTTATTGATAGATGGCACATGATGCATGTTCTTCAGTCGCACGATCTTCCCCGAAGTAAACTTCAGATCGACCGTGCCAACACCATGAACAGTGCATGTGACTCGTTCCCCATTAGAACTGCTGAATCCCGTGTGACCTGATAAGAAAAGAACAATGAAATATCATCACACACATGTATATTAGCACCAGTGTCTATCCCCCAATCGGTAGATTGATATACGGAAATAATAGTAGGTAAATTACTATACCCTGATGTTCCTGTCTCAGTAGTACCAACAACAATATTAGCAGACTTAGAATTCTGCCCTTGCTGATTCTTCCCACCCTTGCATTGGCTGCAATCCTTGGCCCAATGACCAAGTTCGCCACACACAAAGCAAAGGCCATCCTTTGTGTTCTTCTTCTTCTTCTTGAAGCTAGTTATTTGTGTAGTCTTATTCTTGCCTTTGAACTTTTGAGCTTGGTCATTCTTCTTCTGCACCACATTGACACTAGAATGTCCCTCATTACCTCTAGTGTGTGTATCTTTTGCCCTCGCCTTCTCTTCAACATCAAGAGACCCAATGAGATTTTCAACAGAAAATTCTTGTCTCTTGTGTTTTAGAGAAGTAGCAAAATTCCTCCAAGAAGGATGAAGCTTGGCAATAATGCCTCCCACGACGAACTTGTCCGGTAACACACACTTGAAGCGCTCAAGTTCTGTGGCCATGGATTGTATCTCATGAGCCTGCTCGACTACAGAACGGCCATCAACCATTCTATAGTCATGGTATTGCTCCATGAGATACAATTCACTACCTGCATCCAAAATCCCAAACTTGGCCTCGAGTGCATCCCACATCTCTTTCCCAGTTTTAATCACCATGTATGCATCAACGAACTTCTCACCAAGAACGCTAACCACGGTACATTTAAAGAGGTTACCAGCAGCCTCGAATGCTTGCTCCTGTTCAGAAATAAGTGATCCTTCAGGCTTGCCCTTTGCCACATAGAAAACATTCATGGCAGTTAGCCAAAGCACCATCTTGGTGCGCCACCTCTTGTAGTTCGCACCATCGAACTCAGAGGGTTTGAGCGTAGCAGCAAAGCCAGCTGACGAAAAATGCCTAACATAAGGTTTTTGGATTGTTGAATATATGAGTATTTTTTGAATTACTTTAATCCAGAAATATACTAGATAAATCATGGAAACTACTCTAGTCATTTTCACAAAGCAGATAAATAAGAACACTATAGGCATACAAATTTCTAGAAAGACAGTGTTCCAAACAACAACAGATAATAAAGCTAACCAAGCAACAAGCGTGAGATAGCCATACCCAGATCCAGTGGAAGGAGCAGCAGGAGGAGTCTTGGTGAGGTCGTCGTTCGTCATGACGTAGTGGACGTCTCGTGTAGTTGATGTATCCTCGCTCGTGCAAGCCTTCAAGGACGGAGGTTTCGGAGGCCTGCTCTCTCGGTGCAGCTGTACACGAGTCGGTGCGTTTCGATTTTCGAATAGATAAAGAAAAACGCCACCGCACCCGACACGCCTGCACACACACGCACGGCACGACGCTCGACTCGGCTCGGCGAGGCGAGCAAGCGAGCAAGCGCGCGTGTATTGGCTCTCTCCAATTCCACAAGGGGGCTACCACGTTCCACCTTTTAAGATAGTGTAACTCCTCTTTAATCCTCCATGTGGGATTAAAAGTTTTAGCATGTGCACATAGGCCTTTGGGATTTTTTAAGAATTAATTAGAATTAAAATTAAGCCTAGCCCATATTAATTCCAACAAGATCAACAGCGCTGCTTGCATGCTAGGCTCCGGCGTTGGCTGCATGCTAGATCTGTTCCTGACGTTTGGCACACCAGGCAGGCGTTCAGAATTGGTAAGACAGATCAACTGTGTTTTAGCTAAGGATTCATTTGGATATTTTGACAGGCAATGACGCCGCACCTTGATATCAGCCGAGCTGACGAAATAGAAAGACTGGCACAAATCAGGAGGCGAACCGCGCTGCAACACCCGATCCGTCTCCACTCCGGCCCATCTGAGCGCGCTCACGGGCTCACGGTGTCGGCTGCGGTTCTGAAGAAGACACGCATCCGCACAGCGCGCACATCTCCGTCGCCGTGAGCCAGGGGAGAGTCAGTCTTTCGACATGAGCCAAACAACAAAGGGATTCTACACTTTCTTTGCTATTGGATTTGCTCGGAGTTCCTCCTTGCCATCCCCTTTGGCCCATCACGCCAGCGGCCTGCCCCATCAACCTGGTGCAAGCATGACAGCGGTCGAGGAGATGCTGCGTCCCGGCTACAGCGAGGACGCCGCCAAGGCCATCCTAGCGCGCAACCTCCCCTCCCCCGTCACCGACCAGATCTGCGGCGACCCGTCCGAGCTCCACCGCTGCAGCGTCCGGCTCGACAGCCTCTCGTGCTCTGCCGAGACAGCGGACGTGTGCGCCGAGTTCTCACTGTACGACGCCATCGAGGCGATCGCCGTTTCCTGGAGGTTGGGGATGGGCGTGGTCATCTTCAGGACTGCAGCGCCGCGGGGCGTGCGCTAGAGGATAATGCTCGATTGGAGCCCGTGCTACGAGCCGGTTCCCCCTCTCGATCTCGGCCCGGCATTCATTTTCACTGACCCGGGAGAGATCAAGGTTGGTGCCCTTTCTCACTGGAAAGCGAGCAAACTCTCAGTCTCGAATCGAACCTAACCTTGATCTATCTTTAAAATCCCAAACATTGTTGATGAGATGAGATGTAAATTTGTACCTTTTTCCTCACGAAAAGTATTTATTTTGAAAAAAAATATATGTTTTTTCTTTGTTGATCTGAGAATTTGGCTAACTGTTATGCTATTTGACGATTAGGTTGCGGTAAACCCAAGGATGCCAGAAGAGAGCGATGAGCCGCTGTCGTTCTCGATATTGAGATCGTTGAAAGGCGACCTCGGAGGGCGACCGGTGCCGTGCCGCCACCACGCGGTTTGTGCAATCGGCGGCGTCGTTCGAGCGCTATCCTAGGTAGGGAGCGGACGACCACCCGCGGATCGATGGCCACAACTTCACCTACAGGAGGACATCCACCGTTGAGGGCTGGGAGATGGAGTCCGCGTCCAGGCGAGTCGGGGAACACGATCCGCACCAACACTATACGCCGGTGGGATGAAGTGTGTTTGAGTCTGACTTATTTCGTTGCTATGGTTATTTGTTTGTCCCCATTGTAGCATAACATTGCCAAATTTTAGTGCTTTCCATCTTGTGTAAACCATTGAACCCCATTCGTGACTCAGTAAATAAAATGACATGGCATGAAATGTAAAGCACAAGGTAAAGTGATACAGCAGGTTCCTCCTGAAAACAAAAATGATACAACAGGGCTCTCGAGTTTGTAATCTACACTAGTTGAATGCCCATGTACGGATAACAAATATCATATAACCATAACACGTTGAACCTGTGAAAGAATTTGTGGACCAGTATTGATCCAGTGTAACCTTGTGCCGGTTGCTGCAGAAGTGCAGAGTTGTACTTATACTATGTTGTCGGACCATGAACAGTGGCCAAGCAAAAAAAGAAGAGGTATTGGACCAAGACCAAGACGTAGCAGCAGAGGTCGGACGGGTCCTCCCAGGAGAGGTGGTTCACCATGGCCCACGGGGCGTGGATGTTGCGCACCACGGTTACCTTGCCGTCTTCATCGCCATGTGTGTGAAGTATGATTTCATCGAAGGCCAAAGATGTCCTGGTGCTCCTACCGTCTAGCAAGATTCGAGAAGCCATGCACCACAGCACCACCATGTTTAGGAACCCAAAAACAAAAGGAAACACATGGTATTGTGCGTCCTTTGCTACTGGATTGCTTTGGGAATAGTGTCACTCTACCGCAACCATGAAACTCTCTTCCAAGTTGCAAAGCTGTAGTGAACGACCGATTCCCTGGACAGAGTTATGGAAGTCGGCCTCAAGGTAGATCGCTCGACTCCGCTTGTTGTTTTTTTTTTGCGAAACACCCAATACAACACATAGACGCCCCCACACACGCACACCACCACACGCACGTACTCACACACACGACGCCTACGAAAGACCGGACGAGCGGAGCTTGAAGAAATGATGAAGTCACCACCGGCGCCTCGCTTGCGACGGGTACGTCGCCTCCCACTAAAAGAAAATCCTCCTAAATGAGACATGCAGGGCCAAACCTGGGGTTTGAACCCTAGTGGGCTGGGGGTACAACTACCTCCACTAGCCACCCAAGCAATGCTTGGTTCTCAACTCTGTAACGAAGATGCACTCGAGGGCAGACCAAATCCCAATATGCCGTGGAGTTCACGTCCATGACCATGTCAAGAACCTCATTCAACATGGTGGCGTACATCCAGGATTT
This sequence comes from Ampelocalamus luodianensis, assembly GCA_036346255.1. Taxonomy (NCBI): domain Eukaryota; kingdom Viridiplantae; phylum Streptophyta; class Magnoliopsida; order Poales; family Poaceae; genus Ampelocalamus; species Ampelocalamus luodianensis. The sequence continues at coordinate 23,716,171 of CM070623.1, forward strand.
GACCGTCAGGTTGATCATGCGCCATTCGCCGTTCTCGTGGTGAGTCTCGGCATCCGCCGAGACATGGTTCCTGATGGAAAACTTCCGAGCATAAGTTCCATCAAGCCTTGCCATTTGGAGTAATTAGCAGAGTGTAGGTCGAGGACAATGGGAACAAGACTCTTGGTGTTCACCACACTCAGCGTGATACGACAATTGGTGTCCCGATCTTTCAATGAGATAGATAATCTGATTTGGATGGAGACGTCTCTCACGATTCGGCTACCAATCACACATGATCAATATGCCCGCAATCGCTGAACCAACTCCGTAATTTTTATCGACCTTAATAGAAGCACAATTGACCTGACCACGAAAGTCTATTCCTGCATGCAATCAAAGAACAAGCAAGAACAAGATAATAAGTAATCTGAAATTGCAAATAGGATTGAAATATTTGATAAAGTTGGAATTATGTAGCGGTATTATGGTTGGTCTAATCAACACAAGCTAATACACGAAGTTGCTATGAAGCTAACTTTTAAATAAACACAATCTAAGGAAACTAGAGGGGTGTGACCACTTTAAATATGGGAGGGGAGCCGCATATAGCTAGGAGATAAGGGGGTAGTACTATTCATGGTACTATTCATATGAACAATACGATCGTGAACAATGCGCGGCCCAAGAGAGGGAGCGGCCAGGGAGGTGGCCAGCCCAAATAACCTAAAGTTGTGGCTGTCCTTTGGGCCTAATAATTGATACAAGGCCCTCGACCCAATGTGAGGTGGCGCGAGCACCAGATATAAGTGAAGTAAATTCGTCGGCATGTTGGAGTAGAGTTTGATGCGGCCAAATCAATGGAAGTAGAGTAGCCCAGTTGGAAGTGGAGTAGCGGTCGTATCTGGAGGGTTGATGTCCTCATCATCCTCCCCTTCTTGCATTTCAGTCGTCCTCGACTCAAGCTCATCGTTCAGCTCCAAGAAAAGCTTGACAACTTGTAGCAACGCATGCTCATCTTTCTGCAAAATATTAGCAATAGCAGGTGGTAAAGAAATAGAGAAAACTTTGCAATTTAAAGGTGAGTATGCAGGCATCAATTCAAAAGTTATATTTTCGCATAGCATTCAACTTTTGTAAGTTAATGGGCAGAACAATAGTTGATTTCAAAGTGCACAAGTCATTCATATAATCATATTGCAATCTAGCAAGAGCAAATTCATCTAGCAAGGGTGAAAAGATTTGTAAGTTCTGTCATACTTCAACATCATTTTGCAGATTGCCAATACTAGATGATGCAATAAGAGACGAACAAATAGGCATAGGATGATCACTAAATTTTATTTTCCTCTCATGATGAACAAGATTTAGCACATAAGAATTGTTGTTCAAAATAACAAGTTTCAATTCATCCATGTTGTCACAAGTTATGCATATGCGATATACAAGAAATTGATTATCTACATCATAATCTCCAATTAAATTAAACTTATACCTAGGAGTGTAGGCACTAAACAAGGATTTCAAACATGTGATTTCAGAAACTTTCTCCATAGCATGTGACAATTTCATAGGTACATCCAACATAATGTAACATAAAGAATCAGTAGGAGAAATTCTAGTCAAAACTTCTTTATGTCTAACCAATTCCACATGATCATTGTATGTGATTAATTCATCATATGAATAACTCAAAACAGCAGGTAACTCAATTATTTTATCATATGGTTCACTCAAGTCAGAAGGTAAATCAACAAGTTCATCATATGGTGCACTCAATTCAGCAGACAAATCAATCAAAATATCACAGGATTCATGCAAATTCTTAATAATATCATATGTTGTAGTTAGGAAATTAATATCTTCCTTCTCACGTGATTCCTTCTCCTGATGTGATGCAATGGTTTCTACTACCATCTGATTTTCCCCTTGTTGGGCAGGACCACGTGCAGAGAGGAAAGACTTTGACTAGGTGTGTCTCTTCCTCCGACCAGTTGTAACAAACCGAGTTTACCAAAAGTAGTCGAATAAATCACAAAGTGTACTCTTCTTATAGTATTTTTTTAAAATGAATAAAGAAATAAACTAAGGTGATTAGAGTTGGCTTCTAAATATTTGGACCATGTTTGTTGAACCCAAGCTCTTTGTGTTGGTAGCAAAAGTGAGGAACGAGTCGACACTAGGAAGTTCCTTTTAGCAGGTAGGACCACATGCAAGAGAGGGAAAGACTTCGACTAAGTGATGTTACTGTCTTTTCGACCAGTGTAAAGAAAACTGGATGTTTGAAAAAATGGTCAAAAATTATCAAAGCGCTACTCAAAATAAGACAATAGAGGTAGAAGGACCTTACCAAAACCTTTGGGTTGAAACCTTTGAAGCTCTTTGGCATCGTAGAGGGCTGTTGGCCAATAGAAACCTTGTCGAAAGACCTTATCGATCAGCGTTCTATATGAAGCATGAGTTCCACAGATGCCCCCGTGTATATCGTGAATGAGTTTTAATCCATCTCTCTGCGGTATGCATCACATGAGCACCCCTTGAGTGCCTCGTTTATAGAGGACTCCTTCAACCAAAGTATACATTTTGGCCTTTCAGGATAAGCGATTTGCCTCGAGATCATCATCGGGTACGGAACCCTTATGAAGATACTCGTAGATAGGAGTCATCCAAGTATCCTCGTATTCTAGAGAGGCTGACTCAATAGGAGGTGTCTCCGTTCTTCGACCAGGGACGGCTTCTAGAGTTTCTCTAGGAAAATTCCTTTTGGTACTTGTGATCGGGAAGAAGCCATACGAGCAAGCTGGTCTACGAGGAAATTATCCTTTTGAGGGATGAATTGTACCTCGAAATTGAAAAAATGCTTTTCAAGCTTTCGAACTTCCGATAAGTACCAAGAAATGGTCGGGTTAGAGCACTGGTACTCTTTTCCGACCTGATTCACGATTAGTTGAGAGTCTCTTCTCACGAGTAGTCGCGAATCGCGAGTGCTTTCGTAGCTCGTATGCCAGCTAGCAAACCTCCGTACTCTATCACGTTGTTAGTGGCCTGAAAGTTTAATTGTATGGCATACTTTAAGATTTCTCCAGTAGGAGATTCCAGGAGCACCCCAGCCCCGAGCCACTTAAAGTAAGTGACCCATCAAAGTACATCATTCACTTGTCGTGGGAATCATACTGGCGATCCAAAACAGGTTCAAGATTTGTCCATTCGGCGACAAAGTTTGCCAAGATCTGGGATTTAATGGCCGTTCGGGACATGAAATGGAGGTCAAACTCCCCAAGTTTGACTGACTATTTTGCCATACGTCCCGCTATTTCTCTGTTCTGGAGGATCGCTCCTAAGGGAAACTCAAATGGCACAGCTATCTTGTGCTCCTGAAAATAATGCTACAGTTTCCTCGAAGACATGAGGAGTGCATATAGAAGTTTTTGAACCTAAGGGTAACGCTCCTTAAGCTTGTGTAAAACTTCACTTACGTAGTAAACTGGTCGTTGTACATCGACACGTTCTACGACCAGTACTGTGCTCACTGCTTGTGGCATGGTAGCTAGATAAATTAAGAGCATCCGAAACCAGAATAGGAGCACTCGTAAGATACCTCTTGACATCCTCAAAGGTAGCATTTGCCTCTTCCGACCACTCGAAACCCTCATGCTTCCTTACAAGTTTGAATAAAGGTAGTCCTTTTCTCCCAGTCGTGCAATGAAAGGACTTAAAGCCATCATGCACCTTGTGAGTTCCTGGAATTCTTTCTTCGTGGTCGGAGGGCGTATTTGCATAATGTCCTTTATCTTTTCAGGATTTTCTTCAATTCCTCATACAGAGACTAGGAATCCAAGCAATTTTCCCGAAGAGACTCCGAATACACACTTCTCAGGATTGAGTTTCAAGTGGTGCTTTCTGAGGTTGTCGAATATTTTTTCCATGTTTGTGATATGATTAAGTCGTTTGATGCTTTTTACAACTAGATCGTCAACATAGGCTTCCAAATTTCGACCTAGTTGAGGTAAAAAAGTCGATTGCATCAAGCGTTGAAAAGAAGCGCCAGCATTTTTTAGACAAAATAGCATTTTGACATAACAAAATATACCAAATGGTGTAATAAACGTGGTATTTTCTTCATCTTCTAAACACATATTAATCTGGTGGTAACCAGAATATGCATCTAAAAAACTTAATATTTCACAATTGGGAGTAGAATCAACCAACTGATCGACACGAGGTAAAGGAAAATCATCTTTTGGACAAGCTTTATTAAGATCAGTGAAGTCTATGCACATACGCCATTTGCCTTTTGACTTCCTAACCATTACAGGGTTGGCCAACCACTCTGGGTGATTGACTTCTCTTATATAGTCTGCTTTAAGTCGCTTGTCCAATTCTGATCTGATAGCATCTCGTTGATCAGGGGCAAATCTCCCTAATTTTTGTTTTACGGTACCTTGTCGGGCCGTAAAGCTAGCATGTGCTCGATCACTTTCCTGGGGACTTCGAGCATATTAGATGCTTGCCACACGAAGACATCTGCGTTACCTTGGAGGATAGTGATGAGGCGTCTTCCTATTTTGGGTCGGAAGTATCTCTGATGTGAATAGTCTTCGAGGGCTCCTCTGTGTCCAGAGGAACATCTTTGACTTGGTCATTCAACTTTAGTACAGCTTTAGGCTTCGACTTGCTAGTCAAAGGCTAACTTTCTTCTTGAGTTGGTATTTGTCCAACCATCTCAAGGGATCGACGGTCGCAGGTGTGCGCCATCTTCTTATCACAATGGATTGTGACCACTCCTTTAGGACTTAGCATCTTAAGACATTGATACCTATAATGAGTAGCCATTAAGAATTTTGCCAAATTTAATCGTCTGAGTATGACGTTATATGCCGTATCGAAATCGACCACATCAAAGGAGATCTTCTCAGTCTTGAAATTACTTGGAGAACTAAATGTTAAAGGAATAGAAACTTGGCCAATAGGTTTGGCCGAAGATCCCGATACAATCCTATGAAAGGAGTATCGTACCGGATCTTACCTTATTCCTGGGTACCTGCATCCAGTCCAGGGCGCTCGTAAATAGGATGTTCAATGAGCTACCACCATCAACTAATACTCGATTTACTCGACAGTTGTTGATGGTGGGTTCGACCACGATTGGATATCGACCTGGCCGAGTCGAAGGGTTCGGGTAGTCACCCTTCTCAAAGGAGATGGTGACTTCCAACCACTTCAGTAGATTATTGATGAGAGGAGGGTCAATGGAGTTTACCTCGCGTTCGACAGCTTTAAGCTATCATTTTGACTTGTATGCTGAAGATCCCCCATAGATGTGCTCAACGGTATGTTGCGGATCTTGGAACGGCATATCCTCGTCATCATCCGATGACTTACGACCACTCGTTTCCCATACGTGCTCGAGAGTAGGAAGTGATCCTTTGCCGTTGTAGTAGTCCTCGAGTTTTAGTTGGAAAACTCGATAGTTGCTAAGGTCATGTCCTTCCTTTTTATGGAAAGGACACCACCTAGGCTTATCGTTCTTCTGATTGGGGCATTTACCTTTGCCTCGGTCGGGGTACGACTTGGAACTTTGTGACTCCTTATCGCTTATGGCCAAGACCTCCTTAGAACTAGCGACTTGAGGTTTTGGCCCTTCTCCTTGTTCTTGGATTTCTTGACCTTCTTATAGTTCTTTTTGCCACCCTCACCTACCTCTTGAGGAATTCTGTCGTCTCGATCGATGGTGTTGTTCCACTTGACTGCTTTAGTAACAGTCGCATATCGATCGGCCATCTCGAAGAGTTTAGCACCAGTACCAGGAGGATTCAAAGCAATATCCTCTGTTATCCTTCTACTGTGGACTCCCTGCTTAAAGGCTTTGATAACAGATGAGTTAGAAACCTCTGGAATCGACTTATGAACCTGACTAAAACGCCTGATGAATTGGCATAAGGTCTTGTGGTCGTTTTGTCTCATCCTGTGCAGGTCATCCTCCTTTCCAGGGCTGATTGTAGGTGCCCTGGAAGTTCGCCGGCAGGAGGTCGCAGAGGTGTTGCCACGAGTAGATTGACTCGAGTGGTTTGTTCAGCAGCCACGATCGAGCGGACCCTTCGAGCATAGTTGGAAGGTAATTCGCCATTACATGCTCTCCTCCTCCTCCTCCTGCTCGGACAACCGTTGTGTAGATCTGAAGGAATTCAATGGGATTTTAAGATCCATTGAACTTCTCCATGTTTACTAGTAGAAAACGAGGTGGCCAGCGAACTGCTCGGAGGTTAGGCAAGAATGCCCGACATCCGGTAATGACTTCTTGACACCTTCTTTGCGAAAAAGAATGGTTGATGTCACCAGGTGATCATACATGACGATACCCGGTCGTGGGTGGACCTGACCTATAATAGGCCTCGGTCTTATGATAGAAATACTCCTCGTATTCCATCTGCTACTGCAGATCTCAGTGTCAAAGCGGTGATCGATCACCTTTCCTGGGAGTTTGTTGATCATCAGGCGTTCGAGGAGCTCTTCTCCGACTGGAGTTAAGCTTAGGGGAACGTCGTGACCTGTTGTCAAGGTGATCTCCATTCGAACGGCTAGGAGCTGATGGAGTCGTCTTGCTACGAAAATGATGTCGGCGATGAGGCTCAAGTCTTGCCATCGTGCTCTGAAGCCTTCGTGCGATCTCTTCAACGAAGAGGTTGTACCCTAGCGCTCGAGCAAGCTCTTGAGTTGGGTTTTTGAGTAGGTCGTTGATGTGCTAGAGTTCATGGGTTCCTCTGACTGGTACTGAGCGTACCCAGGCAAATTTCTCTGGGCTGCAATTCTCCTCCGTTGGGTTGTCTCAAGATCTCCCACATCAAATCCTTGAGTTTGCCTCAATGGAGTGCTAGTATATCGAGGATTTCCCTCATGCTCATCAGAGTGTTGACCCTGTTCATCACCGGAGATGTCCTTGCCATTGCCACGAGGGGGTGCAGTGTGTGATCGTCGGGGAGCGTCCTCAGTCCTGCCTCTGGGAGAGTGACCCTTATCTAAGGGAAGGACAAAGACCTCATGTGGATGATTTCCACTTGCGCTCGAGGCCTCCTCGCTTGAGAAGTAGTCGAGAGACACCATCTGGCTACTTGGAATAAACCCCTCCAGGAAGGGGAACTCTGGGTCATAACCGTCTCCATTCGCAGGTGGGCCCTGCAAAGGGATGGTCGAACTCACAGGAAAAGCATGTTGGATCCCATCCTCTGCGAGGTTAACCGGAGAGAGAGGACCACCAGATGATTGTGAAGCTCTGGAATTATGGCTTCCAGAACTTGCCTCGTCAGGTCAGACTGCCTTAGGTGGACTCGAACATTCGGAGGGAAAACTCTCGTTGTGTTATGAGTCTGCGTTGGTGCGGTCCTGATTGTGGTCAGATAGACACTTGCCCTCTGAGGAAACTGGTCCCTCAGCTAGACGTTTTGTTGTGGGGGATAAGGATCCCTCCTTAATTCCATCGGTGGCATGGTCTCCTAGATCTGATGAAAGATCTCCGGAGACAGCAATATCATCGGATGAGTCGATACTCGGCTCGTAGTCAAAACCGACATCCATGTTGATATCTGTGTAATCTGCCAAGTCGAACCAGTTCTCCTCGTTCCACTCTCCTGTTATGAGAGCATTAAATTTGAAAATAGAGAGCTTGATGACAAGAGATTACCTAAGGAACCCCACGGATGGCGCCAACTATCGGTGTTTTAGAACCGATCTTACGTAAAGATTGTTTGATTCGGGGGTCTCTAAGACTGAAATCACGTAGAGAGAGCGACATAGGGATTTTTATACAGGTTCAGGCCTTCTTCGAAGAGAATAACAACCCTACTCCTGTGTATGGTATTGAGTATAGTGGTTACAATCAGTGGAAAGACTAAGGCTTGTACTCCTCCTGATTTCGTGTCACCAATTATCTGAGTCCAATAGGTAATCCCTTCCATCATCTGACTGCAGCCTTTATATAGTGTATGTAGAGGTAGTCATTTCTCCAGGTCAAGAGACGCCTCATCATTTCATGTAACGGGTGCATTGTTGATAGTAATCACCGGAGTAGTAACTCCTCCACGTTGTCTGACAGTTACTTGTATGAGATAGTGGTGCATTACATGCAGTTATTCTAGAGAATAATAGTGTACATTCATGGCTTAGATTCCCTAATCAATTGGGGCCCACTCGCCTGCAGGCTCTATCGATTACAGGGTGGTCGTAGCTGACCTGGTCATAGAATAAGCTTACGACCATGAGGTAGTCGTAGAAGAACTTACGACTAGGTATTGGTCGTAGAAGAAATTACGACTAGGGGGTGATCGTGGAAGAACTTATGATCATGAGGTAGTCGTAGAAAGACTTATGACTATCGGGGTGGTCGTAGGACTTACGACCACCTAGTTGGCTTCTCCCTTGTGATCACAAGGGGTATACTCAAGAACCGTATGACGTCATATTTACCCATAATAAGAATTACAGATAAATGATAAAATGAGGATTACTATATCCTCGTTAGGTTGGATCAAGAAGTATGGAATTAATTGGGTATGTTGGTCATGTTGGAATTATTGGATATGATTGAATAAAGAAGTTGGATTTAGAAGAAACCTTGGTGGGATTATAGAAATAAATCTTGTCGGAGTATAGAAATGGTTGGATTATTGGATATTGAATTATGATTCTAATATTGATGGTTATCTTCCTCATATTGGAGTTGACCAAAATAATTGTTGGAGGGATGGTAATAAAATGGTTTGGTGGAGTTAAGTTCGAATTTATGAATTACAAGCAGTCGTTTGAAAAGTTTTATACAGAGGACATTGGATTTATGTAAGAAGTTCTAAAGGTTTGCATTTGATAAATATGATTTAGAAGTTAAGTAAATAATGTCATGGATTTAGTTAAGAATTTTAGGGAGTTTTTGTTTCAAAAGTGAATATAGTGAATTTGGCCTGATCTTGGAGTTTATCGGACTAGAAGGTGTGATTATTGCTACTAGATTTTGGTGGAATTATAAAGTGAAGAAATCATGTAATCAAAGTGGTGAATCTATTGGATTATTTAAGATTATGCCAAGAAGGATTGCGATTTATGTTGGTGTATCGATAGAATGTAAGGTTAATTAAACGATTGAAAATTTTAATTGAATGACATTATGTTATGTTGGAATGATGGATTTCAATAATAATGAGAATTGGATCCAGCAATTTGGAAGATAAAATTTAGAGCTTTTAGTTGGTACTCCAGTGCATGGTTTGGAACCATCGGTTTGGCACAAGTTACCAATTTGAAGCTACCACTACAGTTGTGAGAGGTGCACAACACTTCCCCTTCGTGTTGCAATGGAAGAAATGCTTCGGAGTACCAGAAGACAAGTTGTATCCGAAGAGAGCCAAATGAAAGAAGGATCTCACCAACCATGAGCATTCCATCAAAAATTTTGAAGAAGTTGGAAGTCCTACCGGGAGCAAGACCTTGCGATTCTGCGAAGAGGAACAATGGAGTAATCAATCAAAGAAGGAAATAACCTGGAAAGCTAAGAGCCGAGTTTCTCGACCTTTCTTTCTAGTCTCTCCAAATCTCAGGGTCGAGATTCCCTTTAAGGGGTATAGGTTTGTAACATCCCAATTTTCAGGAGTTTTTGAAAATTTTCAAAATAAAAATAACCATTTGGTTTTGTTGAATTGCTAAAGCTTAACCTCGAGATTTTGGAAATTGAGAGTGATTTAATATGAGTTAATCCAACTTCAACAAATTTGAATTTGCTTTGTTTTGAGTTGTTGGAGTTCTCTGGTATTTAAAAATTCTTTTACTCTGTTTGTTCCATTATTCCATCGGCCCATTCCTCCTACTCTCACCGCTGGCCGCTCCACCCTCTTGGTTTCGACTAGCCTTTGGTCTCGACCACCCTCTTGGTTTTGACTAGTGTTTGGTTTTGACCACCCTCCCGGTTTGACCAGCTCCGCCTATTAGTCTCCTCCTCGCCTGGTCACCGTCACGACTATCGCAAAAGTCCTCGCGCATTAAATGCCGTCTTCGCATTTAATAGCCCGTCCTCCATCGCGTCTGCCCCCATCCCATCCCTCTTTTCCTCTCAGTCACGTGCACATTAAATGTCATTGTCTCCGCCCCGGCGTGTTTTTCCTCAGCGACGTATGCATTAAATGTTGTTGTGTCGCATTCAATGTCATCACCTTGGTCGCGCCCTTTCCCCTCTTATCTCCTCCCCTACCTGCCCCCATCCCCTCCCTCACCTGTCGGCCGTGTCGCCCATGCCGCGCCACTGCGATTTTTGCTGCTCCATCTCATCGCCTGGTCCCCCTCCTTCATCTATAAATAGAGCAACAGGAAGCCCTTTGCTCTTCTTGCTTTCTCATCAACTCTCCCTCTCCTTCTCTCTCGCCCTCGTTTCGCCGAGCTTCAAGTTTCGCCACTGTCATCTGGAGCTCGCGCCATCGCCTCTAGCACCGTCGTGAAGTGTAAGACACTACCTTGCCTTCTTGCAATAACACACAACCAAGGCTGTGGCAAGATGCATCACAATACACAGTGAAATCTTTGTGTATGTCGGGCAGGGTGATCACTAGGGTAGTGGTGAGTCTCTTTCTCAACTCGTGAAAGCTCTCATCACATGAGGCCGACCATTCAAACTTCTTCTCCTTCTTCAGAAGTTGAGTCATTGGTTTGACAATCTTGGAGAAGTTCTCGATGAACCGACAGTAATATCTCGCCAGACCGAGGGAACTTCGGACTTTAGGAATGGTTTGGGGCTGTTTCCAATCTAGAACCTCTTGGATCTTGCTTGGGTTCACTGCCACACCTCCTTTGGATAGAATATGGCCTAGGATGCCAACTTCTTTTAGCCAAAATTCGCATTTGCTGAATTTAGCATACAGTTGATTTTCCCGCAGCTTGTCGAGCACTAATCGCAGGTGGTGCTCGTGCTCTTCTGTAGTCTTGGAGTAGATGAGAATGTCATCAATGAAGACTACTATGAACTGGTCCAAATACTCCATAAAGGTCTTGTTCATGAGGTTTATGAAATTTGTAGGAGCATTGGTAAGTCCGAAAGACATTACAGTGTACTCGTATAGACCGTAATGAGTCGTAAAGGTGGTTTTTGGAATATGTCCAGGTCTGATTTTGAGTTGGAAATATTTGGTTCTTAAGTCAATCTTGGAGAAGATACATGCGCCATTCAGTTGATCGAACAAGTCATCAATCCTTAGAAGAGGATATTTGTTCTTGATAGTGACCTTGTTCAGAGAACGATAGTCGACGCACATCCGTAGACAGACATCCTTCTTCGTGACGAACAAAGCAGGACTTCCCCATGGGGATGAGCTAGGGCGAATGAATCCCTTATCCAGTTGTTCCTTGATTTGTTTCTTCAATTCACCTAACTCATCAGAATCCATACGATAAGGCTGTTTGGATATAGATGTTGTCCCGGGTATCAGGTCGATGACAAACTCCATGTCCCGATCAGGCGGCATTCCCGTAGTTCATTCGGAAATACATCAGGATATTCACACACTACAAGCACCTGACTAAGCTCTTGGATCGATATGGAATTTAGCGTGGGATGTTGCGATGGAGCGGCATAAGTGGAAGGAAAAATGATTTGTTCCCCATCAAAGTTGACAAGAGATACGACTCATTCTGCACAATTTATTAATCATTTGTGTTTGGCTAACCAGTCCATTCCTAGTATTATATCTATCCCAAGTGTATCTATCATAATGAGGTTGGCTTTGAATCCCACCCCATTTATTTCAATTGGAACATCTAGACATCCAAGTTTTGTCCTCATGATAGATTTGGGAGAATGAACTACCATAATGCTTTTTAGAGATGTAGTTTCTAGCTCTTGCTACAATGCATACTTCCTAGAGATAAAAGAATGAGATGCTCTAAAATCAAATAATGCCAATGTAGATACAGAGTGAACGAGAACGGTACCCGTCACCACATTTGGCGATGCATCAACTTCTTCTATGGTGGTGTGGTTTAGACGACCACGTCCAATGCTTTGTGTCGGCTTGGGCACTTGCTGTCCTCCTTGACCTCGAGTGGGCCCTGGGGTCGTGACTGGACACTGAAGGGTTGAGTTTGAGGTGTGGGGAACTTCTTATTCGGGCATGTACTTGCATAGTGTCCGCGCTCTCCATAGCTGAAACAAGTGACGTTTGCTGCCCGATTTTGTGTACCAGACGGCGGTATTCCATGGTTATTTTGTTGAACCGCGTCTTGCTGAGGAAGAGGGCCTTGATCTTGAATTCTTAGAGGTGGCGATGCAGAAGGATGAGCATTTGTTGGTTGCCAACCGTGGGGTCGGGGCGCACTACTGCTTGCTGATTTTTGAGCAAGCCACTTGCGCTTGCGGCTCTCAACCACTGCTCGGGTACTGTCTTCAACCCAAATAGCTTTGTTGATCAGATCCTAAAGCTGGGGACGTCGTGGGTAGCAAGTGACCAATTCATCTCATTGTTGAGACATTCTCTGAACAGAGCAATCTTTCTCCCTTCATTTGATATCTCGGACGCTGCATAGCGGCGAGGTAGTTGAAGCGGTGAAGAAACTCCATTACTGACTGGTTCCCCTGGTGGAGTTCATTGAATTCCCACCTCTTGATGTCCATGATGATTGAGGGAATGTGGGCATTACGAAAAGCCTCCTTGAAAGCGCCCAGGTGAGAATCTGGCCCTCTAGAAGCATAGCCTGATGATTTTCTCACCAGGCAGCTGCTGCGCCTAGCAGCTAGTAAGATGCGTACAACACCTTCTCCACGTTAGTGCATTGGGCAATGACCAATTTGCTTTCGACGGTACGTAGAGGGTCATCCGCGTCAAGAGGATCAGCTGCTGAAGTGAAGGTCAGTGGCTGAGTTCGCATGAACTCGCCCATCCTGGATGACAGTCAGTTGGCAGCAATTCCATTCCCTCCGGCAGCAGTGCTGAGGGCTGCAGTGTTTTGCACTAGTTGCTGGAGTAGAAGTGTGTTTGTCTGCCTTCCTTGATCAATCATGGCCAAGACTTGTGCCATGGTAGGTGGTGGCGGCAAAACTTCTAGTGCTTCGGTGGTGGCAGATGCAGGCTGAGGTTGCTCAACCAATGTTGGTGTGGACAGATATTGCGGATTGGTTCACGAGGGTGTAGGAACCTCGCCTCCCGGTTGTTGTGATCCGGAAGCAGCTCCCGTTGCCATGATTTGGCGAACTGAGCGTGTCACAAGCATCCTGTTCAAATGAAGTACAGTTCAACAAACGTGCGCAAGACAAGGGGGATTAAGCACAAGTTAAGCATGTCAGCAAGTATTCTCATCCCATCTAAATCAACTAGATTAAACTGAAAATATGCATATTTTTAAACCATAAGGGCAGCACACATGAATATTAAACATAAGGTCAAATTTTACATGGCACACGTGCCCGTTGCTTTTACATTACAAAAGAAGCAACTAAACCAACATAAATAGCATATTACCATAATTATACAACTACATCCCACTTATCTCTAGACCTACAAAATACCAAAAGCGCTTAGCTAAGTCCCACATGTGAGCTCTAGGCTATCCGCCTCAGTCAAGTCGTCCGACGGCGGCCAAACACAAACACACAGAGGCATCGCACGGTGGACCGGATGGGGATTTTGGGTCCTAGTAACTCCTCGGCAGGCGCTAGTACGACATCCTCTCCATACATCAGCTCTGGTGTGAAGTACCCCTGAATTGCTAGTGGCGCGATGCTGTCCTCGAGCAGGGAGATTGTAACATCCCAAAGTTCTGTCACTATTTCAAAATTAATAAAATTATTATTTTATTGATTTCTCTAAATTGTAAAAGAGTTTCCTTAATTTTCTAAAAATCTAAAAAGGAGTTTATTGCTTTTATAGGATTTTCTAAGTTTTAAAAGTCCAAAATAAAAGTTTATTGAGTTCCTGAGTTTTTCATGGATTTAAAGTTAAAAAGAAAAACTTAATTAATTTCTTGAATCTTCTCATAATTAAAAGGGTTTTTATGTCTTTCAAAAATTAAAAATAGTTATGTGCAAAAATAAAAGACAACTCTAAGTTGTAAATAATCTTATTAAGTTCAAATCAATTCAAGAAATTTCTGTGTATTTTTCTAGAATTTTTAGACTTTATTTATTAATTTCTAAAAAACATATTTCCCTCTCTGTTGTTCCGATTTCCCCTCGCTCCATCCCTTTTTCTCTCCCCTTTCATCTTCGACCACCCTTTCGGTTTTGATCACCCCTTCGGTTTCGACCACCCTCTCGGTTGGACCACCATTCGGTTTCGACCACCCTCTCAGTTTCGACCACCCTTTCGGTTTTGACCACCTTCTCGGTTGGACCACCCTATCAGTTTCAACCACCCTCTCGGTTTTGACCATCCATTTGGTTTCGACCACCCTCTCAGTGTCAACCATCCTTTCAGTTTCGACCAGACCCTCCGACCAGGTCCGACCCAGCCACCTAACCAGATCGACTTGAGTCTCTTTCTCTGCTGCTGACCGACCGCGCTGGTAGCCTTCGTTTCCATGCGGCGGTGCCCTCGCCAGCTCACCCGAGCGCGCGCACCATGGCTCGCTCCGGTTGCACCAGCGCGCCATGTCCGCCCGGTTTCCTCGGTATCACACGCGATGCCGGCTTTTGCCCATGCCCTATCTCAGCCTTAACTCCCCGTCACCTCCCTCAACTACCAGCGCCGCTCTTGCCCGTGTGTCGCCGCCCCGAGTGCGTCAACGACATACGGTGCCCTCTCGCGCCCTCCGTCCTGACATGTATAAAGCCCCCCTTGAGCTTCTTTCCTCGCCATTTGCTTCCCTGAACCACTCTCCCTCCTCTCTTTCCCATCCTAACCGAGAGAATCCTCAAAGAAACGAGCTCCAAGTTTCTAGCCGCCGCGCCTCATCGTAGTTCTAGCCACCACCGTGAAGCTCCTTCCTCTCTAACCGTGTCGTTTCGTGTTCTAGGACACAAGGAACTTATCCCCTAATCAGATTTGGTTTTGGTCGTCATGAGCTTTCGGATTGGAGCTTCATCTTCATCTCCAGCCGAAAAGGGGCATTTCCACCACCACATCGCCTTTGAAGCCGCCGCATTTCCACTTCTCCTTTAGTCCCAACTGACCCCTTCATGGTCGTCATAAATATCTTCGCGCATTAAATGCCATCACCTCCGCTGCAAAGTCGTCACCTCCGGCACGATTCTTTCCCTTGTCTTCTTCGGCAGCAGGCACACCTCTGTTCTTTCTCCTCCCCACTTGCTCTCGTCATGTCCTCGCCCAGGCGCCCATGCCGTCCAGCTCCCTTCTCCTCAGCTGCTATAAATGGAAGCCCCGAAGCCTCTCGCCTTCCTCTGGTTTTCCCCTCAGCTCTCTCTCTCTCTCTCTCTCTCTCTCTCTCTCTCTCTCTCGTTTCGTCGTGCTTCGAGTTTTGCCGCCATCGGCTGGAGCTCATGTCACCGGGGATTGTGCCGCCATTGAGGGTCCTCCACCGCCGACACCTCCGCCTCTGGCGTTGCCTCGCTGTGCTCTTCACGGTGTGTACCTCCTCTCCGCTGAAGAGTTCACCGGAGCGCCCGCGCCGTCTTCAACCGCTCCGCTGAGCCCCGCCATCGTCCTCCTTCACCATCGACTGCGAGTTTTCCCACCGCCGTCCGTAGTCTGCTAACCTCCTCTGGCCTCTCTCCCAGTCCTGGTGAGTCTCCCGTGCCCTGTTTTTTTCTCTCTTTCGACCACGTTGAGTAGTCAGATCTTTTCTCTCTTTCGACCACATTGAGTAGTCGAATCTTTTCTCTCTTTCGACCATGTTGAGTAGTCGGATCCTTTCTCTCTTTCGACCACGCCGAGTAGTCGAATCCCTTCTCTCTTTCGACCACGTCGAGTAGTTGAATCTTCCTTCCGACCACCTGTAGAAAAACCCTTCCAGAGCCTGTTCTCCTTCGTTTGAGGTCCGATTCAAGTGATTCAAATTTCTAAATTCATCTAAGTTCATTATCTTTCTCTCAAAGCCAAAATTATTTAATTTGGTTTTCATTTGAATTTTATTTGGATTTTATCTTAATTTGGCTCGTTTTCACGTGTAGTGCTCAACAACTTCGGAGAACCAGATTTCGACACTTCTCCGCATTTCGACGCTGCTTAAGAACAACAACTAATTAAGCAAGGCAAGTTACATCTTTGATCATATTGAATCATAGTATTTTAAATTATCTTAATTCTGTTTTAAATTATTATTGCATGCTTATTTAAATTCAAGTAATTTAAATTCATGTTTTAAGCTTTATATTTATTCCCAATTCCATTATATAGCCATGTATTGTCAAGATTGATAGTATGGAGAATCGTACCGAATGTGTTGTGGTCAGGGGTTAGAAATTGAATGATTGGATTGTAAGAATACATTCCTGTTGGACGTTTGATTATAATAATACCATATTTTTATATTATAGCAGTGCACGATTGATGAAATATTAGATTGTAGGAATACATGATTCTTGGATATTGATTTTAGAATTATACAATTGTTTATTGTTGGATTATGGGTTTGAAGGATCGTTGGAGGTCGAATCATAGGAATAAGCTATTGTTGAATGTTGGATTGTTGGTGTTGGGTTCTGGAAAGAGACTGATGTTGGATATAGCATTGTTGGATTGTAGAAATATACCATTATTGGATTATTAGAAAAAAAACAATTGTTAAAGACTAGATGATAGAAATCTAGTCGTAGAACCTGGTTGTAGATCTGGTCGTGGATCCAGTCATGAAATATAGTCGTAGATCTGGTCGTGGATCTAGTCGTAGAACCTAGTCGTAGATCTGGTCGTGGATCCAGTCATGGAATCCAGTCGTAGAACCTGGTCGTAGATCTGGTTGTGGATCTAGTCATGGAATACAGTCGTGGGATCTAGTCGTAGAATCTGGTCATGGAATCCAGTCGTGAGATCTAGTCATGGATCTAGTCGTAGACCTGGTCGTGACTTTTGGATTGTTGGATGGTTGAATTTACAGATCTTGTACTTGACAATTCTTAAACATTGAATCCCTCACGCCTTGTCACCCTAGATAAAAAATCTGGTCGATACACTAGTATGACTAGAACTTATTGAAAAATAGTATGCTTAGACAAAGCTTAGACCCAAAAACCTTGATTTGGGAATTTACAGCCAAAAGATCAATTATTGTCTAAAGATTTTAACCATGATATTGGGTTGTCGTGGAAGTTTACAAATGATTTTGAAAAGAAAAAATAAAATAAAAATTGGTTTGGACTTGGGCGAATTGGATGTTTGGATGGGTGCATGTCTATGCACGGGATCGACTCATTTCTATGGTCGAGGCCTAGGGTTTGTTTGGAAGTCACCCAAGTCAGTTAAGGACCAGTCTTCGAGCCGCATCTTGTTATGCCCCCATCATACGACCACATGTCCTGTGTGGGCAGAACCTGGCTAACTAATTTGCAACATCTCACCGTAGTTGTGTCATCCGGTTGCGTGGGAGTCTTTTATGATCTACTTTTATATATTCTCACCTAGCGCAAGAGGGGGCCTGAACCCGGCGGATTTCTATCCAAAGGGGGCTTGTGAGGACCCGGAATATTTAACTAGGAACACTTAACCTCCAAATGGTTCTAGTGTTACTAATTAAACATTCTAAGCCTCGATGGACATATGCTTCCTGCATTGCAGCATACGTACATCATCACAAAATTACACATCAATTCCATACACATACATCACTAAGTTCAACAACGACATACATAAAGTAAAGTTATTACAAAGAGAGCCGACCGGCCAAATAGAACAATATACAAGAATGACAATGGAGCAAAAGCGCCATAAGATGGCTAGAACAAAAGTCGACCGGTTAGCCACACACCCACAAGGCAACCGATCGGGCCGCTAAGCTAGTCGCCCATAGCTACCACAACACAGACTCACAAAGTGAGGCCCTTCGAGCTCACCTTCTTCCTCTGCAACAAAACAATTAAGCATAGCATCCGAGTACAAAGATTGTCTTTGTACACTTAAGATCGACGTGTGGAATAGCAGGACCTATTCATAACTACATGCAAGCTTATTTAGGTGGAGGTTGTATGTCTTGTTTTGCATGAAGCCAACTTTATTTGCAATAATGTAATACATTTCAAAAGCAAGTTTGCAAATCTGTTTTGTTATCAAAGTAATGATAAGTAAAGATACATACAAGTAACCACAGAAGTGACTATCCCAATAGCCACCACAACATAGCACGAATCACGATTCGTGCCACCCATCAAGTTTTAATTTAAAAGGTTGTAGTCTAACTCTTGAAAGACCTCCCAAGCGTGTCCATAACCTAGACGAGGCTATTCGAATAGTTTTAACCTCGCAGGGTGTACCAATGTACCCACACTTGCATCGCCTTTAAGCCAAAACACACTTCCGTAGGTATGTAGGCACCTACTAAGTCCTACGAGACGCTTTCCAATATTGTGTATTAACTACGAGCCGCTCGTATGGGTAGAAACACCATACGCTTACATTGCAAGTCGAAAGACAACAAATCCCATCCCGGGTGAAGTCTTTCGGACACTACAATGCTCCCAACACCATCCTCCTGCGACCTCCTGCGACCGGAGCCAATACACGCCAAAGTACTAAGTCAAGAGAGGTCCCATACCCTCTAGTGTGGTTAGCACGCTAAAATGCTTGGTTTAGTGTAACAAGATGTTCGGTCCTTGTTGACTCGAGCACCATTCCACCACACCAAAATCACACCATCATACCATTGTGCCCAAGTCTAAATCATTTTGTTTTCAGTTTTAGTTTTCATAAGTAGACATGGCACAAGATGGAAATCATAATACATAATATGTTTGTGTGATCAAGGTTATCGACAAGTCGATAACCGCCATTTCTACCGGTTAAGCATGGCTAAGCAATCAATTCGCAACTACTAAGTGACAAGAGCCCATCCACGAACTCTAAATCACAGCAAGTAACCTAGGCTCATGGTAGTAGAGAATAAACATTTGCTAAGGAAATGCATCTACTAGGCCAACTATTAACACAAAATAGCAATGCATACATAGAATTTGTAATCAACATAAATACTTAAAATACTGGGATTAACATGATCAAACGCTTGCCTTCTTGTCGTTGCTCAAACTGTTGTGGAGGGTCGCTCTGGGATTACCGCAAATGTCGAATCCTAAGCGAGAGGCAAAAGAACCAAGAACAACCAATAAGACGAGCCACAAATAAACCAATGAGCAAGCAACAATTATCCAAACACGACAGAAATTTATACACAAGGTAGAAAACAAATATACCTAGTCATAGAAACTGAAAACCTAATTTGGAATTGCGGTGCAAAGATATTACTTAAAACTCATTTTCTACCATAATTAGCACTTTGTAGCAAAAATATTTTCTAGAAAGATTTTGAAGCTGAAATTTTTATGGTAGCTACCTACTGGTATAGAGGTAACCCATATAAAATTTCAGGTCATTTGGAGTTAAAGTGATTTAGTTATGATTTTTCTAAGATGCAAACTTAGCATAATGCACTTTCCAGGAACAAAGATATGTTCAAAACTAATTTTACAGATGAAGTATACCAACAGAGGGTTTTCTAGAATTTATCATCTACATTTTGCAGATTCAGAGAATTACTTGTGTATTTTATAAGTCTTCCAGGATTTTCTAAATGCTGAAAATAGGTACTAAATCATTAATCAAGGTTTCTGCTTACAATCTTGGACCTACCATCATTTTTACATTAACATTGGGTTGATAACAAATTTATCAAAGTTGGAAACATTCATTTTGGATATACACAGAGCAAGATATGCATTTTCTAACGTTTTATCCATTTTCTGGAATATTCAAAATGACAGAAACCAAGTTATTCCTAGTTATACAATTTTATTCTTTGGAACATGCTTAAATCCATTTTTATAATAAGCTAAAGTGATAACATGATTTACTACGCTTGGGATTAACTAAAAGCGATTAAAATGAATTAGTTATGAGTTTCTAAAGTTTTTACATCATTTTCGCTTGATAAACAATTGCTTACCAAATACGAACAATCCAATAAAAGGAAATGACGTGGACAACCCCACAACCCTTGATCTAACATCCTCGCTTCGCGCTGGCGAAAATAGCGCGCGCGCGCGAACCCAATTGAAACCCACCGTTGGATCAAGATCCAACGGCTCACACGAGTGTATGCAGCGGACGGCGCGGTTGCTTGGGCCAATCCCACCGCAGTCGGCGGATGGGCGGCCCGTAACGCACCAACAACCGGATTGTCCGATTGCACACGATCTCACCAATGATCGCAAGATCGACGGTCCAGATGATGAGGAGAACCGGATGGTCGAATGCATACAGATCCGGGCCGCAGATCACAAAATGGACGGCGCTATAGATCGAAGTTCAAAAGAGGTGCGGACGAGTGGGACGCATGTCGCTGACTACGAGTCACGACGCGCAACGATTTAACCCACGTGCACGGTGCGCTTCGCCCACAAGTCGGCGACCGCAGAAGGTTTCCGACAGATTAAGTGCCGACATCTTTATTAATCAATGATTAAGCATTAATGATGTCGAAGCGATGTGGAGTGAAACAGAGATTGATTTAAGGAGATTGGGCCCACCGTCGCTGGCTCAATAATAATGATTAAGACACAATTAACAGCTAATGATTGGTAATTAATGTGTCCTAATGATCCGACGAAACGGAGCTTACGTGCGGCAAAACCAGTGGCTTTGGCGACTTGTCGCGGCGACTTTGTGTGGCGGCGCCACAAACTATCAAAATGGGTTCGCAATAGTGTTGCGGACCCAACGATGGTGACCTTGCGGTGGAGGTTCAGGAACGCCGCGGCCGGAAAACAAAGATGAAGGCCGACACGGCAAAACGCGAAGTAGCAAATGCTCATTGCGGTCCAAGAAGCGAGTGCCATGACTTCTAGGGACTATATAGGAGCTACCTTAACCGAGAGGAGCTTCAAAGATGGCCGGGAAGACTTGAACACGCGAAGTCCACGGAGCGAAGAAAATGAAGTGGAAATGAGGTTCGAGCAAAATGAGTGGAACCAAATCATTACCACAAACTTCATTAAAGCTCAAAGAGGTTCCGAAGCAAGTAATTGCAAAAGAATCACTTCACTGAGTTGGAGAAGAAAGGGGTGAAACCAACTGAAAATCTCCAAACTTAAAATTGAGTGATTCTGCGAATGCAACCCAAAATCAAGTTGGGGAAATATAAAGGAGATTGAGGAGTTCAAAAGGGTGCAAGAAATGTTGAGGATGAACCATCGACACCAAGGCCGCCATTGGAGCTCTACGACCAACAATGGTGGTTTGAGGGTGAGAGGTGTTCTTTGAGCTCAAACACGAGAGAAAAGCAAAGTGTGGTGTAAAGGAACACTGGGAGGACCTAGGAAGCCAATTTATAGGAAGGGAATTAGGTTTCGATCCGGACATGAGCCCATGGTGAGCTCGGTTCATGCTCCGTTGTAGACCACGAAATGATGGGAGCAAGTGAGCATGGTGACAATGGAGGAGAAAAGCTCGGCGCATTTAATGCTCCACAGAGAGACGTTGACGAAAGCAACTTGAGGTGACACCACAACGCCACCCACTCAACCTCTCTCTTTCTGCCATTGCCGCCCGTGCGCTCGGAGAAGCCGAGGAGGAAGAAGAACAGAGAAGACGAGCCACGACCGTTGGATTAGAAATGGACGGTCACGATTTAGCGAGTTCGCCGGACAGTCCGATTGCTCTCAAGGATCTGGACGGTTGGATTGAAATCCAACGGTCCCTATTGACCAATGCAACCGGAGGGTCCGAATGCTTACACGAACATGGGCCGCGCGATTTGAATCCAACGGCTGATATCGCGCGCGCGTTTTAAAACGCGGCTCGGTGCAGTTAGGTGGTTCAACCGAGTCAAGTGGCTCGGACTCGAGCCCGACTCGAACCCAATGAATAGTGATTTTGGGTTTTTAGGTTTTAATTAAGCTGAGACTTTTGAGGATTTATTTGGGGTAGCAAAATAACTCCAAAAATTCTGAAATTTTTACAGGAGCTTGCTGACTGAGACATTGACCTTGTGAAAAATTTTCAGAGAGTTTTATGCTGCGAATAAATCTCCAAAAATTCTGCAAGGCTCTGTTTTAATGTTTGACTGAGAGTCAAACAGGTTTGACTGCCTCTAAAAATATTCAAACAATTTCTAAAAATTGTGAAATTTTTCAGAGGGGTCACATACCACCACAAAGACTTAGGCAAAATATATCCAGAGGATGATCATAAGATTTGACAAGATTGTTTTTGGAAGAACAAGATTTGGATCAAAAGACTTGTGACTTTGTACTTCCATAACCTTTGGTACAATACTTGTTCAGTACACAAAGGAAATACATGATGTAAGAAAAAGTTTTAATTTCTACTCATTTTCTTACATTTGAAACACAAGCCCAAAATTGGGATGTTACAACTCTCCCCCCCTTACAAGAATCTCGACCCGAGATTCCGTTTACTCGGAGAAGAAAGAAGGAAAATCTGCACGAAGGCGATCTTCTCGCTCCCAAGTTGCTTCATCTACGGAATGGTTTGACCATTGAACCTTAAGGAACTTGATGGCACGGTTCCTTGTTCTCCGTTCAGATTCCTCAAGAATGCGAACAGGATGCTCGCGGTAGGTCAAATTCTCCTGCACATCGAGTTTCCAGCGAGCTCCTCGATCGGGACACGGAGGCACTTCTTGGTGCGAAACATGGAACACATCATGCACACCCTCAAGTGCACCGGCAGCTCCAACTCGTATGCAATCGCTCCAACTCTCGGCGATACGGTAAGGCCCAACATATCGAGGAGCCAACTTGCCCTTGATGCCAAAACGCGATGGCCCTTCAAGGGTGAGACTTTGAGATACACAAAGTCATTGGGCTCAAAGCTCAACTCACGGCGACGGCGACCGCATAGCTCTTTTATCCGGATCGGGCCGTGCGCAGATGCTCGCGAATCAATCGAACCCGACTTTCGCCTCATTGATCGAATCTGGCGCAAAATCGCCGCCACCGCCTCTCGACCAGACAACGGGTTCTGCACTTTCTCCCATACAAAGCCTCAAATGGTGCCATGCCAAGATCGCCCAAAGTCGTTGTTGTAGGAGAACTCAAAGAAATGGTAGGCATTTCTCCCACTTCTTCCCATAGGAAAGAACACAAGCACGGAGCATATCTTCCAACACTTGGTTGACTCGCCCGTCGACCATCGATCCCGAGGATGAAAGGTCAGATCAAGTGAAGGCGGGTCCCCATAGCCTCTGCGGACTATGCCAAAACCGCGAGGTGAAAAGTGCACCACGATCGAAATAATCGTCTTGCACACCGTGAAGACTCACAATCCTCGAGACATAAAGTTCGCCAAACGCCCCACACGGCCGAGTCTTGACGGAAGGAAATGTGCCACTTTAGTCAACCCGCCGATCACGACCCAAATAGCATCATTCCCTTTGACGAGGGGCAAACCGGTGATGAAGTCCATGCCAACGGAATCCCACTTCCATTCGCACGGGCAAAGGTTGAAGAAGACTGCCGGACGCGATGCTCGGCCTTCACACGACAAAGACACGCCGCGCTCGACAACGAACTCGCAATCCGCGCTTCATTCGGGTCCACCGTAATCTCGACGAAGATCCCGATACATCTTGGTAGCCCCGGGTGAATAGACAAAGGAGAATCATGGGCTTCACGGAGAATCAAATCCCGCAATTCCATGACCTTAGGAACCACAAGACGCCCCTAAACCACACAACGCCATGCTCGCCCTCCGAAAGCACTTGGCTACCCCATCCTTGATGTTCTCGCTTGATCCGCTCACACCGCATCATGCTCATTGTGTCGCCTTAATTTGGTCCACCAAGGTTGGTGCACAACCAAGGTAGCAAGGGAACCGTGCTCGATCAAACCCAAATTGAGGCGCTGAATTCGAAATGAGGGTAGGTCTGCGCTCTTGGAGCATCAACATGTTGCAATACACCTTCCGATCGAGTGCATCCGCAACGACATTGGCCTTGCCCGGATGGTACCGAATACCCATGTCATAGTCCTGATCAATTCCAACCATCTTCTTTGTCCGAGGTTCGGATCCGTCGGGTGAACAAGTACTTCAAGCTCTTGTGGTGGAATACACCTCACAACGGTACCAATCGATAATGCCGCCAAATCTTGAGTGCATGGACCACGCAGCCTAACTCCAAGTCATGAGTAGGATAGTTGAGTTCATGAGGCCTCAATCGCCGCGATGCATAGGCCACAACCTTGCCCTCCTGCATAAGAACACAACCAAGACCACGACGAAGCATCACAAAGATATCGGCTCTTGTGAACATCGTGAGAACAAGCACTCGGGTCGAGGTCAATCGATTCTTGAGTTCTGAAAACTCACATCACAAGCGGACCACTCAAACTTCTTGTCTTTCTTGAGTAGTTCACCATAGGCTTTGCAATCTTGGAGAAATTCTCGATAAAGCGGCGATAGTAGCTAACAACCCAAGAAAACTCCGCACATCCGTGGATCGACTTGGTGACCCCAAGATAGCACATCACCGACCTTGCTAGGATCCACACCACACCTCCTACTGAAAGAACATGGCCCAAGAACGCCACTTCCTTCAACCGAACTCGCACTTGCTGAATTTGGCATACAACTGGTGCTCATGCGACTTGCCCAACACAAGTCAAGATGCTCAAGATGCTCTTCTTCACTCTTGGAGTAGATAAGGATATCGTCGATGAATACCACCACAAACCTATCCAAATACTCCATGAATAATCGAGTTCATTAGGTTCATGAATAAAGCAGAGCATTAGTCAAACCAAAAGACATGACAAGGTACTGCATGCACCATAACGAGTAGCAAAGGCCGTCTTAGGAATATCCTCGGCCCGATCCTCGACTTGATGATAGCCCAATCTCAAGTCAATCTTGAGAAAACTCGTGCTCGGTCAACCGATCGAAGAGATCATCAATCCGGCAAAGGATACTTGTTCTTTACCGTCACCTCATTAAGCTTGACGGTAATCAACACACATGCGCAAGGTCTTGTCCTTCTTCTTCACAAGGATAATGGACAACCCCAAGGAGATGAGCTAGGACGGATAAAACCCTTCTCTTGCAGCTCACCCGCTTGCTTCTTCACTCCTCCAACTCATTAGGAGGCATGCGTACTGCCTCTTAGAAATAGGGGCGGTACGAGGCAAAGAACTCGACACAAACTCGGATCTCGAACAGAGGCATGCCAGTAAGTCTTCCGAAAGACATCCGCAAGTCACACACAGTGGGGGCGTCGTGAATCTCCAATCACGGCTTTGCTTCAAGGACATAAAGATGGGGCTCTCGCAATCGGGCGAAACCCAACCTGCTTCACTGAAGGATGGTGAGGTAGACAACCTTCACGCTGTCGATTTGCCCCAAGTGTTGGGACAACCAATCCATGCCAAGAATCACATCCAAGCGCGCCGAGTCGAGTAGAATAAGATTCGCCAAGAACCCTACGCCTTCGATGTGGATGGGAACATCCCGGCATACCAGGTCAGCTCTCATTTCCGAACCCGGAGAGCGAATCAGCAGTGGAATCCCGGAGGAACACAAAGAAGTCCACAATCAACAAAGAAAAGACCTCGAAATAAAAGAATGCGAGGCCCCAGAGTCAAATAAAACTGTAGCAGGACGCAAATTAACAAGGAGCGTACCCAACACCACGTCGGGCGCCTCCTGTGCCTCCTCAGCCGAGATATGGTTGACTCGGCCGCTTCCCAAGCCCGGGGTCTTCTGGTCAGGTGGGTGACCACTCCCTTGCCCGCGTCCTCCATTAGGACGAGGGGCCGCTCCAGTCTTCTTAGGACAACTACTCGCGTAGTGGCCCTTGTCGTGGCAGTAGAAGCAGGTGACGTCGGCCGCGGGGTTACGGGGAACACCCTGCTGCTGGGTCGCAGGCGCACGTGACTGAGTCACGGCCTGCGGAGGACGTGGAGCTGGTGCCGAAGGCCTCGGCGGTGGTGAAGTCAAGGAACGGGCCACCGGTGCAGGCCCAACTCGGGGACGAACGAGGCCGGCCTGTGCAGACCGCTGGGCCTCCCACTTGCGCTTGCGGGACTCGCCCAGCGCTCTCGCCTTGTGCTCGGCGATGATGGCCTTGTCCACCAAGGTCTGGAAGTCGGGGAAGTCCACGATAGAGAGCTTGTCCTGAAGCTCCTCAGACAAACCCTCCATGAACTTCTCCCGCTGGCCTCACTGGCCACCTCGGCGAGCGTACCTCGCCAAATGGTTGAACTCGTGGAGGTACTCAGTCACCGATCTGCGCCCCTGTTTGAGCGCAAGGAACTCCTTCTTCTTCAGCTTCATCAGGCCGGCGGGGACATGGGCCCGACGGAAAGCTGAACGGAACTCCTCCCACGAGACCACGTGTCCCGCGGGCTGCATGGCGAGAAGTTCTCCCACCATGAGTGCCGCACCTCTCAACCGATGGGATGCGAAAAGTGCCCGCCTCGCTCCCGGCGACGAGCAACGTTGAGCTTCCGCTCAATCAGACGCAGCCAGTCGTCTGCGTCCAAGGGATCCTCGGACCGGGAGAAGGTAGGAGGCTGCGTACGGAGGAACTCCGCAAGCCCCCCACGCGTCTGGTGCCCACCTCCAGATCCAGAGGCACCAGAGGGAGTGGAGGTGTTCCTGGCGATGACCTCCAACACCTGCGGTCCTCGAACGATTGCGTTCGATTTGCATGAGGACTTCCGCCATGGTCGAGGAGGAGGAAGCTCCTCATCGGACTACCCTGGTGATTCCGCCGCTCGTGTCCCACCAGCCATCCTGATTTACTAAGACAAGTTAGATACAGTCCAAGACCCAAGAGCACAGAAATCCAAACTTAGTTAAAACGACCAAAGAATAGTCACAAGAGAACATGAGACCATAAGTCACCGAATCAACTTCCCGAAACGACTAACCCGTATGGAAGAACGAGTAATCGTTTGAGAAGACCCAAAATTTCAGAACTAATTTCCAGCTCAAAACAGCCCAAAAATCAAGATATAACCACCTAATAGAGTATAGGCATTAGCTAATCTCATATCACTTCTTACCCTTTTGTTCCCACAAGTTTTAGTTGTATTTATCTCTCATTTTCTACCCTATTTAGAACCTTTGAGCTTGCTGTCCGGAAACTGAATGATCGCTGTCCAGATTTCGCATCCAAGCCTCCTAATTGAAATCTTCAACTTCGGAAGCTTCAAAACCTTGTAGAGGGCGGCTACCATTTCAATTTGCCAAGCTCATTGGTCCCAAAACCCAATTAATCGATAATGACTATCTTTTGAGAGAAGGAAAGAGGAAAATACTTTTTAAAACTCAAATTAGAGCAAGACGAGAGAAGAAAGCTAAGATAGGTAAGGAATAAAATCCGAGAACTTACTTAAGCTTTCACAAATCATTTGACCCTTTGAGAATAAGGTTTTCAAAATATCCTAAGGACGACCAAGCTAGGGGTTTCTACGGTCAGTATGGCTCTGATACCAACTTTGTGAGGACCCGGAATATTTAACTAGGAACACTTAACCTCCAAATGGTTCTAGTGTTACTAATTAAACATTCTAAGCCTCGATGGACATATGCTTCCTGAATTGCAAAGATACGTACATCATCACAAAATTACACATCAATTCCATACACATACATCACTAAGTTCAACAACGACATACATAAAGTAAAGTTATTACAAAGAGAGCCGACCGCCAAATAGAACAATATACAAGAATGACAATGAAGCAAAAGCGCCATAAGATGGCTAGAACAAAAGTCGACCGGTTAGCCACACACCCACAAGGCAACCGACCGCCGCCAAGCTAGTCGCCCATAGCTACCACAACACACTCACAAAAGTGAGGCCCTTCTGAGCTCACCTTCTTCCTCTGCAACAAAACAATTAAGCATAGCATCCGAGTACAAAGATTGTCTTTGTACCGCAAGATCGACGTGTGGAATAGCGCACCTATTCATAACTACATGCAAGCTTATTTAGGTGGAGGTTGTATGTCTTGTTTTGCATGAAGCCAACTTTATTTGCAATAATGTAATACATTTCAAAAGCAAGTTTGCAAATCTGTTTTGTTATCAAAGTAACAGAAGTAAAGATACATACAAGTAACCACACGGAAGTGACTATCCCAATAGCCACCACAACATAGCACTAATCCTCGATTCGTGCCACCCATCAAGTTTTAATTTAAAAGGTTGTAGTCTAACTCTTGAAAGACCTCCCCAAGCGTGTCCATAACCTAGACGAGGCTATTCGAATAGTTTTAACCTGCAGGGTGTACCAATGTACCCACACTTGCACCGCTTTAAGCCAAAACACACTTCAGAGGTATGTAGGCACCGCTAAGTCCTACGAGACGCTTTCCAATATTGTGTATTAACTACGAGCCGCTCGTATGGGTAGAAACACCATACGCTTACATTGCAAGTCGAAAGACAACAAATCCCATCCCGGTGAAGTCTTTCGGACACTACAATGCTCCCAACACCATCCCTCCCGCGACCTCCTGCGACCGAGCCAATACACGCCAAAGTACTAAGTCAAGAGAGGTCCCATACCCTCTAGTGTGGTTAGCACGCTAAAATGCTTGGTTTAGTGTAACAAGATGTTCGGTCCTTGTTGACTCGGGCACCATTCCAGCTCACACCCGAAAATCACACCATCATACCATTGTGCCCAAGTCTAAATCATTTTGTTTTCAGTTTTAGTTTTCATAAGTAGACATGGCACAAGATGGAAATCATAATACATAATATGTTTGTGTGATCAAGGTTATCGACAAGTCGATAACCGCCCATTTCTACCGAAGCTAAGCATGGCTAAGCAATCAATTCGCAACTACTAAGTGACAAGAGCCCATCCACGAACTCTAAATCACAGCAAGTAACCTAGGCTCATGGTAGTAGAGAATAAACATTTGCTAAGGAAATGCATCTACTAGGCCAACTATTAACACAAAATAGCAATGCATACATAGAATTTGTAATCAACATAAATACTTAAAATATCGGGATTAACATGATCAAACTGCTTGCCTTCTTGCCGTTGCTCAAATGTTAGGGAGGGTCGCTCTGGGATTACCGCAAATGTCGAATCCTAAGCGAGAGGCAAAAGAACCAAGAACAACCAATAAGACGAGCCACAAATAAACCAATGAGCAAGCAACAATTATCCAAACACGACTAAATTTATACACAAGGTAGAAAACAAATATACCTAGTCATAGAAACTGAAAACCTAATTTGGAATTATGCAAAAGATATTACTTAAAAACTCATTTTCTACCATAATTAGCACTGTAGCAAAAATATTTTCTAGAAAGATTTTGAAGCTGAAATTTTTATGGTAGCTACCTACTGGTATAGAGGTAACCCATATAAAATTTCAGGTCATTTGGAGTTAAAGTGATTTAGTTATGATTTTCTAAGATGCAAACTTAGCATAATGCACTTTCCAGAACAAAGATATGTTCAAAACTAATTTTACAATGAAGTATACCAACAGAGGGTTTTCTAGAATTTATCATCTACATTTTGCAGTTACAGAGAATTACTTGTGTATTTTATAAGTCTTCCAGGATTTTCTAAATGTCAAAATAGGTACTAAATCATTAATCAAGGTTTCTGCTTACAATCTTGGACCTACCATCATTTTTACATTAACATTGGGTTGATAACAAATTTATCAAAGTTGGAAACATTCATTTTGGATATACACAGAGCAAGATATGCATTTTCTAACGTTTTATCCATTTTCCGAATATTCAAAATGACGAAACCAAGTTATTCCTAGTTATACAATTTTCACATCGAACATGCTTAAATCCATTTTTATAATAAGCTAAAGTGATAACATGATTTACTACGCTTGGGATTAACTAAAAGCGCTTAAAATGAATTAGTTATGAGTTTCTAAAGTTTTACATCATTTTCGCTGATAAACAATTGCTTACCAAATACGTAACAATCCAATAAAAGGAAATGACGTGACAACCCCACAACCCTTGATCTAACATCCTACGGCTTACGCGCGCCGAAAATAGCGCACGCGCGCGAAACCCAAATGAAACCCACCGTTGGATCAAGATCCAACGGCTCACACGAGTGTATGCAACCGGACGGTGCGGTTGCTTGGGCCAATCCCAGCCGCAGATCGACAGATGGACGGCCCAGAACGCACCAACAACCGGATTGTCCGATTGCACACACGATCTCAGCCAATGATCGCAAGATCGACGGTCCAGGATGATGAGGGGAACCGGATGGTCCGAATGCATACAAGATCTGGGCCGCAGATCACAAAATGGACGGCGGCTATAGATCGAAGTTCAAAAGAGGCATCGACGAGTGGGACCGCATGTCAGTGACTACGAGTCACGACCGCAACGATTTAACCCACGTGCACAGTGCACTGGGCCCACAAGTCAGCGACCCAGAGAAGGTTTCCGACAGGATTAAGTGCCGACATCTTTATTAATCAATGATTAAGCATTAATGATGTCGGAACAGTGTGGAGTGAAACAGAGATTGATTTAAGGAGATTGGGCCCACTGGTCAGTGGCTCAATAATAATGATTAAGACACAATTAACAGCTAATGATTGGTAATTAATGTGTCCTAATGATCTGACGAAAACGGGAGCTTCTGTGCCGGCAAAACCCGAGTGGCTTTGACGGCTTGTCGCCGGCGACTTCGGTCGCGGCGGCGCCCACAAACTATCAAAATGGGTTCGCAATAGTGTTGCGGACCCAACGGTGGTGACCTTGCCACGGTGGAGGTTCTGAACGCCGCGAGCCGGAAAACAAAGATGAAGGCCGACACGCAAAACGCGAAGTAGCAAATGCTCGCCGCACCCAAGGAAGCGAGTGCCATGACTTCTAGGGACTATATAGGAGCTACCTTAACCGAGAGGAGCTTCAAAGATGGCCGGGAAGACTTGAACACGACGAAGTCCACCTGAGTCAAGAAAATGAAGTGGAAATGAGGTTCGAGCAAAATGAGTGGAACCAAATCATTACCACACTTCATTAAAGCTCAAAGAGGTTCCATAAGTAATTGCAAAAAGAATCACTTACCGGAGCTGGAGAAGAAAGGGGGTGAAACCAACCGAAAATCTCCAAACTTAAAATTGAGTGATTCCTGCGAATGCAACCCAAAATCAAGTTAGGGGAAATATAAAGGAGATTGAGGAGTTCAAAAGGGTGCAAGAAATGTTGAGGATGAACCACTGGACACCAAGGCCGCCATTGGAGCTCTACGGCCAACAATGGTGGTTTGAGGGTGAGAGGTGTTCTTTGAGCTCAAACACAGAGAAAAGCAAAGTGTGGTGTAAAGGAACACCAGGAGGACCTAGGGAAGCCAATTTATAGGAAGGGAATTAGGGTTTCGATCCAGGACATGAGCCCATGGTGAGCTCGGTTCATGCTCCGGTTGTAGACCACGAAATGATGGGAGCAAGTGAGCATGGTGACAATGGAGGAGAAAAGCCTGAGCGCATTTAATGCTCCACAGAGAGACGTTGACGAAAGCAACTTGAGGTGACACCACAACGCCACCCACTCAACCTCTCTCTTTCTGCCATTGCCGCCCGTGCGCTCGGAGAAGCCGAGGAGGAAGAAGAACAGAGAAGACGAGCCACGACCGTTGGATTAGAAATGGACGGTCACGATTTAGCGAAGTTCGCCGGACAACCGATTGCTCTCAAGGATCGGACGGTTGGATTGAAATCCAACGTCCCTATTGACCAATGCAACCGAGGGTCCGAATGCTTACACGAACATGGGCCGCGCGATTTGAATCCAACGGCCGATATCGCGCGCTTTAAAACGCGCTCGGTGCGCTTAGGTGGTTCAACCGAGTCATGGCTCGGACTCGAGCCCACTCAACCCAATGAATAGTGATTTTGGGTTTTTAGGTTTTAATTGCTGAGACTTTTGAGGATTTATTTGGGGTAGCAAAATAACTCCAAAAATTCTGAAATTTTTACAGGAGCTTGCTGACTGAGACATTGACCTTGTGAAAATTTTCAGAGAGTTTTATGCTGCGAATAAATCTCCAAAAATTCTGCAAGGCTCTGTTTTAATGTTTGACTGAGAGTCAAACAGTTTGATCATTTCTAAAAATATTCAAACAATTTCTAAAAATTGTGAAATTTTTCAGAGGGGTCACATACCACCACAAAGACTTAGGCAAAATATATCCAGAGGATGATCATAAGATTTGACAAGATTGTTTTTGGAAGAACAAGATTTGGATCAAAAGACTTGTGACTTTGTACTTCCATAACCTTTGGTACAATACTTGTTCAGTACACAAAGGAAATACATGATGTAAGAAAAAGTTTTAATTTCTACTCATTTTCTTACATTTGAAACACAAGCCCAAAATTGGGATGTTACAGAAACCTTAGCGAGGCAGGACTACGCTGGGATGACGCTTTGTGAAGGCTTCGTCACGTACTCTAGACTGCTTACCTAAGGTAGTGAGCGGTGGTATCGACGGATACCAAACAAACTAAAGAAGTCATGTCATATGGGTAAAGCTGTACAACCTCTGCAGAGTGTAAAACTATTCGAATAGCCGTGTCCACGGTCATGGACATGTTAACAAAGCCACTCAAGTTAGATTTTTGTTTTGATTTCAAAAGACTTTATCAAATGGTTTTGGATTTCTATCCAAATGGAAATTGGGGGTAGCCTTGTGATAGGAGGGTATCCTTCACCACTCGTTGATGAACTTTATTGAACTATAAAACTTGAGAATTTAGAAAATGAATTTTAGTTATAGCATAACTGTTTTGAAACTTAGTACAAGTATTTGGAAAGAAATATTGCTTTATGCAAAATCAACTCTATAAGCCTTCCTTTGTTATAACCCTGCATGCATTATAATTCTATTACTGGGTGTAACTTGCGGGGCACGGTTGTTTGTGCTCACTCTTGCTTAATAAAATGTTGTTTAGAGGAGAAGGACTTTGCAGCTGCTAAAGACCTCAACGTCTAGGCTGCTTCCCCAATCGATTGCATGTGGCAGATTAGCTGGGCTCTACTACTTTCTCTTCAACTTCCGCTGTATTATGTATTGTCGGCTCATAAGCCTTTCTTGTAATCAACTCTGTTGTTTATTAATAAAGTTTTGCGATTATGGTTGTGGTACCATATTTGTTTATTGTGTGAGCTAGCCACTGATCATGGGACTAGTCAGAATTGAACAGAGGATTTGGGGTGTTAATCTCGGGTCCTTACAGAGATCCTCTGGCGGGCCTCCATCAACTTGCGGGATAACCGACAGAGGTATTTGTCAAGAGTCATCACCAGACCGACGAGGTGCATATGAGGAGTGAGGAGTGGTCTACCCGCCACTCGGTAGATGTGCTCCTCCTGGTTCGTAGCCCGTGCTGGGAAATAGTGGAACGGGGCCTTCAGCTTTGGCAACTCATGTCGCAGGCGTACGATGGTGACGTAGGCTATATCGTATAGTGACATCAAGATGGTAGAGCCTCTCCCGTAGTAACATAAAGCGGGATCTCTAGGATGACATCCCAGGATGAGCACCCGGGTGAGGTACTCGGTGGATGCCGCACTGAGGGTGTGCTAAAGGTCGTATACAAAGGTATATATGGCCACTCGATGTGCAAAGCATCACCCAAAGGGTGTGCTGCTGGGTACCTTCCTCGAAGGCACTCGTGCGGTATTGTGGTTCCCAATGGGTAGTCATCTACAATTTAAGAGCAAGAGAAGTTAGTAAAAATGTATAAAGAGACATGGATAAGAAATGATATTAGATAGGGAAAGAAGTTTCTGCACAAATTTCTTATTCATTCTCTATGTTAGTTAACCAACTCCTATAGATCAAAACTTAGGTCATACTACCCCTTGGTCTTTACATACTATTAGACCTTTGTAATAGCAATCAATATAACTCCAAAAGAGGGTAGGAGGGTTTTACAGAATATTACAACACATAATTTTCAGCAAATACTAGTGTTCTAAATTTTTTGGGTAAAGATCCATCTGAAGCAGTATCTTGCAGCATCATCGATGGGTTATTCTAGGAGATCTTTGTGTAGGATGTTTTAAAGACTTTTGTAAAACATTTTTAGCTCAGTTTTAAGGTCCTAAAATTTTATTAAGAACTTTTATTTTCAGAGAGCATCCCATCTCTCAAAACTAGATTTAATTCGAATAAGGTAAGAACAGATGACCAAAAGAGAGACTTTAGATGAGAGGAGAATGCTAAGAGGGATAAGATTTTAGCAAAACTCCTAAGTTTTCAAAATCAATCCTATGATTAGATTAGGTTGCATTTTTAATCTAAGTCCTAATCTATCGGCCATTCTATCTAGAGCTTGTCCTACAGTCAGTATGGCTCTGATACCATGCACTGTCAGACCCCCAGACATGAGATACCCGAAGACCTTATGTGTGTACTGTACTAGTCACATGATCAATGGCTAGTACACACATTCACAATATTTGACATTCACATCCATACAAATACATACAAGGTAAAAACAAACTAGTACTTAACTTAGATGGTACGATCATTACATTACAAAGGCCGACCGCCAATATTAAACAGAGTAGCAAAAGGTAGCAGCGGAAGTAAAAGTGATGAAAGTCACAGATTCCAGTAGTGTGCCCAACCATAACCCAAAGGCAACTGACAAGGAACAAATCCTAGACAGAACCGTCGTGAACCCTCCGGTTCTGGGTGCGAAGAAAGCGTCGTCTGGTACCGGCTCTTCCTCATACTCTAAACAACATAAGTAAGTAAGATTGAGTACTTGTGTACTCAACAAGACTTGTATTGTATTGCAAGTTTAAGTAGATGCAAGGCTAATCAAAGAGATGGCTATATGCTACAAGTTATTTTGCATTAAACATATTTTATTTGCAATATTCATAAGTAGTACTTTGCAACGACATTTGAAAAAGCATTTAAATTGACACTAGACAGTAATAAGTATTTGAATGATCCAACAATAGTAACTACGAGTCACAACCGTCCTCGGCTGTGAGCAGCAATTTAGGTTCAACAAGAACGACTCACAACCCTCCTCGGTTGTGAGCAACAACTCAGGTTCAACCATAACTTGATAGTTAACACAAACAAATCACAAACCATTTCCCAGTTTTTCCCGATAAAGTGGTTTTTATGAAAATCAAGACTATAGGCAATACTACACTTAGCACGCTCATCACTGCAGAGCTCCGACGACCACCTTGATTCCCCGTCGCGGTTCGGTGAGGAGACACAGCCGACGAGGAGGGATGCGAAGGAGCTCCATGTCTGCCGCGGGAGGTAGACTGTTAGAAGGTACGTGTATATCCTCCAAAATATACACAATTTGTTAGTTGTTTGATGGTTATTATTTTATTTGTACCATGATCTTAATTTTATGTTACCTAAGGTTGGAGTGTCGCCGAAGGTTTTCGGTCGTCTCTCCTTCCTTGCCAACGAGCTTGAGTCGAATTCGACGACAGGCAAGAACAGCTGGTAAGGTATAGAGAGGAGCTCACAAGACTAATCTAAGAAGCCAATGAGTTCTTCAGAAGCTTGGAGGCACATATGGTTTCTAGCTAGTTTAACTTTGTAATTTTATTCTTTTTTCCCATTCGGAGGGAACGTTGTGAAACCTTTTGGTTTCCTTTTGCTAGATAGGTCTCTCCTATAATATGTTTGCCATCATAATTTTAATTGGATTTTAGTTGCCTTGCTAGTAGAGGTCGCATATGGAAACTACTGTCTAGTAATTGATTGGTTGGCTCAAAACTAATTTTTTGCAATAGAAAAAACTATCACAAATGGTTTTGAACAATAACTGTCTGTGATAACGTCTGTGATAGATTTTTTTCACAGACGGTTAAAAAATCATCTGTGATAACCTTATGTCATTACTGACCCATAAACTCATACGGCTCACGAAACCGTCTGTGATATTGTTTTTGAATCGTCTGTGAAGATATTTTCTGTAGTAGTGGTTGCCCGATCTTTCATGATGGTAATTCCTGATAAGATATGTGGAGCACGAATTACATGATTCAAGCTATGCAACATTGGTTCTTCGGTTTCAAGTAAGATCGATGTGTCATGTCTTTGATTTGATTTCTTTCTAAGTGAGGAATAGGCGAAGGAGGCGTTGATCTATTCGGTTGCACTCAAATACGTTTTTTTTCTCTGCTTTGGCTACTGTACAGGGACGGAGCTAGGGACGGAGCTAGGTCTCTCGGGCTGCCGGCTATAACCCGAGGCGTGGGCTTACTAGTTGGTCCTAATTTTCAGCACATAACAGTGTAGCCCGAGGCTTCCTTCCCTCCCAAGCCCAGCATCACGGACAGCCCACCCAGGGAGTAACTGGCACGGACGGGCCACTCAGGCCCTCGCTAGCTTGACTGCTGCCCTAGCTCTTGGCTCGTTCGACTGCCGCCCTCTCGCTCTCTCGACCGTGCGACGACTCTCGCGCTCAACCGCGCGCCGCCCGCCCGCCACTGCCTCAAGCCGGCAAATCGCCAAGGGCCGAGGCGGGCGCCCTCTCTGCCGTGCCGCCCCTCGCTCGGCCACGCCGGCGACGGCAGCCCACCGCCGACTCCCTCCCTCGCTCTCTGCATCGGTCGCCTCCTCCCACGCACGACCGCGCCGCGCCGCGCCGCCGCCCCCTCCGTCCCTCGCTCCACCGCGCCGATTTGCTGATCCGTCGTGGTGTAGGTAGCCGTCGTCGTCGCTATCGTGATGCTGTCCTTGTCGAGGGCGCTCGGGAGGCGGCTCTTCT
Organism: Ampelocalamus luodianensis; assembly: GCA_036346255.1. Taxonomy (NCBI): domain Eukaryota; kingdom Viridiplantae; phylum Streptophyta; class Magnoliopsida; order Poales; family Poaceae; genus Ampelocalamus; species Ampelocalamus luodianensis. The sequence goes on from CM070623.1 coordinate 23,753,017, forward strand.
CCTCCGCCGCCACCGCATCCGAGGCCGCCGCCGCCTCGACATCGGCGGTGAGGAAGGCGCAGAACCCCCTCGAGGAGTTCTTCGAGGTCGAGAGGAGCACCGAGGAAGACAAGCCCCCTCCCCACTACGGTATCCATACATCTGTCGCTCCCAATTTCTTATAGCATGGATGTGTTGTGGTTCACAGATTTGCAACAGATCGGTGTGAAATGTTCGTTGATTGATCGTAGTTAGCACAGATGGGTGCGGAAGCCAACCCGTTCTGTTGGAGAGTATGCCGTAGATTGTAGTGCCCCTGATGTTTGTTCAGAATAGCCAAGAATCACGCATTTACACTTGCTATGATCTACGGCGAAGTATGCCACCGAGTTGTTCTTTAAGAAACTAGCGACGTCGTGTACTCGGCGTACAATCTGTATCTGAATCTCTAGTCCGGTCTTTGTAAGCCCCTTCTTGTAGAACCAGTCATAAGCAGATACCCTCTGTTGAAGCTGGTACTGGATGGTTGTATGTGTGCTCTAATTGCTTCCTGCAATATACATATTAGACATACCATGGGACTGTGGTTTATGAGAAGTTGCAGAGCTTATCAAATAGCAATTGAGCTCTGTTTCTTTTGTAATTAATTATAGACTACTGCTTGTTTACAACTGATACTTAGCATGTCAGCATTTAGTTTGAGTTTCTTCGGTTGCATAAGGCAATACTCAAATGTTCATGTTTTCTTGCTCTGACACAGTGTTTGCTATGGATTTAACCATTGACAAGTCGGTGTTTATTTATGGTCATGTTATAACTGTAGCATTTTGCATTTAGTCTGGATGTTTAGGTATGAAGTTTTCTGCTATGAGCAAATAAAGTTACACACCATCCTTGTCAAGAGAGCTTATCAGTGTTGCCTTTTGTTTCATTAATTTTAGGTCGTAGCTGGAAGGCCTCTGAATTACGCCTAAAATCTTGGGATGACCTTCAGAAGCTTTGGTACGTACTTCTAAAGGAAAAGAACATGCTTATGACTCAGCGCCAGATGCTACATGCAGAGAGCATGCGTTTCCCAAACCCAGAGCGCATTTCCAAGGTATATGTACCGCCACCTAACACCATTCCTCAACCAAGTAAACTACCCAGTACTATTTTGGTTCTCAGTTCTGCATAACCATGTCCATGTGCAACAAAATTTTAAGGAGTTCCAATTTAATCAAATAACTACATCATGCTTTCTGTCAGATGTTGGCTCATTTGATCTGTGGATGGTAAGCCATGCCCACTGCAAATCAAAATATTGTATTCCTGAACCCTGATTTCTTGGTTTGATCGCACATTTCTTACACTTGAAATTTCACTATTGGCTCTAGTTTCATAATGGATTAAACAACAGAGAAAATACTGGTTATTATCCTGGTCCTGTCAAGTTACTCCAACAAGTGACTAAACCAAGTTACGCTGTTTCTATTCTCATTATTTTGTTGGCCTTGACATTTGTTGATTCTAACAACTGAATCATGTAACCAAGATGCTGTGCACCTAATTTTTGCGTGTTATGAAACATTGGCTTTCATAATAAAGTAAATTACAGAAATATTGTTAACTCCCTTGCATATATAAATAAGTAGCTATATGAGCATGCTATATGAGCATGCTTGAAACCAACTTTCTTAGCAGAATTACAGAAGAATTTCTGAAATCATGGGCACATTGTGCAAAGTGACCTCACGTTGCAAAGCAACTGAAAACATTTTCTGAAAAAAACTAAAACGAAAATGTGGTTGTGGGGTTCGATATAGGTTCAACTTGGCCAAAATACCTTCTTTAATGTGATTTTGCATTACTTTGTTTCACATTTAGCGCTGGATACCAACTTTTTATGAAAGGATGAGAAACAGTCAGTCAACAATATATTGATGATCTATTTGATCTGGACATATACCTGCTTGCTAGGATAATATTTCCCTCCCTGTGGTTATTGTCGATGCGACTTAAAATTTCTCGTCAGTGTGCACATCAGCGTATTTTTCTTGGCATCTTTTCTGTTCCACTTCCACAAGCAGTACTTGAACCATTGCATTATTGCTTCTTCACATAATTTCAGGTAAAGAAATCAATGTGCCGAATAAAGCATGTCTTGACTGAGAGGGCCATAGCAGAACCTGATCCAAGGAGGTCTGCGGAAATGAAGCGGATGATCAACACCCTTTGATTAACTTCCATGCTTAACGTTTGGGACTACTGGCCAAAAGGATGAATATCACTTAGAAAGATTTGCTTCTTTCTGTTGTATGTTTTATCTCAGAAGCGCTGTAAGACCGTACCTCTTGATATCCTTGGAACGCTCACAACAACCTTCAATCGACATTAATTATCTCGGATCCAATAATTTTGATGTCATCCAGTTATAGTACAATGTGAAATGCATGGCCATATTTGAGCCTTGCAAATGAAAAAGAAAGGCTTCACTTTCGTTGTCAACTTCAATTACTCTTTTGAGACATCTTGTTTCTTTAGCAGTACAATACAGTAGTTTGCTGATAGGTCCATGAAAATTTTAGGTCCATGAAAATTTTGTGCATGGACCAGAATCCCAGCATGTCCATGGGAAAATTGCCCATGGTTTGCTGGTGGTCGCCGGTGGTTCCTGCGAAAACGTCCAGGCTGCCGGCTGATCTTGAATTCTTCATTCTTGGCCATTTACCCAGTGGTTACCTGCAGATTCAGACGTCAATTCGCATGAAAGCAAGTTGCATTCGATAACTGGTCAGGAATCGGTAGCTGCTTGCAGGCCCAGGAACCATGTGCCGAGTGAGACTTTTGGCAGGAACGTCTCCTATGCTGCTGTTGGAAGAGCAGCAAACGTGTGTGCGTGCTGAGCCAAACACAGCTACAAAGATGGCACAACTGTTGCATGCCTGACTGCATGGATAGATGAGAGTATGTAGTGTGGCTGCAGCCGACACTTCGAAAATTTTCCTAGGCGGACGGACGGACGATGTGCGGTTGCTTTCGGCCGTCCGGTGGTTAGGTCCGGCGAAATTGGTTGGTCGTCGGCCGTCAGCTAGGGCCATTTGCCGTCCATCATAAACCATGCATTTTCGATTTTTTAGGTACGCAAGAGGAATCCATGGCTTTGGTTTTCGAAAGTTGCTCTTCGGCTACTTACAAGTTACAAGTTGTAGTCCAGCTGGTACAGTACTTTGTTGCCCTGACAGAGCCCCAACAGACTGGTACACGATGTAAACGAGAAATTGATTCCAAAATCGACTACGATTTGCCTTTAAAAAAGTAAACCCTGCATCAAGTATTGCGGTTTTCTTAACAAGTACGTATTGCGCTACTACTTACGGTTTCATCCCGACGTTGTTTTAGCTACATGAAAGATAGTACGAGCCGCTTATTACTTTATTTTACCAGTACTACCGTTTAAGCTCCAGGCAGAAGCCCATGAATTTTTCGTGGAGTTAATTAACCCATTTTGAGATCTATCTATCCTGCTACTTATCACTAATCTTTTTCTTCCAAAATCTCCCCGTACTGTGCAGTCAGTTGACACGGCGATGCCGATCGATTCACAGTGTTGTGTATGGCTCATATATAACAAGGTGAAAGAAAGCGGTTATATTTGAAAAGCGGGAGCACAGTGTGAGATTACGAAATATTGTGGGTTGAGGGGTGCGGAGAGCAAAGCCTCATGGTATAGACTATAAGTCCAAGTCGAATATGTAATCAAAGTATAAATATATACCATCGACCTTTTGTAACCCTAATCAGAAGAAAAGAAGAAAAAAAAACTCTTCATACGAACGAAGCTGTCGCGTTTCGCCTTTTGCCGAACCTCATAAACAAGATGTGTTTGCTGTGATTGTTCTACTACGCAAATGGTTGTAGCCGGTTCCGACACACAGATATCAGCTCCCGCTTGGTGGGCAGCCGTGCATGTCCCCAAGACGAATGACACACCGATGGAAGCTACCGAACGCAAGCTCTCCTTCGAATGGGCCCCGCAAATAATTCAGGGTGCAGTATAATATTGGGCGCAAATGCAACTTGGGAGCAGTTCATTCCGTGGGGGCAATCGCGATTGCATCCCTGTCTAGACCTGGGCACTGGACCAGGGCTTTTCGGGCCGGCCCACAGCACGGTCCGCCCGGCACGGTGGAGGCACGGCACGGCACGGCACGAACACTATTAGGGCCGTGCCAACACGGCATGCAACCTAGGGTCGTGTTGGGCCTGGCTCCCTGGCATGACGGGCGACACGGCACGGCACGCCGCCACGGGCCATGCTTGGGCTGGCACGGCACAATCGGACTAGGTGGGCATGAAGACGGCACGGCACGATCGGGCTCGGGTGGGCACGAAGCCAGCAACCAGAGGCCAGCAGGCCAGTGGTGGCACAAGGAATTGAATTGGACCAAGAAAAGGCAGCGCCAAGAGCAAGATGAAGAAGCACCAGAGGAGAGGAGAGAAAGAAATGAAGATAGAAGCAGGAAGAAGAAATGAACCAATATGCAATAATGCAACCAAGCAAAATGAAAACAAGGAACTGCCATGGACGACCAGTCGACCACTGCAGTGTCGGGCTGTTGGCCATGGACGAGCTGCTCTCCCCATGCTCCTCCTTCTCGCCGCCGTCCCTATTCTCCTCCGATGGCCACCAGGTACTCGAGCTCACCTCCTGCGAGGTTCCCAAGCAATGGCTACTCGGCGACTCGTCGTGCGCTCGTGGCCAAGAACGAGGACGATGGGGGGCTACGGCCCATGCGGAGCTCGCTCTCCCTAGACTCAGAGCTCTCGGGGCTACCCCCCGATCCTTCCAGCCTCGACACAGCGCCCGGCAAAGCGGCGGGGATGGCCCCACCGTCAACCACGTGGAGGCCGAGCGGAGGAAAGCAACAAAATATAAGAATATGATGTCGAATGCATACCTCTTTGATTTTCACCTTTATATCCAATTAAGACTAAATAATAGGTATAACAATAAAGTGTTAGTCTCATAATTAGATTTATCATTAATAACCAAAATACTCCATTAACTTATAATGGCGGGTCTGGATTCTTCAATCTCCCCCCCCCCTTTTGGTGATTGATGACAAATCCTTTATTAATAACAACATTAGGATATAAAACATCATAAGTTAAGAAGTTAAGCTATTGAACTATATTCATGCATGTCATGAGGTGAAAACATCCAAAACATTCTCCCTCTTTTTGGACTATGCATGAAATAAGGTGAAATCAACCAAATATTCTCCCCCTTTTGGCATTAAACACCAAAAATCTAAAATAAAACTTAGCCAAAGGGAGTCTTTGCAAAGTAGTTTTTTCATATAACAGTTTACCCATTTTAAGTAAAATTCAAAATGTTTTTCATTATTGCTTTTACAAAACCTTTTTTTATTAGGAAAACTCCCCCTTACACAAAGGTATAGTACTCCTTTGACAAACAACGGCTCTCTTTATCCAATCGATATCTCCCTTTTGATCATCTCTTTGAAATATATCCATCCAAAACTTATGATGACTTCAAATTTCTCTCTTTAGACCATAATTTGCAACCAAATTCTCCTTCTTAGACTTTTAAGCACCAAAAATGTCTCTATGTCGATCACTCTTGAAGGATAAGCTTTAAGCTTCACTTGTAGATACCACGTGTAAATCCATATGTCGACAAGACTTGAATTTATAAAGTGCTTGAGCTTCTTTTCACAAAGATCTTAGAAGAAAGCATCCAAAGAGAAGAGAAAAAGAGATAATCCACTCGTATACCACGGAGAGTATACCACTTGTATATTACGGAAAGTACATGAGCTTGGTCAAGGGAGGTAAGATCGGCAAGGAATGAATTTAGATACCACTTTGAAGAATACAACTTGAAGGGGTAAAATTGATATCATCTGAAGAGACGAATCTCATGCCGAGGTCAAGATGATCAGAATGAGCTACCACTTGAAAGAATATCACATGAATGACAAAATTGCATTTGTGATCAAGGAAAAACAGTAGAGGGTAGCTTGCAATGGATAATAAGGATCAACTTGACTTTAGGGAGCAAGGAGAATGCTTGAGAAAAATTTGGAAATCAACAATTTTGACAAAACAGGCATTTTTCTCAAAGTCCGGTCAGACCGCGGCAAAGGTGCGGTCAGACCGGGGACATGCGGTCAGACCGGAATTCAAGGTGCGGTTAGACCAGAGACTTGCAGTCAGACCGGATGGGGGTTGGCGGTCAGACTGGCTGAAACTGAATTTGTCAGATTTCAATTCTAAATTTGAAGAAAAGAGGGAATTGTTGTATTTTGCTCTAAATTCTTACACAAACATCCAAATAAACATATTTGGAGCATTTACAACTTATATAGCCTTTAAAAATCCAATGTTCAAGTAGTTTTTATGAATTAAGCTTTTGTTTTCGCAAACGAAATCGTATTTTCATGAAATTTCTCAAAAAGATCCAAATTGAGCATTTGATGAAATTTAAAACATCCAATTGCATGTATAAGTCATGAATACCATTATGGACCTATTCATGTGAATAAAATTGGTTCAAATGGCAAAACTCACTTAAGTGCTAGAAAGTGACCACTTAGGTCAAAACAGGATTTTGTACGAGTTTCGAAATCAAATAACTTTTGCTGAGTTGGCCTTTTGGAAATCATTTGAATACCAAAAAGCTTTAGAATAGCCAACTCTAGGATTTTTCTTTTGGGATGATTTTTAAATTCTTTTTACAATAGATTTTACACAAAAATCTAATTTATGTAAAAAACAAGATACTATTATCTAGAATTTTGGCTAGAAACTCATTTTTGCTTAAAATAGGTTTTCAGTATTTGTATACATTTTGCAACTAGTTTTTCAAATGATTACTAATGTTTATGAAATTTTAGACTTTTGGCTAAAAGGATCAAATTTGAAAATCAATACTAGCACTTAATCAATTTGAGCACACTTAGGGATGTGATATACATGATCATGACTTAGCACTCCCCCTTAATGAGCTACTCCCATCTTGCTCAAGATTTAATAATGAAGATATAACACAAGAGCAAGAACACCATATTTAAAAGATTTTCATGTAATGCAACCTACACAAGGTAAAAGGGCTAGATACTTCAATGTAAATACTTGTTATCGAGATGGCATTGATTCTTGATATGAAATGATAATCCTCATGCTTGGCTCCAATTTTGATATGTGATGGATTCCATCTTTATATGAATAAGCCAAGCCTCTAATGCCTCTCCAAGTACCTATTAAGTATTTAGGCGCATTTTGGTACCCAAACTCGGTTGAGTCCTTCAATGTTAGTCACAATACTTTTGGGCACCCAAATAGCCCTAGCAATGGTTTTAGGTGAACTAACAATTCTAGCCAATACATTGCCATATTTATCCTTCCTAAGAAAATAATGATCATTATAAAGAATAGACTTAGGAGTGTTACCTTTGGGATATTCCTTACTAAAGTGTCCCTTTTCCCGGCAATTGTAGCAAGTTGGGTGTTTGCTTCCCCTTCTTGTCTTCTTATCTTGCTCATTGCCGATTTGTCTCTTCTTTGAAGACATTTTCTTATTATCAACCTTGTTAGGGCATACCGAGGCAAGGTGACCCTTTTCATTGCAATCAACGCACTTGACATTCTCCGTATGTCTTGCGTTGTGTCTTGTCTTGCTATTCTCCTTCTTCTTGAAGATGAAGTCAATGTCACTCTTGTCTTGCAAGCTTCTTTACTTGCTTAATATATTATTGAGAATGGCCTCCCCTTTGAAGCATTTCTCCAAGTCATTTCTCAACTTGGTGACTTGGTCCTTGAGCTCTTTGTTTTCCTCTACAAAGTTAGCCTCAATAAGCATAGAGGAAGTAGAAACATCTAATTTTGAGCAATAAGGCATATCAAGCAAATCATCACAAGAAGTGGATATGTTAACCTTAGATGAAATGCAAGAGCTAGGAGCTATACATGGCATATCATCTAATAAATTACATGTAATGCCTATATCCACCTTAGAGCTATTGACTTCATTTAGGAGAAGAGTTTCATGTTCATTTTTTAGAACATCATAATTATTTTGAAGTAAGATATATTCTTTCTTCAATACTTTGAATTTAGATTTCTCCTTTCCTAAATACTTATTAAGATCCTCTAGCATATCCATCAAATCATCATATGAAGGCTCATCATCATTATTTACCTCATTGTTACCTTTTGCCATGAAGCATGTAGACATGTCAAATAGTGATAGAGCCTCATTTGCATTTGAGAGGTTTGATGGATCATCCTTTATGGCTAGCTCAGAAAATTGTCTTCTTTTGCCATCATTCTTCTTTCTTGATGACAATTTGGGCTCTTCTTCATCTTCCTCCCCATAATGATATTTTGTAGCAATGTGTCCTATTCTTTGACAATTGTAGCACCTTAGAGTCTTGTGTTGCTTTGCATTTGAAGATGTGTTTGATTTTTTTTATGAGAGTCACGTCTCTTCACGAGATCTTCCATTTTGTTCATGAGAGTGATCAATTCTTCTTCGGTGTCATCATCTTCCTCATCTTGATCCTCATCTTCACTTGAATCATATTTAGCTTTGAAAGCATGAATTCTTTTGCTTGAAGTTGAGGCCATCTCGTTGAGCTCATCCTTGTCCTTCTTACACATCTCATTTGTGATGAGATTGCCCAAAAGAGCAGTAGGAGTCATCCTTGGCAATTCGGGTGAATTGAGGAATAATATCACAAAGGTCTCATACTTGTCCGGTAAAGCTCTAAGCATCTTGCGCACAATATCAAGATCGGTTAAATCACAAGATAGACCTTTGAGCTCATTTACTATGTTGTTCATTCTAGAATACATCTCATTGATGTTCTCATGAGGCAACATAGTAAATAACTCATATTGGAGCTTCAACCTATGCAATTTAGCCTCCTTGCCCGTGGAGGTTCCCTCATAAATTTCCATGAGAGTCATCCAAACATCATGAGCATTCTCAAGATTGCTCACTCTATTGAACTCCTCTACACTCGAAGCGCTATATAGAGCATTTAAAGCTTGAGCATCGAGTTGCAAGTTTTGCTCTTCCCTTTGAGTGGGGTTTTGTGGATCAATTGGAGTAGCAAAACCCGCATCAACAATTCTCCATAGGTTTGGGCTCATGGCCTTAATATAGATGGTCATTTTAATTTTTCAATAAGCATAATTTGAACCATCAAAGAGTGGTGTTCTACCAATGGAGAAACCCTCACTAACCATCCTTTACTTTCTAGACGGTTAAGTCTAATGAATGAGAGACCAAACTCTGATACCATTTATAAGATCGAGGAGACCGACTAGAGGGGGTGAATAGTCATTTCTAAAAATCTCTATGGCTAAAACCGATTTCTAATACGGAAGCTAATAACAATCCGGTTTTACACAATTAAAGCTTAAATCAACTAGTCTTTACTAAGTGCACCAACAATTCTAAGACTATTGATAATGATATCAACTAAACAAATTCAAGTAAACAATTTAATTCTAGGAATGTAAATTGCAATAGAGTAAAGCACAAGAGAACAAACCACAATGACACAATGATGTTTTACCGTAGTGTTCAGAGACTTGCTGGTCTCCCCTAATCCACGTTGAGGTAAGTCCAACCACGTTGGACCGGCTCCACAACTTGAGCCAACACCTCCGAGGTAAGTCCAACCACTTGGACCGGTTCACAACACGAACCAACACCTCGATCCACTCGGGGTTGCTCTTCCTCCACTTCGGAGATGGCGAGCACCAAACCACTCACAATCATCGGGCCTTCTCACAAGCTACTTGAGAAGATCACCGGACCACGACGCCTCCACACCGTCTAAGTGTCAGCAAACACCAAGAGTAATAAGATGAAGACGCTCACTTGAATGAATCAAGTGTCTAAGCTTAATGGATACACAATCCACTACCTAATACAACACATGCACTAGGATTTGCCTCTCAAAGCTCACTAAGTGCAACACATACATAAAAGAGTGTAGAGGGCTTACTCTTTACTCAAAGGAATAGAATGGGGCTCAACAACCTTTCCACAACCAGCCAAGGTGGGTATATATAGCCCACACACAAAAACTAGCCGTTTGGAGAAGATTCTGTCAAAATCAAGGAGGCCCGGTCGCATCAAGCAGCACATGGCCGGCCGATCGCCTTCACCCAACGGCTATAAACTAGCCGTTGACCACATCCGGCCCGACCGCCAACTAATGGTCGGGCGATCGATTGCCGGCCGACCGCCCAACACATGGCGGTCAGACCGCTCCACAAAGGAATCAACAAATCCAAAAAAACACATTCTCTAGAAAAAGCTGACCGGGTCTAAGACCCGGAGGTCCGGTCAGTCCGGACCTACAACTGCGGTCAGACCGCTCCACAGCAATTTCAGGAAAACGCATTCTCTGGAAAAGCTGACCAGGTCTAAGACCTGGAGGTCCGGTCAGTCCAGACCTACAACTGTGGTCAAACCGCGCCAGGAAACAAAAGCTGATTTTTGCATTCCGCTTCAACTCAAATTGCAAAACACATTTGCCAATTTGATGCGTGATGCAAACAAAGAATAAAAGCATGTTTCTCAACAAGTTGCAAAACACATTTGCCAACTTTTAGAATCAAGCCACAAGTTATAAGGTACATGGACTAAAATCATTTGCAAAACACATTTGCAAACTCAAGTCACATGCTACAAGGATTATGCATGAGCCGCGACCATTTGCAAAACACATTCGCAAATGTCGGCAACATGCTATCGAGAGCTAGAGCAAGCACAATGAGCTATCAACACATGACTAACTCAAGATACTAGTCAAGACCCCTCTTAATAGTACGACAACCTATACTAGCAATCCAGTCTCCAACCAAACACCAAGACCGATAAAAGACTAGGAACACATCCTTAGCCCTAACTAGTCATACCTTTGCCTTGAGTAAACTCTTAAAGCTTGATAACGCACATCTTCACTTCAAGTCCGGGTCCTTGACTCGATGATCATCAACACATGATGATTTCCTTTACTTCGGGATCTTGGTTTGATACTCATCAACACATGATAACATCCTTCATCCCGAGTCTTGATATGCATCAACACATAATGCATTATTCACTTGATATCCATGAACACATGATGGGTCTTCTTTTAACTTGATGATCATCTCATGATCATCTCCTATTCTTGATCATCATCAACACATGATAATTTTCTTTATCCCGAATCTTGATATGCATCAATACATGATGCATTCTTCATCCCGAGTCTTCATCACCCTAGAACATAACCTATTCATCCAACTCATGAAAAATGTTAGTTCAACAATATGATTGTCATTAATTACCATAATATACCATTAACTCATAATGGTGGGATAACATACTTCAATCTTTCCCTCTTTGGTAATTGACGACAACCATCACAATTACAAATAATTGAATGTAAATTTGTATGAGTATTTATGAACTACACAAGTTGTATATACTCAAAAGATATGTTTCAAAGTAAAGATCCTTAATATATGTGGACAAGGAATATGGATCGATACTAATAAAACCACAAAACATAGAGTGAACTCCCCCTAAATATGTGCATACACAAATGTATAATAAGATCATATGCACATATTCAAGTTAAACCTTTTGGTGGAGTTCAACCTATATTTTGGATTCGAGAAATGCAACAAGATATAAGAATATGATGTCGAATGTATACCTCTTTGATTTTTCACCTTTATATCCAATTGGGACTAAACAATATGTATAACAATAAAGTGTTAGTCTCACAATTAGATTTATCATTAACAACCAAAATACTCTATTAACTCATAATGCGGCTCTTGATTCTTCACCCACCTCCCCTCTCCACACGGTCGCCCCGCCAACCGCCAGGCACTGCCCTCCTCCACCCCACCCCGCCTCACCGCCGCCGCCCATTCAGCTCCCTCCCTCAGGCTCACCCTTCCCCCCTCCGCACCCCTCCATCGGCCCTCTGTGGGCTCGTCCGCTCGTGGCGCAAGGAGGTTGTGGGCTCGTGGCGGCGTTCAAAGTCGCCCTCGGGTGCATCAGTGCGTGGAGGTTGACGGCGATGACACCCAGATGAGGTTGCATGTCCTTAGTCCTCTCCTCCCTCGCCCCTCGGTGGCTCGGTCCCTGAGACCCTTACCATCCCTCGTTTCCACAAGCGACATGCGACGCCGACGGGACCGTGCTTGGGCCAGCATGACATAGTGGCGGCACGGTGGGCCTCTGGGCCATGCTTGGGCTCGTTGAAGACGATTCGGGTTGTGTCGGCACGGCACGGTCTAGCCTTGTGGCTCATCATGCCTATGCCAGCACGGCACGGCACGGCATTGCCTAGTGTCCAGGTCTATCCCTGTCCGCTTTCTCCCTTCCAATTGGGCCACTAATCACACGCACAGAGGCGGAACTAGGTGGGGTGCCGGGTATGCCCCGGCACCCCCAAAATTCTGAAAAGCAACCAGGGATCAGCTCATCAACCGGTCCAGCCCAGCTCACCAATTCTCCAAATCTCCAGAAGAAATCCTCTCTCGCCCGCGCCACCCTACTCTCCGAACTCAAGACCCCAACCGGCCAACCCTAATCTCTCCTCTGATCCTCTCCAGCTCGACTGCTCCCCAGGCGACCGCGAGTCACAGGCAGGCGGCGGCCCACGCGGTGCGGCACGGGAGCCAGGTGGTAGGCACAAAGTAGTCGATCGCGGCGCAACGCGAGCGGGCAGCACGCAGCGCGGGTCCACGAGAGGGCATCCGGCGGCGCAGGAGGACCGGAGGTTCGAAGCTGGGTAGGCTTCTCACGCCGCCGAGGCGTCGACGGCTTGGCTGGCTTCACGAGTCACAGGCGGCCCGTGCGACGCGGCACGGGAGAAAAGCGCAAAGCAGTCGACGACATGACGCGGGAGGGCGACGCGCAGCGCGGGAGGGCGTTCGGCGGTACGGGAGGGCGACCGGTGTCACGCGGCGTGGGAGTTGTGCACCCCTATCATCTAATTTCTAGCTCCACCACTGCACACGCACATGCAAAGCTAATGTGGCGACCCGACCCGGGGCCACCCGAAAGGTCCTCCAAGACCTCCTGGAAAGCCCTTTCGAACCTCCCAGGACATCCCGCAAGACCTCGCGGTAGGACCGCCAAGACCGCGCCCCAACCCAAGACCACTAGTGAGGTCCTCCCGAATCTCCTGGAAGTCCATCAGGACCTCCCAGGAGGTCCGGTAGTACCGCACGATGGCCTGGTAGGACTGGGGCACGGTAGCACCACTCGAGGGTCCAGTAGGACCACTTGAGGGACACCGGGGTCCTGACCCGAGTAGGTCTGAGGACTCGAGGCCATCCCAAGCTCCACATGCCCGTCCGGTACTACCGCACGAAGGCCCGGTAGTACCGCACGACACGTCCTGAGAGGTCTTTACAGAACCCACTCCAGGAGGTCATGGGGCTTGGAAAAACCTTAAGTCCACTGTGATCCGAACCAGTCCCAAGGATCAATGGCTAGCTCTCACAGCAAAACAAGTGATAACATACATCCACAAAAGACTGAATTAACAACAAAAGAGTTGGTTACAAGGTCTGCTTACAAGTCTACAAAAAACATAATACACAGCGGAAGCAAAATATATAGAGTCCATCCAATACACCACAGGCAATTGGCTGGAGGGTGCTGCCTAATTGTTCTGGTCTTCATCAACATCAAAGAAGTCTTCTCCTGCTCAAAAGATTAATTTCAAGTAAGAGTGAGCACAACTACCGTGCTCGCAAGTCACACCCGTCAAATAACAATATGACATGCATACATGGATATCAAAGGGGGGGCTTATATGGTTGATTTGCATAAAGCAAAGTTTATTTTCAATTACAAGTAATAGGTTCCAAAGCATATATCAATAATTAACATTCAATTTCAAAGATCAATTTTACAGTTGGATAACATTCATCAACAAAGTATGAAGGATACCCTCCTGTCACAAGGCTCCCTGCCCAACCCATATGGATAGAAATCCAAAACCAATTCTTTTCAAGTTCTTTGAAAACAAACCAAAGATCTAACTTTGAGCAGCTTTGCTAGCATGTCCATAACCGAGGACGCGGCTATTCGAATAGTTTGACACTCTGCAGAGGTGTGCAACTTTACCCACAAGACATGATTTCTCTAGTTTTCTTGGCATCCGTCGATGCGACCACTCACTTCCGAAGGTAAGTGGTCTAGAGCTCATGACAAGGCCTTTACAATGCATCATTCCACCGCAGTCCACCCTCTCTAAGGTTTTGCCCTGCCCTAGGGCCCCCTCTTGAGTCAGGTGGGTACAACATAGTCATCAAAAGACAGGCCATAAAGACCACCCACCGATCCGTCGGATCAACCACGGTGATAACTTTGCAAATTAATTGGCCAGGTCCCGCCCACATAGGACATGTGGTTGCACGGTAAGGCATAGCAAAACACACTCGTAGACCGGTCCTTAACTGACCTGGGCGACAACCTCAACCCTAGGGCATCGGATCACACGACCCCTCCCCCCCGTGCATAGACATGCACCAACCAAATAACCATATTCGCCCAAGTCCAAACCATTTCTTTGCTTTTCAAACCTCCATGACACACCAATGCCATGGTTGAAACCCCCATGGCACACCAATGTCATGGTTGCAACCTCCAGGACACACCAATGTCATGGTTAAAACATTTGAGATAAAATAGTTGGTCTGCAGTTGAAAAACTTCCCCAAAACAAGATTTTGGTCTAAGCATAACTAAGCATTACTTTCGAGGAGGTCCTGGTCTCACTAAAGTGTCAACCAGGTTTTCATCTAGGTGACAACAGATCAGGAGTAATATCAACATTGGTTGTACAAAAGGAATTAGGCCTAACTATGAGAGCAAACATGGGTGTTGAAATATTGAGTAAAATAAGCATGCATCACTTAGCTTGAAACAGAAATACATAGATTGAGATAATGGGTGCAAAATGGTCAAGGGTGTAACTTGCCTTGCTCAAAGGCTTGAGTATCTTCTTCTTCTTCAGAGAACTCTTGCTCCTCAGTGCCTTCATAGTCTATACGAGAGGAAAACAAAACAACTCAATACAAAGCTCAAACAAGAATCAAAAGAACTCCAATAAAATACTGAAATACACCAACAGAGAGGTTTGATTGGTTTTGAAGGAGGTCTAAGAGCTTGCCGATGGAGCCAAAGAGAGGAAATGAGCAAAAGGATGAGGAAGAAGGGCTGCCCAGGTTTATATAGCTAGAGCCACTGAAATTTCCAAGGGCTCTCGGGCTCAAAAGTAAGTGAAGGAAACGATAGGAGTAGATAAAAGATGGGACAAAAGATAGCCTGGTGCTGCCAAAGGCTGACAGCATTTAATGCGACACAACAGGCATTAAAGGCTTGGTGACTTCCGAGAGCCAAGGCATAAGTCAAAGCCCGAAGAGGAGGTCCTGCGGGGATCTTGAGGCGATCCTACAAGGGCAAGGGAGGTCTTGACCCGCTTAGGTGGTCTTTACAAAGGACCAAAGGTCCTGACCACAAAGGTGGTCCAACCCGCAAGGATGGTCCACGCAAAAAGGACTAGGAGGTCCTAAGGACAAGAGGTCCTGAGGAGGTCCGGACCGTCAGGGTGGTCTTTGCAAAAAGACCAGAGGTCATGACCACAAGGGTGGTCGTGAACCCAAGGAGGTGGTCCTGTTCCACCAGGGTAGTTTTTGTAAAAAGACCATGGAGAGGTCCGAGCCCTTAGATCTAACAAGGGGAAGGTCTGGACGGTTAAGATTTCCAAAGAGGAGGTCCTAGTCGGTCAAGATTAAAACAAGGAGAGGTCCTGACGGCTAAGATCTCACAAGAGGAGGTCCTAACGGTCAAGATCAAAACAAGAGGAGGTCATGATGGTCAAGGATACGCGGGGAAAACTGGGGCCGCTAGATCTCGATCGAATGGATCTAGACAAAGGGGTCGTTCGGACTGAGCGGTAGCTTCAACAGATTGGGGTCGTCCGATGTAGATCGAATGGCCCAGAAGGAGTGGGACGTTCGGATCATCCGAGCGTGCCCTCAAGATCGGGCCATCCAGCCCGAATTGGACGGACCACAAGCTATAGAGGTTAAACCCGAGCGGTATAACCGCAAGTGAAAGAAAACGTAGATTCAATTACTAAGGAGGCCTAGTCCTAAGGAGGTTTGGACCCTTAGACCTAACAAAGGAGAGGTTTAGAGGACGTGGGGGGTCCAAATGAACGAGAAAGAGGTCCTAAAGGACATAGGGAGAAACTAAATATCTGATTTTTGAGAGATTCCGAGATACGGTAATACCGCAAGTTGAGGAACGGTACTACCGCACGCCGGTAGTACCGGGTGATACAAGGCGGTATGGAAATTCCAGAACACATGTTTTGGAGACTTGATTTTTCCTATGGAGCGGTATGACTGTGGTTTGCACAGCGGTAGTTCTGCGTGGTGGTACTACCGCGCTGGTGCGGTATGGATTTTCCAGAGGCGAAACATTACAGAGATCAGGGCAAAGGGGACAATCCAAAAGGACCTAGAGAGGTTCTAATAGAACAAGGAAATGAGTTCACAAGAACATAAAGGAGGTTTAGATGTAAGAGGGCCTGGACTAGAAATGAATGAGCAAGCACAAAAAAGAAAAGGGATTACCAAAATTCCAACATCTTCCACAACCAGCTGAGAGTTTTTAGTCGAAGTTTGAGTTAATCAATTGAAACTCATTCTGAAATTTCAAGTTAAGCTTTGAATTCTCATCAAAACTAAATAATTCTTTTTGTTTTGATTTTTTTTTCAAAAAGACTCCAAACACCGGGGTGTTACAACTAACATGGCATTAATTCAGTAACTCGTGAAGTTTGATCCCAGCGAGCTAACATTACTTAATACTGAAAGCGTTTGATAAAATATTTATTGGAGCGATGTGTGCGAGCAGTTCAAAGGACGCTTGCGGCAGCCGAGAGCTCTAGAGGAAATTAAAAGGCCTTGAACACAAGTTGTGGAAGAAAACGATGTACATGGCTCAAATACCAGTGCTTACCAGCAAGGCCTTCAACAACTGGATTTGCTCAATGATATAAAAATGAATGCTTTGCATGTCTGATTGCCACCACCAGTAAACGTGGTGATGCATTTTCTATGTTTTCACAATTGTACCATATTTATTGATGATTCGTACAATCATACCTTCATATTAACACAACACCTGATGCAACATTTTGTCTATGTGCTAATTGATTAACTATGTCTTTCATAAATTTGTATAACCTTTTATGTATACTTTTTATCCGTAGCAACGCATAGGCATCCAGCTAGTATTTTTAATTCTTAAAAACAATTTATCTTTCAACGGGAGTGCGGGTGCTCTTCAATCATTTTTATTCAGTCTTCACATCTCTAACAATATGTACTCTAGATATTCACAGACAATAATTGTCATGTTGGGCGCGAAGGCACAGGAGGTATTTGACCAAGAGTCCAAGGCGCAGCGGCGGCGGAGAATGGATGGCTCCCTGCAGAGATTGTTCGGTACGGGGCGTGGTTGTTACACACCACATTTTAGGGATGGCGAAGAACAAATATTAATACTTATAAATTAATAAACAAACTCACATTATTTTTTGGAAACTATTTTTAGAAGAAGAACAAATATTAATACTTATAAATTAATAAACAAGCTCACATTATTTTTTGAAAAAATCATTTAGCCTATTTTTCAACCCCGCGAAGGTCGGAAGCAAATTCTCTAAAGAGAACCTCACCGTGAGACCCGTCCACTCACCGTCCGATCTCCCCCACTCCTTTGACACTGTTTATAGATAGAAGACGGGATGAGAGACCCTCGCGGAGGTCCCTCCCCAGAAGATTGCGAGGATTAGGGACGAGGGGCCATCATCCGGGGAGGCCTTGCTAGCAGGGATCGGGCCGTGGCGCGTGTCTCGTGAGCCTGAGCCACCCCTACCACAGTTGCCTTGCCGGCTTCCTCGCCGCGTATTCCACGTAGTTGCTGATTTCTCCAAAGGCCCGAGATTTCCTGGTGGCGAGAAGCCATGCACCACCATATTTAGGAACAAAGAAAGACAACGAATTATACGCCGTTCGCCTATTGGATTGCTCAGGGAATAGTTTCACTCTTCACTCCGTTCTGTCCCGCGACTATGAAACTCTCTTCCAAGTTCCAAAGCTGTAGTGAACAACGTACAATGAACGAGCAATTCGACCCGTCAGAACTTGAACAGAAAAATAGAAAATAAAAACAACGACATCAGTACCGACATACATTTGGATAAAGTTCAAGAAATGCCACAAGGCTTGAAATTAAGCATGGGTGAATTCACATGTTCGCCTAGCGACAAGCAACGAAGCAAAATTGTCTCCCAAAGCTAGATTCTGAATTTAGGACAACAAAACTCTCCCACTGCCCCACCTAAGTTTTTCTAAGTTCAATTCATCCATGTTTCAACCAATTCCTGTTGCAAAGTCCTACGAGGCAAAGGCTGAGCCCTTACTCTTCCTCCTCCTCACCTTCGCCACCGCCACCACCTGAGGCCTTCTTCTGGTTCTTTCTCTTCACTCTTCCAGCAGGGCCACCACCCAGCGGGCTGGTGAGAGAGAAGTCGATGTGCTTCTCGGAGTCAACCCTCACCATGAAAGAAGGAATGTTGACGAGCTGCCTTCCCACCCTGTGAAAGTGGAACACGTACAAGAGTTAGATCAAAGGACAAAGACAGAAGTAAGAAATGCCAGGTGCTGATTGTTAAATAGCAAATTTAAACCAATAGTGTTACCATTAATATAGGCTGCCTCACATTTATCATGCATCACAAATAATAAAAGTTAACAACTCATCTTCAGGCCTGGCGCATCAACCCAGCTTGTACAAGAATTGTATCAAGTATGATTAATGTAAAATAAACTAAATCAAGAAATTGTTGTTCAGAACTTCAGAACAATATAAACGACATTGAGATTTAATGCTTTGCGCATACAGGAAAGCTAATAATGAAGATAGAGAAAATTGCATTGTAGGTTTCTGAATTTGAAGATTGTGCCACCTAGCTTATTGAACTTGTATTTTATTTTCCTAGCCCCCTGAACTTGCGAAGTTGTGTAACTTAGCTCTCTGAACTTGCGAGGTTGTGTCACTTAGCTCCCTGAACTGCATTGAAGCAAAGTTCGTCGGATACGATACCAGCGACTTCGTCCCCTCCGAATCCGAAGACTCGTCGTCACCCCGTTCCGACTATGTTCATCGTCCCCCATCACCTCAAAACGAATTCTTTTAGCCCAGGAACGCACTGTGCTTGCGTCTTGCCGCCGCACTCACCCTTGCCTCCTCTGAATCGGCCGTGAGAGAAAGAAGTATATTCCCACCAGTGCCAGAGTAGGGGCACAGTACTATTCTCTCATGGTGATTAGCCAGCACAGCCTTTTCTGTTAGCAAATGGTCAAATGGACTTCGTGCGAGAGACTCAGAGGAGGCAAGGCGAGGGCGACAGCAAGCTGTGACAGTGTAGCTCTGACGAAGACACGAGCACAGTACGTTCCCAGGCCCGAGGAACGGGGCGACGACGAGTCCACCGGACTCGGAGGGGACAAAGTCGCTGGCATCGCATCCGACGAATTTCACTTCAACGCAAGTTCAGAGAGCTAAGTGGTACAACCTCGTAAGTTCAAGGGGCTGAGAAAGTAAAATGTAAGTTCAAGGAGCTAAGTGACACAACCTCGCAAATTCAAGGGGCTGAGAAAGTAAAATTCAAATTTAGAGAGCTAAGTGACATAACCTAATAAGTTCTGAGACCTACAGCGCAATTTTCTCATAAAGATATATGCACATGAATACAGAAATAAAAGATCATAAAGAAAAGTTTTAGCCGAAAATTAGACCATTGTTTCCCAGACATGTTCGTTCAGGAATGGCCAATGGCCAACTGATTTGGAAATCATAACTTTGCTTATGTCAAAATCACAAGTACTAAACGAAAATGCTGGTAGACAAGGCAACGGGCAACCAACCAATTACCACACATATCTGTGCAGTATGGAAGGAGGTGAAGAAAATGAAGCTATCAAGATGAAGATAAAGAAAATAACAGAATCACACATTGAAAGAAATAACGAGGAAATAGATTAATATAAACATATAACTTCAGCAGCCAAATAGGGCACTCAGAATGAAAAGGACATAAAGAGTCATTGGCCTTCCGGCCTCAGAGATACATTAGCTAAATTAAATCTTCATTGTGCCCTAGAAAAAAACTAAAACATAACAGTGAATGACAGATCTAAAACAACTAAAAGAGTATGACACCCTAATATGCAAAAGAACCGCCTAACTTATGATCCAGCCACTCGAATAAGATTTCAGCATAATCAACCTTTTCAAACATAGATATATTAGCAAATAAACTATGTAAGAGAAAAGCCATAATGTATAATTGTATATAGATTTAAACAGATATTCCAAAAAAAGCAGATTGCACACTATTTCCAGGATTACACCCCAAAGTTAAACAAAGATCCACTTACAAGATGAGCAACGACGCAGCAAAGAACAGGGTCAAACAAAATGATCCGTTGAAGATAACAAATCTCGGAGTTGAATAATAGCAAGGGGCATCAGAGAAAATATGATTGCAACATGACACACTAAGTGTCTCAGACGACCGTCGTGAGTATTGCATATGGATTCTCATCATATGTCCTATCCTAAATGAACAGGCACCACTCTTGTCCTTTTACAATTTGTATAGAGCTACCAGCAGAAAATCATAACAAAATTGAGCAGAAAAAACTGGAAACTATCCGATAAACTAATAAACTGCATCCAACCATTCCTAGCCATATATGATATATCACAATTTTAAGAGAAAACTGTTATCTATAAAATGACAATATAGGACATGGCCTAATTCTGAATTACTGATTCCCTAGTGATACTGTGTGATAGGACTAACTAGTACAGCAGTGCAAGTTTTGAAATGCATGCGAGAGATGAAGGGTGGGTAACTAACCGGATATGGCGCTGCCTGATAAGGACACGAGCATGGTGGATTGACTTGGCCATGCCATTCTTGAAGACGATGGTCTGGAGGCGGCGCTGGAGGAAGTTCTCAACAGTGAGCGCAAGCACGTAATCGAGCTTGTTCTGGCCCTCACCGAGGAGACCATAACGGTTCATGCGGCGGAGGAGCGCCTCACCCTCAAAGATACGGCGGGGGTTCTTCTCATCCAGGGTAAGCAGCTCCCTCGCGGCATTTCGGATACGGCTCAGGGCATACTGCACGCGCCACAGCTCACGCTTGCACCGCAGGCCGTACTCACCAACCAGCTTCAGCTCAGCGTCGAGACGCTCCTTCTCATATGGACGCCTTGGCTTCTTGAAAGTCTTCCCATCTACAACATGTCAACATCATAAGCTATTTGTCGCACTGAAAAAATTAGCTATGAAATAAAACATAACAGGGTGAAATATGTTGCCAGAAACGCATGGCTTGAACACCAAAAGGTCAAGCGACGGAGAGAGAGTCTAGTCTTTAAATCACAGCTATATAGCTAATTATTTTCACGTCAACATCACACTGAGCCTTTAAATCACAGCTATAGCTAATTATTTTCACATCAACATCACACTGCACCATAAAAAACTTTAGGGTGGGGCGTATTTTCCAAAGGCAACTCTACAGTCTCTACCCATTACTTGACTGATCAAAAGACAGTACTAAAGCATATGTATTGGAGAGTTGGAGGTCTGATCCCATGCTATTTGATCTGGGTGTTTGCGCAATCAACTCACAAAACCGAGTTGGCTCAAGCTTAGCGCTTGAGGAACCAGAACATAGCCGAACTCTCTCGTTTTAGAACCCAACTTGCTACTAGTTGACGTATCTAAAAATCGTATCCACCACCAAGTACTACGCGTCTAGCTCATCCAGGCAAAAACCAGCACTGAGAACGAAGGCTAAGCATTTCTATTTTCCAGAACAGAACACGTCAAAAGCTACCTCATGAAAAATAACAGCACCAATTTGGATCCATCTAGAGAGCTACGGTTCTCACAACGCAACACATTACGATGCAATGGGGTGGGACGGGGAGCTTACAGTTGCGGTAGAAACTGACGTGCACCATGGCTGCCGCCGCGGCAGGGTGGCGTGGGTCGTCGAACTGGCCGCCGCCGGAGGAGGTGTGGAGAGGACAGAGGAGGGTGGTGGTGGAGGCGCACTTGAGGAAGAAGAGCCTTTTATAAGGGGATTAAACCCTAGTTCGATTAACTGGGCCGGGCTTTGTAGCTCCTGCCTTGTTTGCTTATTTAAGGATTGAATAAAGTCGGGCTGGATTGAGATGGCCTTTTGACTCAATGGGGCAGTTAATACACTGAATTCAGCCTTTTGCTCTCTCTCTCTCTCACCTTTTCCGCCGGATGGTCTTTGTATAACTACGGCTAGGGGTGGGCATAATTTTACCGAAATCGAATTACCGAACCGAACTGAATCGATCGGAATTGTTGGTTTATCTGTCTTTTGGTGAATCGGGTGGCATTTTTTTGTGCTAATCAGTTTTCGGTGTTCAATGCGATAGCATTTTTTATGCTAATCGGTTTTCGGTGTTCAGTGTGATTCCCATATTGCATAAACCGTATAAGCTGTAAAAACCAAAATCCTCAACCATACCAAAGTCGAAGGCCCAATTCTTCCCCATCCCATATGCTCGCATCTTGGCCTCTCACTCTCTGAGTTTCGGTGTTCGCCCCATCCTCCACAATCCCCTTGACTCCTAATCCTAGCCGACAGTCGCCACGGCCTAGGGCGCTAGGCCTCGACTGTGAAATGCCACCAAGGCACCGACACAACGAGCATGAGCAAGTGAGCAACAAAGTGACAAGGTGGGTGACGACTACGAAGATGCGACTTGCGCCACCGAGGGCTGCGGTGTGCGGCGCACACCACTGAGAAGAAGGAGAAGCGAGGATTCGAGCGTCGTCATGCACTTTCTCCCTATAAGACAAAGCAGAGGTGGGCAACGAGGGCGCCCGAAAGGCGGTCGAGATCCTCGAGGTGGACTCTCGTCGTCCTCCTCTGCTTCCTCTTCTAGGGCTTCAGCGCTACCCTCATCGCCCACTTCGCCGGCCTTGACTTCTCCACCAGATGCAAGGTAACATGACCCGCCCCCTTTTGCATATTTGGTCCGATTGAGCATTTTGTGATGATTATTTTTGTTGTGTATATTGCTTGGATTGGGGACTTGAGATGTATTTTGTACTAGCTAGCACACAGCCACCCGCGCACGAGCGGTGTTCACTCTCGCTCAGGCACTATGACGTCCCGTGTCATTACCCCGAGGGTAATCACACTTAAGCATACGGATTACTATTCGTCTGCCCAGTAGGATACCGCTCCGACAAATAGTAAGTCTTTACCAGAGTTACGCAGCAGAACAATAAGATAGAAATTGTTCCTTATTAAACAGTTAGCCACGCAAGACTATAGTCTTTGATACAATTATTTACTTACACGGGAAATAAATTCCCCTCGCTTGCCTGCTCGTCCCATTCGTCGCATAAGTTGCCCATCTCGCCCTGGTCCTCGCAGTCAACGCCCTCGCCTCCTGCGGCCCCTTCTTGTACCTACGTGTCCTTCGTCCCACTCGGGATAGTTCCTGGCCCGACTAGGATCTAACAAAGGAGAATATTAGCAAGGTTGAGTACAAATGTACTCAGTAAGCATTAATAACAAAAGATGCATTGTATGACTTATCTTTGTTCGTTATCACATTTTCTATATCACCTCTTTTATGAAAATAACAACTCGTTAAAATATTAAGTGGAAGATTTTAATACTGAAAACACCACTTGTCACTTAGAGAGAAGATAGACCCCTAGTGGTTCCTGTAGACTCCAATCCAGGAGACTGGAATGAATTCATGATTTTATTTAGCATTGTGCAGGCTTTGTACCACTTTACCCATAGCTACTCTGAACTCTCTATGAACTGGGTTCCCTGCATTTCCTTTGATGCAAGTTTGAGATCAGAATACAGAACGTTTTTCAAGTTATGTGATTAAGTCTCCACCCATTACTTTCCATCGGTGTCCAGAGACGTGACCTCCGTCATCTACCGAGTTCCCGTAATGTTGGTTGGGTCAGCTTTGCTTAGTACCCAACACTCCACCTTGCTACTATCTTACCCATTGTGGAGAACATAATTACGTAGCAGGGTAGCATTTTTCTGCCCGTTGAAACGGGAAAATAGTTGGCACTTAAATACGGCCTCTGATCGAGTAAGAGTTTTGTTGGTCCTTATGTTTCAACCATATGTAAAGGGTCCCACCTCTTGCCTCATCTCTATCCTGCCTCGGGCCCCCTTTACCAGTCATAATATTCATCTTTTCTCACCTCATTCTTGTTTCTTATCTTCCTCTCATTTTCATCTTTAATCTGATTTGATTTTTGAGACATGGTTTTGATGCAATACATATAGGATACAACAATGTACAGTTTACATTTAATATAACTATATTTATGTTCAAGATAATAACTTGCCTTCGTAGTAGTAGAAATAGTCGGTGTCGACGAACTCAGTGTCAGCTACTACGGTCTGCGTGGGTTCGTCTTCTGTAACAATGTGGTAGCACAAATAATATATAAATAAATACTTAGTTGATTTTGGGTGATATTACGAGTACATTTAACAATATTTTTTTGGTCCCCGCTAAGTTTACACTCCCTAAGGATGGCCATTCTACAGTCTATTCGCCCTTTTGCCCTAGGGTCGAGGTTGTCGAACTCGCGTTTAAACGTACGAGATGATAAAAGGCTACTCATATTCGCTTTTTACTAAGTTTATAAATTTTTATCCGCGCACAAACGTCTAAATGAATCTCTTTAAGTACGCCCGCGTTTATTACTTTTTCTAAATAAACTCGGTGCTATTGATTTTAATTAATAACTCGTGACTAAAATACTTCTAACGTAACCGGCTATCTATTTATTTTAATGGTTCACAAAGGTGATTAATTACATTAGACAAGGCCATATACTAACATTGCAAAACTTCTAGCTTCTATTTTTCTATTGGTCGATCTAGTGCTAGCTACTCGTTCGTACACGGCTTAACTACGTGTTGGATCCAAATATTGTACAACACCGCCATTTAAGGTTAGTGGTGCTCCGCTTAACGGATAAATCTACGGCTAATCTACTACCAACTATCTGTACTAGCAATTCTTCTTTACCCCTTTCTTACCTGAATCCTAACTTCCTAATCTAATTCCCTAATCTCACTTAACTAATCTCCGCTCACCTAATCTTTTCATTCTCTCTCTCTCCCCTATCCCCTCATTCGGCTTGTTGAGGAACCGTCGCTGGCAAGTCCAGTCCGAGCGATTACCTCGTAGACAAAACTCAGAATCGTAAGAACAATGCAAGAACACAAGAACAGAATAAGAGATTGAATACAGAGATATATTGGGACCTCTTACTTCTCTTTATTTTTTCATCAAGCGATTAGCTTTTTACAATTACTAGTACCCCCTATTTATAGGCTACAGACCCTACTAGGGTTTGGGATGATGAGCCCACCTTGGGCCAGGGCTGCCGGCCTGGGCCCGGTTTCTCAACACTCCCCCTTGGGTACTCATCCTTCATATCCATGTCTCGTCAAAACTCCATAAAAACCTAGTGGAAAAAATAGAGAAAGAGTACATGAAACACATTCTGTTGTGCTGCACGAATTGCCTCATTAAAAACCTTAGCCGATAAACTTTAGGAAAACTCATCAAGAGAGAAAGAGTATAATCCACCTAATTTCATTTAATCTCCAAGATTTATTCTTTGGGTACTCAATCTTCGTGATTAAACTTTAATAATGAGTTCATGAAGATTCTCCTCCTGAATTCTGCACTTCTCTAAGTCTCATCATTCCAATTCCACGTATGCATCTTTCAAAGCTAGACGCTGGAAGTGACTTAGTGAATAAATCTGCAATATTTTCACATGACTTAGTATACAATATTTTAATTTTGTCCATCTTTTGCAATTCATAAGCATAGAAGAACTTGGGGTTGATATGCTTTGTGAGTTGACTCTTCACATAACTCATATGCACGTGTGCAACACAAGCTGTATTGTCTTCATAGATAATAGTGGAGGTTTGCGCGGTATTCAATCCACATGACTGCTAGATGTAGTGAATCATTCGCCGAAGCCAAGCACATTCTCGTGAGGCCTCGTACAGTGCTATTATTTTCTGAGTGGTTCGTCGAAGTCGATACAAGACTCTGCTTAGACGATTTCTATGGAATTACAGTCCCGCCACATAGGAATATGTAGCTTGTTTGCCATTTGGTTGTATGCGGGTCCTACAAGTACCCGTCATCTGCATTGCTATTCATAGTTAGGTCTTGGTTCTTTCTGTAGAACATACTAAGTTCTTTGCTTCCTTGGAGGTATCGAAAGATGTCCTTCATTCCCTACTAATGCCTTTGGTAGGTTCTACACTATACCTTGCTACAAGGTTCACGGCAAATGCAATGTTCGTTCTAGTACAGTTTGCTAAATACATGAGTGCTTCTATCGCACTTAAGTGTGGAATTCGGTTCCAGGACTTCCTCCCCCTCTTTTCTAGGTTTGTACGGGTCCTTGTCTTACAGCAAGGATCTCCCGACCATCGACACTTTCAAAGGTATGTCTTTTCAAAGTCGAACCTTTCTAACACCTTCTAAGTGTAGGTTGACTGATGCACTAATATTCCTTCAGGGACATGCTCAAGCTGCAGGCCTAGGCAATATTTGGTTTTACCCAAACCTTTCATTTCGAACTCCAACTCCAGGTAAGAGATTGCTTTCTTAATATCCTTCAGGGTTCCGATGATATTCAGATCATCTTCATACTTTGAGATTATACACAATCCATCATGAGATCGTCGTATAAATACACAAGGGTTATTCTCATTGTTCGTGTAGCCTTTCTTGCATAGAAAGTTGCTTCAAGCGATTACACCACATCCTGTCTGATTACTTAAGTTCGTACAGTGACTTTCTGGGTTTCACACTGTACATATTTCTATTTGCTCTGTCTTGGTTCAGGTTAGGGATACATTCAGGTATCTTCATATAAATGTCCGAATCCAAATATTTCATAAAGGTATGCTGGTACTCCATCCATCAATTTCACTTCTAACTTCAAGTTCACTGCCATTGAGATAAATATCTAAAGGGAGTTTCATCCACGACCGGGGAATAGGTTTCTTCATAATCATCTCTAGGACGTTGAGTGAAACCTTGTGCAACGAGCCTTGCTTCTTTTCATTTTTCTTTCGAACAAATACTTATTTATGCCCTACGAGGGTGCACATGGGAAGGCGTGCGGCTTACAGGCCCAAACACCTCCCTTTTATTTAGAGAGAATAATTCAGTTTCTATTGCCTTCTTGTAATCTTCCCAATCTAATCTTTTCTTTCATTCAGCGAGCAATGTAGGCTCTGGATCAAGATCGATTATTGTGGTAATTTTCTTTGCAAAGTGAATGTCGACATTGGCTGTTGTCTTATCATAGATTCTCCCGATGTCACAAAGTTTATAGCTATTTCTTCAAGGGGCGATTCTTTTAATGCTTCTACTTGCTCACCGCTGCTTCCAATTGCAGGCAAGTCCCTTTAGTTTCTTAGCTCCGATGTGTACGCATATATCCATACTGATGTCTTCCTTTATGGGGATGTTCAATTCTGGTATGCCTTTTCTGAAGGTTCCATACTAGTGCCAGGTCTCAACTGGCTCCCCCTTCTGGTTCTAGGGAACTTCGGTGATCAGCTGTGTTAAGTTCCTCTTATCCTTTTTCACCAGGCGCCCTCGTTACTTTGGATTCGAGGGACCGAAGTTCTCGTCCTTTTAGAGGCCTTAGGACGAGATTAGGGATACCTTCATCGGTATTTCAACCCTCTCCGATGCATTGCGTGCAGGCACATGCTACTTGGTCACGCTCTTCAAATCACTAAAGTGGTTAGGCAGTTGATTTGCTAATGCTTGCAAATCAATTATCTTCTGGACTTCAATTATTTGCTTCACTAGTGTGCAGGTCATGCATGGACTCCAATTATCTTCTAGACTTCAATTGTCTTCTAGACTTCAATTGTCTTCTGAACTTCCCGTGGCTTGCCACGTTATTTCCCAATATTTTCATCAAGAGGTTGATTTCCTCCCTCTAATGATGAGAAACTAACCTCATCTAATATACTATCAGCGAATCGGGCATTATGCAAATCTCCAGTCATAGGGTCCAAATACCTGATTATGGATGTTGCCTCATAACCAATGTATATCCCAGATTTTCAGAGAAGGCCCATTGCAGTTCGCTGTGGTGGTGGTATAGGTACATAAACCTTGCAATCAAACCTGCAAAGATGAGAAGTTTTCGGTGCTAACCCTTGCGCTAGTTGCATAGGTGAATGGATGTTATGTGCCGACGGTCTAAAAATTGATGAGAGCTGCTGCGAGCAGGACTGCGTGTCCCCAACATGTAGTTGGTAAATTATAATTCTTCAAAATTTGGCTAGTCCATTCTAGGTGTGGACATACGGTACGGAATGCTCAACTTTAATTCCCATTTTTATGCAATAATCATCAAATGCCTTCGAAGTAAATTCTCCGGTGTTGTTCATTCAGGTGGACTTCACATGATGACCAGGGAAAAAATTTCTAATTTTAATTATCTGCGAGATTAGCTTTGCAAAGCATGGTTTCTCGTAGACAATAAACATATGTGCAATCATTCTGAGGAAGCATTGATGAGCACCATAAAATACCTAAGTGGCCCTGACAGGTTGTATAGGTCCGTAAATGTCTCCCTAGATACAGTCCAGGAATGCAGGGACTGCATCCTTCGCTTTCAGAGTAGAAGGTCTAGTAATTAATTTCCCGGTGGCACATACCGGGCACACAAAATCTTTCTGATTCGGAAAATTCTTTACATCCATATTATATCCCTATGAATTGTTAATTATATTTTTCATCATCCTAAAACCTAGGCGGCATAATCTATCATGCTAGAGATAGAAAAGTTCAGAGCTTCTAAATACGATTTTTAGGGTAGTATAAGCTGTAGGTGCCTTAATATTAGTGTAGTATAGCCCAAGTTCATATGAAGGAAGTCGTTCTAATACCATTTATCCACTTTCCTCACGCTTTGTAATGAGCAGGTATTCATTACCATACTTTTCTTCAGTTTCTACGTGGAAACCGTTAGCGCGAATATCCATGAGAGTTCTAGTCGATTCTGGGTATAACATGGCTTCTTTAATGACCAAAGTTATGCCCATTGGGAGTATAATTATAGCCCTTCCTGAGCCTATTATACAAGTATCGCTGCCTGCGATTGTCATAAGACTACCAACATTTTTGCTGATCGACTGAAAAAATTAACTTGTTTCTCTCAGGATGGTATTCATTGTGCCGCTACCTGCTAAGCACACTTCCTCCATAGGGCACCACACGTGTTCTAATATAATGTACTTTATTAATATGCAGTAGAAAGCAAACAACACATAAATAAAATACTTTAGATATCATAACGAAACTTGCTATTATAAATACGGGAAAATGAGCCTTGCAGGACTCATCATAAGAATTTAATGCTTTTCTCTCCTAGAGCTTGCAACCATTATTCAATAATTCAAAGTTCTGCTTCAATTACAAACTGCAAGTTACTATAAAAGATCCAAGTGCAATGCGTGCACTAGATCGAATTAGCGAAGTATTCAGAAACTTCTGCCTCAATCGCTCGATGGCGATCTTCTCCTCTTGGGCAACTGCGGTGTGGCCGCTGTAATATCCAAAGAAGGGGTGATGGGGGTTGCTACTGGGCTTCCCACATCCATAAGTGCAACTAATGGATGTGGATCCTCTGTGCCGGCAATGGTGAGGTGTGCCTCATGCTATCATTTGCCCTTCTTCTTAGACTGGAAAACATCAATAACATGCGACCCACGACCTTACTCTTCTTGCCCCTCTCACTCGGGAGAGGCTTCATCACTTTGTAGCTGCTAGTAGTGGCTTCATGGCCAACATTGCTACTAAGTGGATGTGAGATGTAGTTCTTTCTTAGAACATCATCTTGAGCTTCCGCAACTTGCATGATGTCAATTAATTCGGCATACTCTATGTAACCGTCTTGACTATAGTTGCGTGTGGATTGCACCGTATTTGGGTGAAAGGTAGAGAGAGTCTTCTCAATCTTCTGCTCATCCGTGATTACATTATCAGAGTTGAAGACATGTACAAATTATGCACAAATTCTAGCCATGTTGGGTCAGTTCTTCGAATTCCTGAATCGTGATGCCAATCATTTCCATATTTATGCAAAGATTTCATAAGATTACTGTTGGTAATTTACATAAAATAGTTGTAAAATTCTCATAATGCTCTTCGAACTCCTAGTTCGTAATCCCATACTTTTCTATGTATTTTCATGATTTAATGCTATTTTCAGTGATTAAAAGCAATATGAACAATCACAGATAATCAAAACAGTAAATACAATAAATAAATTGCATAAAGATAATAATAACAAAGTTAAGCATGCTTCAAAGTTAAAAAAATATGCAAAAAATTGAATTCTCGAGGCCCTTTTCTGCTGGAAAAATGACTTTTCGGTGAATTCTGCAATTTCCCGGTGTTAATGCGCGAATTTTCAGTATAGAGAAAAATTTGCGCGCGATTTTCAGATTTCTGAGGGCCTTCTTACAAATTTTTGGAATTTTCCTTTTATTTCCTTTATCGATTTTTTTAGCCGAATTTCATTTTTTTCGACCACGTTGCCATGCCCTTTTAATTGCCATGGCCTTTAAGCCCATTCGGCCACATTTCCACGGCCACGTTGCCATGGACTTTAATTGCCATGGTCTTTAAGGCCCATTTGGCCTGCTTTGCCCAATGTGGCCCAATTCAAAAAGGGGTGCCCGAGATGAGGGTTTCCTGTCCATGTTTGCCAAAGGCGGCGGCGCGCAATGCATCTATGGGCGAGCGCACACGTCGCTCGATGGCGCAGTGGCGTGTGTGGGCCGCAGTCCGGAGGCACGGCGGTGCATGGACTGCTCTGGCTTGCGGGCCGACGAGTGGGCGCGGTCGTGCGAGTTGCTCCTGCGTACGGCCTGGCGAGTGAGCGCGGCCATGCGGGGCTGCTCTGGCGGTGGCACGATGGTTGTGCAGGGCCGGACGTGGCTGGTGCAGCGAGCGGCGGCGCGCGGCGGCGTGGCCGGAGCTCGGCGCGCGGTGGCGGCGGCTTTGGCGGCCGCACGGCGGCGTCTTCAAGGGCGGAGCGATCAAGCCGGCGGCGGTGCGATGGCGCTTCAAGGCGGCGGTGAGTCGCGCGGTAATTCAAGCGTGGCGGCGGCGCGGTGGGTTCTCGCGCCACGCGGGTGCGGGAACACGGAGCTGCGCGGTCGGTGCAGCGACGCGCAGTGCGGGGCAGAGGCCCATGCGAGGCTGATGGCCATGCGGGGCTTCATCCGTGCGTCGGTGGTGGCGGTCGGATCGGGCAGCTATGCGGGAGCTGCACTTCAAGTGCGCAAGCGGGGCGGCTGGAGTAGCGCCGTGCGGCGGCGGCGGCTTCAAGAAGCGGCGGCCGGTGGCTTGGCCGTGCATGGCGGCTCCCAGTGCTGCTTCATGGCCGGCGCGCCGCGATGCAGAAAAATTTCGTGTACTGATCATCCAAAAACATTGTTCATGCAATTATCGTTCATGCAATTACCGATCGGCTTGGCCAATAACTTCAAGTCGGCTCGCGGTAGATTAGAACGAATTTGCAATTTCCAATCTATGTTACAATTGACATCCACTCTTTCATGCAATCTACCGATCGACATTGTGCCGGCGACTTCAAGTCTTCTCGCGGTAGATTAGAGCGAATTTATATCGTAGAAAACCAATCTAGAAAGCAAATTTACAGAATTTAAAGCGATCTAGAAAATAGTATTCAATCTACGAGTGTCGTTCATCGATGGTTACCTTTTCGATGCGAGGAGAATCGATCGTACTGATAACGTGTTGAGGAACCGTCGCTGACAAGTTCAGTCCGAGCGATTACCTCGTAGACAAAACTCAGAATCGTAAGAACAATGCAAGAACACAAGAACAGAATAAGAGATTGAACACAGAGATATAATGTGACTTCTTGCTTTTCTTTATTCCTTCATCAAACGATTAGCCTTTTACGATGACTAGTATCCCCTATTATAGGCTACAGACCCTACTAGAGTTTGGGATAAGGAGCCCACCTTGAGCCAGGGCTGCTGGCCTGGGCCCGGTTTCTTGACACGGCTGAACACCCAAACTCATCTCCTTCCTTCCCCACTTCATTTCTTCTTCACTCCATTTTTTTCTCCACGTTTCCTCTTGCTTCGGTTGGTGCTTGCGCCACGGGCTCACGGGGTCGCTGCCTCCTGGCGCCGCCGCCTCACCTACACCTCCTCCTGCTGCTGCTGGTTGGCCTACTAGCTCCCTTCCGACCTGTCACCGTCTCCGGCCTTGGTCCGCCGCGGCTCCTCCCCACCTCCCTCTAGCGTAGCCGCCTTTGGCCTGCTCCGCCTTGGCGCCGGCGCTTTGGCATTGCCGGCCTAGCTCAGCTCTGGCCCGCCTTCGGCCCTCCTCTCCGGCGTTTGGCCTCCGGCTGCGTGGCTTGGCCTGCCCCGTAGCCTCTTGGCTGCCTCGATCTACTGCGCCTTAACCCCTCCTCGATTTCTGTTCTCTAAATAAATTGCTTACTTCAATTTTTCTGTGCTTCAAGCTGAGCATGACTTAGCTTTTGATACTTTGTTGATTTTGACTTGTGATGATAGATGCTCATGCATGAGTGTAGTGATGGAAGTGGGTGCTACTGAGGGTACTTTTGTCGAACCCAGGAGCGAAGGATCCCGAATTCTCTGTGTTCAAACACCGGTCCAGGAATTCCAGTGTACACAGTATCACAAAATGGATATCACATTCATATCACGAAATCGTAAATGACATTAAGTAAATAATTGTTTAATACAAATGAGTCTGAATAACAACATCAAATAACAAATGATAAACACAGCGGAAACATATAATAGAGGTGAGCCACACGATGCGCCACAGGCAATCGAACGGGTCAAAAGGCCTACTCGTCCGGATCCTCACTGTCAGGGAAGAAATCTTCTCCTGAATAAGATTTATTCAGCAAGGATGAGCACAACTTCCGTGCTCGCAAGTTACACCCAATATTGAATTAAAATGCATGCATAAGGTAACAAGTGAGTATGGCAGGGGTTGTTTTGCATAAACAACATTTTCAGTGTAAATAACCATAGTAATTTCTAATGCAGTTTTATATTAAGACTAAAATCATATTTTAAAATGAAAATATTACAATGTGGATAACCTCCAATGATTTAGTGAAGGATCCCCTCCTAACACTTGGCTCCCGCCCAATTTTTCATAAGGATTAACCATCCTCAGCATTTCATAAAGCATTTAAAAACCAAAAACAATTCTAACTTTAAGTGGCCTGCTAGCATGTCCATGATCATGACGCGCTATTCGAATAGTTTCTACTCGCAGAGTTGGTACAACTTTACCCACACGAGGTGACATGCTCGTTATGTCGCCAATTCACGCTCGTAGACGTGTGATGAGCAATTACCATGAGGCCTTTACAATGTTCGCCTAGTGTATTCATGCCCGCTAAGGTTTCGTCCCTTTGACTAACCGTCCTCCAAAGCCCCTTCTGCGCCAAGTGGGAATGAAACGTCTAACCGACACCCACATAATCACATGACATAAATACACTATAACATCGAAATTAATTAGCGGATCCGCCCATACAGACATGTGGTAGTACGAAGGGCATAGCAATAAGCGGCTTAAAGACCGGTTCTCAATTGACTTGGGCGTCATTCCTACAACCCATGGGCCTTAATCTTAACTGATCAATCCTGCATAAACTCGCACCCACCATTCGACCATTTCGCCAAGTCCAAACCCATTTTTGATTTTATTTTGAATAAAACTCTATTTATAAATCCATGTGGTAAGACAATACCACAATGTCAAGTTTGAAACAAATTTGTAAGAAATTTGGTGAAAACCCTCCCAAATTCTATAAGTGTGAACTAAGCCTGGCTAAGCATATGTTTAATTTTCATAATATCTTACCTATGGTATCAAGGTAGTCAGATACAACATTCAAATTGGCCATACAATAAAACATGGGGGTAACTATACATAAAACAGGACATTAAAGTATTTATACAAATATATGCATGCAATAAAGAATTTAAAATAACTTAAAATAACTTAAAATACTGGGGGCAATATGGTCAATAGTGTAACTTTCCTTCGTTGATGTCTTGGATTCTAAATCTTTAGATTGGTCGAATTCTCCGGAGTCGTCGAAGTATAAACGCGAAAATTACGACAAATTCAATATTCAAATTCAAATAAATTCAAAAACATAGATCAAAATAAATCCAAATTGAAATATTTTGGTTTAGTTATCTAGATTATAATTTTATATAAATTTTGCAATTTGAATCACCCAATTTGGAGTTCATATGCAAAAGTTATGAATTTTAGAAGTTTTAAACCTAAATCTGAAATTTAATTGAATTTCCCGAATTATTTTTCTACTGAAAATCTATTTATTGCGCAATGCTGACGCCAGCGAGGATTTTTCGAAATTTAAATAAATTAAAAGAATTTCTGGCACGTGGGACCCACATGTCGGTCTCACGGTTTATGTGGACCGAGTCTACGGTGGAACGGCGTGTGGGGCTGCGTGGCCTGCCACGCAAGCAGCCACGTGGACTGCCACATGGCGGCCACGCACGCATTCGTGCCGAGGTGGCGCTGAAGTGGCGCCACAGTGGCGTGCCACGTCGGCGCCGGACGGGGGCGGCGCTCGGAGACCAACGAACCGGCGATCGGCGGCGTCTCACCGGCGACGGGAGGTACCAAAAGAGAGGGCATGCGAAGGGGAACTCGGTGCGCTACCTGGCAACGGAGGGGCGCGGCGAGGTGATCGGCGGCGAGCGAAGAAGCGGCG
The DNA here is from genome assembly GCA_036346255.1 of Ampelocalamus luodianensis. Classification (NCBI taxonomy): domain Eukaryota; kingdom Viridiplantae; phylum Streptophyta; class Magnoliopsida; order Poales; family Poaceae; genus Ampelocalamus; species Ampelocalamus luodianensis. The sequence continues at coordinate 23,788,081 of CM070623.1, forward strand.
GTGAGGTTCGGCTTGCGGCGGCGACGAGATCCAGCGGCGCTCCGGGGAAGGCGACGCGAGCACCGGGTGCGCGAGGTCGCGGCGAAGACGATGGTGGTGTCGGTGAGACGAGGGCGTCGACGACGGTGACGAAATCGGCGGCGAAAGCTTGAAGCTTGGCGGCGACGAAAACTCAGATTCCTGTGAGCTTACGGCGAGAGAGGTGGTGGCTTCAGTTCGGAGTGAAGAGGCTCCTGCTCCTTTTATAGGGACGAAGGGTCCGAGCGGCGTGGAGGAGGTGGGGCGTCGCGGCGGCGGTTTCGGCGCTGTGGGTAAAACCGACGCGAAGAAGGGCAGAAGGTGGGAAGTGGGCGGTTGGAGACGGGAAGCGCTTGCGCATTTACCCATGAGGGGAGAGAAAGAGGAAAAGGCGACGAAATCGGAGCTTCCCCGGAATCGGTCATGGCGGCAGTTGCGCGAGGCGACACGGAGAAGAAGGGCGCGGGAACGATGAGCACGGCCCGTTGGATTTCGATCCAACGACCGGAAACGTGCGGGGTGAGGAGAGAGGAAGGGGGCGGCGCGTGCGGCTGTTGGATCTCGATCCAATGGTTGAGAGGAAGGGAGTGCGGGCGATGTGTTGAACGGGCTGGGCTGAGGTTTTGGGTTTCGGCCCAAAACCAGATTTTGTTTTTCTTTTGCTTTTCCATTTGTTTTAATCCTGATAATTCATTTAGGCTTTAGAAAATAGTAAAATAATTCCAAACATTATGGAAAAATTCACAGAAATTCCCATACTTATTTTAGACTTAATAAAATTATTTCCAACTTAATGTTGGCTTTTAATTTTGCAAATAAATTTGTTTTGACTTTAAAATATTTATAAAAAGCTTTTAAATTTCAGAAAATTCTACAAAGATACATAAATTTTAATTTTTACTGAAATTTAAAAATTGGGTTGTTACAAACCTACCCCCTTAAGGGAATCTCGACCGAGATTCGAGCTTGAATTAGCAAATGTGCCGGATAGTTGGTCTTGAGGTCTTCTTCCTTCTCCCATGTGGTTTCACTCTCTGAGTGATGGCTCCACTGCACCTTGTATGATCTGATGATTCTGCTTCTGGTAACACGTTCTGCGACATCCAGAATTTTAATTGGTCGCTCCATGTAGGTGAGATCTTCTCAAGGTCAAAGCTTTCAGAAGGTATGGTCTTCAGCGCTTGAGCATTTCTCAATCGGGACACATGGAAGACATTGTGCATCTTGATAGGGCTTCAGCGGCTCAAGCCGATATGCTACTTCACCTCTTTTGGCTAGAATTTTGTATGGTCCCACAAATCAGGTGCGAGTTTTCCTTTGTACGGAATCTTCTTACTCCTCTCGAGTGGAGTGACTCGAGATAGACAAAGTCTCCTACCTCAAAGTTTAAATCCTCCGACGGTTATCGGATAACTCTTTGTCGGGTTTGTGCCACTCTTAGATGCTCTCTTATGGCTTTTACCTTACTTTCAGCATCTTTGATTAACTCAGGTCCAAAGAGCTGATGTTCTCCTACTCCATCCCATAGGAGCGGAGTTCTGCATTTTCTGCCATACAAAGCTTCAAATGGAGCCATTTGCAAACTAGCTTGATAGCTATTGTTATACGAGAATTCTGCGTACGGCAAATTCTTGTCCCAACTTTGTCCAAATTCGGGGCACATGCTCGGAGCATATCTTCGAGGACTTGATTGGTGCGTTGTCCGCCATCCGTCCGAGGATGATAGGTCAGATCAAATTGAGTTTGGTCCCTAAGGCTTCATGCACTCTGCGTAATCTTGATGTAAATTGGGAACCTCTATCTGACACGATCTTCTTGGGCACTCCGTGTAGACAAACAATCCTGGCCACATATAATTCTTCCAACTGACTGCTTTTGTACGTAGTCTTGACGGGGATGAAGTGAGCTACTTTGGTCAACCGATCAATTATCACCCAGATAGAATCATATCCTGATTGGGTCCTAGGAAGTCCGGTGATGAAGTCCATGCCGATTTCTTCCCACTTCCATTCTGGAATTGGTAGTGGCTGCAACAATCCAGCTGGTCTCGATGTTCGCCTTAACTCGTGACACTGCATCACAAGGCGGCGAACTCGCAATTTCTCGCTTCATGCTGACTCACCAGTATTTTTCCTTCAGATCCTGGTACATCTTGGTGCTTCCGGGGTGAATGGAGTAAGGTGATTCATGAGCCTCCTTCAGAATTGACTGTTTTAACTCTTGTTGGTTAGGTACACAAATACGGTTCCCAAACCATACTGTTCCTTGTTCATCTTCAGCGAATCCTGGAGCCTTGCCTCTTCGCATATTCTTCTTGATCTACTTGATGTCTTCATCTTCTAGCTGTTTTTCTCTGATCTGACTTTGAAGAGTCGGTTGTACTTCCAAAGCATTCACACAACCTTGACTAACAATCTCCAAGTTTAGACGCTTCAATTCTTCATGTAGTTCTGGTTGATCCTTCTGCACCATCATGGTGTTACAATAGGCCTTCCTGCTCAAGGCATCTGCAACTACATTTGCTTTGCCCGGATGATAGTGAATCCCAATATCATAATCTTTTATCAACTCTAGCCATCTTCTCTACCGAAGGTTTAATTCTACCTGCGTGAAGATATATTTCAGACTCTTGTGATCCGTGAAAATCTCACAGCGATTACCAATGAGATAATGCCGCCAGATCTTCAAAGCATGCACAATCGCTGCTAACTCAAGATCATGTGTCGGATAATTCCCTTCATGTGGCCTCAATTGCCTGGATGCATAAGCCACTACTTTGCCTTCCTGCATTAACACACATCCGAGACCTTGTCGGGATGCGTCGCAGAAAATCTCGAAATCCTTACGGATATCGGGTAAGATTAGCACAGGTGCTGAAACTAATCTCCTCTTCAGGTCTTGGAAACTTTCTTCACAGGCATCTGTCCATTCAAACTTCTTTCCTTCTTTAGAAGTTGGGTCATGGGTCTTGCAATTTTAGAGAAATTTTCAATGAACCTGCGGTAATAACCCGCTAGTCCAAGGAAACTTCTCACCTCGGTGACTGTCCTGGGTTGCTTCCAATCTGACACTGCTTCAACCTTGGCAGGATCTACTGCAATTCCTCCTGCTAACACAATATGTCCAAGGAATGCCACTTGACTTAGCCAAAATTCACTTTTGCTGAATTTGGCATAAAGCTGGTGCTCTCTGAGCTTGTCCAGTATCATTCTGATATGCTTCTCGTGTTCTTCTTCATCCTTCGAGTAGATGAGAATGTCATCAATGAAAACAACCACAAACTTATCCAAGAATTCCATGAACACTTTGTTCATCATATTCATGAAGTAAGCAGGGGCGTTCGTCAAACCGAAAGACATCACTGTAAATTGCATGCACCCATATCCGTGGTGAAGGCTGTCTTCGGAATATCTTCTGGTCTGATCTTCAGTTGGTGATAGCCAGATCTCAAATCAATCTTCGAGAAGACACTCGCTCCTTTCAGCTGATCAAACAGATCATCTATCCTGGGTAACGTGTACTTGTTTTTGATCGTCACTTCATTGAGTGATCTGTAATCAACACACATCCTCATGCTATTGTCCTTTTTCTTGACGAACAGTACCGGTGCTCCCCAAGGTGATGAGCTGGGTCGGATGTACCCTTTGCTTCGCAATTCTTCAATCTGTTTCTTCAATTCTGCTAACTCATTGGCTGACATTCTATAGGGTCGCTTCGATATTGGAGCTGTCCCCGGGACTAAGTCAATTAAGAACATTACGTCCCTATCCGGCGGCATGCCAGGTAGATCATCAGGAAAGACATCAGAATATTCTTGGACTACAGGTATATCTTCAAGTTTCACTTCCTTCATGCTGGTGAGAATAGAACTTTCTTTGGTGCAGGTCTTGGGCTTGAACTCAACTGAAATTCCTTCTCCATTGGTGAGAGTGATAGACCTATTGGCACAGTCTATTTGTCCATGATTCTTGGCTAGCCAGTCCATTCCAAGAATTACATCCATGCCTTGGGAATGCAAGACTATCAAGTCTGCTAGGAAGGATACTCTGGATATTTCAAGAGTAAGGTTCGGGCATAGAGAACTAGTCCTCATTTCTGAGCCCGGGGAATGGATTATCATAGGATTAGTCAAGGAAGATATAGGTAACCCATTTTTATCCACAAACTTATTTGTTACAAAAGAATGTGAAGCTCCGGAATCAAATAGAACTGAAGCTGGTATTGAATTAACGAGGAACATACCAAGAACGACATCCGGTACTGCCTGGGCTTCCTCAGCTATGACGTGGTTCACACGTCCCTTGATAAATTGACTTGACGGCTTTGCAGTGCCGCTAGTGGCTGTGGCTCCTGGTGCTGACTTGGAAGATGCCGCTGCCTGCTGCTTCTTGGGGCATCTGTTGGCGTAGTGCCCTGTTTACATTCTGGGAAACAGTCACTCCTGCAGCTTGAGGCGCGAGCTCTTTGCTGAAATTGCCCTCCGGTTGATGTGTTGCGAAGTTGGAGGTGTTGGGGCGCTGGTTCTGCACTGGGACTCGGGATGTGGAAGTCTGGAACTTCCCACGCTGCGGTGGCTGTGGCTAAATGAATCGAGGCTTGGGAAGGCCTCCTACATTAAACCTCTAAGCGGTCATCCTCCGCTTGCAGTTCTCCATCTCCTGATGCTTGGCCTCCTGGCGGATCGCCTTGTCCACCAACTGCTGGAAGTCGGTGAAGTTCTGGGAGATCAGTTGGACGGAGATGTCATCATTCAGTCCCTCCATGAACCTCTCCTGTCGGTCCTCGTCCCGGGCTACGTCAGCTGGTGCGTAGCGAGCCAGCTGGTTGAATCGGTGAAGATACTCGCTCACCGAGCGATTGCCTTGGCGAAGGGCATGGAACTCCTTTTTCTTCAATGTCATCATGCCGGCAGGGATGTGGGCATGACGGAAAGCTTTCACGAACACGTCCCACGAGATGGCCTGGGCATTGGCGTGGGAGATGCAAAAATTGTCCCACCACTCCGAAGCTGGTCCGTTGAGCTGGTGAGAGGCGAATAGGACCCTCTCACGGTCGGTGTATTGCGCGATGTCTAGCTTCTTCCCGATGGCACGAAGCCAATCGTCAGCATCCATCGGCTCGGTGCTACTGGAGAAGGTTGGAGGACGCATGCGCATGAACTCCGACATGGTCACCCGCTGAGGCGGGTGTGCCGGTGCCTGAGTTGCGGCGGTGGCTTCTTCTGCGCTTGGATGTTCGAGAGTTCTTTGGCGATCGGGCGGCAAGTCGATGAGGTGGGTCCGTTGGCCATCATCCGCTGCCGGTCGGTCCTCCGCCATCAGCGGTGGGGAGGCTCCGCGAACAGTTTGCTCTTGGTTGTCGGCGTTCTCTTGTTCCTAGCCTTTGCGCCACTTCAGTCACGGTGGCCACCGTAATACCCAAAAATTAAATCGGAGAGAATAATTAAATCGGGAGAGAATAATTAAAATCGGGAATATTTCTTTAGCAAAGCAATTGAACAGAGAAAGAGGGGTTTTAATGTAATACTCCAATTTATTCTACTAAAGAAAGCGTTCAAAAGAGAAATTAGACATAAAAAGGGGGTTTCTGCAGTTTTTGGCAACTTGGGCCTTGGGCCTTGGCCCAGAGGCCCATGAGGGTCGCCACCAATAAAAGGAAGGGGAAAACCCTAGATGCACTGTAGCTACAGTGCCGCCGCACAGCAACACGGTTTCTTGTAGCACACCTCTCCTCCATGGTGGTGCCCCTCCATTGGTGCCTCTCTTCCTCGCCGTCGGTGCTCCTGCTGCGATCAAGTGAAGAAAGGAGAGGAGATCAACCGTGGGGAGAGTTCATCATATTGCTGCGATTCTACAAGGGTAACGCCACGTGTTCTTCGTTGTTTGATACGTAATAGTTGCGGTTGATGTCGTTTGGTAGATTGATTTGCGTCGGTTTAATAGATCGCGTTTTGTCCAGATTATTGCACGGTCAGTTTCGTGTGTTTAGAGGCCGAATTAGGAGTTTTGGTCTCCTAGAGTTATGTAGATAATGTTCTTAGCTTTCAGTGGCCGCCAAGAACGCCAAAATCCGATTAACGGTTAGAAAGTTATGAATTATTTAGTGCCGCTGTCTGGTTAATCTGTCAACATCCTGACAGTCTGTAGAAAACTGAGTTAATCTATTAGTTAAAGACGAAATCAGAGGATCTCAATATAACAAAATTGTAGTTAATTTCCATACCTTTTAAGAGAGATAAAGAACGCAAGATTTGGAATTTCGTAGCAAAAGTTATGATTGTTTTAGTGTACTGTCTAGAGAAGCCGACGTGAAAATTGTTGTTCTATAGTTTGGCTTGGTAGGGGCTGTAGATGGCATAATCAAAAGGGCTCCCAACTAAGTTTATTTGGGTAATTTAATTACCTTTCCAGAAAGTCTGAGAACACCTCATTTGGACTCCTGATCAGAAAGTTATGTATTTTAGAAGTTGACTATCCGCAGTGATGACCAAAGCGATCGCTAGAAATTGGAAGATTGGAAAACGCTTGGGAGATTAGCGAGTTCGTTTGTGTTGTTATTTATGCTTTTGATCCAGTATGTTGGTCTTAGATTGGGGTTATCTTTATGTTCAGGTGGGAGCGTGATCCCAGGGGCAGTGCCCTCTTCGCGTCCACCGTTCTCGCACGGTTGAGGCAAGTATTCGGTTATAGCATATTTATGCTTGTATCTTTGAGTGTTTGTGTTTTGCTCGTAATAGCCATGCATGAATGTTAATGTGATGAGTTTCCATTTATCTTGATGAATGCTAGTTATGGTTAAAGTTGATGTTATTGTGATGAGTTCCAATTTTATCCTAGTGAATGCAAATACTCTGATTCAGAGAATATGTATGAATGTTTGATAGAAGTTGCTAGTACTTTGATGCGTACTAACCATGCAAGGTTGATAGTGTGACATGTATGATTAAGGATGGTAAATATTTGAGATATGATTAATTATTATTCATGAAGGATTGTTCATGTTTGCTAGTATTATGAATATATGTGCTATTCATGGATACTAGAATGCTAAGAATGTCAATGATGAGGAATGCTAGAAGTATGAATAAGTTTATTCATGCACGTCGTTGTTGTGAATCCATATGTATGATGGTTTAAAGTTTTGTTCATGTGCATCATGCAATCATATTGGAGGATTGGTCACGTGGTGACTATGCATGTTCGAGGTCCCCGTCATGTAGATGACGGGCTTGAGGTCCCCACATTCGTGGAATGTGGGCAATGAATAAAGAGGTCCCCATCATAGAGATGATGGGCAAAGGTCCCTATACATGTGGTGTATAGGCTCTTGGTCCCCGTGCTGAGGGCACGAGTGCAAGGGTATACATCGACGGATGTATACCCCGCATTACCGGTAAAATGCGAAAAGAGATAAAGTTCAAAAGGTGCATTGCATTGATCGCATTCCATGAGTATGAAAGCTATGATTAGTGTAACGTTATTATGGATCATTGTTGCTATGCTTGTGTTCTTGTTTATAGCCTTGTTGATACTTGCTTGAGTCTTTGGGCTCACCCTTGCTTTGATATGTTTTAGGTACAATTGGCAGAACGACATGCATGGGAGGAGTAGATGTTGGATGCACTCACTACCTCACGACCATAAGGCGTTTGCCATTTAATTACACATCAAGATTAAGTAAACTGCTTGAGAATCACTCATAGATGGTTTGAGTATTTATGTTAATTGTGATAATGAGAATAGCAAGTCCGATTTTGTTTATTCGATCATCTTGCAAGCTTGTGTAACCTTGATTATGAAGATATTGATAAGTGTCATGATTAATTGTTGGAACCTCGGTATTGTTGACTATACAAAGGAGGTTTTGCCGAAAATTTGTAATTGGTCTTAGTTTAGTTTAGTCTAATTTAATTTTAGTAGCATTCCAGGCTCAATGCTGAGATGGGGTGTTACAGTTGGTATCAGAGCGGGCTTTAGGTCCGTGGTTAATAGAAAAATATTAAATTGACACACTGTGCACAGTAGGTGGGGTTGGGAATTACATTGCTTCGGCATTATCTGTTGTTATGTTTCATTTGTTGAGCAATTCTAGAATTGCCTCTGTCTTTCTTGTTGATAATCTATTAAATGATATGTTATGATATTCTATATCTATGAATCTATTCTATGATTGCCATGAGATGATCATGTATAATCATATTTGATTATATTGTTTATGCGTGTCGGTAATGGTTGTTAAGAAGTGGAGGTCGTGGTTGTGGCCTTGGACTTTGTCTGGTTTTACCACCGTTCGTGGTAGACAAATAGAGTAGTTACCCCGAATACCATAGTTGCAGGAGTTGAGCGTGAGTTGTTTTAGAAAGATGTTTTCCTTCTTGACCTCAAATCTTGGCAAATTCTTGTTTTGTGGTGGATGATGATTTTCTCTTGTGTTCGTGGTTCATGGTAATGGTTGTGTTTCAATGGTCTCTAATGGTTCTCTGAAACAAGTATTGTTTTTCGACTGTTGAGTTGTCTTTACTACTTGTGATCGTCCTCAATTGGCATTACTGATAATTCCATGGTTGTTTCTTCTTTCTCATTGGAAAAGAATGACTCATGTATTCGTTTGAAAGTTTGGGTAATGAGAGTTTCTGTTGCAAGTTTGTTAACATGAGAAAACTTTGGCTCTATGTATTTCTTTTGGATTATTCCGAGTGATGAAGTTTAATGTATCTCTTTTCTGTTGGAAATTGCTAAAATCCTTTTCTGATGCCTTGTTATGGTTAAATCAAAGATTGTAATCAAATAACTTGATATGGTATAGGTATCAAGTTGAGTCATTGGTATGGTGAATAATTAATATTAATTAGTAACCTTGGAAGTGAAATTGATTAGGATGATGTTGTCTTTTCTAGTTCTTGATGAACGGTATATATGAGTAGTGATTGAGAGATATCAAGAAGTATGGAACCTTGATAAACTAGTCCGGTCATTAAAACTGTTTAGGTTGTTAAACTTGTTGGGTTCTTTGGTTCCCATGGATTAATTTAATTGTGTGGAAAGGAAAATTAGAGGGAATACAGATTTACATATTCCTAGTATGATTAGTTATTAGAATTGTGTACAACCGGTTGAATGGATTGAATATCGGTGGATCTAGAAATTATGGGAGGAGTTCTATGTAGTTCTTCTATGTAGGATGACGCGATGAATTTGGTTGTAGTGTTGTTGAGACTCTTGATCGATAGAATATTTCGATTTTTGAAGTTTTAGTGTATTTTTTTTGCCGAAATCCAATGTGAGGAGGAAGAGTTGAATATGTGCTTGTTAATATCCATGTGATTTGGGAAGGAAAGTAGGTAGCAACTATATTTCATAACGGCGATTGATAACAACAAGGGTTGTCGATAAAGCTGTTGTGTGTTGAAGTTTGATAATGAGCATCGCTAAAAGTTGAACTGATATGATATAATAGGTGGCTTATGCCCACATGATTGTGAAATAATTGGATGAAATTGTGTCCTTGATGAAAGGGTTTTGGTAGGAGCTTTTCAATTGGGTAGTAGACCCCTTCTAAACTTAAGAAGTTGATGTAGTGATGTTGTATGATTTTGGTATACTCTCATTTTGAAGATGGGATGAAAAGGCAGTATGGAACAAATTGGTGAAAGTTTGGGGGCTTTCTAATTGAATAGTTGATAATAAATATTCATGTTCAGAGTATATTATTATTGATGTTAGTAAGATTATCTGCAAGAGATTGTGACTTGTGTGTGGTGATGATTCTTTTAGAAATAAAGAAATTTGATCGTCTTTCGTAACTTGGATTTTGTAGAAGTGTTTGAGTTTTATGAAGGTGATTAATTGGATCGCTTGAGTTATGTGGTGATTGAGTTGCTTTGAGCAAAGTGACATGTTGAAAGATTTTATTAGTTCTTAAGTTGTTCCTACGATTTGGTCTTAAGAGCTTATCTTGTTTAAGCTTGCAAAGTGATGTAGTAATCACAGAAAATAACCTTCCTTGTTAAAGGAATGAGTCAAGTATAAGTAATTGAGCTTTAAGTCTCGCTTTCGCATCTTGCGCTTTATTTGAGAGTGCTTAAACCTTATGCGCTTGTTCCATAAGAGTTTATCAATTTTCAAAGGCATTACCTTCTTCTCATTTATGGTTTGGTATTCGCTTTCAGAGGGCTTGAGCCCTCATCGTTGACTTTCCCTTATGTTTTTTCGAGTACATGGCCTAAGTGATAGTTTTCCTTGGTCTTGTGTTCACTGTGGGTGGCACATGTTTTCCTAGTTGATGAAAATTGATTCCATTCGCTCTTTCTTTTGAGGAAGAATCAATCTATTCGTTTCACCTGAGTCTTTTGAGGTGTTTAAAAATTGTAATTGTGAAACTGTGGGTTGTAAGTTATTCGATGAGCATTGGAGGACGAAATAATTTTGTAATATAGTTCTTTGAGAGAGGTCTAACTCAATGGAAGTTTGTCTTATGAGGTTAAACTGATTCCATTGTTACAGCTAGTAGAACCTATAGTGATTGTGATCCAAGATCTTCTGGTTCACTTCGGGTGGAACATTAGAATTACTGAAAGTATAGAAATATTGATCAATTTTATAGAGTATCGCAATTTGGTAGTATTGTGAGGCTATGAAAGTTATTCTTGATGATGTGGTTTAATGAGAGTGGAATTACAAAGTAATCGAATCGTCACGTCAATTAATGGGATAATGGAAAATGTTGAGTAATGTCAAGAGTGATTTGGCTTTAAATGAGTAACCTTCTGAGAGTTATAATCTTTGTAAAGGTAAACTGGTCAAGAAAATATTTTCATGATGATGTCGATGAGTAAGTATGTGGGAATTGTGGATTTTCGTGATTTAATCTAAGGATTTTCCTATCTTTTATATGAGAAGTTAGTTGCAAGAGTCTTGGAAGTTAAATGTGGACTTTGCATTGTTATGCTAGAACTTTGAGTCGCCCAAAGATTATGTGTAGAGGAAGTAGAATAAGGGTGGATTGCGACATGTGGGATGATCGTTGATAACACCCTTCCGTGTAGTCTGAGAAGAGTGTGTGATGTGAAATCGAGATGTTTGTTCTCAAAAGGGTTGAGGTGATATGATCGTGTGCAAGATCTAATTTGGGGATACTTTCGGCGCCATCTGTCAAATGAATTACATCAAGAAAGGAAATCGGTTAGAGAATGTTTTGTGATATCATCGAGTCCTGTTTCAAAGGTGTAGACAAGGTGTTTCGATTTGGGTTTGGCGTTGAGATCACCAAGTTAAGAGTAACAGTTAGTGTGTTGTGCGATGAATCGGGATTCCAAAAGTTGAGAGAAATTTTATTTCTAAAGGAGAAATTGAGAAAAGATTGTTTCCTCAGCATCAAACACTCTCTTGATCTTGTATGAGCTATGAGTTTTTGACTGGACGTCGTTCGCAATTTGGGTTTGACTTTATGTTGGCTTGTGTGGTTCTTATCTATTCATAAAGAAATGATGGATTTGGTTATTCGAGTGATTTCTCTTTTGGCGATCGTGGTGTTTATTTGCAAATTTTCTAATTTGACGGTGGAAAGACTTTCGTGATAAATCTTCGATTCTGAATTTGACTCTTTTTAGTACCGAGTTGGTAACGTTTGGTTGCGATGAGAGTCCTTGATTTTTAGTTGGGGTTGTTGTTGTTTTGCTAGTAGATGACAGATAGAATTCGGGGTCGAATTCTGTTTAAGGAGGGTAGAATGTAATACACCAAAAATTAAATCGGGAGAGAATAATTAAATCGAGAGAGAATAATTAAAATCGGGGGAATATTTCTTTTAGCAAAGCAATTGAACAGGAGAAAGAGGGGTTTTAATGTAATACTCCAATTTATTCTACGAAAGAAAGCGTTCAAAAGAGAAATTAGACATAAAAAGGGGGTTCTGCGTTTTTTGAAGAACTTGGGCCTTAGGCCTTGGCCCAGGAGGCCCATGAGGGGTCGGCCACCAATAAAAGGAAGGGGGAAAACCCTAGATGCACTGTAGCTACAGTGCCGCCGCACTGTATCACGGTTACTGTAGCACACCTCTCCTCCATGGTGGTGCCCCCCTCCATTGGTGCCTCTCTTCCTCGCCGTCGGTGCTCCCTGCTGCCGATCAAGTGAAGAAAGGAGAGGAGATCAACTTCGTGGGGAGAGTTCATCATATTGCTGCGATTCTACAAGGGTAACGTCACGTGTTCTTCGTTGTTTGATACGTAATAGTTGCGGTTGATGTCGTTTGGTAGATTGATTTGCGTCGGTTTAATAGATCGCGTTTTGTCCAGATTATTGCACGGTCAGTTTCGTGTGTTTAGAGGCCGAATTAGGAGTTTTGGTCTCCTAGAGTTATGTAGATAATGTTCTTAGCTTTCAGTGGCCGCCAAGAACGCCAAAATCCGATTAACGGTTAGAAAGTTATGAATTATTTAGTGCCGCTGTCTGGTTAATCTGTCAACATCCTGACAGTCTGTAGAAAACTGAGTTAATCTATTAGTTAAAGACGAAATCAGAGGATCTCAATATAACGAAAATTGTAGTTAATTTCCATACCTTTTAAGAGAGATAAAGAACGCAAGATTTGGAATTTCGTAGCAAAAGTTATGATTGTTTTAGTGTACTGTCTAGAGAAGCCGACGTGAAAATTGTTGTTCTATAGTTTGGCTTGGTAGGGGCTGTAGATGGCATAATCAAAAGGGCTCCCCAACTAAGTTTATTTGGGTAATTTAATTACCTTTCCAGAAAGTCTGAGAACACCTCATTTGGACTCCTGATCAGAAAGTTATGTATTTTAGAAGTTGACTATCCGCAGTGATGACCAAAGCGATCGCTAGAAATTGGAAGATTGGAAAACGCTTGGGAGATTAGCGAGTTCGTTTGTGTTGTTATTTATGCTTTTGATCCAGTATGTTGGTCTTAGATTGGGGTTATCTTTATGTTCAGGTGGGAGCGTGATCCCAGGGGCAGTGCCCTCTTCGCGTCCACCGTTCTCGCACGGTTGAGGCAAGTATTCGGTTATAGCATATTTATGCTTGTATCTTTGAGTGTTTGTGTTTTGCTCGTAATAGCCATGCATGAATGTTAATGTGATGAGTTTCCATTTATCTTGATGAATGCTAGTTATGGTTAAAGTTGATGTTATTGTGATGAGTTCCAATTTTATCCTAGTGAATGCAAGTACTCTGATTCAGAGAATATGTATGAATGTTTGATAGAAGTTGCTAGTACTTTGATGCGTACTAACCATGCAAGGTTGATAGTGTGACATGTATGATTAAGGATGGTAAATATTTGAGATATGATTAATTATTATTCATGAAGGATTGTTCATGTTTGCTAGTATTATGAATATATGTGTTATTCATGGATACTAGAATGCTAAGAATGTCAATGATGAGGAATGCTAGAAGTATGAATAAGTTTATTCATGCACGTCGTTGTTGTGAATCCATATGTATGATGGTTTAAAGTTTTGTTCATGTGCATCATGCAATCATATTGGAGGATTGGTCACGTGGTGACTATGCATGTTCGAGGTCCCCGTCATGTAGATGACGGGCTTGAGGTCCCCACATTCGTGGAATGTGGGCAATGAATAAAGAGGTCCCCATCATAGAGATGATGGGCAAAGGTCCCTATACATGTGGTGTATAGGCTCTTGGTCCCTGTGCCAGAGGGCACAGGCAAGGGTATACATCGACGGATGTATACCCCGCATTACCGGTAAAATGCGAAAAGAGATAAAGTTCAAAAGGTGCATTGCATTGATCGCATTCCATGAGTATGAAAGCTATGATTAGTGTAACGTTATTATGGATCATTGTTGCTATGCTTGTGTTCTTGTTTATAGCCTTGTTGATACTTGCGAGTCTTTGGGCTCACCCTTGCTTTGATATGTTTTAGGTACAACCGCGTGAACGACATGCATGGGAGGGAGTAGATGTTGGATGCACTCACTACCTCACGACCATAAGGCGTTTGCCATTTAATTACACATCAAGATTAAGTAAACTGTTTGAGAATCACTCATAGATGGTTTTGAGTATTTATGTTAATTGTGATAATGAGAATAGCAAGTCTGGATTTTGTTTATTCGATCATCTTGCAAGCTTGTGTAACCTTGATTATGAAGATATTGATAAGTGTCATGATTAATTGTTGGAACCTCGGTATTGTTGACTATACAAAGGAGGTTTTGCTAAAATTTGTAATTGGTCTTAGTTTAGTTTAGTCTAATTTAATTTTAGTAGCATTCCGTGCTCAATGTTTGAGATGGGGTGTTACAGATTGGTATCGAGCGGGCTTTAGGTCCGTGGTTAATAGAAAAATATTAAATTGACACACTGTGCACAGTAGGTGGGGTTGGGAATTACATTGCTTCGGCATTATCTGTTGTTATGTTTCATTTGTTGAGCAATTCTAGAATTGCCTCTGTCTTTCTTGTTGATAATCTATTAAATGATATGTTATGATATTCTATATCTATGAATCTATTCTATGATTGCCATGAGATGATCATGTATAATCATATTTGATTATATTGTTTATGCGTGTCGGTAATGGTTGTTAAGAAGTGGAGGTCGTGGTTGTGGCCTTGGACTTTGTCTGGTTTTACCACCGTTCGTGGTAGACAAATAGAGTAGTTACCCAATACCATAGTTGCGTGGAGTTGAGCGTGAGTTGTTTTAGAAAGATGTTTTCCTTCTTGACCTCAAATCTTGGCAAATTCTTGTTTTGTGGTGGATGATGATTTTCTCTTGTGTTCGTGGTTCATGGTAATGGTTGTGTTTCAATGGTCTCTAATGGTTCTCTGAAACAAGTATTGTTTTTCGACTGTTGAGTTGTCTTTACTACTTGTGATCGTCCTCAATTGGCATTACTGATAATTCCATGGTTGTTTCTTCTTTCTCATTGGAAAAGAATGACTCATGTATTCGTTTGAAAGTTTGGGTAATGAGAGTTTCTGTTGCAAGTTTGTTAACATGAGAAAACTTTGGCTCTATGTATTTCTTTTGGATTATTCCGAGTGATGAAGTTTAATGTATCTCTTTTCTGTTGGAAATTGCTAAAATCCTTTTCTGATGCCTTGTTATGGTTAAATCAAAGATTGTAATCAAATAACTTGATATGGTATAGGTATCAAGTTGAGTCATTGGTATGGTGAATAATTAATATTAATTAGTAACCTTGGAAGTGAAATTGATTAGGATGATGTTGTCTTTTTCTAGTTCTTGATGAACGGTATATATGAGTAGTGATTGAGAGATATCAAGAAGTATGGAACCTTGATAAACTAGTCTGGTCATTAAAACTGTTTAGGTTGTTAAACTTGTTGGGTTCTTTGGTTCCCATGGATTAATTTAATTGTGTGGAAAGGAAAATTAGAGGGAATACCAGATTTACATATTCCCTAGTATGATTAGTTATTAGAATTGTGTACAACCGGTTGAATGGATTGAATATCGGTGGATCTAGAAATTATGGGAGGAGTTCTATGTAGTTCTTCTATGTAGGATGACGCGATGAATTTGGTTGTAGTGTTGTTGAGACTCTTGATCGATAGAATATTTCGATTTTTGAAGTTTTAGTGTATTTTTTTTGCCGAAATCCAATGTGAGGAGGAAGAGTTGAATATGTGCTTGTTAATATCCATGTGATTTGGGAAGGAAAGTAGGTAGCAACTATATTTCATAACGAAGCCAGTTGATAACAACAAGGGTTGTCGTATAACTGTTGTGTGTTGAAGTTTGATAATGAGCATCGCTAAAAGTTGAACTGATATGATATAATAGGTGGCTTATGCCCACATGATTGTGAAATAATTGGATGAAATTGTGTCCTTGATGAAAGGGTTTTGGTAGGAGCTTTTCAATTGGGTAGTAGACCCCTTCTAAACTTAAGAAGTTGATGTAGTGATGTTGTATGATTTTTGTAATATCCCGTTTAGGTACAGAGAATATAAGGAGATTGAGAGATCCCTTATTTGCCTCGCACAGAAACATGACAGAATCTGTAATCATCTTGCAACGTAATTTTCATGACTGAACGACTTGAATGGAAAACCTCATAACTACAAAGTTGTAGATAATTTTCTATAGTACAATTTAGAGTCCTCATTTACCTAATTTGGAGTTCTAAGGTTTGAGATATGGGGCCCGCAAGGCAGGTCGTACAGAGAATCAAGGTCCGCAACTCAGTCAACTTCCAAGGCAAATTTCGTAATGAAGACGGCATTTTAAGAAAAACTCCACAAATAGAAAGTTGAAGTGCTATGAGTTATCTAGATTTGAAGACAAAAATCACTCCATTCCGAGTTCGGGAGAGAAAGTTACGACCTCCGAAGTGTTCGCTGCACAGAAATAAAGTAGGGAGAACCTGGGCCTCGGGCCTTTAGCCCAGGAGGCCCATGTGGAGGCCGGCCAAGTGGGATAGAGGGGAGGACGGCTGAAACCCTAGAGCCCCTCCTTCCCCCCTAGAGCCGCCACTCTCCTTCTCCATTGACGCCTTGGTCCAACACCTCCTCCCCTTGCGCTCCATTGATGTCCTCCCCCTTCTATGCAAAGAGGAGAAAAGAAGGAAAGAAAGGAAGAAGAAGAAAGGAAGAAGAAGAGAAGGGAGAAGAGAAGGAAGAGGGATCGCCATCCGTGGTTCGCGACCTTCAGCGGCATCAAGGGTAATGCGTTGTTGTTGTTGGGTAATTAGTCATAGAAGAGTAATCGGGTAGTTTTTGGCTAGGTTGCAATCTGCCTGCTGTTCGTGCAGATTCGTCCAGAAGCTTGCGGGGTTAATTTCATGTGGTTACAGGCCGAATCAGAGGTTTTGGTCTCCTAGAGAATTGTAGGTTATGTTCTTAGCTTTCGTTGTCCGCCAAGATCACCCAAATCCGATTAACGGTCTGGGAGTTATGAATTTTCTAGTATTACTGTCCTGTTGTTCTGTCAGATTCTGGACAGTCTGTAGAAAAATGGTTAGAACTGCTAATTAAAGGGAGAATCAGGGGACCTCAATATAACGAAAAATGTGGTTAATTTCTGTACCTTTTCATAGAGATAAAGAACACAAGATTTGGATTCTCGTAGCAAAAGTTATGGAGGTTTTAGTGTACTGTCCAGAGAACCCGACGTGAATTCTGATGTCTGATAGATTGGTTTGCTAGGGGCAGTAGATGGTAGAATCAAAACGGCTCCCAACTAAGTTTATTTAGATAATTTAATTACCTTTCAATGAAGTCCTAGAACACCTAATTTGGACTACTGTACGGAAAGATATGAATTTTACATCATGACTGTTCACAGAGGATACAGATCAGTAATTAGAAATTGGGAGTCGGGATGGCGTTGCAAGTTATGGCTAATGTGATTACTTGTATAATTCTTGTGGTTCATTACTATGGTCTTAGTTTATGTTCCTAATTGATTTAGGTGGGAGAGTGGTACTGGGGCATCACCGTCTTCACGCCCCACGTTCTCTCATGTTAAGGCAAGTGCATTGTTTGATTCGTGGTTGTGATTGATTGGTTATGTTTGTGTGCTTTTTCGATATGTGGTGGCATAGTGAGATTGTTAGCATGATGTTGGTTAAGATTGGTGGATGTTTCAATTATGTCCATGCTCTATTGTCGTATGATGTTATTGTCTTGTGGTAATTTGATGATGATTAAATGATGAGCATGTGCATATTGAGATCATATTGAGGCTTGGTCACGTGGTGACCAAGTATGTTTTCCTTGAGATCCCCGCCATGAATGTGACGGGCCGAGATCCCCACACTCGTGGAGTGTGGGCATGAGGTCCCCATTACTTGCGGAGTAATGGGCAATTGGTCCTCGTGCGTGCGCGCACGTGCATGGGTATGCGCGACGGTTGCATACTTTGCATTACGGTGTAATGCATAAAGAAAGATAAAGAGAAAGGATCCTTGAGCATTGCATTTGCATGTGAGATGTCTTATTGATGCGTTTCTTGCTTTGGATACTCGATGCTATAAGCGTTGTTTTGTACTTGCTGAGTCTGTGGGCTCACTCTTGTTTTATTGTTGTTTTAGGTACCCGATCCAGAACATCATGCATGGGAGGGAGTAGATTGATATTCACACACACCTCACCTCGAATCAAATAAAGTTGAATGATCTTGAGCACCTAATTTAATAATTGAGCAAGTCACTTAAAGGTTTTGTTATGTTATATCATGCGACATGTTAAGTGTAATAATGATGAGTAGTGGTACTTCATACCTCCTTGGTTTTGCCAGTTACTTAATATGCTATGAATACTTATTGATGTCTCAGGATGGTGGTGTAGTTAATTAATACTTATCTATGTGTTGGAACCTCCATGTAGTTAACTCTACAAGGGAGGTTACATTAAATTGACTAAAATTACCTTGGTTAGGTTTGTCTAAGGTTAGTTTAGTAGCATTCCAAGCTCATGTCTGGCTGGGGTGTTACAGTTGGTATCAGAGCGGGCTTTAGGTCCGTGGTTAATAGAAAAATATTAAATTGACACACTGTGCACAGTAGGTGGGGTTGAGAATTACATTACTTTCGCATTATCTGTTGTTATGTTTTATTTGTTGAGCAATTGTCGAATTGCTTATGTGCTATCTTTCTTGCCTATGCTATGATATGTTATGACATTCTATATCTATGAATCTATTCTATGATTGTCATGAGATGATCGTGTATGATCATATGTGATTATATTGTTTATGCGTGTCGATAATAGTTGTTAAGAAGTGGAGGCCGTGGTTGTGGCCTTGGACTTTGTCAGGCTATACCACCATTCGTGGTAGACGCATAAAGTAGTTACCCGAATACCTTAGTTGCGGGGAGTTGAGCGTGAGCTGTTTTAGAAAGTTGATTTCTTTCTTGACCTCAATCTTGGCAAATTCTTGTTCGTGGTGGATGATGAAATTTTCTTGGGTTCGTGGTTCATGTTAATTGTTGTGTTTCAATTGTCTCTAATGGTTCTCTCAAACAAGTATTGTTTTCCATTTGTTGAGCTGTTTTTACTATTTGTGATCGTCCTCAATTGGCATTACCGATAATTCCATGGTTGTTTCTTCTTTCTCATTGGAAAGAACGACTCATGTATTCGCTTGGAAAGTTTGGGTAATGAGAGTTTCATTGCAAGTTTGTTAACATGAGAAAGCTTTGGCTCTATGTATTTTTTGGATTATTCCGAGTGTTGAAGTTTAATGCATCTCTTTTCTGTGGAAATTGTTAAAAATCCTTTTGTGATGCCTTGTTATGGTTAAATCGAGATTGTAATCAAATAACTCGTTATGGCATGGGTATCAAGTTGAGTCATTGGTGTGGTGCGTAATTAATATTAATTAGCAACCTTGGAAGTAAAATTGATTAAGTTGATGTTGTCTTCTACTAGTTCTTGATGAACTGTATATATGAGTAGCGACGGAGTATGTCCATACCTATTTAGAGTCAATAGAGATATTAAGAAGTATGGATCATTGATGAATTAGTCGATCATTAAAATCGTTTAGGTTGCTAAACATGTTGGGCTCTTTGGTTCCCATGGATTAATTTAAATGTGTGGAAAGGGAAACTAGAGGAAATGCTAGATTTACATATTCCCTAGTATGATTAGTTATTGGACTTGTGAACAACCAATTGAATGGATTGAATATCGGTGGATCTAGAATTCATGGGAGGAGTTCTATGTAGTTCTTCTATATAGAATGACGCGATGAATTTGGTTGTAGTGTTGTTGAGACTTTTGATGGATAGAAGATTTCGATCTTTGAAGTTTTAGGTATGTTGTCAAATCCAAATATGAGGAGGAACAATTGAATATGTGCTTGTAAATATCCATATGACTTGGGAAGAAAAGTAGGTAGCAATGGATTTCATAATGAAGCCAGTGGATAATAACAATGATTGGAGTATAACTGTTGTGTGTTGAAGTTTGATGTTGAGCAACACTACAAGTTGAACTGAAACGTTATAATAGGTGGCTTATGCCCGCATGATTGTGAAAACATCGGATGATAATGTGGCCTTGATGAAAGATTTTTGGTAGGACTTTTTCAATTGTGTGGTAGACCCCTTCTAAACTTAAGAAGCTGATGTAGCAGGGTAGTATGGTTTTGGTATACACTCGTTTTGAAGATGGGATGAAAAGGTAGTATGAAACAATTTGGTGAAACTTTGGGGGCTTTCTAATGGAATAGTTGATGATAAATATTCGTATTCAGAGTATATTATTCTTGATGTTAGTAAGATTATCTGCAAGAGATTGTGACTTGTGTGTGTGGAGATGATTCTTTTAGAAATAAAGTAATTTGATCGTCTTTCGTAAATTGGATTTAGTAAAAGTGTTTCGAGTTTTGCGGTTGTGATTATTTGGACCTCTTGAGTGTTGTGGTGATTGAGTTTGATTCGAGCAAGTGACATGTCGAAAGAATTTTATTGGTTCTTAAGTGGTTCCTGTGATTTGGGTTTTAAGAGCCTATCATGTGTTAAGCTAGCAAAGTGATGTAGTAATCACAGAGAATAACTTTCCTTGTTAAAGGAAGGAGTGAAGTATAAGTGCTTGAGATTTAAATCGTTTTGCATTTTGCAGTTTGTTTGAGTGTGCTTGAACCTTATGCAATTGTTCCATAAGGGTTTATCAATTTTCAAAGGGCATTACGTTTTCCTCTTTTGTGGTGTGGTATTCGCTTCGGTAGGGCTTGAGCCCTTGATTGTTGACTTTCTCTTATGTTTTTCGAGTTCTTTGCCTAAGTGACTATTTCCCTTGGTCCGGTGTTTACTTCAAGCAATAAATGTCTTCATTTGCTTTTTCTTTTGAGGAAGGATCCATCGATTCGTTTCACATTGGTTTTCGAAGTGTTTTTTCAATGTGGTTGTGAGACCTTGGATTGTAAGTTAATCGAGGAGCGTTGAAGGATGAACTAATTTCGTGTGTAATTCTTGGAGAGAATTTTATTGATACATAATGTTTGCTTTGGAGGCCAAACTGATTGCATTGTTGCAACCATTAGAACCTATGAAGATTTGTGATCCAAGATCCATTGTTCAATTCGGGTGGAACATTAGAATTTTCGAAAGGATGGGGAATCTTACTCGATTTATTAGAGTGTCACGATTAGGTACCTTGCACGGTTGTGCAGATGAATTATGATGGTGTTGTAATGAGAGTAGTATTAGCAAAGTAATCTGATCGTTAAAGAGATTAATGAGATAGTCGGGATCGTTGGATTATTGCCAGGAAAGACTTGGACTTAGTAAGTAACTCTCTAAGAGTTAGAATCTTGATAAAGATAATTGGATCGAAGAAATGTTTTCGTGTTGATGTCAATGCACGAGTATGTTTGGATTGTGAGAATTTTAGGATTTAATTTGAGGTTTCCTATTTTCTATATGAGAAGTTCATGGTAGGACTCTTGGAGTATAGTTTTGGGCTTCAGATTCTTTTGCTAGGACCTTGAGTCGCCCAATGATTATGTGTAGAGGAAGTAGAATAAGAGTGGATTCCAAACAATGGGATGATCATTGATAGAACCCTTTGATGAAGTATATGAATGTGTGTCTTGAGAATTTTGAGTTGTTTATTCTTAAAAGATTGAGGTGATGTGTTTGTATGTGAGATCTATTTTGAGATGCATTGGAAGTCATCTGTCAAATTAATTATGTCAGTAAAGGAGTTGTTGAGAGAAAGTTTGGTGGAGTCGATAGAGCCTCTATCTGAGAGGTGTGGATGATGTATTTCAACTTGAGCATATCGTTGAGAATGCCAAGTTAAGAGAGATGAGTTAGTGTGTTATGCGATGAATTGGAATTCCAAAGGTTGAGAGAAAATTTTTATTTCTAAAAAGAAACGAGAAATTGATGCTTCCTCAAGTAGAGACACGTTTTCTTGATTCTTGTTTGAGCTATGTTTTTTGACGGATGTCTTTCGCGAGTTGAGCTCGGCATTTATGTTGGCATGTATGATTTTTCGATTCGGATGGAATAAATGAAAATTTTGATTTGGGCATTCAAGTGTTTTCCCTTTGGCTTTAGTGACGTTCATTCGCAAATTGCCACATGGAAAGTGGAAATGTTTTCGTGATAAATCTTCGATTTCGGATTTGACCCTTTTGGCGGGGAGTTGGTTTTGCGTGGTTACGATGATAATCCTTTCCTTTAAGTTGACTCTGCTTATAGTAGAATTTGTTCAAAGCGAGTTCTATCGTGTGTCCCTCGTTAAAGGAGGTGATCCTTGTTTCGGTGAGGAGTTCGATTGAGAGTTGGAACAAGAGTCCCGTATGATGTATGTAGGATGTCTGGTTTAGTACCGAAAGGAAGGTTGGCCCAAGGTACATTGATTTGATTTTAAAGGTTGGCGTATCGTCAGGACTATCTCG
Source organism: Ampelocalamus luodianensis (assembly GCA_036346255.1). Taxonomy (NCBI): domain Eukaryota; kingdom Viridiplantae; phylum Streptophyta; class Magnoliopsida; order Poales; family Poaceae; genus Ampelocalamus; species Ampelocalamus luodianensis. Next base: position 23,810,468 of record CM070623.1, read on the forward strand.
AGCCCATGTGCAGAGTACTCAACGTTTTGTAAGTTCAGTGCTGAGGGAGTACCTGAGAGATCCAAAGCTTGAGTTTTGATACAGCCAGTTGTGCAGTAAGACCTTACCTTTGTGTCTTATGTGTCGAGAGAACCTGTAAAGGTCGAGGCGAGTATTGAGGTGTAAAACGTTGGTATACCTTATGGTGCAGTGTGATGAGACTTGGGACTTGAAACTGCGCATGCGCGAGCTTTAACGAGTTGTTAACGTCGATGCGTGTTAATGATTATTAAGTTCAGTTGGTGATCTTTCAAGTAGAATTCGGGTCGAATTACTGCTTTAAGGGGGTAGAATGTAATATCCGTTTAGGTACAGAGAATATAAGGAGATTGAGAGATCCCTTATTTGCCTCGCATGAAACATGACAGAATCTGTAATCATCTTGCAACGTAATTTTCGCGATTGGAACGACTTGAATGGAAAACCTCATAACTACAAAGTTGTAGATAATTTTCTATAGTACAATTTAGAGTCCTCATTTACCTAATTTGGAGTTCTAAGGTTTGAGATATGGGGCCCACAAGGCAGGTCGTACAGAGAATCAAGGTCCATAACTCAGTCAACTTCCAAGGCAAATTTCGTAATGAAGACGGCATTTTAAGAAAAACTCCACAAATAGAAAGTTGAAGTGCTATGAGTTATCTAGATTTGAAGACAAAAATCACTCCATTCCGAGTTCGGAGAGAAAGTTACGACCTCCAAGTGTTCGCTGCACAGAAATAAAGTAGGAGAACACGGGCCTCGGGCCTTTAGCCCAGAGGCCCATGTGGAGGCCGGCCAAGTGGGATAGAGGGGAGGACGGCTGAAACCTAGAGCCCTCCCTTGCCCTCCTTCCCCTAGAGCGCCACTCTCCCTCTCCATTGGCGCTTGGTCCAACACCTCCTCCTTGCGCTCCATTGATGTCCTCCCCCTTCTATGCAAAGAGGAGAAAAGAAGGAAAGAAAGGAAGAAGAAGAAAGGAAGAAGAAGAGAAGGAGAAGAGAAGGAAGAGGATCGCCATCCGTGGTTCGCGACCTTCAGCGGCATCAAGGGTAATGCGTTGTTGTTGTTGGGTAATTAGTCATAGAAGAGTAATCGGGTAGTTTTGGCTAGGTTGCAATCTGCTGCTGTTCGTGCAGATTCGTCCAGAAGCTTGCGGGTTAATTTCATGTGGTTACAGGCCGAATCAGAGGTTTTGGTCTCCTAGAGAATTGTAGGTTATGTTCTTAGCTTTCGTTGGCCGCCAAGATCACCCAAATCCGATTAACGGTCTGGGATTTATGAATTTTCTAGTATTACTGTCCTGTTGTTCTGTCAGATTCTGGACAGTCTGTAGAAAAATGGTTAGAACTGCTAATTAAAGGGAGAATCAGGGGACCTCAATATAACGAAAAATGTGGTTAATTTCTTTACCTTTTCATAGAGATAAAGAACACAAGATTTGGATTCTCGTAGCAAAAGTTATGGAGGTTTTAGTGTACTGTCCAGAGAACCCGACGTGAATTCTGATGTCTGATAGATTGGTTTGCTAGGGGCAGTAGATGGTAGAATCAAAACGGCTCCCCAACTAAGTTTATTTAGATAATTTAATTACCTTTCAATGAAGTCCTAGAACACCTAATTTGGACTACTGTACGGAAAGATATGAATTTTACATCATGACTGTTCACAGAGGATACAGATCAGTAATTAGAAATTGGGAGTCGGGATGGCGTTGCAAGTTATGGCTAATGTGATTACTTGTATAATTCTTGTGGTTCATTACTATGGTCTTAGTTTATGTTCCTAATTGATTTAGGTGGGAGAGTGGTACGGGGCATCACCGTCTTCACGTCCTCACGTTCTCTCGCGTTAAGGCAAGTGCATTGTTTGATTCGTGGTTGTGATTGATTGGTTATGTTTGTGTGCTTTTCGATATGTGGTGGCATAGTGAGATTGTTAGCATGATGTTGGTTAAGATTGGTGGATGTTTCAATTATGTCTATGCTCTATTGTCGTATGATGTTATTGTCTTGTGGTAATTTGATGATGATTAAATGATGAGCATGTGCATATTGAGATCATATTGAGGCTTGGTCACGTGGTGACCAAGTATATTTTCTTTGAGATCCCGTCATGAATGTGGCGGGCAGAATCCCCACACTCGTGGAGTGTGGGCATGAGTCCCCATTACTTGCGGAGTAATGGGCAATTGGTCCTGTGCGTGCGCGCCTGAGCATGGGGGTATCGGCGGCGGTTGCATACTTTGCATTACCGTGTAATGCATAAAGAAAGATAAAGAGAAAGGATCCTTGAGCATTGCATTTGCATGTGAGATGTCTTATTGATCGTTTCTTGCTTTGAATACGATGCTATAAGCATTGTTTTGTACTTGCTGAGTCTGTGGGCTCACTCTTGTTTTATTGTTGTTTTAGGTACCCGATCCAGGAACATCATGCATGGGAGGGAGTAGATTGATATTCACACACACCTCACCCTGAATCAAATAAAGTTGAATGATCTTCAGACCTAATTTAATAATTGAGCAAGTCACTTAAAGGTTTTGTTATGTTATATCATGCGACATGTTAAGTGTAATAATGATGAGTAGTGGTACTTCATACCTCCTTGGTTTTGCCAGTTACTTAATATGCTATGAATACTTATTGATGTCTCAGGATGGTGGTGTAGTTAATTAATACTTATCTATGTGTTGGAACCTCCATGTAGTTAACTCTACAAGGGAGGTTCTGTCGAAATTGACTAAAATTACCTTGGTTAGGTTTGTCTAAGGTTAGTTTAGTAGCATTCCAAGCTCATGTCTGGCTGGGGTGTTACAATTTTGGTATACTCTCATTTTGAAGATGGGATGAAAAGGCAGTATGGAACAAATTGGTGAAAGTTTGGGGGCTTTCTAATTGAATAGTTGATAATAAATATTCATGTTCAGAGTATATTATTATTGATGTTAGTAAGATTATCTGCAAGAGATTGTGACTTGTGTGTGGTGATGATTCTTTTAGAAATAAGGAAATTTGATCGTCTTTCGTAACTTGGATTTTGTAGAAGTGTTTCGAGTTTTGCGAAGGTGATTAATTGGATCGCTTGAGTTATGTGGTGATTGAGTTGCTTTGAGCAAAGTGACATGTTGAAAGATTTTATTAGTTCTTAAGTTGTTCCTACGATTTGGTCTTAAGAGCTTATCTTGTTTAAGCTTGCAAAGTGATGTAGTAATCACAGAAAATAACCTTCCTTGTTAAAGGAATGAGTCAAGTATAAGTAATTGAGCTTTAAGTCTCGTTTCGCATCTTGCAGTTTATTTGAGAGTGCTTAAACCTTATGCAGTTGTTCCATAAGAGTTTATCAATTTTCAAAGGGCATTACCTTCTTCTCATTTATGGTTTGGTATTCGCTTTGGTGAGGGCTTGAGCCCTCATTTGTTGACTTTCCCTTATGTTTTTAAGTACATGGCCTAAGTGATAGTTTTCCTTGGTCTTGTGTTCACTTGTGGGTGGCACATGTTTTCCTAGTTGATGAAAATTGATTCCATTCGCTCTTTCTTTTGAGGAAGAATCAATCTATTCGTTTCACCTGAGTCTTTTGAGGTGTTTAAAAATTGTAATTGTGAAAGCGTGGGTTGTAAGTTATTCGATGAGCATTGGAGGGCGAAATAATTTTGTAATATAGTTCTTTGAGAGAGGTCTAACTCAATGGAAGTTTGTCTTATGAGGTTAAACTGATTCCATTGTTACTGACTAGTAGAACCTATAGTGATTGTGATCCAAGATCTTACGGTTCACTTGGGTGGAACATTAGAATTCTTGAAAGTATAGAAATATTGATCAATTTTATAGAGTATACGCAATTTGGTAGTATTGTGAGGCTATGAAAGTTATTCTTGATGATGTGGTTTAATGAGAGTGGAATTACAAAGTAATCGAATCGTCACGTCAATTAATGGGATAATGGAAAATGTTGAGTAATGTCAAGAGTGATTTGGCTTTAAATGAGTAACCTTAGAGTTATAATCTTTGTAAAGGTAAACTGGTCAAGAAAATATTTTCATGATGATGTCGATGAGTAAGTATGTGGGAATTGTGGATTTTCGGGATTTAATCTAAGGATTTTCCTATCTTTTATATGAGAAGTTAGTTGCAAGAGTCTTGGAAGTTAAATGTGGACTTTGCATTGTTATGCTAGAACTTTGAGTCGCCCAAAGATTATGTGTAGAGGAAGTAGAATAAGGGTGGATTGCGAACAGTGGGATGATCGTTGATAACACCCTTACGGTGTAGTCTGAGAAGAGTGTGTGATGTGAAATCGAGATGTTTGTTCTCAAAGGGTTGAGGTGATATGATCGTGTGCAAGATCTAATTTGGGGATACTTTACGGCGCCATCATCAAATGAATTACATCGATAAAGGAAATCGGTTAGAGAATGTTTTGTGATATCATCGAGTCTGTTTCAAAGGTGTAGACAAGGTGTTTGATTTGGGTTTGGCGTTGAGATCACCAAGTTAAAATAACAGTTAGTGTGTTGTGCGATGAATCGGGATTCCAAAAGTTGAGAGAAATTTTATTTCTAAAGGAGAAATTGAGAAAAGATTGTTTCCTCAGTCTGAAACACTCTCTTGATCTTGTATGAGCTATGAGTTTTTGTGGACGTCGTTCGCAATTTGGGTTTGACTTTATGTTGGCTTGTGTGGTTCTTATCTATTCATAAAGAAATGATGGATTTGGTTATTCGAGTGATTTCTCTTTTGGCGATCGTGGTGTTTATTTGCAAATTTTCTAATTTGACGGTGGAAAGACTTTCGTGATAAATCTTGATTCGAATTTGACTCTTTTAGTACCGAGTTGGTAACGTTTGGTTGCGATGAGAGTCCTTGATTTTTAGTTGGGGTTGTTGTTGTTTTGCTAGTAGATGATGAGATAGAATTGGGGTCGAATTACATTTTAAGAAGGGTAGAATGTAATACCCCAAAATTAAATCGGAGAGAATAATTAAATCGGAGAGAATAATTAAAATCGGGAATATTTCTTTTAGCAAAGCAATTGAACAGGAGAAAGAGGGGTTTTAATGTAATACTCCAATTTATTCTCTGAAAGCGTTCAAAGAAATTAGACATAAAAAGGGTTTCTGCTTTTTTGGCAACTTGGGCCTTAGGCCTTGGCCCAGAGGCCCATGAGGGTCGGCCACCAATAAAAGGAAGGGGAAAACCCTAGATGCACTGTAGCTACAGTGCGCCAAGATGTATCACGATTCTTGTAGCACACCTCTCCTCCATGGTGGTGCCCCCTCCATTGGTGCCTCTCTTCCTCGCCGTCGGTGCTCCTGCTGCCGATCAAGTGAAGAAAGGAGAGGAGATCAACCGTGGGGAGAGTTCATCATATTGCTGCGATTCTACAAGGGTAACGTCCGCGTGTTCTTCGTTGTTTGATACGTAATAGTTGCGGTTGATGTCGTTTGGTAGATTGATTTGCGTCGGTTTAATAGATCGCGTTTGTCCAGATTATTGCACGGTCAGTTTCGTGTGTTTAGAGGCCGAATTAGGAGTTTTGGTCTCCTAGAGTTATGTAGATAATGTTCTTAGCTTTCAGTGGCCGCCAAGAACGCCAAAATCCGATTAACGGTTAGAAAGTTATGAATTATTTAGTGCCACTGTCTGGTTAATCTGTCAACATCCTGACAGTCTGTAGAAAACTGAGTTAATCTATTAGTTAAAGACGAAATCAGAGGATCTCAATATAACGAAAATTGTAGTTAATTTCCATACCTTTTAAGAGAGATAAAGAACGCAAGATTTGGAATTTCGTAGCAAAAGTTATGATTGTTTTAGTGTACTGTCTAGAGAAGCCGACGTGAAAATTGTTGTTCTATAGTTTGGCTTGGTAGGGGCTGTAGATGGCATAATCAAAGGGCTCCCCAACTAAGTTTATTTGGGTAATTTAATTACCTTTCCAGAAAGTCTGAGAACACCTCATTTGGACTCCTGATCAGAAAGTTATGTATTTTAGAAGTTGACTATCCGCAGTGATGACCAAAGCGATCGCTAGAAATTGGAAGATTGGAAACGCTTGGGAGATTAGCGAGTTCGTTTGTGTTATTATTTATGCTTTTGATCCAGTATGTTGGTCTTAGATTGGGGTTATCTTTATGTTCAGGTGGGAGCGTGATCCCGAGGCGATGCCCTCTTAGCGTCCACCGTTCTCGCACGGTTGAGGCAAGTATTCGGGTTATAGCATATTTATGCTTGTATCTTGAAGTGTTTGTGTTTTGCTCGTAATAGCCATGCATGAATGTTAATGTGATGAGTTTCCATTTATCTTGATGAATGCTAGTTATAGTTAAAGTTGATGTTATTGTGATGAGTTCCAATTTTATCTAGTGAATGCAAGTACTACGATTGGAGAATATGTATGAATGTTTGATAGAAGTTGCTAGTACTTTGATGCGTACTAATCATGCAAGGTTGATAGTGTGACATGTATGATTAAGGATGGTAAATATTTGAGATATGATTAATTATTATTCATGAAGGATTGTTCATGTTTGCTAGTATTATGAATATATGTGCTATTCATGGATACTAGAATGCTAAGAATGTCAATGATGAGGAATGCTAGAAGTATGAATAAGTTTATTCATGCACGTCGTTGTTGTGAATCCATATGTATGATGGTTTAAAGTTTTGTTCATGTGCATCATGCAATCATATTGGAGGATTGGTCACGTGGTGACTATGCATGTTCGAGGTCCCCGTCATGTAGATGGCGGGCAGGTCCCCACATTCGTGGAATGTGGGCAATGAATAAAGAGGTCCCCATCATAGAGATGATGGGCAAAGGTCCCTATACATGTGGTGTATAGGCTCTTGGTCCTGTGCGGAGGGACGAGCAAGGGTATACATCGACGGATGTATACCCGCATTCGGTAAAATGCGAAAAGAGATAAAGTTCAAAAGGTGCATTGCATTGATCGCATTCCATGAGTATGAAAGCTATGATTAGTGTAACGTTATTATGGATCATTGTTGCTATGCTTGTGTTCTTGTTTATAGCCTTGTTGATACTTGCTGAGTCTTTGGGCTCACCCTTGCTTTGATATGTTTTAGGTACAAGCGGCAGGAGCGACATGCATGGGAGGAGTAGATGTTGGATGCACTCACTACCTCACGACCATAAGCGTTTGCCATTTAATTACACATCAAGATTAAGTAAACTGTTTGAGAATCACTCATAGATGGTTTTGAGTATTTATGTTAATTGTGATAATGAGAATAGCAAGTCTGGATTTTGTTTATTCGATCATCTTGCAAGCTTGTGTAACCTTGATTATGAAGATATTGATAAGTGTCATGATTAATTGTTGGAACCTCGGTATTGTTGACTATACAAAGGAGGTTTTGCCGAAAATTTGTAATTGGTCTTAGTTTAGTTTAGTCTAATTTAATTTTAGTAGCATTCCGTGCTCAATCTTTGAGATGGGGTGTTACAGGTTGGTATCAGGCGGGCTTTAGGTCCGTGGTTAATAGAAAAATATTAAATTGACACACTGCACGATGAGGTGGGGTTGGGAATTACATTGCTTCAGCATTATCATTTGTTATGTTTCATTTGTTGAGCAATTCTAGAATTGCCTCTGTCTTTCTTGTTGATAATCTATTAAATGATATGTTATGATATTCTATATCTATGAATCTATTCTATGATTGCCATGAGATGATCATGTATAATCATATTTGATTATATTGTTTATGCGTGTCGGTAATGGTTGTTAAGAAGTGGAGGTCGTGGTTGTGGCCTTGGACTTTGTGCAGTTTTACCACCGTTCGTGGTAGACAAATAGAGTAGTTACCCGAATACCATAGTTGCGAGGAGTTGAGCGTGAGTTGTTTTAGAAAGATGTTTTCCTTCTTGACCTCAAATCTTGGCAAATTCTTGTTTTGTGGTGGATGATGATTTTCTCTTGTGTTCGTGGTTCATGGTAATGGTTGTGTTTCAATGGTCTCTAATGGTTCTCTGAAACAAGTATTGTTTTTCGATTGTTGAGTTGTCTTTACTACTTGTGATCGTCCTCAATTGGCATTCTTGATAATTCCATGGTTGTTTCTTCTTTCTCATTGGAAAAGAATGACTCATGTATTCGTTTGAAAGTTTGGGTAATGAGAGTTTCTGTTGCAAGTTTGTTAACATGAGAAAACTTTGGCTCTATGTATTTCTTTTGGATTATTCCGAGTGATGAAGTTTAATGTATCTCTTTTCTGTTGGAAATTGCTAAAATCCTTTTCTGATGCCTTGTTATGGTTAAATCAAAGATTGTAATCAAATAACTTGATATGGTATAGGTATCAAGTTGAGTCATTGGTATGGTGAATAATTAATATTAATTAGTAACCTTGGAAGTGAAATTGATTAGGATGATGTTGTCTTTTCTAGTTCTTGATGAGCGGTATATATGAGTAGTGATTGAGAGATATCAAGAAGTATGGAACCTTGATAAACTAGTCCGGTCATTAAAACTGTTTAGGTTGTTAAACTTGTTGGGTTCTTTGGTTCCCATGGATTAATTTAATTGTGTGGAAAGGAAAATTAGAGGGAATACCAGATTTACATATTCCCTAGTATGATTAGTTATTAGAATTGTGTACAACCGGTTGAATGGATTGAATATCGGTGGATCTAGAAATTATGGGAGGAGTTCTATGTAGTTCTTCTATGTAGGATGACGATGAATTTGGTTGTAGTGTTGTTGAGACTCTTGATCGATAGAATATTTCGATTTTTGAAGTTTTAGTGTATTTTTTTGAAATCCAATGTGAGGAGGAAGAGTTGAATATGTGCTTGTTAATATCCATGTGATTTGGGAAGGAAAGTAGGTAGCAACTATATTTCATAACGGCATTGATAACAACAAGGGTTGTCGATATAAGCTGTTGTGTGTTGAAGTTTGATAATGAGCATCGCTAAAAGTTGAACTGATATGATATAATAGGTGGCTTATGCCCACATGATTGTGAAATAATTGGATGAAATTGTGTCCTTGATGAAAGGGTTTTGGTAGGAGCTTTTCAATTGGGTAGTAGACCCTTCTAAACTTAAGAAGTTGATGTAGTGATGTTGTATGATTTTGGTATACTCTCATTTTGAAGATGGGATGAAAAGGCGTTATGGAACAAATTGGTGAAAGTTTGGGGCTTTCTAATTGAATAGTTGATAATAAATATTCATGTTCAGTATATTATTATTGATGTTAGTAAGATTATCTGCAAGAGATTGTGACTTGTGTGTGGTGATGATTCTTTTAGAAATAAAGAAATTTGATCGTCTTTCGTAACTTGGATTTTGTAGAAGTGTTTCGAGTTTTGCGAAGGTGATTAATTGGATCGCTTGAGTTATGTGGTGATTGAGTTGCTTTGAGCAAAGTGACATGTTGAAAGATTTTATTAGTTCTTAAGTTGTTCCTACGATTTGGTCTTAAGAGCTTATCTTGTTTAAGCTTGCAAAGTGATGTAGTAATCACAGAAAATAACCTTCCTTGTTAAAGGAATGAGTCAAGTATAAGTAATTGAGCTTTAAGTCTCGTTTCGCATCTTGCAGTTTATTTGAGAGTGCTTAAACCTTATGCAGTTGTTCCATAAGAGTTTATCAATTTTCAAAGGGCATTACCTTCTTCTCATTTATGGTTTGGTATTCGCTTTCAGTAGGGCTTGAGCCCTCGACTGTTGACTTTCCCTTATGTTTTTTCGAGTACATGGCCTAAGTGATAGTTTTCCTTGGTCTTGTGTTCACTGTGGGTGGCACATGTTTTCCTAGTTGATGAAAATTGATTCCATTCGCTCTTTCTTTTGAGGAAGAATCAATCTATTCGTTTCACCTGAGTCTTTTGAGGTGTTTAAAAATTGTAATTGTGAAACTGTGGGTTGTAAGTTATTCGATGAGCATTGGAGGACGAAATAATTTTGTAATATAGTTCTTTGAGAGAGGTCTAACTCAATGGAAGTTTGTCTTATGAGGTTAAACTGATTCCATTATTACACTAGTAGAACCTATAGTGATTGTGATCCAAGATCTTCGGTTCACTTGGGTGGAACATTAGAATTATGAAAGTATAGAAATATTGATCAATTTTATAGAGTATCGCAATTTGGTAGTATTGTGAGGCTATGAAAGTTATTCTTGATGATGTGGTTTAATGAGAGTGGAATTACAAAGTAATCGAATCGTCACGTCAATTAATGGGATAATGGAAAATGTTGAGTAATGTCAAGAGTGATTTGGCTTTAAATGAGTAACCTTCTGAGAGTTATAATCTTTGTAAAGGTAAACTGGTCAAGAAAATATTTTCATGATGATGTCGATGAGTAAGTATGTGGGAATTGTGGATTTTCAGGGATTTAATCTAAGGATTTTCCTATCTTTTATATGAGAAGTTAGTTGCAAGAGTCTTGGAAGTTAAATGTGGACTTTGCATTGTTATGCTAGAACTTTGAGTCGCCCAAAGATTATGTGTAGAGGAAGTAGAATAAGGGTGGATTACGACAGTGGGATGATCGTTGATAACACCCTTCCGGTGTAGTCTGAAGAGTGTGTGATGTGAAATCAGAGATGTTTGTTCTCAAAAGGGTTGAGGTGATATGATCGTGTGCAAGATCTAATTTGGGGATACTTTCGAGCGCCATCATCAAATGAATTACACAAGAAGGAAATCGGTTAGAGAATGTTTTGTGATATCATCGAGTCTGTTTCAAAGGTGTAGACAAGGTGTTTCGATTTGGGTTTGGCGTTGAGATCACCAAGTTAAGAGTAACAGTTAGTGTGTTGTGCGATGAATCGGGATTCCAAAAGTTGAGAGAAATTTTATTTCTAAAGGAGAAATTGAGAAAAGATTGTTTCTCAGTCTTCAAACACTCTCTTGATCTTGTATGAGCTATGAGTTTTGACTGACGTCGTTCGCAATTTGGGTTTGACTTTATGTTGGCTTGTGTGGTTCTTATCTATTCATAAAGAAATGATGGATTTGGTTATTCGAGTGATTTCTCTTTTGGCGATCGTGGTGTTTATTTGCAAATTTTCTAATTTGACGGTGGAAAGACTTTCGTGATAAATCTTCGATTCTGAATTTGACTCTTTTAGTACCGAGTTGGTAACGTTTGGTTGCGATGAGAGTCCTTGATTTTTAGTTGGGGTTGTTGTTGTTTTGCTAGTAGATGACGAGATAGAATTGGGTCGACTGCTTTAAGGAGGGTAGAATGTAATACCCCAAAAATTAAATCGGGAGAGAATAATTAAATCGGGAGAGAATAATTAAAATCGGGGAATATTTCTTTTAGCAAAGCAATTGAACAGGAGAAAGAGGGGTTTAATGTAATACTCCAATTTATTCTACTGAAAGCGTTCAAAAGAAATTAGACATAAAAAGGGGGTTTCTGCTTTTTCTGCAACTTGGGCCTTAGGCCTTGGCCGGAGGCCCATGAGGGTCGACCACCAATAAAAGGAAGGGGAAAACCCTAGATGCACTGTAGCTACAGTGCCGCCTTACCATATCACGATTCTGTAGCACACCTCTCCTCCATGGTGGTGCCCCCTCCATTGGTGCCTCTCTTCCTCGCCGTCGGTGCTCCTGCTGCCGATCAAGTGAAGAAAGGAGAGAGATCAACTTCGTGGGAGAGTTCATCATATTGCTGCGATTCTACAAGGGTAACGTCACGTGTTCTTCGTTGTTTGATACGTAATAGTTGCGGTTGATGTCGTTTGGTAGATTGATTTGCGTCGGTTTAATAGATCGCGTTTTGTCCAGATTATTGCACGGTCAGTTTCGTGTGTTTAGAGGCCGAATTAGGAGTTTTGGTCTCCTAGAGTTATGTAGATAATGTTCTTAGCTTTCAGTGGCCGCCAAGAACGCCAAAATCCGATTAACGGTTAGAAAGTTATGAATTATTTAGTGCCGCTGTCTGGTTAATCTGTCAACATCCTGACAGTCTGTAGAAAACTGAGTTAATCTATTAGTTAAAGACGAAATCAGAGGATCTCAATATAACGAAAATTGTAGTTAATTTCCATACCTTTTAAGAGAGATAAAGAACGCAAGATTTGGAATTTCGTAGCAAAAGTTATGATTGTTTTAGTGTACTGTCTAGAGAAGCCGACGTGAAAATTGTTGTTCTATAGTTTGGCTTGGTAGGGGCTGTAGATGGCATAATCAAAGGGCTCCCCAACTAAGTTTATTTGGGTAATTTAATTACCTTTCCAGAAAGTCTGAGAACACCTCATTTGGACTCCTGATCAGAAAGTTATGTATTTTAGAAGTTGACTATCCGCAGTGATGACCAAAGCGATCGCTAGAAATTGGAAGATTGGAAAACGCTTGGGAGATTAGCGAGTTCGTTTGTGTTGTTATTTATGCTTTTGATCCAGTATGTTGGTCTTAGATTGGGGTTATCTTTATGTTCAGGTGGGAGCGTGATCCCAGGGGCAGTGCCCTCTTCGCGTCCACCGTTCTCGCACGGTTGAGGCAAGTATTCGGGTTATAGCATATTTATGCTTGTATCTTTGAGAGTGTTTGTGTTTTGCTCGTAATAGCCATGCATGAATGTTAATGTGATGAGTTTCCATTTATCTTGATGAATGCTAGTTATAGTTAAAGTTGATGTTATTGTGATGAGTTCCAATTTTATCCTAGTGAATGCAAGTACTCTGATTCAGAGAATATGTATGAATGTTTGATAGAAGTTGCTAGTACTTTGATGCGTTCTAACCATGCAAGGTTGATAGTGTGACATGTATGATTAAGGATGGTAAATATTTGAGATATGATTAATTATTATTCATGAAGGATTGTTCATGTTTGCTAGTATTATGAATATATGTGCTATTCATGGATACTAGAATGCTAAGAATGTCAATGATGAGGAATGCTAGAAGTATGAATAAGTTTATTCATGCACGTCGTTGTTGTGAATCCATATGTATGATGGTTTAAAGTTTTGTTCATGTGCATCATGCAATCATATTGGAGGATTGGTCACGTGGTGACTATGCATGTTCGAGGTCCCGTCATGTAGATGACGGGCTTGAGGTCCCACATTCGTGGAATGTGGGCAATGAATAAAGAGGTCCCCATCATAGAGATGATGGGCAAAGGTCCCTATACATGTGGTGTATAGGCTCTTGGTCCCTGTGCGGAGGGCACGAGCAAGGGTATACATCGACGGATGTATACCCGCACACGGTAAAATGCGAAAGAGATAAAGTTCAAAGGTGCATTGCATTGATCGCATTCCATGAGTATGAAAGCTATGATTAGTGTAACGTTATTATGGATCATTGTTGCTATGCTTGTGTTCTTGTTTATAGCCTTGTTGATACTTGCTGAGTCTTTGGGCTCACCCTTGCTTTGATATGTTTTAGGTACAACTGGCAGGAACGACATGCATGGGAGGGAGTAGATGTTGGATGCACTCACTACCTCACGACCATAAGGCGTTTGCCATTTAATTACACATCAAGATTAAGTAAACTGTTTGAGAATCACTCATAGATGGTTTTGAGTATTTATGTTAATTGTGATAATGAGAATAGCAAGTCTGGATTTTTGTTTATTCGATCATCTTGCAAGCTTGTGTAACCTTGATTATGAAGATATTGATAAGTGTCATGATTAATTGTTGGAACCTCGGTATTGTTGACTATACAAAGGAGGTTTTTAGAAAATTTGTAATTGGTCTTAGTTTAGTTTAGTCTAATTTAATTTTAGTAGCATTCGGGCTCAATCTTTGAGATGGGGTGTTCTGACCACCATCTCTGAATTTTCTAAAGACTTAGCTTTTGTCGAACCCAGGAGCGAAGGATCCGAATTCGTCGTGTTCAAACATCGGTCCAGAATTCCCTCATTTTCGTGTGACAGCCTCACAAAATGGATATCACATTCATATCACGAAATTGTAAATGACATTAAGTAAATAATTGTTTAATACAAATGAGTCTTCTTGAATAACAACATCAAATAACAAATGATAAACACAAAGAAATGAAACATATAATAGAGGTGAGCCACCTACGATCGATGCGCCACGAACCGCAATCATCCGGTCAAAAGGCCTACTCGTCCACAAAATGGATCCTCACACGAAATCGTAAATGGTAAATAATTGTTTAAGAAATCTTCTCAAATGAATAAGATTTATTCCACACGATGCGACAGGATGAGCACAACTTCCGTGCTCGCAAGTTACACCACAACATTGAATTAAAATGCATGCATAAGGTAACAAGTGAGTATGGCAGGGGTTGTTTTGCATAAACAACATTTTCAGTGTAAATGACCATAGTAATTTCTAAGGCAGTTTTATATTAAGACTAAAATCATATTTTAAAATAAAAATATTACAATGTGGATAACCTCCAATGATTTAGTGAAGGATCCCCTCCTAACACTTGGCTCCCCGCCCAATTTTTCATAAGGATTAACCATCCTCAGCATTTAATAAAGCATTTAAAAACCAAAAATAATTCTAACTTTAAGTGGCCCTGCTAGCATGTCCATGACTGCGGACGCGGCTATTCGAATAGTTTCTACTCTGCAGAGTTGGTACAACTTTACCCACACGAGGTGACATGCTCGTTATGTCAGCCAATTCACGCTTCCGTAGTCATGTGACTGAGCAATTACCATGAGGCCTTTACAATGTTCTTCCCTAGTGTATTCATGCCCGCTAAGGTTTCGCCCTTTGGACTAACTTAGTCCTCAAAAAGCCTCTTGCGCCAAGTGGGAATGAAACGTCTAACCGACACCCACATAATCACATGACATAAATACACTATAACATCACAAATTAATTAGCCAGATCCTGCCCATACAGAACATGTGGTAGTACGAAAGGGCATAGCAATAAGCGGCTCAAAGACCGGTCCTCAATTGACTTGGGCGTCATTCCTACAACCCATGGGCCTTAATCTTAACCAGATCAATCCCGTGCATAAACCTGCACCCACCATTCCGACCATTTTGCCCAAGTCCAAACCCATTTTTGATTTTATTTTGAATAAAACTCTATTTATAAATCCATGTGGTAAGACAATACCACAATGTCAAGTTTGAAAAAAAATTGTAAGAAATTTGGTGAAAACCCTCCCAAATTATATAAGTGTGAACTAATCCTGGCTAAGCATATGTTTAATTTTGATAATATCTTGCCTATGGTATCAAGGTAGTCAGATACAACATTCAAATTGGCCATACAATAAAACATGGGGGTAACTATACATAAAACAGGACATTAAAGTATTTATACAAATATATGCATGCAATAAAGAATTTAAAAACTGAAAATAACTTAAAATACTAGGGGCAATATGGTCAATGGTGTAACTTTCCTTCGTTGATGTCTTGGATTCTAAATCTTCAGATTGGTCGAATTCTCCGTAGTCGTCGAAGTCTAAAGGCGAAAATTACGACAAATTCAATATTCAAATTCAAATAAATTCAAAAACATAGATCAAAATAACTCCAAATTGAAATATTTTGGTTTAGTTAGCTAGATTATAATTTTATATAAATTTTGCAATTTGAATCACCCAATTTGGAGTTCATATGCAAAAGTTATGAATTTTAGAAGTTTTAGACCTAAATCTGAAATTTAATTGAATTTCCTGAATTATTTTTCTACTGAAAATCTATTTATTGCGCAATGTTGACGCCAGCGAGGATTTTTCGAAATTTAAATAAATTAAAAGAATTTCTGGCACGTGGGGCCCACATGTCGGTCTCACGATTTATGTGGACCGAGTCTACGGTGGAGCGGCGTGTGAAGTGCGTGGCTCGCCACGCAGCGACCACGTGGATCGCCACATGGCGGCCACGCACGCATTCGCGTCGCGAGGTGGCGCTGGTGGCGCCACGATGGCGTGCCACGCCGCCGGACGGGGGCGGCGCTCGGAGACCAACGAACCGGCGATCGGCGGCGTCTCACCGGCGACGGGAGGTACCAAAAGAGAGGGCATGCGAAGGGGAACTCGGTGCGCTACCTGGCGACGGAGGGGCGCGGCGAGGTGGTCGGCGGCGAGCGAAGAAGCGACGGCGAGGTTCGGCTGCGGCGGCGAGATCCGCCGCTCCGGGAAGGCGACGCGAGCACCGGGTGCGCGAGGTCGCGGCGAAGACGATGGTGGTGTCGACGATGGCGATGAAATCGGTGGCGGAAGCTTGAAGCTTGGCGGCGACGGAAACTCAGATTCCGGCGAGCTTACGGCGAGAGAGGGAGAGTGGGTGGTGGCTTCGAGTTCGAGTGAAGAGGGCTCCGGTGCTCCCTTTATAGGGGCGGAAGGTCCGGAGCGCGTGGAGGAGGTGGGGCGTGGCGGCGGCGGTTTGGCGTTCGTGGGTAAAACCGACGCGAAGAAGGGGGAAGAAGGTGGGAAGTGGGGCGGTTGGAGACGGGGAAGCAGTTGCGCACGACCATGAGGGGAGAGAGAGAGGAAAAGGCGACGAAATCGGAGCTTCCCCGGACTCGGTCATGGCGGCAGTTGCGCGAGGCGACGCGGAGAAGAAGGGCGCGGGAACGATGAGCACGGCCCGTTGGATTTCGATCCAACGGCCGGAAACGTGCGGGGTGAGGAGAGAGGAAGGGGGCGGCGCGTGCGGCTGTTGGATCTCGATCCAACGGTTGAGAGGAAGGGAGTGCAGGCCGACGTGTTGAACGGGCTGGGCTGAGGTTTTGGGTTTCGGCCCAAAACCGGATTTTGTTTTTCTTTTGCTTTTCCATTTGTTTTAATCCTGATAATTCATTTAGGCTTTAGAAAATAGTAAAATAATTCCAAAAATTATGGAAAAATTCACAGAAATTCCCATACTTATTTTAGACTTAATAAATTATTTCCAACTTAATGTTGGCTTTTAATTTTGCAAATAAATTTGTTTTGACTTTAAAATATTTATAAAAAGCTTTTAAAATTTCAGAAAATTCTACAAAGATACATAAATTTTAATTTTTACTGAAATTTGAAAATTAGGCTGTTATATTGAATCACTGGTATACCGAGGTAATACTCCCCCCTTAATCCCTATCTCTACTCCCTCCCCCCTAATGCTTTGTGATGATATGAACTGAGAGTTTAGGCCACTATGAGGGTATGGGTTGTGATATGTGGGTATTTTGGATGTGCCATGAAATGGATGAATGTAGACAGATGGCTCAAAGTGATGTGTTCTTGATTGATCCCAACATTGGTGGGGAGAAGGGTGGGCTACTTGTGTCGATTCTGTCAGTTGGAAATGGCAACAGGGTGGTCTTCCTCCTGTTGGTCTCGGTGGTCGTTGCGGTTCAAATGCCGCCACCGGTGTCGCCCTTGCTCTTCAACTTCTCCTACCTCCTGGCTCCCTTCTTCCTTCTCTATGCTTCTTGCCTCCTTCTGCTCCCTTCCTGATGTGGTCTTGGGCTTGGGGTGCAGTGGGTGATGGATGATGGGGATGTTGCTCTACTCTTGTGGGTTGCTTGCAAGCAATGATGGGGTAACTCTGAGCTTGCTTTGGGCTCTTGCTCTTGCTGGCTATGTGGCTTTGCTCCAAGCCTTGAGATGAACCGAATGCAGGAGGGGGAATGCTTGTGTGCTTATATTGAGAGAGGATCCTGGTGTGCATCCCCTGGTACTTAAGCCGCACTTCCTCCTAAAAATCCTAGCTACCACCAAACAAGCCCCCCTCTCCTCCTCCCCTCCTCCTCGCCGCTGCCGACGGTGGCTGGCCAGCGGCGGCGGTGGGGCTTCTTCTCCTCTGTGATGGTGCCTGATCTGCATCGTGCTCCCGACGCCCGACATCTGTCTGTTGATTTTCAATGGTATGGACTTTCGTCCGGGTTGGATCTGGGGGCCTTCTCCGCCGGCTCGTCTTCGAGCGTGGCGATTCGGGGCCCTTCTCCGCTGGCTTCTTTTAGTGGCGCGGCTTCGTCAATGGCATGACGACGTAGGTGGTGCGGCGCAGATCCAGATTTGCAACAGTTAGTAGAGAGATCACGATGGCTTAGTGGCGGTGGCTTGTGCGGCGCTCGACTCCTCCCTGGTAGACGGCTTTTAACCGGCCGACATGTGGGCTACGGTGGGCGTCGCCTTCCTTTGGTGCTGGCGACGGTTAGCCGTTGGGGATGTTGCGACATCGTCTTGGTAATCTGGCCTTCATTGGTTGGATCCAGTGACGAGATCATGCTGTGGCGTAGTCTTAGAGCGCTGGTACCTTCGATCCAGTGTGAAAACTCTTGAGCTGGCCTTCTTTGGTTGGATCCGGCAATGACGTCGACCTAAGCGGCGTTACCTTCTTAAAGGCATTGCTTTGGAGAACCGATACCTAAGCTCCAGAGTGAAAACTCCTGATCTAACCTTCGGTGGTTGGATCCGGCGATGACAACGTGAGTCATATCCCTTCTTGGAGGCGTCGCTATGGAGACTGACCCATCATCACCTCTTTGCTACGCAACTGCTGTTCGCGTGTGGACGATCTCCTGGTTGGTTCCGGAGGTGGGGCTAGGTGGGTTTTTTTAGGCTAGCCTTTGCATGACAATTTGTTTGTCATTGTTGGCTTTTGGCCGTTTTTTGTTTTAAGCTTTTAGCTGATGGTGGGTGTAATGAATGTGTGCATCCCTAGCTAGTGCAGAGACTGGGAGTTGTACTTCCATTATCTAAAAATGCCCTGGTACTGTTCATTCTGAAAATGCCCTTGCCCTATCCAAAATCCCCTCACATGGCACTATTCCACTATGGTCCATTGGGTAAATAATTACTATTTGAGGGATTATCTGTGGTCGGGTAATTCGGTATACGTGGGTGTTGGATTCTAATGAAACCCACGAAAGTGTAGCGCCCACTTTTTGAGTCTTTTGAATCTTTTCAAAAATAAAAAGAACTATTTGGTTTATTGGTTTTCTAAAGCTTAAAACTGGAAATTTTAAAAGTGACGTAATTAACTAACTCAACTTCAACTAATTTGTTTTGGTTCAGCTTCGTGTTTGTTGAAGCTTCCTAGTTTTCTGTCTCCTTTGTTTGTCCTTCTATCCCTAGTTCAAACCTCCTGGCTCTTCTTAAGCTCGGGTTTGTGTTTCAAGCGTCCTTATTGTCCGTAATTGAATTTAGGTTTGAATTCCTCCTTTTCAGTTCTATCCCTTTTCCCTTTTTGGACCCTCCTTTCTCTCAGTCTTAACCTCCTCTTAGGTCAAGACCTCCCTTTAGTTGGACCTCCTTGGCCGCTTCAGCGCGCCAATCCAATCCCATGTGCCCTCCTCCCTTCTGGGCCCTTGACTCTGTTGATTCTGCTAGATATTCGAAAGGATTTTGATATCTATTATGATACTTCCGTCAAGGATTATGGTGCGCCCTGATGCAAGAAGGAAGAGCTATCGCTTATGCATCAAGGCAATTAAGACCTCTTGAGGAGAATTATCCTACCCATGATCTGGAATTAGCCGTCGTAGTACACGCCTTAAAGATTTGGCGTCATTACCTCATCGGTAATCGCTGTGAAGTTTACACAGATCATAAAAGTCTAAATATATCTTCACTCAGTCAGATTTGAACATGAGACAGAGAAGATGGTTGGAATTGATCGAGGATTATAATCTTGGAATCCACTACCATCCTGGTAAAGCCAATGTAGTTGGAGATGCTCTGAGTTGTAAGAGCTACTGTAATGCTTTGGGGGTAAAGGAAAATTGCCCAGAACTTTATGAAGGATTTTAGAAGCTGAAGCTAGAAGTTGTATCTGAGGGATTTGTGGCCAGTTTGGAGGTACAGTCTACGTTGGGGAGGTAGATTCGGGAGGCGCAACCGAGGATCCCGTGCTGTCAGATATCAAGCTCAAAATGGATGAAGGGAAATTTAAAGATTTCACCAGAGATGATCAAGGTGTACTTTGGATTAATGGACGTATCTGTGTACCAGATGTTGATGGTCTAAGGCAGCTAATGTTAAAGGAAGCCCATGACTCAAAGTATTCGATTCACCCTGAAAGTACTAAGATGTACCAGGATGTTAAGAATAAATTTTGGTGACTAAATTTGAAGCGAGAAGTCACAGAGTTCGTTGCCTTGTGCAACGTATGTCAGAAAGTAAAGGCAGAACATTAGAGACCAGCAGGTTTGTTACAACCACTGAAGATTCCGAGTGGAAGTGGGAAGAGATCGAATGGATTTCATTACCGGCTTACCCAAAACTCAATCCGGTTACAATTCGATTTGGGTAATAGTTGATCGCTTGACTAAAGTGGCCCACTTCTTGCCAGTCAAAACCACTTACTCAGGAGACCGCCTTGCGGAGCTGTATATGTCAAGAATTGTTAGTTTGCATGGTGTGCCCAAGAAGATAGTGTCAGATCGAGGATCTCAGTTCACCTCTTGTTTCTGGCAGAGTTTGCATGAAGCATTAGGAACCCACCTGAATTTCAGTACTGTGTATCATCCCTAGACAGACAGATGGACAGACTAAAAGGGTTAATCAAATATTATAGGATATGTTGAGGGCTTATGCTCTAGTTAATGCTACCAGATGGGATAAAAGTTTACCGTATGCAGAATTCTCGTACAACAACAGTTATCAAACTAGCCTGCAAATGTCACCATTTGAAGCTTTGTATGGTTGTGCCTGCCGAACCCCGTTGAATTGGTTAGAAACAGCTGAACGTTTAGTATTCGGGCGAGATATTATTTAGGAAGCAGAAGAGTAAGTGGTCATGATCAGAGAAAGATTGAAGATAACTCAGTCCAGGCAGAAGAGCTATGCTGATAATCGTCGCCGTGACCTCAGCTTTGAACCGAAGATTTCGTGTATCTTCGAGTTACTCCACTCATAGGTGTCAAAAGGTTTCATGCCAAAGGGAAGCTTGCCCCTAGGTATGTTGGTCCGTTCAAGATTTTGGATCACCGTGAAGAAGTTGCTTATCAGTTGGAGCTACCGCAGTCGTTAGTAGGAGTACATAATGTTTTTTTATGTCTCGCAGTTGAAGAAGTGTTTTCGTGTGCTAGAGGAATAAGCCCCATTGGAATCAATTAACTTGAAAGAGGATCTCACTTACAAGGAGTAGCCAGTCAAGATTTTGGATGTCGCAGAACGCCGCACCAAAAGCAAGACTGTTCGTTTTTGCAAAGTTCAATGGAGCAACCACTCGGAAGGAGAAGCAACGTGGTAGCGTGAAGAAGAGCTAAAAGCCGAGTTTCCTAGCCTTTTCCCCAACTAGCTAGCATTTCGGGGTCGAGATTCCTTTAAGGGGGTAGGTTTGTAACATCCGAATTTTCTGAGTTTTAAAAATCTTTTAAATAGTTAGTAGGAAGAAAATTCACCATTTGGATTTTATTTGAATTTAATTCAAAGCTTAAACATGGACTTTAGTGTTAAAACAATTTAATATGATTAAACTCAACAACAACAAGTGTCAAAATTATTTTATTTGGATTCTATGTGCTCAGATATATTTTCTAGATTTTTTTTGAGTTCATTTGTTATTTGCTATTGCTTATTTGAATTTCCAGTATTTTCTAAAATAGAAAACTTATTTTAAAATCTCAAAAATCCTTTTGGGCCAAAATCCAGCCCAAACCTCCTTTGGCCCAACCCTGTGCAGCCCATCCAGCCCGCGCGCGCGCCCTCTTTCATTGACAAGTGGACCCCGCTTATCAATCTCCCCCTTTCTCTCTCCGCGCGCAGCGTTTCACCCATAGCCATTGAATCTACTTCCAACGGTCCGATGAGATTGGATGATCAGAGGCCCGAACGTCCAAAGCAATGCGAGCCGTCCAATCTGTTTTCAACGGTCCAATGGGGTTTGGACGTTCGGAGGTCCGAACTTCACCGGGGCTTTGGATCGTCTGATTTGTTTAGACGGTCAGATCAAGTTGAGCCTTTGCGTCCGCACCCTTTGTCTCTGACTGGTGGGCCCCCACCATCTATGTCTCCACGCCGCTTTCTTCCTCGCGAAGCCGGGCACCTCGTCCACCATTATTGCATCTCCGAGCCGTCATCGACAACAACGCAAACGCCCCGATTCTTCGCGTGGACCCTGGATTCTAGAAGCCTTATCTCTTCCACACTCGTTTCGGCTGAAATATTATCCAGAATTCGTTTGAATGTCCTATTTCTTCGCACGTTCGTTTTGGACTATTTTGATCCCGGCCGCCTACACGCCACCTCGTGCACGCCCTCGGCCTATAAAAGCCACCCCAAGGATCGCTAGAGCCCACATCACACAGCCCCAACCCTCTCCACCCCTCGAGTTCCAGTGCCACCATAATCTGAGTTTTAGGTTTTTTGTCATCGTCACTCTTTTCTTCGATTGTGCCGCCGTCATCGTCGGCGTGTCATCGTGGACCGCATCGCCATCATCCTCGTCACGTGAGCTACCCGGGGCACCCATCCACATTACCGAGCACCACTGGAGGCCTTGTCCGACAACAACCGTGCCTTCTTCTCTGCTTGAACCTCGCCGCGGCCACCACCGTCCACCTTGACCACCCGAGTTGGTTCAATAGGTGCGCATTACCCTCAACTGCACGTTGGTACAACTTATCGTCGTGACGAGCCGCCGTTCGCCATTGTCCTTGGAACCCGAGTGCCGTCGCCGTCAATCTGACGTGGCATTGCCACGTTAGCGCCAGCTCGCGCCTCTGTGCTGGCGTGTTGCATGTGTGGCGCCACCACAACGCGTGTGTGCCACCTCACCTAAGCCCAGATCCCGATCGGTTTGGTGAACCGAGTTCACCGTGAGTCAAGCCGCTGACGTGTGGGTCCCACATGTCAGAGTTTTTCTTTTTGTTTTATCTTATTCCGAAAGTCCAATGTTGATGTCATCGTTGCACAATAATCCGATTTTCTTCAGATAAATAATTCGGAGATTCTGATAAATTCTAATTTAGGGTTTTCTTTAGATTTCAAAATTCCAAAGCCCATATATTTTGCATCCAAGCTCCGATTGAGCCTATTCAAATTCCTAAATCCATCTAAATTCAAGATATATTTATCTGAGATTTTTATTTAATTTTTAGAAATTATTTTGCCTCTATTATTTATTTGTTTTATTTATTTACTTCGTTTGCGAGTAGACGTCGATACCTTGGGAAGCTTTGTTGAAGAAGGAGTGCCTCAAGATCAAGACCAGTACCTAGACCTTTTTTAAGGCAAGTTATACCTTTGATCATAATGAATCCCAGTTTTCATGAATCCAAGTTTTCTAAAAATACTTTTCTTCAAATTATTGTATTTACTTTAAGTATGTATTTAAATGCTTTTGGGTATAGTTATTATCCAATCTGTTATATCCACTTTGTCTTTGTATTTCATAATCTCTTATCACCCTAGATTGGTTTATTTAGTTGGTATTATTGTAGCACCAACGTGGGTTGGTTAGATGCGATTAGATTGCTTAGCCATGCTACGAGTCACCACCTCATGTGAGTTGCAATTATAAACTTGACTAAGTGATTATGGAACTATGTGATAAAACTGTGTGTACTGTGTGCTACTACTTTGTGATAGCATGTGTTGCACTTAACCAACAAGGTGGGAAAGGATTTAGACTAAGGCAAATGATGGATATTGTGTGATATGGTGGAAGCTATGTGCATGGGATTTAATCTGTGTGACATAGTTAGATTTTGGCTGTCTTGTCTTGGTCAATTAAGGACTTAACTTTGTGCGCCATTGAACTGAGCCTTACTGTACGACCACATGCCTGATGGGACAGGCCTAACTTAGTAAGTTATGGAATCTTTGCATTGACAACTCAGGCTGTAGGTTAGGCTCTGTGTAAGGATAGAGGTGTGTACCGCTGTGGTAGGGTGCACATCGCGGGACGATTCGTCGCATCGCTGTCCAACGGTGTGTGTTATGCCAAGGCACTGTGTTAGGATTGGCGTAGCGGTTAAGCACACTGGGAGTGTCAATGTTTGAGATGAAGTTTCTGAAACGTTTTGTTATGATTAGTGCTAGCTACACTGGTCGTGTCGTGTGGATAAAGTGTACAAACTCTACAGAGTGTAAATTAATCTATTCGAATAGACGCGTCCGCGGTCATGGACATGCTCGGGGATTTCACACGAGTGGTAGTTTTCATAAAATGTTTGGGATGGGAGCTGTGTGATTTAAGTCATATGGATGTGTGAAATAACCTATTTAGCTTTGTGTCTTGTGAAAATAACTGTCAAATTATTATTGTTATTGTTTTGAATTATGTTTTCAATCTATTATTGTATTCAATCGCAAATATTGCATTTGCGCAAAAGAACCACAGAAGTCATTTCTTTGGAATAAGCCTGCATCTATAAATTGCATTCTGTGGTATGACTTACGAATACGGTTGTGTACTCACGCTTGTTGTAAAACTTGTGCCAAAACCTTCAGAACCGGAGGAGTCTTCATCTGCTTTCGAGGAGGAATTCAACGAAGATTGCCGATCTTTATGGTCTGGATCCCAGTTGACAGCCTGTGGTGATTGATGGGATCCCCGTTGGAGTTATTTCTATTCCACTGCTATTTATTCTCTATTAGCCCTGCGCGGTTCAATAAGTTGTAAACTCGACCATAAGGTCAAAACCCTTATTTGTTATTCAAATTAAACGTTTACTCTATTAATCACTTGTGTGGATCAATATTCACCTATGTTGACACAGTGTGCACTAGCGTGATCCTGGACTAGTGCATTATACACGGGGGTCCATAATCGCATTTTTGGATCCCGACACTCAACCTCTCCGAGAACTGGCCCGTTGTCCGCAAGGCCACCGAGCCTCGCCATCTCTACGACGTCACCTTCGACTCCTCCATCCTTGGCATTGTGAGCAACCCGGACTATCCCCTTTTCTCGTTTCCCCCCCTTTCTTTCTGGTGTGTTGTCGGACCCGGGAGTAACACCCCCAAATCCTGTGTGTATTTCTGAACTAGTCTCATGGTCAGTAGCTAGTTCACACAGTAAACAGATATGGTAACATCCATAATTCGCACAATTTTATTAATAATCAAAGTTTAATACAAGAAAAGCTTACAAGGCAACATTAAACAAACACAGTGGAAGACGAAGAAAAACTAGTGTAATCCAGCAGATCTGCCACAAGCAATCGAATGGGGTAGCGGTCTAGTCGTCGAGATCCACATCGGTGGCGAAGTCCTTCATTTCAACTCCAAATCAAGTGAAACCAATTTTGAAATTTTTTATTTTAAATGAACTTTATTTTAAAATAGGTTTCAAACTTTTTTTCTGCCTAGAAAATATCGTTTTCAAAATTTGAACTTTAAACTAAATTATTTTCACACTACAAAGTGGTTTTAACTTTGAAAATTCATAGAAAATATTTCTGAACTCCAAATGAGTTGAACCAAATTATTTTGGTCTTATAATTTTATTCTCTATTTTATCCTTCAAACATCTCAGTCGGACTCGATGCAGCATCTCGGCGAATATTCCCGTTCGTTGGACGAGTTCATCCCAGATGAATTGATTCCGTTCACCTATCCAAATTCTGAGTCTCAATTCAAATTCTTGTTCTAAAACCAATTATCTTTGCAGCCAATCCTAGATTCAAATTCTTGTTTTGAATTCATCTCCATTTTTGCTGTTCACCGGCCGCCTCTCCCTTCCTTTGGCCACCGGCTGCCATTTCCTCCATGCGCTGAACTCTCTGTTGGCATCGGTATTAATTTGTGGAGCCGGCTTGATTAGTTTAAGCTTCCTCAACGTGGACTAGTGAAGACCAGCAAGTCTTTGATACCACAGGAAAAAACATTATTGTCTCTATTGTGGTTTATTCTTGTCTTTACTATTCCGCATTTATATTTCTAGCATTTTACTTGTGTAGAATTGCATAGCTAGAATTGTATCTAGTATTGACATAGTTCTTAATTGTCTTAAATAGCTTGTTAGTTTCTTTGTTAGGCTACTCCCAATGCTCCACCTTGGCAAGTATCTTAAGACTCCACATAAGCAAAAATTTGATGTGGCACTGTAATTAAGGAAGAGAGAGAGCAGCCTAGTATCTTATTTAGATACCACTCATACACAGTATCCTAGGTAGAAATAGTGGTAAAGATATTTATATCAAAGGCATAAGATACAACACTCTAGGATACAATGCATTGGGAAGGTGGTATCTAAATACCTTTCATGCAATAAGAAACTGCAATAAGAAACCACCCATTGGGAGCAGCCTTACTTATGTGCTAGGAAGTTTTGTTAAGACAATCTTGTTTAATTTTGTTAATTAGTTGAAAAGTTTTAAAAACCTCATATTCACCTCTCTCTAGTCGGTTATCCTTGATCCTACAAAGTCCATAGATAACTGTAATTTGGAATAAAATTAAAGAAAAATAACAATTGGATTCAGATACAAATTCCAAGGAAAAAGAACTAAAATTCTGAATAAAAAATAAAAGAAAATCAATGATTTGATTTCCATACGAATTCCAAAGTAAAATCCATAAATAACTAAAATTCAGAATAGATTAAATAAATTTAGCAATTTGATTTGTATACAAACTCCAATAAAAATAACATAAATATTGAATAAAAATAAAGTTGTAACGAGAATGCCACGAATGGTGTAGGAGGAGACACAAAATAAGTCACCACATTCGCTTTCAAGGTCATGTGTTTCTATTGTTGCTTCCTATAGAATAAAATATAAAATAACTAAAATTTTGAATAAAAATAAAAGTTATAACAAGGATGACATAGATAGTATCGTAGGATACCACGAAAGAGTGTAATGCCATCGATTTGTACTGCAAGAAGGCATTGACCCACAGGGAAGCGAAGAGCCGAGGTGGTGACGACGGAGATGAGGACAATATCGTGCTCCTCTCCTTAGACATTCAACGAGGATAATGTCGCGCTATTCGCCAGAGCCATTGAAGAGAAAGTCCAGTATTGAAGGAGCCAAGGGTCGCGATGACAAGTGGTGAGCGTCGGCGTTGTTGAAGACGTTAGTGGCCAAAGAAGCTCGATGATGAGGAAACCCTGGCAAAGAGATGAAGCTTTGCATTAAAGACGAGCTATGAACGATATGTGACCATCAGGAAGCTAGGAGCGTGTCATTACTGGTGAGGGGCACGTCATCGCTGGTGATGGCAAAAATATTCTTCATATCGTTAGACAATGACTAAAGCAGACATGCCGGCATCAGTGAAGATGGGGAGATTGTCATGGTTGGTGAGAAAGCCACAACATTGAGTTGACCAACATCGAAGAAGAGTAACGACCGGCATGAGAGAAGAGGACATCGAGCCATATATAACATCATATATGCATCCGTTCGAATAGAAGTGCATGCGTATAGAGGCAGAGGAGCAAAAAAACTGGGAGTAGATCTGACGCAGTTGTAGTGAATAGGCTTGGGGTCACCGAAGAGAGCGTGACACGTGTACCCAGTTGGGATCGGCGATAATTGCATTTGTATGCGTGTTGATATCGCAATAGTTAGCATTAAGCAATTATTGGAGAGAAGTAGAAGATAACTATGTGATAAAGTATTGCATTGAAAAGGGTAGCAACTGATAGGGATCGATCTAGATTTGTGCTTACTGTTGGAGGTTGAAGCAAAAAAGTTATGACAATGATAAAAGATATAAGACACGGTTCGGTGGGGCGATTGGCATGTAAGGGAAGATAAGTTCAAGATAGGTCGTCTATGGTACATCGATGTATGCGTAAGCAAGGTACTCTCATATTATGTAAACTAATAAGATAATTTGTTGCACATATAATCAACGTATTGTTTGAGATTAAATAGAGGTACATGTGAATGCATAAAATTTGGAAAAATATAACTAATTACTAAGAGAGTAAGAATAGGGGCATGCAACTACATGATTTATGTATGATGTAGAGTGATTAGTTTCTAAGAACCCCAACAACTTATTATGCTCAATATTTTTCTTTTATCAAAGCTCATACTTCAATTACGTTCCTCAAATTGTATTTTTCTTTACGCTACTTTTGTCATTTCCAATGTTTAATGATAGAAATTTTTCATTTCATGCCACTGCTTCAATTTTACTTTCGGTTTGTGCCATTGTTTTTTTGGCTTATTTTCCCCATGCCACTGCTTTGCAAAATTTGTTCGAAAAATGACACTGTTGTTACCCTCTGGCCTCACGGTGTAAGGTCAAAGTGTTTGACTAGGACAAATGACCAATGGCACCCTTCCAATAATTATGAAAATGCCACTTGAATCTCGAAGATTTTGAGAGATGTCATTGTGGCCATATGTGCGTCTTTTCTTTTCTTTTCTTCTTTTCTCCTTTCCTTTCTTTCTTTTTCCTCCTTTCCTTTTCCTCCAGCCTTTCTACCTTTTCCCCTTGCTTTCCTTCCTCTTCCTCTTCTCTCTTTCTCTCCACCAGATACTCCCTCCTCCGCCTTTCTTCCTCCACCAGCCGACTGGCACCCGGCTCCTCCCCTCTTCTTCCTCCGGCTGGGCCTACCAGCTCCAACGCCGCAACACCGGCCAACGCGCTAGCTGCCGCATCCCCAGCTACGCCGCCATCGCGTGCTCCTGCCTCGACCATAACATCCCCGCCACCCTCCTGTGCTCTCGGCCTCGCCTCTGGCCTCTCTCTCTCTCTCCCTCTCGGCCGCCGTTGTGCTGCTTGCGCCAAGCCACTGGGCCCTCGCCGCCGCGTCACTGTGCTCCACTACGCCGCTGGCGCCCGTGTGAGCCGCGCCACTCTTCCTTGGCACTCGCGACGCCCTCGCCATGCTGCTTGCGCTATGCCGTTGGGCCCTCGACCAGCGCTCCAGCCTCAGTGCCACTGCCACCATGCCGCCACATCGTCATGCTCCACTGCGCCGCTGGCGCCTGCATGCATTGCGCCGCTATTCATCGGCGCTCACAATGCCACCTCCGCCGACGTCGCGCTGCCTCGGCATCGTCACAGTCGCCCTCAGCTGCCTCGAGCCGACGTCGCCCCCCATACACCGCTGCCGATGCCCTCGGCTCGCCTCAGTGCCATCTTGGCCGCGACTTCACCGCCTTGCTGCTGGCCAGCACCGCCTCGACATCGACTCTGCTCTCTACCTCTTGTGTCGTCGAGCTGTCGCCACTTACCACACCACCTCCGCCTTTGCTTTCTCCCCCTCTCTGCCGCTGCACCACCACCACACCGCATGCACGGCTCCGGCCTTGCCCTAGGTCGTGCCACCGCGCGCATGCGCTGCACGGCATGCCACCTTGTCGACGCTGTTAGGATTGGGGATACGGTGGCATCTTTACTCAGGGGTATTTTGGGAAAATCAGCATGTTTCAGACAGAGAGTCCTCGTCAAACACTTTGGCCTAATACCGTGAGGGATGGAGGGTAACGACAGTGGCATTTTTCGAACAAATTTTGTGAAGCAATGGCATAGTCCAAATTAGCCAAAAATTCAGTGGCATAAACCGAAGGTGCAATTGAAGCAGTGACATGAATCGAAATTACTCAACGATATCTTAAAAATCTAAATAACCTACAATATACATAAATATATTATCAATCATTTATACAAACTTCAAAACAAATCTAGTCGTGCATTTTGTGAGATACCTTGCTAGTTTTTATAGTATCTGTGTTGCCGAAAACTGTACTGAATACTCTGATTGATACCGGATGAACGCTGTTACTTAATAAATATATAGAACTTGCTTCCAATACGTCAAGATGGCCGAGTTGGTCTAAGGCGCCAGTTTCAGGTACTGGTCCGAAAGGGCATGGGTTCGAATCCCATTCTTGACAAAGAATCGTTTTTATCTCGTTGCTGGCAACGTTTTTTTTCTCTCTCTCGACCAGCTTTCGTCCAGGCAAGATCGTCCGGGAGGAGTTGAGCTGGTAACTGTTTCCCCTTTCAACTCAAGCCAAACAATTTCGAGTTCTTCCGTTCCCTTCCATGAATACGGCGACAGCCGGTTTCCTGGCAGCTGATTGGCAATCTCGCTCTCGCTACCCTTGTTCTTCATGCCTTATCTGTAACAACGCTCGTGTTGTGTTCCGTGCAGTTGCAGTGTGCTAATGAGCGAAACGCAGCAATATTTTTGTACTTGCTGGTTTCACGGCCCACGCAGAACGTTCCAACATCCTGCTTTTGTCCCGACGGTGACCGGTGAATTTGTCATGTATACTCGCTCTTTTGGGATTATTATTATTCCTAAAACAATAATTTAATCAACAGCAACCTATATATTAGGTATGTTTGGGACTATGAACAATGATATAATCATCAACTCAATATATATTTATCTCATATATATGCGCTAACAAGGCAAAACCTAAAACAAGAATGTCACTAACAGAAATATACATCAACATCATTATATAACAAATATCTAGGAAGCAGGACCTAGTCAGATCAAATAATATCACCGCGACTTACAGAGAATCGCTCCGATAAAGGTCGCGGTAGAGTCTGATACGAAAAAGACGATAAGGAGAGGATGTTGGAGAAGGAGAAAGTTGTGAGCAGTCGCGCGAACACTTCCCAAAAACCTTATTTATCCCAATCCGTGCAAGATCACGAGGGACGCCGGCTTCTCCCCATGTCGGTGTACACCAGAGAAGGGATGGAGAAACCGAGGTTACGCAACACGGAGAAATGCGCAACAAGACGATACTGATTCTGTTATGTTCTCATATGTTTCTCTGTTCTACCTTTTTGGGAGGAGAGGTCTCTCCTTCGTATAGAGTCAGCCACAAGAAAAAAACTGAAGCAATAACTCTGTATTAAATGCAGTTAAAGTGCACCATAAAAGTTTCATTGAAACATTGTATTTAGTTTCTAATTCGTATGTATGGTTTTGAGGTGCAAAAAGAAGCTGCAGCTTCATGGAGCCAACGAACACAAAATTGCTATACCATTCATGCGCATGTCGCGAACGATGGCGTGGTTAGCGAACGCGCGCGTGTGTTCTTTTGCTTGCTTCAACTAGGTAAAATCAATTTCATTTTATATATTGGTTTTCTTCCACTAGACTAGCAATATGGTACTAAACTTTCAACTTTTCACCGGTGGGATTTTGAGGTTTTTCTAAGATTTAATTAGAATATTGAATAGACCAAGCCCAAAAACTCCAACAGAATTAGTCTGAAATTACTGCTAAAATATCTGGCTTCATTCGTGCAGTTTCAGTTTAGAGGATTTGGGCAACGTCAAGTCAGCAGCAATCTTAAGATGCCCCACTCATCCCATCTGCAAAATGACTTGGATCTCCCTGTCCATCGACATCAGAGTTTTATCGCAGCATCACAGTTACCAATGTTGAATAATTCTTGTGCATGTCTTAGTTGTTAGCTACATTCTTGGTTAGTAGTTAGTTGTTTGTTTTGACTGCTTCTTTGTTGAGCACGTCTTTCGCCTGGAGTTTGAGTTGCCTCTGGCAAGCGTGCATGTCGGGAATAATGACCCAGTCCATTTGTAATCTTTTCTTTATAAGTTAATAGAATCACTGAAAACGTTGCTTGTTCCCAGCAACACAAAATACTGAGTCTACTCTCTGAATTATCTTTGGCTCGTGCATTTTTGAGTCTTCTGTGTGTTAGTGCAGATTTGGGGTCACCGCGACGTGGCGGCGCCGTTACTCGTGAACTCGACAAGTGGTATCGAGCCGTTGCGGGCGGGCCACGATCGCGCATAGTACCGCCGTTGGAATCGTGAACGCGTGGCGAATCTGCACCGATGACGGAGCCGAGTCGCCACCACCGATGGTCGGTGAGAAAGGCGACGGACGAGCGGCACCAAGGACGGCGCCGTGATCCACGGGTAGTCCGTGAGGTGGCCGCGGGACTAGCTACCCCGTCCTCACCAAGACCAACTACTCCAATTGGGCGCCTCATGAAGGTGAAGCTCAAGGCCCGAGGACTCGGAGAGCCATCGACAAGGGAAACATTGATTCCCGTGAGGACATGATGGCGCCGATGTTCTATGCGCAGCGCCGCCCCACGGAGTTGGCGCATCGCAATCGCCGACAAAGAAACGCCCAAGGAAGCATGGGACGCCATCGCCACCATGCGCGCCGCGACGACCGCGTGAAGAAGAACACCGCACAACAGCTGCTGCGGGAGTTCGACCTGGCGACATTCAAGGATGGCGAAACTGTGGAAGATTACGCACTTCGCCTGAGTGGCATGGTGGCCACTCTAGCGACTCTCGGCGAGGTCGTGGAGGAGACCAAGGTAGTGGAGAAGATGCTCCGCAGCGTGCCGTCGCGATTCCAGCAGATCGTGCTGGCGATTCGGACCCTCCTCGACACCTCCACGCTCACCGTCGCCGACTTGACAGGGCGACTGAAGGCCGCCGAAGAATCGTTCGAGCCACCGCCGACGATTCAACACGACGGCAAGTTATATCTGACGGAGGAAGAGTGGGATGCGCGGCGGAGGCGAAGGGAGGCGGAGAACTGCAGTAGCGGCGCGCGAACGGAGCTCGCGCGTCGCGGAACAGCGCGCGTGGCTGGGGCGTGGGAATGGCGGCGATCGTCGGGAGCGCCTCGGGCCGACGACCAACTCCGCAAGCATGGCAAGGATCGCGCGAAAATGTGGCAAAATGGGCCACTGGGCCCGTGATTGCCGCTCCAAGCCCAAAAGGGAGGAGGCCCACGTTGTACACGAGGAGGAGGAGGCGTTGATGCTGATGAGGGCAACCCCAGTCATTCGGCTCACCTCACCTCCGCCGCTGGCGATTTCCACCACGCCACCACAGCCGCCATCCCCGAGAGGCCTCCCCGTGTCTCCGCCGCAGCCAAGATCCCCCACGCCGCCACCGCCGACATCCCAGGAAGACCCCATCGCGCCTCCACCGTGGGCGAGATCTACCACGCCGCCGCCGCAGTCAACCCCACAGGCGTCGCTCCCACCACCACTCCGTGGAGAGGCTCCAAGCGCGCAGCCTGGCGCATCGTCGCAGGAGCAACCACGATCGCCTGCCAGCAGCAGATCGGAGGATGGGGCCGACGGGCGCCCGCCGCACCGCGGAGGAGAAGGTCTTCGTCCACCGCGACGCGGAGGAAACGCGGAGCGCCGAGTCGTGGATCCTCGACACCGGGGCCACGAACCACATGTCGGGGTCCCGGGCGGCGTTCGCGGATCTGGACACGGCGGTGTCCGGGACGGTGCGGTTCGGCGACGGAGGAGTGGCGCGGATCGAGGGCTGCGGGACAGTACTGTTCGAGTGCAAGAACA
The DNA here is from genome assembly GCA_036346255.1 of Ampelocalamus luodianensis. Taxonomy (NCBI): domain Eukaryota; kingdom Viridiplantae; phylum Streptophyta; class Magnoliopsida; order Poales; family Poaceae; genus Ampelocalamus; species Ampelocalamus luodianensis. Next base: position 23,843,620 of record CM070623.1, read on the forward strand.
GAGTACATCGCTCTTTCACCGGTGTCTATTTCATCCCTCAGCTCACGGCCAACATACTAAGCATCGGGCAGCTCGATGAGGACGGGTACGACATCAACATCAACTCCGGGGTGATGCGGATCCGTGAGCCTGGAGGGCGGCTGCTGGCCAAGATCACACGCGCGGCAAACCGGCTGTATGTGCTCGAGGTCTCTCTTGCGCGGCCGGTATGCCTAGCTGCGCGTGGCGAGGAAAGCGCCTGGCGATGGCACGCCAGCTTGGTCACATCAACATGGCGCACTCCGAAGATGGCGAGGAGGAGATGGTCCGCGGCCTGCCTACAATCGAGCCGGTGGACCAGCTGTGCGAGGCATGCCTCGCCGGCAAATGTAAGAGGACTCTTTCCGGATCGATCACGCGGGCGCGCGGAGCGCCGCTGAATCGTCCATGGGGATCTCAGGACTGGGCGCCGGCGACACCGAAGCGGAGCATCTACTTGCTCCTCCTAGTCGACGCATCAAGCCGTTACATGGGTGACCATGCCGCCGCCTAAAGATCGTGCAATGAGGCCATCAAAACTTCCAGGCGCATGCGGAGGCAGAGTCTGGATGCAAGCTGAGGGCGCTCCGCACGGATCGAGGCGGGGAGTTCACCGCTAAGGAGTTCATGGAATACTGCGCGGCCGAAGGTGTTCGGCGACAACTGACGGCTCCGTATTCCCGCAAAGAAAACGGAGTCGCCGAGCCGAACGGATGGTGGTCGAACCGCCCGCAGCATGCTCAAGGCGGCGGACCGCCGGCCGGTTCGGGAGAAGCGGTGAATACCGCCGTATCTGCAATGTAACACCAACAAAGAGCGTGGATGGAGTGACACCGTTTGAGGCGTGGTACGGGAAGAAGCCGGTTGTCCATCACCTGCGGACATTTGGCTGCCTCGTCTACGTCAAGAATACTACCCCTCACCCGAAGAAGCTGGATGATCGCGGGCGGAAGATGATCTTCGTCGGTTATGAGCGGGGCTCCAAGGCTTACCGCATATGATCCCATCGCAGCGCGCTCACATAACGCGGGATGTGATTTTCGACGAGGCAGCGCTGGGACCGGTCAACCAAAGAAGGAGCACAGCGTTGATGCAAGAAGCGACGACGACATCTTCACCGTCAAGTACAGAGTCGTGGAGGAGCACAGTGAGTCACTGGACATGCCCACCGCCTCCCCTGCTTCACCAGCGACTACTCCGGCAGCACCCTCTTCGTCACCACCAACCACACCGACGATCGCAGGCTTAAAACTCCGAGGTCGGGCCGCCACCGCCGATGGAATCGGGTGAGGGTCCGATGTTGACCACGACGACGGCGACTTTGCGGTTCCGACATGGACGACATCATCGGACCTGCGTCCCCGCCCGGGTACGCCGCACGAAATCGGGCGGTGGCGGTGTTCGCGGTGAGCGCGAGGAGCCGGCATCACTGGCAGATGCTGAACGCCAGCCTTGCTGGCGCAAGGCGATGGAGGAGGAGCTACAGTCCATCAAGGAGAATCGCACTGACGCCATCGAGCTGCCTCAGGGACGGCGTGCGATAGGCCTAAAATGGGTATTCAAGGTGAAAAGGGATGAGCGCGCGCGTGGTGAGGCACAAGCGCGCTCGTCGCCAAGGGTACGCAGAGCGCCAAGGCGCCGACCACGACGAGGTGTTTGCCCCAGTAGCGCGCATGGAGGCGGTGCGACTACTACTGGCGCTGGCAGCACATGAAGGGTGGGAAGTCCACCACATGGACGTCAAGACGGCGTTCTTGAATGGTGATCTCCAGGAGGAGGTGTTCGTGGAGCAGGCACCGGGATTTGCTAAACCTGGCCATGAACATAAGGTATTTAAACTCCACAAAGCTCTGTATGGTTTACATCAAGCGCCTCGGGCTTGGAATCAAAAACTGGATGAACAATTGGGTAATCTGGGATTCAAGAAAAGCCCTTCAGAGCATGCCATCTATTGTCGCGGTAGTGGTGCAGATAGGCTAGTAGTAGGTGTTTATGTTGATGATTTAATAATCACTGGAACTAGCAGCTGCGGCATAAAGGAATTCAAGGCTCAGATGGCAGAAGTTTTCAAGATGAGTGATCTTGGGTTACTCACTTATTACCTGGGCATTGAAGTGAGACAAAAGGAAGATGGAATTTCTCTGTCTCAAGGGAATTATGCAGCAAAAATCCTTGAGAAAGGAGGTATGGTGAAGTGCAATCACTGTCAGGTGCCAATGGAAGAAAAATTGAAGCTGAGCAAGGAGAGCAACAGCCCATGTGTGGATGCTACAGAGTATAGAAGCTTGGTGGGAAGTTTGAGGTATCTGGTAAATACCCGCCCTGATCTTGCCTTCTCAGTAGGATATGTAAGTAGATTCATGGAGAAACCTCATGAAGAACATCTGGCAGCAGTGAAGCACATCCTGAGATTTTTGGCTGGAACCAAGGATTGGGGTCTCTACTACCCAAGAGGAAGGGGCTCAAGTCCAGAACTGAGAGGCTTTAGTGATAGTGACTTAGCTGGAGATGTTGACAGTAGGAAGAGTACATCTGGTTTGCTGTTCTTCCTTGGTGAAGCTCCAGTCAGTTGGCAATCCACAAAACAGAGAGTAGTGGCACTGTCAAGCTGTGAAGCTGAGTATATCGCTGCGGCAACCGCTGCTTGTCAAGCTGTCTGGTTAGCCCGGCTCCTAGCTGACATGTTGCAGTCAGAGGTGAGTAAGCCGGTGTTGAGGGTGGACAACAAGTCCACCATTTCATTAATCAAAAATCCTGTGCATCATGACCGGAGTAAACATATTGACATAAGGTTTCATTTGATTCGGGAATATGCACATGACGGCCTGATTGAAGTGAAGTTCATTCGGACTGATGAGCAACTTGGTGACATATTAACCAAGCCTCTTGGCAAAGTCAAGTTCAAAGAGCTGAGCGTTCAGATTGGGCTACAACAGGTTTAGTAGATGGCTGCACAAGACTTAGGAGGAGATTTGTTGAATAATTCTTGTGCATGTCTTAGTTGTTAGCTACATTCTTGGTTAGTAGTTAGTTGTTTGTTTTGACTGCTTCTTTGTTGAGCACGTCTTTCGCCTGGAGTTTGAGTTGCCTCTGGCAAGCGTGCATGTCGGGAATAATGACCCAGTCCATTTGTAATCTTTTCTTTATAAGTTAATAGAATCACTGAAAACGTTGCTTGTTCCCAGCAACACAAAATACTGAGTCTACTCTCTGAATTATCTTTGGCTCGTGCATTTTTGAGTCTTCTGTGTGTTAGTGCAGATTTCTGGGGTCACCGGCGACGTGGGCGACGTCGTTACTCCGGTGAACTCTGACAACCAATCTGTGCGACTGAACTGAGTAACCTTCTAGCCTTCTAGGCATAGGCAAACAAAAAGGGCGCTACAATTTGCTGTTTAAATGGCACTTTCCAGCCATTGTCAGAGTGTGAGAAAGGTCCACGGAGGATCTTAGTGCCACATACTCATCGCTTTCAGAGTAATTAGGCCTGTTCTCTTGAATGATCCAGCAACAGCAGTGCTGAACTTATCGTCATGCTAATTTATGGCCTGTTCCACATTTTCTTCAGCTCCAGCTTTCGTTCCTACCATCCTAAACCTGTTATTGTTCCTAGGCACTATCTATTCCCACATTAACAGAGTCCTTTTCAGATGGGGACTAAATTCTTCGAGATGAGTTTAATCTAATTTTGCTTGGTTAATGGTTCATTCCTTCCAGTAAGTTCACGTCTCGCTCATTCCTGACTGAAGTTTGCCTCGATATGACAGTGACAGAGCATAAATTTGAACTCTGACTATATCAAGTAGTCAGTTTTGGTGTGCATGAAGTGATGTTTTGACTTTGATTTGCTCTAGCAGGCAAACATTCTAACTAGACTGGTAAGCGGTAAACCTGTCGATCAATTTGGCAGAACTCTGCTTGTTCTCTCTCAGCATTCATGTTCTTGTCTGTCAGTACACTCTTTGTCTGACCTCCTCGGGTAGTACTATTGTTGCTGGTCCTACTCAGTTTTGTTGTCTCAATTAAAGCAAGATTCTGACGAACTGTACACTCGTTTGGTGGAGTACTAGAGTAGTACTTGCCTGTGGTTAATTAACTGATCAGTTTGCTAGTCAATTCTTGGAGCCGTATCAAGTTGCTAACCCAATAAAACTCCTGTCATTAGCTGTGCCTACATCTCTTAAACTAATTTCAGACCTGATGGTTTGATCTGATGAAATTATTTTACCTAAGAGAAGTGCTTGAGTTGCCTTCTTCTGGCCGTATCGACCATAAAACTTCCAGAATTGGTCGACCCCCCATTAATACTGTCATTTATAGTGCTTAAGGAGATATACAATGTACTACGGGCATGTACAATAGTACAGACAGTTGCTGTCTATAGTAACTCTTCATGTCACCTGTAGACAGTAGTAAAGACATCTTATACAATAGTTGTGGTGATACAGTCGGTTACAAGATTATAGATAACACACAATCTTTTAATGCTTTTCTTGTTTCTAATGCTACAGTTGACTACAGGATTGTAGACATCATCTTTCTCTCTCTTCATTCTCTTTCATCCACGTCAACAAAAATCCTACGTGGCAGAGGCTATAGACAGCTGACATAAGCCTATTGTACATACTCTAAGTATACCATCCACCATATTCATAAATAAAGTTTGACACTTGAAGGCGACTTAGTGAAGAGTTTGGATTTTCATTGCGACATTATTGAATACTAGTACTACCTACTTCATGATCCATGCCATTCTGTTTAGACTTTAGAGTGAAATCTATGTACAAAGACAAGGCGAGATCATGTTTAAAAGGGAATATGTATGAAGCAGATGCTAAAGAATTGTTCAGCATGAGCTGAACCAAAATGTAAACTGCCCGACGCAATCTTTGCCCCTTTTTTTCTGAATTCTGAAATCCTCTTGATACAATCTGAAACAGCCACAGCTCGTTCCAATCATTGAAACGGTTGCATCAGCCAAGTTGATCAGTTTTTTAGTCAGTGTAAATTAAGATATTCATATGACCTAACTAGATAAGTGATCTGTCAAGTGTTGGTTCATTCTAGTCGGCTGGGCCAGATTCGTCATGAGCCCATCACTCGCCATATCAATAGACTTGTCGGGCGATAGACATTCTCTCATCTTGACCTCTTCTCTTTCAGAGCATTTAAGCCGTTGCCTACAAAATGTTGAAGTTTTGGCGCCTCCTGTGGGTTCGGATTCACACTAACGCCTAACACTAGCCAGGGAAAACACAACACGGTACTAAATACATCAAGCTTTAGTATTGTTTCATTGTGCTTTCTTGGACATACCGTAGAAACGGCGTTGACACTAGTGTACACGCCGCATTCAGATAAGGTGAGCACGCTGTCAATACGGCTGGATAATACGTGCTCCAGTTCACACAAAAAAATCAAGTCGTATTGTACCGTGTGCGGTCAAATATCGTATTGTAACGTGTGCGGTCAAATATCGAAAACTTTGGCTATGGATACATTTTTTAATATTTAGATTAGATATATCAAAGTTATTTGTTAGCTTCGTCTCGAAAAATACTTTCAAAATATTATAAATTTGTTGAATTTTACAAATATATTATAATAGTAGTAATTAGTGGTCAAAATTGTATTTCAGTGCGATATTCAAAAAAAGCTTATTTTTTTGAACCGGAGTACTATCTGTGGGAGAGATACGTATTGTGTACGGCAGATCGATGCTGTCTAGAAGCATCTACGAAGCCTGATCCTAACATGCTTTGTTTGACTTCATTAAGTGTAAGCGCGTTTTGAATTTATTGTCGTGGCCGTACTCCTTCGGAATTGGCCGGAGCCTGTTCACTTGACTGGCAACGACTAAAGGTAAAAATTACCACGTGGGCGATGGCGTAGCCCAACCCAACCATGGCCGTCGTGCAGGGCCGCCGTCTGGAGCGTCCAGATTTGGCTTCGCCGACTTCTGGCGATGGTTGTGATGCGAGTGAGTCAGTCACCGGTTTATCCAAGTAGCCGCCGAGTCGATCGGTACTAGATGAGTGGCGTTCTTGTTTGTCAGAGACATGTACTTCGCGGTTTGTGCGGAAGTAGGCGTAGTGGTCGTAGGAGGTTTGTGAGCAGTTATGCACGGGCATCGTTGCATGCGCCGGTTGAAAAAATAAAGGGACTGTCTATACAACATACGACTGATTTTTTTTTTGGAAATTAGTCACTTTTGAGCCATTAGATGAAGATCCAATGCCCTAGATATCACCCTCACCCCTATATCCCTAACCCAATCTCACTTTCCACCCTCTCTCCCTCTCTCTCACCAATCAAAGAGCACATTAGTTGCAAGATGTACAGCAGTTCTCAAAAATAAATTAGATCCAATCATGCATCGACACATATAACCTATCCGACAGTTCTCCTCCAATAAGATCCACAAGGATGAGATTCTAATCTTGGCCGTCGAATCGGTAGTGAATGGACGAGATTCTAATCTTTGTCGACGCTGACTCGTTTTGACCAATCCATTTTTCACTCCACATCGACCAATCATGTCCAAATTAATCCTGCCACCAGCAAGGACGGCTTCGAATTGGCCATGATTACTTGCAGAGTTGCTTCTGTCGTATTAACTTCGATGAGACCTGTGAAGTCGATGCCTCGAGCCATCACCTTGACCCAATCTGAATTCCCTGATGCTGATCTACAATCTGTGAGTAATTAGTACTAGCAGGCTAGCAGCCGATAAGCCGAATTTAGCTAGTAACTAGCTATTGTTGCTTCGCCATGGATTCGAGAAAGACACCTATCGAAAGCCGACCATTTGTACGTATTAGGGGAAGTCAGATTAAGATTGACACGAGTCTAAGTTGTCACAGTACGTGTGTCGATCGGATCTGACCGTGTGTGAACCCTGGCTCGTCTGTTTTCCATCTTTTCGGCGTTACTTTATCTTTTTTTTGAGCTATGTATATGTGCCGTATATGTGTGGTTGCTGCATACTTTGGGGTAGAGTAATACATGGCTTTTTTCGATGAAGTTAAAGTTATTTTTCTCTTCACAGGTAACAAAATAAATGTGCCAAGTAGGGTTAGCAATATGTGGCAGGCATAGTTCGCAGTTTTTTTTTTCAAAATAATTTTTTTATTTGGAATTACAGAAATAATATCACTTATTTTTTTACATAAATGACCTCGTGTCGCCGTACGGTTGGGTTGCTTGGTATGGTTGGTACGGTTGGTCCACTCATGTCGCCGTACCGGTGATGGCCCGAGACGCACACCTTCCACCACCTATTCGAGCCCCGCCCCCCTCTTATGCCAGCTGAACGCCCTCCGGAAGGGCCCCTATGGGGGTGGCGCCACCCCTTTGCTGGTGTAGGAACGTCTGTAAGTACGTCAAATCAACTGACGAGTGGACCATTTGGTAGCGCTATTGGTGCTACGCAAACTGCGGCGTGGACTACCTCGACCGCAAGTTTGACACGGAGAGCTACAGACAGCCGGTAATGAAATTGTATTTCAGTGCACACTACTATTCTTCTTCCCATTACGTCGTACCCACGTCTCTCTTCCCATCGCAGTCTCCGCCGCGCTTATACGACTTCAGCCAGTGGATCGACGACAAGATTCACCCATACGACATGTGGATGCTTCTGACATGGAAGGGCTGAGCCAGGGAGGACTATGAGAACCGTGAAAGGCGTCTCGCTGAGCTGCAGGCTGAGAAAGACGAGAAGGACGGGCGGGACAGGCTGCGCGAGGAGCAGGAGCTTGAGCATGCCAGGCGACGGGAGGCCGAGAGGGAGCGGAAGAGGGCCATCGCGGCGAGAGCTAAGACGCAAGGTGATGAGTACAACACCGAGCTAGGCCGCAAGGGCAAATGGCCACGTTCCACGCAGTAGTTCGACCCTCTTCGTCCACATGTCTCATATATTTCTATTTCCCTAAAGGCATGTGTGTATCGTCTTTACTTCGTTAGCTTACGTGCCATGTAACCTCCCCTGTTGGATCAACTGTCATGTTGTTATCGTTGCGTCATTTTCCCACAAGTTCTCCCCTGTGTATGAATTTCTTGGCACATCGCAATACCACTTACCTTCGTACTGACGACTCAATACTATCTCAATCGTCCTCATAAAATTCTTCAAAAAATTAGCGCACTACAACGATATACGACAATCATAAAATGTTATTGTGAGGCTGACAGATTTCGTATCCTTGATATTCTACGAAAATAACAAACTGACCAAAGAACCTTAACACTACATTTTTCTTTCCTAAAAATGGACCAATATACCACAAGATTTGCTAAATGTAATATATGCGAAATGTGATACGTATTATAACACAATTATTCCAATCGGATCTGGTGAAAAATACAGTTAGCAACTCAAAATCGCCCACAGGTTGAGCGACTACCAAAGTCACTCGGTGGTTGGGCGACAAGGATAAAATCGCCGAATCACCGAGCGACAATAATAAATCGCCATTCTGTTAGGCGATTAATACAGGTGTCGCACTCTGGTTGGACGACTATACCAAGTCGCCCAACCGTACGGCGACACGAGGTCATTTATGTAAAAAAAGATAAGTGATATTATTTCATAATTCCGAATAAAAAGATTATTTCGCAAAAAAAAATCATAGTTCGCACTTCGTAAGAAATAGGGTTAAAGAAACTAGATAATCCTGGGGAGTTGAGTTCTATGCATGGTTGCGGTTACTAGAAGTAATGGTGATCTGCTTCAGTCCGTTGTTATATATAGTCATTATCCGGAACAGCAGTGAGGTTCTCTAATTCTCTCCACGAAAGACACCACAGTTCTTTGTTGTCGTCTCCGCGATCTCCATCCCGGCGGCGCGTGTACGATCGCATCGGAGAGCGTGCCTCGGAACCCTCGTCCTTGAAGGCTTGCACGAGCAAGGGCGAATAAGGTTTTGGGGCGTTCGCGCGGCGCGCCGCGCTTTCCTCTCCATTCGACTCTGCTACGACTACTACCGCGGCGTCCATCATGCACGACTACTTACCACTACGCCATGACAAGCGACGATCTCACAAAGACTCCACCGCCGCTTCTTCCTCTGCTGCTCCTTCCACTGGATCCGGTATGTCTATTTCATATGTATTTCTTGGTTAGTAATATTACTAGTTGTTACCTTGAATATTTGTGATAGATATGCTAGTTTCTGTTCTTACGGATATTAGTATGTTTATAACCGACTAGCTCATTAAAGATACTTTCAAGGAAATATAAACAACATACTTATAATGTTATACTCACTTTGTTCTGTTTTATGTGTTATTTTAGACTATTTTTTGTTTGTTTTCGGAGTACCTCTGGCGATATAAAAGTTTTTTTAAAAGAAAAATCTATTAATTCCCTTTCTATGTGTCACAAATCTAAATACTTTTACAGCTTTCCTTTTTGTAAGTTGTCCGGTTTTTTGTGAATAGATTTTGTCGTTCTTTGGATTAGCTTTGGTATATGTGTGTATCTTTTTTTTAATATATGTGTGTCGCATTCTGATTTCCCAAATTCCTGTAGGAACTGAGTGTCTATTTGAAACGCATGAGTTTTTATAGGAAGCGGATCAATTCTTATAATAAAAGAACTGGTGTTCTAAGTAGGCCGATTTTTTATATTAATTAACCCTTTTTTGAATTTAATTTTAAAATTAACTCCCAACGCACTTTATTTTCAATTCTAACCATTTTTGTCACGCTATCATCCGTGGTGTGACAGTGTTGTTTGGTCACACTACAACCAGTGGCGTGACAAAAAAATGCTATTTTGGGATTTATCCTACCGCGTGACAGTGTTGTTTGGTCTCATCACAACTAGTGGTGTGACAAAAAAAAGTTAGAATTAGAAATAAAATACGTCGGATGTTAACTTTAAAATTAAATTCAAAAAAGTTAATTAATAATAAATAAAAGTTCAAGTAGAGCCTAGACTACCGTGAAATTCCTAAACTACAAACAGGCCAGATGGCTCCAAGTGGTCCAAAACCGCAGAAAAGGTTCTTAGCCCGTCGGTACAGACTAGAGGGTACAAAAGGTGCTGCTGAGCTGGAAAGCGAGTCCAAGTGTCTTCGTTTCCATGCCATCATGGAGTATTAACACGCTACGCTCTTTTACTAGCACACCTGAGCTGGAAAGCAAGCCTAAGCCTAGGAAGGCCAGGTCGTCTTCTTGACCGCGTTCTTTAATCGATTTTAACATCCTGGGTGGCTAGTGCTTAACCAGCTCGATCTTATCGGTACGTATCGGTACCACTTATATTTATTATCGTTTTCTAGTTATATCGTGTTAATAAAACCTTATGTAAAGGAAAGAGAAGGAGACAAAACATAGGTCGTCTCTTCTTAAAGAAACTGTCGTGCACGTGAAATAAGACATAATACATTAATCTACTCTAGTTGACATGTAGGTCCATTTCAAAGGAAAATTATAAAATATAAATATTGAAAAGTGTACTAGAGACTATCTATTGGAAATGTTGTCTCTAAAATGATTTAGTTCTTGGTTTGCCTTTTGTAAGCCGGTTTGTTTGTTTGTAATAAATTTTGGCTGTGTACATCGTATGATGCAGAGGCCGGGAGGCTTGCCCTTCTATTATCTAAAAAAAGATGATATAGCATATATTAGAGACAATGTTATCTCTAACTATTGGAGATGCTCTTATAACGTCTCTAATAGTGTCGTCTCTAATTTTGCAATGTTAACTTCATGTCACCAAAAGACAGATTTAGAGACAACACCTCTAATAAACTGTCTCTAGCAAGTTGTCTCTAACATTCATGCCAAACTTATAGTATTTCCACTCTTTTTACCCATCTCTCACATGCACTGATTACTTTGTTTTGATCCGTGTGAAGAGATAGTTGTTTGATGAAGAAACGACTTCCCTTGTCTCTCATGCTTCGCTTTCTTCCACCTAGGATTTTGCTGACTTGGAAGGGCTAACAGACGGCTGACATGATACTATTGGAGATTGTGACGCCCGACCCAGGGCCACCCGAGTGGTCCTCTAGGACCAACTGGGAAGTCCCTCCGGACCTCCCAGATAATCCAACCGAGCCACCCGAGCGGGCCACCAGGACCACCCAGGAGGTCCGGTAGGACCGCCTAGAGGTCCAGAGGTCGGACCCGCGGGAGTCCCAAGGGGAGAGAAAGGCACTTGGAGATCTTTACTGCCACGGACCCACTCAGGGGAGGTCGAGGGACCAACCCTGAGGAGGTCGTGCGACAGGAGGTGACCCAAGTCCTCCCACGACCAGGCCCAAGGGAGGTCGTGGAGGGCTAGGACCACCCCATGGACCTCCTACAACCAGACTTGAGGGTGGTCGTGGTGGTCAGGGATCATTCCCAACTCCTTCCTATGTGAATCGAGCTAGTCCCAATGATCAACAGCTAGCTCTTCACAGCATGCAAGAGTGGTAACAAGTACTTCAACAAGAGCTTTGTTAATATCAACGAAGTTAATTACAAAGGGAGGCTTACAAGCCAACAGTCCAAAACACAGCGAAAGATACACAATAGGCCACCCGATACACCACAGGCAATCGGCTGGAGGGCGCAATCCTAGTCGTCCAGGAACACTTGGTCCACAGCAAGAGCACCACAAGGCTTTCCTTTCCCTGCTCAAAAGATAATTTCAAGCAAGAGTGAGCACAACTACCGTGCTCGCAAGTCACATCTGTCAAATAACAATATGACATGTATACATGGATATCAAATGAAGAGCTTATATGGTAGGTTTGTATAAAGCCAAGTTTGTTTCCAATTACATGTATTAGGTTCCAAAGCATATAACAATAATTAAGATTCATTTGCAAAGATCAATTTTACAGTTGGATAACATTCAACAACAAAGTGTGAAGGATATCCTCCTGTCACAAGGCTCCCTCCCTGCCAAAACCATTTGGATAGCAATCCGAAACCAAATTTTTACAAGTCCTTTGAAAACAAACCAAAAATCTAACTTTGAGCAGTTTTGCTAGCATGTCCATAACCGAGGACGCGGTTATTCGAATAGTTTGATACTCTGCAAAGGTGTGCAGCTTTACCCACAAGAGGTAATCCACTTATACTGTCTACTCACACACTTCCAACGGTGTGCGACTAAGGGATTACCACAAGACCTTTACAATGCATTGTTCCACCGCGATCCACCCTACTCTAAGGTTTCACCCCTCCCTATAGATAGAAACCCGTAGAGATCTAAGGCCCCCTCTTGAGCCTTGTGGGAATTACACAGTCATAAAAGACCACCCACACCCCAACCGGATCAACCGCGATGACACTTTGCAAATTAGTCGGTCAGATCCCGCCCATACAGGACATGTGGTTGCACGATAAAGGCATAGAAAAATACACTCGCAGACCGGTGCTTAACTGACCTGGGCGACAACCTCAACCTTGAGGCATCGGATCACACGACCCCCGTGCATAAACCTGCACCAACCAAACAACCAGATTCGCCCAAGTCCAAACCATTTCTTTGCTTTTCAAACATCCATGATACACCAATGCCACGGTTGAAACCCCCATGGCACACCAATGCCATGGTTGCAACCTCCAGGACACACCAATGTCATGGTTAAAAATATTTGAGAAAAAATAGTTGGTTTGCAGTTGAAAAGAAATTTCCCCAAAACAAGATTCTGGTCTAAGTATAACTAAGCATTTCTTTCCAAAAGATCCTCGTCACACTAAAGTGTCGGCCAGGTTTTCATCTAGGTGACAATAGATCAGGAACAATATCAACATTGGCCATACAAAAGGAGTTAGGTCTAACTATGAGAGCAAACACATGTATTGAAATATTAAGTAAGATAAGCATGCATTACTTAGCTTGAAACAGAAATACATAGATTGAAATAATGGGTACAAAATGATCAAGGGTGTAACTTGCCTCCTACTTGAAAAGCTTTACGGGTTCACTGCCTCACCAAGCTCGGGTTCTCCAAGGACGTCGAGGTCTACACGATAAAATAGCTCAAGATCAACTAAAGACCAAAAGAGATTTTAAAGAACTTCCAAAGAAATACCAAACAAGAACCACAGAAGGGCACGGCGGTCAGGAGGAGGTCCAAGGAGCTTAGTCGAAGGAGGTCCAATGGTTGGAGGAAGGAGGTCCAGAGAGCTTTGGAGGAAATCCAAGAGCTTGCCGAGGGAGCTAGAGGGAGGCAAAGAGAAAAAGGATGAGGAAGAAGGACTGTCTAGGTCTATATAGCCAGAGCTACTGAAATTTCCAAAGACTCTCGGCTCAAAAGTAAGTGAAGGAAATGATAGGAGTAGATAAAAGATGGGACAAAAGATAGCCTGTTGCTACCAAGGCTGACATCATTTAATGCGACACAACAGGTGCTGCCCAAAAGCTGATACCATTTAATGCGACACAACAGGCATTAAATGTTTGATGACTTTTGAGAGCCAAGGTATGGTCAAAAGATGAAGAAGAGGGGAGTGACTGACAAGTGGAGCCAGTCAAAGCCCGATGAGGAGGTCTTGCGAAGGTCTTGAGGCGATCCCGCAATTTCAAAGGAGGTCTTGGCCCACTCATGTGGTCTTTGCAAAGGATCAGAGGTCCAGACTACAAAAGTGGTCTGACCCGCAAGGGTGATCCATGCAAAAAGGACCGGGAGGTCCTAATGACAAGAGGTCCTAAGGAGGTCATACCAACAAGGGAGGTCTAAAAGACAACAGAGTCCAAAGAACAGAGGGGTCCTCGAGACAAATGGGAGGTCTGGACGATCAAGATCAAAACGACAAGAGGTCCTGACGGTCACTATTACAACAGGGGGGAGGTCTTGACGGCTAAGATTTCACAGGGGGGGTCCTAACGGTCAAGATCAAAACAAGAGGAGGTCCTGATGGCTAAGATCTCACAAGGAGAGGTCCTAACGGTTAAAATCAAAACAAGAAGAGGTCCTGACGGCTAAGATCTCACAAGGGGAGGTCCTAACTGTCAAGATCAAAACAAGAAGAGGTTCTGACGGCTAAGATCTCACAATGGGAGGTCCTAACGGTCAAGATTAAAACAAGAGGAGGTCCTGATGGCTAAGATCTCACAAGGGGAGGTCCTAACGGTCAAGATCTATAAGGGGAGGTCCTGACGGCTAAGATCTCCTAAGGGGAGATCTGACGGTCACGACCTCAACAAGGGGAGATCTGAACCCTTAGATCTAACAAGGATGAGGTCTAGACCATTAGATCTAACAAGGAGAGGTCTGAACCTGGCGGAAGGCTTGAACGGGTGCGAGGGAGATCCAAATAGATGCGGAGGAGGTCCTAGGGGACATGGGGAGGTCCTGAAGGACGCAGAGAGGTCCAATTAAACGCGGAGGAGGTCCTAGAGGACATGGGGAGGTCTTGAAGGACGCGGAGAGGTCTAATTAAACACGGAGGAGGTCCTAGAGGACGTGGGGAGGTCCTGAAGGACGCAGAGAGGTCTAATTAAACGCGGAGGAGGTCCTAGAGAACGTGGGGAGGTCCTGAAGGACACGAGGAGGTCCAAATGCTTAGGAGGTCAAGACCTAAGGAGGTCTGGACCCTTGGATGAGGATCACAGGAGGTGTGAGCGGCCCAGAGGAGGTCATAGGAGGTTTAATTGAACTCAGAGGGGATTCTAATGAACACTGAGGAGTTCAACGGGTCCAAGGAAGGTTCATTGGAGCTCAAAGGGTTCAAGTGAGCACCAAGGGCTTTAAAGGAACCTGAAGAGGTTCAAATAATCGAAGCAATATTCAAATAAACCCGAAGAGGTTCAAACGAATAATGAAGGATCCAAGTGAACCTAAAGAGGTTTCAATGAACAAAGAGGGAAAGTGGTTTGAACCATAAAGGGATTCAAGCCAACAAAGATGTGATATGGACTATAGGGATCCAAATAAAAGATGCAAGGAGAGGTCTGGTGAAGCCAGACCAGAGGGAGGTCTGGGCATAAGAGTATGCCCAAACAAAGGTAAGGTCTAGGATCAAGAAGGATCCAGACAAGATAGAGGTTTGGACCAGTAAGGTCCAAGCGGTAGAGAGGTCTGGACACACAGGAGGGCTAAACACGAAGGAAGTCTAGACCTCGAGAGTGCCCAAACAGAAGAGATAGACCACAACCAGAAAGATGGTCTAGCCCTCAGAAAAGGTCCAGTGACAAGGGCAATCTAGGCCTCAGGGGAGATCTAGCTACAAGGAAAGTCTAAACCTCATAGGAGGTCTAAACTACGAAAGAGAGATCAAGGGAGAGGTCCTGACCCAAAGGATGGTTCGGACCAAAAAGGTGGTCTGGATGGAGAGGAATTCCGAAAGACAAAGTTCGAGCGGATCAGATAAGGAGAACAACACTAGGGGTCAAATAAGAGGGAAAGTCTGGACATAATAGCATGTCCAAACAAACAGGAGGAGGATGGATTCGGGCACAAGAGCTGGGCAAGGGAAGAGTAGATCCTACAAAGAAAAGGAGAGATAGCTCCAGAGAGCTAGAGTAACACCAAAAGAACCAAGCTTTGGATTAGGGGAAGTTTAGTTTAGTCATTTTAAACACTTCAAATTTTGAAATTTCCAGGTTAAGCTTTGAATTCTCATCAAAATCAAATGGTTCTTTTTATTTTTGAAATTTTCAAAAAGGCTCCAAACACCGAGGTGTTACAGAGATGCCCTTAGACCTCTTCAAAACTCGGGGTCGAAGTTAAAAAAGCCTGATCCTAAAATAGGCAGACCTGAGCCTAAACTCGGGTCAAAGCTCAAAATGCCCGATCCTAAAATAGGCAGACCCGAGCCTAGCCTAGCCCGACATAGGCTAGGCTCGAAACTCGAAATTCATGTTTTTCCAGGAAGTATTATTATTATTAGTTATTTTTGGAGTAAATACTAATATTTAATTCATTTTGGCTTTCGGGCCGAAAAACAATGTACGTCCCGGCCCTAAGCCCGATAAAATCAGACCGAGCTATGGGTCAGCTACCCATGAACCGGTTGTATCAGCCTATAGCTAGCTAGCTATATATAGGTAGTAAAACGATCACACAACAAACCATACTTGTTAATACCATTTCGAACGTCCTACCATTTTAGCTCTTGGAATGGTACATTTCAGTATCGGCTCATACCGGTGTACGATCTAGAGTTTAATATATATATATATATATATATATATATATATATATATATATATATACATGTTTAATTATATGGACACTAAATTTTACTTATAATATTACTCCAAATACATGGTAGTATGATCAAATATAACATATACTTCGATGAGTTCAATAAACGTTATTATATCAATTCTGCTGGTTATACTAGTATTGTATGGTATCGAGACCGGTATGGCCGGTATTGACTGGTATCGAGCTGGTATGGCTGGTATTGATCGGTATCGAGGCCGGTACAGGACCAATTCAGGGCAAAATCAATTATATCACTACCAATGAAGCTGCAAAAGCCACAAATATTATTACCAGTATGTTTTTACTTCGTACAAGATCAGCATTTGTTTTTATTGATCCAAGGAGCTACCTTTTCAGTTTCTGTGGTAGAATCTTACAACAGAAAAAACGGCATGGAAAGAGGAATAAAAAATGCAGTATAGTTTTCCAAATTGTCCCCTGGCTTTGAGTGAATCTCGGGGTCGAGATTATTTTTAAGGGGGTAGATTGAAATAACCCAAAAATTTGGGGTTTTCAAAAAAATTTGAAGTCTTTTCGGTTTAAATTCAAAACTTTCCCAATTTGGCAAATTCCCCCTCCTTGCCGCTTTCCTTTTTCCGGCCGTTCCGTTTTCTCCACCCGGGCGCCTTCGCCCTTCTTCCTCCGCGCGTCGTCACGCCCGCGACATCACTACCCCGACATCATCGCCTCCTCCTCTGTTGCCATCACCACGCCACCGCACCACCTCCACAGGCTTCTACCACCTTCGCCGCCTCCACCTCACCCCGCCACCTCCCCTCTCTTGCCGCCGCCCACGTCGCCTCCCTGCTGCATTGCCTCCCAGGGGCGAATCCAGCGGGGGGCTTCATGAGGCTAAAGCCTCCCCTCCACCGGCGCCCGGAATAACCCCCCCCCGCCAACCCCAACCTCTGTCCTCCGGTGCCATACTGCCATGGTTGTGTGCTTGACAAAGAAGCAACCAAGCAGGAGCAAACAATGAAACAAACATCGTGTGGGCCTTGTCCGAAGCAGCACAGGCCCAACTAAGTGAACTCACATCCACCCACGTCCCCCACCGGCCATGGCCACTCCCACCTCCCATAATCCTGTTCCCACCTCCCAGTTCCCTGTTGTTCCAAAATTTTCCCAATCAATTCGAGTGACGAGAAGAAGCGCACCTGACCTGAGGGGGCGCTGAGGCCTGAGGGCAGCCAGTGGCGACGGCGTGACGCCACCGGTAGCCGGAGCCCGGAGGAGGCCGAGGAGGGAGTCCGAGTGGGGGGGGAGGCGGGCATGGAAGCCGCCGATCCGGTCCAGTCAGAACTCGAAGGAGGAGGATTGGAGTGGTGCTGACTGCAGGAGGCAGACAGCAGGAGGAGGAGGAGGATCTACCGTCTACAGCTCTGCGCCTCTGTAGATCTGCCGATCTGGGCCTCTGGTCTTTCTCTAGGTCTGGGACTTAGAGGAGTAGAGCTGCGGAGGATAGGAGGAGGCGAGGCAAGGAGGGCCGAGCCACCGAGGGGCCGAGACGGCCGACTGAGGGGCGAGGGAGGAGGCTCTGGTGCTTGGCGACCAGCGTGACTCATGATGAAGCAAAGATCAATGCAAATCATTAACTTGGACATCCTGGGCCTCCTGGGCACGGTTGTTACTATGTTGACTAATGCATTCTTATCTCTTTGTTCATGGGTATTCTAGTAAATTTTCTTTAGCCTTTGGTCTTTGAGATAACATCAAACACGCCCTGTAATGTAATTATCAATGGAGGGAGTACTTTGTTTGTCCACTTGTCATCTTTTACATTTTTATCACCAATGCAGTAATCCATCTTCCTAATTTTTCTGTACATCCAGGTTATTGCTGAGCGTCTTTCAGAAGGGATTGTTGGGTTAAGAGAAATGTTCAAGACTTCAAATCAATGGACACTAAAAACAGAGGTATGGTTACTTTTGGTGAGTTTAAAGGACTGAGAAGATATGATTCAATGTTTAATGATACCAAGATTAGTGATTTAATACGAAAAGAAGATAAATAGAATGTATCATAGAAGCAGTACTTGGGACTATGTTTGTCTCGAATTAGATTAATGATTTAATACGAAAAGAATATAAGATTATGTTTGTCTCAAATTAGCTTAGTTATTCGAGGCTTTGAGCCCACCCTCCATTTTCATCCTCGCTTCGCCACTGCCGCCTCCCTAGCGCAACCGCCTATTCCCAGCTATAAAAGCCCTCCCGGGGCTTGCCTTCATCACCATCTCCCACCCTCACCACCTCCCCTTCCCTCCCATTGCCGGAGCCGGTCGGATTTCGAGTTCCCGCCGCCGCCTCCATTTCTTCCCCGACGAGCAAACCGGTAAATTCACTGCCTCCCTTCCTCCCCTTCCCTCCCCCTCCCGGCTCAAGCACCACCTCACCACTGCCCACCTTTCCCCTCAACTCCCCTAGCCCAATTTCCACCAGAGCACCGCCGGTGTCGATCTCTATCGCCACCGCCGCCAAGCCACGTCTCTCCTCCCCAAACACCCACACCACCACCCTCGAACCCCTCTCGAATCACTGTTGCTCCCACACCCCTACAATTGCCCGGAGCGTGGCCGAAGCGTCGCCGCACCACCGCCTTGCCTCTGCCATGCGCCATGGCCGCCGCCGCCCCACCTCCGCACTTCTCCTACGCCTCAACCCCCCCCCCCCAAAATGGAATCCCCATCGCTTAGTGCTGCTCCCCGCACCACTCACCCCTCACCCCTGCTGTCGGCCACCACCGCCGCCGCTAGCGCTACCGCTGCCGCCTCGGGTGAGCTAAGCGCGCTTTGGCCTTTCGACCGAGCGCAGCTCCAAGCCAACCGGGGTTAGGCCTTTAACAGAAGTACACCCTCCGTTCTACAAACTTGTTCTCCAACAGAAGTACACCCTCTGTTCTTTGGATGTTTTTGACCACTGGTACGTGACTTTGACTGTTATTTTTTTTTATAACTTTGTATTAAAATATATGAATGTAATTATAATATTAGGAAAGCATTTTTAACAATAAATCTAATGATATATTTTTTCATGTAGCTAATTTAGATAGTTTTAAATATATTAACAATCAATTTTTAGAAAATTTGACGGCACGAATTATGGGACGTCAAATAAAAAAGAACCGAGTGAGTAATATTTTTAAGTAAGAAGGTACCCCGCGACAAATCCCCGTTTTTGTCTTGGCGCAGCATTCGATTAAACCTTGGCTAGATAGGCTTAATTTCATTCTTCGGTACACTTGCCCTGCACATGAAATTTTCGGTAACCCTTCAAAAAAAAATCGGTTGCATATGCTTCGAATAGAGTAATAAAACGAAGGGCTCAATTGGAGACAATCCCAACAACGAACATGCAAGCTACACCTAGCCAAGACGCCTTGTACGATCCTGTCCCGTTGACGCTGTGTTGACTTTGGGTCATGCTCTTTACTCTTGCCGGTTGACTTTATACACAATGCGTGCATGCAGCTAGCCAGCCCATGCCTGTGCCGGTGCTAGTACTATAAAGCAGGTACAATAGTATGATATTAGCTATCTGTAAATTTTATTACGTAGGATACAAGATGATATAAATGAGAGTGAAATAACAGAGAATTGAGTCGTTTCTCATGTAGTAATCGACTGGAACACAAAAAAACACGACATATTATACATAAATTATTTATCTATAAAGATATATAAAAAGATAACTCATTGCAAGAGCTATCTATAGCTAAAGTAAGAGTAGTACTATATACATTAGTTGTTTAACAGCTCGCCAGGCCGACGACTGAGATCGATTGGTATTCTCATCGTTACCGTATAGCGAGCGAGTTTGGTGCGCTCTTCCTGTAGCGCTTACAGTACCAATGCGAAATATACAAGCCGGCCATTACTCTACTGCTTACTGCTACTGCTACTGCTACTTTATTCCCCTGCTGCTGCGCTCACAGGGATCGGTAGGTCACACAGGCCGAAATGCCACCTTTAATGCTTCCGGAGACGTACGTCGACCAAAACTTACCGCGCGATATGGATGTCAGTGTATGCATATAAGGCTGCTCCCAATGGGCAGTATCTTAATGCAGTTTCTTAGTGTATAAGGAGTGTTAGGATACTACCTTTCCAATACATAGTTTCTTATGATGTAGTATCTTAGCTGTTTCATTTAATTACATGCATGATCTTTACTAGTATTTGAGTATTGTGGCCTATTTGTTTCATGTACTAGCATGCACCGATGCCACCAAGAACGATGTGAAGCTATCCGACAATGGCAATGGCAATGGCGGTGCCGTTGGAAATGGACAGCAAGAAGGAATTAGCGAGCGCGCACTCGCTCTCATCGGCGCTTCAAGACTATCATGTGAAGGCAACCATGTGCTACCACCGGGCTGAGCCGGCCATGGCGGTGCCCGTGCATATGTCGTACTATGCAGCCAACTGCACAGTCCCGCCGCCGTACGGTATTGGTGGTTGCTACTACGTAATGCCGCCGCTGCCGTCGTACGGTGTTGGTCCTCCGGTGGTCCGGCCGCAGCCGACCCGGTTCGTCGACGAGGACTTGTTCAATGACGACGACACCGTCGGCTGCCACGTGATGTGAGCTAGCCTTAGCCTTGTGCGATGGCTTTGATTCCTAATTCAGTTTTGGTCTGAACGAAGAGCTAATGGATCAGCATGGTTCAACTAACGGAGCACACTAGCAATACATGTTTGTTGACACACACAAACGTAAATACATGAACATGTATCCGTACATAAAAAGTGCCAACTAAAATATCATCAAAATATATTCAGAGGTACATGAATAGAGTCATGAACATAATCTATTTCGGCCTAAACTTTTTCCAAATATGCTCAACTAAGTCATTTTTTAGTGCTCTATGAGTAGGACGATCCCGGATGTTAGCATCTCTTTGGAGCACATCGGAAAATTCTGGCATGTCGCCGTGTTGGAATACGGATGGTAGAACGGTTGATGTGCTTGCGGCCTCGTTCAAGTCAAGATCATCTGCCGCCTCTTCTTTTTCATCCTCAACTATCATATTGTGAAGAATGATGCAAGCTAACATGATATTCTGGAGATCGCCCCGGTCATACAAACGCGCGGGATAACACACAATAGAGAATCGACGCTGCAAGGCACCAAAAGCACGTTCCACATCCTTCCTTGCCCCTTCTTGATGCGCGGCAAACAACTTGTGCTTCTCTGTTTGTGGCATTGATACTGTCTTTACGAACGCAGCCCATTCTGGATATATCCCATCTGCAAGGTAATAACCATGTTGGTATTCCTTGTCGTTGACAGTATAGTTCACCCGAGGCGCTTGCCCTTTCAACTGCTTAATGAACAACGACGATTGATTCAGCACGTTGATATCATTGTTAGATCCGGCAACACCAAAGAAGGCATGCCATATCCGAAGATCTTGAGAAGCAACTGCCTCGAGAATAAGAGTAGGCGCGCCTTTATAGCCGCTAGTAAATTGACCCTTCCATGCCATGGGACATTTTTCCCAACGCCAGTGCATACAGTCTAGGCTTCCCAACATGCCAGGAAAGCCACGACTCTCACCAATACGAAGTAGGCGCTCCATATCTTCAGTGTTGGGGCTTCGTAAGTACTCCTCTCCAAAGTTATCAATAACGTCTTGCACGAACAACTTCAAACACTCAACTGCGGTACTCTCACCAATCTTCAGGTATTCATCGAGATTGTTTGCAGGTGTACCATACGCCAATTGGTGAATAGCCGCCGTACATTTCTGCAACGGAGAGAGCCCCTGGCGGTTAAGGGCATCTGTCCTTGCAGTGAAATACGAAGACCACTCGCCTAGTGTGTCGACGATACGTAGAAAAAGGGGTTTTCTCATCCGAAATCTTCTACGGAATACCTTGTTGCAGTAGAGAGGGTTGTCGGAGAAGTAATCATCTGCAAGCCGCTGATGAGCTTCTTCACGCGGCCTATTCACGTACCTCCTTGGACCACTTCTGCTAAGAGATCTTGTTTCTAGTGCTTCAAGGCTTCCCTTTAGACTCATCGTGACCTCCTCGGCAATGGAGTCTATGATCTCCTCCTCGGCAAGAAATTCATCCAGTGTGTACAATGCAGCCGGATACATGATGTTTTCTTCATCGGCATCATCTGGTTGATGAGACATGTTGTGGAGGAAATGGATAGAGAAGTGGAGAACGGTGCGAGTAGGAAATGGAGAGAGAAGTGGAGCACGACCATATATAGAGAGCTTGTGAATACATAGAATGTGAAACCATCTCAAATGCAAGGACAGACTAGTGCTTTTTAATTAGCTGTGTGAAGCCATCTCAAATGCCATGCGTGTTCAAATCCGCTCACACCATAGCATGAAATTTTAACCCTATACCAGTATACCACATATCAAACCACTCAAATGAGCATTGCTTACAAAAAATTCTGTGAAACACATCTCCCATCCCTTGCTTCCCATCAGCAGAGCTGAGTAATACTGGTGGTTGGACCATATATATGTAAAGACGA
The DNA here is from genome assembly GCA_036346255.1 of Ampelocalamus luodianensis. Classification (NCBI taxonomy): domain Eukaryota; kingdom Viridiplantae; phylum Streptophyta; class Magnoliopsida; order Poales; family Poaceae; genus Ampelocalamus; species Ampelocalamus luodianensis. The sequence goes on from CM070623.1 coordinate 23,866,298, forward strand.
GATGCGCAAGATGAAACTCAATAGGCTGAAATTCTTCCGAGGAATCAATAGTTCCAGCTGCCTAACCTTGATGCAATCAAAAGTCACTAAAACTGCAGAACAAGGAATCATCAGTACACAACCAATTTCTATTCAGCAACAAATATTGTGATTAGAACACTGAAATCCTAGATCAAAATCTGAACCAGAATGTTTTGCTCATAATTTTAAAAAGTAACCAATTGGGATCATGGCAATTAGCAAATTAACACTGGTGGTTGGACCATATACTACGACAGCATTATGTAGCCCTTGGGCACCCTCATTGATCACCTCACACAAGCAAAATATGCTCAACTATGTGCCAACTAAAATATCATCAAAATATATTTAGAGGTACATGAATGGAGTCATAAACATAATCTATTTCGGCCCAAACTTTTTCCAAATATGCTCAACTAAGTCATTTTTAAGTGCTCCATGAGTGTATCCGTACATAAAAAGCTTGAGGAAGTATCATACGTTAATTTTGTTGAGGAAATAGCGTCGCCCCCATACTCGCCAATGCCCTCGCACGCTCAGCCTTTGCATCCTCATCCATCCCACTTGTGTCGGCAAACATCAGCTTTTCATACAAACCAATCATCTTTGTCTCTTTGGCAAGCCTCGCCGCTTCAAGCTGCTGACTTGACAGATGCTGCTGTGTCTCTATGACCTTTTTGCGTTCCTCCCTAGATGCATTTTGAACCTCAATTAGCTTCTCCAGTTTCTCCCCAATCTCCGTCACAACTGCTGGCTCTCGTACCTTGCATTTACCATCGCGTTCCGCCTTAGATTTATCGCGACCCATCGGGCGCTCCTCACCATCCACATCGATAACATTCGATGTGAGGTCGATCTGATCTGCCTCTCTGTTCATTTTTTTCACTAACGCCAGCCATTTCCCATGGTCCCTCAATTCTAACCACATGTCAAATGTGGGAAACTTGCTTTTTTGTTGACTTCATACTTCTTCAAGGCCATATCTTGCAGTTGCTTCTCTGAAAAACCACTTCTGTAAATTTTAGTTACATCACTCCACTCCCCTTGAAAAGCATTGAGCTTTGCTTTCACCTTCTGAAAATGTTGCTTTAGTTGCCCACTTTCTCTCTTCCTATTGCCTTGATGCAGTGCTGTTGTATTCAAGAAGAATATCATCCCGAACTTCTCACTCTTCTTGCTATTCCCATCGATAGGATCATTTGAATGCTCCAACCAAGCACTTGCCTGCATTGGGAACAAGAAAATTAGTGTGCCTAACAATTAAAAATTTAAATGCATAGTACCAGGATTTAAACATTTAGCCAAGCCATTTCATTACCAATCTCTTCTCTTCCTCGGGTGTGTAAGTCAAACGATGCTTGGTCCTTTCAGGAGCTACATCATCATCCACATGGATGACGTCTTTTTTCCTTTTGGAAGAAGCTCTAACTTTGGCCGAAGAAGACCGGGATGTTGAGGGATTCCCCTTAGTGTGAGGTGGTGGTGTTGAGAATAAAGTTTGTGAGGGAACACCAACAAAATGGGAATTCTCCATAGTTGGATGTCCTTGTTCAGGAGGGTGAAAATTATATGGATGGTGCATGGGTGTATGGGTATACATTGGCCTGCAATAGGATGTTAAAGAAGATGAAAACTGTCATTAAAAATACATGCATACACTGTAGTTCAGTCAAAACTAACTAAGATATGCTCAAGCATGCTGAAATCTCTACAACAGTTCAACATCCAACTTTCAGTCTAGCACAGAAGGCATTGAATATCAGACTTAACAATTTAAGTCTTGTTAACAACTTAACAATTTAAGTCTTGTACGGATTAAAAGAAAGAACCCAGCAGCCACCAAACACCGATAAAAGCAACTCATAATTTTCTGAAAAAGCCAACAGTTTTTCTGACTCGAGAGCTTGTGCAGCTTTTGCACTCAAAGTGCATGGATTAAACTGTTTCTGCATTTGACTTTGTGTCACTTCACGCTCACTTTCACTCTAGGAGACTAGCTAGAGATTGTTGAGCTGGGACTCAAAGAGAACATGCCATCTTCTGAAGGTTCTTGTTGTGGCATTGCATTGCTGGCTTTCTAGTTTCTGCCAATGAGGAAGCTGGGTTGGGTAGGAAGGAATCCAAGGGCCAGAAAAGAGAGGTTGGACACTGGATCACTGGTGGCAAGTCCATTCATTTGCTGAGAAAGCATATTACAAAACATCCAAACTAACTCACTGTTGCTATCCTCTCAATTTTATCCATTTATTCAATTGCTGAGAAAGCATATTACAAAACATCCAAACTAGCTAGTGTTTAGAATAAGAGTACTGAATCCGATTTCGAGTTATTTACTAACTATCAGAAATTGGTCTACTATTGAAAAGAATACATGATTCCTTCATAGCCATTTGCAACTCGGATTGGAATCAATAAAATAGTCGGTATGCATTCTTCAGTCGCTTCTGTCTGATAATGTTTTGCCATGCTCTCGTATCAGTCAATACATGTACGCACATCTTACTTAAAGCAATTGCACGTATAGTCTTGTTCATCAGATTTATGTCCAATTTTGCACATTTGTTCATACAAACATATCTTCCATAAACAAATCAGATGTGTCGAATCAATAGGAATGAAGTGATTGAAACTTAAAACTAGTTCTAATCTCAGCCAAACAAGGGGATTAATGTACTACTAATTTACACTACGAGAATGCATACTGTAGTTTCGGAGTTTAGGTGAGGATGTGAACTCAGTGTATCTGGAGGTTGATCTGCAGGAAGAATATTCATGGATTCTTCAAAATAAATTGCTACCAATCATTCATCCCAATTAGTAGTTCTAAAAATTTCATATGAGTACGAAATCGAAACAAAGCAAAATGTACACAACCGCATCATGCTGAAATTTCATATGAGTATGAAATCCAAACAAAGCAAAAACATGGCCGAGGGAGATAAGAAGAATGTACCATTGATTTGGCGGTCCTAGGATGACTGAGGAGCTACCGGCGCCGGGGAAATTGAATGGAGGCAGTGCCGGCAGTGGTCCGCTCCCCGGTGGTGGTGGCCCTCGCTCCTTATCCCTGCTTCCGTCCATGAGGGCGCGGGAGATCGCGAGCGCCAGGAGATGGGGGCGGGCGGGCGGGCAGCGATGGGAACAAGATGGGGAGCGGCAGGGGAGGAGAAAAGGGGCAGTCGCCGCCGGCGGAGAGGAGAAAGTAGACACCTGCGGCTGGCGATGGGTAGGAGATGGGGGCGGGCGGCCGGCGATGGGAACGAGATGGGGAGCGGCAGGAGAGGAGAAAGGAGGCGCCGGTGGAGAGGAGAAAAGGGGCAGTCGCCGCCGGTGGAGAGGACAAAGGAGGCACCTGCGGCCGGCGATGGGAATGAGATGGGGAGCGGCGCGAGAGGGGAAAGGAGGCGTCGGCGTCGGGAAAGAAAATGGAGAAGGAGATGGGAACGAGTTGGGCCGCACCGCACGGGATCGCAAAATAAATTTTTATGCGTTGGATTTCAAGCTTCAACTGGTATCCAAATTAGATACTATAGTATACTCTCTCTTCATTAACTATAGTGCCATATCATCACTTTGCCTACTTGGCAGGCTTAAGATACCAGCCAACATGGAGCATTGGGAGCAACCTAAGATGATCAGAAGGCAGTCAAAAACCGAGGACGGCGACCTGTTCTCCGCCACGAAACCCGGTAAAAGTAAAACCGGAGAGAGAGGGAGAGGTCGTTGGTTTTCTCTTCGGTAGGGACGACTTTGTGCCGCAATACAAACCGCAGGCAGTGAGCTTAAACTCTCTGCGAAAATTCATTTGGAACACTCCAGATGTTATATAAATGCAGAAAATAAGTCAAAAGATGCATGCAAGTAGCTAAGAGACGAGCAATGCCGATGCTGCCACGTATACAAAAACAAACTCTTGCGGAGGTGCGACAAAAATGCTTGAGCATGCAGAGTTGAATCTGGACGACCCATACATACGTACTATGTCACGTAGTAGCGATCACTTTTCCTTAGGTTTATGTTCAATCTAATCTAAAAAGCATTTTACCTATGCCGTTGTCCTCCTCGTCACATCAGGAGCATCTGTGGTTAGCTGTGGCAATGCTTCGGGGGTTTAGTCAGCGCTTGGGGTGACCCTTCTCGCTGCCTTCCTTCTGTGCGTCTTGGTCCGCTCATCCAGAATCTTCCAGAGTGTTTCGAACTTCCACTGCTGGTTCTGGTTGCACAGCCGCTTGAACATGTTCATCAAGTCCTTATTGCGGAACTGCTTGTAGAAGTTTGCACCGAAGTGCCTCATGTACCACCTGCTCTGCAGATTCGGACATAGAAGTGGTACGTTCTCTCCTTGTTATAGTTGGGTTATTGTACGCAGCAGGCCTGCATACCGATCATGTATGAGGAATACGTTCGGACGGCCTTGCACAACAGAAATCATCACATTCTTCAGGAAACCACAACTAGTTGTCCGTGTTATCGCTTTCGACGAAAGCGAATGCCACGGGAAGAATTTGATTGTTCACATCCGTCGCTATTGCAGCCAGTATCTGGCCCTTGTACTTTTCAGTCAAGAATGCGCCATCTACGCACGAGATTGGACGGCAGTGCTGAAATGCATTGATGCATGGACCAAACGCGAAGCATGCTCGCTGCAGTATCCTCTTATTGGCCTACCTCGGATGCGTGACATCTTGAATGCCGATATGGGTGCCAGGATTTCTGTCTTGTATGACTCAGAGTTGCCTGAGGAGGTTGTGGTAGGAATCCTCGAATGTACACCACATTGTTTCCAATGCCTTCTGTTTTGCCCTTCAAGTCTTGACATAGCTGATTGTGTACTGGAACCTTACCTCAATCGCCCGAATAATGGATTATGTCTCAAAATCTAGATTATCCACGATCTCACTGTACAAGAGGTTGGCGATGAAGTCTGATGACAAGTTTCGGTGGGACTACACTGACTCAGAAATGATGCATGTGTGAGGGACCACTGTAGAGCACTTCCAGCAGGTGTCCCACTTAGGCTGAAATGCGTGAACTCGCCAAGGGCATCCCTCTATGCCGCAGTTCACGTCGTAGTATCTTGGGATAGACTTGACGACTGTGAATGTGCACCGCACCGACAAGGCCCAGAATTCGACCGCGTCTTAAACGGCCTCCTTACATTTGTACATAGCTCCTAGCTTGATATCGCTCTGGTCGTACTCCCACGGCACACGGGAGTCTACGTTGACGACGAGATTGTCGAACTGGTATGTATTCCACTCGGATGGAACCGCCTGTTGGTCCACATCATCCTCGTCGTCGGAACCTTCATCTTTAGACAATGCCATATAGTCTCGGTCTTTGAGATCCATCCTTTGCACTACAGCTTCCACCTTCTCACCATCGTCAGCAAAACTATTAGCTTGCCTGACCGAAGGAGCTATTTCCGCATGGTCTTCATTGACTGTATCAGCAACTCTGGGAGCTTCAGCCATTGTGTGCGTCGCGCTGTGGCTGGAGTCCCCGACTTCTTCTTCGGCATCAGCACCCCCTTCTTATTCAGCCGCAGATGGAGGAGTGGGTTTGGCATATGCCTGGACCAGAAGGACCAATTTCCACCCTCTCTCCCTCACCATGCGTACATATGACTACCATGAATTTATTCCCTTCAGCTGCACTAACTCCCAATATGTGGGTTGTGCTACCCGCGGGGTAAGGCAACTCAATCTCATATCGTACACATCACAGTCCACTTGAAATGTGTGGAATAACCACTGCATCACAACGCCCCCTGTACGCTACTTTGGTCTTGGTAGGGGCACGACCGCCGATTGAAAATAACGCAAATCAATCCCCTCGGGACCCTCCATAATAGTCTCTTGACCATAGTAAATTTTAAAATTGGCGACGTTGGACATATTTGACGCACTGCACCATAAAAAACATTTTCACGATTAACTACATATCTAAAATTAGACAGCCCACCAAAAAGTATTATGTAAAACATATTGCACTATGTAACCGTACATCTAAAACTATATAATTCATTTGGTTAAAAAAATTACCCGAGAGGTGAACAATTGGACGGGCAGTACTTCGCTAGTTTCTTTCCCCCCTTCTACTCGTCACTCATCTCTCTTTCTTTCTTTTATGAATAAAAGTGAGTCCTGTGCCGAATTTTAGAGTTTGAAGAGAGTTTTATAGGGTTCGGGTACATGTCGCTAGATAGCTGAATAGTGAGTTATTTTTGTAATTTTTTGGACCGACTATTTATTTTTGTAAATATCTTTTAAAAATATATTATTTAAAAAAAATCAGAGAGAGGGAGAGGTCTTTGGTTTTCTCTTCGGTAGGGATGACTTCGTGACGCAATACAAACCGCAGGCAGTGAGCTTAAACTCTCCGCGAAAATTCATTTGGAACACTCCAGATGTTATATAAATGCAGAAAAATGAGTCAAAAGATGCATGCGAGCAGCTAAGTGACGAGCAATGCCGATGCCGCCACGTATACAAAAACAAACTCTTGCGTAGGTGCGACAAAAATGCTTGAGCATGCAGAGTTGAATCTGGACGACCCATGCACACGTACGAATTAATGTCAATGGGCAGTACTACTTGTCTACTTCCTCGGTACCTCTGGTGGACTCCTCCAGGGTAAATTTGGTTTTCGGATGCTGCTTGATTTCAATCTCCATTTTCTTCTCTCCTTCTCCTTTGATGCAGGAATTGAAGGGCACATGAGCTGAGAATAGATACATAGAGCATTGAAGTTCAAGGGGGAGTAGGCCGGCCGGGAAGGGAAAGAGAAAGCAGGAACATGGCATGATCGATTCACACGCACCGGGCCAAGCGATAGAAACCAAGTGCGTTGCAACATGCCATGTGTGGCCACGCACCGGGCGCGATAAATGCACGCGGCATCGCACAGGCGCGGCGCGGCGCGGCACGGCGGCATGCACTGCCACAGTGTACTACCGCCCCACCACCAGGCTGACTTTGCCACGAGACCGGAGTAAATGCACACTCTCGCTACTGCCTACTAGCTCGCCCTCCTCTCTGTGTCAGAGTCTCTCTCTGCGTTTGACTCTAAAAGGAAGCTATAGCTATCTTTGCTTTGCTTGGTTGCAGGTTGCTTGCAGCTATCTAGCTGTCTCGGTACCCTGGCCGGAGTAGCCTACATAAGGTCAGCGCTGTGCTTTGGCCGTAGCCTCCGGTGTATAAATACGCGCCTACACCTCTTCCTTGCTTGGACCCTTGTCCTCAAGCCTGAGCCACACCACCAGCAGCGCAGACGCACACGCACGCAGCCAAAAAAAAGAGATATAGGTTCAGAGAGTAGTAGCGTGTACTCGCATCTTACATCCTGTTGGTATACGGCGCCAGTGGGTGGCTTCTTGTCTTGTCCCGGCATCTTCGCCGCGCAGTTCACACACAGCACGAGCTCTCTTTTGCTCATTTTCTGAGAGAGAGAGAGAGAGAGAGAGAGAGAGTGTCTTTCGGTGAGCAAACAAGCGAGAAGCGACCATGGTGAGGCCGCCGTGCTGCGACAAGGAGGGCGTGAAGAAGGGGCCGTGGACGCCGGAGGAGGACCTCACCCTCGTCTCCTACATCCAGGAGCACGGCCCCGGCAACTGGCGCACCGTCCCAACCAGGATCGGTATGCATGCATCACAGCTCCGAGTCTAGATATATCATGCAATTGCAGGCACGATCGATGTGGCCTAATTCTTGGTTCTGTATGCGCGGAGTCTGATATGTAGGACGTGTTTGTGGATTGATTTTGCAGGTCTGATGCGGTGCAGCAAGAGCTGCCGGCTCCGGTGGACCAACTACCTCCGGCCGGGGATCAAGCGCGGCAACTTCACCGACCAGGAGGAGAAGCTTATCGTCCACCTCCAGGCCCTCCTCGGCAACAGGTAATTAAGCACGGACATATACAACTTGATCGATGCTGTTCTTGGACTAGCTATCTGTCGCAGTAGCGTGAGCGAGGATACTAATGGCCAATGGTTCGAACACATGATACGTGGTGTGCAGGTGGGCCGCGATAGCGTCGTACCTGCCGGACCGGACGGACAACGACATCAAGAACTACTGGAACACGCACCTCAAGCGGAAGCTGCAGAGAGGCGGCAACGGCGGCGCCGCGGGGTCCAAGCCGGTCGAGCAGAGGCCGGCGTCGTCGTCCAAGGGGCAGTGGGAGAGGCGGCTGCAGACGGACATCAACATGGCGAGGCGTGCGCTGCGCGAGGCCCTGACGTCGCTCGAGGACGTCAAGCCCAAGCCCGACGAGGGCGGCGCCGGGGCTGCCGACGCCGACAGCCCGGCGTCGAGCTCGCCCTCGGCGGCGGGGTACGTCCTGACCACGGAGAACATCTCCCGCATGCTTGACGGGTGGGCTATGAAGGGATGCGCCGGCGGCGGCACCGACAGTGGGCCGGCAACGCCCGGCGCGGCGGAGAGCGCGTCCGGGTCGTCGGAGGCGTCGGACGTGTCATACGGTGGCACGGCCGCGCGGGCGCTCCGGACCGTGTTCGAGTACGAGACGAAGCCGGCGGTGGTGGCGCCGGAGCAGATGCAGCTGTCCGCGATCGAGTCGTGGCTGTTTGCTGACGACAGCAACGACCACCATGGCCAGGGCGGCAGCTTGCTTGACGTAGCCATGGATTACGCTTTCTAGCGTGTTAAGCGATAATTAGCTTGGGTAAACCATGCGAGGAGTGCATTTAATTGCAGCCCAACTAAAGAAAACTACATAGATCCTATAGTATCTGGGCAGCTAATTGTTCATCGCAAATTAGCCCCTTAATCTCTTGTTTACTTGGGATCTGCATAGTTTTCATTTAGGAAAATGGGACATGGAATCACTCCTCTATTATTTATTGGTGTTATTGTGACATAATATGTTCTTGGTTTTTTGTTTTAGTCTTAGTAACAACTTCTGAGTAGATCACAAACCTGTCATATATTGTATCACTAACTTAAGTCCGTAGATTAATCAGTGGACTTTATTAAATATCCTTTCCTTCTTTGTCAGAGTCGTAGTGCAATCAATTTATCGGTAAAAAAACTCTTAAATCTCCCTGTCAAAAAATCATTGTCAGAAAAAAATCGTCGTCAGATAAAATACATTTGAGATTTTTTATTACTTAATTCATTTTAAAAAATATTTTAAAGATAACTGTCCCTAACTTTATTTCCAATTCTAATCCCTTTGGCTACGTCACAACTCGTGTCAAAATCACGTTGCAGAACTCACCATGTCAAACGAGTGTTGTCACGCTACTCCTTTTAACGTGACGGAATTTAACAAAAAAAAAAACGGACGTGTGTTGGCTCGGAGGGCTATCGTGGTAGATTTAGTCACGCCGCGACGCCGCGATATGTGACGTGACAACACAATTTGGTCACGCCACGGGTTATGACGTTATCAAAGGGGTAAGAATTAGAAATAAAGTTAGAGAGATGTTATCTTTAAAATATTTTTTAAAAATAGATTAGAAAATAAAAAAGGTTCAATATATTTTCACACATCTAGAAATATCTGAATGCGTACAGGAGGGTATATATCCGTATGGAATGGAATATTCCTAATTGTGGTTATATTAAACTAGCTAGCTAGTTGGAGTTTGTGTGGTGGCCTGGACCTGGTGGGTAGTCCTACAAAAGTTCTTCACCTCCGTGCTAATGTGGTTTTTTTTTTTTTAATTTTTCACAATGAATATTCCGGCAAATTAGCATCTGTGTATTAACACGTACGTTGACGGATAGATAGCTGATTAAGAGCTACCAAATTTCCATGTTAGCTGTGCCACGGCACAACCGAGTGCACCTTCATGCATTCCCTGAAAGCTCTAATATTTTGTCGTCTAGTACCTCAAATATACGAGACGTATCATCTGGATTTCATTGCCTGATGATTGTGACTCTGCCTATAACTTGCTCATAAACTGGACGCACAATTTCTTCCAAAATTAAACAGTGCACTACAAGTAGTACACAGCGAATCCTTAAATACACGGCATGTGAGGGGCTCCCACAGACAAAATAACGTCTTCGCCAACCTTTAGCCAACCAATGCATGGACAAATCATGCTTGCACTGCACTCCGTGTCCAAGCTGTACAAATGGTGAAAAGGACTAAAGAGGCTACCATTCATGGACACCCTGCATACCCAAATTGCCAAATGGCCATGCTGCATGCCGTGCATGTATGGCCCTGGCTCTTTTAGTTCTTGTTGAATTAACTTAAGGGCCTCTGAGCTACACCAAGAAAACTTTGCATCCCAAAAGTATATGCATTATGTATTCAATCCATATGACCCCTTTACCTTTGAATTGAGATTAGAAGTACTGTCTATACAAATGCAGTCTTTATAAGGAAAATCAGACGAAATTTTAGGCCATTGGACGACAATCTTTATATTTACGGTAATGCTATCACTCTGACGTCCGATCAGACGTTTTGTGTCAGACGGTCAATCCATCCGACCAGCACCCATAGCAATCCAACGACTCCCACGATACTTGTACTCCTCGCACTACCCTCTCGGATGCAAACCTTCTTTTATGCCACAAGTTTTTCTTCTCCCATCTTCCTCCTTCCACTTTCCAATCCCTTGCTCCTCCTCTCACAAATTCTCCTCCTCACCCCATGCCCTCCAAGCTCCCTCTCCCTCTCCATTCTCACTCCAGCCTTGCAAGTCAAGGAGTCGCAGCGGCACATTGGATGCCGGCCGGAGGAGTCGGGGTGGCGATGGGCAGAGAACTACTGGTGTGGCTGGCCTGCAGAGAACTAGTAGCGTGGCTAGTGGTGAGGTGAAGGTGTGGATGGGCGATTAGGCACCAGGCCAGCATGCCACAACCACATTCATGTCGTTGTGCATGGCATCTAGAGTCCTCTCCCAATGCAACGACAACAAGGAGCCCGAGGCCGAGCATACCATCACTGCTGTTGAGGGCGAGTCCTATGAACCAGGCGTTTGTTGCAGCTATGGATTTTTTTTTTGTTGCAATAGGTGATCTCAAATGTTGGGGCTATATTCTAGGATGTTCTCGTAACAAAAATTTCTCGATGTTGCAACTCTTGCTGCTGATTTTTGCATATGCGAAATCAAATTGTTTCATAAGTCAGTCTCGAATGTTATGAGCTAAGTGGAGCTAGGTGGTTGTTGCATTGCAGCTGTAGGTTTTTCTTGTTGCAATAGGTGATATGAGATGTTGGGAACTATAGTTTGGAATGTTGTAGTAACAGAACTCGTTGTTGCAACTCTTGTTGATTATTGCACATGTAAAATCAAATTGTTTCATAAGTCATTCTCAAACGTTGTGCTGCATATGCGCCTGATTTATTCTATTGCAAACCAATGGTCTTTTGTTGATATCTAATGAATTCATTGTGGCGCCTACGACGAGAGAGAACGAGGAATGTTGGGTACAATGTTTCTTTTGTTGCTTGGGGTGGTTTTTTCTTTTGCTGCGCCTTTATCCTCACGAGGATCAGACGACGGAGAGGAACTACTGCTATAAATATCCAATGGCAAGATCCACGCGACACTAACGTTCGAATTGGACATCCGGGCACTAGTCGTTTCCTTATATTTAGTCTTGAGTCCACATATAAAAGAAATCTTATTGTTTGGGGATTAATGTACATGCATTGGGTTATTATTGCTTTTGATGACGACACAATGGCCCATGCTTGCCCTTGTTTACAAGACAACTCGTTTTCTTCCCCCAATCCATTTGATGGAAGGGGACATCGCGGTACATCATGAGGTCCCATGCTGGTAATTTATTTCATGTTTTTGCATCCAAGGGTCTCCACAACTTGCAACTGATGGTGGCCAGCAGCTCACTAGATGAGGACAAAAACGCACTTAATAGTGTTGTGTCACACTGTCACTATAGCAAAGTCGTACAAACGCGGTTTACGGGAGTTGTCATTAAGCCTTGTAAACAACATGCATTATGCTGATCTCCTTGTGGCCCTATCTGCTATACCATCTTGTTTTAGCCACTGTTACTGGGTCTTCTCGGAGAGAGTGCTGTCCTGTACATCTTTGTTATAGCTAGCCTTGTCGGTGAGCCCCCCATCTTATTCCTGTACCATTTGGGCACTTTTGATCTGTGAGTCAGCAAAAGTACAAGTCACTAATTGGTATGCTGAAATTACATCAAAGGTAGCCCGTAATTTGTAAAGGGTGTACCATTTTAATTTCAAAGAGGAGGATATGTTACAATTCAACGCAACTATGGCTGATGCATGAATAGACTTGTTCAGACGCCGAACCGAGCCTAAAAAGTTTGATTTGGCCCGAAAATATTTTTCCCAATTAAAACACTATTTTAGTTTTTAGGAAAAAAAATTAATATTTAGTTTATTTAAAAATAAAAAAGTTTTTTATTATTTTAATTGCATTCAGCAGGATGCTTCGAGCCTTCGAGGCGAAAATCAAGTCTCGAGTCCGACCGGACCAGGCCGGGCTCGGCCGTGCCCCCCATGAAGGTCTATGCGTGATTAATTACCTTAGTGACATCTTGGGATTGCACTTCGTATTTGCGACCACATCGCCCTACCTTACCGCTCGTGATTTCACCTTTTTTTTTTGGAGTTGTGATTGCACAAAGTTAGCCAAACCGAGCGCATCACGCCCGTGGACAAACGTGGAAAAGAACGAAGAACAGGAAAAAAGGGGCGGAGGCCAGCCAATGTGTGACGGGATGGGCCCCATTTGTACAGTAGAGCGTGTATCCTAGTCTCCCGTGGGCCATGGCAGATTGGCTCGCCCAGCCTGGCCGACATGTCATGTTTCTTCGTTAAGTGCTCTCCAGTACTCCAACACCAGGATTTAATTGATGAATTGAATTTACAAATTCCACTACTTAGACTACTGGTACTAGTATTAAAGCATATATAATAGGCTTATATCATCTGTTTATAGTTACTATCACTAGAATTTTTACTGATATGGATGAAAGAGAATAAAGAGAGAGAAAGTTGCTGTCTACAATCATGTAGCCGACTGTATCATGAGAAACAAGAAAAACATTAAAGATTGTGTGTTCTATAAAGATAATTAAAAAGTCAGCAGCTGTCTGTACCACTGTATGAACTATCTTTAGTGCTGTTTACAGGTGATATAGAAATTTGTTATAGATAGTAGCCAGTGGCGGAGCCAAGAATTATATATAGTGGGGGCCGGACAATCAAATACATATAGTATAACATAAATTTCAATATATATATATATATAGATAGAGAGAGAGAGAGAGAGAGAGAGTTCGATCATATATTGAAACACCAAAATCTCTATTAAATAATTAATTATGCATGTTGTGATAATTTTGCGATGAAAAATATAACGATAAGCATAAATGGTTAAAGGAACTAACTTTTCATTTAAATTTTGCTCTGCGCGTCTGAATCGCATCGAAGTCATCAATAAGTTCATCGGTTGTAAACTCCATTGCAATCTCCTTTTCAATGTAAATTATTAAGCAATCTCTTAGGAACCCATCTTCCATCTTATTCCGTAGCTGGTTTTAACAAGTTTCATTGTAGAAAAGGCACGCTCTGTCGTTCTTTGTGGAAACCAGTAGAGTTAGCACAAGCGAATCAACTCGCCAAGGAAAAATATTATCGATAAATAAGCATGACTATGATTCTTTAAAGACAAAATAATCAACTAAATATTGTATAATGCGGACTGCCGATCAAATAGTAGTCATCCGATTTCCTGTTTACTAACCGACGACAAAGTTCATAATTTGGAGTATCAGTTTTTTTACACCAAACATTGGGTGGGGCCATGGCCCCTGCTGGCCCTCCCCTGCCTCCGCCCCTGATAGTAGCTATCTATATCATTGTACATGTCCTTATAGGACGTTTTAGCGCGCGTGTTTTGTTCAATTTTCCTTTGAGTACGCGTGTGCATCTTCGTACAAGTTTGCACTAAGACTAGCGGTACGTCAGTACATTATTTTGTCCAGGGAAGCAGCAGTACGTGTTACTGCAGCAGTGCTCACGGTCTCCGGAGAATCGAGAAAGTCAACCCAAGGTACATCGTCCAGAAACAATCACGCGGTGATGGGAATCAAGTCAACGAGATTTGCAGTACATAGGTGCCCAAAAAGTAGGGTGTGATCATTCTGAATGTGATGGTACATATATATATATTGTTTAGTTGATTGTATGTGATGATATATGAATGCATTTTGGTTGGTTATATGGGATGCTAACGAATAGTACGAGATTGTGTTTGGTTGAAGAGATGAGGTTGATTTGGTAACCTCCTCCCTACATTGGTTAGATTACATCCAGGGTATTTTCTATTTTCTTTCTTTCTTTTTATTATTATCCTTTTTCTTTTTCATCCTTCTTTTTCTGACTTAACTATTAATGATCAACTAATGATCATTTTCTAATTAATCTATAATTTCATAACTTAATCTCTAGTTAAGTTTTCTATTTTAATTTAAAGGTTAATAATATACTCCTAGCTCTTTTTTAACTTAATACAATTTTTAGTTACAGTGTGTGTGAGAACTCGGAAAATTTAAACTAATTTAAACAACGTTAATCGCTAATTAACAATAAAGTAAAATTTTCTAAACTCAAACAAAGCATAACTTCAGAGTCTTTTACAAAATCCATTACAAGCGAAAGTGAAATACTAATACAACCTCGTAATTATTTACAAGATTTTACTTCAAGCCGAAATAAAACAATAGTGCAGTCCCTGAATCAATTACAAGAATTAGTTTACAAACAGATCAAGAAATACTTTACAGCTGTGGTTAAATTACAAAAAGATAACAATAAAAGTCTCTATGCATGTCGCGAAGCCTTTCTTTGACCTTTTACCGCCAGCCATCGAACCCATCCTTCGCCCAATCCGAAAACCCGACCCACCGTTCCGTCGCTCGCCATTGACCAACACACAAATAGAAAACCAAACATGTTAGAATAGACTAGAATAAAGAAGATTTGTCGTCAGACTCCACTAAGTCCACAGAGGATACCTGATGTGAGGACCCCGGTTTATTCGGCTTGTACTGCTTAACCATCCACTTGGTCCTAGCAGTACAAATCAAATAAATCAAGCCTCGAGATATGTATACTTCCCAGAATTGCAGTATACACACCCCGTTACAAAATCATGCATCAATTCCATTCATTCACATAGAACCGAAACAAGCAACAATAGAAAGACATACATAATATAAAGAGTTATTACAAAAGAGAGGCCGACCGGCCAAAAGACATACAACTAGATAAGTACACAGCGGAAGCAAAAGAGCCATAAGATGGCGATAAACAAAAGCCAATCAGTGTGCCTTTAACCCACAAGGCAACCAACCGAAATCGCCAAGCTAATCGTCCCAGAAACCGCACATCTCGCAAAAGTAAGGCCCTTGGGGCTCACCTTCTTCCTCTGCAACAATATAAGTTAAGCAAAGCAAATGAGTACAAAACTTATTTTTGTACTCGCAAGACTAACGTGTGAGATAACAGAACTATAATTAACTACATGCAAGCTTTATTTAAGTGGATGAGGCTCTGGACTTATTTTCAGCATAAAGCAAGTTTTATTTGCAATAACGTAATACATTTAAAAGCAAGTTTGCAATTAATTCTTATTGTTCAAATAAAAGAGAGACAAATATAACAATAGGTAGATGACAACATCCTGGAAGTGACTAACCCAATAGCCACCACAACAATAGCATGAAGTACCCCTTCATACCACCCATGTCAAGTTTTAAGTTTTTAAAAAGGTTGTAGTCTAATTCTTGTGGGAAATAACCAAGCGTGTCCATAACCTAGGACGAGGCTATTCGAATAGTTTAAACCCTGCAGGGGTGTACCAATGTACCCACACGATAGACCGCCTTTCCACCAGCCACGGTTAGCATACTTCCTTTGGTATGCAGGCACGGCTAAGTCTAACAAGACGCTTTCCAATGGACGATGCTAATTAAGAGCCGCAACCCACGGGACAAGGACACATTAGACAGCCTAACCGGTCTGCCAATGCTCCCCTCACACACCACAAACACACACACACACACACACACACACACACACACACACACACACACACACACACACACACACACACACACACGTTTCAACACACCCACCGACCAGCTCATAATTAACACCTCCCAAAGTACTTAGTCAAGAGAGGTTCCATATCCCCCTCGCGTGATTAGCACGCAACAATTGCTTGGATCAATGGCACAAGTAACTCGGTCCTTAGGGACTTAGGCACCATTCCATTGACACCCAACAGATCACACCAACATACCATTGTGCCCAAGTCAAGATATAGTTTTTGTTTTCAGTTTTCGATTTGCAAATTAATAAAACACAAGGATTGGACATAATGGAATAATATAAGTATTTGTGTGATCAAGACCATCGACTAAGTCGATGATCGCCCAATACTACCGATAACTAGGCATGGCTAAGCAATATTTATTCGCAATCTACTAAGTGACAAGAGCTCATCCAACGAACTCTAATCACAGCAAATAACCTAGGCTCAGGTAGTAGAGGATAATTATTTACCTACAGATTATGCAACTAGAGGATTAACTAGTCAATTTAACAACAAAATAGCAATGCATACATAGAAGTTAAACAAAATATTAGACTTTAAAAAGTAATGGGATCAAAGGGGAAATGATCAAACAGCTTGCCTGGCTGCTGTTGCTCACTATGCTGCAGAGGATCACTCTCAAGGATGGCACAATCGTCGGAACCTACCGAAAGAGCGAAAAAGAACCGATAAGAACAAAGAAAACGAAAAAGACTCTAAAACCAAAATGCTCCAAATGCTCTGAAAATTTTACAGCAGCAAGAGCAAGATTTATAACGAATTTAGAAACAAGAACCAACTGATTTGGACTTTTAATGCAAAAGATATGATCAAAACAATTTGGTTCGGCTGAAAAAAATGCAATCTGTTACTGTTCACATAATTAAATTGTTTGGTGAAAATTTCTAGAAAGGTGGTGTGGCTGAAATTTTTATGGTAGGTAGCTACTGACATTCTAAGGCTAACACAAGTGGTTTCATCTTAATTGGAGTTAAAATGATTTAGTTATGATTTTTCTAAGTTATAAATCTAAGGCATGTTTAATTTCGGGATTAAAGACTATTGTAAAACCTATACTATGCTAAAGTACTTCAACAGATGCAATTATAGAACTTTAGTTTGTTAAATTTGGAACTACAGAGAAAAATATATGCATTTTTGAAGTTTAAAACAATTAATAAGTGCAAATAAAAGCTCTCGGGAACTAAATCTGGAAAACCAACGAAAACTGGGGAGGTCGTGGGTCGTTGATCAAAGATCGCACAGCTCACGAGCTCAGATGCCAAAACCCACACGAGCACCTGGGCGCAAAGACCTCATCGCGCCTAGGGGAGGGCTTAGCCGTTAAATCCAAACTGGATGGCCCAGATCCAACAGGAGGTCCTAAGGTGGAGGCCTAAGAGAGGAGGTTTGGACGGTGAGATCTGAAGGAGGGAGGTCTTTGACGGCTAAGATCTACTGAGGAGGTCTTAACTGCCAACGACTCCACCGATGGATTTAGATCCAATGGCCCACGCGAGATGGGACGTTCGGGCCACCCGAACGCCTCAACGAGTATGGGCCTTGGATCTAGAGATGGACGGCCTAGATCAAGATCGCATCCGGAGGGGTCCGAATGTTCTCCAGATCTGAGCCGTAGATCTAGAGATGAACGACAAAGAGAGCAACTAAGCGATAGAGTTGTAAATAGACTGAGGAGGTCTAGCCCGTTAGATCAAGATCTAACGGTCCAGAGCTGACGGGGAGGTCCTAGACGGTCACGATTTCCATGGGGAGGTCGTGAACGGCTAAGATGAAAGCGAGGGAGGTCGGGACGGCTAAGATCTCACGGGGGAGGTCCTAGACGGTCCAGATCTGAGCGAGGAGGTCCTAGACGGTCACGATTTCCAGGGGGAGGTCGTGAACGGCTAAGATGAAAGCGAGGGAGGTCGGGACGGCTAAGATCTCACAGGGGAGGTCCTAGACGGTCCAGATCTGAGCGAGGAGGTCCTAGACGGTCACGATTTCCAGGGGGAGATCGTGAACGGCTAAGATCTCACAGGGGAGGGATCTTGCGGTCTTCTTCACAAAGGACCAGATGTGGTCTTTTTGTAACGAGGACCCCAAAGGTAGTTTTGAAGGTTCTCTTTACAAAAGACCAGGGGTGGTATTTTGCAAAGAGGACCTCGGGGCGGTGGCTCAGGGGTGGTTTTCATAAAACGACTAAGGGAGGTCTTTTAGCACAGAGGACCCCAAGGAGGTCTTTTGCAAAGAGGACCTCGGGGAAGGTCCTGAACGGCTAAGATTTAACAGGGGTGGTCCTGGACGGCTAGGATCACCACCAAGGGGAGGTCCAGAGACTTAGGATTTTTCAGAAAAGATCCTAAGGCCCAGATCTAATCTTGGAGAGGTCGTGAACGGCTAAGATTATCCCGAGGAGGTCCTAGAGTGGTTTTAATGGCGCAGGACCTCCGGACAACGACAAAAAGGTGGCGGCTAAGACAAATTAAAAGCATCTAATGATTGACAACAAATGAATCCAACAGGAGCACTTAAAGACTTTCGGACTTTAATTCTAAACACATGGCCCACACGTCAGTGACTCCACGGCACAGATTAAGACACCATTAATGCACCAAATGATAAGCAATGATTTGAGCATTAAAGTTGTCCGAAGAACACGACGAAAACGGGAGGTTTTGACTGACAAAACCCGAGCGTGTTCCACAGCTTGCCGCCGGCGACGTGGACCTCGTCGGCGGAAACCAAGAACATGGATGAGTCCCAAATAGGGAGGAAAACCTAAAGGTGCCAACAGCTAGGGCTAGAGCGCACCCTACCGGCGGCTAGCCGGAGATGGCCGAAGGAGACCACTACGGCAAAATGGAAAGCTAACGAGGTACAAAACGACCGGGTTCCAACACTAAGGTACTCACCAGGGATTGAAGGAGAACTGGGAGTGGTTGCAGGAGCTCCGGTGACGGTGGAGGTCGCCGGAGGTGAAGAAGACGAAGCTCCTGGCCACGAACAGTAGGCTCCCACTTTGTCAACCTCTGTGAAGGCTTAAACAAAGCAAATTAGGGAGATTTGGAGGTGACCAAGAGAACAAATGACAGCCAACAACTGCAATATTGAACCACTGGAGCTCGGAGGTCGCCGGAGAGCTCCAAAGTTCAGCAATGGAGGCAAAGAACTTTCGGGTGTTTTGAGCACAAGAGGAGGGGAAGAACTAGAAGTGCAAGAGAGATTCAAAAGAAGCTTTTGGGAGAAGCTAGGGTTCCTCTTATAGCCATTTGCAAAAAGGAACCCGGGCCAGCTCATGTGCACTAATCTAGGGCACCCTCGAAATGATGGGAGTAGGTTGTTAGAGAGACTTTTGAGCAAAAGGGGCTGCCAAACATTTAATGTTGGCAGCACATAGCCGTTTGTCAGCCCTAGAGTTGACAAGGCACTGCTCTCTACTGCCATGCACAAAAATTGATAATGACAAGCCCCACCATCGGTGAGAGAACTAGGAGGACTGATCAAAGAATTCAACGGCTAAATCGGGCACGAGCTCCACTAGGGAGGTCGTGAGCTGTTGGATTGAAATCTAAGGGCTCAGATTTAGACTATGTATTAGAGGTCCTAACACTTAGGGGAGGTCTGAGCCACAGATCTCAAGATGGACGACCCATGATCACCCAAGTGCTAGGGGTGGTCGTGGAGGTCTGAGGAGGACGCCCCAGGGTGGTCTTTGCAAAAGGTGCAAAGGAGGTCCTAGGGGTGGTCCTCGAGGGTTGTCTTTGCAAATAGAACATGAGGAGGTCGTGCGGGATGGATTGAGATCCAAGGGCTGCGGGGCTGGCGAGGTTGCACGGGCGCGGCTGATGCTTTTAGTTGGTTTGACCGAGCCAGTTAGCACGAGCCAAACTCAGGTGCACCCAAGGAATGGTGAAGACCCGATAAGGTTTGGATTTTTAGAGCTGAAGCTTTGGGAAATTAATTTAGGTATCAATTCAACTCTAAAAATTGTAAAATTTTTCAGAGGGGCCACACAACAACCCAAGGACTTAGGAAAAATATTTCCCCGAGCAGGATCACAAGATTGGACAAGATTGTTTTTGGAGGATCAAGATTTGGATCAACAGACTTATGACTTTGTATTTCCATACTCTTGTACAATAATTGTTTAGTACATACAGGAAATACATGATGTAAGAAAAAGTTTTAATTTCTACTCATTTTCTTACAGTTGAAACACAAGTACAGAATTTGGGATGTTACACCTGACCAACCTAAGTTAGTCGGCACCTTGATCATCAAGATACCCAGACCAACCTAAGTCAATCGGCACCCTTCACTTCCGTAGGTTTCATCACCCGATGTTTATTAGTATCCGACACCTACGTTGGATCTACTTATCTCAACCGCATAGAATCCCTCACATAGTGATTTTCTAACTATGGACCTGTAACAGCCTCAATTTTATAAACAGTAATAATCTGCTTTATGAACAGTAATGGGATACTGTTCATGACATTACTGTTCATAATTAACAGTTTGGGTTTGCTGTTACCAATTAAAACCTTCCCTTTTTTCCAAAGTCCAAAAACCCATTTGAAGTCTTAAAGGAAATACAAGATACAACTTGTATTTTGACTGGGAGGTATTTTCATTAAAGCCTAGATAAATTATCTTGACCAAAAATAATTTTTGTTGAATTTTTAGAAATTATTTTGGCTTGGAGAAAAATATTTGCTTTTAAATAAACATTTTCGGGCTAAGATAATTAATTATGTATTTTACAAAGTGGTAATGTGATTTTAAAATTTATCTGGGAAATATATCATCCCAGTAGCTTCCAGTAAAAATTTCATGATTTTACAAATTTATTTGCTATTTTTAAAAGCCCAGTCAAACCTTTGAGCATTTGAATAGGGTCTGGTCAACTAATCTGGTCTGGACTCAAGATCTTGCACTGTAGCGACTCGAGCCATGTGGTTGAGTCCAACTCGGTGCACTGTGGTCCGGCTCAGTCACGCTCGGGCGCGAGCCCGAATCCCATACGTGATGCGAGCCGTTGATCTTCCATCGAACGGGCGGGATCGCGATATCACGCGAGCTGTCCACGTGTGCGCCTCAATCCCCACCGTTGGATCTTGATCTAACGATCGAGGTCGGTGTATGCATTCGGACGACTCCGGAGTCCTTTTCAATCTCCGCCGTCCATTCCTAATCCAACCGCACCACCCTTTTCTTTTTAAACCTAAAGGCGCGCTTTTCTTTGGGCCGTCAGATTCAAATCCCACAGAACCTCTTTTTACCGCGTGCTGTTAAGGCCCGTTTTTCTTTGAGCCGTTGGATTTTGATCGAAGGGTCCCTGCCGTGAGTGCATTCGGACGACTCCGGATCCCCTCTCGATCCCCACCGTCCATCCTCGATCTAACCGCGTCGCCCTTTTTGATTTGAACTTAAGGGCGCGCAACTATCTTGGGCCTTTAGATCTAAATCCTACGGTGCGCCTTTTCGACCGCGTGTGGTTAAGGCCCGAATTCAGTGGACCGTAGGATTCTAATCGTGAGGCCCATATCGTGTAAGCATTCGGACCATCCGGCTGTTTTCTCAATCCCGACCGTAGAAATTCAATCGGACGGTGCCGCGTCATCTCATCTAAAGGGGTGACGTGTATTCCTTTTAATCGACCGTTAGATTCCAATCCAACGTCCAGATTTGAAAGTAGACCCCGAAATCCTTTTTGGGCTCCGTTTAAATCTCGATCGACTGATTGAGATCGCACGGCCCATATTAAAAGATGCCGATTAAAACCTTTTAACCTCTCTATTTATCACAGCCGCCCATTTCTAATCGGACGGTTGAGATTCTTTTGAGTCTTAGGAGGCGCGCATGACTGTGGCTGACATTGGGACCCACATGTGAGAAGGTTCTTATCTCCTTCCTTGCCTCTCTGCGCGCAGCCATCTCTGTAAACAGAGGAGAGGATTTATCCCAAAGCTTTTGCAACTAATTTTTGGGATATTTAGCCCTGAGTGGACACCTCATCAACTCTAGACTCTTCCACTTTGCCCTGTAGCTCCACCCCTATATATAACCCTAACTTTTGAGCTGCTGCCATTGTTGACCACTGGAGCTGTTCATCTTCCATTGCTGTCCAGTGGAGTTTCTTGCCCCTCCGAATTGTCCATCCATTCTAAGCACTGGTTTCGCCTTGTAATAAAGATTTTATATCTTTTGTAGGTTAAACCAGAGTTTATTTCTCTGTCGATCAACATCGGTTTTCAGAGTCTTTGGTGTCTTTCCTATCCTGGTAAGCTAAAACCTTAGTTTTGACATCTTGAGCACCTTAAGGACCTTAGAAGCTCATATGGATCATTCATCGGTATATCAGTAGCTTCAACTTGCTTTAAACTGAAAAGTTGTTATTCTAACTTTTCGGTCTTTCTTATCGTTTTCAAGAACTAGGGTTTCTCCTGTCAGTTTATCATTCTAGTTAGATCTCAACTAAACCCTAGTAGCATAACAAGTCGTTCTTTTAATTATTGTCATCATCTATTTAGCTTGATAGCAGAGATCTATCTCTGTCTTCTTTTGTCGGCTTAACCGACAATATAGGTTTCTTTTTAGCCTTTGTAATCTAACCGATTAGAGTTAGGTTAAGGTTAGTTTAAATAGATCAGGCTAAGCTTCATTTTAGAACCTTTGCTTGATCTATTTTTCCTTTTTCCCAAATCTGCAATCTGTCCTGTTTCTGCTCTTTTCAAAATCTGAAAACTAAAACTTTGAACTAAACCCTAGTTTCTACCTTTGGAAATCAGTAAGTGGTAATATGGGTTAATATCTTTATTAGGGTATGTATAACTTAAGCATGCTGTTAAACATGCATTTCCATATTGATCATACATGTTTCTTTCAATCTACACTTATTGTCGATTTTGGTATTTATTGAATTTTATTGCTTCTTTTAGAATCAGTTCTCACAAGCATTTGACTTTATTTCGAGCAACTTTGAGCACCGCAATGTTTTTATTATTATCAAGGCAAGCATCCTCTTTGCACCATGTTGATCCCAAGTTTTATACAATAGATTTTCTAAATCCAGTGACATCTGTTGCATGCTATTTTTCTGGAAATACAAATATGGACTGTATTAGTTAGTTATGACCTGAGTAACATTGTGGATTACCTTAATTATAACCATACACTCAACCCTAACGCAGTACTGTATACTATAATATATTTTCAGATTTAGCTTAGACATACAGTCTAGAGACTTTAGAGTTTAACAAGCATATCTTGTCAAACATGGGAATCACAAATGGTTTTCTGTTACTTTAAACTCTTTGTCCAGTTTACTTATGTCCGAAATGAATTTTAAATTTAAATTGATCTGGACAAGAGGAAGCTAGTGATGGTGTTTTTGTGCACGAGATTGGGATTTGTGGTGGACTTGTCTGGACCAATTAAGGACCGAACTCTGACTATTCAATTCAAGTCCCCCACGTACTTCCACATGCAGTGTATGGGCGCTGTTTGGTTAAGTAAAATGTTAAGACTATTGGGTTGGAAATAGGAGAGTAAGGATATGTGTATTGACCTTGTATGGCATAGATGCTTTGGTCTTATGACTGCGTTTTATGCCATGTGAGCTTGTATGTCAGTATCAGATGTTCTTAGAAGGGTGAGGGCGTATATGTGCTCCGTAGCATATACGTACCTTAAAGATGCTGATTGCAAACTAATATGGGCAGCGAACCCAGTTTGCATTTAATTGTTTGGGTCGACATTCCTAACGCAACATGTGTGCCCCGGTTAAGCAGATGCTATCAGTCGTTGTTTGAGCGAGATCAGTTCACACATGGGGGTCCAACTCAATAGTGTTAGCTTGTTGAAAAATACCAAATCTTAGTTTCCCCGGTCGGCATACCAAAGGAAGTATGTCATCATTCGGAGTGATCCGAAGGCAACGGGCTAGCTAAGTCGTGTGGGTAAAGATGTACACCCATGCAGGGTTATTAAACTGTTCGAATAGCCGTGTCCACGGTCATGGACGATAACTTGAGTTGATGTCACCTGTATAGAAGTTTTGATTTACAAATCTGGTTTCGGTTTTTGATTTAGCATGAGGGATTCATGCACTGTACTGTTTACAATTAATTCCTTTACTTACTGTTCTAGTCCAATTTTGATTTATTAAATGGCTTTGTTAAAATCTAGTCTTGGTAGGTTAAGGTGTACTGCTTTATGCAAAACTTAGCCATTATACCTTCCTGTTGTAACCTTATGCATGTATAAATTCTACTCCTTTGTATAGATTCTAATAAACACTTTCTTTTATTAGTTTGTGTAAGACTTGCTGAGTACCTTCCGTACTCAAGGTGCTATAACCTAATGTTGCAGGTGAGGATGGTTATCTTTATGAAGTACCCGTTAGCGCCGATCCGGGTGACGCTAACGAGTAAAGCTACTTCTTTCCTCCACGCAATCGCCTGCGGGTGGATGGGGCCATTGGTGGATGTTGCCATTTTATTTTGCTTCCGCTGTTATACTTTTGAAGTGACCAAGTCACTTAATATTGTAGCACTGAACCGAAAGTTGTAAACTTATGTTTAATTATGTAAATGTATGACTTGTATGTGTTTGATGCAATGTTGTTGAAGGATATATATGCAATGGTCGTTGATCATGGGAACCATTGTAAGATATATATATCCGGGAATCCTGATTATTGGATTGGTTGCTTGTTAAATTTATACTTCTAGCATGATCATTAATAAAGGGGCAATACTGTTCCTTAATTAATAATTGTGTTACAGTATGAATTTAATTAAGTACATTTCCAATACCCGGGGGTCCCCACAGGACCAAAAGATCCAATAGCCAAATAGCATCATGTGAGAGCATTAGGGATAAGGCAAGGGGCATTGAGGGAATGTAAAAGGGGCCAAAGGAAGCCATAGTCGAATACACCTCCCCCATGAGCCATCTCCCCCACATAAAAGTACTGCTTCATCTCAGCCAACACAAAACCACAAAGCAACACAAAGCCAACCCAACCCCTCATTCCCATTCACAACAAAAGGCAAGCACAAAGCCAAAGCTCCAACTCTCAAGCCTCCCTCCTCACATCACACATTCACAACCAAGAACAAGCCACCCACTGCCAAACACCACTATCTCACAAGGCATAGCAAGAACCCAAGGCAAGCACAAGCAAAGCCTCATCACCATCAACCATCCAAACCCTAGAGAGCAAGAAGGAGAGGAGCATAGAGGAGAGGGAAGGCTGGAGGAACAAGAACGGCGCCAAGCGAATACCAACCAAGACCACAAGGAGGAAGACCACAGAGGGACCGACGCGACCAATAGGAAGACGGGAGAGCACCCTCACAGCTTCATCATCGAGCGCTACCATCCCATCCCCAAACCGAACCCGACAAGGTAGCCCACACCCTATTTTTAGTTTTGCTGATGTTTTCACAGAGCCACCCCCTGTCCAGTGTGTCATGCCATTCACACATATCACCAAACCATAGTAGCATCGCTCTTAGTTCACATCACAGAGCAATAGGGGGAGGGAGTAGAGAGAGGGATTGCGGGGAATAGTAATGCCGCATCCCCAAATTAATTAATGATAATTAGTATGCATCTCATGAGCATGCATTGTGATTTTGGAACATTTGCATAATTCATTGCACTTGGAAAATATTAATCACAAGATTAGTTTATAACATAAAACAACTCCCCAAATGAAAACATGAATAAACATATATGATCATCATCTAGAAATAATTTTTTCAAATACTATAATAACTATCATAAATAAATATGATTTTTTTTTTCTAAATTTATGGGACTAGATTCAACCCTCAGAAAATTCAAACACATTCCAATGACCTATTCTAGGTTTGAATATAAACTATACAAATTAAATCATGAACAATAAGGTTTAAGAATTTTTATGAACACTATACCTTTCTAGAAACCTCTCATTTATTTGAGAATTTTAGGGTTTTTATTGCTATTTTTAGTGGCTTGGTCAAAGTAGAGAAACTAGATTTAAATCTCAGTCAAATCGACACTATTCCTTGGGCCGAACCTGACCGCTTTGCCCAAATCGAGCAAGACTCCTAGCTGTACCGACCCGAGCCACCCTCGGGCGCGCGCGTGGTTGAGCCATTGACCAGCGGGCCCCACTGGTCAGACCCTTCTTCCTCACGTAGGAGAAAAGCGCCACGCGACCGCGATGCTCCAATGCGCTCTGAGCCGCGCCAGTGACGCTGTTAATCTGCCGCCCAGCTCCACCTATCCCGAGCTTCTCCGTTTAGTCCCGTTTCCATTCTGTCCTCTCCCCAAGCTTAATGCCCCCTCGGCACCCTCTTTCTTCCCAACTTCTCCTCTGTTTGACTGAGAAGAGGGAGGCTTGCTCGAGCTTTAGTCTTCGGTAAAGTCCTCACCGACGCATCCCCTCTCTTCTACCTTCACTACCGTTTCCATTTTTGCTATTGCGCAGGCTTGAATTGGTTTGTAGCTTCCAGACCATCTTTGTGCCCTCGGTAGCTCTATTGCGTGCTCTGAAGGCCACACCCGAGCTATTTTCACTTCTAGTAGGCATGATCTTCAATCTTCCGCGTTATCTCATGTCATTTAGTATGCCATGGATAACCCTCAAACCTATTTGGGCAATGCATGACAGGAGCCCGTGGATGTGAAGGGATTTCAATTTTTGGCTGGAGAACAACTCTTCACCTCCCACTTTGATCCGGTAACCCATTCTTCGATTCCTTGCTACTAGAGCATCCTCATGTAGTCTGTAAACTATCCCAACCACTCATTCTCTCCCTTTTTTTCACTAGATCGACTGCTCCTCGTTGAACCGTGTCACTTTCGTCACCTTCTTCGACGCCGGCCCAGCTCCGACCATCTCCAAGCCTCTCCATGTTGGGTCACGGGTAGGCTACGATAGCTCTAAACAAAAATTTACCGTGCAACCAAGGAACCTCTGCTAGTAATAGATCACGGGATTACCACTAGACACGTCGAATCGTAGCGGAAGTAGAGTCGATGCAACGAGTTGATGCAGTCATAGTCGTACTTGCTGCACGTCTTCTCCTCCTGCTCCGATGATCGGCATGAGTTGCGGATCGTCCTAGTGATGATGCTTTGCAACAACACCTCCAAGGTATCCACACGTACGGGGCAGGGACACCACGCGCTAGAGTGCTAGCGCCTGCGGCATGGTTGAACAAGGCGTGGCTGCTAGGGTTTCGAGGATTCTTGTCAAGATCGATTCACCCCATGCCACCGCCCCTCTATATATAGGCATCCATGATGGGTCTCGAACTTTAGGCCCATCACGAACTCATGGCCTACAAGAATTTGGATCACTATCCAAATCAAATCCTTGCCCTTTAAGTGTATGACCCTATAGGTTCATGTGTGATCGGTTATGACTTGGAAACTCTTTTCTGACCATGAGTCGTTAGCGGTACCTAGCAGAACATAATGATTCCTAAACACACATAGAATATATCGGATAAACCTTAATGCAATATGTTCTAAGACCCGGTCCTTATCACTTACGACCAGCTCGTAACTCCTTACGACAAGTTAGTGATTACCTTCGATTAGTCTACGACCTGCTTGTATCTCCATACGGCCAGTTATCGACTAGCTTCAAGACGTCCTATTGGACCTCCTCGATAGGTTTCTCCAGGACCACTTGAAGAATCTAGACCCGCCATTATGAGTTAATGGTATATTTTGGTAATTAATGACAATCGTCTTTTGGAACTAACATTTTCCATGAGTTAGATGAATAGATTATGTTCCATGATAATGAAAACTTTGTATGACATCATGAGTTGATCGTCATCAAGTCAAGACTCGGGATGAAGAAAATCATCATGTGTTGATGGTGTTCAAGTCAAGATCTCAAAGTGAAGAAGATCATCATGTGTTGATGATATTGAAGTCAAGAGATTAGAGTAAAGGATGCATCATGTGTTGACTAAGAAGACATGATCATGAGTTGATCATCAATTCAAGTCATCATGTGTTGATAAGCGTTCAAGTCAATGACCTAGTCTTGAAGTGAAGATGTGCGTCATCAAGCTTCAAGAGAATGCTCAAGGCAAAGGTATGACTAGCTAGGGCTAAG
Organism: Ampelocalamus luodianensis; assembly: GCA_036346255.1. NCBI lineage: Eukaryota > Viridiplantae > Streptophyta > Magnoliopsida > Poales > Poaceae > Ampelocalamus > Ampelocalamus luodianensis. Next base: position 23,894,542 of record CM070623.1, read on the forward strand.
GATGTGTTCCTAATCTTTTACCGGTCTTGGTGTTTGGTTAGAAGACTGGATTGTTAGTATATGTCGTCGTACTATTAAGAGGGGTCGTGACTAGTAGCTTGAGTGTGTCATGTGTTGATAGCTCGTTGTACTTGCTCTAGCTCTCATTAGCATGTTGCCAATATTTGCAAATGTGTTTTTCAAATAGTTGTGGCTCATGTATAATCCTTGTAGCATATAACTTTAGTTTGCGAATGTATTTTGCACATGGTTTAAGTCCATGTACCTTGTTCTTTGTGGCTTGATTCTAAAAGTTAACAAATGTGTTTTGCAACTTGTTGAGAATCTCGCCTATATCCCTTGTTTGCATATTGCATCAACTGGCAAATGTGTTTTGCAAATTGAGTTGAAGCAATACAAAAATTAGCTTTTGTTTCCTGGACCAGACTGACCGCAGAAGGAACACCGGACTGACCGGACCCTGGATTGACCTCTATGTGTTGGCCGGTCTGACTAGAACCCCGGTCAGGGTCACACGGTCAGCTTTTTCCAAAAGATGTGTTTTTCTAGATTTGTTTATTCCTCTATGGAGCGGTTTGACCGCAGTTGTAAGGGCGAACTAACCGGACCTCTGGGTCTTGGACCCGATCAACTTTTTCCAGAGAAGAGTTTTTCTGGTTTTAGTTGGAGCGGTGTAAGATCGGGGAGGCCGACTAGAGGGGGGCTGAATAGGCGTTTCTAAAAACTTCTATGGGCTAAAACCGATTTCTAATGCGGAAGCTAATACAAATACGGTTTTGCACAATTAAGACCTAAATCCCCTAGGCTCAACTAGGTGCACTAATAACACAAGTCAATTGATAAATATAGCAGTCAAGCAAAGACTTGTAAGCTAATCAATTCTAGCAAGGTCAATTGCTTAAGGTAAGGCAAGCATTCATACACAACGAATGTAAATGCAATAGTAAAGCAATAGAGATCACACCACAAAGACACTTTGATGTTTTACCGTGGTGATCGAAGACTTGCCGGTCTCCCCTAGTCCACGTTGAGGGAAACCCAAACCAATTGAGCCGGCTCCACGAATTAAGATTTCTTCCGAGGTATCAACACCTCGCTCCACTAGGGTTGCTCTTACTCCACTCCGGAGATGGCGAGCACCAAGCCACTCACAAACACCGGGCCTTCTCACAAGCTTCACTTGAGAAGATCACCGGACCACGACGCCTCCATGCCGTCTAGGTGTCGGCAAACACCAAGAGTAATAAGCCAAACCCCTTGCTTGACTCTCACCACATGCAACGAATGCACAAGCTCAAGTGGATACGAAATCCACCTCTAGATGCAACACATGCAACTAGAGACCTCTCTCCTTGCTCACAAGGTGCAACACATGCACAATTAAGAGGAGAAGCTCACACTAGCTCAAGTGAGTGAAATGGGATGCCAAAGGTTGTCCTCCAACCGGCTAAGATGAGTATTTATAGCCCACACATAAAAAACTAGCCGTTGGAAGAGAAAACAGCAAATTCGGCCAAAAAGCGATCGTACCGCACTCACAAAGGCCGGTACTACCGTTTTTGACTCAACGGTCAAAAAGGGAGCATTAACGGCTCAAAAACTAGCTGTTAAAACTTTGGTACGGTCGTACCGCACTCACAAGGGCCAGCACTACTGTTCTGGGCGGTCGTACCTCTCTTTTCATGGTGGTCGTACCGCAGCTCAAAATCAGCACAGACGACACTCGGTAAAAATATCATAACTTTTGACTTCGATGTCGGAATTGAGTGATCTTGGACTCTATTGAAAGCTTATTCAGAGGGCTACACAACCCATCTATTTTATTTGATCTCAAACACATTTTATCAAATCAAAAAGCACAACTCCAAAGAGCCACTACCATGGTCTAAGTCCAAAGTATTAGCAACAAGCAATCTTAGACCATGCCAAGGGAAAATACATGAATCCCAACAATTTGCAAAACATATTTGAAAACTTAGATCATGCCACAAGGAGTAGGTACATGGAGTTCAAATATTTGCAAAACACATTTGCAAATAATAACATCATGTCACGGAGAGCTAGAGCAAGTGAGATTGAGCTATCAACACATGATGAGACTCAAGCTACTAGACAAGACCCCTCTTAATAGTACGACAACCCATACTAGCAATCTGGTCTTTCAACCAAACACCAAAACCGGTAAAAGACTAGGAACACATCCTTAGCCCTAGCTAGTCATACCTTTGCCTTGAGCATCCACTTGAAGCTTGATGACACATATCCTCGCTTCAACTTTGGGTTCTTGACTTGAAAGCTCATCAACACATGATGACTTTCTTTGCTTTGGGATCTTGACTTGATGCCCATCAACACATGATGACATCCTTCATCCCGAGTATTGATATGCATCAACACATGATGCAATCTTGACCTCCATCAATACATGATGGATCTTCTCTTGACTTGATGATCAACTCATGATCATGTCTTCCTCGAGATCTTGATATGTATCAACACATGATACACCTTCTTCTTGAACCTTGACTTGATGATGATCAACTCATGATACCATCCAAAGTCTTTATCACCTTGGAACATAACCTATTCATCCAACTTATGGAAAATGTTAGTCCCACATTGTCATTGACATTAATTAACAGGATATACATGTATTAAAATGCTTCTAAACAAGCCAATACTTTCAGGTGCGGTACTACCGCCGTTGATCATGTGGTAGTTCCGCTCTCCGGTAGTTCCGCACAACAACATCGGTACTACCGTTCCACAAAAGAGCAAATCAATCTAGAAAAACACATTCTCTGGAAAAAAAACATACCGCCACTAAGGCCGATACATCCGGTGTTGCGGTAGTTCTGCTCAAGGAACGCCACTACTACCGCTTATCAAGGAGAGAAACAGATGCTCGAAAACACTTATTCTGGAAATAACGTACCGCCACTAAGGTTCGGTACAACCGGTGTGCGATAGTTCCTCTCAAGGAACTGCGGTACTACCGTGATGCGGTAGTTCCGCCAAGATAACTCTGGTACTACCGATACTGCTGAGAAAAATAGAACACAAAAACAAGCTCTCTAGAATAAACATACCGCCATGTAAAGCACGGTACTACCGCACACCAGTAGTACCGCTTACCAAATGTAGTCGTACCAATTTCCACTGAAGTTCTTCTAGAAGCTTTTCGAAATGCAATGCATGACTCCTTTGTCTTGAGCCATGTCGATCTTTTATCACCTTTGCATTCCCTTTTCATGTCACCATTCAAACTCTAGGACTAAGCCTCGAAAACATCTTAGCACACCCATTAGTCCCATAACACAATTGTAAATAATTGAATATAGATAAACATGTGTATGTATAAACTACACAAGTTATATATACCATGAGTATATACGAACTACAAGTTGTATATACTAAATATGAGTGTATACGAACTACACAAGTTGTATATACTCATATGAATATATTAACTACACAAGTTATATATATATTCAAGGATATATGAGCATCTATGAACTATACAAGTCTCATATGCTCTCATATACTCATATGAATATATTAACTACACAAGTTAAATATATTCAAAGATATGTTTCAAAGTAAAGATTCTTAATATATGTGGAAAGAGAATATGGATCAATACTAATGAAACCACAAAATATAGAATTAACTCCCCCTAAATGTGTGCATACACAAATGTGTAATGGAAACATATGCACATATCCAAATTAACCTTTTTGGTGGAGTTTAACCTATATTTTGGATCCGAGAAATGCAACAAGATATAATAAGAAGTAGAATGCATACCTCTTGTATTTTCATCTTTATATCCAAACGAGACTAAGCAATAGATAATCAATAGAATTGTCAGTTTCACAAATAGATTTGTCATTAATGAATATATACCTGTTTGGATTTTTGCTTTTATATCCAAGCTGAGACTAAACATGATATAACAATAAGAGTGTTAGTCTCACAAGTGCATTTGTCATTAATCACCAAAATACTCCATTAACACATAATGACGGGTCTAGATCCTTCAAGCGGTCTGACTGTCATGTGTTGGCCGGACTGACCGGGCTGGTCTGGTCTGACTGGCCGTTGATTGGTGGTTAGACCAGATGTGTCCAATAGCTATTTTTATAGCCGTTGGAGGAGGTGCGGTCTGACCGGTATTCGCTGATTTTTAGCAGAATCTTTCCCAAAGGGCTAGTTTTTGTGTGTAGGCTATATATACCCACCTTGGCTGGCCTTGGGTAAGGTTGCTGGCGCCATTACACATTCCTTTGAGCTAAGAGCAAGCCCGCTTATCTCTTATGTGCATGTGTTGCACTTAGTGAGCTTAGAGAGCAAACCCTACGTGCATGTGTTGCCTTAGGTAGTGGATTGTGTATCCATTGAGCTTAGACACTTGATTCATTTAAGTGAGCGTCTCCGACTTGTTACTCTTGGTGTTTGCAGACACCTAGACGGCTTAGAGGAGTTGCGCTGGTGATCTTCTACAAGAAGGTTATGAGAAGACCCGGGCGGTTTGTGAGTGATTTGGTGCTCGCCATCTCCGAAGTGAAGGAAGAGCAACCCCGAGTGGATCGAGGTGTTGGTTCAAGTTATGAGCTGGTCCAAGTGGTTGGACTTACCTCGGAGGTGTTGGCTCAAGTTGTGGAGCCGATCCAACATGGTTGGGCTTACCTTAACGTGGATTAGGGGAGACCGGCAAGTCTCCGATCACCATGGTAAAACATCATCGTGTCATCGTGGTTCGCCTTCTTGTGCTTTACTTTGTGCAATTTACGTTCCATGTATTAAATTGTTTACATATCTTAGTATGATTGCTTTCTTTGTCAATAGTTTTATATTGTTGGTGCACTTAGTCAAGACTAGATGATTTATGTTTTAATTGTGAAAATCCGATTTGATTTACAATTCCGCTTTAGAAATCGGTTTTAGCCAAAGAAAATTTTAAAACCACCTACCCCTCTCTAGTCGGCCTCCTCGGTCTTACACCACTCCCGGACCACTCTCGGCAGAGGAGGTCCTAGAAAGAGGAGGCCCTAGAAAGCGGTACGTGGAGATAGGATATTAGCCGTACTATCTGGTCGAACCGAATGACCTGTTCGTGTATTATCTCTTTGCCTCATGATATCTGGTTGAACTCCATGTGAGATTATTTATCATCCATGGACTGTTCAATACTTTCTCGATCAAGTGTTGAATAACTTTATATGGTCGACACTTCGACCACTAGTGGCATAGCTATGCACTTTCTTTATCCGACCACAACGAGGGGCCCAGAGACATCTCTCCTGTTTTGTTAGGAGAGGCAAATCTCATATCTGACCAGTCGCATCCCTTCGCATATTTTATAACATACCCAAAAACTACCTTTATAACTACACAGTTACGAGTAGCGTTTGGCAACCCCTAAGAGTGCTATTACACATGTAGGAAATCATGCTGGTCTCAGGTCTAAGGATTATACATCATTATTGCTTGAGACCAACTGATGACACACAAAATCATAACAATCTCAATAGTGTCTCAAGGTGGGTCTTATCCAACACCATGTTCTCTAACATGTGTCCATATTATTGGTTTGATATCTCCATATCTATGACCTATGAAACATAGTCATCAACCAATACATATGCTAGTCTATTCATATGCGTTCTCATATGTTTCCGACCAGGGAACGTTTAAGAATAATCATCGCAGAAATATAGAGTTTCACAATCAAGTCACATACTTGATAATAAATATTATCGATATTATTCTATGAACATGACAACATATTATCCAATGTTATGAACATAATGAAATATAATCATCTCTATGATTGCTTCTAGGGCATATTTCCAACAGTCTTCCACTTGCACTAAAGTCAATCATTTTAGTATCTAATACCGATAGCTCTTGTGTGCGCCTCATGCTTTGGCTGTGTGAGAGGTTTTGTCAATAGATCAGCAACATTTAAATCCATATGAATTTTGCATATCTTAACATCTCCTCTATCCACCAATTCGCGAATAAGATGATAACACTTGAGTGTGTGTTTGGATTTCCGATGGGATCTAGGCTTCTTAGCCTGCGCAATGGCTCTATTATTGTCACAATAGAGATCCATTGGGTTCGAGACACTCAAAACCACACCCAACTCAGTAATGAAATTCCTTATCCAAACACCTTCTTTTGCGGCTTCAGAAGCCGCAATGTACTCGACCTCCGTCGTATAATCAGCAACCGTTTCTTGCTTGGAACTTTTCTAGCTCACTGCTCCTCCATTCAAAATAAATACAAAACCAGATTGCGAACGATAATCATCTTTGTCAGTTTGGAAGCTTGCATCAGTGTAACCATTTACCACGAGCTCTTCATCACCGCCATAAACTAAGAACGCATCCTTAGTCCTTCTTAAGTACTTAAGAATGTTTTTCACAGCTGTCCAGTGATCTTCACTGGGATCAGCTTGGTATCTACTCATAACACTTAGAGCATATGATACATCTGGTCATGTACATATCATGGCGAACATGATAGATCCAATAGCCGAAGCATATGGAATACCACTCATACGGTCTCGCTCATCAGTTGTTGAAGGACACTAACTTTTGCTAAGACTTATGCCATGTGACATAGGCAAGAACCCCTTTTTGGAATCCTGCATGTTGAACCGAATCAACACCTTGTCAATATAAGAACTTTGGCTTAATCCAATTAGCCTTCTTGATCTATCTCTATAGATCATTATCCCTAAGATATATGTTGCCTCTCCTAGGTCCTTCATATAAAACTATTTTTCAATGATGCCTTAATGGATTCCAGCATAGGAATATCATTCCCAATCAATAATATGTCATCCACATATAATATTAGAATTATAAGTGCGCTCCCACTAACCTTCATGTAAACACAATGTTCTTCTTTGTTTTTGATGAAACCAAATCTTTTGATTTCCTCATCAAAACATAAATTCCAACTCTGAGATGCTTACTTCTATCCATAAATAGACTTCTGAAGTTTGCACACTTTACTAGCATTCTTTGAATCGACAAAACCTTCAGACTGTGTCATGTACGCATCCTCATCTAGGTTTCCATTAAGGAAAGCCGTTTTGACATTCATTTGCCATATCTCATAGTCGAAATATGCAGCAATAGCTAGAATGATATGTATAGATTTAAGCATCGCTACTGGTGAGAAAGTCTCATCGTAGTCAACCTCTTGAACTTGTCGAAACCCTTTTGCGACTAGACGAGCTTTATGAATGTGAACATTTTCATCCATGTCAATCTTTTTCTTATAGATCCATTTGCACTCAATGGTTTTAATACCATCAAGTGTATCAACCAAATTCCAAACCTGATTGTCTCTCATGGAGTCTATCCCGGATTTCATGGCTCTAAGCCATTTCTTAGAGTTTGGCTCCATCATTGCTTCCTCATAATTCTTAGACTCATCATTATTCAATAATAATACGTCATGCCCATACCTCATAGGTAATTGACGTGGCCTTTTAGATCTATATGGGGCTGATGCCTCATCTACAGGTTCAACAATATTTTGTTCATCCTGTAGAGGTTCAGTAGGAGTTGAAACACTTTCAAACGTTTCCCGAATTTATTCGAGTTGCACTTTTCTCCCACTGATTCATTTTGAAAGAAATTCTTTCTCCAAAAAAACACCATTTTAGGCAACAAAAACTATGCCCTCTTCTCGGTTGTAGAAGTAATATCTTTTGGTTTCCCTAGGATATCCTATAAAGAAGCATTTATCTGACTTGGGTGTGAGTTTATCAGATGTCAAACGTTTAACATAGACATCACATCCTCAAATATTTAGAAAAGACAAACTAGGACTCTTCCCAGTCCACATCTCATATAGTATCTTATCTACTGATTTAGATGGTACCCTATTTAAAGTGAAAGCGGCAGTTTCTAGAGCGTAACCCTATTTAAAACACGGTCATACCGCAGTGCGGTAGTACCTCCAAGAACACGTCAGTACTACCGACTTTTCAATGAACAACAAACACCAAAAACAAACTCTCTGGAATAAACATACCGCCATGTAAAACCCGGTACTACCGTACACCGGTAGTACCGCTTACCAAATGCGATCGTACTGATTTCCATTGAAGTTTTTCCAGAAGCTTTTCGAAATGCAATACATGACTCCTTTGTCTTGAGCCATGTTGATCTCTTATCACCTTTGTATTTTCTTTTCGTGTCACCATTCAAACTCCGGGACTAAGCCTTGAAAACATCTTAGCACACACATTAGTCCCATAACACAATTGCATATAATTGAATATAAAGCAATATGAGTATATATGAACTACACAAGTTTTATATACTCAAAAGATATTTTTCAAAGTAGAGATCCCCAATATATGTGGATAAAAGAATATGGATCAATACTAATGAAACCACAAGACATAGAGTGAACTCCCCCTAAATGTGTTCAGACACGAATGTGTAATAAAAAATATGCACATATTCAAGTCAAACTTTTAGTGGAGTTCAACCTATATTTTGGATTCGAGAAATGCAACAAGATATAAGAATATGATGTCGAATGTATACCTCCATGATTTTCACCTTTTTATCCAATTGAGACTTAACAATAGGTATATCAATAAAAGTGTTAGTCTCACATATAGATTTGTCATTAATCACCAAAATACTCCATTAACTCATAATGGTAGGTTTAGATTCTTCACCCAGGGTTTCTTTGGAGGTCGCCCAAGTCAGTTAAGGACCGGTCTTCGAGCCACATCTTGCTAAGCCACATCGTACTACCACATGTCTTGTGTATGGGTAGTACCTGGCGAACTAATTTGCAATGTCTCACTGTGGTTGTTCCATCCGGTTGTGTGGGTGGTCTTTCATGACCTACTTCATTACATTCCCATCTAGTGCAAGGGTTATGAACTTTGCGGGCTTCTATCCAAAGGGGGCGAAACCTTAGTGAGGGGGGACTATGGTGGGACGACGCATTGTAAAGGCCTTGTCACAAGCTCTAGACTGCTCACCTAAGGAAGTGAGCGGTGGTATCGACGGATGCTAAACAAACTAGAGAAGTCATGTCTTGTAGGTAAAGATGTACAACCTCTGCAGAGTGTTAAGAACTATTCGAATAGCTGTGTCCACGGTCATGGATATGTTGGCAAAGCCACTTCAAGTTATACTTAGTTTTTGTTTTCAAAAGACTTGCTTAAATGGTTTTGGATCTCTATCCAAATGGGTTTTGGGCTGGTAGCCTTGTGATAGGAGGGTATCCTTCACCACTTATTGATGAATGTTATCTGACTATAAAGCTTGAATTTAGAAAATGAATTTTAGTTATGGTTTAGACTGCTTTGGAACTTAGTACAAGTATTTGGAAAGAAACATGGCTTTATGCAAATCAACTCTATAAGCCTTCCATTGAGATATCCTTGCATACATTAATCTGTTATTGACGAGTGTGACTTGCAAGCACAGAAGTTGTGCTCACTCTTGCTTGCTATCATTGAGTAGGTGAAGATGTCTTCACAGAGGACCAAGAGATACTGGACGACTAGGTTGCACCCTCTAGACGACAGCCTGTGGCGAGTCATGTGGTCCACCTCACTTCTTTTGTCTTCCGCTGTCTTTTGTTTTGTTGGCTTGTAAGCCTGTCTTGTAATCAACTATGTTGTTTATTAATAAAGTTTGTGTGTTATGGTTGTGTTACCACTCTTGTTTACTGTGTGAGCTAGCCACTGATCATGGGACTAGTTCGGTTTTGCACAGAGGTTTCGGGGGTGCTATCCCCGGGTCGCCACAGCCATTATACCAAATAGCACTAGTAATAAATTACAAGGAGTGAATAAGCATCACAAGTCGACACGTAGGGCTTTATATAAAGATAGATAGCCTTGGGCTGCAATAAGCATGACATGCAGGTCATGAACATTACACACATAAATTCATCTCATACATCATGGGTCATACTATTCACAAAATCCTGTAAAAACAAGTTAGTCAAAGAATCGCATTCTATCTAACAGATGATGTGAACTAGTAATACCAATCACCAAGGTCCTTTTCGGCGGTTCCGCTCGCCGGTGAGTAAAGCAGGCTACAGGGGCGGTAGCCCCTGTTGCGAAATTTTTCAGACTACATAGATCTAATCTACTGTTCTGTCCTTGTAAATCACATTGGATTAATCACATCAACCCTTTCCGATCGCAGCTCCGATTCGATCAACCAGATTGATCTTCGTGTGCTTCATGGATTTACGATCATTGTTTGCCTTGATGACGGAAACCGACCGATAGAGGCAAGTCGTGATACAACCATGAACACACGATCACGGAATAACGATCATGAACCCATGTCATGACTATCGCACATGGATGATCATATCGACCATCGCAAAAAACAATCTACTATCAACAAAAACAGAAATAGATCACATATATGACTCCCACATATCACTATATGCATCTAATCTGAATCTAAAACTGGACAAGCTGGCTCTGATACAACTGTTGGGTCACGAGTATGCTACGATAGCTCAAAACAAAAATTTACCGCGCAACCAATGAACCTCCGCTAGTAATAGATCACAGGATTACCACTACACGCGTCGACTCATAGTGGAAGTAGAGTCGATGCAATGAGTTGATGCAGTCGTAGTTGTACTTGTTGCGTGTCTTCTCTTCCTGCTCCGATGATCGTCACGAGTTGCGGATCGTCCTAGTGCTGATGCTTCGCAACAACACCTCCAAGGTATCCATAAGTACGGGGCAGTGATACCACGCGCTGGAGTGCTAGCGCCTGCGGCGTGGTTGAACAAGGCGTGGTTGTTTGGGTTTTGGGGATTCTTGTCAAGATCGATTCACCCCATGCCACCGCCCCTCCATATATAGGCATCTATGATGGGTCTCGAACTTGAGGACCACGCCATGACCACACTCGGACAACTCTGGGACTACTCCCAGACCACTCCAGGACTACTCCCGGACCACTCCTGGCAGAGGAGGTCCTAGACAGAGGAGGTCCTAGAAAGCGGCACCATGAGATAGGATATTAGTCGTACTGTCTGGTCGAACCGAATGACCTGTTCATGTATTATCCCTTTGCCTCACGATATCTGGTTGAACTCCAGGTGAGATTATTTTTCATCCATGGACTATTCAATACTTTCTCGATCAAGTGTCGAGTAACTTTATGTAGTCGACACTTCGTAATGAGGACATAAACCCTAAGGATGCAACCACTGCTTCGACCCGCTGCACTGCATCTTCTACTTCAAACACATCTTCTTCGAAAGGACTTTCGGCTACTGCACTGCCATATTTCCTAGTTGGACAGAGCTACATCTGCTCATACGAGCCGAGATTCGTCTACATGCCTTGGTGCTTCGTCTACATACCATGGTTGTAACAACCCAATTTTCAAATTTCAGTAAAAATTAAAATTTATGTATCTTTGTGGAATTTTCTGAATTTTTTTTAAAAAAACTTTTTATAAATATTTTAAAGTCAAAACAAATTTATTTGCAAAATTAAAAGCCAACATTAAGTTGGAAATAATTTTATTAAGTCTAAAATAAGTATGGGAATTTGTGTGAATTTTTCCATAATTTGTGGAATTATTTTACTATTTTCTAAAGCCTAAATGAATTATCAGAATTAAATCAATTGCAAAATCAAAAGAAAATCAAAACTTGGCTTTGGCCCGAAACCCAAAGGCATCGGCCCAAACCTCCTCCTGCGCCAGCCCGTTTGGCCCGCTCGCTCTTTCTCTCTCTCTCTCCCTCACTCCCCGGCCCCACCCGCCAGCCGCCTCCCCGCCACTGCCACGTGGGCCCACCGCACCCCCTTCTTCCTCCTTCCCTTCTTCTTCACGCGCCGCCTCACGCAACCGCCATGGTTGCCGCACCCGTAGCTCCACAACGGTCGCCCCTTAACTGCCCCTCGTCGCCCACGTCCACGCGCACGACCCGGCGCCCCCTAACCGCCTTCACCCCCACGTTTTCCCCTCTTTTCGCGCACGACTCCGCCGGAATGCCCGCGCGCCTAACCGCCGCCGCCGCCGGCCTCGCACACACGATCTCCCTCACCCGCGCCCCTACACCCCTATAAAAGCACGCCCCGGGAGCGCCTCCTTCTCCTTAACGTAGCGCCACCATCCATTCCTTCTTTCTCCCCCTGAGCTCGCCGCAATCTAGAGTTTTCGCCGCTGGCCGCCGTGGGTCTCCGCCGCCCCTAGCGCCACCGACACCGCCGCCGCGTCCTCGCCACCAGCACCTTTGGATTCGCCGCAACCTCGCCGTCCCCGTGCGCACCCTCTCCCGGCACGAAGGTCGCCGGAGCTCCATCGCCGCCGCAAGCCCGACTTCGCCGCCGGCGTTCCCTTCGCGCCCTAGCCCTACCGAGGTGAGCCTTAGACTTCTCGTGATCCCCTCTACCTTTTGGCGTGCTCGCTAGTCGCCGCCGAACATCGGCGACCCTAGGGCCGGGAGTGCCGCTGCCTCGCACCAACGTGGCATGCCACCGTGGCAGCCACCTCATCCTCCACGTCGACGCCACATCATTGTTCCTGCCAAGTCAGCACCAGCGTGGCGCTTGCGCCAGCAGCTGTGCACCCGTGCACTGTTCCGGTGGGCCGCGTCCATGGTGGACCGTTGACCGGGCGTGGGCGTGGTCCATTGACCATCGGGCCCACCTGTCAGTGTCTCAAAAGAATTTTCTTTAGGAAAATAAATCGGCCAGAAATTCATTTTCTGGAAGCTGATGTCAGCACTGCGCAATAAATAGATTTTTCAGTAGAAAAATAATTCGGGAAATTCAATTAAATTTCAGATTTAGGTTTAAACTTCTAAAATTCATAACTTTTGCATATGAACTCCAAATTGGGTGATTCAAATTGCAAAAATTGTATAAAATTATAATCTAGCTAACTAAACAAAAATATTTCAATTTAGAGTTAATTTGATCTATGTTTTTGAATTGATTTGAATTTGAATTTGAATTTGTCGTATTTTCACGTTTAGACTTCGACGACTCCGGAGAGTTCGACCAATCTGAAGACCTAGAATTCCAAGACATCAACGAAGGCATGTTACACCATTGACCATATTGCCCCCAGTATTTTAAGTTATTTTCAGTTTTTAAATTCTTTATTGCATGCATATGTTTGTATAAGTATTTTAATGTTCTGTTTTACATATAGTTACTTTCATGTTTTATTGTATGGCCAATTTGAATATTGTACTTGACTACCTTGACACCATAGGCAAAATATTATCAAAACTAAACATATGCTTAGCCAGGCTTAGTTCACATTTACAGAATTTGGGAGGGTTTAACCAAATTTATTACGAATTTATTTCAGACTTGACATTGTGGTATTGTCTTACCACATGGATTTATAAATAGAGTTTTATTCAAAATAAAATCAAAAATAGGTTTGGACTTGGGCGAAATGCTCGGCATGGTGGGTGCAGGTTTATGCACGGGATTGATCTGGTTAAGATTAAGGCCCATGGTTTGTAGGAATGACGCCCAAGTCAATTGAGGACCGGTCTTTGAGCCGCTTATTGCTATGTCTTATCGTACTACCACATGTCCTGTATGGGTAGGATTTGGCTAATTAATTTGTGATGTTCTAGTGTATTTATGTCATGTGATTATGTGGGTGTCGGTTAGACGTTTTATTCCCACAGAACATTGTAAAGGCCTCATGGTAATTGCTCAGTCACATGCCTACGGAAGCATGTATTGGCCGACATAACGAGCATGTCACCTCGTGTGGGTAAAGTTGTACCAACTCTGCAGAGTAGAAACTATTCGAATAGCCGCGTCCGCGGTCATGGACATGCTAGCAGGGCTACTTAAAGTTAGAATTGTTTTTGGTTTTTAAATGCTTTATTAAATGCTGAGGATGGTTAATCCTTATGAAAAGTTGGGCGGGAAGCCAAGTGTTAGGAGGGGATCCTTCACTAAATCATTGGAGGTTATCCACATTGCAATATTATCATTTTAAAATATGATTTTAGTCATAGTATAAATCTGTCTTAGAAATTACCATAATTATTTAAACTGAAAATGCTGTTTATGCAAAACAACCCCTGCCATACTCACTTGTTACCTTATGCATGCATTTTAATTCAATATTGGGTGTAACTTGCGAGCACAGAAGTTGTGCTCATCCTTGCTGAATAAATCTTATTCAGGAGAAGACTTCTTCCCCGACGGTGAGGATCCAGACGAGTAGGCCTTTTGACCCAGACGATTGCCTGTGGCGCATCATGTGGCTCACCTCTATTATTATGTTTTCGCTGTGTTTATCATTTGATATTTGATATTGTTGTTCAGACTCAATTGTATTAAACATTTATTTACTTAATGTCATTTACGATTTCGTGATATGAATGTGATATCCATTTTGTGAGACTGTGTACACTAGAAATCCTGGACCGGTGTTTGAACACAGAGAATTCGGGATCCTTCGCTCCCGGGTTCGACAATGGTGTTGCGTCACCAATTGTTGGCCCAGGGTTTATGTAATGAATGGGTTGATTTGGCCATATTGGCCCATGTGGCCTATATGGCCAGCCCGTAGGGTTTTACGGTACTGTTTATATGGCACTATTCATGCATGAATAGTACCACCGCCCCCTCCCTCTTCCTCCTATACATAGTGGCTGCCGCCCCTCTAGTTCCTGGGTTTTGTTGATTGAAGTTTAGCTTTGCTACTTTATTCTTTATCCTCTTGGTCGGCGAGATCGACAATGACATTGTTCTTCAGAACCCTACCTATCAATACATTCAATTCCTATTCACAATTTCAGATTACTTATTTACCTTGTTCTTGCGTGCTTCTTCAGTGTATGCAGGAATCGATCTTCGTGATCAGGTCAACTGGGTATTTGTGCACGGTTGATAACGACTTGTCGAGCAGTTCAGCGATTGCATGGTTTTGGGCCTTGCGAGTTCGTAACCAGGATCGTGAGAGTTGAGCGACTACTACCGAACTTATCATTCTCATCGAAAGATCGGGCTAAAACATGACCTTCGTGGTTCATCACTTTGACCACTAGTGACATGGCCATGCACTTTCTTTATCCAACCACAACGAGAGGCCCAGAGACATCTCTCCTGTTATGTTAGGAGGGGAAAATCCCATATCCGACTAGTCACATCTCTCCGCATATTTCATAGCATACCTGAAAGCTACCTTTATAACTACCCAGTTACGAATAGCGTTTGACAACCTCTAAAAGTGCTATTACACATATAGGAAACCACGCTGATCTCAGGTCTAAGGATTACACATCATTATTGTTTGAGACCAACTGATGACACACGAAATCATAACAATCTCAACAGTGTCTCAAGATGGGTCTTATCCAACACCATGTTCCATGTTCTCTAACATATGTCTATATTATTGGTTTGATATCTCCATATCTATGACCTGTGAAACATAGTCATCAACCAATACATATGCTAGTCTATTCATATGTATTCTCATATGTTTCCGACCAGGAAATGTTTAAGAATAATCATTATAGAAATATAGAGTTTCACAATTAAGTCACATACTTGATAATAATTATTATCGATATTATTCTATGAACATGATAACATATTATCTAATGTTATGATCATAATGAAATATAATCATCTCTATGATTGCCTCTAGGGCATATTTCCAACACTCCAACCCTTAGGTAGCCTCACTTGTCCCATAGATGCTGAGGCACACGCTTAATTGGACGCTGCGGAGCTTTTCGTTGTGCATGCACTTTGCCGTAGTTGGTAACACCACCCCTCCCGCTAGCTGCCGATATGGTCCACCTCCGTTGTCGCCACTGGTCTGAGAAGATGCGCAGTGCTATTGCGCATCTATCTCTAGTCTTGGCCGGCTCCACCCTGGCGTGTAGCGCCGGCGAGCTGCCGGGCAACCGCGCGGACAGGAAAGTCCTGTTGTCGTACGCCGACAACACTGTAGCATGGCCATTAGAGTTAAATGATGATGAATAGTCATTAATGATTGTCTTAGCGAATAGAAGAGTCGCTTACACGTGGGACCAGGAATAGAAAACAAAGGAGTTAAATGAAGCGTGGTATAGGGGCTAACGTGTGGGCCTAGCCCTTAAGTGCTCGTGCACTGTGCGTGTGCGCCAGTGAACTGAGTGCATGGGACCAAGTCACTGATAGGTGGGTCCCACATTGTCAGTTTGGGATTTAAATCGAAAGTAAATGAAAAATGCACTATTCCTTAGACCTCACCAGTCAGCGTCTGTGGCTAGCGCAGCACGCAGTAAGAAAAGTATTAATTGTGTTAGAAATTCCGAAAGTCAATTATTTGCTCACTCAAAATTCGAATAACTTCAGAAAATACATAACTAATTCATCTTAACTTCAAATCCAGTGAAACCAATTTTGGTAATTTTCATTTGAACTGAACTTTATTTTAAAATAGGTTTCAAACTTGCCGCTGTTTTAGAAAATATAGTTTGAGGAGAGTGATCCAAAATTGGATTGTTTTTACACTATTAATTGTTGTTAACTTTGAAAAATCATAACTAATTCATACAAACTCCAAATGAGATTAACCAAATTATTTTGGTCTTATAATATTATTCCCTATTTACGTATGTAATCCTTATGTCCACCACTACTCTGCAAAATTTCACCAAATAATTAAATTTGGTGAATAGTAATAGATCCTAATTTATTTGAATTTCCTGAAATCTGAGTTTCAAACTGTTATAACTCTTACACACTAAATCCAATTGGAATAATTCTTTCACCTAAATTCATCTAAAATCATCCAAGTCACTTTAGAAATTAATGCATTTTTGAGCACTTAGAATTTTATGGTATTTCTCAGTGTTTATCGGTGTCTTTATTCTATAGAGTCTGGAGCGATTGTCATAGGCTCCTTCGCCACCGAGAGTGAGCAACTTGAATTCTAGCAAGGCAAGCATCATTTGAACTTTCTTTTGCATCATATTGATCCCAGTTTTAATAAACTAGTGTTTGAAATGCAATAATATTACTTGCATGCTATTTTTCGTATATCGATATGTTGTTGTTAGTTATGTCCTATACTTGCTGGTTATCCTTGATTATTCCATTCTACAAATGCTTAAGATAGCTGTTTGTGATGTGATGTATTTGTGGGTTGAGTGCTTAGCCATTGCAAGTCTAGCAGACGCAATAGATCCATCGACGGGGTTAACTCGTCGATTGTGGGAAACACATAACAACTCATATTTTCCTTTTTGTCCAGATCGTTGTATTTGGTTGTTGAGTCAAAAACTTTATTGTTGTTAAATGTTTTTTAGGTCTGGACAAGTGGTTGGTAGTGTGGGTGCTGTTATTAATGAGACTCGGGTTTGTGGTTGTCTTGTTCGGACCGTTAAGGACCGAGCCATGGGCTGTCATTCCAAGTACCGATCGTGCTATCACACACGGGATATGGGTACCGTTCGGTCAAGTAAGAGGAATGTTTCATTGGTTTAGACCGTAGGTGGTGTGAGGACATAGAGACCGTGAAATCCTATGTTCCTTAGGAACCTAGTGTAATATATATTGTGCATGGGAGCACGATTACTCATGTTGGGGAAACAACCAGCATACTAACTACCTTACAATGGCCCCTCCGACACAACGTGCGTGCCCACTTAGCATTTGCTATATGCTTATGTATTGGGGTTTCATCTCGTATGGGTGGTCTAACTCAATAAGGCTTCCTTGCTAAAAAGTACCGAATCTCGATTTCCCCGGCCGACATACCTAAGAAGTGTGTCATTATCCGGAGGCTTACGGGCTAATTGAGTCATGTGGGTAAAGTAGTACACCTCTGCAGAGTTTAATCTATTCGAATAGCCGTGTCCACAGTTATGGACAACACTTGGTTTGGTATGCGTCATCGTTAGACTTGAAACTAAAAGTTGGCATGGTTATAACTTGGTTTCGATGTTCATGCATATTAGTTTATCAAAGTGGATAGCCACTTTGATATTGATTGATCTATACAATTATCCATGTCTTGTGAAATCTTTTTCTTAAGCAATGGTTTACAAAATGGCTTTTGAAAACTAGATGGTCTAGGAATGTAAGTTGTTGCGTTTTCTGCAAAACTAAACCGCTAAATACCATCCTTTGGAACAACCTCTAGCATAAATATTTTTATTTTGTGTAAGACTTGTGAGTACATTTGTACTTAAGCCGGGTGCTGCAAATTCAGGTGAGGGAGAGTTCGAGCCCGATGAGCTCGTTAGCGCCGATTTAGGCGGCACTGACGAGTAGTGCTATTATTTAACTCCCATTCGGTTGCCATGGGTTATGGGGCACACCATTGCTGGACTTTTGGTTTATTTATATCGTTTCCGCTGCTACTTATTGTTCTTAATTGAATTAGGCCGATCGGCCACTTGTAATAGCTGTAGACTTAACTATTATTGATGTATGCCTTTTGATTATCAATGTATGAATGTTGTATGGATGTGATTGACGTTGAATGAGGGTATGAGCATGTTGGTCGTTGATCCTGGGAGACAGCACGGTCTCATGCTTGCTGATTTTGAATTCCATTTTAACTCATCAAGTGTGTGCTTGGTCTGTTGGAGAACCGGTCTTCATATAGTACTTGCAGAGGAGTTGTGCACATGATGACTGGAGTTGTGCACATGTGTCATAGTTAGAAATTGGAAGTCTTTCTTTAGTTAATTGAGGACTTAACTTGGTACGCCATTGAACTGAGCCTTACTGTACGACCATATGCCTGATGGGACGGGCCTAACTTAGTAGGTTATGGAGTATTGGCATTGATTACTCAGGTTGTAGGTTAGGAACTCAGTGATGGGTGGAGGTGTGTACTGCCACGTAGTCGCATCGCGGGATGGTTCGCCGCATCCCTGTCCAACGGTGTGTGTTAGATTGGCTTGTTGTGTGGAGCTGTCTAGCGGTTAAGCACATCAGGAGTGTCAATGTTGAGATGAAGTTTCCGAAACATTTTGTTATGATTAGTGCTAGCTACACTAGTTGTATCGTATGGGTAAAGTGTACAAACTCTACAAAGTGTTAAATCAATCTATTCGAATAGCCGCGTCCGCGTCCATGGACATGCTGAGGGATTTCACACGAGGGGTAGTTTTTCAATAAAAATGTTGGGATGGGAGCTGTGTGACCTAAGTTATATGGCTGTGTGAATTAAACTGATTAGCTTTGTGTCTTTATGAAAACTACTGTTAAACTATTACTGTGTATTTGTTTTACTTTATGTTTTCAATCTATTATTGTATTCAATTGCAAATGTTGCATTTATGCAAAAGAATCACAGAAGTCATTCCTTTGGAATAAGCCTGCACCTATACATTGCATTCTGTGGTATGACTTGCGAGTATAGTTGTGTACTCATGCTTGTTGTAAAACTTGCACCAAATCTACAGAAGTGGAGGAGTCATCGCCTGCTTTCGAGGAGTTTAATGAAGGTTGCTGATTGTTAGGGTCTGGATCCCAGTTGGTTGTCTATGGCGAATTGTTGGGATCTACGCTGAAGTTTATTTTGTTCCACTGCTATTGCACTCTCTATCAGCCCTGCGTGGCTTATTAAGTTATAAACTCGACCAAAAGGTCAAAACCCGTATCTGTTATTCAAATTGATCGTTTACTCTGTTAATCACTTGTGTGGATCGATATTCATCTAAGTTGACACTGTGTGCACTAGCGTGATCCTAGACTAGTGCATTATACACAGAGAGTCCAGAATCATAATTTTTGGGTCCCAACAAAGATGGTGTAAACGAACGGAATTCGGGAATGCCTTACTGGATTGACAAGGAGATGAAAAGGGGTCTTGTCGTCCGAAAATGGAGGAAGCTCAAAATCCACGAGCTCATGTGACACATTACCCAAATTAGTTGAGGGGTTTTCAATGTCATACCCAAAGATCCGATATGATGCGCAAGACCAAGATAGAAACTCACTGGAGACTAGGAAGGGCATGAAGATGTCTCACGGTGCGTGCTCTAGAACCGTCAATGGCACGGTCGTGTCCTCGAAGCTACAAGCCAAGGCAAGGATGCGCATTAGCAAAAATGGAAACGACATGGGATGTAGAAGCTGAGGGACAAGGTGGCATAGAGATTACCTGAGCAGAGAGCGAGCACGAGCTACTGCTTCCTTAGCCCCGAGAGAAAGAATGCGGGGAATGGAGGCGAGGGAGGGGGTATTATCCTCAGGTAAGAGACGAAGTAGAGGTGGCGTTAAACGGAGGAGCTCCAAGAGTGGTCAATGGCCGCGGTGGATTCACGGCGTTGACAGAGTGGCACAGAGACGCTCAACCGCGTGGCGCTTGAGCTCTGCTCGTGCCAACGCAAGGAGGAAGGCGCAGCTGACCTGTGGGGCCCGTGGCGTCAGTGACTCAAGCGTGCGCGCAACGCAGTCTGGCTCGGTCGTTTGAGTTAGTTGATTGGGTCTAACCAATTGGTCCGAGTCAGAACGTTCGGACCGACCGGTGCCGATCGGACTAGATGTTTCAACGGTTCAATCAGATTTGGACGGTGGATCTGTTCGGACCAAGTCGGACGGTCCGAACGGCCCAAGCGACGTGGACGACCCGATAGAAATCGGACGGCCCAAACAACTTTGCATCTGTTCAGACTGGCCCGAGCGCAAAGATGGTTGGGTTCAACCGTGTGGTTGGGTCCTGGTTCGATGAACAGTGCATGTGTTTGACTGGGATTTAATTTAACTCTCCTACTTTGACCGAGCTACAACATATAGCAAATAAATTCCTAAAAATCTGAAATTTTTCAGGGAGGTTCCTCAGATGACCTAGTATCCATATAAAATTTTAAACCTCACGATTCATATTTTATTTGCTTTTTTTAATTCAAAACTAGAATAGTTCTTTGATTTGAGTTTGAATTTTCTGGGGGTTGAATTAGGTTCCAAAAATTTGGGAACAATTATATTAATTCATGATAATTATTGTAGTATTTGAATAAATTATTTACAAAAGATGATCATAAGTTTTTGTTTTTGTTTTCTTTTGGAGCTTCGATTTGAGTTAAAGGTTTCCTTTGATTTCCAAATTTTCAAAAGCAACAAATAATGCAAATGCTCTAGAAAAACCAATGGATGTTCAAAAGTTTTAAATTCTCCTCATTTTTATATATTTGAAATACAAACCCAAGATTTGGGATGTTACAAATCTTCTCCCCTTACAAGAATGTCGTCCCGAGATTCCGATCACTCGGAAAAGAAAGAAGGGTAGTCTACATGAAGGCGATCCTCTCGCTCCCAAGTCGCCTCATCTTCGGAATGATTTGTCCACTGAACTTTAAGGAATTTGATGGCACGATTCCTTGTTTTCCATTCAGCTTCTTCAAGGATGCGAAAAGGATACTCACTGTAGGTCAGATCCTCTTTGTACATCAAGACCTTCCAAAGGAGCTTGTTCGGTTGGAACACGGAGGCATTTTTTCAGTTGGGATACATGGAATACATCGTGTAGCCCCGAAAGTGCAGCGGGCAAGTCTAACTTGTAGACCACAGCTCCCCTCTTCTCTATGATGCGGAAAGGTTCGACATAATAAGGAGCCAACTTGCCTTTGACACCGAATCGTCGAGGTCCCTTCAAAGGAGTGACTTTGAGATATACAAAATCATTTTGTTCAAAGCTCAACTCGCGACGGCGACGATCTACATAGCACTTTTGTCGTGATTGAGCCATGCACAATCAGTCTCGTATCAACCGAACATGATCTTGGGCCTCTTGGATTGAGTCTGGGCCAAAGAGTGGTCTTTCGCCGATCTCAGACCAATTCAACGGGGTTATACATCTTCTCCCGTAAAAAGCCTCGAATGGTGCCATACCGAGACTAGCTTGAAAGCTATTGTTGTAGGAGAACTCAGCAAACAACAAGCATTTTTCCCAGTTCTTCTCATAGGAGAGAACACAAGCACGGAGCATATCTTCCAAAACTTGATTCACTCTTTCAGTTTGGCCATTTGTTTGAGGATGGTAAGCAGTGCTGAAAGAAAGGCGAGTCCCCATAGCTTCTTGCAAGCTTTTCCAAAACTGGGCGGTGAAGATGGAACCGCAATCTGAAATGATTGTCTTCGGTACCCCATGCAAGCATACAATGCGAGATATATAGAGGTCCACCAAATGACTCACACTGAGATCAGCACGCACAAGAAGAAAATATGCTACTTTTGTCAACCGATCAACAACAACCCAAATAACATCTTTTTCTGCGGAGGTACGGGGCAGACCGGTGACAAAATCCATTCCGATTGAGTCCCACTTCCACTCAGGAATGGGAAGAGGCTATAACATGCCTGCTGGTCGCTGATGTTCGACCTTGACTCGGCGACACACGTCGCACTCAGCAATGAATCTTGTAATCTCTCTCTTCATTTGGGTCCACCAGAATCTCTGTCGGAGATCTTGATATATCTTGGTGGCCCCAGGATGAATGGACAAAGGGGAGTCATGGACTTCACGGAGGATTAAATCACGCAATTCCATAATCTTTAGAACGAGACGTGATCCGAACCATACGACTCCATGGTCATCTTTCGAGAAGCACTTGCCTGTCCCATTCTTGATATTCTCCTTCATTTGCTTTACCCCATCATTGGATTGTTGGGCGGCCTTGATCTGATCTTCCAAGGTTGGTTGTATCTCCAAGACAGTGAGAAAACCATACTCAACTATTCCCAAGTTGAGTCGCTGAAATTCTTCGTGGACGGCAGGTAGTTGCTCCTTGATCAACAATGCATTGCAATAGACCTTCCTACTGAGTGCATCGGCAACAACACTGGCTTTGCCGGGATGATACTGGAGACCCATATAATAATCTTTGAGCAACTCCAACCACCTTCTTTTCCTAAGGTTCAAACCTGGTTGGGTAAAAAGATACTTCAAACTCTTGTGGTCTGAATACACTTCGCAACGATTACCAAAG
Organism: Ampelocalamus luodianensis; assembly: GCA_036346255.1. Lineage (NCBI taxonomy): Eukaryota > Viridiplantae > Streptophyta > Magnoliopsida > Poales > Poaceae > Ampelocalamus > Ampelocalamus luodianensis. The sequence continues at coordinate 23,917,504 of CM070623.1, forward strand.
AGGTAATGTCGCCAAATTTTCACCGCATGGACCACTGCTGCTAGTTCCAAGTCATGGGTTGGATAATTGAGCTCATGAGGTCTCAATTGTCTGGATGCATAAGCCACTACTTTGCCTTCTTGCATAATAACACATCCGAGTCCCTAACGAGAAGCATCGCAATAGATATCGAAGCTTCAGTGGACATCGGGAAGAACAAGAACTGGAGCTGTGGTCAATCTCTTGAGTTCTTGGAAACTCTTGTCACAATCACTGGACCGTACATACTTCTTGTCTTTCTTGAGCAACTCTATCATCAGCTTCGCGATATTAGAGAAGTTCTCGATAAAGCGATGATAATATCCCGCTAAACCGAGAAAACTACTCGCGTCGGTCACCGACTTGGGATAACCCCATGAGAGCACATCGTTGACCTTGCTAGGATCCACAGCTATGCCTCCTGCTGGAAGAACATGGCCTAAGAATGCCACTTCCTTCAACCAAAACTCGCACTTGCTGAATTTTGCGTAAAGGCGGTGCTCGTGCAACTTCTTTAATACTAACTGCAGATGTTTAGCATGCTCTTCATTATTCTTTGAGTAGATGAGGATATCATCTATGGAGACCACCATAAATTTATCCAAATACTCCATGAATACCATATTCATAAGATTAATGAATATGGCAGGAGCATTTGTCAAGCCGAAAGACATGACAGTGACACGTATAGTCCGTAACGAGTAGAGAAAGCCGTCTTAGGAATATCTTCAGATATGATTCGGACTTGTTGATAGCCCAATCTCAGATCAATCTTGGAGAATATCCGAGCTCCGGTCATTTGATCAGAAAGGTCATCAATCCAGGGCAGTGGGTACCTGTTCTTCACCATCACTTCATTTAGTGGACAATAATCAACACACATTCACAGAGTCTTGTCCTTCTTCACAAAGATTGCAGGATAGCCCCACGGAGATGAACTTGGGCGAATGAAACCCTTCTCTTGAAGCTCACTGAGTTGCTTCTTCAACTCCTCCAATCCATTCGGAGGCATCTGGTATGGCCTCTTCGAAATCAGGGCGGTACCGGGCAGCAACTCAATGACGAATTCGATATCCCGGACTGGAGGCATCCTAGGCAATTCTTCGGGAAATATATCAATGAAGTCACACACCACTGGGACTTCATGAATCTCCAGAGCCGGCTTCGCTTCAAGTGTGTAGAGATGTAGTTCTTGCAACTTCGGCGAAATTCCAACATGCTCACCGGTTGGACTTGTGAGGGAGATGAATTTCTTAGCACAATCGATTTGTCCCAAGTGTTGGGATAGCCAATCCATGCCAAGTATTGCATCTAAGCTCGCTGAATTTAATATGATGAGATTTGCCAAAAATCTCACTCCTTCAATCTCGATCGGTACATCAACTCTCAATTTCATCCCCGAAGAGTGAATAATTAAAGGGACATGCATAAGATCAAAATGAATATCACCAAGTGCAGCAAAAGATTGTGATATAAAAGAATGAGAGGCTTCGGAATTGAATAGAATAGTAGCAGGACGAGAATCTACAAGAAACGTACCCAACACAACGTCGAGTGCCTCCTGAGCTTCCTCTATCGAGATATGGTTGACTCGGTCGCTTCCTAAGCTATGGGTCCTTTGAATAACCTTTTGCTCTAGAGGATGACCATTTCATTTCCCTCACTCTCTATTAGACAAGGGGCCGCTACCATCTTCTTGGGGAAAGTATTCGCATAGTGGCCCTTGTTGTTGTAGAAGAAACAAGTGACCTCAGCAGCTGGATTGCGGAGGCCACCTTGCTGTCCCACAGGTGCACGTGGTTGATACATAGCCTACGGAGGGTGTGGTACAAACGCCGATGGCCTCGGTGGTGGTGGAGCCTGAGGATGGGACACCGGGACTTGCCCGATGCGAGGACGAGGAAGGTTCGCCCTTGCTAATTTCTGGACCTCCCACTTGCACTTGCAAGACTTAGTGAGGGCTCTTCCCTTGTGCTCTGAGATAATGGCCTTATCAACCAAGGTCTGAAAGTCAGGGAACTCCACGATAGATAGCTTGTTCTGTAGCTCCTCGAACAAGCCGTCCATGAATCTCTCCTGCTTGGCTTCATCGATGGGCACGTCCTGAGGGGCGTACTGAGAAAGGTGGTTGAACTGATGAAGACATTCAGTCACCGACTTACTGTTGGAGATATGCCCTAGAGGCAATCATATTGATGATGATATTTCGTTGTATCCATGATTTAATAAATGTTCCTTGAATATTGCCTTTGTGTTGATTAACAAGTATGTGACTTGTTTGTGAAACTCTTTACTTGTATGGTTATTCTAAAGTTGTCCCTAGTCGGAGTTCATGTGAGGACACACGTGAATGATGGATTAGCACATGTATCGGTTGATGACCATGTTTCACAGGTCATAGACATGGAGATGTCAAACCAATAATGTGGACACATGTTTAGAACATGGGGTTGGACCGACCCAACATGAAACATAGCAATTATACTTATGGTTCTATCTACACAATGTGTACGCCTTGTCCTTAGACCTGAGATTGTCGCATGTACTTGAGATGTGAATCGACCTACTTAGGGGCTATCAAACGCTACTCCGTGAATCGGGTAGTTATAAAGGTAGCTTTGGTTTGTCATGAAGCATGTTTGCGAGGCATGGTCGGTCGAGATGGGATTTGCCCCTCTCTACACGAGAGATGTCTCTGGGCCTCGAGTGATCGGATCCGAAATGCATGGCCATGCTACTTAAGGTTAAGAGTTAACCTAGTAAGGGATTCGGATCACGGATCGAGAAAGAGTGGTCAGCTTGGAGCTCGACCGAATATCGTGAGGCAAAGGGATTGGCATGTACATAACGTTGTGATGGTTCGTCCGATATGATCTTTACGTGCGTTTAGGAGTTGGCACGTCTTGCTAGAGGCTGCTACCAACTATTGACCAAGTATGTGTACTTGCGTCATGTCTAAACATACGTGAACCTATAGGGTCACACACTTAAGGGGCTGAAGCCTAATTCGGATTGGATCCGAATTAGACTGGGCATTGAGTCCTGACGGGCCTCTATTTGTAGAAGCCCATTGTAAGGACGTCTATAAAAGGAGGGCAGGGGCGCACAGGTTGGATGATGAGTTTTTCGTGACATCCTCAAACCATGGCCGCCACCCCTCCCACGCCCTAGTCGCTCGCGCGGATCTAGTAGTCCGGCGTGCGTCGCTTCCTCCCGTACGTGTGGATACCTTTGAAGGCGCTGCATCTGTAGCGTTGGGACGAACCGCAAGAGAGGACTATACGTGGGACGCCACGACGAGGATGAGGAAGTAGTACGACTACTCTGCCCCGACGTGCTGCATCAATTTAGTACAACTACTCTGCCCCGACGTGCTGCATCAACTTCCGCACCTACGCGTCTAGTGGTAAGACCGTGATCTATAACTGCAGTGATCTTGGTTTACGGGTAGATTTTTTAATTTGCGCTAGTGTAGCCTACCCGTTGCCCTTCACTTACGCCCTTGCTTGAGGGCAAGAAACTCCTTCTTCAGTTTCATGAGACCAACAGGAACATGAGCCCATCAGAAGGCAGTGTGGAATGCCTCCCATGTGACGACCGAGCCGTCGGGTTGCATGGCGAGGAAGTTCTCCCACCATGAAAGCGCTGCTCCCTCAAGTTGATGCGAGGCGAAGAGCGCCTTCTCACAATCCTGGCACTGGGCGACATCGAGTTTTCGCTCAACTAGACACAGCCAGTCATTTGCATCAAGTGGGTCCTCAGACCAGGAAAAGGTCGGTGGTTGAGTGCAGAGGAATTCCGAGAGTCCTCCCCTCGGTTGATGGCCACCTCCTTCTCCTCCGGATCCAGTGGCACCTGAGTGGGTGGAGGTGTTCCGCTTAATCGCCTCTAGAATCCTTGTTTGACCCATTATGTTCCGCTCGATCTGAGCGAGAACCTCCACCATGGTTGGAGGGGGCAGAAGTTCTTCATCGTTACCTACTGTTGACCTTGTCCACTTCGCGTTCTTCCGGCCATCCTGTTCCGTGGAATTTGGTTAGCAACAAAACTAAAAAACTAGGTACGAAAGATAGCAGGAGAGAAGCCATCAACTAAGGGGAATGAGATGTCACCCTAATCCGAAAGCAATATATATAATAATAAGAAATGAACTCCAAATATTTGTAAAAAGGCATAAGATTCAACACAAAACTCATAAGATATAAGATCAACTTCTCGGCATGACTAACTCGTATTGAATGAATGAGCAATTGATTGAGAAGAAAAAATTGAGAACACAACTCAAGTCCTATCGCATCTAAAGATCATGGTGAGAATCATTTAAGGGTGCATTAGGCACTAGCCATCTAACATCACATCTTACCCTTTCATCCCCTTGAGTTTTAGTTCAATTACCCTCTCATTTTCAGCCCTAGCGACGAACTACACGTTTGCTGTCCAAATTTGCAATCGAGCTCCGAGATGAGTTCTTCTACTCTGAGTGCTTCTAATCTTCGCTAAATAACAGCCAACACTTAATATTTTAAACTCTCATTATCCCCCACTCTACATTAATCGACATCCGACTAATCTTTGACAAGAGAAGAGAGGGGAAAATATTTCTACAAAATAACTTAGAGTAAGGCAAGATGAGCAAGCTAAGATAGACGAGGAGTAAAATCTGAGAACTTAAGTTTTCACAAAAAAATTGATAGTTTGAAACTATTTTTTTTCAAATATCCTAAAGACAACCAAGCTAGGGCTTCTACTGTCAGTATGGCTCTGATACCAACCTTTGTGAGAGCATGGGGTATTTAACTTGTAATATTTAACCATCCCTTGGTCCTAGCATTACAAACGAAATATCCGGCCCTCGATGTATTGTATACCTCCCAGGAACGATATACATACACCGTTCACAAAACAATATTAATATCAGTGCCATACAACAACATTTCATTACCGTAGTCGCAAAAGGTTACATCAAGTCATCACAACTTCAGTTTCATACATACAGCCGACCGGCCAAATAGCAATAATAAGAGTACTAAGAGTGCAGTCGAAACATAGCCATAAGATGGCACCAAAAGAAAAGCCGACTGGTGTGCCCTTACCCACAAGGCAACCTGATCGGAAACCTCCAAGCTAGTCGTCGTCCTGATCGAAGTCGGTCTCATAGTAGTTGATCCCATGGGGATCAACCACTTTTGAAATAATAGCAGGCAGGTTGAGTACAACTGTACTCGCAAGACTTACAAGCAAAGAATATTTATATGCATCCATGTATCAAAGGAAGGTTGCTACACTAGGCAATTTTCAGCATAAAGCAACATTTGATTTGAAGTGCAATTAATAGATTGAAATGTCAAGTGAGCAAAATTTTTTAATAACTTTAAATAACAGCGGGTAAACATTAATAGACAATATCTAAACAACAACAGGTGGCTGCTCTGCAGCTCACAAACATAGCATGAGACCATTCTCAATACCACCCGAACAAGTTTTTAAGTTTAAATTCCAAAATGTTAAGTCTAACTCCTACAAATCCAATCCCAAGCGTGTCCATAACCTAGGACGAGGCTATTCGAACAGTTCATACCCTGCAAGGGTGTACCAATGTACCCAAACGCCAGACCGCCTTTTCGCCATGCAATAGAGCACACTTCTGTAGGTATGTCGGCAAGGCTAAGTCCTACGAGACATTTTCAATATAGTGTATTAACTACGAATCGCCCGTATGGGAATGGAAACCCCATACGTTGTGTCGAAGTCATCGGCAGAGAGATAACTTACCGATGCTCCTCGGTGTGGAGAACCTTGACAGGAACCCACCCCCTCACACCCAACGCACACATAACACATTTCCTTTTTTTAACACAACACACACAACCTCCTGCGACTCAGAACTAACACACGGCAAAGTACTAAGTCAAGAGAGGTCCCATATCCCTCTCATGTGGTTAGCATGCAATAATACTTGGTTTTGGTGAAACAAGATGTTCTGTCCTTGTTGACCTAGGCAAGACATTCACACACCCAACAACACACCATCCAACTACTTGCCCAAGTCTAAAATATTTTATTTACACTTTTAGTTTTCAAAGTAATATAGCACAAGGTGCTGGACATAGTGTAATAAAATGATTTGTGTGATCAAGGTTATCGACTAAGTCGATAACCGCCCAATTCTATCGAAATCTAGGCATGACTAAGCATCATTTTGCATATCCAAGTGTAGACTCTATAACATCCATCGAGCACTAACATCAGTAGGAATAATAACTTAGGGTTAGTGACAAGGGATAACATTTGCTACAGCTCATGCATCTAATAGGAATAACTACCTCTAATGAAAAATAGTTATTCAAGTAGAACATGCATGCATACAAGTTGCAAACAAGATATTTTGTAATGAAAGTAATAGGATCAATATGATCAAAGGGGGCTGTTGGCCTTGCTGGAGATAACCAACTTGCTGCTGTTGAGGATCACACTCGAACTCATTCGGACCTTCGCAATCTAACGAATGAATACAATAATCAAATAAGAACGCATAACACCAAATATATCCAAAAATTCAAATTCATCCAAAATTCATGAAAAATTTACAATAGGTATATATTGATTTTTTATGAATTTAGAAACAAAAATCAATTGATTTGGAGTTTGTATGTGGAAGTTATGGCCTTTGGAAGATAAAAGGGAATAAAAATCAGAAAATTGTAATCTATCACTATTTATCCAAAATTAAATATTTGGTGAAATTCTGTAGAGTAGTGGTGGATACAAGAATTACATAGGTAAATAGGGAATAAATTTATAAGATCCAAATAACTTGGTTCATCTCATTTGGAGTTTTTATCTATTAGTTATGCATTTTTGAAGTCAATTGATTTATTAGTTCAACAATAAATCATTTCGGAATTTATAAAAACATTAAATATTTTCCTTACCAGACTGAATATAGCCACAGTGGCTGACCAGTGGGGTCCACTATACAGTGCTATTTTTTATTTAATTTTCGAATTTAAAACGACCTGACATGTGGGGTCCACATGTCATACTCTCGGTCCACCGCATAGTGCATGGACCGAGGGTCTATGGCCGGTCCACGGGTCTACAACTGTGCACTTAAGTTCCCAGACCACATGTCAATCACTCATTCAAACCGTTATTTCCATCTCGTTTGCTGTGCTTGGTCCCACATGTAAAAGACTCATTAACTCCCTTAAGACAACCATTTTGTAACAACCCCAAAATTAGGGTTTGTATTTCAAATGTATAAAAGTATTAAAGATTAAAAACTTTTGTTGTATCTCTTGTTCATGCTCTTGGTTTTTAAAAAAACTTGCGCACAATTCTAAACTTTTGATGTTTGTATTAAAGTTTGTGTTGAAATTTTGAATTTTTAAACTTAAATTCCATTGCTATTTGAATTCCAGAAAAATGTATGAATGAAAGTTCCTGAAAATAATTTATTCAAATACTAGATTATTTATACTAAATTTTAATTATTTTTACCAAATTTTTAGAAGTGTTTTTGACTTCATTAAAATTCAAATGAAATCCCAAATGCAGATTTGAAAGTAATTTAATTCTAACAAATTTTAGTATATAAAATGTCTAAAATTATTTTTCCTAAGTCCCTTGTGAACCTTAGAGTGCCCACAAAAATTTTCAGAATTTTTCGAATTTTATTTCTATTTCATATGGCTAGGTCAAACTTGTTTATTTTTCGGTCAACACTGAAATCCTAAATCTAAACCTAACCCGTTTACTGTTCCTCCGACCTGACCTCTTCGCCACCCGGGTCTGACCAGACCAGCTCGCACCGAGCCACCCCTCCCCCTCTCACTTACCTGTGGGCCCCCGTTGTCAGGCCATCTTCTCCACCGCATCAAAACTCCACGCCCGAACATGTCCACGCGGCTGCACCTCCGCGCTCGTGCACCAACCTCGCCCGCGGTTTTGGCCAACCACCCCCGGTCTTGCCCTTCCCATCCGGTCTTTGGGCGCTCCGCCACTTCGCCGACAACGAGCGCATGCGTGCCACGCAGCTGCTCGAGTCGTGCTCAACCGAGCGTTGCCCATGCCACTGTCGCATTCGGCCGACGATGCCATCACTACCACCATCGAGTCCTGCGCCCATTCTGTCATTTAAGGGTCACAGTGAGTTCGCCTGACCTCCTTTTCCCTGGCCTCCTCCCTTTTTCCCATGTTCCAGACCGAACTCCAACATATGAGCTCCAGAGCCGCCCGTTGTCTTTCCTGCCGCTCCGGCACACTCCAGTCGCCGCTGACCCCGTCATGGCTCGCCCTTCACCTCAAGGAGCAACCATCCCTCGTCAATTTGGGGCTTGAGCCACTAGAGCACCTCGCGCCGCCCTTCTTCCCCGACTCCGGCCTCCACCGCCTTCTCCGCCGCCGTATCTTCTTCAGCGAGCCCGAGACCGATTCTCTCCGCCGTGAGCATCCTTGTACCTCCCTCTATCTAACCCCATCACTCATTCGCTCTCTCTTCCTCCCTAGGTTGCCACCGCCGTTGGTCACCCTGCGCCGCCCCGGGTCACCGTGGACAGCCCTCTCCGGCCACTCTCCGTCATCGCCGAGCACCCCGGTGAGTTCCCTGAGTTCTACTCATGCCCATGCGCGCCCTAATTTCCCTCTTGCTCCCTTCCACCGCCGTCGTTCCCCTTTCACCCCCTCGGCCGGCCGCCGCTCGCCTTGCCCGCGCCGCCACAGTGCCTCTCCGGCCACCCCGCGAACACCCCTAGCTTCAGTGGCCCCCTGGCGACCCATTTTGGCCACCGCCATGGTCTGCCCGCAGCTCCAACCGCCGGCGATTTGCCGCTCCAAATCCAGCCCGAGCCTCCTCTTTGTTCTTCGGCTGTGTTTTCCTTTGTCTCACTGAAAAGTGGGGCCCACTCCCTTAAGCCAAACTATTTGCTATGTCAATGTAATTAGGTCATCTTGATTGGTTTAGCAAAGTTTAAGATTGAGTTTTGAAAGGAGTTTAGGCTTTAGCTCTCTGAAGCATTGTTTCTGTGTTGTCAGTAATCTGAAAAAAAGAGAAAGATGTTGGTTTAGAGATATTGTCAGATGAAAAATGGTTGTGTCAGCAAACCCATTTTCTAGACCCCCCTCAATCTTCCTGCTAACTAGTGTGATAATTGTCATCTGGGACTCTCAATTGAAGTAGTAAATCTGTTAGTGGATGTATTTAGGTCACTCTAAATAGGTTAGCAAATTTGGAAGTTAGAGTTTGTGTTAATGCTTTAAGTCATTGGTTACTATCTAAACAGAAATGACCCAATCTGGAAAATCAGAGTGAAGGGGTTAAATTTTAGTAGTAGGAGTTTATCTCAGTTTAGTCTTTGGGCAACTATTTAAAATAAGTAACCAAATCTGAAACTCTCTGGTGGTGGTGATTTTTTCAGAAAATAGCAGGGAACTATTAACTTGTTTAGTTATTGTCAGTTAAAGTGTTGGATAGAAAAGACAAGTTGAATAGTAGAAAACCTGAATTGTCAATGAACCCATTTGCAAGACCTTATGTTTTTCTTCTAGCAAAATGTTGTGTAAGACAATTAGGTCACTAAAGTGAGTTAGCAAATTGGATGAGTTAGGGATACTAATAAGCTGCTGTCATTTCAACTGCAAGTAAATAGAAAGGTTTTGTTGGTATGAAGAGTCTTTAGAGACTGCCCTTAGATGTTCAAGTTCAAATATTAGTAACTAGGTTTGACAACCTCAGGAGGTTGCACAATTGCAAATCAAATATTAATATCTTAGTCCAGTAGGTAAAAATGCTTGGCTATGCCTTGTAGCAAATAGCAGTCTTATAATCTAGGAGGAAAAATCTGTAGAGAATTAAAATGTACTTTGAGCTTATGGCTTTTCTAATTCAATCAAGAGCTAAGGATCTTGGCAGATGCTAAAGCAAATGGATATAGTCACTAGTCTTTCACATGTAAGCTAACCTAGTGAAATCAATCTTGAACCAAGAATTGAGTTTTTGATTAATTAAGTAGCGATAGACCTCATGCTATAATCTCAATTTTAGTAATTCCTAACCAATTCCATTCAACTCTAAATCAAATAATTTATGCCTCTAAATTCATCTAAAATAAATATCCTTTCTTCTGTATTATTTTCTTATTTGTTGGATACTTTTTGGCATTCTGGTGTTTATTCGCTGTTTTTCGCTTTGGCAGTTCTTATCGCTAGATGACGTTGATATCGAGAGTGATCCTCTGCAGCAAATTGAATATCTCTAGCAAAGCAAAGGCAAGCAGTTTGATCATATCCACTCAATCCCATTACTTTTAAAATCTAATACTTTGTTTCACTCGTACGTATGCATGCTTTTGTGTTAATGATTAATTTTGTCGATTAGAAGTAGTTAATCCCATTGCATTGTTGCCCTGAAATTGTTCACCCATGCCACTACCTTAGGAATATTATTCTCACTGGTGAATTAGAGCCCGGTGAATGATTTAGGGCCTTTTATTTGTAATTACGATATGATGCTTAGGCATGCTTAGATACCGGTAGAATTGGGCGGTTATCGACTTAGTCGATAACCTTGATCACACAAAATTATTATAACTTTACATTTTTAGCCTTTGTGCTATGATATTTGTGAAAACTAAAAAAAAAAACAAAATGATTTGGACTTGGGCACAATGGTAAGTTGGTGTGCTTTTGGGTGTGACTGGAATGGTGCCCGAGTCAACAAGGACCGAACATCTTGTTACACTAAACCAAGCATTTTAGCGTGCTAACCACACTAGAGGGTATGGGACCTCTCTTGACTTAGTACTTTGGCGTGTATTGGCTCTGGGTCGTAGGAGGTCGCAGGAGGGATGGTGTTGGGAGCATGGTAGTTGTCCGAAAAGCTTTATCCTGAGTGGGTAGTTGTCTTTTCGGCTTTACCATGTAAGCGTATGGATTTCTATCCATACGAGCGGCTCGTAGTTAATACACAATATTGGAAAACGTCTTGTTAGACTTAGCTGTGCCGGCATACCTTCGGAAGTGTGCTTTTGTGGCAAAAAGGCGGTCTGAAGTGTGGGTACATTGGTACACCCCTGCAGGGTTAAAACTATTCGAATAGCCTCGTCCTAGGTTATGGACACGCTTGGCAAGGTCTTTCAAGAGTTAGACTACAACCTTTTAATTAAAACTTGATGTTGGGTGGCATGAACGGGTAGTTCATGCTATTGTTGTGGTGGCTATTGGGTTAGCCACTTCCAGGTTGTCTTTATTGTTGTTATTATTATTGTATCGCTGTCATTTCAACAATTGCAAATAGTTTGTCAAATTGCCTGGAATCTATTACATTATTGCTAATGAAAACTTGCTTTATGCTAAAAGTAAGTCCAGAGCCCCCTCCACTTAAATAAAGCTTGCATGTAGTTAATAATAGTTCTGTTACCCTTACACGTCAATCTTGCGAGTACAAAAACAATTTTTGTACTCAGATGCTTTGCTTAATGTTTTTGTTGCAGAGGAAGAAGGTGAGCCCCAAGGGCTTTCCTTTTGTGAGATGTGCTACAGGTTTGACGACTAGCTTGGCGGCCCGGTTGGTTGCCTTGTGGGTAAAGGCACACTAATTGGCTCTTTTATTTATCGCCATCTTATGGCTTTTGCTTCCGCTGTGTAGTTTGTTATTTATCTTGTAATTTCAATCTGTTGTATATTTGTAGTTTTGATATTGTAACCTCTCGTGTATGGAATTGATGCATAATTTTGTGAAGAGGTGTGTATACTGCAGTTCTGGGAAGTATACATACCTCGAGGCTTGGTTTATTTGATTTGTGATGCTAGGGCCAGGTGGTTGGTTAAGCATTACAAGCCAAATAAACTGGGGTCCTGACACATTTAATAACTAAGCGATCATTAACTCTAATCTCACCGCTACAGTGTTGTCGTCTCGTCCGACAACAGAGCGCTACACGCACTGGTGTATCGCCGGCGATTCTAGCCATGACGGTGCGAACGAAGGGCATGGATGGAACCGCAATAACCTTGTGAAGCTAAAGGCACTGTGGCGAACTCCATGGCGGCCTGTAGCGGCGGCGCGCCGGAGATGGACGGCAATGGACTTCGGTCAACCGAGCATGCAATGATAATGCTCCGCGTCGTTCAGTCTAGCAGGTGCCAAAGGTTCTACAAGGTATAGCGAAACTACCCAAGCGAAGAAGGGGACCGGTGAAGCTCGGAGATGGCTCATCGACGGCGATGGCTATGGCGGCGACAAGCTTCATGAGGGGAGGACAACTTGGGGACGGAACGAGGCAAATAGCCATCGGAGATGCTTAAGGGAGGTACAAAGATGGTGTAAACGAACTAAATTCGGGAATGCCCTACTGGATCGACAAAGCGATGAAAAGGGGTCTTGTCGGCTAAAAATGGAGGAAGCTAAAAATCCACAAGCTCCTGTGACACATTGCCCAAATTAGTTGAGGGGTTTTCAACATCATACCCAAAGACCCAATATGACGCGCAAGACCAAGATAGAAACTCACTGGAGACTAGGAAGGGCACGAAGGTGTCTCACGGTGCGTGCTCTGGAACCGTTAATGGCACGGTCGTGTCCTCGAAGCTACAAGCCAAGGCAAGGATGCACATTAGCAAAAATGGAAATGACATGGGATGTAGAAGCTGAGGGACAAGATGGCATAGAGATTACTCGAGCAAAGAGCGAGCACGAGCTCCTTCTTCCTCAGCCCCGAGAGGAAGAATGCGGGGAATGGAGGCGAGGGAGGGGGTATTATCCTCAGGTAAGAGACGTAGTAGAGGAGGCATTAAACGGAGGAGCTCCAAGAGTGGTCAATGGCCACGGTGGATTCATGGCGTTGACGGAGTGGCACAGAGATGCTCGACCGTGTGGCGCTTGAGCTCTGCTCGTGCCCGCGCAAGGAGGGAAACACAGTTGACCTGTGAGGCCCGCGGCGTCAGCGACTCAAGCGCGCGCGACGCAGCTTGGCTCGGTCGTTTGAGTTAGTTGATTGGGTCTAACCAAGTGGTCTGAGTCAGAACGTTTAGACCGACCGATGCCGATCGGACTAGGCGTTTCAACGGTTTGATCAGATTTGGACGGTGGATCCGTTTGGACTAGGTTGGACGGTCCGAATGGCCCAAGCGACGTGGATGGTCCGATAGAATTCAGACGGCCCAAACAACTTTGCATCTATTTAGATTGGCCTGATTGCGAAGATGGTTGGGTTCAACCATGTGGTTGGGTCCTGGTACGATGAACAGTGCATGTGTTTGACTGGAATTTAATTTAACTGTAACATCCTAATTCTCAACTTGTGTTTCAAACGTAAGAAAATGTGTAGAAATTAAAAACTTTTCTTGCATCTTGAAGTCTTTGAGCTCCTTTCCATTTTTCGTTTTTGGCTGTGCGTTGCCGCGCCGCCCTTTTTCCGGCTAGCCGCCGCTGAGGTCCTCCTCCGTGGTTGCCACCTACACCAGTGTGTGCGCGTGGCTATTACGGACTCATTTTGGCCCTTGGTCGGTGCCGGCATGGTCCACATCGCCGGCGGCAAGCCATTGACCACCATCGGGTTTTTGTCGGACGACAACGGCATTGTGCATTGTCAAGTTAAGACAAAGCTCTGAGTATTAAAGGCTAATCATTGTTAATCTTTGTTGGAGCATTTAAGGACTATCGGAAATGGTTTTAGTGTCGCTTACATGTGGGCCGCATTTCCTGTTGTTGTACGCTTGACCACCTCTTAGACAACCCTCGGGACCTATTAGGTGAGATCTTAACCGTTAAAGACCTCTTTAGATTTCATCCGGGTCATTAGGACCACCCTCTGAGTTTCCGCAAAAGACCCCCCCTCAGTAGACCTCCACCCTTCGGACCTCCTCTAGTGTCGAACTTGATCGTTAAGACCTCCTCCTAGGAGATCTTAGCCGTCAGGACCTCCCTCTCACGACCTCCCCTTTTTCGTTTTTGAAAGGACCACCTCTTGGTCTTTTTGCGAAAACAACCCCAAGACCTCCCTCGGAGTCCTCTTTGCAAAAGACCACCTCTTGGTCTTTTGTAAAGAAAACCTCCAGGACCTCCCTCTCTCAGATCTTAACCTTGTAGGACCTCCCCGTGAGATCCTGGCCGTCCCAAACCTCTTCTTGATTTGATCGTATCACCCAGGACCTCCCTCGTTGAGATTTTAGCCGTTCAGGACCTCCCTCTGAAAATCTTGACCGTCTAGGACATCCCCTTGTCGATCTAATCTTTAGGACCTCCCTGTGAAATCTTAGCCGTCAGGACCTCCTTTAGTTTTCATCTTGACCGTTGAGATCTTCCGCCATGAGGATCTCGGCTGTTAGGACCTCCCTAGTCTAGATCTTGGCCGTCCCAGACCTCCTTCCTTAGACCTCCCCATTAGGGCCTCCCCTTGTAGATCTGGACTGTCAGATCTAGATATGACGACCTAGACCTCCTCAGCGCGCGTGTGCGCGGGCGCTGTGCTCCCGTGCGCCGTAGCCGTGCGATTTGAGATCTACGGCCACGACCTCTCCGCATGTGTTAGTTTAAAGGAAAAGCCGAAAGCTTTTATTTTCAAACTAGTATTTGCTTTAAATTTCAAAAGTGCATAACTATTTCATTTTAACTCCTTAGGGTGATTCAAATTGTGTTAAATTTCTGTAGAACTGAACTTTAATCCAAGAATGTATTTAGACACTGCCCTGTACCAGAAAATTATGTAAATTGTATTAACTTGCTTTAGCCTTGGTATTGTGCTAGAAATTCAATAAAACTTGAAAAATGCATAAGTAATTCTCTGTGATTCCAAACTGAGCAAACTAAAATGTGTTAGTTTCCTCTGTTAATATGTGTGGGCACATGATGTGTTTTATGTAGGTCTTTGCTTCTCAAATTAACTTAGTGCTACTTTTACAACTTAGAAAAATCATAAGTAATTCAATTTAACTCCAAATGAAGTAAATCCAGTTTTGTTGTTCTTAGAATGCCATGTTTTACCTACCATAAAAATTTCAGGTTCTAGATTTTTCTGGAAAATTGTGCCATGAACAGTACCCAAAATTAATTTAATTTGAATTTTCAGGGTGAAAGAAATTGTTTAGGCCATAACTTCTGCATACTTAATTAAAATCAAATGATTCTTGTTGCTAAATTTGTCTAAAATCATGTTATTTTTGCTGTATAAGTTTTATGGATTTTGGAGCACTTTAGATTTTGAGTCCTTTTCGGTGTTCGTCGTTTTTATTGGTTTTTTTCGTTCTTGCGATAGGTTCCGAAGAAAGTATTGATTGTGTGAGTGATCCTCTGCAGCAAGAAAGTGATCTCCAACAAGGCAAGCAGATATAGCATCATTTGATCATATTGCTCCTATTATTTTCAAAGTCTAATATGTTGTTTGCAAATTCTACGTATGCATTGCTATCTTGTGTTAAACTATTGTCGATTAGTTGACCCATTAGATGCATGATCTGTAGGCAAATATTTATCCTCTACTACTGACTCTAGGAGTATCTTGCTGTGATTTAGGGTTCGTTGGATGAGCCCTTGTCACTTAGTAGTTTACGAGTTAATGTTGCTCAGTCATGCTTAGCTACCGGTAGAAATGGGCGGTTGTCGACTTAGTTGATAACCTTGATCACACAAACTTATTATGACTTTATGATTCAACTTTTGTGCTATGTTTAATTGTGAAAACTAAAAATGAAAACAAAATATTTTAGACTTGGGCACAATGGTAAGATGGTGTGCTTTTGGGTGTGACTGAAATGGTGCCCGGGTCAACAAGGACCGAATTACTTGTGCCACCGTACTGAGTATTTTGCGTGCTAACCAAACTAGAGGGAAATGAGACATCTCTTAACTTAGTACTTTTGGGGGTGTTAATTAATGAGTCGCGTGGTGGGTTGTATGTGTGAGACCCCGGTTTATTTAGCTTGTAATACTTAGCCTTCCATTGGCCCTAGTGTGAGGACCCCCGGTTATTGGAAATGTTACTAATTAAATTTATACTGTAGCACAATTGTTAATGAAGGAACAGTACTGCCCCTTTATTAAAAACCATGCTAAAGATATAAATTTAACAAGTGACAGATCCAGTAAACAGGATTCCCGGATATATATGATTCTCAATGGTTCCCAGGATCAATGACCATTGCATATATATCCTTCATCAACATTGCATCAAACACATACAAGTCATACATTGATATAATTAAACATAAGGTTACATCATTCTGTTGATACCACAATATTAAGTGACTTGGTCACTTTAACAGTATACAGCGGAAGCAAAATAAACGGAAAATGTCCACCAATGGCCCCATCCACCCGCAGGCAATTGCGTGGAGGAAAAAAGTAGCACTACTCGTTAGCGTCACCCTGATCGGCGCTAACGGGTACTTCATACAGAAAACCGTCCTCACCTGCAACAATAGGTGGTAGCACCTTGAGTACGGAAGGTACTCAGCAAGTCTTACTCAAACTAATAAAATAAAGTGGTGATTAGAGCCTAACCAAAGGAGTAGAGTTTTTACATGCATAAGGTTACAACAGGAAGGTATAAAGGTTCAAATTTGCATAAAGCGATACATCTTAACCTACAAAGGCTAAATTTTGATAAAGCGATTTAATAAATCAAAGTTTGCTTAAAACAGTAAGTAAATGGCTTAAAAGTAAACAGTACGGTGCATGATTCCCTCATGCCAGCCGAAAATAAACCAAAACCAGATTTTTGAACATCAAAACTTCTATACAGATGACATCAATTCAAGTTATCGTCCATGACCGTGGACACGGCTATTCGAACAGTTTATACCCTGCAGGGGTGTACATCTTTACCCACATGACTTAGTTAGCCGTGTTGCCTTGGATGCCTCCGAATGATGACACACTTCCTTTGGTATGCCGACCGGGGAAACTAAGATTTGGTATTTTTCAACAAGTTAACACTATTGAGTTGGACCCCCATGTGTGAACTAATCCCATAGTGTAGGCTACACCACCTACTAACCACAGGGCACACATGTTGTGTCGATGAATGCCGATCCAAACAATTTAAAAACAAATTGGGCTCACCACCCATAATAGAATGCTATCGGCACCATTAAGGTATCGTATATGCGACGAGGCACATATACGCCCTCACCCTCCTAAGAACATCTGATACTGACATACAAAGCTCACATGGCATAAGACACAGTCCTCAGACCTAAGCATCTATGCCATGCAAGGCCAATACACATATCCTTACTCTCCTGTTTCCAACTCAATAGTCTCAACATCTTACTTAACCAAACAAATACCATACACTGCATGTGGAAGTACGTGGGGGACTTGAATTGAATAATCAGAGTTCGGTCCTTAATTAACCCGGACAAGTCCACCACAAAACCCAATCTCGTGCACGAAAGCACCATCACTAACTTCCTCTTGTCCAGATCAATTTAAATTTCAAATACAAGACTGATTTAAAGGAACTGGACAAAGAGTTTGAAAATGACAACAGTTCAGTTGTGATTCCCATGTTTGACAAGATATGCTTGTCAAACTCTAAAATCTCTAGACTGCATATCTAAGCCAAATCTGAGAATAGACCATATATTATACAGTACTACACTAGAGTTGAGTGTATGGTCATAATCAAGGTAATCCACCATGTCAGGTCATAGCTAGCTATTACAAGTCATATTTTGTATTTTCAGACAAATAGCATGCTCAGATATCACTGGATTTGTAAAGACTATTGTACAAAATCTGGGTTCAATATGGTGCAAAGAGGATGCTTGCCTTGGTAATAATAGACTTCTGTTGCAAGTTCAGGTTGATCAGAGGCAGATTTAAAAACTTCAAATGAACCAGGTTCTAAAAGAAACAATAAGATCCAATAAATACCAAAACTGACAATAAGTCCAACATGGAAGAAATATGCATGATCAAACTAGAAATGCATGATTACAGTATGCTTAAGCCATAACTACTCATAATAATGATAATAACCCATTATATAGTTCACTGTTTTCGAAAGACAGAAATTAGAGTTTATTGCAAAGTTCCAGTTTTCAGATTTGAAAAGAGCTGAAAACAGGACAGATTGCAATTTTCAGAAAAAGAAGTATAGATCATGCAAAAGTTCATAAATGAATCTTAGCATGATCTTTTAGGGTAATTAATATCCCAAACCAACCTTAGTCTAACCCTAACTAGTTAGATTACAAAAGCTAAAGCAAAAACCTATTTTGTCGGTTGAGCCGACAAGAAAACAGAGACAGATTTCAGCTAAGAGTCAAAATAGATGATGACAAGAATTGAAAGATCAACTTGTCATGCTGCTAGGGTTTAGTCAAAACCTAAATAAGATGATAAGTTAACAGGAAGAACCCTAGGTCTTGAAAATGACATGAAAAACCGAAAAGGTATAATATCAACTTTTCCGTTTAAAGCCATTTGAAGCTACTGATGCTTAAGAGAATGATTCACAGCAGCTCCTAAGGTCCTTAAGATGCTCAAGATGTCAAAGCTAGGGTTTTATCTTACCGCAGGAAGGAAAACACCTAAGTTTCAAATGGATGTTGATCAACAGAGAGATAGACGATGGTTCGACCTACAACAGATGTCAAATCTTTATTGTAAGGTGGAACCAGTGCTTACAGAGGATAAGTAATAAGCAAGAAGCAAGAAACTCCACTGGTTAGCAAGAAAAGGATGAGCTTGCTTCGGTCAACAATGGCAACAGCAAAAGCTAGGGTTTATATATATGGATATGGAGCTACAGGGCAAAAGGGAAAGATCTAGAGTTGATGAGGTGTCCATTTAGCTAAACATCCAAAAATTAGTGTATAATCTTTGGATAAATCCTCTCCTCTGCTCACAAAAATGGCTGCGCGCAGAGATAAGGAAGAAGAGAGGCAAAATATGACATGTGGGTCCCGCTGGCAGTCACAGCAGCATGCGACTCATACACGATCAAAAGAATATCAGCCGTCCGATTGGAAATGGGTGGCTGTGATAAATAGAGGGATTAAATGTTTTGAATCGGTATCATTTAATATGGACCGCACGATCTAGATCGGATGATCGAGATCTAATTGAAATCCCGAAGGACTGCGGGGCTCCACTTTCAAAGATAGACGTTGGATCAAGATCCCACGATCAATCAAAAGATATACACGTCACTCTCTTTAGATGCGATGGCTCAGCACCGTTGGATTTAATTTCCACGGGTAGGATGTAAAATGGAACCGGATGGTCCGATTGCATACACCCATGTGGTCCGCACGATTAAAATCCAACGATCCATCGATTTTGGGCTTTAAGGCCCACGGCCAAAATGGAGTGCCGAGGATTGAAATCAAAGGCCCACATTAACGCGCCTACGGTTTCAAATAGAAATAAACGATACAGCTGGATCAAGGATGGACGGCCACGATTGTACGGGGATCCGGAGTCGTCCGAATGCATACACAAATCTGGGCCATACGATGAAGATCCAACGGTCCAGAGGAGTGCGGGCTTTATAACACGCGGGAAAAATGGAAAAGCCGTAGGATTTAAATCTAACGGCTGAGATAAACGCGCGCCTTTAAGTTTAAAACAAAAAGGACGTCACGGTTGGATTAGAAACGAACGGTGGAGATTGAATAAGGATTCGGAGTTGTCCGGTTGCACACACCGATCTCGGCGTTAGATCAATATCCAACGGTGGAGGTTAAAGTGGACACGTGGGCGGCTCGCGTGACACCGTGAGCTCGCTCTGCTCGATTGAAAATCGACGCCCGCATCACGCGTGAGCTTTGGGCTCGCGTTGGGACGTGACCGAGCGGACCAAATGATTCGATTGGACCAAGTCCACATGAGGCCGGTCGCTACGATGATTAGACTTGGGTTTGGACCGGTTTGGTTGACCAAACCTTATTCATATATTTAAAAGGTTTGACTGGGACTTTAAAAATAGCAAATAAATTTATAAAATCTTGAAATTTTCTATGTAAGCTACTTTGGGATGATATATTTCCCGAAAAAATTTCATAAACCACATTTTCACTTTATAAAATACATAATTATTTATTTCAGGCCAAAATATTTATTTAAAGACAATAAATTTTTCTTTAAGCCTAAATATTTTAAAAATGCAACAAAATGTTTTTAGCCAAGATAATTTGTCTAGGCTTTAATAAAAGTACTTCCTAGTCATAATACAAGTTTTACCTTGTACTCCTTTAAATATTCTAAGTAGGTTTTTGACTTTGGCAAAAGGAAGGTTTTATTTGGTAACAAAGAACTCCCAATCGAGATTAAGAATAAGAATGATATGAACAGAGTCTATTCTGCTCATAATACAGATTATTATCATTGATAAGATTGGGGCATTTACAAACCTACCCCTTAAGAAAAATCTCGTCCCTAGATTTGGAACAAGTTGGAGATCAAGAAGAAGTGAAATGGAAATGAATTATGAGGAAACTCAACATCTGTTGTTTTGGTTTCCTTCAAGGATAACAAAGAAGATTCTTACATAACAACATAGTGTTATTATTACATCTTTGTTTACATAGCTTTGTTTAAACTTTCCTTTCTTGATTCAAAGAAAAGTTTTAAACAACAAAAGATGGGGGTGCTCAATCGCATCGATCTTGGCGCTCCCAAGTGGCTTCATCCTCGGAATGATTAGCCCATTGAATTTTCAAGAACTCGACAATCGATTTCTTGTCCTGCGTTCCATGGTATCGAGGATACGCATCGGTTGCTCTTGATATGAAAGATCGAGGTTGGAGATCAAGATGCTCATAGCGCTTGTCTCAATAGGAACACGAAGGCATTTCTTTAATTGAGACACATGAAAAGTATCATGTATCGCGAGAGTGATTCGTAATTCCAATTGGTAAGCTCGCTACCTCGCTTGGCAATGATTCGGAAGGGTCCGATATAACGAGGTGCGAGCTTTCCTTTTACTCAAAACGATGAGTACCCTTCATGGGGACACTTTAAGATAGACATGGTCATCTACCTCAAAGCTCAATTCACGACGACGATGATCGAGATAGCTCTTCCGACGAGGCTGCGGTTTTCAAACAATCTCGAATCGATTTAAACTTGCTCTTCTCGCTTCCTTTACCAAGTCTCGGACCAAAGAATGGTCTTTCACGATTCGCACCAATTCAATGGAGTCTCACAAGCTCTCCCATACAAGGCTTCAAAAGGTGACATTTGAATACTTGCTTGGTAGCTATTATTGTAGGAAAATTCCACATATGGCAAAGATTTCTCCGATCTTTGCTATAAGATAGCACATAGGCTCAAGAAGATCTTCCATCACTTGGTTCACCCTTTCGTTTGACCACTGGTTTGAGGATGGTAAGCAGTACTGAAAGAGAGTTCAGTCCCCATAGCCTGATGAAGGCTATTCCAAAAATGGGAGGTAAACTGAGGACCACGGTCAGAAACAATGACCTTGGGAACACCATGAAGACAAACAATTCTAGCCACATAAAGCTCGCTGGTTGCTTGCCATTGAAATCAGTCTGGCCAGGAATAAAATGAGCCACTTTAGTCAAACGATCGATGATGACCCAAATGGCATCGATCCTTGGAAGTCTTGGGAAGACCAAAGTGACAAAATCCATACCGACCTCTTCCCACTTCCATTGGGGAATAGGCAAAGGCTGAAGGGTACCAGCTGGCTTCAGATGTTCAGCTTTAACCCTTTGGCAAATATCACATTCAAAGAACATCTTGAGCAATTTGCCTCTTCATTTGGCCCCACCAAAATATTTTCTTCAAATCTGGTACATCTTGGTACTCCCGTGATGCAAAGAAAATTTGGAATCATGAGCTTCTCGAGAATTAGACCCTTCAATGGAGGATCCGCAGTACTACCAAACGATTGCGATATCGAATCATACCGCGATCATCTTCGAAAATTCGTTGGCTTTACCTTTCATATTCTCCTTGATTTCGCTACCTCGGCATCGCTTTTGGGCCTTCGAACTGAGATTCTAATGTCGGCTCTACATGTAATGCAGCGAGGAATCCTTCTCCCACAAATTCAAGACTTAGGCGCCGAAAATCAGCACACAAGTCTTTTTCGGCAGGTAGAAAAGATATGCAGTTGCATTGTGACTTTCTGCTTAAAGCATCTGCCACAACATTGGCTTTACCAGGATGATAATGAATACCCATGTCGTAGTCCTTGATCAGTTCAAGCCATCGTCTTTGTCTCATATTCAAATCAGATTGAGTGAATATGTACTTTAGACTTTTGTGATCAGTGTAGATTTCACATCGATTACCTAGAAGGTAATGTCGCCAAATCTTTAATGCATGGACCACGGCAGCCAATTCCAAATCATGAGTAGGATAATTAGCTTCATGAGGGCGCAACTGCCGGGATGCATATGCCACAACTCGGCCTTCTTGCATAAGCACACAACCAAGTCCATGGCGAGATGCATCGCAATAAATGTCGAAGCTCTTAAGAACATCCGGAAGAGTAAGAACTGGAGCTTTGGTCAAGAGGGTTCTCAAAAGTCGAAAACTCTCTTCACACTTAGCTGACCATTCAAATTTCTTCCCTTTTTGTAAGAGCTGAGTCAAAGGTCTAGCAATCTTGGAGAAATTTTCAATGAACCTACGGTAGTAACCCGCAAGTCCAAGAAAACTCCGAATCTCTGGGACATTCTTGGGAGGCTTCCAATTTAGTACATCTTGTACCTTGCTTGGATCAACAGCAATACCTCCTTCAGATAACACATGCCCCAAAAATGCAACCTCTCTGAGCCAGAAAGCACATTTGCTGAACTTAGCATAAAGTCGATGCCGACGAAGTGTTTCCAGCACAAGTCGCAAATGTTGTTCATGATCCTTATCAGACTTGGAATAAATAAGGATGTCATCAATAAACACGACAACGAACTTATCCAAGAATTCCATGAACACTGAATTCATAAGATTCATGAAATATGCTGGAGCATTGGTCAGACCAAAGGACATAACAGTATACTCGTATAAACCATAACGAGTAGAGAAAGCTGTCTTAGGAATGTCCTCAGCTCTAACCTTGATCTGATGATAGCCCGATCGCAAATCAATCTTTGAAAAGACACGGGCACCAACCAACTGATCAAAAAGATCATCAATTCGAGGTAGAGGATATTTGTTCTTGATAGTGACCTCATTTAACGGACGGTAATCCACACACATCCGTAAAGTGTTGTCTTTCTTCTTAACAAAGATTGCCGGGCATCCCCAAGGTGAGGAACTCGGTCGAATGAAACCCTTGTCAAGCAATTCTCCGAGTTGCTTCTTCAATTCAACCACTCGTTGTGGGCATTCGATAAGGACTCACGGATATCGGAGCGCTTCGAGAACGAGTTCAATAACAAACTCCACTTCCGATCGGTGGTAAACCGAAGGTCTTGAGAAAAACATCAGCATACTCACAGACAATTGGTACTGACTCCAAAGAAGGAGTGGTATCAACTTGGTGAGCACAAAGATGAGAGCCAACTGCTTTAGAATGATAAACAACTTGAATGCCGTCGGCATTGGTCATAGAAATAGACCGTTGGGAACAATTGATTTGACCACGGTTTTGGACAGCCAATCCATACCCAAAATGACGTCCAACCCTTTAGAGTCAATCACAATTAGGTTTGCTAAAAACTTCACCCCAAGGATTGTTATGTTGACCCCACAACAAATCTGATCGGTTTTAAAGACCGACCCAGGTGATTGAATAATAAAAGGTGGTTGGAGGGTATGCATGTCTAACTGGTGTTGAACAGCAAAATGATTGCTAATAAAAGAATGAGATGCTCCAGAGTCAAATAAAACAGTAGCTGGACTGAAATTAACTAGGAGCATACCCATAACAACTTCAGGTGTATCCACCGCCTCTTCGTGGTGATCCGTTCACATGCTCATTTAACCGAGCCGGATCGGCTTTAATAAGAGGCCTCTGCGAAGGGGCTGGCCGCACAGACACTGGATATGGTCGAACCGGAGGCAATCCTTGCTGTTTTGCCACACACTTGTTGGCATAATGCCCCGGACGACCACAATGATAACAGATAACCCCTGGGTTAGCATTGTTAACAGGGCGGGGCTGATTTCCACTTGGCCCTGACTGATTGGTGGGAGGAGAGGGACGAGGGCAACGCCGCCGCCTTGGTGAAAATGGAGTGGTGCTCGTGGTGGTCTGAGACAACCACATACGAGGCCTTGGTGAGTCGCTACCAGAATGAATCGAGAAGTCCATTGCCGCTGCGTGACTCATCCAATGCCTTGCTCTTGCTTTCGGCCACAATTGCTTTGTTGACCAAATGAGAGAAGTTCCGGAAGTCATGCAAAGCTACAGCCATCTGCAGTTCTTCAGATAGCCCATTCAAGAACCGGTTTCGACGACGAAGGTCAGTCGAAACATCATCGGGCATATCTGGCAAGAAAGTTGAACTCATGCAGATATTCACTCACCGATTTTCGCCCTTGCTTGAGCGAAACTCTTGTTTGTTTGATCATTATGACCCCTTCAGGAATGTGAGCTTCGCGAAAGGCTTCAACGAACTCATCCCAAGTAGGGACATGTCCAGCAGGCTGAATGGCAAGAAGATTATCCCACCATATGTTGGCTGGCCCATCGAGCTGATAACTGGCAAAGAGAACCTTTTCCCTCTCGGAGCATTGAGTAATCAGGAGCTTCTTCTCAATGGTTGAAGCAATCTCGGCTTCCATAGGGTCTGAGAATCGAGAACACCGCGGTTAGTCCGCCAAAGTCGCAAGACTGCCCTGCACATGGTGGCCTCCTGCTCTGACAGCTGACGCAACAGGAGTAGAAGTATTGCGCGCAATCTGTTCCAAGATGCGCGTCTGGTCCATTCGATTGCGCTCAATTTGCATGAGCACATCGGCCATAGAAGGTGGTGGAGGAAGCTCCTCTTCCTGAGGACCACCTTGCGGGCCCTGAGAACTAGATGGTTCGGTTGGTCCTCCCCGAGAATGAGGCACGGGAGTCGACATGCCCCTCCCTTGTTGCGCTTGCGCACGAGTAGTAGGTCCTGTCATCCTGTTACCACAACATGGTTAACAACATAACAAGGACATACTCGGCAAACACAAACAAGTTTGCAATTAGAAAGGAAGCAAATACTGTATATGCAATACATCATGTTATAACATGTATTCAAAGTAACACCAAACCAGAAACTTCATATATACACAACAAAATTTTGGTTCCAGTCTTACATTACAATCGCCATAATGTCGATTACAACCAAATTTAAGCTTACATACTTTGTACAAGATACTACGCCTATTACATACAATTTATTTAAGGGCAACTACTAGACTAAAAGACACTCAACCACGGGATTCATCGTCGAGGTGCTAGCGTAAAGATCCCGATTAAAGTTCACCTGGAAACTCATTCGAAGGTGAGCTCGAGGAACTGTGTCAACCGGATCCAAAGGACTAATGAGGCGCCTCGAGAACCCAACAATGGTGATGACCTCCAGAGGTGCGATCCAGCAGAGTGCGAGGAAACCTGCGCATCATCGGGCTTGGCGCGCTTGTCCATAAACAGTGCGCACCCGCCACTCGGAAGTCGGAAGAGGTGGTGCAAAGAAGAAGGGAGATCTCGTTGTCACCATAAAGCACGTTGCGAGGAACGCGGTTCATGTTGACTCCAAGAAGTAGGTACTCCTGGGCCTCATTAAGGCGATGCCGAGTTTCCCATAACTCCCTCACAAGACAGCGATGGACTTGGTCCATGATACGGACCATCCTTGCCAACTGCCGCACCTGGGGGTCTTCGCCAAACTGTATCTCAGCGAACATGCTCACTTCAGAGGTAGGGCCTTGATTCGGGAAGTGGTCATAGGGTGGTTGAGACAATTCCGTCAAATCATGACGAAGAAGACTCATCATCCTACTTGCCGCTTCCTGAACTGCCATAGCCTCAGAGGTGGCAAGTGCCTGGACACAGTAGGGAATACTGCCAGCTACATGCCTAGCGATAACGTTGATGAAGGCACGATACTCCTCCATGCCTGGTCCTCGATCTCGTCGATAAATGGCGTACTGGCCGGTAGGTGAAATTGGAACGCCACATCATGTCCCGGTAATGCCGAAACCCATCAACATCCTCGCCGAGTCTCCTTGACCAAATACCAACCGCTCATCTATAGATAAAAGACAAGATAAGGAACAATTCACTTTTAAATGAACCAACGAAGTTTGGGCAAGAAGTGACATTAAGAAAGATAAGGAATAAAAGATGCCATGCTCCATTTGAAAATAAATTGTTTGTTTGAAAATAATTTTAGCAGAGGATCCTCTAATAACTTCGCCATGCTACTTCTAACCTCTGAGGCAATGTATGCTCGATACCAACGCTGTGAGGACCCCTGGTTATTGGAAATGTTACTAATTAAATTTATATCAGAGCACAATTGTTAATGAAGGAACAAGATCGCCTTTATTAAAAACCATGCTAAAGATATAAATTTAACAAGTGACGATCCAAAGAAACAGATTCCTGATATATATGATTCTCAATGGTTCCCGGGATCAATGACCATTGCATATATATCCTTCATCAACATTGCATCAAACACATACAAGTCATACATTGATATAATTAAACATAAGGTTACATCATTCGTTGATACCACAATATTAAGTGACTTGGTCACTTTAACAATATCTACAAATGAAGCAAAATAAACGGAAAATGTCCACCAATGGCCCCATCCACCCGCAGCAATTGCGTGGAGGAAAAAGTAGCACTACTCGTTAGCGTCACCGATCGGGCGCTAACGGGTACTTCATCTGAAACCGTCCTCACTGCAACAATAGGTGGTAGCACCTTGAGTACGGAAGGTACTCAAGCAAGTCTTACTCAAACTAATAAAATAAAGTGGTGATTAGAGCCTAACCAAAGGAGTAGAGTTTTTACATGCATAAGGTTACAACAGGAAGGTATAAAGGTTCAAATTTGCATAAAGCGATACATCTTAACCTACAAAGGCTAAATTTTGATAAAGCGATTTAATAAATCAAAGTTTGCTTAAAACAGTAAGTAAATGGCTTAAAAGTAAGCGATGCAAAGGCATGATTCCCTCATGCCAGCCGAAAATAAACCAAAACCAGATTTTTGAACATCAAAACTTCTATACAGATGACATCAATTCAAGTTATCGTCCATGACCGTGGACACGGCTATTCGAACAGTTTATACCCTGCAGGGGTGTACATCTTTACCCACATGACTTAGTTAGCCCGTTGCCTTCGGATGCCTCCGAATGATGACACACTTCCTTTGGTATGCCGACCGGGGAAACTAAGATTTGGTATTTTTCAACAAGTTAACACTATTGAGTTGGACCCCCATGTGTGAACTAATCCCATAGTGTAGGCTACACCACCTACTAACCACAGGGCACACATGTTGTGTCAGTAATGCCGATCCAAACAATTTAAAAACAAATTGGGCTCACCACCCATAATAGAATGCTATCGGCACCATTAAGGTATCGTATATGCGACGAGGCACATATACGCCTCACCTCCTAAGAACATCCGACATCGACATACAAAGCTCACATAGCATAAGACACACCCTCGGACCTAAGCATCTATGCCATGCAAGGCCAATACACATATCCTTACTCTCTGTTTCCAACTCAATAGTCTCAACATCTTACTTAACCAAACAAATACCATACATCGCATGTGGAAGTACGTGGGGACTTGAATTGAATAATCGAGTTCGGTCCTTAATTAACCGGACAAGTCCACCACAAAACCCAATCTCGTGCACGAAAGCACCATCACTAACTTCCTCTTGTCCGATCAATTTAAATTTCAAATACAAGACTGATTTAAAGGAACTGGACAAAGAGTTTGAAAATGACAACAGTTCGATTTAGATTCCCATGTTTGACAAGATATGCTTGTCAAACTCTAAAATCTCTAGATCGCATATCTAAGCCAAATCGAGAATAGACCATATATTATACAAGACTACACTAGAGTTGAGTGTATGGTCATAATCAAGGTAATCCACCATGTCAGTCATAGCTAGCTATTACAAGTCATATTTTGTATTTTCAGACAAATAGCATGCTCAGATATCACTGGATTTGTAAAGACTATTGTACAAAATCTGGGTTCAATATGGTGCAAAGAGGATGCTTGCCTTGGTAATAATAGACTTCTGTTGCAAGTTCAAAGTTGATCGAGGCGATTTAAAACTTCAAATGAACCAGGTTCTAAAAGAAACAATAAGATCCAATAAATACCAAAACTGACAATAAGTCCAACATGGAAGAAATATGCATGATCAAACTAGAAATGCATGATTACAGTATGCTTAAGCCATAACTACTCATAATAATGATAATAACCCATTATATAGTTCTTCAAGTTTTGAAAGACGTAAATTAGAGTTTATTGCAAAGTTCCAGCTTTGATTTGAAAAGAGTCAAACAGACAGATTGCAATTTTCGAGAAAAGAAGTATAGATCATGCAAAAGTTCATAAATGAATCTTAGCATGATCTTTTAGGTAATTAATATCCCAAACCAACCTTAGTCTAACCCTAACTAGTTAGATTACAAAAGCTAAAGCAAAACCTATTTTGTCGGTTGAGCCGACAAGAAAACAGAGACAGATTTCAGCTAAGAGTCAAAATAGATGATGACAAGAATTGAAAGATCAACTTGTCATGCTGCTAGGGTTTAGTCAAAACCTAAATAAGATGATAAGTTAACAGGAAGAACCCTAGGTCTTGAAAATGACATGAAAAACCGAAAAGGTATAATATCAACTTTTCCGTTTAAAGCCATTTGAAGCTACTGATGCTTAAGAGAATGATTCACAGCAGCTCCTAAGGTCCTTAAGATGCTCAAGATGTCAAAGCTAGGGTTTTATCTTACCAGAGGAAGGAAAACACCTAAGTTTCTGAAATCTGGATGTTGATCAACAGAGAGATAGACGATGGTTCGACCTACAACAGATGTCAAATCTTTATTGTAAGGTGGAACCAGTGCTTACAGAGGATAAGTAATAAGCAAGAAGCAAGAAACTCCACTGGTTAGCAAGAAAAGGATGAGCTTGCTTCGGTCAACAATGGCAACAGCAAAAGCTAGGGTTTATATATATGGATATGGAGCTACAGGGCAAAAGGGAAAGATCTAGAGTTGATGAGGTGTCCATTTAGCTAAACATCCAAAAATTAGTGTATAATCTTTGGATAAATCCTCTCCTCTGCTCACAAAAATGGCTGCGCGCAGAGATAAGGAAGAAGAGAGGCAAAATATGACATGTGGGTCCATTGGCGATCCACACAAGAAGATGCGACTCATACACGATCAAAAGAATATCACCGTCCGATTGGAAATGGGTGGTGTGATAAATAGAGGATTAAATGTTTTGAATCGATATCATTTAATATGGACCGCACGATCTAGATCGGATGATCGAGATCTAATTGAAATCCCGAAGGACTGCGGGGCTCCACTTTCAAAGATAGACGTTGGATCAAGATCCCACGATCAATCAAAAGATATACACGTCACTCTCTTTAGATGCGATGGCTCAGCACCGTTGGATTTAATTTCCACGGGTAGGATGTAAAATGGAACCGGATGGTCCGATTGCATACACCCATGTGGTCCGCACGATTAAAATCCAACGATCCATCGATTTTGGGCTTTAAAGGCCCACGGCCAAAATGGAGTGCCGTAGGATTGAAATCCAAAGGCCCACATTAACGCGCGCCTCTGGTTTCAAATAGAAATAAACGATACCGCTGGATCAAGGATGGACGGCCACGATTGTACGGGGATCCGGAGTCGTCCGAATGCATACACAAATCTGGGCCATACGATGAAGATCCAACGGTCCAGAGGAGTGCGGGCTTTATAACACGCGGGAAAAATGGAAAAGCCGTAGGATTTAAATCTAACGGCTGAGATAAACGCGCGCCTTTAAGTTTAAAACAAAAAGGACGTCACGGTTGGATTAGAAACGAACGGTGGAGATTGAATAAGGATTCCGGAGTTGTCCGGTTGCACACACCGATCTCGAGCGTTAGATCAATATCCAACGGTGGAGGTTAAAGTGGACACGTGGACAGCTCGCGTGACACCGTGAGCTCGCCCGTTCGATTGAAAATCGACGGCCCGCACCACGCGTGAGCTTTGGGCTCGCGTTGGGACGTGACCGAGCCGGACCAAATGATTCGATTGGACCAAGTCCACATGAGACTGGGTCGCTACAGTGATTAGACTTGGGTTTGGACCGGTTTGGTTGACCAAACCTTATTCATATATTTAAAAGGTTTGACTGGGACTTTAAAAATAGCAAATAAATTTATAAAATCTTGAAATTTTTACTGTAAGCTACTGGGATGATATATTTCCCAGAAAAATTTCATAAACCACATTTTCACTTTATAAAATACATAATTATTTATTTCAGGCCGAAAATATTTATTTAAAGACAATAAATTTTTCTTTAAGCCTAAATATTTCCTGAAAATGCAACAAAATGTTTTTAGCCAAGATAATTTGTCTAGGCTTTAATAAAAGTACTTCCCAGTCATAATACAAGTTTTACCTTGTACTCCTTTAAATATTCTAAGTAGGTTTTTGGACTTTGGCAAAAAGGAAGGTTTTATTTGGTAACAGCAACTCCCAACTGAGATTAAGAACAGTAATGATATGAACAGTAGTCTATTACTGTTCATAATACAGATTATTACTGTTGATAAGATTGGGGCTGTTACACCTAGCATCACAAACAAAATAACCCGTGCCTCGATGGACATGTGCTTCCCAGAAATGCAGCACACATACATCTTTACAAAAGCATGCATCAATTCCATACATCATATTATAACAAGTCTAGCAAACGACGTACATAATATAAAGTTATTACAAGACAGCCGACCGGCCAAATGACAAGTATCAAAAAAACAGCGGAAGCAAAAGGTGCCATAAGATGGCTTTAACCAAAAGATGACCGGTTAGCCATAACCCACAAGGCAACCGACCGGGCCGCCAAGCTAGTCGCTCCAAACACTGCCACAACACAACTCACAAAAGTGAGGCCCTTCGGGCTCACCTTCATCCTCTGCACACAACAAGCAATGCAGATGAGTACAATAATGTACACGCAAGACTTACGGGTAACAAGCCTATACATAGCTACATGAAAGCTGTATCAAAGGAGGTTGGTTATATGGTTAATTGGACGCATAAAGCAATTTTTATTTGCAATAATGTAATAGATTGAAGGCAATTGGTGAAATCTGTTTTTAAGCATTGAAATAACAGCGAGTAACAATAAATAACAAGTAACCACCTAGAGGTGACTAACCCAATAGCCACCACAACATAGCATGAATCCCTGATTCATACCACCTATCAAGTTTTAATTAAAATGTTGTAGTCTAACTTTTGAAAAGCTTACCCAAGCGTGTCCATAACCTAGGACGGGGCTATTCGAATAGTTTTAACCCTGCAGGGGTGTACCAATGTACCCACACTTCAGACCGCCTTTAAGCCACATGATTAAGCACACTTTCGAAGGTATGGCGGCACGGCTAAGTCCTACGAGACTTTTTCAATATTGTGTATCAACTACGAGCCGCTCGTATGGACCGCAGCCCATACGCTTACATTGTAAAGCCGAAAAGACAACTACCCCTCGGGGTAAAGGTTTTCAGACAACTACAATGCTCCCAACACATGAACCACCTCATTTTACCACAACACAACACACACACGCCCACCTACGACTCGTAGCCAACCCACGCCAAAGTACTAAGTCAAGAGAGGTCCTATTTCCCTCTAGTGTGGTTAGCACACACAAATTGTCTGGATAACAGAGACTCACAAGATGTTCGGTCCTTAATCGACTCGGGCACCATTCCAGTCACACCCAAAATCACACCATCCTACCATTGTGCCCAAGTCCAAATTTTTTTATTTTTAGTTTTTAGTTTTCACAAGTAAACATAGCATAAAGCTGAACCATAAAGAGCATAGTAAGTTTTGTGTGATCAAGGTTATCGACAAGTCCATAACTGTCCATTTCTACCGATAACTAAAGCATGACTAAGCATTTCAACTCGTACTACTAAGTGACAAGGGCTCATCCAAT
This sequence comes from Ampelocalamus luodianensis, assembly GCA_036346255.1. NCBI lineage: Eukaryota > Viridiplantae > Streptophyta > Magnoliopsida > Poales > Poaceae > Ampelocalamus > Ampelocalamus luodianensis. The sequence goes on from CM070623.1 coordinate 23,949,662, forward strand.
GAACCCAAAATCACATCAAGATAGATCTAGGCTCAGTAGTAGAGGATAAACATTTTTCTACAGATTATGCATCTATTAGGTCAACTAATCGACAATAGTTTAAAACAAGATATCAATGCATACGTAGAATTTGTAATCAACATATTAGAATTTGCAAATAATAGGAACAACATGATCAAATGAATGCTACATCTACTTGCCTTGCTGTAGGGCAGAGTCTGGCTGTGGTGGATCAGATTCGAGATCAACAATCTCTTCAGAACCTAACACGAAAAGGCGATAAAACCAATAAGAACAAAGAACACCAAATAAAACTCAACAGCAAAAGTCACTCAAATCCCATGAAATTTATACAGCAGCAAGATATTGATTTTAGACAATTTTAGGAACAAGAATTACTGCATTTGAACTAAGCATGTAAAAGTTATGGCTAAAACCATTTCTCTCAGCCTGTTAATTCACTAAATTAATTATTGGTACTGTTCATGACATAAATTTTCAGAATGATCTAAAGTCTAAAATTTTTATGGTAGGTAGATAATGACATCATAAGAACAGCAAAGTTGAGTTTACCTAATTTGGAGTTAAAATGAATTAATTATGATTTTTCTAAGTTGTACAACTAGCATATATCATTTTTCAGGAATAAAACCATGATCAAAACCTAATTCACATTAAATTATGCTAACAGAGGAATTTAACAAGATTTAGTTTGCATATTTTGGAGTTATACAAAAAAAGATATGCATTTTACCAGTTTCAAATCAATTTCTGGAATATTCTAAAATGGCTGAAATCAAGTTAACAATGTTTAAAAAAATTTGTGTTACAGAAACATGTCTAAAAACATTTTTAGATTAAACTTCAGTGAAATATGAATTTAATACAGTTGAAACCATCCAAAAAGGATTTAAAATGAATTAGTTATGAGTTTTCAAAGTTTTAACACAATTTTCAGTTGATAAATAAAGACTTACCGAAATATAATCAAACTTATCAAAAAGGAAATGACGTGGTCAAACGTGGACCCTTGATTCGGAATCTAACGGCCCACGCGCGGGAGAAAAACGCACGCGCATGATCCACAAAGGGGCTCACCGTTGGATCTAGATTCAACGGTCCACGTGGATGGAGATATTCGGGTGACCCGAACGGCTCAAATCAACCTTGACCGTAGATCTTGAGATGGAGGGCTCAGAGTGCGGAGCTCTTCGGGTGACCCGAACAGCACAACGATCTCGGCCGCTAATCGCGAGATGGACGACCCCGAGTGATTTGGAGCTCGGGTGGTCCGAAAGTTCCCCGGATCTAGGCCGTTGATCACAAGATCGACGGTCCAGGATCGACTAAGTGCTGCGCGCTCCCGCACGTGAGTTTAAATGCACTGAGGGGGTTCTAATGGGCGGGCCCACATGGCAGTGGTACAAAAGCCCAATTCGGACAACCATTAATTGCTAACAATGATTAGCATTTAATGAACTCAAATTTAGTCCTAATGACCCCGGGACTGCGGTTTAAGGCCTACGGGCCCACATGTCACTGACCCAAGAGGTCAATTCCGATAGCCATTTAATGTCAACATTAATTACCAATGATTAACATTAATGATGTCCAAAATCGATCATCTGACAAAGCGCGGAGGGTTTAAAGACACAGGCCCACTCGCCGGTGGCCCATGGGCGATTTAGGACACATTAATTACTAACCAATGATTAGTGATGATTAATAATGATTAGCATTTAATGATGTTCGAGGTGACGACGCACAGTGCGGGAGGGAGGGTTTAAGTGGCTAGGCCCACTTGCCAGCAACACATAGAGCCGTTTAAGACAGGGATTAAATGCTAAGTGATGATTAGCATTTAATAGGTGAATCTTTGTCCTAATGACAACCGTGACATCCGCTTTCAAACGACAAAAGCCCGAGCGTGAACAACGGCTTATCGCCGGCGGCTCCGGCGACGGCGACGCCCACAAAGTGCCAAAATGGGTTCGCAATAGCCTTGCGGTCCCGATGGTGATGACCTCGCCGGCGACGACGGCCTAGAACGCCGGCGAGCCAGAAAACAAAGACGGTGACAAGATCGGCCGAAAGCGAAAATGGCTCAAAAAGCTCCGCATTGTCCATAGAAGCGTGTGCCACAGCGTCTAGGGACTAATAAGAAGCTACCTTAACCGAGAGGAGCTTCAATGGCAGCCGGAGAAGCTCTGACAGCGGGGAAGCTCGCCGGAGTTGATGAAGATGAAGTCGAAATAGAAGCCTGAGCAAAAATGAACACCACTGGTGGTCAAAATAGCTGCATAAAGGCCCACAGAAGGTCCATGGCAATTAATTGCCAAAAGAACCACTTACTGGAGCTGAGGAAGAAATGGGGCGATTCCGGTCGAATTTGAACAAACCCCAAATTTGACAATTCTTGAGAATATCAAACCAAATTAAGTTAGAGGAAATGCATAGGAGGTTAAGGAGCTCGAAAGGGTGCAAAAAGATTTGAAGAAGAACCACTGGAGCACCACGAGCCACAATGGAGCTCCACGAGTCAACAATGGCAGATTTGGGGATTTTCAGTGGTTTGAGCTCGAGGAACAGAGAAAGAGCTAGGGTGGAGTAAAGGAACACCAGGAGGAACTAAGGGGGCTATTTATAGTTGGAAAACCAGGGTTTGAGCCAGGACCTAGCTCAATGGTGAGCTCGGTTCATGGCGCTGCCATGGACCAAAGAAATGATGGGGGTAAGTGAAGACCAGGACATGGGAGCCGAAAGCCTGGGCGTATTTGATGCGAAGAGCCGTTGACGTGCGAGGGGACGGGGCACTGCTCTCTCCTACTCCCTACCATGGCGCGCACACTGTTACGGGAGCCAGAGGAAGAAGAAGAACAGAGAAAAGAGACTGCGACCGTCGGATTTGAGATGGACGGCCACGATTGAAAGTGACAACCGGGTGACCCGAACGTTTCAAGGAATCCGGACGGTTGGATCTTGATCCAACGGTCCAAAAGAGTTGTCGCTATCGTGAGGTCCGAACGTTCTCATGAACGAGGGCCACCCGATTGAAAATCAACGGCCAGAATCGAGCGCGCCTTTTAGGTGAGCCCGAGTACAGTTAGTTGGTTGGGTCCAACCAAGTGACTCGAGCCAAACTCGGGTCCGACCCAAACCCAACCATAGTTGACTAGGGTTTTAATTAAGAGCTAAGACTTTGAAGGATTTTTAGAGGTAGCAAACTAACTCCAAACATTCAAAAACTTTTACAGGAGCTTGCTAACTTAGATATTAACCTTGTATAAAATTTGCAGAGGTTTTCATGAAGTGCATTTTTCTCCAAAAATTATGCAATTTCTGAGTTAGGGTTTGACCAACAGTCAAACAGGTTTGACCACCCTCTAAAAATATTCAAACAATTTCTAAAAATTGTGAAATTTTTAGAGGGGTCACATACCATACCTAGAACTTGGGAAAAATATTTCCAAAGGATGATCACAAGATTTGACAAAAATGTTTTCAAAAGCCAAGATTAGGATCAAATGGCTTGTGACTTTGTATTCCCATAATCCTTTTGCAAGAATTGTTTAGAACAAACAGGAAATACAAGATGCAAGAAAAGTTTTTAAATTTCTACACATTTTCTTACATTTGAAACACAACTCTAAACTTGGGATGTTACAAATCTCCCCCCCCTTACAAGAATCTCATCCCGAGATTCCGTCACTCGGAGAAGAAAGACGGGTAGTCCGCACGAAGACGATCTTCCCGCTACCAGGTTGCCTCATCTTCGGAATGGTTTGACCACTGAACCTTAAGAAACTTGATGACACGGTTCCTTGTTCTTCGTTCAGATTCTTCAAGAATATGAACAGGATGCTCGCGGTAGGTCAAATCTTCCTGCACATCGAGATTTTCCAACGGAGTTTCCTCGGTCGGAACACAGAGGCACTTCCTCAAATGGGACACATAGAACACATCATGCACCCCCTCGAGGGTAGCAGGCAACTCCAATCTGTATGCAACAGCTCCCACTCTCTCGATGATGCGATAAGGCCCAACATATCGAGGAGCCAACTTGTCCTTGATGCCGAAACGCTGATGACCCTTCAAAGGTTAGACTTTGAGAAAAACAAAGTCATTGGGCTGAAAGCTCAACTCACGGCGACTACGATCCGCATAGCTCTTTTGCCTGTAGTGGGCCACACGCAAATGCTCGTGAATCAACCGAACCTGGCTTTCGGCCTCATTGATTGAGTCTGGGCTGAAAAACTGCCTCTCACCAGTTTCTGACCAGTTTAGTGGGGTTCTGCACCTCCTCCCATACAAGGCCTCAAACGGTGCCATGTCGAGACTAGCCTGAAAGCTGTTGTTGTAGGAGAATTCGGCAAGCGATAGGCACTTCTTCCAATTCTTCCCATAGGAAAGAACACAAGCACGAAGCATATCTTCCAACACTTGGTTGACTCGCTCCGTCTGACCATCAGTTTGGGGATGATAAGCTGAACTGAAAGAAAGACGAGTCCCTATGGCCTCTTGCAAACTGTGCTAAAACCGAGAGGTGAAAAGAGAACCACAATCTGACACAATCGTTCGTGGCACACCATGCAAGCTCACAATGCGGGATATGTAGAGATCCGCCAATCGACTGACACTGAGGGTGGTACGCACTGGCAGAAAATGGGCTACCTTTGTCAACCGATCAATGACAACCCAGATGGCATCCTTCCCTGAAGAAGTACAGGGCAGACCGGTGATAAAGTCCATACCAACGGAATCCCACTTCCACTCAGGTACTGGCAAAGGCTGAAGAAGGCCTACTGGACGCTGATGCTCGGCCTTAACCCGACAGCACACATCGCACTCGGCAACGAACTTGGTAGTCTCGCGCTTCATTCGGGTCCACCAGAATCTCTGACGAAGATCTTGGTACATTTTGGTAGCCCCTGGATGGATGGACAAGGTGGAATCATGGGCTTCGCGGAGAATCAAATCCTGTAATTCCATGACCTTAGGAACCACAAGCCGCTGTCCAAACCACACAACACCATGTTCATCTTCTAAGAAGCACTTGGCTGTCCCATTCTTGATGTTTTGCTTGATTTGACTCACACCATCATCTGATTGCTGTGCCGCCTTGATTTGGTCCACCAAGGTTGGTTGCACAACCAAAGTTGCAAGAGAACCGTGCTCAACCAAACCCAAATTGAGCCGCTGAAATTCTTCAAAAAGGGTAGGCTGCTGCTCTTGGAGCATCAAAGTATTGTAATACACCTTTCGACTAAGTGCATCCGCAACAACATTGGCCTTTCCCGGATGATATTGAATGCCCATGTCATAATCTTTGATCAATTCCAACCATCTTCTTTGCCTGAGGTTCAAATCTGGCTGGGTGAACAAATACTTCAAGCTCTTGTGATCAGAATACACCTCACAACGGTTACCGATCAGGTAGTGCCGCCAAATCTTGAGTGCATGAACCACATCAGCTAACTCCAAGTCATGGATAGGATAGTTCAGTTCATGAGACCTCAACTGCCTTGATGCATAGGCCACTACCTTGCCTTCCTGCATAAGAACACAACCGAGTCCCTGATGACACACATCACAAAAGATATCAAAGCTTTTGTGGACATCGGGAAGAACAAGCACTGGGGCTGAAGTCAACCGCTTCTTGAGTTCCTGAAAACTCTCATCACAAGCAGAGGACCATACAAATTTATTGTCCTTCTTGAGCAACTCAGTCATCGGCTTCGCGATCTTGAAGAAGTTCTCGATAAAGCGACGGTAGTAACCCGCCAAACCAAGAAAACTACGCACGTCGGTGACTGACTTGGGCTGACCCCAAGATAGCACATCACTGACCTTGCTAGGATCTACAGCCACACGTCCTGCTGAAAGAACATGGCCTAAGAATGCCACTTCCTTCAACCAGAACTCGCACTTGCCGAACTTCGCATACAGCTAGTGCTCACGCAGCTTCCCCAACACAATCTTTAGATGCTCAGCGTGCTCTTCTTCACTCTTGGAGTAGATAAGAATGTCATCAATAAATACCACCACAAACTTATCCAAAGACTCCATGAACACCGAGTTCATAAGATTCATGAACAGAGCGGGAGCATTGGTCAAGCCAAAAGACATGATGGTGTACTCGTAAAGACCATAACGAGTAGTGAAAGCCGTCTTCGGAATATCTTCAGCTCTGATCCTGACTTGATGATACCCCAACCTCAAGTTAATCTTGGAGAACACACGAGCTCCGGTCAACTGGTCAAAGACACTACTACAAAACAGGCTATAGAAGACACCCCATCACAGACGGGTTAATTTGAATCCGTCTGTGTTGGGTCTGTTGGGCGCGGCATTTGCTTTGCCGGCCTATCACAGACGGTTCTTACTAGTAACCGTCTGTGATATATGCTTATCACAGACGGTTTATATACAGAACCGTCTGTGAAATATCACAGACAGTTCTATTTATGAACCGTCTGTGATAATCCTCCATATCACAGACGGTTTATAAATAGAACTGTATGTGATATTTCCGCACAGTTACGTATATAAACCGCAGCGTGATAAAACTCGTATCACGAGCGGTTGATAAATATCACCGTCGTGACATATCACGAGCGGTTTTATTTATAAACCGTCATCATGATATATGCCTATCACGAGACGATTCATATTGTGAACCGTGCGTAATATCTCGCGCTATAAATCTTGGAGTACCCTGCCCTTCCCATTTGAGCCCTTTCCCGAGATAAAGCCCATGCTGCTGCGCGAGAGAGAGAGAGAGGGGAGGAGAAGGAGAGGAGAAAGGGAGGGAGAAGGAGAGGAGAAAGGGAGGGAGAAGGAGAGAAATCGGAAGAGATCGATTTGGTATTTTCGTCATGAGCTCCGAGGGTAACAATCTTTATAAACCAATTGAGATATCGTAGAATATGCTAAGCATCGCGTGTATAAGAGTCGAAGTGGGAGTGGGTCCTTCCATAGCATCGGGTAACCATATGTGAAGAGGGAATTGTGCGGATTTCGCAACTGCACCAAGGAATAATAAAAAGCACACAAAGTAGTAAGGAATTAATCCCATTATTAGGAATGTAGTTATTAGCAATTTTGAACAAATCCCGAAACTCTACCCTTTAGAGTATCTACAATTTACATGCTTAATTATCCGGTTCGAATGGCTAGATTTGATGCTAGGAACCGATTCGACAAGTGGAAGAAGCTGCCTATTCCGAAACAAAACTCTAGGAACCGATGCAAACTTTTCTATCCGGATGTAAGGGAATAGAATAATATTTTTCATTGGGTGGTTGGAATAATATTAAAGTTACGTGAGGGGAAGGAAATGGAGAGAGAGAGCGGTTGAGAGAGATTTTATTAATCTAATTTGACACTATATATTTTGTTACATGTGTAGCGTAGATGGACCAAAGCCGGATGTATGGTGTGAACAAGTGTGAGTCAAGAGTACATTAATGGCGTGGTTGCTTTTAGAAGAGTCGTCGAGCGGGATATGTTCAAAAAGGATAAAATTTATGTCTTGTCCATGCATTGATTGCGATAATCGAAGATGTTTACCAACCCGCGAGATAGAAGCACACTTGATTGAAGGGGTTTCAAAAAGGGTATACATGTTGGACGATCACGGTGAAGAGCGACGGAAGTTAGTAATAACGACATCGCCGAGGAAGTCAACGATATGCGGATGTCAGCGATATGCGGATGTAGATCGTTCTTTTGATGAGGATAGGTCACACGATGACAATCGGATCGATGATGCTACGATGCGAAGAGAACTACGGTGAGAGAGTTTTGTAAATTCGGCGCTTAATGGAGGACTCGGTGAGACCTTTGTTCCACAGCCGCAAGCCGGAATATACAAGGTTGTCAACCGTGATTGAACTGCTTAAATTAAAAGCAAGCAATGGTTGGTCCGATAAGAGTTTCACGGCGTTGTTAGGTCTCTAGCGGACATTCTTAGGAGGGAAACGTGTTGCCCAACACCACCTACCAAGCAAAGAAGGTTCTTTGTCCATTGGGAATGGAAGTAGAAAGAATACATGCATGTCCGAGCGATTGTATCCTCTCAGTAAGAGTATACAGACATGCATGTATGTCCCGTGTGCAAAGCATCCGATACAAGCGTCGAATCTTGCTAGGTTGAAGCAAGGACCTCCTGCTAAGATGTTGTGGTATCCACTGTGATCCTACGTTTGAAGCGTTTATTTGCGAACTCAAAAGAGGCAAGATTGGTGCGTTGGCACTCGAGAGGACCGTAAGAAAGATGGAAAGCTAAGACACCTGCTGATTACGCTCGGTGGAGAAACTTCAATCGGAGCTTGAAGAGTTCGGTGCGAGAACCAAGGAACATAAGGTTAGGGTTGAGTACGGATGGAATGAATCCGTTCGGTAACATGAGCGATCGACATAGCACTTTGCTTTGTGAATCTATGCATGTACAACCTTCCTCCTTGGTCAGTATATGAAGCGGAAGTACATTTTGATGTCACTACTTATCCAAGGGCGAAACAACACAGGAATGATATTGATGTGTACCTAGCACCATTCTTGGAAGATCTTGTGACCTTTGTGGAGCGAAGGGGTACAGGTATGGGATGCGTACAAGCGAGAGAACTTCACTTTACGCCATGTTGTTCTCGCACCATTTTCACCGCCTGGTAACTTTGTCGGGTTTCAGTACAAAAGGAGCCAAAGCTTGTCCATGCTTTGCTTAGATGCTACAGAGTATATGGCTAAACAACTCACGCAAAAGCGTATATACGCGTCACCGTAGGTTCCTTCCCGTGAGTCACCCATCTGGAAGATGAAGAAAGAATTCGACGGAAATAAGGAGGACGGTTCGGCTCAAGGGCTTTTAGAGGAAAGATGTCTATGATATGGTTAAGGATATCGATGTTGTGCTTGGGAAGGGCGTCAATTAAGAACCCGTCGAGAAGAACATCGGAAGAAGCGGTCAATTTTTGGGACTTACCTTATTGGGAGCACTTAGAAGTTCGCCATCGCATCGGCGTCATGCGTGGAGAAGAATGTATGTGATAGCTTGATTGGTCTCTTCTTGAACATTAGTGGCAAAACAAAGGATGGTGTTAACGCACGACGAGACTTGGTCGATATGAACATAAGGACCGAGTTGGCACCGCAAGAGATCGTCTGAGACGAGCGTACCTCCCCGACTTGCTACACTCTGTCCAAGGCGAGAGAAATGAAGCGTGCGAGCTTGCATGGTGTGAAAGTCCGTCTGGTTACTCTACTAACATTAAGAAACTTGTTTCTATGCAAGATTTGAAATTAATTGGTATGAAGTCGCATGATTGTCATGTCTTGATGACACAAATGCTTCTGTTGCAACTAGGAGTATCTTGCCAGAACAAGGTCAAGTGGCAATCTTGAGGTGTGTTATTTCTTCAACTCAATTGCTCGAGAAGGTCATCGATCCCCAAGGACTAGATGCTCTGCAGGCGAGGTGGTGACGACTCTATGTCATCTTGAGATGTATTTCCTCCGTCATTTTTCGATATCATGGTCCATCTCATTGTTCACCTTGTGAAAGAGATAAAGATATGCGCCCTGTGTTCCTCGTCATATGTACCGTTCGAGAGGTACATGGGAATTCTCAAGTCCTACGTCGGAATCGATCTCGGCCGAGGGCGACATCATCGAAGGTTATGCAGCCAAAGAGGTCATTGAGTTCTGCGTCGACTATATGGCTCGGTGGATCCGATGGGTGTGCCTCTATCTCGTCATGAGGAGACTTGATGGTATCGGGACCATCGGAAGAAATCAATCACTCCCGATCGGATACATACGCTCAAGCCCATTTCATGGTCTTGCAACACATGGTCAAGTGTCCCGTACATCGACGAGCACAAAGACATGGTATGCCAACGAATCCAAACCGGTCGAGGTTTGGATCATGAGAAAGCACAACCGTCGGTTCAACGGATGGTTAAAGGTGCGAATCATTGGGAGGTCATCAAGTGATGATACATTGCTATGGTTGGCACAAGGGCCACAATTTACAATTGTCACATGGCAAGGATATGACATAAATGGGTACACATTTTATCTGACGACTCGGGATAGGAAGAGCACGATCCGGGACAGCGGTGTCGCATAGATGCATTCGATGTCGATGGTGAGGAGCTCGTACTATGGGCAAATAGAGGAGATATGGGAGCTCGACTCGTGCTTTTAAGATCCCCTATTTGGTGCCGTTGGGTCCATCTCCCACAGTGAAAGTTGACAAGTGCGGTGTCACTACCGTGGACCTTGAGCGTGTCGGATACAAAGACGAACCATTCGTCTTGGCTAATCAAGTTGTTCAAGTATTCTATGTAACCGACCGGCAAATAAGAAACGCCACGTAGTTCTTCATGGAAAAAGAAGGATTGTCGGAGTTGAGAATGTAGTGGGCGAGGAAGAATACAATCAATTTGACGAGTTGCCTCCTTTCTGGAGATGGCATCGAGCTCGAGGAAGAACCCGGTGAGGAAGCTAGCTATATGCGCGCGATCATCATGAAGGGCTATATTTTAATTAAGAATTTAATCCATTGTAATTAATTTATTCTATAACATCATGTATTATTGACTTGTAATCTCTCATATATTTTGATATTGATGTCAATGTGGGCGTTCATCGAATGCGACAATTGGTTTTTGAAGTAAAATGTGTTATGAGCTTGTCTTCATATATACTTGTCACGAGTTTTGTCATCTCTCATATATTTTGATATTGATGGGAATGTGGATGTTCATTGTAATTCATATATACTTGTCATTGTAATTGATAATTATGCGGAGCTATCACGAGCGGTTCTATTATATAAAATGTCAGATAATGAATCCTGAGCGGTTCTATTTAATAGCAAATGCGTGATAGCGACAAAACCAATAGGCAATCTGTGATAAAGTTTATCACGAGCGGTTCAATATAAAACCGCTCGTGATGTGAGCTTATCACGAGCGGTTTAAAAACAGTAGTCGTGATATGGGCGTATCCGACGGTTATTAGATAGAGCCGTCTATGATTACTTATCAAAGACGGTTTTAGTAAAGCCCATGCGTGATAGCCTCTTATAAGGTGGGAACCGCTAGGGTTTTCCTCACTCGTCCCTTCCTCTCCCGCACCACTGAGTTTATCGCGCGCTCCTTTGCCTCCTCTAGGGCTCCCGTTCACCGCCGCCTCCGACCTCGACACTGCCGCCCCGACCTCGCCGCCGCCGCTCCCGACCTCGGCGCCCCCGACCTCGACACTGCCGCCCCGACCTCGGCGCCGCTCCCGACCGCGCCGCTGCTCCCGACCTCGGCGCTCCCGACCTCGGCACCCCCGACCTCGACACTGCCGCCCCGACCTCGGCGCCGCTCCCGACCGCGCCGCTGCTCCCGACCTCGGCGCTCCCGACCTCGGCACCCCCGACCTCGACACTGCCGCCCCGACCTCGGTGGTTTTGAGTGCCATCGCCGTTGTGAGTATTGCGACTTAACGTGCTCTGTCTCTTTGCATATATATACACTTTGTGCTAGTTGTTTTTGATCTGTGATTGAGATTGATATTTGAGACTAGCTCTGGAAGATATTGCAAAGAAATGAGTGATTCGGGTTTTGCTCTGTGATGTTCATAGCCATATTCTGATAATTGTTTCAATAATTAATTCAGTCTTTTGAGCTCTATAATTGAGGTAGCTACCTGCTGTCTATGTGTGTTTCTATGATTACTTTCGGTAGTAGTCAAGAGCTTTGGATCATTTTGTTCAGAGAGGATTGATTAGCTTCTAATCTGTTATACTTGTCTGGTTTTGTATCGGCAAAAGGCCTCAAAAGCTGAGCACTGAACCTGTGCTGCTTTTGTTCTAGAAGCACTTCTTTGTTCTGTTTGCTGATACTAGTATTGATTCTGTGATCTTGCACTCTACTTAGCTTCGCGCTGCCGAAAGATAGTGTAGTTTAAATACATTACGTAAAGAATTTCTATTGTCATACTGATTAGTTAGCTATAATAAGAGCTCATAGTCTGAATTTTAGTTAATTGATTCAGTTTGTGAAGTATATTAGGCTTAAGGGCTGTCATGGCAAGGTTTTGAACTTTGCATCTAGCCTACGAGAGCACCTTTTAACATGAAGAATTTGAGCTTTATCTGATTTATGGTGTTTTCTTGATATTTATCTTGATTTATGGTGTTTAGATGACATGGTAGAATTTCATGATTTCATGTTATTTTGGTCATTTAAACTCGGTTGAATTATCTTTGGGATGTCATTAATTATTGCTGGAATTAATTTGGTTTGTTTGCTAAAATGCACCTATTACAACATCTACGAGTATTTGGATTCGCCAGCGATGTGTATAATTGTTGCTACAAGTTAGTACATTACATGCCCTATATATATATGTCCTAGTCTGTCGACTAATCATGGCTAGTCGCGACTAGTCGGTCGACTAGTCGGTCAAGTCGATAAGTCGGTCCCCTTGCGACTCGACTCGACTTTACGAATGTTAGATTACATTGGTGGCAAGGTAATATGTTCATTTGGTTTTCGGCAACTAGCAAAACCTAGGCTTCTTAGTTGTTTAATAGCTTTATTTACATAGCACCATATATATTTGTCGTGTTTTCACATACTTTGAGCTATAGCTGATCTCCACATCCAAAATAGATTTTTCACATACACGGTTTGTTTTCTTCGGTGTGCTTAACCCTCGGCAAGTATCTCAAACTAATTATATAGATAGCAAGTAAGCGAGATGGCAGAGGCACCATCTTCCCCGCCGTCACCGACGCCGCAGATTGCAGAGGCACCATCTTCCCCGCCGTCGCCGACGCTGCAGACGACAATGACACGAAGCGAGATGGCGAGAGGAGAATCGAAGATGCTGTGGGCGGACCGGTCATCACGGAGGTTAGTGAGTTTGGGGTCCCTCTGCGTCCCAAGAGCTTAGCGCGAGATCCGGACCATGTGCGGGATACTTGCAAGAACAACGGTCCCCATCACCACACCAAGGTGGAAGGATGCGCGAAAGAAGCGAGAGGCGCGCTGTGGACGAACTATTACAAAGTTCACTATCGAAGCGGACATGGCGCGCGTGGAGCGGACGGCGATGCTCACAATCGATAAATCGTGGAAGTCGTTCAAGAGCATTCTTGTCACAAATGCGTGAACACGGTGGGCGCCCTTCACGGCACGGATTCTTGACGCGAGAAACATGGGGCGCCTTTGTTGCTATGAGGGCGACACGAATTTAACGAGCAAAGTGCGGCACACAAAGCTCTCGGACACGAAACACTCATCCGCACGGACTCGGCGTCGCCGAATACGCAGGAAAATATGATGAATGGGCGGCGAGAGGACAACGCGTTTCTGATGTCACGCACCGCGTTCCCTAGCTGGTTAAAGCGAGGCAAAAGTCTCGTCTTGAAAGCTCTCTTTCACAAACCCGTGACGAGAAGTGTCTCAACGTTTGGTAAGTATGTCGAACTACCTAGTTAATAACTCCATATATAACTTCATAGTGTCTATAATAACATGATGACTTCTTGCGGCGTGAATTATCCGCCCAAACTTCCCAAGGCTCCTTCCATGTAGGCGGGAGAAGGATATACTCTCTACGGCCCACGGGAAACAAGGAACACCGGGTGCACGCGGTCTTGGGGTTCCGTACCATGGAGTCATGGATTCGCGACGACTCATCGCACGTCTGAGAGTAGGAAGAGATCTAAGGCAGCGTGAGGACCGGTTAAATCTGAGATGGTGAACATTTTGAAGGAAAGCTGGCAGCATTGCGAGATCAATTGAATCAACTCCTCGGCCCGGCAGCGATGCATAAGCGCCCTGTTAATTTGGGAGCAGTCTGCTCGACATCGGAGTAGCGTCGCGTCCACGCATAATTACGGACATGGCGATGTCCAATTACCGATAAACGAGATCAAGGTAATGTACATCTATGGAATGCACGGCAAAGATAGACCTATAGGACACCTTAGCTAATTGCGTATCGTTTTGTAGGAGCCGGCGGCTGCAAGCTCGTAGTGAGGTTGGTTGGGTCCATTTCTATTGAGGCAGCGCGGGGATGGTGCATCCATACCGGGAAGGCGGTGCGGCATGGTGTCAGGTGGCGCGAGGTTACGCCCGGTGGAGGTGGACATGGTACATGAACATTTCATGGCCGTCCCGGAGATTCGCGAATGAAGAGATCACAACACTAGGGGATGCCGTACGCTTTTATCCAGTGGCCCAAGAAGGACATCGTCCCGGACCCGATGGTGCCGCGATCTCAACACGACCATTCCTCTCCAGCGGGACCCTCCATGACTCCACCTCATATTTCGCCTCGAAGGCCACCTTTTGGTTCCCTTGGAGAAGACATCGAAGGAACAAGAAAAGCGTGTCACCGTATCGGGTCCCGAGTCGTCTCGCAAGAAGACGCTGCCAATGCTTAAGACCAAATCGAAATCGACGAAGCGCCCCTCAAGTCCGGCAAGTCGGGAATATCCATGAAGTACATCCTTGAAAACCGTTGTGCTCCCACGCATATTAGGGCGTCTTTGGATATGCTTGTCGGGCTTTGCATGCACGGTACTTGGATAGGACCCAAAAGGAGGGGTGCGATACTGGAATCACCGTCAGATACGAGGATAAGCATTTCTTCAACGGGGCGAACCACTTCGTCGTGGGCTTCAACGACCTATATGACCTATTCAACCTCGTTGGCCTTGGCGCCGCTTCTACGATGTTGGACATTTGTAAGTGCATACAATCAAGTTCTACATTCACGTAATACCGATAAATATCACAACTCATTTCTTATGCGAGATACATGTGAAAAATGTCCGGTCGGAAAGAACCGGTGGGTTTCCTCGACCCACATGTGGTATCATTGCAAACCATCCAAACAGACTCGTCCTTCGTCGAGAAATACATAACACAGGCATTGCTTCGTCAGCAGAACACGAAGTACATCGTGGTGCCCTACAACCAGGGGTAAGTGTCACTACTTGCTCTACTTTATACGCAGCACGAACTCAGGTTTAATGACTATAGTGACATACATGAGTAGGTACCATCGATCCTTTTAGTCATCATACCAAGAGGAACCATGTGACATACCTTGATTTCCTAATCCGCAACAACCACGACTTGACATTCTAGGAGGAATACTCGGCGAGTATGCTCATTTCCTTCATACATAACTCTATTTTAGTCTTCATTAGTTTGAAATGGTCGAGGATAAATTTTGGAATCATGTAGGTCGTTCATCGACTATGTTGCCAACAAAGGAATATCACGATGGAAAGAGCGCCCAACTAACACATAGGACAAAATTTCGATGCAGCTATAATCGATAATCCTATATCATACTTCATAATAACGCATCTCGAATCGATATATGTAATTCTATTTTTGCGATGCCCGACAAAAAAAATGATGAGTTATGTGCAATCTCGTTTGCCATCATATGGACCAAATCATTAGAGCTAGGAAGAAGGATCCGAGGTTTGTGAATCTCCAAATAATTATTTTCTAATTATAAAATTAAATATATATGCATAACACTTTACTCTTGCTAGCGACGGGGCTTGAATATAGAATTAGATGGACTCCTTGATAATGAGATCAAGGACATTCGAGGAAGCTCTGCGGCTTTATCATATCGAGAGATAATTAAGGACAGGAGAATTTCACTCATTGCGACCGAGCGCATCACCTGCCGGCACTTCTCAACCACACGCAAACAATTGACTCAATTGTAATCCAATTTATTTTGTAACAATACTTGAACAAATGTGATCTTTTGTAATTTATTTTGAGTAATGATCGATTCGGTTTGTCGACAATTGATTATACGTGATGTATCTGTTTTTGTATGCTTGTTTTGAGAGGGCATGGCTAGCAATTCTGAGGCTAGCCAAAAATCGAAAAAAATGTAGTTAGTTTAATGAACTATCACGAGGCGGTTTTTATAAAAGCGATGCAGCGAAGACAAATATCACTGAGCGGTTCTAAGTAAAAAGCGTCGTGAACTTCGAGTATCACGAGCGGTTCTAAGTAAAAATATGCGTGAACTCGAGTATCACGAGGCGGTTTTAACAACGAACCGTGCGTGATAATCGACCTCACGAGCGTTTACGTGTAAATAGCGAAATGCGCGAAGACGAGTATCACGAGCGGTTTTACATAGGCAAATGCAGCGATATTCGACTTCACGAGCGTTTTGTGACCATAACCGTCTGCGATACTCTGTCTTCCGAGCGGTTGTTGATAAAAACCGTGCGTGATATTCATATCACGAGCGGTTTCTTGGCCGTCTGCATAACCACTGTTATCACGCACCTATTTTTCCGGAGCGGTTGCGTGTGAGGACCCCGCTTTATTTGGCTTGTAATGTAACCAACCACCGGTCTAGCATCACAAATCAAATAAGCGATCCTCGAGATATGTATACTTCCTGAGCGATATACACACCTCGTTACAAAATTAGACGTCAACTCCATTCCAAACATAGAGTCCAAACACCACACTACCAAGCGTAAGATAAACAAATAGTAGAGCTATTACAGACACAGGGCCGACCGCCCAAAAGATACACAAATAACAAGAACGACAGTGAAGCAAAAGTGCCATAAGATGGCTATAAACAAAGCCAATCGGTGTGCCTCAACCCACAAGGCATCGTAGGACCGCCAAGTCTAGTCGCCCACGAAACGGCAACACACTCACGAGTAGAGGCCCTTGGGGCTCACCTTCTTCCTCTGCAACAAAAACATTAAGCAAAGCACACGAGTACAAAGATTGTCTTTGTACCCATGAGGCCGACGTGTGAACTAGCGGACTGTTAATATGCTACATGCGAGGCTTGTTTAGTGGGGGCCATATGTTTCATTTGCATAAAGCCAATTTTCATTTGCAATAATGTAGTGCAGTTTAAAGGCAAGTTTGCAATTCATTTTTAATGTTGAAATCTGATAAGGATAATAATACAAAGAATAGAGATAAAACATCCTAGAAGTGACTATCCCAATAGTCACCACAACAATAGCACGAATCCCAGTTCGTACCACCCATCAAATTTTAATTTAAATGTTGTAGTCTAGTTCTTGGGGCGTATCCAGCGTGTCCATAACCTAGGGCGAGGCTATTCGAATAGTTTTAACCTGCGGGGTGTACCAATGTACCCACACTTGAGATCGCCTTTAAGCCAAGCACACTTAGAAGGTATGCGGCAAAGCTAAGTCCTGAGACTTTTCCAATATTGTGTATTAACTACGAGCGCTCGTATGGATAGAAATCCATACGCTTACATGGTAAAGCCGAAAAGGCAACTACCCACTCGGGATAAAGCTTTTGGACAACTACCATGCTCCCACCTCCATCCCTCTGCGACCTCCTGCGACCGGAGCCAATACACGCCAAAGTACTAGGTCAAGAGAGGTCCCATATACTCTAGTGTGGTTAGCACGCAAAATGCTCGATGCGGTGGCGCAAGTAACTCGGTCCTTAATCGGCTCGGGCACCTTTCGATCACACCCAACAGATCACACCAGTCTTACCATTGTGCCCAAGTCTAAATCATTTTTGTTTTCATTTTTAATTTTACAATTAAACATAGCAATCTTTGAAACATAAAGTTATAGTAAATTTTGTGTGATCAAGGTTACCGACTAAGGTCGATAACCGCCAGATTCTCTGAAATAGCTAAGCATGTCTAAGCAAATTGACCGGATCTACTAAGTGACAAGAGATCATCCAGCGACCTCTAATCACGACAAATAACCTAGGCTCGGTAGTAGAGATCAATATTTTGTCTACAGGATATGCACTACTGATTTAACTAATCAATTTAACACAAATTAAGCAATGCATACATACAGCTGAAACAAAATATTAGACTTTAAAATACTGGGATTATCATGATCAAACTGCTTACCTGGTTGCTGTTGCTCAATTTGTTGCGGAGGGTCGTTCTCAGGGTTACCGCAAATGTCGAAGCCTAACGATTAAACAAATTACAGCGAATAAGAACGAATAACACCGGCAAAACTCAACACACAACAATAACAAAACATACCAAAACTTACACAGCGACCTAAGCATGATATAACAAAATTTTAGAAACAGAGAACAATTCATTTTGAGTTATTAAGAATTTTCCATGAATTTTCTAAGCTAAAAACACATCAAAACACTAGTTAATTACTTAACAAATTTTCATGAACAGAAACAGTATCTAAAACCTATCCTAATAATTAGTATACTGAAAATGGAATTTTACAGAATTGGGTTCATTGAATTTGGACAATTATTGAAAGAGATATGCATTTTCTAATTTGGAGATTACATTCTACAACATTAAATCAATTAACAGATTCTTGATACAGGGACAGGGTTGATACTAATTTTAGTAAATAGAACATTTAAAATGAAAATTAACAGCACTGGTTTCATGCAATTTGGATAAAAATTGAAATAGTTATGCATTTTCTAAGTTTAATTGAATTAACAGAGCAACAGAAAAGCATTACAGATTTACTAAAGCGTTTAATCCTTTTTCTACCCACAGCTATCTAGCCCCGGACAACGACAGATGGGCCTGCGAAAGTCTTGACGAGCGACTTTGCCGCGAAAGTGGCGTCGAAGGCGTATTATAATATCGCCTTGCTACCAAAGTGTACTTCTAACATATACTCATAGAGAAATACGCTTCCCGACAGAGAAAACGCATTAACAAAACTACACAATACCTAACTAACATTTCGGGCCCACATGACAGAGACTCAAACTAAAGATGATTAGAACTTAAGAAGGGATTAGACCTTAACCACCGCGGCTCGACGGAGTTCCGCGCGCATCGCGCGGCGGCGAGGTGGGGATCCGGAGAATGGGCGAGGCTCGAGCTCGGGGATGGCACGCTGCGGGTGCACCGCTCCACGAACTTGATGATGATGCGGAGCCCAATGGTCGCCAAGTCGAGCTTGCGGCGGCGGAGGTGGAGAAGAAGCTACGGCTCTTGCGGAGGAGGTGCTACGGACTTCGAGGAGCCGGGAAGATGCGCCACGGAATCGCCTCGACTCCGGAGCAATAAGCACAAGATAACGGCGAAGAAGAAGGTCGGCGGCGGAATGCCACGGCGGCGGATCACCGTCGCGAGGAAGAAACACCCGCACGCCCTCCACGATGCACGAAAAGACGGCAACGAGCCCACGTTAGACTCGAGAGGAGGATTGCGATTACGAGGACCAAGTGGCGAGGCTAGAGACTCACGAGCACTAGCAAGCTCGCGGGGCCGCGCCGGGCGGCGAGGCGACGAAGTTGCTCTCGGCGATACTGGGCGCCGAGTCTGGGATGGGCAAAATGGAAGGCGAAGAGAGTAGATCACGATGGCGTGGTTGCGGAATCAAGGGCGGCGCTAACACGGCGGTGCTTGCCAGGGTTCTTCTCGGCCGAAATCAAGCAACGGCGGAGAGAGCTACGAGCGGGAAAGCGAGGATGAGTGGTCGCGGTGAGGTAAAGAAGGCTCGGCGATGCGCCACGGGCGGACACGAGGGCAAATAGGTGGCGGCGGAGGCACGTGGCACCCATGCGCGAACGCCGCGAGCTCGGTGAGTCGCGGAGAAGGCGAGGCGGACGGCGGTAGGGTCCACTGTCGTGATTGACGGCGGTGCGAACCGGTGGTTTGACTTCGTCGATGCTCGCACCGCCGTTGGATCCGAAATGGGCGGTGAGATTGGTGTATGCATTGGACGGTCGACGAGGCAAGCAATGAGGACCGTTCGATCTTCATCGGACGGTGACAGCCATCGGGCTCGCGTGCAGCAGCTAAGCGGTGCGGCCGAGTCAAGTGGTGCGAGTCGGACTCGAGCTGAGTTGAGGTTCGGGCAGAGGCAGTGTTTTGATTTTGATTTAAAAGACAGAGAAGGTTTGGGAAATTTTTAGAGATAGCTCCAGGGCTCCAAAAATTTCGAAATTTTTATGGTAGCTACTAGAGACAGAGAATAACATTGCATAAATTTTCCAGAACTTTTCATGCACTTAAAAGTTCTGCAGAAAATTCACAAGCATGCTAACCTAGGGTTTGACCAGATTCTCAACTAGTTTGACTTGGCCATTTGAAATAGCAAATAAAATCTAAAAATTGTGAAATAATTCAGGGAGGTAGATAAGATGATCAAGATGCTAGGAAAAATATTTGCAGATGATGATCACAAGTTGGAAGGCTAATAATTTGATGACAACAATTTCCAATCACAAGAATTAACTTCTAGAAAATTGGAAATTGCTAGGGAAAATTTGGAAAACTTCCAAATGATTTGAAGAGACAACAAAGGTTTTTATTTCTCCTCAAAATTTTACATTTGAAATACAAACCCTAAGTTAGTGCTGTTACAGTTCGAAAACCGTCTGTGATGACGGTTCCGAACCGTCTGTGATGGCTTTTTCTGTAGTAGTGAGAGATCATCAATGCGGGGCAACGGATACTTGTTTTTCACCGTCACTTCGTTAAGCGGACGGTAATCAACACACATGCGCAGGGTCTTGTCCTTCTTCTTCACAAAAATCACAGGACAACCCCAAGGAGATGAGCTAGGACGGACAAAACCCTTTGCTTTAAGCTCACCTAGTTGCTTCTTTAGCTCCTCCAACTCATTAGGACGCATCCGATACGACGCCTTTGAAATTGGAGCGGTACCGGGCAGCAGCTCAATGACGAACTCCAGGTCTCGAACTGGAGGCATCCCAGGCAAATCTTCAGGAAAGACATCCACAAAGTCACAAAACCGTGGGAACATCCTGAATCTCCAAGGCTGGTTTTGCTTCAAGGGCACAAAGATGTGGCCCTTGCAGCTGTGGTGAAAACCCAACCTGTTCGCCTGAGGGGCTGGTAAGGTAGACAATCTTCCTGGCACAATCGATTTGCCCCAAGTGTTGGGACAACCAATCCATGCCAAGAATCACATCCAGACGCGCTGAGTCGAGTAGGATGAGATTCGCCAAGAATCCCACTCCTTCAATATCAATAGGAACGTCCCGGCATTTTTGATCGGCTCTCATTTCTGACCCCGGAGAGCGAATAAGCGAAGGCACCACCAAAGGAACAGAGTGAAGATCACTAGCAGCAGCAAAAGACCTCGAAATAAAAGAATGCGAAGCTCCTGAATCAAATAATACTGTAGCAGGGCGAGAATTGACAAGAAGCGTACCCAACACAATGTCGAGAGCCTCCTGTGCCTCCTCAGCCAGGATGTGATTGACTCAGCCGCTACCCACGCCCTGGGTCTTCTGGACTACCTTCTGGTCTGGAGGGTGACCACTCTCTTGCCCGCGTCCTCCATTAGGATGAGGCGCTGCTCCAGTCCTCTGAGGGCAACTGTTGGTATAGTGGCCCTTCTTGTTGCAGGAAATGCAGGTGACCTCGGCAGCCGGATTACGGAGGCCACCCTACTGCGGGGCCGTAGGTGCACGTGGCTGAAACACGGCCTACGGGGGACGAGCAACTGGCGCCGACGGCCTCGGCGGTGGTGAAGCCTGTGAATGGGCCCCTGGTGCTGGCCCAACACGGGGACGGACAAGGCTGACCCGTGTAGCCTTCTCGGCCTCCCACTTGCGCTTGCGGGACTCACCCAGCGCCTTCGCCTTGTGCTCGGCGACAACGGCCTTGTCAACCAAGGCCTGGAAATCGGGGAAGTCCACGATAGACAGCTTGTCCTGCAGCTCCTCAGACAAGCCATCTATGAACTTCTCCTGCTTGGCCTCATCAGTGGCCACCTCACCCGGAGCATAACGAGCCAAGTGGTTAAACTCGTACAAATACTCCGTCACAGACTTGCGCCCCTGTTTGAGCGCAAGAAACTCCTTCTTCTTTAGCTTCATTAGGCCGTCGGGGATGTGGGCCCGATGGAAAGCAGACCGAAACTCCTCCCACGAGACCACGTGGCCCGCGGGCTGCATGGCGAGAAAGTTCTCCCACCATGAGAGTGCTGCACCCCCAAGTTGGTGGGATACAAACAGTGCCTTCTCCTGCTCCTGGCACTGAGCGATGTTGAGCTTTCGCTCAACCAGACGCAGCCAATCATCCGCGTCAAGAGGGTCCTCAGATCGCGAGAAGGTGGGCGGCTGCGTGCAGAGGAACTCCGAAAGTCCCCCACGAGACTGATGGCCACCACCTCCAGATCCCGAGGCGCCAGAGGGAGTGGAGGTGTTCCTCGCGATAACCTCCAGGATACGCGTCTGGTCCATACGGTTCTGCTCGATCTGAGTAAGAACCTCAGCCATGGTCGCAGGAGGGGGAAGCTCCTCATCATGACCAGCCGGCTGACTGCCACGAGTTCTTCCAGCCATCCTGTTCCACCAAGATAAGTTAGCAACAACTCCGGGACAGAAGGCAAGGAAAAACAATTAACATCTGTACGAAAGGAACTCCAAAATCTTAAAAACCAACATAAAACCAAAGCAAGATCTAAATTTACAAAATCAACTTCCGGTATGACTAACTCGTATGGAAGAACGAGTAATCAGTTTTAGGAAGGCAATTTCAGCACCTAATTTTTGGTTCAGCACAGCTAAAAAGCAAGGTAAAACCATCTAAAGAAGGGTTAGACACTTAGCTAACTCATCTTACCCTTTTATTCACACAAGTTTTAGTTGGCTTAACCTCTCATTTTCAGTTATATATACTATAAATAGCTAGCTGTCCAGAATTTCTTGCTTGCTGTCCAGATTCTGCCTCCACCCTTTTCTGGCCGAACCCCAATTCCAGGAGCCCCTAATCTTTACCAAAAGACAACCAACACCTCAATTTAACTCTCATGGTTCTCCCAAAACCAATTTAACCGATAACCACTATCTTTTGAAAGGAGATGAGAGGATAAAATCAACGTTTCAAAACATAACAGGACAAGGTAAGGTGAGCTGCTAAGATAGGTAAGGAGTAAAATCTGAAAGCTCACTTAATATTTTTCATAAACCAATTGACATTTAGAAACTAGGTTTTCAAAATATCCTAAGGACGACCAAACTAGGGGTTTCTACGGTCAGTATGGCTCTGATACCAACTTTGTGAGACCCCGGTTTATTTAGCTTGTAATACTTAGCCTTCCATTGGCCATAGCACCACAAACAAAATAACCCGTGCCTCGATGGACATGTGCTTCCCAGAAATGCAGCACACATACATCTTTACAAAAGCATGCATCAATTCCGTACATCATATTATAACAAGTCTAGCAAACGACGTACATAATATAAAGTTATTACAAGACAGCCGACCGGCCAAATGACAAGTATAAAAAAAACAGCGGAAGCAAAAGGTGCCATAAGATGGCTTTAACCAAAAGACGACCGGTTAGCCATAACCCACAAGGAAACCGACCGGGCCGCCAAGCTAGTCGCTCCAAACACTGCCATAGCACAACTCACAAAAGTGAGGCCCTTCGGGCTCACCTTCTTCCTCTGCACACAACAAGCAATGCAGATGAGTACAATAATGTACTCGCAAGACTTACGGGTAACAAGCCTATACATAGCTACATGAAAGCTGCATCAAAGGAGGTTGGTTATATGGTTAATTGGACGCATAAAGAAATTTTCATTTACAATAATGTAATAGATTGAAGGCAATTGGTGAAATCTGTTTTTAAGCATTGAAATAACGTGAGTAACAATAAATAACAAGTAACCACCTAGATGTGACTAACCCAATAGCCACCACAACATAGCATGAATCCCTGATTCATACCACCCATCAAGTTTTAATTAAAATGTTGTAGTCTAACTCTTGAAAAGCTTACCCAAGCGTGTCCATAACCTAGGACGAGGCTATTCGAATAGTTTTAACCCTGCAGGGGTGTACCAATGTACCCACACTTTAGACCGCCTTTAAGCCACATGATTAAGCACACTTCCGAAGGTATGCCGGCACGGCTAAGTCCTACGAGACTTTTCCAATATTGTGTATCAACTACGAGCCGCTCGTATAGACCGCAGTCCATACACTTACATTGTAAAGCCGAAAAGACAACTACCCCTCGGGGTAAAGCTTTTCGGACAACTACAATGCTCCCAACACATGAACCACCTCATTTTACCACAACACAACACACACACGCCTACCTGCGACTCGTAGCCAACCCACGCGAAATTACTAAGTCAAGAGAGGTCCCATTTCCCTCTCTAGTGTGGTTAGCACGCACAAATTGCCTGGATAACAGAGACTCACAAGATGTTCGGTCCTTAATCGACTCGGGCACCATTCCAGTCACACCCAAAATCACACCATCTTACCATTGTGCCCAAGTTCAAATTGTTTTATTTTCAGTTTTTAGTTTTCACAAGTAAACATAGCATAAAGCTGAACCATAAAGAGCATAGTAAGTTTTGTGTGATCAAGGTTATCGACAAGTTGATAACCGTCCATTTGTACCAATAACTAAAGCATGACTAAGCATTTCAACTCGTACTACTAAGTGACAAGGGCTCATCCAACGAACCCAAAATCGCAGCAAGATAGACCTAGACTCGGTAGTAGAGGATAAATATTTTCCTACAGATTATGCATCTATTAGGTCAACATCGACAATACTTTAAAACAAGATAGCAATGTATACGTAGAATTTGCAATCAACATATTAGAATTTGAAAATAATAGGATCAACATGATCAAATGAATGCTACATCTACTTGCCTTGCTGTAGGGCAGAGTATGGCTGTGGTGGATCAGATTCGAGATCAACAATCTCTTCAGAACCTAACGCGAAAAGGCAATAAAACCAATAAGAACGAAGAACACCAAATAAAACTCAACAGCAAAAGTCACTCAAATCCCATGAAAGATTGTTTGATTCGGGGGGTCTCCACAATTGATCACACAGACAAAGAAGACACCGGGATTTTTATACAGGTTCGGGCCTTCTCCGGTGAGAATAACAACCCTACTCCTGTGTATCTTGTATTTGCTCTCTGGATTACAATCGAATAAGGATTTCCCTAACTGTTCTCCAGAAAAGGCTCTGTTTCTTCTCCAAAAGCCTCTCTCCTCTTCTATCTCTAACAGATACCTATTTATACTAAGCAATAGTGGACGTTGTCATTCCAGGCTAATTAGTCGCTCATTATTATGCAATAATGAGAGTAATTACCGGAGTAGTAACCTCCCCATGCTGTCAATCAGTTGCCAGTCAGAGATAGTGGGAATTATCTGCAGTTATGTCAGAGATAACTGCGTATTTTGACTGCTTAGATTCTCACTGTTTAATGGGCCATCAAACGGGTGGGTCCAGTAAGTCGTGAGGAACCCGTGCGAGCCCGATCGTGAAAAACTTACGACCAGACGTACTCGTAACGATTATACCATAGTCGTAGAAGAGCTTACGACTAGGTAGTAGTCGTAGCGATTATACCATGGTCGTAGAAGAGCTTACGACCAGGGGGTAGTCGTAGGGTATCCTACGACTTCCTGACTAGTTCTTCCCTTTTGATATTTTTTAAGGGGTATGTCTTGTGACGTCATATTTCTTGATTATGGAGTAAATAAATGAGGATTATTTAGATCCTCGTCATCTAGCCCCCCAGCTTCAAGTGAAAATAACTTACTAGAGTGAAGGGTCGTAGACGATCCTTTGACCATTAAGGGGTCGTTAGGAAAACGTTGAAGGAAAAACTCTTCAACCCTTGTTTCTCTCGACCAGGAATATGCTTGATCAAGGTAATTTTTTTAAGGTTGTCACGACTACGAGATGTCTTACGACTTCGAAGCAGTCGTAGCCGTAAACCGGAAATAAGATTTTCCCGGTTGGTCTTTCACTTGACCCGAGGGTCAAGATGGTAATTTCACTTGAGGTGTGAAAAGGTGTCTTGGGACTTTCCATCGGGCGGGTTAAAGCACATCGTTGAAGCAATTCCCGAAGCGGTGGCGACTGTTGGGATTTCGCGACGTTTCGTCTCAATTGTGCGGTTATAAAACGGGCCGCAGGGGAAGAACTTAGGGTTCTTGCCTTTTTACCCAACAGTCGGTTGCTTTCTCGTCTCTTCCGCCGCCGGTGACTCCGTACATTTTCTTGAAGCTTTCCCAACCTTAAATCTTCTCGTTCTTGAGAGAAAAATGGCGGGATTGTCTCCAATGGGCCGAGTCGGAGATGGGCGATGCAAAGATGGCTGCTGTCGCGCACGAGAAGATCCTCGAGGTCTTCTCGTGAAGTGGATTGCGGCGAATGGGCGACATTGGCCTTGGAGAGGTAGGCCAAATTCCGTCTTCGAGCTTCTTGTGAGTGTGGCCTTGATTGCGCTCACCTTCCTCACACTCGTACTCGAGCACTTGAGTGGAATTAGTGAACCTTGGTCCTAATTCCATCACGATGTTAAGTGTATTCGTGTACTTGTGTGAGGCCTACCTAAGATTCCGGCGGATCTCGGTGTTCGATATTATTATGGAATGGCTCGTCAAGCGAGATCGGGCTGTAGTCAATGATGCAGCTCCACGGCGGCAAGTCGAAGGAGTATATTCAGATGTTTACGATCGTCATGGCGGGTTGGAAAAGAGTGGTTATCTTTGGGAGGTTACCGGAAGATAGCCTCGTTAGTCGGACAGCCGCCGAGCGATCTTCTTCTGGGACTCGACTCCCGATAATCTCGGCCGGATAGCCCCTACATTCAAGCCGTCAAAGACTTGAAGTCGGAGGGCTCACGGTTAACGCGTGGTGAAGGATTTCATCACGCGGGATTAGTCCTTTGAAGACAAGGGTCCCTCCCATGTGGAGGTACTCAGGAAAGGACGACCCAACCAGGGACTACATGGACGGTGAGTAGAAAAACTTACTCTTTTGGCTTTATCCTTGATTACCCCTGGTTTAGTCTGCTTAATTGTATTGTTTACACTCCCAGATCTTCGCGCAGCGAGGTTGGCGCCGCGTGTCGAGGCTCGTCTGCGAAGCTTCCCGCGAATCTAGCGGCTCCTCAAATCCTCGCGGCTTTGGCCACAGAGGAGAAGGAAAGGCGCCTAAAGGTAATCAAAGGATTCTGCCTTTAGGTGTTTTATTGTCGTAGGATGGTATACGACTAGCTGATTTGTCGCAGAAAAACTTACGACTGGGTACTGATCGTAGAAAATCTTACAACCGAATGTAATCATAGAATGACTTACGATTGGACAATGTCGTAGAAAACTTACGACTTAACGTAATAGTAGAATAACTTACGATTAGATAATGTCGTAGAAATACTTACGACTTAACGTAATCGTAGAATAACTTACGATTGGATAATGTCGTAGAAAACTTACGACTTAACGTAATCGTAGAATAACTTACGATTAGATAATGTCGTAGAAATACTTACGACTTAACGTAATCGTAGAATAACTTACGATTAGATAATGTCGTAGAAATACTTACGACTTTTGAGCTTATCATACGGACCACTTTTCTCCTTCTTTAACAGAAAGTTGGTATGGAGAACCGCCGAGACGACGAGGAAGTCGAGTTGGTGGTTGTGGGGGCGACTGCGCAGACGGAGTCAGCGAAGTCCCCTCCATCTAAGAAGCGTCGACTGGTAAAAGTCGGCGACAAGGGGGGTTCGAGTTCTGCTCCTCCTGCTCCTTTTGCTAAATTTGCCGCAGATCTAGCCGCGGCAAGAAAGAGAGCAGAAGAAGAGGCTCTTGCCCTTAAGCGCAAGGTCCCCAAAGTTAAGGTACTTTTCTATTACGATGACAAGTCCTTCGCGGTTTACGCTTCTCGCGGCTTTGTAAGGCAACTAGAAAGGAGAAGCGGAAGGAGTTCATGTCTTTGTGAAGGAAGCTGCCGCTCGGGGATCGAAGCCGAGGAAGCGACATTCTCGGGGTGGTGAGGCGATCTCGTCCACGGGAAGTCGGGAGGAGGTGACTCTGTTGCCCGAGTGCATCTCGACCAATGGTGGTTGAGAAGAAGTCAAAGAAATCTTCCGTTGGGAAGGTTGCTCCCAAATTTCTGGTTAGGTCCAGATGCGGTATGTAAAATAAAACACATGAGTGTAATGACTACTTCTTGTTTTATTTGTTGACTTATTGTTGCGCTTATGCGATTCTCGGCCGCGTCTTGACCCGGGGAACTCTCATAGAGGATCCGTCATCACCTTCAGCCGAAGAGTGCGATAACGATAATGGCGAAGATCTAGCTCTCGTCCTGCTGCGAGAAGAGGCCGATTCTTGAAATCATTGCGAGGTCGATGATGTTGAAGTCGCTCGACATCCGGTGGTGTCGTAGAGACTATGGTGGAAACCACACAAGCCTCGAGGAGATACGAGGCGACGGCGGCGAGCGCGCGACCGCCGTCTTGGCAAGGAGGTCGTTGAGGGCGTTCCCTCCGCCCTCGGTGGAGTTCACGTCCGCAGTCGGAGGAAGAGGAGTATTTCGACTTTGCTCGACTTCTTTGGCCCCGACTCCATCGTAGGATCTTACGCCTACGCTCCGCGATCGAGTTCCCCACCCCGGTAGCATTGTCAATTGCGGAGGCGTATTTGATAATGAGCGACTTGAAGGGGTATGGTGGGCGAGTCGAGGAGATGGATGGTGAAGGATCCATCACGAATAGTCTCCATGTTTGCTTGGTCAAACATGAGCGTAAGTATTTATCGATACTCACTTAGGGTTTTATCTCTTTATCTTATCGTTTCTCTCTTTTTCAGAGAGCCATTGAGCAAGTCGCTACGATTTGCGAGTAAAATCGGCAACTTGTCAAGCTTCGACAAGAAAAGGCAACACTCTGTGAACAAGCAGAGAGGTAGTGAGTGACTGATTATAATCGTTTTGATTTATTCAACACTCGTAACCAGTTGTCGTAGAAAAACTTACGACTTGTGCTAGTCGTAGAAAAACTTACGACTAGGGGGTGGTCGTAGAATAACTTACGACTACCCATAGGTCATAGAAATGCTTATGACCACTTGTTTTCATGTCTGCTCTTTTATCTTTACAGGTTTAAGAGCGATTTAAAAGACCTTATTGATTCGCTCGACTTTGAAAAGGCCGAGTCAAAGAAGCTAAGGGACAAAGTCAGCGACCTCTGAAGAAGCTTGGAGGCTAACTCTACAACTAAGCGATTGCGGGAAAGAATAAACGATGCGTATTATTACGATCGCTTCGATCTGGTTTACGCTTCCTCTCTTTTGACTTCTTATTCTTTTGCAGAAAAGGAAGTCGAAAATAAGACCCTTCAGGCCGATGTGGGGGCTCTCCGGACTGAGGTTAATGAGAAGACCTCCGTTGTCCGTGAAATCTCCCGTATCGCGAAGGAGAAAGACCAAGAGATTGGAAACTTAGGTTTTCAATTAGCTGGTAAGTAGAGCTTTCACTTGCTATTTATTCATTCTATCTTCTCATAGAATCGTTTTTCTTATTCAATCCTCGCTCTTATCAGACCGATTGACTGAAATAAAGCGACTCTATGAGGCTTCGACTTATTCCCAGGAGGAGACGAAATCAATGAAGTGTATCTTCAAGATAATATCTCACTTCTAAACAATGTACTCGACGGGCTCCGTGCCGGGAGGGTTGCTTCTCGCGATGACACGATGGCCGCTCATACGAGTGCCATTGGGGAACAAGTCGGTACTCTGAGCGAGATGATATCTACTCAAAGGCCAATCGAGCGATTCAATAAGGGAAGCGGTCAAAGGAGCGTGAGTTTTGTTTTAGCAAAACTCAAGGCCCGATCCTAACCTTAATATTCATTCTGTTGAAGCCGACTTGATCGCACCGAATCTGGCCAGAAGGCGATCGAAGAGATGCGATCGGTTGGCGAGAAGGTCGCGGAGGAGATGCAGATAGAATCTCCTAGGCGAGTAGTCTTGTAATATATTCTTGTATAAACAAGTCTTTTTTTGTGGTGACGCATAAATATATGATCCTTTTTCCTGCAAATTATCTTGTAGAGTAAGTAGTAGCTCGTAAGATAAAAGAAGAAATAGTTAGACCAGATATGAGCGATTCCTCCTTCCTCCCTTATCTTTCCTGCGAATCATCTCATAGAGTAGTTAGTAACTCGTAGGATGATATCTTTAGAAAAAATTAGACTAAGAAATGAAGTCATGTTTATAACTTTATCCTAACCCCCGGCTACTTACTTAGTTTATTTTCAATAAACTAGGTAAGTAGTAAAGAAATAGTTACGAAAAATAGAGGTTTGTTCGTCTTAGAGTTGTCAAATATCGACTTGTTTGCACTAGTCGAAAGAGTAGAAACAGATCGACGCTAGGAAGTTCCCTCTAGTGGGCAGGACCACGTGCAGAGAAAAAAGGCTTTGACTAGGTGATGTTACCATCTCCGACCAGATTAATTAACTCGATAATGACGACTAGAGCGAAACAAGCATCTCGAGTACCTTAAGGATTCATTCGACTACATTCATTTTTCCTGACTTAGTTGTTCTGGCAGCAAAAGTAGGAAACAGAACGACATTAGGAAGTTCCTCCTAGTGGGCAGGACCACGTGCAGATAGGAGAGGCTTCGACTAAGTGTGTTTCTTCCTTCGACCAGTAAAACTAGTCAAGTTATTTGAAAAGGTAGCCGAATGCATCTAAAAAAAAAGGTTACTCTTCTTAGTTTATTTTTCGAAATAAGCTAAGGTGATATGAATTCGCTTAACAACTTTCGACCATTTTCTTGAGCTCAATAAACTTTGTACGGATTGTTTAAGAACGAAGTGAGATTAGGAAGCTCCTTCCAGCGGGCAGAACCACATGCAGAGAGGAGAGACTTCGACTAAATGTATCGTCCTTTTGCTAACCATTGTACAGGAAGGATGAGAGAAAAAAAATGGTCGAAAAATAAAAGCGAGATTCAAAATAGACAAAAAAGATAGGGAGAACCTGTTACTTTATTGCCGTTGAAGTTTGTTACACATAAAATTTGCGTAACTGGTCAATGTTCCAAGAATTTGAGAGAACACGGCCGTCTTCCATTGTAAGTCGTACCGATCCTGGACGCGTTACTTCGACCACGGTGTAAGGACCTTCCCACTTGGGGGAAAGTTTGTTCCGATTAGACTGGGATTGGATAAGTCTCAATACCAAATCACCTGCAACGAGGCTGCGAGGTTGGACCTTACGATCATACTATCTGCGCGCAGGCTTGTTGGTAGACTGCGAACGGAATAAAGCTTTGTTCCTTTGTTCTTGAGCGAGTTGATGTCGTCTGCTCGAAGATGTTCTTGAGACGAGTCGTGAAACTTGTCGACTCTTTCTGACCTGATCTTTATTTCTGGAGGAAGCATGGCTTCGGCACCAAAAACTAGAAAGAAAGGTGTTTCTCCTGTATCTCGGCTAGCTGTCGTACGAATTGCCCATAATACTGAAGGTAATTCCTGTACCCAAGCCCCCGAGCGCTTTACAAGCTGATCGAAGACTCGGGTCTTGATTCCCTTCATTATCTGGCCATTCGCTCTCTCGACTGCTCCGTTGCTTTGGGGGTGTGCGACAGAGGTGTAACACAAACGAGTTCCCAACTCGTCGCAAAATTCTTGAAATTTTGCGCTTGTAAATTGTTTACCGTTATCTGTGATGATTCGACTTGGTACTTCAAATCGAGTGATCACGCATCTCATCTTGAACCATTTTGCTGCTTCCGTTGTTATCCCAGTCACAGGTTCGGCTTCTATCCATTTTGTGAATGTATCAATAGCCACAAACAGGAACTCGAAACCTCCTGGAGCTCTGGGTAACGGTCCTAGGATGTCAAGACCCCAAGTTGCAAAAGGCCATGACAGAGAATTGTTTGCAACGCTGGTGGTTGGTGTATTTGCGGCTATGGCGGCATTGTACACATTTTTAACCATCTCCTTGGCATCGTGAGAGGCTGTTGGCCAATAAAAACCTTGTCAGCTTTACCAACCGTTGTTCGTAGGAAGCATGAGTTCCACAGATCCCTCCGTGTATGTCGTGAAGGAGTTTTAATCCTTCGCTTTGCGAATACATCGCATGAGCACCCTTGGTTCCTCTTTTATAAAGAACACCTTCGACCAAAGTATACATTTTGGCTTTTCGGGATAATCGATCGACTCTAGATCGTCATCGTGAGAACCCGCTTGAAGATACTCATAAATGGCGCCATCCATGTATCTTCGTACTCTAGAGAATTTGTTTACAGAAAGGTGTCTCCGGTTAAATGCGACTATGGACGGTTTATTGTTCCAAGAACACCCTTCGGTACTAAGGATCGGGAGGAAGCTAGGCGAGCCGGTTGGTGGCGAGAAATTATCCTTCGAGGACAAATTGTACCTCAAAGCCCAAAAGTGCTTTTCTAACTTTCGTGCTTCGATAGATGCGGGACATGGTCGAATTGGAGCACCGGTACTCCTTTCGACTTGATTCACGACTAGGCGAGTCTCCTCTTACGAGCGATCGTCGAATCGAGAGTGCTTTCGCGACTCGTATGCCGGCTAGCAAACCTTCGTGCTACGCCACGTTATTAGTGTCACGAAAGTTTAATTGTATGGCATACTTTAAGGTTTCTCCGTAGGAGATTCGGACCACCCACCGAGCCACTTATTGTAAGTGACCGTCAAAGTACATCATCCACCGATCGTGGGAATCGTCGGGGATCTGAGCAGTTCGAGATTTGTCCATTCGGCGACAAAGTCTGCCAAGATCGGGATTTAACGGTAGTTCGGGACACGAAATGGATGTCGAGCGCCCCAAGTTCAATCGACCATTTTGCCATGCGTCCATTGTTTCCCTATTACGGAGGATCGCTCCCAAGGGAAACTCGGGCAACACGACTAGTTTGTGTGTCCGAAAATAATGCATGATTTCCTCGAAGACATGAGGAGGGCATAAAGAAGTTTTGAACACGAGGGTAATGCTCCTTGAGTCCGTGCAAAACCTCACTCACGTAGTATCTTGGTCGTTGTATGTTCTCACGTTCTACGACCAGCCTTGCACTTATTGCTGTGGCGTGGCGCCTAGGTAAATTAAGAGTGTTTCTCTAGCCGGGAAGCTAGACCGGAGCACTCGTAAGATACCTCTTGACTTCCTCAAAGGCTAAGTTAGCCTCTTCGACCACTCGAAACCTTCATGTTTCCTTAGAAGTTTGAAGAAAGGCGTCCTTTTTCTCCCGATCGTGCTATGAAACGACTTAACGCATCATGCACCTGTGAGTTTTTGGATTTCTTTTTCGTGGTGGGGCGCATCGAGTGATGGCTTTGATCTTTTGGGATTTGCTTGATTCCTCGTTCGAAACCAGAATCCAAGCAATTTTCTGAAGAGACCCGAACACACACTTCTGGGATTTAGTTTCAATTGGTGTTTTACGAGGTTGTGAAAGTCTCCTGCAAGTCTGTGACATGTTTGAGTCATTTGGTGCTTTTTACGACTAGGTCATCAACATAGGCTTCCAAGTTTCGGCCTAGTTGAGGAGCAAAAGTCGTTTGCATCAAACGTTGAAAAGAAGCTCCAGCATTTTTTAGGCCGAATGGCATTTTGACATATCAAAATACTCCAAACGGTGTAATAAATGCGGTCTTTTCTTCATCTTCTCGATGCATACTAATCTGATGATAACCAGAGTATGCATCTAAAACACTCAACATTTCACATCCTGCAGTAGAGTCAACCAGCTGATCGATGCGAGGTAAAGAGAAATCATCTTTTGGACAAGCTTTATTAAGATCAGTAAAGTCTCACGCACATCGCCATTTGCCGTTAGACTTTCTAACCATTACAGGTTGGCCAACCACTGCGGGTGATTGACTTCTCTTATAAAGCTGCTTTAAGCAACTTGTCCATTCGACCTAATAGCATCTCGTCGATCGGGGCAAATCTCGTAACTTTTGTTTCTGGGTAGTTTATCGGTAGTAAGCTAGCCCGTGCTCGATCACATTCCTTGGGACTCGGGCATGTCGGATGCTTGCCACGCGAAGACATCGGCGTTTGCTCGGAGGAAAGTGACGAGGCGTCTTCCTATTTGGGGTGGAAGAATCCCCAATGCGAGCGATCTTCGAGGGCTCCTCGTGTCGGAGGAACCTCTTTGACTGGTCGTTCGGCTTAGGTGCAGCTTTAGGCTTCG
Source organism: Ampelocalamus luodianensis (assembly GCA_036346255.1). NCBI lineage: Eukaryota > Viridiplantae > Streptophyta > Magnoliopsida > Poales > Poaceae > Ampelocalamus > Ampelocalamus luodianensis. The sequence goes on from CM070623.1 coordinate 23,983,692, forward strand.
ACTTGCTAGTCGGTGACTTTAAATCTCGAGTTGGTAGTTGTCCAACCATCTCGAGGGAATGACGGTCGCAGGAATGCGTCATCTTCTTGTCACAATATATCGTGATCACTCCTTTGGGACCTGGCATCTTAAGACATTGGTACCCATAGTGAGTAGCTATCAAGAATTTTGCCAAAGTAGGTCGTCCGAGTATGGCGTTATATGCCGTATCGAAATCGACTACATCAAAGGAGACCTTCTCTATCCTAAAATTGCTTGGTGATCCAAACGTTAAAGGAAGAGAAACTTGACCAATGGGTTTGGCTGAAGACCCCGGTACAATTCCATGAAATGAATATCGTACCGGCCTTACCTTTGTCTTGGGTACTTGCATCTCGTCCAGGGTACTCGTAAACAGTATGTTTAGCAAGCTTCCACCATCAACTAAAACTCGATTAACTCGACAATTGTTGATGGTGGGTTCGACCACTATCGAAAATCGACCTGGTCTAGTCGAAGGTTTCGGACAATCACCTTTCTCGAAAGCAAGGGTGATTTCGAGCCACTTGATAATTTATTGACAAGAGGAGTCGATTGTGTTTACCTCACGTTCGATTGCTTTACCGTCTCAGTGATTCGTATGTCAAGACCCCATAGATGTGATCAATGGTGTGTTGCGGGTCTGAGGCGGCATCTCCTCATCATCCGACTCCTTTTGTCCACCGGTTTGGCCCACTGTTCAAGAATAGGAAGTGGCCCTTTGCGAATAATAGTCTTGAGTTTCGTAAGAAAACTCGGCGATTCTGAGTCATGCCCTTCTTTTTATGAAAATGACACCACAGGTTTGTCATTTCTCCGATCTTAGCGTTTACCTTTACCCTGATCGGGATTTTGCTTGGGGTTGCGTGGTTCCTTATCACTCACGGCTAGGACCTCCTTAGAACTGGCAACTGGAGATTTTTGATTTTTCGCCTTGTTCTTAGATTTCTTAGCCTTTTTATCCTTTTTCTTGCCACTTTCTTTGCTTCGAGGATGCCATCTTTGAGATCGATGGTATTGTTCCATTCGATTGCCAAAGACCGTCGCATATCTATCAGCCATCTCAAAAAGCTCAGCGAAGGTGGCAGGTGGATGTAAAGCGATGTCCTCTGTTATTCTTCTGCTACGGACTCCCTACTTGAAAGCCCTGATCACAGATGAGTCAGAAACTTCCGGAATAGAATTTCGAACCTGACTGAAGTGCCTGATGAATTGTCGTAGCGTTTCGTGATTGTTCTGTCTTATCCGGTGCAGGTCATCTTCCTTTCCTGGGCGATTGTAAGTGCCCTAGAAATTTGCCAGCAATAGATCACAGAGGTGTTGCCACGAGTAGATCGACTCAAATGGCTGGTTTAGAAGTCATGATCGTGCCGATCCTTCGAGCACAGTCGGAAGGTAATTCGCCATGACATGCTCCCCTCCTCCTGCAGCTCGGATAGCTGTAGTGTAGATTTGGAGGAACTCGATGGGGTTTTGAGTTCCATCGAACTTCTCCATATTCGTTGGTCGAAACCGAGGCGGCCAACGAACCGCTCGAAGGTCAGGCGAGAACGCCCGACACCCCGAGATAACCTCTTGTCTTCTTTTTTGCAGAAACGAAGGGTTAATGTCACCGGGTGATCGAACTCGTTGATACCCAGCCATGGGGGGACTAGGCCTATAATGAGCCTCAGTCTTACGGGGGAAATACTCCTCGTACCCCGCTTGCCGCCGGGCGTCTGGTCGCCGAAGTGGTGAAAGATCACTTCTCCCGTGGGCGTGTGGCATTTTTCTCATGTCGAGAAAACGACATGAGGAAGAGTCATGCTGCCTTCCATGCGACGAGTTTCCTGAACGGCTGGCAGAAGAAGTATCCGTACTACTATGACTTCGTGGTTGTGGTCGACCCCGTCGCTCGAGTTTGGCCATCGTGTCACGAAGTCTTTGCGTGATCTCCTCGGCAAAGAGGTCATAACCTGGTGCTTGAGCGAGTTCTTGGGTAGGGTTTTCCAGCAAATCATTGATGTGCTGGAGTTCTTGAGCTTCCTTCAACTGGAAATAAGCGCGCTCAGGGAGGTTCTTCTGAGCCACTATTTTCTTCCGTCGGATCGCCTCAGAATGGTCTATTTCAGACCCCTGGGATTGCTTTAATGGAGTGCGAGAATGTTGAGGATGTCCCGCACGTTCATCAAAGTGCTCGTTTCGTTCGCCATTCGTGGTGTCCTTGTCATTACGACGAGGTGGCGTAGAGTATGCTCGGCGGGAAGCATGTTCAATCCTTCTTCTAGGAGAACGATCCTTATCAGAGGGAAGGACGAAGACCTCCCGTGGATGACTTCCACTTGCGCTCGAGATCTCCTCACTTGAGGAGTGGTCGAGCGACACCATCTGGCGACTTGGAGTAAACCCCTCCAGGTAGGGGAACTCCGGGTTATAACCGTCTCGGTTTGCAGGTGGCTCCTGCGTCGGGACGGTTGAATTTGGATGAACAGCATGTTCGATCCTCTTCCCTGCAAAAATACTCGGAGAGAGAGGACCATCAGATGTCGATGGAGCTCCGGGATAATGGCTTCCAGAACTTGTCTTGCTAACTCGTACTGCCTTGGGGGGACTCGAACACTTGGAGGAAAAACTCTCGTTGTGTTGTGAGTTTGCCCCAAGACAGGCCTGGTGCTGGTCGGATTGACCCTTGCCCTCCGAGGAAATTGATCTCTCGACTGGCCGCACTGTCGTGGGGGATAAGGATCCCTCCTCGACTCCAGCAATGGTGCAGTCTCCGAGATCTGATAGAAGATCTCCAGAGGCGGCAACACCATCAGAAGATTCGATACTCGGTTCGTAGTCGAAACCGGCATCCATGTCGACGTCTGCGTAATCGGCCAAGTCGAACCAATTCTCCTCGTTCCATTCTCCTGCCATGGTAGCATCAAAGAGAAAAGAAAGAACTATTGACAAGGAATTACCAGAAGATCCACACGGTCGGCGCCAACTGTCGGTGTTTTAGAACCGATCTTACGTAAAGATTGTTTGATTCGGGGGGTCTCCACAATTGATCACCTGATTTAAGAAGACACGGGGATTTTTATACAGGTTTGGGCCTTCTCCGGTGAGAATAACAACCCTACTCCTGTGTATCTTGTATTTGCTCTCTGGATTACAATCGAATAAGGATTTCCCTAACTGTTCTCCAGAAAAGGCTCTGTTTCTTCTCCAAAAGCCTATCTCCTCTTCTATCTCTAACAGATACCTATTTATACTAAGCAATAGTGGACGTTGTCATTCCAGGCTAATTAGTCATTCATTATTATGCAATAATGAGAGTAATTACCGGAGTAGTAACCTCCCCATGCTGTCAATCAGTTGCCAGTCAGAGATAGTGGGAATTATCTGCAGTTATGTCAGAGATAACTGCGTATTTTGACTGCTTAGATTCTCACTGTTTAATGGACCATCAAACGGGTGGGTCTAGTAAGTCGTGAGGAACTTGTAGCAGGCCCAGTCGTAGAAAAACTTACGACCAGACGTACTCGTAACGATTATACCATAGTCGTAGAAGAGCTTACGACTAGGTAGTAGTCGTAGCGATTATACCATGGTCGTAGAAGAGCTTACGACCAGAGGGTAGTCGTAGGGTATCCTACGACTTCCTGACTAGTTCTTCCCTTTTGATATTTTAAGGGGTATGTCTTGTGACGTCATATTTCTTGATTATGGAGTAAATAAATGAGGATTATTTAGATCCTCGTCAGGGGCGATTCCGGCCGAATTTGAACGAGCCCCAAATTTGACAATTCCTAAGAATGTCAAACCAAATTAAGTTAGGGGAAATGCATAGGAGGTTAAGGAGCTCGAAAGGGTGCAAAAAGATTTGAAGAACCACTGGAGCACCACGAGCCACAATGGAGCTCCATGGGTCAACAATGGCGGATTTGGGGATTTTCAGTGGTTTGAGCTCGAGGAACAGAGAAAGAGCTAGGGTGGTGTAAAGGAACACCGGGAGGATCTAAGGGGGCTATTTATAGATGGAAAACCAGGGTTTGAGCCAGGACCTAGCTCAATGGTGAGCTCGGTTAATGGCGCTGCCATGGACCAAAGAAATGATGGGGGCAAGTGAAGACCAGGACATGGGAGCCGAAAGCCTGGGGCGCATTTAATGCGAAGAGCCGTTGACGTGCGAGGGCGGGCATCGCTTTCTCTCCTACTCCTCGCCATGGCGTGTCGCTGATGCACGGAGCGGAGGAAGAAGAAGAACAGAGAAAAGAGACTGCGACCATCGGATTTGAGATGGACGGCCACGATTGAAAGTGATAACTGGGTGACCCAAACGTTTCAAAGAATCTGGACGGTTGGATCTTGATCCAACGGTCCAAAAGAGTTCGCGCTATCGCGAGGTCCGAACGTTCTCATGAACGAGGGCCACCCGATTGAAAATCAACGGCTGAAATCGAGCGCGCCATTTAGGTGAGCCCGAGTATAGTCAGTTGGTTGGGTCCAACCAAATGACTCGAGCCAAACTCGGGCCCGACCCAAACCCAACCAGAGTTGACTAGGGTTTTAATTAAGATCTAAGAATTTGAAGGATTTTTAGAGGTTGCAAACTAACTCCAAAAATTCTGAAATTTTTATAGGAGCTTGATAACTTAGATATTAACCTTGTATAAAATTTGCAGAATTTTTTATGAAGTGCATGTTTCTCCCAAAATTCTGCAAGGTTCTGAGTTAGGGTTTGACCAACAGTCAAACAGGTTTGACTGCCCTCTAAAAATATTCAAACAATATCTAAAAATTGTGAAATTTTTCAGAGGGGTCACATACCATACCTAGAACTTGGGAAAAATATTTCCAAAGGATGATCACAAGATTTGACAAGAATGTTTTCGAAAGCGAAGATTTGGATCAAATGACTTGTGACTTTGTATTCCCATAATCCCTTTGCAAGAATTGTTTAGAACAAACAGGAAATACAAGATGCAAGAAAAGTTTTTAAATTTCTACACATTTTATTACTTTTGAAACACAAGTATAAACTTGGGATGTTATAGTATGTTTCTATATACAACAAGGGTCACGTGAAAGAGGGGAGCACCCGCAACGGCTTGAGATAGGCCGGTGCATCCTACTCTACGTATGGGTCCTTAGTGGGGACTGTGATAGTGGTCCACTAGGTGATAACCCCCATACGTGCGGCTCTTAATTAGCATTTTCCATTGGAAATGTCTCGTAGGACTTAGCCGTGTCGGCATACCAAAGGAAGTGTGCTTAATAGCTTGGCAAAAAGGAGGTCTGAAGTGTGGGTACATTCGTACACCCCTGCAGGGTTAAATCTATTCGAATAGCCTCGTCCTAGGTTATGGACATGCTCGGATACGCCCCGTGAGAATTAGACTATAACCTTTTAACTAAAACTTGACATGGGTGGTACGAATCGGGGATTTGCGCTATGTTGTGGTGGCTATTAGGTTAGTCACCTCTAGGTTGTTACTTATGTTATTTATGGTTATCTCGCTGTTATTTCAATGATTAAAAATAGATTTGATAAATTGCTTTCAATCGATTACATTATTGCAAATGAAAATTGCTTTATGCATCCAATTAACCATATAACCATCTCCTTTGTTACAACTTCCATGTAGCTATGTATAGGCTTGTTACTCGTAAGTCTTGCGAGTATATTTTTGTACTCACCTGCATTGCTTTGTTGTTGCAGTGGAGGAAGTGGATCCCCAAGGGATCAACTTCTATGAGTTTTGCTGCGGTGGGTGCGACTAGCTTGGCGGCCCGGTCGGTTGCCTTGTGGGTTATGGCTAACCGGTTGGTTTTTGTTATAGCCATCTTATGGCGCTTTTGCTTCCGCTGTTATTGTTACTTTGATGTCATTTGGCCGGTCGGCCTTTTTGTAATAACTCTATTTATTGTATGTCTTTTGCTAGACTTGCTATTATGAGTTGTATGGAAATGATGCATAATTTTGTAAAGATGTATGTGTGCTGCAATTCTGGGGAGCACATGTCCATCGAGGCACGGTGTATTTTGTTTGTGATGCTAGAGTCAAGGGAAGACTGAGCATTACAAGCTGAACACACCGGGGTCTCACATTAACTCTCCTACTTTGACCGAGCTACAAAATATAGCAAATAAATTCCTAAAAATCTGAAATTTTTCAGGGAGGTTCCTCAGATGACCTAGTATCCATATAAAATTTGAAACCTCACTATTCATATATTATTTGCTTATTTTTAATTCAAAAATAGAATAGGTGTTTGATTTGAGTTTGAATTTTCAAGGGGTTGAATTAGGTTCCAAAAATTTGGGAAAAATTATATTAATTCATGGTAAATATTGTAGTATTTGAATAAATTATTTACAGAAGATGATCATAAGTTTTTGTTTCTGTTTTCTTTTGGAGCTTCGATTTGAGTTGAAGGTTTCCTTTGATTTCCAAATTTTCAAAAGCAACAAATAATGCAAATGCTCCAGAAAAACCAATGGATGTTCAAAAGTTTTAAATTCTCCTCATTTTTATACATTTGAAATACAAACCCAAGATTTGGGATGTTACATTGCTGGAGGGAGGGCAGCGGGTGGCGGCGCGTGGGGAGGGAGAGGGAGGGAGTTGGTTGGAGGAGAGGAGAGGGAGGGAGGGCGGCGATCGGCGGCGTGTGGGGAGGGAGGCGGCTTGAACTGGAGGGAGGGGATTCAGAGAATGTGATTAGGGATTGAGAATTTGGGAGCCAGTGCTCGAGAGAAGGGGTTGGGGATGGGGGTTGGGGGAGGTTGAGAGGGATGTTGGGCCAGGCTGGGTGGTAGAGGGGGTTATTGGTTGGGTTAGGCCGGGGTGGGGGAGTGATTTGGCCAGGCCGAGAGAGGGAGGGATTGGGCTAGAACGGGAAGGTTAGGCCTATTTCGTGTCGGGCCGGCCAAAAGAATGGGAAGGTTAGGCCTATTTCATGCCGGGCCTGCACAAGCATGGCTCAAGTGACCGTGCCGTGCTGCCCAATGGGCCTCATTCTTAGGCCCAACTCGGCCTGCTGTTCGTGCCGTGCCTACCCGGCCCACCACATGACGTGTCGTGCCATGCTTAAACCGTGCCATGCCGACCTGGCCTCGGGCCGGCCTGAAAAAGCACGGCCCAAGTCCTAGCTCTAATAAGGAGGTTCCATTCTTGGATCTTCACGTAGATCGTACCATGCAGTGCACGCATGTGACTGCATGACACGTCGTACGTAACTTGACGTGCACCGGCGAGCAACACTATGTATCGCGTGTCATCTGATGCCTCTGCGCACGCACGTGGGCACACGGCTGATCCGGCACGCGAACGAAATCGACGGAAGTCGCGTTCAAGCTGAAGCCAGGCGTGGGCGGCAGGTGAGTGGCCGTGTGTGTCGCAGTCCCGTGGATATTTACGAGTTAGGAGTAGGGATGGGAAATGGCAAAGGATAATCCGTTTTATCCAATATTCGTATCCAACTAACGCAAATATGGGAAGTAAAATAACGGATAGTATTTGTATCCGTATTCGGTGTTATTTGTATCTGGAAACTATTTGGGAAAAACAGATAGTATTCGTATCTGTATTCGGTGTTATTCGTATCCGGGGAAAAACACCGGATAGTATCCGGAAAAACAAATACTATCTGGTAAAAACAAATATGAATACTTTTCATTTTTTCCCGAATACGAATAGAAATACTATTCATTTTTTCCGGGATATGAATACAAATACTATTCATTTTTTCCCCAGAGCGTTTTTCTTTCGACGGGGTCTTGATTCGGTGCCGAATATGCGGCTGTTGGGTGTTGCTATGACTCGTGTAGGCAGTAGACTGTAGATGTGTAGTCATGTTATATAAATTTGTTCTACCGAGATTTGTCGCAAAAGTTGTAGGATATTCGCATTCGACCGAATTGAGTACATATTCGATTTGAATTCGTATTCATTACGACATTCGATTCATATTCGAGAATGTTCAAATTTGTATTCATTTTAAAAATATGGATTCGTATTTGTATTCGAGACTATTCGATTCGTGTTCGATCCTGTCAGTGTTTTAGAATCGATCTTACGTAAAGATTGTTTGATTCGGGGGGTCTCCACAGTTGATCATGCAAGCAAAAAAGACACAGGGTTTTTTATACAGGTTCGGACCTTCTCCAGAGAGAATAACAACACTACTCCCGTGTGTATTGTATTGTGTATGCTCGTTATAATCAGTGGAAAAGAGGCGCCCCATTATTCCGTAATAATGGTAGTAATCACTGGAGTAGTAACCTCCCCACGTCGCCAGGCGGTTATCAATCAGGGATAATTATGCGTTACATGCAGTTACTCCAGAGCATAACTACGTATATTAGCTGCTTAGATCCCATAATCAATTGGGCCTATAGGCAAGTGGACCTAATTAACTATGAGGAAGTCGTAGTAGGGCTGGTCGTAGAAGGACTTACGACTAGGGGATAGTCATAGAAAAGCTTACGACCACTTGATTGGCTTCCCCCTTAAGACTATAAGGGGTATTGTCAGTGTTTTAGAACCGATTTTACGTAAAGATTGTTTGATTCGAGGGGTCTCCACAATTGATCACACAGACAAGAGAGACACGGGGATTTTTATACAGGTTCGGGCCTTCTCCAGTGAGAATAACAACCCTACTCCTGTGTGTATTGTATTGGGTATTCTGATTACAATCAGTGGAAAGACTTGCACTAAGACTGCTACTGATTGTCTCTCCCAAAAAGCCTCTCCCATTACCTCCAAAAGACACCTATTTATACTATGTTGCAGTGGCGGTTATCGTTCCGGGTTGATAGACACTCATTATTACGTAATAATGAGAGTAATTACCAAAGTAGTAACCTCTTCACGTCGCATACGTATCTTGACTGCTCAGATCTCGCAGTTAATAGGTCCTACTGGTGAGTGGACCCAGTTATCTGTGAAGAAGTCGTAGCAGGGCTGGTCGTAGCAGGGGTTACGATCAGGGGGTAGTCGTGGAAAAGCTTACGACTGGATACTGGTCGTAGAAAGTCTTACGACCGAAGGTAATCGTAGGAGAACTTACGATTATGTGGTAGTCATAGAAATACTTACGACAATGGGGGTGGTCGTAGAAGAACTTACGACCACCTAGCTTACTCCTCCCTTACAACATTTAAGGGGTATACCATGTGACGTCATATTACATGATTAAGGAATAATAAAATGAGGATTATCAGATCCTCGTCAGGTATATTTAATAGCCGCGTGATGTCATATTTACTCATAATACTAATTACAGATAAATAGTAAAATGAGGATTATTAGATCCTCATCATCTAGCCCCCCAGCTTCAAGTGAAAATAACTTCCTTGGGAAAGGAGTCATAGATGTTCTTACAACAATGAGGTGGTTGTAGGATGAAGGAAGAAGGAAAAAACTCTTCAACACGTGTTTCATTTAACCAGAAATATTCTTGGTCAAGAAAATTTATTGAAAATTTCACGACTACGAGGTAGTCGTAGAAAATCTTACGACTACGAAGTGATCATGGTACGATGATCAGAAGTAAAACCTTTCCAACTGGTATTTTGTTTAGTCAGAAATATACTTGGCTAAGAAGGTAATTTCGCTTGAGGTGTAAAGATAGCCTCGGTTTTCTCGAATAGGAAGATTTAAGAGAATCTATCCGTTAGAGCAATTCCCAAAGCGGTGGGAACTGTTGTGTTTCCACGACGTTTCATTTCAAGCGTGCGGTTATAAAAACTGACTGCAGGGGTGACTTTAGGGTTCTTACCTTTTCCCCAATTCACCTTGACTGTTCATCGAGTTCTCGTCTTCTCCGCCGCCAGCAAAAACCGTACACTTTCTTGAAGCCTTTCCAAATCCAAACCTCCTTTTCTCGAGAAAAAATGGCCGGAACCGTTTCTTAGTGGTCCAAATCGGAGATGGACACGGCGAAGATGAAAGCTTTGGTCGCTGCCTAGAAGGTACTCGTGAAGTGGATTTCGGCGGCTGAGCAACACTGGCTGTCGGGGGAGACTGGGCAAATCCCCGTCTTCCAAGCGTACTATGAGTGCGGCCTCCGATTGCCTGCTCACCCTTTTATCACACTCGTACTCAAGCACTTTGGGATGGAATTAGTGAACCTTATGTATTCATGTACCTATGTGAGGCATACCTGAGGATTCCAGCGGACCTCGAGCTTTTCTAATATTACTATGGAATGGCTCGACAAGTTGGAATTGCTTGGAGTTGCGGTCTAAAGCTCCATGACGGGAAGTCGAAGGAGTACATTCAGAAGTTCACCCGGTCTTCGTGGCTGGGGTGGAAAAAATAAGTGGTTTTATTGGGAGGTCACCGAGGAAGACAACATTTCATTTGCTAGAAATGCTGCTGAGAGGATTTCTTTCTGGGATTCGACTCTTAGGGATCTCAATCAGATCGCCCCCTATATTCAAGCTATTAAGGACCCTAAGGTGGGGAGACTCACCGGATGGCATGTGGTGAAGGACTTCATCACGCGCTGCATTAATTCCCTGAAGAAACGAGTTCCTCCCATGTGGAGGTACTCGGGGACAATAGACCCGACCAGGGATTACAAGGAGGGTAAGTGAAATTCTTACTTTTGTCTCTTGTTTTGGTTAATCCTGATTTGGTCTGCGGACTACACTATCTGTTTGTACAAATATTCACAGGTGGAGATTGACGCCTGTGTCAAGCTCATCTGTGAGAAAGGTCCAACAAATGTGGCGGTTCATCAAATCCTAGCGGTTTTGACCGCAGAGGAAAAGATGGAATGCCTAAAGGTAATAAAAAATTGACTTCATCTTTAGGCTTTTACAGTCATAGAAGGACTTACGACTAAGAGATTTGTCATAGAAAAATCTTACGATTATGAACTAGTCGTAGAAAAACTTACGACCAGTAGGTGATCATAGAAAGACTTACGATTACTTTAGTAATGTTTTCTTTTTCTGATTTTAACAGAAAGTAGGTATAGAAGACCGCTAAGACGATACGGATGTCACATTGGTGGTTGTTGGGGCCGTAGCGGAAACAGAGCAGGCAAAAGCTCCTCCAACCAAGAGTTGTCGACTTGTGAGGGTCACTAATAAGGACGCCACAAGCTCGAGTCCTGCTACTCCAAGCCAACCTTTCGCACAATTTGCTGCAGACATGGCTGCTGCAGCCAAGGAAAGGGAGACTGAAGCTGCCATTGCTCTCAAATGCAAAGCCCCTAAGGCCAAGGTACCCTTCTATTACGACAATAAGACTTTCACAGTTTCTGCCTCTCGTGGCTTTGTCAAGCAGCTGGAAAAGGAGAACTGAAAAAACTTCATATCTTTTGTGAAGGAAACTGTTGCTCCAGTAGAGCCTGAGCTTGAGGGGAGCAGTGCTCTTGAAATGGTCGAGATAGGTCTCAGCTATTCGGGGAGTCAAGGAGGTCAAGAAGTAGTGACTCCTGTTCCTATGATTGAGTTCCGACCAAAAGTGGTCGAGAAGAAGTCAAAAAAATCTTCCGTTAGGAAGGTGGCTTCCAAATTCCTCGTTAGGTCCAGTACACAAAGGTATGTGAAAAAACAAAAGTGTAAGGATAGCATTTACCTTTTTATTTCTCATGATTTTAACATGCTTTCTTTTTTTTTTTGTAATCTTAGCCCAACTCCTTCAGTCCATGAGGATGCTTCTACTGAGAAGTCCGCTGCCACTTCTTCAGTTAATGAAGAAACGATAGCGGTAGTGGCTGAAGGGTCAGCCACTATTCCCGTGGTGGAAGAAGCAGTCACTGCTGAAGTTGCTACGACCATGATGAGGACATGAACCCTTCGGATACGACCACAACTCCACCTCCAATCTGGCTGCTCTACTTCCATCACATATTGATCGAGAAGGCTTACGACCACTACACGACTTCGACTGCGTGGTCGAAGCCCCCGCTGAGTGGTCGAAGGAGGCTATCGACCACACGAGAAGGGGTCGTAGAAGGCTACGACTGCATCGCATCTGGTCGTAGGATTGTTTTGACTGCTCGTCGTCTTAGCATATGGAGGTTCGACTACATCCTCACGACGAAATCAATCGAACCTATCGGAAGATCGGGCCGCCGTAGACTCATCATTTGGTATCAGAGCGAAGGTTGCCCGTTAGGTAATCTCGTTTATCCCCTTTGTTAGTTGTTTCCATCACCTAGAGTCCAGAAAATTGCCCTACAAAAAGTTTTAGATTTTAGTCTTTCCGCTGTCCAAACCACGTTGTGCCTTTCGCAATTTTGTTTTCAGTATTCGCGTTTTTGAGTTCGAGTCCATCGTCGGTGTCTTTGTTACTGGTCTAGTCGTCGTGATCTAGTTTCTAGCGTCGAGTCTTCGCTGTTTTGGTCATCGTGTATCTCGGCTTGTCCTTTGTTGCATCCGTTGCAATTAGGGTTTGTCTTCTATAGCCGAGAATTGAGTCACCACCCCCATCCGACCACTTACTCGAGCCAACATTTCCATCCGACCACCTACTCGGATTCGACTACCCAGTCAGATTCGACCACCTACATCGAGTTCGACCTCCTTCTCGGGTTCGACCACCTGCCGAGTATTCGCCTGACAAGTCTATCTGCTTCGTTGCTCTCGGACACCGTGTCTCATCGACCGAGAAGAAATCCCATAGCTGAAACAGAGATAGCCAAAGTTCAGAGAGAGAGAGAGAGAGTATCTTTTTATTACCTTATTACCCCTGCTCTCCGGAAAAATTTTGTGACCTATATCTATCCTTAGGCCTGAAAAAGGGTTTTGAAGAGTTGTGAGTCAAGGTCACTTGCGCAAAAAAAAAAAAAAAAAGAGGAATCCTAGGTTGGGTTTCATCAGTCAAAAAAAAAAGAGGTAGAAGAAGAAGAAGAAGAAAGAATAAAAAAAAAGGAGAATCAAAAAAAAAGGAAGGACCACCCCAGTTGACTCACGACCACCCGCAGTTGGTCTACTACAACCCACCAGAGCTCCACGACCACCCTCAGTTGGTCTACGACAACCCACCAGAGCTCCACGACCACCCACAGAGATAACGGTTGCTTTGCAATTTTGTTCCTTTGTGTTTGTATCTACCCTATCTTTCGGCTTGCTTTAGCTAGTGCTAGGAGCGCGTTTGGACCAAAGAATCGTGATTTAGTATCGTGGACTTTGACTTAACTTTGCTAATCTGATTTCATTATTGCTATTCCTTGCTACTAAACATTGCATGTCCGAGCTCCACGTACTTTTGGCCCTCATATTTGGATCCTCGCATTCGCCTCACTTGCATGATCACACATCCCACCCTCTCCGATCGGACCACCTGCTGCAATTTGGTAAGAAATTCATAAGAGCTTGGTAAGACGCTTGAGAGTGTGTGATTCCACCTTCCACCACCTAGTAGTTGGTAGGGATAATACATTTGTGTTGTCTTTTGTCTCCTACTAACCATGACAGGTGAGGAATTGGGTGCGCAAGAGTGTGTTTTGAGGGAAGAACTCACGAGAGTGTTGGATGAGCACCGCCATGCTTTTAATGACGACCTTGATAGGAAGTTTACAGCAACAAATGCTACACTACAACAACTCAATGAAAGTATTGCAATGCTCAATGCACGCATTGATGGTTTGTCCAATCAACCACCGAACCATGGGCGTGTGGAACCTGAAGGTATAGCCCATGACCATGAGTTTGACAAAGATAATAATGAGATGCGCAACCACGACGCCATTGATGCACGACAACGGAACCGATTGAACTTCAACCGTCAAGGTATAAGAGGTAATAACCTTCAGCAACATAATGCACGTGTTAATGATGATCCATATGTTAAAGTCAAGTTCACTATACCATCTTTTGCGGGTGCTTATAATGCTGAAATATATTTAGATTGGGAGATGACGGTGGAACAGAAATTTAATGCTCACTTAGTTCCTGAATTGCATAGAGTTAGGCAAGCAACAAGTGAATTTAAAAACTTTGCCATCAATTGGTGGAATAGGGTATGCAACGATGGATTAGCACCTACTACGTGGGATGCTTTAAAAGTTGCTATGCGTAACCGATTTGTTCCACTTTCTTTTAAGCATCAGATTGAGGAGAAATTGAGAATGCTTGATGATAGGAAACATGAGAACAATTCTGTGTCCGTGTTCTTTTCTATGACTAACAATTTGCAGGAAGTTGAAAACCATGCCAAACAGGAGAATGAGTTGATTGCACCACCAACCCCATTGATCGAGAAGGAAGATGAGGAGATGAATGCACCTACATCATCTGAGGAGAGCCAAAAAGGTAAAGACCATGGTGCTATCATCACTCCAGGTGAGTATGGCTGTGAAGAACTACAATTGTCCACTGTTCATGCTATTTTAGAGCAAAAATTAGTGGAAAACAATTCTGATATGCACATGTTTCAAGTAAAGAATTCAGACTGCATTGGGTTGAGTGCACCATGTGATAACATTGTTGATTTTCCTACTGCTGTGAGTACTTCATGTGATGAGTTAATAGCATATAATGATCATGTGGAATTGGTTAGACATAAAGAAGTTTTGACTAGAATATCGCCTGCTAATTCTTTATGTTACATTATGTTGGATCTACCTATGAAATTGTCACATGCTATGGAAAAAGTTTCTGAAATCGCGTGTTCAAAATCCTTGTTTAGTGCCTACACCCCTGGATATAAGTTTTATTTGATTGGAGATTATGGTGTAGACAATCAATTTCTTGTAAATCGAATATGCATAACTTGTGATCACATGGATGAATTGAAGCTTGCTGTTTGGGACAATAATTCTTGTGTGCTGAATCTTGTTCAAAATGAGAGTAAAATGAAATTTAGTACTTATCCCATTCCTTTGTGTTCACCTTTTCTTGCACCACCTAGTAGGAGGAATCTGATTAAAGATGTTGAATTATGGAAGAACTTACAAATCTTTTCACCCTTGCTATATGAATTTGCTCTTGCTCAATTGAAATCTGATTATATGAATGGCTTGTGCTCTTTAAATTCAATTATTGTGCTGCCCATTCACAGAGCAATGAATAACTCTACTATATACTTCACTTATACCTGCAAATTGAGTTGCAAACTGAATGTTATGAGACAATATACCTTTGCTGATTTGATGCATGCACAATCACCTTTAATTTCAAAAGTTCTCTCTATTTTCCCACCTGCAATGGCTAACATTTTGCAGAAAGATGTGAATGCAATGCTACAAGCTTTAAAGCCTTTCTTGCCACTGGAGGAGGGTGAGCGTGAGTCGAGGACGACTCAAATGCAAAAAGGGGAGGATGATGAGGACATGAACCCTTCGGATACGACCACAACTCCACCTCCAATCTGGCTGCTATACTTCCACCACATATTGATCGAGAAGGCTTACGACCACTACACGACTTCGACTGCGTGGTCGAAGCCCTATCGACCACACGAGAAGGGGTCGTAGAAGGCTACGACTGCATCGCATCTGGTCGTAGGATTGTTTTGACTGCTCGTCGTCTTAGCATATGGAGGTTCGACTACATCCTGGTCGAGGACCTTAGACTAGTCGGAAGTTCCGATTACCTGGTCGTAGATCACTCATATTTGGTGCTGCGCCACCTCACTTTGGGCCGAGGGCCTTGTATCAATACTACATTAGGGTTTTTGGGCCAACCACCTCCCTGGCCCATAAGGCCACCTAGGTGTAACACCCTGGCTATTCGGAAGCCAAGATGCCACCTAAATACTCTAACAATCTACACAATGCGGAAGAATATGAAACAAGTATATCAACTAAAGACAGCATTAAGATAAACAGGACATGGTGAAGGTATCCTTCCTTCACCGTCTAAGTTATTTAATACTGATCATCAATAAAGAAGGTTCACATGTAGTAATAAATCAACATCAATGTGGAGAAGGTATCCTTCCTTCACCAATTATAATTTAATTATTACAGTTCATCATTAACGAATGATTGATAGATCTAAAATTTATTCTTGAACATGAATTTGATGATGTGAACAAGTAGTGCGTGTCTACTCCCTCCCGTGTGAGCCAACATCAGGGGTTACCTAAAATAAACAAACAACGCAAGAGTGAGTCCACGACTCAGCAAGTACAGTAAAAGGGACATAACACACATATGAACAAGTCAACATCATAAAAGAATATGAACATACATCGAATGAAAACTTAGGAATGCATGGCGTGAATGAATATATTCAAGGATGGACTGCACACATGCTTATACTGGGTATAGCGAGTGACACACCGTCGGTGTTCACTTAAGCCCGCACCTTAACAAAAGTGTGGGGATCCAAGTCCTATATGAAGAACGTTTCATATAGGTGTCCAAAGCTGCCCATCTGGAATTGATGGGTCTTACGTGCCCATCTTTGGAATTGATGGGTCTTTCAATCCACTCCGTGGGCGGGACATGACAATGTCCAAATCGCCCACATTGGAATGGTGGGACTTACAATCCACTCCCGTGGACATAACATGAATAAAAGGATGCATGATATGAACATGAGCAGTGATAATACCATCTCTCGATATACTCCACATAATGAAAGAACATAACCAGTTCAGCATCTCGGGTAACACAATATGTCACATTATATTCATGTAAACATTCACAATCACAACACTTAAAATCAACAAAGTACTTGCCTTCCGCGTTACGACGCGTTAGCAGGCAACGATGGTGCTCCCAAACCCGTAGCCTCGCGGCCTAAACAATTAAATAACCGAAATAAGAACAACATAGAGCCCAACATGAATTAATATTCTACAATACCCTCTTGCACACCCAAAACATAGTCATAACCCAAATCTGAAATTCCAGCAGCAACATGGAATCCCATCTGGACAGCAGCACGGTAAAGACCAAAACTAATGATCTGGGACTCCAAAAGAGATGAGCCCAGATCCTACACGAGCTTAACAAATATATCTACAACTTTGTAGTTGACGACATAACCCAATTCGGCCAAACTAAATTGCTAACTGTCAAACGAAACAGCAGAACAAAATCTGACTGAGCAAATAGAACAGCAGAGCTAAAACGTCCATAACTTTTAAACTACAACTCCGAATTGAGTGTTCTTTAACAATCTGAAAAGGTTATGAAATTATATACATTAATCTAGTTGGGATGAAACCCTAATTCGTCCATTAACATACCCCTATTTTAAAAGACAACTTAAAAGGTAATTCTCGTCAGAATTCTGGACAGCAGATATTAAATCTATCATAACTTTTGACTCGTTCGTCGGATTTTAGTGTTCTTGGCGGCCACCGAAAGCTAAGAACAAGACCTACAATACTCCAGGAGATGAACATCTCTAATTCGGCCTCTAAAACCACGAAACAGACCTCGCAACATACTGGACAGATTTAACTTTCTACTCGCAGCAAGTCGATCTAATCAAATACGATTCCAAATCACTTCTACCAACAACCAACCAATGAGGCTCCGCATCGTTACCCTTGCTGCAACCAGGGAGTAGGTGGAAGAACCTTGGTGACGATGATCTTCCTCCTTTTCCCCTCCTTTGGCCGAAACAAACTGCTGCCCACCTTGAATCCTTGCGAACGCCGGCAGCGGGGAAACTCCGTAGATCGGTTGGGGCAACACTACTGCAGGAGGAGCAGCCACAAGGGGAGGTGGGGCGGCTCCAAAGGCAGGGCGCAAAGGAGGAGAGGAGGGGAGGAGATGGCGGCCAAGAGGGAAAAAGGGGACGGGATTTCGGCCAGGGGAAAATAAAAGGGGGAGGGAGCCGGCTAGGGTTAGCACCAAGGGGGGGCGCATGGGCCTAGGCCCATGGCCGGCCAAGAGTCTTGGAAAGGCTAACCGAAGGCCCAAAACCCTGAATCACTCCGAAAACTGAAAGTTTAACGCTAGCCGAAATTCCCCGATTAAGTAAACTCTACCGATTAAATTGATTTAACCCGATTTTTTACTTCTCACACTTCCGGAGTAATACATTCTTCCCCCCTTAACAAGATTCGACCCCGAATCTAAACACACTTAAGCGAAAGAACAACCACGACTAAAAACGAACAACGGTAACCACGTACCCGTTGAACAACACCGGTTAAAGTTCACGTACGCGAAACTCGAAGGCAGATCTTACTCGATGGTCAACGGCGCAAACGAAACCTCAAACTCTGGATCTCCCAAGTACCCACTCAACACGAGAACGTACAAGACGTTACGTACTCCGCGCACGGAAACGAGACAGTCCTGGCGATACGCCAACTAACAAAAATAACCCAATGTACCTTGGGCTAACCTCCCCATTGAAGTCGAACCACACAACATGCACATAGAGCACGGAACTCTTGTTCCACCTCTCCATTGAACTCTTCACTGAAAACAAGGATCACCTCCTTTAACCGGAAACATACAATCGATTTTTTTAAGCAAACTCTTTTACCGACAAAACACATCTGAATAAGAAAGATTCACGTCACAACTAGACGTTACCAAATGGGTACAGAAGAGTAAAATCCAGAAATCAGAATTTCATCACAAAAACCTTTCCACCTTCCTAGTGGCAGTTTGCGAATAAACGTCACGAAAACCAAAGGAGGAATAATTTTAAATGCCCAAATCAAAACTTCCTTTATTCTTCCTGAACCGATAAGAACCACACAAACCAAAATCGAGTCAAACTCAACTTACGAAAGACATTGGTCAACACACAAGCTCAAGCAAGAATAAAGAAAATGCTTCACTAATCAAGAAGACATCTTTTTCCTTAGTTTCACTTTTTTGGAATAAAATATCTCTCCAACCATGGAATTCGAATTCATCGCATACCACACGGTCTCAAACCTCTTAATTTAACATCCTCAAATTTAGGCTTACTCCGAAATACATCATCCACACCTTTGTGGAGAGACTCTATTGATTCCACTGAACACTCTAGACAACTCCTTCAACTGATGACATTAATTTGATGGAAGGCACCAAAACACCTCCAAAAACCCATGCAATCTCATCACCTCCAACTTTCAAGAACAACACATCAGAATCTTCAACACACCCGTTCATGAACTACATCAGAAGAGTTCTATCGACAATCATCCCACTGCTCAAAGTACTCCAGTTGTCTATCTCCTCTACACACAAATCTGTGGGCGACCAAAAGTCTAGCATGAAAATGGAAAGCCCAAATTTAACCTCCGAGACCTCTACAACGAATTTCCTCTTATAACAAATAGTGAAATCATCGGATTAAATCTCTAACATCCCCACGATTCCGACATTCTCACTCATTGACATCATCAGGAATCACTCACACAACATCGCAATACTTTCCAATTGTGTTACTCTGTAAAATTGATTAAGGTTTCCATACATTTGATAATCCCTAACATTTCCACATGAACCAAAGTTCTGGAACTACACTATACCATAGGTTCTACTTAGTCAAACATTATACGCTTTACTTGAAGTCATACATTCCATCTGAATCAACTTCCTCCAAGAGGTTCGAGTCAAAACCAACTCATCTTCTATTACTTCCCAATAGCTTGGTAGCAAAATCTCACCCCTACAATCACTTAACCACCACCAAACAAATGACAACTTACGCTTTGTAAAGCTTTACAACATAAAATGTTGATCCTTTCTCAAAAGAAAGAGACGAACAAGGACAAATTTCACCACACAGAAAATGTTGTCTCTCACGGTGAGCATGAAACCAAAAGAAATAATCTGTAATGAAGATCCGGGAAAGCGAAAGTTGAGTTCACAAATGAGGCACGCATCCTCGAAAAGGAAATAGAAAATAACCACTAATAAGAAAATGACATTGCGATTGAAACTCGACAACTCTTGAGTGAAAAGAGCAAAAAGTTTATGAACAATTCAAATAACTACAAGTTACAAAACTTGACTCAAATTCTCAAATATTCATACTGCACTCTTTCCTTTAACACTACCATTAATTCCTTGACTAACATCACTTTGCAACAACAAACAAGATAAGGTCTTTAGTCCAAACCACAAGGACTAATTAAGAACCAATAAAAATTCTTCAATACATCATATTTGTTCAGAATAATTCAACTACACACGAAACATGAGATCCAAATAATCTCAGCCACCAAACTCGAAACATTTCCAATTACAGGATTTCATGAAAAACAAGCAGATTATTCTCCTCTTAAGGGAACCAACATAATTTTTCTTTAATTGCAGCTTCACGTTGCCAACTCCAACCAAAAAATCATTTAAGATTAAATCACACAAATCTCTTAAGAAGCAACTAGACATTCCAATACCTTAATTTATTTAAAATAATTTCAGCTACCAGATGATTCATGGGCTCCAAAATATCAAGAAAGCTAAACTTGAAATATTCTCATCTGAACGGTATTAACTTCAATTCTCTCAACAACAATTAGAAAACACTTTTAAAGACCCACATGAAAGAATGAGTTGAATCCTTCTCAAAAGAAGGGGCAATTAGAAACGTTTTTCACCAACTAGGAAATCATTTACCACTCGCAACGAACACATGACCAGGAGGAAAACCAATTAAGCAAAGAACTCATTTAACATAAGTGGAGCCCACAGTTGAACGCATAAGCCTCACAAGAAGAGAATATCAAACCTTAACAGATAAGAACAAATAAGTATTCAAAATCGAAGCACTTGCATCACTGAAGAACCATTGCAACTTTGCAACATATCATTACTCGATAAACTTCATTTACCACATAAAGCCTGAACCCCCAAAAGATCATGAACACAAAACTTGAAATTTGATCATTTAGGAAATATCACCATGGGTGATGAAATTACTACGAGAATTAACCTTATTCTCACATTTTGACGATTTAACAACGTCGACAACATTCACTAGTTCCAAGAATCATCAAACTTTATTACTCCATCCTAAAACTTCCCAAAGGGAACACAAACCACGAGGTTGAAACAAATTTATTATAACAAGATTATGCTAAGCAATATCAATATCACAAGGCACGATAGCAAAGACTACTTACGAAATTAATCTACTCAACTATTGGTGTTGCTTAACACCTTCTTCAATACTCATTAACAATCGATGATGGTATTAATCATGTGTGTACATACAATTACTAATTCCATTTGCAATCACATAACCATATGTAAACATAGATTCACATTTCACCTTTGTTCGAAATCATTTCAAAACATGATTAAAGATTCACTAACATAATTTTCTATAAACAAGGTTTCACGAATCGATACACGGCACCCATCGGTCCTTTATGCAAGTTTCAACAATTTTAGCATACCAGAAATAGACAAATCTAGCTCTTACGTAAGATCTATAGGTTCTGAATGGATGTGGACAATCTTTATTTAACATACACCATGTATCAAATACAAGGACATTTCAAATTAATCAATTTCATTTTCATGGATGGTAGTTAAGAATAATTGATTTGCATCATGCTAATAACCCAAATTGGTAACTCATATCGTAACAATTTATTCGTTTAGTTATAACTTCTCATTTTAAGCATAGCAAGACATCACAAAAGGATTCTAATACCTTACTTCAGCAAAAGAGAGACTTCAAACCTCAACGCTCGAAGTAATCCAAAAGAAACGCATAAAGCCAAAGCTTTCCCATGCAAACGAACTTACAAATGGAAAACTCTCACTAACCAAGCTATCAAACGAGTAAATGAGTCATTCTTTTTTTTTCAATGAGAAAGAAGGAGCAACCATAAAAACATCAATTTTGCCAATTGACAACGACCACAAGTGGTAAAAGCAACTCAATAGTCGAAAACCAATAATTGTTTCAGAGAACCAAGAGGGATCTATTGAAAACCATAAACTATCATGAACCACAAACCCAGGAGAAATTCATCAACCACCACAGGACAAGAATTGCCAAATTCAGAAATGAAGGAAGAGAACAACTTTCTAAAGCAACTCACACTTACCACCTGAAACGATGATACTCGGGGTAACTACTCCTCTAACCACGTACTGCGAACAGTGGTGTAACCTGGTGAATCCCAGAGTAACAACCACGACCTCCACTTCTTATCATCCGATAACAACACTCTTCACCAAAATACTCAATTATGAATATATAGGATCATCTCATGACAATCATAGTATTAGTTCATAGATATTGAATATCATAGCAGATCATATATTACCAACAAGGATGATAGTACAGAAGCAATTCAACAATTGCTCAACAAAATGAAACATAATAACAGATATTGCGGAAACAATGTAATTTTCCAACCCCGCCTACTGTGCACAGTGTGTCAATTTAATAACTTAATTACCACAGACCTAAAGCCCGCACTGATACCAACTGTAACACCCTGGCTATTCGGAAGCCAAGATGCCTCCTAAATACTCTAACAATCTACACAATGCGAAAGAATATGAAACAAGTATATCAACTAAAGACAGCATTAAGATAAACAGGACATGGTGAAGGTATCCTTCCTTCACCGTCTAAGTTATTTAATACTGATCATCAATAAAGAAGGTTCACATGCAGTAATAAATCAACATCAATGTGGAGAAGGTATCCTTCCTTCACCAATTATAATTTAATTATTACAGTTCATCATTAACGAATGATTGATAGATCTAAAATTTATTCTTGAACATGAATTTGATGATGTGAACAAGTAGTGCGTGTCTACTCCCTCCCGTGTGAGCCAACATCAGGGGTTACCTAAAATAAACAAACGCAAGAGTGAGTCCACGACTCAGCAAGTACAGTAAAAGGGACATAACACACATATGAACAAGTCAACATCATAAAAGAATATGAACATACATCGAATGAAAACTTAGGAATGCATGGCCTGAATGAATATATTCAAGGATGGACTGCACACATACTTATACCGGTATAGCGAGTGACACACCCGTCGGTGTTCACTTAAGCCCGCACCTTAACAAAAGTGCGGGGATCCAAGTCCTATATGAAGAACGTTTCATATAGGTGTCCAAAGCTGCCCATCTTTGGAATTGATGGGTCTTACGTGCCCATCTTGGAATTGATGGGTCTTTCAATCCACTCCCGTGGACGGGACATGACAATGTCCAAATCTGCCCACATTGGAATGGTGGGACTTACAATCCACTCCCGTGGACATAACATGAATAAAAGGATGCATGATATGAACATGAACAGTGATAATACCATCTCTCAGTATATACTCCACATAATGAAAGAACATAACCAGTTCAGCATCTCGGGTAACACAATATGTCACATTATATTCATGTAAACATTCACAATCACAGCACTTAAAATCAACAAAGTACTTGCCTTCCGCGTTACGACGCGTTAGCAGGCAACGATGGCGCTCCCAAACTCGTAGCCTCGCGGCCTAAATAATTAAATAACCGAAATAAGAACAACATAGAGCCCAACATGAATTAATATTCTACAATACCCTCTTGCACACCCAAAACATAGTCATAACCCAAATCTGAAATTCCAGCAGCAACATGGAATCCCATCTGGACAGCAGCACGGTAAAGACCAAAACTAATGATCTGGGACTCCAAAAGAGATGAGCCCAGATCCTACACGAGCTTAACAAATATATCTACAACTTTGTAGTTGACGAGATAACCCAATTCGGCCAAACTAAATTGCTAACTGTCAAACGAAACAGCAGAACATAATCTGACTGAGCAAATAGAACAGCAGAGCTAAAACGTCCATAACTTTTAAACTACAACTCCGAATTGAGTGTTCTTTAACAATCTGAAAAGGTTATGAAATTATCTACATTAATCTAGTTGGGATGAAACCCTAATTCGTCCATTAACATACCCCTATTTTAAAAGACAACTTAAAAGGTAATTCTCGTCAGAATTCTGGACAGCAGATATTAAATCTATCATAACTTTTGACTCGTTCGTCGGATTTTAGTGTTCTTGGCGGCCACCGAAAGCTAAGAACAAGACCTACAATACTCCAGGAGATGAACATCTCTAATTCGGCATCTAAAACCACGAACATACTGGACAGATTTAACTTTCTACTCGCAGCAAGTCGATCTAATCAAATACGATTCCAAATCACTTCTACCAACAACCAACCAATGAGGCTCCGCATCGTTACCCTTGCTGCAACCAGGGAGTAGGTGGAAGAACCTTGGTGACGATGATCTTCCTCCTTTTCCCCTCCTTTGGCCGAAACAAACTGCTGCCCACCTTGAATCCTTGCGAACGCCGGCAGCGGGGAAACTCCGTAGATCGGTTGGGGCAACACCACTGCAGGAGGAGCAACCACAAGGGGAGGTGGGGCGGCTCCAAAGGCAGGGCGCAAAGGAGGAGAGGAGGGGAGGAGATGGCGGCCAAGAGGGAAAAAGGGGACGGGATTTCGGCCAGGGGAAAATAAAAGGGGGAGGGAGCCGGCTAGGGTTAGCACCAAGGGGGGGGGCGCATGGGCCTAGGCCCATGGCCGGCCAAGAGGCCTGGAAAGGCTAACCGAAGGCCCAAAACCCTGAATCACTCCGAAAACTGAAAGTTTAACGCTAGCCAAAATTCCCCGATTAAGTAAACTCTACCGATTAAATTGATTTAACCCGATTTTTGACTTCTCACACTTTGTAGGGGTACTGTTCACGCGACACTAATCACGCATGAACAGTGCCGCCGCCCCTCCCTTCGTCCTTTAAGTAGTGGTCGCCTCTCCTCTAGTTCCTTGGGTTTTTCTTAGATTATTCTGCCACTTTGCAGTTTCACCGTTTATCGGTTTGAGGAACCCCACATCGTGAACTTCATTCATATTCGCAATACAATTCAGATTGCATCTTCTTTGTTCTTGTGAGTTGCTTCGATTGCTTGCAGGGACAATAACCTTCGTGGTAAGGTCGATCGCGTGCGAGCGTGGTCGATAACGACAGTCGTGCGGGTGTAGCGAATTGCGAGGTGACGATCTGCTGGTCGAAAACCTCAAAGCGTCAACGTCCTCACGACGAAATCAATCGAACCTATCGGAAGATCGGGCCGCCGTAGACTCATCAGACCATTGATGCGTTCTTAGGGATGGAGACGGAGATAGTAGAGGCCATGACGAAGGCGCTTGGAAAAGGTGGTGGTGAATGCTCCGACCACCACGCCGGTAAGGAGGTTGTCGAGGATGTTCCTCCTGGTCCTCAAGGCGAGGCTGCCGTCACTGAATCAGGGCAAAAGGAGTACTTCAACTTCTACTTTGATTTCTTTGGCCCTGATTCCACCATAGGATCTTCCGCCTTTAGATCTCGTGACCGAGTCCCTCATCCCAGTAACATTCCCAACTGTAGGGAAGTTTTCGATAACGAACGTCTCGAAAAGGTTTGGTGGAATCATGTCGAGGAGATGGATGGGCTGAAAGATCTGACAAGGCTAGTCTCCATGTTTGCTCAGACGAGCATGAATGTAAGTATCTGACGATACCTATAAGTATGATTTTTTCCTCGCTTCTCATTGTCTTTCTTTTTTGCAGAAAACTTTGGAACAAATTACCACGGTTTGCGAATACAACCGACAGCTTGTTAAGCTATGACAAGAGAAAGCGGTACTCTGCGAGTAGGCAGAGAGGTGGTAAGTGACTGATACTCATAGTCATTCTATGTTTCAACCATTTATATAGTATTCGTTAAAATTGTCGTAGAAAATCTTACGACTTTGGTACTGGTCGTAGAAAGACTTATGACCAGAAGTGATCGTAGAAGGACTTACGATCACGTTGTAGTTGTAGAAGGACTTACGATATGGGGATGGTTATAGAAGAACTTACGACCACCTAATTATCGTAGGAAAACTTACAACTGTGAGGATGGTTGTAGAATAACTTACGACCATTGGCCTCTATATTCATGTCTACCCTCAACCTTTGCAGGTTCAAGAGTGACGAAAAGATCCCAACTGATTCGCTCGACTATGAACAAGCTGAGACGAAAAAGCTAAGGGAAGAAATATATAACCTTCTGAAGAAGCTTCAGGAGGCCAACTCTGCGACCCATCAGTTGTAGGAAGAAATAAACAGTACGTCCTTGAAGTTACGACTGCTTATAATTTTGATCTTTACCTTCCTAACTTCTCGTTCTTTTTCAGAAAAAGAAGTCGAAACAAGGTCTCTTCAAACCGAAGTGGGAACTCTTCATGCCGAGGTCAAAGAGAAGACTTTGGTTGTTCATGAGATTTCCCGCATTGCCAAAGATAAAGATCAAGAAATTGAGAAACTAGATTCTCAATTAGTGGGTAAGTAATCCTTTACCTGCTACTAAATTGGTTTTTTCATCTCCTAGAGTCATTACCAACCTCACTCCTTTTAGAGCGATTGGTCGAAATAAAACGACTCCACGAGTCTTCGACTTGTACCCAGGAGGAGATGAAGTTGATGAAGGTAAATCTTCAAGACAACATCTCCCTCTTGAACAATGTACTTGGTGGGCTACGTGCTGAAGAAGTCATTCTTCGTGAAGACACCATAACCGCTCACACGAGTGTCATTGGGGAGCAAGTCGGTACTTTGCAAGAGTTGGTGACCACTCTGAAGACCAACCAGACCGACTTAATAAAGGAAACGGTCAAAGGAGCTGTAAGTTATGTCTTAGCAAAACTTAAAGCTCGTGACCCCAACCTTAACCCTCATTCGATCGGCGACTTCAATTGCCTTTGAAGCGAAGCGGGCGGTGATTGAAGAAATGCAGTCAGTTGGCGAGAAGGTCGCAGAGGAGATGCAAATAGGATCTCCTTCGTCAGAGTAATCTGTAATATGAACCTGTAAAGATAAGATTTTTGTTTATATATATATATATATATATATATATATATATATATATATATATATATATATATATATATATATATATATATATATATATATATATATATATATATATATATATATATATATATATATATATATGATCTTTCTTTTTTCTTGCAAATAATCTCGTAGAGCAGTTAGTAACTCGTAAGGTAATGAATGGAAAAGATAATTAGACCAGATATATGTAATCCTTCCTTCCTTCCTTCCTTCTTCCTTTTTCCTGTAAATCATCTTGTCGAGTAGTTAGTAACTCATAAGATAATGGATGAAAAAAAACCAAGACTAAGAATTAAAGTTATTTTTATAACTTTATCCTAGTCCCCGACTATTTGCTTAGTTTATTTGAATAAACTAAGTAAATAGTGAAAAAAGGGTTTCTTAAAAAAGAGAGGTTTGTTTGACTTATAGTTTTCGATCCCGATTATCTTGCACTCGTCAAAAGAGTATAAACGAATCGACGCTACGAAGTTCCTTCTAGTGGGCAGGATCACGTGTAGAAAGGAAAGGCTTCGACTACGTGATGTTACCATCTCTGACCAGATTAATCAAATCAAGAACGGCAACTTGAGTGAAACAAACATCTAGAGAGCCTTTAAAAATTCGTTCGACCTTTCTCAATGTACTCGATAAGTTTGTCCTGGAAGCAAAAGTAGGAAATGGGACGAAGCTAGGAAGTTCCTTCTAGTGGGCAGGACCACGCGCAGAGAGGAGAAGCTTCGACTAGGTGTGTTTCTTCCTCCGACCAGTTAAAATCGATCAAGTTTACCAAAAACAATCGAACAAATCTCAAAAATGCACTCTTCTTAGAGTATTTTTCAAAATGAAGAAATAAACTAAGCTGGATAGAGTTCGCTTAAAATCCTTTGACAATGTTTTTTGAGCCTAATATCTTTGTATTGGCAGCAAAAGTGAGGAACAAGGCGATACTAGGAAATTCCTTGCTAGCGGGCAGGACCACGTGCAGAAAGGAAAGATTTCGACTAGTTGTTGTGTCCTTCCTTCGACTAGTGTAAAGAAAAATTGAGCGTAAAAAATGGTCGAATGATTAGAAAACCCTACTCAAAGGAAGCCAATAAAAATAGAGAAAACCTGATACTCTATTGTCGTGGAAGTTTATTACACATAAAATTTGTGTAACTGGTCGATGTTCCAAGAGTTTGAGAGAACTCGGCCATCTTCTGATGAGGACATTCCTAACTTGGATACAACCACGCCTACACACACAACTGATGCACAACCAGTATTACAAGGACCAATTACTCGAGCTCGTGCTCGTTAACTTAATCACTAGGTGAATTTGTTCATAGATTTATACATTACTGAGAATAGACCGCTACCTAATGCAAGTGATTTAATTGTGCTTAGGAACATGGGAAAGGATCAAGAAGAGGTATGTGGAGTCATGGACAAGCATAGAAGGCATAATGGAGGTCATCACATCACTTTGGGTCCGAGTCAAGCAAGAGTTCGAGTTGGGCTCGTTCTAGATTCGAGTTCGGACTACTGCGATAGCACTAAGTTCAAACGGCCATAACTTCTTCATACGTACTCCGTTTGAGACGTTCTTGGACTTCATTGAAAGCTTCTCAAGTCTACTTTCCGATAGATCCAACCTTAGCTTCAAATTCCAGCCGAGCCGACCACAATCAACAAAACAATCTACGTCTGTTTTTTAGCCCGAGTCAAAAGGGTGCTACGCCACCTCCTCTTGGGCCCATGGGCCTTGTAACTCTAGGGGCATGCGTCCACTTTCCTGGCCGCCACCCCTGGTCATCTTCCCATATAGGAGCCGCTGCCTCCTTTTGCTAGAACTCGGATTTCGTTGAGTTTAGGTTTAGCCATTGTGCAAACTTCTGTTCTTCAATTGTGTCAGACGACCACCTGTCAAGACAGCCTTCGGGATCCCACATTTGTTTTTCAATACCATCTACACTATAGTTCCTATTTGCAATATCATATTGCCTATATTTTATTCTTGCTACTTCTTCGATTGCTTTCTCTTGATTGTTTGCTTGTACCGGAATCCTAGATCTGTGTCCATTAGTCTATTGGTGAAGTGATATTGTAACACCAGTTACTAAATTGAGATCATTAAGACCAGTAGAGTACTGTATGGCCAAGTTTGCAATAGAGTGTGAGATGCAAACTATTTGATTCTTCAAAATTGTATTGAGGGTAGGATTTTTCTGTTTCAGCTACAAGGAGCGTTTCTTGGCTGCATTGCCACCTTCTCGCCGGGCAAGCACTGACTTCGGTCAACCAGTGTTTACTGCAGCAGCATTCTATTTATGTGCAAAGAGGCATAAGGTGCTAGCAGACTCAATAGTAATGTTTTATTTGCATTTTTGCAATTGTATAAATGATTTGCCTCTTGTAGTACTGAAGCTTTCCCCATTTTTCTTGCAGCTCAAAGTTGACAAACTGAAGCTGATAAACCTATGTGGTACATCTAGCTCTGAATTTACAACGGTAATAGACTTGAATCCTCTCATCTTTGCGTGTGCATTGTTTGTGCCTGCAAGAGTGTGTACGGATGCACATGTTTGGATTGGTGCTCTGGATCATCCCATTTTGACTGTTAATTGTGCTGATTGCATTCAACATCCATGGGAGACCTTTGCTTTGATGTTTTTGGGATAGCCAAGGAGAAGTATCCAAAATCCATAAAAGGGAATAGAGGTATCTGCGCTATCGTGCTCTATCTCTGATGCATTCATTGGTCATATTCATGAATTACTCATTCATTATACATGTGGCAATTGGTATGGAGTTTGTAGTATGCCAGAATTTTTTTATAGTACACTCATACAATTTGTAATTGTTGTTACAGAACTTCTGGATGTTTTGCCTAGCAAAAGGAGACATGAGGATGATAGTGATTTATCTGGTGAATCCTCAGGGGATGACCAAGATGAGCTAGATGTATGTACCCACTTAGTGTTGATTACATGCAGAGTATTGATCACGTTTTTCCTTTTGAAATGCTTGACATAAAGCTATAGAAAAGAAATTAAGCAAAGCTGCCTTTTATTTTCTAGCTTTTGGTAAGTAAAAAAGGCTACCGCTATGCTGCTTGGTACTTGAATAAACTAGAAGACACTAATGAAACAAGATGGTGCTTATTTATTGCCACAAGGAAAAAACAGTAGCAATATGTGCCTTGCTTAATGAAAAATGGTTTCGAAGAGTCCCTTTTGTTAGGACTTGTTCCTCTAAAGTTAAACCAACAGGCAATGTTTTTGTATATTCAAACAATTTTACTTGTTGCAATTCTCACGATTTTTTTTTTGTTGCAAGCTGAACAAGCCAACATGGCCAGCAGATGCATTTTAGTAGTCCCGTAAATATGTCTTGATCTTCACATAACGCAGGTTGCAATCTTTTTATGTAAGAATCCAGCTACAACTGTACAAGAATGGCTGTTTAACTTAATGGAATTATGGAAGTTTCACCAAATAAAGTCGCATTTACATACTGAATGGCTTAAAAGAATCAAGACAAAAACATCATGTTACCATGAACAGTGATTCGATTGGCATTGACGTGTAGAGAGTAGAGTACTTTTCTTCAGTTTGAAGAAAATCATGATTGTTGGCTCAATTTGTGAAGCTACCTAATATCATGCAACTAGTCCTTGTAGCTTCTAATTTGTCGGACATGTAGCTCCATTAACATGTTCCTGATGAATATGTGCATTCTTTTGTATAATTATTGTGACTGCTGCCTGACTCTTCTAATGACAGCTACCAACTTACAAAAGGCACAAGAAGATGGAAAAACAAGTGTACGATCAGTGGAAGTCATCAGTTCTCTCCTCCAACAAGCATTCCAAACCAGGTTTTGACTTTGGGATGCTCTACACCCGTCTAATTAGTGACTCTTATCCACATGGTCGATGTGCTTATATCGCTCTCTTTCGTCGCAGATCCTACTAAGCCCAGGAAGCAAGCTGAGCTTAACTTGAAGAGGAAGCCTTCAGAGATCGCCTTGGAAGTATCATCATCAGCCAACTAAATTAATCTGAATTCTCATCGCAAGAATGGATTGCTGAGACTGAAAGTGCTCTGGCATCATAGAAGTTCCTTCTGGATGCAGAAAGGACACCTCTGTTTCCCTTCTTTTTGATTTGTTTTAAGATGCTGACATAATACTACACATGGAAATTGTTACCAGGCAGCATTCGTGTGTAAATGATGACATGTTTATTTGTACATGACTACATGAGGAATGTCTCATTTACACACGTTTATTTGTACATGAGGAATGTCTCTTGAATCGTTCATCTTCATGCTGCATCTGTTCCTTGACGTCATGTTGCCACGGCGTTAGGTACTCCGTATTCAAGTGCTCGGAGACTAGACACAAATATCTCTTCAACTGCCAAGATATTTGAGCTGTTTGGATTGGAGAGTGCAAACTAATATGCTTCTTGCATACCCAAGTGCCCGTTTCGTTTGTCATCTAATGCAGACTATTTGCCATGAACCGTCCCTCATGCTGTTTGGATCTGTAGTAATATTTTAGATGCTAACATGATGCCATCTATGAAAAATTTAGTATTTGGCATTCATGTGTTAATGGTCACATGCTTTGTTTTTTAAGATGAGGAATGCCCCTTGAACCGTCCATCTTCATGTTGTCATCAGTCATCACACGCACCCTGTTCCTTGACGCCACGGCGTTAGGTATTCTGTAGCCAAGTGCTGGGCGGCGAGGCAATAATATGAATATCTCTTCGACTCAGTTATGTGTGTCGTTTTAGATTGAAAAGTGTGAACTAAATGTTTCTGATATCATAAGCTTTGAGGAGTGCATGCTGCGTTACTTGCTGTCGTCATCCAATGTAGACACCACTATCCTCTTTACCCTAAGTAGCATTTTATTAGTTGCTGAATTTGTAATTGTCCAGTGCTAACTAATCAGTACGATGGTGCTGCTGTCTTGTGCTTGCTACGCAACGCCCGTCGTTTCGCCGAACCGTGGGCCAGGAGGCCGCGCTGGCCCACACGACGGTGGAAAAGTTCAAGGGTACAACGGGGTGGGTGGGGGTGGGATATGTGGCCGGAGGCTAGGTAGGACAAAGGGCAAGGGGCACGAGGCCGGAGGCTGCCAGGCACGAGCAAACCCGTGGAAGGATTCAGGTTGGAACTGATAAAACTATGTGCTTATCTTATTTGATGAACCCAAACTCCTCTAGTCCTCTTATAGCTTGAATTGCAAATATAATCCATAGCATAATCAGCTTGGATTGCAAAGTACGAGTCATCGTAAAATCTTTATTGTTTAAATATCTTTTGGTTTGGCTATCGATGATATGGATTGACGACAACGAAAATCAGATGTTCAAAACCTTATTATGTACTTAAAAGCAAAGACACATACAGCATCCTTCTTTATATATAATCAAAGTTGGCACACTTGCACACAATTTTGATTCTGTTTTAGCTATGGAAAAATATGGTTGGCACATGAGGGGGAGTGATTGTGATTGTGATTGTGATTGTTCCCAAGAGCAGTGAGAATTGATCTGAATGTTTAGTTTTCGATCGAACGTGAAGATTACTCTTAACACCAATGTGCACCGTATATGCCCTCTCCAAGAGCATGGGCCGGTGCCACCCATGCCTCCCCGCGCGTCCCCATCCCAGTAGGAGTGAAAACAGATCGGATAGTTTCCGACCGATCCGGATGGAAACGGATTCGGATTGTCTTTGATCGGATTTTTCTCGGATAATTCTTGGATCGGAAACGAATCCATTTTTTTTTTCGGAAACGAATACGGTAAGCATGCTATCGGCAGATACGAATACGAATACGGATTATCCGGATAAGATGAAGGAAGGATATCCGGATTTCAGCCCAAAAGAGAAAAAGAGATTTTAATTGATTTCTGAATTTCAGAAAATGCAATAAATCAAATAGCCTTTTAGAAAATAGCAAATAGAGCTAAAAAATTCTAAAAAAATCATAGAAACTCCTTGAATTATTTTGAACTTAATAAAATTAATTTCAACTTAAAGTTGGTTTTTATTTTTGCACATAAATTATTTTTTATTTCTGAAAAATGGTAAAACCCTCTTTAAGATCCAGAAAATTCAAGAAATTAATTAGTTTTTTCACTTTAAATCCAATAAAATTCTAGAAAACTCAATAAATATTATTTTTGACATTAAAAACTAGAAAATTAAATAATTGACTTTATTTTATTATTATTTCTTTTTAAAACTCTTTTAAATATAAACAAAATCTAATAAAATAATAGCTTTATTAGTTTTATTTTTGGTAACATACTTTGGGATGTCACAATCATTTGCGTATAGATTAACCATCCTAACCTGATCGATGTTAGTGTGAATTAAGTTTTATGTATGTGATGAACTAAGTATGAATGCGTGATGATTTATGACTTTGTGAGTTATAACTTATGAGCTAAATATGGTAAACTAAGTGTTATTTTTGTGATGAACTAGTTAATGCAGCTTGCTAATGCTAATCTTATGTGTGGTTGCTGAAAATATGAACAATTCATGAATATTTGCATCAAATAAACTAGTCATATGTTTTTATTAATTTCTGGCATACAATTAAAGGGGTTTCCATGTTCCGAAAAATATTCACGACCATATTTGTTTCGATTCGTATTCGCTCTATATTCATATTCGATATTATTCATATCTGTATTCGTATCCGACGTATTCGTATTCGAATCCGAGAAAAAAAAATATGAAAACAAATATAGCAGAGCCATTATCCAACCGTATTCGATCCGATTTTACCCCTACATCCCATATCCCACACCCCGTAGTACCCCTGAACTTACATCCCATATCCCACCCCGTAGTACCCCTGAGCTTTTCCACCGTCGTGTGGGCCAGCGCGGCCTCCTGGGCCCACGGTTCGACGAAACGACGGGCGTCGCGTGGCACTGCAAAGGGGCCTCCCATTGTTTTCCTTGTGAGAGAGGAGCACGATAAGTAGAAGAAGAAACCCTCGAATCAGACCACCACCTCTTACTCTCATCAGCCATCGATCCTTGTCCGCTTCAATTCGAGCGATTGTTGTAGAGGTTGGGGGTTCGTTCTTCCATGGATTTTTCTTCCGTGATGTTCTTTCGGTGCTGGATTGGGGTGTGGGGAACTAATAGGGTTTCCTGATTTACGACTGCAGGGGAGACGTATTGGATCGAGTTTCTTGGTCAGCATGGTGCCCAGGGACAGGGTAAATGTTGCTGGCGCCGCCTCCTTCGGCACCACCGAGAGGCTCGTCCAAGGGTGAGTAATTTGGGTCTGCATATAAGTTTTTCTTGAAGAGGAACAAGAAAATTGTAACATTCTGAGCTGGTTCTTTATGGATAAGAGTTCGGTAGGTTTCGATCAAAGTGAATCATATAGCATCTGTGTTAAGTTTGTTTCAAGACAAATGTAGGCAAAATACTGATATCGATATCTTGAAACTCATATGATGTGTACTTTGCCCCTAACTTTAGAGGAACAAAAAATATGGAGGTTTACCTAAAAGAATTACCTTTTAGGAAATTGTTTATCCATTTAACGCATTGTGTATGTGTTGTGATAGTGGATAAGGGCTATTGGGTTAGGCTTCTTGTATTCTTGGGGCATCACAAATTTAATAGACGCAATCATGTTAGCCACCATAGCTTCTGATTCAGTGATCTTCTCCAGTTATCCTACTTCATCTTGAACTGGTCCTAAAGGAAATTGATCCAAACTGTTCTAAAATCACATGACTGGATTCTATCGCTGATGTTTGAACATTATGCAGGCCTATATTGAACAAGAAGTGTGAAAAGAAGGTTCCAAAGAAAATCCATAAATTCGAGAGGGAGAAACTTAATCGGGACAAGCAGAATGACCTCTTTACTGAGCTGGGAACCATGCTAGGTATGCATTTCTTACAAATTTGCAAGCTGCAACAACATGATTTCAGGTTGCATTACAGAATTTGAAATTTTCTGTGCTTATTTTATCATACTTTTTACATCACTCATTCCAGTCCAATAGGTAGAGCTCTTTGGAGATCCAAATCCTAGGTTAATTTCAGAATAGAGCAACATTAAAAATGCAACAGTTGGCAGGGATTTAGCTTGTATTTACATGGTCATCTGGCACAATGACCTAACTTCTACCCTTGACAATGTAAGACAAAATTTACAGTGAGTACAAGTATCTTATCAGTATGACCATGTGTCTATGATTAGCTGTCTCAATTCTAAAACTGCATTATTACAAATGTGCATTTATATTTCCCTAAGCAGTGCACAACATCTCTTTTCAGAACCAGATAGGCAGAACAATGGGAAGGCATGTGTACTGGGCGACACTACACGAATACTAAAAGATTTACTTTCACAAGTGGAATCTCTTCGAAAGGAGAATAGCGCACTGAGGAATGAATCTCATTATGTAAGCTCCTTTGATCTGCTGCAAAGTACTAGTTAAATTATTTCCATTCCTTTGATTAATTTGATGATCTGTAGCTAGTATATCATGGATATGAAAATGTTAGTACATTTATTATTGTGCTAAGAGTTTATTAGAATAGGTGCCCAATTCCATGGGCTATTAAATTCATGCTAGTAGCATCATTTCAGAATAAGTTGGCAATTAATTTATGCCAGTATCATTATTCAGAAAATATTTCATCCTTACCACTGATTCAGTATCCTACTTTCCTCATGCTACAAAACAGGTTGCATTGGAGAGAAATGAACTGCGTGATGATAACAGTATGCTTCGCAATGAAATATTGGAGCTCCAGAACGAGCTTAGGATGTGGCTGGAAGGCAACCCTATTTGGAACCAGGGCACTACAAGATCAGCTCTCACAGTACATCATCCCACGAGTAGAGTGTTCCTAATACAGCATTCAGCACATTTACCAGTCATCACTGCGACGGTACTTCCTCCGCAGCAACCATTAGTCATTGAGCAATGCTATGCTGCCCCACCGCGAGAGCTACAACTCTTCCCAGAAGCTGCATCCACTGAAGACACTAAACTGTCACAAGACCAGGAAATTTCCAATAATGTGACACGTCCCCAGGCAAGGTGCCCAACACCAATGGGGACGTTGCCTGTAAACCGATTTCCAACCCTTCCAAGAATGGGAGACGAGCAACAATGTAGCAGTGGCACTACTGGAGCTAGCGAGGAAGATGGCCTAGACAGGGCTTAAGTACATAATGAGAAACCTGCTTCACGATTTGAAAATTTTCTTAGTTTCAAGTTTTAACTTTACAAGTGTAGTAGTGAATGTGCAACAGAAACCTGTGCGGCTGTTCCTGTAAAAATACCATTCCAATCCGTATCTCTGAATCTTAGTCTTAACTGGTTAAATAGGTGGCATACACGCTAAATCTTCTGTACGGTATCTCTGTACATGTATGGATCGCTCTCAACAAAATTAGTCCACATGATGATGCCATTGTTAGTTACCTATACAGAAGTATATTTCCGCATTGACAATCCCACCTTGAGATCAGTGGGTGGTTGCTTCAATTCAGCAGGTTAAACCGCTAGATATCTTGGCAAGGCACTTCTTTGTAGCTGCAGCCTGCTTCTTTCTTGTCCACGACCATTTTCTTCCCTTTTGAGTTCTGAATCCCTAATCTGTGCTATCTCATCCCATCGGCCTTTCAATGCATATGCGTTTGACAGGAGAATGATGTCTGACGGATGGTAATCGCTCATGCCGTCCAATTGTGCCTGTACCATCCTCCCCATCTCGACATTGCCATGGACTCTGCAGGCCGCAAGCAAAGTTCTCCACGCGGACCACGCCATAGCATCCCCATGGGACGATAGGCTTCTTATGAGCTCATAAGCTTCTTCCAAACGCCCCACCCTACCCAGAAGATCGATGATGCAACCATAGTGTTCAGGGTTAGGAGATAAGCCATATTGCCGGACCATGCTCTCGAGGAACTTCTTCCCTTCCAACACCAACCCGCCATGGCTACAAGCATTCAGCACCGCAAGAAAGGTAACCTCGTTAGGATCCACACCGTCATCTTCCATTGCGCAAAATAGGGATATCGCAGCATCTGACTGCCCATTAACCCCGAAACCCATGATCACTACAGTCCATGCCTTCACATCCCTATCTTAAATTGCATCAAAAACTGCAACTGCCTCATTGGGGCACCCACACTTGAAGAACATATCCATGAGCGCTGTCCCAAGTGCAGTGTCAAGCTCAAGTGCTGCCTCCTGTGCAAGCACAAGCTCATGCACTCGTCGACCAACCAGCAATGCTCCAGATGATGCGCACACGTACAACAACACCCCCACAAGAGTCCCTGCACTTGGTCTTACTCCATCCTGCCTCATCTTCTCCACCAAATCCATTGCCTCCTTGACACGCCCCATCTTTGCGGAGCCATCCACCATACAATTATACAGCACCAAATCCCTCCTCGCCGCCTCATCAAATACCTTCCTTGCACACTCAACACCTCCCTCCCTGACATATATCCCCACCATTGCTGCAGCCACCTTCACATCCCTGTAGAACCCTGCCTTGACGCAGAATCCGTGCACCGACTCCCCTCGCTACCCACACCCAACCACGGTGACCACTGCCGTCGCACTGACATCCACGCCGCAGCACCTCATCGCACTAAACATCTCCACCAATGTACCCACCTCCGCGGCCCTGACATAACCGCCCCCTTCACCGTGTTCCACGACACTACGTCCCTCTCCAGCATTTCATCGAACATCCTCCGCCCGTCCCCCTTGTCCCCGCAGCAGCAGTAGAAGTGGCACAGGACGTTCCCCAGGCTCACCACACCCAAGAACCCGTACTGCACCACGAGCAAGTGGACCTGCCTGCCGAGCGACGCGGCGGCGGCGGGGTTCTTAGTGCAGAGCGCGACGATTCACTGAAAGACAGATAACCCGACAATTTCGGTCGATTCAGTTCGGTTCGGTAAATTGGTTTCGGTAAAATTATGCCCACCCCTAGCCGTAGTTATTATACAAAGACCATCCAGCGGAAAAGGTAAGAGAGAGAGAGAACAAGAGGCTGAATTCAAGTGTATTAACTGCCCCATTGAGTCAAAAGCCCATCTCAATCCAGCCTGACTTTATTCAATCCTTAAATAAGTAAACGAGGTAGGAGCTACAAAGCCCGGCCCAGTTAATCGAACTAGGGTTTAATCCCCTTATAAAAGGCTCTTCTTCCTCAAGTGCCGAAGTGCGCCTCCTCCACCACCGATTTTTTTTTTATTAATTAATCTTTTTTATTTTTATTTTAAAGTTAACCTCCCACGAACTTTATTTTCAATTCTGTAACCTCTTTGATCACGTCATCACTCGTAGCGTGACCAAATAGCACTGTCACGTCAGTCCGTATCTGGGCAAGCTCTTATCACGCCATCACTCATGGCGTGACAGTGTTGTTTGGTCACGCTACTGGTAGTGGCGTGACAAAAAGTGCATTTTAGGGGACTTATCCTACGGCGTAACAACGTTGTTTTGTCACACCACGGATGATGACGTGATCAAAAATGTCAGAATTGGAAATAAAATTTGCAGAAGTTAACTTTGAAATAATTTTTTTTAAAAAGATTAATTAATAAAAAAAGTTCTCCACCACCACCCTCCTCTCCACACCTCCTCCTGCGGCGGCCAGTTCGACGACCCACGACACCCTGTCGCGGCGGCAGCCATGGTGCACGTCAGTATCTACCGCAACTGTAAGCTCCCCGTCCCACCCCATTGCATCGTAATGTGTTGCGTTGTGAGAACCGTAGCTCTCTAGATGGATCCAAATCGGTGCTGTTATTTTTCATGAGGTAGCTTCTGACGTGTTCTGTTCTGGAAAATAGAAATGCTTAGCCTTCGTTCTCAGTGCTGGTTTTTGCCTGGATGAGCTAGACGCGTAGTACTTGGTGGTGGATACGATTTTTAGATACGTCAACTAGTAGCAAGTTGGGTTCTAAAACGAGAGAGTTCGGCTATGTTCTGGTTCCTCAAGCGCTAAGCTTGAGCCAACTCGGTTTTGTGAGTTGATTGCGCAAACACCCAGATCAAATAGCATGGGATCAGACCTCCAACTCTCCAATACATATGCTTTAGTGCTGTCTTTTGATCAGTCAAGTAATGGGTAGAGACTGTAGAGTTGCCTTTGGAAAATACGCCCCACCCTGAAGTTTTTTATGGTGTAGTGTGATGTTGATGTGAAAATAATTAGCTATAGCTGTGATTTAAAGGCTCAGTGTGATGTTGACGTGAAAATAATTAGCTATATAGCTGTGATTTAAAGACTAGAATCTCTCTCCGTCGCTTGACCTTTTGGTGTTCAAGCCATGCGTTTCTGGCAACATATTTCACCCTGTTATGTTTTATTTCATTGCTAATTTTTTCAGTGCGACAAATAGCTTATGATGCTGACATGTTGTAGATGGGAAGACTTTCAAGAAGCCAAGGCGTCCATATGAGAAGGAGCGTCTCGACGCTGAGCTGAAGCTGGTTGGTGAGTACGGCCTGCGGTGCAAGCGTGAGCTGTGGCGCGTGCAGTATGCCCTGAGCCGTATCCGAAATGCCGCGAGGGAGCTGCTCACCCTGGATGAGAAGAACCCCCGCCGTATCAGGGTGAGGCTCTCCTCCGCCGCATGAACCGCTATGGTCTTCTCGGTGAGGGCCAGAACAAGCTCGATTACGTGCTTGCGCTCACTGTTGAGAACTTCCTCCAGCGCCGCCTACAGACCATCGTCTTCAAGAATGGCATGGCCAAGTCAATCCACCATGCTCGTGTCCTTATCAGGCAGCGCCATATCCGGTTAGTTACCCACCTTTCATCTCTCACATGCATTTCAAAACTCGCACTGCTGTACTAGTTAGTCCTATCACACAATATCACTAGGGAATCAGTAATTCAGAATTAGGCCATGTCCTATTTTGTCATTTTATAGATAACAGTTTTCTCTTAAAATTGTGATATATCATATATGGCTAGGAATGGTTGGATGCAGTTTATTAGTTTATTGGATAGTTTCAGTTTTTTCTGCTCAATTTTGTGATGCTTTTCTGCTGGTAGCTCTATACAAATTGTAAAAGGACAAGAGTGGTGCTTGTTCATTTAGGATAGGACATATGATGAGAATCCATATGCAATACTCACGACGGTCGTCTGAGACACTTAGTGTGTCATGTTGCAATCATATTTTCTCTGATGCCCCTTGCTATTATTCAACTCCGAGATTTGTTTTCGTCAACGGATCATTTTGTTTGACCCTGTTCTTTGCTGCGTCGTTGCTCATCTTGTAAGTGAATCTTTGTTTAACTTTGGGGTATAATCGTGGAAATAGTGTGCAATCTGCATTTTTGGAATATCTGTTTGAATCTATATACAATTATACATTATGGCTTTTCTCTTACATAGTTTATTTGCTAATATATCTATGTTTGAAAAGGTTGATTATGATGAAATCTTATTCGAGTGGCTGGATCATAAGCTAGGCGGTTCTCTTGCATATTAGGGTGTCATAGTCTTCTAGTTGTTTTAGATCTGTCATTTACTGTTATGTTTTAGTTTTTTTTTTTCTACGGTACAATGAAGATTTAATTTAGCTAATGTATCTCTGAGGCCGGAAGGCCAATGACTCTTTATGTCCTTTTCATTCTGAGTGCCCTATTTGGCTGCTGTTTATATTAATCTATTTCCTCATTATTTCTTTCAATGTGTGATTCTGTTATTTTCTTTATCTTCAGCTTGATAGCTTCATTTTCTTCTCCTTCCATAATGCACAGATATGTGTGGTAATTGGTTGGTTGCCCGTTGCCTTGTCTACCAGCATTTTCGTTTAGTACTTGTCATTCTGACATAAGCAAAGCTATGGTCTCCAAATTAGTTGGCCATTGGCCATTCCTGAACGAACATGTCTGGGAAACAATGGTATAATTTTTGGCTATCACTTTTCTTTATGATCTTTTATTTTTGTATTCATGTGCATATATCTTCATGAGAAAATTGCATTGTAGGTTTATGAATTTGTAAGGTTGTGCCACTTAGCCCCCTAAACTTATTTTACTTTCTCAGCCTCATGAACTTGCGAGGTTGTATCACTCAGCTCTCTAAACCTACATTTTACTTTCTTAGCCCTCTGAACTTGAGAGGTTGTGCCACTTAGCTCTCTGAACTTGCGTTGAAGCGAAGTTCGTCGAATGCGATGCTGGCGACTTCGTCCCCTCCGAGTCCGGTGGACTCGTCGCCGCCTCGTTCCGACCGTTTTCATCGTCTCCGTCATCTCACACCGACAAAAACGGATTCTTCGGACCCGGGAACGTATTGTGCTCGCGTCTTCGCCGAAGCTCCACCGTCGCAGCTTGCCGCTACCCTTGCCCTTGCCTCCGAGTCGGTCGTGAGAGAGAGAAGTACATTCCCAGTGCTAGAGTAGAAGCTACTCACCCCTGTACGAAGTCTATTTGGCCGTTTGCTAAAAAAAGGCCGAGCTGGCAAATCACCATGAGAGAGAGAAGTACTGTACTTCTCTATCTCACGACCGATTCAGAGGAGGCAAGAGTGAGGGTGGCAGCAAGACACGAGCACAGTGCGTTCCCAGGCCTAAAGTATCCGTTTTTGTCGGTGTGAGGTGACAGGGACGTTGAACATTGGACTCGGAGGGAACGAAGTCGCCGGCATCGCATTCGACGAACTTTGCTTCAACGCAAGTTCAATGAGTTAAGTGGCATAACCTCGCAAGTTCAAGGGCTGAGAAAGTAAAATGCAAGCTCAGGGAGCTAAGTAGTATAACCTCGCAAATTCAGGGGGCTGAGAAAGAAAAATACAAGTTCAGGAAGCTAAGCAGCATAACCTCATAAGTTCATAAACCTACAATGCAATTTTCTCTATCTTCATTATTAGCTTTCCTGTATGCGTAGAGCATTAAACCTCTACGTCATTTATATTGTTCTGAATAACAATTTCTTGTTTGAGTTTTTTTTTCTATAAGCAGTTATGATCCACCTTTGTAGCGTGTGTTAGTTCCACCTTTGTAGCGTGTGCTGTTGTGCCTTGTATACATGTATAAATAACTGTGATCAATACAAGTCAAGTGTGTTGAATCTATTCTCTCTTCTACATGGTATCAAATTCATGGACACTGGCGTCACCTCCCATATGGCATCGAACCCTGGTATTCTTTCCACTTTTAACCCCTCATACCGTCCTCCCGCATTGTTGTCGGCAACAACAACACTCTACCCATTGTTAACACTGGTCATACTTCCATTTCTACATCTTCCACTCCTTTACATCTACGTAATATTCTTATTTCTCCTACTCTTATCAAGAATCTTGTTTCTGTTCGTTCTTTTACTCGTGATAATTCTGTCTCGGTGGAATTTGACCCTCATGATTTTTCAATCAAGGATCTTCAAACCAAAGCGATGATTCTCCTATGCAACAGTCATGGTGATCTCTATCCACTTCTACCGCATCGCGCCTTCGATCCACCGCAAAGTCTTGACGCCTCAACTGTCCACCTTTGTTATCAGTGTCTCGGCCACCCTGGGCGGGAATCTCTAGCTTACACTTTGAAACAATTTGGATTTTTATTTAATAAGGCAAAGCCTCATTATTGTCATGCCTGCCGATTAGGAAAGCATACACGTTTGCTTTTTCCATCATCTTCTACAATTACATCCTTTTCCTTCCAATTGTTACATTGCGATGTATGGACATCACCTATGTTAAGCATTTTCGAAAATCAATACTATCTTGTCATTCTTGATGATTTTAGTCACTATGTGTGGACGTTTATGCTACGTCGCAAGTTCGAGGTTTTTCCAACTCTTCTCTCTTTCCATGCTTATGTGACCACACAATTCAAATGTCCAATTCTTTCCTTCCAAATAGACAATGGAAAAGAATTTGACAATCATGCCTCCTGTGCTTTCTTCTCTAGTAGAGGCATTATACTACGACTCTCATGTCCATATACATCTCCCCAAAACGGCAAAGCAGAGCGTATTCTTCATACACTCAATGATAGTGTTCGGTACCTTCTTTTCCATGTCGCCGTCCCATCATCATTTTGGGCTGAGGCACTAGCCACCGCTACATATCTTCTGAACCGCCGGCCTTGCAAACCACGTCGCCTTCTTACACCATATGATATTCTCTTTGGTGCACCACCGGAGTATGCTCATCTCCATATCTTTGGTTGTCTTTGATATCCAAACTTATCATCTACAGCCATTCATAAGCTTGCTCCGCGGTTTGCCGCTTGCATCTTCCTTGGTTATCCAGCAGATCACAAATGTTACCATTGTTACAATCCGGAAACACGGCGAATCATCGTGTCACGACATGTTTACTTTGGTGAGTCTACTTTTTTGTTTCAGGGACACAATTGTGCACCATCATCTAGCAAAGACGTTGAGGACAATCTAGCTGATTCGGAGCCCTACATGCATGGTGTGCATGGCTTATCACCTCGCCACGAGCCACCTGCAGCATGCTCTGAAACAACCCCCATGCAATCTGCTTCCCCAATTGCGCCTGCTTCTCCTGCTCGCGAGGCCACCACAAATGCGCTCTCTTCTCCCGCTCGCACAACTGCCTTGCAGGCCATCGCAACTGCGCCCGCTGCTGTCGCTCGCGCACCTCCCTCGCCGCCCATGCCTCCTGCGCCCGCTAACCAAAACCAACAAATCTTGCCGCATCCAATGGTGACGCATTCCAGAGCTGGCATCCACAAACCAAATCCCAAATATGAGCATGTTTCAACCACATCCATCTCTCCACTTCCTAAAACTGTGCACACTGCTCTAAAAGATCCCAACTGGCTATCTGCCATGCAAGAGGAGTACGTCGCATTGCTTGCCAACAAAACTTGGGCGTTGGTGCCTCGTCCCCGTGGTGTCCACCTTATCTCTAGCAAGTGGGTGTTCCGCCACAAGCTGCGACCAGACGGCTCGCTCGAGTGATACAAAGCAAGATGGGTGGTGCGCGGCTTCTCTCAACGGCCTGGCATCGACTTCGCCGATACCTTCAGACTTGTCATCAAGCCGGCGACGATACGCACCGTGCTCACCATTGTAGCTCAGCAGCGGTGGCCAGTCCACCAACTAGACATCAAAAATGTGTTTCTCCATGGCGATCTTCAAAAACACGTCTATTGTCAGCAGCCAGCCGGATTCGTCAACATCAAGCATCCCGATCATGTGTGTCTTCTCTCCAAGTCCCTCTACGGCCTCAAGCAGGGGCCATGGGCCTGGTACACGCGGTTCGCTAACTTCATCCAGACGATCGGTTTCCACACCACCGTCTCGGACATGTCGCTCTTTGTTTTCCGACAAGGAACCGGTTGGCATACCTGCTCCTCTACATGGACAACATCATCCTCAAGGCTTCATCGGATGCTCTCCTCCGCACCATCATCAACTGTCTCCAAACTGAGTTCTTGATGAAGGACTTGGGGCCTTTGAATTTCTTCCTTAGCATTCAGGTCACGTGGAGCAACAATAGTTTCTTGCTCTCCCAGGCGCAATATTCGGAGGATCTGCTGGAGCGGGCGTGCATGTCCAACTGCAAGCCTGTATCCACACCGGTGGACACGCGCCCAAAAGTTTCAGCCCACGACAGCGCACCTCTTTCCGACCCTTCTGAGTACCGCAGTCTCGTCGAAGCATTACAGTACTTGACGATGACCTGTCCGGATCTCGCTTACGCGGTCCAACAGGTATGTCTGCGTATGCACGACCCCCGGGACTGTCACATGGCTCTCATCAAATGCATCTTGCATTATGTTCGCGGCACGATGACACTCGGTCTGCATCTCCATGCCTCTGCCACATTGGACATCATGGCCTACTCCGACGCCGACTAGGCCGGCTGTCCCAACACGAGACGCTCCATCTCTGGATATTGCGTCTATCTCGGGGACTCTCTCGTGGCTTGGTCCTCGAAATGCCAGCCAACTGTGTCACGCTCCAGTGCGAGAAGCAGAATACAGGGCTATCGTGAATGCGATCGCCGAATGCTGCTGGCTACGTCAGCTCCTAGGAG
The DNA here is from genome assembly GCA_036346255.1 of Ampelocalamus luodianensis. Classification (NCBI taxonomy): domain Eukaryota; kingdom Viridiplantae; phylum Streptophyta; class Magnoliopsida; order Poales; family Poaceae; genus Ampelocalamus; species Ampelocalamus luodianensis. The sequence goes on from CM070623.1 coordinate 24,028,515, forward strand.
AACTTCATTGTTCTATCACAAAAGCGATGGTGATCTACTGCGACAGCGTCTCTGCTGTGTATATGATTGCTAATCCGGTTCATCACAGACGTACCAAGCACATCGAGCTGGATATACATTTCATTCGTGAAATGGTAGCACTCAGCGATCTCCGTGTTCTCCACGTCCCAACGAGTCACCAGTTCGCCGATATCATGACAAAGGGATTGCCCACGGCTGTTTTTGAGGAGTTCCGATCCAATCTCTGCATCACCGACAGCGACGCAAAGACTATAGGGGGTGTAAGCAGTTATGATCCACCTTTGTAGCGTGTGTTAGTTCCACCTTTGTAGCGTGTGCTGTTGTGCCTTGTATACATGCATAAATACCTATGATCAATACAAGTCAAGTGTGTTGAATCTATTATCTCTTCTACATTTTCTGCTCAATTTTGTTATGATTTTCTGCACGTAGCTCTATACAGTTGTAAAAGGACAAGAGTGGTGCTTGTTCATTTAGGATAGGAATGTAATACCCCAAATATTTATTTAAGTAAGAAGAAAGATTGTAGGGAGGAGAATTGAATAGTGGGAGTGATTTTAACAGAAGTTCAGGGGGATTTTTGTGTAATTCAAAAAATTTGGGCTGTGGGCTGAAAGCCCACAACACCTTAGCCCATTAGGGCAACCATCCAAGTAGAGGGGGGCAGCCACGTACTGTAGCATGCACTGTAGCAGCCCCTCCCCTCCCCATTGTGCCTCCACCTCTTGTCCCCTCCCCTTGCGCCTCCACCTCCCCTCCCCTTCGTTGCCGGCCCAGAAGAAGGAAGAAGAAGAAGAGAGAAGCGAGAGGAAGAGGGATCACGTGATGTTCATCGCGTTCGAAAGCGGTTCTTCAAGGGTAAGACCCGATCCTCTTTCGATTAGTGGATTATTTGATCTTTAGCAATGCCGGTATTTAGGTCTAACTAGAGCAGATCAGGTTGGGTGACGTTTTTTAGATGTTTAACGGTAGAATCTGATCCGGACGCCTCCTAGAGAATTGTAGGCGACATCAATACCTTTCTGTAGAGTATAAGATCACATCATTTGGACGAGCGGTTCAAAAGTTATGAATTTTGTAGGGTTGCTGTTCCGCAAATCTGCTACATTTCTGACAGTTTTTAGTAATAAGGCTTAAACTGATAGCTAAAGGAGTTTCTAGGGGGTCTCACTATAACTAAATATGTAGATAATTGTCTTATCTTTCAGGGAAGCTAAAGAACATGAAATTTAGATCATTATTCTGAAAGTTATGATGGTTTTAAGGTCGCTGTCCAGAACCCTAACGTGAAATAGTTGCTCTGTTAATCTGTTTGGTAGGGGTATTAGATGGCCGAATCAGGAAGGCTCACCAAATAGGTTCAGGTGGGGAATTTTATAAGCTTTTCAGAAAGTCTAATAATGCATCATTTGGATCTTGGATAAAAAAGTTATGGATTTTATAGTGTGACTGTCTGCTAAGGGGACAAACAACATGCTAAGATTTTAGGTGTTGGATTTGCGCTATTGAACATAGCATTTTCGTAATTACTTTTAGTTTTATCTTATCTAGTATTATTGTCTTAACGTGCTTTAATTAAATTCAGGTGGGGGATTGGTCTTGGGGGCAACGCTCTCTTCACGTCATTCGTTCTCACACTGTTGAGGCAAGTACTTGTTTGATAAATATATTATGGTGAATGATCTGGTTTGGTAGTATTGTGAGTATATGTGATATTTATGTATGCTAGAGGGTTATGGTTGTCAATAATCATGATTATTAGTGTTGTAGAAATAAGTGTTATTCATGGATGCTAGAATGTTATGAATGTCGATGAACTTGAATGATAGAAGAATGAATAAGTTTATTCATAAGTGATGTTGCTGAGAATGCATGATTATGATGATTTAAAATGTGTTCATATGCATCATGCTGATATATGGAGGACTTGGTCACGTGGTGACCAAGCATTTGTTGAGGTCCCCGTCATGAATATAACGGGCTTATGGTCCCCACACTAGTGGAGTGTGGGCTCAGGTCCTCATACTGGTGGAGTATGGGCAATGGTCCCTGTGCAGGATGACACAGACATGGGTATGCATCGACGGATGCATACTCTGCATTACCAGTAAAATGCAAATGATAAAGAGAAAGAGAAAGTGCATTTGAGCATCTTGCATAGCATGAGCATATGACACGTTTGTAATAGAGATTGTGGATGGATGTTGATGATTACAGTTGTTTATGCTATTGTTGCCATTATTTGTACTTGCTGAGTCTTTGGACTCACTCTTGTTGTTGTTGTTGTTTTTGGTACCCTTTACAAGAACGGCATGCATGAGAGGGAATAAAAACTTAGAGTGGCTGCACAATGACACGAACCAATCACATTTGAATTGATAGAATGATTCGTTAGTATTTGATCATTTTGCTTAATAAATTCTTTATGAATTCTTCCTTACTTGGAATAAAATGGTAATAAAAATTGATTGGTGGACTATGTATGCTCTTGGATTATACTTTAGTTGTTTAGCATGCTATGGATGAAATAGTGATGATAAGCGTAATTTTGGATGTCTATTGATTATGCTGGATGCTGTAATGATTAAATATGTTATAAGTGACTGTTGGGACCTCTGGTATAGTTTACTATGCAGATGAGATTCTGTCGAAATTTAGTAGGATGCCTTTGTTTTAAATGGATACAATGTTAGTTGGTAGCACTCTAGGCTCATGTTGGGCTGGGGTGTTACAGTTGGTATCAGAGCGGGCTGTAGGTTCATGATGCCTAGATTAATTAAAAATTTGTGAATGGCTAATCAACTTAAAAGTTTGACACACTGGTACACACTAGGTGGGGTTGGGTTATTGCATTGCATCTACGTTTCCGTTATATCGCATTGATGATTGTTGATATGAATATAGTAAGATTGCTTATTAACTGATTATATGATTGTTATGTGTGAGGATAATAGATGTTGAGAGGTTGAGATTGTGGTTGTGGCCCTGGGTTTTACCAGTTTACACCACTGTTCGTAGTAAGAGATTAGTGAAGTGGTTACCTCGGATATCTTAGTACCGGCGTGATAGTGAGTATCTTAGAGAAGTTGTTCTCTTATTTGAATTTGAATTTGGTCAACTCTTGTCCAGTTGTGGTTGGTTAATTTCTTTTGGATTGTTAGTTCATTGCGGTTGATGGGTTGCTTTGAGAAAGGTGATGTGTTTTCATTGGCTTAATTTACCCTTTAAACTAGTTATTGCTTTCCCAACTGTTGAGTTAATCTTGCGGCTGGTGAACTTGATTAATTATCAAGATTGACTTTTGTATTGGAGTTTTATCTTCTTATTGGAAAATATGACCCATTTATTTCGCTGGATGATTTGGATAATGCAAATTTCCTTTTTGCAAGCCCTTTAGTATGTGAAAGATTGACTCAACGTATCTCTCTTGGGTATTTTGCGTGTTGAAGATTAATAGATCCCTTTTATGAAAGAAGATGTTAAACCCTTTAGCGATGTTTTGTCATGGTTAAGTGAGAGGTTTTAATCAGAGCAATGAATGGATATGATATGAGTTATCAAGTTGGGTCTGTAGTGTGGCGTATAATCGATCTTAACAATATCCTTGGAAGTAAATGTGATTAAATTGCTGTTGTCATAGAATAATTACATGATGACCTTGTTTAATGGTCTCACTATACATACAAGGAATCCAATATTTATTAAGAAGTGTGAGATATTGATGATTTGATCTGATCTTTAGGATTATGGAATTTGGTAAATTTATTGGATAATTTAGAGTAATGTGTTCTAATGGATTAATCTACCTATTAGTGATGGTTATGTTAAGGATGTGTTTGAACGTTGCCTTAGAGGATATTAATCCGGAATTTTTCATAAACTGGCTACTTGATGATCATACATAATTGCAAGATTGAAACATGTATATCGGATTAGAAGAATGTTGAGGTAGTACCTAGTGAACCCTGTTTTGCAGGAGATGGTATTACTAAATCTTTAATTATATTTTGCCCTAAACCTTGGGCATAAAGTGGAATGTTAACTCTGTGTTAATAAACGATTGTGTGACTGCAAATAGAAGAAGGACCCTATTTGCATACGTGATAAATACAATTGTCAATTGTTAATGATAGTTGAAGTGAGTATTGAGCAACACTAATGGTTGAGTGGATGAATGAATAAGTGGTCTCTGATAGCGTGCCTTGCGAAATTGTTATTTGATAGTATGATCGTGTTACAAGAGGTTTGTTTCAACCTTGTGGCTTGTGTTTCCTTTGGAGAGGTTTATGATGGGATAAGAGGCTATGATGATTCTCGCTAAGAGTGTATTATCTTATTATTAGTGTGATTGTCAGTAAGGGATTATGATGATAATGTTGAATATTTTGTATAAAAGAATTTGATCGCTCGCGTGATATTGATTAAATGAAAATGTTTCTAGTTTTGCATTTGTGAACTTTGGATCCCATGTTGATGTGGTAGCTGAAAGTATTTCGAGTAAGGTGACGTGTCGAAAGGTTTTGTTAGTTTCTAAGTGATTCGGGTGTTGTGGTCTTCAAATCCCTTCTTGTTGGAGTTGTCATGGTGGTGCTGTAATCAAAGAAAGTCGCTTTTGTTGTTAAAGGAAAGAGTGAAGTAGAAGAATTAAGATTAAAGTCAATTTTGTAATTTACAGTTTATTGAGGTTTGCTTGAACCTTTTGTTCTTGCTCATAAGAGTTTCCCGAATTTCAAAAGCAATGTTTTATTCTCGTTTGAGGTTTGATATCCTCTGCTTGTGGGACGTGTGCCCTCAACTATGATCTCATCTTTTGTTTTCCGAGATGATTACTATTTGACAATTTTTCCTTGATCTTGTATCTACTGTAAGTGGTAACGATCTCCTATATGCTAAAAAAATTATTTCTATTTGCCTCTTCTTCTAAGAAAGGGTTAACCGATTTGTGTTGCAAAGTCTTTTCGGATTTGTAATGGCAACTAGATAGTGGTGGTCTAGTAGATGATTTTGTGAACCTTTAGGGGTCAAGTTGTTTGAGAGGCATTGAGTAACTTGATTTATTAGATTAATCCTTGGAGAGGGTTCGATTTAAATAGAATGTTTGTCTTTGGAGCTAACTGATTACGTTGTTGCAACTAGTAGAACCTATAAAGAGATGTGGTCCAGATCTTTTGTTCATTTTGACAGAATATTAGAATTAGAAAGTATGAAAATCTTGACCAAATTTATTAGAGTATCGCAATTGGGTACTCGGTAAGATTGTGTAGAAGAATTATGATGGTGTAGCTTAATGAGAGTAGGAGTGTGAAAAAATTCTAATCATCATGTTAATTAATGGGATAGTAGGGATTGTTGAGCTATTGTCAAGCATGACTCGGCCTCAGTGAGTAACCCTATGGGAGTTAGATTATCTCTAAGGATGTCTTGGTCAAAGAATATATTTATTTATTGACATTAGTGATTGAGTATGTTTGAATCTTGGTCAATTAGTGAGGATATTGCGAATGGGTATATTGTGATCGTGTAGCTAAAAATTGATTGGTGTGGTTTAGTGAAGGTCCAAGATTGGTGAAATGAAACGCCTTGGGCGGTCACTTGGTTAATGAGGAACATTGATATTAATGACTGAGGTTATTGTTGAGCTGTGTGAAAAGCTAGTAAAAGAATTTCAGGATTTCCTATCAATCATACCAGAAATTCATTATAGGAGACTTGGAGGTTAAATTCGGGCTTTGCCTTTCTATGCTAGGACCTGGCGGCCCAATATTATGTGTAGAAGAAGAAGAACAAAAGTGGATTCTGAATAGTGTTGATCATTGATAGAATCCTTCGGGTGTAGTAAATGAGTTTGTGCGCTGAGAATTTCAAGTTGATTATCTTTAAGAGAATGAGGTGATGTGGTTGTGGGTGAAAAATATTTATTGAGGTGTTGGGAACCAGTTGTCAAAAAATAATTCCTTTGGTATAGGAGTGGACTACATAATCCTTTTGTGGGTTAATAGAGTCCCTCTAGATAAGTGTGGTTGTTCTTTCGGTTTGAGGATCATTTTGGGGTTGTCGGTTAAGAGGAAGGAGTAAGTTTGATGATTTGGAAATCCATGATTTGGGAGAATGTTTATTTCTTAAAAGGATATATGAGAAAAGAATGTTTTCTCAAGTAGAGAAATGTTCTATTGGTTCTTATTGGGGTTGGGTTTTTATGACGGAGAACACTTACAATTTGAGTTGACTTTATGTCGGCAAGGCGGTTCTTTTCGGTTCAGAAAATAAAAGAAGTGTTTAATTTGGGTATTCGAATGATTTCTCTTTTGACTTATGTGGTGTTTATTCGTAAACTGCCTAGTTGAAATGTGAAAAGATTTTCATGATGAATCTTCGATTTTGGACTTGAGTGTTTTGGAGGAAAGTTGGTTAAGAGTGGGTGGCATTGTGAATCTTTTGTTTTCTGCTGAGTTCTGATTATTAAAGTTTGTTTAAAATATGTTGTGTTGCGTGTCCCTACTTAACGAAGGTTCTCCTTATTAGGATGAAGATGTCGACTGAGAGCTAGAACAAGAGTTACATATGTTTTTGTGCAAGTTCTGTGGTTTGGTCCCAAAGGGAATGATAGCCCAGAGTATATTTGGTTTGTTCTGGAAGTTGCGGGGATTTTGGAAGATAGCAATTCGCTAGAATTGTTTCGAGTCCTGGAGCGCGGTATATAACATTTTGTATGACCCGGTGTTGAGATAATGCTTGAGGTATTTGGAGTGTGAGGTTTCATAAGAGCCGTTGACCAGCAAGTCATACCACATTTTCGAGTCATGTCTGTTGAGTGGTTCTAGTTAGGTCGGTACGAGTGATGAGGTATAATACATCAGTTGCATCAAGGTGCGGTGGTCCCATAAGTCCGAGAGGAAAACAACTTGGGAATTTGTAACACCCCAACTCCGCATGAGCCTGGAATGCTACTATCCTAAGCTAAACCACAAAATTTCGACATAACCTCTTTGGTATACGACAATACCGGAGGTTTTTCACAATAAATCATAAAACAATAATAAAATCAGATATAAGACTTAATCATAAATTCTAATTAACCGACTAAGTTAACACATTGGCTATTCAGAAGTCAAGATGCTAACCACCAATTTAACATAAGCCATACATCATATAACTTCTCAATAACATCGATCAATCCTCAAAGATCATAAAAGAATGCCATCCAAGACTAGATTTATTTATTACAATCTGAAAGTTAACATAATAGAGTCTTTATTCATTCTTGCAATGGAACTAAGGTGAAGTGCATTATTCGAGTAGTGCATGTCTACTCCTCCCAAGATAACCTCATCGATCACCTAGAAATAGATAAACAAAGCAAGGGTGAGTCCATGACTCATAAGTACAATAATTAAAAACACATTTATCAATACGAATAGGACCTACACGGCCTCGACATTAATCATAACACAAATGAGTACTTATGATGACATGAAATGAATGCTTAAACATCAAGGGAATGGACTGCACACACACATATACCGGTATAGTCAGTGAACACCCGTCGGTGTTCACTCAAGCCCGCATCTTAACAAAATGCGGGATCCACTTCCCCGTATGAAGAACGTTTCATACGGGTGTCCAACATTGCCCATATTGGAATTAATGGGTCTTACTCAACCATCCTCGAATTGATGGTCTCCTCATCCACTCCCGTGGGCGGCAAAAGATAATGAATGCATGAAGCAACTTAATGAGTATAACATTACCATCATTTCTATTCATGAAACCAACATAGAAACAAAACATGGATATTTCACTTCATACTACACAAGAGTTATCACAAGACGCACATATCAACAACCACAATGCACAAACGTTTAGATCAACAATGTACTTGCCTTCGCGTTGAGACGCGTTAGTCGGAAGCGATGGCGTTCCTAAACTCGAAGCTCGCCGCCTAACCAATGAAATAAAATCAATAAGAACACCAAAATACCCAATTCTACTAATGATACCATATGATACGGGAAAGGTCCGATCTTCTCGGTGAGGAACCGTGGATAGTTGATGCGCAGTAGACGATGTCGCTAGTGAACACTCGCGCCAATGCACGAACCCTCAACTCTTGGAATACGCCCAAAACACACCGGGTAGTTGTTCGTCGCGAGACCACGAACGCATTTAACGCCAAGTCCCCAATTCCCAATGGAACGACGGCTTGACCTCGGATTGCGAAACAAAACAATGGATCGCCTAATTCTCTCTCAAAGTCCTCGCATGAACTCGTGTCGAAAGAACAAGCAATAGCTATGTTTCAATCTTATGCATAAACTGGTCTACCTCTATGGTGCGGCCATGGGGGTTTATATAGCCTCCCACGCAAGCACAAAACTCGGATGAACAATGGCGAAAGTGCTACAGATAATCCGAGTCCGACACTGTTCATTGCTACAGATCTCGAGCCCGACATCGTTCACGTGAACAAGAATCCGATTCAAAAACGTCCTACTTTAATTTGGAAATTTAAACTAGTCTCCTCTCGGTTTCCCTTGTATTGTGAGCTTTCCTTCTCTTAGCTTGCGAATTTGTTCGATGCACTTGATGCTTCTTTTTATGCCAATGTAACCCTTGTTGCCATGTCACCATATGTCTTTCTTGACCGCCCGCGTGAGCTAGGTTTTATCCTCGAGAGCACGTTCCTCTCGTTGGCCACATGGGTTTCTTCTCCTTGTTGGCCGCATGTGTTTCTCCTCCATGAATTTGTTCCCGCCTCCCTCTCCTCCCTCTCGGTTCCAAAGTCTTTAAATTTGTCAAACCTGAGAATGCACCAAGTATTGCTTTAGGTAGTAACCAATTCTCATTGACAACAAAAGGAAATTCATTAAGAAACAAATGCACCTGTTGTTTGAGAAGTTTAGCTCCTACTTCACGAATAACCTCATAAGTAGTAGGGATATCCTCATCAACTAATCAACGCTATACACCGCTTCCCCGAAGACTCTAGTCGATAATACAAAACTTAAACTGAAATCAACAATTTCTGTCATAACTTAATTCTGGACAGCGGCACGGTAATTGACATATCTTAAGATCTGGAAGTCGAAAAGAGGTGAACCCAATTTCTGTAGCTTCTTAACTGACTAATCTACAATACTCTAGTTGAGGTGATAAACCAATTTGGCCAATTTAATGGGTTAAAAATTGCTTGAACTTTCAGTACAGAAACTGTCTACAGAATGAACATCAGAAATAAAAAGATCATAACTTTCATTAGGTAACTCCAAATTGAACGTTCTTTACCAATCTGAAAATGTCATCGAATCCTCTACAATAACCTAGTTGGGTGAACTTTCAGTTTCGACCAATTTCCCTTTCAAAATTTAGGAAATAACCAGACAGTTTATTCTCGTCAGATTTCTGGCAGCAGGTACTAAAACATCCATAACTTTTGACTCGGACCTCGGAATCAAGTGAACTTGGTGGCCACTGAAACTTAAGAACGAGGCCTAGATATCTCTAGGAGACAAAACCTTCAGATTCTGCCTAAAAACAACCGAAACAATCCCTCCAACATACAGGACAGAATCAGTCTTTACACGCAGCGAGTCTGCCTAGACAATTATGAATCCAAATCGCTTCTACCAACAAACAAAACAATGAGACTCGGCATCGTTACCCTTGCTGCAACCAGGGAGTAGGTAGACGAATCACGGAGAAGACGATCTCCCTCCTTCTCACCTCTTTTGCCCCAAACAAGCTGCTGTCCTCCTCAACTCCTTGCGCAACCGGCAGCGGGAGAAGGTCCGAAGGCCGGTTGGGGAGGCAAACCAGCAGGGACCAGCACCCGGGGAGGTTGGGGGCGACTCCTAGGGGCAGGGGTGCGAGGGGGAAGAGAGGAGGAAGGGAGGGGGCGGCGGCCAAAGGGGAAGATGGGGGTTCGCCAAGGGGAAGGAAAAGGGGGCTGGTTAGGGTTTAGAGGGGAGGCGCATGGGCCTAAGCCCATGGCCGCCAAGGGTTGGAAAGGCTACCCAGAGGCCCACGACCTAAACAACTCCAAAACCGAGAGTTTTAAGCTTTCCGGAGTTCCCCGATTAATTTCTTTCTTTCCCGAAGAAAAACAGGGTATGACAGAATTGGAGTCTCGTATGTGCGAGCAATATCCAGAATTGTTCACAGCAGGTGTGGTATTGTTGGTAAATTCCAGCTGTAATTGTTCTTTGGTGTAGAGCGTGGTTAGAATTCGGAGTCGAATTCCATTTAAGGGGGGTAGACTGTAATACCATAAATATTTATTTGAGAAGAAAGATTGTAGGGAGGAGAATTGAATAGTGGGAGTGGTTTTAACAGAAGTTCGGGGGATTTTTGCGTAATTAAAAATTTGGGCTGTGGGTTGAAAGCCCACAACACCTTGGCCCATTAGGGCAACCATCCAATTAGAGGGGGGCAGCCACGTACTGTAGCATGCACTGTAGCGCGGCCACTGTAGCAGCCCCTCCCCTCCCCATTGTGCCTCCACCTCCTTTCTCCTCCCCTTGCGCCTCCACCTCCCCTCCCCTTCGTGGCCGGCCAAGAAGAAGGAAGAAGAAGAAGAGAGAAGGGAGAGGAAGAGGGATCACGCGGTGTTCGTCGCGTTTGACGGTGGTTCTTCAAGGGTAAGACCCAATCCCTTCCGATTAGTAGATTATTTGATCTTTAGCAATGTCGGTATTTAGGTCTGACTAGAGCAGATCGGGTTGGGCGACATTTTTGAGATGTTTAACGGCAGAATCTGATCAAGACGCCTCCTAGAGAATTGTAGGCGACGTCTATAAATTTCTGTATAGTACAATATTGCGTCGTTTGGACGAGCAGTTCAAAAGTTATGGATTTCGTAGCGCTGCTGTTCCGCAAATCTGCTACGTTTCTAACAGTTTTTAGTAATTAGGCTTAAACTGATAGCTAAAGGAGTTTCTGGGGGGTCTCACTATAACAAAATATGTAGATAATTGTCTTAGATTTCAGGGAAGCTAAAGAATAGGAAATTTGGGTCATTATTCTGAAAGTTATGATGGTTTTAAGGTCGCCATCCAGAACCCTGATGTGAAATAGTTGCTCTGTTAATCTGTTTGGTAAGGGCAATAGATGGCCGAATCAGGAAGTCTCACCAAATAGGTTCAGGTGGGGAATTTGATAAGCTTTTCATAAAGTCTAAGAACGCATCATTTGGATCTTGGATAAAAAATGTATGGATTTTATAGTGTGATTGTCTCATAAGGGGACAAACAACAGGCTAAGATTTGGGAGTTGGGTTTGCGCTATTGAACGTAGTGTTTTCATAATTACTTTTAGTTTTCTCTTATCCAGTATTATTGTCTTAGCGTGCTTTAATTAAATTCAGGTGCGGGATTGGTCCTAGAGGCAACGCCCTCTTCACATCCTTTGTTCTCGCACGATTGAGGCAAATACTTGTTTGATAAATATATTATGGTGAATGATCTGGTTTGCTAGTATTGTGAGTATATGTGATATTTATGTATGCTAGAGGGTTATGGTTGTCAATGATCATGATTATTAGTGTTTTGGAAATAAGTGTTATTCATGGATGCTTGAATGTTATGAATGTCGATGAATTTGAATGATAGAAGAATGAATTAGTTTATTCATAAGTGATGTTGCTGAGAATGCATGATTATGATGATTTAATATTTGTTCATATGCATCATGCTGATATATAGAGGACTTGGTTATGTGGTGACTAAGCATTTGTTGAGGTTCCCATCATGAATATGACGAGCTTATTTGTTGAGGCCCCCGTCATGAATATGACAAGCTTATGGTCCCCACACTAGTAGAGTGTGGGCTCAGGTCCCATACTGGTGGAGTATGGGCAATAATCCCTGTGCAGGATGGAATAGGTATGGGTATGCATCGACGGATGCATACTCTGCATTACCAGTAAAATGCAAAAGATAAAGAGAAAGATAAAGTGCATTTGAGCATCTTGCATAGCATGAGCATATGGCACGTTTGTAATAGAGATTATGGATGGATGTTGATGATTACAATTGTTTATGCTATTGTTTCCATTATTTGTACTTGCTGAGTCTTTGGACTCACTCTTGTTGTTGTTGTTGTTGTGTTTTCAGGTACCCTTTACAAGAACGACATGCATAGGAGGGAATAAAAACTTAGAGTGGCTGCACAATGGCACAAACTAATCACATTTGATTTTTTTTATGAAACCCAGTAGGAGAAACTCCTACTGCAAAATATATTAAAAAACCAACAGTACAAAGAAAGAAAATTTAAACAGGACAGAGGGAGCGGGGGAGAAAAGGGGAGCAAAAAGAAGGGAGAGAAAGGAGGAAGAACTAGCGAAAATTGTGCAGCCAATCCAAAAATAACGGTTTGAAAGGTGGCCTGGCGCGTTGAATGAGCAACGTAAATTCAGCTGTGAAAACTGCTCGCCAGCCTGACAGGCTAGGTTCCTGTTTCTTGAAGATCCTGTTGTTTCTTATGATCCAAATCGCCCAAGATGATAGCACAATGATTTCCATGGAGATACTTTGATTATGCAAGTTGTTGAGATGAAGAAGTGCTTGATGAGTGGTTGATAGACTAGCATGCTGAGGGCAGACAAGATCCCAACAAAGTTGTGAAAACAGGCAATTCCAGAAGAGGTGTTGTGTGGTTTCTTCTGCACCCTGGTCACATAAGATGCAATTAAAATCCTCAAGTGGGCACTTCTTACGCTTAAGAAGGTTTGTGGTGTCGAGTCTGTCTTTGAGCAGCAGCTAGAAAAAACTTTGTGTCGTCTTTGACATTTACAAGCCCATAGCCAATTGTAATAGTCCAGCATCTCGCTGGTGCCCAAAATATGCTTGTAGGTTTTAGTTGATGAGTAGTGCGTTGAATTCCAAATGTAGTGCCAAGTATCTTCCTGATCAGTGAGCTCCAATTCTTGCATATTCTGTTGCATCTGTTGGAATTGCGAGAACGCTTGAGTTGATAACGAAAGATGGAATAGGGAGGCCATCGAATCTCTTTGTAATGCAGCCGCTACAGAAAGAGTTTCAGACTTAGTGAACGAAAACAATTCCGGGTACTTTTGGTAAAGAAGATTGTCATTCCACAAGTCCTTCCAGAAGTATGCTGATCTTCCATTCCCTACCGAGCAGGTTACGAGTCCCTTGAATTGAGGCAACATGTTGAGAATGCCATGCCACCAAAAATATCCTCTACGCCTATTGCTTGATGGTAGTTGGTTATGGTAATGTGCTTCCCAGATCAGCCTCACCCAGGGCAAATTAGCATGATTGAAGAATTTATGCAGATTTCTTAGGATTAACGCCTGATTTTGCATCCCAAAATGTAATACTCCTAATCCCCCTTGTTTTTTTTGGTTTATAGACTTCTTTCCAGGCGACCAGCGATTTTCCTCGAACATCAGTTGGAGAGCTTCTCCAGAGGCAGTTCCTGCGAATTCTGTGAATCTGTTTGAGGACTCTAGTAGGCAGTTTGAGTAGGCACATATAGAAAGTTGGTAGCTATGAGAAGACCGCGTTGACCAGTGTTAGTCTACCTCCAATGGAGAGGAAGGTTGCACAGCTGGCAAGCCTTCTATCGACTTTCTGAGTGAGTGGGAGGAAGTCTGAGAACTTTGGTTTTGACGTTCCAAGGGGGAGTCCCAAATTGGTGAACGGAAGAGAGCCCAATTGACAACCAAATGTAAGAGCAAGGATTTCCACCTTGTCCATGCAGACGTTAATAGGGATCATGGATGATTTTTGAAAATTGACCTTGAGTCCAGTGGAGTCCACAAAAGTGTTAAGAATTCCTTTGAGGAAGAAAAGTTGTTTCGCGCAGGCCTGCACTATAATGAGCATATCATCTGCGTATTGGACCACCGGGAAGTCCAAGCAAGCTTGGAAATTCACCGGGGGAGTCATAAGACCTTGGCTCATAGCTCATTAAGCAAAATTTTGCTGCAGATCTGCTGCCAAAACAAATAGAAGTGGGGATAGTGGGTCTCCTATCTGACGCCCCTTTTGCAATGAAGTAGTTTCCCCGGCACTCCATTGAGTAAGATTGAAGAAGTTCCAGTTTTGAGAATGTCACGAATCCAAGCCATCTATTTAGGTCCAAACCCCTTATGCTGCAAGATTGCTAAAATAGTCGTGTGCTCAACCTTGTCGAAGGCCTTTTCAAAGTCCAATTTTAGGATTATGATTTCCTTTTTTGAGGAGTGGCATAGATGTAGATATTCAAAGGCCCAGGCAAGGCAATCTTGGATTGTACGTGATTTTAGGAATTCATATTGATTTGCATGGACTAATTCCAAAATATTCTGCTGCAAACGATTAGCCAATAACTTTGTTAGGATCTTAAAGGAGGTGTTGAGTAATGAAATCGTCCTGTAATCATTAACCCCCATGGGACAGTCCTTCTTTGGTATGAGAGCAATTAGGGCAGAGTTAATGGTTTGTAAGTTTAGGTCATTCCTGTGAAAAGCATCATAGAGTTCGTAGAAGTCATGTCTTATGATGCTCCAACAATTTTTGAAAAATTGTCCGTTGAAACCATCTGGTCCTAGCGACTTATCCGGAGGCAGTACCTTGACGACCTCATCCACCTTATGGTGCGAAAAATGTTCATCCATCCATTCCAGCTGCTGATGCGGTAGGATGATTTCTGCGAGGTTGAAATGTAAATGAGGTGCTGAGGAAGTACCTAATCGTTCCTTGTAAGCCTCCCAAATAAGGTTTGCTTTGTCTTGATGACTATTGGCTTCATTACCGGATGCATCTCGGAGGACTGAAATGTAGTTTGAGCGATAACGGATGGTAGCTCTAGCATGGAAAAACTTGGTATTTTCGTCCCCCAGCTTTGCCTAGTTTATAGCTCCTCTTTGTTTCCAGTAAATATGCTGCCGTTTTAAAAGATGACTTAGATGGCCTTTTAATAAATCCCTGGCATTCCATTCCTGAGTGGAGAGAGCTCTGAATTCTTCTAGAGTGTCCAGAAATAAGATAACCTCATTAGTGTTGGTTATGGCTGTCCGCAGATTTGATGTCTGTTTTGACCAGCTTCTGAGTGCGCGCCTAAGGTTTTTGAATTTTTGATTAATCCGTCTGCCCGGGTCAGTGGCGCGTACTGTTTGATGCCAAATATGATTTACCAGGTTTCCGAATTCATTGTGTTCCAACCAGTGATTCTCAAATCTGAAGATGTTGGATCTAGGAATGGAAGAGTTGATCTGAATCACACAGGGCACATGGTCTGAGATAGATTTGGCCAGAGGTGAGACTAAAGTGTTCGGGTAATGCGTAGTCCAGCTGTTGGAGGTAAAATTCCAATCTAGTTTTTCCAGGAGAGGATCTCCTTGCATGTTGCTCCAGGTGAAGGTTCTACCTTTTAATGGCAGTTCGACTAGACCGAGATAGCTGATGGCAGCATTGAATTGAAGCATGTCACTGATATTTCCACCCGGCTTGTTTCTGTCCGTGGGTGCTCGGAAAAAATTAAAGTCCCCCACAAAAAGATAGTCAAGGTTGGGTTGCATGTTAAAGTTGGCGAACCATTCGAGAAATCTCCCTTTAGAGTCAGCTCTGGGCGGGACGTAGATGTTTATAAGAGTCCAAGATTGGCCCGAGTGTACCGAAGTGAAATCAATAGAGATGGAGAACTCATTCTTAATCGTGTTGCTCCCTGTGAACATGGAATCGGTCCAAGCTATGAGAAGCCCCCCTGAAGCCCAGAGGAGGGAAGGAACTCGAACTTGTTGAAACGAGTTGGACAAAAGTTAGCAAGAAACGCCTTCTCCAGATTGTCTTTTAGTTTCCTGACAACACAATATGTGGCTTTTACTTTCTACAATCTTGTTGCGAATATCCCTCCATTTCTTGTCAGAGTTAAGACCTCTGACGTTCCAAGATAGAATTTTCCTTTGTCTAGTCATCTTGAACCGGAAGCATCGTACCTTGAGGCCAGCATAAGCAAGTTACACTGGCAGAGTACAAAGAAGTTCCAAACAGACCCAAAAGAGTTACAGTACTAAGACAAAAACAGCCAGGTAATGTTCCCAAAGGTCTAAAACCTATAAAAGTAGACACTAAATCAAAAGTAATGCTGCAGATAGCTCCCACACAAGTGCTTCTGCAACATGTACCCCCACTTCTCTTAGAGCTAGTTGTTCTTGTCATTTTGAGCATGTTGGGCCTCCTCCTTCCTATCTTTGAGAGGAGTTTTGTTGAGTTTTGTATCATTGACATCCTCCGGTGGCATTTTGCAGTAGTCTAAACATAGATTCTTGATAATCTTGGTTGAAAGCAAGGGCGGGGTCACTTCTTGTAGCAGGGGTTGCTTGTTAATGCCAGGCTTACGCATGTAACCATCTTTAAGCGCCTTAATCCTTGTGCTTCTACACACTTCTGTCTCTACCAGAGAGATAGCCCTTTTCGGTGTTTTTGTTTTGTGGCGCTCCTCCGAACTAGTGCCAAGTGAAGTTAAAGGAAACCCCCTTACTGGAGAGGTAGGAAAGCTCATAGAATCAAATGTGGTATTAGGTCCCCCTTCTTCATTTGCTGTAGAAGTTTGTTGCCTTGAGGAGGACTTCAGATTCTTCTTCTTCAATTTTGGATCCTATGGAGTCGTTGGGCATCTGTCCGGTATGGCAAATGGTTTGCACCTCCCTTGGTTTTCCGAAGATTGTGAGATGAATTCCCATGCCTGACGATAGAATGTCTTTTGCCACTGTGAATCTTTCTGGTGACAAGAGTAGCGAAGAGAAAAAATCAGCCCAATTGGAAGGGATGTTCACCACCGACTGCAGAGTTGTGTCAACCTTTGGAGAGGGGTTTTGAGCCCAAGTCTGTGATTCCAAAGATGTGCAGATGGTGGTAGCATAATTAGCCTTGTGCGCGTGAGAGGCATGTAGCTCCCAGTGAGGGACCAACGCTATCCCAAGCTGCAAATCAAGGTTTACCTGTCCCTGCCCTAAAGGCGGCAAGTTGACTCCTTCTAGCTGGATTGGTAGATTGAGGTCCGAGATTGGCATCGTTGAGGGGTTAAGTTGCCCAATGTGCTCAGAGCAGTTAACCGAATGTGAAGAAGAGGCCACAGAGGGCGCCTGATCCGAGAGCTCCAGGCTGTCTTGAACAGGCTGAGGTAAAACAATTTGTGCCAAAGGTACCAAGGGGTCCAACTGATCCCCTTCAAGTAGGGGTTGTGCTTCCAGTTCCTGAGGCGGCCAGGGGTTCCAGTTGTTAGCATTTTGCACATGCTGCTCGTGCTGCGGGGCCTGCTGATTAGGCGCTCCTTGGGCATCACCTTGCATCTCAGCGGCAACATTGATTTGGTTATCCAAACCCAGTTCCTTTGGCGGTTGGTTCCAGGGTTGTTGTGGCGGTGGATGTGGATTACCGCCATCTTCAGGTGGTTCATCTTCATCCGGGGGTCCTTCGCCCAGAATGTTTTGTGCGATGATTTCACAGGGCATCGTCCAAGATTCACTTTGAAAGTCATCACCATCCGTGATCTGGATACTTTTATGTACCAGATTTAGGTCAATGACTCTGGCTTTTATAATAATGCGAGAAAGGTTGGTTAGGTCTTTCTCCCAAACCAGCAATCGCCCAAAGTTGTTAATGGCTTGCTGGATGTAGGTTATGTTCCAAAAGTCCAAGGGAACCCCACTAGCATAATCCAGCATTCTCTGTTGAAGTTTAAACCTTTCCAGTTGATGCCCTCATTGTGCTTTATGAAGGAAATGTGAACATCTTCAAAAACATGCGGGCTAGCTTGTATCATCGCTTCTCGAGCATGAACACTATTGAACCTCACATAGGCCGTGCCAAATGGACATGGTTGGATACCACGAATGTGGAGTCTCTCCGATGCCTATCAGAAATTCGGAGAGAATCTCTTCGACATTAGGAAATGGTACCTAACCTGGCGGCATAGGATTGATGGTCGCAATGGCCCAGTCTTCTTTGTTGGCGGGTGCCCGACCACAGATCACCTGTGCCCGACTGTGTATTCCCTCCACATGTTGAAGATCAAACCCTCGAGGAAGGAAAGGTACGAAATCCCCTTCAAAGTTTGCCATTGGGTCAAAAGGGATGATCGCCCAATCTTTGGCAGTTGGAGAGGGGAACCGAGGGGAGCGCTGGGAGGCGAGGTAGATGAAGCGGCATGGCTGGTTTGTCTCGGGGGAACCGAAGCTTGCTGCGGAAGCCCAAGTAAATATCTTCCAAGTTCCCGGAGAGAAGTGAAGATCGGTACAGGTGGCGCGTTCGAAAAATCTCAGCCGTTCCTCGGAACCAAGTGTTGCACATCTGTCCTGCCCATTCCCAGTCTCTAACTACAGATGAGAAGATCGGCGTAGGAATGAAACCAGGTTTGGAAAATAGGTCTTTGCAATTTTTTGCCACATGCCCCAATGCCCTGCAAGTGTGACAACGGATGGCATTTCGGCAGCTCCATCTAGAGTGGCCAGACAAGAGACAGCGGATGCATCATTGGCCTCGGCTGGTCGCGGCTTGAGGAAGAAAGAAGGCAGAATTCTGAAGTCTGGTCAAAGATGGCTGGCTATGGGATACATTGGCTTTCGAACCGAAAATAAATCGGGAGCCCTTTTGGACTGACTTCTTTGGATCCCTTGAAGAGTTCTGTTGCGAGGAACTAATCTGTAAATGAACATTCCTGATGTTTCTCAAAGGAACTGAATTAGCACCCGTGCAGTGTGAGAACGCCTTCATAGAGCCTAACTGCACCACCTCCGCATAGGATTTCTTTCTCCTTTGAATCGTAGTCCACTCCTTGTTTTGCTCCTCAGTCCATTGATGGAATTCTTTCTGCCAATTAGCTCCACCATTGCCCCAAAGGTGGAAGTAGATAGCAAATTCCTTACATCGATAACTTTTGAGGTTGTAGATAAACAACCCAACATCTTTGGATGCGACCGAGAACTTAAAGCCTGAGGAGTAAAGTTTGGTTACCTTGAAGTCACCAGCATTGCCACCAAGGCAGGATTGAAGAGCAACGCTAACTAGATCCTCTTCCAGGCGAAATCTTGCTCTGCCAAAGGAGGCAACTAGAACGAATTCCTTTAGGCCACAACCCGGCCAAAACACCACTGGTGAGCCAAATCTACTCCAGATCTGTTTTTGAAGCGACAAACCTGGGTTGAAATCAAGCCCCAAGGTCCTCATGTTGAGAAAGGGGGGCAAGCCGAGGTGATTAGTCCGCGGGTGCCGGAGCGGCACCGGCGAGAGGAGCGTCGGGGGGAGTGCTAGTCGCCCATGAAATCGCCAGAGCTTTTTCAAACAGGTGAGGTGGGTTCTCCCTTCTTGCTCTACATACCGTTATGTTACTCGATAAAATTGATCAATAATCACATTTGAATTGATAGGATGATTCTTTAGTAGTTGATCATTTTGCTTAATAAATTCTTTATGAATTCTTCCTTGCTTGGAATAAAATGGTAATAAAAATTGATTGGTGGACTATGGATGCTCTTGGATTATACTTTAGTTGTTTAGCATGCTATGGATGAAATAGTGATGATAAGAGTAATTTCGGATGTCTGTTGATTATGCTGGATGTTGTAATGATTAAATATATTACAAGTGACTGTTGGGAGCTCCGATATGGTTTACTATACAGAGGAGGTTCTGCCAAAATTTAGTAGGACGCATTTGTTTTAAATGGATACAATGTTAGTTGGTAGTACTCTAGGCTCATGTTGGACTGGGGTGTTACAAGGACATATGATGAGAATCCATATGCAGTACTCACGACGGTCGTCTGAGACACTTAGTGTGTCATGTTGCAATCATATTTTCTCTAATGCCCCTTGCTATTATTCAACTCCGAGATTTGTTATCTTGAATGGATCATTTTGTTTGACCCTATTCTTTGCTGCGTCGTTGCTCATCTTGTAAGTGGATCTTTGTTTAACTTTGGGTTGTAATCCTGGAAATAGTGTGCAATCTGCTTTTTTGGAATATCTGTTTAAATCTATATACAGTTATACGTTATGGCTTCTCTCTTACATAGTTTATTTGCTAATATATCTATGTTTGAAACGGTTGATTATGTTGAAATCTTATTCGAGTGGCTGGATCATAAGTTAGGCGGTTCTTTTGCATATTAGGGTGTCATACTCTTTAAGTTGTTTTACATCAGTTGGCCATTGGCCATTCCTGAATGAACATGTCTGGGAAACAATGGTCTAATTTTCGGCTATCACTTTTCTTTATGATCTTTTATTTCTGTATTCATGTGCATATATCTTCATGAGAAAATTGCATTATAGGTCCCTGAACTTGCGAGGTTATACTACTTAGCTCTCTAAACTTAGATTTTACTTTCTCAGTCCCCTGAACTTGCGAGGTCGTATCACTTAGCTCTCTGAACTTATATTTTACTTTCTCAGCCATCTGAACTTGCGAGGTTGTACTATTTAGCTCCCTGAACTTGCGTTGAAGCAAAGTTCGTCAGATGCGATGCCAGCGACTTCATCCCCTCCGAGTCCGGTGGACTTGTCGCTGCCCCCATTCCGGTCGTGTTCATCGTCTCCATCACCTCACGCTGCATTCTTGGGGCTCGGGAACGTACTGTGCTCGTGTCTTCTCTAGAGCTCCACTGTCAGAGCTACGTGGCATAACCTCGAAAGTTCAGGAGGCTGTGAAAATAAAATACAAGTTCAGGGAGCTAAGTGGCACAACCTCGCAAGTTTAGGGACCTACAATGCAATTTTCTCTATCTTCATTATTAGCTTTCCTGTATGCGCAAAGCATTAAACCTCTATGTCATTTATATTGTTCTGAAGTTCTGAACAACAATTTCTTGTTTTAGTTTATTTTACATTAATCATACTTGATACAATCCTTGTACAAGCTGGGTTGATGCGCCCGGCCTGAAGATGAGTTGTTAACTTTTATTATTTGTGATGCATGATAAATGTGAGGCAGCCTGTATTAATAGTAACACTATTGGTTTAATTTTGCTATTTAACAATCAGCACTTGGCATTTCTTACTTCTGTCTTTGTCCTTTGATCTAACTCTTGTATGTGTTCCACTTTCACAGGGTGGGAAGGCAGCTCGTCAACATTCCTTCTTTCATGGTGAGGGTTGACTCCGAGAAGCACATCGACTTCTCTCTCACCAGTCCGCTGGGTGGTGGCCCTGATGGAAGAGTGAAGAGAAGGAACCAGAAGAAGGCCTCAGGTGGTGACGTACGGCGGCGAAGGTGAGGAGGAGGAAGAGTAAAGGCTCAGCCTTGCCTCATAGGACTTTTAACAGGAATTGGTTGAAACATGGATTTATTGAACTTAGAAAAACTTTGGTGGGGCAGTGGGAGAGTTTTGTTGTCCTAAATTCAGAATCCAGCTTTGGGAGACAATTTTGCTTCGTTGCTTGTCGCTAGGTGAACATGTGAATTCAGTGACACCCATGCTTAATTTCAAGCCTTGTGGCATTTCTTGAACTTTATCAAAATGTATGTCGGTATCGATGCCTACTCGCAGTGTCGTTTGTTTTTAGTTTCTATTTTTCTGTTCAAGTTCTGACAAATCGAATTGCTCGTTCATTGTACGTTGTTCACTATAGCTTTGGAACTTGGAAGAGAGTTTCATGGTCACGGGGCAGAAGGGAGTGAAGAATGAAACTATTCCCTTAGCAATCCAATAGGCGGACAATGTATAATCCATTGTCTTTCTTTGTTCCTAAATATGGTGGTGCATGGCTTCTCACCACCGAGTACCGTGTAACTGTAGGACGGTAGGAAACCCCTTTGGAGAAATGATACGGGGATGCCCGATCTTCACGACGTAGGGTCTATGATAACTTTGGATCCGTGCAACCTGACGAACTGATGGCGCCAACCACTGTCAAAATAGCAACCTGCGACAAAAGAATTCGCCCAACCACACGCTCATGATCCTGTCTACCTGACCACTCAAAGTAGACGTGTCGTTGCTCCTGCAAAGCACAAGGATTCACAAGAACGACGGAACGACACAACAGATTGGAACTCCCTATTCTAGTGGGGGCAATATTGCTCAAACCCTAGAATCAAGAATATATTGATATCTGAAAAAAAAAATACCGTCCCCTTTTACATGGAGGCGCAGCCTCGCTTTAAATAGCTGGCCAACCGTGCGCACATAAAGTTGGTTCCGTCAAACGAAAGGAAACGGACTCAAAGTCCTGTTCGGGTCGGTTGGTGGAAGTCGAATACATGGCCGAAGCATGCAGCCCACACATTCTGATTTGGTAGCTCAAATAAAAAAAATAGAAACTATGATGTCCTTACTTGTGTATGCATGCACATTTAATACTTTCCTTGCTTTTCTTCTGAGCAAGTCACGTATCATATGCATGAGAGCAAGTCACGTAATACACATGCATGCATGCATGTAGACCTTGTGTCTTTCTTTATCTTGCCAATACTTTATTTCTTTCCTTTGTTGCATGCTGTCCTTGTTGCATGCACAGCATTCATACATGCATGAGCCATTAAATGGCAGTATGTGCATGCATCCTCTTCTTGGCCCTTTGTATCTCAGTTCTTCCGCATCTTCGGCTGGGCACGTACTATTAGACAACAAATAATCTTCTCGGGTACTAAAGTCTCCTCACGCGTAAACCTGAGAACAATTAAAATACTAGCATTAGGTAGTAACCAGTTCTCATGTAAATATAAATCAAATTCAATTAGGAGCGAGTTCACCTGTTGATTAATCTTTTTAGCTCGTGCTCGTGTAATCGGTCCAATCGGCGGGATGTCCTCATCATCCTCCCCTCTTGAAAAGGAGTCGTCCTCGACTCTGATTCTTCCGGTCCAAAGAACGGTGACAAATCAGCAACATTTAATGTAGAACTCACAGCATAATCATCACCCGGAAGCTCTATCTTATATGCATTGTCATTGATCTTCTCAAGTACTCTGAATGGATCATCTCCTCGAGGCATCAACTTGGACTTACGCTTGTTCGGAAAGCATTCTTTGCGTAGATGCACCCAAACCAAGTCATCTGGTTCAAATAACATCTTCTTTCTTAACTTGTTCGCCTTCTCAGCATAGTAGCGCGTCTTCTTTTCAATTTCTTCTTTAGTCTTGACATGAATTTGCTTCACATATTCAACACGCTTTGACGCCTCCATATTAGCATGTTCGTGTAGCTGCAGTGGCAGCAAATCAAGTGGCGTAATTGGTTTAAAACCATACACCACCTCGAACGGGCACAATTGAGTAGTAGAATGTATCGCCCTGTTGTACGCAAACTCCACATGTGGCAAACAATCTTCCCACTCTTTTATATTCTTCTTGATCATCGTTCGTAGTAGCATTGAAAGTGTTCGATTCACCACCTCCGTTTGTCCATCCGTTTGTGGGTGACAAGTTGTAGAGAATAACAACTTTGTCCCAAGCTTGCCCCACAAAGTCTTCCAAAAGTAGTTCATGAACTTGACGTCACGATCTGAAACAATCGTCTTTGGCATGCCATGCAATCTTACAATTTCCCTGAAAAATAAGTCAGCTACATGCGACGCATCGTCGCTTTTGTGACAGGGAATAAAATGTGCCATTTGTAACACCCCAGCTCGTCATGAGCCAGGAATGCTACTAAACAAACTCTAGTAACTCTAAAGTAGGCAATCCTAATAAATTTCGGCAGAACCTCCCTTGTAAAGTTAATTACACGGAGGTTCCAACACACAGTTTAATCAAATAATAATTAAAACTTTCATCCAAAGACATCAAAAGATAGACAATGATATGCTAGGAATCCAACAAAACTAGAGAGTCATGAAGAACCACTACTCATCATTATTACATCAATCCATTGCAAAAGACATAATGTAGTATTCTAAAATCAACTTCGTTCTGAAGAACATTCAACTTTATTTAGTTCATGTGGTGTGTGAGTGACTAGCAGTCTACTTCCCCCCATGCATGTCATTCTTGGCTCGGGTACCTAAAACAACAATAAAAGCAAGAGTGAGTCCACAGACTCAGCAAGTACATGACGAAACTATAACATCAACATACATATAAATAAGATCAACATCAAACATCTCATATGCAAATGCAATACTCAAGGAACCTTTAACTTTAACTTTCTGTGTGTATTACACCGGTAATGCAGAGTATGCGACCGCCGCCGCATACCCATGCCTGTGCACGCACGCACAGGGACCAATTGCCCGTTACTCCGCAAGTAACGGGGACCTCAAGCCCACACTCCACGAGTGAGGGGATCTCGGGCCCGTCACATTCATGACGGGAATCTCAAAGGAAAACACACTTGGTCACCACATGACCAAGCCTCAATATGATTTCAATATGCACATGCTCTTCATTTAATCATCATCAAATTACCAAAAGACAACAACACTTAACCATAGTAAAGCATGAACATCATTTGAGCAATAACCATACTTAAGCATTCATCAAGTATACCATCTTGCTATGCAACCATATATCAAATAACACACAATATAGCCAATCATCCAAACAACAATGCACTTGCCTCAACCGTGCGAAGGTGGATGTCGGGAATAAGGTACTGCTCCTGGAGCCAAACCCACACCTGGACATACAATTGAGACAAGCTAAGGCTACCATAGAGGTCTAATAACAAAACCATAAACACAAAATGAGTACATCATCCACTAAACGCAATCCCCAGTTCTAATGCTGGCTGTCAGATTTCTTTTCCAGAGAACAGCCCCTTTTGAAAAAACATAACTAAATGTAAAGAAATCCAAATGGAGTGATCTTGGACAATCTGAAAAGGTTATTGAATTCCCCTTCTAAACCTAGTTGGTGAGGTTCTCTGATTCGGCCATCCACTAGTCCTACCAATCCATTCAATCAGAGTAAACATTTCACGTCGGTTTTCTGGACAGCGACAAAGAAACTACCATAACTTTCTCTACGTTCGTCCGAATTTAGTGATCTTTAGTTTTCCTGAAAGCTAAGAGGATTAGCCTCGTTTTTCGTTATGGTGAGACTCTCTGGAAATCCCTCTAACTACGGGATTAAATCAGGTTAAACCAAACTGTCTGTTCATCTTCCTCCCAGAAACACAGTCACACCACTAAATTCATAACTATTGCTACCGAAGTCGGAATGACCTGATTCTTATCGGAAACAAAAGATAACTGCGATATCTACGACTTTCTAGGAGATGCCCAAACCCAATTCTGCATTTAACCTACCCAAAAACGTCGATCTTTACCACTGCAGAACACCGATCTATTGACAACCGAAAATAAAACAACTAGAAATCGACCCAAAGCAATGAACGACGTGTTACCCTTGCCGAAATGAGGAAGGCACGCTGCGAGGTGACGTCCACCATGAACTCCCGATCACGATCCCTTCTTCTCCCCTTCTTCCCTTCTCTTCTCTTCTCTTCTTGGCCGCCAACCAAGGGGCTCCTTCCTCCTTTCTTGGACCAAAGAAGAATGGGGGCTTAGGGAGGGGCTTACCTTGAGGAGGGAGATGGGCGCCCATGGGGAGGGGAATAGGGTTTCGCCAGGAGGAGGAGGAAGTGGCGGCTTGGGGGAAGGAAAGGAGGAGGTGGGGTTTCGGCTAGGGTTAGGGAAAGAGGCGGCTTGGGCTGGTTTGGGCCCTCTAGGCGCCTCTCCTCTCTCTCCCACTCTAGACCATCCCCTAACAGCCTAGCTTGGGCTGAAAGCCCAAGATCCCAAATCCTTCAAATTTCTGCATTTTTATTTTAATCTCCTCTCCAGAACAAGTTTCTCTCCTATCGATAATCGGGTATTATATTTTACCCCCTTGATGTAATTCGACTCGAATTCTAACCGACTAAAAGAACACAAGAACAGAATACCACGAATTAAAATCAATGGATTAACACGCATTAGGAACAAATAAATCTCGGTACTGCTAGCGCATGCGAAATTCCAACTCCCAAGTAGCATCTCTCTCAAACTGAGGAGACCACAACGCAAAGACGTAAAACGACGTTTGTTCTATCACTCAACCCAAACTTCCTAGGTACATTCATCAGAAGAGAATGAAAGATAAGACCTTACCCGAAGGTCAACGACTTTAACGACAAAAACAAATTTTGAACTCCTCAGCTACTCACTTAGCACCAGGCATAACATACGTTGAGTACATCGCGTAAGGACCTAAGACGGTCAAAGCGATACACCAATTTACTAATTTCTGCAACTATCGAAAACATACCAAGGTACCCCTTGACTAGACTCCCCTTTAAAACGAAAACACACCACCAAGGTCCAAAACCACCACTCAGTACACGTCCGTACGTCCAATGCCGGCACATATGCCATGCCGTATGTCCACTTCAGGACCACACGCGCCATGAGCCATATATGCCCACGCCCCTGTCTCGCACGTGCTCGTGCAGCAAACGTTGATGCTCAAAATCAAACTCTTCATCTAACAAAGGTCACTTCCTTTAAACAAAGATGCACAATAGAACTGGTTCTTAAATCACTGATTCACAAAGAGAATCCAACGGAAAAATAAGAAATTCTCATTGTATCCACGCCATACTATCTCACCCCAAATGGTCAAATCCAAAATTGACAACCCATCACGAAAGCAATTCCACTTTCTAATTAGACAATTTGCAAATGAACACCACGAAAGCCAAAGACGATACAACCCGAATGCTCAATCAGATACTTCTTTTGGTTTGTCTAAATCGGAAAAAATCATACGTGCCAATATAGGGCCAACTCAAAGTGCGGAAGACATCGGTCAACAACGCAAAATTCAACAAGAATCAAGAAAACGCTTCATTGCGGAAACATCTTATTTCTCGGTTTCACTTTTAGGAATAAAATTCCCTTGAACTTTGGAATTAATTCATCACTTACCCCAAGATCTCCGACCTCTTAAATAAACATCCCTTACATTATACTCAAACAAATTACATCATCCACACTATGGTAGAGAAACTCTATTGAATCCACCGAATACTGAGGCGTATCATCCTCTCGACAAAATTGATTTGATATAAGGCACCCAAAATTTCACAACTAGGTTCCATGCAATCACATTACCTCCAATTCTTAAGGAATAACAACTCGGGATTCACATCACACCCTCTCATGTATCACATCAGAAGGGTACTATCAAAGATCACCTCACTGCTCGAAATCCACTTTTATTCTACTTCCTCTACACATAATTATTGGGCGACCAAAGTCCTAGCAAAAAAAAAATGAAGCCCAAATTAACTTCCAAGACCCCTACAATGAACTTCTCATAAAGAAGATATGGAAGACCTAAGATTGAACTCCATAAAATTCTCACAATCCAACATTCTCGTGTGTTAACATCAACAAGAAAGTATTCTCTCGACCCATTTATTTTTTTAAAAAAAAAAAGAAAAAAAAATCTAGCTCCCAGAAGGTTACTCACTGACGCTAGGTCATATCTGACAATAATCCAACAAGTTCTACTATCTCAAAAATCGCGTTAACAATCAGATTACTTCGCTAATCTTACTCTCATTCCAACACACCGTCACAACTCTTCTTCAATAATTCTAATGTTTCACTCAACATGAACAAAAGATCTCGGACCATAAATCACTATAGAGTCTATTAGTTGCAATAATGCCAACAGATCAGCCCCAAAGGCAAAACTTTCTATTTAATTCAAACCCTCTCCATGATTTACTCCAAGAAATAGATTTATCACTCAATGCGTCTCAAACGACTTGTCACCCAAAAGTCTCACAAAGTCTTTCACTTGGTCACCACCGACCAGTTGCCACTAAACACTCTATAAGGTTTTGCAACACAAATCCAATATTCCTTTCTCAAAAGAAAAACAATTGGAAGAAATTTCCAGCGTAACATCCGATTTCCATTCGCACTAAGCACAAGACTAAGGGAAGAATAATCGAATAGAAATGATCTTGGAAAAACGAAGACAAGACCACAGTTGAGAGCACAAGTCCCACAAGAACAAAATATCAAACCTTAACCAAATAAGACCAACGCATTTCTTCTGAAACTTGATGAACTCTAAAGCAGCAAATAGAAAGATTAAGCACACTTCAAATAACTGCAAGGTACAAAACTTGACTCCCACTTCAAATACTTCTAAACCTCACGTTGCCCACTCAAACTAAAGAGCCTTAGAGATCAAATCACCAGAATCACTTAGGAACCGATAGAACGTTAAATTACAACATTTTGTTTAAAATACTTTCATCTACCACATATTTCATGAGCTCCAAAAGATCACAAAAGCAAACTTGAAATACTCTTATTTAAGCAATATCACCATAGGCGTTCAAATTACTTTATTTCCAAAAGAATCATTACCACTTCGACAAATCACAATCCTTGGTAGGCAAACTTACTAACATCCGAATAACTCACTCTTAACACGAACCACCCACGTCTACTCTTCCATTATAAAAGTCCAAAAGTTCCACCTTCAGTTACATACCACTTTATCATCTCATCCTCTAATTGAGAGTATACCAAAATCTTACAACTTCACTACAATCACCTATTTACTTTTAGGGGAATGTACTATACAATTGAAAAGATTGTACCAAAACCCTTTCATCAAAACACGCTATCATCCGATGATTCCATAATCCTATAGTCATAAACCACCTATTAAATCACGCGGTTCAACCCTTAGTGATAATTAACACCCAACCGTCACACGCAACGCATCGCACCTAGCCAACTTCTCTTTGCGAATCTCAAGAATATTTACAACACATATTCAACTGTTGCTACTCATGTTTAGATGTTTGTTAATCTTACACTAAAACTTCCAGAACTGAAATTCTCCATCGATCAAAAGTCTCAACAATACTACAACCAAATTCATCTAAGAAATTTGCCAAATTCCACAATCTTAATGTTCAGACCAATACATCAGTATCTCACACTTCTTACTAAATCTCAGATTCCTAGTAGGTATAAGCATACCTTCAATCACAGTTCATCGAGAACTACTAGAATACAACATCGACTTAAACAATTTCACTTTCAAAGATACTAGTTAAGATTAATCATGCCCATGCCACTAATCCAACTTGACATCACCACCACTATCACTTATCTCGCATACTTACAAACTCTCACTTAACACAACAAATCATTTCAAAAGAGAGTTAACACTCTCTTTCTCAATGAAGAGGGTCTAAATTTCAACACTCCAACTACTCCAAAAGAAATGAGTAGAATCAAAATTTTATTCAATGAATTTTATGAAAGATACTTCCCGTATCCAAAATACCAGACAGACACCCAGGTCACCTTCATCAACCAGAAAGGTAAGACTCTTAAGAAACGAACAATCTTGTCAAAAGAAACAACATTTACCAGTCGCAAAGATAGCTCAACGATCGGCAAGACAACAATTACTTTGTAACACAAAGATGGACCAAATGTAACCAAAACACTAACATTTTGTTTTATTAAAATCTCTGAATTAACCATGACACGACATAGCCAAAAGAACTTTGATGCTTCCACTCATAAAAGAGAAGTATCAACTTCAAACTCAAATCCCGGAAAGAGTACATTGGGGCCAAAGCTTTCTCACGTTGAAAGGACAAGTAATATAAAGCTTTCATTAACCAAAGTTCCAAGCGATTAAACGAGTCGTGTTCTCCAACAAGAAGGACAGAAGTTCCAAGTAAAAGATAAATCTTATAGACCATCTATGTTTAAAAACAGCAAAACAACTCGTCATTTGAGAGAACAAAAGTTTGCTATAAGGAACCAACAAAAACCGGTGAACACTCATCAACTGAAATAACCACTGACCTGAGAATAACCATTCCAACTCAAGGAAGACAATAACCTTCCCAAAGAAACCCAAATGGTGGTGCAATCCTGGCAACCCAAGGCTACAACCACAAACTAACCCTTTCATCATCTACTATAATCATATATAACAATCGTAAAGGCAACTCATAAGTATTCATACCCATTTCACATCAGAAATGATCAAAACAATACAACAGAAACGTAAATGCAAAGCTTGACCCATCCCCAACATATTGTGCACAGTGTGTCAATTTAACAATTCATTTACCACGGACCTAATGCCCGCTCTGATACCAACTGTAACACCCCAGCTCGTCATGAGCCTGGAATGCTACTAAACAAACTCTAGTAACTCTAAAGTAGACAATCCTAATAAATTTCGGCAGAACCTCCCTTGTAAAGTTAATTACACGGAGGTTCCAACACACAGTTTAATCAAATAATAATTAAAACTTTCATCCAAAGACATCAAAAGATAGACAATGATATGCTAGGAATCCAACAAAACTAGAGAGTCATGAAGAACCACTACTCATCATTATTACATCAATCCATTGCAAAAGACATAATGTAGTATTCTAAAATCAACTTCGTTCTGAAGAACATTCAACTTTATTTAGTTCATGTGGTGTGTGAGTGACTAGCGTCTACTTCCCCATGCATGTCATTCTTGGCTCGGGTACCTAAAACAACAATAAAAGCAAGAGTGAGTCCACAGACTCAGCAAGTACATGACGAAACTATAACATCAACATACATATAAATAAGATCAACATCAAACATCTCATATGCAAATGCAATGCTCAAGGAACCTTTAACTTTAACTTTCTGTGTGTATTACACCGGTAATGCGCAGTATCGCATCGCCGCAAGATACCCCATGCTCGTGGCGCGCGCACAGGGACCAATTGCCCGTTACTCCGCAAGTAACGGGGGCCTCAAGCCCACACTCCACGAGTGAGGGGATCTCGGGCCCGTCACATTCATGACGGGAATCTCAAAGGAAAACACACTTGGTCACCACATGACCAAGCCTCAATATGATTTCAATATGCACATGCTCTTCATTTAATCATCATCAAATTACCAAAAGACAACAACACTTAACCATAGTAAATCATGAGCATCATTTGAGCAATAACCATACTTAAGCATTCATCAAGTATACCATCTTGCTATGCAACCATATATCAAATAACACACAATATAGCCAATCATCCAAACAACAATGCACTTGCCTCAACCGTGCGAAGGTGGATGTCGGGAATAAGGTACTGCTCCCGGAGCCAAACCCACACCTGGACATACAATTGAGACAAGCTAAGGCTACCATAGAGGTCTAAAAACAAAACCATAAACACAAAATGAGTACATCGTCCACTAAACGCAATCCCCAATTCTAATGCTGGCTGTCAGATTTCTTTTCCAGAGAACAGCCCCCTTCGAAAAAACATAACTAAATGTACATAAATCCAAATGGAGTGATCTTGGACAATCTGAAAAGGTTATTGAATTCCCCTTCTAAACCTAGTTGGTGAGGTTCTCTGATTCGGCCATCCACTAGTCCTACCAATCCATTCAATCAGAGTAAACATTTCACGTCGGTTTTCTGGACAGCGACAAAGAAACTACCATAACTTTCTCTACGTTCGTCCGAATTTAGTGATCTTTAGTTTTCCTGAAAGCTAAGAGGATTAGCCTCGTTTTTCGTTATGGTGAGACTCTCTGAAAATCCCTCTAACTACGGGATTAAATCAGGTTAAACCAAACTGTCTGTTCATCTTCCTCCCAGAAACACAGTCACACCACTAAATTCATAACTATTGCTACCGAAGTCGGAATGACCTGATTCTTGTCGGAAACAAAAGATAACTGCGATATCTACGACTTTCTAGGAGATGCCCAGACCCAATTCTGCATTTAACCTACCCAAAAACGTCGATCTTTACCACTGCAGAACACCGATCTATTGACAACCGAAAATAAAACAACTAGAAATCGACCCAAAGCAATGAACGACGTGTTACCCTTGCCGAAACGAGGAAGGCACGCTGCGAGGTGACGTCCACCATGAACTCCCGATCACGATCCCTTCTTCTCCCCCTTCTTCCCTTCTCTTCTCTTCTCTTCTTGGCCGGCCAACCAAGGGGGCTCCTTCCTCCTTTCTTGGACCAGCAGCAATGGGGGCTTAGGGGAGGGGCTTACCTTGAGGGAGGGAGATGGGGCGCCCATGGGGAGGGGAATAGGGGTTTCGGCCAAGAAGGAGGGGAAGTGGCGGCTTGGGGGGGAAGGAAAGGAGGGGAGGTGGGGTTTCGGCTAGGGTTAGGGGAAAGAGACGGCTTGGGCTGGTTTGGGCCCTCTAGGGCGCCTCTCCCTCTCTCTCGGCTCACTCTAGACCATCCCCTAACAGCCCTAGCTTGGGCCGAAAGCCCAAGATCCCAAATCCCTTCGAAATTCCTGCATTTTTATTTTAATCTCCCTCTCCCGAACAAGTTTCTCTCCTATCGATAATCGGGGTATTACACCATTTTAGAGAACCTATCCACAACTACAAAAACTGAATCCCTCCCCCTCTTAGTCCTAGGCAATCCTAAAACAAAGTCCATACTAATATCCTCCCAAGGTACACTAGGAACAGGAAGTGGGGTATATAAACCATGTGGATTAAGTTTAGATTTCGCTTTGTGGCATGTCACACATCGTTGTACAAACCTTTCAACATCACGCCTCATTTTAGGCCAATAAAAGTGATCGCTCAGCATCATGAAGGTCTTTTCTCTCCCAAAGTGTCCCATCAATCCACCTATATGAGATTCCTGCAGTAAAAGCAAACGTACAGACAAATCTGGAACACATAATTTGTTAGCACGAAATAAGAACCCATCATGAATATGAAACTTGTCCCATCCTTTTCCATCTTTGCATTTAGAATATGGTTCTCAAAATTCATGGTTAGAAGCATATAAATCTTTCAAACTCTCTAATCCGGGTACCTTTACTTCCAATTAAGTTAAAAGCACATGTTTTCTAAATAAAGCGTCAGCTACCACATTCTCTTTTCCTTTTTTGTACTTAACAACATATGGGAAAGTTTCAATGAATTCTACCCACTTAGCATGTCTACGGTTTAGTTTAGCTTGGCTTTTCAAATATTTCAAAGCTTCGTGATCAGAATGGATAACAAATTCTCTAGGCCAAAGATAATGTTGCCAAGTTTCGAGCACACATACCAAAGCATACAATTCCTTATCATACACAGGATAATTCAATTGAGCACCTCCTAGTTTCTCACTAAAGTATGCTACAGGTTTCCCTTCTTGCATCAAAACACCACCAATACCTATTCCATTAGCATCACACTCAATTTCAAAAGTCTTAGTGAAATTAGGCAAAACAAGCAATGGTGCTTCAATTAAACGTTTCTTTAGTTCTTGAAAGGATTTTTCTTGTGGTGCACCCCATTCAAACACAACACCTTTTTTAGTTAACTCATTTAATGTGGCAGCAATGGTACTGAAATCTTTAACAAAACGGTGATAAAAACTAGCAAGACCATGAAAGCTTCTAATTTGACTAACATTCACAGGGGTAGGCCAATTCTTAATTGCTTCAGTTTTAGATTCATCTACCTCAATACCTTGTCCAGAAACAACATAGCCTAAGAACACAACTTTATTAGTACAAAAAGTGCATTTATCAAGATTAGCATACAGTTTCTCATTCCTAAGCACTTCTAGCACTTGTCTAGTATGATCAATGTGCTCATCCATCGTTTTGCTATAGATCAAAATGTCATCAAAGTATACCACAACAAATTTACCAATGAATGTTCTTAAAACATGATTCATCAATCGCATGAATGTACTAGGTGCATTAGATAAACCAAAAGGCATAACTAACCACTCATACAATCCAAATTTAGTCTTAAAAGCAGTCTTCCATTCATCACCAAATTTCATCCTAATTTGATGGTATCCACTCCTCAAATCAATTTTAGAGAATATAATAGCACCACTAAGGTCATCTAGCATACCATCTAACCTAGGAATAGGATGACGATATCTAACAGTGATATTATTAATGGCCCGACAATCAATACACATTCTCCATGTACCATCTTTCTTAGGAACAAGAATTACAGGAACAACACAAGGACTAAGACTTTCGCATACATACCCTTTCTCAAGTAGCCCTTGCACTTGGCGCGGAATTTCTTTGGTCTCCTCTGGATTGGTACGATATGGTGGACGGTTTGGAAGTGATGCGCCGGGAACTAGATCAATTTGATGCTCTATTCCGCGCAATGGGGGTAGTCCCGCTGGTATCTCCTCCGGAAATACATCCTCAAATGCCTGCAAAAGAGAGGAAACACCACTAGGAAGAGAGGTTAAGTCGTTAGTTGAAAGCAAAATAGTTGCATCTTTGTACACAAGCACAAAGTGCATCTTTGATGGGTTATTGCTCACATCTCTCAAATCTGATTTTGTCGCTAACATAACCAACCCTCCCTCACTCTTACTTTTTCCTCTCATATTTGGCTTGTGGCTCTCACTCACCGATGTGTGGAAATCACTCTTTTCTTTCTTTTTACTCTCATTTTCAGCAAGCTTCTTTTGTTGAAATTCAGCATATATTTGACTAGGAGTCATTGGATTAAGCTCCTTTGTCTTCCCCTTCCACTTAAAAGCATATCTATTGGAATGGCCATCATGTTGCACACTTCTATCATATTGCCATGGCCTTCCCAACAGCAGATGACACACAGTCATAGGCACCACATCACACTCAACGGTGTCCTCATAATCACCAATCTTGAAAGTAACATGCACCACATACTGAACCTTCACATCCCCACATTCGCTAAACCATTGCAC
The DNA here is from genome assembly GCA_036346255.1 of Ampelocalamus luodianensis. Classification (NCBI taxonomy): domain Eukaryota; kingdom Viridiplantae; phylum Streptophyta; class Magnoliopsida; order Poales; family Poaceae; genus Ampelocalamus; species Ampelocalamus luodianensis. Next base: position 24,063,192 of record CM070623.1, read on the forward strand.
ATGATATGGACGTGGATGTTTCAGCTTCTTTAAACCAAGCTTCTCACATAATTCAACACTAGCCAAGTTATGACAACTACCTCCATCAATAATGAGTTTGATTACCTTGTTGTTTACCTTGGCTTGTGTTTGAAACAAGTTAAATCGCTGCGGATGTGCATCTCCTTCTTGTGCAAGCATACTTAAATTTTTAGTGACTACTAGTGCCTCTCCCATTTCATAACTCAACACATCAATCTCATCATCGTCATCGGATGCATTTTCATGACTGGGCTCAACCTCATCTTCACTTGCGGATTCAAACTCTCCATCTTCTGTCACAAGCATAACTCGGTTGTTAGGACACTCCCTAGCTATGTGCCCATGCCCCAAACACTTGAAGCATTGAATTTCTCTACTATTTGTTGTAGCATTAATTGAAGATGTAGGGGATGGAGCCACCTTCTTCTCACTTGATGTAGGTGCTGATTTTGTAATCGAGGAAGAACGAGCAATAGTATGTGAACTAGTACTAGCTGAAGGTGTACCTCGTCCCAAACTGAAGCGTGCTTTGGTGGCATTAGATGAGGATGATGGAGCTTTCAAGTTGAAAGATGTTGTCCTTGGTGCTGGTTTCATATCTTCTACCAACTGCTTCTCCACCTTTGTAGCTTGATGCACCAAATCAACAACAGTATTGTAGAGCTGATATTGCACTATGCGTTTAATGTTTTTATTTAGGCCAAACAGGAAACGTGCAAGTGTTTGCTCTTCATCTTCGTGCATATGTGCTCTAATCATAGCTTGCTCCATCTCCTTGTAGTATTCCTCCACCGAACGACCTCCCTGCCTCAAATTCTGCAACTTATCAAAAAGATCACGTTTATAAGTGGTAGGAACAAAACGTGCTCTTAGCTCTTGCTTCATTTCAGCCCATGATGCAATTGGAGGCTCTCCATTGTCTTCTCTTTGGTTCAACACTTGCTCCTACCAAATCAACGCATAACCATCAAACTCAAGTGATGTCATGTGTAGCTTCTTCTCTTCTGAATAATTGTGCATCCGGAATATCTTCTCTACCTTGAGCTCCCATGTGAGATATGCATCTGGATCGGAAGCGCCTTCAAATTTGGGAATATTGAACTTGAGCTTCCCAAATTTTTCCTCCACGTGTTGCTCATCATGACGACGGCCATGGCGTTGATAGTTATCATTGCGGTGTAACCAAACGTCGTCGCCAAAGTCCTCAATGTGGGTAGCGCCACCGCGTCCACGGCCACGCCCACGCCCACAGCCTCTCCCTTGGCCATGGTCAGCACCCAAAACACCTCCCCCACGCCCGGGAAGGGGTGGACGAACCACGTTGGCAGCGACTCGACCCGCTTGAGCTTCTCTAGCGAATCGTGCATCCCTCTCCTCATTAGTCTCATCAAGCTCAATGCCTTCTTCAGGGACACCAACTGGACCCCGCTCTTTGCGAAGCTCCTCTAGTATCTCTCTCCTCAAGACACTCATGTTGTCATTCAACTGAGTGTTAAAATCATTTGTGAGCTTCTCAAGGTCGACTTGTGTAACATAGGCTGGTTCTCCTTCTTTCCCTGCCATGGTTAGTGCAAACAAAGAAAAACTATATATGTGGATGTGGAAGTTTTTATTTGTGGAAATCACTCAACCTCATCTTCTCTTACCGACCGAAGTTCTTATGCGTCCTTGATGGAATTGAAGAGCTGCACGCACTTTGGTGACAGTAGACAACACAAGGTGATAGATTAAGCGAATTCAATTGCACAAGAAGAAAAATGTTTACCTATGCAATCTGAAATTTCTAGATATTGTAAAACTAGGTAACAATCCAAACTAGAATTCAATGCCTAGTTGCTGACCTTATGATATAAGCGAAGAACGAAGCAACTCACACGCAAAGATGATGGAACTTAGTGCAATCAAAGGAATGAGCTAATATAAAAAAAAAGTGATGAACAACTAGCTCGTATTGCACAAGTTATGGAGAGACGCTAGCTAATTGCTCAAAGATATGTAATAGGGCACAAGATTGTTCAAAACAAATAAATAGCACAATCTGAAATTCGACAATGATAGGGTGTGCTCATAATAGGTGATCGGCCAAGTATTGTTTTTTTTTCTTCTTCTATTTTTTTCTTTCTTTCTTTTCTTCTTCTTCTTCTTTTTTACCAGACCAATCAAATTGTCACAACAGCAGCACTTTAAACCCCACTTTCGGCTATGAAAGTAAATAGTAGTTTCAGAAGTGTGCAAAGTATAAACGAACAGCCCTAGAGCAAATCAAATAGCTAGTCTCGAATAGGAGCAAAGTATTCGCAAAGAATTGAATTGACTCACAAAAGATATAGGATTTTTTTTTTGCAAAGCACTGTGAACAGTAAAAAAACGCGGCACTGTAGCAATCAGAGGTACTGTAGCTGCGCGTAAACTTAGTTTCTGTTTTTTTTTTCAGCACGGTCGGGCGACGAAAGCAGCGCCGTGTACAACACCAGCAAGGGCCTTTCCGCGCACTGGTGCACGGTACTGTAGCAGATGGAAGAAGTATTTTTTTTTTGCCGTGTGCACTGTAGCAAAGGTCGCCGAACTGTAGCTCGTGGGTGTTTTGTTTTTCCACGCTTTGCGGCGAAGATCTCTCGCACGCCATCAGAAGCAGTTGGAGCAACGACATCGTGTATATCTTGTAGCAATTTTGCTACTATAGCATGTTTCTTCGCCGCGATACAGTAACCGTTGGATTTTTTTGAACCGACTAACAGATTGAAAACAAGAATTTAAAGCTATGCAAAGGAAATAAAGATCAGCGACTAAACACAGTTTTTAATGGATCAAAACCTAACAAAACTCAAAAGAATTAACAGATTAGACTACGGGCTAAAAGAATTTTTTTTGTGGCTTTTTGTGTATAGGATAGAAAATAAATCTAACTACGGGTAAATTGATCCTACCGTGGCAACCGATGCTCTGAAACCAAGATGATACGAGGGATGCCCGATCTTCACGACGTAGGATCGATGATAACTTTGGATCCGTGCAACTTGACGAACCGATGGTGCCAACCACTGTCAAAACAACAACCTGCGACAAAAGAATTCGCCCAACCACACGCTCATGATCCTGTCTACCTGACCACACAAAGTAGACATGTCGTTGTTCCTGCAAAACACAAGGATTCACAAGAACGATGGAACGGCACAACAGATTGGAATTCCCTATTCTAGTGAGGGCAATATTGCTCAAACCCTAGAATCAAGAATATATTGATATCTGAAAAAAAATGCCGTCCCCTTTTACATGGAGGCGCAGCCTCGCTTTAAATAGTCGCCAACTGCACACATAAAGTTGGTTCCACAAAGCGAAAGGAAACAGACTCAAAGTCCTGTTCGGGTCGGTTGGTGGAAGTCGAATACATGGCCGAAGCATGCAGCCCACACATTCTGATTTGGTAGCTCAAATAAAAAAAATAGAAACTATGATGTCCTTCCTTGTGTATGCATGCACATTTAATACTTTCCTTGCTTTTCTTCTAAGCAAGTCACGTATCATATGCATGAGAGCAAGTCACGTAATACACATGCATGCATGCATGTAGACCTTGTGTCTTTCTTTATCTTGCCAATACTTTATTTGTTTCCTTTGTTGCATGCTGTCCTTGTTGCATGCACAACATTCATACATGCATGAGCCATTAAATAGCAGTATGTGCATGCATCCTCTTCTTGGTCCTTCGTATCTCCGTTCTTCTGCATCTTCGGCTGGGCACGTACTATTAGACAACAAATAATTTTCTCGGGTACTAAAGTCTCCTCACGCGTAAACCTGAGAACAATTAAAATACTAGCGTTAGGTAGTAACCAGTTCTCATGTAAATATAAATCAAATTCAATTAGGAGCGAGTTCACCTATTGATTAGTCTTTTTAGCTCGTGCTCTTGTAATCGGTCCAATCGGCGGGATGTCCTCATCAAGAAATCAACAACTACGTCGCATACACGGTGAGGAAGCCGGCAAGGCAACTGTGGTAGGGGTGGCAACAGCAGCGTTGTCTCGGGGATGCTCAGGCTCACGAGACACGCGCCACGGCTAGCAAGGCATCCTGGGGATGATTCCCTAATCCCTGTGAGGACCCAACCTTCGCGGGGTTGATAAATAGGCTAAATGATTTTTTTTCAAAAAATAATGTGAGCTTGTTTATTAATTTATAAGTATTAATATTTGTTCTTCTTCTAAAAATAGTTTTCAAAAAATAATGTGAGTTTGTTTATTAATCTAGAAGTATTAATATTTGTTCTTCTTCGCCATCCCTAAAATGTGGTGTGTAACAACCACGCCCCGGTGCCGAACCACCTCTACATGGACCCATCCATTCTCCGTCGCCGTTGCGCCTTGGACTCTCGGTCAAATACCTCCCGTGCCTTTGCACCCAACATGACAATTGTTGTCTGTGAATATCTAGAGTACATATTGTTAGAGATGTGAAGACTGAATAAAAATGATTGAAGAGCACTCGCACTCCCATAGAAAGATAATTTTTTTAAGAATTAAAAATACTAGCTGAATGTCCGTGCATTGCTACAGATAAAAAGTATACATTAAAAGGTTATATAGATTTATGAAAGGCATAGTTAACCAATTAGCACATAGACAAAATGTTGCATCAAGTGTTATGCTAATATGAAGGTACAATTGTATGAATTATCAATAAATATGGTACAGTTGTGAAAACATAGCAAATGCATCATCACGTTTCCTGGTAGTGGCAATCAGACATGCAGAGCATTCATTTTTATATCACTGAGTAAATCCAGTTGTTGAAGGCCTTGTTGGCATGCGCTGGTATTTGAGCCATGTACATCGTTTTCTTCCACAACTTGTGTTCAAGGCCTTTTAATTTCCTCTACAGCTCTCGGCTGCCGCAAGTGTCCTTCGAACTGGTCGCACACATCGCTCCAATAAATATTTCATCAAATGCTTTCAGTATTAAGTAATGTTAACTTGCAGAGATCAAACTTCACGAGTTAATAAATTAATGCCATGTTAGATTTTGTATCGTTTCAATCCAAATTGGAAGTAAATACACAATCATCGCAGGAGCCAGTGAAATTAACAATTCCTAAATTTTTACAACAAGCCTGTGAGAGCAAACTCGACTAAATATGGACATACCACATGCCCACACAGAGAGATAAATACAGGGAGAGAGGGAGCCATATCTCACTGTAAGACTGTCAATTGCGCCTGCTTTGCGCATGCCCTCAACCGACCGCGCCGGCCCTCATCCTACTATGCTTGTGTTGTGCGTGGCCTTCGCCTTCGGCCAACTGTGCTTGCGCCGCATGTCCCTCGCCGTGCCTGCTGTCAACGCCATGCCACTCCCGCCCAACCGCCGCAAGCTTCCTGCCATTGTGATAAAGGAGAGCGAGAGTGGGATTAGATGTCGAGAAGAGGTGAGAGTGATCAGATAAAAAAATAATGAGCAAATCATTTCGTCGAGCGACTGGTGGGCAATGAAACAGCGAGTAGACTGATTTGGAGCCATGAGCCTAGAGCTTCACAGGGCTTGCTAACTTCATAATGGCAAGGACGAAGGAGCTCAAGCTCACCTATGGAGTATGGGAAGCAACTACGACGGTGAGGGTCGAGGAACCGTGTGAAGGTGGCGAACACTATGTCTCGATGCTTTGACAGCGATAGTAAACACGACATTGAGGGTAGAGGGCATACACGAGGGTGGTGTTGGGGCAGAGTGGCAGACGGAAGAATTGCGACAGGGAGAGCCTAACACGTGAGGAAATCGCAATGGGAGAGGATGGAGAAAATACAGCCATGCGGGGGCGCGCGAGACAAGGGTCCAAAAGTCGGTGGAAGGGGTGGGAAGAGGTGGAGTCGTGTAGGGATAGAGAGGGCGGGTGCGCACTGGTCCCACCTGTCTGCACGGATAGGTTGTGAGAGGAGGGGCGGAGAAAAAGAACACATCACTTACTACCACTTGGGTCTTTTTAAGTAGTAAAGATAAATAATCGTTGGAGAATTTCTTAGTACTCCAAATTGACATCAATATAACTTAGGGATGCAAGAGAAAGGGAGGGGAACCGAGATGGATAATTGATTTAACTGGATGGCTATACAAATTGGCATTGCATTTGTATTAATAACTCATGCATATAGTACCCAAGTACCTATCTTTTACATTGAAGATTATCGATGAACAACATGTTACCATAAAGTTCCTGAATCGATGAATTTGTTGAACTTCTTTTATCTTCCTCACCAGAGACTTTGGATCTTGCAACAACATCATGATTGGATTGGTAGATAATCACAGTAGAGGGAAGTAGATCGTCGATGATCTCCATTGATGTGTAGGATCTACGCCTTGGTAGCAGTGTTGTTTGTCGGAAGAAAATCATAGGAGATTTATTCATACCTAACTTGGCCCGATGTTGATATCCAGCGTAGTGTTGCCATTGTTGTCTAGGTGTGTCGGTCCAGATAAAACCTATACGGGTAAACAAAATCTGGTTAAAACCTCGTGGAGAAGAACAAACTAGAGCTAATTTTATCTGAAACAACATAAGAAAATCAACGGATCTCTCACCCACTCAACAACAGCAAGAACGTCGGAGAAGCGAAGAGGGGTGACAAGGATAAAAATCTCTATGTATTACTTTAATACATAATAAAAAGCCATATGTCTTTGTAGTTGTAACCCCTAAGGCTAACGACATCTATGGTCATAAGGATTCCAAAGGTTACATAATGGGAACCCTGGTCAGATGAGATCTTGTGCCCAGTCCCTGATTAGATGATTGCTCGAGGAAGCAAGGGACTAGCATCTAATCTAATTCTAAGTATATTCCTTACCGTGTGATGAATGAAACACATGTCATATTTGGTCTATACCACAGATGTTTCGTAGTCCTAAGACACTAACAACAACAACCATACGGTTGAGTGTCTCACAGACATCAACCGACGATCAATTACTGTTTTACTAACTGTAATTGACCCTCTGGCCAGACGTGTGACTTCCAACAGGCGTCTTCTTCAGGAGTAACTGCCACCTCTTCGATGGTTATTTAAAGATAGAGAACGGAGGAACAAAAGCATTCCATTAGATTAAAGCACAGCAATCGGCATTAGATTCATGTTTCAAGCCTGATTCAGTAGCATAGCAAGTCTTACGCTCAGTGTAATTAGGATTAGTCTACCGCCTTGTCGAGGGCACCTCCTGTAAAAGATCCAATTCATAATAATAAAGAGCAGTCCCATTCTCTCCTAAGAATTTTTTTGCTATTTTTCTCTGTTTATTTCATAAGATCAACGACTTGATCGTCGATAGGGAGAGGGACCGGCGGGGGCAGTACCTTTTCTCCCGGCTAGGTCTCATAGTTAGCTTACGAAACAATATTGTTTAGGCTGATAAGGCCCTGGATTTTTTGAGTGTTCTATGCTGTTGTGCAGTCGCATAGCTCGGATACCCTAATATATGGGCCTGGCTGTAAAACTAAGCTAGTTTTGGACCAGCCTCCGACGTTGCGAATGGGCCGAGCCACAAAAGCCCAACAGTCTCGGCACATTCCCCTAGCCTTGCCTCATCGTCTCTATGAATAAATAACTTCGTCGTCTTCCTCCTCCCCTCCCTCCCTCCAAGAATTCAACGAAGAACGATCTCTAACTTCTTCAACTACCTAGCATCCCTTAGCTCCAATTATCCTCCCACCATCTCATTGAGGTGCTCTTGGCGTGCTACCCAGCTCTCGCTGACGATCTCACCTTCCTGCAGCGAGCGCTGCTCGTCGATGGCATCTCCTTCGACAACACGCAGAGGGACCTGATCTCGCTTTTTGGTGGCTTCAGGGATGTTCAGGCTGCGGGTCTGGTCTAGGACGTTAATAGAGGAGAGTGCATCGACATGGTGGTCTTCTACGATGCGGGTGATTGCTCCTCTGCGGCCTTGCGAGGCGTATACATAAACACATATCTGGTAAATATTATGTATTTTCTTGTCCCTTGCCTTGTCCGCGCTACAATTCTTGGTTTTGGCTCGTTCTTGGCTCATGGCTGTGCTCAATTCTTGTTTTTGGCTCGTTCTTGGCTAGCGAATGTGTTGCAATTCTTGTTCTTAGCTCGTTCTTGGCTCTCGGCTGTGCTGCAATTATTGTTCTTCTCTCGTTCTTGCCTCGCGGCGTTCCTCTGTTACTTGACTCAGAATCCGCTTTGGATTTTTCATCTCGCCCCCACATTCTCTGTTCATTGCCGTGTTTCTTTCGGTTCTTGCACCTGCACTCCCTGTTCATTGCCGATCTTTTTGTTTCTTCTGGTTTCTGATGCATGTCGAATCGATTGTTGGTGTAGGTGAACGCTGAGAATCCGGCTCAGATTCTGGTGGAGGCACTTCAAGAGCAAGACAAGTGGTGTTCTACCGACGAGGCATTCCGTAGCATGGTTTCACGGAGGTATATGGAGGTGAACGCCCAAGAGGACCTTCACCTACGATGCCTGCTCCTGAGGGCCGGGATTGTAGAGCCACTAGCTGACCACAACGCGTTCTCTCCGTATGCCATGCCACGAACCACTCTCCAAGCGATCGGCACGGCCTGTGCAGTGTTGGCTCATGACACCAGGAGCATGGCGTTGATCGTGTTCGACGATGCCAGCAACATCGAGCGCTGCGCCAGAAGGTCCATTTTTTATAATAGGTTTGCACCCATTTCTATTTAAAGGAAACCAAACTACAAGAGTTTAAAAGGCAACAAAGATAAACACAGGTCTTTTACAAGGGGCAGCAACAATGGAAGCTTTATCCACTTCCATGGACTAATCTGCTCGTCCATGGCACCCATCTACTTCTAGTTCCGAAAACATCAGTAGTAACCTTCTCAATTGCTATAGCACCCTTGAGGAGCTCCTCCAACTCTTCCTCCTTCTGTAATTTAGAACAAGATTCAATCCAATGACAAATAATATGAATCACTCAGATAGGTTCCGCATGCCATTTTTTCTAGAAACACATCGCATTGCGTACTTTCCAGGCAGTCCACAAAATGGCTGTTACACCAACCAACACCAGCTTCTTGGTCTTCCTAGCAAACCTCCCTACCCATATAGAAAATAACCGGGTACTATCTGCTAGGGGACTAGGCAGGCCAAGAGTACAACTCATGATATTCCAAATATATCTCGCCAAAGGATACAGCAAGAACAAATGATCAATACTTTCATCAGCCCCACAAAACATATATTTTTTGTCACCCACCTAACCCCTGTGGAGAAGATTGTCTTTGGTCAAAATACTTCATTTCATCACTAACCAAAGGAAAATTTTAAGCCTTAGGGGTAGTTTAACATCCCAAATGAATTTATGTGGGAAAGCAATACTCAACACCCTTAGAAAATTGTAAAAAGATTTAACAAAAAATGTTCCCAAAGGAGACAACAACCACATTAATCTATCACATTCCTCCTTCAGTATCACACCATTGCAATCTACTATAAGCCTATTCCACAGAACAAGCCCTTCTCCACACACCAACCTTCTGAATTTGATGTTTTTATACTCCTGCTCAAGGGCCTTTGCTACAGAGATATTTTTGGAGATAGTAATATTGTATAGTCTTACATACTTTACTGAGAAAGGCACATCCCCAAGCCACAAATCCTCCCAAAATCTGATTCTAGTACTATCTCCCAGTTTTCTCTTACGACAAGACAAAAAGATATCTCTAACCCCTAAAACACCTTTCCAGAACCATGAATCCCCCACCTTAGGCTTCACCTGAGCCAACGTGTACTTACTAAGATATTTTCTTCTAATCATCTCTTGCCATTGACCATCTTCATTCTCCAACCTCCATAGCCATTTACCCAACAAAGCTGAGTTCATATCTCCCAAATCTAGGATACCAATCCACCCTGATATTTGGGCAGACATACCATTGGCCAACGAACAAAATGATATTTTTTTCTACCTTCATTTGACTTCTATAGGAACCTGGATCTAAAAAGGTCCATTCTTTTCCTAACCCCCACAGGGAGCTTGTACAGAGACATCATATACAAATGTAAACTACTAAGAGAGGAATTCACTAACACCAACCTCCCCTATTGATAAAAGTTTCCCCTGCCAGCAGCTTAGTTTATGTTCAAATTTGTCCTGTATCCTTTTCCAATCCATATTTTTGACTTTTTTTCTATCCACAAGAATGCTCAGGTATTTAAGAGGTAAATCTCCCACCTTACATATGAGGATTTCCTCATAAACTCCCTACCTCATTCCTGCTGATCCAATACAGAAGATTTCACTTTTAACAAAGTTGATTTTCAGTCCTAAAACTTGTTCGAATAAACAGAGTATAAACTTCATATTTTTTGCACTCTCTACATCATCTAGAACACAAAAAATGGTATCATCTGCATATTGCAAGATTGCTAGACCACCATCAACTAAGTGTGAATTCAATCCTTTAATCAGCCCCAAACCTTGAGCTTTCTTAACTAAAAGAGCTAAGATACCCCCCACTAGATCAAACAACAAAGGTGAAAGAGGATCGTCCTACCTCAGACCTTTGTAAGTTTTAGCCCAAGATCATTGTTGACTTTTACACGAACTCTCCCGCCACTAACTATCTTTAAGATCTAATTAATCCACTGAGATGAGAAACATTTCATATTAAGAGTCTTATAAAGGAAAGGCCATTTCACTTTATCATAAGCTTTTTCGAAGTCAACTTTGAACATGATCCCTAGCTTTTTCTTTCTATGTAGTTCATGTAAGGTTTCATGTAGAGTTACCACCCCTTCCATGATAAATCATTCTTTTAGGAAAGCTGTTTGAGCTGAAAGAATCAATTTATCTATTTTTTTTGAAAAACAGGCATGAGATCTGCCTATTTCAATTAATATAGCGAAAAACAGAGTACAGGGACCCGAAGGTCCAAAAACGAACTAAAGGATAATTACGAAGGAAAAAAATCTCTCTAAGACATGCCCCACCCCTGCGATTGCCCAGATTTTTCCTTCTTCCTTAATCTTTGCAGCTAACTCCTAGGTGGAGACGAACCTTCTGTTGAAAATTCTCGCATTACACTCCTTCCAGAGCTCCCAGGTGGTTAGTGTAACCACCGTGGCCGTCACTCTAGGTGGTCACGGGAAACTCACCGGGAACAAAGAGAAAGAGAGAGCGGAGAAGAAGGCCAGAAGAGCGACGAACGGAGAACGACAACGACATGGATTCCGGCGAGCTCTTGGTGATGGCGAGCTTCAGCGGCTACTGGTGGCCTTGCTGACAAAGAAAAGGTGATGGCGCAGGCTTCGACGGCTCGTCTACAACGGCGAACCCTGGCTTCCGGCAGCGGCGCGAGCTTAGTGGCGCTTGACACGGAAGAACAAAGCTCGAGGGCGGTGAGCTTCAACTCACTTCCAAGTTCTTACAACCAACTTCCCATATAAGATAGGAAAACCTCAGTGAACACCCTACTATACCACAATTAACAAACACTCATTTCTTAACATCAATAAATCGCTTGGCTCTAAGATAAATATTCTATTTAAAACATACCCTTCCCAAGGATTAATCTAAGAAAATAATATATCATCCATTATATCTTAAATATTGTGATATTTAAGGCTCCCAAAAACATCACTACACTACCACTATTAAGTTGTCATCACGCAACAAAAGTCTTCGTGAACCCACAATAATTACCATGTTCTTAGAAGAAGAGGTAAGAAGAAATAAGTTCCAAGATACGTAAAATTGCTATCATTCACAGTAGCCAAAAGACCAAGGAAAAAAATAGATAGCATTGAGGTTGGAAAACACAAGATAGATCACTGTGACCTCAAATACTTATAGTACAACTTTTTCTTTCAATAAGAAACATTTTTTTCTTTTATAACAGCATCCCGCCAATTCCAACAAAGGATGCTTGGAAACCACAACACGAGATTCAGATAAAAACCAAAAAGATCATTCAACATATCGCTTTACTCAAAGCAACCTCGGCTATCACACAAGTCATAAGGTCCAAAAAGATTCCAACCATAAATCTCACACCCTTCAATTCAATTAGTATTATAGAATTAACAAATTCCTTTATTTTTAAAACATTCAACACCATAATCACAACTACATGCTATCGATTGTATTCACAACAAGATAAAACATTCTTTACAAAAAAAATCATCATATCACCTCACTCCTTCATATTTTCCAAAAGGAACACCATAAATCACTTCATCATGTTCTTATTATCCAAAAAAGATTCCAACTACTTAATCTAGTTAAACCTAGTGCATAAGCCAACATATTAAAACAAACTCTTTAACAAGATGATATTAGAACATAGCAACCTCAACTTCAAAAGTCGAAATAACTCGAAGATATGCATAGAGCCAATGCTTCCACAAGTTAATCAAGGGGGAACTTTTCTAAGAAACTTACCCATGACATTCGCAACTAAGTGGGGAACTGATGAACTGAGGTGAGGAAGGAAGGGAAGGAGAGTTGAGGGGAGAGCCCAAAGAGTGCAAAAGGAAACGGGGTTCCCTCAGGTGCTAAAAATAGCGGAGGTAGGAGTACTGGTGACAAGGATAAAATGACAGGAATAGGCTGCTGATGAGGACATCCCTAACTTGGATACAACCGCGTCTACACACACAGCTGATCCACAACAAATGTTACAAGGACCAATTACTCGAGCTCGTGCTCGCCAACTTAATCACCAGGTGAATTCGTTCATAGGTTTATATATTACTGAGAATAGATCGCTACCTAATGCAAGTGATTTAATTGTGCTTAGGAATATGGGAAAGGACCAAGGAGAGGTATGTGGAGTCATGGACAAGCATAGAAGGCATAATGGAGGTCATCACGTCACTTTAGGTCCGAGCCAAGCAAGAATTCGAGTTGGGCTCGTTCTGGATTCGAGTTCGGACTGCTGCAACAGCACTAAGTTCAAACGGACGTAACTTCTTCACACGGACTCCGTTTGGGACGTTCTTGGACTTCATTGAAAGCTTATCAAGTCTACTATTTAATGGATCCAACCTCATCTTTAAATTCCAATCGAGCCGGCCACAATAAACAAAACAATTCACATCTGTTTTTTGTCCGAGCCAAAAAGGGTGCTGCGCCACCTCCTCTTGGGCCCATGGGCCTTGTAACCCTAGGGGCGTGCGTCCACTTCCCTGGCCACCACCCCTGGTCGTATTCCCATATAGGAGCCGCCGTTCCCTTGGCCAGAACTCGGATTTCGTTGAGTTTAGGTTTAGCCAATGTGCAAACTTCTGTTCTTCAGTTGTGTCGGACGACCACCTGTCAAGACAGCCTTCGGGATCCCACCTTTGATTTTCAATACCATTTACGCTACATTCTTATTCGCAATATCAGATTGCCTATATTTTATTCTTGCTAGTTCTTCGATTGCTCGCAGGAATCGAACCTCGTCTTCAGGTTGATCGCGCTTCTAGCACGGTCAATAACATCTCGGAGTTGGTTCAACGATTGCTAAGGCGCAAGCGTCGTCGTACGGTTGTAGTCGGATCGCGAGAGTCACCTCCACAAAAATCGATAGTTATCAATCTCATCGAAAGATCGGGTACCCCGCCTCCACAAGTGGTATCAGAGCTCAAGGTTGCTCGGTGAGAATTTACTGTTTTTCGTAGTTAGGTTGCTTAATTCCGAAAGTCCAGAAAAAGCCAACAAAAATTATAGGATTAGATCATCTATCTGTCCAAGACCAATTGCGCCATTGCATCTTTCTTTTCAGTGCATTGCATTGTTGAACTTTCGAGTGCATCGTCGTGTCTTTTGCTGGTCTTAGTGTCTAGTTCCTTTAGAGTTTCGAGTTCTGCTCACGTTTGGTCGCACCGTTGCGCTTGGGTTCAATCTGCCGCTTACCTCCATCGTTGCCAGTCCTTGCCGCGCCCGGCAGAGCCGCTGCTATCTTTGCCTTCACGCTGCCACGACCACCAGGGCCGTTGTCGCGACCACCAGCGCTGCCACCATCCCTTATCGCGTCCTACCGTAGCCACCATCCTCCTGCCGCGGCAAGCCACCATCCTCCTGCCACCGCCACACCAAGGGAAACCCTAACCAAGAACAAAAGTTCGTTTCGGTTTGTGACAGAAAAAAAAGAGAGAAAAAAAAAAAAAAAAAAGAGAGGTTGTTTTCGTGCTGCCAAAAGTAAACATAAGTTTCATCTTTTAATTACCTTTGTACCCCTACTTTTTAGAAAAAGTTTGTGACCCATATACCTCCCTAGGCTTGGAAGATGACTTTGAAGAGTTTTGAGTGAGGTGCACATTTGCAAAAAAAAAAAAAAAGGAGCAAAAAAAACGAAAAAAAAAGTTTCTCAAAATTTGCTCAAAATTGACAGAGCCCTTTTGTAAGTGATTCTAAGGTTCCCTGTGAAGACGGCATCCTTTTTCAAGCTTCTGCCGCATCGTGCTTTCGTTTGTGTTCTAGGCTCGCGTCTCTAGTACGGTCTAGTCTAGGACCAGCACTAACCGGCGTTGAACGATTTTTCAGCTTGCTTTCTCTGATTTGATAGTTGCTAATCCATTGCTACCATACTTGAGCCTTCCCAGCTACACCTTTTCTACAACCGTACAGGCTGAACTTCACCTAGCAATCGCTCCATCCAATCTTCGGAGATACATTGACACCGCTGGTTGCCGATAACCCCTGTTTGCTTGGTAAGAATTGGTAAGAATTCGATAAAAGGCTTGAGTGTGAGCGACTTTTGAACCACCACATCCTAGTAGTTGTTAGGAACATATACTTGTGATTTGCTAACAATGGAAGGTTCTGCAGAGCATTCAGATGAGGATACATCTCATACTCCTCGTACGAAGGGAATCGTACAACATTTTCGGCGCCTCATGAACCTTCGTACGGAGGGTCTTGAGGAAGATGTCAGGGTCACAAATGAGCGACTTGCTCAACTTGAGGGTGCCCAAATTGAGACAAACGCCACGCTCGCCGCGATGGAGAGAGCGCAAGGCGTCACTAACACTTCTTTGGCAGGTATTATGGCGCGTCTTGACGAGATGGCTCATGCATCCACTGCTGTTCCCCCTGCTGCCCGGTGGTAGAGGGACAAGATGAATTCGACTATGTGACTGATACCGAGGCCAATGACATGGGTAATAATAACAACGATCGAGCTCATCGACAGTTGCGTTTTAACCGACAAGGTATGCGACGAGATGCCCCACGACGTGAGGTACGTGACCACGATGATTCTTTTGCTAAGGTTAAATTCACTATTCCCTCTTTTAATGGTAAATATGATCCTGATGGTTATCTTAATTGGGAACTAGCTGTTGATCAAAAATTTGCTTGCCATGAAGTTCCTGAGATTAGACGAGTTAGGGCTGCTACTAGTGAATTTACTGATTTTGCTTCTATTTGGTGGAAAGAACATTGCCGTCAACATCCCAATAACATACCTAACACTTGGGAGGCTTTAGAATTGCTTATGCGACATCGATTTGTTCCCTCATATTATGCTCGTGATTTGTTAAATAAATTACAATGCTTAAGATAAGGTACAAAGTCTGTGGAAGATTACTATCAAGAATTACAAATTGGTATGTTGCGTTGTGGTTTAGATGAGAATGAGGAGACATCAATGGCTAGATTTTTGGGAGGGTTGAATCGAGAAATTCAAGACATCCTTGATTATAAAGAATACAACTCCATTACTAGATTGTTTCATCTTGCTTGCAAAGCTGAACGTGAAGTGCAGGGACGCCAAACGAGGACACGTTCCAACTCTTCTGCAGGTCGCACAAACTCATGGACACCACGCACCTCTACTGCCCCCGCCATAGTGCACCCCACCGCCACCCTTCAACAAGCCGCGCCCTGCTACTTCAAATCCAGCACCACGAGTTTCTGAAGCAACCAAATCAGCACCACAAGCGTATGCAAAAACCTCATCTTTAGTTGCTTCGACAGGACGAACTAAGGATATTCAATGCCATCGGTGCAAAGGCTATGGACACATGATGCGGGATTGTCCAAACAAGCGCGTACTGATCATACGCGATGATGGCGGGTATTCCTCTGCTAGTGATTTTGATGATGAAACATATGCTATGCTTGTAATCGACCTGCAGGACTTGATGATGAATCTGATCATGAGGAGGAACATGTTGGCGCCGAAGATGCCGACAAGTATTTAAGCATTATAGTGCAACGCGTACTAAGTGCACAAGTTTCTCGTGCCGAGCAAAATCAGCGCCATAATTTGTTTCAAATCAAGGGCGTTGTCAAGGAACGCTCGATTCGCATAATTATTGATGCTGGGAGTTGCAACAATTTGGCGAGTATAGATATGGTGGAGAAGCTTGCTTTGCCGACCAACCCTCATCCCCACCCATACCATATTCAATGGCTCAACAACAGTGGTAAGTTGAAGGTAATACGAATGGTGAGAGTAAACTTTTCTATGGGTTCATACCATGATTATGTTGATTGCGATGTTGTTCCTATGCAAGCTTGTTCATTGTTATTAGGACGACCTTGGCAATACGATCGATTGTGTGCATCATGGTAGGAATAATCAATACTCTCTCATGTTCAAGGGAAAGAAAATTGTGATGCATCCTATGACTCCTGAACAAATTGTTAAGGATGAACTTGCTAGAGCTAGTAGAGAGAAGAATCAGAAGAATGCTAGGAGCGAAAATCAGATTGTAGCAAAAGAACTTGAGCAACATAAAAAGAAAGAACCTAAATCTACTCATGTGAAGAATAAAGAAATTAAATTGAAAGGTGCTAGTTTTCTTGCTACCAAATCTGATATGACTGAATTGGATGCTAGTAATTCTGTTTGCTATGCATTAGTTTGCAAATAAGCTTTGTTTTCGTTTGAGGATACATCTTCTTATTTGCCTCCTGCTATCACTAACATTTTGCAGGAGTACAATGATGTCTTTCCGAAGGATATACCGCCGGGGTTGCCACCGCTTCGAGGGATTGAGCATCAAATTGATTTAATTCCCGGCGCATCACTGCCCAACCGCGCACCATATAGGACCAATCCAGAAGAAACTAAAGAAATTCAGCGCCAAGTTCAAGAATTGCTTGCTAAAGGGTATGTACGTGAATCTCTTAGTCCTTGTGCTGTTCCGGTCATTTTAGTGCCTAAGAAAGATGGATCATGGCGCATGTGTGTAGATTGTAGAGCAATTAATAATATCACCATTAGGTATCGTCATCCTATTCCTAGGTTAGATGATATGCTTGATGAATTGAGTGGCTCTATTGTTTTCTCTAAGGTTGATTTGCGTAGTGGATATCACCAAATTCGCATGAAATTAGGCGATGAATGGAAAACAGCATTTAAAACTAAGTTCGGGTTATATGAGTGGTTAGTAATGCCTTTTGGATTAACTAATGCACCTAGCACCTTCATGAGACTAATGAACGAGGTTTTGCGTGCTTTCATTGGTAGATTTGTGGTGGTTTATTTTGATGACATATTGATATACAGCAAATCCTTAGAGGAATATCTTGACCATTTGCGTGCTGTTTTTAATGCCTTACGTGATGCACGTTTATTTGGTAACCTTGAGAAGTGCACCTTTTGCACCGATCGAGTCGCGTTTCTTGGCTATGTTGTTACTTCACAGGGAATTGAAGTTGATCAAGCCAAGATTGAAGCAATACAGAGTTGGCCGACTCCTAACACGGTCCACACAGTCGAAGCTTTTAGGACTTGCTGGATTCTACCGCCGCTTCGTGAAGGATTTTAGCACCATCGCTGCACCATTGAATGAGCTCACCAAGAAGGGTGTGCTATTTGTTTGGAGCGCCGCACAGGAGAACGCCTTCACCACATTGAAAGATAAGTTAACATATGCACCACTACTCCAACTCCCTGACTTTAATAAGACTTTTGAACTAGAATGTGATGCGAGTGGAATTGGTTTAGGTGGTGTATTGCTACAAGAAGGTAAACCTATAGCATACTTCAGTGAAAAATTGAGTGGGCCTAGTTTGAACTATTCTACTTATGATAAGGAATTATATGCACTATTTCGAACTTTGGAAACTTGGCAACATTATTTATGGCCCAAAGAATTTGTTATACATTCTGATCACGAATCTTTAAAACATATTCGAAGTCAAAGTAAATTGAACCGTAGACATGCAAAGTGGGTTGAATTTATTGAGTCTTTTCCTTATGTCATAAAACACAAGAAGGGAAAGGAGAACATTATAGCTGATGCTTTGTCTAGGAGATATACCATGCTTTCACAACTTGACTTCAAATTTTTGGATTGGAGACTATTAAAGAGCAATATGTGCATGATGCTGATTTTACAGATATATTGTTGAATTGTAAAGAAGGGAAAACGTGGAACAAATTTGTTATTAATGATGGGTTTGTGTTTAGAGCTAACAAGCTATGCATTCCAGCTAGCTCCGTTCGTTTGTTGTTGTTACAGGAAGCGCATGGAGGCGGGCTGATGGGACACTTTGGCGTGAAGAAAACGGAGGATATACTTGTTGATCATTTCTTTTGGCCAAAGATGAGACGGGACGTCGAGCGCTACGTTGCTCGCTGCACTACATGTCAAAGAGCTAAGTCACGACTTAATCCTCATGGTTTATACATGCCTCTACCAGTTCCTAGTGTTCCGTGGGAAGATATTTCGATGGATTTTGTTTTAGGATTGCCTAGAACAAAGAAGGGGAGCGATAGTATATTCGTGGTTGTTCATAGATTTTCTAAGATGGCTCACTTTATACCATGTCATAAGAGCAATAATGCTGCCAATATTGCTGATTTATTTTTTCGTGAAGTTGTTCGATTGCATGGTGTGCCTAATATTATAGTTTCAGATCGTGATGCTAAATTCCTTAGCCATTTTTGGAGAACTTTATGGGCTAAATTGGGGACTAAGCTGCTATTTTCTACTACTTGTCATCCCCAAACTGATGGACAAACTGAAGTTGTGAATATAACTTTATCTACAATGCTTAGGGTTGTGTTAAAAAAGAATTTAAAAATGTGGGAAGAATGCTTGCCTCATATTGAGTTTGCTTATAATCGTTCATTGCATTCTACTACAAAGATGTGCCCTTTTGAAGTTGTTTATGGTTTTGTTCCTCGTGCTCCTATTGATTTAATGCCTATTCCATCTTCACATAAATTGAACTTTGATGCGAAACAACGTGCTGAATTGATTTTAAAAATGCATGAGACAACTAAGGAGAATATAGAGCGCATGAATGCTAAATATAAACTTGTTTGGTAGTCGGGAGAAAACATTTAACTTTTGAACCAGGAGATCTTGTTTGGTTGCAATTGAGAAAAGATAGGTTCCCTGAATTGAGAAAGTCAAAATTGATGCCTCGAGCTAATGGTCCTTTTAAAGTGTTAGAAAAGGTTAATGATAATGCATACAAACTTGACCTGCCTGCAGATTTTGGGGTTAGTTCCACATTTAACATTGCAGATTTGAAGCCATACTTGGGAGCAGAGGATGAGCTTGAGTCGAGGACGACTCAAATGCAAGAAGAGGAGGATGATGATGACATCCCTAACTTGGATACAACCGCGCCTACACACACAGCTGATCCACAACAAATGTTACAAGGACCAATTACTCGAGCTCGTGCTCGCCAACTTAATCACCAGGTGAATTTGTTCATATGTTTATATATTACTGAGAATAGATCGCTACCTAATGCAAGTGATTTAATTGTGCTTAGGAATATGGGAAAGGACCAAGGAGAGGTATGTGGAGTCATGGACAAGCATAGGAGACATAATGGAGGTCATCACGTCACTTTGGATCCGAGCCAAGCAAGAATTCGAGTTGGGCTCGTTCTAGATTCGAGTTCGGACTGCTGCAACAGCACTAAGTTCAAACGGACGTAACTTCTTCATACGGACTCCGTTTGGGACGTTCTTGGACTTCATTGAAAGCTTATCAAGTCTACTTTTTAATGGATCCAACCTCAGCTTCAAATTCCAATCGATCCGGCCACAATAAACAAAAAAATTCACGTCTATTTTTTTGTCCGAGCCAAAAAGGGTGTTGCGTCACCTCCTCTTGGGCCCATGGGCCTTGTAACCCTAGGGGCGTGCGTCCACTTCCCTGGCCGCCACCCCTGGTCATATTCCCATATAGGAGCCGCCGTTCCCTTGGCCAGAACTCGAATTTCGTTGAGTTTAGGTTTAGCCATTGTGCAAACTTCTGTTCTTCAGTTGTGTCGGACGACCACCTGTCAAGACAGCCTTCGTGATCCCACCTTTGATTTTCAATACCATCTACGCTACATTCTTATTCGCAATATCAGATTGCCTATATTTTATTCTTACTAGTTCTTCGATTGCTCGCAGGAATCGAACCTCGTGTTCAGGTTGATCGCGCTTCTAGCACGGTCAATAACATCTCGGAGTTGGTTCAACGATTGCTAAGGCGCAAGCGTCGTCGTACGGTTGTAGTCGGATCGCGAGAGTCACCTCCACAAAAATCGATAGTTATCAATCTCATCGAAAGATCGGGTACCCCGCCTCCATCAGCTGCTACGTGGGCGGGAGTAGGTAACGGAGGAGACAAGAGGGGGGAAATGGGCACACAACAAAGGCTGACAGCAATTAATGCACCGCTGCAGCATTAAATGCTCAAAGTCTTCTGCAACCAACGTGCAAGAAGGATAAGGTGAGTAGGACTAGTTCAACAAAGAGGTTGGTCAAGGTCAAA
Source organism: Ampelocalamus luodianensis (assembly GCA_036346255.1). Taxonomy (NCBI): domain Eukaryota; kingdom Viridiplantae; phylum Streptophyta; class Magnoliopsida; order Poales; family Poaceae; genus Ampelocalamus; species Ampelocalamus luodianensis. The sequence continues at coordinate 24,083,924 of CM070623.1, forward strand.
GGGAAAAGTTGTGACCAAGAGAGAGGTCTAACCGAAAAGGTGGCCACCGGAGGAGATCTTGCGGGAGGAAGCCCTGAGGAGGGGGTGATCTTTGCAAAAAGGGTGGTGGTTGCGACCGAGAGGGTCGTCTTTGCAAAAGAACGGTTGCAACCACAGAGGGTGGTCCTTGTAAAAGAAGAGGTCGTGACCCACAGGGTGGTCAAGACTAAGATGGTGATCTTTACAAAAAGAGTGGTCGTGACCAAAGGGAGGTCGTGACCAAGGGAGGTGGTCTTTGCAAAAAAGGGTGTGCTCTTGATCACAGAGTCAAAGGGAGTCCCGAGAAGGATATAAAGAGGGAGCCGTTCGATTTGGATCGGACGGTGCAAAACGATCGAGGCGCTCAGACCATCTGAAGGTTAGAACGAGATCTAACCGCTCGATCACAATCGGGCGATCCACAACGCTTGTAGACATTCAGACCGTTTGGGAGTGACGACAAGATCTAACCGTTCAACACGATCAGGCGGTTCAGAAAAGAGGAGGCACAGGGGATAGAATTGGCACGCTGGAGCGGCCAAGGAGGAGGTCCAAACTGAAGAAGAGGTGGTCATGACCAAGCACTGACATGAGCAGAGGAGAAGAAAACGAAACACAGGACTCCAGCGACTCGAAAACCAACTTGAATTAGTTGAAGTTCGACTTAGTCATTTAAACCATTTCTCCAATATCTCAGGTTAAGCTTTAGCGAACAATAAACCAAATGGTTCTTTTTATTTTAAAATTTTCAAAAAACTCAGGAAAATAGGGGTGCTACATCGTACTCGGATGGAACAGTACTCAATGTAAACAGTACTCATTGCGAACCATTTGATTCAGTTAGGATTTGGAAATCAGAGTCCTTGTTCGACTCGGTTAGTTGCACCGGCCCTAGTTTTTGGTAGCGTGACTTTGGGAGGTTCACTATAAATACCACTGTGACCCCCATGTATCCCTCAGACCAGTTTATGCATAAGATTGAAACATAGCTATTGCTTATTCTTTCAACCCAGAGTTCATGCGAGGACTTTGAGAGAGAATTGGGCGATCCATTGATTCATCCTGCACTTCAAGGTCAAGCTGTCATTGCATTGGGAATTGGGGGCTTGGCGATCGTCGCTTGTGGTCTCGCGACAATCATCTATCCGGTGTGTTTTGGGTGTATTCCAAAGAGTTGAGGGTTTGTGCATTGGCGCGAGTGTTCAGCTAGCGACTTCGTCTTCTTCACATCATCTATCTACGGTTCTTACTTAAAAGATCGGGCAACCTCGTATCACATTGACCGGGTACAAACCCCAGTAATAAGAGCAACAAAAACCATATATATTTGGGAGATATGGGGAGAAGATAGGGGCGACGGCTATGGCTTTAGGGTTTTAGGGGAAGATGCAAAGTATTAACTTGATGATTGTAACCCATGAGGAAAATTAGAATTACTCACGGTTTTGCACAAACTGACAGAAAAATAGATTTTTCCTGATAGTTTTGCTATACCCGTCAAGGAAATTAAAATTTTTCTGATGGAATTATTATTCCTATCACAAAAATAGGAATCCCTGACGTTCATTGTGGGGCCGTCAGAACAATCAAAGGCCTTGAGGGATTCGTCGTTTTCGGGTAGTGTTTATTCTCATCAAATTCTATAATTAATTCGTGGGAAACAAATTACTCACAATAATTAATTTCATAAACAGAAATAGTAGGGCTGGCCGCATCGTATCCTAGAAACGAAATCTCAAAAATAAAAGAAAAAAAATATAAACACATATTGAAAATTGTATTCTTTTCCAAATATACATCGACGTATGAGTTGAACTTTTGCAGGACTCTTGATCATCTCAAGAGTACTATCTTAACCAAATTAGATGCAAGGGAGAACCAAAGAAGTGTGATGCATTGGGTATATCCTCCGAAAACATGTCGTGTGGATATACATATTGTTCACTTTGATATATAGTCAAACGTGGGGTTTTAAATATCTACAGAATCACAGAGACCAATTTTGCAAGTTTGTACGCACATTGTAGACACCGGGACTTTATTAAGTAATACTGGAACTTATTGTTTGTTGAGAGATATTGGAACTTTCATTTTGACAGAACCACGGGAGATCTTAATGCCACTGGAACAAAACATTAATCAAATCAATCACGATCGAACAATAATGTATACTCCACAATTGTTCATTCAGTTGGTTGGACATTTATAAATTCACATTCCACTAGCTACGTAGCCGTATTATTAGGTTTCACGGTCCACACGCAAGCTGCTCACAAAACCTAGTAGCTTATCTTTGCCTAAATTCACATTCCACTAGCTACGTACCGTATTATTAGGTTTCACGGTCCACACGCAAGCTGCTCACAAAACCTAGTAGCTTATCTCTGCCTCTAGATTTGGACATAAACGATGGTTTCCTTGATGGCTAATTCACTATATAAACCCCAAGAGCGTGTTGAGACCCCTTCACAACGTCGCAAACGCAAATGGCTGTCTTTACTAGTACTGCCAGTGCCTTCCTCTCCCTCACACTCTTGTGTTTTGCTACAATTCTCCCTTCACCTGCCAACGCGAGGCAATTCCCTTCTAAGGATGGCACCAGCGCCATCAATGGCAGCAAGTTCTCCTTGCCGTTGTCCAGGAAGACCAGCGGCAGTGGCTCCGGCAATGGCCACGGGTTCGGTTGGACCATGTCGCACAATGGGCCCAACACGACCATCGGGATCGGTGGAGGCATTGGTGGTGGCGTTGGAACGACCCGAGATGGAGGCACTAGTGCTGGTGGTGGAGTCGGTGCAGGGATCGGCATCGACGTCGGAAAGGGTGGGGTCGACGTGGGCATTGGTGTCGGTGGAGGCGGTGCCGTGAGTGCCCACAACGGCGGTGTTAGCGTGGGTGATGGCGGTGGAGAAGGCATAGGCATCCATATCGGCCCAGGCGGTGTGACAGTCACCCGCGGTGGAGGCGCTGGTGATGGCAGTGGTAGTGGCGGTGGTGCGTTAGGCGGAGGTGGTGGGGTTGGACATGCAGGCAACGCTGTGGGGAGCGGCCAAGGCTCTGGAAGTGCCAGTGGCAACACAGGGAGTGGCGGAGGGAGTGGGTTCGGCTCGGGCCAAGGAGGCTCCGGCGGTGGGGGCGGCGGGGGAACCGGTACCAGCGGCCATCCGTGAGGATGATGTGTTTTGTCATGTTTACCTAGGAAGCAAGCTTTGACGTAGTTTACGTGACCTCTATAGTACTGTGTAATATTATTGTCTCGGGTACCGTGGGAAGCATGTTAGGAGTATGAATTAAGCCATGTTTTTAATTGTTGATGAATAAATTGGTGCACTTGCTTGCTGTACATGCATCGATCGATGCAGATTCTTCCGAGTTCCCAGTTACAAGTGTTAACTGCATGAGTGAATCGGGCGGCAAAATTTGCTCCGGGGATTGTACTGTATGGTAAAATTAGTTGATCTGAAAACTGATCCCCAGAAGCTATGAGAAGTACATGAGAAGGGATACTTATCTTGGATCTAGCGTTTTCACTTGGCATCCTTCGAGAACACATCGGAGTCGGATTGGGTTCCTGCGATCTCCACCCTCCATCTAGCATCTAACGGCTACAATGATTTTACTCGCTTTTCAGCCCACGCCAAGAGCTAACGGATGGAATTTCACCAGACGCGGAAACGGTGCTGCAAACTCCCGCCCACGCGCTCCGCGCCACCCGCGCTTCCTTTGCCGTCGCGGCGAGTTCCTCGCTGCCGCGCCGCGCCGCCTTCCTTGCTGTTGCCGTGCTGCTGCGCCGTCTTCCTCGCTGCCGCGCCGTTCCTCAGGTGCCTGGCCGTGCCGCCCGTCATCCGGTGCCCGGCCGCGCCGCCCTAACGGATGGAATTTCACCAGCCAGCCGCCAGCCTCTCTCTCTCTGTTTCTGAAATCAATCATGCAGGTCCCTACTCCTCCCCGGTTTATAAGCAGCTCACAAGATCCAATGAATCTCAGCGTTTCCAGCAAAGGCTTTCCAACACTTTGCAGATTCAAGCAAAATACACAGCAGCAGGCACTCTCAAGAGTGCAAAACAAATAAATACAAGGGACATCTATATTATAATCATCAGTAGAACTTAGCATTTTCCAGTTTGGGAGTTCCAGGTTCAAATTACAAATACATGCCACATTCATTTGTATAGTAGGCCACAAAAGACTATAACTAGACCACAAAAGACTATAGTTGGGCCATTTCACTTATACAATTAGGCCACAAAAGACTATAGTTAGCCATATACAAAATACTATCTAACCAACATGTTCATGCTAGAACAGATCATGATCTTTAAGAATACCATCATCATAAGTTGGGGCTGTTATCAGCTGGGTAAAACTTCCCAAACTGTCAATAACATTGCATTCTTGAAGCTCCACACTTGCTCCTTTGCTGCAGCCACGATTCTCCACTTCTACTTGGGGTTGTACTCCATCACTTTTTTTTTGTTGCTGGCAATGACAGTTTAATTAATTAGTTTAGGAATGAATTACAGTAGCATATATGGGCTGCACACTATAAAGTTTCTAACATACCTTTACTCCTTTTTTTGTTGGCTTGCGCTTCCCCTTGTTTAATTTATCAATCCAAGTTCTTTTTCTCCTTGAATTTTTGGATTTGACCTCCTTTTTCTTCAACTGTGCTGCACTAAGCATGTCATCTCCTTGCTGGACATTTGGTTCAACATTTTCTTGGTCATTGCATGGCTTGCTCATAGTAGAAGTAGATGCATTGAGTTTATCCTCTAGCTGTGTACCAAGGCAATCAAGTGCATTGTCTATTATCAAACAACATTCTGGAGAGTGGGCTACTTTATATGCCAAATTGAGAAATTTATGAGACAAGTTCTTGTAGCGAAGTTGAGATTCCAGCTTTGGATTTGCTACCACATTCCTTCCTTCCTTATCTTGTACACTCCCATTGCGTGCTGCTTTAGTCCATCTCTTTAACACATAATGTGTTGGCAATATCTTTATATTCATCAAATCAAGAACTTTCAAACCATGTGCACACAATATTCCAGTCCTATTGAACATTCCACAACTACATGAGGTTGTTTGGTTCAAAGGATCACCTATCACTATGCGCTCTTCCTCAAAATGTAAATCACCATGGAATCTCCCAATAGCAATAGCATATTTATTAGTATCTAATAATCTACTACATGCAGCCATGGATCTTTCATATTCACTTTGGAAAGCTTCAAAAATAACTGGAGTGTACACTTCGCTTGCTTGCAGCAACATAGGTGTGTGCATTTGTCTTCTTGGTATTTTCTTCCTTGCCTCAAATTCAGATTCCAATTCCTTAGTTCTTTTTTCTTCCACTGTCCTCTCAAAATGCTTCAAAAAACGAACAATATCAAAATCTGATTTCAAATGATTCTTCAATGCATTGTTGAAGCTCTCACTTAGTTGTGTACTTCGCACTCCCAAACTAAAGACATCTCTCATATAGCATTCATCCCATTTTTCTTTAACCTTGTATATACTATCTAACCAAGTTTGCTTATGCACTTTAGATCTCATAATGTGAAATGCTTCTTGAAATTCTGCCTTGTCCTCATAGCCATACATACAAGCACTAAAATCGGATAGAATATGAGATTCTTCATCTTCACCTTCGCCTTCGCCTTCGTCTTCTCTTTCTTCTCCTTCTCCTTCCTTTGTACCTCCATCTTTGACCTTCACTGAAGATAAATGTTTGACAGCATTCTGCATTATGTGAAAGGTGCACAATCCATGATATGACTCTGTAAATACTTTGCAAATAGCATTTCCCATTGCTGCATCTTGATCCGTATAGATAGTTCTAGGTTGCTTTCCATTATGTGTAGCTAAGAAAGTCTGAAAAAGCCATATAAATGAGTCCTCTGTTTCATCAAATAGAAGTGCAGCACCAAAAACAGTGGTTTCTCTAAACTGATTCAGCCCAAGAAAAACACCAAAAGGCCTATACTCTTTGTTGGTGCCAAAAGTAGTGTCAAATGTAACCACATCACCAAAGTGTACATAGTCAAGAATCATCTTTGCATCAGCCCAAAATATGTTGGTTATATGTTCCTCACAATCTAACTGCAAAGCATATTGGAATGATGGATTTTCAGCAATTTTGTCATGAAAATACTTCAACATACTTCCAGCCTGTCCAAAAGCCAAATCCCTCTGCCGTTTGCTTTGCAAATAATTTTTGCGATCACGGCAAGTGTAGCTAAGGTTAAGTGGTCCACCAACTTGACGACTAGCCAACTCATGTGCAGCTTTTGGTCTAATTCCAGAATCATCTGCAGTCTCTATTTCAAAAGCTTGCAATTCTGAAATTTTCCTCTGCGATGCCATCAAGTGCCGAGTTTCTGGCAAGTGAAGAAGGTGATTGTGTTCAAGCACAACATCAGTGACTTCATAATTTCCTGCACCTCGATCCAATATAAGGCTCATTCGAGCTTTGCAATCAACCCTTGTTTCAGCTCTAAAGCACTTTGTCACATGATTTGTTTGCCCTTTCCTTCGGAGGCCCTCGTTGGAACAAACAAATCTGCATGAGGTCACCTTACCATCAAAGGTGCTTACATTTGTGTATCTTTTCCTCACATCAAAGCCTGTGCGACCCCCATATGCCAACCAAAACTGCCAAGCCTCATCTGCATTTTTCAACCTTAAACCAACTTGAGGAGCCCCCTTGTTTAATTCTGCCATGGCCTTGTACACCACTCACAATTGCACAAATTTGTTCTCTGACCCACACATCAACTAGTTCTGTAACCCAAATAATTGACAAACAATGGCGCGGCCTCCACCTCCCTGGGGAGGCGCGGAGGGCGGCGCGGCCGGGCACCGGATGACGGCGCGCGCGCGTGCACTGAGGAACGCGCGCGCAGCGAGGAAGACGGCGCAGCAGCACGGCAACAGCAAGGAAGGTGGCGCGGCGCGGCAGCGAGGAACTCGCCGCGACGGCAAAGGAAGCGCGGGCGGCGCGGAGCGCGTGGGCGGGAGTTTGCGGCACCGTTCCCGCGTCTGGTGAAATTCCATCCGTTAGCTCTTGGCGTGGGCTGAAAAGCGAGTAAAATCATTGTAGCCGTTAGATGCTAGATGAAGGGTGGAGATCGCAGGAAAGTTACAAGGTAACGTTCCTCTGTAAAGTCACCCAATCCGACTCCGAACAGGAGTAACACATCAACTTACACATACAGTAATTCTCTAGTGTGTTAAATGTGGAAGTGTGTGGAACGTTTTTTCCCCCTTTTGAAGCTATGTGCAGCACATTGCTACTATTAATTCCTCGTGGAAAGTGCGCTCTCCCACGTCCTCTACGTCGCCCGCAAATCAGTCGCCGCCTGATCGCGCGAAGCTCAGCCTTGCGGGCCTGTTCGTGCCGCAGTGTCGCTTGTGCAGCCGCACGTCCAGTGAGCCCCGTGGCCTCGCGGATTTGTCTGTGCCGCTCCAGACCCCCCGCATCAGTTGGCACGGGTGAGCTTCTAGTACGCACTGATAGTAGAACTAGAGTACATATGAAAGAACGTACCTAGTTGAAGTGCCAATTAAGCAACGACGTCCGGAATTCGATGAAGAAACTAAGGCGTGTGCTTGCTTCCCACAGATACGAGCTAGCTGCTAAATTATTGCTTCATTGCTTGTGGCAGATGCTAATTGTATAATGCTAGCGGTGGACGAACTTGAGATTGCTTGATCTGGTAAAATTAGCTAATTATAATACTGATCCCCGGAATTCCAGTAGTTTTAGGTGCGTGATGGGAATAGACGAGTTTGACTGTTTTTTGGAACCGGTGTTTTTTTTTCAATTCCTTATTTGCCACTAGAAATTTTTTACGTCCAGGACATACTATGATCCCTTGTCTCACTTGTTGATCTAGGCCTCACATGTAAGTGACACAAGAAATGAAGGGAAAACGCATCCGGGATTTGTGTAATTTGTAGTGGCATGCAAAAGAAATTCCTTTTTTTCTAAACGTTATCCTCTCGGTACTTATGTCTCATGTAACCGGTTACAAATATACAGACATTGACATGATCAATCTATAATCTATAATATCTAGCTTTGACTATCAATTTTCGATTTTTATGTATTTTTTGTAAGGAATGGGGAAGAGGTGGGGACAACGGGAAGTAGAGATGGACAGATGAGCCGTGCTTTTCGGACCGGTCCGAAGCACGAGACTTACGAGGACCCCCGGGTTATTTTTGCAAGATTGAGGCCTTCCTGGTCTTATGGAGACAACTCTGTGCCTCAAGTACATGGATTCCACGTTGACTCTATCTAAGTGAGAAGACTTGACTGAAACTAGAGCCCCGGTGATCATACGTACTGCTTTTCTATAAGCACTATATGATGATCGGTTCTCTAAACAATCAAAGTCCACACTTAGTGAGTTAAAATAGAATTCATCAACAGCGAGCATGAGACCATGTTGGTTCCAAGATTAGCGACCAACACACCCATACTCACATACAACGTCGATCACATCCATACAACATTTCATACATCGATAGTTCAAAAGACATACCACAATACAGTTAAGTCTAAACTATTACAAGCAGCCAACCGGCTAAATTCAAATAAGAACAATAAGTAGCAGTGGAAGCAATGTAAATAAACCAAAAGTCCAGTATGGTGTGCCCCATAATACATGGTAACCGACTGGGAGTTAAATAATAACACTACTCGTCAGCGTCGCCTAAATCGGTGCTAACGAGCTCCTCGGGCTCGAACTCTTCCTCACCTGAATTTGCAGAGCCGGGTTGAGTACAATTATACTCGCAAGTCTTACACAAATTAAAAGTATTTATGCATAGAGGATATCAAAGGAATGGCATTAGTAGCTTAGTTTTGCAGAAAACGCAACAGCTTACATTCCTAGACCATCTAGTGTTCAAAAGTCATTTTGTAAACCATTGTTTAAGAAAAAGAGTTCACAAAACATAGATAATTGTATAAATCAAGCAATACCAAAGTGGTTGTCCACTTTGATAAACTAAAAATGCTTGAACATCCCATTCATGTCAAAACCAAGTTGTAACCACATCAACTTTTAATTAAAGTCTACTAATGGTGTCATTCGCAACCAAGTGTTGTCCATAACCGTGGACATAGCTATTCGAATAGGTTAGTAACTCTGCAGAGGTGTACTACTTTACCCACACTACGCGATTCTGCCCGTAAGCCTCTGGATAATAGCACACTACCTTAGGTATGCTGACCGGGTAGATCGAGATTCGGTATTTTTCAGCAAGAAAATCCTATTGAGATAAGTCCCCCTTACGCGATGAACCCCATACTTAGTACAAGCTATGGATACCACTTGCTAAGCGGGCACGCAAGTTGTGTTGGAAATACCGATGCAATATAAATAACAAAAAATGGTGCTCCCATGCACACTATAGAAATTACATCGGCTCCTGTGGACAAATGATCAAACACAAGTGTTCTGTACACTATTTGGAACTTAACCCAATAAAACCCTCCCCTTACTTGACCAAACGGCTCCCAACCCACGTGTGGAGAGAGTGCAAGGCGTCACTAACGCTTCTTTGGCAGGTACTATGACGCGCCTTGAGGAGATTGCCCAGGCATCCACTGCTATTCCCCCTGCTACCTTGGTGGTAGAGGGACAAGATGAATTTGACTACGTGACTGATACTGAGGCCAATGGCATGGGTAACCACAACAATGATCGAGCTCATCGATAGTTGTGTTTCAATCGACAAGGTATGCAACGAGACCACCCCACGTGACGTACGTGACCACGATGATTTTTTTTGCTAAGGTTAAATTCACTATACCCTCTTTTAGTGGTAACTATGATCCTAATGGTTATCTTAATTGGGAACTAGCTGTTGATAAAAGATTTGCTTGCCATGAATTTCTTGAGATTAGACGAGTTAGGGCTGTTACTAGTGAATTTACCGACATTATTTTTGTTTGGTGGAAAGAACATTGCCGTCAATATCCCAATAATATACCTGACACTTGGGAGGCTTTAAAATTGCTTATGCGGTATCGATTTGTTAAATAAATTGCAACACTTACGACAAGGTACAAAGTCTGTGGAAAACTACTATCAAGAATTACAAATTGGTATGTTGCATTGTAGTTTAGATGAGAATAAAGAAGCATCAATGACTAGGTTTTTGGGAGGGTTGAAACGAGAAATTCAAGACATCCTTGATTATAAATATTACAACTCTATTACTAGATTGTTTCATCTTGCTTGCAAAGCTGAACATCAATTGCAGGGATGCCAGAGGAGGACACGATCTAACTCTTCTGCAGGTCGCACAAACTCATGGACGCCATGCACCTCTACTACCCTGGGCACCAGTGCACCCCCACTGCTACCCTCCAACAACAAGCAGCATCCTACTGCTTCAAATTCAGCACCATGAGTTTCTGAAGCAGCCAAATCAGCACCACAAGCTTCTGCAAAAACCTCTTCTTCGGTTGCTTCGACAGGACGAACTAAGGACGTTCAATACCATCGATACAAAGGCTATAGACACATGATGCGGGACTGTCCAAACAAGAGCGTACTGATTATATGCAATGATGGTGGGTATTCCTCTGCTAGTGATTTTGATGATGAAACAAATGCTATGCTTGCAACTGATCCTGCAGAACATGATGATGAATCTAATTATAAGGAGAAACATGTTGGCGCCGAAGATGCTGACAAGTGTCGGGACCCGAAAATACATCTCAGGAACTCTCTGTGTATTCTAAACTGGTTCCAGATCAGTAGCTAACTCACACAAGAAATAGTGATGAAATATCATCCATTTATTCGATTTAACTAAAAAGATCTCAAAAAACAAATAATAATAGTAATTGGACCTTATGGTCAACGTTTACTTAACTTGCCACACAGAGCTGAAGAAATAAATAAACTCTTACAGGGGAACGAAACTCTTCAAATGGTCAATCAACATGTCCACAGGCAATCAAGTGGAGAACGCATTCTAATCCGCAAAACCTTCATAGTCCTCCTTCTGAAAGAACTCTTGTGCAGCTTGATACTCCTCAACTGAATCGCAGAAATTGAAGCCGTGAGTACATAAAGCACTCAGCAAGTCGTAGGGAAATGTATGCAAATAGTATTCATACAAGGCTTGAACAAATGTTAACTGTATGGTTCTTTTGCAGAAAGCAACATTGACGATAAATACCATAAATAGATTGAAATGCTGAATTGAAAAGAATAGTAAATACATAAGGTAAACAATTTTTTTTGAAACAACCAGTGAAATTTCCATTCACTCCCAACCAAATCAAAGATAAGTGAATCCCACATTCACCGATCGACACAAACCATCAAGTGAATTACCCATTCACCAAACAAACATTACATTCATCAAGTGAACTTTCCATCTACACTCCGACTCATTTTATAAGAAACTCTATCTCTTGTGTGAAATCTCTAGGCACGTCCATAACCACGGACACGGCTATTCGAATAGTTTCACTCTGCAGAGGCTGTACAACTTTACCCACATGACACGACTTCTCTAGTTTGTTTAGCATCCGTCGATAACACTGCTCACTACCTTAGGTAAGCAGTCTAGAGCATGTGACAAGGCCTTTAGAAAATCCTATTTTGACCCAGTTCTGTTTGCTAAGGTTTCAACACTGAATGCCTTTATCCGACCAGACAGGGCCCCCCTCTTGCGCCAAACAACAACCCAAACGGAACCAAATCAAAACATCGCTAATTAATCAGTCAGATCCCGCCCATACAAGACATATGGTTGTACGGTTAAGGCACAGTTCAATGGCGCACAAGATTAAGTCCTTGACTAGTTACTCAAGCGAGACTACCACAAACCCACAGCATGTAAAAACACCCCCACTATCCACCACCCATTCGCCCGAGAGAAAACCATTTTGTTTGACCAAAACCAATGATACACCCTGTCATGGTACACAAATTTTAACGAGTGGCTCACCACCATAATTTCATATATCATTAAATCAAGATTAATCATTATGACACATGTCATGATGAACCCATCGTAACTAAGCTGAACTAAGCATTAATACGATACCCATGTTGGTAATATGAATATGTCCAACTAAAATTATCCATGCTAAGGTGACAAAGGATTCATGGCATTCAATTAGTCAATGGAGGCATAACAACAATAGGTAATAGCTAAACCCAAAAACATTCGTATAAATATAGCATGCATTTGTATAAAATAATATACTTTTGAAATCATAGGTTCAATATGATCAAAGGACTACGACTTGCCTTAGAATAAATCCTCGGATTGATCTTGATCTTGAGGTACTCTTCCTTGCTCAAAACTTTCCAAAGTATCAACGTCTACTCGCAAACAATCAAATAAATAAATAACAGAGAGAAAACAAACTCTAAAAATTAAATAAAAATCTCAGATAAATAGATCTTGAATTTAAATTCAGAATAGACTCAATCGGTGTTCAGATACAAAAGATATGGGCTCTGGAAGATTGAAATCACATAAAATACTGAAAATCAGATTCATGGATTTACTGGAATTACTTTTCCAAAGAAAAATGTAATTAGGACATCAGCTGACATCAGCAAGGATTTTTGGACCGAAAAGAAAATAAAAGGAATTGGCTGACAAGTGAGGCCACTGTCAATGAGATGGTTCACCAAGGACTAGGTTTAGGCTCAGGTAGAGTTTGGTTGTGCTGTGCGGCTGCTGACTAGATATGATTAGGACACCACGCGAGCAAAAATAGATGAAATGGACACTGAGCTGGCGATGAGGTGGGCAGAGAGAGACAAAAAGGAGGAAGAGGTAGAGAAGCTCTAGAGCTCTTGGCCGGCGGCAATGGAGATGAGGTCGATGGCGAACCACATCGAGAGAGCGGCCGGGAAGTGGCAAAACGGAAACCCAATGACGATGCGAAGCCTTGGGTGATGGTGGCTCGGCGCGGATGACAGCGTGTCGGCGGCGGCGGTGACAATGGCTCATGGGGCGAAGAAGAAACAAGGTCACCCCAGGGGATTCAAGGGGAGCATGGCGACCGTGACGATGAGGGGATCACCATGGGACGCTCGGAGTGGACTGAAGTTGACCGGAGCTGCGGCAAATCCAAGACAACCGGAGACAAAGAAAGTGGCCGGCGGCGGAACCTCGGCAGCAGAGAGAGGAGGAGAATAGAGGGGATCGGACGGGGGTAACAAGGAGCGCAAGCTGACACGCTCGGAAGTGCGAGGGCTCACCGGAGGAAGTAGATGGACAAGATGGCCGGTGATCAGTTTGTCGGACGAAGACGACAACAGTGATACAGAGATCCTCGGGCGAAGAGAACGGCACCACGGTGAAGCTCCCGATGATGCGGTCCCAATGGAGAAGACGACGCGGGCGGAGATGGACCAACGGTGGCGAATTTCGCCGGAGATGAAGCTTCGGTGGTCTTTGGTCTTCGGCGGATGGCGGCGCAACCAAGATGAATCCGGGGCGGAGAAGACAGGGCTGGCGGCGAAACTCTTTTGAGGGAGGAGATCAATGCGAAGAGATTGATGCGGTCGGGCTCCTTAAATAAGCACCGAGACGAGGGGAATCCCAACTGAAGCCGGCGGCGCTCGCGTGTGCAGAACAGACTCAAGAGTCCCGGAGGTAGACGACGAAGCTCTCGTGGCATGTGGGCCCACGGGCAGTGAAACAAAAGAAAAAGAGAACAAGAGGGGTTCGGCTGGCTTGCGCACAAGGAAATGCGAAGGCGGGCTGAGCTTTGGCTAACCTTCACGCACGCGCACGGGAAAGGAAGCGAACTGGGCTGGTGCGGCTCAGTTGGACCAAGAGAAAAGGGTGCAGCGGGCCAAAGAGAATCGGCCGGACCAAGAAATAAGAAAAAGGAAAATAAGAAAGAAAAGAAAAGATTGCCGGATCGGGAGTGGGCCAAGGAAACAACCGATGAGCCGAGCGGTGGAAATGGAAACGGGCCTAAGAAAGGGCTACATGCCAAATCAAGGGAAATTGAGCCGAGAGAAAACTGAGATTTATTAATAGTTTTTTTCTAATTTAAAATAGCAGAAAAACCAAATAGAATTAGAAATTAGCAAATGCACTTGGAAAAATTCTAGAAAATATGTCCAAATCGTAGAACCCACATAAAATAATTTTGATAATGGTTGATGTTGATATTATTCATATTAAATTGTTTTTGATCTCTGAAAATTTCAATTAAGCTTTAACTTTTACCAGAAAATCCAAATAGTTACTTTTATTTTTAAAACTTCAAAAACAGACCAAATTTTTGGATGTTATAACAAGTATTTGAGTATTATAGTGCAACACGTACTAAGTGCTCAAGTTTCTCGTGTCGAGCGAAATTAGCAATATAATTTGTTCCAAATTAAGGGCGTTGTCAAGGAACGCTCTATTTGTATAATTGTTGATGGTGGAAGTTGTAACAATTTGACGAGTATAGATATAGTAGAGAAGCTTGCTTTGCTGACCAATCCTCATTCCCACCCATACTATATTCAATGGTTCAACAACAATGGTAAGTTAAAAGTAACACAAATAGTAAGAGTAAACTTTTCTATAAGTTCATACCATGATTATGTTGATTACGATGTTGTTCCTATGCAAGCTTGTTCATTGTTATTAGAAATACCTTGACAATACGATACTGATTATGTGCATCATGGTAGGAATAATCAATACTCTCTCATGTTCAAAGGAAAAAAAATTGTGATGCATCCTATGACTCCTAAATAAATTGTTAAAGATAAACTTGCTAGAGTTAGTAGAGAGAAGAATCAGGAGAATACTAAGAGCGAAAATCAAATAGTAGCAAAAGAGCTTGAGCAACATAAGAAGAAAGAACCTAAATCTACTCATGTGAAGAATAAAGGAATTAAGTTGAAAGATGCTAGTTTTCTTGCTACCAAATTTGATATGATTGAATTGGATGGTAGTAATTCTATTTGTTGTGTATTAGTTTGCAAAGAAGCTTATTTTCATTTGAGGATACACCTTTTTTTGGCACATACTGTCACTAACATTTTGTAGGAGTACAAAGACATCTTTCCGAAGGATATACCGCCGGGGTTGCCACCGCTTCGAGGGATTGAGCATCAAATTGATTTAATTCCCGACGCATCATTGCCCAACCGCGCACCATACAGGACCAATTCAGAAGAAACTAAAGAAATTCAACGCCAAGTTCAAGAATTACTTGCTAAAGGGTATGTGCACGAATCTCTTAGTCCTTGTGCTGTTCCGGTCATTTTAGTACCTAAGAAAGATGGATCATGGCGCACGTGTATAGATTATAAAGCAATCAATAATATCACCATGTGAGGACCCGGGTATTTAACTAGTAATACTTAACCTCCACATGGTTCCAGTATCACTAATCAAATATCCTAAGCCTCGATGGACATGTGCCTCACAGAATTGCAGCACACATACATCTTTACAAAATAATGCATCATTTCCATACAACATATCATAACAGGTCTAGCAAAAGACATACAATATATAGAGTTATTACAAAAGAGCTGACCGGCCAAGTGACATCAAAGTGACAATAACAGCGGAAGCAAAAGTGCCATAAGATGGCTATAAACAAAACCAACCGGTTAGCCATAACCCACAAGGCAACCGATTGGGCCGCCAAGCTAGTAGCACCCACCGCAGCAAAACTCACAGAAGTCGATCCCTTGGGGATCAACTTCCTCCTCTGCAACAACAAAGCAATGTAGTTGAGTACAAAAATGTACTCGCAAGACTTACGAGTAACAAGCCTATACATAGCTACATGAAAGCTGAATCAAAGGAGATGGTTATATGATTAATTGGACGTATAAAGCAATTTTCATTTGCAATATTGTAATAGATTGAAGGCAATTTGTCAAATCTGTTTTTAATCATTGAAATAACAGTGAGGTAACAATAAATAACATAAATAACAACCTAGAGGTGACTAACCTAATAGCCACCACAACATAGCACGAATCCCCGATTCGTACCACCCAGTCAAGTTTTAGTTAAAAGGTTGTAGTCTAATTCTCACGGGGTGTATCCAAGCGTGTCCATAACCTAGGACGAGGCTATTCGAATAGATTTAACCCTACAGGGGTGTACCAATGTACCCACACTTCGGACCGCCTTTTCGCCACAACAAGCACACTTCCGAAGGTATGCCGGCACGGCTAAGTCCGACGAGACGTTTCCAATATTGTGTATCAACTACGAGCCGCTCGTATAGATAGAAATCCATACGCTTACATTGTAAAGCCGAAAGACAACTACCCACCTGGGGTAAAGCTTTCGGACAACTACAATGCTCCCAAACATTTGCCTCCTGCGACCCCATGCGACTCGGAGCTAACACACGCCAAAGTACTAAGTCAAGAGAGGTCCCATTTCCCTCTAGTGTGGTTAGCACACAAAATGCTCAGCACGGTGGCGCAAGTAATTCGGTCCTTATTGACTCGGGCACCATTCCAGTCACACCCAAAAGCACACCATCTTACCATTGCGCCCAAGTCTAAAATATTTTGTTTTCAGTTTTAGTTTTTGCAATTAAACATAGCACAAGATACTGATCATAAAGTCATAATAAGTTTTGTGTGATCAAGGTTATCGACTAAGTCGACAACTGCCCAATTCTACCGATAGCTAGGCATGACTAAGCACATTACCCGAAAACTACTAAGTGACAAGGGCTCATCCAACGAACCCTAAATCACAGCAAAATAACCCTAGGTTCAGTAGTAGAGGATAAACATTTGCCTACAGATTATGAATCTAATGGGTCAACTAGTCGATAATAGTTTAACACAAGATAACAATGCATACATAGAATTTGCAAACAACATATTAGACTTTGAAAATAATAGGAGTAATATGATCAAATGAAGCTACATCTGCTTGCCTTGCTGGAAGTTCTCTTGCTGCAGAGGATCGCTTTCGGACTCAACAAAATCTTCGGAACCTAACGCAAGAACACGAAAATCCAATAAGAACGAAGAACACAAAAAAACTCAAAATCCAAAGTCATTCAAATCCCATGAAATTTACACAGCAGCTAGAGCATGATTTTAAATGAATTTAGCAACAAGAATAATTCAATTTGGACTAAGCATGCAAAAGTTATAGCCTAAACACTTTCTTTCAACTAGACAATCCAATTTAAATTAATTTTGGGTACTATTCATGGCATAATTTTCTAGAAAGTTCTAGAACCTTAAATTTTTATGGTAGGTAGAACATGACATTCTAAGAACAGCAAAACTGGATTTACTTCATTTGGAGTTAAAATGAATTACTTATGATTTTTCTAAGTTGTGAAGCTAAGGCATATCATTTTTCAGAGGCAAATATATTAACAAAACCTATCCTGTACTAAAGTACATTATCAGAGGAATTTAACAAATTTTAGTTTGCTCAATTTGGAGCTACAGAGAATTACTTATGCATCTTTCAAGTTTTAAATGTATTTCTAGAACAATATTTAATGCCTAAACAAGTTAATTCAACCTATATAATTTTCTGGTACAGAATCAGTGGCAAAACATATTTTTAGACTAAAGTTTAGTTAAACAGAAATTTAACACAATTGAAATCATCTAAAATGGAGCTAAAATGAAATAGTTATGAATTTTTGAAGTTTAATACCCATTTTTAATTGAGAAATAAAGGATTACCAAATTTAAAACCAACTTATCAAAAGGAAACGACGTGGACAGACGTGGGCCGCAGATCTGGAATCCAACGGCCCACGCGCGTTGAAATACAACCGCGCGCGCGCACAACTTCCCCAGGGCCCACCGTTGGATTGAATCCAACGGCCACACGACACGAGATCTTCGGACTTTCGAACGCCTCCGAAGATTTTGGGCTGAAGATCTAAAGATGGATGGCTCAGATCAAGGATATCTCCGAAGGTCCGAATGTATCGGAGATCTGAGCCGCAGATCTCAAAATGAACGATGAATGGGGACTTGACTCGTTCTAACTTCTAACGAGCCGAGGAGGTCTAGGACGTTAGATCTAGATCTGACGGTCCAGAATTGACGGGGAGGTCCTAAGGTTATAGATCTACAAGAGGAGGTCCTGAGCGGCTAGGATCTCAACGGGGAGGTCCTAAACGGTCGAGATTTACTCGGGGGAGGTCCTGGGGTTTTCATTATAAAAGACCAAAGGTGGTCTTTTGCAAAGAGAACCCCGAGGGAGGTCTTTGGGGTTGTTTTTGCAAAACGACAAAAGGGAGGTCCTTGGCAAACACACAGAGGGTGGTCCAAAGGAGGAGAGGTCCTGGACGACCAAGATCACATCTGGGGAGGGGTCCTAGCAACTAAGGTTTTACCGAGAGAGACCTACGGTCCAGATCTAATCCAAGGAGGTCATTAACGGCTGAGATTAAACTTAGGAGGTCCTGAGATTTGTCTAAGTTACGACAACAGTACAGAGCTTCGCACTTTGTCCGCCGGCTCGCCGCCGATGACTCCGGTCGCGGCGGTGCGAACTAACAGGTGCAATACGTGCACAAAACAAATGCGAACACAATGAGGGCACTCTCGACGACGGAGCTGGCCTAAAACGCCGACGAGCTGGAGAGAGGCAGAGGAGCTACTACGGCAAAAACCGAAAACGTGAAAAAGCTCCGCGATGACCTAAATCAACATGTGCTCGAGCACTACAGGGTTATTGCAAACACACCTGAGCACGAGGTCCGGAGGAAATCAGAGAAGTTCTGGCGGCGGAGACCGGCGCCGAAAATGAGGAAGAACCCGGTGAGGTGCGGCCTGAGCAAAAAGAAAGGCCACAAGGTGTCAAAAGAGCTCCATTAGGACCCACAGGAGGTCCACGAGCACTTCAATTGACTAGGGAGACACTCACCGGAGTTGGAGAGGAAGGGGACCGCCTACGGTCGAAATTCGCGCAACTCAATTCAAGCTGCCCCTGTGTAAGCAACCTAAAATCAAGTTAGGGGATTTGCTTAAGACGATGGGGTGGTCCAGGCGATGCAAAAAGAAGGGCTAGGAAACCACTGAAACACCATTGGCGACGGAGGACCTCCACAGCAACAATGGCGGAAAGGGGTGCTCTTGGATTTTGGGCTCACAGGGCAGAGGGGGGGCTAGGGCGATAGCAGGGTGGTAAAGGGGAACCTAGTGAGGGGCTTGGAGGTGCTCAAATAGCCCGAGGTCAAGGGTTGCACGAGGACGAGCCTTAATTGGCGACATGACCTAAAGCTTCTGCCAACGCCGAAAATGTCAACAAGAGTAGGTAAGGGACAGGGCCAGACACTAACAAGGGCGAGAGCGAGGCTCAGAGCCGTTGAGGGGGGCCCGCGAGGTGACCAGTGCCTGCTCTCTCTCTGCCATGGCGCACACGCGAGTACGGGTGCAAAGAGGAAGAAGAAGAACAAAAGAAGAGGTCATGACCGTTGGATTGAAGATGGACGGCTAAGATCGCTTGCGACCACCAGAGGTTCAAAACGGTAGGGGAGGTCATGAGCGTTGGATGGAGATCTAACGGCTCAGGTTTGAGGCGGCTCTCGGGAGGTCTGAAAGTTCCCGCGAACGTGGACCACCCGATGGAGATCCGATGGCCGAAACGCACGTTCCCTAACGCCTAGCCCGAGTGCGGCTCTAGTGACTTGGTTCGACCGAGTCAAATGATTTGGGCTCGGGTCTGAGTCGAGCCCAAGTCTGACTCAGACCTAGGGTTTAGATTACAACAACGAACTTAGGGGAATTATTTGAGGTAGCAAACTAACTCCAAAAATTCTAAAATTTTTACAGGAACTTGCTAACTTTAGGGTTGACCTTGTATAAAATTTTCAGAGGTTTTCATGCAGTGAATGTTTCTCCAAAAATTCTACAAGGTGCTGAGCTAGGGTTTGACTTAGAGTCAAACTAGTTTGACTGACCTCTTAAAATATTCAAAAAAATTCTAAAAATTGTGAAATTTTTCAGAGGGGTCACACACTAACCCTAGAACTTAGGAAAAATATTTTCAGAGGATGATCATAAGATTAGCCAAGAAAGTTTTTGAAAGGCAAGATTTAGGTCAAAAAGAGACTTGTGGTTTTTGTATTTCCATAAATTTTTTTACAAGAATTCTCCAGAACATACATGAAATACAAGATGTAAGAAAAGTTTTAAATTTCTACATATTTTTTTACATTTGAAACACAAGCCAATACTTGGGATGTTACACACCATTACGTATCGCCATCCTATTTCTAGGTTAGATGATATACTTGATGAATTGAGTGGCTCTGTTGTTTTCTTGAAGGTTGATTTGTATAGTGGATATTATCAAATTTGTATGAAATTAGGCGATGAATGAAAAACATCATTTAAAACTAAGTTCGAGTTATATAAGTGGTTAGTAATGCCTTTTGGTTTAACTAATGCACCTAGCACCTTCATGAAACTAATGAACGAAGTTTTGCGTACTTTTATTGGTAGATTTGTGGTGGTTTATTTTGATGATATATTGATATATAGAAAATCATTAGAGAAACATCATGACCATTTACGTGTTGTTTTAATGCTTTGCGTGATGCATGTTTTTTTGATAACCTTGAGAAGTGCACCTTTTGCACTAGGGCTGGAAAAATACCTCGAGGCTCGCAAGCCTGCTCGGGCTTGTCATGGCTCGGGCTCGTTAATTTTTGAGCCGAGCTGAGCCGCATGTCCAGCTCGTCAAACAAACAAACCAAGCTCGATCTAGCTCGCGAGCCTAACTCAGCTCGGCCCAACCACCCAGGCCTAGTCCGTCGAATAAATTCCCTATCGGCCCCATCGCCTCCAGCCCTCCACTTCCTCTCCTCCACCCGCTGCCTCCCCCTCGGCAGCTCTGCCCGCCGCCTTCCTTTCCTCGTCCCCCATCCATCGGCCATCGCCTCCACCCGCCGGTTGCCGCCTCTGGCCTCTCCCTTGGCAGCTCCGCCCGCCACCTCCCTTTCCCCGTCCCCCTCGCCCAGCTCCACACCTCCACCCACCGAACACCGCCTCCTCCTCCTCCACCCGTCGCCTCCCCCTCGCCCAGCTCCACTCGCCGCCTCTACCTCCTTCACCCGCCGCTTCCCGTGCCTCCGACTCTGACTCTTCGAGTCGCCGCCCCGTGCCCCGCCTCCACCTCCGCCCGTTCCCCCACCGCCGCCGCCGCCGCCGGAGGCCATCGAGGTGAGGTGGAGGCCATCGAGGCGAGGCAGTCGTCACTGTTGTCCCTTCCTTCGCGCCGCTGTCCTCCAGGCTCTAGCCCGCCACCGTCGCCCCTTCCTCCGAGCCGTCGTCCTCCAGGCTCCAGCCCGCCACCGCCGCCCCTTCCAGTGCACTGCCGTCCAAGCCGCCAGCGTCGGCGCCAGGAGGATGGAGGAGATCTGGGCTTGAATGCTTGATCTTGCGGTTTGCTTGTTTGTTCTTGACATTCATGTTTGCTTCTGTCATTCTGTGCATGTTTCTTAGTTTCACTGGATGAATCGATGATTGAAAAATTTCTTGATCTGTGAATGGATGAATGGATTAGTTGATTGCAACGCCGAACGCGGATGTGGAACTGATGCTATTTTTGCTCAGGCTCGCGAGCCGCTCGAGCCAGCTCGAGCTTCATTCCGAGCCCGAGCCAAGCCCCTCTCCTGGCTCATTTCTGAAACAAGCCGAGCCGAGCCGAGCCGAGCCCACTGTTCACCTGAGCCAGAACAAGCCTGGCTCGAGCTAGCTCGGCTCATTTCCACCCCTATTTTGCACTGATCGAGTCGCGTTTCTTGACTATGTTGTTACTCCACAGGGAATTGAAATTGATCAAGCCAATGTTGAAGCAATACAAATTTGGCCGGCTCCTAACACGATCACACAGGTGCGAAGTTTTTTAGGACTTGCTGGATTCTACCGCCACTTCGTGATGAATTTCAGCACCATCGCTGCACCATTGAATGAGCTTACCAAGAAGGGTGTGTCATTTGTTGGGAGCACCGCACAGGAGAACACCTTCACCATGTTGAGAGATAAGTTAACACATGCACCACTACTCCAACTCCCTGATTTTAATAAGACTCTTTTGAACTAGAATGTGATGCCAACGGAATTGGTTTAGGTGGCGTGTTGTTATAAGAAGGTAAACCTATAGCATATTTCAGTGAGAAATTGAATGGATCTAGTTTGAACTATTCTACTTATGATAAGTAATTATATGCACTATTTTGAACTTTATAAACTTGGCAACATTATTTATGGCCAAAAGAATTTGTGATACATTCTTATTATGATTCTTTAAAGCATATTCGAAGTCAAGGTAAACTTAACCGTAGACATACAAAGTGGGTTAAATTTATTGAGTCTTTTCCTTATGTCATACAACAAAGGAAGAGAAAGGAGAATGTTATTGCTGATGTTTTGTCTAGGCGATATACCATGCTTTCACTACTTGACTTCAAAATTTTTGGATTAGAGACTATTAAAGAGCAATATGTGTATGATGTTGATTTTACAGATATATTGTTGAATTGTAAAGAAGGGAAAACATGGAACAAATTCGTCATTAATGATGGTTTGTGTTTAGAGCTAACAAGCAATGCATTCCAGCTAGCTCCGTTCGTTTGTTGTTGTTATAGGAAGCGCATGGAGGCGAGCTGGTGGAACATTTTAGCGTCAAGAAAACAAAAGATATACTTGTTGATCATTTCTTTTGGCCAAAGATGAGATGAGACGTTGAGCGCTACGTTGCTTGCTGCATACATGTCAAAGAGCCAAATTACGATTTAATCTTCATGGTTTATACATGCTCATAATTCTTGGAATTATTTTGCTATATTCTAAAGCCTAATTGAATTATAGAATTAAAACAAAAGAAAAATCAAAAGAAAAACCTCAAATAGGAATTGGGCGAAACCACCTCATTTCCACGTTCTTCCCGGCGCATGCCCGCTCCGCCGCGCGCCTCCTCCCTCACGACAAATGGGTCCACCGTCGATCCTTTCTCTCTCTCCCATCACACGGTGCATCCCAACCGTTGGATTAAAATCCAACGGTCGAATGTCACAAAGCATTGAAGGTCCGAATGTTCTCACGCAATCGGACCGTTAGATCTAAATCAACGGCCACGTGCATCAGTCACTTAATGATTCACCGCAACCCGTGATCTATTTCAACCGTTAGATCGAGATCAAACGGCTACGACCGACACAACTTACCGCCGCCAATCTTTTGTCCACCGTCGATCAAAATCGGGCGTGCCCCGCTTGTCGTCTTCCTCGTCGTCCTCTCGCGCGATCCTCACGCGCGCCATTAAAACCGGCGCTCGAACTCGTAACGCGCCGCCTTCAATCCCCACCTCCTCACCATCGTGCGCATTGGCGACCCGTATCACGCCGCCCCACTTCCGGCCGTTTTCTCCCTTCTCGCGCATCGTTTTACCCACGATCACCGAAACCGCGCGCGATGACCTTCGCGTCGCCGCCGCCGGTCTTTCCCAGCCCTATAAATAGGAGCCATGGGTAGCCCTTCTCCTCCTCCACCTTTTTCCCCACGCATTACTCCTCGCACGCCTAACCGCTAGAACCGCCGTGGAAGCTCCTTCACCGCGATCGCCTTCTTCCCGATTCCGCGCCCTCGACGGCGCTCGTCCCGCCGCCACCACCAACGGCCGCCACATCATCGCCGACCGGTGCTCACCTGCGCCGGCAGACGCGCGCGGAATCGCATTGTCGCCAACACCGAACCTCTCGCGCTTCAACCTCGCCGCGGCCACCACCGTCCACCTTGACCACCGGAGCTAGTCTAACGAGTTGAATAGTCCTAGCTACACACCGGTACCACCATCGCCGCGAAACCTCGCCGTTCGCGGTTGCCGTTGGTTCCGTGCGCCACCGTCGCCGTCCGGCGTGTCACGCCGCGTGGCGATGCCACCTAAGCGCCACCTCAACCCCACCTTGCGTGGTGTGCGCGTGGCGTCCGTTCATCGCCACGTGAGCACCGCGTGTCGGGTTCACGCGCGAGATCACCCTCGGCTCGGTGGAATCGATCCCGTGAGCCGAGTCTATGACATGTGGGACCCGCTTGTCGAAAAAATCATTATAATTCTTTTAATTTCCGAAATTCTTATTGGCGTCGGCATTGCACAATAAATAGAATTTCCTTTAGAAAAATAATTCAGAGAATTCAATTAAATTCGATTTTGTATTAAACTTGTAAAATTCATATCTTTTGCATTTGAACTCCAAATTGAGTGGTTCAAGTTGCAAAATTTGTCTAAATTCATAATCTAGCTAACTAAAGCAAAATATTTTAATTTGGAGTTAGTTTGATCTGAGTTTTGAATTTATTTGAATTTGAGTTGAATTTGTCGTATTTTCACGTATAGACTTGACGACTCAGGAGAGTTAGATCCTTCCGACGATTTAGAGTTCCAAGACTTCAACGAAGGCAAGTTACACTATTGATCATATTGTTCCTATTGTTTTAAAGTATTTATTTACTATCTACAATTTACTATTGCATGCATATGTTTATAAAAATATCCGAATATCCCGATTTCGTATATAGTTGTTCCAAACTCCTTGGTATGGCCAATTTGACTATCAAAACTGAATACCTTGACACCTTAGATAAAATTTGTCAAATGCTTAGCCTTGCTTAGATAATATTTACAAATTTGGGAGAATTTAGTCAAATCTTTACAATGTAATTTAAATGTGTTCTGTGGTATTGTTTTATCACGAAAGGATTTTACTCTAAATAAAATAAAATGGGTTTGGACTTGGCGAGATGGATGAATGGTGGGTGCAGGTTCATGCACGGTCTAATCTGTTAGGATTACGACCGGGGTTTTAAATTGAAGTCGCTCGAGTCGCTTAAGGACCGGTCTTTGGCGTATTTTGCTCGCCTTACCGTACCACCACATGTCTGTATGGGCGGGATTTGGCTAAATAATCTGTAGTGTCTTAGTGTTATTTGTGCTATGTTGTATGTGTGGGCGTTGGTTAGACATTAGTCCCACCGGTGCAAGAGGGCTTAGGAGGATGGATAGTCCAAAGGTAGCGAAACCTTAGCGGGCATGAATACAGATGAGACAACGCTTGTAACGGCCTCATGATAATTGCTTAGTCACACGCCTTGAAGCGTGCTTTGGCCGACATTAAAAGCATTTTATCTCGTGTGGGTAAAGCTGTACAACCTCTGCAGTGTAAAACTATTCGAATAGCGCGTCATGATCATGGACATGCTAGCAAAGCCACTCTAAGTTAGAATTGTTTTTGGTTTATAAAATGTGTTCATGAGATGTTTTAGGATGGATAGTCCTATGGTAAAAATTGGGTGGTTAGCCAAGTGTTAGGAGGATATCCTTCAATAATCAACTAGTGGAGGTCATCCAATATTCGATGTCAGTTTTGTCACTTTCTTTATTCGAATTATTAAAATTGGTCTTACAAAAGTATTAGCAATATAATCTGAAAATGTTGTTTATGCAAAACAACCCTGCCATTACCTTTGTTTACCTTATGCATGCATTAAACTTTCTATATTGGGTGTGACTTGCGAGCACGGTAGTAGTGCTCACTCTTGCTGAATAAATCTTATTCAGGAGAAGACGTTTTCCCCGACGGTGAGGATCTTGACGAATAGGCTGCGTCCCCAGACGATTGCCTGTGGCAAGTCGTGTGGCCTACTACTTCTACTACTCTTCCGCTGTGTTATTTCTTTTCTTTTGGCCGCAGGCCCTTTTGTAATAAACTTTGAATTATTATCAATAAACTCGTGATATGATTGTGCTATCACTTTTTGTTTAACTGTGTACACTAGAAATCCTGGACTAGTGTATGAACACAGAGAATTTGGGATCCTTCGTTCCTGGGTTCGACAAAAGTGGTATCAGAGCCATATCATTGTGGAGTCGTGGCCCCACAAATGTCCTAAGGACTCATTTGCAAAAATTAAAAACTATTTTGAGTGTATCCAGAGTCATCTCTCAACCCTTCTCTTTAAAAACAGTTACTGACTTGTCTATTCCTCAAAATTTTAGATGGTAGAAATCGGGCGCTATCTCTCACGGAATCATTGCGGACAGCAAGGTTGAACTTCTATACATGCCTCTACCTATTCCTAACGTTCCGTAGGAAGATATTTCGATGGACTTTGTTTTAGGATTGCATTGAACAAAGAAGAGGAGAGATAGTATATTCGTGGTTGTTGATAGATTTTCTAAGATGTCCCACTTTATACCATATCATAAGAGTAATGACGCTACCAATATTGCTGATTTATTCTTTCGTGAAGTTGTTCGCTTGCATCATGTGCCTAATACTATAGTTTCAGATCATGATGCTAAATTCCTTAGCCACTTTTGGCGAATTTTATGGGCTAAATTGGGGATTAAGCTGTTATTTTCTACTACTTGTCATCCGTAAATTGATGGACAAACTGAAGTTGTGAATAAAACTTTATCTATAATGCTTAGAGCTGTGTTGAAATTTTTTTTAAAAATGTGGAAAGAATGATTGCCTCATATTGAGTTTGCTTATAATCGTTCGTTGCATTCTACTATAAAGATGTTCCCTTTTGAGGTTGTTTATGGTTTTCTGTCTCGTGCTCCTATCGGTTTATTGCTTCTTCCATCTTCGGAGAATTGAACTTTGATGCTAAACAGCGTGCTGAATTGATTTTAAAAATGCATGAGACAACTAAGGAGAATATAGAACGCCTGAATGCTAAATATAAACTTGCTGGTAATCAAGGGAGAAAACATTTAACTTTTGAATCTGGAGATCTTGTTTGGTTGCACTTGAGAAAAGATAGGTTTCCTGAATTGAGAAAGTTAAAATTGATACATAGAGCCGATGGTCCTTTCAAAGTGTTAAATTTTTTTAATGATAATGCATATAAACTTGAACTGTCTGCATATTTTAAGGTTAGTCCTACATTTAACATTGCAGATTTGAAACCATACTTGGGAGAAGAAAATGAGCTTGAATCGATGACGACTGAGATGCAAAAAAGGGAGGATGATGAGAACATCCCTATCATAGATACAACCGCGCCTACACTCATAACTCATCCACAACAAGTATTGCACGAACCACTTACTCGAGCTCGTGCTCGTCAACTTAATTAGCAGGTGAATTCGTTCATAAGTTTATATATTACTAAGAATAGACCGCTACTTAATGCAAGTGATTTAATTGTGCTTAGGAATATAGGAAAAGACTAAAGAGAGACATGTGGAGTCATAGACATACATGGAAGGCATAATAGAGGTTACCACATCACTTTGGGTCCGAGTTAAGCAAGAGTTCGAGTTGGACTCGTTCTGGATTCGAATTCGGACTACTACGATAACATTAAGTTCAAACAGCCGCAACTTCTTCATACAGACTCTGTTTGGGATGTTCTTGGACTTCATTAAAAGTTTATCAAGTCTACTTTCCAACAAATCCAACATAATCTTCAAATTTCATTCGAGCCAGCCACAATCATCAAAATAATCCACATCTGTTTTTGATAACAGTGTTGCACCACCTCAACTTAGGCCAATGAGTCTTATATTAAGTTGAGCCCAATTGAGGCATGTCCCTATGGTTAGAGGACGTCCTCGACTCCTTCAAATACACAACTTTACCTATCGGAGGTCACTAGTAAAACCGATTTGGACGATATTTGGAAAATTTTGGTGTTTTTTGGTCAAAAAATTCAAATCAAAATTTGATTTCAAAAAACAAATCAGCAAAAATCGGTGAAAACCGGACGATTTTCAGGTGAAAATACCGACTGAAATTCTGAGGAAACAAAGATGCACGCAAATTCAACAAAAAACATAGTCAAATCGCAGAGCCCTGTGCCGCCTGTCCCCATTGTCCAGCCACCCGGCGCTGCAAGAGCAGCAAGCAGTGGCACTGCAAGAGCGGCAAGCAGTAGAACAAGAGAGTGAGCTTCCTCCAGTTTACTGACCTCCTCCCTAGTAATTTCAACAAAAATAGTTGAATCGCAAATAGGAAGAGAATCACATGTGCCAACAATTTGTGCAAGAATAAAAAGAGGAATAAGTGTTTATTACCGGCCATTATTATGTGTTGCCATGGAGAACCTGAAACAATTTGTGCTGGTCTTGTTTTTGGTTTCTTTCAAACGTCTAATGATAGACAATTAGAAGAGAATGTACACAAGAATGGCACCAACCAAAGCACCCACGTAGAGGGTGGTGTCAATCTCCTTGGAACTGCCGATGGCATACGCCCCCACGAGGAGCTCGGAGAAGGAACTCGGGATGGATCCCCGTTAGACAGGGAAGTCGCCTTCCACCTCCATGCACCGCAGCACCGCCGATTTGGGTGAGGGGCAGAGAACTTAGAGGAGCAGAGGAGGAAGAGGGAGCTCACTGAGATCGCGAAGAGAAGCAGAGCCGGGAGGGGAACGATTCGAGCCACCAGGGGAAGGGGATATGTCTATGTGTTGTGACCTAGGGCAAACGTTAGAGGAATGCCGAATGGGACAGATTGGGCCGGGTTTGCATTCAAATTGGGCCGAATTTTTTTTTTCCCGGTATGGATTTTTACTGGGTGGTCACCGGTAAATCCGATGTTTCCGATGTTCAGCCGGCCGATTTTTAAAACCCTGCCCAGGGCTGCGCTCCTTCCACATCGCGTTCCACTCGTTCGACCAATTGGTCGCTGATCTCGTGGACCAGTGGCTCGCCAACGTGATGCAGCGCGACGCAGTGGAGATTCATGTCGACATGCGCCGGAAATGCCAGCGTCTCTGCAGCCGCGAACGCGTTGGTGGGTACTGTCGTGACACGTACGGTCCGCATGGACACAGCAATGACGAATCCGACGGTGATGACCCCCTACGATTTCAGGAACCCAAAAAACCGCGACTGTATCACTCCAGCTCAACATGAGCCTAGAATAGTACTAACGAAGCAATAAACAAATCTAAATTAGGATAATTTTACTAAATTTCGGCAGAACCTCCCTTGTATAGTTGACTATACGAAGGTTCCAACAGAAATAAGAATATCAAAACTAAATCTTTCAACATCTAATATCATCACTAAGCATTAAGAACATGCCAATCAGTTCAAATATATTCAAGGGTTCCAAAATATGTTATTCATCATTATTACAAAAAAAACCCAATGCATGAAGCATATCCATAACCAATACTTAAGCAGTTTGCTTATTTATTAATGGACATTCTGAAATTTTATCAACTTTTAATGATGCGTGGCAGTGTGTGTATCCAACTCAGGTCTACTCCCTCCCATGCATGCCGTTCTTGCAAAGGTACCTAAAACACAACAAAAGCAAGAGTGAGCCCAAAGACTCAGCAAGTACCAAAAATAAAACATTAACTTCACAATTACAGCACCACCATTCAATTCTAAAACTTTGCACGGAAACATATCTCATGATGTATGAATGCAGATGTGCAATGCATCTTTTCTCTTTTTCACTCTTTTGCGCATTACACCGGTAATACGGAGTATGCAACCGTCGCTACGTACTCATGCCTGTGCTCACAAGTGCAGGGAACAATTGCCCAATACTCCACAAGTAAAGGGGACCTCAAGCCCACACTCCACAAGTGTGAGGACCATAAGCCCATCGTTTTCATGATAGGGACCTCTCCTCAATGCCCACATTCCACGAAAGTGGGGACCTCAAGCCCATCATCTATATGACGGAGACCTCAAATGTGCATTCCTGATCACCACGTGACCAGGTCTTATGTATGCTCTCACAATGCACATGAACAATTACAGTTTTGCGATAAGCATAATCAACATCAACACCATACATGAATAACAATCATTCGTAGCATAAGCATTCATCATCCTTAACCAGCTTATCACACTCTCAATCAAACACAGCTAATATATATATCAAATACTAGCATGTATCATAAGCATTCATCATCTTTAACCAGCATATCACACTATCAATCAAACACAGCTAATATATATCAAATACTAGCATGTAACATAAGCATTCATCATCTTTAACCAGTATATCACACTATCAATCAAACATAGCTAATATATATCAAATACTAGCATGCACTGTCAAACCATTCATATTTACTCTACCAAACAGAGTACTTACCTTAACCGCGCGAGAACGGAGGATGTGAAGAGGGTGCCGCCTCTGGGACCAGTACCCCTCCTAAATTCATTAAAACATACTAAGATAATAGTAATGGATCAAACAAACTATAAAAGCAAACACGAACTCGCAAAAGTTCTTTTATCACAAACCCAACTCCAATTCCCAAATGCTGTTTTGTCCCCTCTGTGGACAGTCATATTCTAAAATTCATATCTTTTAGTAAAGGAGTCCAAATGAGATGATCTTGGACTTCCTTGAAAGATTATCAATTTCCCCAACTAAACCTATTTGATGGGCCTTCCTGATTCAGCCATCTAATACCCCTATCAAGCCAAATTAAAAGACATCAGTATTCACGTCGGGTTCTCTGGACAGTACACTAAAACCACCATAACTTTTGCTATGAAAGTCCAAATCTTTCGTTCTTTAGCTCTCTGAAAAGGTATGAAAATTACCTACATTTTTCGTTATATCGAGATCCTCTGATTTCTTCTTTAACTAATGTCTTAACCCAATTTTCTACAAACTGTCCGGATGCTGACAGAACAGCAGGACAGTGACACTAAAAAATTCATATCTCCCTGACCGTTAATCGGATTTGGGCGTTCTTGGCGGCCACTGAAAGCTAAGGACATAACCCAGATATCTCTTGGAGAGTGGATCCCCAGATTCTGCTTCTAAATACATGAAAACCGCCGTTCAAAATTCTGGACAAATTGGGATCTAAACAACCGATCTACTAACGAATTCAAATACACCTTAAATTTGAAACATACAATGAGGGAGGATCTTCGTTACCCCTTGAAGAACCGCTGTAGATCGCGACGAAGCCTGGGAACCTTCCCTTCTCTCTCCTTCTCCCTTCTTTGGCCGGCAACAGCAGCGAGGGACGAAGGCAAGGGCTGCCAAGGGGAGGAGGCACCATGGTGGTGCTACAGTGGCGGTATGTACTGTAGCACGCATGCTACAGTAGAAAATTAGGGTTTTCCCCCTCCTTTTAATAGTGGCCAGCCCCTCATGGGCCTCTTGGGTTAAGGCCCGAGGCCCAGGTTGTCCCAATTATGCTGAAAACTCCCTCTCTAACTGCTGATTAAACTAATCTCTATTTGATCCCGCTCCTAATCCGAATATTCTCTTCCGAATTAATTTGGAGTATTACAGCGACCGAGCATACCACGTCCCAAGGAGGCTCTACTCCTGCGCCGCCGTGCGAACGTTGTGCCTCGGCTCGTGCTTCCTCGACATACCAGACGGGCACCACCTCCCGTCCGTCGAGAGGCTGGCGCTGAGTTGGATCGTCGACTCGGCCGACATCCAATGTTGGTCTCGGATGCTCGCGCCACCGACTTGACATCGACCGACTCGTGTCGCCACATACGCATTTATCACCGCCCTCGACAGCGCCAAGAGACTACCCCTCCGGTGCTGCCACGGCGCGCGCTTCACCGTAGACGCATCTGAGTTGCGAGCATTCGAGTACAGGGGCGCCGTGCTCGACGACTTCTCCCTGTACCTCGCCGGATTGCCTCCAAAAACAGTGTCCTGCAACATTGATCGTTGCGGCAAGATGATCTCCAGCGAGGCGGAGTTCGTCAAACTCGCACAGTTTCTTCAGCGGTTTCCCGATGCAAAGCACCTCCAGCTAGGATGCTCTCGGCGGGGTTCCGGCTTCTAGAGCAACTCCTTCACGGGCTTTCCCCTTTCCTGTGCCTCAGGCCTCTTGATGTCGGACCCGGATTTCGTAATCCAGAATCCTCTGTGAAAATACTATGCTATTCCCTGTATTAGTAGCTAGCACTCACAGATACATCACTGAATCAATTCATACATAACGTAAAACCATACAATTCATTAATTAACACAACAGAGTTTACATAGACCGTGTCGGGTTGAGTTTTACAATAAGGACCGAATAGACCAAATTGTTTACATTACAAAAGACAGCGGAACTACAACAGAAGCAAAAGGGTGAGAGCACATCTCTCCACAGGCAAGCGACTAGGGAAACCTGTGTGCGTCCGATATTAACCAAAGACTTGGATAATATTGGATGCACGTAAGCACCGACAGAGTCAGCTAGACTAAGGAGAGACCTAGACTAAAAGAACTAAACTACTCCTCATTATTTCCTTGCTCGTTGACTTTTGAATCATCGTAGTACGCATAATCTTCTTCATCTATAGCCTCTGAGGGTTTTGGGGAAAAGAGCGAGGATGAGCACTACTACCGTGCTCGCGAGCCAACACACAATGCAATAATATACATGCAAGGCTAAACAAGGATGGCTCGAGTTCTTTTATTTGCTTAAAGCAATGTTTTCAATTATTATAATTACAAATTCCTATCACTTAGTATTTTAATCAAATTGTATTTTATTAAAGAGAGTAATTGTGCAATATTTATATCAGCAGAGGTTACCTTCACCTTCATGCTTATCTTGATTGTGGTTACATCCACCACTAAACAACACTAGGTACATAGACCCAAGAAAAACCAATCTCAGGGTTAGGTGAGCCCGCCATATTTTTCACACCACCCACAAGGATTTTCAAATAGAACTAACTCAAGTTAAGTTCCCATGTCCGTCTTTGACAATAGGCACGACTGTTTAAACAGTTTATAACTTTACAGAGGTTATACACTTTACCCACAAGAGATAATCGTCTTGATATGTACACATGTTTTCGTAGAGATGTGAATCAAGGGGAGAACACTACAAGGCCTTTACAATGCATCCCCCAGTATTAGTTACACTTCGCTAAAGTTTCGTCCACAAAGGGTTACACTCTTTTAGATCCATTAACCCTTACTCAGACCCCCTCTTGCGCCATCTAACGACTTACGTTGCGCACCCCGACACCCTTCGCCACAAAGGCTTACGGCGTCGCGGATCATCTATCTGATGCAACTCATACTGATGGATACAAATTATTTAGTCAGGCTGTACTTTACAGACTTATGGTTGTACTTGTTTTACATGGGAGGTCGTGACAAGATTAAGTCCTTAGGGTTATTTGGGTGGTCCATTCCACATACCATCCATAACACAACAGTCCTTGGGCTACATTAGCACCCACTATTGAACCATCCATCACACCAACCGCCCAGACAGGGTAATAGCAATTTAGGGTTTTGAGGAGTAAAACCAAATTACCATATTTATCTCAGTCATGGACCACCAATGACTGCTCAAACCATTTTCATGTTTGAAGAGATGATGATTGGGATATTTTAATGTCCCGGTACTCAAGCAAGGCTAGCATGTCGCTTAAGTACAACCTATACTAATATTTACCATATAGTTACTAGGGTGACAAGGTTTAATGGATCCAATTTGTCAAGGATGGTATAATAATTAATTAATCATCAAATGGGTATTTAACTACCTTAAGGTTTAACATACATTTGATTAAAGAATTAAAGCATGCTCTTTGCTATTTTAAAAGAATATAATTTGTATAAAATGTAGATTCAATATGATCAAAGTATTGACTCGCCTAGATTTAAAGGTAAGAGAGTCTTGGCGGTCTTGTGTTTGGTCGAAGTGGAGATCCTCCGCGTCTTCGAATCATAATCGGACGAACGTACTGGAAAAAGGCACAAACAAGCAAACAGAACAAATCAATGCTAAATCAATAACAAATAAACTCCAAATTAGACAAGACCTATGTCATTAGTAAGATCTTGAATTTACAAAATTTTAGAAACAAATTTTATAATTTTCGGAGCTAAAAAGAGGGAGAAATGAATTTTTGAAGTTTTACTCTGGAAATGAAATTAAGAAAAGGAAAACAAGAAAAGGGGATGGGCTGCCGGCAGCCCATGGCTTGGCGGTTTGGGCCCAGCCCAAAGCCTGGCCGAAACCAGCGCGTGTGGCCCATGGCCCACGGCATGGCGGCCTAAAGAAAAAGGGGGGAGGGGGCCCGCCGACGCAAAAGGAGAGGGCGGGGAGATGGAAGGCGGCGCGACGGGAAGAAGGGGTCCTGGGCCTGCGGTGACGGCGGGCTTGGCCGACAACGAGCGGTGGCCGGAGAGGACGAAGAGGGCACCCCGGTAGCTTGGGTGCAACAAGAAGGCGGAGTGGCGTAGGAATCCAAGGGGGCACAAGGCGGCAACGGTGAGCGACGACGCTGGGAGGCAACGGCGGCAACTAAGGTGAGTTCTTCCCCTTTTTTTTGGTGGTTTCTCCTTGCTCGGGAAAGAAGGGGAGGGGGGAAACCTTACCGGAGAGGGAGGAGGGGAGTGAAGGGGGGGGGGGGCAAGAGGGGCTCTGGGGACTCTTATAGCCGCAAGAAAGGAGGTGGGGGAGCCGCTGGAGGCGCCGTGGTGGCCGACAATGGGGCGCGGAGATGGGACGAAGCGCCGGCGAGAGCGGCGGGTGCGGAGGCGTGCTAGTGGCGGGACCCAACAAAGAGGGGAGGGGGGCCACCGGAGTCAGGGCACAGTGGGAGCAGGTGGCGGAGGCGATGGGCGCACGGGCGCAGGCGTGCACGATGCAGGCGACGTGGGTGCTACAGGCGTGGGGACGGGGGAACCGGGATGGGATGGCGGGGTGATGGGTGCTGGCGGTACCGGCGGGCGCGGAGGAACCGGAGCCGGGTGGGGACGGCGCGACCGACAAAAACAAGGGCGGGGAGCCGGGTGCGTGCAGAGCTAGAGAGAGGGTTAGGGGAGATGTTGGATTTGGGGGAGGTTTTGAAATCCGAAAGTTTTTTAGCTTTGAAACTTTGAAATTCTAACAAAACCAAAATCACTGATCAAGAACTGAAAAACGGAATGTTACACTTGAGCTTAAGGGAACCCTAATGAGCAACACCACCATTGATGCAGTGATCAGAATTCTGGAGCAGACTCCAAACCTGGAGGTCTTAGTCACTATTGATCCTGCCATATGCAGAAGAATGGGAGTACACCAGTTGGTTTGGGGAGGAGGTCGGGTGCGACCAGAGCGTGGTTCTGGATGTCCCCGATCCCATGTTTACGGGATCGAATTAGGGAGATCAACGCGGTGCACTATCAGGGGCGCGTGGTACAGAGGATGTTGCTCAAGTTGCTGCTTTGCTGCGCGATGGTGCTGGATGCGTTGAATGTTGTGTTTCCCAAGGGGAAGTATGCGGTGCAGACTATTTTGATGGACGAAATCAAGAGCTGGCTGATTTACCGGCCAGTAAAAGTGATGTTTACATGAAATGGCAATCAATTTGGTAATTTACAAGCAACGTTGTGATGTGTCTTAATCCTAAGATGATGCTAGCTAAGATATATTATAGGGATGTCTGTAGTAATAACAATACATTTTTTTAGCTCGAAAAACATTCTCAACTCTTTTTTTCTTCCAACACATTTTTTCCCATTTTCCTCCACTAACACATGTAGAATGAGTAATGCATGGTGAAAAGGTGTACGTGTAAAGTGCATAAAAAACATATACATGTACCATATTTACCATAACATTATTTATACATAAAAAGTAATATAGATGGAATTTTGGGATGATCCATTTGTGTTCTACAGATGAGATATTCCTTTTGTTTCATTGTACATAATGTAACATCCCAAAATTTCAAAACCAGAAATATTATTTTCAGAATCATCATTTGCGCATTTTTGAAGTTTTTCAAAATTTTCTAAAATTATTTAAAAGGTTATTCTAATTTCCAACAGGTGTTTTAGAATTTTAGAAAGTAATTATAGCTTAATCAACACCTGAAAATAATTTATTTGAGTTCCTAATAATCTAACAAGCCTCCCCAAAAAAATTCATAATTTTTTGAGTTGGTTTGCTAATTTTAAAATTTGAAACTTTATTTCTGGAATTATTCAAATCGGAAATGATTTAAAAATCCAGAAATTCTTCTTGGCCCAAATTCTTTCCACTCGGCCTAGCCGTCGTTGCCGAAGCCGCTTTCTTCTTGCCGCTACCCTTCACTGAAGGTGTACTCTCGCCAAGGCGCCTTCTCCCTCTCTGCGTGTGCGGCTACCGCTGATTGGTGGGACCCAGGACCGACCTGCCAGACTTCTTCCACCTCGCCTCGCCGCGCTAGCGAGCGCGCACACCAAGCGCAACGCAACAACCGACGTTGTCCAAAGCCGAGTCCTCCGTCGTTGCGGCTGCACCATCGCTTCGTCGTCACCAGCACCCTGCAAGCCTACTTGAGCCGTCCCGTCGCCGCCAACGCTGACACGATGCCATGGTGCCCTCGACCCGTGAAGAATCCATGAGGAGAACGCCCTCGTCTCGGCATTAAAACCCAAGCCAACCCTTTCAGCCTCCTCGCTACTTGATGTCGTCTCCATTTCACCCTCAGGAGTCCCTGTCTCGCTCTGGTTCACCCGAAACACAGTTGTCGTTCTCAGCCGATGCGCGCTCCACCGTGCACCGCCGAGCAAGACCTTCCTTCCCCGGTGATCTTTTACCTCGCCACCCACGTCATTTTGTTCCTCTTCACTCCCTGATCACGCTATCCCTCTTGTTTTCAGAGTTTTCGCCGTCTTCCACCGAAGACCATGTTCTTCCTCATTTCTGGTCGCCACCTCCGCCGCCGGGAATTCTCTTTCCCCCGGTAAACCTCTCGCTTGATCGTGAGCGCCTTAAGCATCATCAAAGCATCCTCTTCCTCACTGCATCTTCCATTTGCAGCCCAGACCAGCCGAGGAGCACCATCATCATCAAACCCCATTGTCATCGCCGCTGCTCACTGTCGTTCGACCGCCACCAAGCCTCTTCATCACCAGCTCTTGAAGCCTTTGCACTGCTAGCTTATCGCCGTAGTTAGCGTCGTCCTCGTAGAAGCCGTAGATAGCGTTGTTGCCTTCGCTTTTCACCGACACAGCCTTGATGACCTTTGGTCTTTGTGCCACCGTCGATAGCATCGCTCTAGCCCCCTGTTGTTTGTTCTGGAACCCAGAACCCCTCCTTTGCTCTCCTGCGCCGACACCGTCACAAACCCTAGGGAACTTGTTGCCATTCTTTGCTGTGCCACTGTCTCCATCCATCTCTCCGGCCACTGCGACCACCTAAGTAACCGTCGTGAACTCCCCTATCCATCCTCGAGCTTTTTCTTGCCCCTCTGGCACTCCCTCGACATTGGCGAGCTCACCAAGCTCATGGCTTTGGAGCCATTCCCCCTCTCTATTCTTTCTCTCGCCGATAAGTGGGCCCCTGTGGTTTAGCGTTGATGACATCATTAGTATTCAGATTAAGTTAGATAATTCTAGAGAGTAGGTGACATTTTGGCCCAGCTCTTAAGTTAAATAAAATTATAATTTAAATCGGTTTTAATGTTTCAGTCACTGACATGTGGGTCCCATAGCCATATTCAAGTATCTGTAAACCCGATGCACCGTGGACTTGACCCCACCTGTCAGCCTAATGACGCAATAAAATCCTATTTTTCTTTAGAAAGATAATTGGAAATTAAATGAAAATTCATGCTCAGGGTTTTCTCTTTCTTTTTCTGGATTTTCGAACTGAACCAAATTCAAATGCTAATAACTTTTGCATTTGAACTCTAAATTAAGTGAAACTTGTTTCTAAAATTTTCTAAAATCAAGAGCTTTATAATCGGCAAAATAATTGGATTTGATCTCTGTTTGAATTTATTTGGTATTTATTTGTGTCTCGCAGTTTTTATTGATCAAATACCGACGTGCCAGAATCGTATGAAGTTGATCCAGAGCAAGAATCATTGCTCAATGAGCAAGGAAAGCACCCTTATTTGATCATATTAATCCTATTTTTTTTCAATATTATGTATATTGTTTGCTCAAACTACTATGCATGCTTAAATTGAGTAAATTGTTATGTTACTATTTAGTATTTAGTTATCATCGTTTATTGCATTGATCCTACCTTGAAAAATTGATACCTTACTGTTGTCACCCTAAGAATATTATCCACACCTTCAGGTTGGCAGATCACGCCCAGAGCATCAGTACTGAGTAATCAAACAGCCGGAAGATCAATGCTGACAGCCGGAGCATCAGTACTGAAGATCACACCATCAGGTTGGCAGATCACGCCCATCCCACTGCCCCAGCCTCGCGTCCTGTGAAACACCTCAAGCGCAACCTTCAGCAATTTGCTTGCACCTTGACGCACCAGGTCCTTTTCTCCCTGTTTCTCCAAAATAGACCTAGAATGGAGCCGATGGCATACAGAAAATGCTACTTGGACGGGGTGAGATGGCCATTTTGCCTCAAAACAATTCAAATTCCTTGCTTTCTGTTGATGATAAGATTTGGCATCTATAATGGACGGCCTCTTCAAAGACCTCCTGGGAGGTCCTGGCCGCCAAAAACCTCCTGAAAGGTCCTAGAAGGTGGTCTTTGTAAAATGACCATCTCCACAAAGACCTCCTGTGAGGTCCTAAGGGTGATCCTTGCAAAATGACCACCTCTGGAGGGTGGTCTTCGCAAAACAAGAGGTCCTGAGCGACATCTACAAGGACTTCCTCAGAAGCGGCCACGTGGATCCATCATGACCGCTCAAGACCTCCTCAAGGGGAGCAATGTGGCTCTATCATACCCACTCAGGACCTCCTTAGAGGCACTCGCGTTGCGCGAGAGCGCCCAGACCTCCCGAGAGCGGCCACGTGGCTCCATCGTAGCCGCTCAGGATCTTCTCAAGGGGCGTCCAGGACCTCCCAAGGGGCGGCCACGTAGCTTCATCAGAGCCGTCCAGGATCTCCCAGGGGTACTACGTGGCGTCATCAGAAGCATTAATGACCTTCACAGGAATGGTCACGTGGCTTCATCGTGTCCATCCAGGACCTCCTCAGAGCACCTACACGGCCCAATCAGAGCCGTCTAGGACCTCCTCAGGGTGTCCGCGTGGATTCATCAAAGCCGTCCAGGACCTCCTCAGAGCACTTACGCGGCCCAATCAGAGCCACTCAGGACCTTCTCTAGAGCATTTACGTGGCTACATCAAGACCGTTCAAGACCTCCTCAAGCTTCATCAGGACCTCCTACGGAGTGTCCATGTGGCCTAACTAAGACCACCCAGGATCTCCCTAGGAGCACCCTTGAGGACCACCTCAAGACCTCTCCAGGAGCTGACACGTGGTCCTCTCGAGACCTCTCCAGGAGCTGCCACGTGGATTTCTCAAGACCTCCCAAGAGCAATCACAACCGTCTAGGACCACTCCCAGGAGATCTACACCATCCAGGATCACTCCCAGGAGGTCTGCGCCGTTCACGATCACCATCAGGAAATCTATGCCGTCCACGATCTCTTCAAAGCTTCTCGTGTGGACCTTCCACGAGGACCTCCTAGGGCCTCACGCAAAGACTTCTTCAAGATTTCCCGCCGAGCATCCAAAACTTCCTTCCAGAAGTTCTTTAAGGGAATTTACGTGACCGGATAGGAAAGATTTATCAGTTATAGAAGGTTTGGAAATCATAACCGAATCATATTTGTAGATTTGTTCGGTTTAGGAGTCCTAATCTCCTACGGCTAAGACCTGTTGCCCTTTAAATAGAAGAGGGTCACGTCCGATTGTAATCATCAACCAATCGATCAAATACCAATCGCATCTTCTTTTATCATAGTCTCTCGTAGTCCCGTACCTTTCCAACCTCTTTTTGCTCCCTATCCGGCAAGATCACAAGATCAACCCGTGCAAACGCCACCGCGACGTGCCACGACTAGCTCCGCCTAGGCGCTGTGCGTTGGTGACCAGATCCGCGCACCTTGTTGCGGCTGTGATCATTGTGTTTTGCGCAGCATGTTTTTGTGCGCAACACAAATTGGCGACTCCGCTGGGGACAATCAATTCGGCTACAAGCTACAGCCGAACCTGTTCCCTGGGCAAAAGTGAAGAAGAAGCTGCACTATTTGAAACAAGCCAGGGAGTAATCTCTGCAAGCATGGCCAAGGATGGATCCACTGTTGATACCAAAAACATCATCACTCCCACGCTTGAAGACCTGCCCGAAGAGTATCGCCTGGAGTACGAACAACGCAAACTGGAATTTGACAAATTGATGTTATCATGTTTCCAGAAGACAAGGCAGGGTATTATAAAGAAGGAGGGTGAATTGCCATCTGTTTACATTAAACCTGAAGCAGCCACCACTGTAAGTAATGCATCTCTCTCTGAAGAACACATTGCTTTGATGATTGATCAGCAAATAGGTGCTACTATGGATAGGTTGCTATCTAGTCATCTTAAGGCTATAGGTCTTAAAGCGCAAAGTGAGAAAAATCTGAAGCAACCTGTTTTGCCCCATGCTTATAGTGGTAACGATGATGGCAATGCTTAGCATAATTCCTTGCTTGTTAGTACATCGGCGGCAAATACATCATCTAGAATTATCCCGCAGAGTGTGCCGATGCAGCACATGCATAGCCGAACTAATGGGTTAGTTCTGGTTGATCATAATACCTCATCACATACTACTGCCATACCCGGATCTATGGCTCTTGTGCCTTTCTCATATTCAAATCCTAGCATGATAAATTCGGGTGCACGTAATGTTGACAACTACAGTGGTGTGAGAGATAATTTAACAAACTTGCAAACACCTTTGTACCACACTGTAGCATATAGTACACCTCCTATACCTCCTCAAGGTCCGGGTGTTGCATATGGGCTGTTGTCGGACGGTCATTTTTTACACACACAGCCGAACCAAGCTCCACAGTATGCTTATGATACTCTACAACCTAATATTTTTAGGCCACCACGACCAGTCACTGAGACACCTAATCGGCCTCCAGCCGAGATGTATGTTGGACCTGGGAACATTAGAGAACAAGTAGCCAATATGTTTAGAGAGGCATTTGGGGTAGAGCCTAAAGGAAGGTCACATTCATATCAAAAGACATACCCTGATATTTATGACACTGTGCAATATCCTAGAGGGTTTAGAGTTCCTGAATTTGTTAAGTTTACTGGAGATGATAATAGATCCACATTGGAACATATGGGCCAATTTATTGTTCAATGTGGTGAAGCTAGTGCTATTGATGCTCTAAAGTTAAGGTTATTTCCTTTGTCTCTATCTGGCACTGCATTTAATTGGTATACTTCACTTGCACCTAATTCAGTTCACACATGGTCCCAGTTGGAGCAAAAGTTTCATGAATACTTTTACACTGGTGACACTGAGTTAAGATTGTCACATTTAACATCGGTTAAACAAAGATACAATGAACCTGTTGCTGATTACATTAGGAGGTTTAGAGAGATAAGAAACCGATGTTTTAAGCTGATAATTTCTGATAAGGACCTAGCCGATTTAGCCTATTCGGGTTTACTTTCTCACTTAAGGGAAAAGCTAGAGAACCATGATTTCCTGGATGTTAGTCGAGTATTACAGAAAGCTCTGGCACAAGAAAGACGGGCTAAAGAATCTAGAGATTTTCAAAGGTCCGCGACAAAATAAAAGTAGATCGTCCTAATGTTCACTTGCTGGAATACGAATCTGAAAATTCGGACGATGGTGATATTGATGTTTGTGTGGCCGAATGGGCATGGTCCTCGAATCTAAACCATTTGCTTGCTCATCCTTAAAACCGATTTCACAGAAAAATCGACAGGAAGTGATTAAGTACATGTGAGGACCCCTGGGATCGGATCCGTATCAAGCTAAGGGATTACGCCGTAAACGCAACACTTAACGTGAGACGCACACGATTCCGAGTGACCCGGATATGTGTCACATGCTAGCTCCTAAGGATCAGTGGCTAACATGCACATATCCAAATACAACATTGCAATCACATCCATACACAATATACCAGAATAAAATAATCAATTACAATATCATTTAAATAGCACCTTATAGTACAAGGTTGCAAAAGAGGGCCGATCGGCCAAATCTAATTAACACAAATAAATTGCAGCGGAAGATAAACTTAAAATAAAGAAAAGGAATAACCGAGTTGGTATGCCCATATTCCACAAGCAACCAACTGGAGTTAAAGCCGTTGCACCTGTCGTTCTCACCTGAACCAAAAGACACTGTTAGAGTACAAAGTTGTACTCGCGAGACTTTCAAAAGAAATAAGGATGCATGTGAGTATCAAAGGAAGGCTACTACACTAGTCAGCTTTCAGCATAAAGCAAGTTTTGCATATAGATAAAAGATTCTAACTTGTCATTTGTAAAACAATTGATAACAGTAAGTAATGATCATCAATGGTATACTCTCCAAATATAATCAACACACGAACATCTCATTCGTGGCACAATTCATTTCCCAACAAAAATTAGCGCGAACTACACGTTCATGAGTTCATTTCAGATTGCAACAAACTAACATTAAGGACATAACAATCCCAACCATAACCCAAACTTAATTTCTCAAAAACTAACTGTGCCTGCTTTCCCACAAGTGTTGTCCATAACCTAGGACGAGGCTATTCTAATAGATTTAGTTACATGCAGAGTTGTACAGCTTTACCCACACGATATGCATTCCTATTAATGTCGGCCAATGCACTCTTCCTTAGGAGTGTGACTGAGGTAGCATAACGAGGCCGTTACAATGTTATGTCCTAACTATCAAACCACCCGAGGACAGTCCCATGGCGATGCGAGATAATGCTTTGAACCACAGGGGAAACCCCGTTGCGTAAGTAAGTCCCAATCAAATCAAGAGACCCTTAAGAACAAGTAAGGCGACCCTTAACATGCCCCGCGAGATTGACAAAAGAACAATTAAATATATAACAATAACAATTGTCAATCCCATTGTGTTTTGATAGCTAACACACAACAAATTATTAAGCCAAGCCTTCGCCATTATCCCGGCGTGTGGTTGCACGTAAGACTTGGTTCATCACACCATAGACCGGTCCTTAAACACTCAGACGGGGCTACACAATTCCATAACAACAAACAACAACCATAATTCATCATCACCCTACTCCCGTCCAAGTTAAGAACATAAAACCCATGCCCAACATGTCCACAAACCCCAGATGTGAATATCTGGATATAATCCTCAACTCCAACAATCCAATCCATAAAATCCTCAAATTTTTATTAAGATTCAATTCAATCCACCGACCGATGGACTAGCTCCATCAACCGCTTTCGGCTACAACTACTAGCATGGCTAAGCATCGTTCTACAAACTAGCAAACAACCCATATAACATATAACCTTAATTATTCAAGGAAAAAGGGGTAATTAACATTCAACGGAGGGCTAATGCAGCAATTAGGAGATTAACTATTTCTACCCATGAACATACATTTTAAGATAGCATGCAATTGCGATAATAAAACTCACACAAAACTTTTAAAAACCACTGGGAGCATTATGATCAAGAGGAGGGTGCTCGCACCTTTGCTGGTACCACGTGTTCAATCTCAGGTTATACTCATAGTAATCTCACGAATATATCATTATCGTCGAAAACCTAATAAAAGACGATACTGCAATAAATATCAAATAAAGCCAGAAATTCAACATGCTAAAAAAAATGTATGAAATTTATACATTAGGTAGGCTAATATTTTAGGTGAGATTTTTAGTTCAATTGGAGCTCATATGAATTTTCTAGGAATTTATCAAGGTTTAAATCCTTAATGTATAATTAATTTAATTAACAAATTTTTCTATAACAGAACCATAACTCAAACCTATTCCAATTTAAAGCACTTTAAAAAATGAGAACCAACAAAATTGGTTTCATTCAATTTGGGGTTAAAGTGAATTAGTTATGAATTTTATTCTAAGGTGGGGCTACAATATTCTCAATCTCTATTTGCTTTATCAGTTTTTACTAATCAACCCATGGACTTATTGCTACTAATGCTATAATCATAATCAAGGCACAAAGTTGCTAGCATTTGACAAATCTTTAGCTCCTGCTTGTTTTGAAAAATCCATCCATTGTTTGTCAGGTAGTTTTTGGTCAACATAAGAGCTAATGGTAACAAGAAAAATTCTTACTACTAGAGTTAGTCATGCTACTAGCTAACTTCATTCAGATTTCAATTTCAGATTAACTATCTTAATGGAGTGACTTAGTGAACGTTTACAACATTTGTTAGCACTAGTTGGTCTTTGAAAAGAAAAGATCCACTGACAATTCAACTATTCTTTTAATCACCACCTTGAGTAGTACCTCTGTTAGT
Organism: Ampelocalamus luodianensis; assembly: GCA_036346255.1. Taxonomy (NCBI): domain Eukaryota; kingdom Viridiplantae; phylum Streptophyta; class Magnoliopsida; order Poales; family Poaceae; genus Ampelocalamus; species Ampelocalamus luodianensis. The sequence continues at coordinate 24,128,137 of CM070623.1, forward strand.
TGATAAGGTTGCTCCCTGTTTGATTCTGAAATTCTCTTTTTATTGCTAACTTTTCAGATTAGGTTATTTCTGATAGAAGGAAGCCAAAAGACTAATTGAGTCAGGACACACTCTAACCACTATGCTTAGACATTCTATTAACCCACTGCTCTTCTATAATTACCCTCATTAGTCATTAACCTTACAGACTTCAACCCCCCTACAACAGCATGCTGTTCTGAATTAAGTGCTACCAATACAACTTCCTTTAAACTCAAACCTCACGTTTGCTAGCTCACTAGAGTGGCCTAAAAGACAGTCAAAGCATTAGCTAGTTGTAACATCCAGAACTTCAGTTTGTATTTCAAGTATGTGAAAATGAGAAGAATTTAAAACTTTTTGAGTATGTTTGAATTTCTGGAGCTTTTACTAGAATTTTTGCTTTTGAAATTTTTGAAAACAAATAGAACATATAACTTAAATTTTAACTCCAAAGAGAAAACATAGGCAAAAACTTGTAATCATCCTCTAGAAGTATTTTTTCTGTCTTCTTGACCACCCTAGTAACCTCTCTGTAAAATCTCACAATTTTTAGATTTTATTTGCTATTTCAAAAGAGAAAGTCAAACTAGTTTGAAATCTGGTCAAATCCTTAGGGCAGCAGCTTGTGAATTTTTTCGGGAGCAATGCAGTGCATAAAAACTTCTGGAAAAATTATGCAAGGTTGTTCTCTGTCCAAAGGAGTTAGCATAAAAATTTAGGAATTTTTGGAGCTGTGGAGATACCTCTAAAAATTCCCCAATCCTCTCAGCCTTTTCAAAATCAAATCTAAAATCACTATTCATCTGGCTCGGACTCAAACTTGAGCTCGAGTCCGACCGCGCCGCTCGGTTCAGCCGCACCGCCTAGCTGCTCTGCGCAAGCCCGATGGCTGTCGACCGTCCGATGCCGATCGCACGGCCCACGTGTGCCCGATTTATTCAGACCGTCCAATTGCACCGCCGAATCTCGACCGTTCATTTAGGATCTTGCGGTCGACATCGACTTGATCGAGTCAAACCATCTAACCGCGCCGCACTTAGTTTCGACTCGCGTCGCTTTGTCGCCGTCGCTGCCAAGTGGGACCCTCTTGTCAGGTTCTTCCTCGCCGTCTCGCCGCCACGGAGCTCACCGACGCCACAAGATGCGCCACGCAGCTCGTCGCTGCCACTCCGGGGAAGCGTGTCCACCTCCGGAGGATCGCCAGGAGTCCATCTATCTCCTAAGGTCATCCATTCTTCCTCGCATCCATTCTCGTGCCTTCTCCGCCCATTTCTTAGTTTCGGCCGGAGAAGAAGGTGAGGGCAGCGCCACCACCTCACTGCCGCTTGTGCTTCCGCAACCCCACCTCCGACTTCCTTGTTCAACACCGCCTCCATTTTGCCCAGTCCGGGTCCTTGGCATCCAGTGGATCGTTGGGGCGACTTCTTCGTCTTCAACTCCAGTTGCTGCGGCCCCGCGAGCTTGTTAGTGTTCCAGTAAGTCTCTAACCTCAGCGTCTGATCCCTTAGGATCGCATTGATCCACTGAGTCTAACGGTGGTTTCGTTTTCGTCTTTGGTGCATCGTTGAGGGCGTGCGACCAATTCTTCTCCAAGCTCGGTGATTCGCCGCCGCAGCGATTCCGGCCACCTCAGACCTTCTTCATCGGCGTTATCTTGGGCGTATTGCTCCTGGAGTCGAGGCGGAGCTTAAGCGCACCTTCTGGAGTCTTCTAGAAGCCTGTAGCGTCTTCTTCGCGTGAGCCTCTCCTTCGTCTCCGCTTCCGGTCATCGCGAGCTCGCCGCCGACATCCCCTGGACTCCTCGTCGCCACCATCGTGTTCGTGTAGCTGTGGTGCACCCGTTCGTGTCGTCCGCAAGCCCAGAGCTTCAGCCGTTCTCCAGTTCGTCTACCTCGCCGTCGCGCCGCGCTCGGGAACTCCAGCGAGCCCCCGGTGGTTAAGGTCTAACCCTGTCCTTAGTTTTAACCCATCTTTATTTGAGTCCATGACATGTGGACCCCTCCTGAGTTAAGTGCGTTTAGAAATCTTAATCCAGCCGTTATTTATCCTTTGAATCCATGATATGTGGGCCCATGTTGCCGGTTAGTGTTTGTGTAAACTTTGATAATACGCTTTCTCTTTTAGGAAGTGTGTTTCTCTATACTTGTAGGTTAGGAGTACGTTTTGATGAGCCGAAGACGTATTCTTAGAATACGCCTTCGACGTCGCCGTTGGCGCCGGCGGGGTCAAGTTTGACTCGGTCGGCCGTGCTTTCGGTCCCACCGTCACGGCGTGGTTCACGAGCTTCAGAAAAAGTAAATAATGCCTTTAGGATTTCTGAATTGAATTTCTTTTGCTCTATTAATTCAATTAAACTTAGAAAATTCATAACTAATTCATTTTTTATCCAAATCGATTGAATCCAATTTTGTTAATTTTCATTTTTAATGTTCTATTTATCAGAATAGGTTTTAGATATGTCTCTGTTCATAAATTTTGATAAATAATTAAATGGTGTTTTTATGCATTTCCATCTTAGAAAATTCTTCATAACTCCAAAAATAATGTTCTCTGTTTCTAAAATTTTGTAAAATCATGTTTTAGCTACTGTGTGAATTGTGTGCTCTTTGGATTAAATTTGATCTTTGGTTATTGTCGGTGTTATTTGTCTTATTCGTTCTTTTGCTCGATCGATAGATTGCGACGATTCTGGTATTATCGAGAGTGAGCCTCAGCAACATATTGAGCAGCAGCAACCAGGCAAGCAGTTTGATCATGTTAATCCTGTTATATTCAAATTAATATTTTGTTTGCAACTTTTATGTATGCATTGCTATTTTTGTTTAAATATGGTTAGTGGGCCCTTTAGTTGCATAATCTGTAGGTAAATGACATTCCTCTACTACCTGAGCCTAGGTTATTTGCTGTGATTAAAGATCGTTGGATGATCTCTTGTCACTTAGTAGATACGAATTCAACTGCTTAGACATGCTTTGTTATCGGTAGAAATGGGCGGTTATCGACTTAGTCGGTAACCTTGATCACACAAATTATTATAACTTTGCGTTTTTAGCATTTATGCTATGTTAATTGTGAAAACTAAAAATGAAAACAAACTGATTTGGACTTGGGCACAATGGTAAGATGGTGTGCTTTTGGGTGTGACTGGATTGGTGCCCGAGTCATTTAAGGACCGAGTTACTTGCGCCACTGTACTGAGCATTTTGCGTGCTAACCACACTAGAGGGTATGTGACCTCTCTTGACTTAGTACTTTGGCGTGTATTGGTTCCGAGTCGCAGGAGGTCGCAGGAGGGATGGTGTTGGGAGCATGGTAGTTGTCCGAAAAGCTTTACCCTTTGTGGGTAGTTGTCTTTTCGGCTTTACTATGTCGGGCAGATGGATTTCTATCCATACGCGCGGCTCGTAGTTAATACACAATATTGGAAAGCGTCTCGTAGGACTTAGCCGTGCCAGCATACCTTCGAAAGTGTGCTTTGGCTTAAAAGCGGCCTGAAGTGTGGGTACATTGGTACACCCTTGCAGGGTTAAAACTATTCGAATAGCCTTGTCCTAGGTTATGGACACGCTCGGATACGCCCCCCAAGAACTAGACTACAACCTTTAAATTAAAACTTGACATGGGTGGTATGAATGGGTAATTCATGCTATGGTCGTGGTGACTAATGGGTTAGTCACTTCCAGGATGTTGTCTTTCTACTTACTGTTATTTCAACATTAAAAATGAATTGCCAACTTTCTTTTAAATGTATTACTTTTTGCAAATAAAGATTGTTTTGTGCTAAAATGAGCCATACAACCTCCACTCAAATAAGCTTGCATGTAGTTATGCATAGGTCTGCTAGTCCACACGTCAGTCTTGCGAGTACAAAAATAATTTTTGTACTCATATGCTTTGCTTAATATTTTTGTTGCAGAGGAGGAAAGTGAGCCCCAAGGGCCTTACTTCTGTGAGATGTGCGGGTTCTGGGACGACTAGCTTGACGGTCCGGTTGGTTGCCTTGTGGGCTAAGGCACACTGATTGGCTTTGTTTATAGCCATCTTATGGTACTTTTGCTTCCGCTGTTTATTTAGTTATCTGTTGTATTTTGGCCGGTCGGCCTCTGTTGTAATACCTCTACTGTGTTGTTTACTGTTTAGTTTTGTGATGTTTCGGCTCTATGTTTAGAATGGAGTTGATGCATAATTTTGTGAAGAGGTGTGCATACTGCAGTTCTGGGAAGTATGCATGTCTCGAGGCTTAGTTTATTTGATTTGTGATGCTAGGACCAGGTGGTTGGTTAAGCATTACAAGCCAAATAAACTGGGATCCTCACACTAGTAGAGACAAAGGATGGTCTTGCAAAAAGGGTTCACTGACATTTCAAATTTTCAACTGAACCTCTTCTTTGATCATGAGTTTATCCAAAGAATTTTTACAGCTTGACAACAATCTTTCCATTAACTTAATTTTCCATTTGCCAATTATGATTGAGTGATTTAGTGAGTCATTCCAAATATTTATTAACAAGTGTATTTAGTCTCTTACACACGAGTCTTAAGATTATTGACAACACAGAAACAGGGGACAGGAAGCAGCACAGGGGAGCTCAGGCGAGGCACGTCGCCGGCGTGAAGGACCGGTGCGGAGGCGATGACAACCACAAAAATGGGTTGCCCTGAGTATAAGGAGTCTAGGGGTGGCGGTGGCGCAGCTCGAGAGGCCCTGTGGCGGCGCAGCCAAGGCGAGCGGCGGCCGGCCGTGGGGACAAAACATGGCAACGACGCTCGGGTGCAAAAAGGAGGTAATTAAGGGAAACATGGGTACGAGTAGAGGATGGGGAGCTCACCGGTGCAATTGATGGCGTTGGGGAGGAGCCGAGGAGGGCTGGCGGCGAGAGCCGGCGGCGGCGCGACGAGGGCGTCGCGGGGGTGGAAGCCGGGTGGTGGAGCGCTCCAAAGGGAAGTTGGGGAAGGTCGAGTATGCCGTGGAGGTGCTCCGGTTTCGATGAATCGGTGCGGGGTTCGCCGGGGACGGTGCGGCGGTTCAGGCGGCATGCTTGGCCGTGGTCGGAGAAGACAACCAAAATCAAGCTCTTGGCTGCATCAAAGGTCAATTAATTTTGGGGAGATACTCCTTGGGGCATCGCAAAACTCCTAGACAAGGTTAGAGGGGCCGTGGCTTACCTGAGCGCAAATGATGTGGTGGAGCTACATGGGGCATGCACCGGAGCCAAAGAAGACACGTCCACGCTCCGAGCGCTACACAAGAAACCACGGGCTCAAAACCAGAAAAATGGATGCGGCGAGGAAAAAATGAGGAAGGTCGGAGAGGTCACGGGTGAACCTTACCGAGAGGATTGCCCACACGGGCTTCCTCCTCTTCCACGGCAGGGAAGAGAAGTGGGGGAAAAGGAGGGCTCGGAGGTGCTTTTGATTGAAGACGGAGAAAGGAGCGGCGTGAGCAAGCGGAGCTCAAGGACTGGTCGGGAAGGGTGGTGCGTTACGGCGAAGACGGAGGTGCGGGAGGGCTCTGCAGGCGCGTGGCGCTCGCGCTCTGAACAGAGCAGCGCGCTGGAGAAGATGACCTGCGGATGGGGCCCGTAGTTCAGCGGTAGAAATTAAAGGCGGCTCGGGCGAGATGGTCCAGCCGAGTCAAGAGAGAGGGGTGCGGGTCTGACTCGGGTCCGGGTCAGTGCAACAGTGTTGAGCCCGAAATTTTGAATACAGATTTGACCAAATAACAAAGGGTTTGACCGAGGCTTTAAAAATAGAAATAAAATTCTAAAAATTCTGAAATAATTGAGGGGTGTTCCTGGGATGGTCTAGTTCTCAAATAAAATATTAAACCTCATTGTTCAAGATATAATTTGTATAGTTTATATTCAAACTTAAAATAGGTCTTTAAATTGTGTTTGAATTTTCAGAGGGTTGAGTTGAGTTCCAAAATTTTGGAAAAATATATTTATTCAAGATAATTATTATAGTATTTTAATAAATTATTTTCAGATGATGATCAAATGTTTTTGTTCCTGTTTTTATTTGGAGTTTAAATTTAAAGTGTATGTTTAATCTTTGATTCAGATTTTCCAAGTGCAAAATGATGCAAAAGATTCCAAAATGTCATGCAGGCTGATAATATGCATACTAATTCTCATTAATTAAATTGGGGATGTTACAAACCTCCCCCCTTACAAAAGATCTCGTCCCCGAGATCGGTAGAAGTTGGACAAAAAGGGTTCTAAAAGAAGATACAGGAACTAAGGTCTTGATTTCCTTCAAAGATAGTGCTAAAATACATCAACAAGGTTACAAGGAACTTCTATAACATTTTCCTTCCCATTGCTTTGTTTAACCTTTCCTTTCTTGATTCGAAGACACTTCATGTAGAAGGAAAAAGATCTGGATAGTCAGCTCGCATTTGATCTTCACGCTCCCAAGTTGCTTCATCTTCGGTATGGTTGCTCCACTGAACCTTCAAGAATTTGATGTTGCGATTCCTTGTCTTGCGCTCTATTTCTTCAAGAATGCGAATCGGGCGCTCCCGATAAGAAAGATCGGGTTGCAAATTAAGGTCTTCCAAATTAGTTGCTTCGGTAGGGACTCGAAGACATTTCTTCAGTTGAGATACGTGGAATACATTGTGCACATCTGAAAGTGATGGTGGTAGCTCTAACTGATAGGCTATAGATCCTCGCTTTGCTAGGATTCGGAAAGGACCGATGTAGCGAGGTGCCAACTTGCCTTTGACTTGAAAGCGTTGCATTCCTTTCATCGGAGATCCTTTAAGGTAAACATGATCGTCCACCTCAAAGCTCAAATCACGACGACGACGGTGGGCATAAGATTTTTGACGAGATTGAGCCGTCCGTAGTCTCTCCCGGATCTCACGAACTTGCTCTACGGCTTCATTTATCATGTCCGGTCCAAATAATTGTCTCTCCCAGACTCGGACCAGTTGAGAGGTGTCCTACACCTTCTCCCATATAGCACTTCAAAAGGTGACATTTTGAGGCTTGCTTGAAAGCTATTGTTATAAGAGAATTCCGCGAACGGCAAGCATTTATCCCATTTCTTGCCATAGGACAGCACACATGCCCTCAATATATCCTCCAAAATCTGATTCACCCTCTCGGTTTGTCCTCTAGTTTGCGGGTGGTAAGCAGTGCTAAAGGATAGTTGAGTTCCCATTGCTTCATGGAGGCAATTCCAAAAATACGAGGTGAATTGAGTACCTCGATCTGAAACAATTATCTTCGGCACACCATGGAGGCATACAATTCTAGAGATGTACAACTCCGCCAATTGATTTCCTGAATAGGTGGTCTTGACGGGGAGAAAATGAGCAACTTTTGACAAACGGTCGACAATCACCCATATGGAGTCGTACCCTTGCTGAGTCTTAGGAAGTCCAGTGATGAAATCCATCCCAATTTCATCCCATTTCCATTCGGGAATGGGGAGGGGTTGAAGCATGCCCGTTGGCAGTTGGTGCTCGGCCTTCACCCATTGACATACATCACACTCGGCAACAAAGCGTGCAATCTCACGCTTCATCCGAGTCCACCACAATTTTTGCTTCAAGTCTTAATACATCTTGGAGCTTCCCGGATGGTTGGAGAAAAGAGAGTCATGGGCTTCATAAAGAATTAGCTCCTTAAACTTTGCGTCATTTGGCACAACCAAACGCTTTTCGAACCACAAAACACCTTGGTGGTCCTCGACAAAACACTTGGCTTTGCCGGCCTTCATTTTCTGCTTAATTCTCTCCATACCCTTGTCATTCTTCTGGGCCAGCATGATCTGGTCCTCAAGGGTAGGTTTCACTTCTAAGGCAGCGAGAAAACCTTCACTAACCATCTCCAAGTTAAGTCGTTGAAATTCATTGCAAAGAGCTTCTGTTTCAGGTCGAACCGAGATACAGTTGCATTGGGATTTTCGGCTCAAGGCATCGGCAACGACATTGGCTTTCCCTGGATGATAATGAACTCCCATATCATAGTCCTTGATCAATTTAAGCCATCTTCTTTGCCTTAGGTTCAGATCGGCTTGAGTGAAGATATACTTCAAACTCTTGTGATCAGTGAAGACTTCGTAGCGATTGCCGATAAGAAAATGTCGCCATATCTTCAAAGCATGAACTACTGCTGCAAGCTCAAGGTCATGAGTGGGATAATTCACCTCATGAGGCCTCAGTTGCCTCGATGCATACGCCACAACTCAGCCCTCTTGCATACGAACACAACCAAGACCAAGGCGAGATGCATCGCAATAGATGTCGAAGATTTTGTGGATATTCGGCAAAACTAACACTGGAGCAAAAGTTAGACGATCCTTCAACATCTGAAAGCTTGCTTCACAATCGGCTGACCATTCATACTTCTTTTCTTTCTTCAACAATTGGGTCATCGGTCTCGCTATTTTTGAGAAATTTTCGATGAAACGGCGGTAATAGCCCGCAAGACCGAGGAAACTGCGGACTTCGGAAACGAACTTGGGCTGTTTCCAATTAAGCACATCTTGGACTTTGCTTGGATCCACAGCAACTCCTCCTTCGGATAGCACATGACCCAAAAAGGCGACCTCTTTAAGCCAAAATTCACATTTGTTGAATTTTGCATAAAGTCGATATTCTCGAAGCTTGCCCAACACAAGACGGAGGTGTTCTTCATGCTCACTTTCAGATTTGGAGTATATGAGAATGTCATCAATAAATACGACCACAAATTTACCCAAATACTCCATAAACACTGAGTTCATGATATTCATGAACAAGAACGGTGCATTTGTCAAACCAAAGGACATGACGGTATACTCGTATAAGCCATAACGAGTTGAGAAAGCCGTCTTAGAAATATATTCAGATCTGATTCTAACTTGATGATAGCCCAATATCAAGTCAATTTTGGAGAATATCCGAGCACCGATCATTTGGTCGAACAAATCATCAATCCATGGAAGTGGATACTTGTTCTTGATAGTGACCTCATTCAACGGACGGTAGTCAACACACATCCGCAGACTATGGTCCTTCTTTTTCACAAATATAGCCGGGCATCCCCAAGGTGAAGAGCTCGGCCTAATGAAACCCTTCTCTTGAAGTTCTGCGAGTTGTTTCTTCAATTCAACCAACTCATTTGGTGGCATTCGATAAGGTCGTTTTGATATTGGAGCAGTTCCGGGCTGCAGCTCAATCACGAATTCAATTTCTCGTGAAGGTGGCATGCCTAGTAGTTCCTCAGGAAAAACATCCGGAAACTCACATACCACTGGAACTTCACTCAAATCTGGCAATTCTTCACTGCTAAGGGCAAAGAGATGTGGATGCTCCAATTTTGGCACCAATTCGACTTGAAGACCAAGAGGACTTGTAAGAGTGATAACCTTGCGGGAACAATCAATTTGACCATGGTTCTTGGACAGCCAATTCATCCTAAGAATAACATCAAGGCCCGCTGAATTTATCACAATAAGATCAGCCGAAAATTTCACCCCTGTAATCTCAATTTCAACTTCCCGACATTGATGAATGCTTCTCATTTCTGAACCTGGTGATTGAATCATCATAGGTGCAGGCATGAAGCTGAGTGAGAGGTTGTGGAGTGTAGCAAAACCTCTGGACATGAAAGAATGAGAGGCTTCAGAGTCAAACAACACGGTGGCAGGAGTTGAATTAACTAGAAAAGTGCCCAACACGACGTCGGGTGCTTCCTGCGCTTCCTCGGTAGTGACATGGTTGACATGAGCATGACCAGGGTTCTGAAAGGTGACATCAGGCCGCTGAACAAGGGAGTTTTCAAGGTCTTGGTGTTGACCGGGGTAGGCTTGGTTTTTCACCGGGCATTGACTTGCAAAATGCCCCGAATTGCCACAAGTGAAACAAGTAACATGCTTGTTTAGCTGGCGTCGGATTCGACACTTCTTTCCGGGTTGCCTTTGCTGGATTTCTTTTGAGGTGGATGAGAGACTTGCAAAGAAGCTCTCGGAGGTGCTAGGGCTTGGAATTCAGAAGGAGCGGGCTGCCAAGCACACGGTTCTTGAAAATTGCAGCTTGCTGAAATTTGTACAGCCTTCTTGCGCTTTCGCGATTCTACAACCGCTTGCATTTTGTTCTCCACCACAATAGCCTTGTTAACCAATTGTTGGAAGTCGCGGAAGTCGTGCACAACAAGTGCCAGCTGCATCACTTCTGTTAGCCCATTCAAGAACTGGTCTTGCTTCCTTGCATCGGTGGAGACATCGTCCGGAGCGTAACGAGCCAAACGATTGAACTCGTAGAGATACTCCATCACGGACTTGTTGTCTTGCTTCAGCACGAGAAAATCACGCCTCTTGATACTCATAATGCTTGAAGGAACATGTGCCTCTCGGAAAGCTGTTCGGAACTCGTCCCATGATGGAACGGAACTGGCGGGCTGCATGACGCAAAAATTATCCCACCATGCACAAGCTGCCCCTTCGAGCTGGTTGGAGGCGTAGAAGACCTTCTCGTGGTCAGCACACTGAGTAATGATCAACTTTCGTTCAATACTCCGAAGCCAATCATTGGCATCGAGAGGATCCTCTGTGTTAGTGATATGCCCTAGAGGCAATCATGGAGATGATTGTATCACGTCTATGTTTATGAGTTCTTGAATAAATGTTATTCTGTTCCTTGAATGAATCATTAGTTCTGAAGATCAACGAGTATGTAACTCGTTGGTGAAACACTACGACTTATATGATGTCGTTCTAAAAGTATCCCTGGTCAAATGTCATTGATCGGAATACCAGTGACTCTACGACCAGTATATGTATTGATTGATGATCATGTTTCACCGGTCATGGATATAGGGATATCGAATCAATAATGTAAACACATGTTAGAGAACATGGGGTTGGATTGACCCACCTTGAGACACTATAGAGATTGTTATGATTCTATGTGTCATTAGTTGGTCTCAAGCAATGATGATGTATAATCCTTAGACCTGAGATCAGCATGGTTCTCTAGATGTGTAATAGCACTCTTAGGGGTTGCCAAACGATGCTCGTAACTGGGTAGTTATAAAAGTAGCTTTCGGGTATGCTATGAAACATGCGGAGGGATGTGACTGGTCGGATATGGGATTTGCCCCTCTTAACATAACGGGAGAGATGTCTCTGGGCCCCTCGAAGTAGTCGGATAAAGAAAGTGCATGACCATGCCACTAGTGGTCGAAGTGTTCGACCATGTAAGGTTATCCGACAACTCGATCGAGAAAGTATTGAACAGTCCATGGATGACACATTATCTCACCTGGAGTTCAAACCGGATATCGTGAGGTAAAGGGAGAATACTAGAGTAAAGTCGCTAGTTCGATCGATCCGCATAAGTCGTATGGTGATACGAGCAAGTCATAGACTGATCGAACGAAATCACAGAGTGGTCGAAACCTGGTCGTAAGGAGTTACAAACTAGTCGTGACCATGTGCGAACTGGTCGTATAAAAATAGGACCTGGTCGTAAGTGATGAGGACTTAGTCGTAGATCATATTGCATTAAGGTTCGTCCGATATAATTCGTGTGTATTCGGGAATCGTTATGTCCTGCTAGGGACCGCTACGACTCATGGTCGGAAAGGGTTTCCGAGTCACAACCGATTACACATAAACCCAATGGGTCACACACTTAATGGGATGGAACAAACCAGTACGGATATGATTCGTCAAACGTGTTCGGATAGGATCCGACACGGGGCACTATATAAGGAGATGCTTGAGGCTAGTTTTGGTGAACGAGAGAGACACGTACGTTGTTTCGCCGAAACCTTAGCCGCCATCTTCTTGAGAGAGCCTTCCTGTGCGACTTGGTGCTAGCATACCGGCGTACGGTTGTTCCTTCTCAGGACGTGTGGATACCGTAGAGGCGCTACTGTGGTCGCTGTTGCGCTAAGGACGATCCGCGATCTTCACAAGGAACTGTGGAGGCTGCTGGAGGAGACGATCGACCATGAGGACGTTGGACGATCATCTACGACCACTACATCGGCGCGTTCATCGTCGAACTAGGCTGCTCCGACTCTTCTTCCGCTGCACTGCATGTCTGGTGGTAATGATCTGTGATCATCTATCTTGCTTGGCATCCTGGTTTACGTGGTAGAATTTTAAATTGTTGCTAGTGTAGCCTACCCGTATCCCTACACTCTGAACAAGAGAACACAGGAGGCTTCGTGCTTAGAAAATCAGCAAATCGGGAGCCATAAAGATCGGCTCCTTCCGCTGCCATTTGAGCACCTTGAACACTGGTGGTGTTCTGAGCAATTTGCTGCAAGATGAGGGTCTATTCTTGCTGACTCCTTTCCATCTGGGCCAACACGTCGACCACAGACGTCTGAGGTGGAGTCACTTCTTCTGGTCGACCCACGTGCTGAAATTACGGGTCGGGGTGCTCCGGATTGTGTCGTTTAGGAATCGGGGGCTGATCATCGGTGATTTGAGAACCCATGGGCCATGCGTCCTCCATTACTTCCGATGTCAAACGAGTTTTAAGACCAGACATCCTATTGCCATTCAACTTGTTAGCAACCAGCTCAAAGAATTGAGGGAAAACATAAGGTAAGTAAAGACAACCGGAGTAATTTGACCTAGCATGAATGCACAATGAAAACACATTTATGCGTCACAAAATGGGGTACTAGAGCCCAGGTGGACAGCACAAGATACAAATGAAAACACAGTTAGTTTTCCGTCGTAGTTGCGATACAACCCACCCGTAGGCGATACACAACTACTTGGAACAAAAGAGAGCAAATGATCTTCACAAAATCCAGCGTCTACAAGCTACGTAGTATCCTTAGGAGGTATAATATCTAAGGATAAATCCTAATTTCTTCCTAAAATCGCAACAAGGAGTCATCTTCTTGTTCTTCGATTATTGCTCTCCATCGGCGACTATTTAACGTTTCTAGTGTTGGAAGAGAGACGAGCATTAGAGAAAATGATTTTGTGCAAATCAAAAGAATGGTGAGGTAAGAATTAGATGCTAGGATGGGTAAGAAACAAAGGAATTATATTACTAACATTTTTGCCAAACTTTTGATAGTTTGAAAATTTTCTTTTGCAAATCAAGATCCTAACAACGTCCATTGCTATGGCTTTAACCTCTGATCGATGGCTCGATAATAACGTCGTAGGACCCACGATCGGATCCGTATCAAGCTAAGTGATTACGCCGTAAATGCAACACTTAACGTGAGACGCACACGATTCCGAGTGACCCGGATATGTGTCACATGCTAGCTCCCAAGGATCAGTGGCTAGCATGCACATATCCAAATACAACATTGCAATCACATCCATACACAATATACCAGAATAAAAGAATCAATTACAACATCATTTAAATAGCACCTTATAGTACAAGGTTGCAAAAGAGGGCCGATCGGCCAAATCTAATTAACACAAATAAATTGCAGCGGAAGATAAACTTAAAAAAGAAAGAATTAATAACCGAGTTGGTATGCCCACAATTCCACAAGCAACCAACTGGAGTTAAAGCCGTTGCACCCGTCGTTCTCACCTGAACCAAAAGACACTGTTAGAGTACAAAGTTGTACTCGCGAGACTTTCAAAAGAAAAAGGATGCATGTGAGTATCAAAGGAAGGCTACTACACTAGTCAGTTTTCAGCATAAAGCAAGTTTTGCATATAGATAAAAGATTCTAACTTGCCATTTGTAAAACATTTAGAAAACATTTGATAACAGTAAGTAATGATCATCAATGGTATACTCTCCAAATATAATCAACACACGAACATCTCATTCGTGGCACAATTCATTTCCCAACAAAAATTAACGTGCGAACTACGCGTTCATGAGTTCATTTTAGATTGGAACAAACTAACATTAAGGACATAACAATCCCAACCATAACCCAAACTTAATTTCCCAAAAACTAACTATGCCTGCTTTCCCACAAGTGTTGTCCATAACCTAGGACGAGGCTATTCGAATAGATTTAGTTACTCTGCAGAGTTATACAGCTTTACCCACGCGATATGCATTCCTCTTAATGTCGGCCAATGCACTCTTCCTTAGGAGTGCGACTGAGGTAGCATAACGAGGCCGCTACAATATTATGTCCTAACTATCAAACCACCCGAGACGGTCCTCGCGCAGATGCATGCAGCACGAACCACAGGGGAAACCCCGTTGCGTAAGTAAGTCCCAATCAAAACAAGAGACCCTTAAGAACAAGTAAGGCGACCCTTAACATGCCCCCGCGAGATTGACAAAAGAACAATTAAATACATAACAATAACAATTGTCAATCCCATTGTGTTTTGATAGCTAACACACAACAAATTATTAAGCCAAGCCTTCGCCATTATCCCGGCGTGTTGTTGCACGTAAGACTTTGTTCATCACACCACAGACCGGTCCTTAAACACTCAGACGGGGCTACACAATTCCATAACAACAAACAACAACCATAATTCATCATCACCCTACTCCCGTCCAAGTTAAGAACATAAAACCCATGCCCAACATGTCCACAAACCCCAGATGCGAAGATCTAGATATAATCCTCAAGTCCAACAATCCAATCCATAAAATCCTCAAATTTTTATTAAGATTCAATTCAATCCACCGGCCGATGGACTAGCTCCATCAACCGCTTTCGGCTACAACTACTAGCATGGCTAAGCATCGTTCTACAAACTAGCAAACAACCCATATAACATATAACCTTAATTATTCAAGGAAAAAGGGGTAATCAACATTCAAAGGAGGGCTAATGCAGCAATTAGGAGATTAACTATTTCTACCCATGAACATATATTTTAAGATAACATGCAATTGCGATAATAAAACTCACACAAAACTTTTAAAAACCACTGGGAGCAATATGATCAAGAGGAGGGTGCTCGCACCTTTGCTGGTACCACGTGTTCAATCTCAGGTTATACTCATAATAATCTCACGAATATATCATTATCGTCGAAAACCTAATAAAAGACGATATTGCAATAAGTATCAAATAAAGCCAGAAATTCAACATGCTAAAAAAATATATGAAATTTATACATTAGGTAGAGTAATATTTTAGGTGAGATTTTTAGTTCAATTGGAGCTCATATGGATTTTCTAGGAATTTATCAAGGTTTAAATCCTTAATGTATAATTAATTTAATTAACAAATTTTTCTATAACAGAACCATAACTCAAACCTATTCCAATTTAAAGCACTTTAAAAAAATGAGAACCAACAAAATTGGTTTCATTCAATTTGGGGTTAAAGTGAATTAGTTATGAATTTTATTCTAAGGTGGGGCTACAATATTCTCAATCTCTATTTGCTTTATCAGTTTTTACTAATCAACCCATGGACTTATTACTACTAATGCTATAATCATAATCAAGGCACAAAGTTGCTAGCATTTGACAAATCTTTAGCTCCTGCTTGTTTTGAAAAATCCATCCATTGTTTGTCAGGTAGTTTTTGGTCAACATAAGAGCTAATGGTAACAAGAAAAATTCTTACTACTAGAGTTAGTCATGCTACTAGCTAACTTCATTCAGATTTCAATTTCAGATTAACTATCTTAATGGAGTGACTTAGTGAACGTTTATAGCATTTGTTAGCACTAGTTGGTCTTTGAAAAGAAAAGATCCACTGACAATTCAACTATTCTTTTAATCACCACCTTGAGTAGTACCTGCATTGGTTGACAAGGTTGCTCCCTGTTTGATTCTGAAATTCTCTTTTTATTGCTAACTTTTCAGATTAGGTTATTTCTGATAGAAGGAAGCCAAAAGACTAATTGAGTCAGGACACACTCTAACCACTATGCTTAGACATTCTATTAACCCACTGCTCTTCTATAATTACCCTCATTAGTCATTAACCTTACAGACTTCAATCCCCCTACAACAGCATGCTGTTCTGAATTAAGTGCTACCAATACAACTTCCTTTAAACTCAAACCTCAGATTTGCTAGCTCACTAGAGTGGCCTAAAAGATAGTCAAAGCATTAGCTAGTAGAGACAAAGGATGGTCTTGCAAAAAGGGTTCGCTGACATTTCAAATTTTCAACTGAACCTCTTCTTTGATCATCGGTTTATCCAAAGAATTTTTACAGCTTGACAACAGTCTTTCCATTAACTTAATTTTCCATTTGCCAATTATGATTGAGTGATTTAGTGAGTCATTCCAAATATTTATTAACAAGTGTATTTAGTCTCTTACACATGAGTCTTAAGATTATTGACAACACAGAAACAGGGGACAGGAAGCAGCACAGGGGAGCTCAGGCGAGGCACGTCGCCGGCGTGAAGGACCGGTGCGGAGGCGATGACAACCACAAAAATGGGTTGCCCCGAGTATAAGGAGTCTAGGGGTGGCGGTGGCGCAGCTCGAGAGGCCCTGTGGCGGCGCAGCCAAGGCGAGCGGCGGCCGGCCGTGGGGACGAAACATGGCAACGGCGCTCGGGTGCAAAAAGGAGGCAATTAGGGGGAACATGGGTACGAGTAGAGGATGGGGAGCTCACCGGTGCAATTGATGGCGTTGGGCAGGAGCCGAGGAGGGCTGGCGGCGAAGACGGAGGTGCGGCAGGGCTCTGCAGGCGCGTGGTGCTCGCGCTCTGAGTAGAGCAGCGCTGGAGAAGATGACCTGCGGATGGGGCCCGTAGGTCAGCGGTAGAAATTAAAGGTGGCTCGGGCGAGATGGTCCAGCCGAGTCAAGAGAGAGGGGTGCGGGTCTGACTCGGGTCCGGGTCAGTGCAACAGTGTTGAGCCCGAAATTTTGAATACAGATTTGACCAAATAACAAAGGGTTTGACCGAGGCTTTAAAAATAGAAATAAAATTTGAAAAATTCTGAAATAATTGAGGGGTGTTCCTGGGATGGTCTAGTTCTCAAATAAAATATTAAACCTCATTGTTCAAGATATAATTTGTATAGTTTATATTCAAACTTAGAATAGGTCTTTAAATTGTGTTTGAATTTTCAGAGGGTTGAGTTGAGTTCCAAAAATTTTGGAAAAAATATATTTATTCAAGATAATTATTATAGTATTTTAATAAATTATTTTCAGATGATGTTCAAATGTTTTTGTTCTTGTTTTTATTTGGACTTTAAATTTAAATTGTATGTTTAATCTTTGATTCAGATTTTCCAAGTGCAATAAATGATGCAAAATATTCCAAAATGTCATGCAGGCTGATAATATGCATACTAATTCTCATTAATTAAATTGGGGATGTTACAGTACACCTTTGATGTTGCTAAGTGCGATAGAATTTTTGATTATTTGTTGCAAGAAAAATAGATAAAGTTGTCTGATGGCCATGTTATACCAGCATCTGAGGAATTAGACGTGCATATTGTAAATGGCACAATTCTTACTCACATGCCACTAATGATTGCAATGTTTTTCAGAGACAGGTTCAATCGGCCATCAATGAGGAACGATTGAAGTTTGCTGAAGGACCAAAAATGCAGCTAGATCACAATCCCTTCCCTATCAATATGATTGATTTTGAGAACAAGAAAGTGCTTATTCAGCCAACTCAAGCCGAATCTACAAAAGGCAAAAATGTGGTGATGGACATGGGGGGCATAAACACATCAAACTCTGGGGCCATGCAGGTTGTTAAGCCAAAGATGATCAAACCAAAAGGCCCAGAAGTTGATCGTTGGAAGATTAATGAAGGTAAAATCAAGACCACCAAAAGATTTGAAAGGCCGAAACCTACATTCAAAGGGCTTTTGGCTAAGTATGAGGGTGGCAAGGCTGGCCAAAATAGTACTAATCGGCCAAATAATTCCAAACGACCTAGGTCACCTGCAAAGCTTGAGTTCGATGGTCGAAACCGTCGTCAAAGAGACTTCCATGTAGCAAAGACTTATCATCCTCTTGGGCCACCAATGCCCGTCCCCATGGGGTCCTCCTCCTTTTGGCTTTCCTCCTTGTCCACCGTAAATGGGGCTGGTATGGTCCATGGATGCCACCTCCAATGCCTTCTGCACCATTTCATCTGGGTTGGACAGCACCGAGAAGACCCGTGTTTGATAGATTGTCACGTCCTAATAACGACCGTTTTGATCAAAGAAATCAGTCTTACAATGGGAGAAATAATAAAGTGGTAAAGAAAGTGTATTGTGTCAAAGCTGGTGATCATTTGGGTGAAGAACCAGATATGAATTCAAAGGCAAGAGGGCCAAATATCAGACAGGGAGGGAAGCAAGAACAACCGGCTACTGTTGTTTCCAAAATCAGCAATGGGAAGCATATACTAGCAGCAGTGCCACGTAGTTCAGATGCGGGCAGCAGCACGTCTACGGTAGCAACGAGCGATCAGAGCTACAAGATTCGCGACACCGATCAAGCTCTGAATGCCAAGCAAGCTGCATTGCATGGTGATTTTGAAGCACCAAAAACAGTGGGAAAATTTGGGGAAAAGATATCCTTGCTACCTGGGACGAAGCCGCAGCCTCGTTGGTGTCCTCCTAGGCTTTCTCATTCTCAAAAGAGGAGGTTGCAGCGACTGCGAATGCAAGAAATTAAGAAGACTAAAGCAGAAAAATTGAGAGATGAAATGTTTAATGAGTAGCCTATGGTGCCTGCCCGAAAAGAATGGAGGGTGACATCAATCGACGTACCAGCTCAAGCGCATGATGATGATGAAGATGATTTGCTAGATTATGAAGGGTCTCCAATGATTAAAAATAACACCCCACCTCATCAAGGTATGGATATCAATATGGTATTTACATTACCTGCGGAGTTTCAGGTTGCTAGTGAGAGTGTTGCTCAGTTATGTCTTGGACCTAAAGAAGCTATCTTTGAGAAGCCTAAAGAATCGAGCCGACACTTGAAACTATTATATGTTAGAGGACATATCAATGGAAGGCCGATTTCTAGGATATTGGTTGATGGTGGGGCTGTTGTGAACTTGATGCCATACTCAGTTTTCAAGAAAATGGGAAGAGAGGATAGCGAGCTCATGAAGACCAATTTGATGCTTAATGGTTTCACGGGTGAGTCTACGGAGGCCAAAGGTGTTATATCCATGGACCTTACTGTTGGGAGCAAGACTTTACCTACGGCCTTCTTTGTCGTTGACGTGCAAGGTAATTATAGCATTTTATTGGGTCGTGACTGGATACATGCAAATCACTGCGTACCTTCTACATTGCATTAGATTTTAATACAATGGATCGATGATGACATAGAAGTGGTTCAAGCAGACACATCGGCTTACGTTGCTTTGGCCGATGCTTCAACTGATTGGTAGCATGGTAATGTCCAATGTTTAACGGGTTTAGACCTTTCTAGTTATGATTATCTCAGTATTACCAAAGATGGTTTTGTACCCACGTCTGTACAGCAGGCTTCTTCAGCTCGGCTTAGCAATGTGGTGTTATAAATGAATAAAGAAAATAGTTTACAATGGTTGCAGCAGCGTACAGAGCAATATCGGTCAAACAAGAATGATATCTGTGAGGCTATTGATGATTTTGATGAAGTAGAAAAGTTAGGACAAGGTTTCTCGTCGGCTGATCCACTAGCGGAGGTCGATATAGGCAATGGGACTGCTCCTAGGCTGACATTTATAAACAAAAATATGTCTGCTGAATATAAAAGCAAAGTGATAGAGTTGCTTAAAGAGTATGTTGATTGCTTTGCTTGGGAATATCATGAGATGTCGGACTCAGCCGAGAATTAGTTGAGCATCAGTTGCCTATTAAATCTGGTTTTAGACCTTATAAATAGCCACCTAGAAGATTTAATTCTGATATGTATGATTGGATCAAAGAAGAGATAGACCGATTGTTGAAAGCTGGATTTATTAGGCCATGTAGGTATGCGGAATGGATTTCTAACATTGTCCCGGTTGAGAAGAAAAATACTGGTAAGTTAAGAGTATGCATTGATTTTAGATATTTAAATAAGGCCACTCCTAAAGATGAATATCATATGCCTATAGCCGACATGTTAATTAATGATGCTTCAGGGCATAGATTAATTAGTTTCTTAGATGGTAATGCTGGTTATAATCAACTTTTTATGGCCGAAGAGGACATGTCTAAAACAGCCTTTCGATGTCCTGGTTTTGTTGGTTTGTTTGAATGGGTTGTTATGACTTTTGGTTTAAATAATGCTGGTGCTACTTATCAAAGGGCTATGAATTTAATTTTTCATGATCTTCTTGGTGTCATCCTAGAAGTATACATTGATGATATAGTTGTTAAATCGGATGGTATGGATCATCATTTAGCCGATTTATGTCTAGCCTTTGAACGAATGCGTCGATACGGTTTGAAAATGAACCCACTCAAGTGTGCCTTTGGTGTGTCGGCTGGTAAATTCTTAGGATTTATAATACATGAGAGAGGCATAGAAATAGATCCTAGCAAAATAGAGACTATTAAGAAAATAAAGGCGCCACAGAGTAAAAGGGATATGCAAAAGCTCCTAGGAAAGGTGAATTATTTGAGGAGGTTTATATCTAATTTGTCTGGTAAAATTAGTGCATTCACTCATATACTTCGGTTAAAGAAAGAGACCGAATTCACTTGAGGCGTAATAAAGAATGTGCATTTGAGGAGATCAAAAAGTATTTATCTACACCGCCTGTGTTGAGGGCGCCCAAAGCTGGGACACCATTTCGGCTGTATATTGCTGCAAAAGAGAATGTCATCGATGCCGTTTTGACACAAGCAATAGATGGCAAGGAGTATGTTATTACTTATTTGAGTCGACGTCTCCTAGGAGCTGAGACAAGGTATGTATTTATTGAAAAATTATGTTTATCCTTGTATTATGCTTGCACCAAGTTGAGGCATTATTTGCTATCTAGTACTTGCACTGTTGCTTGTCAAACCGATGTCATTAAATATATGTTGCAACAGCCGATTTTAAGTGGTAGAATCGGAAAGTGGGCTTATGCATTAATAGGATATGATTTGGCTTATGAATGTTTGAAATCTATGAAAGGCCAGATTGTAGCTAATGAAATGCCCCCAAAAGTATTCGAAAGGAATTAGTCATGCCCCAAAAGTATTTGAAAGGAATTAGTCGGGAGAGAATAATTAAATCGGGAAGGAATAATTAAATCGGAGAATGTTTCTTCAAAGAAAACATCAAAACAAGGAAGGAGAAGGGGTTTTTGTAAAACCGCGGCAACTGGCCAGGCTTGGCCCATGAGGGGGAGGCACTCCCCCTCTCCCCTCCTCCTCCTCCCCTTTGGCCGCCTCCTCTCCTCTTTGCTCCTCCTCCTCAGTAGCACGTGCACTTTGTAGCACCATGGTGCAGAGCATACATCCTCCAACCTTCCTCCATTGGTGCTGTCCAAGAAGAGAAGGGGGAGATCTCCATCGTGGTCACCGATCAAGAAGAAGGGAGAAGAACGAGTGCGAGGAGAAGAAAGGAAAGGGGAGAGATCACGACCTCGGTGCGTCATCTTCAGCGGTTCTTCGAGGGTAAGACCCGATCCCTTTCCGATTAGTCGATTATTTGATTATTAAGTTTTATCGGTAATCTGATCGGTTGGAGCAGAGTGGGTTGGGCGACGTTTTTGAGTAGTCTAAGGGCAGAATCAGGTCCGGTTGTCTCCTAGAGAATTGTAGAGGACGTCGCTGGCTTTCTATGAAGTACTAGATCACGATATTTGGACGTTTGTAGCAAAAGTTATGAATTTATTGGTGGGACTGTTCTGCGAATTTGTCGGTAATCTGATGGGTTTTAGTAATCTGTCTTGTTCGATCTGTTAAAGGGCGACTTTGAGGATCTCAGTATAACAAAAGTTTTAGATAATTGTCGTAGCTTTCAGGGAAGGGCAAGAACACGAAATTTGGACAAACGAGCTCAAAGTTATGATAGTTTTAGTGTACTGTCCAGAGAACCTGGCGAGAAAATGTTGTTCTGTTATTTGGCTTGATAGGGGTAGTAGTTGGCCGAATCAGGAAGGCTCACCAACTAGGTTTAGTTGGAGAATTTGATAAACTTTCAATGAAGTCCAAGATCACCTCATTTGGACTACTGTACTAAAAGATACGAATTTTAGAACGCGACTATTTCCAGAGGGGACAGATTAGCTTATAGGAAATTGGAGTTGGGATCGCGTTTCAAGCTTTTGCGAGTTCTCCTAAATGGTTTTTAGGTGGGGGACTGGTTCCGGAGGCG
The DNA here is from genome assembly GCA_036346255.1 of Ampelocalamus luodianensis. Classification (NCBI taxonomy): domain Eukaryota; kingdom Viridiplantae; phylum Streptophyta; class Magnoliopsida; order Poales; family Poaceae; genus Ampelocalamus; species Ampelocalamus luodianensis. Next base: position 24,150,289 of record CM070623.1, read on the forward strand.
GCACCCTCTTCGCGTCCTTCGTTCCCGCACGGTTGAGGCAAGTGCATTGTCTGTTGTATGGGTGTGATTGATTGGCCATGTTTGTGTGCTTTTCGATATATGATAGCGTAGCAAGATTGCTTGATTGATGATTGTTTCAGGAATGGTGGATGTTCAAAGTATGGTTATGCCTTACATGAATGTCGTTATTGCTTTTGGTACTCTGATGATGAATAGTGTTGGTGCTTGTGCATATTGATTTCATACTTAGACTTGGTCTTGTGAGGACCAAGTATGCACAAATTTGAAGTACCCAATACTTACAAGTACTGGTTTGATAAAATGACTATGATGAAGGATCGGGTTGCAAGTATTCGGGTTGTAGAATATTTATGTTTGATTGCTGAAATTGGTTGTGTCTTTCCTGTACTAGTCATACATGGATGATAGTGTGATATATATGAATGAGACTTGGTTATGGCATGTTTGTGTTTAAAGAGTAATTTTGTATGTGATAATGCTCTACATGTTATTCAGTGATTGAGATGTGGTATGTACTCGTGCTTTTACTAGTTGTTGAAAGTTACATTCTAGTACATACACATGTTGAGAGCATCTAGGCGCTGGGTCACGAGTGACCGTACACATACATTGAGGTCCCGTCATGTAGATGACGGGCTTGAGGTCCCCACATTCATGGAATGTGGGCTTTGAAAGAGGTCCCCATCGTGAAAACGATGGGCTTATGGTCCCCACACTTGCGGAGTGTGGGCTTGAGGTCCCTTTACTTGTGGAGTATTGGGCAATTGGTCCTGCGCTATGAGCACAGCATGGGTATGCAATGACAAGTTGCATACTTTGCATTACTGTAAAATGCAAAGTTAAAGAGAAAGAGAAAGTGCACTTGAGCATCTTGCATAGCATGAGCATATGTCTTGTTTATAATTGAGATGGTATATGGATGTTGATGATTCAAGATAGTCTATGTTATTGTTGCCATTTAATGTACTTGCTGGGTCTTTGGACTCACTCTTGTTTGTTGTTGTGTTTTTAGGTACCCCTTTACAAGAACGACATGCATGGGAGGAATAGAAGTGGTTGCACAATTGCACTAACTACTCACATTTGGATTAACATATTGATAAATTAGTAGTTGAGTAATTGCATAAAGAATTTCTTATGATTACTCACTATGCTAGGAATAATTTGTAATAGAGTTGATTAGAGGATTATGAATGTCATTCTGCTTATGCTTTAGTTGTTTAGCATGCTATGGATGTTGTAGTAATGATTAGCATAGTTTTGGTTATCTCTTGTTTATGCCGGAGGTTGGATTATTTGACTATGTTATATTTAAATGTTGGGACCTCCAGTTTAGTAACTAAACAAAGGAGGTTCATCGGATTTTAGAGAATTGTTTCAATGTAAAAATGTTATTGTGCTAGTTTAGTAGCATTCCGTGCTCATGTGGGGTGGGGTGTTACTGATTGGTATCGAGCTGCAATAGGTCCGAGGTGATTGGATTTACAACTTAGGCAACTTAAATTGCTAAAATTTTGTAATGGTTAATGAACTTAAACTGACACCTTTGGTGCACAGAGGGATGGGATGGGTCAAGCATTGCATTTACGCTTCTGTTGAATTGTATTAATGATTTCTGTTATGAGATGATCTGATATATCTATAGTATAATACTATAGTTATTATGTGTGGGGGTAACCCATGTTGAGAGGTGGAGGAAGTGGTTGTGGTCCTGGGCTATACCAGGTTACACCACTGTTCGTGGTATAGGAATAGCGAAGTATCCACATGAGATGTCGTAGTATAGGCGTTGGTAGCGAGTATACTTAAAAGAGTTGTTCTCTTCCCTGAATTTGAATTTGGTCAACTCTTATCCAGTTGAGATTGATGAGTTTCTCTTGGGTTATTTATTCTTGTGGTTGATGGGTTGCTTTGAAAAAAAAAATTGGTGTGTTTTCTTTGGCTTAATTTGTCCTGTAAAGCGATCATTATTTATTTTTTTTCCCATCTGATGAGTTATTCGTGCGGCTGGTGAACTGGGTTGATTGTCAAGTTTGACATTTATTTTGGAGTTTTGTCATTCTCATTGGAAAACATGATCCAATTATCCGGTTGATGTTTTTGGTTAATGAAAGTTTCCTTTGCAAGTCCTTTGAACGTGGAGGCTTCACTCAATGTATCTCTCTTAGGTATTTTGAGTGATGAAGATTGATGGTTCTCTTTTATAAAAGAAGATGTTAAACCCGTTAGCGATGTTTTGTCTTGGTTAAGTGAGAGGTTATAACCAAAGTAATTAATGGATATGATATGGGTTATCTTGTTAAATCTGCGGTGTGTGTATGATCGATCCTAACGAAGATCCTTGAAAGGAAGGTGATTAATTTGAAAGTGTCTTGTAGTAGTACTCGAGGAGTCGTGATTAATAGTATGGTTATACCTAGTTGTAATCCATAGAGTTAATAAGAGGTGTAGAACGTTCATGAAGTTGAGTCGATGACTAAGAGTGATACATTTGGTAAACTTCTTTGGTAAATTGGATTAACGTGTCTCAATAGTTTAATCTAACCTTTGGGATGGTTAAGTTCAAAAAGAGTTAGATTATTGTCTTAGTGGTACTAATCTTGGAGTAACCTTTTGTGGATACTTAGTGATTATAAGTAATTGCTAGGTGCAATTAATGTTTGGTGATGAGCATCACTAAGAGATAAATTGATGGGATTTGACGGATGACCAATGTTTACATGATGGTAAACTATCAAATAAAAGTATGTTTTGATGAAAGGATGTTGGAATAATCTTTAATTCGTGCAGTAGTTTTCCTCTAAAATAAAGTGGTTATTGTAGTGAGAATATAAGATTTTGGTATACATTCAATTGAGGATGAGATGATAAAGGGTTCAGAACATTTTGGTAAGCCTTTGGGGCTTAATAAAAGTAAGAGTTGACGTTAACGAGTCTTGTTAAGGGTAGACCATTCTTGATGTTATTAAGTCCATCCATAAGAGATTCTCAATTGTAGTAGTGGTGATGATTCTTCTAGAGAAAAAATCTATTGCCTTTCAGAATAGCAACAAATGAAATATTTGGAGTTTTGTATTCGTGGACTTTTGGGAGTTCATGATCTAGGTAGTAGATGGAATTAAGTGAGCAATGTGACGTATGCAAAGGTTCTGATTGGTTCCTAGGTGGTCAATGTGATTTGTTTTTTTAAGAGCATCTCTGGTTTGTGTTGGCAAGTAATGTTGTAATAAAAAAAAATTGTTTTTCTTTGTTTTCAGTAAGTGTGTACCATAAGTATTGGAGGTTGAAAGTTCCTTATTGTGGGACATGTGCCCTCGTCAGCAGACTTGTATTTTGTTTTTTGATATCTTTATTATTCGACGGTTTCTCTTATTCTCTTGCTCACTCTGAGGAGCAACTTTGTTCTTGTGCGTTGAGACTAGTTTTGTTTGTTTCTTCCTTTTGAGAAAGAAATTAACTATCTTGTGTTGCCAAAGTCTTATAGAATGTAATATGGTGGACAAGTATTTGGTAGTGGTGAGATTTTGGGAACCATGCTATTTGAAGAAGAGTAGAAAGTGCGTTGGTTTTGATCAATAACCTTTGTCCATGTTGGGATATGGGGACTATCGAAAGTATGGGCTCTTGATAAATTTATTAGAGTATCACAATTGGATACCTAGTAAGATTGTGTAGAAGAGTTTTGATGGTGAAGTTTAATAAGAATAGCGGTGTGGAGAAACCTAAGCGTTGTGCTAATCAATGGGATAGCAGGAATAGTTGAGTATTGTCAAGTGTGACTCGGTCACAGAGAGTAACTCTATGGGAGTTAGATTATCACTAAGGATAGCTTGGTCAAGAATTTATATATTCATTTATTGATGTTAGTGATTGAGTATGTTTGAATCCTGATCAATCAGTTAGGATATTGTGAGTGGGTATATTGTGGACAAGTAGTTGCATTTGATTGGTGTAGGTTAGAGAAGGTCTAAGATTGGTAACATGAATCGCCTTGGGTGGTCACTTGATTAGTATGGAATGTTGATATTAATGAACTGAGATTATTGTTGAGTGTGTGAATTTTTTTGGTCATCGATTTGAGGTTACATAGCAAGTATACCGACCATTCATTGTAAGAGTCGTAGAGGTTGAATTGGGCTTTGTATTATTATGCTAGCATCTTGGTTCCCAGGATTAGGTTCCAAGAGTTATGGTGATCTCTGAAAGCAGTAAATGAGAGTGAATGTGGTGAATTTCAAAATTGTTTATCCTTAACGGATTTAGGGATGTGATGGTGATTGAAATCTATATTGAGTTGTGTTGAGGATTATTCTGTCAAAGCAATTCATTCGGTAGAGAAGTTAGCTAGAGTGTGATATTGTGGATTGGAAGAGTCTCCCTACATAAGTGTGGGTTTTGTGCTCAGTTGAACATAGCTTTGAGGATGCCCATTTAAGATAAACGAGTTAATGTGTTATGCGATAATTTGGGATCCTATGGTTTAATAGAAAGATAAATTCTTAAAAAGAAGTTGATCTTGGATAGAGAGATATTCTCTTAGTTCTTACTTGAATTATGTGGTTATGACTGATGTCAATTACAAATTGAGTTGATTCTTGCCAGTATGTGTGATTCCTTCCAGTTAAAAAAAATGGTTAATCTGGTATTCGAGTGATTTCGTTTTTGGCTTGTGTGGCATTTATTCCTAAACTGCCTACTTAAAAAGTGAAAAAGTTTTCTTGTCAAACCCATTGATTTTGGATTAGTCTCTTCTAAGAGAAGATGGCTTTGAGTTGGTTGCATTAAGACTCTTATGGTCTCAGTCGGGAATGTTGTGCGTCCCTGGTTAAAAGATGTACTCGTTGTCAAAGTAAAGAGATCGACTGATACAAGGTTCAAGAGTTTGGTGTGTTTGTGCAGGTTCGTGGCAATGTTAGTAAGATTTTAGCGGTGATTATATTTCTGGCTTAAGCGTGGTTAGAATTGGGTCGAATTCCCGCTTAAGGGGTAGAATGTAATGCCCCAAAAGTATTCGAAAGGAATTAGTCATGCCCCAAAAGTATTTGAAAGGAATTAGTCGGAGAGAATAATTAAATCGGAAGGAATAATTAAATCGGAGAATGTTTCCTTCAAAGAAACATCAAAACAAGGAAGGAGAAGGGTTTTTTGTAAAACCGCGCAACTTGGGCTCGACTTCGCCCATGAGGCCCATAGGTGGCCGCCAAGGGGAGGCACTTCCCCCAAACCCTAGCCGCCCACTCCTCCTCCTCCTCCCCTTTGGCCGCCCCTCCTCTCCCTCTTTGCTCCTCCTCCCCGTAGCACGTGCAATTGTAGCACCATGGTATCAGTAGCATTCATCCCCTCCAACCTTCCCCTCCATTGGTGCTGTCCAAGAAGAGAAGGGGGGAGATCTCCATCGTGGTCACCGATCAAGAAGAAGGGAGAAGAAGGAGTGCGGGGAGAAGAAAGGAAAGGGGACAGATCACGACCTCGGTGCGTCATCTTCAGCGGTTCTTCGAGGGTAAGACCCAATCCCTTTCCGATTAGTCGATTATTTGATTATTAAGTTTTATCGGTAATCTGATCGGTTGGAGCAGAGTGGGTTGGGCGACGTTTTTGAGTAGTCTAAGGGACGAATCAGGTCCGGTTGTCTCCTAGAGAATTGTAGAGGACGTCTCTATCTTTCGATGAAGTACTAGATCACGATATTTGGACCTCTGTAGAAAAAGTTATGAATTTATTGGTGGGACTGTTCTGCAAATCTGTTGGTAATCTGATGGGTTTTAGTAATCTGTCTTGTTCGATCTGTTACAGGGCGACTTTGAGGAGCTCAGTATAACAAAAGTTTTAGATAATTGTCGTAGCTTTCAGGGAAGGGCAAGAACGTGAAATTTGGACAAACGAGCTCAAAGTTATGATAGTTTTAGTGTACTGTCCAGAGAACCTGGCGAGAAAATGTTGTTCTGTTATTTGGCTTGATAGGGGTAGTAGTTGGCCGAATCAGGAAGGCTCACCAACTAGGTTTAGTTGGAGAATTTGATAACCTTTCAATGAAGTCCAAGATCACCTCATTTGGACTACTGTACTAAAAGATACGAATTTTAGAACGCGACTATTTCCAGAGGGACAGATTAGCTTATAGGAAATTGGAGTTGGGATCGCGTTTCAAGCTTTTGCGAGTTCGGGTTTACTCTTTTGGTTTGAGTGGTCCATTACTGTTATATTAGCATTCTCCTAAATGGTTTTTAGGTGGGGGACTGGTTCCAGAGGTGGCACCCTCTTCGCGTCCTTCGTTCCCGCACGGTTGAGGCAAGTGCATTGTCTGTTGTATGGGTGTGATTGATTGGCCATGTGTGCTTTTCGATATATGATAGCGTAGCAAGATTGCTTGATTGATGATTGTTTCAAGAATGGTGGATGTTCAAAGTATGGTTATGCCTTACATGAATGTCGTTATTGCTTTTGGTACTCTGATGATGAATAGTATTGGTGCTTGTGCATATTGATTTCATACTTAGACTTGGTCTTGTGAGGACCAAGTATGCACAAATTTGAAGTACCCAATACTTACAAGTACTGGTTTGATAAAATGACTATGATGAAGGATCGGGTTGCAAGTATTCGGGTTGTAGAATATTTATGTTTGATTGCTGAAATTGGTTGTGTATTTCCTGTACTAGTCATACATGGATGATAGTGTGATATATATGAATGAGACTTGGTTATGGCATGTTTGTGTTTAAAGAGTAATTTTGTATGTGATAATGCTCTACATGTTATTCAGTGATTGAGATGTGGTATGTACTCGTGCTTTTACTAGTTGTTGAAAGTTACATTCTAGTACATACACATGTTGAGAGCATCTAGGCGCCTGGGTCACGTAGTGACCAGGTACATACAGTTGAGGTCCCCGTCATGTAGATGACGGGCTTGAGGTCCCCACATTCATGGAATATGGGCTTTGAAAAGAGGTCCCTATCGTGAAAACGATGGGCTTATGGTCCCCACACTTGCGGAGTGTGGGCTTGAGGTCCCCTTTACTTGTGGAGTATTGGGCAATTGGTCCCTGCGCTTGCGAGCACAGGTATGGGTATGCAGCGACGGTTGCATACTTTGCATTACCGGTAAAATGCAAAAGTTAAAGAGAAAGAGAAAGTGCACTTGAGCATCTTGCATAGCATGAGCATATGTCTTGTTTATAATTGAGATGGTATATGGATGTTGATGATTACAGAGTCTATGTTATTGTTGCCATTTAATGTACTTGTCTGGTCTTTGGACTCACTCTTCTTTGTTGTTGTGTTTTTAGGTACCCTTTACAAGAACGGCATGCATGGGAGGAATAGAAGTGGTTGCACAATTGCACGAACTACTCACATTTGGATTAATAGATTGATAAATTAGTAGTTGAGTAATTGAGTAAAGAATTTCTTATGATTACTCACTATGCTGGGAATAATTTGTAATAGAGTTGGTTAGAGGATTATGAATGTCATTCTGTTTATGCTTTAGTTGTTTAGCATGCTATGGATGTTGTAGTAATGATTAGCATAGTTTTGGTTATCTCTTGTTTATGCTGGAGGTTGGATTATTTGACTATGTTATATTTAAATGTTGGGACCTCCAGTTTAGTAACTAAACAAAGGAGGTTCTGTCGGATTTTAGAGAATTGTTTCAATGTAAAAATGTTATTGTGCTAGTTTAGTAGCATTCCAGGCTCATGTGGGGCTGGGGTGTTACAGCTAATTTCATTGTTGATCATAGGATTGATGATGATATAGAGCTGATTGATTATTTATCTATGGAAATTGTTTTTTGATGGCTCGGCTTGTAGAGAAGGGCAAGGTGTTGGTATTGTTCTAGTTTCGCCTAGAGATGTTGTTTTTGAAACATCGGTTTGCTTAGAATATTTTTGTACCAATAATCAGGCCGAGTATGAAGCCCTTCTGTTAGGATTGCAAATTTTAGAGTCCATGGATGTAAAAAATGTAGAGGCATTTGGTGATTCATTGTTAGTTGTGCAGCAGGTGTCTAAGGTTTATCAGTGCTTTGATGGATCACTAAATAGCTATTTAGAAAAATGTTTAGAGGTCATAGCAATTCTGGATGATTTCACTATTAGTCATATATCCAGAGAGGAAAACATTAGAGCAAATGATTTGGCACAACAAGCATCTGGTTATCGATTTAAAAGGGGTAAAGTGTTCATGATAGAAAAACCGATGCTAGAAGTTGCTACAATTTGTATAGCCAAACAATACAATGGCAGTTCTGATGCTTTCGAAATATAAGGCTCTGCCGAATCTAATGATTGGAGAAGGCCTCTAATTGATTATTTAGAAAACCCTAGCCAACTGTTGATAGAAAGCTTCATGCAAGCATTAAAATATACATTGCTTGATGGAGAGTTGTATCGCCGAACTATAGATGGATTACTTTTAAAATGTATAGGTTCAGATCAATCTAAAGTTGCTATAGGTGAGGTGCATGAGAGCATATGTGGTGCACATCAGTCATCGCATAAAATGAAGTGGTTATTAAGAAGAACTGGTTTTTATTGGCCGACTATGTTAGAGGATTTTTTTAGGTATTACAAAGGGTGTGAGTCCGGTCAGAAGTTTGGTGATGTCCAATTGGCACACGCCGCTATGTTGCATCCTATAATTAAACCATGGCCATTTCGTGGATGGGGTTTAGATTTTATCGGCCAAATACACCCTGTATCTTCTAAAGGTCATCGTTTTGTTTTAGTAGCTACTGATTATTTTACAAAATAGACAGAAGTTGTTCCTCTTAAAAACATGACACATAAAGAGGTGATTAGTTTTATTTTAGAACATATTGTTCATAGATTCGGCATACCGCAGACTTTAACTACTGACCAAGGTTCATCTTTTATGTCTCATCAAGTACGTGAGTTTGCCGAGTCACTTAGAATCAAGCTCCTTAATTCTTCACCTTATTACGCTCAGGCCAACGGTCAGGCCGAGTCAAGTAATAAGACCTTGATCAAGCTCATTAAGAAAAAGATAGAGGAGAATCCTAAGAGGTGGTATAAAGTGTTATCTGAGGCATTATGGGCTCATCATATATCTAAGCATAGTACCACAAAGGTAACACCGTTTGAGTTAGTGTATGGGCAAGAGGCCGTTTTACCTGTTGAGGTAAATCTAAATGCCCTTAGACTGGCCAGTCAAAATGATTTGTCGGCAGTAGATTACCATAACTTGATGATGGATATGATAGATAAAGTTGCAGATGAGAGGTTAAAAGCTTTGAGAGAAATTGAAAAAGATAAAGTGGGGGTAGCTAAGGCTTACAATAAGAAGGTAAAGGAAAAATCGTTTCAAATAGGAGACTTAGTTTGGAAGACGATTTTACCTACAAGGACTTCCTCTGAAGCGGCCACGTGGATCCATCATGACCGCTCAAGACCTCCTCAAGGGGGGCCACGTGGCTCTATCATACCCACTCAGACCTCTCGAGTCGCCGCGCTGGGTCGGAGCGCCCAGACCTCCACAGGAGCAGCCACGTGGCTCCATCGTAGCCGCTCAGGATCTTCTCAAGGGGCGTCCAGGACCTCCCCAGGGGCGGCCACGTAGCTTCATCAGAGCCATCCAGGATCTCCCAGGGGTACTACGTGGCATCATCAGAAGCATTAACGACCTTCACAGGAATGGTCACGTGGCTTCATCGTGTCCGTCCAGGACCTCCTCAGAGCACCTACACGGCCCAATCAGAGCCGTCTAGGACCTCCTCAGGGTGTCCGTGTGGCTTCATCAGAGCCGTCCAAGACCTCCTCAGAGCACTTACGCGGTCCAATCAGAGCCACTCAGGACCTTCTCCGGAGCATTTATGTGGCTACATCAAGACCGTTCAAGACCTCCTCGGGCTTCATCAGGACCACCCAGGACCTCCTACGGAGTGTCCACGTGGCCTAACTAAGACCACCCAGGATCTCCCCAGGAGCACCTTTGAGGACCACCTCAAGACCTCTCCAGGAGCTGACACGTGGACCTCTCCAGGAACTGCCACGTGGACCTCTCGAGACCTCTCCAGGAGCTGCCACGTGGACCTCTCGAGACCTCTCTAGGAGCTGCCATGTGGATTTCTCAAGACCTCCCAGGAGCAATCACAACCGTCTAGGACCACTCCCAGGAGATCTACACCATCCAGGATCACTCCCAGGAGGTCTGTGCCGTTCACGATCACCATCAGGAAATCTATGCCGTCCACGATCTCTTCAAAGCTTCTCGCGTGGACCTTCCACGAGGACCTCCTAGGGCCTCACGCAAAGACTTCTTCAAGACTTCCCGCCGAGCATCCAAAACTTCATTCCAGAAGTTCTTTAAGGGAATTTACGTGACCGGATAGGAAAGATTTGTCAGTTATAGAAGGTTTGGAAATCATAACCGAATCATATTTGTAGATTTGTTCGGTTTTGTAGTCCTGATCTCCTACGGCTAAGACCTGTTGCCCTTTAAATAGAAGAGGGTCACGGTCGATTGTAATCATCAACCAATTGATCAAATACCAATCGCATCTTCTTTTATCATAGTCTCTCGTAGTCCCATACCTTTCCAACCTCCTTTTGCTCCCTGTTCGGCAAGATCACAAGATCAACCCGTGCAAGCGCCACCGCGTCGTGCCACGACTAGCTCCGCCTAGGCGCTGTGCGTTGGTGACCAGATCCGGCGCACCTTGTTGCGGTTGTGATCATTGTGTTGTGCGCAACACTTTCCAAATAGACCAGCACACTGCAGCAATTCCAATGATTTCCCACACCCTGCCAACCTAGCTCCAAACATCAGAGCAATGTTTCGAGGGAGAGAACAACCAAAAACATGCAGCAATTTGCATTAGGACGCTTATGTCTCCATCCAGAGAGCCAGAGACATGGGAACTCTGAGGACGCCCTGGCTGCGGATGCTCAACATGATATAGGATCATATTAACTCTATTTGATTTTACCAAAATAAAACGTCAACCTTTATATGTGCTGTAGAGCACAAACCCACCTTTAGGCATAGGCATACTAGTTCCTTGGATCATATTTTTCCCTCCTCTCTTCCATCTGCAGTGCTCTCTTGATGATAAGAGAACTAAAGTACTATCCTTTGTGTTTACTATCTAATCTCAGTTCTTAGTAGGGATGCAAGTGGGGCTCACGCATGGAGGAGTAGCGCGTGGAGGAGTTCGCACGGACGGTGAACTCGTTCGATGTGCTGCTCGGCGTGCACGGCGCCGGGCTGACGAACACGGTGTTCTTGCCAGCGAACACGGTGGTGATCCAGGTGGTGCCGTAGAGCACATGGCGAAGGTGGACTTCAGTGACCCAGTGGCGGACATGGGGCTGAGGTACCTCGAGTACAGCATCGCAGCCGAGGAGAGCACACTACTGGAGATGCTCGGAATGGAGCGCCCACGCTCATGCACACGGTGCCCGACGGCCTGGCAGCGTATGCGGGCCAGCCTGCTAGAAACTGCTAAAATAAGCGGTTTTTTGCGGTACGGGCCAAGGGAGCGGCTTAGCCGACAAACCCACTCCACTTGCATCCCTACTTCTTACATGCTTCCCTAGCCACTGTATGTGCTTATATAGTACAGGTGTGGACATCCCGACTAAGTCATGTCCGTTCCATAAGACACATCAAGGCATATACAATAGGTTGTCTCTAAAAAAAGCTTTCACGTTATCTAGAGATAACCTTTTAGAAAGGGCTAAATTTTTTTCTCTGTTTAAATAATTTTACACAACACACGAACCCCTTAATTTTACAAGGTAAAATGAAGAAAAAGCTTATATGGCCCCATTGATGTTCATCTTGCTACAGAGATCCCTAATCTAAATTTTCTAACTCCGCCCTTGCCCTCCATGAACAAGACAAATGAATGCACGGACTGCTCACGTACAAGGAAGAGTTTTCTATAGGAGTTCTCTTTCCTCCTCATGTTATGATGTCCATCTCTTACCAGTTACTACATCGCTGCCTCGTCTTTAATTTTCTGACTCCGTTCTTGCTCCATGAACAAGACAAATGAACGCGCCATTTGATATTGCTGACCTTACAGTGGCGACTGTATTACAAATTTGGAATACCTTCCTCGGGCAGTCTGTGATTCTCGTTGTCCTCTGTAAAATACTCCTAGGTCTCTACATATTCAAAAGATATTCTTTTTTTTCATGCGACCAATTTTAAGATGAATTATTGTAAACAAACTTTCACTCCCCATTCCAAGGAGAGATTCCCTTGTTTTAATTTAAGTTGCTTTTGTTCTTTTGCCTTATCGATATGCAGCTACTGCTATCAAGAAAAAAAGATGATGAAGATATGCACCTACTTGCTACTTCTGCAAGGACGAGGTCTATTCGACTGTTAGCGAAAAAAGAAAAAGAAAGGAGTCAAGGGCTAGCTGGATCACTAGTAGAGCTGGTATCAAGTGGATTCAGGGAAGGAAAGGGGTGATATTCTGGATTCTCTTGGTCATGAGAAAAGGGGTGAGGATGGCTCCAGAATAAACAGGAAACGAAAGAAAGGGGTGCTGTTTCTAAATCTTCTATTTCATGAAAGTCTTGTTTTGGAATATTAGAGGATTAGGAAAAGCTACTAGGAGAAGGCAGCTCAAAGATTTTATTTACTCTGAAAAGTTGGATGCAATAGGGATTCAGGAAACTTTTAAATCTAATATGTCTGATAGAGAACTTAAGAACTTGGTTGGAGATTTACATTTTAGTTGGAATTGGATTCCTGCTGTGGGGCATTCAGGGGGAATTGTGATGGGGATTAATTGTGATCTGTTAGAGTTGGAAGCTTGTGACTCAGGTAAGTTTTTTTGTTAGTATGGGGATCAGAAATAAGCTGACCAACTTTAGATGAGAGTTGGTGGTAGTTTATGGTCCTGCTAATCATGATTTTTCTTCAATCTTTTTAGAGGAACTGGACAGAAAATGCAAGAAGACTGTGTTGCCTATGGTTTTAAGGGGTGACTTGAATTTGATCAGAGAGATGGGGGATAAAAATTCTTCTAACTTAAACCGGAATCTTATGAATCTTTTCAATGAGTTCATTTCTGAAATAAGCTGCTAGAGATAAAAAAAAGGGTGTTAAATATACCTGGAGTAATAAACAGAAATGTCCTATTATGGTGAACTTGGACAGGGTCTTAGTGTCTCCTAGTGAGAAACAAACTTTCCTCTTTGTCATGTACAGAGCCTTATTAGAGTGGGTTTTGACCACAGTCCGATTTTGTTAAACACTGGAGAAGGGGAGATGGTTAAAAAGGGAAGGTTCTTTTTTGAAAAGAAGTGGCTATGTCAAGAAAACTTCAGAGGTTTGCTTCAGAATAAGTGGTCAGAGATTGAAAGAAGGTCTTCTAGGGACTTTTATTCACTTGATAGGTGAAATGGTTCTATAGCAGCTTTAAGATGTTTTCTGAGAGGTTGGGGTGCAAGTCTGAATGGTACTTACAAGAGAGATAAGAAGAGAATCCTAGATCAGCTTAAAGGGTTGTATTCTTTGGTAGAGGAGAAAGCCAGTAATATAGATATGTGGATTAAGAGATATGCTTTGGAAGCTGAACTAGAGAAAGTCTATGAGCTGGAAGAGAATCATTGGCAGCAAAGGGGTAGAGCGGATCGGTTAACACAGAGGAATGCTAACACTAGTTATTTTCATACTTGTGCCAATGGAAGGAAAAGGAAGAATTTTATCTTTAGTTTAGATCATGAAGGGGTCATTTTGAGAAGCAAATCTGAGTTGAGAGATCACATTTATGGGTTTTACAAGAATTTATTTGGATGAGAAAAAGGGCAGGATGTGGGTCTGACCATTGAAGTGTGGAGGCATAAACTGAGAGTGTCAGATAATGACAACTTGTTTTTGCTTTAGGATTTCACTGAGATAGAAGTTTGGAAGATTATTAAAGATTTGAAAGTGGACTCTGCTCCTGGCCCTGATGGTTTTCCTCACATTTTCTATATATTTTTCTGAGGGTGATAAAGAATATTTTTTTGGATCTTGTTGAAGATCTCTGTCAAGGAGACTTGGATCTGAAGAGATTAAACTTTGGGGTCATCACTTTAATTCTGAAAATCAAAGAGGTTAATACGATTAAGCAATATAGATCTATATGTCTTCTTAATGTCAGTTGTAAGATTCTGACTAAGCTGTTAGCTAATAGGCTGGGGTCGATTGCGGACTAAATCATTAATGATAGCCAATCAGCTTTTATAAAAGGGAGAAATATTCTTGATGGGGTAGTGGCTTTGCATGAGATTGTTCATGATATTAGATGTTCTAAAAGGAAAGGGGTGATTTTGAAGCTAGATTTTGAAAAAGCTTATGATAAGATTTATTGGGATTTCCTGGGGGAGGTGATGGTGGGAAAAGGTTTCGTTGATAAGTGGATTAAGTTGGTTATGAGTTCAGTTAAGGGGGGAAAGTTAGTATTAATATCAATGGGGAAGTTGGTCCTTATTTCAAAACCTACAGGGGATTGAGGCAAGGAGATCCTCTAGCTCCCCCTCTTTTTAATCTAGCTACTGATGTTCTTTTCGAGATTATTAGTATAGCCTAGGATAAAAGGTTGGTGAAAGGGTTGATTTCCAATTTGATTCCTAGAGGGGTGCCTATTCTACAATATGCTGATGACACTATGATTATGGTGGAATATGAGGATAAGTACCTCCTGCACCTTAAATTTCTGCTTTACTGCTTTGAGTGGGTATCAGGTTTAAAGATTAATCACCACAAAAGTGATGTTTATGTTTTAGGGGTGGATGATGAGGAAGCTTATAATGTAGCAAAAAAAAAATTATTGTAATTTGGCTCGGCTTCCCATGACTTACTTGGGCATTTTAGTTGTGGATAGACATATTGGCATAAGAGCTGCTGATAAAGTGATTGACAAACTGAACAAAAGGTTGGTAAATTGGAGAAATAATTTGCTGTCCTTTGGAGGAAGATTAATTTTGGTAAATAGTAGCTTAAGTAGCCTCCCTATTTACACAATGGGTTTTTACAGATTCAGTGAGGAGGTTCGTAGTAAGATAGACACTATCATATCTAAATTTGTTTGGAGGATGCTAGTGGTAATTTTAAAACCACATGGTGAAGTGGAATGTTGTTTGCAAACCTAAAATTTTGGGGGCTAGGATTGTTAACACTAGGGTTTTGAATGATTGTCTTTTGACTAAATGGATTTGGAAAATCAGCGCAAAGAAGGAACTCGTTTAGATTTCTTAAAGCCAAATATTTTCCTAGATGTGAGTTCGTAGAAGCTTTAACTTTAAATGGGTCTCGCCTGGAAAATCGTGTTTGAAAGTTAAATATCTGTTTGATATGGGAGTTAGGTATAAGATTGGTAATGGTTGTGGTACGTCTTTTTCGGGGGATGTATGGTTGGGAGAGTGCCCTTTGAAGGTTCATTATAGAAATCCGTTTAGCATTTGCCAAGATCCTGATATTTGTGTTGCCAAAACTCTGGTGGAGGGTGTTTGGAAAATAAATTTTAACAGAAGTTTTGAGGAGAATGAGTTTCAACAGTGGGAGAACTTGAAAAAGTCTATCATGGACATTGGCCTCACTGATGAACCTGATAATGTGGTTTGGTGTTTAGAGAAGACTGGGATCTTTTCTGTTCGATCTCTTTATAGACATTTAGTGTTTGGAGGTGTAATCTGTAGGGAAAAACAAAAATTATGGAAAAGCAAACTTCCTTTGAAAGTAAAAATCTTTTTGTGGTTGTGTTTTCATGGCAGTATTCAAACTTTAGACCAACTTAAGAAGGGGGGTGGAAAGGAGAGAATAAGTGTTGTCTATGTGGGGATGAAGAAAACCTTGACCATGTTTTATTTTCCTGTATTCTAGCTGAATTTTTTTGGTGTTGCGTCAAAGAGGTGCTTAGATGGGATTGCATTCCTAGTTCTTTTGATGATTTCCATTTGAATTGGTTAGAGAGGAAGAGAGTTAATGATTACAATTTTACTCTATTAAGTTTTACAGCTTCAGCTGGGACCTTATGGAAATTTAGGAATAAAATGGTGACAAGAATTTCCCTAAGCAACCTTTGGATGAGATTTTTAGTTTTTTATCTTGTTTGCAGCAGTAGAGGATCCTCATCAAAAAGGATGATAATAAGAAGATGGGGTGTTTCTTAAAGATCTTTGAAGATTGGACTAAAGACTTTTGCAAGTTGAAAAAGACTAATCAAATCTGTAATAGGAAAGACCTTACTTTCTAGTTTGGTAGTCTGTTGGCCTTATTTTGGATTGCTTTCGATTGTACTTGGACTGTGTAAGCTGGTCTCCCCAGCATCTCGTTTTCCTTCTTTGTTTGAACTGTTATGTGCTTTCTATTAAAAGCCGGGTTACCCCCCTTTAAAAAAAAAGTGGAATCAGGGAAGCTTGATGGATTGGGATTGGATCAGCTCGACTCGCACTCTGATCGGTTTGGAATTTGGATGCAAAATTAGCTTGAGGGATAAGGCTAGCCAAGAACATTTCCATTTGTTGGACCGGTACAGTGACTAGAGGGGGTGAATAGAACCACTACTCTTTTTCGACCTGGACAATATTCAACTTCTTCTTTACTTTAGTAGCTATAGAAGCTATGAAGATCAGAAATACAAGCAGATCAAAAGTCTTATGTTGAAACCGAAAAAACCCAAGACAAAGCTTGCTTGGCCGGTCTGACTGCCTGAGCTCGCGGTTTGATTGCCAGCTGCAAGAACAGCAGCCCACGAAGATCACCAATCAACCTAACTTTCAAATCCGTGATTTAAATCCTATAAAATTTAACCATAGCTCGTCAAGAAGGTTATGAACCTATTCTAATCGACGACCAGGACGATCGAAGTTAAGGTTCCACGAATTTCTTGGATGAGGTCAAGAAGGCATAAGAACATAGGAAATTCGAACTTTAATAAAAAAAACTTGATTGTGGGTAGATGATGGTCAAGATGACCCCATATGAATTTCCACGTGTCCTAGCAAGCTAGATCACAACATAAATCAAAGAAAAACCAAAGGTACACATAAAAAACCCAAATGCATGAGAGAGAGAGAGAGAGAGAGAGAGAGCAAAAACAAGATAGAACTCATCTTTAGGCAATCCTTATTTAGATTGATTCAAGATATTATTGGTTTATAGTCACTCTACTATGGAGAACAAAAGCTCAACACTTGAGCACTCAACCAATCTATCACTCTCAAACCTTAGTCTCCTCTATTTCCACTTTCCCAAATCACAAATTATGGTTTCTTCTCTCAAGGGTTCTAGATTGATCAAAGTTAATCTCTAGTTTTGCACACGGATTATAGACTGATCCACACTTGTCCTTTATTTATGGATAGATTTTTTTTCCATTTTTGATTAATATGAAAATTTGTAGTATTATTATTTTTGATTAGTATGCAATCTCTACCACTTTTCTAATAAGAAATTCCATTGTTTAATTTAGGTTACTTTTGTTCTTTTGCCCTATCGATATGCAGCTTCTGCTATCAACAAAAAAAAAAGACGATGCAAGCTACTTGCTAATTGTTATGCAAGGACGAGGTGACTAGTAGATCTGGAATCAAGTGGTATTCCGGGAAGCTTGACGTATTGGATTTGGATCAGCTCGACTCGAACTCTGATCGATTTGGATGGAAGCTAGACAGAGTGCTAGGCTGGCCAACACAAGCTCGACTCAGAAGCATGAGCCAGCTTAAGCAAAACGCAAATGCATGGTTTAGACGGTTGTACACAAATTTTAGCATCTCCTTTGAGAGTTTAGCAGTTGCAGAAAGTATTAGGGTTCCCCACTTGACCACCGCCGTTGCCGCTACTGCTATCCCCACATTGTCCTCAACGTGCCTCTGCTTTGCTTCTCCCTCTCCTACTCTGATGCTATGTTGGGATGAACCTTGATCTATTTTAATGGACCAAAAGGTCAATATCTCATGTACCTTCATCTATTAAAATTGACCAGAAGACCAATATACCATATATAGGGTAGATCAATATACAAAGAACAACCTAAATTTTATACATATGTAACAAAAACTTGCAAAATTCTACTCAGAAGGAGTCCATATTGGCTGGGAGTTTAAGGTTGAAGTTGGCGGCAAAGCAAATCCTCAATATGCATGGGTCGTGGCTTAGCCACAGGA
This sequence comes from Ampelocalamus luodianensis, assembly GCA_036346255.1. Lineage (NCBI taxonomy): Eukaryota > Viridiplantae > Streptophyta > Magnoliopsida > Poales > Poaceae > Ampelocalamus > Ampelocalamus luodianensis. The sequence continues at coordinate 24,168,443 of CM070623.1, forward strand.
TTTGCAACGATTGAACTTAATCTTCATTAATATTTTGGTTGTAAGCTCCAAGCCGCTTTTAACACATTTGGTTATTTTGGTACTCTTGTTCTTGTAATAAATTGGGCTGTGTGTACCTTTAATGCAGAAGCCGGGAGAGATTCTTTCCCTTCCATTTTCTAAAACAAAAAAAAAACAAAAACATGCATGCCCTACCATTATTAGTTCTACTGTGGACTATGATCTATGACTGATTAAACTGTGTAACCGCATGGAACCTTAGCATGAGTGAATTAGGCCCGTTTCGTTTAGAGGAATGTCAAAGGCTCAAAGCAGTTCTATAGGCTTGTTTTGTGTGCCGCAAAAATCCTGAGAGGTTCCTCAGTTCCCAACAGATCAAATGATTGACTTACTGGCTAGTGTGCTCTTCAAAAAATTTAAAGGAAAAGTCAGAATCAATTGTTCTTACAGGTAACATTTTTGCTATAACACATCTTTCACTTTCATCCTCTTCCAAAGTAGCCAATCTGCAAACTAAACTCTAGACCGCTTATGTTAACTAGCCCACACAAAAGGCAAAGCAAACACTACTCCAACGGCTCACTCCATCTCTCCCTGCTCTGGCTCATCTTTCTTGCCCTCGGCGCAGCCCTTGTTATCTTGAACGTCCGCTCCGTATTCCGTTTGGGCATGGGCATGCCGACTGCATTATATTGCACTTTCACGATGGATTATTTCTCTTCTTTTATTCCAAATGTTGAACCATGTTAGCAACTAGAGAGGGTTAATAGGAGCTCCACTTTTTTCCTTCTAAAATTCTACTCTTTTTCACTCCAATAGCTATACGAAGCTATAAAAATTAAGGTCTAAAAACCACAGTAGAAGAATTGAGCAGAGACTAAGAAACTCAAACAACCATCCCCTAGGCCGATCTGACCGCTAGGTAAAGGTCGGTCTAACTGCTCCTAGGGCCGGTCTGACTAGTCCCTCAGGCTGACATCAAAATCAGCACAATTTGGCATCCACAACCTCTGAAGTTCCTTGTGAAGATCGTGGATCGTCGTCAAGCGCAACAGCAACCGTAGTAGCGCCTCTACGGTATCCACACGTCCAGGGAAGGAACAACCGGACGCCGATGTGCTAGCACCAAGGCGCACGACGGGGCTCTCTCGGGAAGATGGCGGCTAGGGTTTCGGTGGAGTTACTCACGTCTCTCGCATGTCCCCTAATAGCCTCAAGCATCTCCTTGTATAGTGCACATGATAGATTCTATCCGAACACATTTTGTTCCAACCCGTTAAGTGTGTGACCCGTTAGGTTTATGCGTAGTCGGTTGTGACCACTACTATAGAAAAGGTCTTCACAGACGGTTCAAAAACGTCATCACAGAAGGTTTCGTGAGCCATCTGAGTCTATGGGTCAGTGATGATGAGGTAATCACAAATGGTTTTCAAATCGTCTATGATGCATACTGTCATAAACGGTTATTAACTCAGAACCGTCTGTGATAGTTACCTATCACAGACGGTTTGTAGATGAAATCGTCTGTGATTATGAATATATCACAGACGATTTGTAGCTGGAACCGTTTGTGATGACTTTTCTCTATAAAGTCTCCAAGCAGTGGCTGCTTGTGCCTTTAAAACCGCATCATATTATATATATATATATATATATATATATATATATATATATATATATATATATATGTCCGTAGTCCTCACCACTTTGAGGCGATCGTCCGCACAGCATGACAGGCAACTTCATCGAGCGCATGCAAGTTTAAGAGTCATGGCTGTCAGGACAGCTGTAGGATCAAGGATAACCGACTAGAGGGGGGGTGAATAGGAGGTTTTTAAACTTTTTAACAAATTAACGAGTTAAGCCAATTAACAACTTAGTCTAAACAAGTTATACTTCTAGCTAAGCAATACAAGCACAAAGATCAAACTAGAAATATAAATACGGAAGAGTAAAGACTGGAAATAACCACAATGAGACAACGATGTTTTCCCGTGGTATCGAAGACTTGCCGGTCTTCACTAGTCCACGTTGAGGAAGCTTGACCACTCAAGCCGGCTCCACGAATTAAGCCTTCCCTCGATCACTATGGTTGTTCTTCCTCCACTCCGGAGATGGTGAACACCGAACCACTCACAATCTCGGCATCGAGCCTCTTCACAATCTTCTTGAAGAGATCACGGTGCAAGCGCCGCCAAGCCGTCTAGGAGTTCGACAAAAACTCCAAGAGTAATAAATCGATGACCTTCGCTTGACAACTCACAAGTGCAATGGGATCAATCTAGAATGAATGAATGCACTTGAAAGAACTCAACCACCTCACAATGAATGCACAAGGGAATTTTGGTGTTGAGTGAATGCTCAAGGCTCTCAAGGCTCTATTGATGTTAAATGAACTCTAGCCCTCTTCCCTTGAGCAGTTGGGGGGGTATAAATACCCCCAACCAACAAATATAACTGTTGGGGAGGAAATCCCCAGAAATCAACGAATTGCGGTACTACCGCCAAGTATATGCGGTACTAACGCACTTCACCACCAACACAGTAACGGCTACAAAGGAAGACATTAAATGCACTGATATAGCCGTTAGAGTTGCAGAGCGGTACTACCGCCAAGAACATGCGGTACTACCGCCAAGAACATGCGGTACTACCGCTTTCCCGGTCATACCGCCCGAAGCCAGCGGTACTACCGTTCCACGAGAAATCCCAAAATGGATTGCTACTGGAAAAAAACATACCGTCACATAATCGGTACTACCGGGGCTGAGCGGTAGTTCCGCTTTTGAACAGCGGTACTACCGTTCTGAGGGTTTTCACATAACCAACCCAAAAACATGTTCTCTGGAAAAAAACATACCACTTTTTACACGGAACAACCGGGGTGCGGTAGTACCACACTACAACCCCGGTTGTACCGTTTGCCGGTAGTACCGCGTGAACACGCTCGTACTACCGATTATCTAGACAGAGCAACGGATGCTTTTCAAAAAGAAATTCAATTGCATGCATGATCCTAAATTGATCCTCAAAGCACAAGAATATGCTATCAAATTACTTGGACATGATCCCTCTTAATAGTACGGCATTTATCCTATAATCCGGTCTTTCAACTATTGCTCCTAAGACCAGTAAAATGTAAAAGGATCCTAAGCTATTTGTACCTTGATTTTGATCCATATTTAATCTTCACGATATCCTTTAGCATGCATCTTCAAGATCATACTCACAATTTGGACTTAACCTAGTAAATACTCAACAAACACATAAGTTCCATATTCACATATTATCATTAATTACCAAAACCAATTTTTAGGGGCCTAGATGCTTTCAATCTTCCCCTTTTTTGGTAATTGATGAAAACCTTAACTAATGAGAGTAAGATTGATTCGAATATACTCCTTGTTGTGAAACAGATGTATATTCTATTTACGACTTAACAATATAATTCTTGTAAGGAGTTCGAATGAGTTGAAGAGAATTATATTCTTGTTAAGCCGGAACAAAGAAAGCTCCCCCTAAACATGTGCATATAAGTTGTGGACAAGCTTTGCAAGCACAAGAGATTTTTAAGAATTTTGACCGAGTTTCTTTAGCATGTTAGTTTTCGTGGGAAATACAGGTAATAAGAGAAACTGATAAAACAATTGCATTTCAAGAGAGTAATAGTGATAAAGACATTAAGTAATAACCAACAAGTGAAACAGAAATTCAATAAGATACTAATTGAGCATAGTTAACTATTACAATCACATGCAACAAACAAAGTTCAAAAACAGAGAGATAGAAAACTAGCTTGCTCCCCCTAAAACTACTTTCTTCAAGACTTCTACTACTTCTCCCTTTGGCATCAAAGTACCAAAAAAAACATCAAGCAGTGGGATCCGGAGAAGGAAAAGCTACTGAGTCCTGAGAAACAGAATCCGGAGGAAGAGGATCCACTGGAGGTGGAGAAGCTGAAGCAACAGAGGCTGGAGCAACCGGAGCCTGAGGAGCTGTGACCACTGTAGAAGGTGAACCAGGTGGAGTATTGGGGCGACGACGCGTGAAACGCTGAAGAGGTGGCAGACGCGGAAGAGGTGGTAGACGGTGTTCCATAGAATCAACTGCTCTCGCTGGCAGTGACAAGTCCATTTGTTAGTCTCATTTTGGAAATTTGTAAGTGATGTCCTCATCTCCTGCTGAGTGACCTTAATCTGCATCAGATTATTGAGAATAAGAGTCTGAGTGTTAAGAATCTGAGCGAGAGTGGCTTGGCTCTGAGAGCCTTCTGCAGCTGCCTCCTCTGAGGCAATATGTTCTGGCTGATCTATATGTTCTTGCTGTGCTGGCTGAACAGGAGGTCTGTAACATCCCAAGTTTTAGACTTGTGTTTCAAATGTAAGAAAATGAGTAGAAATTAAAACTTTTTCTTACCTCATGTATTTCCAGTTGTACCAAACAATTCTCGTACAAAAGTTATGGGAATACCAAGTCACAAGTCTTTTTGGATCCAAAATCTCATCTTCCAAAAACAATTTTGTCAAATATTTTGATCATCTCCTGGAAATACTTTTCCTAAGTTCTAGGATTGATGTGTGACCCCTCTGAAAAATTTCATAATTTTTAGAAATTGTTTGAATATTTTTAGAGGGCAGTCAAACCTGTTTAACTTTCAGTCAAACCCTAAATCATAACCTCGCAGAATTTTTGGAGAAAAATGCATTGTATAAAGACCTCTGAAAATTTTACACAAGGTCATTATATAAGTTAGCAAGCTCCTGTAAAAATTTCAGAATTTTTAGAGTTATTTTGCTACATCAAATAAATCCGCAAAGGTCTCTGTTCTAATTTGAAAACCAAATTTGGTTTGTACTGTTCCTCGGGTTCGAGTGAGACTCGAGCTCGAGTTAATTGTTTTAGTTGAGTCAACTAAACCGCGCCGGGTCCCTTTTTACAGTCGAAATCAATTTCAACCGTTAGATCTTGATCTAACAGCCCTAAATGGGTCGTTCGGGGCATCGCGAAGAGCTCATCAATCTAAGCCTTTGGATCGTGATCCAACCGTCCATAGTAAATGTGCTGATCGGGTCACCCGATTGCCTCTTTTAATCTCAGCCGTCCGTTTAAAATCCAACGCTCACGGCCACCCCAGACTTCCTCTTCTTCTTCCTCCTCTCTGTCTTCTTCCTCGCGCCGCACGCGCCATCGCGCGATATGGCGCTGTCACATCCCGCGCCCGCGCCCTCGCGTGTTGTCGGAGCAGCCGCGGCGTGTCAGTGCTTTCGGTTCAAAGCCGTGCCCCGCGCTGCCCTGTTCCCTTAGCTTTCGGGCTAGTTACGGAGGAGCTCACCGTAGCTCACCGCGGGCCCCTCCCTTGTTCCCGTTACTCACGAGTTTCTTAATACCCCTTAGGACCCCCTCTGGCTCCTCTTCCACTCGCGATCACCCTAGCTCACTCTTTTTGAGTTAAACTCAAACCACCGTGAGCACTCCTCTCCGCCATTGTTGTCGTGGGAGCTCCATTGGTGACTTGGGTGTTTCAGTGGTTCTTTAGCCCAATTCTCACTTTATTTGTGGACCTCTTGTCGTCGCAAGTCCTCTCCTAACTCAATTTGGGTTGCTTTCAGAACATCTCAATTTGAAGTTTTTGGATCTTCGCGGCCGAAAGTGCTCCCCTTCGTTCCCATCTCCGGTGAGTGTTCTCCGTCCAATTCTTGGGTCCTGGATCACCTTTGGGCCATCGCAAGCCTATTCTGACCATTCTTTTTGCCTCTGGTTGCCCAGGGCATCTTGTCGTCGTTGTCTTCCTTAGCGCCGGCGTCGGTCTCCGCCGCCAGCCCTTCTCCGACCTCCCTTGGACCTCTCCTGTGCTCTGGTAAGTTCCTTTTAGCCCTGTAGAGCTTAATCACTAGCTAGGTTAGCTCGTGGCGCCCCTTTTCGCGCTTTTGATTTTGCCAAAGCACTCCTCCGCCCTCTCGGCTCGCTCGCCACACGTGCTTGTCCCGCGTTGAGAGTGGTTCCAATATGTCTTGCAATAGTATTAGGAGCATTTTCGAATGCTTAGTTGGCGCCGCCGTGGTCTTGATCGTCGGCGACATCTTTGCGCAGCTCAACTCGGTGCTCAGACTTTGTCGGAGTTTGTCAAGTCACCGACCTCCTCGGGTTAATCTCGGTCGTCTATGACCTCCCCAGGTTAGGTCTAAGCCTTAGATCCTTTCTCGAACATCTGTGGTCCCAGGACCTCCCCTTGGTTAATTTCAGCCGTATAGGATCACCCGAGATTAGATCTGGGCGGTAGATTCGTTTCTATCAGATCGCTAGTCTTAGGACCTCCCCTTGTAATCTTAGCCGTTGAGGACCTCCTTGAGGGTAGATCTAACCGTAGAGTTCTTTTCCGTAAAAACCCTAAGTGCGGGACCTCCCCCTAGTTTTAATCCTTGTCATTGAGACCTCCCTAGACCTTATCTCAGCCGTTGAGACCACCTCTGTGTTTTCGCAAAGGACCACCATGGTTATTTTACAAAGACCACCCCCAGGATCTCCTTCGCTTGATCGCGACCATTTAGGATCTCCCCGTGGAGATCTTAGCCGTCCGGATCTCTCCCCGTAAAACATTATCTCTCAGGACCTCCCTCCGCCTCGATCTGGACCGTTCAGGACCTCCCCAGATCCATCTAAACCGTCCAGACCTCCTCCCGTAAAACCTTGTTGCATCGGACCTCCCTCGATTGAATCTGGATCGTTCAAGACCTCCCCCTGGAGATCTTGACCGTCTAAGACCTCCCTCCGCAGCCCTGGACCGTTAGATTTAGATCTAACGGGCTAGACCTCCTCGAAAAATCTTAACCGTCCAAGACCTCCCCCAGCAAATCTCAACCATCCAGACCTCCCTCCGTAGATTTAGCCTTAGGACCTCCTTCAGAGATCAGGACCGTCAGATCTTGATCTAACGGTCCCGACCTCCCCTATGCGCGTTGAGCACCTCCACGTGGGATTTTCACATGTGCTGTGCTACCCCTCGTCTGGACCGTTGGATCTGATCTCAACGGCCCAGACCTCCCTTGTGCGTGCCGTGTGGTGTGCTGTGCTTCGAGGTCCGTAGCCGTGCGATGAAGGATCGACGCCCACGACCTCTCCTTTTCCGTCAGTTCAATTAGACCTCCCGAGAGCTCTGTTTTTCCTAAGTTTTTTTGCCGATCCAAATTTCAAAAATGCATATCTTTATCTTTATAGCTCCTTTTTGAATGAATCAAGTTGCAGTAGCTCCGCCATGAAATGAACTTCAATATGAGAATGAACTTAGGCACTTTTCTGTGGTAGAAAATGGAATAAACTGTATTAACTTGTTTCAATATAAACTGTTGTTTAGAAACTCATAAAAATTTATGAAATGCATAACCTTTTCTCTGTAGTTCCAAACTGAGCAAACTAAACTTTGTTAAAATCCTCTAGTGCTGCACTTCAGTATAGAATAGGTTTTAATGTGATCTTTGTCACTGATATCAATGTTACACTAGTTTTACAACTTAGAAAAATCATAACTAATTCATTTTAACTCCAAATTGTGCAAACTCAATTTTGCTGTTCTTAGAATGTCTTAACCTGCCTATCATAAAAATTTCAGACTCTAGATCATTCTAGAAATTTATGCCATGAACAGTAACATATAGGAATTAATCTGGAATTAGTCAGGCTGAGAAAAATTGTTTGAGCCATAACTTTTGCATACTAAGTATAAATGAAGAAATTCTTGTTTCTAAAATTGTCTAAAATCATAATCTTGCTGCTGTATGAATTTCATGGTATTTGGAGAACTTTTGCTGTTGAGTTTTATTTAGAGTTCTTGTTCTTATTTGATTATCGCCTTTTCACTTTAGGTTCCGAAGGAATTATTATTTACGTGAGTGAATCGTCTGTAGCAAGAAAGTGATCTACAGCAAGGCAAGCAGTGTAACATCATTTGATCATATTGCTCCTATTACTTTTAAAGTCTAATATCTTGTTTGCAAAACCTAAGTATGCATGCTTCTTCGTGTCAAAGTTAATTTCTTTGTGTCGATTAAGAGGTAGTTAGTCCTACTGCATTGTTGCCCTGAAATTATTCATCCCCGCCACTACCCTAGGTTATTATCCTCACTAGTGAATTAGAGCCCGGTGGATGATTTATAGTCTTTTATTGTCTTTGCGATATGATGCTTAGCAATGCTTAGTTACCGGTAGACTTGGGCGGTTATTGATTTAGTCGATAACCTTGATCACACCAACTTATTATAACCTTATGATTTCAGCCTATGTGCTATGTTTATTTGTGAAAACTAAAAATAAAAATAAAATGATTTCGACTTGGGCACAATGGTAAGATGGTGTGATTCGTGGGTGTGACTGGAATGGTGCCCGAGTCAATTAAGGACCGAACTACTTGTGAGTACCTGTTATCCGAGCATTTTGGTGCGTGCTAACCACACTAGAGGGAAATGAGACCTCTCTTGACTTTGTACCTTGGGAGGCATTAATTAATGAGTCGCTGACTGTAGTTTATAGAGAAAAAGGATCACAAAGACGTGACCGGGGTGGTTCCTTTCTAGGTCCTCCACCCCGATCGGGTCTTGCAAATGTCCGCTAGCTTTACCCTAAATGGCTAATGACTCGGCTTTGCGACTCCACCACAACGTATGGTCCCGGTAGCCCATTTCATTGGTGGCTCGAGGGTCAACCCCATACGTGCAACTCTTAATTAACGCATTCCATTGAAAATATCTTGTAGGACTTAGCCGTGTCTGCATACCAAAGGAAGTATGCTAACCGTGGCTGGTGGAAAGGCGGTCTGAAGTGTGGGTACATTGGTACACCCCTACAGGGTTAAAACTATTCGAATAGCCTCGTCCTAGGTTATGGACACGCTTGGGTAAGCTTTTCAAGAGTTAGACTACAACATTTTTAATTAAAACTTGACATGGGTGGTACGAATGGGTAATTCATGCTATTGTTGTGATGGCTATTGGGTTAGTCATCTCTAGGTTGTTGTTACATTATTACTTATGGTATCGTTGTTATTTATGCAAATAAAATTCAGATTGTCAAAATTGCCTTCAACATATTATCTATTGCAAATAAAACTTGCTTTATGCTGAAAATTAACCTTGAGCCTTCTCCTTTGATTAAAGCCTGCATATAGTAGTAACTAGGTTTTGTTACCCGTAAGTCTTGCAAGTACATTTTTGTACTCATTTGCTTTGCTTAATTGTTGCAGAGGAAGAGGTTGATCCCCAATGGGATCGGCTTTTGTGAGTTGTGCTACCGTTGGGACGACTAGCTTAGCGGCCCGTCCAATTGCCCCAATGGTTATGTGGCTAACCGGTTGGTTTTTGTCTTAGCCATCTTATGGCACTTTTGCTTCCAGCGTTAATGATACTTGTTGTTATTTGGCCATCGCCCTTGTTGTAATAACTTTATATTATGTATGTCTTCGCGTAATTGTTATATCGTAATGTATGGAATTGATGCATGATTTTATAACGGGGTGTGTATGCTGCATTTCTGGGAAGCATACATATCTCAAGGCTTGGTTTATTTGTTTTGTGATGCTAGGGTCAATGGAAGGCTAAGCATTACAAGTCAAATAAATCGGGGTCCTCACAAGGTCCTTCTCTTGGCTTGTAGGCTTTATGAACAGTACCTAAGCCTCCTTGGTACTCAATTTTGCTGAGTATTAGGGCCATGATAAAAGAAGCATGATAAATTCTTTTTACCCTGTCATATTTTGAAGAAGCTATACTTCTGATTATGACATCTACCACATCAAACTTCTTCTTCTTCGAGATGAGATCAATAATGTTCCAAGCATGTCCACGCATAGCATCAAAATTTCCACTCTTGGGAAGAATAGTGTGATTAATAATCCTATTAATCAAACTGGAAATGGGTAGCAAGCCATGAATCTTTCTTGAAACAAACCTGGCATTTCTATCATAATGCGTTGTCCACTTAGGAACCATCAGGGCAGGTCTGTCATAAATCCCGAGGAGCTGCAGAAAGCGCTATGGGCGATCAGGACGTCGCCGACAAGGGCCACAGGCTTCTCCCCGTTCAAACTCCTGTTTGGGGATGAGGCGATGACCCCGGGAGAGTTCACCACCAGATCGCACCGAGCGGCAACGCAGCCTGACCCGAGCGAGCGGGAGGTCTCCCTCGATCTCCTCGAAGAGCAGCGCGTCCAAGCCATATCAACTATGACCAAGTACGCCGAGGGCGTAGCGCGTACTTACAACAAGAAGGTCAGACCGCGCCCGCTCGAGCCTGGCGACATGGTCCTCAAGCGAGTCGCCAACCCCACGGCAGTGGGCAAGCTGGAGCCCAAATGGGAGGGGCCCTATATCATCACCCGGGCGACGCGGGTCGGCTCCTTCTACATTGCAACACCGGCCGGACAACAGTTAGGCCACACGTGGAACGCGTAGAGCCTCCGTAAGTTCTACCCCTAGGTCCTGTACACACCGGCTGCGACCGGATATCCAACCCCCCCCCCGCCGAACAGCGCCGGGGGGATGTATCGCCATAAATGTACTCACCGGCATTTTGCCCTTTCGAATGAAAAAATGAGTCACCGCGCATGGCCTTCGAGCCCCGGTGCACACCTGCGGGTGTCTAATGCACTAAAGCACGGGTGACGGCGCGAGGCTTCGCCTCCCCCTCGCAAAACAGAAGGGCTCCAACGGAGCCCTATTCTAAGAAATATGGGGGCGCGAGGCTTCGCCTCCCCTCGCAAGACGTAAGGGCTCAGTGAGCCCTATTCTAAGAAATATGGGGACGGCGTGAGGCCGCCTCCCCTCGCAAACGTAAGGGCTCCAGGAGCCCTATTCTAAGAAATATAGGGGACGGCGCGAGGCTTCGCCTCCCCCTCGCAAGACAGAAGGGCTCCAGAGGAGCCCTATTCTAAGAAATATGGGGGACGGCGCGAGGCTTCGCCTCCCCCTCGCAAGACAGAAGGGCTCCAGAGGAGCCCTATTCTAAGAAATACGGGGACCGCGCGAGGCTTCGCCTCCCCCGCAAGGGCAGAAGGGCTCAGCCAAGCCTATTCTAAGAAATACGGGGGGACATACGAGGCTCCCCTCCCCTCGCAAGATGTAAGGGCTCAATGAGCAGAAAAAAAAAATATATATATATATATATATATATATATATATATATATATATATATATATATATATATGCGCGAGGCCTCACTGACCTCGTAGGAACACCACAAAGATGGAGTTTGAGCGAAACAACCGCTTTATTCATTAGCTCGAAGGTACAGACACAATCGTACAACACGGGCAATGGCGAACCCAACTGGGTAGGCCGGTCCACGAAGAAAAGACAACCCTAGCCAGGCGAAACACATAAAACAATCTCACGGGTAGTCGGGGTACCCGGGAGGCGCAAATTCCTCTGGCTCCATCCGCAGCACCCACGCCATTAGCTCCTCATCGGACGGCCACTGCGAGGCAAACCGAAGGTATTCCTCCTCGGCGGTCCCGCCGGCCGCGCCACCCGAGGAGCTGCTCGATGACACCTCCCGCATCTCGGGCGGTAGCGAGCCCCTCTCAAGTGGGCCTGCAGCCCCGCGAGCCTCCCAAAAAGCCCGTATCTCGTCGAACACGGCGGCCGCCCTTCGGGCACGCAGGCGAAAAAACCTCTTCATTGAGCCTCCCGGGTTAGCCTTCTTCCAACGTTGCCACTTCGCGCCGTGGCACACCACGCCCCGTTAACATACCGGAGAACCACTTAGTGACCGAGCCGCTGCGTCGCGATCCGCGGCGACGGCCGGCGGTCTTCACACGCCGCCCCTCCGGTGGGCGTGGCCCGCGCTGGGCGCAGCGACAGAACAGCAGACGCCCTCCCTGAGCAAAGTTTGAGCATAAAGAAGATATCCAGCACAAACGCATACACCTTCCAAACAAAAGCCTTCGCGTTTATGACAAAAAACAGCAGTTACAGGGTCATTACATGAAGGGTACCCCCCGCTCGCTCCGGGGCACATAGGGCAGCCGGGGCAAGCAACCAAAAGCAAAAAAAGAAGAGCCGGAGAAACCCTAAGCCAAAACCCTAAGCTAAAACCCTAGGACAACACTACTTAGTAGGGGAGCGGAGGGTCACACCTGGTTCCCGGTGGTGGCCCCCCGCTCCGCCACTTCAGCTCCGGTCGCCGCGTCCTTCCCCTTGGCCCGTTGGGCTAGCACCGCGCGGAGGGAGTCCATCGTGGCTTCCCGACCGAAGGGAGACCAAAAGCCGGTGAACAGAGCGTTGCTCGCTCGCCGCACCAGCTTGCGACCAGCGGCAACCTCGGCCGCAGAAGCCACGGCCAAGGAGCCCGCCCCGAGCTCGTTGACGTGGGGGCACCCCGCCTGCTGCAGGGACACGAGGGCTGCTGTCCACCCGGTCTTCGCGCAGTGGTTGCCATAGGCGCGAGCAGCCGGGACGAACACCTCCCCGGCGCGGTGTAGCCGATCAAGGGTCCGATCCACCTGATCAGCGGTGTGCCCTCGAGGAGGCGGCACGGCGCCAACGTCAACCATGGCGCCCTCCATGTGCTCCATGGCCCGCCAGGTAGCCTGCGCTACGCTAGCGGAGAGCTCCCGCTCCGCCGTCACCTCTGCCTCGAGCACGGAGTTAGCGCTCCGGAGGGTCGCCGCTTCCTCCCTCGACACGCGAAGCTGCTCTTCTAGCTCGGCGACCAGGCCCTGCCGACCCTCTAGCTCAGCGACCTTCGCCTTCAGCCCCTTCACTTCCTAGGCGAGGGCCCCGCGCTCCCCGAACAGCCATGAAAACGAACCTGAGCGGCCCCAAAGCTCCAGCGCGGGGATGCCGTCCCTTGGCTCCCCGACACGAACATCCCAACCCTGCGCTAGTGGGCACAGGCGGAGGGCGCAGAACTCCTCCACGAAGTCCCGGGTGGACATCCTCCACGACGCCCGAAGTAGCAGCGCTAACAGCGCCTCCTCCCTTGACGTCAGGTGGATGGTCGGGGACGCCGTAAGATGAATGTGGCCCCCACGAGAACGCAGGCCAGCCTCGGCGCCGCACTTGTGGTAAAACCACCGGCGGGTCCAATCCGTCTCCCACCGGTTGCGGGCCGCGGGAACAGGCATGTACTGAAGGAGCCGACCCTTCGTCTGGAAGTTGACACTGCCGAAGTTCAGCGTCTCGCCGGTGCTCTTCTTTTTCTTCGGCTGGCACCTGCCGTCATGAAGGTATGCGAAGAGTCTAGACTCCCCGGCGCCAACCCCCGCGGACCGAAGCACCCACTCGAAGACGCCCATCTTCACGATGGAGTTCGGGGTCAGCTGGGCGATGTCAACCCCGTACAACTGCAGCACCTCGAACAACAGGGGCACGCACGGCAGCCAAGACCGCGTCCAGGAAGGCCACGAAGAGAATCGTCTCGTCTTCCCGAGGCGCGGGCACAGCCTCCGGACCGGGGGCGCGAGCGTCCTCCAGCTTCCTCAGCTTCCCCTCCCCGTGAAGGGCCCGTAGCACAGCAGGCGTCACGGTCGAAGGACCCAGCTCGTCAGTATAAACCGTGGCGGCACCCCCATCCTTGCTACGCTTCGTCATCTCGAGCAGCGAGGAACGACAGCAGACCAAACTGGCGGCAATAGGAGACAATGGCGATGGAAGAATAACACAACCGGGCACCACTCCACGTATTTATAGGCCAGGGCGGAAACAAAATGACGCGGAGCGCAGGAGTCGAGGGATCGCGTCCCAAACAAAGGACGACACGTGGCAGCGGCAAGGCAGCGCGCCGCGCGCAGCTTATGACACAGGAGGCGCGCGCGCACAACACCCGAAACGTCTCGGGCCGCCTCCATTTATGTCATCCGACAGGGCACAACACCCAACGGACCACAGGCGGCGCCCATTGATGTCGCCCGACAGTGCACGGCGCCCAACAAATCCCAAGCGGCGCCCACCTATGCGACCAGGAGGGAAACACCACCACCAACCGGTCCGCCCAGCGGGAGGCACGCATGGAGGCTTCACCAGGCCGAAGGGGACGGTGTACCTGCACCCTTCGGGAGGAGGCGCAGTTTCAGACATGGCGAAGCAAGACATCGACCGCGAGGGGCTTGTCGTAGAGACGGCCCACTGGCCCCCGCAGCCAGTCAAGCACCCAAACGTGCCTGCCCCGCAAGGAAGGCCCCGGAGCGGGCCGAAGGCCCCGAAGGGGGCCGGAAGACCCCGGAGTGGGCCGAAGGGCCCAGGGGAAGCAGTCATCCGGACACCCAGAAGGCCTCGGCTAGAGCAAATTCCCTGCATCCCCTTGCGGGAACAGTCCCGCTGGACCAGGTGCACTAGCTTGGTGAACCGGGACCAGGACGGTCCACCAAGGACCAAAGGCTACACGTAGGGGTAGGAAAAGACCCTGCAACCCCTATTTAAGTGGGGCCGTGTAGGGGTAAACTTGTAACCTCATGTACGGGGAGGAATGGCTATAAGTAGCCATCCCCCCTTTTGTAGGGGGAGATCCCCTTTTCTGGGAAAAAAGAAATATACCCAAGTCCTCTTTCTTACAGCTGGTCCCCTGTCTTAGGATACCCCGGCCCCCCCGAGGACGCCGGGGTTCCCTCTTCTCTTACTGTCTAGTCTTTTTCCACTACGACAACTGTCATCTCCCAATCTAGATAAATTCCAGCATCATATATACCCGCAAAAGATGGTATGGTAAATTTAACTTTAGCAAATGGGTCTTCATTAACACGAGCATTGTGGTGCTGAAAATGATTACCTCCCATACCATGACGGTTGTGATGTAGACGATGTCGTTGACGTGCATCTTGGGTAGCGCTGGCGTCACGGTATTGCCTCTCATTATCATATCCCTCCGCAAGATCTTGGGCTGCATTGTGATCATACTCGCGTCCATTGTTCGATGGCCGATTCACCATTCTTTCAAGACGTGTAGTAAGCGCTGCAATATTATCATTGATGGAGCACTGCAATGTAGCCATAGTAGTTTGAAGCTTCCTGTCGATGTCCTCATTAATGGTTGTGAGTTGTTCATCCAAAAGCGTCATGAGCTCTCACTTTAGCACACACTCTTTCTCAGTAGACGAGTCACCTACCATGGTTAGTAGAAAACAAAAGACAACACAAAGGTATTATCCCTATCAACTACTAGGTGATGGAAGGTGGAATCACACACTCTCAAGTGTCTTACCACACTCTTATAAGTGTTCTTACCAGAGCATTCAGGAGGTGGTACAGCCGGTGGCTGGTTCGTGATACCGTGTCGAGCGTGGGTACAATTGCAAGAGGGGACCTGTTCTGATCAAGAGTAGGTGGAGCTCGAAGGCACAATATGTAGCAAAGGATCAACAATAGTCAAATCAGTTAATGCAAGTTGAAAGATTGTTCAAAGTACTCGTCAAGTTGCTGATCCTAGCCTAATCCAAGCTAGCGAATCACCGCCCTATGCAGAGAAGTGTATGTACGCACACGCAATGATCAATGTGACTTGATGTAAGTAATGAAAAGCCTCACAACAAGTACTAGGAGAGACCCTAGCCAACTACTCAAGCTTCTTTCTAAGGGCACAAGATCGTTCACGCGATGTAGAGCACAAAAACAGAGAAAATGTGCAACGTAGACAGCCCTCTAGATTGAGCAGATACAACAGCTGGTCTCAAACGATGAACAAGCAAAGTTTTATGTGGCTTATATATACTAGTTTGAAAGGTTTCGACGAGATCTACAACTTTTTCAACTGGATGGACCCCAAATTCCGAAGGGAAGACCGAAAGAAAAGACAAAAACAGAAAACAGAAAACTGAAAACTTGCGACGCAATTTTGGAGCTAAAGATATCCGATTTTGGGGGTCTCGGAGGGCGACAGGTGTTTTGCTTGTCGGATTTTCAGATGCGCGTCGTCGATAGCTTTGAAACGAGCACAAGAACGTCGAATTCTGACTTCGTATGCAAAAGTTATGCCCGTTTTAGTGAAGGGGTGTCGGAAACCGACTCGAATTCGTTTCGGTTTCAACTTCAACTGATATATCTTTTGATCCCTTGGGCCAAACGTGCCCAAATTTTTTTTGGGATCTGGTGGCTATATCAGGAAGGGCTCCACCAATTTTCACTAATTTTCGTGCAAGTTTGATGCACTTTCCAATTTTTGGAACAGAGGGCTCTCTCTTTTGCCTTCTTCTGTTTTTTTTTCCTTTTCTTTTTCTGATTTTTTTCTCTTTTTTTTTTCTCTTGGGCCTGAAATCAAAACTCTCTGTATCTTTTTTTCTTTCTACTTGATCCCGAAACGAACAAGGCCGAGATATGAAGCCGAGATACAATCGGTTTTCAACCCGAGATCAAATCGGTTTCTGCGTGGCCGAGTTCCACAATGGCGGCCGTGGTGGCAGCTGCGTCAAGAAGGTTGGCGGCAGGGCCGGGGCTACCACGGCGGGAAAGATGTCTTGGTGGATGCCGCAGCAGATTTTGTAGGTTAGAGCGCAGGAGTTGTCTTTGGTGGATGAATTTTGTTGGTCTGCTGCGATTGATGTGGTGGCGCGCAGGTTGGGTGGTGGTGGTGATGGTGATGATTCCCACGCAAGGGATGGCGGCGGATGGGGTCGCGCGGCGGCGGTGGTAGAACAAATTAGAACAAGAACAAGCTACGCGAAGGAAACACGATGCAAACTAGACAACGACGCACTAGACTCTAACTAGACTAGAAACCAGCAATTGGCACGACGATGCAATCAATAATTCAACAAGCAAAAGACTGAAACGAAAATTGCAATGGCTCAATGGGGTGATGGGACAGCAGAAGACACGATGAACAATTATTTTTGTGAGGCTAATTTTCCGAGTTCTAGAGCGATGAACAGACCAAAACTAAAAGGGAAAACTCGTACCTAACGGCAATCAAGCTCGATACCAAGCGATGTGAGTGTGGCCCGATCTTCCGATAGGTACTGATACGTCGATTGTGGAGAACACGACGTTGATGATCCAAAGGCTATCTCCTAGCAATCACTACATCACTGCTCCGTTGGTTATCAACCGTGCCGAACGCGGTTGACCTCGCCAAGAAGGCTATCTCCTGCAAGCGAATCGAGAACACAAGCAAGAGAGTAGAAGATGCAATCTGTATTGCGAATAATAATTGAAGCACACAAGTTGGGGTTCCTCAAACCGATGAACGACGAAAACTGTAAAGCAGAATATTATCTAAGAAAAACCTGAAGCAAAACTAAAGGGCGGCGGCTCTTATATGAGGAGGGCGGCCAGGAGGGGGAACCCTAGGGCGCGGGTACTGTTCACAGTACTGTTCACATGTGAATAGTGCCCACGTGAACAGTATGGCCTAGGGGTGGCTGGTCACTAGATGGGCCAGATCATCCGCTAGATGGGCCAAGTCGTCGGCCAATACATTACATAGCCCGTGGGCCAATAATTGATGACACAGCACCATGGTATGTAGATGCAGCACCATGGCATGTAGACATAGCACCATGGTGTGTAGACAAAGCTCGACGGTCCAACCGGGAAATATGAAAGTCTCGTAGAAGTAGAGGATGCAGTGCAGCGGGTTGAAGTAGTGGTGGTTACATCCTTAGGGTTGATGTCCTCATCAGCGTGGGAGGGGAAGAAGAGAGGGAAGGGCGGCCACGCGGTAGGGGAGCAGAGAGGGGAGGGCGGCGACGGGGGAGGGGGAGCAGAGGGGAGCGGCGTACCTCGATTTGACGGCGTAGATGGCGGGGCGAGCTCGATTCGGCGGGGGAGATGGCGAGGCGAGCTCGATTCGGCGGGGGACATGGCGACGAGCTCGATTCGGCGGGGGACATGGCGGCGAGCTCGATTCGACGGCGTAGATGGCGGGGCGAGCTCGATTCGGCGGCGTAGATGGCAGGGCGAGCTCGATTCGGCCATGATGAGGTCGAATTGGTGGCCGGGGGAGGCGCGATGCGGGAGCCCAAAGTCCCGAACCCTACCGCGCGATGGAGAGGGGAATGGGCGAGAGTAAGGGCACAAACCCTAGCGCGGGGCTGTTATTAATAAAGGAATATCACAAACGGTTCCATAAAAGAACCGTCTGTGATAGTGATGTTCGGACCTTGTGTTTGGGCGGCCCGATCGAGATCTAACGGTCCATAATCGTTGCGCGTTCGGATGGTCCAAACATTTTCGCTTGATCTGGACGGTTGATTTAAAATCGGACGGCTGGACGCGTGAGTACGGTCGGACTGCTGGACGACTATTCAATATATATTTTGTATAATTCAAATTCAAACTTAGCGTAGGTCACTAAACCATGATATGTATAATATAGTAATTCGATCACCTCCAAACTAGATTTCTTTTTTCATTTTGGAATTTACATATGGCCAAACAGCGGGCCACTCGCTTCTCATAAAGATTAAAACAAAGTAGAAACCTAAATAAACCAAAATTTTACGGCAAATAGTTCAACACCTTTGCAAAGAAACTGGCATACTCATATCTAATCATGTAGTCATTGCTGCAGAAGACAGTGTAGTCGTCCCACCCTTCCACGCCGCAGCCGGTGCTCGTGCACCGGTGGCCGTCCTCCGACAGCGCCCACACGCCCAGCGGTGTGAGACCCCGGTTTATTTAGCTTGTAATACTTAGTCATCCATTGGCTCTAGCATCACAAACAAAATACACCGTGCCTCGATGGACATGTGCTTCCTAGAATTGCAGCACATATACATCATTACAAAATCATGCATCAATTCCATACATCACAACATAACAGGTCTAACAAAAGACATACATAATATAGAGTCATTACAAAAGAGGGGCCGACCGGCCTGTAACATCCCAAGTTGAGACTTGTGTTTCAAATGTAAGAAAATGAGTAGAAATTAAAACTTTTTCTTACATCATGTATTTCCTGTTTGTTCCAAACAAATTCTGTACAAGAATTATGGAAATGCAAATCACAAGTCAATTTGGCCAGCCTTCTAGTCTTCCAAAACATTCCATGTCAATCCTGTGATCATCTCCTGGGAATGTCTTTCCTAAGTTCTTGGGTTGCTGTGGAACCCCCCTGAAAAATTTCACAATTTTTAGAAATTGTTTGAATCTTTTTGGAGGCAAGTCAAACCAAATCAAAATCTGGTCAAACAGAGGACCAGCACCTTGCAGAATTTTTGGAGGAAAATGTATAGTGCAAAAAACCCCTGAAAAATTTACACAAGGTCAAAAACCCAGCTAGCAAGCTCCTGTAAAAATTTCATAATTTTTGGAGTAAGTTTGCTACCTCAAATAAATCTTCAAACTTCAGATCAGTTTGAAACCCAACTTTAGGGCTGAGCTAGACTCGGGCTCGAGTCAGACCCGAGTCCGACCCAATCAACTGACTCGGCCAAGTCGAGTCACCAGCGCCGCACTCGAGCTCATGCGCGTGTGTGCTGGGCAGTCGGATTAGAATCCAACGCCCGAGACCTCCCCCGCGCGTTTAGGTCTCCGGAGCTCTCGGGCACCATCAGCCGTCCGATTTTCATCGTGGGGCTCACGACCACCCCACCTCCTCCTCTGCCTCGGGAAATTCGGGACGTCTAGGACCACCCCAAGCGAATCTGGGACGTCCAGGACCACCCCGAACGCATCTGGGACATCTTGGACCTCCCTCGGCTCTGTTTTTCTTCCTCCCGACCTCCCTGAGGTCTGGTCATCATGGTTTTCACGCGCCTGTGTGTGTGTCAGGACCAGAGCAGTTGGGAGCAGTGATATGTCACATTTTTGTCCTTGTCAACGGCTCCTTTCTGCCATGCATTAATTGTGTCAGAGCTTTACCCTAACAGAAGTCATCCCCTACCTGCCCTTGTCAAATCTAGCAAGTCCATGGCAGGAGCATGGACTTTGTTCACAGTGGGACTCGTCCACACCTTTGTCCGAGCTCCCCGGCTTTATCTATCTCAAGGCCCTCCCCAATTTCTTTTTCCTACACTTGGTTGCTGCTTGGACTCCCTCGGTTGTGAGTGTGAGCCCCAAACTTGAGCACCCGAGAGCACCACCCTCCCTGCCATCATTGTCGACCTTGGAGCTCCCTGTTGAAGCTTGAGCTCCAGTGGTTTTAATTGCAACTTGGAATGCCAACTTATTCAATTAACCACCCGGAGCCTTTTTCCCTAACTCATTTTGGTTGATTTCACATAGGAAGTCCCTGGGGAGAACTGTTCTTCGAGGCTTCTTCTGTCTTCTTCCTCGACTCCGGCGAACTTCTCCACCGCTGGGTCTCCTCCGAGTTCCTCAGGGCCTTCCCTACACTCGGGTGAGTTCATTTTAGTCCCTTAGAGCATAAGGTCTAGCTAGTTTAGCTCGTGGCGCTTGTTTCGCCGCTGCTTTTTGCCGAAAACTTATCCTCCGCCCTTCTCCGGCTCGCCGGCGTTCTAGGCCTGCTCCGCCGTCGAGAATGCTCCCATTAGGTTCGCAATAGTATTGCGAACATATTGGCTTAGTTGGTTAGCGCCGCCATGGCTTTGGTCGTCGACGACGTGCCGGCGAGCTCAACGTCGAGCTCTGTACCTTGTCGCAATTTTGTCAAGTCACCAGACCTCCTCGGGTTAATCGTGGCAGTCCACGACCTCCCTAGGTTTAGATCTGAGCGTTAGATCTTCGTTGAAAAGTCCTTAAGTCTTGGACCACCCTCCGCCAAATCCCAGCCGTCCAGAACCTCTTGAGATTAGATCTGGACCGTAGAGCCCTTGTCTCTAGAAACGCTAAGTCACAGGACCTCCTTGGATCCATCTCGGCCGTTAAAGACCTCCTAGGTTAGCTCTAGGTCATTAGATCCGGTTCGCGAAAATTATAAGTGCCGTGACCTCCCCAGAGTCGATCCCAACCGCCTAGGACCACCCCGGTTAAATCCTAGCCGCTTAGATCTTCCCGTCGCGCAAAAGACCTCCCTTGGTCATTTTGCAAAGACCACCCTCGGGGTCCTCTTTGTAAAAGCCACCTGCCATTTTATAAAGAAAACCTCGTGACCTCCTCCGCTTTAACTGGACTGCTCAGACCTCCTCCGTGAAGATCTTAGCCGTCCGGATCTCGTCCGCTTAAACTCGTCCCCAAAGACCTCCCGTGTAGATCTTGACCATCCATGACCTCCTCGGTGAGATCCCAACCGCTCAGACCTCCCCGCGAGATCTTGACCGCCCAGGACCTCCCTCATGTAAATCCCAACCGTTCAGGACCTCCTTCGCTCGATCGTGACCGTTAAGACCTCCCTTGCGAGATCTTAGCTGCTCGGGACCTCCCTTGGAGATCTTGACCGCCTAGGACCTCATCCTTTAGATCTCAGAGCTTTAGGACCTCCTCCTCGTGTCTAAACCGTTAGATTTAGATCTAACGGGCTGGACCTCCCTCCGTAGATTTAGCCTTAGGACCTCCCTCGGAGGTCAGGGCTGTCAGATCTTGATCTGATAGTCCTGACCACCTCTAGGCGCGAGGACCTCCTCTGTGTGCGCTGTGCATGCACTGGTCGTGGTCGTTGGATCTAATCTCAACGGCCCAGACCTCCCCAATGCGGAAGAGGCCTCTCGGTGCGCTATACTTCGAGGTCCGTAGCCGTGCGATGAAGGATCGACAGCCACGACCCCCCCGTTTTCGGTAAGTCTGTTAGACCTCCCGAGAGCTCCAATTTTCAAAGAATTTGGTTGTTTCAAATTTCAAAAGTGCATAACTTTGTCATTTTAACTCCTTTTTGAATGATTTCAATTGCTCTAGCTTTGTAATAAACTGAACTTCAATCTAAGAATGAACTTAGGCACTTTTCTGTAGCAGAAACTAATGTAGGTTGTATTAACTTGTCTCAACATTAAATATTGTCTAGAAAATTCATTAACTTATAAAATGCATAAATTTTTCTCTGTAATTCCAACCTGGGCAAACTAAACTTTGTTAAAATTCTCTGGGGATGCACTTTAGTGTAGCATAAGTCTTGTTCTTAATATTGCTTCTGGAAAGTGAAAAGTGCTAGTATTACATCTTAGAAAAATCATAACTAATTCATTTCAACTCCAAATTGTGCAAACTCAACTTTGATGTTCTTAGGATGACCTTATCTACCTACCATAAAAATTTTGGGTTCTAGATCACTATAGAAATTTTCACCATGAACAGTAACCGAAATTAATTTAATTAGGATTTTTTTGGCTGATAGATTTTGTTTTGGCTATAACTTCTTCATGCTAAGTCCAAATGAAGTAATTCTTGTTCCTAAAATTGTCTAAAATCAACCTCTAGCTGCTGTGTAAATTTCATTAGATTTGGATGTCTTTTGCTGTTGTGTTTTGTTTGGTGTTCTTCGTTCTTATTGGTTTTATCGCATTTTCGCGTTAGGTTCTGAAGATTATATTGAACCTGAGAATCCTCCTCTGCAGCAAGAACAATTCCAGCAAGGCAAGCAGTTTGATCATGTTAATCCCTGTATTTTCAAGTATTTATGTTGTTTATAAATTCTATGTATGCATTGCTAGTTTGTGTTTAACTATTGTCGTTAGTTGACCTAGTAGACGCATTTTCTCAGGCAAATGATTATCCTTTACTACCATGAGCCTAGGTTATTGCTGTGATTTAGAGTTCGTGAATGAGCCCTTGTCACTTAGTAGTTTTGCGGATTAATTGCTTAGCCATGCTTAGCTTCCGGTAGAAATGGTCGGTTATCGACTTGTCGATAACCTTTATCACATAAAACTTATTATCACTTATGATTTCAGCATTGTGCCATGTTTACTTGTAAAAAAATAAAAACTGAAAACAAAATGATTTAGACTTGGGCACAATGGTATGTTGGTGTGCTTTTGGGTGTGACTGGAATGGTGCCCGGGTCATTAAGGACCGAGTTACTTACGCCACCGTACTGAGCATTTTGCGTGCTAACCACACTAGAGGGTATGGGACCTCTCTTGACTTAGTACTTTGGCGTATATTGGCTTCGGGTCGTAGGGAGTCGCAGGAGGGATGGTGCTGGGAGCATTACAGTGTCCGAAAGGCTTCACCCGTGATGGGAGTTGTTGTCTTTCAGCTTGTAATGTAAGCGTATGGATTCCGATCCATACGAGCGGCTCGTGGTCAATACACAATATTGGAAAGCGTCTCGTAGGACATAGCCGTGCCAGCATACCTTCGGAAGTATGCTTTGTGGCTTAAAGACGGTCTGACGTGTGGGTACATTGGTACACCCCTGCAGGGTTAAAACTATTCGAATAGCCTCGTCCTAGGTTATGGACACGCTCGGATATGCCCCGTGAGAACTAGACTACAACCTTTTAATTAAAACTTGATGGGTGGTACGAATCGGGGATTCGTGCTATGTTGTGGTGGCTATTGGGTTAGTCACTTCCAGGTGGTTACTTATATTTATCATTATTTATTGTTATTTTAGCAATAAAACAGATTTGTAAACTTGCTTTTAAATGTATTACATTATTGCAAATAAAGTTGGCTTTGTGCAAAATGAGACATACAACCTCCACTTAAATAAGCCTGCATGTAGTTTATGAACAGGTATGCTATTCCACACGTCGATCTTGTGAGTACCTTGTGTACTCATTGTTCTTCTTAAATATAAATTGTTGCGAGAGAAGAAGGTGAGCTCGAAGGGCCTCACTTTTGTGAGCTGTGTTGTGGTAGTATTCGGGGCAACTAGCTTGGCGGCCCGGTCGGTTGCCTTGTGTTGTGTTGGCTAACCGGTCGACTTTTATTCTTAGCCATCTTATGGTGCTTTTGCTTCCGCTATCATTCTTGTATATTTTAGCAATAAAACAGATTTGTAAACTTGCTTTTAAATGTATTACATTATTGCAAATAAAGTTGGCTTTGTGCAAAATGAGACATACAACCTCCACTTAAATAAGCTGCATGTAGTTTATGAACAGTCTTCTATTCCACACGTCGATCTTACGAGTACCTTGTGTACTCATTGTTCTTGCTTAAATGTAAATTGTTGCGAGAGGAAGAAGGTGAGCTCGAAGGGCCTCACTTTTGTGAGCTGTGTTGTGGTAGTATTCAGGCGACTAGCTTGCGGCCCAGTCGGTTGCCTTGTGGGTTGTGTTGGCTAACCAAATGACTTTTTGTTCTTAGCCATCTTATGGCGCTTTGCTCTATTTGTCATTCTTGTATATTGTGCTATTTGGCGGTCGGCTCTTTGTAATAACTTTACTTATTGTATGTCGTTGTTGAACTTAGTATTAATGTTGTATGGAAATGATGTATAATTTTGTGATGATGAGCATGTGCCGCAGTGCAGGAAGCACATGTCCATCGAGGCTTTGGATATTTGATTAGTAATGCTAGAACCATATGGAGGTTAAGTATTACTAGTTAAATACCCGGGTCCTCACAGAGTTGGTATCGAGCCATCTTGTAGTGAGAAACCCTAGCTTGGTCGCCTTTAGGATATTTTGAAAGCTTATTTTCAAGTGTCAAATGGTTTATGAAAATTTAAGTAGAATTTCAGATTTTACTTCTTATCTATCTTAGCTTGCTCATCTCATCTCTTCATACCAGGATGTCTGGACAGCCCAGCAGCAGACTAGGTCAGCAAGCTGGCGGGAATGGAAATCTCCCTGGCCCCAACTGTCCGGACATGGCTCTCAAGCGCCCCCCCCTCTGGCGATTGTGATGGATTTTGGTTCCATTGCCCCGAGGAACAGCAATTACCTCCTCTTTGCTTGGGCTGTGGTGAAGAGAGCCATGTCGTCGAAGGTTGCGAACTCGGAAAGGTCAAGGTCTGCCGGCGCTGTGGTGAGGAAGGACATTACAGTAGCGAGTGTACTACGGCCTGTCCAAACTGCGATGAAGACCACTTGCCCGGGAATTGTCCGTCTGCCAAAGTCACTTGTTTCCTCTGCAAACTCAAGGGTCATTATGCTAATAATTGTCCTAAGAGGCCTGCAGCAACCTCTCGTTTCTTTTCGCGGCCCGTGATTCGAACACATGCACCTGCGAAACATCGTGACCTGAGGGTTGTTCGTACTCAAGTCAACTCCATCTCAGCTGGGAAAGCACAGGAGGTACCCGACGTTGTGTTAGGTACGCTTCTTGTCACCTCTTGCCCCGATACTATTTTATTCAATTCAGGAGCATCTCATTCCCTTGTATCCTCATCTTTTGTTGCTATTGGTGGTCTTTGTTTTGCTCTTCTATCTGGTGCCCGGCACCACCTCGATTTTATTAAGCCTTGCTAGCCTACCTCGTTTCCCCCAAGAAGAATGGTACCATCTGGATTGTCCTCGGTCGTTTGACTTGAGTGACACCCTTCTGTCCCTATACATCCAAGGGCATCACCTACTAGGTATTGCCTCAAATTTCTGTGGCCTAAATGTCCATAGCCCCTCTAATCAGCTAGCTGCGGAGGGATGACTCCGTATAGCTATTCATCAATCTGAGGTCTCATTCGTTGGTGGAATAACCAGACAAATTGCTCCACCAACTGAGTATGGCCTTGGTTCCTCCAAGAAGCTAGCTGTGGAGGGATGACTCTGCATACCTAGCTAGCAGGCTGAGATCCCGTTGTTGGCGGAATTGACCAGACAAATCGCTCCACCAGACAACAACGGCCTTGCACCATCAATCATAGAACCTAGAAAGATCTCTCAGTCTGTCAATCCTTGGTATATCTGGACCTGGTAAGTTTCCCTGTGTCGGATAAAGTGGAACATTTTCTACCAGGTCAGAACCAAAATTGGTACAGGTCGCTTGGCGGAGCTCTTTATCTCTGGGGAATCATGCTATGAAAATTCCTTGAAGTTCAGTGATCAAATCGTTCCAAGGATGAAGCTACTTGGGCACGGGAAGATCAATTGCGTGCAGACTACCCCTCTTTCTTTCCCGAGCGAGTTAAATCTCGGGACGAGATTCTTGTGAGGAGGGGAGATTTGTAACATCCCAAGTTGAGATTTGTGTTTCAAATGTAAGAAAATGAGTATAAATTCAAACTTTTTCTTACATCATGTATTTCTTGTTTGTTCCAAACAAATTCTGTACAAGAATTATGGAAATGCAAATCACAAGTCAATTTGGCCAGCCTTCTAGTCTTCCAAAACATTCCATATCAATCCTATGATCATCTCCTGGGAATGTCTTTCCTAAGTTCTTAGGTTGCTGTGGAACCCCTGAAAATTTCACAATTTTAGAAATTGTTTGAATCTTTTGGAGGCAGTCAAACCAAATCAAAATCTGGTCAAACAGAGGACCAGCACCTTGTATAATTTTTGGAGGAAAATGTATAGCGCAAAAACCCCTGAAAACTTTACACAAGGTCAAAAACCCAGCTAGCAAGCTCCTGTAAAAATTTCATAATTTTTGGAGTAAGTTTGCTACCTCAAATAAATCTTCAAACTTCAGATCAGTTTGAAACCCAACTTTAGGGCTAAGCGGACTGGCTCGAGTCGGACCGAATCGACCAGTCAAGCGACTCGGCCAAGTCGAGTCACCAGCGCCGCACTCGAGCTCATGCGCGTGTGTGCTGAGCCGTCGGATTAGAATCCAACACCCCAGACCTCCCCCGCGCGTTTAGGTCTCGGGCTCGGGCACCATCGGTCGTCAGATTTTCATCATGGGGCTCCACGACCACCCCACCTCCTCCTCGCCTCGGGAAATCACGGGACATCTAGGACCACCCAAGCGAATGGGACGTCCGGACCACCCCGAACGCTTGCTCGGGGCGTATGGACCTCCTCGCTCTGTTTTTTCCTCCTCGACCTCCACGAGGTGCGGTCATCATAGTTTTCACACGCTTTGTGTGTGTTTGTCGAGACCAGAGCGGTTGGGAGCGATGATATGTCACATTTTGTCCTTGTCGTGGCTCCTTTCGCCATGCATTAATTGTGTCGAGCTTTACCCTAACGAAGTCATCCCTACGCCCTTGTCAAATCTAGCAAGTCCATGGCGGGAGCATGGACTTTGTTCACAGTGGGTCTCGTCCACACCTTTGTCCGAGCTCCCGGCTTTATCCACTCAAGGCCCTCCCAATTTCTTTTCCTACTCTTGGTTGCCGCTTGGACTCCCTCGGTTGTGAGTGTGAGCCCCAAACTTGAGCACCCAGAGCACCACCCTCCACCGCCATCATTGTCGACCTTGGAGCTCCTGTTGAAGCTTGAGCTCGGTGGTTTTAATTGCAACTTGGAATGCCAACTTGTTCAATTAACCACCTTGAGCCTTTTCCCTAACTCATTTTGGTTGATTTCACGCAGGAAGTCCACAGGGAGAAGCTGTTCTTGAGGCTTCTTCTGTCTTCTTCCTCGACTCCGCGGCTGCTCCACCGCTGGTCTCTCCGAGTTCCTCGGGGCCTTCCCTACACTCGGGTGAGTTCATTTTAGTCCCTTAGAGCTTAAGGTCTAGCTAGTTTAGCTCGTGGCGCTTGTTTCGCCGTTTCGGGTTTTTGCCGAAACTTATCCTCGCCCTTCTCGGCTCGCGGCGTTCTAGGCTTGCTCGCGCGTCGAGAATGCTCCCATTAGGTTCGCAATAGTATTGCGAACATATTGGCTTAGTTGGTTAGCGCCGCCATGGCTTTGGTCGTCGACGACGTGCCGGCGAGCTCAACGTCGAGCTATGTACCTTATCGCGATTTTGTCAAGTCAGCAGACCTCCTCGGGTTAATCGTGGCGTCCACGACCTCCCGAGTTTAGATCGGCGTTAGATCTTCGTTGAAAAGTCCTAAGTCTTGGACCACCCTCGCCAAATGCCAGCCGTCCAAGACCTCTTGAGATTAGATCTGGACCGTAGAGCCCTTGTTAGTAGAATCGCTAAGTCACAGGACCTCCTTGGATCCATCTCGGCCGTTAAAGACCTCCTAGGTTAGCTCTAGGCCGTTAGATCCTGGTCTGCGAAAAATATAAGTGCCAGGACCTCCCCCTAGAGTCGATCCCAACCGTCTAGGACCACCCTGGTTAAATCCTAGCCGTTTAGATCTTCCTCGTGCGCAAAAGACCTCCCCTTGGTCATTTTGCAAAGACCACCCTCGGGATCCTCTTTGTAAAAAGCCACCCCTGGTCTTTTTATAAAGAAAACCTCAGGACCTCCCTCCGCTTTAATCTGGACCATTCAGGACCTCCTCCGTGAAGATCTTAGCTGTCCAGATCTCGTCCGTTTAAACTTTGTCCTTAAAGACCTCCCCGCGTAGATCTTGACCATCCATGACCTCCCTCGGTGAGATCCCAACCATTCAGGACCTCCCCCGCGAGATCTTGACCGCCCAGGACCTCCCTCGTGTAAATCCCAACCATTCAGGACCTCCTTCGCTCGATCGTGACCGTTAAGACCTCCCTTGCGAGATCTTAGCCGTTCAGGACCTCCCCTTGGAGATCTTGACCGTCTAGGACCTCATCCTTTAGATCCGTAGCTTTACGACCTCCTCCTCGTGTCTAAACTGTTGATTTAGATCTAACGGGCTAGACCTCCCTCAATAGATTTAGCCTTAGGACCTCCTCGGAGGTCGTGGTACATCGAGATCTTGATCTGACGGTCCCGACCACCTCTAGGCGCAAGGACCTCCTTTGTGTGCGCTGTGCATGCACTGGTCGTGGCCGTTGGATCTAATCTCAACGGCCCAGACCTCCCAATGCGAACAGTCTCTCGTGCGTGTGATTGAGGTCCGTGGCCGTGCGATGAAGGATCGACGACCACGACTTCCGTTTCGTTAAGTCTGTTAGACCTCCCGAGAGCTCCAATTTTCAAAGTATTTGGTTGTTTCAAATTTCAAAAGTGCATAACTTTATCATTTTAACTCCTTTTTGAATGATTTCAATTGCTCTAGCTTTGTAATAAACTGAACTTTAATCTAAGTATGAACTTAGGCACTTTTCTGTAGCAGAAACTAATGTAGGTTGTATTAACTTGTCTCAACATTAAATATTGTCTAGAAAATTCATTAACTTATAAAATGCATAAATTTTTCTCTGTAATTCCAACCTGGGCAAACTAAACTTTGTTAAAATTCTCTAGGGATGCACTTTAGTGTAGCATAAGTCTTGTTCTTAATATTGCTTCTGGAAAGTGAAAAGTGCTAGTATTACATCTTAGAAAAATTATAACTAATTCATTTCAACTCCAAATTGTGCAAACTCAACTTTGTTGTTCTTAGGATGACCTTATCTACCTACCATAAAAATTTTGGGTTCTAGATCATTATAGAAATTTTTGCCATGAACAGTAACCGAAATTATTTTAATTAGGATTTTTCTGGCTGAGAGATTTTGTTTTGGCTATAACTTCTTCATGCTTAGTCCAAATGAAGTAATTCTTGTTCCTAAAATTGTCTAAAATCAACCTCTAGTTTCTGTGTAAATTTCATTAGATTTGGATGTCTTTTTCTGTTGTGTTTTGTTTGGTGTTCTTCGTTCTTATTGGTTTTATCGCATTTTCGCGTTAGGTTCCGAAGATTATATTGAACCTGAGAATCCTCCTCTGCAGCAAGAACAATTCCAGCAAGGCAAGCAGTTTGATCATGTTAATCCCTGTATTTTCAATTACTTATGTTGTTTACGAATTCTATGTATGCATTGCTAGTTTGTGTTTAACTATTGTCGTTAGTTGACCTAGTAGATGCATTTTCTCAGGCAAATGATTATCCTTTACTACCATGAGCCTAGGTTATTGCTGTGGTTTAGAGTTCGTGGATGAGCTCTTGTCACTTAGTAGTTTTGCGGATTAATTGCTTAGCCATGCTTAGCTTCCGGTAGAAATGGGCGGTTATCGACTTGTCGATAACCTTGATCACATAAAACTTATTATCACTTATGATTTCAGCATTGTGCCATGTTTACTTGTAAAAAATTAAAAACTGAAAACAAAATGATTTAGACTTGGGCACAATGGTATGTTAGTTTGCTTTTGGGTGTGACTGGAATGGTGCCTAGGTCATTAAGGACCGAGTTACTTGCACCACCGTACTGAGCATTTTGCGTGCTAACCACACTAGAGGGTTTGGGACCTCTCTTGACTTAGTTCTTTGGCGTGTATTGGCTTCGGGTTGCAGGGAGTCGCAGGAGGGATGGTGCTGGGAGCATTACAGTGTCCGAAAGGCTTCACCCGTGATGGGATTTGTTGTCTTTCAGCTTGTAATGTAAGCGTATGGATTCCGATCCATACGAGCGGCTCGTGGTCAATACACAATATTGCAAAGCGTCTCGTAGGACTTAGCGTACAAAGATACCTTCGGAGTGTGCTTTGTGGCTTAAAGGCGGTCTGAAGTGTGGGTACATTGGTACACCCCTGCAGGGTTAAAACTATTCGAATAGCCTCGTCCTAGGTTGTGGACACGCTCGGATACGCCCCGTCAGAACTAGACTACAACCTTTTAATTAAAACTTGATGGGTGGTAGGAATCAGGGATTCGTACTATGTTGTGGTGGCTATTGGGTTAGTCACTTCCAGGTGGTTACTTGTATTTATCATTATTTCGCTGTTATTTTAGCAATAAAACAGATTTGTAAACTTGCTTTTAAATGTATTACATTATTGCAAATAAAGTTGGCTTTGTGCAAAATGAGACATATTTCCACTTAAATAAGCCTGCATGTAGTTTATGAACAGGTCTTCTATTCCACACGTCAGTCTTGCGAGTACCTTGTGTACTCATTGTTCTTGCTTAAATGTAAATTGTTGCAGAGGAAGAAGGTGAGCTCGAAGGGCCTCACTTTTGTGAGCTGTGTTGTGGTAGTATTCAGGGCGACTAGCTTGGCGGCCCGGTCGGTTGCCTTGTGGGTTGTGTTGGCTAACCAGTCGACTTTTGTTCTTAGCCATCTTATGGCGCTTTTGCTTCTGCTGTCATTCTTGTATATTGTGCTATTTGGCCGGTCGGCTCTTTTGTAATAACTTTACTTATTGTATGTCGTTGTTGAACTTAGTATTAATGTTGTATGGAAATGATGTATAATTTTGTGATGATGAGCATGTGCTGCAATTATGGGAAGCACATGTCCATCGATGCTTTGGATATTTGATTAGTAATGCTAAAACCATATGGAGGTTAAGTATTACTAGTTAAATACCCGGGTCCTCACACGGCCAAATGACAATAAAGTGGCAATAACAGCGGAAGCAAAAGCGTCATAAGATGGTATAAACAAAAGCCAATCAGTGTGCCTTAACCCACAAGGCAACCAACCGGACCGCCAAGCTAGTCGTCCCAAAATCCACACATCTCGCAAAAGTAAGGCCCTTGGGGCTCACCCTATTCCTCTGCACACAACAAGCAATGCAGGTGAGTAAACTAATGTACTATCAAGACTTATGAGTAACAAGCCTATACATAGCTACATGTGAGCTGAATTCAAAGGAAATGGTTATATTGTTAATTGGGCGCACAAAGCAATTTTTATTTGCAATAACGTAATAGATTGAAGGCATTTTGTAAAATCTGTTTATAAGCATTGAAATAACAGCGAGTGGCAATAAATAACAAGTAACCACCTAGAGGTGACTAACCCAATAGCCACCACAACATAGCATGAATCCCCGATTCGTACCACCCATCAAGTTTTAATTAAAAGTTATAGTCTAGTGCTTGCGGGAAATAACCAAGCGTGTCCATAACCTAGGACGAGGCTATTCGAATAGATTTAACCCTGCAGGGGTGTACCAATGTACCCACACTTTAGACCGCCTTTAAGCCACAATAAGCACACTTCCGAAGGTATGCCGGCACGGCTAAGTCCTACGAGACGTTTCCAATATTGTGTATTAACTACGAGCCGCTCGTATGGATAGAAACCCATACGCCTACATGGTAAAGCCGAAAGACAACTACCCACCCGGGGTAAAGCTTCCGGACAACTACCATGCTCCCAAACACCATCCCTCCTGCGACCCCCTGCGACTCGAAGTCAAAACACGCCAAAGTACTAAGTCAAGAGAGGTCCCATACCCTCTAGTGTGGTTAGCACGCACAAATTACTTGGATCAATGGCGCAAGTATTCGGTCCTTGTTGACTCGGGCACCATCCATTCACACCCAAAAGCACACCATCTTACCATTGTGCCCAAGTTCCAATCATTTTTGTTTTTATTTTTAGTTTTTTCAATTAAACATAGCACAAAGCTGAAACATAAAGATCATAATAAGTTTGTGTGATCAAGGTTATCGACAAGTCGATAACCGCCCATTTCTTCCAGTAGCTAAGCATGGCTAAGCAACATACTCGAAAACTACTAAGTGACAAAGGCTCATCCAATGAACCCAAAATCACAGCAAGTATTCCTAGGCTCAGTAGTAGAGGATAAACATTTCCCTACGGATTATGCATCTAATAGGTCAACTAATCGACAATAGTTTAAAACAAGATAGCAATGCATACGTAGAATTTGCAAACAACATATTAGAATTTGAAAATAGTAGGAACAATATGATCAAATCATGCTACATCTGCTTGCCTTACTGGAGGGCAGAGTCTTGATGTTGGGGATCAGATTCAAGATCAATAATCCTCGAAACCTAACGCAAAAATGCGATAAAACCAATAAGAACGAAGAACACCGAAAGAAACTCAAAAACAAAATTCATCCAAATCCCATGAAATTTATACAGAAGCAAGGTTATGATTTTAAATAAATTTAGAAACAAGAATAAAGTCATTTGGATTAAGCATGCAAAAGTTATAGCTAAAATAAATTCTCTCAGCCTGCTAAATCAACTAAATTAATTATTGGTACTGTTCATGGCAAAAAATTCTAGAATGATCTGGAACCAAAAATTTCTATGGTAGGTAGAAAATGGTATTCTAAGAACAGCAAAGTTGAGTTTACTCAATTTGGAGTAAAATGAATTACTTATGATTTTTCTAAGTTGTAAAACTAGCACCTATCATTTTTCAGAAACATAACCATGATCAAAACCTATTTCATATTAAAGTATGCTAACAGAGGAATTTTACAAGCTTGAGTTTGCTTAGTTTGGAGTTATACAGAAAAAGTTATGTATTTTACAAGTTTTACTTGAATTTTTTGTATATTCAATAATGACTGAAACAAGTTAATATTGTTTACAAAATTTTCTGGCACAAAATAATGTCTAAATGTATTTTTAGATTAAACTTCAGTTAAACAGGAAATTAACATAGTTGGAATCATTTTAAAAAGGAATTAAAATGAATTAGATATGAGTTTTCAAAGTTTAAAGCAATTTTCAGTTGACAAATAAAGGCTTACCAGAATTAAACAAATCCAACTCAAAAAGAAATGACATGGAATAATGTGGGCCGTAGATCGGAAATCAAACAGCCCATGCGCGCTGGAGATAGTGCACGTGCGCTAGAGATAGCGCACGCGCGCGATCCAAAAAGGGCTCACCGCTGGATTTAGATCCAACGGTCAAAATGAATGGGACGTTCGGGTGACCCGAACGGCCCAATCGATCTTGACCGCAGATCTAGAGATGGAGAGCCCAGATCACAGCGCGGTTCGGGCGACCCGAACAGCACATTAATCTCGGCCGCTGATCGCGAGATGGACCGCCCGCAGCAGTTTGGGAGCTCGGGCGGTCCGAACGTTCCCCAGATCTGGGCCGTCGACTAAGTGTTGCGCACTCACGCACGTGAGCTTTAAGTGCG
The DNA here is from genome assembly GCA_036346255.1 of Ampelocalamus luodianensis. NCBI lineage: Eukaryota > Viridiplantae > Streptophyta > Magnoliopsida > Poales > Poaceae > Ampelocalamus > Ampelocalamus luodianensis. The sequence continues at coordinate 24,201,979 of CM070623.1, forward strand.
CAGAGGGGGTTTAATGGTGCGGGCCCACATGGCAGTGACACAAAGCCATTTTAAGACAGCCATTTATTGCTAAACAATGATTAGCAATTATTAATATTAATGATGTCCGAACGGCGTTGCACAGAGCCAACGGGAAAGGTTTATGGTCAGGGCCCACATGCTCGCTGGCAATGGGCGATTTAGGACACATTAACTACTAACCAATGATTAGTAATTAATGACCCCAGATTTTGTCCTAAAGGCCATGCTACCGCGGTTTTAAGCCTACGGGCCCACTGTCAGGGACACTAAGACTCGATTAAGACAACTATTAAATGTTAACCCAATGATTAGCAATGATTAACATTTAATAAGCAAATCTTTGTCCTAATCGACAAATCCCAGTGACGACTTCGACCGGCAAAAATCCGAGGGCAAAGAAAGGCTTGTCGCCGGCAGCTCCGGCCACGGCGGCGCAACCTAAAGGCCAAAATGGGTTCGCAATAACCTTGCGGACCCGATGGTGATGACCTCGACGGCGGCGGCAGCCCACAACGCCGGCGAGCCAGAAAAAGGAACGGTGACTACTACGGCCGAAAATGAAAATAGCCAAAAAGCTCCGCATTGTCCAAAGAAGCGGGTGCCACAGCATCTAAGCACTAATAAGAAGCTATCTTAGCCAAGAAGAACTTCAAAGGTGGCCGGAGAAGCTCTGACCACGGAGGAGCTTGCCGGAGCCGAGGAAGAAGATGAAGAAAATACGGCCTGAGCAAAAATGAACAACACCAGGTGGTCAAAATAGCTGCATCAGGGCCCGCAGAAGGTCCATAAGCAATTAATTGCCAAAAGAACCACTTACCGGAGCTGAGAAAGAAAGGGGGCGATTTCGACCGAAAAGATGCAAACTTAAAATCGAGTGATTCCTGTGAATACAACCCAAAATTAAGTTAAGGGAAATGCATAGGAGGTTAAGGAGCTCAACAGGGTACAAGAAGAATTGAAGATGAACCACTAGAGCACTAAAGTCCACAATGGAGCTTCACAGCCTCTAATGGCGATTTTGGGGTTTCAGTGGTTATGAGCTCCAAAAATAGAGAAAGAACTAGGGGTGGTGTAAAGGAACACCAGGAGGGGTTTTGGGGGGGCTTTATATAGAGGGAGGATTAGGGTTTGAGCGAGGACCTAGCTCAATGGTGAGCTCGGTTCATGGTGCTGCCATGGACCAAGAAATTGACGGGAGCAGCTGAGAAAGGGGACATTGAGTGCGAGGAGGTCGACCGCAATTAATGCAAGGTCAAAGAGTGGTTGAGGGTGATGCACAGGACATGACAGAGCACAACAACTCTCTGCCATGGCTCGCGCGCGGTACGGGAGCAAGGAGGAAGAAGAAGAACAGAAAAAGAATGCTGTGACCATTGGATTTAAAATGGACGACCACGATTGAAAGCGACAACCGGGTGACCCGAACGTTTCAAAGAATCCGGACAGTTGGACCTTAATCCAATGGTCCAAATGAATTGGCGCTACCGCGAGGTCCGAACATTCTCACGAACATGGACCGTGCGTGTAACAGCCCCAAGTTTCTAAACAGTAAAAATCTGCATTATGAACAGTAATGGGACACTGTTCATAGCATTATCGTTCTTAATCACCGCTTGGGAGTTGTCACTACCAAGTAAAACCTTCCTTTTAGCCAAAGACCAAAACTTATTTAAAGTTTTCAAGGAAATACAAGATGAAACTTGTATTATGACTGGGAAGTAATTTTTATTAAAGCCTAGATAAATTATCTTGGCTGAAAATAATTTTTGTTGCATTTTTAGAAATTATATTGACTTAAAGGAAAATAATTGTCTTTAAATGAATATTTTCTGCTAAAATAAATATTTATGTATTTTACAAAGTGATCATGTGATTTTAAAATTTATCTGGGAAATATATCATCCCAGTAGCCTCCAGCAAAAATTTCATGATTTTACAAATTTATTTGCTATTTTTAAAAGCCCAGTCAAACCTTTTAAGCATTTGAATAGGTTCTGGTCAACTAAACCGGTTTGAATCCAAACTCTAGTACTGTAGTGACTCACACCTTTGCGGTTGGGTCCAACCCTTTCACTCTGGTCCGGCTCTGTCACGCTCGGGCGCGAGTCCAATCTCCTCGCGCATTGTGAGCCGTCGATTTTCAATCGAACGGGCGAGGTCGCAACGTCCCACGAGCTGTCCACGTGTACGCCCTAATCTCCACCGTTGGATCTTAATCTAACGATCGAGGTTAGTGTATCCAATCGGACAACTCCGGAGCCCTTCTCAATCTCCACCGTTCATTTCTGATCCAACAGCGCCTCCCTTTTCGTTTTAAACCTAAAGGCGCGCTTTTATTAAGGCCGACCGATTCAAATCCTACGGCTTTCCTTTTTACCGCGTGCTATTAAGGCCTGCGCTCCTCTGGGCCGTTAGATCTTCATCGTGGTCCAGGCGGTGTATGCATTCGGACGACTCGGATCCTCATGATCTCCGCCGTCCATTCTGATCTAACCGCGTCGCTCGCTTCGCTTTTGAAATCATAGCGCTTTTATCGGGGCCTTTGGATTTAAATCCCACGGCGCTCCTTTTTGACCGAGCGCATTTAAGGCTCAAATTTAGTGGGCCGTTGGATTTTAATCGTAGGGTCCAGGTGAGTGTATGCAATCGGACCATCCGGATCCCGCGCCAATCCGACCGTAGAAGTTTAATCGGACGGTCGCATCGCGCATCTAAGGGATGACGATGTATCTTTGAGTCGGCCATTGGATTTCAATCCGACGCCCCTATTTGAACTTAAAACCGAAATCCTTTCGGCTCGCTTTTAATCTCGATCGACCGATCTAGATCGCACGTCCATATTAACAGATACCGATTAAAACCTTTAACCTCCCTATTTATCATGCGCGTTTGATCGCCATGGACCTCACATGTCGATGATTCTTATCATCTTCCTTGTCTCTTCATACAGATCTCTCTGTAAACAGAGGAGAGGATTTATCCCAAGGATTATGCAACTAATTTTTGGGATATTTAGCCCTAAATGGACACCTCATCAACTCTAGACTCTTCTCCTGTGCCCTGTAGCTCAACATCCATATATAAACCCTAGCTTTTTGCTGTTACCATTGTTGACCACTGAAGTTCATCCTCCATTGTTGGCCAGTGGAGTTCTTGCTCTTGTCCCTTTTGCTTATCTACTCTAAACCCTGGTTCCACCTTGTAATAAAGATTTGACATCTTTTGTAGGTTGAACTAGAGTTTATTTCTCTGTTGATCAACATCGAGTTTTCAGAAACTTTGGTGTCTTTCTTCTACTGGTAAGATAAAACCCTAGTTTTTAACATCTTGAGCATCTTAATGACCTTAGAAGCTCCTGTGAATCATCCTTTTGAGCATCAGTAGCTTCAACTTGCTTCAAACTAAAAAGTTGTTATTATAACTTTTCACCCTTTATGTCATTTTCAAGACCTAGGGTTTCTCCCGTCGACTTGTTATCTTAATTAGGTCCCAGCTAAACCCTAGTAGCATAACAAGTTAATCTTTCAATTCTTGTCATCATCTATTTTGCATCATAGCCAAATCGTCTCTGTTTTATTTTGTCAAAACCGACAAAATAGGTTTTTCCTTAGCCTTTTGTAATCTAACCGAGTAGGGTTAGGTTAAGGTTGGTTCAGGGTATTAACTACCCTAATAGATCAGGCTAAGCTTCATTTTAGAGCCTTTGCTTGATCTATTTTCCTTTTTCCCAAATCAGAATCTGCCCTGCTCGCTCTTTTCAAAATCAAAATCAAACTTGAACTAAGCCTTAGTTTACGCTATTTGAAAAAGAGGTTATAATATGGGTTATTCTCACTATTATGGATAGTTATGGCTTAAGCATATTGTCAATCATGCATATTTCTTCCATTTTGTGCTTATTGTCGACTTTGGCATTTATTGGATTTTATTGCTTCTTATAGAATCTGGTTCATCTGAAGTTTTTGAATCTGTCTCTGCACAACCTGAACCTGCAACAGAAGTGTATTATTATCAAGGCAAGCATCCTCTCTACACCATATTGATCCCAAATTTTATACAATAGCTTTTACAAATTCAGTGATATCTGTGCATGCTATTTTTATAAAAATACAAAACTGTGATCTGTAGTAGCTAGCTATAACCTAACATGGTGGATTACCTTAATTATATTCATACACTTAACCCTAGCTCAGTACTGTATACTATAACCTATATTTTCAGATTTGGCTTAGACATGCAGTCTAGAGATTTTAGAGTTTGACAAGAATATCTTGTCAAACATGGGAATCACAAATGGCTTTACATTATTCAAACTCTTTGTCCATTTACTTATTCCGTAAATGAGTTTTATATTTAACTTGATCTGGACAAGAGGAAGCTAGTGATGGTGCTTTGTGCACGAGATTGGGATTTGTGGTGGACTTGTCCGGTTAAATTAAGGACCGAACTCGACTATTCAATTCAAGTCCCCACGCACTTCCACATGCGAGGTATGGGCGCTGTTTGGTTAAGTAAAATGTTAAGACTATTGGGTTGGAAACAGAAAGTAAGAATATGTGTATTGACCTTGTATGGCATAGATGCTTTGGTCTTATGATTGCGTTGTATGCCATGTGAGCTTGTATGTCGATGTCGATGTTCTTAGAAGGGTGAGGGTGTATATGTGCTCCGTAGCATATACGCATCTTAATGGTGCCGATTGCATCCTAATATGGGTAGTGAGCCCGTTCGCATTTAATTGTTTGATCGGCACATCGACGCAACATGTGCCCAGTTAGCAGATGCTATCGATCGTTGTTTAAACGAGATCACTCACACATGGGGTCCAACTCAATAGTGTTAGCTTGTTGAAAAATACCAAATCTTAGTTTCCCGGTCGGCATACCAAAGGAAGTATGTCATCATTCGGAGGCATCCGAAGGCAACGGGCTAGCTAAGTCATGTGGGTAAAGATGTACACCCCTGCAGGGTATAAACTATTCGAATAGCCGTGTCCACGGTCATGGACGATAACTTGAATTGATGTCACCTGTATAGAAGTTTTGATTTAGAAAACTGGTTTCGGTTTTTCTGGTTCAGCATGAGGGATTCATGCTTTGTACTGTTTACAATTGTTCCATTTACTTACTGTTCTACTTTATCTTTGATTTATTAAATCGCTTTATCAAAATTTAGCCTTTGTAGGTTAAGATGTATCGCTTTATGCAAATCTGAACCTTTAAACCTTCCTGTTGTAACCTTATGCATGTAAAAATTCTATTCCTTTGATTAGGTTCTAATAAACACTTAATTTTATTAGTTTGTGTAAGACTTGTTGAGTACCTTTTGTACTCAAGGTGCTATCACCTATTGTTGCAGGTGAGGACGGTTTTCTTTATGAAGTACCCGTTAGCGCCGATCAGGGTGACGCTAACGAGTAAAGCTACTTCTTTCCTCCACGCAATTGCCTGCAGGTGGATGAGGCCATTGGTGGATTTTAAGTTTTTATTTTGCTTCCGCTGTTGAACATGTTGTAGTGACCAAGTCACTCTATAATATAGTACTAAAACCGAATGTTGTAAACTTATGTTTAATTATGTAAATGAATGACTTGTATGTGTATGATGCAATGTTGTTGAAGGATATATATGCAATGGTCGTTGATCCTGGGAACCATTGTGAGAAATATATATCCGGGAATCCTGTTTATTGGAATTGTCACTTGTTAAATTTATACCTTTAGCATGATCTTTAATAAAGGGACAGTACTGTTCCTTCATTAATAATTGTGCTATAGTATGAATTTAATTAAGTACATTTCCAATAACCCGGGGCGCCCACAGTGCGATCGCGATCTAACGGATGAAAAGAGGCGCACCAACTGAAACGGGCCCAGGTGCGATTAGTTGGTTGTGTTTAACCAAGAAGTGAGGTTGGGCTCGAGTCTGACTCGAGTCCAACACAAGTTTGACTAAGGGTTTTAATTTAAACTGAAACTTTAGGGGATTTTTAGGGGTAGTAAAATAACTCTAAAAATTCTGAAATTTTTTTAGTAGCTTGCTAACTCTAAGAATGACCTTGTATAAAATTATCAGAGGTTTTCATGCCTTCCATTTTTCTCCAAAATCTCGACAAGGTTCTAAACTAGGGTTTGACCATGGTCGAACAGGTTTGACTGGCCTCTTAAAATTATCAAACAATTCCTAAAAATTGTGAAATTTTTCAGAGGGGTCACACATCAACCCTAGAATTTAGGAAAAACATTTCCAAAGGATGAACTCAAGATTTGACAAGAATGTTTTTGAAGGGTCAAGATTTGAATCAAAAGACTTGTGACTTTGTATTTCTATATTTCCTTTACAAGAATTGTTTAGAACATACAGGAAATACAAGATGTAAGAAATTTTAAATTTCTACATATTTTCTTACATTTGAAACACAAGTCTAAACTTGGGATGTTACAAGTGGCTCGATCTTGTTCCACACCGCCGCCTGGACCATGTCCGTGACGAGCCTCTGGCACCGCCTGCACTCCCGGTTGGTCCTCTTGGCCGTCTCGCACCCGTCGCCGCCCGGCTCGCCCTCGACCTGCCTGATGTAGCTCTTCCCAACGTCGCCCGTCTCGCCGACCGTGTAGAGGAGGAGACCGAGCACGTATGTCGCGGCCTTGTGGCCAGTGACGGCCGCTCGTTCAAGCAACACGAGGTCGTGTTTCATGCCTTGGGCGCGAAGACAAGCGCGAGGCCGACGATGAAGTAGGCCTCCGGGTTGCCGGCACCGGCCAGGTGGTTGACGACGGTGAGGTAGCGCTCGTTGTCTTGCCACTTCATCACCACCTCCTACTCCAGCGCCACGTGCCTCGCCACGGCGTGCTTCTTGGACGCCTTATACATGGCCTTGCAACTAAAATTCAAGACTACTGAATCTTAATACAAGAATTAATTACTCCACAAGAGAAAATTAAAAGGCCAAATTAAGGTCATTATCGCTAGTCAAATTGGATCACAGTTCAGAACTGGATAATGGACACAAAATGAAATCACATACGTGGCTCGTAGGCTACAGAGGTCAGCCATGGGCTGAGGAGAGCTCGCGGCCACGAGTCGGACGATGTGGACGACGACATCATCAGGAAGAAGGACGTTGATCGTCGACCTCCTCGCCAGCTTGGCATTCATGCTCTGCGTGCTCACCACGGCGTATTGATCAATACCATGTGTGCTCACCATGGCAAATGATGATCATTCTTATAAAACGTCGAAGAGACGCATCGTACGTAACGTCGGTGCGCGAGACGAAGAGACGCATCGCTCGTTGGTACAGTTGACGAAGAGACACATCGCCGTCGCCCGTTGGCGCAGGAGACAAAGAGACGCATCGCGCGAGCCGAAACGTTTAATTATCACAAACAGGTTGTTTGTTGAAAACCGTCTATGATAGTTCTAAATATCACAGACGGTTATTTTTATGAACCGTATGTGATACTTCACAGACGGTTTTCATAATGAACCATCTGTGATATTGCCTCTTCAAAGACGGTTTTTAGCGCAGAAAGTAACACAGACAGTCGCTACACAAAAACCATCTGTGATTGTTTTTAATACAGACGGTTTGGATGAACCGTCTGTGATCAGGCATCTAGTCTGTGATATATGTTCAACATATAATATAGTAATTCGATCACCTCCAAACTAGATTTTTTATTTTTATAATTTACATATATATGGCCAAACAGCGTGGCCAGTCACTTCTTACAAAGATTAAAAAAAGTATAAACCTAAATTCGTAGTGGCGGAGGTAGGCTGCTATCTTCGTCTTCAAAACTTCGTAGGTGGCGGCGTCGGCATCGGACGGTTCGTGACCATCAGCCCGAAATGCGTCCACCACGACGCGCTCGTTCAAGTGTCTCCCAAAACCCTCGGACTGTTGAATCAAGAAGAATTGAGCCCATATGCCCTCATCCCTTGCTTGAGAGGTATTGACATGGTCGACTCGGTCGCCTGCCGCCTCGATTAAGAAATCCAAGTGATGGTGAGCCTCCTAGAGACATGCAACGTCGTTGTGGAGGACCACGTCGATGACGCGGTAAACTCGCCGGAAGTGGGAGATCACTCGGAAGACACGGCGAGAGGAGGATGTTAAGACGGCGGAAGGTGGCCGCCACTGCTCTGGCAAATCCTCGAGACAGAGGAGTGAGGACACTGTTGGAACAGTGTCCTTCAGCCGCATCCGCCAACGTACGGCCGGAGAGGTGCTCGTATAGTATGGCCAGGTAGACCATCAATGCCGGCGACAAGAAAACAGAAGAGGGAGCCATATATTTCTGCTTTAGAAGTATATCTGGAGAGTTATATGTGGGGATGATGATTATCTTTGATGGTGGATGATCCTTTTTATAAAACAAGGAATAAATTCGGTGCGTGAGACGAAAAGACGCATCGAGGAGCCGAAGCGGCATTGAAGCGACAAAGAAACTCATCGGGTGACGAACAACTCACCGAGTGAAGCGATATTATCACAAACGGTTTTTAATATGAACCGTCTATGAAGTCTACAATTATCACAGACGGTTCGTGTTCAGAACCGTTTGTGAAGTCTACAATTGTCACAAACGGTTCGTGCTTAGAACCGTCTGTTATACTTCACAGACGATTTTCAATATGAATTGTCTGTGATATTACCTCTTCACAAGCAGTTTTTAGCGCAGCTAGTAACCCAAACGGTCTCTAAACCTAAACCGTCTATGATTGCATGTAATACATATGGTTTTGGTCAACCGTCTGTGATGAGGTGTCCAGCATTAGCCTTTTTGTAGTAGTGGATTCAGAAACTGTAAGGACCCCAGAATATTGAGGTTTATGCCAAATTAAAAATTTACACTAAAAGCATAATTAATAATCAAGAACATTTCGGTCCTTAATTAAAAATCATACTAGAAGCATAACTTTTAATAAGGTATAAATCCAAAGATTCGAGTTCCGATATATGTCTTGCAATGGTTCCCAGGATCAGTGACCATTGCACATATATCCTTAAACAACATTGCATCACACATACAAGGCATACACTTACATTAATTTACACAAACTTGTACATTTTGGTTATACCAGCTCGAGTGACCCACGGTCACAAATAAAATGCAGCAGCGAAAACTTGAAATAAACAGCAAAAACCACCAATGGCCCCATCACCCTCAGGCTATTGTGTGGAGGATAGAAATAGCTTCACTCGTTAGCGTCACTCTGATTGGCACTAACGGGCATCTCAAATAAATAACCATCTGCACCTACAACAAGTGGTGAAAGCACCTGAGTACAGAAGGTACTCGCAAGAATTACACAAACTACTAAAAGAAAGTGTCTGATAGAACCTGTACAAAGGATTAGAATTTGTACATGCATAAGGTTAACAACAGGAAGATCATAATGGTTCAATTTTGCATGAAGCAACACATCTTAACCTACACTTGCTAAGTTTTGACAAAGCAATTTTATAAATCAATTTGGACTAAAACAGTAAACAAATGAGAGCATAATCATAATTTGTAACAAAATCAAAGTGACTACAACCATTAACAAAACATTGCATGATTACCTCTCATGCCGAAACAATTTCCAACAAAACGTTTGATGTGGGCATCCCTAAAACTTATACATCTTCTTCTATTGGTGGTGATGCACATACTGAGATGGACACCACAAGTGAAGCTATAAGTCATACAAGTGCAGAAGTGCATGTTGGTCTGCTCACTAGAGCGAGAGCTAAACTTCTAAATCAACAGGTGCTTTTGTTTCTTAATGAATCTTCTATTTTCATTGATGAGAATTGGGTACTACCTCATGCAAATGTTTTGTGCATTCTCAGGTTTGAACATTGTAAAGCCTTTGGAAACGAGAGGGAGGAGAGGGAGGCCGGAGCCCAAGCAATGTAGGAGAAGCTCACGTGGGTCAAGCAAGGGGAGAAAAGCCCAAGAATTCAAGCCCAATTCGGATCTTCCACAAGTCCAACCGGAATTCATTTCGGAATCAATTCAGAATTCAATTCGGATTCGGTTCGGGACAGCCCAATAAGCCTGTAATAAAAATGCCATAACTTTTGCATACGGAGTCCGATTGGGGTGTTCTTGGACTTGTTTGAAAGCTTATTCCAATGCCCACACAAAGGCCGCCTTAAGTACCCTTGCCCCTCCATTGTATCCATTAGACCAGTTTATGCATAAGATTAAAACATAGCTATTGCTTGTTCTTTCGACACCAGAGTTCATGCGAGGACTTTTAGAGAGAATTAGGCGATCCATTGTTTTGTTCTGCAATTCAGGGTCAAGCCGTCGTTCCATTGGGAATTGGGGACTTGGTGTTCGTCGTTCATGGTATCGCGATGAACAACTATCCGGTGTGTTTTGGGCGTATTCCGAAGAGTTGAGGGTTCGTGCATTGGCGCGAGAGTTCAGCTAGCGACATTGTCTACTTCGCATCAACTATCCACGGTTCCTCACTGAGAAGATCGGGCCTCCCCCGTATCAACGTTATTTCCAAAAATCTATACAAAGCGCTATTCAAATCCAAGCGTTGTCTGTAATCGTGGACACGGCTATTCGAATAGTTTTAATACCGTGCAGGGGTGTACATCTTTACCCACATGACTTATCAGCCCGTTGCCTTCGGATGCCTCCGAATGATGACACACTTCCTTTGGTATGCCGACAAGGGAAACTAATATTTGGTATTTTTTAACAAGTTGACATTATTGAGTTGGACTACACATGTGTGACTGATCCCGCTCAGTACAAGTGTCTGATAGCACCTGCTAAGCGAGGCACGCAAGTTGTGTCTGAATGCCACCCAATTGAATGTAAAAGTAGTGTTGTGCTCCCTTGCACATATATAATTGCAATCGGATTCCTTTAAGGTACATACATGTGATAGAACATATGTATGGCCTCACCCTCCTAAGAACACATGATACTGATATAAAACACATATGACATATGATACAGCCCGAAGACTTAAGCATATATGTCATATGAGATCAATACATGTGTCCTTACTCCCATGTTTTCCAACTCAATAGCATTAACCCTTTACTTAACCAAACAGCGCCCATACACCGCGTGTGGAAGTACGTTGAGGCTTGAATCATCCAGCCGATGTTCAGTCCTTAATTAATCCAGACAAGATAACCACGTTTCCCAATCCTCGTGTACTAAGGCACCATCACTAGCATCCACTTATCCAGATTTAAAAATCAGTTTGTCAAACACAATTTAAATTCATTTCTGATTTAAATAAACTGAACAAGGATCAAAATGAATGAAGTTCATTTATTGTTCCCATGTTTTACAAGATAAGCTTGTCAAACACTAACGTTCTATGGACTGCGTGGCTAAGCACAAGCTACAGAATAAAATAACAGAATAAAGATACTATCTTAAGGCATAATTGTATGAATTTAATTCAGGGTAATCCAATATTATCGGTATGTAGCTAACTACTCATAGATCACAAATACTTTAGAAAATAGCATACAACAACTAAGACAGCGGAAGCAAAAGTGCCATAAGATGGCGATAAACAAAAGTCAATTAGTGTGCCTTTAAACCCACAAGGCAACCAACCGGCCCGCCATCTAGTCGTCCCAAAAACCGCACATCTCACAAAAGTAAGGCCCTTGGGGCTCACCTGCCTCCTCTGCAACAAAAACATTAAGCAAAGCAAATGAGTACAAAAATATACTCGCAAGACTGGCGTGTGGACTAGCAGACCTATGCATATACCACATGCAAGCTTATTTGAGTGGAGGCTGTATGGTTCGTTTTAGCACAAAGCAATCTTTATTTACAATAATGTAATACACTTTAAAAGCAAGTTTGCAATTCATTTTTATTTTTAAAATAATAGCGAGAACAACATAATAACAATAGATAGATGACAACAACATCCTGGAAGTGACTAACCCAATAGTCACCACAACAATAGCATGAATTACCCATTCATACCACCCATGTCAAATTTTAATTTAAAAGGTTGTAGTCTAGTTCTCACGGGGCGTATCCGAGCGTGTCCATAACCTAGACGAGGCTATTCGAATATATCAAAACCTGCAGGTGTACCAATGTACCCACACTTCGCATCGCTTTAAGCCACAATAAGCACACTCAGAAGGTATGCCAGCACAGCTAAGTCCTACGAGACATTTCCAATATTGTGTATTAACTACGAGCCGCTCGTATGGACCGAAGCCCATACGCTTACATTGTAAAGCCGAAGGTCAACTACCCTATAGGGGTAAAGCCTCCGGACAACTACAATGCTCCCAACACCATCCCTCATGCGACCCCCTGCGACTCGGAGCCAATACACGCCAAAGTACTAAGTCAAGAGAGGTCCCATACCCTCTAGTGTGGTTAGCACGCAAAATGCTCAGCACGGTGGCGTAATTAACTCGGTCCTTATTGACTCGGACACCATTCCAATCACACCAACATACCATTGTGCCCAAGTCCAACTCATTTCTTTTGTTTTGATTTTTAGTTTTTGCAATTTAAACATAGCTCAAAGCTGAAACATAAAGATCATAATAAGTTTGTGTGACCAAGGTTATCGACAAGTCGATAACCGCCCATTCCTACCGATAGCTAAGCATGTCTAAGTAGTTTCATTCGTATATACTAAGTGACAAAAGATCATCCAACGATCTCTGATCACAGCAAATAACCTAGGCTCAGGTAGTAGAGGAATATCATTTACCTACAGATTATGCAACTAAAAGGGCCCACTAACCATAGTTTAACAACGAAATAGCAATGCATACATACGAGTTGCAAACAAAATATTAGTTTTGAACATAAAGGAATTAACATGATCAAATTGCTTGCCTGGTTGTTGCTGTTCAAAATGTTGCTGAGGCTCACTCTCGATAATACCGGAATCGTCGCAATCTATCGATCGAGCAAAAAGGACAAATAAGAACAAATAACACCGACAATAACCAAAATTCAATTTCATCCAATAAGCATGAATTTCATACAGCAGTTAGAGTATGATTTTATAAAATTTTAGAAACAGAGAACATTTTATTTGGAGTTAAGAAGAATTTTCTAGGAATTTTTCCAAGTTAGAAATACATAAAAACATCATTAAATTAATTATCAAAATTTTATGAACAGAGACATACTTAAACTTATTCTGGTAAAAAGTACATCAAAAATGAAAATTAAAAAAATTGGTTTCATTCGATTTGGAGCAAAATTGAATTAGTTATGGATTTTCTAAGTTAATTGAATTATCAGAGCAAAAGCAATTCAATTAGGAAATTTCTAAAAGCATTAATTCCTTTTTCTACCAGCGCTTAGCGACCACGGTCATCGATCGTGGGACTGAAGGAGGCGCTGATCGGGTCAACTTTGACCCATTGCGGTTAACTACGACGCCGAAACGTATAAGAGAATACGCCTTCTCATTCACAAAACGTAATGAACCTAATCAATACAGAGAAATACGTTTGCTATTAAAAGAAAACATATTTCACTATTTTACGTCGAATCTTAGCCGGCCGAGAGGGCCCACAAGTCAATGGCTCAGGGAGCTTTAAGTGGGGAGGTTAAATTTCCTAAATGAATTTAACTCAGCGGGGTCCACCTGTCAAAGAGACACATAAAAGAAATGATTAGCACTAATGATCGTGTTTAGCGCCACGACACCGACGGCCATCGACGCCTCCCGGACGGCGGCGCGACGCGCAATGCATCTAACGAACCAATGAGTCTCCGGCGCGCGGGTGATACCTCCAGTTCACCGTGACTCGCAACCCGATGACGGCGACATCGGCCTCGAGGATGCCGCGGCGGTGGCGCGAACGGAGGCGGAGAAGAAGCTACCGCTTCTGCGGAGAAGACGCTACGGGCTTCGAGAAGACTCCGGAAGGTGCGCCTTAGCTCCGCCTTGATTCCAGGAACGTGTAGCCCAAGCTGACGACGACGGAGGAGGAGAGAGGTGGCTGGAATTGAGGCGGTGGCGCTTCACCGAGCTCAGAGAAGAAAGCGTCGCACGCCCTCAGTGATGCATCAAAGAACAAGATAAAGCTACCGTTAAACTCAGTGGAGCAATGCGATCCTAAGGGACCAAACGTCAGGCTAGAAACTCACTAGAATGTTAGGAAGCTCGCGGGACCGAGATCACCGGAGGCGGAGACAACGAAACTGCCCCTGGCGATTCACTGGATGCCAAGGACCCGGGCTAGGCAAAATGGAAGCGGCACTAATCATGGATCATGATGGTGAGGTCACGGGCTCGAGGGCGGCTCTGACACGGCGACGCTGCCTTCGGTTTCTTCTCCGGCCGAAACCAAGAAATGGGCAGAGAGAGCGATAGAGCGAGGGAAACGATGAATGGGTGGGTGCGGTGAGGTGATGAAGACCTGGTGATGCGCCATGGACGGACACACGTGTAACACCCTAACTCAACAATGAGCCTGGAATGCTACTAAGGTAACCTTACACAAATCTAAGCTAGACAATTTACTAAAATTCGCAATCTCCTTTGTATTTCTCACTTCACATGGGTTTCAATAGCTTAAAAGAGAACTATAACGAAACATTGCAATATTCAAGATCATCAATAAGTTCTCGTGAATTTGCTAATCAACCAACAAGTCCTCAAGCATCCAACTAAGCTAATCATCATTATTACAATTAATCCAATGCAGAAATATAATCATGACAAATCCTTGAACAATAGCTTATTTATTAAGGCATGGTCTCGATAATTAAAGCACATGGTCGCAAAGCGTGTAAACATAATGCTACTCCTCCCATGCATGCCGCGCTTGAATTGGGTACCTAAAACAAAGAAAGAAGCAAGAGTGAGTCCACAGACTCACCAAGTACATAAATAAAAAGTCACATAAGTCAAATCATAACATCCGTGATCCACATTCAGAGAACATCATTAAATCATTCACATGCGTATGCAATGCTCAAGGATTCCTTTTCTTTATCTCTTTGCATTTTATCAGAATGCAAAGTATGCAACCGCCGCAGATACCCATGCTCAGCGCGCATCGCACGTGGACCAATTGCCCAATACTCCGCAAGTATTGGGACCTCAAGCCCACACTCCACAAGTGTGGGGACCTCAAGCCCATCACATTCATGACGGGACCTCAAAGATGTGCATGCTTGGTCATCACAAGACCAGCCTCAACATGATATCACTATGCATATGCACCATCTCTTTTCATCATCATAGAAACAAAGGCAATAAACAACATCCATGAATAAAGCATACTTGTCAACAACTCTACGACACAAACATGCTTCAAACACATACTCATGCCCAAGCAATCACAAACAAAGTACCAACAATGCACTTGCCTCAACCGTAAGGGAACGAAGGACGCAAGAGGGTGCCGCTCTGAACCAGTCCCCACCTAAACATTCAATTAAGAAATGCTAAGACAGCAATAAAGGACCACTCAAACCATAAAAGTAAACACGAACTCACAAAAGTTCCTTTAGCGCGAACCCAACCCCAGTTTCTAGATGTCGCTTGTCCCCTCTGTGGACAGTCATGTTCTAAAATTCATATCTTTTCTTACAGGGCTCCAAATTAGGTGTTCTTGGACTTCATTGAAAGGTTATCAAATTCCCCAACTAAACCTAGTTGGTGGGCCTTCCTGTTTCGGCCATCTACTATCCCTAACATGCGAAATAACAGAACATCATTTTCACGTCAGGTTCTCTGACAGTACACTAAATTGATCATAACTTTCAGCTGTTCGTCCAAATTTCGCGTTCTTGTGCTTCCCTGAAAGTTACGACAATTATCTACAACTTTCGTTATACTGAGATCCTCTAATTATCTCGTTATCTGATCGAACAAGTCAGATTACTAAAACCTGTCAAACTACTGACAGACTCGCAGAACAGTTGCACTAATAAATTCATAACATTTGCTACAGAGGTCCAAAAAATACGATCTAGCACTTCATTGAAAGCTAGTGACGTCCTCTACAACTTTCTAGTAGATGACCAAGACTGAATCCGCACTTAACCACACGAAAACGTCCCTCTAATGCAATCTGTCCTGAGGCGACAGAATTACCGGCAAAGAACAATTAAGCGCTAATACATCTAAACGAGGGGAAAACGAGGTTACCCTTGACGAACCGATCGCCGGGCACTAAGAGCACCCACTAGCGAACTCTCCCCAAAGATGGTCCCGCTCTCCTCACCTTCTTCCTCCTCCAACAGCTGGCCACCTCCAGCAATCTCCTTCTTCTTGGCCAATCGATCTCCCGTGATCGCTTCTTCCTCCAATTGGCACGCACTGTTCATGGTACTGAAGCGGTGGCGGGTACTGTAGCATGTCGTGCTACAGTAACTCATCTAGGTTTCCTCTCTTTATTAGTAGCCACCCCTCATGGGCCTATATGTCAGTGGGCCAAAAGCCCATAGCCCAAGTTGTCGTAAATTATGCATAAATCCTCTAATCTCCTGTTAAAACACTTTTCTAATTGGTCCTTGTCTCTAATTTATTTCTTCTCTCTCGAATACATTTGGGGTATTACAACACGTTCACGATGTGGCAGCGATGAGCTGCGTGGCACGCATGCGCGAACACCAGCGAGCTCCGGTAGGCAGCGGAGACGACGAAGACGAGCCCGACAGGTGGGGCCCGCTCGCCAGCGACAGCGAGAAGAACGGCGCGGTTGGGTGCGAGCCAGAGTCTGACTCGGGTTCGGCTAGGTGACGCGGTCGAGCCAGGTTGGGTGGTGCGGTCGGGGTCGGGTTAGGGTTAGGTTAGGATTTAGTTTTGACCGAAAATCAAAAGGCAAACCTAGCAGTTTAAAATAGAAATAAAATTCTAAAAATTCTGAAAATTTTTGTGAGTATTCTGAGAATCAAATAGGACTTAGGAAAAAATAGTTTCGAACACTTTATATACTAAAATTTGTTAGAATTTAAATTATTTTCAAATCTGCATTAGTGATTTGATTTGAATTTTGGTGAAGTCAAACTCACTTCTAAAAATTTGGTAAAAATAATTATAATTCAAGATAAATAATCTAGTATTTGAATAAATTATTTTCAGAAACTTTCATTCATACATTTTTTCTGGAATTCAATTAAAACTTGAATTTAAGTTTAAAAATTTGAAATTTCAACAAAACTTTAATACAAACAGCAAAAGTTTAAAATTGTGCACAAGTTTTTAGAAAACCAAGAACATGAACAAGAGATACAACAAAAGTTTTTAAACTTTCATACTTTTATACATTTGAAATACAAACTCTGATTTGGGGTTGTTACAGAATGGTTCATGTGAGCTACTGAGTTCCTTAGGGTACTTAAGATGACAAGAATTAAGGTCTAAGCTTACCAGCTGGAGTTGGAGAAGATAAAGTTAAGTTTTCGGTCAAAAAAAGAAAGATCCAAAGTCCACTTCTCCCGCTTGACCAAAAACGAAAACAATGGAAGACTTAAGCTCTAAAGACCACCATACACGCCTAACAAGAATGGGTGAAGTATAGCTCATCAAGCATGAAATCACCATGGTACACTAGCTTGTTGATCAACAGAGAGTAATAACACTGGCTTTACCTACAAGTGATACCCAAAACTTTCATTACAAGATGAATTAAGCAAGGATGGAGATGAACAAAGAGTGAGAGCAAGAAAAGCTTCACTGGGAAAGGAAGGAAAAGTTGGAAGCTTTCTCGGTCAACAATGGCAGTGAGCAAAAGCTAGGGTTTATATAGAGTGTAAACCTCCAGAGCAAACGGGAAGTGTCTAGAGTTGATGCGGTGGCAATATGGTGCCAGGTGTCAAAGGAAGATTTGCCAAAATCACGGCGTGACACCACCTCTTCGGCAACGAAGTCGGCGGCGATGTACAGGCGCGAGGAGGAAGAGAAGCGTCTCACTGACGTGCGGGTCCCGCTGTCAGCTGCAGCAACGCACGCCTTCGCAAGATCAAAAGAATAACGACCGTCCGATTAGATATGGGCGGCTGCGATAGAGATAAACGTTAGAAGAACGAACCGATATCTTTCAATATGGACCGCACGATTTTAATCTGACGGTCATATGAGGATCCAACCCTAAGCGCACGCGGTCAAATAGGTACCGTAGGATTGAAATCCGACGGCCAAAAATAAATGTGCGCCTTTAAGTTTTGAATCAAAAAGGAAGGCGCGATTGGATTAGAGATCAACGGTGGAGATTGAGTCGGGGCTCGGGTGGTCCGAACATCACCGCCCCTCTTGATCGCCCGATTTAGATCCAATGGCTCAGATTCAATGTGGCGTTGGGAGGCCCGAACGTTCACGCAGATCTGGGCGATCCATTGAGGATCCAACGGCTAGCGCTAATTTCGGCTTTTACCATTTTAAAAATGGCATATCCCGAAAATGACGCACCGCAGAATTTAGATCTAACGGCCATGATTGCGTGGCTCATCGGGATGGCCCGAACGGCCCAATGAATCCGGCCCATTTGCCTGGAAATCAATGACCACAAATTGGAGACACGTTTAGGATTTTGAATCAAGATCGGAGGTTGTTTGATGAAGATCCAACGGTGGAAATTGCACGGAGTACATGGATAGCCCACACGGCTCCGCGAATCACGGCCGATCATCTAGGAATCGATACCGCGCTCATCGGAGGTTTGGGCACACGCCCGAACGCGGTCGAATGCGCGGTTCGACCTAAAACACTTGGCTCGGCCGCTAAAGGCAAACCGCTAGGTTTACGCCAACTGGATTGACTAACTCAATTCAAAACCTCAAAAGT
The DNA here is from genome assembly GCA_036346255.1 of Ampelocalamus luodianensis. Lineage (NCBI taxonomy): Eukaryota > Viridiplantae > Streptophyta > Magnoliopsida > Poales > Poaceae > Ampelocalamus > Ampelocalamus luodianensis. The sequence goes on from CM070623.1 coordinate 24,220,770, forward strand.
TTGACCGGGACTTTAAAAATAACAAATAAATTTGTAAAAATATGAAATTTGGCAAAGATGCTACTGGGATCATATATGTCCCAAATAAAATTTAAAATCCACTATTTCACGTTTTAAAATACATAAATAATTCAATTAACCCGAATAGGTTTATTTAAAGTCAAATATTTTTTCTCAAGATCAAAATAATTTCTAAAAATTCAACAAAAAATATTTTTGGTCAAGATAATTCATCTGGCTTTTAATAAAAATACTTCCCGATCTTAATACCAACATTGACTAGTATTTTCTTTTGAAGCTTCAACAAGTTTTTGGATTTTGGCTAGAAAAGAGAGGTTTTAGATTGTAACACACATCCAAATTTCAAAAATGAACAGTGATGTTATGAATTGCATCTCATTACTGTTCATAAAGCATCTTATTACTGTTTATTAAAACTAGGGCTATTACAGAAACCTTTTCCGACCACGAATCGTTAGCGGTTCCTAGCAGGACATAACGATTCCCGAATACACACAAATTATATTGAACGAACCATAATGCAATATGACATCACTTACGACCAGGTCCTATCCCTATACGACCAATTCGTATTTGGTTACGACCAGTTCGTAACTCCTCACGACTAGGTTTCGATCACTTTATGATTACGTTCGACCAGTCTACGACTGTCAAAACTCGGGATTAACATCCCAGATCCTCTGTGCATTTCTGAACTAGTCCCATGATCAGTAGCTAGTTCACACAGTAAAAAAATATGATAATAAATTCATATCACGACTTTATTAGAAAAGAGGCTTACAGCCAACAATAAAGAACACAGCGGAAGACGAAGATATAGTAGGAGAGTCCAGCACCGCCACAGTGCAATCGATCGTAGCGCCTAGTCGCCGAGATCCACACGGTAGCAAAGTCCTTCTCCTCTGAAATTTGTTTGCATAAAGCAAGTATGAGCACAACTACCGTGCTCGCAAGTTACACCCGTCAAATAACAGAATGACATGCATACATGGATGTAACAAAGGATGGCTTATAGGGTTATTTGTGTAAAGCAGCATTTTCTTTAAATACTTGTACTAAGTTCCAAAGCAGGTATTTTATAACTACAAATCATTTTATAAATTCTCAATTTTATAGTCAGATAACATTCACACATCAATGGTGAAGGATACCCTCCTATCATATGGCTTTCTGCCCAATTCCCATTTGGATAAACCAGTTTTGAAGAAGTCTTTTTCAAAGAAAACCAAAGTCTAACTTTGAGTGGCTTTGCCAGCATGTCCATGACCGTGGACACGGCTATTCGAATAGTTTTACACTCTGCAGAGGTTGTACAACTTTACTCACAAGAGATAATCAACTTTTAATGTCCGTCTGACACACTTCCGAAGGTGTGCGACTAAGTGATTATCACGAGTCCTTTACAATATTCTATCTTAATGTATTTATGCCCGCTAAGGTTTCGCTACCATTGGACTAACCATCCTCCGAGAGAGGTGGGACTACTTTCTGTCCGACACCCACACCAACAATATAGCACAAATGACACTAAGACATCATAAATTATTTAGCCAAGTCCTGTCCCACACCGCACTTGTGGTAGTACTGCATAAGGCGTAGCAAGATGCGCTCAAGATCGGTCCTAATCGACTTGGGCGCTTTCCAAATAAAACCCTAGGCTTTAACCCTAACCAGATTAAGCCCGTACATAAACCTGCACCCACCAATCATCCATTTCGCCCAAGTCCAAATCCATTTTCATTTTTATTTTCCAAGTAAAAGCGTTTTATAAACCTTCTATGGTAAAACAATACCATAGACCCAATTTAAATCAAATTTGGAAGATTTGGCTAAAATTCCCCAAATACAAGATTTGATCTAAGCATTGATTAAGCATATGATTAATTTTAGTACCATTTCCGCTAATGGTGACAAAGTATTTATGTTCAACATTCAAATTGGTCATACAAAGAAAATTAGAATAACTAGGCAATTTAAAACAGGGAATTAAAATAATTGTATAAACATATGCATGCAGTATTAATTTAAAGCATAATATAAATAATTTGAAATAATTGGATCAATATGATCAAGGGTATAACTTGCCTTGCTTACGGTGATGTTGTTTTCCTTAATGCATCAACTGCATCGAGGTGATGTTGTTTTCCAATGTGTCACCTAGTACTCATAAGTACTTTCTTCGGGAAGTCCACGTGTACAATCATGATGATCATACAGTCAAAATCAATCCTCTTACGAGCTCTTCAAACGGCGTCGAAATCTGACTCTCCGAAGTCGTCGAAATCTAATCGCGAAATAAGCCAAATTCAAATAACAATTCAAATGAACTCCAAATCAAATAATTTTAGTTTGGTTAGCTAGATCTTGAATTTAGACAAATTCAGAAATTTGAATGGGCTCAATCGGAGTTCGGATGCAAAAGATATCGGCTTTGGAAGATTGAAATTACATGAAATGATAGATTTGGGGTTTAAAGGAATTACTGGTCAAATGAACCCAAAATTAAATAATTTTGGTTTAGATGGCTAGATCTTGATTTTATAAGAATTTAGGAATTTGAATCGACGAAATCGAGTTTGTATGAGGGAGAACGAACCCCGGGAAGTTCTAAATCTAAATAAACCCTAAAATCAGATTTTATTGATTTTATTGATTTAGTTTTCCAAAGGAAATTCTAGTTATTGCGCAAGGTGACGTCAGCGAGGGAATTTCTTTTTGCCGGCCGAATTATTTTCCTAAAGAAAAATATTACTCTGCATCTAACATGTGGGCCCACGGTCAATGGACCCGGTCCACGGTGCAGTCAACGTCCATGGTGGACGCGGTCTACCAAACAGTGCACGGGGTTGATGCGCTGGCGCTGATGCTGAGGTGGCTACCGCGTTGGCAGCCACGTCACTGCCACATCGGCGGGGGTGCTGAGATGGCGCACACGTGGCGGCGCCACGTCAACGAGGCCGGCGGCGTCCTCGGCCGTGAGCTCGCCGGCGAACGGCGGCACGACGGTGGGAGTGAATGATACCAGCAGAGAGAGGGGGCAACAAGGAGTGCGGTGCTCATCAAAACGACGGCGGAACGCGGGGTTTTGACCGCCGGCGGCGAGGTTTGGCGGTGGTGAAGTTTGGCTTCCGATGAAACTGGGACTCTAGGGGTCTTCGGGCTGAGAGAGAGAGCGCACGGGGACGACAAGGTCGCGGCGATGCCGGTGGTGGGGACAACGGGACCAGAGGGGGCTTGATGTCACCGGAATCAAAGGAGCAAGAGCTCGCGGCCGGCGGCGGGGAAATGTGAAATCCGGCCAAAAGAGAGCGAGGGAGGAGGAGTGCGTGGTGGAAGTGGATTGAGGAGAAAGAGGCGCACCCGGTGCTCTATTTATAGGGGCCAGAGGAGACCGGAGATGGGAGATCGGGCGTGGAGGTCGCGGCGGCGATTTTTGGGTCCCGGCGATTGCGCGCGAAACAGAGGGGGAAAATGGCCGGAGATGGGGCGGCGTGATGAGGGGAAGTTAATGCGTGCATCCCAGCGTGGAAACGAGGCATAAATCGCGGCAGAGAAGAGCTCCTCGCGGGCTGTAACATCCCAATTTTGGGACTTGTGTTTCAAATGTAAGAAAATGAGTAGAAATTAAAACTTTTTTTACATCATGTATTTCCTGTATGCTTTGAATAATTCTTGTCCAAGAAGTTATGGAAATGCAAAGTCACAAGTCTTTTGATCCAAAACCTTGTCTTCCAAAAACATTCATCTCAAATCTTGTGATCATCATTGGGAAATATTTTTCCTAAGTTCTTGTGATGGTATGTGACCCCTCTGAAAAATTTTACAATTTTTAGAAATTGTTTGAATATTTTTAGGAGGCAGTCAAACCTGTTTGACTTCTAGTCAAACTTTAAACCAGAGCCTTGCATGATTTTTGGAGAATAATGCGTAGCATAAAAATCTCTGAAAATTTTACACAAGCTTAATATCTGAGTTAGCAAGCTCCAGTAAAAATTTCATAAATTTTGGAGTCGTTTTGCTATCTCAAATAAATCTTCAAAGTCCCAGTTCTATTTAAAACTCAAAACCTAGTTTCACTGTGCGTGGGGTGCGGGTTAGACTCGGGCTCGAGCCATGTGTCTCAGTCCAACCAACTAACCGCACCGAGCCTCTCTTTAAACGCGGCGCCCATTCTCAACCGTTGATCCTTATCGCACGCCCACCTTCGCGCGTATATCTGCATCATCCGCTGCTTGTTCGACCTCAACCGTTGATCCCCATCCAACCGCCCGCATTCACCGAGACATTCGGACCTTCCGCTGTATTGTTTTAATCTAAGCCGTATGCTTAATCCAAGGGCTCCCGATCTATTCTCTACTTTCAAATCTCGTGCGTGGCGTTGTCAGCCGTCCGATTAGAATCCGAGGGTCCAAAATCGCCCGAGTGAATTTCGTGCCTTCTTCCTCCTCTGGTTCGTGTGTGAATAGTACCGTGGGCATGGGGGTGTCATTTCATGCTCCCTACGGCCGCCCTAGTCGACATTAAGAGTTGTGGGAGAGGTGTTCGGCCGAGCCATACCCTATATTGTCGGGCCACCCTTTTGCTTTCTCAGTGGTTCGGTGCTTTGTGCATTTGTCTCCTGAAAAGAACTTTTGCTAAACCCTAGTGATACGGGGGAGGCCCGATCTTCTCAGTGAGGAACCGTGGATAGTTGATGCGAAGTAGACGATATCGCTAGCTGAACACTCGCGCCAATGCACGAACCCTCAACTCTTCGGAATACGCCCAATACACATCGAGTAGTTGTTCGTCGCGAGACCACGAACGATTTAACGCCAAGTCCCCAATTCCTAATGGAACGACGGCTTGACCTTAGATTGCGAACAAAACAATGGATCGCCTAATTCTCTCAAAGTCCTCGCATGAACTCGTGTCGAAAGAACAAGCAATAGCTATGTTTCAATCTTATGCATAAACTGGTCTAATGGATACAAAGGAGGGGCAAGGGTACTTAAGGCGCTCTCCACGACTCACGCACGGCCTAGGGTCGCACACACGCCTAATCAAACTCTAATTCGCTAAGACCCAAAAACACACAAAAAGGAAAACCTAACTTAAATCTGTCACATTGTTTCGGCCATAGCGCGCGACTGTACATCTTATGAAGTTTGGGTCATACCCATTGTGTGGGACTTGAATAATCTTTCAAACAAGTCCAAGAACACCCCAATCGACTCATATGCAAAAGTTATGGTTTTTTATTACAGCCCTGTTGGGCTGTCCCAACCGAATCCGAATTGAATTTCGAGTTGATTCCGAGATGAATTTCGGTTGGGCTTGTGGAGGATCCGAATTGGGCTTGAATTCTGGGCCTTTCTCCTCTTGGTTGACCCACGTGAGCTTCTCCTCCATTGCTTTGGCTCCGCCTCCTCTCCTCCTCTCGGTTCCAAAGGCTTCACAATGTTCAAACTCGAGAATGTACAAAACATTTGCATGAGGTAGTACCCACCTCATCAATGAAAATAGAAGATTCATTAAGAAACAGAAGCACTGTTGATTTAGAAGTTTAGCTCTTGCTCTAGTCGTGGACCAACATGCACTTCGCACTTGTATTATTTGTAGCTTCACTTATGGCGCCCATCTCAGATGTGCGTGACCACCAATAGGGAAAGATGTATCGTTGTTAGGGATGCCCTCATCATCCTCCCCTCTGAAAAGGCGCCGCCCTCGACGCGATAGTCACCGCCAAAGAAAGGTGATAAATCAGCGACATTGAACGAGAGCTCACACCATAGTCATCGCGAAAGCTCTATCTTGTAGGCATTGTCGTTGATCTTCGCAAGCACCTTGAAAGGTCCATCACCTCGCGGCAGCAATTTGGACTTATGATGTTCGGAAAATGATCCTTGCAATAGTGTACCCAAACCAAATCACCGGTTGAAAATCATCTTCTTCCTCTTCTTGTTCGCCTCTCAAAGATAGGACTTGACCTTGCGCTCTATCTCTTCTTTTGTTTTTAGATGCAAATTCTTCACATATTCAGCTCGCTTGACGCCCATATGAACACGGTGCCGACTTGAAGTGGTAGCATATCAAGCGGCGTAAAGGGTTTGAAGCCATACACCACCTCGTAGGACACAATCACAGAGTGGAGTGCACGACCGATTATAAGCTTAATTCCACTTGCGGCAAACAATCCCCACTCGCGTAGGTTCTTCTTGATCATAGTCCGAGTAGCATCGAAGTGTGCGGTTCACCACCTCCGCTTGACCATCAGCTTGGGGATGACAAGTTGTGCCAATAACAACTTCGCCCCCGCTTACTCCCAAAGCGCCTTCCGTATAGCTCATGAACATCACGTCACGATCTCGACACAATAGTGCGTGGCACACCATGTAGCCTCACAATCTCCTAAAAACAAGTTAGCAATATGCGACGATCGCCGCTCTTGTGGTACTGAATAAAGTGTGCCATCTTCAAAAACGATCCACAACGACAAAAACAGACTCGCTCCCTCTTAGTCCTAGGCAATCCTAAAACAAAATCCATACTAATATCCTCCCATGGTGCATTGGGAAATGTAGAGGGGTATACAAACCGTGTGGATTCAACTTCGATTTCTCTTTGTGGCAAGTAATGCATCATGCACATACCTCTCCACATCTCACCTCATCTTAGGCCAATAAAAGTGATCGTCAAAGATAGACAACGCCTTCTCACGCCCAAATGTCCCATCAATCCACCCGCATGTGATTCCCGCAGAATAACAAACGCACGGAGGATTCTCGAACGATAATTTGTTAGTGCGAAACAAAAACCCATCATGGATGTGAAATTTATCCCAGCCTTTTCCTCTTTACAATGTGCGTAAGGAACGGAAAATCATGGTCATGAGCATATAAATCACGCAAACTCTCTAAACCAGAACTTGCACTCCTAATTGAGTTAAAAGCACACTTTTCCTAGAAAGAGCATCATCTACCATATTTTCCTTTCCTTCTTGTATTTCACAATGTAAGGAAACGACTCAATGAATTCGACCCATTTGGCATGTCTACTGTTCAGATTTGCTTGGCCTTTTAAATACTTCAATGCCTCATGATCGTAATGAATAATAAACTCTTTAGGTCATAAATAGTGTTGCCAAGTTTCTAACGCACGCACTAACGCATAAAGCTCTTTGTCATAGACCTGATAATTCAATTGAGCACCATTCAGCTTCTAACTAAAATAAGCTACCGGTCTACCTCTTGCATTAAAACACCGCCAATAGCCAATCCACTAGCATCACACTCAATTTCAAAAATTTAGTGCAATCGTAAAACAAGCAACGGTGCTTCACCAAGCGCTTAAGTTCAAGAAAAGCATTGTCTTGCGCTACCCCACACAAATTCAACACCCTTTTAGTAAGTTCATTCAAAGGGGAAGCGACTGTGCTAAAATCCTTCACAAAGCGCCGATAAAACCAACGAGACCATGAAAGCTTCTAATCGACTTACATTCACGTGAGTTGGCCAATTTAATCGCTTCAATTTTAGACTCATCTACTTCAACTCCTCAGGCGTAAACAACAAAGCCCAAAAAGATAACACTGTCTTTGCAAAAGTGCACTTCTCTAAGTTCCCAAATAACCTAGCCTCACGCAAAACTTGCGTAACTTGTCTAAGATGGTCTATGTGTTCGATTCAGCATGATCAGAATCGTAATATCATCAAAGTACACAACCACAAATTTACCAATCAAATGCCTTAAAACATGATTCATTAAGCGATGAAAGTACTAGGTGCATTAGTTAAACCGTAAGGCATGACTAACCACTCATACAACCCAAATTTTGTTTTAAATGCTGTTTCCACTCATCCCCTTCATGCATCTTAATTTGATGGTAACCATCACAAATCTATCTTAGAGAAATAATAAAGACCACTCAATTCGTCAGCATATCATCTAAGCGAGGTATAGGATGACGATATCGATTGTGATATTATTAATCGCTCGACAATCTACGCACATACGCCATGAACCATCTTTCTTAGGAACTAAAATAACAGAACAACACAAGGGCTTAAGCTTTCACATACATACCCTTTGGAGAGAAGCTCTTGTACTTGTTTCAATTTCCTTTGTTTCCTGGGATTGGTGCGGACGGTGGTCGATCTGGCAAAGAACGCCCCGAATCAAGTCGATCTTATGTTCTATCCCACGGATTGGTGGTAGCCCACCGGTACTCTACTGAAAGACGTCGTCAAGTCCCGCAAACACAAGCAACACCACTAGGAAGAGAAGCACCACTAGGAAGAGAAGACAAGTCGTTAGTCAAAAGCAAGGCGTCTTTGTACAACAGTACAAAGTGCACCAAATTGGGATCTTCGCTGAATTCTCTCACCTCTGATTTGGTGGCCAACATCACTAAATTCTTCTCTCGCTCTTTGGTAGTCTCAACGTGCATCTCAATTTTCTGCATTGAAGAATTCACAATCTGTTGTGGTGTAAGCGGCTTCAAGATGATATCCATATTGTTCCATCGAAATGTGTAGCAATTTGTACGCCCATCGTGAACAGCAGAACGGTCATATTGCCATGGTCGTCCCAAGAGCAAGTGACACACCGTCATAGGCACTACATCGCAGTCACGTTGTCGTGTACTTCCCAATAGAAAACGCCACACGCACCATATAGTTCACCTTCACTTCCTCTTTGTCGCCAACCATTGCACATGATAAGGATGTGGATGCGCAAGTACTTCAAACCCAACTTATAACACATATCCCATCGCCAAATTGTGACAACTCCCACCATTAATAATCACTTTGCACACCTTACCCTTATCAAGTTTTACCCAAGTCTGAAATAAATTGCACCGCCGCTCGAGTGACGGTGATGGCATCACACTAAGCACCTTGGGTGCAAACAATAGAATACCGCCAAGATTAGGGAACTCGTGATCGCACTCACATTGCTCTATGTCATCGGCAGTGCAAGACCGTCCGGCATCAAAGCGACTCATCATCACTAGTCAAACATAACCACCATCTTCGTGATAAGCATAGTTCGACATTTGGGCGCCCTCCAAAATGGCCAACACCTTGCACTTGTGGCAATGATGTCACGTGAACGCCCCGTTGACCCCATAGACGCAGGTCGCACTAGCGCTGAGCCGCAGTCGACGCACCAGCTGATGGTGTATCTCCACTTCTTACTTACGGAACTACGCATTGCCGAATTGCTTCCTACGAGGAGTGCTCCTGCTTGGTCGCTATTATTATATGGCTGTCCCGATCGGTCAAGAACGTGAACGAGCAAATAATCGCGCGCTTCAATCACTTGTCGCTCGGCCGCGTGCTTGGTGCAAAGAACTCAATCATATCATTATAGGGATGGTGATTGACAATGCGCTGCGCTTTGCGTGGCGCGCCGCCTCACCCACACGAATAGCACGCCCTCCTGGCCTCATTGTGCAAAACGGCCGGGCGTGCACACTTGTGTCATCAGCTTGCGCAGCTTCACGCAGATTGTGTTGTGCGAACATGGCGCGTAGCTCTGTGAAGTTATTGTTGATGGTCGACATAATTGTGTGACCTCCTCCCGAGAGTGTTCAACCACCAACTTCCCGAGCTCATCGCGCACGCCATTGTCACCATCATGAAGATGTTTTGTAGCATCTCGCGCAACCGAAAGTGTACTGGCCCACGTGAACGGCGCCCGATTAGGTGGATCCTCCTCGTGACCTGACATGGCAACAACTCACAAACAATAAACGAGGTTATATCTCGTTAGTAAAACAAAAGCCTCTCTACTACGCCTCAACTCACTATCCTAAAACAAGGCAAGCTTACTGCTCCAAAGTGAATCAAGGACGGTAAATCGACAGCCAGACAAATGAACGACCTTAACCCAGAATGTATGAGCGTAACCAAGAGCAAGGGAGTACACAAACGGGTGTAGGTGGAGCTTGATAGGTATGTGTATATCCTATGCAACTGATATTCAAGGTATTGTAAAGCTAAGTAATGATCCAAGCTAGAGTATTTTGCCTATGTGCTGATCCAAAAGGTTTAAGCGAAGTGTATGAACGCACACGCAAAGATAAATGAGACTTAATGCAAACAAAGGAACGAGCTCAAATGGAAATAGAGATAAAACAAGCTCGCTTTGCACCAAGTACAAGGATAGACGCTAGCCAATTGCAACAAAATATACTAGGGCGCAAGATTGCTCAAAGAAAATTGAAAACACAAGTCAAACTATGACCCAGATCAGTAGCAGCCAAATTAGGCGCGATCAACTCGAAAAGGATGGCGCTTCACGGGAACCTTAGAATCACTTGTAGAGGGGCTCACAATTTTGAGCGAATTCGAGAAACTTGAATTTTTCTCGTTTGCAGCCCGCTTTGAGGCTCTAAACGACCTTTTTGGGGTCCAAGTTGTCGCTGCAGTTCGATGGCTTACGCGGATCTAAAATCCCTGCACTTCTTCTTTTTGGCTCTATTTTCCGCTTCCTTTCCAACTGATCAAGAAACGCCCAATCGGAGGTCGATGCAAAAGTTAGGTTTTTAATTTTTCTTTTATGCCGCGCTCTTTCTATATGCGCTGCCATTTGCTCTTCTTCTCTCTTCTTTCAATGGTCGAATGTATTTTGTGCTACTCGTGTTTGCGTAATGTCCATAATTCAAAAAGTGTAAACAAAGTTCAATGAGCAGCCCAAAGCAATATCAATAGCTAGTCTCAAGATGAAAGGATATATAAAAGATACCAAATGTGGTTCACCTCGGTGATGATGTCGTGGTCAAACACAAGATGGAGCAATTGGACTCGGATTGTGTTTCAGCTAGAGGTTGATACTGACGCAAGTCCCACCAAGGAGTTCTGATAAGGAAACAACACCGCTTTGATTACAGCTTTTGGGTGCTAATTGAGGAGTTCAATCAGCAATTTTCGACAAAGATTAAGCTAGGCAATGGAAACACAAGGATCAAAGACTAAAACAAAACTCTAATGGATGAAAACTTAACTAAAGGCACAAGAAATAACAGATTAAACTACGGTTTGGTATTGCAATTTTCGGCTTATTGGACGATAGGAAAGAAAATGAATCTAACTACTGTAAAGAAGTTCTCACCGAGTAAACCTAGAATCGATACCACATGATACGGGAGGCCCGATCTTCTCGATGAGGAACCGTGGATAGTTGTTGCGAAGTAGACGATGTCGCTAGTGAACACTCGCCAATGCACGAACCTCAACTCTTCGAATACGCCAATACACACCGAGTAGTTGTTCGTCGCGAGACCACGAACCATTTAACGCCAAGTCCCCAATTCCTAATGGAACGCGGCTTGACCTAGATTGCGTAACAAAACAATGGATCGCCTAGTCCTCTCTCAAAGTCCTCGCATGAACTCTGGTGTCGAAAGAACAAGCAATAGCTATGTTTCAATCTTATGCATAAACTGGTCTAATGGATACAAAGGAGGGGCAAGGGTACTTAAGGTGCCCTCCACGACTCACGCACGGCCTAGGGCCGGCTACACACGCCGAATCAAACTCTAATTCGGCTAAGACCCAAAAACACACAAAAAGGAAAACCTAACTTAAATCCGTCACATTGTTTCGGTCATGGCGGCGCGACCATACGTCTTCTGAAGTTGGGGCCATACCCATTGTGTGGGACTTGGAATAATCTTTCAAACAAGTCCAAGAACACCCCAATCGGACTGTATGCAAAAGTTATGGTTTTCTTATTACAGCCCTGTTGGCTGTCCCAACCGAATCCGAATTGAATTCGAGTTGATTCCGAGATGAATTTCGGTTGGGCTTATGGAGGATCCGAATTGGGCTTGAATTCTTGGGCCTTTCTCCTCTTGGTTGACCCACGTGAGCTTCTCCTCCATTGCTTTGGCTCCGACCTCCTCTCCTCCCTCTCGGTTCCAAAGGCTTCACAATGTTCAAACCCGAGAATGTACAAAACATTTGCATGAGGTAGTACCCAATTCTCATCAATGAAAATAGAAGATTCATTAAGAAACAAAAGCACCGTTGATTTAGAAGTTTAGCTCTTGCTCTAGTCAGTGGACCAACATGCACTTCTCGCACTTGTATTATTTGTAGCTTCACTTATGGCGCCCATCTCAAGATGTGCGTGACCACTAATAGGAAAGATGTATCGTTGTTAGGGATGCCTCATCACCTAGCCTTTCAGCATTATAAGCGCCTTCAACGCCTCTGCATTTCTTTAGGCCACCCTCAAGCTCCATTTACAGCTTTAGGGCTTAACTCCTCAAGACCCCACTCTACCATTGTTGGCCCGTGGAGCTCCAGCAGAATTTGGTGTTCCAGTTGGTTCTCCTTCACATTTCTTTACCCCATTCTTATCTCCTTACTATCTTGAACATATCCTCACTTAATGTTGGATTTGATTCTCGTGAATTGTCCAATTTGGGGTTGTTCAAATTCGGCTAAATTGGTCATCTTCTTCCTCACTCGTGAGTGCTCTATTTTCAAATTACTTGTTCATGTAGCTTCAGGGACCATAATGAAGCTATATTGATACTTTGTATCACTCACTTGGCTCAGTGGTACCATTTTCAACCTTTCTTCTCCAAGTCCATGAGCCTCCACCATGGACAAGCTCTCGCCTGCCTTTGAAGCTTCTCTTCATCAAGGTAGCTTCTTATTAGTCCCTAGAGGCTCGACACACGCTCTTTGACTGCAGTGAGCTTTTTGCTACTGCGTTTAGCAAGAAAAGCTCTATTTTCGCTTTCCCGCTAGCCGGCTGCTCGTCCTCACCGTCACGAGGTTGCCACCATTAGGTTCCGGTGCTATTGCGATTCTATTTTAGTTCTTAGTTGGCGCTGCCGCGCCGAGTCGCCGCCGCAAGCCATTGAAGTCACTCGAGTTTGCCAACGAACTCCTGCTGGTTATTTGATTAAGACACATTAATTGCCCCGTGATTGCTAATCATTAGTTAATTAATTGTGTCTTAAACTATGTCGCTGAGCCGGGCAAGGGGCCCAACATCCTTAAATCATCCACGCACAACTCCGCGTCGTTCGACATCATTAAGGATTAATCATTGATTAATTAATGTCGCTGCTAAGGTCGCTTAAGTTGACCGGGTCTCGACATGAGGGCCGAGGGTTATAGTCAAAATCCAAAAGTCATTAGTGTCACGCTTAGGTTTATTAATGCCAACCATTAATAGCATTAAATCTGTCTTAGCCGCCGCTTCTAGTCGCCGACAAGTGGCCCGTGCACCGTGCACGGGTGGAAATCTGCGTGTGGGTTACTCAAGGTCACCGACATGCGGTCCCACTGGCAACAGATAAATTTAAACTTCGTCAATAGCCACCGCTCGCTTCCGTGACCGCGCCCGCATCTTGTGTGCATTCGACTTTCCGCTCTAATCCATCTTGACCGTCGATCTTGTGATCAACAGCTGAGATCCCGTATGCAATCGGACCATCCAAAGGAAGGTGTGCTCTGGGCCGTCCATCTGCAGATCTGCGGCTATGATTGGCCCAAGCAACCGCACCGTCCGAATGCATCCCTCCGCGTGAGCCGTTGGATCTTGATCCAACGGTGGGCTCCTTTTAGGTATCGCGCGGGTGCGCTGTTCCCGGCGCACGTGGGCCGTAAGATTTTAGATCAAGGGTTGTCCAGCGTCCACGTCGCTTATTTATGTTAAGTTCGAATCTATTTCGGTAAGCTTTTATTTATCAACTAAAAATTGTATTTAAACTTTAAAAACTCATAACTAATTCTTGTTGACTACTTTTTAGCTGTTTCCAACTGTAATAAAATCTTATGCCACTAGAGTTTAATCTTAAAATGCATTTAGACATATTCCAGTAGCAGAAAATTGTGTAACTAAAATAACTTGATTTCTGTCCTTTTGAATATTCCAGAAATAGATTTAAACTTGAAAAATGCATATCTTTTTCTGTATAACTCCAATTTGTGCAAAATCAATTTTGTTAAGCTCATCTGTTAGCATACTTTCATATGGAATAAGTTTTGAGCCTGTTTAAAATTATGTAAAATGGCTTGCATTAGATTTACAACTTAGAAAAATCATAAGTAAATGTGTATAACTCCAAATTTTGTAAACTCAACTTTGCTGTCATTAGGATGTCATAATCTACCTGCTATAAGAATTCCAGGCCTTAGATCATTCTAGAAATTTTTGCCATGAACAGTACCAGTATTTAAATCAGTAAAGTAATAGGTTGAGAAAGAGTATTTTGTCCATATCTTTTGCATGCTAAGTCCAAATTGCATGATTCTTGTTCCTAAAATTGTCTAAAATCATTCCCTAGCTGTTGTATAAATTTCATTAGATTTGGATGTCTTTGCTGTTGGAGTTTATTTGGTGTTCTTCGTTCTTATTTGCTTATCGTCTTTCGCTAGGTTCCAAGACAACATTGATAATAATTCGAGCCACACCATCGATCCTCGTGACTCACCAGTAAGCGCATGTAGCATCATTTGATCATGTTGCTTCTACTATTTTCAAATTCTAATATGTTGTTTGCAAATTCTATGTATGCATTGCTATGTTGTTTTAGCTATTGTCGATAGTTGGCCCAGTAGCTGCATTATTAGTAGGAAATGTTTATTCCTCTACTACTGAGCCTAGGACTACTTGCTGTGATTTTGGGTTCGCTGGATGAACCCTTGTCACTTAGTAGTTTACGTGTCATTATGCTTAGCCATGCTTAGCTATCGGTAGAAATAGACGGTTATCGACTTGTCGATAACCTTGATCACACAAATTATTATAATCTATATATTTCAGCCTTGTGCTATATCTAAATTGCAAAACTAAAACTGAAAAATAAAACAATTTAGACTTGGGCACAATGGTAAGATGGTGTGATCTTTTGGGTGTGATTGGAATGGTGCCCGGGTCAATTAAGGACCGAACTACTTGTGAGTACCTGTTATCCGAGCATTTCTGTGTGTGCTAACCACACTAGGGGGATATGGGACCTCTCTTAGCTAAGTACTTTGGGGTGTGTTAATTAATGAGTCGCGTGGTGTGTTGCATATTTGATTATGTGCAACATGGACATGTTTGTGGGAGAGGAGCACCGCCGAGGCCGGTGTGTCCCGCTCCACGATGGGTCCTTGTGATCCATATTTGCCTCGGCAGATCACTAAGGATTAACCCCATACGTATGCCTCTTTGATTAGCATATTCCATTGCAAAGGGTTCAGAGGACTTAGCCGTGCCGGCATACCAAAGGAAGTGTGCTTAGGCAAAAAGGCGGTCTGAAGTGTGGGTACATTGGTACACCCCTGCAGGGTTTAAACTATTCGAATAGCCTCGTCCTAGGTTATGGACACGCTTGGCAGCTTTTCAAGAGTTAGACTTCAACATTTTAAATTAAAATTTGATGGGTGGTATGAATCAGGGATTCATACTATGTTGTGGTGACTTTGGGAAGTCGCTTCTAGGTAGATACATGTTATTTATGCTTATTCACGGGTATTTAAATGTTTAAAAACAGATTTGCTCAATCGCTTTAGAATCTATTATATTATTGCAAATGAAACTTGCTTTATGCGTCCAAAGAACCATATAACCAAATTCCTTTGATACGCCTTTTCATATAGCTATGTGTAGGCTTGTTATCAGAAGTCTTATGTAGTACATTATTGTACTCACCGCATTGCTTGTTGTATGCAGAGGAAGGAAGTGAGTCCGATGGGCCTCACTTCGTGAGTTGTCTTTGTGGCAGGTGTGTGGGCGATTAGCTTGGCGGCCCTGGCCTGCTGCCCTGTGGTGTTTTGTGGCTAACCTGTCGCCTTTTGGTTTAAGCTATCTTATGGCATCTTTGCTTCCATTGTTATTTGATACTTATGACATTTGGCCGGTCACTGCTCGTAATAACTTATATTATGTATGTCTTTGGTAGACTTGTTATATTATGTTGTATGGAATTGATGCATGCTTTGGAATGATGTATGTTTTCGTATTTTCTGGAAGCACATGTTCATCGAGGCACAAAGTTATTCTGCTTGTGATACTAGAACCGTGGGAGGTTAAGTATTGCAAGTTTAATAAACCGGGTCTCACACGCGCTAATGGCGGTGTTGAGTGAGGCCGAGCGGAGAAGAAGCGTGGAGGAAGAAAGGGTCGCGAGCCGCTTGATTTGCATCCAAGCGGTGCGAAGGAGGTAGGTGACGTGGGTATTTGGGTCCGTCCGATGGGAATCGGCGGTGGAGAGAGAGAGGGGTGCGGCTGGTGGAGCGGGCCGAGTTGGGCGGGCGAGGTGGAAATGGGTCTGACCGAGGAGGTTTCGCCCAAGGGCATTTTCTGCACTTTAATTGATTTCCTAATTTAAATAATCTTAGTAATTCTTTTGGGCTTTAGAAAATAGCAAATTAAATTCAAAAATTAAGAGAAAATTCACAGAAATTCCCTGAGTTATATTGGACTTAATAAAATTATTTCCAACTTAAAGTTGGCTATTAATTTTGCAAAATAAATTGTTTTGACTTTAAAATATTTAGGAAAATGCTTTTAAAAACTCAGAAAATTCTAGAAATTAATTTAAATTTTATTTTCCAGATTAAACCAACTGAAACTTCAAGAACTTCAAATAAATTTTAAATTTTAACTTTGAGAACTTCAGAAACTCAAGTCAAGTAGTGAAACTCCACCAAATTTCAGAAAATCCAATTAAAACCATAACTTTATTTTATTTTATTTTGGTAACATAACTTTGAGATGTTACAACGACCAGCTCATATCTCCATACGACCAGTCTGTAACTGATCGAACTAAGCGACCTACTCGTGTATTCTCCTTTGCCTCACGATATCTAGTTTGAACTCCAGGTGAGATATTTGTCATCCATGGATTGTTCAATACTTTCTCGACCGAGTGTCAGATAACCTCATGTGGTCGAACTCTTCGACCACCAGTGGTATGGCCATGCACTTTCTTTATCCAACCACTTCGAGGGGCCCAGAGATATCTCTCCTATTATGTTAGGAGGGGTGTAACACCCCAACTCAGAACGAGCCTGGAATGCTACCAAAACTAAATACAACTAGAGCAAATTTACAAATTTTCGACAGAGTCTCCCTTGTATAATCAATGAAAACAATTTTCTAACGAATAAACATAATATTTAACAGTAATTTCATTAACCAAATCACTCCTGCATAAGGGATAATCATATGAATGTAATCACATAACACCATT
This sequence comes from Ampelocalamus luodianensis, assembly GCA_036346255.1. Lineage (NCBI taxonomy): Eukaryota > Viridiplantae > Streptophyta > Magnoliopsida > Poales > Poaceae > Ampelocalamus > Ampelocalamus luodianensis. The sequence goes on from CM070623.1 coordinate 24,237,981, forward strand.
CTCACATCCTTACATTATTTCATCAATCATAATCATAAAATAACCATGGGTATTTCTCAGCAGTCTATTTATTCTTATGTGATGCTAAAATAACAATTGCATTAATTTTGTGAAGTGGTGCGTGCTTTCCAACCATCTACTCCCGCCCATGCATGACGTCTTTACCAGAAGTACCTAAATCAAAACAAAGCAAGGGTGAGTCATAGGACTCAGCAAGTATCATCAAGGTTACATAATCATAAAGACATGACAGCATAAACAACTTAATCAACTTCAATCATGGCATTACAAATACTAGTAATTTAATGATAATGCTATGCACTCTTTGTTCTTTATCTCTTTACGCATTTTATCGGTAATACGGGGTATTCATCCGTCGATGAGTACCCTTGCCTGTGCCCTTTGGCACAGGGACCAAGAGCCTATACATCACATGCATAGGGACCTTTGCCTGTCATCACAATGACGGGACCTTCAGATATATTGCCCACATTCCATGAATGCGGCGACCTCAAGCCTGTCACTACATATGACAGGGACCTCAACATTGTATTCTTGGTCACCACGTGACCAAGTCTCAAAATGCTCCAACATGCAAAGAACTACAACATCATATTTCCAATATCATACTCAATATGTAGACAGGGTATAACCATTAGCATCATGAAGGAGCTTTAAACATAATCTCGCAAACATCATCCAACTAGAATCATCACCACAACACATTCACATGGCAATGATGAACAAAACACCTCCCAATCATGACATGCAACCAATACTACACATAAACCCGAATACTTGCCTCAACCGCGCGAGAACGGCGGACGCGAAGTGGGTGCTGCCCTTGGGATCTCGCTGCCACCTGGACAAGAAGATAACCCCAAACTAAGAATAACATACTGGACCAAAATCATACATCACATTACAATCGAAATCGCTAATCTTCTTATCACGTCTAGCTTTTCTAATTTCTAGCGATCAGTCACTGCGGACAGCAGACTTCAAAAATTCATAACTTTCTGCTCAGGAGTCCAAATAGGATGATCTTGGACAATCTGAAAAGGTAATTGAAATGTCTAAATAAACATAGTTGGGGAGACCCTCTGATTCGGCCATCTACCAGACCTACCAATCTAATTAATCAGAGCAAACATTTCACGTCGGGTTTCTGGACAGCGACAAAGAAACTATCATAACTTTCTCTACGTTCGTCCAAATTCATTGATCTTTAGTTTTCCTGAAATCTAAGAGGATTAGCCTCATTTTTCGTTATGGTGAGACCCTCTGGAAACCCATCTAAATACGCGCTTCTATCAGGTTAACTAACCCTAGCAAATCTGCTTCTCTCCAGAAACACAGAAGTACTAATAAATTCATAACTTTGGCTACCGAAGTCCAAATGACTTGATTCTTGTCGGAAATGAAAGGTAACTACGATAGCTACAACTTCCTAGGAGACACCCAGACCCAAATCTGCCTCTAACTTAATCAAAACCGACAAACTTCCCTGCTGCAGAATAGCGACGAACTGGAATCCGAAAATTAGACAACTAGAAAACGACCTAAAACAAAGAACCACGGGTTACCTTTGCCGAAACGAAGAGAGCACACAGCGGGATGAAGACCACCACGAACCAGTGCGGATCCCTTCTTCTCCCTCTTCTTCCCTTCTCTTCTTCCCCTCCTTTCTCTTCTTTCTCCTTCTTCTTCCTCCTTGGCCGGCTGCAAGGGAGCTCCTACTCCACCTTGGACAGCACCAATGGTGGTGATGGGGGAGATGGGGAGGGCGCAAGGGAGGGTGGAAGGGGAGGTGGAGAGGTGGGGAGGTGGGGAGAGGGGAGAGGGGCGGCCGGTTGCAAGTGGGAGGGGGAAAGGGGAGGAGGAGGGGAGCTAGGGTTTGGGGAGGGGAGCCCCTGGTCGGCCACTTAGGTGGGCCTTGGCCCAGGCCCAAGTTGCCGCCAAAAAGCTATTTCCCTCTAAAACTGCAAAGATCGACAATCAAACCAATTAGTCCCTCCCGCTGCCCGCTTGATTCTTCCCAGTAAATCGATCTCTCCCGAAATAAATTTATTCTTCCTCGATTCAAATCTTAACTCATTTTCGGATATTACATTCTACCCTCAATGTGATTCGACCCAATCTAAAATCCAAACCGCACGACATAAACCGAGATTGGAAACTTAGCAACTGTGGCACGCACCGAGATGAACAAATCGGATAAAGCTCACGCATGCGACTCCAGCCCCAAGTGGCCTCCTTTCGTCACTGCGACCAAAGCACCTTAACGCATTTCAAAGTTTTGTTCTCAACGCTTTTTCGATCTTTCCGCACTGCACCGGTTTAGACTCAAATGTCGATCTCGGTCAATGGTTAGGGTTCTAATGAAACATGATGCTCGATCACGAAGGAACTTCCTCAACATAGACACATGAAAACGTTATGCACTCCTCGCATAGCCTCGTAGGTCTAAGCGGTATGCCAACTTCCGATCCGAGCCAAGATCGTGAATGGCCCAACGCACTCGGGCTAAGCTTCCCTTTGGTACCTAACCCGACAACACCTTTAGTGGGGATACTCGTGAGCACCTGATCTCCCACTTCAAATTCCAAGTCTCTTCTCCTCACATCCGCATAACTCTTCTCGCGCTTTGTCGCTAAAAGATTCTGTCTCACCAGGCCACTGCTCAACCGCTTTTGCACCAGGCCCGGTCCCAAAGCGCCTTCTCACCCACTTCGCTTCCAAAAGAAAGAGGTGACTGCACTTACGCCCATATAAAACCTCAAACGGAGCGGCTTTTATGCTCGAATGATAGCTGTTATTGTACGCAAACTCGCCAATGGCAATTGATCCTCCCAACTACCTTTCCAAGACAAGACACATGACCTCAACATGTCCTCCGTGGTTTGAATAGTGCGCCCGATCGCCCATCCGTCGAGGATGGAAAGCGTGCTCAAAGCGAGTTGCGCACTCCAAGGCACTCGCAAACTCTCCCAAAACTTGGATACGAACTTGGCATCCTCGCGAAATGATGGTCTTGGCACTCCATGCAATCTCACAATCTCCCGCAAATAGATAGGAGCCAAATCACTAGTCGAATTAGTCGTGCGATGGGAATAAAATGTGCGATTTGTGAATCGATCCACTATAACCCAAATCGCATCCTTGCCTCGCGTGAACGAGGCAACGCAACAACAAAATCCATAGAAATGTCATCCCATGGCCATTGGGGTACCTCCAAAGGCGCAATAACCTGCAGACGTTTATGTTCAGCCTTCACTGTGACAAACACCACAAGAGGCCACATAATTGGCAATATCCACTTTCATTCTTTTCCACCGTAAGTTCGCTTCAAGTCACGGTACATCTTCGTCTCTCCGGATGAACAAAGATACTGAGTGCGATGTGCCTCCTTTAGGATGTCATCCTTAACTCCCCGCTCGTGGCACACATAATCGCCCTTGAATCGCAATGCTCCACACTCATCCAAACTAAAATCTCCTTCCTTGCCCGAATTCGGATGTCTCGACTCTTTGCAATAATGGGTCACTCACAGTGCTTCCCGCACACGCCTGGAATGGCTGACTCTACAATCAACTGGATCTCAGCATGAGCCGAACCTGCATAGCAATAAGATATCCCCATGCGGTCAAATTCCGCAATAAGACAATCCAAAGTAGCCGGTGTCGCCTTGCGACTAAGAGCATCTGCCACCACGTTAGCTTTGCCAGGATGATACTGAATCGTGAGATCATAATCTTTTATCAGCTCTAACCATCTTCGCTGTCTTAGATTCAAGTCCCTCTGGGTAAAAATGTACTTGAGACTCTTGTGATCAGTAAAGATATCACAAGATTCTCCATAAAGATAATGTCTCCAAAGCTTCAAAGCGAATACTACTACAGCCAATTCTAAATCATGAGTTGGATAATTCTCGCTCATGCTTCTTCACTGCCTAGACGCATAAGCCGTAACCTTCCCGTCCCGCATGAGCACACAACCTAAACCAACTCGAGATGCATCGAGTACATCGTGAATCGCCTCGTGCTCGAGAATAGTAAGAACCGGAGCGATCACCAACTTTTCCTTCAAAGTCCAAAATCGCGCCACAATCATCGCCCCACGAAACTTCACATCTTTCTCGAGTGAGCACGACAACGGCTTTGCAATGATGGAGAAATCTCGCACAAAACGCCTAATAGCCCGCCATACCGTAAAACTTCTCACTTCTTTAACATTGGTTGGTCTTGCCCATTCAACTATCATGGAGATTTTCCTCGATCGATCGATATTCCTTTTTCATTTATAATATGCCCAAGGAATCCCACTTGCACATCCAAAATTCACATTTCTTAAACTTGGCATAGAACCTATTCTCTCTTAGCGTCTCCAACACCAACCTCGATGACGCTCATGATCCACTTTAGTCTTAGAATATATCAAAATATCATCAATAAAAACTACAACAAATTCATCCGGATACTCATGCGATTTCTGCTCATAGTCTCCATAAAACGGCAGGGCATTCTTAGTCCAAATGACATAACTTTAAATTCAAAGTGCCCATACCTTGTAGAGAACGCCGTTTTCAATATCTTCCTTTCAACAGGATCTCGTTATAGCCCGATCAAGGTCTATCTTTGAAAACACCTTTGCCCCTCTCAACCGATCAAATAAGTCTTCAATGCGAGGCAAAGGATATTTGTTCTTGATGGTTAGCTGGTTAAGAGCACGGTAATCAATACACATGCGCCAACTACCATCCTTCTTCTTGGTAAACAATACCGAGCTCCCCACGGAGACACACTAGGTTGAATAAGATCTTTCGCTTTTAGATCATCCAACTGCTTTCTTTAATTCCTCCCGAAAGGACGTGCTGACGGTAAGGGGTCATAGAAACCGGCCGGGCACCCGTACTAAATCAATTCGAACTCCACCGACGTGGTGGGGCATCCCCGCAACTCTGCTGAAAAACATCTAAGAATTCTCGAACCACCGGAATTAATTTTCGCAACAAAGAGGAACTCGACTTTCCCACCAGAGACAAAAGAAACCCACTCTTCGCTCGGCTACAGATACTGACTAGCCAAAGACGCAAAGGGAGTAAGAGGGCACTCCAAATACTACCTCTTGCCTGTAAGGTGCCCGCAAGGTTACTCGTCTTCCAAACAGATATAACCGCCGATAGCTATGCAACCAGTCCATACCCAGAATAACATCAAACGGCTCCATCTTCATGACCATAAGATTGGCAATAAATTCTTCCCCATCCAAAGAGATCACACAACCAGGACAAACTGTGGAGCTAGAAAGGATTCCCCCAGGAGAGTTAACTAAAACTGACTGAGCTATAGACTACAAACTCAACTTGGCCCTGCTAGCAAACTCTAACGATACAAAAGAGAAAGTAGCTCCAGAATCAAAAAGTACAAATGCCTCCACCGAGTCCACTAGGAGCGCACTGCCACCACATCGGGACGACTCACGACTCTGCGCCGGCATGGCATAAGAAAATCTTTGGGCTAAGGAGCCCCAACACCTCGGTATGGAGGTGCGGCGGCCGCAGAGGTGCCGGAGGTGCCGCGAATCGAAACGGTGCCGCAGGGACCGGTGGCCAAAGTACCACGCGTGGAATACCCCGTGATAAGGAAGATAAGTCTGCGCGTCGACCCGGGATCGAGTAGGAGTGGCCGCTAACATCCGCTGATCAACCCCGAGATGAAGCCGCCGCTCAAAGTGACAATGGATCGCTCCCACTTGATCACACCGCAGGATTCTCGCCGACAAACCAAAGCTTTGTGGCCCTCCCACCACAAGTGGCGACAAGAACCCACCAAGAACACTCCGAAACACGATGCTCATTACCACACTTGAAACACTTCATCCCTTGCCCCGAACCGGACGCAATCTAGGAGCACTCGCCAAGGTCGAAAAGAAGAGGATGACTGTGGCCTTGCGGACTTGGACTTGGAAGAATTCTCATGCCCCTTGAACTTCTTGTATACTGGTTTCAATGATGACCCACTTCCTCCCCAAAACTCTTCTTCTCGACTACCACCGCATCCTCCCGACCATGGTACCTCCCGTGCACTGTAATTCTTCCCAAGCCGCATTTCAAGTTCCATGCCCCGAGCTTGCTCTACCAGGGAGCTAAAGTCACGCAGCTCCAAAGTGCCCCTGAACCTGGCGAAACTCCCGCTCCGAGACCTCTACGAAATCTCTTGGCCTTCTCCACCTCATCGCAGCCACCACCGAACAAAGCGGATCAGTTGTTAAAACCCGCCTCATATTCCGACATCGTCATCTTGCCTCGCTTGTAACTTTGCAATGAAACCTCCATCCTCTCCACAAACGAGGCGAGATAAAACCTCTTTCGAATTGCTCCAAACAACTCCCAAGTAATCGACCATGGGCGTAAGTCCTAGCCGCCGTGACTCCTTCCCACCGATGTCCGCTGCCCTTAAGCCGAAGGCGACAACCGCGCCTCACTCAAGTCATCCTAGAGCTCCAAAATGCCTCTCCATGTGTCGCACCCGCTTAGTCGCATCAATCGGGCGTGCCTGCCCCGTCGAAGGTGTCCAACCTCAAAGCATTCCATCGGTGTAGCCCCATGGCAACGCCGCAGAGGCCGCCGCAGAGCCACCATGGGAGCGACAACAGCACCGTGGCGGGGCCGATTCTCTGCATCATGGACGCAACCTCTTCCTCGACCCGCAGACTAGCCTCTCCACTACAGAGTTCTCACCTCCGTGGGGCATTGCCTCGCCTCGCCGCACCTCGCCGCCACGACCACGACCACGGCCTCCACCCTTGCCATCTCTAAACAATCACAAACATGACAAAATAAATTAAACAATGAGCACAACGCACAACTAAAGCACAAGTCAACTATATTATCAACGAAACGTAAATGCAATGCAAAAAAAAACCCAACCCACCTACTGTGCTTAGTGTGTCAAAATTAATGTTTCATTAACAACGGACCTCACACCAGCTCGATACCAACTGTAACACCCCAACTCAGAACGAGCCCGGAATGCTACCAAAACTAAATACAACTAGAGCAAATTTACAAATTTTCATGAGTCTCCCTTGTATAATCAATGAAAATAATTTTCTAACGAATAAACATAATATTTAACAAGAATTTCATTAACCAAATCACTCCTGCATAAGGGATAATCATATGAATGTAATCACATAACACCATTCTCACATCCTTACATTATTTCATCAATCATAATCATAAAATAACCATGGGTATTTCTCAGCAGTCTATTTATTCTTATGTGATGCTAAAATAACAATTGCATTAATTTTGTGAAGTGGTGCGTGCTTTCCAACCATCTACTCCCGCCCATGCATGACGCCTTTACTGAAGTAACTAAATCAAAACAAAGCAAGGGTGAGTCATAGGACTCAAAGAAGTATCATCAAGGTTACATAATCATAAAGACATGACAAAGATAAACAACTTAATCAACTTCAATCATGGCATTACAAATACTAGTAATTTAATGATAATGATATGCACTCTTTGTTCTTTATCTCTTTATGCATTTTACCGTAATGCGGGTATTCATCCGTCGATGAGTACCCTTGCTCGTGCCTTTGGCACAGGGACCAAGAGCCTATACATCACATGCATAGGACCTTTGCCCGTCATCACAATGACGGGACCTCAGATATATTGCCCACATTCCATGAATGCGGGGACCTCAAGCCTGTCACTACATATGACAGGACCTCAACATTGTATTCTTGGTCACCACGTGACCAAGTCTCAAATGCTCCAACATGCAAAGAACTACAACATCATATTTCCAATATCATACTCAATATGTAGACAGTGGTATAACCATTAGCATCATGAAGGAGCTTTAAACATAATCTCGCAAACATCATCACAACTAGAATCATCACCACAACACATTCACATGGCAATGATGAACAAAACACCTCCCAATCATGACATGCAACCAATACTACACATAAACCCGAATACTTGCCTCAACCGCGAGAACGCGGACGCTGGTGGGTGCTGCCCTTGGGATCTCGCTGCCACCTGGACAAGAAGATAACCCCAAACTAAGAATAACATACTGGACCAAAATCATACATCACATTACAATCGAAATCGCTAATCTTCTTATCACGTCTAGCTTTTCTAATTTCTAGCGATCGGTCACTGCGGACAGCAGACTTCAAAATTCATAACTTTCTTCTCAGGAGTCCAAATAGGACGATCTTGGACAATCTGAAAAGGTAATTGAAATGTCTAAATAAACTTAGTTGGGGAGACCTCTGATTCGGCCATCTACCAGACCTACCAATCTAATTAATCAGAGCAAACATTTCACGTCGGGTTTCTGGACAGCGACAAAGAAACTATCATAACTTTCTCTACGTTCGTCCAAATTCAGTGATCTTTAGTTTTCCTGAAAGCTAAGAGGATTAGCCTCATTTTTCGTTATGGTGAGACCCTCTGAAACCCTCTAAATACGCGCTTCTATCAGGTTAACTAACCTAGCAAATCTGCTTCTCTCCAGAAACACAGAAGTACTAATAAATTCATAACTTTGGCTACCGAAGTCCAAATGACTTGATTCTTGTCGGCAATGAAAGGTAACTACGATAGCTACAACTTCCTAGGAGACACCCAGACCCAAATCTGCCTCTAACTTAATCAAAACCGACAAACTTCCTGCTGCAGAATAGCGACGAACTGGAATCCGAAAATTAGACAACTAGAAAACGACCTAAAACAAAGAACCACGGGTTACCCTTGCCAAACGAAGAGAGCACACAGCGGGATGAAGACCACCACGAACTGGCTGCGGATCCCTTCTTCTCCCTCTTCTTCCCTTCTCTTCTTCCCCTCCTTTCTCTTCTTTTCTCCTTCTTCTTCCTCCTTGGCCGGCTGCAAGGGAGCTCCTACTCCACCTTGGACAGCAGCAATGGTGGTGATGGGGGAGATGGGGAGGGCGCAAGGGAGGGTGGAAGGGGAGGTGGAGAGGGGGGAGGTGGGGAGAGGGGAGAGGGGCGGCCGGTTGCAAGTGGGAGGGAAAGGGGAGGAGGAGGGGAGCTAGGGTTTTGGGGAGGAGCCCCTGGCGGCCACTTAGGTGGGCCTTGGCCCAGCCCAAGTTGCCGCCAAAAGCTATTTCCCCCTCTAAAATCTGCAGCACCGACAATCAAACCAATTAGTCCCTCCCGTCGTTCCGCTTGATTCTTCCCGTAAAATCGATCTCTCCAAATAAATTTATTCTTCCTCGATTCAAATCTTAACTCATTTTCGGATATTACATTCTACCCCTTAATGAGATTCGACCCGAATCTAAAATCCAAACCGCACGAGATAAAATCGAGATTGGAAACTTAGCAACCGTGGTACGCACTGAGATGAACAAATCCGGATAAAGCTCACGCATGCGACTCCGCCTCCCAAGTGGCCTCCTTTACGTCTGCGACCAAAGCACCTTAACGTATTTCAAAGTTTTGTTCCTCAACGCTTTTTCGATCTTTCCGCACTCGCACCGGTTTAGACTCAAATGTCGATCCCGGTCAATGGTTAGGGTTCTAATGAAACATGATGCTCGATCACGAAGGAACTTCCTCAACATAGACACATGAAAAAGCGTTATGCACTCCTCGCATAGCCTCTGGTAGGTCTAAGCGGTATGCCAACTTCCGATCCGAGCCAAGATCGTGAATGGCCCAACGTACTCGGGCAAAGCTTCCTTTGGTACCGAACCCGACAACACCTTTAGTGGGGACACTCTCAGAGCACCGATCTCCCACTTCAAATTTCAAGTCTCTTCTCCTCACATCCGCATAACTCTTCATGCGCTTTGAGTCGCTAATAGATTCTGCCTCACCAAGGCCACTCGCTCAACCGTCTTTTGCACCGGTCCGTCCCAAAGCGCATTCTCACCCACGGCTTCCCGAAAGAGGTGACTGCACTTACGCCCGTATAAAACCTCAAACGAGCGGCTTTTATGCTCGAATGATAGCTGTTATTGTACGCAAACTCTGCCAATGGCAATTGATCCTCCCAACTACCTTTCCAAGACAGGACACATGACCTCAACATGTCCTCCAGGGTTTGAATAGTGCGCTCTGACTGCCCATCTGTCTGAGGATGGAAAGCTGTACTCAGGCGGAGTTGTGTGCCCAAGGCACTCTGCAAACTCTCCCAAAACTTGGATACGAACTTGGCATCCCTGTCAGAAATGATGGTCCTTGGCACTCCATGCAATCTCACAATCTCCCGCAAATAGATAGGAGCCAAATCACTAGCTGAATTAGTCGTGCGGATGGGAATAAAATGTGCAGATTTGCTGAATCGATCCACTATAACCCAAACTGCATCCTTACCTCGCGGTGAACGAGGCAACGCAACAACAAAATCCATAGAAATATCATCCCATGGCCATTGGGGTACCTCCAAAGGCTGCAATAACCTGCAGACGTTTATGTTCACCTTCACCACGACAAACACCACAAGAGGCTACATAATTGGCAATATCCACTTTCATTCTTTTCCACCGTAAATTTCGCTTCAAATCACGGTACATCTTCGTCTCTCGGATGAACAAAGATACTGAGTGCGATGTGCCTCCTTTATGATGTCATCCTTAACTCCCGCTCGTGGCACACATAATCGTCCCTTGAATCGCAATGCTCCACACCCGCCCAAACTAAAATCTCCTTCCTTGCCCAAATTCGACGCCTCTCGACTCTTTGCAATAACGGTCACTCTGTGCTTCCCGCACACGCCTGGAATGGCCGATTCTAAAATCAATCGAATCTCGGCATGAGCCAACTCGCATAGCAATAAGATATCCCTATGCGGTCAAAATCCGCAACTAGACAATCCAATGTAGCGGTGTCGCCTTGCGACTAAGAGCATCACCACCACGTTGGCTTTGCCGGATGATATCGAATCGAGAGATCATAATCCTTGATCGCTCTAACCACCTTCTCGCCTTAGATTCGAGTCCCTCTGCGTAAAGATGTATTTCGTGCTTTGTGATCCGTAAAGACATCACAAGACTCACCATAGAGATAATGCCTCCAAAGCTTCAAGGCGAACACCACCGCACCAATTCTAAATCATGTGTTGGGTAGTTACGCTCATGTTTCTTCAAATGCCTAGACGCATAAGCGTAACCTTGCCATCTTGCATGAGCACACAACCCAACTCGAGAAGCATCGGAATAGATCAGAATCGCTTCCCGGCCAGAATAGTGAGAACAGTGCGGTCCTAGCTTTTCCTTCAAAATAAGAAAATCTGCGTTCACAATCCTCATCCCACCGAAACTTCACATCTTTCGTGTGAGCTCGGACAACGGCCGCAATTATGGAGAAATCCCGCACAAAACGCCGATAATAGCTCGCCATACCAAGGAAGCTTCTCACTTCTTTGGCGTTAGTCGGCTTTCCCATTCTACCACTGTGGAGATTTTACTTGGATCAACGATATTCCTTATCATTGATAACATGCCCCAAGAATCCCACCTCGGACATCCGAAACTCGCACTTTTAAGCTTGGCATAAAATCTATTTTCTCTTAACGTCTCCAACACCAACCTCGGATGACGCCATCCTCAACTTCAGTCTTTGAATAGATCAAGATATCATCAATAAAGACGATTTACAAAATCATCCAAATACTCATGCAACATCCTGTTCATAGTCTCCATGAAAGCGGCGAGGAGCATTCGTTAGTCCAAAAGACATAACTTTAAATTCAAAGTGCCCATACCTTGTAGAGAACGCGTTTTCGATATCCTCTTCTTGGACAGAATCGATTATAGCCCGATGAAGGTCTATCTTTGAAAATACATGTGCCCCTCTCAAGCGATCAAATAAATCTTCAATACGGGTAAAGGGTATTTATTCTTGATGGTCACCGTTGAGTGCATGTCGATACACATGCGCCAACTACCATCCTTCTTTTTGGTAAATAAGACCGGAGCTCCCACGGAGATATGCTAGGTCGAATAAGATCCTTCGCCTTAATTCATCCAATTGCTTCTTTAGTTCCTCCCGAAAGGACGTGCGACGGTAGGGGGTCATAGAAACCGGTGGCACCGCACTAAATCAGTTCGAACTCCACCGGGCGTGGTGGGGGCATCCTCGCAACTCTGCTGAAAACATCTAAGAATTCTCGAACCACCTAATTAATGCAGAGTCAAAGAGGAACTCGACTTTCCCACCGAGACAAAGAAACCCACTCTTCGCGCTCGTCTACCAGGATCTGAGACTAGCCAAGACGCAAAGAGAGTAAGAGGGCACTCCACAAATACTACCTCCCCGCCTGAAGGTGCACGCAAGGTTCTTGTCTTCCGAAAATCGAGATATAACCGCTCGATAGCTATGCAACCACCCATACCTGAATAACATCAAACGGCTCCATCTTCATGACCATTAGATTAGCAATAAATTCTTCCCCATCCAAGGAGATCACACAACCAGGACATACCGTGGAGCTAGAAAGGATTCCCCCAGGAGAGTTAACTAAAACTGACTGAGCTATAGACTGCAAACTCAACTTGGCCCTGCTAGCAAACTCTAACGATACAAAAGAGAAAGTAGCTCCAGAATCAAAAAGTACAAATGCCTCCACTGAGTCCACTAGGAGCGTACCTGTCACCACATCGGGACGACCCGCCGACTCTGCCGTCGGCATGGCATAAGAAACTGCTGCTGGGGCGGAAGGAGCCCCAACACCAGTATGGGGCGCGGCAGAGGAGGTCTTTGAAGGCGCCATGGCTGAAACGGTGCCGCAGGGACCGGTGGCCAAAAGTACCCTGGCGGTGGAATACCCCCAGGATAAGGAAGGTAAGGCTGCGGCTGAGCCCAGGACTGAGTAGGAGTGGCCGCTAACATCTGCACTGAACCCCGCTAACATCTAATTTCTAGCGATCGGTCACTGCGGACAGCAGACTTCAAAAATTCATAACTTTCTGCTCAGGAGTCCAAATAGGATGATCTTGGACAATCTGAAAAGGTAATTGAAATGTCTAAATAAACTTAGTTGGGGAGACCCTCTGATTCGGCCATCTACCAGACCTACCAATCTAATTAATCAGAGCAAACATTTCACGTCGGGTTTCTGGACAGCGACAAAGAAACTATCATAACTTTCTCTACGTTCGTCCAAATTCAGTGATCTTTAGTTTTCCTGAAAGCTAAGAGTATTAGCCTCATTTTTCGTTATGGTGAGACCCTCTGGAAACCCCTCTAAATACGCGCTTCTATCAGGTTAACTAACCCTAGCAAATCTGCTTCTCTCCAGAAACACAGAAGTACTAATAAATTCATAACTTTGGCTACCGAAGTCCAAATGACTTGATTCTTGTCGGCAATGAAAGGTAACTACGATAGCTACAACTTCCTAGGAGACACCCAGACCCAAATCTGCCTCTAACTTAATCAAAACCGACAAACTTCCCTGCTGCAGAATAGCGACGAACTGGAATCCGAAAATTAGACAACTAGAAAACGACCTAAAACAAAGAACCACGGGTTACCCTTGCCAAACGAAGAGAGCACACAGCGGGATGAAGACCACCACGAACTGGCCATGGATCCCTTCTTCTCCCTCTTCTTAGCTTCTCTTCTTCCCCTCCTTTCTCTTCTTTTCTCCTTCTTCTTCCTCCTTGGCGGCTGCAAGGAGCTCCTACTCCACCTTGGACAGCAGCAATGGTGGTGATGGGGAGATGGGGAGGGCAAGGGAGGGTGGAAGGGAGGTGGAGAGGTGGGGAGGTGGGGAGAGGGGAGAGGGGCGGCCGGTTGCAAGTGGGAGGGGAAAGGGGAGGGGAGGAGGGGAGCTAGGGTTTGGGGAGGAGCCCCCTGGCCGGCCACTTAGGTGGGCCTTGGCCCAGCCCAAGTTGCCGCAAAAAGCTATTTCCCCCTCTAAAACTGCAGCACTGACAATCAAACCAATTAGTCCCTCCCGTTGTTCCGTTTGATTCTTCCCCGTAAAATCGATCTCTCCCGAAATAAATTTATTCTTCCTCGATTCAAATCTTAACTCATTTTCGGGATATTACAAGGGGCAAATCCCATATCCGACCAGTCACATCCCTCCGTATGTTTCATAGCATACCCGAAAGCTACCTTTATAACTACTCAGTTACGAGTAGCGTTTAACAACCTTTAAGAGTGCTATTACACATGTAGGGAATCATGTTGATCTCAGGTCTAAGGATTATACATCATCATTGCTTGAGACCAACTAATGATAGATATAATCACAACAATCTCAATAGTGTCTCAATGTGGATCTATCCAACCCCATGTTCTCTAATATATGTTCACATCATTAATTCGATATCTCTATATCCATGACCGATGAAACATGATCATCAATCAATACATGCGTTGGTCATAGGGTCACTGATGTTCCGACCAGTGACATTCGACTAGGGATACAATTTAGAATGACATCATATAAGTTAAAGAGCTTCACCAACAAGTCGCATACTTGCTAATCTTTATAACCAATGATTCATTCAAGGAACAGAATAACATTTATTCAATAACTTATAAATATAGACGTGATACAATCATCTCTATGATTGCCTCTAGGACATATCACCAACACCTGTTGCACCAAATTTTCTATTCTTGTTCATCTTTCATCTCGCTTGAGACCAACCACTTCACCCGGCATCCCTCGTCATTGACTGTAGTTGACTTCAAGCTTCCCTGCATAACAATAGATCAAGAAATTGATTCCGTGTGTAAATTCTTATAACTTGACCCACGTTAGCGAAACATGCATCACACAACACATATGCACCAATTCCATGACTTTTGGCCAATTTAAAAATTCAAAGACAACTCACGGTGCCAAAACGCCATGGTGGTCAACCCGCCATCACCAAAGCGGTCGACCACCGATCATTGGTCGGTCGATAGCACTAGACGCCTCGACCACGCCCTAGTAACAAGGGATTAGTCGACTACGCCGGTCTAACCGCCATGGAGTCGCCAATCAGGCGCTTACTAAAATCATAAAACACCTCTACGGACTTTTCAACTAATCTCTATCTAGTTTCATATCCAGTTTCATCCTCAATGGCACTGATGCAAATACATCCTCAAACACTCTCACACAAGTGTTTGGTGTCCAATTAGCACACTCTTGCACCACTGGTCTAACTGTTCCGTGGCCGGTCGGACTGCCACACCTGAAACCATGTGGTCTCTACCCCAAACAACCCCATGTAATCAAAGGACTGTCTTACTAGCTCCTAGGCTACAACAGCAGGTGGTATGATGCTCCACGAACAAGAGAGGATTGCAAAAAAAATAAAAGGTTTGGGCTCCATCATCATCCGGAGTTCCTGGCAGTATGGACAATCTGGAAACGTGGGAATGATTGTGTGTTTAATGGGACGGCTCCAGACACGTCCAGGAGGTCTTCAATACGATCAAGAACGAGTGGAGGATGGCACGGGCAAGCACCTGCTGCGAGGTCTTCTAGGGTAGAGTACGTAGACCTGTGCCACTAGCAGAGTTGTTCTCTCGTACAAGGGCGCGTTAAGAAATGTAAACTCATAGAGCTTGCTGGTGTCAGCTAGGTTATAAGATAACTTTTCTACCTTCGACACGAGGATGCACAGTTCTCCTGAATATTCTCAAAAAAAAAAAAAAAATAGTTTATTATGGATTCGAACTTGAAAAGTACTTGATCCATCCAAAGAAAAGAAATATATCGGTGACCAAAGTTCGGCGCCAAATATATATCCTAATAAAATATCTATATTCCATTCTGTTACTTTCAACAACAGTATAAGGCCTGTACATATCCACGTCACTGCGATCCTGACTCCGGGTCTTTTTCTCTAGTAGAATTGGTGCCCGGACGTGCCCTTTCTACCGTCAGATTTCACTGACACTACTATAAAATAAGTTATAATAAACGTCTCATCACAGATAGAATCGTTTGTGTTAACTTATCATAAACGGTTTCATTTCCTTTGGAATCGTCTGTGATACGTAACTATTGTTAGAAATTGGCCCATATGAGGTTTTGTGATTTCTGGACAGGAAAATAAGGTATGTAGATTATTGAAATCCTTATATGGTCTAAAGCAAGCACCTAAACAATGGCACGAGAAATTTGATAAAACTTTAACATCTGCTGGCTTTGTTGTGAATGAAGCTGATAAATGTGTATACTATCGTTATGGTGGGGGTCAAGGAGTGATCTTGTGCCTATATGTAGATGACATACTTATATTTGGAACAAACAACTGCTTTGTAATTGACGAGGTCAAATCTTTTTATCTCGATGCTTTGATATGAAAGACTTAGGAGAGGCGGATGTTATTCGAATATTAAACTAATCAAGAACGAGGATGGGATCACTTTGAGTCAATCCCATTATCTTTGAGAAAATCTTAAGCCGCTTTGGCTATGAGAATTGTAAAATTTCTCCAACTCCCTATGATGCAAGCATTAAGCTTCAAAGAATCAAGGGTTAGGAAAAGATCAATTAAGATTTTCACAAATTATTGGATCACTTATGTATCTATCTGGTGCCACAAGACTGACATATCATTTGTCTTGTGAGCAAATTAAGTCGGTTTACTTCTAACCCGTGAGATGATCACTGGGAGGCACTTGAGAGAGTGTTGCGCTATTTGAGAGGCACAACCTCATACGGAATTCACTATCTTTGGGCATCCTACGTATTAGAAGGATATAGTGATTCAAATTGGATCTCGATGCGAGATGAGATCAAAGCTACAAGTGGTTATGTCTTTACACTAGCAGAGCTGCGCTTTCATGGAGGTCGTGTAAATGCAGACTATATTGACGAGGTCAACTATGGAAGCGTAACTTGTAGCACTAGACACGCCATCGTTGAGGCCGAATGGCTTAGAGAGCTTACATTGGACTTGCCACTAGTTGCGAAACCAATACCAAGAATCCTAATGTCTTCGTGATAATCAAACAATGTTGATTAAGGTTACAAGTACTAAGGATAACATGAAGTCCTCCGACATGTGAAGCGTAGGCTTAAATCATCGAAAAATTGAGGAACTCGAGTGATTCTCGTGAATTATATACGTCTCGAGAAAAATCGCGCACTTTTCACAAAGGGGCTAGCACGGAAGGCAATTTCCGTTCGCCTATGGACATGGGAATGAGGCCCATTGGAGTTACAACTCAACAAGAACCCATACCTTTTTGATCGGAGATCCCGTGACTTAGGCAATGGGAAAAACAAGTTCATGTTGTAACAAGAGTATATATTCTTTGAATCCATGTCCTAATAGACAAATTACTCTCGAATGTATGGAAGGATGGCATAAAGTCTTAATATATTCTGTTGTCCAAATGAGGAAAAGGTATTAGCTGCAGGATACCTAGAAAGAATATACCTACTTGAGCCCAAGCTGTGAGTCGCAGTTCACGAGAATAGGGCATTCTCTAGAAAGCTCATGAGCGAATAAGGGAGCATGACCAAATAACGCTCCGTTTAGGCGCGGTTCTTTGACAGCCTAGTATCAGTTGAGATTTCAAGTGAAATCTAATCACAAAAGCTGTGAATTCAAGGCATGGTCCATTCATCAGCTGTGAGAAGATGAATCTTGTCATTCTAGGTGCAAGTTCAACCCAGACGACTTACACTAAAAAGACTGTATATTAACATGATTTCAAAGACAATATCTTTGATATCCTTTTTGCTTCTTGCTTTGGAATTGGTGGGGGATTGTTAGAAATTGGCCCATATGAGTGAGGCCCATTTTCTATAATTCCAAAGCATTTATGGGTTAGTACCATATTGCTAAGGCAAGGTGGAAGTGACCAACATATAAGGTGGAGTCCTTGCCACTCCTTGAAACATGTAACACATGGATGGATGAGGATGGCATGAGGAGGGCTCTGGCTAAACACACACACGCACGCACGCGCGCGCGCGTTCGCGTATTTTCACGTGAAAAATCGCGTGACTTGTGACTTGCGACGCGCGCCAGCGCGTGTGACGTGGCACGCCATTTAGCGCACCAAGTCCACCTTATTTTTGCTGAACCATGCATCTCTCTCTCTCTGTTTGAATGAGATTCAAATGTTTAAATTTCAGGCTTTATTGAGTGATGATGACAGGCAGTTACCAGTGGGTAAATGACTGGTTAAGTGTGACAGTTACCAGTGGGTAAAAGGTCGTTAAGTGTGACGCTTACGCGGGTAAATGGTCGTTAAGTGTGTCGCTTACGGTGGGTAAATGATCGCTTAATCTGCGCTTACGATGCGCATCTATATATGTCCGAGACGCCCAAAGGCATAGTGAGTACAAGAATAGCCTCCATTTCTTCTTCCTTCTAATTGCGGCCAGATCGCGCTGCCTCGAACCTCGGCCGACTCTTCTTCTCGGCGTGCACCGTGAAGAAGGGAAGCGTATCTCCGAACCGCTTCGCCGTGGAGACTTGCACGGGGCGCAATAAGGTTTCGGCAGCGCATCTGCGCGACATCGCTTGCCGCCATCGCGACATCTACGCTTCGCGATCGCATCAACTCTGCGCTGCTTCTTGCTCTTCATCGGACCCATCCGTAAGTCTACCGTGTGATTGATAGACTTGTTTACATCCCGGTTTTCATATATTGTGAAGTACAATGAGTTGTCGCACAGCGCATCGCTTTATGCATCATTAGTCTTTTGCAATATTTGCCTTCTAATAAAATCTGGAATTAAAATATTGCCTCATTTTTAACATTCCGTAAACCTTATTGTAAACTTTGTTGCAACACAACTATGGTCGAGCTTCGATGCTATGAAACCCGAGAGGTTTTCCGTCGAATTTCAGTAGATGGCGCACTAGAGCCAAGTTCGCTCATGTCTTTGGGGCCGTGGTGGGTAATCCACCCACGAGATCCGCTCTGATTGACCAAGATATGCGATTCGATAATGCGAACAACATCGCTCTTGGCTCGCTTTCCGACCATTCTCGCGGATCGGCTCTATGATGTGTACATGGACTATAAGTCCGCCACGAGTTGTGGGATGCACTAGAGCACAAATATGCAGAGGCAGAGGCGGTCGTTGGCTCTATATGTGTGAGCAATTCTTCGACTTTACCATGGATGAGGCTAAGTCCATAGTTGGACAAGCTCATGATCTCCAAATATTGGTTGGTGAGATTGCGATCCGGCCGTGTGTTGCCTCCTAAGTTTGTGGTCGGGCATTGTCGCCAAACTTCCTGCTTTCTTGGCGGGATTTTGCCACTAGCTTGAAACACAAGAGGGAAGAGATTTCATTGAAGATCTCATTGCCGCCTCGATGTGGAAGAAAAGGCAAGAGCAAAAGATGCACCCAACACTTCTGGTCAGAACAATGCAAATTTTATAGAGAAAAAGACTGTTGCAAAGAAGTACAAATCCAACAAAACGAACAAGACAACTAGCTTTAAGAAGAAAACTGAGAAAAAGGATATGAAGAACATCACCTGCTTTGTGTGTGGGAAAAACGGTCATATGGCGAAAGACTGTCATTTCCGCAAAAGCAGAGATGGTGAACAACCAAAGAAGAAGGCCGTCAACGTGATCATAGGCGAGGCCTCGACTTCAGGAGGGTATAGTAATTCTCCTGTTGTTTTTTCAGCATGTCAATCCACTGATTGGTGGGTTGATACTGGTGCTAATGTTCACGTATGTTCTGATATTTCCTTGTTTTCTTCTTACCAGGCAGCAGGGGCTTCCTCCGTCCTAATGGGAAACGGATCGCATGCTTCTGTTCTTGGTGTTGGCACGGTAGAACTGAAGCTTACTTCAGGGAAGACTGTCCACTTGAAGAACGTGCAGCATGCTCCTACAATAAACAAGAACCTCGTTAGTGGTTCTGTTCTATGTAGGGACGGTTATAAGCTAGTCTTTGAGTCAAATAAAATTGTAATGTCTAAGTTCGGAATTTTGTTGGTAAAGGCTATGAGAGCGAGGCTTGTTCCGCTAAGTACTTTAGAGTCTTGTTATAATCAATGTTGCAACCGGTTTAAATAAATGTGAGGCAAATATTTGGCATTCTCGTTTCACATATTGGTTTTGATAGTATTGCTAGAATGTCCAGATTAGATTTAATTCCAAAATGTGAAATTGTCAAAGGATCAAAGTGCTACCATGTGTGCAAGCAAAGCAACCTCAAAACCCTTTAAGAGATTAGAGGACTAAAAGAACTTGGCACCATTAGATCTTGTTCATTCAGATTTGTGTGAAATGAATGGATTGTTGACAAAAGGAGGCAAAAGATATTTTTAACTTTTATTGATGATGCAACACGCCATCGCTATGTGTATTTGCTAAAAACTAAGGATGAAGCTTTATACTACTTTAAGACTTATAAGGCCGAGGTTGAGAACCAACTAGAGAAGAAAATAAAAGACTAAGGTCGATCGTGGAGGAGAGTACATCTCTCATGAATTTTCTCAATTCTGTTTCTAAGCATGGAATAGTCCATGAATTTACACCACCATATTCACCCCAATCAAATGGGGTAGCTGAGAGGAAAACCGCACACTAACGGACTTGGTTAATGCCATGTGAGAGAGTGCCGTATGCCTAAGACATGGTGGGGGGAAGCTATATTGACAGCAACTTTCGTCCTAAACAGAGTAATCACTAAAAAGAGTGATATTACTCCATATGAGGGATGGAAGGGGAGAAAACCCAATGTCAATTTTCTGCGAACTTGGGGGTGTTTGGCCAAGGTCAATATACCATTGCAGAAAAAGAGAAAGCTTGGACCTAAAACAATCGATTGTATTTTTCTAGGATATGCTCATAATAGCACGGCCTATAGATTTTTAGTAGTTAAATCAGAATTTCCTGAGATTATTGCTAACACAATAATGGAGTCTAGAGATGCTTCATTCTTTGAGGATTATTTTCCTATGAGAATAGCAGCAAGTACTTCACAAACCGAGAATGTTCAAATTGAAAATAATCAAACTTACGAACTTCCCACCATCTCTCAACCAATATGTGATATCCTCGAGGAGGATAACAATCTAGTCACGTAAGCTCTTCAGAGGAGCAAGAGACAAAGGGTTGAGAAACCTTTGTTGATGACTTTATTGTATACCTCGTGGATGATGTGCCAAAGACCCTTTCAGAGGCTTATGCATCTTCGATGCCGAGTATTGGAAAGAAGCGATCCGTAGCGAGATGGACTCTATCATGGCTAATGGGAGTTGGGAGATCACCGATCGTCCCATCGGTGCAAACCTCAGAGGATGTAAGTGGATCTTTAAAAGAAACTAAGACCGATGGTACTATTGAGAAGTACAAGGCAAGACTTGTGGCCAAGGGTTACACCTAAAGAGGGAGAAGATTTCTTTGATACCTATTCTCCTGTCGCAGACTAACCACCATCGAGTGCTCCTTGCGTTAGCATCTTCTTATGGTCTACATGTCCATCAAATGGATGTAAAGACAGCTTTTCTTAATGGAGAGTTGGAGGAAGAAATCTATATGGATCAACCTGATGGTTTTGTGATTTACAGACAGAAAATAAGGTATGTAGATTATTGAAATCCTTATATGGTCTAAAGCAAGCACCTAAACAATGGCACGAGAAATTTGATAAAACTTTAACATCTGTGCTTTGTTGTGAATGAAGTCGATAAATGTGTATACTATCGTTATGGTGGGGTCAAGGAGTGATCTTGTGCCTATATGTAGATGACATACTTATATTTGGAACAAACATCATTGTAATTGACGAGGTCAAATCTTTTTATCTCGATGCTTTGATATGAAAGACTTAGGAGAGGCGGATGTTATTCAATATTAAACTAATCAAGAACGAGGATGGGATCACTTTGAGTCAATCCCATTATGCCGAGAAAATCTTAAGCCGCTTTGGCTATGAGAATTGTAAAATTTCTCCAACTCCTATGATGCAAGCATTAAGCTTCAAAGAATCAAGGGTTAGGAAAAGATCAATTAAGATTTTCACAAATTATTGGATCACTTATGTATCTATCTGGTGCCACAAGACTGACATATCATTTGTCTTTGTGAGCAAATTAAGTCGGTTTACTTCTAACCCGTGAGATGATCATCGGGAGGCACTTGAGAGAGTGTTGCGCTATTTGAGAGGCACAACCTCATACGGAATTCACTATACCGGGCATCCTTCGTATTAGAAGGATATAGTGATTCAAATTGGATCTCGATGCGATGAGATCAAAGCTACAAGTGGTTATGTCTTTACACTAGCAGAGCTGCAGCTTTCATGGAGGTCGTGTAAATGCACTATATTGACGAGGTCAACTATGGAAGCGTAACTTGTAGCACTGACACGCATCATCGTTGAGGCCGAATGGCTTAGAGAGCTTCGTTGGACTTGCCACTAGTTGCGAAACCAATACCAGAATCCTAATGTACTCGTGATAATCAAACAATGTTGATTAAGGTTACAAGTACTAAGGATAACATGAAGTCCTCCGCATATGTGAAGCGAGGCTTAAATCACGTAAAATTGAGGAACTCCTGAGTGATTACTGTGAATTATATACGCATCGAGAAAAATCGCGCACCCTTTCACAAAGGGGCTAGCACGGAAGGCAATTTCCGTTGCCTATGGACATGGGAATGAGGCCCATTGGAGTTACAACTCAACAAGAACTCCATACCTTTTTGATCGGAGATCCCGTGACTTAGGCAATGGGAAAACAAGTTCATGTTGTAACAAGAGAGTATATATTCTTTGAATCCATGTCCTAATAGACAAATTACTCTCGAATGTATGGAAGGATGGCATAAAGTCTTAATATATTCTGTTGTCCAAATGAGGAAAAGGTATTAGCTCACAGGATACCTAGAAAGAATATACCTACTTGAGCCCAAGCTGTGAGGTCGCAGCTCACGAGAATAGGGCATTCTCTAGAAAGCTCATGAGCAGATAAGGAGCATGACCAAATAACGCCCGCTTAGGCGCGGTTCTTTGACACTTAGTATCGCTTGAGATTTCAAGTGAAATCTAATCACAAAAGCTGTGAATTCAAGGCATGGTCCATTCATCACCGTGAGAAGATGAATCTTGTCATTCTAGGTGCAAGTTCAACCTGCACGGACTTACACTAAAAGACTGTATATTAACAAGATTTGAAAGACAATATCTTTGATATCCTTTTTGCTTCTTGCTTTGGAATTGGTGGGGGATTGTTAGAAATTGGCCCATATGAGTGAGGCCCATTTTCTATAATTCCAAAGCATTTATGGGTTAGTACCATATTGCTAAGGCAAGGTGGAAGTGACCAACATATAAGGTGGAGTCCTTGCCACTCCTTGAAACATGTAACACATGGATGGATGAGGATGGCATGAGAAGGGCTCGCTAAACACACACACGCACGCACGCCTGCTGTGTCGTTCAGATTTTCACGTGAAAATCGCGTGACTTGTGACTTGCGACGCGCGACCGTGCCGTGACGTGGCACGCCATTTGGCAGACCAAGTCCACCTTATTTTTGCTGAACCATGCATCTCTCTCTCTCTGTTTGAATGAGATTCAAATGTTTAAATTTCGAGCTTTATTGAGTGATGATGACAGCGTGAGTTACCAGTGGGTAAATGATCGTTAAGTGTGACGCTTACCGATGGGTAAAAGGTGGTTAAGTGTGACGATTACGGTGGGTAAATGGTCGTTATGTGTCGCTTACGATGGGTAAATGATCGCTTAACTGCCGCTTACGACCGCATCTATATATGTCCGAGACGCCCAAAGGCATAGTGAGTACAAGAATAGCCTCCATTTCTTCTTCCTTCTAATCGTGCTTGCAGATCGCGCGCTTGAACCTCGCCGACTCTTCTTCTCGCGTGCACCGTGAAGAAGGGAAGCGTATCTCGAACCGTTGTTGCCGTGGAGACTTGCACGGGCGGCAATAAGGTTTACGGCAGCGCATCTGCGCGACCGCTTGTCGCATCGCGACATCTACGCTTCGCATCGCATCAACTCTGCGGCGCTTCTTGCTCTTCATCGCACCCATCCGTAAGTCTACCGTGTGATTGATAGACTTGTTTACATCCTGGTTTTCATATATTGTGAAGTACAATGAGTTGTCTCGCGAGCGATCGCTTTATGCATCATTAGTCTTTTGCAATATTTGCCTTCTAATAAAATCTGGAATTAAAATATTGCCCTCATTTTTAACAACTATCACAGACGATTCGTGAAAAGAACCGTCTGTGATGACGGTTCTTAATAAGAACCGTCTGTGATAATCGCGGATATCACAGACGGTTCTATTTACGAATCGTCTCTGATACTTGGTGGGAAAATGAAAATTTGGACTTAATAGGTGGGCTGCCGAAACTCGCTTTATATTAACCTCACCCCGGCCTTGTCTGCCATCTCTCCTCACACCTCACACCTCTATCTCCTCCTCTACCATCTGTAACATCCTGAGTTTAGACTTGTGTTTCAAATGTAAGAAAATGAGTAGAAATTAAAAAAATTTCTTACATCTTGTATCTCCTAGTTGTTCTAAACAATTCTTGTAAAAGGAATTATGGAAATACAAGTCACAGGTCATTTTGACCAAAATCAAGTCCTTCAGAAACAATCTTGTCAAACCTTTTGATCATCTCCTGGAAATATTTTTCCCAAGTTCTAGGGATGGTATGTGACCCCTCTGAAAAATTTCATAATTTTCAGTAGTTGTTTGAATACTTTTGGAGGTCAATCAAACTGCTTGACTTTCACTCAAAACCCTATTCCAGGACCTTACAGAATTTTTGGAGAAAAATGCACTGCATATAAACCTCTGAAAATTTTACACAAGGTTAGTGTCAGAGTTAGCAAGCTCCTGTAAAAAGTTCAGAATTTTTGGAGTTAGTTTGCTACCTTTAAAAATCCTCCAAAGTTTCAGTTCAAATTAAAACTATAAGTCAAAGTACTGTTGTGCTCGAGTCAGACCAGCCCAACCAAGTTGACTAGGTTGAGCCCAACCTCTTAAGCGCACCTGGGCTCGCTCAGTTGGCGCGTGTGATGCGAGCCGTTAGATCGCGATCGCACGGTCCACGTTCATGAGAACGTTCGGACCTCACGAATGTGCAAGCCCTTGTGGACCGTTGATTCTCCTCTCACCGCCCGATTAATTGGGCCGTTCGGGTTGCCCGAATGGCTCAACCAATCTCAGCCATTCATTCTTGATCGGGCCGTCAACGTTCGTCGGAGACGTTCGGACCTCCCGATTGCACTCCTCGCTCTGAGCCGTTGGATTAAAATCCAACGCTCACGATCTCCTCTTTGGTTTTAAACCTCAGAAGCGTTGAGCAATCTCAGTCGTCCGATCCAAATCCAACCACCCTCTATCGCCCTAGCTTTTTCTCTAGTCATGTTCTTCCTCGCGCCGTGCGCAGCACAGGAAGAGGCATGGCCCGATCACATCTTGCTCCCTCATCAACCCTCCTTGGTCGGGGCAATGAATGTGTGCGGCTTGCTTTCGGCCGTAGCCATGCCCTACTCTTGCACCCTCATCATTTCTCTTTTGGTCCACGGTTGTGCCGTGAGCCAAGTTCACCCGTGGAGCTCGTTCTTGCCCAAACCCTAATTCTCTAGCTATTTAAGGTCCCCAAAACCCCTCCTGGTACTCCTTTACACCACCCCTAGCTCCTTCTTTACTTGTGGAGCTCAAAACACCAAAAATACCAAAAGTGGCATTGTTGACCCATGGAGCTCAATTGTGGATCTTGGTGCTCCAGTGGTTCATCTTCAATTCTTCTTGTACCCTTTTTACTCCTTGATACCCTAATCATTTCCCCTCACTCAATTTTGGGTTTCATTCACAGGATTTGTCAAATTTGGGGTTTGTTCAATTTCGGCCGAATTCACCCCTTTTCTTCCTCAGCTCCGGTGAGTGCTTTATTTCTGAATTATTTTCTCATGAAGCTTCTATGAGATATAATGAAGCTATTTTGATGACCCGGACTCACTATTTTTGCTCAGACCGTCGTTTTCACTTCATCTTCTTCACCTCCGGTGGGCTTCTCTACTGTCCAAGCTCCTCCGGCCATCTTTGAAGCTCATCTTACTTAAGGTAGCTTCTAATTAGTCCTTAGATGTTGTGGCACCCGCTTTGGACCGCCATGAGCTTTTGAGTCGTTGCTGCCTTAGTGTCACCGTGCCCTTTTTCCGGCTAGCCGGCGTTCTAGGCCATCGCCGCCGGCGAGGTTATCACCATCGGGGCCGCAAGGTTATTGCGAACTCATTTTAGCCTTCGTCGCGCGCCATGGCGGGCCGCCAATGATGAGCCCATCCTTGCCGTCGGGTTTTGCCGGATGAAATTGTCACTGGGAGTTGTCGTTAAGACATCATTAATTGTTAATCATTGGAGATTATCATTAATCCCTGCCTTAACCATAAATGCATGTCTTAAAATGACCCTTTGGGTCACTGTCAAACCCGGGATTAACATCCCAGATCTTCTGTGCATAACTGAACTGTCCCACGATCAGTGGCTAGCTCACATAGTAAACAAATGTGATAACACAACCATAAACGTTAAAATTTATTAATAACAACAGAGCTGATTACAAGATAGCCTTACAGGGCAATATTAAATAAACACAGCAGAAGGCGATGAAGAAGTAGTGGAGTCCAGCAATCTGCCACAGGCAATCGACTGGGATAGCGGCCTAGTCGTCGCGTTCCACACCTGAAGTGAAATCCTTTTCCTCTGAAATTTTGTTTACATAAAGTAAGTATGAGCACAACTTCCGTGCTCGCAAGTTACACCCGTCAAGTAACAGAATGACATGCATATATGGGTGTAACAAAGGATGGCTTATTGGTTTATTTGCGTAAAGCAGTATTTTCTTTAAATACTTGTACTAAGTTCCAAAGCAGATATTTTATACTACAAATCATTTTACAAATTCTCAGTGTTATAGTCAGATAACATTCACACATGAATGGTGAAGGGTACCCTCCTATCACATGGCTTTGTCCCCAATTCCATTTGGATAAACAAGTTTGAAAGAAGTCTTTTTCAAACAAAACCAAAGTCTAACTTTGAACAGTTCTGCTAGCATGTCCATGACCGTGGACATGGCTATTCGAATAGTTTTACACTCTGCAGAAGTTGTACAGTTTTACCCACAAGACACGATTTCTCTAGTTTGTTTGGCATCCGTCGATACCACCGCTCACTACCTTTGGTAAGCGGTCTAGAGCACGTGATAAGGCCTTTACAAAGCGATATTCCACCGCAGTCCACCCTTACTAAGGTTTCGCTTCCATTGGCTACAACCTTTCAGAAGCCTCCTCTTGTGCCAGGTGGGGGAACATAGTCATGAAAGACAACCCACCGAAATAGTTGGATGGACCGCAATGGAACTTTGCAAATTAGTCAGCCAGGTCCTACTCCCCATACTGAGGACATGCGGTGGTACGGTATGGCTTAGCATCATGCACTCGAAGACCGGTCCTTAACTGACTTGGGCAACTTTCCAACAAAACCCATGGGCCTCAACCATACTCGATTGAGCCCGTGCATGAACATGCACCCACCAAACATCCATTATGCCCAAGTACAAACCCATTTTCACTTTATTTTCCAAGTAAAAGCATTTTATAACCATCTATGGTAAAACAATACCATAGACTCAATTTAAATCACATTTGAAAGATTTGGCTAAAAACTTCCCAAATACAAGATTTGATCTAAGCATTGACTAAGCATTTAATTATTTCTAATATTATTTTATCTAATGGTGACAAGGAAATGATAATCAATATTCAAATTGGATGTACACAAGGAATTGGAATAACTATGTATTTAAACAGGGGATTAAAATAACTGGATAAAAATTATGCATGCAATAGTAATTTAAAAACAGAATTAAATAAATTTAAAATAATAGGATCGATATGATCAAGGGTATAACTTGCCTTGCTTGAGGTGATGTTGTTTTCCTTAACAGATCAACTAGTACTGAGGTGATGTTGTTTTTCTTAACAGGTCACCTAGTACTCACAAGTACTTTCTTCAGGTAGTCCAAGTGTACAATCACGATGATCATACAGTCAAAATCAATCTTCTTAGGTGCTCTTCAATCGGCGTCGAAATCTGACTCTCCGAAGTCGTCGAAGTCTATACGCGAAATAAGTCAAATTCAAACAAAATACAAATAACAATTCAAATGAACTCCAAATTAAATAATCGGCTAGATCTTGAATTTAGACAAATTTAGAAATTTGAATGGACTCAATCGGAGTTCGGATGCAAAAGATATGGGCTCTCGAAGATTGCAGATACATAAAATGATAGAATTGGGGTTTTTCTGAATTTTTTGAATTATTTTTCTAAAGAAAAATGGCTTTATCGCGCAAGGCTGACGTCAGCGGCTGAATTAAGGATTTTCGGCCGAAAATATTTTTGTAAAGAAAAAAATTTGTGCCTCTGACATGTGGGCCCACGGTCAATGGACCAGGCCCACGACTTGGTCAAAGTCCACCGTGGACTCGGCCTACGAAACAGTGCGGGGTGTGAGTGTGTGCTGTGCACGAGGTGACGTGGCACCACATCGGCGTTGACTCAGCGGCACGTGCGCATGTGGCGCTAACGTGGAGATGACGTGGCTGAGCCACGTAGGACCGGCGATGGTGGCGCTCGGGTTTGTCCGACAACGGCGCTATAGAGCTCGCCGGCGGCAGCGGATGGGCGCACTGGTTAGAGGAGGTTATTACGGACCTGGGGATACCTGTTTTGGCTCGGTAGGTCGACGATGGTGACCGGAATCGGCGCCGGAGCGGGGAGTGATGACCGGTTTTGTCGGAGATGGAGACCAGAGGCGTTCCGGGGCGAAGGAGTGCGCGAGGTAGCTCCGGTGACAGGGAGGGCGGTGGTGCGGTCTACAGAGGCAGGGCAGTGCTGGCGGCGGAGGACTTCGAGGTTTTAACCGGCGACGGAAAAACCCTAGAATCAAAATTGCGACGGTGCTAGAGCGAGGGGGGAGGAGTGGATGGCGGCGCTGGGTTGCTTGGAGAGGTACGCACCCGGTGCTCCCTTTATAGGGGTCGGGGAAGGCCGGAGATGAGAGATCGAGTGCGGGAGGTCGCGGCGGTGATTGCGGGGAAACAGCCGGGAGGAGAGGCGGCGTGATGTGCGGGTTTAAACGCACGCGACCGTGCGGGGAAAGGACGCGTAAATGGCGGCGGTGATGGAGCTCTACGCGACGCTAATGGCGGCCGTGTGCGGGAGCTGGAGGAAGAAGATGCGGGGGAGAAGAAGCAGTGCGGACCGTCCGATTCGCATCCAACGGTGCGGAGGAGGTGATGTGGCGTGGGGGCACGCTAGCCATTGGATTTAAATCCAACGGTCAAAACTGGTCGAGACATTCGGTCGTCCGAAGAGTGCCATCAATATCGATCGTTGATCTTCGATCTAACGGCTGACACGGATTGAAGTCCAATGGCGTGGGTTTTCTTGGCCGTCCGATTCAAATCGGACGTTGGGGGAGAGGGAGAGAGAGGTGGAGCGGCTAGGCCAAACAGGCCGAAGCGCGGAGAAATAGGAAAGGGCCGGACCAAGGTTTCGGCCCAAAAGCGATTTGGGATTTTCAAATTCATTTTTCAATTAAAATAAATCTAGTAATTCATTTAGGCTTTATAAAATAGCAATTTAAATCCAAACAATTCTGAGAAAATTCACAGAAATTCCCTGAGGCATTTTGGACTTAATAAAAATAGTTCCAACTTATTATTGGCTATTAATTTTGTAAATAAATTATTTTGGCTTTGAAATATTTAGGAAAAAGCTTTTAAAATTTCTGGAAAATTCTAGAAATTAATTCATATTTTATTTTTCAGATCAAACCAATTGAAACTTCAAGAACTTCAAATGAATTTTAAATTTTTGATTTTTTAAAAAACTTCAGAAATTCAAATAAGGCAATCAAACTCTTTCAAATTTTAGAAATTCCAATAAAACAATAACTTTTATTTATTTTATTTTGGTAACAACACTTTGGGATGTTACAGTCACTGCCATGTGGGCCGTAGGCTTAAAACCACAGTAACAGGGTCATTAAGACAAAGGTTGGGTCTAATTAATTGCTAATCATAGGCAGCAATTATTGTGTCCTAAATCATCCTAATGTGTCACTGTCAGGTGGGCCCTCAACCACTTAAATCCTCTCTGTGCAAAATCTTTAGGACACAATTAATGCTAGTCATCACTAATCATTGGTTATAGCATTTATTAGCTGTCCTAAAACGCTTGGTGTATCACTTACATGTGGGCCCTGTGCCATTTAACCCTCTCGGACGCGTGCGAAACGTTCTTTGATTGTGGACCGTCGATCTCAAGGTCAACGGTCTAGATCTATCTGAAATTTTGAACTCCAGAGGTCCCAATCCTCGTGGACCATCAGATCTAGATCAACGGTCTAGATCTGAGTGGCCGTTCGGACCACCCATCTCGCGGTCTGTGGTTGAGATCGATGTGCCGTTCGGACCACCCAAGCTCCCAATCGCGCGGGTCGTCCATCTCGCGATGAGCGGCTGGTATTGAGTGAGCTGTTCGGGTCACCCGAAGTGCACAGCGCCCTGAGCCCTCCATCTTGAGATCTACGGCCGTGGTTGATCATCGCGTTCGCGTCGTCCGAACGGCCCAATCCACGTGGACCGTTGGATTTAGATCCAACGGTGAGCTTCTTTAGGGTTGCGCACGTGCGCTATTTCTCCAACGCGTGGGTCATTGGATTCCGAATCAAAGGCCCACGTTCGTCCACGTCGATTTATTTCTGATAAGTTTGATTATATTTCGGTAAGCCTTTATTTATCAACTGAAAATTATATTAAACTTTGAAAAACCCATAGCTAATTCATTTTAAATCCTTTTTAGATGATTCCAGTTGGGATAAATTCATGTTTAACTAAAGTTTAATATAAAAATGCATTTAGACATTGTTTTGTGCCAGAAAATTTTGTTAATAATATTAACTTGATTTCAGCCATTTTAGAATATACCAAAAAATATTTTAAAACTTGTAAAATGCATATCTTTTTCTGTATAACTCTAAAATGTGAAAACTCAATCTTGTTAATTTCCTCTGGTAGCATACTTTAATATGAAATAGGTTTTGATCATAGTTTTAATTCTGAAAAATGATATGTGCTAGTTTTACAACTTGGAAAAAATCATAAGTAAATCATTTTAACTCCAAATTGAGTAAACTCAACTTTGCTGACCTTAGGATATCATAACCTACCTCCCATAAAAATTTCAGACTTTAGATCATTCCAGAAATTTATGCCATGAACAGTACCAGTAATTAATTTAGTTGAATTAATAGGCTGAGGGAAATTGTTTTAGCTATAACTTTTTCATACTTAGTCCAAATGATTTGATTCTTGTTTCTAAATTCATTTAAAATCATACCCTTGCTGCTGTGTAAAATTAATAAGATTTGGATAAATTTTTCTTTTGAATTTCTTTTGGTGTTCTTCGTTCTTATTGGTTTTATCACATTTCTGCATTAGGTTCCGAAGAAATTATTGATTTCGTGAGTAATCCTCTGCAGCAAGAAAGTGGTCTCCATCAAGGCAAGCAGTGTAACATCATTTGATCATATTGCTCCTATTACTTTTAAAGTATAATATCTTGTTTGCAAAACCTAAGTATGCATGCTTCTTTGTGTCAAGATTTATTTTGTCGGTTAGGGGTAGTTAATCCTATTGCATTGTTGCCCTGAAATTATTCACCCCTACCACTGCCATAGGTTATTATCCTCACTGGTGAATTAGAGCCCGGTTGATGATATATGGTCTTTTATGGTCTTTACGATACAATGCTTAGCAATGCTTAGATTACCGGTAGAATTGGACGGTTATCGACTTAGTTGATGACCTTGATCACAAAATTATTATTACTTATGCTCAATATCTTGTGCCTTGGTTATTTGTGAAAACTAAAATAAAAACAAAATTATTTGGACTTGGGCACAATGGTAAGATGGTGTGCTTTTGGGTGCGACTGGAATGGTGCCTGAGTTACTTGCGCCACCGTACTGAGCATTTTGCGTGCTAACCACACTAGAGAGAAATGGGACCTCTCTTGACTTAGTACTTTGGCGTGTGTTAGCTTCGAGTCGCAGGAGGGCGTGTGTGTGTTGTGTTGTGGTAAAATGAGGTGGTTTATGTGTGGGAGCATTGTCGTTGTCCGGAAGCTTTACCCCTATAGGGTAGTTGACTTTCGGCTTTACAATGTAAGCGTATGGGCTTCGGTCCATACGAGCGGCTCGTAGTTGGTACACAATATTGGAAACATCTCATAGGACTTAGCCATGCCGGCATACCCTCGGAAGTGTGCTTAATAGCTTGGTAAAAAGGCGGTCTGAAGTAGGGGTACATTGGTACACCTCTGCAAGGTTAAAACTATTCGAATAGCCTTGTCCTAGGTTATGGACACGCTCGGATACGCCCCGTAAGAACTAGACTACAACCTTTTAAAAATTAAAACTTCATGTGGGTGGTACGAGCGGGTAACTCGTGCTATTGTTGTGATGGCCATTGGGTTGGTCATCTCTAGGATGTCTTTATGTCTATCACTTATTGTATCGCTATTATTCATGCAAATAAAAATTCAGATTGTCAAAATTGCCTTCAAACTATTAGTTATTGCAAATAAAACTTGCTTTATGTGAGACCCCGGTTTATTTAGCTTGTAATACTCAGCCTTCCATTGGCTCTAGCATCACAAACGAAATACACCGTGTCTCGATGGACATATGCTTCCTAGAAATTGCAGCACACATACATCATACAAAATCATGTATCAATTCCATACAAGATAATGTAACAAGTCTAGCAAAAGACATACATAATAATAAGTTATTACAGAACAGCCGACCGGCCAAATGACAAAAGTATTACGAAACAGCGGAAGCAAAAGTTGCCATAAGATGGCTTAAACCAAAAGACGACCGGTTAGCCACACAACACCACAGGGCAACCAACCGGGCCGCCAAGCTAATCGCCCCACACACTGCCACAGCACAACTCACAAAAGTGAGGCCCTTCGGGCTCACCTTCTTCCTCTGCACACAATAAGCAATGCAGGTGAGTACAATAATGTACTCGCAAGACTTACGAGTAACAAGCCTATACATAGCTACATGAAAGTTGTATCAAAGGAAGGTTGGTTATATGGTTATTTGGACGCATAAAGCAATTTTCATTTGCAATAATGTAATAGATTGAAAGCACTTTAACAAATCAGCTTTTAAGCATTGAAATAACAGCGAGTAACAATAATTATCAAGTAACCATCTAGAAGTGACTAACCCAATAGCCACCCCACATAGCATGAATCCCTGATTCATACCACCCATCAAGTTTTAATTAAAAATGTTGTAGTCTAACTCTTGAAAGACCTCCCCAAGCACGTCCATAACCTAGGACGAGGCTATTCGAATAGTTTTAAAACCCCGCAGGGGTGTACCAATGTACCTACACTTCAGACCGCCTTTAAGCCATAAGATTAGCACACTTCCAAAGGTATGCCGGCACGGCTAAGTCCTACGAGACATTTCCAATATTGTGAATCAACTACGAGTCGCTCGTATGGATAGAAACCCATACGCTTACATTGTAAAGCCGAAAGACAACTACCCTCTGGTAAAGCTTTTGACAACTACAATGCTCCCACACACAACCACCTCATTTTACCACAACGCTACACACACACGCCCTCCTGCGACTCGTAGCCAACACACGCCAAAGTACTAAGTCAAGAGAGGTCCCATACCCTCTAGTGTGATTAGCACGCAAGAATGCTTTGTTTAGTGTAACAAGATGTTCGGTCCTTGTTGACTTGGGCACCATTCCAATCACACCCAAAAGATCACACCATCTTACCATTGTGCCCAAGTGCAAATTGTTTTTATTTTCAGTTTTAGTTTTGCAATTTAGACTTAGCACAAGGCTGAAATATATTGACCCTAATAAGTTTGTGTGATCAAGGTTATCGACAAGTCGATAACCGCCCATTTCTACCGATAGCTAAGCATGTCTAAGCACAAACTCGTAAACTACTAAGTGATTCATCCAACGAACCCAACATCACAGCAAGATAAACCTAGGCTCAGTAGTAGAGGATTAACATTCGCCTACTGATAATGCATCTACTAGGTTAACTATCGACAATAGTTAAAACAACATAGCAATGCATACATAGAATTTGCAAACAATATATTAGAATTTGAAAATAGTAGGAACAACATGATCAAATGATGCTACATCTGCTTGCCTTGCTGGAGTGCAGGATCTGATGGCTGTGGCTCAGATTCAATATCAAGATTATCTTCGGAACCTAACGAAAAAGGCGATAAAACCAATAAGAACGAAGAACACTAAATAAACTCCAACAGCAAAAGACATTCAAATCTAATGAAATTTATACAACAGCTAGGGTATGATTTTAGACAATTTTAGGAACAAAAATCATGCAATTTGGATTTAGTATGCAAAAGTTATAGCTGAAATACACTCTCTCAGCCTATTAATTCAACTAATTCAATTACTGGTACTGTTCATGGCGAAAATTTCTAGAATGATCCAAGGTCTGAAATTTTTATAGCAGGAAGATTATGACATCCTAATGACAGCAAAGTTGAGTTTACTAAATTTGGAGTTATAATGATTTACTTATGATTTTTCTAAGTTGTAAATCTAATGCAAGTCATTTTACAGAAATAAATCCATGTTCAAAACCTATTCCATGTTAAAGCATAATAACAGAGGAATTTAACAAAATTGATTTTGCACAAATTGGAAGCATACAGAAAAAGATATGCATTTTACAAGTTTTAATTCTATTCTTGAAATTTTCTAAATGGCAGAAATCAAGTTATTTTAGTTACACAATTTTCTGCTACTGAAATATGCCTAAATGCATTTTTATATTAACTTAAGGGGCATATGAATTTATCACAGTTGGAGACACCTAAAAAGGAGTTAACAAGAATTAGTTATGAGTTTTTAAAGTTTAAATACAATTTTTAGTCGACAATTAAAGACTTACAGAAATAAAATCAAACTCAACGGAAATAAAATGACGTGGGCGCTCGTGGGCCTATGATCTAAAATCCTACGGCCCACGCGCACTGGGAACAACGCACGTGCGCGATCCCCAAAAGGAGCCCACCTATGGATCAAGATCCAACGGCCAATGAGAAGGAAATTTTCGGACAGTGCGGTTGCCTCGGCCATCCACAGCCGCAGATCTACAGATGGACGGCACGGAGCGCATCTCCCTTCGGAGAGTCCGATTGCACTCACGATCTCAGCCACAGATCGTGAGATGAACGATCCAGAATCAAAAGGGAACCGGACGGTCCGAATGCACTCCAGAACTGGACCGTTGATCACGAGATCGACGGTCCACAATCAACAAAGTGCTACGCACGGGGCCTAAGTGCGCGGGGAGGATTTTAATGAGTGGGCCCACATGCCAGAGAGACATGAGGCAAAAATCGGACATATTAATGTTAAGACAGTGATTAATGACAATCATAAGCATTAATGGTGTTCCGACGGTGTTGATTTAAGCCGACGGGGTTTTTAAAGGGACTGGGCCCACTGGTCAGTGGCACAATGGGCCCGATTAAGACATAATTAATACTTCCCAATGATTGAAAATGATCAGGCATTAATTATGTCCTAATGGTCGATTTAAAACGGTGGTTACGACCGACAGCACCCGAGTGGATCCCACGGCTCATCGCCGGCGACTCCGGCCGCGGCAGCGTCTACCAAGTACCAAAACGGACTCGCAATAGCGTTGCGGACCTAGTGGTGGTGACCTCGCCGGCGGTGGTGGCCCAGAACTCCGCCGAGCCGGAAAACAAAGATGGAGGCTTTTACTGCTAAACGTGAAAATAGCAAAATGCTCCGCTGCAGTCCAAAGAAGCGAGTGCCAAGGCCTCTAAGGACTAATAAGAAGCTACCTTAACTGAGAGGAGCTTCAACGATGACCGGAGAAGCTTATCCATGGAGGAAGCTCGCCAGAGTTGGAGAAGAAAGGTTGAAAACGATATCCTGAGCAAAATGAGTGATACCAGAACATCATTATAGCTTCATTATAGCCCATAGAAGCTATATGAGCAAATAATTATGAAATGGAGCACTCACCTGAGCTGAGGAAGAAGAGGGGATGGTTTCGGCCGAATTTGAACAAACCCCAAATTTGTCAAATCCTGTGAATGAAACCCAAAATTGAGGAGAAATGATTAGGATAATAAGGAGTAGAAAAGAGTACAAGAATATTTGAAGAAGAACCACTGGAGATTCATGTTCCTCAATGGAGCTCCACGGGTCAACAATGGTGATTTGGTGTTTCTGGTGTGTTAATCTCCTAAAATGAATAAGGAGCTTAGGATGGTGTAAAGGAACACCAGGAAGGAGTTTTGGGACCTTATATAGCAAAGGATTAGGGTTTGGCAAGAAGGAGCCTCTCGGGTGAGCTAAGTCCAGGACACAACCATGGACCGAAAAGAAGAAGTGACGAGGATGTAGGAGTAGGTTGAGATCGTGGCCAAAAGTGCCCTGCAAGCACTTAATGCCGATGAGGAGTGGCTGCTGGGGAGCACGATTTGACAAGGCCATGCTCTCTCTCTGTTCATGCACGGCTGGAGGTTGAAGATGACCAGAGAAAAGGCTCGGGCGATTTTGAGCCCTAGGATTTTAATCGGGCGGCTGATAACGCGCCACGCCACAGAGGTTCTAAACAAAAGAAAAGATCGGGAGCCCTTAGATTAGAAACGAACGGCTCAGATTGAACAAAACAATCGGAGGTTTAATACAACAGAGGAGATCGTGAGCCCTTGGATCAAAAATGGACGACCACGATTAAATAAGTCCTCCGGAAGGTCCGAATGTTCTCAGACGATCAGGGCGGTTGGATCGAGATCCAACGGTTGAGATTTGAAAGCGCGCTAAAAAGAAAGCCCAGTGCAGTTAGTTAACTGGACCGAGACAAGTGGCTCGAGCCCGAGTCTGACCCGCACCCAACGCACAGTGAAATTAGGTTTTGAGTTTTAAACTGAGTTGGTACTTTGAGGATTTATTTGAGATAGCAAAACAACTCCAAAATTTCTGAAATTTTTACTGGAGCTTGCTCACTCAGATATTAACCTTGTATAAAATTTTCAGAGGTTTTTATGCTGTGCATTATTTTCCAAAAATTCTGCAAGGCTATAGTTTAAGGTTTGACTGAAGGGCAAACAGGTTTGACTACCCTCTAAAAATATTCAACCAATTACTAAAAATTGTAAAATTTTTCAGAGGGGTCACATACTATCCCAGGAACTTAGGAAAAATATTTCCAAAGGATGATCACAAGATTTGAGATGAATGTTTTTGGAGAGGCAAGGTTTTGGATCAAAAAGACTTGTGACTTTGTATTTCCATAACTTCTTACAACAATTGTTCGAGCATACAGGAAATACATGATGTAAGAAAAAGTTTTAATTTCTACTCATTTTCTTACATTTGAAACACAAGTCCAAAATTGGGATGTTACACTTTATGCTGAAAATTAACCTTGAGCCATCTCCTTTGATTAAAGCCTGCATGTAGTAATAACTAGGTTTGTTACCCGTAAGTCTTGCGCGTACATTTTTGTACTCATTTTCTTTGCTTAATTGTTGCAGAGGAAGAAGGTTGATCCCCAAAGGATTGACTTTGGTGAGTTTCGCTTCGGTATGGACAACTAGCTTGCGGCCCGGTCTGTTGCCTTGTGGGTTATGGCTAACCGGTCGTATTTTGGTTAAAGCCATCTTATGGCACCTTCTGCTTCCGCTGTTATTTGATGCTTAATGTATTTTGGCCAGTCGGCTCTTTTGTAATAACTTTATATTATGTATGTCTTTTGCTAAAATTGTTATATTGTGACGTTTGGGATTGATGCATGATTTTGTAACAGGTGTGTATATTGCATTTCTGGGAAGTATACATATCTTGAGACTTGGTTTATTTGATTTGTGGTGCTAGGGTCAATGGAAGGCTAAGCAGTACAAGCCGAATAAATCGGGGTCTCACACCATCTCTCCTCTAACCGAGTGCCACCGTCTCGCCCTGACCTTGCGCTCTGGCCGCCCCGAGCTCATCGCCCGCGGCCTCCTCCACCTCGCCTCGTCGTCGCCGGCCTCCCATGACCTCGTCGCCCCCGGCCTCCTCCACTTTGTCTCCCTGGCCTCCCACGGCCTCACTCTCTCTACTCCCCCTTTGCTCTGTGATGTCCCTCTTTGCTCTGTGATGTGGATTACTGAGAGCTAGTGTTAGTGCTCTGTGAACGGATTGAGTTGATGCTACTGTGATGTGGGTGATGTTGTGGTTATTATTGGAGTCTCTCTGTGCATCTGTACTTCATGCTGAGTTATTTGGTTTGGGCAACAAAAAAAATCACTTCATGCAACAACTACGAAAGGTGTTGCAATAATTCAGAAAATGTCCGCACCAAGCCTACCAAAGGAGGAGGACGCGCGAATGGTGGTGAAGGTTGAGCTCACAGGAGGAGGAGGTGGGCGACCGAGCTCCTCATCACCGGTAGGCTCGGATCACCGCCCCAGCTTCTCTAGCCACACATCTGACACAACCTCGGGACCTCCTCAAGCTCTCATGATGAGAGGGTTGCGCACCATGGCGGTGCTGGCAGTGAGGGAGATGTCGCGCCTTGAACCTCATCGAGCACCATGAATTGCCAGGATGCCCTTGCAATGGAGCAGTTGGTAGCGCCGAGGTCCCGCCTAAGGCAGAGTCGACGAGACTCATGGGACACTCCCACTCCTCCGCCTGGGATTTGGTTGATTCCTGGTTGTGTCGATGAGTACCAAAGAGAGAGGGATGGGAGATTGGGGAGACGACTAGACAAATGAGGTTGGTGGATGGAGTAAACCGGCTGTCGATGAGGAGTAAATGAGTTTATCTTGGTTGCGGAAATGGGGATGAAGTTGGGTCGTTTGGGCCTTGGGTGTGTTACGCTCGGAACGACATGGACTATGCTATAGTTGGTTAGGGTTGGGGATTAGGGATAGTTGTGCTTTACCCTCTCGTCCCCTTCCCAAGCAGTCTCCAACTCACCATATATAGTGAACCACTTCTCAGCTCAACTCACCGCACAAAGCCACAAACAAAGGCCAAAGCAAAGACCGGTCTAATGGATCACTCCACCTCCCTGCTCCGCCTCGTACTCCTCGCACTTGGCGCCGCCCTCATTCTCCTCATTGTCCGTTCGGCCTTCCGCCTGCCCCGCGGCATAGACACGCCAACCGCTTCGCTCTTCGATGACGGTGTCGGCGGCAGCTGCACCCATTTCTCGCCGTGGACCTGCCGCCAAGGACGGACCGACCATATAGTTCACCTTCACTTCCTCTTTGTCGCTCAACCATTGCACATGATAAGGACGTGGATGCG
The DNA here is from genome assembly GCA_036346255.1 of Ampelocalamus luodianensis. Taxonomy (NCBI): domain Eukaryota; kingdom Viridiplantae; phylum Streptophyta; class Magnoliopsida; order Poales; family Poaceae; genus Ampelocalamus; species Ampelocalamus luodianensis. Next base: position 24,277,414 of record CM070623.1, read on the forward strand.
GCAAGTACTTCAAACCCAACTTATAACACATATCCTTACTGGCCAAATTGTGACAACTCCCACCATCAATAATCACTTTGCACACCTTACCCTTATCAAGTTTTGCCCAAGTCTGAAATAAATTGCACCGCTGCCGAGTGACGGTGATGGCATCACACTAAGCACCTTGGGTGTGCAAACAATAGAATACCGCTCGGTATTAGGGAACTCAGGATCGCACTCACATTGCTCTATGTCATCGGTGTGCAAGACTGGCTGTGCATCAGACGACTCATCATCACTAGCTGAAACATAACCACCATCTTCGGTGATAAGCATAGTTCGACATTTGGGCGCCCCTCGAAAATGGCCAACACCCTTGCACTTGTGGCAAATGATGTCACATGAACGTCCCGTTGACCCCATAGACGCAGGTCGCACTAGCGGCGGCGCCGCAGTCGACGCACGCTGATGGTGTACTCTCCACTTCTTACTTGCGGAACTACGCATTGCCGAATTGCTTCCACGGAGGAGTGCTCTGCTTGGTGGCTATTGTTATATGGCTGTCCCGGATCGGTCAAGAACGTGAACGAGCAATAATCGTGCGTCTTCAATCACTTGTCGCCGGCCGGCGTGCTTGGTGCAAGAACTCAATCATATCATTATAGGGATGGTGATTGACAATGCGCTGACAAAGATGATTCATGCCACTAGAAATCTCACCATGGTCTATTCTTCATTCTCGCGGACATCTCCATGTATCATGATAGTCTCCATGTCCTTATGATATTCATCAATTGATCTCATACCTTGTCGCAGCCCTGTCAACTTCTCAAATAGTGAACGCTTGTAGTGGCGACGTACAAAGCGTGCCCGCAAATGTCGCTTCATCCGCTCCCGGTGATAATCGGCAACTCATGACGCTCCATGCGCTACGGATGAACTGCTCCCACCAATGTGTGGTATAATCATCCAAGCCATTGGGCGCAAGCAACGACTTCTTCTCATTGGAATAGTTGTTCATCCAAACAACTTATCAACTTTCAGCTCCCAAGTGAGGTATTGTTCGACATCGCACCACCGAAAATATAGGGAAAGTAAATTTGGGCTTAGCGACAAAATCCTCGGCCGTCGTGTCGAGGACGCCGCGTTGTTGTTGCGGTGGTGGCGCTGTCGGTCATCGTCATCGACGGGAAATCGCCATCCCATTGCTCGACCTCATCAACCCGCCTACGAGGTGCACGATGCACACCTCCTCCGTGGACACCCCGCCGCCGTTGCCTCGCCACGCCCATGTGCTCGAGGGCGTGCGCGATCGCCATCCCGACGTTTGGCGGCACCGCCATGCGCCGCGCTGCGCGCGGCGTCGCTCCTCATCCACACGAATAGCACGCCCTCCTCGGTCTCATTGTGCAAAACGGCCGGGGCGTGCACACTTGTGTCATCACTTGCGCAGCCCCACGCAGATTGTGTTGTGCGAACATGGCGCGTAGCTCCGGAAGTTATTGTTGATGGCGTGACGTAATTGTGTGACCTCCTCCCGAGTGTTCATCCACCAACTTCCCGAGCTCATCGCGACGCCATTGTCACCATCATGAAGTTGTTTTTGTAGCATCTCGCGCAACCGAGTGTACTCTGCCCACGTAATCGCGCCCGGATTAGGTGGATCCTCCTCGTGACTGACATGGCAACAACTCACAAACAAGAAACGAGGTTATATCGGGTTAGTAAAACAAAAGCTCTCTCTACTACGCCGCAACTCACCGCCCCGAAAACAAGGCAAGCTTACTGCTCCAAAGTGAATCAAGGACGGTAAATCGGCGATTGCCAGACAAATAACGACCTTAACCCGTGAATGTATGAGCGTAACCAAGAGCAAGGGAGTACACAAGCGGTGTAGGTGGAGCTTGGACAGTATGTGTATATCCTATGCAATCGATATTCAAGGTATTGTAAAGCTAAGTAATGATCCAAGCTAGAGTATTTTGCCTATGTGCTGATCCAAAAGGTTTAAGCGAAAGTGTATGAACGCACACGCAAAGATAAATGAGACTTAATGCAAACAAAGGAACGAGCTCAAACGGAAATAGAGATAAAACAAGCTCGTTTTGCACCAAGTACAAGGATAGACGCTAGCCAATTGCAACAAAATATACTAGGGCGCAAGATTGCTCAAAGAAAATTGAAAAACACAAGCTGAAACTATGATCCTGCATCAGAGCACCAAATTAGGCGCGGATCAACTCGAAAAAGGATGGCGTCTTCACGGGGAACCTTAGAATCACTTGTAGAGGGGCTCTGTCAATTTTGAGAGAATTCGGAGAAACTTGAATTTTTCTCGGTTTGCGGGCCCGTTTTGAGGCCCTAAACGACCTTTTTTGGGGTCGAAGTTGCTGCGCGTGTGCCCGATGGCTTACGCGGATCTAAAATCCCCAGACTTCTTCTTTTTTGGCTCTATTTTCCCGTTTCCTTTCCAACGGATCAAGAAACGCTCCAATCGGAGGTCGTATGCAAAAGTTAGCTTTTTAATCTTTCTATATGCGGCTGCCTTTTGCTCTTCTGTTCTCTCTTCTTTCAATGGTCGAATGTATTTTGTGCTACTCTCGTGTTTGCGTAATGTCCATAATTCAGCAAAGTGTAAACAAAGTTCAATGAGCAACTCAAAGCAATATCAATAGCTAGTCTCAAGATGAAAGGATATATAAAAGATACCAAATGTGGTTCAGCCGGTGATGATGTCGTGGCCGAAACACAAGATGGAGCAATTGAACTCGGATTGTGTTTGAGCTAGAGGTTGATACGGACGCTAGTCCCACCAAGGAGTTCGGATAAGGAAACAACACCGTTTCGGATTACAGTTTTTGGGTGCTAATTGAGGGAGTTCAATCAGCAATTTTCGACAAAGATTAAGCTACGCAATGGAAACACAAGGATCAGCACTAAAACAAAACTCTAATGGATGAAAACTTAACTAAACGCATAAGAAATAACAGATTAAACTACGGTTTTGGTATTGCAATTTTCGGTTTATTGGACGATAGGAAAGAAAACGAATCTAACTACGGGTAAAGAAGTTCTCACCGAGTAAACCTAGAATCTGATACCACATGATACGGGGGAGGCCCGATCTTCTCAGTGAGGAACCGTGGATAGTTGATGCGAAGTAGACGATGTCGCTAGCTGAACACTCGCGCCAATGCACGAACCCTCAACTCTTCGGAATACGCCCAATACACACCGAGTAGTTGTTCGTCGCGAGACCACGAACGACGAACGCCAAGTCCCCAATTTCTAATGGAACGGCGGCTTGACCCTAGATTGCAGAACAAAACAACGGATCGCCTAATTCTCTCTCAAAGTCCTCGCATGAACTCTGGTGTCGAAAGAACAAGCAATAGCTATGTTTCAATCTTATGCATAAACTGGTCTAATGGATACAAAGGAGGGGCAAGGGTACTTAAGGTGCCCTCCACGACTCACGCATTGTGTGGGCCTTGCAATAATCTTTCAAACAAGTCCAAGAACACCCCAATCGGACTCCGTATGCAAAAGTTATGGCCTTTTTATTACAGCCTTGTTGGGTTGTCCCGAACCGAATCCGAATTGAATTCTGAGTTGATTCCGAGATGAATTTCGGTTGGGCTTATGGAGGATCCGAATTGGGCTTGAATTCTTGTGCCTTTCTCCTCTTGGTTGACCCACGTGAGCTTCTCCTCCATTGCTTTGGCTCCGACCTCCCTCTCCTCCCTCTCGGTTCCAAAGGCTTCACAATGTTCAAACGTGAGAATGTACAAAACATTTGCATGAGGTAGTACCCAATTCTCATCAATGAAAATAGAAGATTCATTAAGAAACAAAAGCACCTGTTGATTTAGAAGTTTAGCTCTTGCTCTAGTCAGTGGACCAACATGCACTTCTGCACTTGTATTATTTGTAGCTTCACTTATGGCGTCCATCTCAGTATGTGCGTGACCACCAATAGGGAAAGATGTATCAGTGTTAGGGATGCCCTCATCACCTAGCCTTTCAAAGCATTATAAGCGTCTTCAACGCTTTCTGGTATTTCTTTAGGCCACCCTCAACCTCCATTTACAGTTTTAGGGCTTAACTCCTCAAGACCCCCACTCCACCATTGTTGGCCCGTGGAGCTCCAGTGGTGAATTTGGTGTTCCAGTGGTTCTCCTTCACATTTCTTTACCCCATTCTTATCTCCTTACTATCTTGAACATATCCCCTCACTTAATGTTGGATTTGATTCTCAGGAATTGTCCAATTTGGGGTTTGTTCAAATTCGGCCGAAATTGGTCATCTTCTTCCTCAGCTCTAGTGAGTGCTCCATTTTCAAATTACTTGTTCATGTAGCTTCTGTGGACCATAATGAAGCTATAATGATACTTTGGTATCACTCACTTGGCTCAGGGTACCATTTTCGACCTTTCTTCTCCAAGTCCGGCGAGCCTCCACCGTGGACAAGCTTCTCCGCCCGTCTTTGAAGCTTCTCTTTATCAAGGTAGCTTCTTATTAGTATATTCCAAAAATATATTTAAACTTGAAAAATGCATATCTTTTTCTGTATAACTCCAATTTGTGCAAAATCAATTTTGTTAAGCTCATCTGTTAGCATACTTTCATATGGAATAAGTTTTGAGCCTGTTTAAAATCTCTCAAATGGCTTGTATTAGATTTACAACTTAGAAAAATCATAAGTAAATGTGTATAACTCCAAATTTTGTAAACTCAACTTTGCTGTCATTAGGATGTCATAATCTACCTGCTATAAAAATTCCAGGCCTTAGATCATTCTAGAAATTTTTGCCATGAACAGTACCAGTATTTAAATCAGTAAAGGAATAGACTGAGAAAGAGTATTTTGTCCATATCTTTTGCATGCTAAGTCCAAATTGCATGATTCTTGTTCCTAAAATTGTCTAAAATCATTCCCTAGCTGTTGTATAAATTTCATTAGATTTGGATGTCTTTTGCTGTTGGAGTTTATTTGGTGTTCTTCGTTCTTATTTGCTTATCGCCTTTTCGCGTTAGGTTCCGAAGACAACATTGATAATAATTCTGAGCCACAGCCATCAGATCCTGCAATCCAGCCAGGCAAGCAGATGTAGCATCATTTGATCATGTTGCTCCTACTATTTTCAAATTCTAATATGTTGTTTGCAAATTCTATGTATGCATTGCTATGTTGTTTTAGCTATTGTCGATGGTTGGCCCAGTAGATGCATTATTAGTAGGAAATGTTTATTCCTCTACTACTGAGCCTAGGACTACTTGCTGTGATTTTGGGTTCGCTGGATGAACCCTTGTCACTTAGTAGTTTACGTGTCATTATGCTTAGCCATGCTTAGCTATCGGTAGAAATGGACGGTTATCGACTTGTCGATAACCTTGATCACACAAATTATTATAATCTATATATTTCAGCCTTGTGCTATGTCTAAATTGCAAAACTAAAACTGAAAAACAAAACAATTTAGACTTGGACACAATGGTAAGATGGTGTGATCTTTTGGGTGTGATTGGAATGGTGCCCGGGTCAATTAAGGACCGAACTACTTGTGAGTACCTGTTATCCGAGCATTTCTGTGCGTGCTAACCACACTAGGGGGATATGGGACCTCTCTTAGCTAAGTACTTTGGGTTGTGTTAATTAATGAGTCGCGTGGTGTATTGCATATTTGATTATGTGCAACATGTACATGTTTGTGGGGAGAGGAGCACCCGCCGAGGCCGGTGTGTCCTGCTCCACGTATGGGTCCTTGTGATCCATATTTCGTCGGCAGATCACTAAGGATTAACCCCCATACGTGCGTCTCTTGATTAGCATATTCCATTGCAAAGGGTTCGTAGGACTTAGCCGTGCCGGCATACCAAAGGAAGTGTGCTTAGGCAAAAAGGCGGTCTGAAGTGTGGGTACATTGGTACACCCCTGCAGGGTTTAAACTATTCGAATAGCCTCGTCCTAGGTTATGGACACGCTTGGCAGCTTTTCAAGAGTTAGACTTCAACATTTTAAATTAAAATTTGATGGGTGGAATGAATCAGGGATTCATACTATGTTGTGGTGACTTTGGGAAGTCGCTTCTAGGTAGATACATGTTATTTATGCTTATTCACGGGTATTTAAATGTTTAAAAACAGATTTTCTCAATCGCTTTAGAATCTATTATATTATTGCAAATGAAACTTGCTTTATGCGTCCAAAGAACCATATAACCAAATTCCTTTGATACAGCTTTCATATAGCTATGTGTAGGCTTGTTACTCGTAAGTCTTGCGAGTACATTATTGTACTCACCTGCATTGCTTGTTGTGTGCAGAGGAAGGAAGTGAGTCCGATGGGCCTCACTTCTGTGAGTTATGCTGTGGCAGTGTGTGGGGCGATTAGCTTGGCGGCCCGGTCGGTTGCCCTGTGGTGTTTTGTGGCTAACCGGTCGTCTTTTGGTTTAAGCTATCTTATGGCATCTTTTGCTTCCGCTGTTATTTGATACTTATGACATTTGGCCGGTCGGCTGTTCTATAATAACTTATATTATGTATGTCTTTTGGTAGACTTGTTATATTATGTTGTATGGAATTGATGCATGCTTTGGAATGATGTATGTGTGCTGTATTTTCTTGGAAGCACATGTTCATCGAGGCACGGGTTATTCTGTTTGTGATACTAGAACCAGTGGGAGGTTAAGTATTGCAAGCTTAATAAACCGGGGTCTCACACGGACGCTAATGGCGGTGTTGAGTGAGGCCGAGCGGAGAAGAAGCAGGGGAGAAAGAAAGGGTCGCGAGCCGTTTGATTTGCATCAGGCGGTGCGAAGGAGGTAGGTGACGTGGGTATTTGGGGGCCGTCCGATGGGAATCGGGCGGTGGGAGAGAGAGAGAGAGGGGTGCGGTCGTGGTGGAGCGGGCCGAGTTGGGCCGGGGCGAGGTGGAAATGGGTCGGACCGAGGAGGTTTCGGCCCAAGGGCATTTTCCAGAATTTTTAATTGATTTCCTAATTTAAATAATCTTAGTAATTCTTTTGGGCTTTAGAAAATAGCAAATTAAATTCAAAAATTAAGAGAAAATTCACAGAAATTCCCTGAGTTATATTGGACTTAATAAAATTATTTCCAACTTAAAGTTGGCTATTAATTTTACAAAGTAAATTGTTTTGACTTTAAAATATTTAGGAAAAAGCTTTTAAAAACTCAGAAAATTCTAGAAATTAATTTAAATTTTATTTTCCAGATTAAACCAACTGAAACTTCAAGAACTTCAAATAAATTTTAAATTTTAACTTTGAGAACTTCAGAAACTCAAGTCAAGTAGTGAAACTCCACCAAATTTCAGAAAATCCAATTAAAACCATAACTTTATTTTATTTTATTTTGGTAACATAACTTTGAGATGTTACAACGACCAGCTCATATCTCCATACGACCAGTCTGTAACTGATCGAACTAAGCGACCTACTCGTGTATTCTCCCTTTGCCTCACGATATCTAGTTTGAACTCTAGGTGAGATATTTGTCATCCATGGATTGTTCAATACTTTCTCGACCGAGTGTCAGATAACCTCATGTGGTCGAACTCTTCGACCACCAGTGGTATGGCCATGCACTTTCTTTATCCAATCACTTCGAGGGGCCCAGAGATATCTCTCCTATTATGTTAGGAGGGGCAAATCCCATATCCGACAAGTCACATCCCTCCGTATGTTTCATAGCATACCCGAAAGCTACCTTTATAACTACTCAGTTACGAGTAGCGTTTGACAACCTTTAAGAGTGCTATTACACATGTAGGGAATCATGTTGATCTCAGGTCTAAGGATTATACATCATCATTGCTTGAGACCAACTAATTATAGATATAATCACAACAATCTCAATAGTATCTCAATGTGGATCTATCCAACCCCATGTTCTCTAATATATGTTCACATCATTAATTCGATATCTCTATATCCATGACCGATGAAACATGATCATCAATCAATACATGCGTTGGTCATAGGGTCACTGGTGTTCCGACCAGTGACATTCGACCAGGGATACAATTTAGAATGACATCATATAAGTTAAAGAGCTTCACCAACAAGTCGCATACTTGCTAATCTTTATAACCAATGATTCATTCAAGGAACAGAATAACATTTATTCAATAACTTATAAATATAGACGTGATACAATCATCTCTATGATTGCCTCTAGGACATATCACCAACACCTGTTGCACCAAATTTTCTATTCTTGTTCATCTTTCATCTCGCTTGAGACCAACCACTTCACCCGGCATCCCTCGTCATTGACTGTAGTTGACTTCAAGCTTCCCTGCATAACAATAGATCAAGAAAATTGATTCCGTGTGTAAATTCTTCGCAACTTGACCCACGTTAGCCAGAACATGCATCACACAACACATATGCACCAATTCCATGACTTTTGGCCAATTTAAAAAATTCAGCACAACTCACAGTGCCAAAACCGCCATGGCTGGTCAACCCGCCATCACCAGGCGGTCTGACCACCAGTCATTGGTCGGTCAGATAGCACTAGACGCTCTGACCACGCCCCTAGTAACAAGGGATTAGTCTGACTACCGCCGGTCTAACCGCCATGGAGTCGCCAGTCAGACTGCTTACTAAAATCATAAAACACCTCTCTGGACTTTTCAACTAATCTCTATCTAGTTTCATATCCAGTTTTCATCCTCAATGGCACTTGATGCAAATACATCCTCAAACACTCGCACAAGTGTTTGGTGTCCAATTAGCACACTCTTGCACCGCTGGTCTAACCGTTCCCGTGGCCGGTCAGACTGCTTACACCCTGAAACCATGTGGTCTCTACCCCAAACAACCCCATGTAATCAAAGGACTGTCTTACTAGCTCCTAGGCTACAACAGCAGGTGGTATGATGCTCCACGAACAAGAGAGGATTGCAAAAAAAATAAAAGGTTTGGGCTCCATCATCATCCGGAGTTCCTGGCAGTATGGACAATCTGGAAACGTGGGAATGATTGTGTGTTTAATGGGACGGCTCCAGACACGTCCAGGAGGTCTTCAATACGATCAAGAACGAGTGGAGGATGGCACGGGCAAGCACCTGCTGCGAGGTCTTCTAGGGTAGAGTACGTAGACCTGTGCCACTAGCAGAGTTGTTCTCTCGTACAAGGGCGCGTTAAGAAATGTAAACTCATAGAGCTTGCTGGTGTCAGCTAGGTTATAAGATAACTTTTCTACCTTCGACACGAGGATGCACAGTTCTCCTGAATATTCTCAAAAAAAAAAAAATTAGTTTATTTGACTCGCATCACTGCCAACTAGTGTGCTCTTCAAAATTTCGAAGCAAAAGTCAATGGGTTAAGTTGTTCGTACTTGTTGCATTTCACTGAATTATTATGGATTCGAACTTGAAAAGTACTTGATCCATCCAAAGAAAAGAAATATATCGGTGACCAAAGTTCGGCGCCAAATATATATCCTAATAAAATATCTATATTCCATTCTGTTACTTTCAACAACAGCATAAGGCCTGTACATATCCACGTCACTGCGATCCTGACTCCCGGTCTTTTTCTCTAGTAGAATTGGTGCCCGGACGTGCCCTTTCTACCGTCAGATTTCACGGACACTACTATAAAATAAGTTATAATAGACGTCTCATCACAGACAGAATCGTTTGTGTTAACTTATCATAAACGGTTTCATTTCCTTTGGAATCGTCTGTGATACGTAACTATCACAGACGATTCGTGAAAAGAACCGTCTGTGATGACGGTTCTTAATAAGAACCGTCTGTGATAATCGCGGATATCACAGACGGTTCTATTCACGAATCGTCTCTGATACTTAGTGGGAAAATAAAAATTTGGACTTAATAGGCGGGCTGCCGAAACTCGCTTTATATTAACCTCACCCCGGCCTTGTCTGTCATCTCTCCTCACACCTCACACCTCTATCTCCTCCTCTACCATCTGTAACATCCTGAGTTTAGACTTGTGTTTCAAATGTAAGAAAATGAGTAGAAATTAAAAAAAATTTCTTACATCTTGTATCTCCTAGTTGTTCTAAACAATTCTTGTAAAAGGAATTATGGAAATACAAGTCACAGGTCATTTTGACCAAAATCAAGTCCTTCAGAAACAATCTTGTCAAACCTTTTGATCATCTCCTGGAAATATTTTTCCAAGTTCTAGGGATGGTATGTGACCCCTCTGAAAAATTTCATAATTTTTAGAAGTTGTTTGAATACTTTTGGAGGTCAGTCAAACCTGTTTGACTTTTAGTCAAAACCCTATTCCATGACCTTGCAGAATTTTTGGAGAAAAATGCACTGCATATAAACCTCTGAAAATTTTACACAAGGTTAATGTCAAAGTTAGCAAGCTCCTGTGAAAAGTTCAGAATTTTTGGAGTTAGTTTGCTACCTTTAAAAATCCTCCAAAGTTTCAGTTCAAATTAAAACCCTAAGTCAAAGTACTGTTGTGCTCGAGTCAGACCCGAGCCCAACCAAGTTGACTAGGTTGAGCCCAACCTCTTAAGCGCACCTGGGCTCGCTCAGTTGGCGCGTGTGATGCGAGCCGTTAGATCGCGATCGCACGGTCCACGCTCATGAGAACGTTCGGACCTCACGAATGTGCAAGCCCTTGTGGACCGTTGATTCTCCTCTCAACTGTCCAGATTAATTGGGCCGTTCGGGTTGCCCGAACGGCTCAACCAATCTCAGCCATTCATTCTTGATCGGGCCGTCCACGTTCGTCGGAGACATTCGGACCTCCCGATTGCACTCCTCGCTCTGAGCCGTTGGATTAAAATCCAACGCTCACGATCTCCTCTTTGGTTTTAAACCTCAGAAGTGTTGAGCAATCTCAGTCGTCCGATCCAAATCCAACCACCCTCTATCGCCCTAGCTTTTTCTCTAGTCATCTTCTTCCTCGCGCCGTGCGCAGCACAGGAAGAGGCATGGCCCGATCACATCTTGCTCCCTCATCAACCCTCCTTGGTCGGGGCAATGAATGTGTGCGGCTTGCTTTCGGCCGTAGCCATGCCCTACTCTTGCACCCCCATCATTTCTCTTTTGGTCCACGGTTGTGCCGTGAGCCAAGTTCACCCGTGGAGCTCGTTCTTGCCCAAACCCTAATTCTCTAGCTATATAAGGTCCCCAAAACCCCTCCTGGTACTCCTTTACACCACCCCTAGCTCCTTCTTTACTTGTGGAGCTCAAAACACCAAAAATACCAAAAGTGGCATTGTTGACCCATGGAGCTCAATTGTGAATCTTGGTGCTCCAGTGGTTCATCTTCAATTCTTCTTGTGCCCATTTTAAATCCTTGATACCCTAATCATTTCCCCTCACTCAATTTTGGGTTTCATTCACAGGATTTGTCAAATTTGGGGTTTGTTCAATTTCGGCCGAATTTACCCCGTTTCTTCCTCAGCTCCGGTGAGTGCTTTATTTCTCAATTATTTTCTCATGAAGCTTCTATGAGATATAATGAAGCTATTTTGATGACCCGGACTCACTATTTTTTCGCAGACCGTCGTTTTCACTTCATCTTCTTCACCTCCGGTGGGCTTCTCTACTGTCCAAGCTCCTCCGGCCATCTTTGAAGCTCATCTTGCTTAAGGTAGCTTCTAATTAGTCCTTAGATGCTATGGCACCTGCTTCTTTGTACTGCTGCGGAGCTTTTGAGCTATTTTCGTTTTCAGCCTTAGTGTCACCGTGCCCTTTTTCCGGCTAGCCGGCGTTCTAGGCCATCGCCGCCGGCGAGGTTATCACCATCGGGGCCGCAAGGTTATTGCGAACTCATTTTAGCCTTCGGGTCGCGCCGCCGTGGCCGAAGCCGCCAGCGACGAGCCCATCCTTGCCGTCGGGTTTTGCCGGATGAAATTGTCACTGGGAGTTGTCGTTAAGACATCATTAATTGTTAATCATTGGAGATTATCATTAATCCCTGCCTTAACCATAAATGCATGTCTTAAAATGACCCTTTGGGTCACTGTCAAACCCGGGATTAACATCTCAGATCTTCTGTGCATAACTAAACTGTCCCACGATCAGTGGCTAGCTCACATAGTAAATAAATGTGATAACACAACCATAAACGTTAAAATTTATTAATAACAACAGAGTTGATTACAAGATAGCCTTACAGGGCAATATTAAATAAACACAGCAGAAGGCGATGAAGAAGTAGTGGAGCCCAGCAATCTGCCACAGGCAATCGACTGGGATAGCGGCCTAGTCGTCACGTTCCACACCTGAAGTGAAATCCTTTTCCTCTGAAATTTTGTTTACATAAAGCAAGTATGAGCACAACTTCCGTGCTCGCAAGTTACACCCGTCAAGTAACAGAATGACATGCATATATGGGTGTAACAAAGGATGGCTTATTGGTTTATTTGCGTAAAGCAGTATTTTCTTTAAATACTTGTACTAAGTTCCAATGCAGATATTTTATACTACAAATCATTTTACAAATTCTCAGTGTTATAGTCAAATAACATTCACACATGAATGGTGAAGGGTACCCTCCTATCACATGGCTTCCTGCCCAATTCCATTTGGATAAACCAGTTTGAAAGAAGTCTTTTTCAAACAAAACCAAAGTCTAACTTTGAACAGTTCTGCTAGCATGTCCATGACCGTGGACACGGCTATTCGAATAGTTTTACACTCTGCAGAGGTTGTACAGCTTTACCCACAAGACACGATTTCTCTAGTTTGTTTGGCATCCGTCGACACCACCGCTCACTACCTTTGGTAAGCGGTCTAGAGCACGTGATAAGGCCTTTACAAAGCGACATTCCACCGCAGTCCACCCTTACTAAGGTTTCGCTTCCATTGGCTACAACCTTTCAGAAGCCCCCTCTTGTGCCAGGTGGGGGAACATAGTCATGAAAGACAACCCACCGAAACAGTTGGATCGACCGCAATGGAACTTTGCAAATTAGTCAGCCAGGTCCTACTCCCCATACTGAGGACATGTGGTGGTACGGTATGGCTTAGCATCATGCACTCGAAGACCGGTCCTTAACTGACTTGGGCAACTTTCCAACAAAACCCATGGGCCTCAACCATACTCGATTGAGCCCGTGCATGAACATGCACCCACCAAACATCCATTATGCCCAAGTACAAACCCATTTTCACTTTATTTTCCAAGTAAAAGCATTTTATAACCATCTATGGTAAAACAATACCATAGACTCAATTTAAATCACATTTGAAAGATTTGGCTAAAAACTTCCCAAATACAAGATTTGATCTAAGCATTGGCTAAGCATTTAATTATTTCCAATATTATTTTATCTAATGGTGACAAGGAAATGATAATCAATATTCAAATTGGATGTACACAAGGAATTGGAATAACTATGTATTTAAACAGGGGATTAAAATAACTGGATAAAAATTATGCATGCAATAGTAATTTAAAAACAGAATTAAATAAATTTAAAATAATAGGATCGATATGATCAAGGGTATAACTTGCCTTGCTTGAGGTGATGTTGTTTTCCTTAACAGATCAACTAGTACTGAGGTGATGTTGTTTTTCTTAACAGGTCACCTAGTACTCACAAGTACTTTCTTCAGGTAGTCCAAGTGTACAATCACGATGATCATACAGTCAAAATCAATCTTCTTAGGTGCTCTTCAATCGGCGTCGAAATCTGACTCTCCGAAGTCGTCGAAGTCTATACGCGAAATAAGTCAAATTCAAACAAAATACAAATAACAATTCAAATGAACTCCAAATTAAATAATTTTGGTTTGGTTCGCTAGATCTTGAATTTAGACAAATTTAGAAATTTGAATGGACTCAATCGGAGTTCGGATGCAAAAGATATGGGCTCTCGAAGATTGCAGATACATAAAATGATAGAATTGGGGTTTTTCTGGATTTTTGGAATTATTTTTCTAAAGAAAAATGGCTTTATCGCGCAAGGCTGACGTCAGCGGCTAAATTAAGGATTTTCGGCCAAAAATATTTTTGTAAAGAAAAAGATTTGTGCCTTTGACATGTGGGCCCACGGTCAATGGTCCAGGCCCACGACTTGGTCAAAGTCCACCGTGGACTCGGCCTACGAAACAGTGCGGGGTGTGAGTGTGTGTTGTGCACGAGGTGACGTGGCGCCACATCGGCGTTGACTCAGCGGCACGTGCGCATGTGGCGCTAACGTGGAGATGACGTGGCTGAGCCACGTAGGACCGGCGACGGCGGCGCTCGGGTTTGTCCGACAACGGCGCTATAGAGCTCGCCGGCGGCAGCGGATGGGCGCACTGGTTAGAGGAGGTTATTACGGACCTGGGGATACCTGTTTTGGCTCGGGAGGTCGACGATGGTGACCGGAATCGGCGCCGGAGCGGGGAGTGATGACCAGTTTTGTCGGAGATGGAGACCAGAGGCGTTCCGGGGCGAAGGAGTGCGCGAGGTAGCTCCGGTGACGGGGAGGGCGGTGGTGCGGTCTACAGAGGCAGGGCAGTGCTGGCGGCGGAGGACTTCGAGGTTTTAACCGGCAGCGGAAAAACCCTAGAATCAAAATTGCGACGGTGCTAGAGCGAGAGGGGAGGAGTGGATGGCGGCGCTAGGTTGCTTGGAGAGGTACGCACCCGGTGCTCCCTTTATAGGGGCCGGGGAAGGCCGGAGATGAGAGATCGAGCGCGGGAGGTCGCGGCGGTGATTGCGGGAAACAATGGGAGGAGAGGCGCATGATGCGCGGTTTAAACGCACGCGACCGCGGGGGAAAGGAGGCGAATGGCGGCGGTGATGGAGCTCTCACGCGCGCTAATGGCGCCGCAAAGCGGAGCTGGAGGAAGAAGATGCGGGGGAGAAGAAGCAGTGCGGACCGTCCGATTCGCATCCAACGGTGCGGAGGAGGTGATGTGGCGTGGGGGCACGCTAGCCATTGGATTTAAATCCAACGGTCAAAACTGGTCGAGACGTTCGGTCGTCCGAAGAGTGCCATCAATATCGATCGTTGATCTTCGATCTAACGGCTCACACGGATTGAAGTCCAATGGCGTGGGTATTCTTGGCCGTCCGATTCAAATCGGACGTTGGGGGAGAGGGAGAGGGTTGAGCGGCTGGGCCAAACAGGCCGAAGCGCGGAGAAATAGGAAAGGGCCGGACCAAGGTTTCGGCCCAAAAGCGATTTGGGATTTTCAAATTCATTTTTCAATTAAAATAAATCTAGTAATTCATTTAGGCTTTATAAAATAGCAATTTAAATCCAAACAATTCTGAGAAAATTCACAGAAATTCCCTGAGGTATTTTGGACTTAATAAAAATAGTTCCAACTTATTATTGGCTATTAATTTTGTAAATAAATTATTTTGGCTTTGAAATATTTAGGAAAAAGCTTTTAAAATTTCTGGAAAATTCTAGAAATTAATTCATATTTTATTTTTCAGATCAAACCAATTGAAACTTCAAGAACTTCAAATGAATTTTAAATTTTTGATTTTTTAAAAAAACTTCAGAAATTCAAATAAGGCAATCAAACTCTTTCAAATTTTAGAAATTCCAATAAAACAATAACTTTTATTTATTTTATTTTGGTAACAACACTTTGGGATGTTACTGTCACTGCCATGTGGGCCGTAGGCTTAAAACCGCAGTAACAGGGTCAATAAGACAAAGGTTGGGTCTAATTAATTGCTAATCATAGGCAGCAATTATTGTGTCCTAAATCATCCTAATGTGTCACTGTCAGGTGGGCCCTCAACCACTTAAATCCTCTCTGTGCAAAATCTTTAGGACACAATTAATGCTAGTCATCACTAATCATTGGTTATAACATTTATTAGCTGTCCTAAAACGCCTGGTGTATCACTTACATGTGGGCCCTGTGCCATTTAACCTCTCTGACGCGTGCGAAAACGTTTTTGATTGTGGACCGCCGATCTCAAGGTCAACGGTCTAGATCTATCTGAAATTTTGAACTCCGAGGTCCCAATCTCGTGGACCATCAGATCTAGATCAACGGTCTAGATCTGAGTGGCCATTCGGACCACCCATCTCGCGATCTGTGGTTGAGATCGATGTGCCGTTCGGACCACCCAAGCTCCCAATCGCGCGGGTCGTCCATCTCGCGATGAGCGGCTGGTATTGAGTGAGTTGTTTGGGTCACCCGAAGTGCACAGCGCCCTGAGCCCTCCATCTTGAGATCTACGGCCGTGGTTGATCGTCGCGTTCACGTCGTCCGAACGGCCCAATCCACGTGGACCGTTGGATTTAGATCCAACAGTGAGCTTCTTTAGGGTTGCGCACGTGCGCTATTTCTCCAGCGCGTGGGTCATTGGATTCCGAATCAAAGGCCCACGTTTGTCCACGTTGATTTATTTCTGATAAGTTTGATTATATTTCGTAAGCCTTTATTTATCAACCAAAATTGTATTAAACTTTGAAAAACCCATAGCTAATTCATTTTAAATCCTTTTTAGATGATTCCATTGGGATAAATTCATGTTTAACTAAAGTTTATTATAAAAATGCATTTAGACATTGTTTTGTGCCAGAAAATTTTGTTAATAATATTAACTTGATTTCAGCCATTTTAGAATATACCAAAAATATTTTAAAACTTGTAAAATGCATATCTTTTCTCAGATAACTCTAAAATGTGAAAACTCAATCTTGTTAATTTCTCCGTAGCATACTTTAATATGAAATAGGTTTTGATCATAGTTTTAATTATGAAAAATGATATGTGCTAGTTTTACAACTTGGAAAAAAATCATAAGTAAATCATTTTAACTCCAAATTGAGTAAACTCAACTTTGCTGACCTTAGGATATCATAACCTACCTACCATAAAAATTTCAGACTTTAGATCATTCCAGAAATTTATGCCATGAACAGTACCAGTAATTAATTTAGTTGAATTAATAGGCTGAGGGAAAGCGTGGACGGTATTGGCCCCGTTTATATTCAAATTTCCAAAAGTAGCCTCTTTACTCTGGAAATTCCAAAAGTAGCCCTGCCGGCCCAGTTGTTGCGCCCGCAAAGAGCAGCACGTAGGTCCTCGCAAGATCGCGGCAAAGAAGAATTCATGTCGCGCCTCCCGCCAAGCAGCCTTGATGCTGCGTGTCCCGCCCGCAGCATCTCCCCGTGCTCTCCTCCCGACAGCAGCTCCCGCGATTCCCGCGCCACGCGCCCGCCCGCCGCCCCCGCCGCGCGTGAGCGCCGCTGCCGCGCCGCGCTCGCTGCCGCGCCCGCCGTCCCCGCCCCACGCCGCGCAGCTGCCGCGCCACGCACCTGCCGCCTCCCGCCCTCGTGTGCTTGCTCGCTGCCACCACGTGGCGATTTACGAAACAAGCGAATGCAAGAATAAACGAGGCCTTTCGCTCGTTATTCGTGACGCTCTTCCTTCTCTCCATTCGTGCGGTAGTTTTCATTGAGGCAGAAGCGAGAGGAAGCGGCGTAGAGGCGATAGGAAGCATCCGTAGTTGCAACTCTCACAACCGCAGGTTGTTTATCGTGTTTTGCACTCCAAGAAAAGGTATTTATGATCGACACGCAGCATTCCTATAGATTTAGCAATGTGATTAGCACGTAAGTTATTGTAGGAAAACGTAGTTTTGCTGGTACTCAAGATATACCATTGCTTGACTTAGAAGAACTAGTGATGTTAGTGTCAGAAATTTGTACTAAGTGTAGAACTCGTGTAGCAAAGTCAATGATAGCTTCAAATATTGATTTTAATGGAAACAACGGCTAGTACAATGGTAGCTTTGAAATATTGAACAATTTCTTACGTGACATCAGAACGATTTTAATGGAAGCAATGCCTAGTACAATGGTTGGTTCGAAATGTTCATGATACGCGATAGAAATACAATTGAAAAGATATTGTACATTAGGATTTAGAAAACATAGATTTCCTATTTTTTTGAGGAAAATGTAGAGTACCTTAAATTACGAAGAAATTACACTCAGCATCGCACTGTGTCATGAAACCTAAAATTTTAAAAATCTTTTGAGGTTGTAAAACGTGTGATTGAAATGCGCATGATACGTGATAGGAATACAAATGAAAACATAGAGTCCGAAAAGATGATGTACGATGAAGCTGCATGTACGATATCAGTTGCAAGATGGTACAAGCATTGCATATAAGTTGTTTCATTCTTCATATGCACCTGTGTTAGGTACTTAATGGCGGAGATTCAAGATCTATTTGTGTTCCACGGGAACGCTCTCGTACGCAACGGACCGTACGGGGCGGACCTGTCGAATTGCGACCGGACAGTGATCCGGGCACCGGGTTTGAAGGACATGAGCCTCTCGAGCTAAGGCGGTGCGCGGCGTCCGCTGCTCGATCGCGCCATCGCAAGGATGAAGTCGCGATCGAGGCGTTGTATCTCTCGGTGGTGGGTGATGGAGGGGAAACCGCTGGCAACTTATGAAGGTGACAAGTGATGCTTCATGGGCCAATTACATGGAGGTTGTTTGCAACCGTGCTGCTGCGATATATGCGCGGCCAATGGTCTATGTTCGGTTCGTGGAGAGGACGGGACATCCGCGTGGGTGGTTCCGGTGAGGTCGCTGATGAGGAGGAGCTGCGTTGGTCTCCTGTTGGAGGAGACGCGGCGAGGAAGTGGGCGATGCGCACTGAGGAGGCGTGCTTGACAATTTTGAGCCCAACGAAGGAGTTGAGAGATGGTGGGCGTCAGATTGATTGCCGTGAGTACTTAGCGACCAAACTTAAGGTGCAAAGCGAGGAGGAGGAGGAAGACGGGAAACATCAAGTTCAAGACGAGGAAGACGAAGAAGATGGTACGGAGGTGTAGTTGGTGGTCTTGTGACCACCGACAATGCTTACGCCCTCAAGATTGGACGACGCCGCAGCGGCATCGCCGTTCGCCACACCGAGGGGGCGAGTGGGGTTTCAATGAAGACACCTGCTTCCTGGGCGCGCTTCCTAACAAGAGCGCCGCCCAAAGATGCTATTGCCGATACGCCATTAACATTGGACGGACGATCGGTGCAGAGGTTCAACCCCGACACCTACATCGTTAGGTGTGTTGATGAATCTGTGGCCGAAAGGTCCGCGCGCAGCTGTTCACGCACCGTGGCCATCGGCTTTGATAACCGCGGCCAAGGACCACACATGTGAGCTAGCCGAGCCGCTTATAGGCACCGCAACATGACGCCCTCGTATGTTGCTAGCCCGATAAGCCACCTCATCGCCGCAGATGTTTCATTGCGCCAAAACTTCTAATGGCGGATGTTGCCAATATAGTGGGGTTCCGTGTCAACTACAAGAAGGTATGGCGCTAAACGAAGGTACCGGAGCGAATGTTCGGGACATTCAAGAGGGTTACAACCTAGTTCCAAGAATGTTACATCAAATCGCAGAATCAAATCCCGACTTACATAAGCAAGTTGGACCGTGCATCCGATTTAAAGGGCCCAATTGTTTTATTCTTGACAGGGTCTTCGGGCCTTCATCAAAGCGATAGAAGGTTTCAAGCACCGCCGTCCCGTGGTAACGATGGACGGCACCTTCCTATCCGAAGTACAAGGGTACCATCTCGCCGCGGTCGCACCGATGCGAACGACCGCCATTACTCCCCGTGGCCTTCGCAATTGTGGAGAGCGAGAACACCGATAGCTGGCTGTGGTTCCTGTCCAAAGTGAAGGAGGCGGTGGTTCAAGACCGCCCAGATGTGTGTGTCATCTCCGACCGCAATGCTGGGTTGCTGTCCGCGTTGAGCACGATGCAAAACGGACGAGAGGCCGCTCCAGTGGAACGATGTCAGGAGCCGTTGGTGCATGAGGCATCTCGCGGCGAACTTCCACACAAGGTTTCGAAGCAAGGACCTGATGAAGATGTTCAAGAAGCTCTGCATGCAGAACCAAAGGCGGAAATTGGCGTGTGGAGACAATGACGAGGAGACCGAAGCATGTAAGGAACTCGCGGATGCGAGGCAAGGGCGCGCAGGAGGGTCGGCGAGTTGGGGAGTTCACGCAGCGGGTTAACTCACACGCACCGACTTGGAGAAATGGTCCTCGCCGCACGACACCGGGTGCAAGGTACGGATCATGACGACCAACATGTCCGAGGTATACAACGGTGTACTCAAGGGTGTCCGATCACGCCGACATCGCGATCGCCGAGGAGAGCCGAACCGCATCGCCGGTACTTTGTTAACAGAGCCATGATGGCCAAGAAGCATCCGAGGATGGCAAGCAACTCGGCGTAATGCACGCGCATATGGAGAAGAAGATCGACAAGGCTCGCTCGCATGTTGCTCGTACTCATGGATGGCGCCGCGTAAGTTCGAGATTCGCCTCGTGGAGAAGTATGTGATGGGCCACGCTAGAGGGGATCGGGCGTGTCCGCACGACAGACGGTTGCCAGCACCGCAACAAGACGCGACTTCGCACAAACCATGCTCCCATGTGTATGCGGCGTGCGCGCGCGGCGCCAGCTCCTGAGCGTTACATCTCCGAGTACTACGATATCCACCACCGTATGGCACTTGAGTGCCGAGTTCCATTCGCACGGCCCGACATGCACTACGTGACCTCCGCCGGCAGTGAAGTGGTGCCGAACGACGCACTAAAGCAGCCCGGCCGTGGAAGACGCCAACCACGACGCATCCGAATCGACATGGACGACAAACAACGAGCCAACGGGTTCGCCACCCCGCATGTAGACTTTGCAAGACGGTTGGGCACACCATCAGCGCGCCCAAATAGACCTAGCACAAGCAATGCACCGTGAGCGACCGAGTTATAATTACGCTTGTCGCCATGTTGCATGCTTATTTTAATGTCTTCGTGAGTTCTATTGTTGTATGAGTTGCATTGTGTCCGCCCTAATGTTATGTTGTATGGGTCATATGTAAACGCATTATGGTCATATGTAATGTTATGTTGTAGGGGTGTGCGATGGTGTTAATCACGCACCGCATTACTAGTTGTATTGTTGCATTGCGCACGATCGCATCGTTATGTTGTCCGGGGCATTTGTTAACGCATTATGGTTATATGACTAATTCTACTTTGTTTACATTTCAATTAAAATCGAGAATGGTCATGTTTTTCTTGCGCATCAACATGTTGTTTCACTCTCGCAGGAGATGGCGCAACCTCCAGCTTGATGACGCCAGACGAGCTACTCGACACACGCCGGATGGGCGACACCGATGTCGGGCGTGGTCATCCGGCGCCGGGCCTCCGAAGTTCCGCCTCGAGCCGCCCTGCAGAGCGCTGGCTCGATGAGCGGTATGTCCCGAGATCGCGAGACACCGTCTCCCGCCCATTGCCCGCATGTTGGACATACCGCACGCTGCTCCGGCTTTGACGCGCACTCCTATCTCGCGCTCGTGGACCGTTGGAGACCGAGACTCACACCTTCCACTTCGTGGGGGAGATGACCGTGACTCGAGGACGAGCTATGCTTACAGTTTGCCGCTGCACGGTCTTGCAGAGTGCCACCTCCTAGGAGAGTAGACCGAAGGTGCGATGGTCGATGACGGTCACCCGATCCTCGATAACATTTTCGGTGTGCCACATTCGTGGCTACGTGAGTACATGACCTGCCCGCCAATGCGATCGAGGAGGCAGTGAGGACACACTTAATCGCTGCACCTTATGTTCCTGCTCGATGGATATTATTTCCTACGACTCGTGGAGACCGTGTACCCTAGCTACATCCACCTCGCAGAGTCTTTGTGGACGCCGCCCGACGGCGCCACAAAGATGCTTGGGGTCCGCGGTGCTTTGGCGCCACTTACCGAGGGTTGTGCGATGCCTCGCCGCAGCAAGACGGGCGTGGAGCCACCGCGGTATGCAACACCGCTGCGCTATGGTCGTGGGAGCACTTCCGCTGGTCGCCATATTTTCGAGCACCGCACCCTTTCCGCCAGCGCCGCTTTATGGTCCTCGGTGGAGGCGACGACCCGGCCGACGGCCTACAATGGGTACGCGTTGGACACGTGGTACACTAGGGTGGGCCGTGGAGAGACCGAGACGGTTTATCCCGAGTTTCATAACCTATTCGAGACTCTACACGAGGACGAGGTCATCCGTGGCCATGGATCGCACAGCTCTCGCGGACACACTTTCACGGATTGTCCTCGCAGCACTCGTGATGAGACGCATCGTTGACGACCTGCCACCTGGTCTTCTCCCACATGGTCGAGCCGTACAACCCCCAGCGGGTCATGAGACAGTTTGGCCTTTACCAGCAGGTGCCACCCACGCCGGGACGACCCCTTACAGCGAAGGCCCATGGGTATGCCGTTTTTTGGATCATCATTGTACCTATTAGCCACATGTCTGATTTTGATTTTCTGATATCCAATTTAATTGCAGGCAAACGAGGAGAGGCCGAAAGAGCGACGATTGAGGCGCATACGCACTCGTGGACGCCGCCAGGCATCGAGCGCGCGACGGACGTGGTGCACGAGTTACGAGGCTACGACATAGGGACATATGCTACATACTTGGGTGGTACGCCCGCGCACTGTGTGCAAGCTTATCGGGCCGGCGCCACAGGCGTCTGTGGAGGTCATGCATGATGACGTTGTACTAGCGTGTCCGCATCGCACCGGGCGCACGCCAGACGAGACGGTAAAACATTCTTCGCACAATTTTTGTCCCGCAACACATTTCTAATCGACTATCATTTTCTTGCAAGATTACCGCCTTGATCGATTCAGCGAGAGGGTGCCGACGCCCCACGCCGGGGAACAATAGCACTTTGATCGCGCACTACGCGCGTGCGGGCTATGACCGACGACGCGAGGGTGCAATGAGGACCATAACTTGCGGTCGCCACGCGACGCTCACGCACAAACATCGCGACACCGTGGGCACCCTCCACCTCGCCACCGCCACGGCACCTCCTCCGCACCGCCGCGACCGCCCTCGCACGTCCGTCGACTCGAGTCGCCGCAGCTACGGTCGCTCAACCTCGACGCGCTCGGGGCAACAGTATGTCACCGCGGTTGTGGTCGCCATTATTTATCGATGCACTCCTTTGGAGCGATCGGACATTACCGTATGTTCATGCAAGACTTGCGCAGGGGACAACACTCGCTTCACCGCCATCATCACGGAGGGAGGCGCACGACAGACTTCATTGCCGCCGGGCCACGTTGTTCCACCGCAGCACCGACCACCGCCGCAGCGCGGGACGGCGGGTTCGCCGTTGGCACATGGCGTTCATCTCACGCGGCGTGAACGCGACCATCGGTTCGACGAGACGCACCAAGGGTACACAAGGCAAGATTACGCATGCATCGCCAGAGGATCTCGCCCACGCAACCACATACCTGTGCACGCTTTAATGTAGTTACAACAATTTTTCCGCTGCACGAAACCAACGACTAACTCACCCACTACCTTTCCGCAGGATGAGCACCGTGGGTCGACGATATGCTCGTGTGTCCACCGACACGCATCCGAGATCACCGTAGCGACGCCCCACACAAAGATCCCTCCCACGGCTTGAGATGTACGCCACTCCCGACAGCTCACTTTCCCCGAGGATCGCCACGCCGCCGAGGCAAGCGCCGGGATGTACCATAAGTAATGTCATGTTCGTAATGCATGTTATGTAATGTCGTGTGCATTATGACATTGTGATTTATGTAATGTCGTGTGCATTATGATTTGTGTCCACACCAACCAAGCCTCGAGATATGTACCTAATTTGGATTTGCGGTGCAAAAGATATTCCCTAAAAACCTATTTTCGGCCATAATTAGGTACTGTAGCAAAAATATTTTCTAGAAAGATTTTGAAGCTGAAACTTTTATGGTAGTTAGCTACTGGTATAGTGATAAGCTATATAAAATTTCAGGTCATTTGGAGTTATATTGAAAGAGTTATGATTTGTCTACATTGTTTAGGGTATTAAACTAAAATATGATCCTTATGATTTTTAAAAACAGTAAAATTTGTGAAACCAATTTTCCTAGCAAATACACTAGCAGTGGAAACTAATCCAATCGGATTCATACAAAAAGGATCTATAGATTAAAAGATATGCATTTTACAAGTTTGCTAAAAGTTCTAAAATACAGTATTAAGTTCACTTGTTTACTATTTTTGAAAACGGTTTTTTAGGTTTGATCATGGTCTACAAT
The DNA here is from genome assembly GCA_036346255.1 of Ampelocalamus luodianensis. Taxonomy (NCBI): domain Eukaryota; kingdom Viridiplantae; phylum Streptophyta; class Magnoliopsida; order Poales; family Poaceae; genus Ampelocalamus; species Ampelocalamus luodianensis. The sequence continues at coordinate 24,301,496 of CM070623.1, forward strand.
TATTTTTCTATTTAAGTTCAAGGTATAAGGAAGCTAACAAAATTGGAATCATCTAATTTGGATCTATAGTTACAGAGATACAAAAATGACAAGACCCTAAAGTTCTGCAGTTTTTGGACACAAGATTTCACCAAGGAGGTTGTTGACTTGAGACAAATGAGGATTTTAATTTTTGATTTCCCAAAATTCTTTTACAAGAACTTCAGAAAAGCTTAAAGGCGTTAGGATGCGGGAAAAGTTTTAAATTATCCTCATTTTCTTACATTTGAAACACAAGCCAAAATGGGGATGTTACACTATGCCTCGCCAGAAACTTTTCAGAAAGACAAGACAAAGACACCGCTCGCGCCACAAACTTTTGTAAAGACGAGACAAAGACACCGCCTCGCCAGAAACTTTTCAGAAAGACAAGACCGCACACTGCCTCGCCAGAAACTTTTCAGAAAGACAAGACAGCACACTGCCTCGCCAGAAACTTTTCAGAAAGACAAGACCGCACACCGCCGCTAAAACTTGTCAGAAGACAAGACAAAGACACCGCCGCTGAAACTTTTCAGAAGACAAGACAAAGACACCGCCTCGCCAGAAACTTTTCAGAAAGACAAGACCGCACACTGCCTCGCCAAAAACTTTTCAGAAAGACAAGACAACACTCTACCTCGTAGGCTCCTCACCTTAATTTAACCATACCGTGACCACCCCGGGGGCTTATAAAAGGAGGTGACCTGCTCTGGGAGAGAAGGGTACAACAAAAACCCAACACTACACCAGAGCTTCCTTCACCACGTTGGGATGGACAAGAGACAGAAGAAGCAATGGGACAAGATGACAAAGCAATGGGATGAGATCCGCGGACTAGCAAGGGTCGCTGGGAGCGGACGACCAAGCAAGGGCTGCTGCGGCCCGGGTCCAGCAAGAGGCCGTTGCTAAGATGGCAGCTCTCCGCAGTGAGGCCCCCGTAGCAAAGAACCCCATCCCGGTTCCAACCGAAGCGTCACGCAAAGACCGCCAGGGGGAGACGCCGCCTCTGCGGTGCATGGACCCATGCAAGTTCTTCAAGTCCAAGCACCGCTAAGCCTAGGGATGCGCATCGGGTTGTGCGAACTACTCCGTGACTATCCCGACCGCCGCTGGGACACGCGCAGCCTATCGGCAAGCGTAAGGTCTAAGTACAGATGTTCTTGTACCCTTTCTCTTCAAGTATGCACTAACAACCTCTCCCATGTACCCGTAGTCCCCGATCCGCTATGTGGCTACCGCAGTGGATCGACCACGAGATCCACCCACATGACCAAGTGGACTCGACTTGAGGAGTGGGATGTCAAAGGGCCCACGAGATACGGAGGAGGAGCGCCGCAACGACGAGCAAAATGAGCGTATACGTCGGGAGACAAAAGCTCATCTCGAGGCGTGCAATCGCAGTCAGCGTGAGGCTCGCGAGAGGGAGCGCGAGAAAAAGAGGGAAATAGCAGCCAAGGCCAAAGAGGCTAGCGAGGAGTTCAACGCCGAGGTCACAAGGAAGGGAAAATGGCCCCGATCATCGCAGTAGGTCGGGTCATTCCGTAGTAGTCCTTTGTCCTACCCGCCATGTTTTTTACTATCCCCTAAAGGCATGTACACTTACATAGTCCGAATGCTTGTGTCGCAGTGTACCGTAGTAGTAGCAAGGATGACTCAAGCAATTAGCCGAACTAGCATGCCATGTGACCACATGTAATGTGCTTCGTTTTGGATTCTAATGTAGTTCGGTTCCTGCAAGCCTATCTTCCTCTTCTCCTCCTACCCAATTGCAATTTAGGCACAGGTATGGATGGTTTCGCTGCCATTTAGCTCACTCTTCACTTCCTCTTCTCCTTTCTTCCAACTCACATCTTTGCGCAGCGACGTGACCCGACGAGTCAGCTTTTGTGCAGTGATGTAACCCGACGAGTCAACTTTTGCGTACTGACGTGACCCGACGAGTCAGCTTTTGTACACTCATGTGACCCGACGAGTCAGGTTTTGTACAGTGATGTGACCTAAAAGACATCACGCAACACCGCAAACGATTCTCATCGCCGCTACTTTGCGACGCGAATATCCTTGAACCCAATTGCAATTTAGCCACAGGCTATATATGAATGCTTTGGCAGCCATTCACCTCACTCTCCACTTCCTCTCCTCCTTTCTTCCATTCTATAACAACATGTCTTCGGCCTCATCTAACTTTCGTGTGAGCAGACAATTAGAATCGCCATGACAAGACTCGTGTGCCCTCGCTGCGTGATCCGCAAATGTGTTCACCTCGCATACGCCAACGAATCCATCCCGAGTGTTCATGAAGTGTTCGAATCTTACTGTAAGTAGTGCCTAATCATCCCAAATGAATTCCATTCAAATAGCACGTTCTTTTTCACTTGAAGTCGCAATTCCTTTCGTAACACAACATGCCTGTTTTGGCGCAATGATGAAGTCTGCCCAAAGAGTTCGAGATATTGCCATGCAAATTGCTACCTTACAGAAGACACCCGTCTTTGTCGCATTTCATCCAAAGGCTCGACCATCCGATCAACCAATACAAAATGAAGCTAATGACTTAAAAGACTGGATGAAAGGATGGAAAGGGTTGAGAAAATGCTTGTAAATTACTTCACATAGTTAGTTTTATGTATTTCTTCTATTATTTCTTGTTCTTGCCAAGTAGAAGTCCAGCTTGTAATAAGATTGTAATGTCCACTCTTCATCTATGTATCGTAGTCCTTCATGAATAGATCAACTGCGTGTGTATCCTTGCATTACATGACGTATGCCTTTGCGACGTTGTTGTACTCGCGATACGACGCTCACAAAATATTATTCGAGTCTAATGTATAGTTTTCCGTAAGTACGGAAAATATAGCATATTTGGAATATCCCACAACCTCCTCCGCACCACAAATATACCTTGCTATCAAGACATGGATACAATCCAAGTCACATTGAATCATGAAACCCTAATTTCTGTAACCTAAAATCCATACAAATAGAACACGTTTATGAAAATGGGGGAGAGAGCACGTGGCTAATTTACACAAGCAAGTGCACTGTGTCGGGGTGCTCCACATAAAATTTCATAATATTTTGAAGTCGTTTGCTATATTTTAAAATATAAACGAAAATCATCGCTAAACCCTAACCGTAATTCCTAATTGCGACTAAAACCCAAACACTAACACGCAAATCGCCACTTTTTATTTTATGTATGCTACGATGTGTACAATAATTAAAAGCGTATATAACCACCATTTATATTTTAATGGATCAATTAAAGCTTAATTGAAAATTCAACAAAATAAAAAATAGTTTGAATTAATAAATAAACTTTATTTCAATTCAAAATTATTTTATTCAATATATTCGTGTTCCAATGATTTTTATTAAATTTCTAGAATTTTTCTTTGATTTTCTCTCATTTCCGTATAAACCAACATGTTTATGAAATTAGGAGAGAGCACGTGGCCCTACCGAACATAGATTAATTAAAGCTTAATTGAAAATTCAACAAAATAAAAATCAGTTAAAATGACTAAAATTTCAATTCAAAATTATTTTGTTAAATCTATTCGTGTTCCAATTATTTTTATTTATTTTTCTATAATTGTTCCAAATAGTTTATATGACCAAAACTAACTTCATTTAAATTCAAAATTATTTTATTAAATCTATTCGTGTTCCAATGATTTTATTGAATTTTCTATAAATTTCTTAATTTTTTTCGATTTTTCTCTATTCTTCTTCTTTTCTCCTCTCTCTCTCATCATTTCTTTCATGTTTGTGCAGGGACCCTCTTGCTGCGTGGGAAGAGCAAAGACCTCCTTGTGCGTGGTGGGGAGCGCAGCAGCCTCTTGTCGCGCTCGGTGGCGCAGAACAACTCACGCGCTGCTTGCCAAAAGATGTGGGTCAGGTGGCTCCCACCGCAAAGACGCGGAATCATAGGGCCAAAAACGGAATTTCGTACCTAGGGAGGCCACATTTGGAATTACATTGCGTTGGAGGGATAATAGTGTCCAAACTTCCTCGGACGCGTGCGAAACGTTCTTTGATTGTGGACCGTCGATCTCAAGGTCAACGGTCTAGATCTATCTGAAATTTTGAACTCCGGAGGTCCCAATCCTCGTGGACCATCAGATCTAGATCAACGGTCTAGATCTGAGTGGCCATTCGGACCACCCATCTCGCGATCTGTGGTTGAGATCGATGTGCCGTTCGGACCACCCAAGCTCCCAATCGCGCGGGTCGTCCATCTCGCGATGAGCGGCTGGTATTGAGTGAGTTGTTTGGGTCACCCGAAGTGCACAGCGCCCTGAGCCCTCCATCTTGAGATCTACGGCCGTGGTTGATCGTCGCGTTCACGTCGTCCGAACGGCCCAATCCACGTGGACCGTTGGATTTAGATCCAACAGTGAGCTTCTTTAGGGTTGCGCACGTGCGCTATTTCTCCAGCGCGTGGGTCATTGGATTCCGAATCAAAGGCCCACGTTCGTCCACGTTGATTTATTTCTGATAAGTTTGATTATATTTCGGTAAGCCTTTATTTATCAACTGAAAATTGTATTAAACTTTGAAAAACCCATAGCTAATTCATTTTAAATCCTTTTTAGATGATTCCAGTTGGGATAAATTCATGTTTAACTAAAGTTTATTATAAAAATGCATTTAGACATTGTTTTGTGCCAGAAAATTTTGTTAATAATATTAACTTGATTTCAGCCATTTTAGAATATACCAAAAAATATTTTAAAACTTGTAAAATGCATATCTTTTTCTGTATAACTCTAAAATGTGAAAACTCAATCTTGTTAATTTCCTCTGGTAGCATACTTTAATATGAAATAGGTTTTGATCATAGTTTTAATTCTGAAAAATGATATGTGCTAGTTTTACAACTTGGAAAAAAAATCATAAGTAAATCATTTTAACTCCAAATTGAGTAAACTCAACTTTGCTGACCTTAGGATATCATAACCTACCTACCATAAAAATTTCAGACTTTAGATCATTCCAGAAATTTATGCCATGAACAGTACCAGTAATTAATTTAGTTGAATTAATAGGCTGAGGGAAATTGTTTTAGCTATAACTTTTTTATACTTAGTCCAAATGATTTGATTCTTGTTTCTAAATTCATTTAAAATCATATCCTTGCTGCTGTGTAAAATTAATAAGATTTGGATAAATTTTGCTTTTGAATTTCTTTTGGTGTTCTTCGTTCTTATTGGTTTTATCACATTTCTGCGTTAGGTTCCGAAGAAATTATTGATTTCGTGAGTGATCCTCTGCATCAAGAAAGTGGTCTCCATCAAGGCAAGCAGTGTAACATCATTTGATCATATTGCTCCTATTACTTTTAAAGTATAATATCTTGTTTGCAAAACCTAAGTATGCATGCTTCTTTGTGTCAAGATTTATTTTGTCGGTTAGGGGTAGTTAATCCTATTGCATTGTTGCCCTGAAATTATTCACCCCTACCACTGCTATAGGTTATTATCCTCACTGGTGAATTAGAGCCCGGTTGATGATATATGGTCTTTTATGGTCTTTACGATACAATGCTTAGCAATGCTTAGATTACTGGTAGAATTGGACGGTTATCGACTTAGTTGATAACCTTGATCACAAAATTATTATTACTTATGCTCAATATCTTGTGCCTTGGTTATTTGTGAAAACTAAAATAAAAACAAAATTATTTGGACTTGGGCACAATGGTAAGATGGTGTGCTTTTGGGTGCGACTGGAATGGTGCCTAAGTTACTTGCGCCATCGTACTGAGCATTTTGCGTGCTAACCACACTAGAGGGAAATGGGACCTCTCTTGACTTAGTACTTTGGCGTGTGTTAGCTTCAAGTCGCAGGAGGGCGTGTGTGTGTTGTGTTGTGGTAAAATGAGGTGGTTTATGTGTGGGAGCATTGTCGTTGTCCGGAAGCTTTACCCCTATAGGGTAGTTGACCTTCGGCTTTACAATGTAAGCGTATGGGCTTCGGTCCATACGAGCGGCTCGTAGTTGGTACACAATATTGGAAACATCTCGTAGGACTTAGCCATGCCGGCATACCCTCGGAAGTGTGCTTAATAGCTTGGTAAAAAGCTGGTCTGAAGTGGAGGTACATTGGTACACCCCTGCAAGGTTAAAACTATTCGAATAGCCTTGTCCTAGGTTATGGACACGCTCGGATACGCCCCGTAAGAACTAGACTACAACCTTTTAAAAATTAAAACTTCATGTGGGTGGTACGAGCGGGTAACTCGTGCTATTGTTGTGATGGCCATTGGGTTGGTCATCTCTAGGATGTCTTTATGTCTATTACTTATTGTATCGCTATTATTCATGCAAATAAAAATTCAGATTGTCAAAATTGCCTTCAAACTATTAGTTATTGCAAATAAAACTTGCTTTATGTGAGACCCCGGTTTATTTAGCTTGTAATGCTTAGCCTTCCATTGGCTTTAGCATCACAAACGAAATACACCGTGTCTCGATGGACATATGCTTCCTAGAAATTGCAGCACACATACATCATACAAAATCATGTATCAATTCCATACAAGATAATGTAACAAGTCTAGCAAAAGACATACATAATAATAAGTTATTACAGAACAGCCGACCGGCCAAATGACAAAAGTATTACAAAACAGCGGAAGCAAAAGTTGCCATAAGATGGCTTAAACCAAAAGACGACTGGTTAGCCACACAACACCACAGGGCAACCAACCGGGCCGCCAAGCTAATCGCCCCACACACTGCCACAGCACAACTCACAAAAGTGAGGCCCTTCGGGCTCACCTTCTTCCTCTGCACACAATAAGCAATGCAGTGAGTACAATAATGTACTCGCAAGACTTACGAGTAACAAGCCTATACATAGCTACATGAAAGTCAGATCAAAGGAAGGTTGGTTATATGGTTATTTGGACGCATAAAGCAATTTTCATTTGCAATAATGTAATAGATTGAAAGCACTTTAACAAATCAGCTTTTAAGCATTGAAATAACAGCGAGTAACAATAATTATCAAGTAACCATCTAGAAGTGACTAACCCAATAGCCACCCCACATAGCATGAATCCCTGATTCATACCACCCATCAAGTTTTAATTAAAAATGTTGTAGTCTAACTCTTGAAAGACCTCCCCAAGCACGTCCATAACCTAGGACGAGGCTATTCGAATAGTTTTAAAAACCCTGCAGGGGTGTACCAATGTACCTACACTTCAGACCGCCTTTAAGCCATAAGATTAGCACACTTCCAAAGGTATGCCGGCACGGCTAAGTCCTACGAGACATTTCCAATATTGTGAATCAACTACGAGTCGCTCGTATGGATAGAAACCCATACGCTTACATTGTAAAGCCGAAAAGACAACTACCCCTCGGGGTAAAGCTTTTTGGACAACTACAATGATCCCACACACAACCACCTCATTTTACCACAACGCTACACACACACGCCCTCCTGCGACTCGTAGCCAACACACGCCAAAGTTCTAAGTCAAGAGAGGTCCCATACCCTCTAGTGTGATTAGCACGCAAGAATGCTTTGTTTAGTGTAACAAGATGTTCGGTCCTTGTTGACTTGGGCACCATTCCAATCACACCCAAAAGATCACACCATCTTACCATTGTGCCCAAGTGCAAATTGTTTTTATTTTCAGTTTTAGTTTTGCAATTTAGACTTAGCACAAGGCTGAAATATATTGACCCTAATAAGTTTGTGTGATCAAGGTTATCGACAAGTCGATAACCGCCCATTTCTACCGATAGCTAAGCATGTCTAAGCACAAACTCGTAAACTACTAAGTGACAAGGATTCATCCAACGAACCCAACATCACAGCAAGATAAACCTAGGCTCAGTAGTAGAGGATTAACATTCGCCTACTGATAATGCATCTACTAGGTTAACTATCGACAATAGTTAAAACAACATAGCAATGCATACATAGAATTTGCAAACAATATATTAGAATTTGAAAATAGTAGGAACAATATGATCAAATGATGCTACATCTGCTTGCCTTGCTGGAGTGCAGGATCTGATGGCTGTGGCTCAGATTCAATATCAAGATTATCTTCGGAACCTAACGAAAAAGGCGATAAAACCAATAAGAACGAAGAACACTAAATAAACTCCAACAGCAAAAGACATTCAAATCTAATGAAATTTATACAACAGCTAGGGTATGATTTTAGACAATTTTAGGAACAAAAATCATGCAATTTGGATTTAGTATGCAAAAGTTATAGCTGAAATACACTCTCTCAGCCTATTAATTCAACTAATTCAATTATTGGTACTGTTCATGTCGAAAATTTCTAGAATGATCCAAGGTCTGAAATTTTTATAGCAGGAAGATTATGACATCCTAATGACAGCAAAGTTGAGTTTACTAAATTTGGAGTTATAATGATTTACTTATGATTTTTCTAAGTTGTAAATCTAATGCAAGTCATTTTACAGAAATAAATCCATGTTCAAAACCTATTCCATGTTAAAGCATAATAACAGAGGAATTTAACAAAATTGATTTTGCACAAATTGGAAGCATACAGAAAAAGATATGCATTTTACAAGTTTTAATTCTATTCTTGAAATTTTCTAAATGGCAGAAATCAAGTTATTTTAGTTACACAATTTTCTGCTACTGAAATATGCCTAAATGCATTTTTATATTAACTTAAGGGGCATATGAATTTATCACAGTTGGAGACACCTAAAAAGGAGTTAACAAGAATTAGTTATGAGTTTTTAAAGTTTAAATACAATTTTTAGTCGACAATTAAAGACTTACAGAAATAAAATCAAACTCAACGGAAATAAAATGACGTGGGCGCTCGTGGGCCTATGATCTAAAATCCTACGACCCACGCGCACTGGGAACAACGCACGTGCGCGATCCCCAAAAGGAGCCCACCTATGGATCAAGATCCAACGGCCAACGAGAAGGAAACTTTCGGACGGTGCGGTTGCCTCGGCCATCCACAGCCGCAGATCTACAGATGGACGGCACGGAGCGCATCTCCCTTCGGAGAGTCCGATTGCACTCACGATCTCAGCCGCAGATCGTGAGATGAACGATCCAGAATCAAAAGGGAACCGGACGGTCCGAATGCACTCCAGATCTGGGCCGTTGATCACGAGATCGACGGTCCACAATCAACAAAGTGCTACGCACGGGGCCTAAGTGCGCGTGGAGGATTTTAATGAGTGGGCCCACATGCCAGAGAGACATGAGGCAAAATCGGACATATTAATGTTAAGACAGTGATTAATGACAATCATAAGCATTAATGGTGTTCCGACGGTGTTGATTTAAGCCGACGGGGTTTTTAAAGGGACTGGGCCCACTGGTCAGTGGCACAATGGGCCCGATTAAGACATAATTAATACTTCCCAATGATTGAAAATGATCAGGCATTAATTATGTCCTAATGGCTGACGAAAACGGGTGGTTACGACCGACAGCACCCGAGTGGATCCCACGGCTCATCGCCGGCGACTCCGGCCGCGGCAGTGTCTACCAAGTACCAAAACGGACTCGCAATAGCGTTGCGGACCTAGTGGTGGTGACCTCACCGGCGGTGGTGGCCCAGAACCCCGGCGAGCCGGAAAACAAAGATGGAGGCTTTTACTGCTAAACGTGAAAATAGCAAAATGCTCCGCTGCAGTCCAAAGAAGCGAGTGCCAAGGCCTCTAAGGACTAATAAGAAGCTACCTTAACTGAGAGGAGCTTCAACGATGGCCGGAGAAGCTTATCCATGGAGGAAGCTTGCCGGAGTTGGAGAAGAAAGGTTGAAAACGATATCCTGAGCAAAATGAGTGATACCAGAACATCATTATAGCTTCATTATAGCCCATAGAAGCTATATGAGCAAATAATTGTGAAATGGAGCACTCACCTGAGCTGAGGAAGAAGAGGGGATGGTTTCGGCCGAATTTGAACAAACCCCAAATTTGTCAAATCCTGTGAATGAAACCCAAAATTGAGGAGAAATGATTAGGATAATAAGGAGTAGAAAAGAGTACAAGAATATTTGAAGAAGAAGCACTGGAGCTTCATGTTCCTCAATGGAGCTCCACGGGTCAACAATGGTGATTTGGTGTTTCTGGTGTGTTAATCTCCAAAAATGAATAAGGAGCTTAGGATGGTGTAAAGGAACACCAGGAAGGAGTTTTGGGACCTTATATAGCCAAGGATTAGGGTTTGGCAAGAAGGAGCCTCTCGGGTGAGCTAAGTCCAGGACACAACCATGGACCGAAAAGAAGAAGTGACGAGGATGTAGGAGTAGGTTGAGATCGTGGCCGAAAGTGCCCTGCAAGCACCTAATGCCGATGAGGAGTGGCTGCTGGGGAGCACGATTTGACAAGGCCATGCTCTCTCTCTGTTCATGCACGGCTGGAGGTTGAAGATGACCAGAGAAAAGGCTCGGGCGATTTTGAGCCCTAGGATTTTGATCGGGCGGCTGATAACGCGCCACGCCACAGAGGTTCTAAACAAAAGAAAAGATCGGGAGCCCTTAGATTAGAAACGAACGGCTCAGATTGAACAAAACAATCGGAGGTTTAACACAACAGAGGAGATCGTGAGCCCTTGGATCAAAAATGGACGGCCACGATTAAATAAGTCCTCCGGAAGGTCCGAATGTTCTCAGACGATCAGGGCGGTTGGATCGAGATCCAACGGTTGAGATTTGAAAGCGCGCTAAAAAGAAAGCCCAGTGCAGTTAGTTGACTGGACCGAGACAAGTGGCTCAAGCCCGAGTCTGACCCGCACCCAACGCACAGTGAAATTAGGTTTTGAGTTTTAAACTGAGTTGGTACTTTGAGGATTTATTTGAGAGAGCAAAACAACTCCAAAATTTCTGAAATTTTTACTGGAGCTTGCTCACTCAGATATTAACCTTGTATAAAATTTTCAGAGGTTTTTATGCTGCGCATTATTCTCCAAAAATTCTGCAAGGCTCTAGTTTAAGGTTTGACTAAAGGTCAAACAGGTTTGACTACCCTCTAAAAATATTCAACCAATTACTAAAAATTGTAAAATTTTTCAGAGGGGTCACATACTATCCCAGGAACTTAGGAAAAATATTTCCAAAGGATGATCACAAGATTTGAGATGAATGTTTTTGGAGAGGCAAGGTTTTGGATCAAAAAGACTTGTGACTTTGTATTTCCATAACTTCTTACAACAATTGTTCGAGCATACAGGAAATACATGATGTAAGAAAAAGTTTTAATTTCTACTCATTTTTTTACATTTGAAACACAAGTCCAAAATTGGGATGTTACACTTTATGCTGAAAATTAACCTTGAGCCATCTCCTTTGATTAAAGCCTGCATGTAGTAATAACTAGATTTGTTACCCGTAAGTCTTGCGAGTACATTTTTGTACTCATTTTCTTTGCTTAATTATTGCAGAGGAAGAAGGTTGATCCCCAAAGGATTGACTTTGGTGAGTTTCGCTTCGGTATGGACGACTAGCTTGGCGGCCCGGTCGGTTGCCTTGTGGGTTATGGCTAACCGGTCGTATTTTGGTTAAAGCCATCTTATGGCACCTTCTGCTTCCGCTGTTATTTGATGCTTAATGTATTTTGGCCAGTCGGCTCTTTTGTAATAACTTTATATTATGTATGTATTTTGCTAAAATTGTTATATTGTGACGTTTGGAATTGATGCATGATTTTGTAACAAGTGTGTATATTGCATTTCTGGGAAGTATACATATCTTGAGACTTGGTTTATTTGATTTGTGGTGCTAGGGTCAATGGAAGGCTAAGCAGTACAAGTCGAATAAATCGGGGTCTCACACCATCTCTCCTCTAACCGAGTGCCACCGTCTCGCCCTGACCTTGCGCTCTGGCCGCCCCGAGCTCATCGCCCGCGGCCTCCTCCACCTCGCCTCGTCGTCGCCGGCGTCCCATGACCTCGTCGCCTCGGCCTCCTCCACTTTGTCTCCCTGGCCTCCCACGGCCTCACTCTCTCTACTCCCCCTTTGCTCTGTGATGTCCCTCTTTGCTCTGTGATGTGGATTACTGAGAGCTAGTGTTAGTGCTCTGTGAACGGATTGAGTTGATGCTACTGTGATGTGGGTGATGTTGTGGTTATTATTGGAGTCTCTCTGTGCATCTATATTTCATGCTGAGTTATTTGGTTTGGGCAAAAATATAGACGGCAGATCGCGCACTGTCCGGTAAAACTGTCATAACTTTTGCATACGAACTCGGATTGCGATGTTCTTTGGGTCGTTTGAAAGCTAACAAAAAGTTGAATCCGAAAATCCATAAGTCCATATGAAATTCATTCGTGAGGCTCGGGAGGCTCCAGACAAAGTGAAAACCCCAAAAAAAAAGGTTGTTTAGGGCCTCAAAACAGCCTCGGAAGTTTCATCATCCGTTTTCGGTTTTTTTTTTGCAATAGAAAACGCTATCACGAGCGATTCTAAACAAAAACCGTCAGGAAAAAGCTATCACGCATTTACTCAACACGAACTATCTGTGATAATCAATCGTCTGTGATGACCTTTTTGTGTAGTAGTGTGACGATATCGATCTCAACCGTGCGATTCAGTGCAACAAAAAACTCAGAAGCGCAACAATTAATTTATAACTTTGCAACAAATCTTGACCCGAAAGAAACAAAATATAAAATCAACAAACAAAAAATGTGCAACAAAATTGAATTACTAGAGCAACAAATACAAAGAAACTATTACAACAAAAATTAAACCTTGTTGTTGTTACACCCTGACTGTCATAAAAAATCACTTAACCGGATCATCTTTGGCCATCCGATCTGTCTCGTGAGTGGCGCAACAAAAAATCAACTAAATGCAGCATCGAAACAAATGAGCATGCGACAAAATTCCACCCAGTGAACAAACAAACATGAACCAAGCATCGTAACAAAATCGAAGCTAGACGCAACAATGACCCACTAAGTATGCAACAAAAAATCACATTGGTGCAACAAGCTATGAAAAAATGGTGTAACAAATCAATATTTGTACTGCGACAAAAATAAAACCCTGATGCAACAAATAAAAATCCTAACTACAACAATCGAAAACCCAACTACAACAAACACCTTTTGGACAACATACGAGAAGACATGTTGCAACAAAAAAAAATCACTTCATGCAACAACTACGAAAGGTGTTGCAATAATTCAGAAAATGTCCGCACCAATCCTACCAAAGGAGGAGGACGCGCGAATGGTGGTGAAGGTTGAGCTCACAGGAGGAGGAGGTGGGCGACCGAGCTCCTCGTCGCCGGTAGGCTCGGATCACCGCCCCAGCTTCTCTAGCCACACATCTGACACAACCTCGGGACCTCCTCAAGCTCTCATGATGAGAGGGTTGCGCACCATGGCGGTGCTGGCAGTGAGGGAGATGTCGCGCCTTGAACCTCATCGAGCACCATGAATTGCCAGGATGCCCTTGCAATGGAGCAGTTGGTAGCGCCGAGGTCCCGCCTAAGGCAGAGTTGACGAGACTCATGGGACACTCCCACTCCTCCGCCTGGGATTTGGTTGATTCCTGGTTGTGTCGATGAGTACCAAAGAGAGAGGGATGGGAGATTGGGGAGACGACTAGACAAATGAGGTTGGTGGATGGAGTAAACCGGCTATCGATGAGGAGTAAATGAGTTTATCTTGGTTGCGGAAATGGGGATGAAGTTGGGTCATTTGGGCCTTGGGTGTGTTACGCTCGGAACGACATGGACTATGCTATAGTTGGTTAGGGTTGGGGATTAGGGATAGTTGTGCTTTACCCTCTCGTCCCCTTCCCAAGCAGTCACCAACTCACCATATATAGTGAACCACTTCTCAGCTCAACTCACCGCACAAAGCCACAAACAAAGGCCAAAGCAAAGACCGGTCTAATGGATCACTCTACCTCCCTGCTCCGCCTCGTACTCCTCGCACTCGGCGCCGCCCTCATTCTCCTCATTGTCCGTTCGGCCTTCCGCCTGCCCCGCGGCATAGACACGCCGACCGCTTCGCTCTTCGATGACGGTGTCGCGGCAGCTGCACCCGTTTCTCGCCGTGGGCCTGCCGCCAAGGACGGACCGACCATGGGTCGAAGGCGTCGCCACCGCCGTCGTCGCACCGATCGGCGTGCCACATCACCCTCTAGACACGCTCACGGTGACAGAGGTCAACCAGCGCGCGAGCTCCTCAGCAGCGCGCCCGCTGTTCGCGTCATCGCCGTCATCCCTGTTCGTGTACTTCGTCATGCTCGACGAACCGGACAAGTCCGTCGTCCGAAGCTGGCGAAAGGGTGCCGACCCGCTCCACTCGTGCCGCGCCGTGGCGATCGTCTGCTTCCACGGCGAGTCCCACGTCCTCACCATAGACCTCGACGAGGTTGAGGGCGCCTGCACTCCTCTGCCTGTCCCTGCCTCTGGCTACCCGACGATGACCATGGACACGACTGGAACACCAGAAGATCTACAAAAGAAGAAAGTAAGGAAGATCGAGGTTCCAACATATCAAAATATCCAAAGTATGTACGTACATGATTTCTTCATTTAAATATACCTGGTCGATTTTTTTGAGTTTGACCTTGTAACGCATCGGAGTAAAATCCGCTGCGCTAGCTTTCCTTTTCTTCTCAACCAATTTCACCGGTTTTAAACCGGCAGGGTTGACTAGGTCTTGCACATCTACTGATCGAAAGTCAGAAGCAATACCCACGACCCGTTGGTCAAGGATAAGGTCCCTGATCGCTGGATCAGTAGGTGTAGATTCGTCGGCCTTTAAAACAGTAGCCTCAGCAGCCACTGGTGGGTCCTCGATGACCTTGCTAGAGGGTACGACAACCGCCTAAATACATCGTCCAAGATAGTTAGGCGATGAACATAATTTGTCCAAAATATTATTTATGTCCAGTCACCTACCTCTGGAAGGCTGACATCCTGTATGGTCGAAGGGGTGGTCGGATCATCAATCGGCTCACATCTTTCAGTGGCTTCATTGATCCTCAACCCGACCGACTACACATCAAAGAGGATTTATGGTATACCGATCAGAAATAATATGTACGACAAGGAAAAAAGGCACGGTTGATAGTCTTACCTTAAGTCTCTCAATCCTATCTTTGGCAGAGACAGCTGCTAAGATCCGGGGGAAACTAGCCTTGTCGCTAGGCTCTCCGGCGCAGATCATTTTTATCCGGTTTCTAATCTCATCAGAAGGTAAAGCTGTAAAGGTAAAACAAAAAGACTTAAGGATACATAAATAATCAACTAATATAGGCAAACTGGTCGGAATCACTCATGGCTTACCCTCCTTGGAGTCTTTGGTCGTATCGTCGCGACCAATATACCAGAGCATCCGGTGTGATCGGGCTTTCAAAGGACTAATCCGGTGCGTGAAAAAATCCTTCACTATGTGCCAGGATGTTAGACCTTTGACACTAAGAAGCTTGATAGCTTCGGCCCATCTCTTTATCTTTCCCTCCTTCTCAGTGGAGGAGCGCCATCTCGGATTCTCGACCGCCTTCTTACCAGAATAATAAAGGCTATCTTTCTTCGTGACCGTCATATAGAACCAGCTCTTCTTCCACGACGACCACGAAGATTTTGAGTACATAAATATGTACTCATCGGCTTTTCCGTCATGGAGATGCAAGGTGCACTCTCCAGGCGTTCCTATCGTCTTCCCAGACTTCGTCATCCTGTAGTAGTACTTGAACGGATCCAGATCTGCAGGAATCCCCAAGTACGCTTCGCAGAGATAGATGAATATGCTGAGATTGGCGATAGCATTAGGAGCAAGATTTACCAATTTGACTTCATAATTCTCCAAAACTTTGGGAATTTTGGGGTGGATTGGCAATCTAAATCCGCATTCAATATATGCAAGAAAAACAGGAATTTCTCCATCTTCATTGCTCGGGGAATGTTCTCCAGCCGCTGATCTCCAAGAAACCAGGCTCTTGTTAGGAAGCATCCCGATCTTCTCCAAGCTCTCTAGTTTCTTCTTGCTCAAGTCGGAAACTGACCAGTTAGTGATTTGGTCCAACATGGTCAAGTTTCTCTTGGATGAGGAAAGAAAAGGAGGTCGGAGGCAGTTTTTTACTCGAGAGATGAAGAGGGAAAGCAGGAAGTGAAAGAACCCTAAGTCTATAAAGGGGTTTTTATAAGCTTCAGAATTTCTAACTGTAATCGGGAGTTGCCCAAAAAGTCCAATGAACAGAAATCTTTTGTCCAACGGACGCAAAAACTCTTCGATTCTCAAAGCAAGTTCTCAACTTTAAAGTGAATACAAACCGCTTCAAATGCCATTGCATTTAATGAGCATCATCCCGATACGACTTCGTCGGAAGAAAGGTGTTCACACGACCTATTCATTTAAAGTTCGGGGGCTAGCTGACGAGGATTAAAACCTCTATGTATTATTTGTAATACATAACAGACCATACGTCTTCATGGTCGTAACCCCTGAGGTGCACGACCTCACTGGTCGTAGAGATTCCAGAGGTTACATAATGGGTACCCTGGTCAGACGAAGGCCTGTGTCAAGCTCCTGACCAGGAGAACTGCTCGTAAAAGATATGAACTAATATTTGGAACTAATTCCAGGTATATTCTCTACCGTGTGATGAATGGGACACGTGCTTATTCCATACCACACGACGTTTTTTATCCTAAAACACTGATGAATAACCACCATGCGGTTGTGCCTCTCAAACATACTACTGTCGAACGGTTGACTCTCTATCAACCGTCATTTAACTCCGACCAGTCGCAGCGCTTCACATCAGACGTCTTCTCCAGAAGTAACTGCCACCTCTTCAAGGGCTATTTAAAGATGGAGCGTGGACGGAGCAAAGAGAGATATAGCCATCAGACTGAAGCATAGACCTTAGATTCGTGTTTTAAGAATGGCATTATAAGATAACAAGTAGTGTTCTCAGTGTAAACAGGAGTAGTTCATCATCCAGTCAGGAGGCATCCCCTGTAAATCCCAGTTCATACTAATAAAGGAGCAGTCCCATTATTACTCTAGATTTCCCACGTCACTCTCTCCTTTTCTTTTCATAAGATCGACGTCTTGATCGTCGACACTATCCCTATACGACCAGTTCGTATTTGGTCACGACCAGATCGTAACTCCTTACGACTAGGTTTCGATCACTTTGTGATTACGTTCGACCAATCTACGACCAGCTCGTATCTTCATACGACTATTCTGTAACTGATCGAACTAAGCGACCTACTCGTGTATTCTCCTTTTACCTCATGATATCTGGTTTGAACTCTATGTGAGATATTTTTCATCTATGGACTGTTCAATACTTTCTCGACCGAGTGTCGGATAACCTCATGTGGTCGAACTCTTCGACCACCAGTGGCACAGCCATGCACTTTCTTTATCCAACCACTTCGAGGGGCCCAGAGATATCTCTCCTATTATGTTAGGAGGGGCAAATCCCATATCCGACCAGTCACATCCCTCCATATGTTTCATAGCATACCCGAAAGCTACCTTTATAACTACCCAGTTACGAGTAGCGTTTGGCAATCCTTAATAGTGCTATTACACATGTAGGGAATCATGTTAATCTCAGGTCTAAGGATTATACATCATCATTGCTTGAGACTAACTAATGATAGATATAATCATAACAATCTCAATAGTATTGACGAGGATCTAATAATCCTCATTTTATTATTCAATAATCATGTAATATGACGTCATATAGCATACCCTCTAATATTAGAAGGGGAAAGCAAGTCAGTTAGTCGTAAGATCTCCTACGACTACCCCCTAGTCGTAAGCATCTCTACGACTATGGTGTAATCGAAAGTCCTGCTACGATTACGTCCGGTCGTAAGTCTTCCTGCGACCAGTACCCAGTCGTAAGCCTTTCTACGACAACCCCCTGGTCGTAAGTTCTTCTATGACCAGTTCTGCCACGACTTCCTCACGATTAACTAGGTCCACTTGTCAGAAGGCCCATTTAATAGTGGGAATCTAAGTAGTCAAAATACGTAGTTATGCCTGATATAACTACAGATAAGTCTCCACTATCTCTGACTGATAACTGTTTGACAGCATGGGGAGGTTACTACTCCGGTAATTACTCTCATTATTACGTAATAATGGTGAGCGACTAATTAGCCTAGAACGACAACGTTCACCACTGCATTGTATAAATAAGTGTCTTTTAGAGATAGAGGGGGAGGCTTTTCGGTGTAATCCAAATACCCAATACAAGAAACACAGGAGTAGGGTTATTATTCTCACCTGAGAAGGCCCGAACCTGTATAAAAATCCTCGTGTCTCTCTCGTCTGCGTGATCAATTGTGGAGACCCCCCCGAATCAAACAATCTTTACGTAAGATCGGTTCTAAAACACCGACAATTGGCGCCGACCGTGGGGATCTTCTGGTAATTCCTTCTTAACAGTTCTTTCTTTTCTCTTTGATGCTACCATGGTAGGAGAATGGAACGAGGAGAATTGGTTCGACTTGGCCGATTACGCAGATGTCGACATGGATGCCGGTTTCGACTACGAACCGAGTGTCGAATCTTCTGACGGTGTTCCCGCCTCTGGAGATCTTTTATCAGATCTCAGAGACTGCCCCGTCATCGGAGAACATAGGGGATCCTTGTCCCTCACAACAGAATGCCCAGCTGAGGAGCCTGCTTCCTCAGGGGGCAAGGGTCATCACGACCAACAGTAGGAATGCGTTGGGGCAAATTCGCAACGTGACGAGAGTTTTTCCTCCAAGCGTTCGAGTTCCCCCGAGGCAGTACGACTTGGCAAGACAGGTTCTGGAAGCCATCATTCCGGAGCTCCATCGACATCTGATGGTCCTCTATCTCCGAGTATTTCCACAGATAAGAGGATCGAGCGTGCTGATTCTCCAAGTCCAACCGTCCCGACGCAGGGTCCACCTGCAGACGGAGACGGTTATAACCCGGAGTTCCCCTACTTGGAGGGGTTTACTCCAAGTCGCCAGATGGTGTCGCTCGACTACTCCTCAAGCGAGGAGGCCTCGAGCGCAAGTGGAGGTCATCCACGGGAGGTCTTTGTCCTTCCCTCTGATAAGAATCATTCTCCCAGGGGAAGGATTGACGATGCTCCCCGACGAGCATACTCTACACCCCCTCGTGGCAATGGCAGGGGCGCCACCGCTGACGAACGAAACAAACACCTTAATAAACGTGCGGGACATACTCAACATTCTCGCACACCACTAAAGCCAACTCAAGGGTCTGAAATAGGTCATTCTGAGACAACCCGACGGAGGAAAATAGCAACTCAGAAAAGTCTTCCTGAGCGTGCTTATTTCCAGTCGGAGGAAGCTCAAGAACTCCAGCACATCAACGACTTGCTGGAAAACCCGACTCAAGAGCTCGCTCGAGCACCAGGGTATGATCTCTTTGTAGAAGAGATCACACAAAGGCTTCGCGATACGATGGCCAAACTCGAGCGTCTTCGTCGACCACAACCAGGAAGTCGTAGTATTATGACTCCTTCTTCCGCCAGTCGTTCAGATAGCTCGTCGCATAGAAGGCAGTATAAACATCACTCACGTCGTTCTCCCGACATGAGAAGGACGCAACAAACCCCCAGGAGAGGTGATCTTTCACCACTTCGGCGACGAGATGCACGACAACAAGTGGAGTGTGAGGAGTATTTTCCGCGTAAGGCTGAAACGTATCATAGGTCCAGTCCTCATGTGGCTGGGTATCGACGAGTACAATCACCCGGCGACATCAACCCTTCTTTTCTGCAAAGAAGGAGGCAAGAGGTTATCTCAGGGTGCCGGGCGTTTTCACCCGACCTTCGAGCGGTTTGCTGGCCGCCTCGTTTTCGACCAGCAAATTTGAAGAAATTCGATGGAACCCAAAATCCCATCGAGTTCCTCCAGATTTACATTACGGCTATCCGAGCCGCAGGAGGAGGAGAACATGTCATGGCGAATTACCTTCCGACTGTGCTCGAAGGATCGGCACGATCATGGCTTTTAAATCAGCCATACGAGTCGATCTACTCGTGGTAACACCTCTGTGATCTTTTGCTGGCAAATTTCCAGGGCACTTACAATCGCCCAGGAAAGCAGGATGATCTGCACCGAATAAGGCAGAACGACCATGAAACGCTACGACAATTCATCCGGCGCTTCAGTTAGGTTTGAAATTCTATTCCGGAAGTTTCTGACTCATCTGTGATCAGAGCTTTCAACCAGGGAGTCCGAAGCAGAAGGATAACAGAGGATATTGCTTTACATCCACCTGCCACCGTCGCCGAACTCTTTGAGATGGTCGATAAGTATGCGACTGCTGCTGAAGCAGTCGAGTGGAACAATACTATCGATCGTGAAGACAACATCCCACAGGAGGCAGGCGAAGGTAGTAAGAAAAATGATAAAAGGCTAGGAAATCTAAGAATAAGGCAAAAAGACACAAATCTCCAGTAGCCGATTCTAAGGAGGTCCTGGTCGTAAGCGACAAGGAGCCACGCAACGCCAAGCAAAATCCCGATCGAGGCAAAGGTAAGCGCCAAGATCAGAGAAACGACAAACCCAGGTGGTGTCCTTTTCATAAAAAAGAAGGGTATGATCTTCGTAACTGCCGAGTTTTCCTACGAAAACTCGAAGACTATTACTCTGGCAAGGGGCCACTTCCTACTCTTGAACAGGTAGGCCAAACAAGTGGACAGAAGGAGTCGGATGATGAGGAGATGTCGTTCCAGGATCCGCAACACACCATCGATCACATCTATGGGGGATCTTCGGCATATGAATCGCGGAGGCAGCTGAAAGCTGTCGAGCGTGAGGTAAACACAATCGACTCCCCTCTTGTCAATAAATTACCGAAGTGGTCGGAAGTCACCATTACTTTCGAGAAGGGTGATTGTCTGATCCCTTCGACTAGACCAGGTCGATTCCCGATAGTGGTCGAACCCACCATCAACAATTGTCGAGACAATCGAGTTTTAGTTGATGGTGGAAGCTCGTTAAACATACTGTTTACGAGTACCCTGGACGAGATGCAGGTACCCAGGACAAAGGTAAGACCAGTACGATATTCATTTCATGGAATCGTACCGGGGTCTTCGGCCAAACCAATTGGCCAAACCAATTGGCCAAGTCTCTCTTCCTTTAACGTTTGGATCACCAAGCAAGGACAGAGAAGGTCTCCTTTGATGTGGTCGACTTCGACACAGCATATAACGCCATACTCGGACGACCAACTTTAGCGAGATTCTTAATAGCTACTCATTATGGGTATCAATGTCTTAAGATGCCAAGTCCTAAAGGAGTGATCACGATATACTGTGACAAGAAGATGGCGCACTCTTGCGACCGTCATTCCCTCGAGATGGTTGGACAACTACCAACTCGAGATGAAAGTCAGCCTTTGACTAGCAAGTCGAAGCCTAAAGCTGCACCTAAGCCGAACGACCAGGTCAAAGAGGTTCCTCCGGACGCAGAGGAGCCTTCGAAGACTGTTCGCATTGGGGATTCTTCTGACCCCAAATAGGAAGACGCCCTCATCACTTTCCTCCAGGCAAACGCTAATGTCTTCGCGTGGCAAGCATCTGACATGCCTGGAGTCCCCAGGGAAGTGATCGAGCACAGGCTAGCTTTACGACCTGATAAACTACCCGTAAAACAAAAATTACGGAGATTTACCCCTGATCGACGAGATGCTATTAGATCAGAATTGGACAAGTTGCTTAAAGCAGGATTCATAAGAGAAGTTGACCACCCCGAGTGGTTGGCCAACCCGGTAATGGTTAGAAAGTCGAACGGCAAATGGCGTATGTGCGTAGACTTTACTGACCTTAATAAAGCTTGTCCAAAAGATGATTTCCCTTTACCTCGTATCGATCAGTTGGTTGACTCTACTGCAGGGTATGAAATGTTGAGTTTTCTAGATGCATACTCTGGTTACCACCAGATTAGTATGTGTCGAGAAGATGAGGAGAAGACCGCATTTATTACACCGTTTGGGATATTTTGCTATGTCAAAATGCCATTCGGCTTAAAAAATGCTGGAGCTTCTTTTCAGCGTTTGATGCAAACGACTTGCGCTCCTCAACTAGGCCGAAACCTAGAAGCCAATGTTGATGATCTAGTTGTAAAAAGCAGCAAACGACTCAATCATATCACAGACTTACAGGAAACTTTCGACAACCTCAAAAAGCACCACTTGAAACTTAATCTCGAGAAGTGTGTGTTTGGGGTCTCTTCGGGGAAATTACTTGGATTTCTGGTCTCTGCACGAGAAATCGAAGCAAATCCCGAAAAGATAAAAGCCATCACTCAGATGTGCCCCCCAACCACGAAGAAAGAAGTCCAGAAACTCACAGGATGCATGGCGGCGCTAAGTAGTTTCATAGCACGCCTGGGGGAAAAAGGGCTCCCTTTCTTCAAACTTCTAAGGAAACATGAAGGCTTCGAGTGGACAGAAGAGGCTAACTTAGCCTTCGAGAAAGTCAAGAAGTATCTTACGAGTGCTCCTATCCTGGTTTCACTGAAATAAGGAGAGACGCTCTTAATTTACCTAGCTGCCACGCCACAGGCAGTGAGTGCAGTGCTGGTCGTACAACGTGGGAACATTCAACGACAAGTCTACTACGTCAGCGAGGTTTTACACGAACCTAAGGAGCGTTACCCTCAAGTTCAAAAACTTCTATATGTCCTCCTCATGTCTTCGAGGAAACTGCGACATTATTTTCAAGCGCACAAACTAGTTGTGCCGTCTGAGTTTCCCTTGGGAGCGATCCTCCAGAATAGGGAAACAGCGGGACGCATGGCAAAATGGTCAGTCGAACTTGGGGCGTTCGACATCCACTTCGTGTCACGAACGGCCATTAAATCGGATCTTGGCGGACTTTGTCGCGAATGGACAAATCTCGAACACATTCAGGATCCCGATCGATTCCCACGACCGATGAGCGATGTACTTTGACGGGTCGCTTACGATAAGGGGCTCAGGGGCTGGAGTGGTCCTGGAATCTCCTACCGGAGAAACCTTAAAGTATGCCATACAATTAAGCTTTCAGGCCACTAACAACGTGGCAGAGTACGAAGGTTTCTAGCTGTTATACGAGCCGCGAAAGCGCTCTCGATTCGACGACTACTCGTAAGAGGAGACTCTCAACTAGTCGTGAATCAAGTCAGAAAAGAGTACCAGTGCTCCAATTCGACCATGTCCCGGTACTTATCGGAAGTTCGAAAGTTAGAAAAGCACTTTTTGGATTTTGAGGTACAATTTATCCCTCGAAAGGATAATTTCCTCGCAGACCAACTGGCTCGTCTAGCTTCTTCTCGATCCTCGGTACCGAAAGGGGTGTTTCTGGAACAGCTTCAAAAGCCGTCTATAGTCGAAAAACTAGAGACGCTGTAATACCCTAAATTATATTCGAAAGGATTAGTCGGGAGAAATTAATTAAATCGGGAGAGAGTAATTGAATCGGGAGAAGGGTTCTTTTAGTAAAACACCAAATCAGGAAATGAGAGGGGTTTTTCGCGTTTGTGGGCAACTGGGCTTGGGCCTAGGCCCATGTGGGGCTGGCCGGCCATAGGGGGGAGGCGCCACCCCCTTCCCCCAAACCCTAGCCGCCCATCTTTCCTCCCCTCCACCCCCTTGTGCCGCCACTTTCCCACCCTCCTCTCCTCCACCCTTGCGCTCAACCTCCCTCCTGGTTACTCTCCCCTTGCACCTCCCCTAGTCCCCATTGTTGCCAACCAAGTGATGGAAGAAGGATCTCCTTTGTTGGCCGGCCAAGAGGAAGAGAAAAGAAGAGAAGGGAAGAAGGAAGAGAAGAAAGGGAGAGGGAAGAAGGATTCGCAACCGGGAGAATGTGGTGATCGTCGATCCGCTGCGTGCACTCTCCGTTTCGGCAAGGGTAACTTGTTGATCATAGTTTTGGGTCGAATTCTAGTTGTCTGATTTTCGGATATCAGTTCGTCGGTTTTCTGCAATAGTAAAGATTGTCGTTTTTGGTTAGGTTAGAGGCATATTTGGGTCTAGACTTCTCCTAGAAAATTGTAGATATCATAGCTATCTTTCATTGCCGACAAGAATCAGGTCATTTGGACTTCTGTAGCCAAAGTTACGAATTTATTAGTAATACTGCTCTGCTGGTGGATTCATAATCTGACAGATTGTCTTAACCTGACCTAAGTGCGTAGTTAAAGGGAGTTTCAGAGGGTCTCACCACAACGAAAAACGAAGATAATCCTCTCAGATTTCAGGAAAACTAAAGATCACGAAATTTGGATTAATGTAGAGAAAGTTATGATAGTTTGAGTGTTGCTGTCCAGAAACCTGACGCGAAAATGGATGTTCTGTTATATGGCTTGGTAAGGTTAGTAGAGGCCGAATCAAAGGAGCTCACCAACTAGGTTTAGAAGGGCAATCCAATTACCTTTTCAGAATGTCCAAGAAAACTCCATTTGGACTCCTGTAGAAAAAGTTATGGATTTTTAGAGCGCGGCTGTCCGCTGAGGGGACAGTTTGTGATTAGGAGTTGGAAATTTGGGGTTTTGCGCTAGAGAGTATAGAAAGACCGTTTTCATTCTTACCCATGTGTTGGTCCTGTACGATTGTCTTAGCGAGCTCTATAATTGTATTCAGGTGGTGGTGTTAACCAGGGGCAGCTCCTTGGCACGTCCCGCGTTCTCGCGCTAAGGCAAGTACATTAAGGGATAGAATCGATTTTATTGAATGGCATTGTTTGTTAGGGTACATGATTAAGTGTGTGGATCATGATTGCTGAAGTGGTATGAATGGTGTTGTTTGTGTGAAGTAGCTTATGAGTTATACACTACACATTGATGTTTGAAAGTTATGAAATCTACATATATGAACGTTGTAGTATGGTTAGTCGATTCATATGCAAGTATTCGAGTTTAGTGGAATTCTTGTTGCCTGCCATGATTGAGTTGTGTAATGTTCATTGTTGCCATGTGAAAATGATGTTGAGAGGACTCTAGTTGCGTTGGTGTTTGCATATTGTGATTACAGTTCTCTCATGATGCTATTGTTTACATGCTCAAAGTACATGTTGAATTACATTAAATGAGAAGATGTAGATGCATTACTCAAGCATTTACGAGCATATTGAAACTTGGTCATGTTGCGACCAAGCGAAACAGATGAGGTCCCTGTCAGGCAATGACAGGCTTGAGGTCCCCACATTCGTGGAATGTGGGCAATGAGAAAAGAGGTCCCCATCATTATGATGATGGGCAAAGGTCCCTATACATGTGGTGTATAGGCTCTTGGTCCCTGTGCCAGAGGGCACAAGCAAGGGTATCTGGCGACGGTTGTATACCCGCATTACAGGTAAAATGCGAAAAGAGATAAAGTTGAAAAAGGTACATTGCATTGGTTGCATTCACATGAGCATGAAGGCTATTCTTTGGTGCATTGTTTATCTTGGATTGTTGATGCTATGAATGATAACTTGCTTAGCCTTGTTGGTACTTGCTGAGTCTTTGGGCTCACTCTTGCTTTGATGTGTTTTAGGTACAACTGGCAAGACCCGCATGCATGGGAGGGAGTAGATGTTTGGATGCACGCACTACCACTCAATCTTAAGAATTACTTATGGATGTTTTGAGTTTCAGATTAACTGTAATAATGAGAATAGCAAATTTTGGTTATGTTTATGAGATTATCCTGCATGCTTGAATGAACCTGATTATGAAGATATTGATAAATGCCATGTTTAATTGTTGGAACCTCGGTATAGCTGACTATACAAAGGAGGTATTGCCGAAAAATTTGTAATTGGTCTTAGTTTAGTTTAGTTTAATTTAATTTTAGTAGCATTCCAGGCTCAATCTTTGAAATGGGTGTTACTGATTAGTATCGAGCGGGCTTTAGGTCCGTGGTTAATAGGAAAATATTAAATTGACACACTTGTACGATGAGGTGGGATTGGGAATTACATTGCTTCGCATTATCTGTTGATATGTTTTATTTGTTGAGCAATTGTTGAATTGCCTCTGTGCTATCTTTCTTGTTGTTAATCTATGTTTTGATAGGTTATGATATTCTATATCTATGAATCTATTCTATGATTGCCATGAGATGATCATGTATAATCATATTTGATTATATTGTTTATGTGTGTCGATAAGGTTGTTAAGAAGTGGAGGCCGTGGTTGTGACCTTGGACTTTGTCGGGTTATACCACCGCTCGTGGTGAGCAGAATAGAGTAGTTACCCGAATACCATAGTTGCGGGGAGTTGAGCGTGAGTGCTTTAGAAAGTTGTTTTCTTTCTTGACCTCAAATCTTGGTAAATTCTTGTTTTGTGGTGGATGATGATTTTCTCATGGGTTCTTGGTTTATGGTGGTTGTTGAGTGTCAATGGTCTCTTATGGTTCTCTCAATCAATTATTGTTTTCCATCGTTGAGTCGCTTTGGCTACTGTGATCTTTCTCAATTGGCAATTATCGATAATTCCTTGGTTGTTCCTTCTTTCTCTTTAGCAAAGAATGACTCATTTATTCGTTTGATAGTTGGGTATTGAGAGTTTGAAGTTGCAAGTTTGTTATCATGAGAAGCTTTGGCCCTATGTGTTCCTTTTGGATTATACCGAGTGTTGAAGTTTAAGGCATTTCTGTTCTGTTGGAAATTGTTAAAATCTTTTTGTGATGCCTCGTTATGGTTAAATCAGAGATTGTAATCAAATAACTTGATATGGTATGGGTATCAAGATGAGTCATTGGTATGGTGCAAAATTAATATTAATTAGTAACCTTGGAAGTGAAATTGATTAAGTTGATGTTGTCTTTCCTAGTTCTTGATGAACGGTATATATGAGTAGTGATTGAGAGATATCAAGAAGTATGGAACTTGATGAACTAGTCTGGTCATTAAAACTGTTTAGGTTGCTAAACTTGTTGGGTTCTTTGGTTCCCATGGATTAATTTAATTGTGTGGAAAGAAAAATTAGAGGGAATACCAGATTTACGTATTCCTTAGTATGATTAGATACTGGAACTGTGTATAACCGGTTGACTGGATTGAATATCGGTGGATCTAGAATTTATGAAAGGAGTTCTATGTAGTTCTTCTGTATAGAACGACACGATAAATTTGGTTGTAACGTTGTTAAGACTTTTGATCGATAGAAGATTTCGATTTTTGAAGTTTTAGTGTATTTTTGCTGAAATCCAAATATGAGGAGGAACAGTTGGATACGTGTTTGTTAATATCCATGTGATTTGGGAATAAAAGTAGGTAGCAACTAGATTTCATAATGAAGCCAGTTGATAACAACAGTGGTTGTGGAATAACTGTTGTGTGTTGAAGTTGATGATGAGCATCGTTAAGAGTTGAACTGATATGGGCTTATGCCCACATAATTGTGGAATAATCGGATGATAATGTGTCCTTGATGAAAGAGTTTTGGTAGGAGCTTTTCAATTGTGTAGTAGACCCCTTCTAAACATAAGAGGTCGATGTAGTGAGGTTGTATGGTTCTGGGTATACTCTCATTTTGAAGATGGGATGAAATGATAGTATAGAAACATTTGATGAAACTTTTGGGGCTTTCTAATGGAATAGTTGTGTCATACCCTGTTTTAGTCGGGAAAGAAAGAATTTAATCGGGGAACTCCGGAAAGCTTAAAACTCTCAGTTTTCGGAGTTTTTAGGGTCGTGGGCCTCTGGGAAGCCTTCCCACCCTTGGCCGGCCATGGGCCTAGGCCCATCGCCCCTCCCCTCTAAACCCTAACCAGCCCCTTTTCCTCCCCTTGGCCGAAACCCCCTCCCCTTTGGCCGCCACCCCCTCCCTTCCTCCTCTCTTCCCCCTCATGCCCTGCCCCTAGGAGTCGCCCCCAACCTCCATTGGTGCTGCTCCCTGCTGGTTTGCCTCCCGAATCTTCCTTCGGACCTTCTCCCGCTACCGGTTGCGCAAGGAGTGGAGGAGGACAGCAGCTCGCTTGGGGCAAAAGAGGTGAAAAGGAGGAAGAGCTTCTTCGCCAAGGATCCTTCTACCTACTCCCTGGTTGCAGCAAGGGTAACGATGCGATCCTCGTGGTTTGATAGTTGGTAGAAGAGATTTGGATACGTTTTTGTTTAGGCAGACTTGCTGAAATTTAGAAACTGATTCTGTCCAGTACGTTGTAGAGGGTGTTTCGGTTATTTTTAGGCAGAATCTGAAGGTTTGGTCTCCTAGAGATTTCTAGGTCTTGTTCTTACGTTTCAGTGGCCGCCGAGTTCACTCAAATCCGAGGTCCGAGTCAAAAGTTATGATAGAATTAGTCTTGACTGTCCAGAATCCTGACGAGATTCTGCAGTCAATTTGTAAATTGTATAAGAAATTGTTATTCACAGATTTTGAACTTGGTGTCTCCTAGAAAATTGAAGTATCCCTGTCAGGTTTAGATGGCCACTGAGTTTACTTGATTCCGAGTTCTGGGTCAAAAGTTATGTCTGTTTTAACAGTCGCTGCCAGAAACCTGACGTGATTAATCTGTCTGTATATTTTCTATATTATGATAGAGAAGTTGGAAGAATCTGAAAGTTCACCCAACTAGGTTATTGTAGGTAATTCGATAACCTTTTCAGATTGGTAAAGAACGCTCAATTCGGAGTTGTAACACAGAAGTTATGATCAACTGAATATTTCTGCTGAATTTTGGTAGGCTGAATCTGTGCTGAATGTTCAAACAATTATTAGCCTATTAATTTGACCAAATTGGTTTGTCGCGTCAACTAGAGTTTTGTAGTTAGACCAGTTAAGAATCTACAGAAATTGGGTTTGCTATTTTTCGACTTCCAGGCTGTGAGTTATGTTAGTCCCCGTGTTGCTGTCCAGGATTTCCTTATTGGACAGACTCCGCTGTTTTTCAGTCTTTGCGATATAGGATTTAATTGACTCCTAATAGAAGTAAAATAGAACACCGACTAGTTGAGCTGGGTATCATGTATACTTATTAAGTTATTTCGTTGGTTTAGGCGTGAAACTTGGTATAAGAGCGCCTTCGTTGCGGATAACGCCGCAACGCGAAGGCAAGTACCATGTTTATTTGGATGTTTGTGTATTGTGGTTATTAGCATGAGTTGTTTTGGTAGCTTGTGAGACATGTGAAATGAATTATTCATGCCTTGTTCAATACATTGAGTTCATGAATAGAAATGATGTTATGGTATATTTCATTTAATTGTTGCATGCATTCATTGACATTTGACGTCCACGGGAGTGGATGAGAACCGCCATCAATTCCAAGATGGTTGGATAAGACCCATTAATTCCAATATGGGCAATGTTGGACACCCGTATGAAACGTTCTTCATACGGAAGTGGATCCCGCATTTTTGTTAAGATGCGGGCTTGAGTGATCACCGACGGTGTTCACCGGCTATCTGCGATATCTGCGTGTGTGCGATCCATTCCTTGATTTGAGCATTCATATCATGTATTCATAAGTAATACAATGTGTTATGATCGAACCCAATGATGTTATGATTGATCTTCAATGAATGAATGTTTTTTCTTAATCATTGTACTTGCTGAGTCATGGACTCACTCTTGCTTTGTTTGTTTATTTCTAGGTGATCGTTGATGAAGTTCACTTGGGAGGAGTAGATGAGCACTACTCGAATAATGCACTTCACATTAGACTCATTGCTATAAGAAATAATGATTCTCTTTTGTCAACTTTTGGTTTGTAATAAATAAATTTAGTCTCGGATGGTACCTTTATGATCATTGAGGTTGGATAGAACATAAATGAGGACTTTATGTCATATGGTTATTTGTTATCTTAGATCATTAACGTTGATTCATGTTTAGTTCTTAGAATTGGATTTCATGACTAGTTAATGATTGATTGTATGTTTTGTTGTGTGGAACCTCCAAAGATCCTCGTATACAAAGGAGGTTCTGCCGAAAATTAGTTTTTCAGCTTAGGATAGTTGCATCCCAAGCTCGTGCTGAGTTGGGGTGTTACAGTTGGTATCAGAGCGGGCTTTAGGTCCGTGGTTAAAATAGAATTATTAAATTGACACACTGTGCACAGTAGGTTGGGTTGGGCAATTCGTTGTTTCCGCAATTTTCTTGTTGTTATGATTTATTTGTTGTGCAACCGTTGTTCGATTTGGTGCTTGTTCCGTTGTGTTGTCCTTAGATGGCGAGAGGTAGAGGCCGTGGCGTCCGCCATCCGTGGTCGCGATGCGTGGGCGTGGTCCGTTGTTTCGCAACGTCCCGCGAAGAGGCCGCCGTGGGGTTAATGAGGAGGTTGCCTCACCGCTCAACCACCGTGGAAGCTCAGCTGCGCCGGCGCCGATGCTCGGCGGTGTCGGCGATTATTCGAAATCTTCAAAGGGAGAACGAGCGGCTCGTCGGCGGTGCGTGCGGCTTATCCTGCTGCTCCTGTTGCTCCTGCGCGATCGCCGTGATCTTCTTCTTTGTCGCCATGGCAGGTCCGGTTGTTGCCACAGTTCCACCGGAGACTAGGATGAGTCTTCGTGAGTGGATGACGCTTCGGCTGGACACGTTTGATGGGGCGGTACCCCAGTTCAGGCAGCAGATTGGCTCCGGTACATGGAGCGTCAGTTCGAGGCATTGGAGATGAACTCGACGCAAAGGGTTCGTTTTGTGGCCTTTCAACTGAAGGGTCAAGCCGATATCTGGTGGGAAGGGGTTCATGCGCTAGGACCCCAAATCGAGGACGATTACTTGGGAAGTTTTTGTGTACGATTCAGAGCCAAGTACTATCCGATTCTTTTATTGAGAAGATGGAGCGGTCATTGCTAGTGTTGACTCAAGGCAATAGGTCGATGTCGATGCGAGATGGAGTTCAACAACTGCACGCTTTGTACCAGGTGTGGCGGTGATGACTTGGAGAAGGCCAAGAGGTTTCGCGGGGTCTCCTTCAGAGTATCGTCGATCTTGGGAGCCTCGGTTTGCGTGATTTCAGCACGTGGTTGAGCAGCTAGAGGATAGAGCGAGAGAGAATTCTCCTTCGCAAGCGGTGGGGCACTACTTCATTGGTGGTTAGTGGTGGCCGAAGAGGAGTTTTGGTGGTGGAGGTGGGTCCTCTCGGCCTACTTCCAAGAGGTTTCGAGGAGCCGCCCATCTCGTCCGGCTCAGCGAGGCGATCTTTTTCTTGGCGCCACGTTTTCTTCTTCCACACCTCGGATGCGCCCATTCCGCCTGTCAAGGTATGAAATGTTTTAAGTGTGGAGAGGGCATCGTGCGTCGAATGTTCTTTCAGAGGACTTGTCGTCGGTGTGGTCGAGAGGCCACAAGCTTTCGCTTGTTAGCGAAATCCGACAAGTATCATCAAGTGGGAAGCGCCCAGCAGCGTCGTCCTCTAGTACTCCTCGAGCTCGATTCGGACTCGTTGCACCTTTGTGCCACGCTCACCAGATGGGTTTCACCGGCAGCTCAGCTCCTGCGCCTCGACCGGTTCTTCCGAACCCGCTCCATCTGCTCGCCTCGTTCTCACTGCTGCAGCTCCTGCCCCTCCCTCTCGTAGGCGTTGGTGCGTCCTCCGCTCCGGCACCTTTGGGAGTCTCGCCATGCCCACCCACGACACCGTGGGCATACGATGTGGTGACAGTACTTTATTAGTTGATTCACATGAGGCTTTCGTTCTGTTTGATTCAGGGCTACTTATTCTTTTGTGTCCTTAGATTTTGTTAAAAGGGCGGGTTTGAGTGTGCAATCTATTTCTGAATCTGTGGTGGTCAGTTCCCCGGGAGGTCTTATTTCTAGCTCTACAGTTTGTCCTGGCTGTACTATCACTATAGAAGATGAAAATTTCATTGCCAATCTCATGGTGATTCGATTATCACCTTTGATGTTATCTTGGGTATGGATTGGCTATTCTTTTACCGTGCCAAGATTTGTTGTTTTTGGAAGACGGTGACTTTGCAGGCTCCGTCGGGAGAGGAACTAGTGTTTCAGGGCAGTGCGCCGTTTGATTCCCTGTGTGTGTTGGCTAGTCTGTTTCCTAGTCGTCGAGCCTCGAACATTGGGTTGCTTTGGTCTCTTAGCGAGAGTCGAATCTCCACCGTGATTGAAGATATTCGTGGTGAATGAATTTCGACGTGTTTCTGTGGAGCTTCTGGTATGCCTCGAGCGTGAAGTGGAATTCGGATAGATCTTGTTCCGAACCCGACCTATTTCGATGTCTCCGTCTGCTTGGCACGACCATTCCGGAGGAGTTGAAAAAGCAATCGGATGATTTGCTATCCAAAGGTATGATTCGGCGTAGTGTTTGCGTGGGGAGCTCTGTTCGTTCACTAAGAAGAAGGACGGTAGTTGGCGTATGTGTGTGGACTACCGGCTCTTAATCAAGCAATCAGAAAGAATAAATATCCGTTGCCCGTATTGAAGATCTCTTTGATCGGTTGAAGGAGCTAAAATATTTTCCAAGTTTGACCTTCATCAAAGTTATAATCGATTCGAGTTCATGAGCAAGATATTGAGAAGACAGACTTTCTCTACAAGGTATGGTCATTATGAGTATAAGGTTATGTCATTTGGACTAACTAATGCTCTGCGCTTTTCATGGAAGCCATGAATAGTATGTTGCACCCTTATCTTGATGATTTCGTCGTAGTATTTATTGACGACATCTTGATTTATTCCAAAACGGAAGAGGATCATGCTCAACATTTGAGGTTGGTACTGGAGACCTTGAGAGTGAACCAATTCTATGCCAAATTGAAGAAATGTGAATTCGGATTTACGAAGTTGGGTTTCAGCCATGTAATCAATCAAGAGGGCATTTCACGATCCAAGTAAGATTTCAACAAATGGTGGAATGGAAGAGACCAACCAATGTAAAAGAAGTGAGGAGTTTTCTGTTTGGTGGTTACTACCGGCGTTTGCGTGGAGGGTTTCTCTACCATTGCTAGACCAATGTCTCGATTGACACGAAAGGTGTCAAGTTTCGATGGACGGATGCGTGTGAGCGAAGCTTCGTACTTTGAAGGATAGATTGGTGACCGCCCAATTCTCACCCTTCCGAACTGGGAAGCGGTTCACTATTTATTCAGATCGTCTAGAGTTGGGTGGGTTGTGTACTTATGCGAGGATGGTAAGGTGATTGCCTATGCGTCTCGGCGGTGAAGAAACATGAACAGAACTATCCTACTCATGACCTAGAGCTTGCAGAGAGTACGGCTTTAAAGATCCGCGCCATTATTTGTATGGCGAATCTTGTGACATTTTCACTGATCACAAGAGTTTGAAATACATCTTTACCCGAAAGATTTAAACCCGAGGCCAGAGGAGATGGTTGGAGTTGATAAAGGACTATGATCTCACCATTCAGTATCATCCGGGCAAGGCAAATGTTGTAGCCGATGCCCTGAGTCGCAAGGCGACACCTCCTACCCTCAGTTGTCTCATCGCTGATTTTGAGCGTATGGATATATCTTTTTGCTTTGCGGGTACCGCCGAGACCGAGACCCGTTTGCTCCTTGAGTCACCATTCCGAGCAGTGCAGGAAGCACAACAAAGATGATCAAATGCTCCAGTGTGAGGAAGCGCCTAGATGAAGGCAAGCAAGGCCATTTTGGTATAGATGATTCTGGTACTTTGCGATTTAAAGGTCGCCTTTGTGTGCCACAGGAGGCACAGATTAAAGATGAGATTCTAAAGGAAGCCCACCGTACCACGTATACTGTACATCCAGGTGAGACCAAAATGTACAAAGATTTGAAGAAGAATTTCTGTGGAAGAGAATGAAAGTCGATATTGCGCAGAGATGTGGCCTCGTGTGGGATCTCGCCAATGTTAAGGCTGAACATAAGCGACCGGCAGGATTGTTGCAACCTTTAGAGGTTCCGGTGTGGCCATGGGATGACATCTCCATGGATTTTGTGGTTGGTTTACCTCGCACTCAGCGAGGAAGGATGCTATATGGGTGATAGTGGATCGGTTCATGAAGTGCGCACATTTCATTCCTATTCGAACCACCACCTCATGAGCGATTTGGCTCCACTTTATGTGCGAGAGATAGTACGGTTGCACGGGTGCCAAAGACTATTGTTTCCGACCGAGATGCCAAATTTGTTTCAAGTTTTGGGAGAGTTTGCAGAGTGCTTTGGGCACGCAACTCCGTCTTAGTATCGCATTCCACCCTCGCATGGATGGTCGATCCTGAGCGTATAATTCAAACCTTAGAAGATATGCTCGGTGTTGTGTTTTATCCTGGAAGGGTGGTTGGGAAGATCACCGCTTTGGCGAGTTCGCCTATAATAATAGTTATCACGCCAGATTCGAGCTGCACCATTTGAAGTCCTTTATGGGCGGAAATGCAGATCTCCGTTGTGTTGGGATGCAGTGGGAGAGGACGCTTTGGGTCCGAATGGGTTCAAGAACTGTGGCTAGAGTGGCCGGGTTAGAAGGAACTTGTTAGCTGCTCGAGAGTCGCGAAAAGCTACGCAGATGTCGAGGCGAGAATTGGAGTTCAATGTGGGTGATGAGGTCCTTCGAGTATCGCCTACCAAAGGCGTAGTACGTTCGGTACTAAAGGAAAGCTTAGCCCAAGGTACATCGGACCGTTTCCGGTTGTGGCAAGAGTTGGAAATTTGGCTTACCGCTTGGATCTTCCGAGTCTATGAGAGGATTCATAATGTGTTTCATGTGTCCATGTTGAGGAAGTTCTTATTTGACCCCGAGCATGCAATTCCAATGGAGCCGTTGAGCATTGAACAGACCTTACTTTTGAGTCCCGACCGGTGAAAATTCGGAAGAATCGGAGCGGGTTTGAGGAATAAAACTTTGAAGTATGTAAAGATCCTTTGGTCTCATCAAGCGAGAGAGAAGCCACTTGGGAACTGGAGTCTGCATGCGCGAGCAAAGATCGAACCTATTTGTTCTTTGTACGTGTTAAATCTTGTTTTCAATTCCTTAGACTTCGCTCTTGTGTCCGTTGCGTGAGTAGAATTCGGGTCGAATGCATAAGGGGGTAGAATGTCATACCTGCTTTAGTCGGGAAAGAAAGAATTTAATCGGGAACTCCGGAAAGCTTAAAACTCTCGCTTTGGAGTTTTTAGGTCGTGGGCCTCT
This sequence comes from Ampelocalamus luodianensis, assembly GCA_036346255.1. Taxonomy (NCBI): domain Eukaryota; kingdom Viridiplantae; phylum Streptophyta; class Magnoliopsida; order Poales; family Poaceae; genus Ampelocalamus; species Ampelocalamus luodianensis. The sequence goes on from CM070623.1 coordinate 24,336,536, forward strand.
GGAAGCCTTCCCACCTCTTGGCCGGCCATGGGCCTAGGCCCATGCGCCTCCCCTCTAAACCCTAACCAGCCCCTTTTCCTCCCCTTGGCCGAAACCCCCCCCTTTGGCCGCCACCCTCCTTCCTCCTCTCTTCCCCTCATGCCCTGCCCCTAGGAGTCGCCCCCAACCTCCATTGGTGCTGCTCCCTGCTGGTTTGCCTCCCGAATCTTCCTTCGGACCTTCTCCCGCTACCGGTTGCGCAAGGAGTGGAGGAGGACAGCAGCTCGCTTGGGGCAAAAGAGGTGAAAAGGAGGAAGAGCTTCTTCGCCAAGGATCCTTCTACCTACTCCCTGGTTGCAGCAAGGGTAACGATGCGATCCTCGTGGTTTGATAGTTGGTAGAAGAGATTTGGATACGTTTTTGTTTAGGCAGACTTGCTGAAATTTAGAAACTGATTCTGTCCAGTACGTTGTAGAGGGTGTTTCGGTTATTTTTAGGCAGAATCTGAAGGTTTGGTCTCCTAGAGATTTCTAGGTCTTGTTCTTACGTTTCAGTGGCCGCCGAGTTCACTCAAATCCGAGGTCCGAGTCAAAAGTTATGATAGAATTAGTCTTGACTGTCCAGAATCCTGACGAGATTCTGCAGTCAATTTGTAAATTGTATAAGAAATTGTTATTCACAGATTTTGAACTTGGTGTCTCCTAGAAAATTGAAGTATCCTGTCAGGTTTAGATGGCCACTGAGTTTACTTGATTCCGAGTTCTGGGTCAAAAGTTATGTCTGTTTTAACAGTCGCTGCCAGAAACCTGACGTGATTAATCTGTCTGTATATTTTCTATATTATGATAGAGAAGTTGGAAGAATCTGAAAGTTCACCCAACTAGGTTATTGTAGGTAATTCGATAACCTTTTCAGATTGGTAAAGAACGCTCAATTCGGAGTTGTAACACAGAAGTTATGATCAACTGAATATTTCTGCTGAATTTTGGTAGGCTGAATCTGTGCTGAATGTTCAAACAATTATTAGCCTATTAATTTGACCAAATTGGTTTGTCGCGTCAACTAGAGTTTTGTAGTTAGACCAGTTAAGAATCTACAGAAATTGGGTTTGCTATTTTTCGACTTCCAGGCTGTGAGTTATGTTAGTCCCGTGTTGCTGTCCAGGATTTCTTATTGGACAGACTCCGCTGTTTTTCAGTCTTTGCGATATAGGATTTAATTGACTCTAATAGAAGTAAAATAGAACACCGACTAGTTGAGCTGGGTATCATGTATACTTATTAAGTTATTTCGTTGGTTTAGGCGTGAAACTTCGGTATAAGAGCGCCTCGTTGCGGATAACGCCGCAACGCGAAGGCAAGTACCATGTTTATTTGGATGTTTGTGTATTGTGGTTATTAGCATGAGTTGTTTTGGTAGCTTGTGAGACATGTGAAATGAATTATTCATGCCTTGTTCAATACATTGAGTTCATGAATAGAAATGATGTTATGGTATATTTCATTTAATTGTTGCATGCATTCATTGACATTTGACGTCCACGGGAGTGGATGAGAACCGCCATCAATTCCAAGATGGTTGGATAAGACCCATTAATTCCAATATGGGCAATGTTGGACACCCGTATGAAACGTTCTTCATACGGAAGTGGATCCCGCATTTTTGTTAAGATGCGGGCTTGAGTGATCACCGACGGGTGTTCACTGGCTATACCGGTATACGCGTGTGTGCAGTCCATTCCTTGATTTGAGCATTCATATCATGTATTCATAAGTAATACAATGTGTTATGATCGAACCCAATGATGTTATGATTGATCTTCAATGAATGAATGTTTTTTCTTAATCATTGTACTTGCTGAGTCATGGACTCACTCTTGCTTTGTTTGTTTATTTCTAGGTGATCGTTGATGAAGTTCACTTGGGAGGGAGTAGATGAGCACTACTCGAATAATGCACTTCACATTAGACTCATTGCTATAAGAAATAATGATTCTCTTTTGTCAACTTTTGGTTTGTAATAAATAAATTTAGTCTCGGATGGTACCTTTATGATCATTGAGGTTGGATAGAACATAAATGAGGACTTTATGTCATATGGTTATTTGTTATCTTAGATCATTAACGTTGATTCATGTTTAGTTCTTAGAATTGGATTTCATGACTAGTTAATGATTGATTGTATGTTTTTGTTGTGTGGAACCTCCAGTATCCTCGTATACAAAGGAGGTTCTGCCGAAAATTAGTTTTTCAGCTTAGGATAGTTGCATCCCAAGCTCGTGCTGAGTTGGGGTGTTACAAGTTGATGATAAATATTCGTGTTCAGAGTATATTATTCTGATGTTAGTAAGATTATTTGCAAGAGATGGTGACTTGAGTGTGTGGTGATGATTCTTTTAGAAGTAAAGTAATTGATCGTCTTTCGTAAATGGGATTTTGTAAGAATGTTTCGAGTTTTGCGATGGGGATCATTTGGACCTCTTGAGTTATGTGGTGATTGAGTTGCTTGAGCAAAGTGATATGTTGAAAGATTTTATTGGTTCTCAAGTTGTTCCTATGATTTGGTCATAAGAGCTTATCTTGTTTAAGCTGGCAAGGTGATGTAGTAATCACAGAAAATAACTATCCTTGTTAAAGGAAGGAGAGAAGTTAAGTGTTTGAGATTTAAGTCGTTTCGCATCTTGCGGTTTATTGGAGAGTACTTAAACCTTATGCAGTTGTTCCATAAGGGTTTATCAATGTTCAAAGGGTATTACGTTCTTCTCTTTTGTGGTTTGGTATTCGCTTTCAGTAGTGCTTGAGCCCTTGACTATTGACTTTCCCTTATGTTTTTTCTTTCGAGTTCTTGGCCTAAATGGCACATGTTTTCCCAGTTGTTGAAAAATTAATTCCATCCGCTCTTTCTTTTGAGGAAGAATCAACCTATTCGTTTCACCTGAGTCTTTTGAGGTGTTGAATAATTGTAGTGGTGAAACTGTGGGTTGTAAGTTATTCGATGAGCGCTGGAGGATGAAATAATTTCGTAATATAGTTCTTTGAGAGAAGTCTAACTCAATGGAAGTTTGTCTTATGAGGTTAAACTGATTGCATTGTTACAGCTATTAGAACCTATAGTGAGTGTGGTCCAAGATCTTAGGTTCACTTCTGCGGAACATTAGAATTACGAAAGTATAGAAATATTGATCAATTTTATAGAGTATTACAATTTGGTAGTATTGCAAGGCTATGAGAGTTAAACTTGATGATGTGGTTTAATGAGAGTGTGATTATAACGTAATCAAATCGTCATGTCAATTAATGGGATAATGGAAAATGTTTAGTAATGTCAAGAGTGATTTGGCTCTAAATGTGTAACCTTCTGAGAGTTATAATCCTTGTAATGGTTAACTGGTCAAGAAAATATTTTCATGATGATTTTAATGAGTGAGTATGTTGGAATTGTGGATTTTTAGGAATTTAATATGAGGATTTCCCTATACTTTATATGAGAATTTCGTTGCAAGAGTCTTGGAGGTTAAATTTGGGCTTTACGTTGTTGTGCTAGAACTTTGAACGCCCATTGATAGAAATATTTTTATGAAATACATGAGAATATGTGATGTGAATTCCGAGTTGTCCATTCTTGAGGATTGAGGTAACGTGATTACGTGTGAAGATCCATTTTGGGATGCATCAGAAGTTATCTATCAAAGTAATTCTGTCAGTAAAGAAAATCGGTTAGAGAATGTTTTGTGAGATCATCAGAGTCCCTTTTCAAAGGTGTTGACAAGGTGTTTTGATTTGGGTTCGCGTTGAGATCGCCAAGTTAAGAGTAACAAGTTAGTGTGTTGTGCGATGATTGGGATTGCATAACTTGAGGGAAATTTTGGTCTTAAAGAGAAATCTATTAAATTGATGTTTCTCGAGAAGTGAATCGCTTTCGATTTTCGTTTAAGTTCTATGCTGTTGACCATTGTCTTTCGCAAAGTTGAGTTTGGCTTTATGCTGGTATGTGTGGTTCTTATCAGTTCAGAAAGAATAAAAGAAATGATGGATTTGGTTATTCGAGTGATTTTCCTTTGGTGGACGTGGTGTTTAATTGCAAATTTTCTAATTTGAAGGTGGAAAGATTTTCGTGATAAATCTTCGATTCTGAATTTGACTCTTTTAGTACCGAGTTGGTAACGTTTGGTTGCGATGAGAGTCCTTCATTTTCAGTTGGGCTATATCGGTAAAAGAGTGTGTTTAAAGCGAGTGCTGTTGTGTGTCCCTCGTTAAAGGAGGAGATCTTTGTTTGGGTGCAAAAGTTCGATTGAGAGGTGGAACAAGAGTTCAGTGTTCTGTGCGCATGTCGCGTGGTTTGGTACCACTAGGGGGGTTGCCCCAAGGTACATTGGGTTGTTTTAAGCTAGTTGGCGTATCGCTGGGACTGTCTCGAGTCCGTGCGCGAGTACGTAACGTCTTGTTTGTTCGGTGTTGAGTGAGTACCGGAAGATCCGAGTTTGAGGGTGTGTTAGCGCGTCGACACCGAGGAAGATCTCGCCTTGAGTCTCATCGATACATGTCTTTGGAGAGGTCAGAGAGAGTGTTGAGGTTTAGACATGGGTATACGTTATGGTGATATGTTCACGTCGGTCTGAGCGAGAAGAGACTTGGGAGGTAGTCTCGCTTGATCGAACGTTAACCAAAGTTGTTCACGTCGGGTACATCTTGTTGGTTATTGATTTTCAGTTGGGGTTGTTGTTGTTTTGCTAGTAGATGACAGGTAGAATTCGGGTCGAATTGTTTAAGGGTAGAATGCAATACCTAAATTATATTCGAAAGGATTAGTCGGAGAAATTAATTAAATCGGGAGAGTAATTGAATCGGAGAAGGGTTCTTTTAGTAAAACACCAAATCAGGAAATGAGAGGGGGTTTTCCGCGTTTTGTGGGCAACCTGGGCTTGGGCCTAGGCCCATGTGGGGCTAGCCGGCCATAGGGGAGGCGCCACCCCCCCCAAACCCTAGCCGCCCCATCTTTCCTCCCCCTCCACCCCTTGTGCCGCCACTTTCCCACCCTCCTCTCCTCCACCCTTGCGCTAACCTCCTCCTGGTTACTCTCCCCTTGCACCCTCCCTAGTCCCCATTGTTGCCGGCCAAGAGATGGAAGAAGGATCTCCTTTGTTGGCCGGCCAAGAGGAAGAGAAAAGAAGAGAAGGGAAGAAGGAAGAGAAGAAAGGGAGAGGGAAGAAGGATTCGCAACCGGGAGAACGTGGTGATCGTCGATCCGCTGCGTGCACTCTCCGTTTCGGCAAGGGTAACTTGTTGATCATAGTTTTGGGTCGAATTCTAGTTGTCTGATTTTCGGATATCAGTTCGTCGGTTTTCTGCAGTAGTAAAGATTGTCGTTTTTGGTTAGGTTAGAGGCATATTTGGGTCTGGACTTCTCCTAGAAAGTTGTAGATATCATAGCTATCTTTCATTGCCGACAAGAATCAGGTCATTTGGACTTCTGTAGACAAAGTTACGAATTTATTAGTAATACTGCTCTCCTGGTGGATTGATAATCTGACAGATTGTCTTAACCTGACCTAAGTGCGTAGTTAAAGGGAGTTTCAGAGGGTCTCACCACAACGAAAAACGAATATAATCCTCTCAGATTTCAGGAAAACTAAAGATCATGAAATTTGGATTAATGTAGAGAAAGTTATGATAGTTTGAGTGTTGCTGTCCAGAAACCTGACGCGAAAATGGATGTTCTGTTATATGGCTTGGTAAGGTTAGTAGAGGGCCGAATCAAAGGAGCTCACCAACTAGGTTTAGAAGGGCAATCCAATTACCTTTTCAGAATGTCCAAGAAAACTCCATTTGGACTCCTGTAGAAAAAGTTATGGATTTTTAGAGCGCGGTTGTCCGCTGAGGGAACAGTTTGACAGTTAGGAGTTGGAAATTTGGGGTTTTGCGCTAGAGAGTATAGAAAGACCGTTTTCATTCTTACCCATGTGTTGGTCCTGTACGATTGTCTTAGCGAGCTCTATAATTGTATTCAGGTGGTGGTGTTAACCCAGGGGCAGCTTGTAACACTCCAAATATTTATTTAAATGAGAAGAAAGATTGTAGGGAGGAGAATTGAATAGAGGAGTGGTTTTAATGAGAGTTCGGGGATTTTGCGTAATTCGAAAACTTGGGCTGTGGGCTGAAAGCCCACAACACCTTGGCCCATTAGGGCAACCATCCAAGTAGAGGGGGCAGCCATGCTCTCGTAGCACGACCGTAGCGCCGCCACCTGTAGCAGCCCTCCTCCCCATTGCATCTCCACCTCTTTCCCCTCCTTGCGTCTCCACCTCCTCCTCCCTTTGTGGCGGCCAAGAAGAAGGAAGAAGAAGAAGAGGAGGAAGGAGTTCGTCTTCGTGCGGTGGGTTCTTCTTCTCGCCGCTGCTCTACAAGGGTAACGTCGCTTGGTCCTCGCTGGTTTGGTACCGTAGTTGCATTCGCGTTCGTTTTGGTAGATCGATTTTCGTCTCCTACTAGGCGCGTTCGTCCGTAAGGTGGGGTCGTTTTCGTGAGGTTAGAAGCGAATCGGGATTCGATCTCCTAGGAAAAGTTGGGTTTTGGTCTTAGCTTTCAGTGGCCGTCAAGATCACCCAAATCCTATTAACGGTTAGTGAGTTATGATTTTTTTAAGATTGCTGTTCGCTGATCCGTCGACATTTAGGCAGTTTGTAGAAAACCGATTAAAACTGATGGTTAAACTGGAAATCTGAGAACCCCAGTATAACGAAAGTTGTAGATAATTGTCGTAGCTTTCAGGGAAGCACAAGAACGCGAAATTTGGATAAAAGAGCTGAAAGTTATGATAGTTTTAGTGCTCTGTCCAGAAAGTCTAACGTGAAATCGATGTCTTGTTAATCGGCTTAAAAGTGATTTTAGATGACCGAATCAGGGGAGCTCACCAACTAGGTTTAGTTGGGAAATTTGATAACCTTTCAATGAAGTCCAAGAACACCTAATTTGGACCACTGTACAGAAAGTTATGAGTTTTAGAACTTAACTGTGTTAAGAGGGCAGTGCAGCACTTAAGAATTTTGGGTCGAGATTGCGTTGCAATCTGCTACTTGTTGTGCTATTATATTCAAGTCATGTTTTTCGTTACTGTGGTCTTAGTTATATTCTTAATGTTTAGGTGGGAATTGGTACCGGGGCAGCACCGTTTTCACGTCCTCCGCCTCACACGGTTAAGGCAAGTGCATTGTTTGTTAAATGGGTGTGATTGATTGGCTATGTTTGTGTGTTTTTGATATATGATTGCATAGCAAGATGGCTTACTTGATGGTTGTTTAAGTATGGTGATTGCTCAAATTATGCTTATGCTTTACTGTGGTACAATGTTTGTCTTTTGGTAAGATTGATGATGAATAAGATATGAGCATATGCATATTGAGAACATGTTGAGGCTTGGTCATGCGGTGACCAAGCTTGTTTCCCTTTGAGATCCCCGTCATGAATGTGACGGACCGAGATCCTCACTGTGGAGTGTGGGCTTGAGGTCCCCGTTACTTGCGAGTAACGGGCAATTGGTCCTCGTGCGTGCGCCACGGGCATGGGTATCGCGGCGGTTGCTTACTCTGCATTACGGTGTAATGCACACGAGAAGTTAAAGATAAAGGATCCTTGAGCATTGCATTTGCATATGAGATATTCTATTGTTGATCTCCTTTACATGGATGTCGATGTTATAGTTTCTTTATGTACTTGCTGAGTCTATGGACTCACTCTTGCTTTTATTGTTGTTTTAGGTACCGAGCCAAGAACGACATGCATGGGGAAAGTAGACTACTAGTCACACACTTGCCACATGAACTAAATAAAGTTGAATGATCTTCAGAACGTGATTGATTTTAGTAAATGCAAAGATTATTATGTTTTGTCTCATGCAATGGATTAAATGTAATAATGATGAGTAGTGGAACTTCATATCTCTCTAGTTATGTTAGATATTTAGCATGTCTTTGATTATCTTTTAATGTCTTTGGATGAAAGTTTTAGTTAATATTTGAATAATCTGTGTGTTGGAACCTTCGTGTAATTAACTTTACAAGGGAGGTTCTGCCGAAATTTATTAAGATTGTCTAGTTTAGAATTATTAGAGTTTGTTTAGTAGCATTCCAGGCTCATGTCGGGCCGGGGTGTTACAGTTGGTATCGAGCGGGCTGTAGGTCCGTGGTGACTAGATTAATTAAAAATTTGCGAATGGCTAATCAACTTAAAAGTTTGACACACTTTGGTGCACGAGGTGGGGTTGGGTTATTGCATTGCATCTATGGTTCTATTATATCGCATTGATAATTGTTGATATGAATATAGTAAGATTGCTTATTAACTGATTATATGATTGTTATATGTGAGGATAATAGATGTTGAGAGGTTGTGGTTGTGGCCAGGTTTTACAGTTACACCACTATTTGTAGTAAGAGATTAGTGAAGTGGTTACCTCGGATATCTTAGTACAAAGCGTGATAGTGAGTATCATTAGAGAAGTTGTTCTCTTCCTTGAATTTGAATTTGGTTAACTCTTGTCCAGTTGGGCTTGATAAATTTCTCTTGGGGTTAGTAGTTCTTATTCCACTCGATTTGTTTCCATTTATTTAATTTGAATCTTAAAATGAACATTGTTTTTTCGAACTATTGAGCGCTTGCGTTGATGAACCTTCTTTGGATAGTGGTTGCAATGCAATCGATGGGTTTCAATTGGTTTGTATTTGTTTCTGAGCAAATATTATCTTTTCGACTCTTGAGCTATTCTTGCTACTTGTCAACGTTGTCATTGGCAATATTGTTCCTCTTCAGAGAGTTCTACCTTCTTGTTGGCAAACTTGACCCATTTATTCGCTTGGAGTTTTTATGATGGAAGATATCATTTACCAACTCCATTGAAGTATGTTTCGACTTTATGCACTTCTTTTGGAGTAGTTGGAATGTTGAAATTTCGTGCATCCTCTTTGAGAAAGAAAATATCAAAACTATTTTGAAATATTTTGTTGTGTTATGTGAGAGGTTCCACGCATAAAAGATAAATTGATAATGTATGAGTTATCAAGTTGGGTGCGTAGTTTGATGCGTGTCGATCTTAACCAAGATCCTTGGAAGTGAAGTGAAAGATTTGATGTTGTCATGGAGTAGTTACATGATGAACTTGTTTAATGGTATGACTATACATACTAGGAATCCACAATTATATTAAGAAGTGTGAGATATTAATGATTTGGTCCGATCATAGGATTGTGAAATTTGGTAAATTTATTGGATAATTTGGAGTAATGTGTTCCAATGGATTAATCTACCTATTAGTGATGGTCATGTTTAAGGATGTGATTGAACAATGACTTACGAGATATCAATCCAGTAATTTTCATAAGTGACAACTTGATGATTATACTAAATTGCTAGATTGAAACATGTACATCGATTAGATGAATGTTGAGGTAGTACCTTGCAAAACCCGGTGTTTAAAGGAGATGATGTTATTAAATCCTTAATTAAACTCGAGCATAAAATAGAATGTTGACTCTGTGTTTATAAATGGTTATATGACTATAAATAGCAAGAGGACCCTATTTTGTATACGTGATAGAGACAATTGTCAATTGTCAATGATAGTTGAAGGGTGTTTCTTTTGGAGAGATTTATGATGGGATAAGAGGCTATGATGATTCTCGCTAGGAGTGTATTATTTCATTGTTAGTGAGATTGTCGATAAGGGATTATGATGATACTATTGAATGTTTGGTATAAGGAATTGGATCGTCACTTTGACATTGATTAAATGAAAATGCTTCTAGTCACGCGTTTGTAATCTTTCGGACCTCATGTTGATGTGGTAGCTGAAATTGTTTTGATCAAAGTGACGTCTTTGAGAGGTTTTATCGGTTCCTAAGTAGTTTATGTGTTGTGGACTTGAAATCTCTTCTTGTTAGTGTTGGCATGGTGATCTTGTAACCAACGAAGTCGTTTTCTTTGTTAAAGGAAAGAGTGAAGTAGGAGTATTTCAATTTGAAGTCAAGCTTTGTAACTTGCGTTTATCGATTTTTGCCTAAGCTTTTGTTTGCCCATGAGTTTCTGAATCCCAAAACCAATGTTTTATTCTCGTTTGAGGTTTGATACACTTTGCTTGCGAACGTGTGCCCTCAACTATGATCACTCTTTTGTTTTCTAAGATCTTTTCTATTTGATTGTTTCTCTTGAACTTGTAACTATTGTAAGTGGTAACGTTTTCCTATATGCTGAAAATGATTTATGTTTGCCTCTTTTTCTAAGAAAGGGTTAACCGAATCAGATTGTAAAGTCCCTTCTTGTGAATTGGCAACTAGATAGTGGTGGTCTAGTAGATGATTTTGTGAACCTTTATGTGTCAAGTTGTTTGAGAGGCATTGAGTAAATTGATTTATTAGATTAATCCTTGGAGAGAGTTCGATTTAAATAGAATGTTTGTCTTTGGAGCTAACTTATTACGTGTCGCAACTAGTAGAACCTATAAAGAGATGTGGTCCAAGATCTTTTGTTCATTTTGAGAACATTAGAATTAGAAAGTATGAAAATCTTGACCAAATTTATTAGAGTATCGCAATTGGGTACTCGGTAAGATTGTGTAGAAGAATTATGATGGTGTGGCTTAATGAGAGTAGCGGTGTGGAAAAAAATATAATCGTCGTGTTAATTAATGGGATAGCAGGATTGTTGAGCTATTGTCAAGCATGACTCGCCTCGATGAGTAACCCTATGGGAGTTAGATTATCTCTAAGGATATCTTGGTCAAAGAATATATTTATTTATTAATGTTAGTGATTGAGTATGTTTGAATCTTGGTCAATTAGTGAGGGTATTGCGAATGGGTATATTGTGGTCATGTAGTGAAAATTAATTGGTGTGGTTGAGTGAAGGTCAAAGATTGGTGAAATGAAACGCCTTGGGCGATTACTTGCTTAGTGAGGAATATTGATATTAATGACTCGAGGTTATTGTTGAGTGTGTGAAAAGTTAGTAAAAATTTTGAGGATTTCCTATCAATCATACAGAAATTCATTATAGGAGACTTGGAGGTTAAATTTGGACTTGCCTTTCTATGCTAGGACCTCAGTGCCCAATGTTATGTGTAGAAGAAGAAGAACAAAAGTGGATTCGAATAGTATTGATCATTGATAGAATCCTTCGTGTAGTAAATGAGTATGTGCTTGAGAATTTAAGGTTGATTATCTTTAATGAATGAGGTGATGTGGTTATGGGTGAAAAATCTTTATTGAGGTGTTGGGAACCAGTTGTCAAAAAAATAATTCCTTTGGTATAGGAGTGGACTAGAGAATCCTTGTATGGATTAATAGAGTCCCCCTAGATAAGTGTGGTTGTTCTTTCGGTTTGAGGATCATTTTGGGGTTGTCGGTTAAGAGGAAGGAGTAAGTTTGATGATTTGGAAATCCAAGATTTTGGAGAATGTTTATTTCTGAAAAGGACATCTGAGAAAAGAATATTTTCTCGAGTAGAGAAGTGTTCTATTGGTTCTTGTTGGAGTTGGGTTTTTATGACGGAGAACACTTACAATTTGAGTTGACCCTATGTCGGCAAGGCGGTTCCTTCCGGATCAGGAAAATAAATGAAGTGTTTGATTTGGGCATTCGAACGATTTCTCTTTTGACTTATGTGGTGTTTATTTGCAAACTGCCTAATTGGAATGTGAAAAGATTTTCATGATGAATCTTCAATTTTGGATTTGAGTGTTTTTAGAGGAAAGTTGGTTAATAGTGGGTGGCATTGTGAATCTTTTGTTTTCTGCTGAGCTCTGATTATTAAAGTTTGTTTAAAATAAGTTGTGTTGCGCGTCCCTGCTTAACAAAGGTTCTCCTTACTAGGATGAAGAGGTCGACTGAGAGATGAAACAAGAGTTACATATGTTTATGTTGAAGTTCTGTGGTTTGGTCCCCAAAGGGAATGATAGCCTAGAGTATATTTGGCTTGTTCTGGAAGTTGCAGGGATTTTGGAAGATAGCAATTCGCTAGAATTGTCTCGAGTCCTAGAGAGCGGTATATAACGTTTTGTATGACCCGGTGTTGATATAATGCTTGAGGTATTTGGAGTGTGAGGTTTCATAATAGCTGTTGACCAGTGAGTAATACCGCATCTTCGAGTCATATCCGTTGAGTGATTCTAGTTAGGTCGGTACGAGTGATGAGGTATAATACATTAGTTGCATCAAGGTGCGTTAGTCCCAAAAGTCCGAGAGGAAAACAATTTGGGAATTGAAGTCTCGCATATGCGAGCAATATCGAATTATTCACAAGAAAGCGTGGTATTGTTGGTAAATTCTAGTTGTGATTGTTCTTTGGTGTAGAGCGTGGTTAGAATTCGGGGTCGAATTCCATTTAAGGGGGGTAGAATGTAACACTCCAAATATTTATTTAAATGAGAAGAAAGATTGTAGGAGGAGAATTGAATAGAGGAGTGGTTTTAATGAAGTTTAGGGGATTTTTGCGTAATTGGAAAACTTGGGTGTGGTGAAAGCCCACAACACCTGGCCCATTAGGGCAACCATCCAAGTAGAGGGAGGCAGCCATGCTCTCTGTAGCACGCACCGTAGCGCCGCCACTGTAGCAGCCCCTCCTCCCCATTGCATCTCCACCTCTTTTCCCCTCCTTGCGTCTCCACCTCCTCCCTTTGTGGCGGCCAAGAAGAAGGAAGAAGAAGAAGAGGAGGAAGGAGTTCGTCTTCGTGCGGTGGGTTCTTCTTCTCGCCGCAGCTCTACAAGGGTAACGTCGCTGGTCCTCGCTGGTTTGGTACCGTAGTTGCATTCGCGTCCGTTTTGGTAGATCGATTTTCGTCTCCTACTAGGCGCGTTCTGTCCGAGAAGGTTGGGGTCGTTTTCGTGAGGTTAGAAGCAGAATCGGGATTCTGATCTCCTAGGAAAAGTTGGGTTTTGGTCTTAGCTTTCAGTGGCCGTCAAGATCACCCAAATCCTATTAACGGTTAGTGAGTTATGATTTTTTTTAAGATTGTTGTTCCGCTGATCTGTCAGCATTTAGGCAGTTTGTAGAAAACCGATTAAAACTGATGGTTAAACTGGAAATCTGAGAACCCCAGTATAACGAAAGTTGTAGATAATTGTCGTAGCTTTCAGGGAAGCACAAGAACGCGAAATTTGGATAAACGAGCTGAAAGTTATGATAGTTTTAGTGCTCTGTCCAGAAAGTCTAACGTGAAATCGATGTCTTGTTAATCGGCTTAAAAGTGATTTTAGATGACCGAATCAGGGGAGCTCACCAACTAGGTTTAGTTGGGAAATTTGATAACCTTTCAATGAAGTCCAAGAACACCTAATTTGGACCACTGTACAGAAAGTTATGAATTTTAGAACTTAACTGTGTTAAGAGGGCAGTGCAGCACTTAAGAATTTTGGGTCGAGATTGCGTTGCAATCTGCTACTTGTTGTGCTATTATATTCAAGTCATGTTTTTCGTTACTGTGGTCTTAGTTATATTCTTAATGTTTAGGTGGGGAATTGGTACCGGGGGCAGCACCGTTTTCACGTCCTCCAGTCTCACACGGTTAAGGCAAGTGCATTGTTTGTTAAATGGGTGTGATTGATTGGCTATGTTTGTGTGTTTTTTGATATATGATTGCATAGCAAGATGGCTTACTTGATGGTTGTTTAAGTATGGTGATTGCTCAAATTATGCTTATGCTTTACTGTGGTACAATGTTTGTCTTTTGGTAAGATTGATGATGAATAAGATATGAGCATATGCATATTGAGAACATGTTGAGGCTTGGTCACGCGGTGACCAAGCTTGTTTCCCTTTGAGATCCCCGTCATGAATGTGACGGGCCCGAGATCCCCTCACTCGTGGAGTGTGGGCTTGAGGTCCCCGTTACTTGCGGAGTAACGGCAATTGGTCCTGTGCGTGCCCACAGCATGGGTATGCGGCGACGGTTGCTTACTCTGCATTCGGTGTAATGCATACGAGAAGTTAAAGATAAAGGATCCTTGAGCATTGCATTTGCATATGAGATATTCTATTGTTGATCTCCTTTACATGGATGCTGATGTTATAGTTTCTTTATGTACTTGCTGAGTCTATGGACTCACTTTTGCTTTATTGTTGTTTTAGGTACCGAGCCAAGAACGACATGCATGGGGGAAAGTAGACTACTAGTCACACACTTGCCACATGAACTAAATAAAGTTGAATGATCTTCAGAACGTGATTGATTTTAGTAAATGCAAAGATTATTATGTTTTGTCTCATGCAATGGATTAAATGTAATAATGATGAGTAGTGGAACTTCATATCTCTCTAGTTATGTTAGATATTTAGCATGTCTTTGATTATCTTTTAATGTCTTTGGATGAAAGTTTTAGTTAATATTTGAATAATCTGTGTGTTGGAACCTTCGTGTAATTAACTTTACAAGGGAGGTTCTGCTGAAATTTATTAAGATTGTCTAGTTTAGAATTATTAGAGTTTGTTTAGTAGCATTCCAGGCTCATGTCGGGCCGGGGTGTTACACAGCTCCTTCGGCACGTCCTGCGTTCTCGCGCGGCTAAGGCAAGTACATTAAGGGATAGAATCGATTTTATTGAATGGCATTGTTTGTTAGGGTACATGATTAAGTGTGTGGATCATGATTGCTGAAGTGGTATGAATGGTGTTGTTTGTGTGAAGTAGCTTATGAGTTATACACTACACATTGATGTTTGAAAGTTATGAAATCTACATATATGAACGTTGTAGTATGGTTAGTCGATTCATATGCAAGTATTCGAGTTTAGTGGAATTCTTGTTGCCTGCCATGATTGAGTTGTGTAATGTTCATTGTTGCCATGTGAAAATGATGTTGAGAGGACTCTAGTTGCGTTGGTGTTTGCATATTGTGATTACAGTTCTCTCATGATGCTATTGTTTACATGCTCAAAGTACATGTTGAATTCATTAAATGAGAAGATGTAGATGCATTACTCAAGCATTTCGAGCATATTGAAACTTGGTCATGTTGCGACCAAGCGAAACAGATGAGGTCCCCTGTCGAGCAATGACAAAGCTTGAGGTCCCCACATTCGTGGAATGTGGGCAATGAGAAAGAGGTCCCCATCATTATGATGATGGGCAAAGGTCCCTATACATGTGGTGTATAGGGTCTTGGTCCTCGTGCGGAGGGCACGAGCAAGGGTATACAATGACGGTTGTATACCCGCATTACCATAAAATGCGAAAGAGATAAAGTTGAAAAGGTGCATTGCATTGGTTGCATTCACATGAGCATGAAGGCTATTCTTTGGTGCATTGTTTATCTTGGATTGTTGATGCTATGAATGATAACTTGCTTAGCCTTGTTGGTACTTGCTGAGTCTTTGGGCTCACTCTTGCTTTGATGTGTTTTAGGTACAACTGGCAAGACCCGCATGCATAGGAGGGAGTAGATGTTTGGATGCACGCACTACCACTCAATCTTAAGAATTACTTATGGATGTTTTGAGTTTCAGATTAACTGTAATAATGAGAATAGCAAATTTTGGTTATGTTTATTAGATTATCCTGCATGCTTGAATGAACCTGATTATGAAGATATTGATAAATGCCATGTTTAATTGTTGGAACCTCGGTATAGCTGACTATACAAAGGAGGTATTGCCGAAAAATTTGTAATTGGTCTTAGTTTAGTTTAGTTTAGTTTAATTTTAGTAGCATTCCAGGCTCAATGCTGAGCTGGGGTGTTACAGACGCCTCCCATAGAAACAGTCTCTCTGGAGTACGAAGATACATGGATGACACCCATCTACATGTATCTTCAGACGGGTTCCGTACCCGATGACGATCTAGAAGCAGATCGACTATCCCGAAAGTCCAAAATGTATACTCTGGTCGAAGGTGTCCTTTATAAAAGAGGAACACAAGGGGTGCTCATGCGATGTATTCCGCATAACGAAGGATTAAAACTCCTTCACGACATACACGGAGGGATCTGTGGAACTCATGCTTCCTACAGAACACTGGTCGGTAAAGCCTTTCGACAAGGTTTTTATTGGCCAACGGCCCTCCACGATGCCAGAGAGTTGGTTAAGAAGTGTGTACAGTGCCAGTTTCATAGCCGGCAAATACACCAACCGGCTCAGGCATTGCAAACAATTCCTCTGTCTTGGCCTTTTGCGACCTGGGGTCTTGATATCCTAGGACCGTTACCCAGAGCTCCAGGAGGTTTCGAGTTCCTTTTTGTGGCCATAGATACGTTCACAAAATGGATAGAAGCTGAGCCTGTGACCGGGATAACAACGGAAGCGGCAAAACGGTTCATGATGAGATGCGTGATCACTCGATTTGGAGTACCAAGTCGAATTATCACAGACAATGGCAAACAATTTACAAGCGCAAAATTTCAGGAATTTTGCGACAAGTTGGGAACTCGTTTGTGTTATGCTTCTGTCGCCCACCCCCAAAGCAATGGGGCAGTCGAAAGAGCGAATGGCCAGATAATGAAGGGAATTAAAACCCGAGTCTTCGATCAGCTAGTCAAGCGCTCGGGGGCTTGGGTACAAGAATTACCTTCGGTATTATGGGCAATTCGCACGACACCTAGCCGGGCTACAGGAGAAACACCTTTCTTTCTAGTCTTCGGTGCCGAAGCCATGCTTCCGCCAGAACTAAAGATCAGGTCAGCATGGGTCGACAAGTTTAACGACTCCACTCAAGAACAACTCCGAGCGGACGACATCAACCTGCTCGGGGAAAAGAGAAACCAGGCTTTAATCCGTTCTGCAGTTTACCAACAAGCCCTGCACAAATATTACTATCGTAAGGTCCAACCTCGCAGCCTTGCTGTAGGTGACTTGGCATTGAGGCTTATCCAATCCCAGTCTAATCGGAACAAACTTTCCCCCAAGTGGGAAGGTCCTTACACTGTGGTCGAAATAACGCGTCCAGGATCGGTACGACTTGCAATGGAAGACGGTCGTGTTCTCTCAAATTCTTGGAACATTGACCAGTTACGCAAGTTCTATGTGTAACAAGCATCTACGACAATAAAATATCAGGTTCTCCCTACCTTTTTTGTCTCTTTTTTGGATTTCGCTTTCATTTTTGACCATTTTTATATGCTCATTCCTCTTGTACACTGGTCGAAAAAAGGACAACATATCTAGTCGAAGTCTCTCCTCTCTGCATGTGGTCCTGCCCGCTGGAAGGAGCTTCCTAATGTCGCCTTGTTCTTTACTATAACAACCAGTACAAAGGTTATTGAGCTCAGAAACATGGTCGAAGGCTGTTAAGCAAATTCATATCACCTCAGCTTATTTTGACAAACAAAAAAAATCTACGAAGAGTGCACTTATTGCGATACGTTCGACTACTTTTCAATTATCTTGATTGGTTTTTACTGGCCGGAGGAAGAAACACACCTAGTCGAAGCCTCTCCTTTCTGCACGTGGTCCTGCCCACTAGAAGGAACTTCCTAGCGTCGTTCCGTTTCCTACTTTTGCTGCCAGGATAACTCCGTCAGAAAAAACAAAAACAGTCAAACGAAACCTTAAGGTTCTCTAGATGTTTGTTTTGCTCAAGTTCTCGTTATTGATTTAATTAATTTGGTCAGAGATGGTAACATCACCTAGTCGAAGACTTTCTTCTCTGCACGTGGTCTTGCCCACTAGAGGGAACTTCCTAGCGTCGATCTGTTTCTAGTCTCTCGACTAGTGCAAGATAATCGATACTCGAAAACTAAAAGTCGAACAAACCTCTCTGTTTTCAGGAACCCTTTCTTTACTACTTTCTCAGTTTATTCCTAATAAACTAAGTAAGTAGTCGGGGGCTAAGATAAAGTTATAAACATGACTTCATTTCTTAGTCTTAGTTTTTCCGAGTTATCATCCTACGAGTTACTAACTACTCTACGAGATGTTCACAGGGAAAAGGAAGGAGAAAGGAGGAATCGTTCATATCTGGTTTGATTATTTCTTCCTCTTTTATTATCTTATGAGTTACTAACTACTCTACGAGATGATTTGTAGGAAAAAAGAAAGGATCATATATATGTGCATCACCATCAAAAAGATTTGTCTTTACAAAAATGTGTTACAAGATTACTCTGATCAAGGAGATTCTATCTGCATCTCCTCTGCGACCTTCTCGCCAAACGACTGCATCACTTCGATTAACTTCTCTGCTTCAGATTCGGTGCAGTCGAAGTCGGCTTCAACAGAATGAGGATTAAGGTTAGGATCACGGGCCTTGAGTTTTGCTAAAACAAAGCTCACAGCCCCTTTAACCGCTTCCCTTATTGAATCATTCTGGTTGGTCTTCAGAGTAGACACCAACTCTTGTAAAGTACCGACTTGTTCCCCAATGGCACTCGTATAAGCAGACATCGTGTCGTCGCAAGGAGCAACCCTTCCGACACGAAGTCCATCGAGTACATTGTTCAGAAGTGAGATATTATCTTGAAGATTAATCTTCATTGATTTCATCTCCTCCTGGGAACGAGTCGAAGCCTCATAGAGTTGTTTTATTTCAATCAATCGATCTGAAAAGAGTAAGGATTGGTTAAATGAAACGATTCTATGAGAAGATAAAACAAACCGATAGCAGGTAAAGGATCTACTTACCAGCTAATTGAGAACCCAAGTTCTCAATCTCCCGATCTTTCTCCTTCGCGATGCGGGAGATTTCACAGACAACTGAGGACTTCTCCTTGACCTCGATCTGGAGAGCCCCCACCTCAGCCTGAAGGGCCTTATTCTCAATTTCTTTTTCTACAAAAGAACGAGAGTTTTTTTTTAAAAAAAAAAAAGAGGGGGAGGGGGGACAAAGACCAAGATCAGAAGTAGTCATAATTACACGTACTATTTTTTTTTCCTGCAACCGCCGAGTTACAGAGTTAGCCTCCTGAAGCTTCTTCAGGAGGTCGGTGGCTTTATCTCTTAGCTTTTTCGACTCGGCTTTTTCAAAGTCGAGTGAATCAGCCAAGGTCTTTTCGTCACTCTTAAACCTGAAAGGGTAAAGGGAAGACATGAACACACTTAAAATAGGCGGTCGTAAGTATTTCTACGATCGATGAGTGGTCGTAAGCTATTCTATGACTACCCCCTAGTCGTAAGTTCTTCTCGACTAGTACCAAGTCGTAAGTTTTCTCGACAACCTTCCACAGTCTTGAGCAGTGTCGGAATGATTACGAGTCGATTACTCACCACCTCTCGCTTGCTCGCAGATCTGTTTCGCTTTCTTATCGAAGTTTGACAAGTTGCCGATGGTATTCACAAATCGTAGCGATTTGCTCCACAACTCTCTACAAGGGAGAAAAACGATAAGAGAAAGAAGTAAAAACCATAAGTGAGTATCAATGAATACTTACGTTCATATTTGACCAAGCAAACATGGACATTATTCGTGATGGGTCCTTCAGCCCATCCATCTCCTCGACTCGTTTCCACCAGACCCCCTCAAGTGGTTCGTTGTCGAAAACATCCCCACAATTGGGAATGCTGCTGGGGTGTGGAACTCGGTCGCGAGATCGGTAGGCAGAAGATCCTACGATAGAGTCAGGGCCAAAGAAATCAGAGCAAAAGTTGAAGTACTCTTCTTCCTCTGACTCGGTGACGGGAACACCACCTGGAGGGCCGGAAGGAATGTCCTCGACAACCTCCTTACCGGCACGGCGGTCAAGACTCGCGCCACCGACCTCCCAGATCTCCTCGAGGCCTCTGTCGCCTCCTCTCTAGTCTCTACGACAGCCTCGATTGTCGTAGCAACTTCGGCATCCTCAGCAGTCGTAGTGACCTCAGCAGCCGCAGCTTCTTCTGCCACAGGAATAGTAGCCGGATCTTCGGCTACTACTGCAGTCACACCCTCACCAACTGAAGGAGTGGCAGCGGGCTCCTCCACCGGAGCATCCCTGGGGGCTGAAGACGTCGGGCTAAGATCACAATACGCAGAAGTAAGTCCACTCGTAAAAGACAAACAGTAAGTGCAGTTATTACACTTATGTTTTTTATATACCTCTGCGCGCTGGACCTAACTCAAAATTTGGGAGCAACCTTCCCGACGGAAGATTTCTTCGATTTCTTCTCAACCATTTCTGGTCGAGAAGCACTCGGGACAACAGGAGTTGCCTCCTCCCAACTTCCCGGGTGGTCGAGATCAGTCTCGACCACCCTAAGAGCACTGCTCCCCTCGGCCTCAGATCCCACTGGAGCAACGGTTTCTTTCACAAAAGACATAAAGTTCTTCCAGTTCTCCTTTTCTAGTTGTCTTATGAAGCCACGAGAAGCTGAAACTGCGAATAACTTGTTGTCGTAATAGAAGGGTACCTTAACCTTGGGGACCTTGCGCTTAAGGGCAAAGACCTCTTCTTCTGCTCTCTTCTTCGCCGCAGCCATGTCCGCGGCAAATTTAGCAAAAGGAGCAGGAGGAGCCGAACTTGAACCACCCTTATCGCCGACTTTTACCAGTCGACGCTTCTTGGATGGAGGGGACTTCGCTGACTCCGCCAGCGCAGTCGCCCCGATGACCACTAGATTGACTTCTTCGTCGTCTTGGCGGTTCTCCATACCAACTTTCTGTTGAAAAAGAAAGAAAGTGGTCGTAAGATCTTCTACGATCACTATCTGGTCGTTAGTACGATCAGCTCAAAAGTCGTAAGCATTTCTACGACATTATCTAGTCGTAAGTTCTCCTACGATTACTTTTGGTCGTAAGTTTTTCTACGATCAGTATCCAGTCGTAAGTTTTTTCTACAACAAACCCGTTAGACGTATATTGTTTTACGACAGCAAAAAGCCTAAAGACAAAATCATTTGATTACCTTCAGACGCTCTTCTTTCTCCTCTGTGGTCAAAACCGCAAGGATTTGAGGAGCACTAATGTTGGCCGGATGCTTCTCGCAGATGAGCCTGACACGCGCGTCAACCTCCGCCTGTGGAAGATCTGTACACATAAACAGTACGATTAGAAGACTAAATCAGGATTAACAAAGGACAGAACCAAAAGAGTAAGTTTTGCTACTCACCGTCCTTATAATCCCTGGTTGGGTCGTCCTTTCCCGAGTACCTCCACATAGGAGGGACTCGTGCCTTCAAAGGACTAATCCGGCGCATGATGAAGTCCTTCACCACGTGCCAACCGGTGAGCCCCTTCGACTTCAAGTCTTTGATAGCTTGAATATAGGGGGCTATCCGGTCAAGATTACTGGGAATCGAGTCCCAGGAAGGAGACCGCTCGGCGGCCTTTCCAGCGAATGAGAGGCTATCCTCCTTGGTAACCTCCCAGTAAAACCACTTCTTTTTTCACCCGGCCAAGATGACCAGGGTAAACATCTGAATGTACTCCTTCGACTTACCGTCGTAGAGCTTCAGACCACAGCTACCAGCAATCCTAGCTTGACGAGCCATTCCGTAATAATATTGGAAAAGCTCGAGATCCGCCGGAATCCCCAGGTAGGCCTCACACAAGTACACGAACACGCTCAGCATTGTGATGGAATTAGGACCGAGATTCACTAATTCCACCCCAAAGTGCTCAAGCACAAGTGTGAGGAAGGGGTGAGCGGGCAATCGGAGGCCGCACTCACAGTACGCCTGGAAAACCAGAATTTGGCCTTCCTCTCCCGATGGACAATGCTGCTCGTTCGCCGCAATCCATTTTACGAGAAGTCCTTCGGGGATCTTCTCGGCGGCGACCAGAGCGGTCATATTTGCATTATCCATCTCTGATTCAGCCCACTCAGAGACAATCTTAGCCATTTTCTCTCAAAGGCGGGAAGAATTGGATTTGGGAAAGCTCCAAGCAAGTGCATAGAATCACCGGCGGCGGAAGAAACGAGAAAGCAACAAAGTGAAAAGGTAAGAACCCTAAGTTTTACCTCCGCGATCTATTTTATAACCGCACGCTTGGAACGAAACGCCGTGGAATCCCAACAGTCTCCACCACTTCGGGAATTGCTCCGACGGACAGGCTTTTTACCTGCCCGTTCGAAAGTCCCAAGACACTTTTCACACCTCAAGCGAAATTACCGTCTTGACCCCCAGGACAAATGCAAAGCCGATCGGAAAAGTTTTGCTTCCGATCACAAGGCTACGATCGCTCCAAAGTCATAAGAAATTCTACGACTACCTTGCAATCGTAATATTCTTACCTCGATCAAGCATATTTCTGGTCGAGAGAAACGTTTGTTGAAGAGTTTTTCCTTCAACGTTCTTCCTACGACCTCCTAATGGTCGAAAGATTATCGCCAACCCTTCGATCAAGTACACCATTTTCACTTGAAGCTGGGGGGCTAGATGACGAGGATCTAATAATCCTCATTTTATTATTCAATAATCATGTAATATGACGTCATATGGCATACCCTCTAATATTAGAAGGGGAAAGCAAGTCAGGTAGTCGTAAGCATCTCTACGACTATGATGTAATCGAAAGTCCTGCTACGATTACGTCCGGTCGTAAGTCTTCCTGCGACCAGTGCCCAGTCGTAAGCCTTTCTACGACAACCCCCCTGGTCATAAGTTCTTCTATGACCAGTTCTGCTACGACTTCCTCACGATTAACTGGGTCCACTTGTCAGAAGGCCCATTTAATAGTGGGAATCTAACCAGTCAAAATACGCAATTATGCCTGATATAACTACAGATAATTCTCCACTATCTCTGACTGATAACTGTTTGACAGCATAGGGAGGTTACTACTCCGGTAATTACTCTCATTATTACGTAATAATGGTGAGCGACTAATTAGCCTGGAACGACAACGGTCACCACTGCATAGTATAAATAAGTGTCTTTTAGAGATACAGGGGGAGGCTTTTCGGTGTAATCCAAATACCCAATACAAGAAACACAGGAGTAGGGTTATTATTCTCACCTGAGAAGGCCCGAACCTGTATAAAAATCCTCGTGTTTCTTTCGTCTACGTGATCAATTGTGGAGAGCCCCCGAATCAAACAATCTTTACGTAAGATCGGTTCTAAAATACCAACAAGTGTCTCAATGTGGATCTATCCAACCCCATGTTCTCTAATATGTGTTCACATCATTAATTCGATATCTCTATATCCATGACCGATGAAACATGATCATCAATCAATACATGCGTTGGTTGTAGGGTCACTGGTGTTTCGACCATTAACATTTGACCAGGGATACAATTTAGAACGATATCATATAAGTTAAAGAGCTTCACCAACAAGTCGCATATTTGCTAATCTTTATAACCAATGATTCATTCAAGGAACAGAATAACATTTATTCAATAACTCATAAACATAGACGTGATACAATCATCTCTATGATTGCCACTAGGGCATATCACCAACACTGTTGCACCAAACTTTCTATTCTTGTTCATCTTTCATCTTGCTTGAGACCAACCACTTCACCTGGCATCCCTCGTCATTGACTGTAGTTGACTTCAAGCTTCCCTGCATAACAATAGACCAAGAAATTGATTTCGTGTATAAATTCTTCGCAACTTAACCCACGTTAGCCAGAACATGCATCATACAACACATATGCACCAATTCCATGACTTTTGGCCAATTCCCAAAATTCAACACAACTCACAGTGCCAAAACCGCCATGGCTGGTCAACCCCGTCACCAGGCGGTCTGACCACCAGTCATCGGTCGGTCAGATAGCACTAGATGCTCTGACCACGCCCCCCTAGTAACAAGGGATTGGTCTGACTACCGCCGGTCTAACTGCCATGGAGTGGCCAGTCGGACTGCTTACTAAAACCATAAAACACATATCTGTACTTTTCAGCTAATCTCTATCTAGTTTCATATCCAATTTTCATTCTCAATGGCACCTGATGCAAACACATCCCCAAACACTCTCACACAAGTGTTTGGTGTCCAATTAGCACACTTTTGCACCGCTGGTCTAACCGTCCCCGTGGCCGATCAGACTGCTTACACCCTGAAATTACATGGTCTCTACCCCAAACAACCCCATGTAATCAAAGGACTGTCTTACTAGCTCCTAGGCTACAGCAGGATATGGCGTTCGTAGCGGTGGTATGATGCTCCACGAACAAGAGAGGATTGTGTTAACTTATCACAGACAGAATCGTTTGTGTTTTCAACTAATCTCTATCTAGTTTCATATCAAGTTTTCATCCTCAATGGCACCTGATGCAAATACATCCTCAAACACTCTCACACAAGTGTTTGGTGTCCAATTAGCACACTCTTGCACCGCTGGTCTAACCGTTCCCGTGGCCGGTCGATCGCACACCTGAAACCATGTGGTCTCTACCCCAAACAACCCCATGTAATCAAAGGACTGTCTTACTAGCTCCTAGGCTACAACAGCAGGTGGTATGATGCTCCACGAACAAAAGAGGATTGCAAAAAAAATAAAAGGTTTGGGCTCCATCATCATCCGGAGTTCCTGGCAGTATGGACAATCTGGAAACGTGGGAATGATTGTGTGTTTAATGGGACGGCTCCAGACACGTCCAGGAGGTCTTCAATACGATCAAGAACGAGTGGAGGATGGCACGGGCAAGCACCTGCTGCGAGGTCTTCTAGGGTAGAGTACGTAGACCTGTGCCACTAGCAGAGTTGTTCTCTCGTACAAGGGCGCGTTAAGAAATGTAAACTCATAGAGCTTGCTGGTGTCAGCTAGGTTATAAGATAACTTTTCTACCTTCGACACGAGGATGCACAGTTCTCCTGAATATTCTCAAAAAAAAAAAAATTAGTTTATTTGACTCGCATCACTGCCAACTAGTGTGCTCTTCAAAATTTCGAAGCAAAAGTCAATGGGTTAAGTTGTTCGTACTTGTTGCATTTCACTGAATTATTATGGATTCGAACTTGAAAAGTACTTGATCCATCCAAAGAAAAGAAATATATCGGTGACCAAAGTTCGGCGCCAAATATATATCTTAATAAAATATCGATATTCCATTCTGTTACTTTCAACAACAGCATAAGGCCTGTGCATATCCACGTCACTGCAATCCCGACTCCCGGTCTGTTTCTTTAGTTGAATTAGTGCCCGGACGTACAATGAGAAATTTTTTTTTATTGTACGCTCTTTTTACTCGTCAGATTTCACTAAGACTACTATAAAATAGGTTATAATAAACGTCTCATCACAAATAATTCTTTTGGAATCATTTGTGTTAACTTATCATAGACGGTTCCCTTTAAAACCGTCTGTTATACGTAACGGTCACAGACGGTTCGTGAATAGAACCGTCTGCGAGTATCACTGACGATTCTTAATAAGAACCATCTGTGATACTCGCAGACGGTTCTATTCACGAACCGTCTGTGATCGTTACATATCACAGACGGTTCTATTCACGAACCGCCTCTGATACTTGGTGGGAAAACAAAAATTTAGACTTAATGGGCGGGCTGCCGAAACTCGCTTTATATTAACCTCGCCCCAGCCTCGTCTGCCATCTCTCCTCACACCTCACACCTCCATCTCCTCCTCTACCATCTCTCTTCTAACCGAGTGCCACCGTCTCGCCCTGACCTTGCGCTCTGGCCTCTTCCAAGTTCGTCGCTCGCGGCCTCCTCCACCTCACCTCGGCCTCGTCGTCGCCGGCCTCCCACGACCTCGTCACCCCCGGCCTCCCACGACCTCACTCTCTCTACTCCCCCCTTTATTTTGTGATGTGGATTACTAAGAGCTAGTGTTGGTGCTCTGTGAATGGATTGAGTTGATGCTACTGTGATGTGGGTGATGCTGTGGTTATTATTGGAGGCTCTCTGTACATGTGTAGTTCACGTTGAGTTATTTGGTTTGGGCAAAAATATAGATGGCAGATTGTGCACTGTCCCGTAAAACCGCCACAACTTTTGCATACGAACTCGGATTGCGACGTTCTTTGGCTCGTTTGAAAGCTAACGAAAAGTTCAATCCAAAAATCCATAACATATCAAATTCATTCGCGAGGCTCAAGAGGCTCTAGACAAAGTGAAAAACCCCAAAAAAAGGTCGTTTAGGGCCTCAAAACAGTCCCGAAGTTTCAGCACTTATTTTTGGTTTTTTTTTTGCAATAGAAAATACTATCATAGACGGTTCTAAATAAGAACCGTCAGCAAAAAGCTATCACGAGCGGTTCGAACAAGAACCGTATGTGATAATCAATTATCACAAACGGTTCTTGTTCGTAACCGCTCAGCGATAGCTTTTCACGAATGATTCATGTTTAGAACCGTCTGTGATAGCTTTTTTACAGATAGTTCAAAAACCGTCTGTGATGCCTCATATCATCACAGACGTATAAATTCAGATGGTTCAAAAAATCGTCTGTGATGACGGTTTCGAACCGTCTGTGATGACTTTTTGTGTAGTAGTGTGGCGATATCGATCTCAACCGTGCGATTCAATGCAACAAAAAACTCAGAAGCGCAACAATTAGTTTATAATTTTGCAATAAATCTTGACCCGAAAGAAACAAAATACACAATCAACAAACAAAAAATGTGCAACAAAATTGAATTACTAGAGCAACAAATACAAAGAAACTATTGCAACAAAAATTAAACCTTGTTGTTGTTACACCCTGACTGTCATCGAAATCACTTAACCGGATCATCTTTGGCCATCCGATCTGTCTCGTGAGTGGCGTAACAAAAAATCAACTAAACGTAGCATCGAAACAAATGAGCATGCGACAAAATTCCACCCGGTGAACAAACAAACATGAACCGAGCATCGTAACAAAATCAAAGCTAGACGCAACAATAACCCATTAAGTATGCAACAAAAAAATCACCTTGGTGCAACAAGCTATGAAAAAAATGGTGTAACAAATCAATATTTATACTGCAACAAAAATAAAACCCTGGTGCAACAAATAAAAATCCTAACTACAACAATCGAAAACCCAACCGCAACAAACACCTCTTGCGACAACATATGAGAAGACATGTTGCAACAAAAAAATCACTTCATGCAACAACTACGAAAGGTCCGCACCAAGCCTACCAAAGGAGGAGGATGCGCAAACGGCGGTGAAGGTTGAGCTCACAGGAGGAGGAGGCGGGCGACCGGGCTCCTCGTCGCCGGTAGGCTCGGATCGCCGCCCCAGCTTCTCTAGCCACACATCTGACACAACCTCAGGACCTCCTCAAGCTCTCACGATGAGAGGGTTGCTCACCATGGCGGTGCTGGCAGTGAGGGAGATGTCGTGCCTTGAACCTCATCGAGCACCATGAATTGCCAGGATGCCCTTGCAATGGAGCAGTCGGTAGCGCCGAGGTCCCACCTAAGGCAGAGTCGACGAGACTCATGGGACACTCCCACTCCTCCGCCTGGGATTTGGTTGATTCCTGGTTGTGTCGATGAGTACCAAAGAGAGAGGGATGGGAGATTGGGGAGACGACTAGACAAAGGAGGTTGGTGGATGGAGTAAACCGGCTGTCGATGAGGAGTAAATGAGTTATATTGGTTGTGGAAATGGGGATGAAGTTGGGTCGTTTGGGCCTTGGGTGTGTTACGAACGACATGGACTATGCTATAGTTGGTTAGGGTTGGGGATTAGGGATAGTTGTGCTTTACCCTCTCGTCCCCTTCCCAAGCAGTCACCAACTCACCATATATAGTGAACCGCTTCTCAGCTCAGCTCACCGCACAAAGCCACAAACAAAGGCCAAAGCACAGACCAGTCCAATGGATCACTCCACCTCCCTGCTCCGCCTCGTATTCCTCGCACTCGGCGCCGCTCTCGTCCTCCTCGTTGTCCGTTCGGCCTTCCGCCTGCCCCGCGGCATAGACACGCCGACCGCTTCGCTCTTCGATGACGGTGCCGGCGGCAGCTGCACCCGTTTCTCGCCGTGGGCCTGCCGCCAAGGACGGACCGACCATGGGTCGAAGGCGTCGCCACCGCGGTCGTCGCACCAGTCCGACGTGCCGCATCACCCTCTGGACCCGCTCACGGTGACAGAGGTCAACCGCGCGCGCGAGCTCCTCAGCGCGCACCCGCTGTTCACGTCATCGCCGTCATCCCTGTTCGTGCACTCCCTCGCGCTCGACGAACCGGACAAGTCCGTCGTCCGAAGCTGGCGGAAGGGCGCCGACCCGCTCCCCCCGCGCCGCGCCGTGGCGATCGTCCGCTTCCGCGGCGAGTCCCACGTCCTCGCCGTAGACCTCGGCGAGGGCGCCGTCACTCCTCTGCCTGTCCCTGCCTCTGGCTACCCGACGATGACCATGGACGAGCAGGTCTCCCTCTGTTGGGCGCCGTTTAAAGACCCAGCGTTCAACGCCACCATCCTCCGCCGCGGCGTCCGGACGTCGGACGTCGCTTGCCTGCCCATCTCCCTCGGCTGGTACGGCCCCACAGAGGAGAACCGCCGGCTGATCAAGATCCAGTGTTACTCCGCCGAGGGCACGGCCAACTTCTACATGCGACCCATCGAGGGCCTCACCGTGCTGGTCGACATGGACACGAGGGAGGTCGTCCACATCTCCGACCGCGGCGCCGGCATACCCATCCCGGCTGCCGAGAACACCGACTACCGGCACGGCCAGCATACCAACGACGAAGACGTGGAGGCGGCCAGGGGGCTCGGGTTCCAGTCCGTGCGTGCGCCGTCAATGGAGCAGCCAAACAGGCCGGATTTCGAGGTGGTGGACGGGCACACGGTGCGGTGGGCCGGGTGGGAGTTCCACCTCAAGGCGGACGCGCGCGCCGGCATGGTGGTGTCGCGCGCGCGGGTGCAGGACCCGGCGACCGGCGCACACAGGGAGGTGATGTACAAGGGCATGGCGTCGGAGCTGTTCGTGCCGTACATGGACCCCACAGAAGCATGGTACTTCAAGACGTACATGGATGCCGGCGAGTATGGGTTCGGGCTGCAGGCCATGCCGCTCGTGCCGCTCAACGACTGCCCGCGCCACGCGCGCTACGTCGACGGCGTGTTCGTCGCCGCCGACGGCCGGCCCTACGTGCGGGAGAACATGATCTGCATCTTCGAGCGGTACGCCGGCGACGTCGCGTGGCGACACTCCGAGAGCCCCATCACCGGCATGGACGTAAGTACACGCATCTGCTTGTTCATTTGTTTCGCCGTGAATCGTTTTGCTTCTACTTAATTTGGCGCCTATGCCGTGTCATATGCTGGACGTGCCATGACAAACGCAGCTGTTCCTAAATTTTTGGCTACTTGCAAAAGGTGACAATTTGACAAAGATTAGTGAAGGATATTTTCAACTCTAGGAAGAGGAGTTCAAGGTGTTGTGTGCAGTGTGACGGGACTAGAAAGGACACATCACCTTCACATTTGCGGGGCTAGTTTTGCAAAGTTTACGCCATGTTTAGCCTCCCATATTCTTCAAAAAAAAAAATCCACTACATATTAAATAAAAATAAACCTTCCACACACACATTCACTGCCCATCCCTTCCTCTCTCCCGAGTTCTCTTCTCACCTAGACTCGAATTCAGTACTTGAGCTGATTCCAAGAAAAATTTGCTTAGCCCCTCACTCTCGACTCTCGAGTGGTTTGGTCCGGCTCCAAGAAGGCAAAAAAAAATTCTTAGCTCCTGCTTTTCCCCAGCATTGCACACGCCCTGAGAAGAAGAATCTTGAATGCATATGCAGTCAACAACAACTTGACAAGATTTCCAATCATCCCAATTTAAGCTTTCCTAGAGTAGAAAGTAAAATTATTTACCTCATGGACTTGTGATAAACTACGAAATGTGCATATGCTGTCTATATATCTTTAATATTTGGAGGTTTTTATTGGATTGAATGGTTATGGTGCAAAAAAAGATTGAAAATAAAATTGCACTAGGGGTCCTGATTAATTAAACTTGCGCACTATTGTCACTTAGGTCTTCAACTCTAATATCTTCTTGTCAGATTGTTGAACTTGACCATTGTGCCACTTAAGTAATTACAGCAATCTTAGATGTGAATTTTACTGGTGTTAGTCGAGCTTGTGTTTATCTTGTCCTTGTTTGTTTCGCGGGGAATAATTATTTCCTCAGCGACAATGCCACGTCAGGCTAGACGTGCGATGACCAAACGTAGCTGAGCCGGATTTGCATCCTCTACTGTTACTTTAGGAATGTCACCGGGTGAACAGTACTATGATATTCCTCATATCTGAGCCGTTCGATCCGGGAGCAACGGCCCAGATCAATTGCTACGGCATTCATGTACAGTGTAATGCTATAGTATTTGTGAACAGCACTCATAAACAGTACATTGCTACAGTGTTTTAATCTCGGCCGCTGATTTTTGATCCGATAGATGTTACACAATGTCATGGCACTGTTTACCCATG
The DNA here is from genome assembly GCA_036346255.1 of Ampelocalamus luodianensis. Taxonomy (NCBI): domain Eukaryota; kingdom Viridiplantae; phylum Streptophyta; class Magnoliopsida; order Poales; family Poaceae; genus Ampelocalamus; species Ampelocalamus luodianensis. Next base: position 24,366,752 of record CM070623.1, read on the forward strand.
ACATTGCTTAGCAATATTAGAGATTCGTTTCCAGCTGCGCCTCCAGTGTTGGCTACTTGCCAAAGTCCAAAGGTGATAAAGACAGGCAAAGATTGAGGACATTTTCAACACTAGACTTGTTTTCTAGCTAGAGGAATCTTAAACACTAGTCTAGGAAGACGATATCTTGACGAATGTATGGAGGCCCTTTCCTGATATTTCCCTTCCTAAAACTTTACAGTAGAAAGGGAGCACTGGTGTTAGTGATGCAGAACGCATGGCATGAATTACTAATGCGATTAGATACATATATACTAGCCATTCATCACCAATGGAACATGATCATTTCCTATGTTGAAGTAATGGCTTTACGCATGGGAACAGCATTGCAAATATCACCCAAAAGAATCCTGTAATTTTTTAAACTCTTCTCTCTTATCGGTCTTACCGGCCCTAGTAGAAATCCAACTGGCCAAAATAATTGGTTTTGGATGAATTATGCCCAATATTAAAGAAATTTGAAGCCATGTTTAAGCACATGTGTGCATGTAGCCTGGTAGTAGTGTTCTTAGCCTAGAAGAAGATCTTGGGTTCATATCTTGAAATTGCACTATTTTTAGTTTTTCCCGTTTTAACTTCAAAAAATTAAAATTTTGATTTGAAAATTTCAGCATAAATTAGTTGAAATTTTCCGATTTTCCGGCCTACCCCTCGCCGCGCTAAAAACCCCAAACAGTTTTTTTTTAAAGCCTGGTATAGATAAGGGCTCTGTCCAATCAATTCTAGCCCTCACATATTGGAAGTGGAAATAGCTATCAAATATCAATCAATCAATGCCGTCTGAATTTCACCTAGATAGTGTAAACCTCTTACATTTCTATCTACTAATAATTCCTGTGCTCCGAATGGGACGAAAGAGCAGGTGAAGAGCCCATCGAGTTGTACCACATATTGGAAGTGGAAATAGCTATCGATCGACTTTCAGCTAGTCATGATGTAACAGTACTTGTTGGTTTGTGCTTGGGTGACGGGACTAATGGTTGCTTTGAATTCGATTGATCGGTGCAGATAAGGAGTCGCGGCCGAAGGTGTCGCTGGTGGCGCGGATGGCTGCATCGGTGGCCAACTACGACTACATCGTGGACTGGGAGTTCCAGATGGACGGCCTCATACGGATCAAGGTGAGCGAGATCATTCCTCCTAGCTCTTCTCCTCTCCGTCCCACCCACACGTGCCACTTGTTTGGCACACACGTGTGAAGGGGGTACACGTGTCAGTTGTAGCTGACAGAGCAAGAAAGGTATCGGGTCACACAATCTGACCAAATCTACTAAAACTTATACTTTATCAAACACTCAGTATTATTCAGATAAAGTACAATAGTGGAGCATGATCTATCTATGTGCCGACTGCTGTCGATTTAACTTCTGAAGAAAATTGCTCTGCAAGTGTCTATATAGTAACTAGGTAGCTGCAGGCAGATTCTCATGGGTCCATAGATTTGATTCCTTCTAAAATATCAGGGATTCTTGCTAGTGGAGCTTCACGGCATAGAATGGCCTCATCGATTGGACCCCTAGCTAGAGCTGCGTCATCCTTGCAAGTAGCGAGTACCCAATTTGACAAAACAAATTTGACAAAACAAAAAAGGAGTGTCATTTTCGTCCCTTTGATTTGCCAAGAAAATTTGTCCAATGTCCATTCCCTTGCACAGTTGCATCTGTCCCCATCTTTAGGGGCCTCACTTTTCCAGGAGAAGAATGGGAGCACGCAAGTATATCCTCTTAATTCCCTGCATAGTGCATGTCACTGTTCTCATGTTCTGTTCAGGATTTAAAAAATAAGCAGCAACTTAGTTGTTCTTATCTATGGAGAATTCGGATCATATAGTGTACAAACTGCGGCTAATTGTGTTCGTACATTTAGCATTGCTGTTTGATTCATTGAGATATTGAACTCATCAAGTCTGGCTAGCTCATGGTGCAATGACGCCTATGGCAGGTTGGGCTCAGTGGGATCCTCATGGTGAAGGGCACGCCCTACTCCCACATGAACCAGGTCCGGCAGAACGAGGACATGCACGGCACCCTCCTCTCCGAGAACGTCGTCGGCATCATCCACGACCACTACATCACCTTCCGCCTCGACATGGACGTCGACGGCGCCGACAACTCCTTCGTCCGGGTCGAGATGGCCCGCCAGGACACCGCGCCCGGCGAGTCCCCCCGGAGGAGCTATATGAAGGCCACCCGGCACGTCGCGAGCACCGAGAAGGACGCCCAGGTCCGCCTGAAGCTCTACGAGCCATCCGAGTTCCACGTCGTCAACCCGTCGAAGAAGACGCGGGTCGGGAACCCCGTCGGCTATAAGGTCGTCCCCGCCGGCACCGCCGGCAGCTTGCTGGACCCCGAGGACCCTCCACAGAAGAGGGGTGCATTCACAAACAATCAGGTGAGATAAGATATTTCTCCCTTGTAACCAAATTCAGACTTAGGATACAATTCATTAAGAAGGCATGCATACACACATGAAGATAAAGAGAGTCTATAAGAGAATGAGAACCTAAGTCCAGAAGCATATATGTGACATTATAACAAAAAAAAAACTGTATGTATCTATGTTTTTGGTATTCCTTTGTGCAACAGATTTGGGTGACACCCTACAACAAAAGCGAGGAATGGGCCGGTGGGCTGTTCGTGTACCAGAGCAAAGGGGAGGACACACTGGCTACTTGGTCTGAGAGGTATGTATATACGTACACTTCAGGTGCTGATCCTTCAACTGCAGAATCGTGTCGTCTGAATGTCCTGTCGCCTGATTACGTGGACGAGCAGGGACCGTCCGATCGATAATAGGGACCTGGTGCTGTGGTACACGCTGGGGTTCCACCACATCCCGTGCCAGGAGGACTTCCCCATCATGCCCACCGTGTCCTCCAGCTTCGACCTCAAGCCGGTCAACTTCTTCGAGAGCAACCCCATCCTCAAGCAGCGGCCGATCCAGGGGAACGACCTGCCGGTCTGCGCCGCCGCCGCCGCCTGAGACGATCGACGACGATCGATTCTCCGATACATCAATCGATATGTATGCGCATCTATCTAGGATCTTGTTCATGGTGAATGGATGTTTCGGTACATCTATCGATCGATTTGGAGCCGTGGTTGTGTGCTCTAGCGAACTGCGTAGCTGTATGTACTGTGCTGTATGATCATGTACTGATCAGAACTTGATATCGAACAAGCACTGCATGCTGCGGTCAGGATTCTCCTGGTACTATGATATAGTGAAAGTACATGCCATTCATCCAGCTGGATAACCTTAATCTGGTTACTTTATGTTGGAATTAGGCCCATATGTGTGTAAAGGTACGTTCATTCCTAAAATTCTAAAGCATGCAATACCTTAGACCAGTGGTTTTAGATCAGGGTGATCGAAATCTTAGACTAGGGTGGTCGAAATCTTAGACCAAGGGTCTTAGAGCAGGGTAGTCTAAGTTTTAGACCATGGTGGTCGAAGTCTTAGACCAATGTGGCAAAGCTATAAACCAATAGGGTCGAAGCATTAGACCAGTGTGGTCGGATCCTTAGACCAGTGTGGTCGAAATACACTGGTCAAAACTATAGACCAGTGTGTAATCAAGATATGATAAACACTTCTTAATTACTATTAATTGGTTTTGAATTAGCAATTACCAGTGGTTTAATATGAGATTTATTAAGAGCAGTTACTAGAGAGTAATTTACTCAACCTTAAAAAGAGTTGGAGACATCCAGACCAACAACGATTCAAAAAATGCTTCCATTCTTCCATCTTCCTCTCTGTTCTTCTGTGCTGAAGAGCTGTGTTGTCAAATTAAAGTCGTCCCTTCTCCTCGGCGTGCACCGGGAAGGAGGGTGAGCGGATATCTCTAAACCATTGTCGTAGAGTTCACCTGCACGGGGCGGCAATAAGGTTTCTGGGCAGCGCATCTGCGCGACCGCTCACTGCGCTGCATTATCTACGATCTGCACTGCTTCGAGACTGAGCTACTTCCTGCTCTTCATCGAACCCGACTGTAAGCTGGTCGTAAGACCACTCTATTTTGTTATAGTCCTATTTTGTGTATATTTAGAAGTGCAATGAGTTGCCTGTTGTTGATATCATTTTATGCATATCTAGTTATTTGTGATCTTTGCCTCATACTAAAATTTGGAATTAAAATATTGTCCATATTTCCAACAATCCAGAAACCTTGTTGTGGATATTTTTGTGATCTAGTAATGGCTGGTGCTTCTGATGCTATGAAATCTAAGAGGTTTTCTAGTCAAAACTTTCATAGATGGCAGACAAGGGTCAAGTTTTGGCTTATGTCTTTGGGGTTGTGGTGGGTGATCCATCCACAGCATCTAATTACGATTGAGCAGACCATATGGTTTGACACATATAACAATACAACCCTTGGATGCATTCTAACCATACTGGCCGACAAGCTCTATGATGTGTACATGGACTTCAAGTCCGCCACAGAGTTGTGGGATGCACTAGAGCACAAATATGCCGAAGTTGAGGCTGGTCGTTGGCTCTATATGTGTGAGCAGATCTTCGATTACAGCATGGATGATGCAAAGTCGATAGTTGCACAGGCTCATGAGCTTCAGCTACTGGTCGAGCAATTGTGCATCTAGGTTGCACTTTGTCTCCTAAGTTTGTGGCTACATGCATTGTTGCCAAACTTTCTACTTCATGGTGGGATTTTACTACTGGCTTAAAGCACAAGAAGGAAGATATATCTATTGAGGATCTCATTGCTGCCCTTGATGTGGAAGAAAAGGCAAGAGCAAAAGATGCACCAAACATTTCCAGACAGAACAATCCGACCAATGTAAATGGCATAAAGAAGAGATATGGCAAGAATAACAAAAGCTTTAAACCAAATAAGACAACTAGCTTTGAAAAGAAAACTGAGAAGATGGATATGAGGAACATCACTTGCTTGTGTGTGGGAAAACAATCATATGGCGAAAGACTGACATTTTCGCAAGAGTAAGGATGGTGTACAGCAAAAGAAAAAGGCTGTCAACGTGATCATAGGCGAGGCCTCAACAGGAGGGTATGGTAATTCACATGTTGTATTTTTAGCATGTCAATCCACTGATTGGTGGGTTGATACTGAAGCTAATGTTCACATATGTTCTGATATTTCCTTGTTTTCTTCTTATCAGACAGCTAGGGCTTCCTCCGTCCTAATGGGGAACGGTCACATGCTTCTGTTCTTGGTATTGGCATGGTGGATCTAAGGCTTATTTCAAGGAAGACTGTCCACTTGAAGAATGTGTATCATGCGCCAACAATAAACAAGAATCTCGTTAGTGGTTCTCTCCTATGCAGGGATGGTTATAAGCTAGTATTTGAGTCAAATAAAATTGTAATGTCTAAGCTTGGTAACTTTGTTAGTAAAAGCTATGAGAGTGGAGGCTTGTTCCGCATGAGTACTTTAGAGTATAATCTAAATCTTGCAACTGGTTTGAATAAATGTGATGCCAATATATGGCATTCTCATTTTTGTCATATTCGTTTTGATAGTATTGCTAGAATGTCCAGATTAAAGTTAATTCTAAAATGTGAAATTGCCAAAGAATCAAAGTGTCAAACTTGTGTGTAAGCAAAACAACCTCGAAAACCCTTTAAGGGGTTACAGGAGGAAAAGAACTTGGCACCTTTAGATCCTGTTCATTCTGACTTGTGTGAGATGAATGGATTGTTGACTAAAGGAGGCAAAAGATATTTTCTAACTCTTATTGATGATGCATCACGATATTGCTATGTGTATCTACAAAAAAACAAAAGATGAAGCTTTAAATTATTTTAAAATTTATAAGGCTGAGGTTGAGAACCAACTAGAAAATAAAATTAAAAAAATAAAGTCTGATCTGGAGGAGAGTGTATCTCTCATGAATTCTCCCAATACTGTTCTGAACATGGAATAGTCCATGAAATTACACCACCATACTCACCCCCAATCAAACGGGGTGGCTGAGAGGAAAAACCGGACACTAACATACTTGGTGAATGTCATGTTGGAGAGTGCTGGTATGCCTAAGATATGGTGGGGGAAGCTATATTGACAGCAACTTTCGTCCTAAACAGAGTAATCACTAAAAGATATGAGATTACTCCGTATGAGGGATGGAAGAGAAGAAAACTCAATGTTAATTTTCTGCGAACTTGGGGGTGTTTGGCAAAGGTTAACATACCATTGCACAAAAAGAGAAAGCTTAGACCTAAAACAGTCGGTTGTGTCTACCATAGATACAACCACACCTACACATACAACTCATCCATAACAAGTGTCACAAGGACCACTTACTCGAGCTCGTGCTCGCTAATTTAATTACCAGGTGAATTCATTGCTAGGTTTATATATTACTAAGAATAGACCACTACCTAATGCAAGTGATTTAATTGTATTTAGGAACATGGGAAAGGACCAAGGAGAGGCATGTGGAGTCATGGACATGCATGTAAGGCATAATGGAGATCATCACGTCACTTTGGGTCTAAGCCAAGCAATAGTTCGAGTTGGGCTCGTTCTGGATTCGAATTTAGACTGTTGTGACAACACTAAGTTAAAACGGTCGTAACTTCTTCATACGGACTCCGTTTTGGACATTCTTGGACTTCATTGAAAGCTTATCAAGTCTACTTTCCAACGGATCCAACCTTATCTTCAAATTCCATCTAAGCCGACCACAATCATCAAAATAGTCCATGTCTGTTTTTGAGCACGAGTTAAAAGGGTGTTGCGCCACCTCCACTTGGGCCCATGGGTCTTGTAACCCTAGGGGTGTGCGTCCACTTCCTAGCCGTCACCCCTGGTCATCTCCCCATATAGGAGTCACCGCCTCCCTTGGCTAGAACGGGGATTTCGTTGAGTTTATGTTTAGCCATTGTGCAAACTTATGTTCTTCAGTTGTGTCAGACGACCACCTGTCAAGACAGCCTTCGTGATCCCATCTTTGTTTTTTAATACCAACTACACTACATTCTTATTCCCAATATTGGATTGCCTATATCTTATTCTTGATAGTTCTTCGATTGCTCGCAAAAATTGAACCTCATGTTTAGTTGATCGTGCTTCCAGCAAGGTCAATAACGTCTCGGAGTTTGTTCAACGATTGCTAAGACACAAATATCATCATACGGTTGTAGTCGAATCTCGAGAGTCATCTCCACCAAAACCGATAGTTATCAATCTTATCGAAAGATCGAGCACTCCTTCTACATCAATACTCACCCCAATCAAAAGGGTTGGCTGAGAGAAAAAATCGGATACTAACAGACTTGGTGAATTCCATATTGGAGAGTGTCGATATGCCTAAGATATGGTAGAGGAAGCTATATTGACAACAACTTTCGTTCTAAACAGAATAATCACTAAAAGATATGAGATTACTTTGTATGAGGGATGGAAGGAGAAAACCCAATGTTAATTTTCTACAAACTTAGGGTTGTTTGGCAAATGTCAACATACCATTGCGTAAAAGAGAAAGTTTGGACTTAAAGCGATCGATTGTGTCTTATTGGGATATGCTCACAATAGCACCGCCTATAGATTTTTAGTAGTAAAATCGAAACTCCGAAATTATTGTTAACACAATAATGGAGTCGAGAGATGTTTTATTTTTGAGGATATTTATCCTATGAGAATTGCGACATTACTTCTAAATGAGGATAATCCAACTATGAGTAATAGTAATTTTGAACCTACCACCAACTCTAAATCAATGAGTGATATACTACCATTTTGTGATATTCCTGAGGAAGATAACAATTTAATCAAGATGCTCCCAAAGGAACAAGCGACAAAAGATTGAGAAAACATTTGTGAAGACTTTATTGTATATATCATGGATGATGTGCCAAATACTCTTTCAGATGCTTATGTATTACCTGATGCTGAGTATTGGAAAGAGGCAGTCCATAGCGAAATGTATTCCATCATAGCTAATGGGACTTGGGAGATTACTGATCGTCCTATAGTTGTTGGATGTAAGTGGATCTTTGAAAAGAAAATGAGGCCTAACGGTACTATTGATAAGTACAAAGCAAGACTTGTGGCCAATGGTTGTACCTAAAAAGAAGGTGAGAATTACTTTGATACTTACTCTCATGTTGTCAAATTGACCACCATTCGAGTGCTCATTGCATTAGCTACTTCCCATAGTCTTCACATCCATCAAATGAATGTAAAGACGGCTTTTCTTAATGGAGAGTTGGAGAAAGAAATCTATATGGAGCAACCGGATGGTTTTATGATTTCTGGACAGGAAATAAGGTATGTAAATTAATCAAATCCTTATATAGCATAAAGCAAGCACCTAAACAATGGCACAAGAAGTTTGATAAAACTTTAACTTCTACCGGTTTTGATGAATGAGGTAGATAAGTGTGTATATTATCATTATGGTGGGGGTCAAGGAGTGATTTTGTGTTTGTATATCGATGACATACTAATCTTTGGGACAAATCCTGCTATTATTGATGAAGTCAAATCTTTCTTATCTAGATGTTTTGATATGAAAGACTTAGGAGAGCGGATGTTATTCAATATCAAATTGATCAAATATGAGATGGGATCACCTTAAACCAATCCCATTATGCTGAGAAAATCTTGAGTCGGTTCGGTTTTGAGAACTACAAGATTTCCCCAACTCCTTATAATGCTAGTGTTAAGCTTCGAAAGAATAAAGGATTATGCAAAGATCAATTAAGATATTCATAAATTATTGGGTTTCTTATGTATCTATTGGTGCCACAAGACTGACATATCATTTCTTTGTGAGCAAATTAAGTCGGTTTACTTCTAACCAGGAGATGATCACTAGGAGGCGCTTGAGAGAGTGTTGCGCTACTTGATAGGCACAATCTCATATGGAATTCACTATACTAGGTATCCATCGTATTAGAAGGATATAGTGATTCAAATTGGATCTCGATGCAAATGAGATCGAAGCTACAAGTGGTTATGTCTTTACACTAGCGGTGGTGCAAGATCATGGAGGTCGTGTAAATGCAGACCATATTGATGAGGTCAACCATAGAAGCGAACTTGTAGCACTAGACACAAGAATTGCTTGAGGTGAATGGCTTAGATAGCTTCATTAGACTTGCCAACGGTTGAGAAACCAATATCGATAATCCTAATGTATTGTGCTAACCAAACAGTGTTGATTAAGGTTATAAGTACAAAGGATAACATGAAGTCCTCTAGGCACGTGAAGCATAGGCTTAAATCGTGAGAAAACCGAGGAACTCTAGAGTGATTCTGTAAATTATATACGCTGACCGATAAAAATATGGCGGACCCTTTCACAAAGGGCCTAGCACGGAAGGAGATTTACATTTGCGTCTATGGACATAACAATGAGGTCCATTGGAGTTACAACTCAATAGTAACCCATACCTTCTTGATCAGAGATCCCGTGACTTAGGTAATGGGGAAAACAAGTTGATGTTTGAACGAGAGAGTGCATTTTTTTAATAATATATATACCCGTGTCCTATTAGACAAAGTATCGTCAACTGTATGGAAGGATGGCTTAAAGCCTTAATGTATTTCTAGTATCCAATGAGGGAAAAAAGTATTAGCCTACAGGATACCTAGAATGAATACACCTACGTGAGCTTAACTGTGAGGTCGCAGTTCACGAGAACAGGACATTCTCTAGAAAGCTCATGAGTAGATAAGGGAGCATGACCAAATGATGCTCCATTTAGGCTTGGTTCTTTGACAGGCTAGTATCAGTTGAGATTTCAAGTTAAATCTAATCATGAAAGACTGTGAATTCAAGACATAGTCCATTCATCAGTTATGAGAAGATGAATCTTGTTATTCTAGGTGCAAGTTTAACCCGTACGGGACTTACACTAAAAGACTGGTATATCAACAATTCTTCAGCACAATAATCTTTATCATCCTTTTGTTTTGTTGCTTGCCTTGGAATTGGTGGGGGATTGTTGGAATTGGGCCTATATGTGTAAAGACCCATTCATTCCTAAAATTCCAAAACATGCAATGCCTTAGACTAGGGTGGTCTAAGCCTGGTCTAAGTCTTAGACTAGGGTGGTCGAAGCCTTAGACCAGTGTAGTCAAAGTCTTAGACCAGGGGTCTTAGACCAGGGTGATCTAAGATTTAGACCAGGGTGGTCGAAGTCTTAGACCAGGGTTCTTACATCAGGGTGGTCTAAATCTTAGACTAGGGTGGTCGAAACCTTAGACCAGTGTGGCAAAGCCATAGATCAATGAGGTCGAAACCTTAGACCAGTGTGGTCGAAGCCTTAGACCAATGTGGTCGGATCCAAAGACCAGTGTAATCGAAATACACTGGTCGAAACTGTATACCAACGTGTAATCAGGATATGATAAACACTGCTTAATTACCATTAATTAGTTTTGAATTAGTAGTTACCAGTAGTTTAATATGAGCTTTATTAAGAGCAGTTACTATAGAGTAATTGACTCAACCTTAAAAAGAGCTGGAGACGTCCAAACCAACAACGATTCGAAAAATACTTCCATTCTTCCATCTTCCCCTCTGTTCTTCCGTGCTGAAGAGTTGTGCTGTCAAACTAAAGCGGTCCTTTCTCCTTGGCGTGCACCGGGAAAGAGGATGAGCGGATATCTCTGAACTATTGTTGCAGAATTCACCTGCACGGGGCGACAATAAGGTTTTAGGGCAGCGTATCTGCGTGGATCGCCATTACTGTTGCATCATCTACGACTGCACCGCTTGAGATCACGCGCTTCTGTTCTTCATCGAACTCGACAGTAAGTTGATCGTAAGACCACTCTATTATGTTATAGTCCTATTTTGTGTATTTTTAGAAGTGCAATGAGTTGCATGCTGTTGATATCGTTTTATGCATCTTTAGTTATTTGTGATCTTTACCTCATACTAAAATCTAGAATTAAAATATTATCCACATTTCCAACACTTTATAAGGACAGGTTGGGTTGGGACAGGCCAGAGGGATGCAAGAGACGGTGTTTCGTTATGTGTTTGGTGGTATGTAGTATTTATGAAGACGTATGTGTAGATGCAAGAGATGGTGGACAAAAATGTTAGCATGGCTTTAATTTTGTCTTAATATATTCTAATATCCATTGTTTTACCATAATCTGCTTTAACACACTCTAATACTAATATGCACTAATCACCGCTTAATAATTCCATCGTGCACCCTGAATCCGGAGAAACGGAGAAATGCCCAAAGGCACTTCTGCATCTGCTCAGCCAGGTTGCATTATGCATGCAGTCATCCAAACATGATAAACAAAAAAGATTCTTATTAAGGAGACGTAACAAAATGATATACATTTGGTTGGTAGCACAATCCATCCATGTAGAACATATTTTACACCCCCATGTACGGCTATAAACAACTAAACTAAACAATCACCATAGTGAAACAACATTTCTCCACATGCATCTTACTATTTGTACAATACTACACAAATTATATACACTAACTCATTATAAGCAGGGCAGAGCTAGCCATGGTTCAAGTCTTAGGCTGGGCTAGCTGCTCTTGGCCAAAATCATATGTTTGGTGGTCTCGGGCTATAACCTAAGTAGACCGAGACATGGCTATGCCCCTAATTATATGTGTATAGTAAAAATAGTACACTACAACATAACTCCATTGGTATTCATACTAGTTTGATACCACACTACACCACGACACAGCTTCAAGGGCGCTCGTTCTGCTTGGGAAATTGGCCTTCGAGGGCTAGCTGTTTGTTAGGAAAGTCTATTGCCGACAGATGTCGAAACTGTCTACCAGTGACCTAGCCGTCCACAAAAGTCCTTCTCGACAGACATGTGATTTCCCGGCAAAGGACCAGTCCCTTATGACAGGTACCAAAGTAATTTCGGCTAACATGTTATTTCTGGCGGACAAGTGATTCCCGACAGACACTTTGCCCCAGAATTTAATTTTTACCAAAGCTAGTCCTTTCAGGGCCATCGGTTAACACTAGACTTCATGAAACTGCATTGTACCTCCCATCTCTAACATCAATTGCTAGTCAAGATTAAAAGGAGAATGGTCTGCATGAAACTCAAAAGTCTGTTACTGCTACAACATATATAGAGGCAAAGTTATCTAAAGCTACATCAGCCATCAATTTCCACAATGAAACTGGAAAAACTCTGTGACAAGATCTGTATATACGTTGCATCCTTTCTACCTAAGTCTAAAAACAATAGAAGCCACTATGGTAATATGGCTTTCAAGAGCTCCAAAATCCAATCCATTATATATTGTTTAGTGTTCAAGTGTTGATAAAAGATTGTATTACCTCTGATACAGTCATGTTGTATTTGTAATGGTATTTCCACATGGTTGCGACCAACTTTTTCTGTCACTATCCAAATTCAAGAAAAAAACTACACTTAGGAGGCATTCCGCATAGCTGTAAGAACACTGTTGTATGCTAACATAGGCCCACAGCCAATGGAACTGCAAGAAAGAGAGCTTGGAAGTGTGAGAAAACAAACTTAATGATATCACATCTATCAATCCAAGCAAATATTTGGATGTCTCAATCAATACAATTTCCACAAGAACAAGGGGCTTACTTTTCCCAGTGTCTCTGCAACATGACATGAAGGTTAGATTCATCCATATCCGCTTGTTCCTAAGTTTGGAAACCTGGTGTACAAGAAAATCGTAAGTGCAGCTAGATATGTCTAGATATTCACAGCAAGAGAGCTAGTTGTTATTGCCAAATAAAAGTGATGTAAGGGATCCATCACAATAACCTAAATCACAGAAGGCACAATTGGACAATGCTTCATCATAGACTATTTGATTATTTATACCAAATTGAGAAAAGAAATCAATTAACCGAATAATGATAGTATGTAACAAAAAAAATCAAAAATTTACACCCACACCATGCCGCTACAAAACCCACTTCATACAACTTGCAATTTTCGTCTAAAAGCCTTGAAATAAACCGAGTCTAGAAAACATCACATATTTTCATTCAAGGTTGTTCCTATATCTTCTCCACTCAAAAACAAGAAATGATGATGACAAACTGCAAATGGGAGCAGTTCATCATCGGAGCTCGCTGATAGTAACGAAGAAGTGTTCTCTAATTTCACAATTAGTAAAAGATCTGCAATAGTTCATCACCAATTAGTATAAGACCTGCAAGAGTGTCCTCTGATTTCACAATATGCCCAGCAGCACCAATTCATCACTTACTAATCCTCAAACCAGATCCTGTTGAGGTTTACATAACTAGACAGTAGTCCAAGCAACCTCTTTTCCTTTTCGTGATGACCTGTGAGAAAATTACAACTAGCAGATATGCAGCAGAATAATCAATAAGGTCACATGCAATTGACACAAGGATTTTAACGTGGAAAAATCTCCTCAAGGCGAGGAGCAAAAACCACGGGACCAAACGGTCCACTCTCAAATCTTCCACTATATCAATAATGGGTACAATGGAGTCTTCTCTAGATTACACTAGAGAAATTACAGCAGCAACAATACCACCATCAAGGTGAAACCTTAGCACATCAACAATAACAACAACACAAGATTAAGAAGTAACCAACAGGTTGAACAAAACCTATCCTCGACCCCCTTCGTTTTAGTTAATATCTAGGAAACTACAGATCCAAACTGCATGAAACTTGGCAGGAATGTGAATCCACGAGTTCCCAACAAGCTGTCCAAATTTCAGTCAAATCGAACAATGTTTCACCACTCAAACAGAACTTCTACCAAATCTACTCAGTGCTGAATCTGCTGCTACCTAAACTGACAAAATCCCTCTAAAACCTAAAGCTCCTCTAATCCAATCCTCAATCCAACCGCACATATCAAAGAGCTACGAGTCAGGAGCTCACAAACCAAATTGGAGGCAGATCCGACCACGTTAGCTACTTTGATCGCCCACTTGATGAAGATCGCGCAGGTGCACTCAAGCTGGAACAACACTTCTTCCTCTCCTTTCTTGTTGTTGTATTTCCTTTTTGATTGCTGCTACTTCTCTCTCTCCCTCTGGCTGCTGAAGGGAGGTTTAGGGTTTTATTGTTTCATCCCCACACTAGGAGGAGGTATCTCCACCCTTCATTCTTAGGGTGATCAATGGTTGTTATTTCTTGGGCTTGTGGGCTGAGATGGATCTTCATATGGAGGGATAGCCCAATAGATCCATCTGCTATCATCATATTTAAACAAACCAAAAATTGCCATTACCCCCTATAGACCTAAACTTTCATGTATCCCGACCATGAACAGCAAAAATGAAAAATATCATGAACGAAAGGACCTAGCAAACGAAACAAGAGAGCCTAAGGCACGTGATGTATGAGCTCACCTTGTGCTGCTGCTTACGTTCTGCGACGGCGTGCTTCCTGGCGGCTAGAGAAGAGACACAGCGAGGGACCTCAGGAGCTAGAGTAGGGGTTGTCAAAGACCAGATGGAGGACGACTACGACGAGGATGGCTTGCTTGAGATCAAGGTCACCAAGGATGGTTTGCTACGGTTGGGCGGCAACGACGGGGCCTCGGGAGGGCGACAATGGAGGAGGAGGCAGAAGGGACGGCTGTAGCATGGTCGTGTGAGGGGAGGCATCGAGAGTTTTACCGGGAGAAGGCGACACAGAGGTGTCGAGAGATTTGAGGAGGTCGGCGTGAGAGTTTGGGGAATTTTGTTTCTTAGGGGCATCTCAATTTTTACTCGGCTGTGTCAGCTATTTCATCCACCGCGTCCAAATATTGAACTCCTACGGAGCTCAGGGATTTCCCCCTCTGTGCTAGAAATTTGGTCTTGCGGTCTTATCGAATGCCCTATAGATATTAAGTTAATGCATATTTTTTCCTGCACATAATTTGCAAGTAAAAAATAAATACTATTACCGACAGACACTCAGTCCCTTTTCCTCGATTTCACTGGCAAATCGTTTGTCCTTGATGATATCCATATTTGCCAGCAAAGAGTTTGTCGTTGTTTCAACTTTTTGCCAGTAGTCTTCAACCCTCAATAGTGTGTTGTGGTGTAGTGTTAGTTGCTCCTGCTGGCCGTGTTCAATCATGGCATACATGACTTGTCACACGGCGCCACTTATGGCGCTCTCACCTCCCATCTCCCTCTTTGGCGACCTGCGACATAAATTTTTTTTACTTTTTACTTCAAAAATAAAATCAGTGATTTTAGACTTTCACCAACCAAATTCCAAACATTGACCCCACGGTGATCGACGATAGCAACGCGTGGCCTGAGCTCGACTCAACTAGCCTCACCAACAGTGAAATTGCTAATCTAAGGGCATCTCCAATAGTTAGAGATACCCTTGTCTCTAATATATGCTACATCGTCTTTAGACACAACATCTCTAATAGATAGTCTCTAGCACACTCTTCAACATTTATATTTCATAATTTTCCTTTGAAACATGCTTACATGTCAACTAAAGTAGATTAATATATCATGTCTTGTTTCGCGTGCACGATAATCTCTTCAGGAAGAGACGATCTGTGCTCCTTCTCCTCCCTCTCTCTCCTCCACATAGAATTTTATTGACGTGATATAGCTAAAAGACGATAATAAATATACTGTTGGAGATGCCCAGTGGAGTCGCCAATGTGCGATGAGGCCGAAGCGAATGGTAGCGGCAAATGTTAGAATTGCCAATCTAACATACAGTTTCACACTTATATGGGCTGGGCAGTTTAGGCCGGACATGGGTCCACTCAGGCCCAAACGGAACAGGCGTGGACACTCGTCTAGAGCAAGACCAAGAAAGCATGCGGCTAAAGCACGCGCGGGCGCGCCCCGTCCTCATCAGCCATCCAGCCATCCAGCCATCGCCCACTCACTCCACCGAGGAGTCCAAACCCGTCACGCAAAAACCCTAGACGCCAGCACCGAGCGTAGCGTCTCCGCCGCCTCGTCCACCTCGCGTTCGCCTCGCCCGACTGATGGAGCACTACGCGCACTCCGAGGCGCCGCCAGCCTCCTCGCACGCCCCTCCGCCTGCTGCCCAGGATGATGCCACCGTCGACGACTGGGCGCGCGACGACGCCGAGCTGATGACCGTGGATTCGCACCACTCTGGCGCCCCCGCGGAGGGGGGCGATGCCGTGGTGGATGCTGCTCCTCCCGCGCCCACGGCAGAAGGTCCCCTCTCCTCTCTATCTTCCTCTCTCTCTCTCCCGCTACGCTGTTCCGTGGTTGCTGCGCTTAGATCTGAGCTCGTTCCGCGCCGATCTGTCGTGCTGGCGCGCTCGATTGCGTCGTTGTATAGGTTTAGGAGGGTTTGTAGCGGTTGTGTGGGTTGCCGCTGTGGGCAAAGGGGTGATTTGGATTATCTTGATTAGATATTGGCAATTTCTGCTTGTTCGATTGGGGTATAGAAGAACAAGAAGGCGAAATTCAGTTACTAGATCTTACATACTTCACGCTAGACACCCGTTTGTATTCTTATGTGATGTTTAGGCATGGTATATATGTGGTTCTGAGTCGCTGTCAGTTATATGATGCCCATCCATTGGATGGCTGGATGCTGAGGTCCAAGGGGCAGTGATTTGTAGCTGGTACTGCTTCTGTTCGTTTTGTTGGTTCGTGATTCCATGTGCTGCCCTTGAAAAGTTTAAATTAGCTGGTGTTTTGTTGTCATTTGCTTGGTCAGTGTACAAGTAGGACATGCATGTTCAATGGTGTGCGTAAATAGATAATCCTTTGAGAGTGAGACTTTCCTTGAGTGCAAATAAGGGCACTTGCTACAAATATGGTTCTCAATTCCTCTGCCTGTTAGTGTTAGCTTTTCGTTGAAAGATAATTTTGTGCAACACTATGGCCATGCATTTATAGACCTTTATTACTGAGTTGCTAGTAGAAAATTAAAATTGTAATGAATGGCAAAATCTACTAAAAAGAAACAGAAAACATATAAAAACTTCCATATAGAGCTGCGTGATCTGCACTTGGAAATTGGCATACTTGAAAACTTGGCAACAGACAAGTTTTTCTTGGACCCAAGCCGTGTGTGGACACCAGTTTGAACTTCCCTAAACTGTCTGATTTTCTTGTAACTGTAGGATCTTTCTATAGCTGTCAACAAACATGGACAGAATAGCTACCGAGCTAGTCCAACTTGATCTCCAATCCGATCTCTCCATTAAATCCATGTTTCCTTGCACAGAACAAGTCCAAGCGCAGGCAGGACAATCTTTGCTTAAGTTTCTTTTTGATGTGTTCCCACAAGGAAACTAGGGTCTTTTTTTGTTGGTTCCGCCTTGTTCCCACGTGGCACTAATACTTGCGTATGCAATCAGGCCTGACCCCCTCTTTTAAGAATCCAAACCTATAGGCTTGCTTGGGGCCTTTTGCCCCCTTCCTGTTCATTCTTGCCTGATCTAGGAGCATGTGGCCCTATGCTGATATCAGCATTACATTAGCTGTGCATTAACCCATGACTGTCTCCATAAAGAAACGATGCACAACAAAGTTATACCACTAAGGTTTTCAAAACTTCAGGTGGCTGTAGTTCTTCAACCAAATGTCTGATTAACAACCTGGTTAAACTGTTGTGCTTGTTTCAATGAACTCAACATTGTGACCAATTGACCATATTGAATATCTTCTCACTCTAGCTCGGGTTTGCAAGCTGTTCTGTGGGTGCATCAACTTCATTTCCCATTGATAGAATAGAAAGTTATAACCTATTTAGTTTGGTAAGTGTAACTAGCCAACATAATGACATCCCTGTGATTATGGTTATTGCTCTTGAGAGATGACTGCAATCTCTTTATGAATTAATCTAATGATTATGATGCCAAGTCTCTCTCGATTTTCGTTGGAACTTTTCTGTGTAAAACTTCTTTTTTTGTTGGAAAAATTGAAGATGATATTTTTAGGTGCATGTTGGAAATAATTTTCTTAATGATGAATTCAAGTAGTGGCTGGAAAAAGCATAATTTTTTTGGCTCACATATTTCCTGTATCCATGTGAGACTTCACTTAGAATCTTATCAGCCTGCAATAGTCGTTTTACTGTATTAGGAAACCTCAAAATTCTTGTCACCTCCTAAATAAATTTTGTACTTGCTAGTGGTGATACGTCGTATAGTTGTAGTCTGAAGTTCTTGATCACTATGTGCTAACCTGTGATTTGCACTATGTACTTTCAGGTGTCAAAGAAATTCAGTCATCTCTTCAGTCCTTGGACTTGAAGACAAATGGTATGTATGAAACCATTGTTCAGGTTGTTACTGCAGTTATAGTTATTCGAGAACTCAAATAAAAAGTTATACCCATTGTTAATTTTGTGCCTTCATTTCTTGCAATTTTTAGCAAATGACAACCTGTTTTTCTACATGTAACAGTAACACTTTCAACTATCAGATGGAAGTAATTCAAGATGCAATTCCCATCACACTATTGTTAATCTAGATAATGTACTTCATTTAAAAGCTGATACTAATTTAACTGAGTGAAACAATTTATTCTCTCTTTTTCCATATAGCACAAAGGCAACTTTCTGGAGAGGCCGATGATTCAGATGGTTTCTTGCATTTAATTTTTGTGTATTTTATTCCTATTGGGTGTCATGTACTATTGCTCCATGCTGTTGCAACAAAAAATTTAGGCACCTAACCTTTTAGTTTCTATGATGGGCCTTTTATCTGTATGACAGTACCAAGATCATTGTCAGTTTATCACTGTTCATTGCACCTGTATTTTTTCCCTGTGAGTATAGACTCTTGTGCAACCCTAACTTTTGCATGGATCCAGTTGCTGCACATGAGGATGCTCAAGAGGTAGTAGAGGAGGAAGAGGAAACAAAGCGCCATTTGAATGTGGTTTTCATTGGCCATGTTGGTAAGTCTTGTTTTCTTACTGCTTGCTTTCTTTCAACCTTTTTCAGTCTAAGCCAGATATGTGCATTTTTTTGTAATTGATGTTTTGTTGTTGTGTCTCTTGTGGAGTGTCTGACATAGTATGATTTGTGTCATAACATGAATAGAATTTATGCTCTTCCTGTGAGGGTCATGATTCGATGTAACTATGATGGTTAGAAGTGGGACTATTTTATCCTTTATTCATGCTTTAATGGAGATTGGAAGACACATATTGTAGGTGTTGGTACTGTAGTTATTTTCATAGATGATGCTTCGCAGATGTTTCCTTATTTTTCGTTGTTTCATGGTTCCAGATGCTGGCAAATCAACTGCTGGAGGGCAAATATTATTCTTGAGTGGTCAAGTTGATGACCGGACCATCCAGAAATATGAAAAGGAAGCAAAGGATAAAAGCCGAGAAAGCTGGTGAGTACTAGTTCCTTTGCGTTGCAAATAAGTTTTGTGCAATATTTGCCTGTTTGCAAGATTGAGGTTAATCCATTCCACAATTTGAACTTGAGAGATATGACTGTTCATTCTATTTAATAAAATGGATGCTCTTTTTCATATCTTCTTCAGTTGTATTGCAAGTTTTTTTTTTCTGAACTAACCAAATGGTTTGTCTGACACCTTATTTTCATGCTTTGTTGGCTTTGTTTCATCTGCCATATGAAACAAAAAAGGAAAAAAGAAGTTGCATACCCTTCATCAGTTAATTCTTGCATCGACTTGAACTATATCATTTTATTCTTGCTTTGACTTGCACTATGTAACTATTTATGCTTTGAACAATAACATGTAAAACATAAATAAAGAAACAATGTCTACAGTCGAGAGTTGTTGTGATCAGGGATCAAAATCCCAGCGAATCCCGGTGGGGACAGGGATGAACAGTAATCTGCCAAAAATTTTCAAATTCAAATTTAAGTTTATGACTGCATAATGCACTTCCTAAGTTGGTTTAGGCTTTTTTTTGTGCTAGATTACCTATTGTATGAGCTAAATATGCTTGAATTATTGTCCCAGCCGGTTTGCACTTCATATGAGCTAAATATACTAGATTACGTATTGTATGAGTTAAATATGAGCTAAATATGCTAGATTACGTATTGTATGAGCTAAATATGCACTTCATTAAATACTTTCTAATAAATATTTGCATTATTCCAATTGCTAATTACCTATAACCGGTTTTATCTGGTTTTTCCGGTTTTGGTTCCGGTTTTTGGGTGGTAACTGGTCCGGTAACCGGTTTTCAAAATCCTCAATTCAAAGTTCAGTTTTCGAACTTTGTCTGGTTTTTTCCCGGGTTTTCTGGTAACTGGCCGGTTACCGTTACCGGCCTCCAACCGGGATTTGCACCGATAGCGGGATTTTGATCCTTGGTTGCGACGACTGCTGTTTGCATGCAGCCTATGCTTTGAATATCTATAAGTGTTAGTGGAGCGTAAAAATAGGTCCAACAGAAAAATACTGCATAGTTATAGGAGACTGGGAGTAGAGGAAAATTTGAGCTCAATGTTTATGCACTGTATATTCCTTTTGCTAGAAAAGAGAAAACAAGAGCATTCTTAGGGATGTTATTGTTAGTTTGCTACAGGATATTCTTTTCCAATTATAAGAATTTGATTGAGAAATTGACGGATGTTAATGAACTTAATCTTAATGGTAAACTTTATCAAGGATCTGTGGTTAAGCTTTTGTTAACTTCTACTTGTCTTTAAAACTTTAGATTGCAGTAACTCTAAACGAACTAACTATTGAGAAACTTGCTCATTGATACATTACAAGCCCTAATTGAGTCATGTTTTGACCTTCATCTACAGGTGCACCGTTGTTTGTTGATTGGTTTCTATTGTACCACAGAAAAATGTCATTTTAAATCTTGCATTTTTCCATGTTGCACATTTCTTGTCATGTTGAGATGTTTGAATAAGACGCCTTTCCAGTGTAAACAAACACATTTTTTTATCTTCTTTTTTACACTCATCTGGAGCATCTTTTATATGTTATTTAGGAAGCACCATGCCCCAGCCAGAAAAGAATTCTGGCCGTGTCTGATGTCTGTTTATTTGGGGGTTGCCAATACTTGACTTTTCAATTCACTATACTGCTACATATTATGATTTATAATCTGAATACTTGCAGGTACATGGCTTACATTATGGACACAAATGAGGAAGAGCGAGTTAAGGTATCTCTTCCATATTGATTGTTGTTGGTTGCTTCATCATTAGAGTTTTAGAGCTCTATTAAAATCGTGTCATGGTGTTGAAAGTTGAAACACCTTATTTGTTGATGAACAATTTGTTTTTATGATTTGTCTAATTAGTTTGCTCTAGCCTGATGCATACTCCAAACTGTAGTTAACAACAAATAGTATTTTATTCTGCTTGCTGATAAGATTCTCTCTAGGTGCCTTTGTCTTGCTAATTTGCTAGGCTGGTGTTTACTCATCATAGTTATTTATATTTTTGTGCTTTTTTTTTCATGTCTTCAGGGGAAGACTGTTGAAGTTGGTAGAGCCCACTTTGAGACAGAAAGTACAAGATTCACTATTTTAGACGCACCGGTATTTTTCTTTCGCTATGCTACATATGATACTAATATAATTCCATATACTTGTTAGGTTGTTTATTATTTTGCATGACAGTGTTCTAATCCACAAGAGCTTCTCTTTTTTTAATTGTACATAATTTTAGCTGTTTATGTTCTTGCGGAATCTATTTTGCTGATTATGACTAATGACTATGTGATCAACCTGAACACTGGATAGATTGCTTCTAAGGACATTTTCTTATAATTTCAGGTTCTTTCTTGGATAAGTTTTACTAGATGATATTAGACTTGACGAAAGTTGTTATCAAATAGGATTGACTTGTCATTAGACTTGTTTAAGGCCAGGGCCAGGCATGGATTCGGGTTGGGCCTGGAAAAGCCTGGCTTGGCCCGATAAGGCCTAGCCCGAAAATTCATTTTTCCAAATAGGATATTCATTTTAATTATTTTTAAAATACTATTTTAATTATTTTCTGAATAAAATTATTATATGTATTATGTTTTCGGTCTTTGGGCTGGGCCCGTGTTATGAACCTTAGTTCATAACAGGGTAAACACCGCCGGGAGGACGGCCGGACGGCGACGGCTCGAAGAGGGAGAGACTTTAGAGGAGGAAGATAGATATAGACAGGGGTGAACTATTCTTTCTTTGTTCTTCTTGCTTAATGCCAACGATTACAATAGATCTCCTTATATAGAGGACTCTTCTAACAATTATGGATAACATCAATCTAAATGATGACCTTCCTAACTAATAAATGACTTTCTTAACTAATAGATAATCTTTCCAATTAACTAATCCTTATACATGGAAACTAATAAACTATATATGGAAATAAATATTCTTATCAGGGGAGACAACCCTTTCCTAATTCTAATGCTACAGTACCCGAGCACTGTTCACACACGGCATTGCTACAGTGTCATGCGCACTGTTCATGCACGGTGTTGTTGCAGTCCGCGTCATGGATTCCACGCCATAACATTACACCCCTCTCGGCGAGACAGCTCGTCCTCGAGCTGTCAGGTGGCGGCCACGGACTAAGACCTTCGCATCCCCATGGCGACGAAAGGGCGCGATGACGACGTCGCGTCACGTGGAGAAGGAGCAACGAACCTCCAATAGACAACAACCCCTTGATGTGGCTTGACGTCACAGGAGTCGTTGGGGGCATGGGCAACCAACGTGGGGCAGCAGCGACACCCTTCCTACCATGGAGCGCGACGGTGTTGGGAGAGGCGCGACGGCGTCGCAATCCCCTATAAGGCATCCGTCGTGTTTTGCACCTCTGTAGAAACAACGTTGGTCGACAACAAGGAGAAGACCGCGAAACTGCGGCGATCTTCCTCCCTGTTGAGGGCACCGACGGCGGCAACGCTACTTGTAGCGAAGGCGTCGCCGATGGTGTTGGAAGTGTCTCCGACGGTAGAACAAGTACCACTGGTGGTGGAACCAAGGGTGTTGGCAGTGCGGTCAACGCCGACAACACCTCAACCACCTCCATATGTGATGCTGGTAGTGGAGGCGCGGTCGTGAGTGGAGGTGTCGCCGGTTGTGGTGGCACAACCAGCGCAGCGGTACGCTGCCTCTTCTCTTTCATGTATTCCGCCTTGAGCTCCATCGCGAGCTTCATGCACTTTTGGATTCCTGAGCGAAGCTCAGTGTAGAGGCCCCTCATGGCCTTGAGTTCTTCGGCATCGGAATCGAAACCCTCGTCGCCCATCATGGTGGAAAGGGCGGCGATTGACTCTGATACCAAATTGTTATGAACCTTAGTTCATAACAGGGTAAACACCGCCGGGAGGACGGCTGGACGGCGACGGCTCGAAGAGGGAGAGACTTTAGAGGAGGAAGATAGATATAGACAGGGGTGAACTATTCTTTCTTTGTTCTTCTTGCTTAATGCCAACGATTACAATAGATCTCCTTATATAGAGGACTCTTCTAACAATTATGGATAACATCAATCTAAATGATGACCTTCCTAACTAATAAATGACTTTCTTAACTAATAGATAACCTTTCCAATTAACTAATCCTTATACATGGAAACTAATAAACTATATATGGAAATAAATATTCTTATCAGGGGAGACAACCCTTTCCTAATCCTAATGCTACAGTACCCGAGCACTGTTCACACACGGTATTGCTACAGTGTCATGCGCACTGTTCATGCACGGTGTTGTTGCAGTCCGCGTCATGGATTCCACGCCATAACAGCCTGTAGGCCAGAAACTTGGGCCCGAGCCCAGAAAAATCAGCCTGGTTGGGCTGCCCATGAGCAGGTGTACTTGTCATTTAATGGGTTTTCAATTGCATTTATGCAAGAAAATCGTGCCATGAGACCATGTTTTAGATAAATATTTAAGTACGTTTACATAACATGATTGTGGAAACAAAAGATTTAACATATATAACAATTAAGGCCGAAGCAAAAACTGTTTAACATTAGGAAATGTGCTATGATTTATTCCTTTTGCAGCTAAATTGCTTTGTTTCTAGTGAAATAATTGAACTTCTGTTTATCATGTTTACACTCATACATGATGAGCACAGATTCTTGTATTCGTCTTTGAATAGTCAAGGGATTCATCATCGCTCTAATTAATTCCTTTGTTGACGACACCAATGTTCTGCTTCATGCTTCTACATCTTGTACTTGTTAGGTGGACATATTTGTGTATTATTCACAGTTGGTATTTTCCACTGTGCCCAGCATATGACTTCACACACACATATTCACCTCTGTTTACACATTTAAATTCTTTGATGATGATGCTTTCTTGTGTGATTGGTTTACCTGCAATCGCTGATGAGCTGAAATGCTTGTTTCCTGTGCAATATTTATTTACTTGAATGATTTGAATTTCCAGGGTCATAAAAGTTATGTTCCAAATATGATAAGTGGTGCATCTCAAGCGGACATTGGTGTTCTGGTAATCATGGGCTCAGGGCATTGTTTGCTGAACTTCCATTTAGCTTCGACATTTCACTGGTAGTGAACATGTATCTTTTTCTTTTTAGGTTATATCTGCTCGAAAAGGTGAATTTGAAACTGGTTATGAAAGAGGAGGACAGACTCGTGAACATGTACTGCTTGCAAAAACTTTAGGCGTTGCTAAGTTGGTAGTTGTCATCAATAAGATGGATGAACCTACTGTAAAATGGTCTAAAGAAAGGTATGCCTGATAAGATATCCCCTTTTCTTATATTTTGCAAATTGAAAGACTTTAATATCATAGCAGTATAGCTTCAGGAAAATCATCAAGCTTACTATTTGTTTCAGGTATGATGAAATTGAAGCAAAAATGGCTCCCTTTCTCAAATCTTCGGGGTACAATGTTAAGAAAGGTATTATCTACTTTTGAGGTTGCCTCGAATTCTAAATTATCGTAAACACTCATTTTCAAGCTTAAATCATTGTTTTGATGTGACAATTGTTTCTGTTAAAAGTTGAATGTTCAAGTGGAGTTCTGAACTAGTCATTTTTGCAAATTGTGCCTTCAATATTGATGTGTTCATCAATTGATCCCTCTCTTGCTTCATGGTTAAAATAACTAGATGTCTAGACTCTAGATTTAGATCTAGTCTACCCAGTGGTCCGCACTATTCATGAACTTAGCGAGGTCTTAGGATTTTCTTTTGTTTTAACAGGTGTTACTTTGTACTTTGCAGTATTTGTTTGTATCTTGGTAAGAAATTTTAGCATGAACTTAATAAGAAATTTTAGCATGAAACCATTCTGTCAAAACGTGATGTAAGTTTCCATTATCATACCTGATTGTAGATATTACGATAATGTATGGCCAGCCAAACACTCTTTCTTACTATTTCATTGGCTTTGTTATCAGATGTCCAGTTCTTACCAATATCTGGTCTTTTGGGAACCAATATGAAGACCAGAGTGGATAAAAGCATTTGTAGTTGGTGGGATGGTCCATGTCTTTTTGAAGTTCTGGACCGTATTGAAGTTCCTTTACGTGACCCCAAAGGTCCAGTAAGGTTAGATAGCTATGCTTATTTTTAAATTGTAAATCCTCTGTTCAAAAAGTATGACACTTTGGACATGACATGGTCTCCAATATTTAATTTTGACAATCAATTTCTATAGTAATAATTTAATATGTTAGATAAAAATGTTATATTATGAAACTACTTTTCATGAAAAATCTAATGATATTATTTTCGCATTGCCAACTTTTGTATGTATTAGTGGTAAAAGATAAGAAAGTTTGACTGCATGTTTTATAAAACACCATATTTTTTGACATAGGGAGTAATAAACAGCTAATGTAGATGACTTTGCTTCTATGTTCATCAGGTAACCAGGTTACTGTTTTGTTACTGCTTTATGCAACCCTCTTCCAAAATGAAAGGCCTTGAAAATAAACAATTGTTAAAAATATCTTTGCTTATCATATTTTTGGCTTTGTGCACTTTTATAGAAAGGCTGCTTGAATTATGGTCTTGATCAGATGCGAGATGCAAGCTTTTATAATTTTATGTATTAACAAATGCAGGATGCCAATAATTGATAAATATAAAGATATGGGCACTGTTGTAATGGGGAAAATAGAGTCTGGGACTATCAGGGAGGGTGACAGTTTGTTGGTTATGCCAAACAAGGTATTTTCTTTTCTTTTCTTTCTTTCTTTTTTGATGTAACTCTCTCGCACACTTGATCTCCTTGGGAGTCTCAATTCAGTTTTGGTGCAATGTGTCTGGTTTCTAACAGTCCAACGTGAAAGTCATTGGTATAAGCTTGGATGATAACAAAGTGCGTCGTGCTGGACCTGCCGAGAACGTTCGTGTCAAATTGTCAGGGATTGAAGAGGAGGATATTATGGCTGGTTTTGTACTTTCAAGCGTTGGTAAGTATATTCTTAAAGAAGAGTTAATATTGTATTAGGTTGTCCACTTGGCACCTCTAAACATTTAAACATGGCATCCAGTTTTTCTATTCATAGCTGGTCCAGTTCTGGTTTGATAGCACTCGTTATTGTTTGATAGTGATTCAGCCTAGGTTTGAATGGGTTGTCAACCTATCTAACAGGTAGATTTAGGATGTGTTTATATTGGGCTTAACAAACGAAAGAAAAGGGTTGGGTTGGCTGTGCCTTCCCTGTAAAAAAGGGCTGAACTGTGACCTCATCAGCTAGTGGATTGTGTGCCATATGGCAAGCCAAAATTTGCCCAACCCTTAGGATTAAAGTGGGAATGTTTTTTGTTTTAACCTGTTGTGTGCTATCCATCGGATAAATTTGGTACACTCTAATAATTTAGTTCTGCATAATATGGCACCTGTAAAATGTTAAAGATTTGTGAATAGTGAAAGTTGTTTATTTGTGGTCTTGTGGATCATTTCCTAATTTGACTTATGTTCTCATCTTGATGATGTCTATCCATGCAGCTAATCCTGTTGGTGCTGTCACTGAATTTAATGCTCAATTGCAAATTCTAGAGTTGCTTGACAATGTAAGTGTCGCTTGCTCCTTTTAATAACATAAATAAATTGAAAGAAACTACTTGTAATGTTTATCATGGTTGCTACAGAGCTTCTGTTTTTTTTTTTTGGAATTGAAATATGCTTATAACTGTATTGTATATGATGGGTGTCTTACTTTTGTTGGATTTCAATTTGCTAAATTGTATTTGGCAATCTCTGTTCATTATTGAGGTGTTTGGTTTGAGGGATCACCTCATCCCAAGGATGGGTTGGTTCATCATGGGTAGGGGTGAAAACGGGTTGGATATCGGCGGATATTGCTCTTCCCGTATCCTAATCTATATTTGTACCCTAGATTCGGAGTCGGATATGGATACCCCGGATACAGATACGAATACAAATTTTTCTGGATACGGGTATAGGGCGGATGCAGATCGGATTCAAATTGGTCACGGATAACTTGGCGGATAGTGTACACATAAAGAAAAGATATAACTTCACCAATGAAAGTGTCAAATTATACTACCTATTAGATAATTATTTATCCTACTTAACAACATAAACATAATCAAATGTAAATTCATATTATATATTAGTCAATGACTAGAGCACCATAGAGGATACTAAAGGATATTGATGTTTATCGGATATCTTTCAGATATACCATAAAAATACGGATACATATCGGATATTGCTCTTCCCATATTCCATGAGATTTTCCGGATACGGATACGAATATCATCAGATGCAGGCCGGGGCTAAAAAATGGTATCCCAAGCGGAGTTTTTCCAGATGCGGCGTCGGATCTGTGGGAATTATCCGCCCCATTTTCACCCCTAAATGGGATGTTTCATGAAATTTGGTGGGATGACACAATCCCCCTTTTTGTACTAACTTTGTGCCTATGAGGGATGAGGTGGTGAAGGACCAACCCATTCCATTTCTAAAACCAAACAAATGAGTTGATTCGGAGCTAGGATCAAATGGGTCCATTCACCATCCGGTCCCTCGAACTGAACACCCCATATGTAGCTTATGCCATATTTCATGTATTTGTACTAGTAGTAGCAACTAATGTACTTATTTGTGGGGATATTTCCTTTCAATACAAAATATCAATGCTCCATGTACCTCTATGATGGTTGTCACACATTTATTATGTCATAATTTTTAGTTTAATATTTAGTTTACACCATGCATGTATCTGCATTCCGCTACGCAATTCTGTAGATTGATGGCATTATTTTTTTCCCAACTGTTGATTCTATTGAATCTATCAACATTCTATTTTCCCCGGGATGTTTCGTAATATTGTATACTTATGTTGATGTGCTAGGCTATTTTCACTGCGGGCTACAAGGCAGTGTTGCATATCCACTCTGTCGTTGAGGAGTGTGAGATTGTTGATCTCATTGAGGAAATCGACATGAAGAAAAAGAAAGAAACTGATCCAAAGAAGAAGAAGACAAAGAGGAAGCCTCTTTTTGTGAAGAATGGTGCGGTTGTAGTTTGCCGCATTCAGGTATTCTTATCGAGCATTGTTAGTATTTCATAAATGCTCATAGCAGGTTCCACTAATTTTGATGTGTTTTGCAATTAGGTGAATAACTTGATATGCATAGAGAACTTCTCTGATTTTCCTCAGCTTGGAAGGTTTACACTTCGAACGGAAGGCAAGTATACATGCTTTGGAACATATTTTCTTTCCCTTTTGGAGTGAATGAAAAGAGCATGTGCGATGCAACAAAGAACCAATTCAGCAGCTCCTGTTATCTTTTTGTTCTTTTTAACAAAGAGAACCAATTCAGCAGCTCCTGTTATCTTTTGTTTGTTCTTTTTGACAACATTGTAGTTTTCTTTTTTGCATTTATTAGAATCGTTGCCACTTCTTTGTATTCTATTATTTTGTGAAATCTTTTTTTTTTGACTAATTTGTACCCTATTTGTTGGGGTGCACTTTCCATATCATATTTATTGGTATTGTAATCCAACTATAGATTAAATTACTTACTGTTCCATTTACCTTAATGGTTGCAGGAAAGACGGTAGCTGTAGGGAAGGTTGTTGCTATTCCTCCTGTTGGCAGCTCAACATTTTCAGCTTAAGCCAATTTTGGACAGGATGGTGGGTAACCAAAAAAACACCTTTTTTTTACTAATCTCAGCAGCTCAGATTTAATATCTTTTGTGAGTTGTTTATATATGGAGATTACTTACCTTTCACTACCTTTCTTGACAGGAGAATGAAGCGGCGCTGTCTCTTGAGATAGTTTTGGAAGAAGTGAGATTGGTTGTTGAGCATACATTTTTTCCAGCCCGGCTTGAAAATCATCAATCATTTAGGCATAGCGGTTATTACTGAGATGATTGCATAATTATAGCTCTGGTCACATGTTTGAGGTTGTAAAATCAGTATGGATATATGCCCCCGACCTTCGAATTAAATACCAATATTGGCAAAAGATGTATTGCGCCCAATCTTTGTTCAATTTTGCTGTATGCCCCTTGCGGTTCCAGTATGTTTTCTAGGAGTTGCTTTGCTGCAGTGTGGCTACGCTTAACTTAATTGTGGCGTGTCTAACTTTCTTAGGTTGACTCAATGTTGTTTGTTCAATTTCACCCTCTTCAGACTTCTCTCATTTTTTTAGAGCTTCACTCTGAAAACCAGTGAACACAAATGATTTTTCGGCGTTAAATTGTCCGAACGGTTTTTCTGTGATGTTTGTCGGTTACCTGCTGAAGGTTCGTCACGGTATCTAGGTACAAAGGGGCTTGTGAGTTGTGATTGATTGCCTGCTCTGATGCTAAGTTATTGTAACTTAGCCTATCTGGGAGAAGCCCAGATTGAGCACATGGGTCATGGGTGTACGAGGCTTCAACTAGTGACATAATGGGATTGGTGATTAACATGTGTCAAAAGTTTTTAGCACGGATAATCACATAAAATTCAAACTTGATTCAATAACCTATTGTAAGTTTGAATTTAAAATAAGAAAATAACTCATGAACAGTGATGTATCAAATTTTATTTGGTCACTAGGTAACCCTAGGAACCTTCTTGAAAAATTCGAATTTTTGAAATTTATTTGCTATTTTTAAGCCTCATCAAACCTATTGTATTTCGGTCAAATGAACTTTAAAACCTCGGGCTCGCACTATTCCTCCGACCGGACCCAACCCGACTTGACTCGATCGAGCGCTTAGCTAAACTTGGCTCGCCGCACCGCACTAGTGCATCGCCACCGCTCGTTTTGGGATCTGGCTGGATCTTGTGGAGCATTCGGACCGCCGCTTGCCCCATCACCGTCAACCCTCCGATCTCGATCCAACGGCTCGGATTAAGTGCCCGTTATAAATCCGACCTGCTGTTCTTGTGCCGATCGGTGGGTCCCGCTGCTGTTGTCTTCGTCGCCGCGTCGGCGCGCGCAGCGCCCCTCATCCGCTTGCACACCACCGCACCACCCCGTGCTGCCGCTTCTCCTCGGATGCCTCTGCGCTCGACACGCCGCGTCATCACCTCCGCCGCTCACCGCCTGTCTTGGCGATCGCTCGCCAGAGCGCCGCCGTTCTCGGACCGCGCGCGCGCCCTACGCCTCAGCGCCTCGATCGCTATTAAGCCTCCCATGCACCCGTTGGACAACCTTGCCTCCGCTCCCATTGGCGCTTGCCCTTTCTCTTCCTCCCACGAGTAAGCCATGGCCGGCTCCGCTCGCCACCGCCGCGCGCCTCAAGCTCTCCGGCGCTCCGGTGAGCCCCGGCCGCCCGATCGCGTCACGGCGTGCCCGCCACCCCGTGGAGCAAAACCCTCTGTCAATTTGGAGAAACGCGCGTGGAGCTGCGATCCGCCATCTTCTCGGTTCGCCACCACCGCTAATTCCAGCGCGTGCCTTCACGCAAGCTCGGCTCGATTCTCTCGCCGTGAGCATCCTCTGCATCACTTTACCTCCCCATCATTCACTTGCCCTCCGTTCTCTCGGTCGCTGCCGCCAACCACCCCGTCGACCATCGTCACCGTCGCTAGACCACTCCGGCCACCCTCCGCCTTCTCCGACCTCTTCGGCATGCTCCAGGTACCCTGCTGGTCCTCGTGCTCCCCCTACTTAGCCCCCAACAGCACCCTTGCGCCGCCGCCCCTTTTCACCTCCACGGCGGCCTGCTCGCTTGCCGCGCCGCCTCGGTCGCCGAGCCCTAACGCCGCCACCCTAGCTCCAGTAGCCCAGGCGACCCATTTTGGTGGTCGCTCCACCTCGTCCGCTCCTTCGCGCGACGAACGCGACGAGCGCGCCGAGCTTCTCTGTACTGGCCCCTCTATTCTCTGTCCCTGTCTCTAAACGGTAGAGCCACCTGAGGGTTAGCTGTTAGCTAAGTATGGTTATGAACTAAATGATCACTCAAATGTAATTTACAATTGAATGTTGGTTTTAGTGAGAACATTAGTTGTCGAAACTATAAAAATCTTTTGAATGAACTGTGGGCAGAGAGGAGATGGTAATGAGAAGAAATGTTGTTTTGTCAGTAGGACTCATTTGTAAAGCCATCTGGCTAATGCTACCTCGTATTGTGTTTGACATTTGAGTCACTCCAGTGAGTTAGCAAAACGGGAAATTAGAGTTTAAAGGAAGTTTAGTTACAACACTTCTGTTCAGAAAATGTTTACTATTGTAGGATGTGGGAACAGTAATCTGAAGATAATTAATATTGTCAATAGATTGATGGCTTTGTTAATTTAGTAGTTAGAGTTGTTAATAATTCAATTAGCCATTTGACCATCACCTAGCAAGCAGCATCCAAGCCTGAAAAGAACCAATATAAATGTAAATTTCAGAAATCAACAGAGAGTTTTCAACTCTGTTTAATGAAGTTAGCTAGAGAAGAAAGGATGTTTAGAAGTAAGTTTTGGGTTGTCAGTGCAGCTCTCATGCAAAAATCTTTGGGCTAATACTACCAGATTTTGTTGAGGGCCAATTGTGTTACTCAATTGAGCCAGCAATTCTGGAAGTTCAAATTGATGGAGTCTTTTTTTTAGTAGCATTTCGGTCCAGTGAGAATGGTTCTGTTGTAGGTGCTTGAACAGTGATCTGGGCATATAAGAGTTGTTAGTAGCTTGATAACAGTGGGTTGTGGACAATTCTGAATTTTGTGCTTAGAAGTCTCATTGTTCAGTTAATTGGACCTTAAACTAACAGAAGCCACCTAAGTTGTCAAAACAATAAAATATTTTTATTTATTTATTTTGGAGCAGTGAAGGTCTATCTCAAACTTGAGTGGACTTCCACTTAGTCTGAAAGGCAGCAAACCAATTGCTCCTTAATTAAGGCAATCTTTATTAATAGGATTTCTAAGGAGTTGAAGGATAAGGAAAATAGGACCAGTGAGCCTAAGTCTTGTATCTGCAAAGGTCATAAGTCTTTTCGGTTAATCATGCCTTTGCTTTGAATCCAAAGAAAGAAAGAGTTAAAAGGAAGGCAAGATTAAATTGTAGAATTCTAATAACAAGTAAGATAGAGTTTTGTCTAATAATACAAATGGATTATAAAATATAATCGCTTATCTTTCACTTGTAACCTAACAGAGTGAAATCAATCATGAGCCAAGATTTGTTTTATGAATAGTCAATCAACAGTGAACCTTACCTTAGTAACAATTTCAGTAATTCGTAACCAATTCATTTCAACTCGAAATCAAATAATTTATGTCTCTAAATTCATCTAAAATCAATATCTCTTGTATTAATTTCTCATTTTTGGAGACTTTTGGTAGTTTGGTGTTTATTCGGTGCTATTCGTTCTTATTGTTTCTTCTCGAATCTTTCGATAGGTTCTGACGATTCTATTATATTCGAGAGTGATCCTCTGCAGCAAGTGAATTATCAGCAAGCAAAGGCAAGCAGTTTGATCATATCCACTCAATCCCATTACTTTTAAAATCTAATACTTTGTTTTACTTGTATGTATGCATGCTTTTGTGTCAATGATTAATTTTGCCGAATAGAGGTAGCTAATCCTATTGCATTGTTTCCCTTAAATTGTTCACCCCTGCCACTACCTTAGGAATATTATCCTCACTGGTGAATTAGAGCCCGGTGAATGATTTAGGGCCTTTTATTTGTCTTTACGTTATGACGCTTAGCAATGCTTAGTTCAGTAGCATTGGGCGGTTATCGACCTAGTCGATGACCTTGATCACACAAAAACTTGCTATTACTTTTAATCCATACCTTGTGCTTTGTTTATTTGCAAAACCAAAACTGAAAACAAAATGATTTAGACTTGGGCACAATGGTATGTTGGTGTGATCGTTGGGTGTGAGTGGAATGGTGCCTAAGTCCCTAAGGACCGAGTTACTTGTGCCATTGATCCAAGCAATTGTGCGTGCTAACCACACGAGGGGATATGGAACCTCTCTTGACTAAGTACTTTGGGAGGTGTTAATTATGAGCGGTGGGTGTCTTGAACATGTGTGTGTGTGTGTGTGGTGTTGTGGGTGGATGGGTTAAGAAAGGTTATTAAAGTGCAATCTCCCAAAGAGAATGTATCCAATGGATCTCACTCTTTAGGTGCTCGTGTGCATCCCACCATCTAAAGATCATGCAAATGGTGATACAAAATTACAACAAAATCTGGTTAGGTCATGGGGTGAGATCAAGCACCTTAGAAAAATTTAACTCTAAATTCGATGCACAGTAAAAACAAACAAGACATTTAAGTAATTACTAACTTCGGCTTGTTTTTTCCATTAATTTTGGGATATCCTTTTTAGCAGGGTTGATTTTTTTAATCTGTATATCGATGTTTCATTGAATTTGTGGCATGATAGATTTTGTCATTGTTGTCATTTTTTTAGAGTAATTTCGAAAAGCTACAAGTAGATTGTCAGAATTAACAGAAAACTACATATTTAAGTTCACATTCGGCTAAACTACCCATAGTTTAACAAAATGTTCAAATAAACTCCTCCATAGAATCCTATTATATGCAACGGAATCTAATAAGTGGTCTTACCGCTCAGTGGCCACCCCTTACCCTCTGGCCTCTGGGTTCTCTTACTATTTTGCCGCTACCCCCAGCCTCCACGTGACCAGCACTTTTGCCTCTGCCACCTGGACCTTGACTTTGGATCCTATGCCTCTGACGTTGACAGAAAGAAGGAAAAAAATGGTAGACACTAATAGGTGGATCCGACATGCCAATTACCTTTACAAGTTGGTACAGCGGGAAAGCCGACACTAGATTGAGCAGGAACAATGTCATTGTCTAGCTCCCGCTTCCGCGGACAAGCACCGAACGAGTAGGGTTGAAAACGGGATGGATAATTTATATCCGATCATGGGCGGAACCAGCTGAACCTACCCGGTGTCATAGGACACCGGGTCCCCTAAAAAAAATAGCTGATATTATTATGTATATACTATGCGTGCACCCCTAATCCAAAAGCAGTGCACCCCGGTTCAGCCTAATCTTCGGTCTCTTGCAGTCTTTTGCCGTATAAATTACTATTTAGTATAATATTACTTGAAAATAATATATGCTGTTATATATATGGTGAAATAGTGAACCCTGGTCATTTCCGTTCTAGTTCCGCCCCTGTATCCGATCGGATGTCGTATCTGGAAAAAATCTATCCGGGTACTATTTTTTAGCCCTAATTCGCATCCGAAAAATATTATGGAATATGAGAAGAACAATATCCAATCCGTATCAGTATTTTATAGGATATCTGATAAATTAACAAAATGCATATCCGATAAACACCAATATCCTTTAATATTCTCTATGGTTTTCTAGTCATTGACTATATATAACATGAATTTATATTATGATAAATAATTCTTTAATAAAAAGTATAATTTGACACTTTCATCGGTGAAGTTATATCTTTCCTTTATGTGTACATTACCATCAAGTTATCTGTGACCGATTTGAATCTGATTTGCACCCGCTCCGTGCTCGTATCCCGAAAAATCCGTATTCGTATCTGGAGTAAATATATAGATTAGGATACAATAAGAGCAATATTCGTCCGTATACGACCATTTTTCACCCCTGTGAATGAGGATGGATGACATCGAGGAGGCAGAGAGGAAAAAAGAGGGATTGCCCCTAACAAGTGGGTCCCACAAGTCAATTACACTGAGAAGTGAACCCCAAATGTCATATTTGTTGGATATAATAGGTTTGACTGAGATGGAGTTTATTAAAACATTTTTTTCCAAACTATATGTATTTTATCGAAATGTGAACATTAATATGTAAATTTCTTATAGTTTTCTCATCTACCTGCATTGTTGCTGAATTTATTCTTTTTTTAAAAAAAAAAATCTTTGATGACCATTTACGCTGTGATTCGAAGAGAATGCAAAGTAGCACCTAAAAGGTAGATGCACCGGATACACTCTCATCGTGTTTCACATAGAATGCAAGGTAGCGCCTAAAAGTTGGTGCACCACAGAACAATTTTCATTAATTAACCTTTTTCAATGACATTTTGAAAATAACCCTACTATAGTTTTTTTTTTCAAAAATAACCCCTGCTTGCTAAACCGCTATGGCAAAACAAAACACTGCTCCCCACCAACAACAAATGTTGCCAGGCCATTGCAATGCCACAAGTAGCAAATGTTGCCACTCCACTGTGGTTTTGCCATGCCCCGCGGTGGCGCAACAAAAAAAAAATCATTTTCTGACATTAAGTTTGAACTTGCGGCGTGGCAAGGTTCATTTGCCACACCACCAATGACAACATGGCAAGTAGGGGTCATTTTTTAAAGAGTAAAATACGTTGTAGGTCCTTAAACATATCCAAGCATCAAATGGGTCCCTAATTATGGATGGTACATCCTAGGTCCTAAACTTGTTAAGAGGTTTATCCAAGGTCCAAATTCCATTAAAATGAGATAAAATATCTGATTTGGCATGTTGACCTTGTCCAGTGTGGTTAGGAGGGGCCATTTTTGCGTGAACGGAGGAATCACTAACCGTAAAGTGGCGCTAGCTCGCCTTCGTAGAAGCCGTGGCGCCATGGATGCCCGCTTTCCCAAGGTCGCCTGGGCCTCACTCCCACCACCACCCTTGCGAGCATGCCCGATCGCTGCCGTCGAGTTCAACTCCATTCTTCCCAATTGCCTCTTCCCGATCCGACGTCGATTTGTTTTGGGTTTATGCAATGTGTGGAAACTTGAGGGGCTGTTCTACAAACTCCACATGCTCAGCATCACCGGACAACCCCTCACGTAACAATGGCTTGAGCAATAGCTCCACGTTGCCACATGAACAAACTACTCCAACCAGTGTGCTTTGGACTGGGTGAACAACTTAACAAAGTTTAGGGATTTAGGATGTACCGGTCATGAGTTTAGGGACATACTTGACCGCCTGCACAAGTTTAAGGACCTCATGTATTTTATTTTTATTTTAAAAAGTTAGTGTTGGGGTTATTTTTAAAATATTATTAAAGAAAGGGTTAATTAATAAAAATTGTTCCACCAGATATGCTCTGTGGGGACTCGGATTTACCGTTTGGAACCCTCTATATATATCAACACTAGTCCCTGAATTAGTAGCTAGTGCACATAGTTATATTATTGAATATCAAACACATATCTCGCAAAAGTAAAGCTATTACATAATATTTAACAATACGTAAATAGACTGTACTGTCGCTTGACTTACACACGGGCCGATCAAGCCAAATACCTTAAATATTTACAACAGAAGTGGAATCAATAACACAATTGGTGGGACCCAGATGTGGGGTTTGTTTGCCCGATCTCCACGGCGTAGGATTGGCGATAACTGGACTCGTTCAACCTGATAAATGAAACCGCCAACCACCGTCTCTATTATGGTAACCTGCGACACGCGATTCACCTAACCACATACTTTGATCATTTGTCTACTCACTCACGTGGATTAAATGTATTATTGCAATTGCTGAAATAAACACAAGAATGACGAAGACAAAACTCTTAGATAATTCCCAATTCTAGAAGGAGGAGAGGGTGGAAATACTTCACTTAAACCCTAGAACAAAGAAGTGCTCATGTTTCTGAAATACCAAAATCTCCATTACAATGGAGGTAATACCCTTGTTTTTATAGCACCTAAACTCAGTTTGCTACATGAATTGGCTTCCTCAAGCACCAGCACTTAAGTCAGTTTCATCCCAGTCAGACCGAAGTTGTGGAGCAGTCACACCGGTGTTGTAGAGAGAAACTAGTCAGACCGGCTTCTCTCTGATCCTTTATTATTTTCTTCCTCTTGGTTCCTTTGTTGCTGAAGTTGTAGTAGCATGTTTTCCTTAGCCTTCAAAGATTTTTCTTCATGAAATCTTATAACAAGTAAGTAGAAACATCAAGTAGTAATTTATCCATATGGAAATCAATGCATGGTTCTTTGAGGAAAAGATTCACCTGTTGGTTAATTTGATTTGCTCTAGCTCTTGTGATTGGCCCAGTTGATGTTAGAGTGGTATTTGGGGACGGAGACAGTGTGTGTGTATTAGGGATGTCCTCATTAGACCCTCAGGATCTGCCCACAAGCAATCTATTGGGGCTTGCGACCTTGTTCTTTAATATCATGATCAATTAAAAAAATAGAAAGCTATTAGGGAGGTAATTGAAGAGAAAAGAGTGGGAAAGTAGGGTTAGTGGCTGCCAGCCCAAGTATGATTTTGCCATTTGAAGTCTTGCTTCGAGGTGATTCCACACAATTCTTGAAGAAAGGAAAGCAAAAGAGATAAGGAGATTGAGAGATTCCATTTATGCCTCGCCAAGAAACTGGACAGAATATGTCCAACATCTTGTAACGTGATGTTAGCGACTAAAACAACTTCAAATAAAAAAAAAACATAACTACAAAGTTGTAGATCTCTTTGTATAGTTGAATTTAGAGTCCTCATTGACCAAATTTGGAGTTCTTTCTTGTTTGATATGGAGCCCGCAAGATAGCCTGCACAGAGAATCAGAGTCTGCAACAGAGTCAACTTCCAAGGCAAATATGGCAACGAAGACGATGTTTTCAGGAAACCTCCACAAATATAAAGTTAAGTTCTATGCGTTAGCTAAACATGAAAAAATGAATCACTCAATTTGGAGTTCGGGATAGAATGTTATGGCATCTGGAAGGTTCGCTGCACAGAAGGAAAACAGAAAATCGACCCAAATTCAAAGTGTACTCCGAATCAAATTCAATGTCGATTGTTTCCAACCCTACCACATCCAAGACACGAACCTCTAGCTCCCTGTCCTTTAAATAGGACCCCAAGGGTGCCCTCCAAAGCAATGTAGAAGGGTCAACAAGGAGGATAAGGGATCAGCAAGGCGAAGGAAGAGAAGGGAATGAGAGAAGAAAGCTAGGGTTTTGCGCTCCGCACTGATCTTCGTCCAATTTTCATGAGTAATGAGCTAATCAACCCTAGTATGATCTTAGGTTGATATTTATTCATGATTTAGATTAGTTTGGTCGTGGGGATTAGACATTTTGGTTTGCCCTAGTTCGGTAAGTTGTAGTGCATAACCTTACGGGGGGATTTTGGGGTATCTTCGTCCATAATCATGACTTCACCTAGTTAGGAAAAATGTAGATAATTTTCTTATATTTTCAGAGAGTCTAAGATCATTACATTTG
Source organism: Ampelocalamus luodianensis (assembly GCA_036346255.1). Taxonomy (NCBI): domain Eukaryota; kingdom Viridiplantae; phylum Streptophyta; class Magnoliopsida; order Poales; family Poaceae; genus Ampelocalamus; species Ampelocalamus luodianensis. The sequence continues at coordinate 24,405,269 of CM070623.1, forward strand.
GTTAAGAGAGTAAAAAGTTATGGCCTCAGGAGTAACGTTGTCCAAAACTCCGTTACCAATGACAACAGCTGTGTAGATTTCTTAATAACATGTATTATATGTTTGAATTAAATTATGTTCATAATTAGGTTTAGCTAGATAATTCTCTGTAGATTTGAGAAATATTATGGTTTTCTAGTTTCGATGTTGTAGAAAAATAGTTATGAAAAAGTGAAGTCTGTTGTTCTGTTAAATTCCAATATAACCTTTGGGGTTCGAAACGGGGACGTAGATGGCAAATCAGAGGATTTGGATAACAAAGATATCGTGGGGAATTTCGTGTGGATTCCATAAAACATAAATTTATGTTATTAACGTTTGATCATGGGGAAAATGGGTAGATCATCCGGTGAAGTTGAGTTAAGTGTGTCAGGTTTGCACGTAGATGCGATAACGTATTGTTTGATGATTGTGTACTGTTGTGGCATGTTTTGAGTTGTATTATTGATGTTTGTCGAGGGAGTGTTGCTTTGAGTTTGGCGTCACATTTGCATCGTCCTGACTTTCGTGGCTAAAAGACAAGTGCATGGTAGAGCGGTAGACATCAGTTTGTCAGCCTTATCTTTATAATTGAATAAACATGACATTTACTTATGCTTTATTTATATTTATTTAAATGCCATGTTATGATGATTATTTAATGAGGTTGTGACATGAGAAATTGAGGACATGATATGGTAATAATAATGATGGATTATGTTAATGAACAATTAAAAGATATTGCATCATTTAAATTCATGATGATAGGAGTTGCATTAGCCAGGTTGGTGAGGAAGCCATGTTGGCGATGTTGGTGAGAAAGTTACATGATTAGTCCGGAATGCTCTAGATAAAATCCTATAGAGGTAGGTACCCCATCCTAAAGAAGACAGGGAAGAGTGGTTCATCGAAGGGTGATCACTCCACTATACCGGTATCAGTTGATTCAATTGCATATGAGCATGAGCATAATGGAGTATTGCATACATGAGATGATATGATTATTTGAGTAAAGGATGGCAGTGACGTTGATAATGACCTTGATAATAATTAAATTGAATGATAAATGATATGTTTATTGTTTTATTATGTATTTCTTGAGTCGTGGACTCACCCTTACTTTGATTTTTATGTGACCATTGATTACGATATGCATGAGATGGAGTAGCACACGTGCTTCACATGCAAGTTATCACACAAATGCAATTCATTTTGTTTACTTTCATTAAACATAGATACATGATTATTTCTCTTTAGAACATTATATGGTTTGGATGTTGCTTGGTTTAATGATTGGAACGTTACTTGCTTTATTACTAGTTTCTCATTATTTACTTGTTGCTATCCTATGTACTGAGAGCATGGTTCCGGTGTTCCTTGTGTGTGGGCATCCCAAGTGTTTCTTAGGCGCATGTGACCAAGTTGTGAAATTTATACTTATGCATTTATTTTGCTTTAATTGATTCTCTTGTGACCTGTTGATGGGATTTTATTCCATGCATACTTGCTGGAATTATTGCTAATCAAGGTTTAAATTGATAGTTAGAGTAGTTTAGGGGACATTCCGGGCTCAGTGTTGGCCCAGAGTGTTACAAGTTCTTGGCATTTTTTACTTACCGTCCTATCGGACACAATTAAGTGCCGGCATGGTCTTCTTCTTCTCCTCTTACTGAAGGATAATAATTGTGTGACACTGAGTACGAAGGTAGTAAGCCACCACACAAAATACAATTACAATAGATGCAAGGCTGAACAAGGGAAGGCTTGAGGTTCGTTTATTTGCAGGAAGCCACATTTGAGTAAGATTAACTAGAAGGCATGTGACCTAGCATTTTAACAAAACTAATTCTAGCGAAATTTAGTAATTGTTGTATAATAGAAGCAAAGGTTCCATCCACCTTTTAAACCAGAGAATGGCTCCCTCTGCTATATGCTAAATCTTTTTTTGGGTATTATCCACTAGGCTACCCCCACCAAGGATGAAAATTCAGGGTTACATCCACCCGACAGTTTTATTCAACCCACAAATAGTTTTGTATAAAGCAGAGACTAACCAAGAAAGTTCACGCACATCGCCCATGACCGTAGGCACAAATTGCTCGCATGCTTTTACTCTGCAGAGGTTGTACAACTTTACCCACAAGAGACGATCATTTTGTAATATTAACAACTATCATAGGCATGAGACTAAGAAATCATCACAAGGCCTTTTACAACGCAATCCTCAACACGATTACGCCGCTAAGGTTTCAACGCTCGGGTTTCCTCCACCCAAGTTGGAGGCCCTCTTGCGTCGTATGAAAAATGTCTACCTCCAACGCAGTTCCGTATTCCACCGGATTGTGTAACCAACACCGAGACAATGTAAATTAGTTGGCGGTGACACCATTATAGATGTGGTTGCACTGTTAGTGTCCGAGAGGTCATCACAAGATTCGGTCCTTAATTGACTTGGGTGGACTACCGCAATACCAATTCTCTTGCTACCTCCGCACCCATCCCACTTACCATCCGCTCAAGTCTAAAACAATGTTTGAGTTTCGTTTGGAAAATATTTTCTGAGTTCAACATACTAGCCATTTACCTCCAATGGTTGCCCAAGCCCAGTTTTCATGTTTGAATGATGGTGGGGCAAATTAAGCTCACATGTTAATGTATCTAAGCAAGGCTAAGTGTGGCACTCAGATACAGACTTAGTGACTAATTAGGTTTACCATTATTCCTAGGGCGACAAAGGCTAGTGTCCAAGATCAAGGAGTACAATTTAATAGCTCACTTAATATTAAGGCATTAACAACAAGCTAATGACAACATAATTGTAATAAAAGTATAACATACAATTTTATAATTTAAAATAATTTAATTGCACTTAAAATAATAGGAGCAATATAATCAAAGTGATGACTTGCCCTGCTCAATGTTTTGATAATCTTGGTCTTGTTCTTACTCTTGCTCGAATTCTAATTACACAAATTACGATCAAATGCAAGAACACCTAAAAACAACCAAATGAAACCAGATAAACTCAAAGGCAAACAAATAGATCCAAAAGAATTCAAACCAACTCAATAAGTCCCAATATTCGAATATTTGGTACAATGGCGTGGATTTGGTTTTTGGACGAATTTAAGATCAAGAATTATTTGTTTTGGAGTTAGGATGAGAGAGATCGGGCTCTTAGAATATTCGCGAGTGGAGAAATTATGGAGAAGATTTGGTTTTTTGGCTGCCTATATGTTATGTACTTATTATACTAAGTTGCTCGGCCCATCAATTAGTGACTCAATGTCTAAACAATTAATCATACAAAAAAACTAAGGATGGAAAGGTCCACTTGTAAGTGTCCATCTGATTCTCTTATTAAATTTTATTCGTAAGTTACTTATGGGTACACACGCCATACTAGTGGTGTTAACTAAATAATAATTTTACTAGTCAATGTGTGGGCCTTATGGGTCAAAGACACATAAAAAAACTCCTAGTTAAATTTCCACTAAATTAATTATTTGTGAGGCTCATTTGTCATGGGGATCATTGCATTAAAATAATTTAAATAAACTCCAAAATTATGAGTTTTGGTGCTGTTAGGTAGGGTTTGAAATTAGAAAAAATAAATAAATTTAGAGTTAAAACGAGACATAACGAGCTCTCCAAACTTTATATTAAGGGAAAAATCTCGCTGACAGCTGGGGCCCATTGTTTTTTATTTTCTTATTTATTTATTTTTCAATTATAAATTCTTACTGTGACTGACAGGTGGGTCCATGGTATTTTAATTTCTTTTCCAATTTCTTTTCTAATTGAAAATGGCTACCGTGGCTGACAGCTAGGACCACTAGGGTTTTTGTTTTCTATTTTAATTATTTCCCTAAAGAAAATTCATGAGTCACGGACAGGTGGGGCCACGATCCACAGTAACAATCCATGGGCTGAGGGCCCACAAGTCAGCAGCATGGGTCTACATACTGATTTTAAGCAATATTTTTAAAGGGGTGGAGCTTGCATGTCATAGGCTCGAACTTAAACTAGGTTCTAATTAGATTTTCTAATTATGTTGGGAACACATGTCATACTAACATTAGCTCGTAATCAATCTATTTACTACTTACATCATTAATCCTTAATGACGTTGCTACAACTCTTTCTCCCCAATTCCTACCGAAACAGGGAGACGCCGTGGCCGCACTCGACTGAGCTCGGCATCAGCGAGCTGAGCCACGACAACAACCCAGGAGCCCCAAAATTGGTGCCCGCGTCCTCAACGACCCTAAGGGTGTCGGCGACGCAGTGGGAGGTGGACTACAGTAGCGGCAGCGACCATGGTGACAACTAAGTAGTGGCTATCATAAAAAAACTAAGCATGGCGCGAGCAACTATGGGATGAGGGAGACTCAGTGGTGCGGGTGGTGGAGGTGGAGGAGAGCCGGCGTAGGCTGGCGACAGCGACCCCGGGCGGCATGCGAGGTCATGACGACAGTGACCCGGGGCGGCATGCGAGGTCATGACAACAACGGCGCTTTGGAGAAGGGGAGCTCGAGTGAGTGATGGGAAGGGATTGAGGAGGGTGTGGGGATGCTCCATGTGAGAGTTATCGAAGAGGAGCTCACTGGATGATGAACGGCAGTGGTGGAGCCGGATTCGGCCGGTTTTGGGCAAGATGACGGTGGCGGCGCTCCTGTGGAGGAAAGTAAACGTTGAGTGAACGATGAGTGGACGCAGTGCCGTGAGTAGTGGCGTTGTCACCGGCGAGGAAGAAGATGAGGACGTCCCCGACGTTCTGGCTGCAGAGAGAGGAAAGGAAGGTGAGCACGGGAAGGAGGATGCTGAAATGAAGGCAATGACCAAGGCGGATACGGCTGGAGCTCACCAGAGTGGTCGCGCGAGCTAGGCGACACGCGGCGGCCGAGAACATAGGAGCTCGGGTTCCTTAAGTTCTCCTCCCTTTGGTGCGGAAGAGGGACAGAGAAGGTGGGGAGAACGGAGAGGAGGAGCTGGCGATCCAGGGGTGCGTCTCGGTTGGGGCTTAAATGGGAGGAGCGCCATGCGGTTTCTCGCGAGACCTCGGCAATGAGACGGGCGAGCGACGCAAAACGCTGCTGTGGCTGGCGACAAGACGGCAATGTAGCGCGTGGGCGCTGGAACGGCGACGCGACGCGGAGGAGAGCGAGTCGTCAGGGTAGCGGTCGGGCGAGGACGACGTCAACACGAGCAACAGCATGGCTACAGTGGCGGTGACATGGGAGCTGGGCGGCGGGGCGTAGCGCGGCTTGCGTGTGGAGGGGGTGAGCGGGCGAGCCGGGAGGAGGGGGAAGGAGGGATAAAGGCCGGTGCTAGGTCAAGGAAATAAGAAAAACGGGCCGGTCCAGGAAGAAAAGGAGAACCGGGATGATTTTGGTGCAAACCGAATTTTGAGGTTTTTATATTCCCTTATTTTCCTTTTTTTTATTCAAATCTCAATTTAAATTTCGGTATGGGTGATTTGAATTCAGATGCTACTTTAATTTGTTTTCAAATTTTATGACCTTAACCTAAATTTGTATTTTGTTAATTGATTTCTTGAAATTCAAAACCCGATAAAGTTTCAAACAAAAATTAAGATAATTGGAATATCACCAAAATGTGTTAAATTTTTAAATTTTATCATATTTTCATGCATTTGATTTGCTTAAAAAAAATGGGATTAGCCACGTTATTAATTTTGATAATATACATACAACCTAACGCAAGCAACCAACTACTATCTGCTTCAGGCCTTGACCCGAGGCAATCACAACCAACGTTAAAATGGATCGAGATAGTCCATTTTATCTGGCATCCGTATCAAAGTGGTAGCAAATACGGTAAGAAAAATAGTAGTCGTATTATAAAACGAATATGGATCCAGATAGTATCTATTTTTTTAAGGTTAAGAATACAAACATGGTATGAAAATATGGTCGAATACAAATAATATCTGAATCCAATAGTTTTATTTCCCTTATCATCTAACCCACTAACATTTTTGCATGTGTTGTGCTACCATGTTGCTAGTGAGGGTTCGACATGCAATTCCATGTATTGGAACTCTATTTGTTGATGTTTGAAGTTGAACTTTTTTTTTTGTAAAACTTCACTATGTTTGCGTATATTTAAATTAGTATTCGATTCACATTCGTTACAACATTTGATTCACATTCGTTACAACATTCGGTTAATATCTATATTCAAGCATATTCATATCCGCATTTGTTACAACATTCAGTTCATATTTGTATTTAAGCATATTCATATTAGCATTCGTTTAAGAAATACGAATACAAACGCAGTATTGTCACTGTTCAATTTGTATTCCATTCGTTTGGCAAGTCGTAATGCTTCTGACCTCAACTCGTAATGATCATGAAAAGTTGTAGCGTCAAATTATCCTCCAATCCGATAATTTTTTTGAGAAGTTTCTCAGTGTCGACAAATTCAGAGGGGTTTGCACTTAACATGCCCCTGGGAAGAAATGTCATGAAAAGTACCAATCTATTGCTTAAACACCGATCTTAATGTCGATCTAAGCATTTTCACTTGATATAGTTGTCACAAAATTACTTGTTTATATTAAAGTACAAACCGTGTCAAATAACTCGTCTGGCTATCGATAGAAATGTAATGATTTGGTGGGACGAGCGTCAACACCTTGATTCTAGCAAGTTCCAATAAATATAAGACGATCAAATCACATAGTTATTTCAATCAAGTAGAGTTGGGTTCAACCAATCCCTGCAAAAATATTAGGCAAAAGAACGTAAGCAAACCAGAGGAAAGCAAGCACTCCAAACATTTAATGAAAACTATAACTTTATGGCATGTGTTAACTCAGTCCTCAACTTACATGCTAATATCATCGAGGTGGTCATCAAAATCAACAACTTGCTGCCATTTCTTCGTAGTAACATGATCAGCCAAGACCACATTGGTAGATGGTTCTTTTAGAGTCAGCTGACTACTTCCATCTGATCCAGCCTGACGCCAGCTTTTTGATGAATCCCTGGTGTATAGCTGCATGTGCCATATACCATGTGTCATGAATCACGCAAGCTAAAGACACAACATGGCATTCATGTTTACCATGACACTCAGCCAGGTATATTAGTCCTTCAAGAATCTTCTGATATTTTCATAACCGATTTTATAACAAGTTTTGATTATTTCCCGTAAATGATTCAGGGCCTGGTTACATAATGCAAGATGCAATGTACAACAAAACATTCCAGCAAGTTTAGTCAAGGATCGTCCATCTCTAAATCTCCATTTGTGGGTCCTAGTTGACTATGACAGACTGATAAATATTCAAGCCAGAAATCATACATAATGATCAACATACTCCCAACTAAAAATTATAAATCGTGCCATGCAGGAAAATTGATCTAGTATTAATCCATAGTGCAGTACTCAAAATATGCAAATTGAGCAAAATATCAAGTCATTTGGCATTTACACATAAGGATAAATGAATTACAATTTACAATCCACTACTAAATGACTCTTTTGATCTACTTTGCTACTAACATAGCCATTTGCTGGACAAAACACTTCGCTTTGTTTGATGCTATAATTTTAATGGATTTATCAGCTTCCAAAAAAGAACTCACGGTCACAAATTAGTTTGTTGTTCTGCATTTGTTCCCAAATACTATGTTGCCCAGATACGCGGATACGCAATACGCCATTTCTCCAAAAACACTGATACGGCGATACCTATATCCACGTATACGTATATATAAGCATACATATATAGATATATATATAATCCCAAAAATATACAAATTACTGATGGCCTATGAGATAGGAATACCTTAATATTGATGAAGGTAGAAGCCAAATCCAATATAATCCATGTTGCCCGCAGCTACATAGTATCTACACCATGGGCCCCACTCCTATCACATCCTTTCTTGCCAACCCAACAAAGCACCATGTGCCACACATTACCGGGCATCGATCTCTCTCTCCCCATTTCCTAGTCTTTCCACTACCTATTAGAACCAAGAAGTCAGAGGCTGAGCCCATCACCATGGTTGTCACGGCGTACTTGATGACCACGGTGCCTGAGAGACGCCATGGCATCCAGGCGGGCACCATAGCGTCCTCAAGGCGAGCTAAAGGATGATCATTAGGTAGTAGAACATCAGGAGAGGAACAAAGAAAAAGAAGAAGTAGAAGGAAGAGGAAGATAAATCGGGAGCAAGAGGATGAAAAACAGAAGAAAAACAAGGAGAGGACAAATCTGGACTTGAGACTTGGAGAACTCAAGAAAACAAATCGCCGGCAGGAGGGAGGGCAAATCGCCGGCGGCCGGGGCACTGAGGGGCAGCGACGGCTAGCCAGCTAAGGTTCCCTCCCGTGCAGCTTCACTTCACGAGGTGCCTTCAGTTTGCGCCCGACGTCCCCTGCCCCTTCAGGCCTTCACTTATTTTGTGGGCGGACGTGACCAAGGCGCCCGCTCAGACGGTCATTGTGGACGCCGCAGAGATGCCATAGACGCCACATCCTCCACAAGGACGCCAACGTGACGCCGTGACAACCATGCCCATCACCACGTCTCTTTCAAATCCAGCAAGAAGCAAGAAGAGATGAAGATGAAGGCAACGAAGACAGGAGGAGGCATTAGTGGAGGACCTGATCTCAGAGTTCTGGGAACCGTCAGTGCGTCAGCAGCGGGCGAATCGAAGATAGGGCAACGATGTGGGAGCACCAGTGTGGGCGGCTAGGAGCTGGGAGGGAGGGAAGGGGAGCAGCGGTGGGTACAAGGGAGGAGCGACGGCGTGGGCAAGGGAGCAGCAGCGGGCGTGAGGGTGGCGACATTGGGGGCGACTGGGTGGGAGGATTTGGAACAGAGAGGCGGTGTGCGGGAATTTACATGGAGCGCACTATTTCTGAGTGGAACAAGGGGTTAGGGTTCAGAGGCATCAAGCAAGTATCAGAGAAGTATCCAATAAGTATCGCGGATTATTTTCTTTTCTTTTTTTGAAAAAGGTAAAATCATCAATACTTACAGGATACGTATCGGCTATATCAAGGTTGTATCCGTATACGATACTGATACGATGATTTTGGGAAGTATCCATGTAACGTAGCCCACATATCCCAAAAATCTGAACCCAACAAATTAATATGACCATATGAGATGACTTCACAACATTCCTGAAATCTTATAACGCATAAAAACTATCACTCCAAAATTACTTGTTAGGTCATACGACAATTAAGTAGCACTTCTATCTGTTGATAGGTCTATAAAAGAAATATATTCTACTTTTGCTTCTACAATAGGATTCGAGTCCCTTCCATGTTGGTATCAAGGGAAGCATATGATATCTTGCAAGTTCGTTCAGCAAGTTTGCAAATTACATTACGAGGAAATTAAAATCTATACGTGTTGCTCTAGCGGTTATGTTCAACGAATATGTAATGTTCAAAACATAAACCTTCTTTGTTCTCATTTTTTTTCCACTTTGCTTGTAGCATGCTAATAGTGGGGTGACTTGCTGACTTAAGGAAATGACACAAGCGGTAGCTGTGTGCATTGTTATTAAGTCATGCGACTAGTTGCGACTAATCGACGATTAGTCAACAAGTCGTTACACAACCTCCGACTAGAGTCGTCGACTTGACTAGGAGGGCTAGTCGTCCAACTTGCCGACTAGTCGACCATGGCTAGCCACCCGATTTCCGCCCACGCTTGCTCGAGAGGAAGGGAGAGGCTTATATGAGGAACCCGGCGCTAGCAGATCGAGCCACTCTCCCCACTCCCACGCCGCCGCCATCGCTGCGAGCGAGCGAAACCCTAGCACGCCGCCGCCGATCCGCCGTCTCCATCTGCTCGGCCTCTCCTGTCTCCCCTGTCCCCATCCACAACACCACCGCCGATCTTTGCGGCGAACACCGAGCGGAGCCTAGCCCCGCTACTGCGGCGCCGCCGAGCACCCTATCTCCATCCTCCGCCTCGCCCCTCCCTGTCTCCCCGTCCCCCATCCACAACTTTGTCACCGCCGCCGATGCATGAGGACAAGGGCCGAACAGAGCCTTAGCCCCTTGCCGCTGCTCGGCTCATCGCGACGCCAACCTCTCTATCATTGCCTCCACCTCGGCCATCTACCGCCTGTCCGACGGTGAGCACTCCTCTCCTTTCTCTGCTCCGCTCTGCTCTCTCTCCACTCTTTTGCTCGTGCTCTGCTCACTCATGTGTAGGTGCTCGCTCTCCTTCCTCTCCTCTCTTGATCTGCTCACTCATGCTCTGCTTCTCCATGCGTAGGTGCTCGCTCCGCTCTCCTTGCTCTGCTCACTTTTGATTACCGCCACCGCTCTGTTTTTTCTCTGTTGTCTGCTAGTAGTAGTAGCAGCAGCAGTAGCAGCTGTTGTTGTTACACGCTGGACTCTTGCTCTTGGTGATAGCAAGATCCTTACTCTCATGGAGAGGATGACACTTGGAGATGGGGCAAATTTTCTTGGTTTATTTCTCTTCACAATGCCATGCCAACCTAAGGGGTTGGGTATACATACTTATAGGCTGCTACTCAGCCAAGCATATGCCAAGATGCTAGTCTAAGATACTAACAACCTGTCCTAGATGCTGTCCTCTAAGATGCTAGCAACTGTCCTAGATCTTGGTCAAGATGCTGTCCTAGAGATGCTAACAACCAGTCAAGGATCTTTGTCCTTTACAAAAGCAAAAACGACACAAAAAGCCGACACGCAGACTTATCCAAAGATTCTCCCTAAGTCTTGTGTGTCTCCTTGTGAGAATCGAGCCATCCCGATCCTAGAGCGGGCGTCGTCACCTGATTTCCACGCGAGGCGCCCCCAAACAGACAGAGCCTCGAACGCTCGAGTCACGCTCGGAGAAGAACTCCGCCGCCCGGTCATGTGGTGGTGTCGCGGTGTCGAGCACCGCCCGTCGGTCTTCTTTGTTGTCGGAACTTTCGCGAAGAGGCGTGTGCTTTGGCTCGTCAAGGTGGAGAGCCGCTGCGGCGGTGCTTGCGGAGGTAGTTCGATGCTCGCCGAGCAATGAACGAGCGGTTGCTCCTCCTCCGCCGCGCGGCGCTGGCCTAGCCGCGTCGGATCGTCGACAATCCTTGCCCGATGACCGAAGCTTGCGCGGCTTGTAGCAAGAGTCGTCTCGCGCCGCTCTTGCTTGCCGCCAGCGCCGCCTGGCGCCCACGGTCATCACCTCGACGCCCTCGCGCCCGTGCGCGTCTTTGCGCGGCTTGCGCGCTGCCACGCTGTGGCGCTGTGCGTGGAAGAAGGCTCCCGTTCTTCTGTCACCGCCGGCGGCCCCCATCGCTCCGAGTGAGGGAGCTTCCGCCAATGGTGACGAGTCCGAGAGAGTCGTGGCTCATCATCGCCGGCGACCTTGAGGCGACCTATCGCCTCCTCGATCGACATCGTGGAGAGGTCGGCAGAGATCGGATCGAGCGAGCCATCCGCTTGTACTTCTCGGACGCGGCGAAGAGCTTCTCCACGCCTCTCTCTCGCCGTAGGTGTCATCGCCGAATCGCACGGCCGCACGCAGCAGTGTTAAGGCGGAGCAAAGTCATCGACGTCCTCACCGCTTGAAGGCGGTTCTCCCGCTCCGTCGCGGTGCTGCGGTGTGGACTTGCGCGCGATCGGCCGCCGTCGTGAGCGGCGATGGCGTCCCAAGCCTCCTGGCGATCCGCTTGTTGGAGAGCGAACGCATCTCGGGCGGGGCTGCGGCGATGAGCATCCAGCGCCGTCGATCCCGTTGTAGTCGGCGCCGCCGTGCGCATCGCATCCCACATGTGCCGCACTGAGCTCACCGTCGCCACCGCGCCCGCTCGGCGTAGTTGGCCTTGGTGGGTAGGCCACCCGCCGGGGCGGCGTCCCCGACAACGACCTAGAACCCGTGGTAACCACGATGCCGTCCGGGAGAGAGCCACGCCGCTGTGAAGGCCGCGCTCTATCGACCCGTCTGCGCCGTTGTCGTGCGCGCGCTTCTTCCAGAGCGCCACCGCCGAAGCGCCTCCTCGAGGCGCCATCGCCGCGCGCCTCCTCCAGAGCGCCACCGCCATGCGCGCCTCCTCGAGGCGCCACCAGCCGCGACCGCGCTGTCTGGCTGCCGCTAAGCTTCGTGGCGTCGCGGCGCCATCGCGCCGCCGCTCCAGCGTGGCTCCTCGCCACGTGGTCGAGGTCTGCATCGACGCTTATCGTCGGGCGGAAATGGAGCTCTGACGCCGCGCGAAACCTCGACCTCATTGCCGCGACGCGCCGTGCATCTGCCGCGCTCCACCTCGCCTCGCTGCTTGCCGCTCTGCCATTGCCGCCCTCGACGCCTTCGCATTTGCGGCCATCGCTGCCGCCCTTCGCTCGCGACTTGCTGCCGCGGCGAGCTTCGGCCGTCGGCGACCGACCGCGTGCTCGAGGCGGCCGGCGGTGAGATCGCCTGCGGACACGACAGCGCTGCGGGGTGTTGCGTGGAGAGAGCCGCTTCGACGAGCCACGCCGTCTCCGGAGAGGAGTGGCGTGGGCGGCGGGCTGCTTGCCGCACGGTTGGGTCATGCTGAGGCGGAGAAGGAGATGAGCGAGGAGATGCTCGGGCTGAGATAGTATAGCTCGATACCACTTGTTACACCGGACTCTTGCTCTTGGTGATAGCAAGATCCTTACTCTCATGGAGAGGATGACACTTGGAGATGGGCAAATTTTCTTGGTTTATTTCTCTTCACAATGCCATGCCAACCTAAGGGGTTGGGTATACATATTTATAGGTGCTACTCACCAAGCATATGCCAAGATGCTAGTCTAAGATGCTAACAACTCTCCCTAGATCTTGTCCTCTAAGATGCTAACAACTTTGTCCTAGATCTTGGTCAAGATGCTTGTCCTAGAGATGCTAACAACTTGATCAAGGATGCTGTCCTTGAGATGCTAACAACCATCCAAGGATGTTGTCCTTTACAAAAGCAAAAACCGACACAAAAGCCGACACGTAAAGTCGACACGAGACTTATCCAACGATTGTAGTAGTAGCAGAGTACTAGTAGCGGCAGCAGCTGAGCGCAAAGAAGCAGACAGCGAGAGTTGCTACAACTTAGTATATGACATGCCCTGTTATACTTATTAGTTTAAGCCTTTAATGTGATCAGGGATTGAAGATTTAAAAAAGCACACACTAAGCTAGCATTTAGGAAGCCCAAAACTTTGGAAACCATATGCCCATCTCCACTAACCAGAAACAGCTGTCACTTATATTTCTCTTGCCCAAGTCACTGCCCCTGCTAGCCAGCAGTGGGCAAAATGGAAGAAAACTGAGGACTAGGGAGAGAAAAGAATGCTGATGCTTGAGTGTTGCTCATTAGTCTATATCCATCAAGTGTAGTACCAGTACATTAGAAAAAACTATTATTCATTAGAGTAATTTAAATAATTACTCATATAACTTGCAAGATATCATACAAACTCTCTAGCAAGAAGTGAATGATCTGGTGGAAGTGTCGCCAAAGAAAAAAATTGCTTTCCGTAAAACACTATGACATTGATGCTGCAAGGTCACTATTCCAGAACTACGTAAAAGACATATACATGGAAGATGCTAGACTCAATAACAGAGCTTAATTGGAGACACACAGAGCCAGAGGCCATGCTCCTTCCAACTTTCAAATAGCAACACAAGCATAAATTCCTCTGCCCCAACACAAAGTCTACAATTTTGCTCGCACCACAGCTCCAATATAACTATCATCTTCAATGTCACGGGGTTGAGTAAAGACATGACAGAAATCACCAAATATTTTGCAAACGCAACAGTTTGGTGACAACACGAACCTTATAGGATTAGTTTAAGATCAAAATATAACAGGTTGATATGATACAAAAATTATCTGGGAACAATAAGGACATGATCCAAAGGAAATGAAAGAAATGGAAGTCCATCCAAATCCAATTTCTCACGTACAAACCTTCAACACATGTGATAGTTCATTGTGATTATGCTCTTTTGTTCAAAACGATGGCCTGTTTAACATTGCTTGAATCAAGAATATCAATAAAACAAGCTTATTCTAGACCTTAGCCGATTGCCAATTGCTGAGTTTAGCCTTTACACAGAACATGCTCTTTTGACAAGAAACTAAACAAGTAGATGGCATTTATTGGGCTACTACCTCCAGTAACAAAAACATGTCGTTTTGTGATACGTGCAGTCAAACTTTCGAACTCTATCGGTATCTTTTTAAATATTTAGATTGGAAACATGAAAAATCATGTGTTTAGATTTGTCTCGAGGAGTACTTTCATAATATTATAATTTTTTTGCTTTTATAAATATATTATAATAGAAATTAGTGATCAAAGTTATATTTTGGGGAACGTGTCCAAAACGACATGTTTTTGTGATGGGAGGCAGTATTATATAAGCTCTATCAACAATTTTTGTCCATTCCTTTCATTGACTGCCAATGGGCTACAAGCTTGACAAGCTAGTTACCAATAGAAGAAAAGAGGCAACGTAATCCCAAAACATAATGTTTTAAGTTGGAAATTACTTGTTAATCGTTTCAATTTTCTCACCTATGGTGAGCCACCAAAAGTCTAATATATCGTCACAAGGGGAGCTTTCCAAATTCTTATGGACTTTCCTGATCTAAACCACCGAAACTTAAAAGCCGTCCCATCCTCGCCAAGCAAATCTACTCTGCAAACCAGGCGCTTGCTAGTCTTTTGTGAATCCTCGTCCACAGTAGATTTTGTCTTTGTTTATATGAGTAGATTGTGAGTTGATCATGGAAAATTTGATCATATACCCTCCCTTTAGATGGAAATTCAGGATTTACCCTTCTGGCCCACATGTCATTGAGGTGGGAGGGTAAATCCTGAAATTCTGAAATTCAGGGAGGGTATATGATCCAATCCCCCGTTGATCATGCATAAATGTAGAAGACTGCTAAATCCTCTCTACTAAAACTACTAACCCCTCGGCCTCCATTGGAAAGCTATTAAGGCATTTGCACAAAGATTAGGATGATTACCTGAACGACCGGGTCGCGACTCTTCCCCTTGATCGCCTCCTCCAGCTTCTCGTTGTCCAGCTAATCAATCAACACAAAACCCAAGGAAGAACCCTAATTAACAACCAGATGGGATCTCCACTAACCTAAATGCGCAGATCGGGAGAAACAACACTCACCAGCAGCACGGCGGCGCGGGGGAAGTAGCGGAAGATGTGATCCCCGACGCGCTTGGCGACGGCGGGGAGGTCAGCGTCGTCGCGGCGCGCGTTGGCGTGGTAGTACCCGACGACAGCGAGGCCCTGCGCTGCGAAGTGGTCCTCGACGAGGGTGAGCGCGAGCTCGAGCGTGGGGAGCAGCGGGAGGTGGTGCGGGTGGTGGGAAAGCGGCACTGCGTTGACGACGGAGACGACGGCGGGGGAGGCGGCCGAGTCGAGGAGGCGGCCGACAAGGAGGCCGTTGACGGCGGCGGCCGGGTGCTTGAGCGCGTGCAGCGCGAGCTTGATGTACGCCGCCTGCGCCACCTCGTACCGGCACTCCGCGCCCATCGCGATCTGCCCCGCTTCGCCGCCGCTCCCTGATTCCGATCGGAGAGGGCTTTCTTGGTTTGCTTCTTTTCTCTGCCGGAACGGGAGATCTGGTACGAGGGGATCAGAAATAGAGGTGCCCGGCCCGACGCGGCATGTGTGCTTGGTCGGCATCCAGGTCGAGTGGGCCGACTCGGTACGGCCAGTTAGGCACGCCGTTCGGCCCGGCCGACACGATTAGCATGTTTATCATTAGGAGGCCTTAGTAGGCACGATTAGGGCATGTACAATGCAAGATGTTTATACATAAGTGTTTAAAGAGAGAGAATATAGTCATGTCATTAAACACTTATGTAAAAAGCATTACCTCCAATGCAAACATCTTATTTGTAGGTGCTTAAATGTTGTATTATCTATCAATTAGATATAGTTATATATATAAGCACATGTTAAGCACCGGTGCCTAATTAAGTATCGATGCTACAAATTAAGCACTTTATTTGTCCTATGTGGCAGAAAAAATCAGTTTTTTCTTGCTAAGCACCTCTCTAAGTACCTACATTGTACATGCTCTTAGACCCGTTTAGGCACAGTAACAGTCGAAATTTTCAAAATTTTAACTATTTTTAGACGTTGGAGAGATTTTAAAATACAAAAATAAAAAACCCCAGTTTTATTTCTATAAATAGGTATCATACCTCCTCATTCAGCCATCATCCAATCTTCAATATCTTCTCTGAATTCTGTTGTGCAAATTTAGATCTCTTTGTGATAATTTGAAATTTTGTGCCAAATATTCGAAATGCGATTCTTTGTAAAAAAGAGGTACAATATTGATTTTTTGTATATTTTTTATTATTCTTATTTGTTATACTAAGATGAAATAAATAACATTGTAATTTTCGATTTGCAGTTTTCATAATAGAAAATTACGATAGTTTTGATATTGGTGATTTCAGAATTTCATTGGATGATCTTGCATTCTTCGAGAATGCTGCGGACTCAATTCAACCGCAAGAGCAAGCAATCCCATCATCTAGCTCTACGAGTGCCTCTACGTCTGCAAGCACTGAAGCAAAAAGATTCGGGTCGAGTACAATGGGTGTCTGAAAAAAAATTCGATAAGACAAACAAGTTAGACGGACAAGGAGTTCACGTAACATATGATATTTGTAAAATTTGTAAACATGAATTGTCTGCAGTCTTGAGGTCGAACGGGGCACTTGATTAGATATACTACAAAATCTAAAGCAAGATAAGTATTGGCCATGAGGCAAACGCAACTACAGTACAACCCTGATGGTATGCTACGTAGTTAGGACTATAGTATCTTTATCGTTAAATTGCTTTAGAGGATCTACCTTTAAACTTTGGTTGGTCTAAATTGTTTAAATATTACATTAGGATTGTGCATAGTCCTAAATTTTCTACCATTTTTAGATAGACAATAACCAAGGATCTAGTTAAATGCTATAAGGATGTTGTGATAAATTAAAAGAACTATTTAGTATATACTTTCAGTGCCTTTGACCTCAGACATATGGAGTGGTCGGGATAGAGAGGATTATCTTAGTGTAGTTGCTCATTATGTTAACGATAGCTAGGAAATAGAAGAAAGAATTACATGGTTCAAACTAATTAATGTAGTACATGAGGGTGAGAATATTACAGATTATATTATCGAAGTCGTGGAAGATTTTGATCTTACAAATAATTTTTTCAATAACTTTAAAAAATGCCACCACAAACTGATGCGACAATGGGTGTCTCGATCTTTCGATGAGAATGATAATTCGATTTGAGTGGAGACAACTATCACGATTCGGCTACCAATTACACATGACCAATATGCCCACAATCGCTGAACCAACTCCGTGATTGTTATTAACCTTGCTACAAGCACGATCGACCTACCCACGAAGGTCTATTCCTGCATGCAATCGAAGAACATGCAAGAACAAGATAAATAGCAATCTGAAATTACAAATAGGATTGAAATACTCAATAATATGGGATTACAGCGGTATTATGGTTAGTCTAATCGATAGAAGCCAATACATGAAGTTGCAATGTAGTTAACTTTTATCTAAACAAAATCTAAAGAAACTAGAGGGGTGGGGCCACCTTAAATAGAAGGAGGGGAAGTCGCACATAACTAAGATAGGTTGGGTGGTACTGTTCACGGTACTGCTCACGTGTGAACAGTAATCGGCCAAAGAGAGGGGCGACTAGGGAGGTGACTGGCCCAAATAACCTACAGTGGTGGCTGCCCTTTCGGCCCAGTAGTTAATACAAGGCCCTCAGCCCAATGTGAGGTGGCGCAACACCAGATATAAGTAAAGTAAATTTGTCAGCCCGTTGGAGTAGAGTTTGACGTAGACAAATCGATGAAAGTAGACTAGTTCGGTTGAAGGTGGAGTAGCAGTCGTATTCGGAGGGTTGATGTCCTCATGACAAACTCTAGGGCAATGGATATTCTCACTCTATTATTTAGTACATATGTTGAATCCATCTTGCTACATGAGCGTCGCTGTCATATTATTAATTTTAGGAATAAGTCCAGTTTACTCCTTCAACTATCACAAAGCCTGGTTTACCCCCTGAACTTGCGAGATCCGGTCAATACACCCCTCGGGCCGGTTTCTTGGGGTGGTTTTGCACACGTGGCGAATTTTGTCCAAGTCAGCATGCAACGTGGCCACTTTTCTCTCTCCTCCTATTCCATGTGGTGGTGACTCAAAGCGGCCGTTAAGGCATCATTAACACCGCTAATCATTGCCTTGGCGCTAATCGAAGGGGATTTGCCCAATGATAAGGGAACCGTGTTGTTCGATTTATGGACAGCAGAGGCGCATGACTTGGGCTCGCCGTCGGCGGAGGAGGCGCGACGGAGCGAGCAGGGCGAGGATGGGAAGCTCTTAGCGAGTGGAGTCGATGACGGTGGTGGCAACACCGAGAGTCGCTGAGCAAGCGGCGGCCGCGACAACAAGAAGCGGCGGCGCTTGGCCAAATTCGACAACGGCGTTCGGCCGACTCTTGATGAGAGATCGTGGAAGCATGGGTGAGAGTGAAGCTCAAGGGGCCTACCAAGCCAAGAATGGGCGTTGAAGAAGAACGGTAGAGGGAGATTGGCGGTAGAAGAAAGTGGCCAGCCGATGAAGACGGGCAAATACGGTGGCAACGGTGAACCAAAAGCAACTTCGTTTGAGGGGAAGTACTCCTTGGCTCGAGAGGCTCTTGGTGACGGGGTTGGTGCAGCGGTGGCGTCGCCGAAGCGGCGGCACGACAACAAGGGGGCGACGGCGGCGCTCGGCCAAATCCGACAATGGCGTTCGGCCGACTCTTGATGAGAGATTGTGGAAGCATGGGTGAGAGTGAAGCTCAGGGGACCTACCAAGCCAAGAATGGGCGTTAGAGAAGAACGATGGAGGGAGATCGACGGGGTAGAAGAAAGTGGCCGGAGCCGATGAAGATGGGCAAATGCAGCGGCAACGGTGAACCAAAAGCAACTCTGTTTGAGGGGAAGTACTCCTTGGCTCAGGAGTCTCTTGGTGATGGGGTCGGTGCGGCGGTGGCGTCGCCGAAGAGACGAATCGCTGGAGGAGGCAGGTGGGCCGAGCTAGGGAAGCGAGCCAACAGAGAGGCACGCGGTCGAGCCGGGGTGGCGACGGTGAAGGCGAACTAGGTGGAGAAGCCCCCGCGGAGCTCGACGGGGGAGGCATAGAGCACGCGGCCAGCGGCGGCAGTGGAGACGGGGAGGTCGCGAGAGAGGTGGATGGCATGAGCAGCTCGACGCCTCCTCTCCTCTGTCTCTCTTGTTGCTCTCGCTCTCTCTCCCTCCAGTCAGCAAAATCACTGCCACGTATGCAAAACCACCACTTGAAAGTGGCATGAGGGGTTTATTGACCGAATTTCGCAGATTTAGGGGGTTAAATAACCGGTTTTGAAGTTCAGGAGGTAAATCAGACTTTTCTGATAGTTCGAGGGAGTAATCTGGACTTATTCCTTAATCTTATAGTTAAATATGGTTTAAAGATGTTGGAGATGTATATTAAAGCTTGTTGCGATGCGATATCTTTCATAAATCATTGTAACCAACGAATGGCAGCACATAATAACTTTTGCAAGGCAATGAATGTCCAAGAAATTTTGATTTAGACATGCTAGTAACATAGAACTCTACTTACTTGATGCTTAAGAGCCATTTACCATATAAGAGAATATTTTGTTTTTTATTCACACACACTATCACAACCACAACAGTAGCGTTTTGGGAACTCTTTTATTTTTCCACGGTTGCTTTATTCGCTGTGTATTATCCAGCATCTTCTTTAATTATACCTAATATTCTTGAAATTACTAGTCACTTGAATGTTTATTAAAATGAAATAGTGTTACGAGAGGCTACCGTTGCTATGAAAACTAAATAAGTGAAATGTTGGAAAGAAATCACATTCCTATATGCATTTATTTTAGATCCCACATCTAAAATTCAAGGATTTGCTAATGTTCTCCAACTTCTTAGTGATACTACAGGCCTACACTATTCTAACTATTTTGCATATGTTTGTACTAAATTTTTTTTATGAGGTTTATCAAAAGTACGAACATAAGTTTTAGAGAGTTTGCTTTCAACAACCTCCAATACCACCCACCATAGGTTAGAAGCCAACTACGTGGGGCAAAATATGGAGTGCAGGTTCTTCCTCCAGATCTAGGGGTTCAGATTCTACAATGTATGATTCTAAAACAAGGCCAGTCGCCCGCCCAAGGAGTGTAGAACTATCCACCTATTTGGACAGTGATATTGTGTATTACCAGGAAGTGTGTTTCGAAATTTTGCTATAATGGCATGGCCATAAGGTAAAATATTCAGTGCTATCTATATTAGCATGTGATGTGTTAACTGTTCTTGTCTCTATGGTTTTCTCAAAGTGCCTTTCGGTCTTTTGGAAGAATATTAAAGGGGAGAAAAACAAGTCTCATGAGTGAGACGGTGCAAATATTCTAACCGTGAAAGACTAAGAAGAAGCTGATGTACGAGAAAAACACCATAGAAAATCCAGAGTTGGTGGACGCATTCGAAAATCTTTACGTAGACAGCGACACTTAGAACATGGATATATGCAAAGCTATAGGATACTATTTTTCCTTTGTCAAGGTTTTCTCATGTTGAGCTTCTTACTTGGTTAAGTTTTTAACGAGGCAGCCATGTAAACATTAATAAAGCTCATTTACATATTTTCAATATATTTGTCTCTTTTATGGGTATAGAACTCATTGTTTACAATTTTATTTTGTATTTTTGA
This sequence comes from Ampelocalamus luodianensis, assembly GCA_036346255.1. Classification (NCBI taxonomy): domain Eukaryota; kingdom Viridiplantae; phylum Streptophyta; class Magnoliopsida; order Poales; family Poaceae; genus Ampelocalamus; species Ampelocalamus luodianensis. The sequence goes on from CM070623.1 coordinate 24,426,113, forward strand.
ATTCTATATATTTTTCTAGATTTATTTGAAATTTTTTTAAAAAAATCTGCCCATTATGGGCTACACGAGCCAACCCTGACCCATCGAGCTTATTATGCCCGGGCCGACACAGCCGGCCGTGAGCTCGATGTCTTTGTGCCTAGTCGGCCGACATGACTGTTTAGTTAGCCGAGCCGGTGGCGTGGCTAAACAGCCCATACGAGAATAGGCCCGTCTTTATGCGATGCCGAGCGGCCGTCGCCGCCCATTTGGCCACCTCTAACCAAAATAGTAGTATCGGATCGACTTTGGATTTGGAAGGGAGAGCGGGAGAGGCTCCGATAAATTGTTGCTAGCCCTCCGGTTGGACATTGGATGGTCACGATGACATATCAATGTATTAAGGGTAGTTTTGTTTATCTTTCTTAAAAACCATGGTGATGAAATATTCCAAAAACATTTGGGTACATGGATCATAAGATGATTATAGGTATCTTGCAAAATTTCAACCCAAAAATCAATGTATATTAGGAGAAAAGACAAATTTAAGAGAACACATCTTTATCTTTTTGTTAATCTTGCCTTCAGCAAAATTTGTCGTACCAGAAGAATATATGCAATGGTGCATGCTTATGTTGATCTCTTTAATGTTCCAATTCTAGATCGAACTAAAGGTGAGATATATGCCTGTTATTTACTGATACCCCTTCTTATAAGCAACAATCTTTGAATCAGATCATATAGTATGAGATAAGACATAGGCGTGCAAGGTATCAAGAACAAGTAGATGAATCTCGTAAATAGAATGAAATATCAACGCCAAATCAATCACGACAAGACATAAAGATTTGGAGAAGCGGCGCAAATTCCTTAAGCACAATCTCAAAAGAGTACAAGAGATGGTCATACTCTCGTAACCGTCCCAAATCTTTTAGGACTTTCAGAAAAAATAATCTATTGCTAAAAAATAATCTGGCCTCTAATTATGTCATACACTCTACTTTAGCTACACCTCATGGCTTTGTATATTCTCATCTATCCTCCAAAGAGAGAGCAATAATTCTTATCCTAGTAGGATTAGTTTCAGAATTCTTGCAGCACACCTCTTTTAGTTCTATTAGATTTAGGACATGAGTCACTCTATCTCAATGTAACTGCTCAATTTTCAACATTTGGAAATTTACATGAATTTTCAAAAACTTGATGTGTTTTGTGAATTTCCAAAAACACTTGGTTGCATTTCAAAAGTTAAATAAAAAATCCTTGCCCTAATTTAAATTTTTAAAAATAAACAAGTAAATTGGAGTGCTAAAACTCCTTAGAATTTGAATGTCAAATTCAAATTCATTCCTAAAATTTCAAAACAAAATTCAAGTCTATTCTTTCCTGTCTGTTCCCCTCGGGCCGCATGCAGACTCCCAGCCTAGTCTACCTTTCCTTTTCCCTCGGCCTGCTGGCGCTGCCTCGATGTAACATCCCAAGTTTTGGCTTGCGTTTCAAATATAAGAAAATGAGTAGAAATTAAAACTTTTTCTTACATCTTGCAATTCTTGTATGTTCTAAAGAATTCTTGCAAAAGAATTATGGGATTACAAGTCACAAGTCACTCCGATCGAAAACCTTGTCTTCCAAAAACATTCTTGCCCAACCTTGTGATCATCCTCTGGGGATAGTTTTCCTTAGTTCTAGGGTTATTGTGTGACCCCTCTGAAAAATTTCACAATTTTTAGAAATTATTTGAACATGTTAAGAGGTCGTCAAACCACTTTGACCCTTGGTCAAAACCCTAGCTCAGCACCTTGGGAAATTTCTGGGAAAAATGCTCAGCATAAAAACCTCTAGAAATTTTTCACAAGGTTCATCTCAAGGTTAGCAAGCTACTGTAAAAATTTCATAAATTTTGGAATTAGTTTGCTATCTCTAAAAATTCCTCAAAGTTCTCAGCTCAAATGAAACCCTAAGTCAATCTTGGGTTCGGGTTTGAGTCAGACTCTGAATCATGGTTGAACCCAACCGCCTAGACCACCTCAGCTCTGTCGTTTTGGGTGCAAACCACCTCAGCCGTTGGATTCTTGTCCTACGGTTTAGATCTTCGGGATCTCCTCAAAGACCTCCTCTGGTCTTTGTAAGACCTCCCACCTGCAGGACCTCCTCCGGTCCTTTTTGCAAAGACAACCCTCAGATCTCCCGCTCGCATGACCACCCCGTGTCTGTTTTGCAAAGACAACCCTCCCGGACCTCCTCCAGATCTCCCGAAGACCTCCTCAAACCACGTTGGCATTTTTTTGCAAAGACCACCCCGCTGGTCTTTCGCAAAACAACCCATAGGACCTCCTTTGCAATTTTTGCAAAGACCACCTTTAGGCATCCTCAGACCTCCTCGACCACCCCTAGCACTTGGGTGATCGTGGGCGTCCATCTTGGATCTGGGGCCCGGACCTCCCTAAGTGTTAGAACCTCTAATCCTTATTTTAAATCGAGCCCTTAGATTCTCATCCAACCCTTGGACCTCCCTAGTGGGAGCTCGGTCTGATTTCAGCGTTACACTTGTTGACCAGTCCTCCCCGGGTTCCTCTCACTGGCGGTGGGACCTCTGGGGTGGTCATCATCACTTTGCGAGCATGCGTGTGCGAGCTACGGCGATTGGGCGGCGCCTTGTCACTTTATGTCCTTGTCGTGACTTTTGCCACCTTGCATTGAATGCATGTCGGCTTTGCCCAAAGTCGTGCCCTAGCAGTTCCCATCACGTCGGCTTGTTCACAGCAAAGCCGTGAACCATGGAAGTGGCCTAAGCTCCTCCTTGCTCTCTCACCATATAGGGCCCCGAGCTCCTCCTTAACTCCTCTTGGTTGCCATTGTTGCCACCCAAGCTCCTCTCTACGTTCTTGCCCTCACGCAACCAGAGAAACTTCCTCTCCGGCATTACCAGACTTTGGAGCTCCTCGAGGCCGCCCGAGCTCCAGTGGTTCCATTGAAATTCTTGGCATATCAACTTGTCATTTTGGTTACTTCGAGCATTTCCCTAACTTGCACTGTTTGGCCTCCTCAGGATTCGACAACGTGGGGACTTGTTCATTGAAGCCGGATCTGCTTTCTTCTCCATCTCCGGCAAGACTTTTTGTCGCTAGAGCTCCTCCGACGACTTCTTTGACCTCACCATCCTAAGGTTAGTGCCTTGGTGCTTGAGCTTCTATTCTGTTGGACTAGGCTAGTTTTGCTTTTGTCGTTTTTGTACCTCCGGCGGTCATCTCCGGCTAGCCGCCGGTAGGGTGAGCTTTAGCTCAAGTTTTTGGCACCTTTAGGTCCTCCTCGTTATTTAGAGTTCATCCTTGTCCTTGGTTCCCGCCGGCGTGGACCACGTCGCCGGCGGTGAGCTCAAGCTCCGACTTGGGCGTTTTGTCGGGCCTTACTCGGACAAGGGCTGTAGCCTAATGATTAGCATTTAAGTTGTCCGAGAGCCCAATCATTAGTGTTAAATGTTGTTCTTGTCGGCAACGCGTGCGTTCCATTAAGTCTTCAGACCTCCTAGGCTCAATCTAGACCGTTAATGATCTCCCAGCGTTAGCCCGTGGCCTTTAGATCTTCGTGTGTAAAGTCTTTAAGTTCCAAGACCTCCCTGTAAAATCCCAACAGCTAGGACCTCCTCGGGTTAATCGTGGCCGTTCATGACCACCCCAGGTTTAGATCCGAGCCTTGACTCCTTTCCGAAAAGCTTAAGCCTCTGGACCTCCCCCTAGTATAATCTCAGCCGTTAAGATCACCTCCAAGTCAGATCTGTACCGTAGAGGGTTTTCCGTGCAAATTCTAAGTCCCAAGACCTCTTAGAGTAATCTCCGTCGTTAAAGACCTCCATGGTTTAGCTTTTAGCCGTTGGATCTGGCTCTGTGAAAAATCTTGCGCGCTAGGACCTCCCCTAGAGTCAATCCTAGCCGTCTAGGACCACCCTGGTTAAATCCTAGCCGTTTAGATCTTTCCCCGTGCGCAAAAGACCTCCCCTTGGTCATTTTGCAAAGACCACCCTCGGGGTCCTCTTTGTAAAAAGCCACCTCTGGTCTTTTACAAACACAACCCCCGCTCAGGACCTCTTAGGCTCAATCCTAGCCGTTCACGACCTCCCCAGGCTTAGATCTGAGCGTTAGATCTTCTTTGTAAAATTCTTAGTCTCAGGACCTCCCTCCGGGTCGATCTGGACCGTTCAGGATCTCCCTAGGACTAATCTGAGCCGTCCAGATCTCCCGTTAAAACCCTGTCGCATAGGACCTCCCCGCGTAGATCTTGGCCGTCCAGGACCTCCTCGGTGAGATCCCAGCCGCCCAGGACCTCCTCCGCTTGATCGTGACCGTTAAGACCTCCTTTGCGAGATCTTAGCCGTCAGGACCTCCTCGGGTGAACTTTAGCCGTAGGACCTCCCTCTGGAGATCTAGGCCGTTGAAGACCTCCCCCGAGAGATCTTGGCCGTCCAGACCTTCCTCCGTAGGTTTAGCCTTAGGACCTCCCCTAGTGCTCGGGACCGCCGGATCTTGATCTGACGGTCACGACCTCCGTTAGGCGCGAGGACCTCCTCTGCGTGCGCTGTGCATACACTGGTCGTGGCCATTGGATCAGATCTCAACGGCCCAGACCTCCCCAGAGCGGGAGGAGGTCTTTTGTGCACTGTGCTTCGAAGTCCGTGGCCTTGCGATGCAAGATCAACGGCCCACGACCTCTCCTTATTCGTTCAGTTCATTTGGACCTCCCGAGAGCTCCAAATTTTCAAAGTGTTTAAACGTTCTAGTTTTCAAATGTGAATAACTATTTCGTTTTAACTCCTTTTGAAATTTCAAACTGCATTAGCTCGTGGTAAGATGAACTTTAAATTGAGTATGATTTTGAAATCTTTTCTGTAGCAGAAAATAGTATAAACTAGGTTAACTTGTTTCAACCTAAAATGTGGTCTAAAATTCATTGAAATTTGTAAAATGCATAACCTTTTCTCTGTAGTTCCAAACTGAGCAAACTAAACTTTGTTAAAATCCTCTAGTGCTGCACTTCAGTATAGAATATGTTTTAATGTGATCTTTGCCACTGATATCAATGTTACACTAGTTTTACAACTTAGAAAAATCATAACTAATTCATTTTAACTCCAAATTGTGCAAACTCAACTTTGCTGTTGTTAGGATAACCATATCTACCCACCATACAAATTTCAAGTTCCAGATCATTCTAGAAATTTTCGCCATAAACAGTAACCGAAATTAATTTAATTAGGATTTTTCAGGCTGAGAGAACTTAGTTTAGCCATAACTTTTTCATGATAAGTCCAAATGAAGTGATTCTTGTTTCTAAAAGTATCTAAAATCAACCTCTTGCTGCTGTATAAATTTCATGGGTTTTGGAGAACTTTTGCTGTTGAGTTTGGTTTGGTGTTCTTGTTCTTATTTGGTTATCGCCTTTTCGCGTTAGGTTCCGAAGGAAATATTTGAGTACGTGAGTGAATCCTCTGCAGCAAGAGTAATTCCATCAAGGCAAGCAGTTTGATCATGTTAATCCCAGTATTTTAAGTATTTATGTTGTTTTCAAATTCTATGTATGCATTGCTAGTTTGTGTTAAACTATTGTCGTTAGTTGACCTAGTAGATGCATTTCCTTAAGCAAATGATCATCCTTTACTACCATGAGCCTAGGTTATTGCTGTGGTTAGAGCTCGTTGGATGAACTCTTGTCACTTAGTAGTTGCGAATTAATTGCTTAGCCATGCTTAGCTTAGGTAGAAATGGCGGTTATCGACTTGTCGATAACCTTGATCTATAAAACTTATTATTACTTACGATTTCAGCCTTGTGCCATGTTTACTTGTGAAAACTAAAAACTGAAACAAAATGATTTAGACTTGGGCACAATGGTATGTTGGTGTACTTTTGGGTGTGGTGGAATGGTGCCCAAGTCAATTAAGGACCGAACTTCTTGTGAGTACACATTATCCGGGCATTTTGTGCGTGCTAACCACACTAGAGGGTATGGAACCTCTCTTGAATTAGTACTTTGGGAGGCATTAATTAATGAGTCATTGTTGTAGTTTATAGAAAAAGGATCACAAAGGCGTGGCGGTGGTTCCTTTCTAGGTCCTCCACCCGACCAGGGTCTTGCAAATGTCAGGCTAGCTTTACCTAAATGGCTAATGACTCCGGCTTTGCTTGACTCCACCACAGCGTGTGGTCCTAGTGGCCATTTTGCGGTTTGGTCACTAAGGGTTAACCCCATACGTGCGGCTCTTAATTAACGCATTCCATTGGAAGCGTCTCGTAAGACTTAGCCGTCTTGACATACCAAAGGAAGTGTGCTTAATAGCTTGGCAAAAGGTGGTGCAGTGTGGGTACATTGGTACACCCTGCGGGGTTAAAACTATTCGAATAGCCTCGTCCTAGGTTATGGACACGCTTGGGTAAGCTTTTCAAGAGTTAGACTACAACATTTTAATTAAAACTTGATGGGTGAGTGCGAATGCGGGATTCGTGCTATATGTGGTGGCTATTGGGTTAGTCACCAATAGGTGGTTACTCTTGTACTTATTGTATCTCGTGTTATTTCATTCAATAAAACGATTGCAAACTTGCTTTTGAAATGTACTACGTTATTACAAATAAAGTTGGCTTTGTGCAAAATGAGACATATAACCTCCACTTAAAAGCACATGTAGCATATTGATAGGTGCTGCTATTCCACACGTCGATCTTGCGAGTACATTTTTGTACTCGATTGCTTTGCTTAATGTTTTTGTTGCGAGAGGAAGAAGGTGAGCCCCTAGGGCTTCCCTTTTGTGAGATGTGCTTGGGTTTGACGACTAGCTTGGCGGCCGGTTGGTTGCCTTGTGGGTAAAGGCACACTAATTGGCTCTTTTGTTTATCGCCATCTTATGACACTTTTGCTTCCGCTGTTTAATTGTTATTTAGTGTTATTTGGCCGGTTGGCTCTTGTTGTAATAAATCTCTATTATGTATGTCTTTTGTTAGACCTGTTGTATGGAATTGATGCGTGATTTTGTAGCAGGTGTGTATCTTGCATTTAGGAAGTATACATGTCTCGGGGCTTGGTTTATTTGATTTGTGATGCTAGAGTCAAGGGAAGACTAAGCGTTACAAGCCAAATAAATCGGGGTCCTCACACTCGACCCGCTCACACACCAGCGCTCGCCCTTCGCGCTTGCGGCCACGCTTGCCACGCCTCACGCCACTCTCATTGCCGGTGGCCTCGGCCCTACATTGGCGCCACCACATTCATCGTCTTCCTCGTCTACACGCGCTCACTCTCGTTCTCTCCCTCTCTTTGCACTTAATCAAAGCAGAACACGCTCGAATGCCTGTGCCGCAGTAGTCCTCGAGCATACCGAAGCCGCGACCTCGTCTCGTCGTCACGCCAATTTGCCGGTCATTAACTCCAACGCATTTGCAAGAAAATGCCAAGATAGCTGCCACATTGCCGCCTTCTCCTTTCCTTTAAAAGCCGCACCGCGCATGTCACCGAGATCACCTCACTCTCCTCTACATTTCCCCTCCAGTCTCCTTCCTTCTCTCCCGCTTAATTGCCTGGAACTCACTGACAACCACGTTGCAGATCTAGTGTTGTCCTCGCTGTCACCACCCATTCTGGTGAGCTCCGATCTTGAAGGCCATGTCCCTCGGGTTCGCCTTGATCCCCTCTTGCTGGTGCTCACCTTCTTTTTTCATTTTGTGCATTAGAACCACCGGAGCCCTTCTTCTTCCTCAGCATCGATATTGTGTCACCACCACGCTCCAACTCCTCTACTCTGCCTTCGGTAAGCCATTTCCCCTCTTCTTCACGTCATTTTATGTTCCTAGCTTCGGCAATCTTGTTAGGCTAGATAGTGTAGCCCACTAGCCACTATAACCCCGCTGCCATGAGGTCCTTTCTTCCACATCGCTGCCCGTGTTAGCCATAGCTTTTCTCGAGCATCTTTTTGCACACCACCACCATGTATAGCGCACCAGTAGCCCATAGATGTGCACCTGTGCCTTAATTGCTAGCTAGTAGCTTCTTTATGTAGTTATCACCATCCACAAAGTCATTATCACCATCCACAGGCAGCTGCGTGACCTCGCCATCGCGCCATCACCTTGGGCCACCTCGCCATGCGCCACATCCATAGTGTCACTGGACCCTCGTAACTCATTTTGCGGTGTTGGATGGTCATCGTGCCCCACCTCGCCCCGACTAGCTCAAACTCAAGGAGCCATGGTGCCTCCGCTTCACTCCTCTGCTACGAGGAGGTGGGCCGTGTTTTTAAAGGCGATAATCGATCGATTAGCGTAATTAAGTAGCTAATGAGTGTATGGCGTGTGGGCCCAACATATTTAGAAAACCTAATTAAACTATCGGTTTAAACTTACGTTTATGACATGTGGACCCCCATTAAAACGATCGCATAGGCCTAGTCCATGGACTCTGGCCGTTAACGATGGGCCCCAAGCCGTGCGTGATCACGTGGACCAAGTCCATATGGACCATGGCCCCACCTATTAGTCTCTCGGGACTTTTTGAATAAAATTGAATGGAAAAGAAATTTAAAACCCCAATGGACCCCACCATTAGTCATAGAGATTTCCTTAATAAAAATAAAGTATTAATTCCTTATTTGCCACAGGAAGTTGGCCGGGTCCCTAAGATGCCATCACGAAACTACCCTTCCCTTCATTGCCATCAGACCTCAACTTTCATCCCATTTTTGCCACTCTGGTCGGTCAATCATGAGTTGAGTATCAATTTGTGAGTGAAAAGATTTATTTACCCTTCTTCTTCATCTCTCCTCTCTCTCTCTCGTCCTCTCCTCTCTCCCTACCGATGAGTAGCAGAGGCGACGACGACGGTGACGCACCAGGCCGACGGGAGCATAGCATGTTCCCGGGGACAAGGAACCCATTTGTAGCAGATGCATGTGGGCGTGGAGGGCTACGGAGGCTAGAAACAGATGGGCGAGGTGGTGTCGTGAAGAAGAAGCTCACAGGCGGCAACCTCCGGTGGCGTAGCGACATGGGTAGGGAGGTAGGTCGGCGCACGGAGGAGAGCAAGAGCGGAGGGACGGCAGGAGCGAGAGGGGCGGGGAGGCCCGGTCGACATGCGGAGGGGTGACGGGAGTGGCGTTGGCAGGTGCAGGGAGCGGGAGCGGCGTGGGTGGGGAGGCCAAGTCGACGCGCAGAGGGGAGCAAGAGTGATGTGGGCGGAGAGGCTAGATTGGTACATAGAGGGGCGGTGGGAGCGGGAGCGGCTTGGGCAGGAGGCCGAATCGGTGGCATGGCCAAGAGGCCGGGTCGGTGGCGTGGGCATGGGGAGGTTAGGGCATGACAAGGAAGAGGAAGAGGAAGAGGAAGAGTAACGAGGAAGAGGAAGAGGAAGAGTAACGAGGAAGAAGAGAAGGATGAAGAAGGGCAAGTGGGCATTGTGACAATTTTTAATGGTTAACGACAGTGGACGTGCGAGGCTAACGGGAGTGGCAAAAAGGGATAAAAGTTGAGATCAATGTCAATGAAGGGAGGAGTAGTTTCATGATGGTATTTTTGGGACTTAACCAACTTCTAGTGGCAAATAAGGAATTAAACCAAAAATAAATGAAAAAGAAAAAGGATTTTTAGATTTTCTTGAATTTCCCTCGGGCCAAACTCTAGAGAGCTCGTTCTTAGAGAGCTCGTTCTCCCTTGTTTTAAACCCAAATGATTTTATTTTTGTTTCTAAATTCATTTAAATTCAAGATATTTCCAACATTGCCAAAATCATAATTTTTTGGAGTTCATTTGATTTTACTAGAAATTTATTTGCGATATGAGCATTTATTCGAAGTCGTCGTTTTTGCGTTCAATAGATTCCGACCTTGCCGACTACTTCTTGTGGCAGGCATTTTATGTGTGCTTTCATATCTTAAATTCCCGGTAATTGGTAAGAAATTACCAAAATTATGGATTATTATTGCTAACCCTAACCCAGAATCAGAGATTATATTTTTGGAATATTCTTTGCAGAAATCATGAAAAAATTATGGAAAATATGTGAAGGATAGAAATGGGCCATGCACCAGAGCCACTAGGCCGCGGGCGAGCTTTGAGCCCACCGGGGCACCTCCCCCCAATGAATTATCTAGAAGCATCTTGTCCGATTTTGTGTGAAAGAATGCCAACTTGGGCACCAAGACACTAGACTCTCGAAGCTGCCGTGGACCCAGATATGGAAAGCAGAAGGATTGAGACAGGGGCCTACACGTCATACACACATAGAAGCTTATGGGGATTAATTGTGTCATTAGAAAATAAGTTAATTATTAGATAATGTTAGTAGATATGTGGGCCCAATGTGATTAGGAAATCTAATTTGAACTTATTAAAGTTTGGAGTCTATGACACATGGGCCCCACCTTAGAATATGTATCGTGTAGACCCAGTCTGAAGACCTTTACCGCTGACATGTGGGCCCTCGGCCCATTCACTGTTCCCATGGACTGAGTCCACACGAACCGTAGCCCCACCTATTAGTGACTTATGAATTTACTTTAGGAAAATAATTAAAATAGAAAATAAAACCTAGAGGCCCCACTTGTTAGCGACTATAGCAATTTCTAATTAGAAAATAAATCGTAAAAAACCACAGCCCCACTTGTCGGACATAGTAAGGAATTCTAATTGAAAGAAATAAATAAATAAGAAAATGAAAATCCAGTTGGCTGAGCTAACGATGAGAGATATCTTCTCTCCTCTTTTATTTTTGGGATTTTCTTTGAATTTAAGACTTGGAGAGCTTGTTCTCTCGTTTTAAATCAAATTCAACGATTTTTGTCTCTAAATTTTGGAGTTTATTAGAAGTTTTGAATGCAATTTGAATTCATTCGGTTTATTCGATTTGGTTGTTATTCGTGTAAATAGATCCCGAAGCTCGAGAAGACCAGCATATCAAGCACGACCAAGACTAGTAGACTTTGAGCAAGGCGAGTTAATGCTTTGATCATATTTCACCTACATTTTGAATGCAAATTATATTGTATTAAAGTACAAAATTGCATGCTATGCTTTTATTACAATTAAGTTGTCTTTAGCTCGTAATTAATACCTTAATGTTAATTAGCTATTAAATTTCATTCCTTGAAGTTGGACACCATCCTTTGTTTCCCTAGGACTAATGGTATACTTAATTAGTCATTAACTTCATTTCTAAGTGCCAGGCTTTGCCTTGCTTAGATACATGGACATGTGGGCATGAAATTGCCCCAACATCATTCAAACATCAAAATTGGATTTGGGCAGTCATAGTTGGAACCTTGTTGGTGTGTTGAACTCACAAAGGATGAAAGCACGAGTGGGTAATGTGAAAGCATCGTCCAAGTCAATTAAGGACCGAATCTTGTGATGACCTCTCGGGCACTAACAGTGCAACCATAGGGAAATGCCGATCTACACTCGAGTGCACCTTCACCCACTATCTCTACCCTCCATTGCAGCCTCAAGATTCGTGCCAAAAATTTAATGAGAAATTAGAAAGCAAGTTAATTGTCCCATCATCAACCCCAAGGCTCAATCTCCCTCTCCTGGATCCAAAATTTGAATGAGGCATTTACATACTCATGTACTACTGTCATGTACTACTATGCTCATATACTATACAAAGTTCAATATACAATACTCATAGCGTACACTCTGTACAATACTCACCACTAATACAATACTCTACCCTTGTAGAACAATCAGTACACATCACAAAATACTCGCCACAAAATCACTCATTTTGCTTGCATCACAAAATACTCCATATCTTCTACTTGTGAATACACCATAAATGTATTGTACATCTCAAAAGGAAAGATAATTGTATTGTGTACATGTCTGAGAGAGGTTTCGAGAGAGGGCAGAGCTCATACATGTGTGTGCGTGTACACCATATGTCTGAGCAGTGTTGAGAGAGAGAGTAGAGTACATGGGTTTTACATGTACCGTGCGGATATCCGAATGTGCATGCACGGCGACAAGGTGGGCGGAAGCAAGTACATCGGTGCGCGTCAGAGCACCTCAGCAAGGAAGAAGACATGCGATGTCACAGTGTACAGGGGAGGAACAAGATGGGCGGTGTACCTGCACGAACACCTCGGCGCGGTGCATGGGGGACAGTGGCATCAGTGCACTTCAGGGACGTCAGAGCTGAGGAAGATGGGTGAGATCCGGCGAAATCCGGCGACGGCGGACTTGGGGACAATGGATCGACGCCGTCGCCGATGACTAGGAGGCATAGCGGTGTCTAGAGCATTATGGGGATGTGGAGATCCGTCGAGGAGGAAGACGACCTCGGAGTAGTACATGGCAGCGGTGGCATGGCACCTCAGAGTAGTACATGGCTGTAGACGACGAAGGTGAGTGTGGGGACCCGGATTTGCATCCAGACCCTCTGTGTATTCTGAGCTAGTCTCATGATCAGTAGCTAGCTCACACAATCTGATAACGATGAATATCATATCCATACATGCAAATAAAGATAATAATTAAGGTAAATAGACAACAAGGTCGAAGTCTTACATCACAGGTCGGAAGGGTGATTACAAATGAAGTCTTGCAGTGGAAAAGATAAAATAGTCATGGTGACCCTTAGGATATGCACATAGGAAATCGGTGGGGTGGCGACCTAGTACTTGGCGTCATCTTCATCTCTGATGGGAAGGGGATATCTGTTCACCGGCCATCATCTTTGGGTATTGGATCCACATCTATGAGCAATGATGAGTACAAAGGTACTTAGCATGCCCTCACAAGTAAATGCAATTATATAGATGCAAGGTTTGTCAAAGGAGGGTTGTATATCTTATTTTAGCACAAAGCGAGTTTGCTCAAATACTATACTTATTTTCAAAACCAAAGACTTAGCAGTTTACCTTTAAAACCAAAGGTTATTTTGTAAGCCATGCTTAAACTAGCATGACCACTTCAGATGACCACACTTGCGTGTGCATAACCTTAATGACCATGCTTATAAAGCATGTCACAATTCCACCCACAAGTCTTAATTTACCAGCGACTATGCTTATACCATCATATCGTGTTTGCAGTGATCGTGCTTAAACCAACATGTCACAACCACAGGGACCATGCTTAAATCAGCATGTCCCAACTCCGGCGACCGTGCTTAAACTAACACGTCACAACCACAAGGACCATGCTTAAATCAGCATGTCCCAACTCCGACGACCATGCTTAAACCAGCATGTCCCGTACCCAATGACCGTGCTTAAACTAACATGACGCACAACTCAATCACTATGTTTACCCCAACATGTTTTAGTTCACAATTTATAGTTAATAAAACTAACAAGTGGTGGCGAACTTCACCTTTTTGCCCATAACTGGGGCACAACTATTCGAATAGGTTAAAAGACTCTCTGTAGAGGTTGTACAACATTACCTATAAGATAGGATCAACTCTTAATGTTGGCCATGACATGCTTCCTTGGGCGTGAGACTAAGATAATCATAACAAAGCTTTTTCCATACCTAGTTCCAACACTAAACCCACTCAGTCGGGTTTATAACCCCTAAAATCTTTGGTAGTGCCCGCTTAGGAGTCACTTCACGAACATCCCTGTTTATGCATGACATTATCTGAGGAGGGACTCACCGTTGTTGGGAGTCACGACCCTTCTTCACTTAGTATAATAGGGGCGTAGGTCTTCACATCGAAACTAAGCAAATGTCGCGAGTCTATCCCATATTATACATGTGATTATGCGACTTAGTAGGTGTGAATGGAACATATGATTCGATTCTTAATCAACTCAGACGAGACAAACCACCAATTTACCGCGTGCACCTAGCACCAGTCTCAATCACTAATCGCCCAAATCCCAAGCATTTATAAATACATTTTCATGTTTCTAGTGGTAACCCATGTCACCACGCTATAGTTCAAAGTATCCATGTTCTCGTTGTAGCAATGTTTGTGTCATATTCATATTCATTCAGTAAGCAGTATGTAAGCACAACCAATAGTAATTTTCTTTTAATAAAATGAAGAGTTTACTTTAGGTAAATACAAATCCTTAGGGTGACAAAGTATCAGGTGGAGTCAATAAACAAGGAAGGGATTCCTAGTGATAATCAACCTTGGAATAGCTAAGCATCAACATTTAACATAGTCTTTCCTAAATAATAATAAGCATACAAGTAATAATTTTAAATCGAAATACTTTGCATTTGAAATATAGGTTCAATATGATCAATGGTAAAGGCTTGCCTTGCTCAAATGTGGATATTTCTTGGTTTTGGTCTTGACTTCAAGTGGTGGCGAAGTCCTCGCCAATGTTCGAATCTAGCTATCGTGAAAGCGACAACTTCAAATAAAGACCCATAACATAAATAAATTAAAAATAAATTCAAATGTACTCCAAAAATTATGTTTTTGGTATTGTTGGAAATATCTTGAATTTAGATGAATTTAGAAACAAAATCACTTGAGTTGGATTTAAAATGAGAGAGAACGAGCTCTCCAAAGTTTGAACCGAAATGAAAATCCAGAAATTCAGAAATTTCTGACAGGTGGGGTCCACTAGGATTTATTTTCTTTTTCAATTATTTTATTTAAGAAAATTTCTAATTTATAAGACTGATGGGTGGGTCCACTAGTTTTCTTTTCTTTTTTTTGTTTTTATTCAGAAAAACCCGAGAGATTGACAGGTGGGGCCATGGTCTATTGGGCTTGGTCTATCGATGGTCTACGGGGCTAGGAGGCCCACTAGTCAACGGCTTGGTCTACAGACTAGGTCTTTGCATCAGAGAAGTTAAGTGTGAGGCCCGTACGTCATAGACTCAAACACTAGCTAAGAGTTTAATTAGATTTCCTAATTTCGATCGGTCCCGTATGTCATACGGTATTATCTAAACACTTAACGCTAACTAAGCTCTACTAACCTAATCTTCTCTTCTAACCTAATCTTCTGGGCCCACACGTCAGTGACGACTACGTCTTCTTCTTTCTCCCACAGCAGAGCACACTCCAGGGCGTCTCTGTCCTTCACGTCTCTAGCACGGCGAGCGGCGGCGACCTGTGTTGACCAGTAAAATGTATTGCGGGGACCGAGGTGAAGCCATAGGTGGCAACGACACGGTGGTATGTGGCGGAGGCGACGACACTGCTCACATGGGCATCTATGATACGGGTTGCCAGGCTACAAATTGATGGGCACTTCACCACCTACCGGCTACTGAGATGCTATCCGTGCTCTAGAAGGTCATAGTGAGGCTAAGGGGCAAGCTAACCATGGCGGTCGAAGCGGCGCAGTGAGATGCCATGGCGCAGGGATGCTATGGTTGTTTAGGCCCTTCTTTGACTAATCTAGCGCCGACGTTGGAGAAGGAGATGTAGAGCCACGGCGGACTGGGCGTCCAAGCGAGGAGCTGGGGAATGAGAGGGTAAATGGAAAGGAGGAGCAGCCAACGATTTTGATGCGCTCGGTCATGGGTTAAATAGAGGGAAGGAGAAGAGCTAGGCACCGGGTGCACGGGCAGGGCGCAGCCGGTCGAGGGTCATGACATGCACCGGCTCATGGACCTAGATGTGACAATCTCGCGATGTTTAGAGAGAGAGGGAGCAAGGCTCGAGGACGCTGGGCTTGCTGTGCCTGAGGCGTTGACGTTAGTTGTGTAGGCGCTCAGCGTGCGTGTGCAGCGGCGAGCTAGCGAGAAAAGCAGGGTAGGAAGAAGCACAGTAGAGGCAGCTGATGCACGGGACGGGGGCCACCGAGCAGCGACGCGCGTGAGGGCAACACGACATTGGGCTGGCGAGCCACGATACGACACTGGGCTGGCGAGGCGCGACACGGGACGGGTCAAGCTGGTTGGGCCGACTGGTGGAGATTTGGGCCAAGGAGAGAGGAAAAAAAAGGAAATTGATTTGAGATTGGAAAGATTTTAATTTGAGAAATTCAATCTGAGTTTGAATTTGAATTCAAGGGCAGAGGGGATTGGGATTTTGATTTTGATTTGACTTTTCCGAACTAAATTTGATTAAATTCAAATTCAGAGGGGTTTGTTAATCCATTTGACTTGTAGATTTTTGTAGATTTAAATTGGAGCTAGGATTTTTATTTAACTTTTTGGAAATACAAGCAAGTTTTTTTTTTTTTTTTTGTAAATTCACAAAATGCAACAAAAGTTTTTGAAATTCCATAAAATTCAAGAAAATTTCAAGAAACTCAAATTTGGGTTGTTGGAAGAAGATGGAGTGAAGCGGAGGAATCAGCACAGCTGGATCCGGAAGGGTGTGGGTCGGCCATTGTTGGATCCGAGGTGGCAGGATCTAGTAGTGCCGGTGGTCCATCCTCCTTGGCTCCGGTGGCGCTGAATGGGTTGCCGTGGCATGCCAGTGAAGTGGACGACCACATGGTGGTGTACATCGTCGAGGAAGGTGCTCGCCCTCGATGCACGTCGAAGCTGGGGAAGAAGCACAATGCCTCGGGTACGATAGATCCGGCGGCGGATCTGACGAAGGCATGCTCAGGGACTCTGGATCTAGCAACGATGGGGTTGAGGGTGGCGGATCCGACGACCGAAGCTGAGGAGGATGACCTCCGTGGTACATCGACTTAGGCCACACGCCTTGCATCTAGATCTGGACATGCCCGTGTCACTACCTCGCCGTCCGGCTGGCCGCCGCCTCCTACTCCACTTGCCGACATTGCTCCTGCTCGAGATCTGACGGCCCGTTCCATTTTTCACCGGAATTGGGAGAGAGAGAGAGAGATGGTTTGAGAGAGAATGAGAGGCGGTGTGAGAGAGAATGAGAGACATTGGGATGAGACGATAAAGAGAGCACATGGTGGGGTCCACGCCAGACATTTCAAAATTCAGAAAAGAGATAGAAAATGATGTCTTGCACAAATCTCCAAACATCATGGACCATTGGATAGTGGGTTCATATGAACCCACATTCATATACTTCATGTTCTGCAACCATAAATCTATAATGGTGTCGATCTAACTAATTAATTTACTTCGCCACAACGTTAGTTTCACCATCTGGCGGAATGTGATGTGGTTGGAGCCATAGGAAAACCACACGGTCAAGAGGGGGCCTCCGAAGGGTTGTAGCTCATAGCGGTGGAAACCTTAGTGGGTGGAGTTGGATTGGGGTGAGGCATTGTAAATACCTTGTGATGATTTTCTTAATCTCACGCCTATAGTGGCGTGTTTGACTTTATAAAATGATCGTCTATTATGGGTAAAATTGTACAACTTCTGTACAGTAAAAATTGTCCGGATAGCCTTGCCCACGGTCATAGGTGATGCACAAGAACTTGCTTGGTTAGTCTCAATTTTTATAATACAATTTGTGAGAGGGATGAACTAATTGGTGTTTGTACTAAAAAAAATGCTACAAGGGGGATTTATTGCTAAACATGAAAAATGCCCAACGAGGGAAGTATTCATTGTGTCCATTTCGATCCTCAAGTACTTAGGAACAGAAGCACCAGGTAAAGCTGTCATGAAAAATTCCAAATTACGAACATGTATAAAGTGAATATATTATGTGACATAATTTTAGACCAAATTTTGGATGAGTCCTGGTATATACTTAGATATACCATTGTGAGAAATAAGAAAATTAAATGCTTTCTGTACATTCATTTAAAACCGGGAGAAACGAAGGCTTGGACGAATAGGAGGATTGGCCAGGAGATACCATACAGTTTCATCAGTGTTCTCTGAAATAAAGAAAATCAGTATATTCATGAGAACTCAGAGATCAAGCATGCATGTACATCTTGTCATAAACTGCGTTGCTGTGATAGATCATAATTCTATTAATTAGAATAGAAAACTATATGTATTCACAAGTAATTACAATCCCAAGGCAATCGATACTTGTAGGTTTAACAAAATTGATACCAGTTATATGGAATGCAAGAATGTCACCATTGCTTCAGTCACATGTTTCTTGAAGCATCTATTACCTCCAAATGGTGTAGTAGTGCTTGTAAGACAATCGAGATGCATAATTCTTCAACCGAGAAGATAGTCTAGCTAGATCATATCTCAATTCTGATGCTCCATGCATGCAGAAAGGGAGAGAAATGTTCACATCAATACCGTTATATTACATCATCAAATAAGGTTTCCAATCAAAACAAATTCTGATCCACGCATCCTTCCCAACTATTTCCATAGTAGGCAACTTTGTCCTCACCTCTGCCAAAAAAAGGTTACTTTCTCCTAAAGTACCCTTAGCACTGATGCCATCTCTGGCCGAGGCCAATACAAAGCCTCCAACGGCACAGCCTTGGGCATGGTCAGCCCTGACCCTTCAGCCATGTCAATCTCCTCCTCTCCAACCCTACTCCACTCAAAGCACTGCACGAGTGTGCCCAGCGCAAGGCCGACCACCTTCATGGCGAGGCCCTCGCCAGGGCACCGCCTCCGCCCCAACCCGAACGGCAACATCCACTTCCCCTCGCTCTTCCCACCTTCAAACCTCTCTGGCGAGAACTTTTCCGGCTCCTCCCACATGCTCCCGTCCCTGTGCATTGCGTGCACGTTGACAAGAAGCATTGTCCCTGCCGGGATGTCGTAGCCGGCGATGGAGCATTCGGCGGACGACTCGTGCGGGGCGAGGAGCGGGCCAATGGGGTGGAGACGGAGGGTCTCTGTGATGATGCACTGGAGGTAAGGGAGGTTGGGCAGGTCTTCCTCCTCCAGGAGGCGCCCCGAGCCAACGACCTCGTCAATCTCCGCTCTGGCCTTCGCCGTTGTGTCCGGATGGTTGAGCAGCAGCGCCATGCCCCACTCGATGGCGCTTGACGAGGTGTCTGTTCCAGTTTGCAGGATGGACTATTGTAGCAAAGATTAATTGCATCAGTGAGGAAAAGAATTTGTGATGTATATGTGCTGGTGACTAGCTGAACTGTAAGAAGAATGCAACGCCTGTGCTCTTAGCCACAGACGCAACACAATGTACCTGTTTGTAAATTAAATTAAGACAATTGCGAGAAGCTGAGTAGAAGATTTATTGCACGAATTATGTATTGCACCCATTTGATGTTTAGTTTGGAATGTAAACAGCATGATAACACTCATAAATATGCCAAATGTAAATTAGATATTTGAGTGTAGCGATCTCAATGAACACGATTAGGAAAGGCTTATCTTATGGGTTTTGCTAATTTTAAGTTGCCTGAAATTTTCTTAAATTTAAGTCACTTGTTGTAACCATTGGATTTGTGTAGAGATTGGTATGTCATATGATTATCATATGATTAGATATTGATCAATGGATATCATATGATTGGATATTGATCAATGCTCACAACAAGTGACTTAAACTTAAGAAATTTTCGAGCAACTTATAAATAGACGATCCTTATCTTATACACATGTGATGCTTAGTACATGTATTAACCAAAAGCGTAAAGTGCATCATATGTCCCCAGACTTGCTCGGGTGGGTCACTTGGGTCCCAAAACTTGAGAATTGGACATTTAGGTCCCTAAACTTATATAAGTGGATCAACAACGGTCCAAATCAACATAAGCTTGAGAACATCCAAATTCATCTTCGTAAAACAAAGAGGATATCAATTAAGGTGAAATCTAAGCTGTTACAAATTATTATTCAGTCCCATCAATTTAGTGGATTATATTTTTATCGACTGATGCGGAGTTTCTTGCTTTTCTTGGGCCTCCTTAAGATCCTACTATTAGTATATAAAGATAGGGATAACTGATTATATATGCCCTCTAGTAGGTTGCCATGCTAGGATTTGTCACCCTTTAGATTGTAATACATTATCGAGCAAATTCCTTATTTGACATATAAAGATACCAGTTTTCCTGGTATGCCATTGGAAAATTGCTTCTTCCTTCTATGTCATGGGATGATATTTCTGTTGCCCTATCATGCCACCCACGTCACCCACACCGTGAGAGACACATCGTTAAAGGTGCAAACCTTGTCAGCTTTTACACAAATGGCCATTTTGCCCCATCATCAGTCAGTTTAGCATCATCAGTCAGTTTAGCAGGCCCACATGTCAAACATGTTCTTCTCCACCCTCCTCCCTCTCCATCAGAGGTCACCGCCCTCCCTCTCCCCCATTGCCTCCGACCACCGTCCTCTTCTTCTCCACCCTCCTCCTCCTTCCTCTCCATCCAGATCTGGCGAGGGCTTCCCTGCCCCTCTCCCAGCAAGCACCGCCCGTCCATCGCCTACTACCACGTTGCCACTGTCGCCGTCTAACACGACCAAATCCGGCCTGGATTCGATCGCGCATGGGCGGGGCGGCGTCGTCCTTCCTCGGCCGGTATCCTTAGTCCTTATTCTCTAGGCCCACGTAACAAGTCAGCCCAAAACAATCCAGCAAAGTGGCAGCGCTAGCCGTGGCTCCTCCATCTCGTGCGTCTCCCTTGTGCCGTCACCGCCATTGCCTCTGCCATCGCCGCTGTCACCACTGCTGTTCGCACCTCGCAAGTGTCTCCTTTCTTCTCTGTCCTCCTCCTCCTCCCCCTCGCCTTCCCTTCTTCTCCATGGCACCCTCCCCTTCCGCTTCATCTTCCCTTGTTCTCCATGGCGCCAAGTCGCACGACTCGCGCAGGCCGACTAGTCGGCAAGTCGTACGACTAGCGCTGCTAGTTGAGTCGCTGCACTAGTCGGTGCCAGTGTGCCGACTTGCCAACTAGTCAACGATTAATCGCGACTAGTCGTGCGACTTAAGTGGAAGTACTTGGTAAGGATGTGATTTAGGATGGATGAACAACCAAGCTGTGTTGTCGGTGCGGAATGCTGCATTAGCATCCATTTATTTATTAAACAAACAATAGGCGAATTACTCGTTAACCACGACCGTATATATCGAAATGAAATATTCTATCGTGATTCTGAACACATGGCTAAATTAACTTGCCTTTTTTAGCATCAATGAATAGCTTAGCTTTTTTTACGAGGAAAATAGCTTAATTACTAGTTTACTCATAGACGAAATGCAACTTATATACTTCGTAATTCGTATGAATGGCTACTAATCAAGACTACAATCCCTAAATCTCACAATTTGCTAAACAGCACAGGCATGAGTATGAACTAGCAGGAGCATTTCTCTTGGTTATAGTACATTCCAGTCAGATCTTAATAAGCAAGAAGAAGCAATCAAAGAAGCCAATTGAGCTATTAGAAGTTTATAGTACTCACCAGACAGAGCGCTCTGATGACCTTGTCGCTATACGCCTCCGGCTCCGACGCCTGCATCTCCAGCAAGTCGCCGACCATCGTCCTCCTCTGCTCCCTCCCCTCCGCGGCGGCCGCGCGGTGCTCGTCAATGAGCCGCTGCGCCCACGCGTTGCGCGTCCTCGACAGCCTCACCGCCCGACGCTTCGCGCCGCCGATATCCACCAGCCCAAGCACCGGCACGAAGTCCTGCAAGTTGGACGCCCCGTGCATCGCGAAGTACTCGCGCACCATGTCTCGGAACCTCGCCGCCTCCTCGGACTCCGCCTCCGCGTCTCCCTCGCCGTAGTACCGCTTCCCGGCGATCATCCGCACCACGATGTTCAGCGCGAGCTCGAACGTCCGCGCCTTCACGTTGGCGTGAGCGGGCTTCGAGGCGTCGGCCCCTGCGCCAGCCAAGAAGAGGCGCCGCGCCATGTCCCGAACCTCGCCGGCGCGAACGGCGGCGGAGCGGAGGAGGCGGTGCGTGGAGAACACCTCGACGGTGGCGATGCGGCGGAGGTTGCGCCAGTTGGGGCCGTAGCTGGAGGACCCCAGCGTAGTGTAGCCATTGGATAGGTGGCGCGCGGATGGGAGCTGCGGGCGGTTTGCGAAGTTGACGTCGTGGGTGGTCAGGCACTCCTCGGCGACGGCAGGATCCGTGACGTGAACCACGAGGCGGGAGCCAAAGCGGAGGAGGAGCACCGGGCCGTGCGCCGCCGATAGCTTGGCCAGCGCGCGGTGGGCGGCTTCTTGAAGAGGTGGAGGTGGCCGATGACGGGGAGGGACGGTGGGCTCGGCGGGAGGCGGCGTTGGCGCTTCCTGCTCTTGAGGCTGCAGAGGAAGATGAGAAGGAAGAGGCCGTGGCCAGTGAGAGGAAAGGAAGGAGAGCGTGGTGGTGTTCGCCATGGATGGATCTTGGAGCTTGGGAGACAGGATTACAGGAAAGGGAATCAGTAAAGGGTGCTCGTCGACAGGTGTGTAACACAGCACGGTGTCTGTGATTTTTTAGTTATTAAAAAAAGAGGGAAGTGCCAAGCTCGTGGATGACGAGTAGTTTTTTCTTTCTAAAATGGCACGGTAAACAAAATAGCAAAAATTATCTCATGTATGATTGGCTACGTTCAGTAAGTTTTGAGCGTGGCACCGGTGATAATTTTGCTAATTTATTTGTGGAAAAACTATTTTTTCTATTTTGTTGTGAAACAGTATTATTTTAACCCAAAACTCAATGCTGAGAAGGCGAATTTTTTATCGTTGTCGCTATGGATAGGCAATCACCATCGGATTGCCTTAACGGTGGTCGTCTGTCTCAACTAATCCTGTGATTGTATTCATGCAAACCTAACAATCCAGTACAACATGATCGTACCAAACACGTTGAGATTGATAAATTCTTCATCACAGAGAAACTCGGTGACAGAATGCTGAAGTTAAAGTATGTCAAGTCTAGTGAACTGTTAGTTGACTATTTTATTAAAGGGTTATGTCCTAACGATGGTATTACAATATAACAAAATGGATATGATTGATATCTTTGGCCTATTTTGAAGGGTGTTGTTGAGTTCGTGTTAGAATCTAATTAAGAAGTTGTAATGGAGTCGAATTGTATCCTTGGATTTTAAATAAATGGTGTGAGCGTCCCGTAGACCTACTCAGAATTATTCTGTTAATTTCTACAGCACTATTGTCATATCATCACGAGAGCCATGCCTAAGTCACTAGTTTCCCTAATTTAAGCCACAGTTGTTCCTACTTCCTAATCTCAGCACTGCCAACATGACCGGGCACCTCAGCACAATGTCCAAGCAACCTCATGCAGGTAAGGTTGGTGCCATTGTATTATGCCGATTGGAATGGCTGCTGTTCGTCGACTGAGGTCACTGAAGATTCGCCATCAGATCAGTCACTTTGGCCAGCACCTCTTTACGAACACAAAGAATCTAGCCATGCCAGTTGACCTGCGGCGTGACCGCAAGTGACGCAGTATCACAAGTTGCGGCGGCGGCGGCGACATCGTGGGCAGCAAGAGCGGCAACACACTCAGAAAAAGCAGTAGCTTGGCCATTAGGCGCCGCAACACTGGTCGTCACCTGTCATCGGTGACTCGTGGGGCTCTGCTGAGAAAAGCCGCGGTGGGAATTTAAGGGAGGGGAGAGTGAAGTAGAGAGAGCGTGACTAGGTGCCACATAGGATCCTCAAGCTGACACGTCAATTAAATTTGTTAGTTTTTTTACAGGGAAAAGAGAAAATAAATTACAAAAAAATCCTTTTTTATTTTAGAGGATGCAAAAACACCTGAATGTGTGTTTTATCCAGCTCAAAAAAAAAAATGAACGTGTGTTTTATCTTTGGGTTGGCTATATATAGCAACCATACGTCTTGCAGTCTTGAGCCTTTTTTATTTTTTAATTCTTTTTTAAAAATTATTTTAAAGATAGTCTCTGTAATACCCCGTATAACCTTAGAGACTCCAATCGAGTTAGAGAGATGATTAAATAAATCAAATTGAAAATTTATGTTAGAGAATAGTTTTAATTGGAAGTTCAGGGGATTTTCGCTTGCTTCAGAGAACCTGGGCTGTGGGCTGAAAGCCCACAGCACCTTGGCCCATTAGTGGAGGAGGGGGGCAGCCAAACCCTAAGCAAATACTGTAGCTCGCGGTTACTGTAGCACCACCACACTGTAGCACATGGGAACTGTAGCAACCCCCTTCCCTGCTGCCATGCCAAGAGGAGAAAAGAAGGAGAGAAAGGAAGAAGAAGAAAGGAAGAGGAAAGGGAGAAGGAAAAGAGGAAGGAAAGGAAGGAGCTTCGCTGGGTCTCCGCGTTCGTCGTCTCGTTCTCCAAGGGTAACCCACGATCTCATTTGATTAGTCGTGTAGTTTCGCGTTTTGGCAATGTCGGTATTAGATCAGTTTCTAACAGTCTGTATTGCTCGGCTGTTTTGAGGATGTTAACTGCAAACTTTGATCTATCCATCTCCTAGAGATTTGTAGGTCACGTCTTTAGCTTTCAATAGAGTCTTAGATCACGTCGTTTGGATGAGCGGTTCAAAAGTTATGAATTTCGTGGCGCCATTGTTCTCGAATCTGCCGGTAACGGCGGGTTTTAGTAACGACTTGAGCGATGCGTGTAAATGGAAAATCTGAGGAGCTCAGTATAACGAAAGTTGTAGATAAATTGTCGTAGCTTTCAGGAAGGTCAAGAACGCGAAGTTTGGACAAACGAGCTAAACGTTATGATAGTTTTAGTATACTGTCCAGAGAACCTGACGTGAAAACGATGTTCTGTTAATTGACTTGGTAGGGGTATTAGATGGCCGAATCAGGAAGGCCCACCAACTAGGTTTAGTTGGGGAATTTGATAAAATTTCAATGAAGTCCAAGAACACCTCATTTGGACTCATGTACTAAAAGATACGAATTTTTGAACACGACTGTTTACAGAGGGGTTAGTTCAGCATTTAGGAAATTGGAGTCGGGATCACGTTACAAGCTATTATTAGTTTGTACTTGCTTATATGGTTTTTTTGGTCCATTACTGTTGTCTTAGTAAGCTTTTAAATGAATTTTAGGTGGGGGTGGTCCTAGAGGCAGCACCCTCTTCGCATCCTCCGTTCTCATGCGGTTAAGACAAGTACTTGTTTGCTAGTATTTGTGAATAATTGTGATGTCTACGGATGCTAGAATGTTATTGATGTTGTTGACCATGATTATTGATGTTGTGAAAATGTATATGATGCATAGTTGCTTGAGTGTTTGCATGTCTATGAACATGTATGATAGAAGTATGAATGAGTTAAATTCATAAATGATGTTGCTGAGGAGGTATGATTATGATGATTCATGACTCGTGCATATGCATCATGTTGATAAAATGAAGACTTGGTCACGTGGTGACCAAGCATTTGTTGAGATCCCTGTCATGTATATGACGGGCTTGAGGTCCCCACACTTGTGGAGTGTGGGCTTGAGGTCCCCTTTATTTGTGGAGTATTGGGTGATTGGTCCCTGTGCTTGCGAGCATAGGCATGGTATGCGGCAACGGTCGCATATCTCGTATTACCGGTGAAATGCGACAAAGAGTGAAAGAGAAAAGTTGCATTGCTTATTTGCATACATACCTCATGAGATATGTTTTCGAGTAAAGCTTTGGAATGGAATGTTGATGCTGTAAATGTGAGTTTAATATTTCATTATTGGTACCTACTGAGTCTTTAAGCTCACCCTTATTTTTGTTGTGTTTTAGGTACCATTTGCAAGAACGGCATGCATGGGAGGGAGTAGACTTGAATTGGACATACACACTGTCATCCACCTTTAAAGTTGATAAATTTTTAGTTCATACCTTAATAAAAGAGCAAACTGCTTAAAGATTGATTATGATTATGCTTCATGCATTGGATTAAGTGTAATAATGATGAGTAGTGTCTTTTGGATACCTTTGAATATGCTAGTTGCTTACATGTTTTGAATGTCCATTGATGATTCTGAATGTTGGATTATTTATACATGTTTTATTCAAATGTTGGGATCTCCTAGTAGTTAACAATACAGGGGAGGCTCTGCCAAAAATTTGGTAGAATGTTTTGGCTTATAATTGTTTAATTTTAGTTTGGTAGCATTCCGAGCTTATATTGGGCTGGGGTGTTACAGTCTCTTCCTAACTTTATTTCCAATTCTGATCTCTTTGGTTACGTTATGACTCGTGGCATGACTAAACTATGTTGTCACGCCACCGATCGCAGCGTGACCAAACTGTACTGTCACGCCACCGATTCCTTTAGACACGTCCGTTTTTTAGCTAAGTCTTGTCACGCTAAGAGGAGTGGCGTGACAGCACAGTTTGGTCACGCCGAGGTCTGTGGTGTGACAACGTGTTTTTGCTACGTCATGCATTGCAGCGTGACCAAAAGGGTCAGAATTGAAAATAAAGTTAGAAAGAGGTAATCTTTAAAATATTTTTTAAAAAAAGGATTAAAAAATAAAAAGGCTCTGCAGTCTTGCCTACCGTCATCAGCTCACCAGGCAAGCCAAGATCTGATGGTAATTTAGGGTTTGTTTGGTCGGTGCTCTGGATTCTATGCCTGAAAAAAATGGTATCTGGAGGTAGCCTAAAAAATAGATGATTTTTGCCTGGTCAGGCAAACCTGAAGATGAGTTGTTTGGTTGAAAGTATGTGCCTGGAATTGGTGAATAAAAAATAGAACGTTGGATCAAACTATCAATAGTGGATCGAGCCTGAGAAGCTTTGGCTCTCGCGCCATTTTCCACGCTCGGTGGCGGCTCAACCTAGCTAGCAACCAAACGTCGGCAGGCGTAAGGCGGCGACCTAGCCAGGCAATCTACAAGCGAGCTTGAGCAAACATCCCTTAGCTCGCCACCATCACCGCCCGCTCGCCTAAAAGCCTGGCGGGTCCACATCTTTCGAATTTGTTGCACCACGGCGCGAGGTTCAATCACCGCCTCCGCACTCAATCCCGTAGTCCGCTCGAGCATACCACACCCACATGGTCCACTGCTTCCTTGATGATCTCCGTTTCATTGCCACCCTTGCTTATTAACTTGACCGGTAGTTCATGACAGAAGATAGATTTCCAACGATTATCAACGCGACTTCACGAGGTTAAGGCAAGCTGCTCTGAGCTAGACGGGGGGTAATGCAAATAATAGACGCATAGTAATAACGGTCAAGCTTCCATTTATATGTACTGAAACTTGAAAGATGCATGAATTAGAGAATGTAAGTTTGGGGAATGAGCCACACAGAGGTGGCATTCCATTGATTCAATATATATAGAATGCAATCTATCACATGTACAGATAGGTTTCCAACTGTACAAGACTACATGGAAACGCTATCAAAGAATATCAAATCAATATAATACATTGCAATGCATGGTACACATAGTACATGTTAACATTCCCGCGTAGGCACATCAGCAGCTTGTGAACGTTAAGACTAACACGAAAATCGAAGAAGAGTGATGATGGCGGTCCCTTGGTGAACATATCGACAAGCTGTGATGTGAAGGAACATGTAGCACGCGAACCTGTCCCATGGCAACACTATCGCGGATGAAATGAAGATTGTCACATAACACGATCCTAGCCATTCGATGAGACTGGCGCAACTCCTCAAGAAGTTGCTGAAGCCAAGTAGCCTCAGCGATGACATTACCTTCGCTCGCCTCTGCTACTGGACTGAGATGGTACTTTGTCATTTAGATGACCAAGAAACCAAATTCTCACCAAGGAATAAGCATTGGGGCTTCATCCCTCGTATCATGGTCAGGGTGAGGGTATCGTCGGAGATAGGATGGCCAACGTCACTCAAGACGTCCATTAGGGTCTTAAGCTTGAGGAAACAGTTCGTGGCGAACATATCAATCACCTTGAACCAAGCCACCGAACTTGGCCCAAAGGTCGCGAAACAAGTTCTCGTGGTCGTCCATGCTGAGCCATGCCCCACCCCCTAGGGGTCATCGAAATACTTAGCGTGCCCTAGGGAATATGGACATGTATATAGCCTAGTCATATAGCTATACCCATGGGAATGTACAAAAATACCCCTTTTCCATCAATGTAAGGTAGGGGCAAGAAGGAAAATGTCCCTTCTTGCCCCCCTATATATATGGCCTCAAGGGCATGTAAGAGAGGGGGCCTCATTCTCTCATTCACTCAATACTCTCTCAATACAACTAATACATTTGGCTCCTCTCACTCGGTCCTCTCATGACAAAGGGTATTCGCTACCACTATCTAGTTTTGTAGCTACGACAGTTGGTGCCGTCCGTAGGGATTGGACGAATAGCTATGCAACAGACGCTAAAGAAAGGAGCCAAAGCCCACCTATGCAAGAACTGCCGTGTGGTCCACCTCGCACGTCGCCTCGGAGCCCCCCACGCAGCCCACTGTGCAGCTCACATCGAAGCATCCGCACGGCCCACCGAGAGCTTCTCCTTCGAGCCGAAGCCCATCGCATGGCTCACCTCTGAACCGAAGCCCACCTACGGGAGCTTCGCCTTCGAGCCGAAGTCCACCACGCCTCACCTTCGAGCAGCCCTGATATGGCACCAAAAAGTATTGTTACTGATTTGGCCAAGAGTGAGTCAGGTGCAAACAGAGCCATAAGAGAGCAAGGTTCACGACCAGTTCCTGATGGTTTACGATCAGTTCCTGATTGTCCACGACCAGATCCACAAGGTATACGACCAGCTCAGGAAGGTCTCCGACCAACTCAGTAGGTCTACGACCAGCTCAGCTAGGTATACGACCGCGTTCAGGTGGCTTATGTCCACTATCAGGTGGTTTACGACCACGTCTAGATGGTCTACGACCACGTTCAGAAAGCCGACGACCACATCTAGAAGGGTTACGACCACGATCAGGTCTGCGTCCAGGTCTTCGACCAGGTCCACGACTAGGTGGTCCGAGCATAACATAGCAAGTAAGAAAGGGGGTGGGAGGTGAGGTCGGTCAAGGAAAGCAAACTCTATTTTATCAACTGCATGAGGAAAGGTGCACAAAGGCTGATCCAGGAAGGAAGCCGAAGAGGGTAACCGTGCCCTATAAGAAAGACCCAATCCACGGTTTCTATGTTGGTTCAGTTTGGATCAAAATCAGTCCATGATTTAGTTTCTATCTTCAAAATTGTTTCCAGTTAAAGAGTCCAAGATGTAACATGCCATATGAGCACGAGTTAGAGATATAATCGGTCTTGTGTTGTGCGTGTGTAGGTTTCGGTCTTAGGTCGTGTGTGTGTTTGGCTGCACCTTTAGGTGCCAATATAAGGCCAGGGCATAGCCCACTGAAAATGTAGTTTTTAGATTTTGGAGTTATTTTGACGTGTCACCATGAGGGTCTACCCTTGTTATCACGTGTATGCGAGTTCTTGAGAGTTTTTCATCCAGGATATCTCTGATTGCTACTCAAGTTTAATCTTGTTGATTGAATTTGTGTACTGATCTTGTTTGATCCCTGCTCTCGTTCGTGTGCTGTGGTGTGCGTTGGTGTGAGATTTATCTATCATAGTACGAACTACATCTTGTAATTCGTGCTCTATATATTTGCTTGGAATTTTCCATCATGAAAGATCGGGCAACCCATGGATTTAATCTCATCTCTAGATTGATAACCAATCCAATTCATTTGGACTTACCTCAACTTGGGCAACCCACGGATTTAATCTCATCTCGAGGTTTATGTTCGACGCCTTGATGATGGTTCATTTATTTTTCTGCTACTATATGTGGATGATATGCTAATTGCTGCAAAGCACATATGTGATGTGATTAGTGTGAAGGGTTTGCTAAGTCAGGAATTTGATATGAAAGACTTAGGGGCAGGAAAGAAAATTTTGAGTATAGAGATACACAGGGATAGAAGCTCGAGGAGACTATGGTTGTCTTAGCAAGAGTATGTTGAGAAAGTCTTAAAGCAATTTGATATATATGAGCAAGGCCAAACCAGTAAGTACTCCATTAGCACAACACTTTAAACTTTCTTCTGAATTTTGTCCTGAATCAGACAAAGAATTTGAAGAAATGGCGAAGGTTCCATATGCTAGTGCAGTTGGCTGTGGCTGAAGCTGCAAAGGAAACGGTATGGCTTGCAGGATTAGTAAAGGAATTAGGTGTTAAGCAAGGTGGAGTTCAGGTGCATTGTGATAGTTATAGTGCAATTTATTTGGCTAAGAATCAAGTGCATCATGCTAGGACGAAGCATTTATTTGGCTAAGAATCAAGTGTATCATGCTAGGACGAAGCACATTCATGCAAGATTTCACAGGATCAGGGAGTTGATCAACTCTGGAGAGATTGATTTGATGAAGGTGCACACTGATGATAATGTTGCGGATATATTGACTAAGTTCATCACCACCAACAAGTTTGAGCATTGTCTTGACTTGTTGGGAATCACAAGTTGCTGAGTAAGGAGGTAAATCCCAAGCCACGGATGTGCAAGGAGTGTTAAAGCATTCTCTTCTATGTGTTTTTTTTTTGAAGTCCGGGATTTCCCCATCCGGTCCACATTATAGAAGAAGAAGCACCCTATCCGCGAGGCGTCAACGGGAGCAGCGCTCGAACCGTGACGGACTAAGAGCCTAAAGCTCTCCTGTGTCACTGTGCCCCTACACAGTCCTCCACCCGAGCCCCAGCTCAGGTCTCACTAAATCCCGGGTGAGACAGCCAGTGTTGAGCCCAAGGCTCGAACCCTGCCGGGCAGAGCGGACGACGCCGCTCGTAACCAACGAGCCCCAGCATTCTCTTCTATGTGTGTTTTTTCAATGTGGTGTATTCATCAAGGTGGAGATTTGTTGTGTATAGTTTATATATAACAAGATGAAAGGAATGAGCTGTGTCTGGAAAGTGGGAGAATATGTAATTGGAGTATAAATATATACCGCCGACCTCTTGTAACTCTAATCAGAAAAAAAACTCCTCATACGGATGAAGCCGCTGCTGCGATTTGGCTCCCGGGAACGTAGGCTTTGCTGAACCTCATAAATAAATTCTTGTGACTCTTGTGTGCTTGTTGTGATTGTTCTCTAGCGCAAAGGGTTGTCGCAGGTTCCAACAACTACCCACTGTCTAGTTTTATAGCTACGACACCGCTGTAGCTATAGTGTTGGAGGATATGACAATGTCCAGTATCTCCGTAGAGACAGGCAGGCTTGCAGGTGGAAGAACCTGCACATGTGAGGTGGTGTTCGAGGGCAAATTTGCCCACGGCCACCTCAAAGAGGGTGCGCCACTTGGCTTATTTGGACTTCGTAGGTCAAGGGTGATGGGCATCAGCGTCTTGATATTGGTGACGTTGATGGCCTTCACCCATAGCTGGGCGTTGGAGTTGGCTACGGCTGCGGCTACTGCTGTTGTGCGGACTTCATTGCCCTTGGTGATGCTTGGGGAGGAGGGAGGACAGAGCATAGAGGAAGGGGGTGATGCCGGCTTAGGGAAGGAGAAGCGGGTGTGGTTCAAGATTCGACGCGCTTTGATACCATGTAAGTTTGGGGAATGAGAGCCACGCAGAGATGGCGTTCTATTGATTCAATACATATAGGGTACAGTGTATCACATGTACAAATAGGTTTCCAACTATACAAACTACACAATGGAAACACTATCAGATAATATCAAATCAAGAAAATACATTACCATGCATGGTACACACACTATACATGCTAAGAGAGAAGAAAATTTCCTTAATCTTTCTAAACGGGTCTTAACCTTTGACAACATGGTTGGTTGATCATTTTTTTCTACCTACGTGTTTGTGTGCGTGTCATGTCACCTGTCAACACTTCTCACAAGCAGGGATTTATTTTCGGACCGGTTCTAATGGGCACCCCTGTACAAACCAGCCCCGAAATTTTTGGTTTAGATGAACTTTGCCAAAAAAAAAACGAATTTACTTGAATTTTGTTCGAATTTGATTTTTTTAAAAAAAATTCAAATCTGAAAATTTTCAAATTTTTTTTTTGAAAATTTCGGCTGAAATCCGATTTTCAGACGAAACGGCCTTACCGGCCACCCCGGTAAAAAAATATTTCCGGTTACAAAAACCCTGCTCACAAGACGACGGGAACATCATTGATCCCCACAAAAAATAGCTCTGTTAGGCAAAGCAGTGTCTCCTTTTGTCGCTAATCAAGTGCAAAGCCGAGAGGATGGTTTAGCTGGACTTTCTACCTTTTGGGACTCAAGATCCGGTGTTTAGGGCTTGTGTCGATTTGTGCACTATTTGGTTATTAGGCATAGATCCGGTGTTAAGTATACACACAATCAGTTCGCTCAAGCAAAATTTCGCTTGGCTAGTATGACGAAGTGCCAAAACTCGCATGAGGGCTCGTGGTACTCTAGCCCCCTCGGCACTCCGTAAGCTATCTTCACGCGCTGAGCCCAGTTCAGGATTGGGGATTTTGTTCGGTCCAGCGGATGCGAGTAGTAGTAGTATACTAGCAATGGCAATGTCTTGCCCACTGCCCCGCAAGTCCGCAACCCAGAGATCAGACGTCTGGTTGGCCGTGTTATGCGCGGGTCACACGACCCATGACTGTCATACTTGAAAAATAACTAATATTCACCTCTGAACTCTAATAATATCTTTGAAGCTTCAACATACATGGAGTTCGAGATACGCGGAGAGACCAAGAAGCAAAATATTGAGTCGACGTAAATAATCTGTTGTTGTCTCTGCATGACTTACTGACTTTGAACGGCTTGCGTCACGTCAATAGCTTCCCTTTTGTAATGCGGATCATTGTCTTCGGTCCTACGCGTGTAGGTGTAATAGTTCATGCTTGGCGGTTTTCTTTCTTGACAGTTTGGCCTGCACTCTCTGTGGCCATTCACCGAGGAGACTGGAAATAAATGTTCAGTCAACATGTCAACAATGCCGCTGGTGAAGTCGTTGTCCAAGCATAATTGCTTTGACCATGGTGCCAACCGTTTTTATCAAGTCAAGTTAGCTTCCATGTGCCTAGTACGTATCCAGGGTAGCTAAAGAAACATCACAGCAAGCAAGCAGCAGAACATTGAAGTGCACATCGTGCTCTCAAACCTGCAGCCTACAGTCATAGTTCCTGCACAGAAGAAGTCATAACCTTTTTCTTTCAGATGAGTTGCTACTTCTCATGGCGATGCTTGTTCCCGGTCCTATGCGTATTACACTCCATGTTTTGGATTTCTTTTGGCAGCTTCATGGAGGAGAGGACGGCCATAATGCATATCAGGACTTCGTTGATGAGAGCAAACTCCGAGGTGCCCAATTCGTGGGGACGGGGTGACGACTGCTGCTCGTGGGAAAGGATCAGATGCAACAATAGCACACGACGAATATCGCATCTCGATCTTTCCTCTATCTACCAATCAATCCCTATCAATGAAGGTGGTGGAATCTACTCTGTCCCTGAATCTGTATGCTGGAATCTGAGCTTGACGATCTTTTCTTCGTTTCACGAGCTTCAGCTACTCGATCTTTCTGGGAATTTTGCTTGTCCACAAAATTTTGAGGGTATGTAACTCCCGTTCCATGCATGTGACTATTTTCTCTCTCCCAATACTTTGATAAAAAAGCAGCTTATTCAAAACAGAAAACTCCTCAGGTCTTCAAGGATTGAGTAAGCTCCAGTATCTCAACCTCAGTGTCAACAGTATGATGGGGGAGTATCCCGGGATCTCTCAGCAAACTGGTTTCTCTGGAAGTCATAAATCTTGATGGAAACAACATAAGTGGTGCACTTCAGGATACAGGTACTGAAACGAATACAGCTTATTTCTTTTTCTGTTGGTGCTATTTGTATTACTATAAACAGCATGTATACATGGCAGCTTTCAGAAATCTCGTGAACCTGCGGGAATTGCATTTGAGATTCAATCAATTGAGTGGCAACCTCCCAGAATCCTTATTTGCACTTCCACGTCTTGAATACTTGGACCTTTCAGAAAACCTCTTCCTAGGGCATATACCCATAAACTCGTATTGGAATTGTTCGCCATTGCTTCAGGCTCTCAAGTTATCCGAAAACAACCTAACCGGTAAATTTGATTTCTTCTGGCTGAGAAACTGCACCGAGCTACAACACATAGACCTGTCCGGCAATGCTAATTTGGTTGTTCAGGTGAATTTCCCTGGATGGGTACCTCCATTTCAATTGAAAAGACTAAGGCTCTCTGGCTGTAACCTTGATAAGAGCATCATTAAAGGACCACATTTCCTACGCACACAGCATCATCTACACATTCTTGATTTGTCCAATAATAACTTGCCGGGAATCATACCTCATTGGTTGTTTACAAATGATGCGGCACTTGTTTACCTGGACCTTGCAAATAACTTGCTAGTTGGATCATTAGATCAGATATGGCAACACCAACCTAATCTCGAACTGGTGAACATATCTATGAACCATGTCGAAGGACAGCTGCCAGCCAACATCAGTTCAGTGTTTCCCAAACTGAGGATTATTGATGTTTCTCATAATGTTATATCTGGAGTTATACCACCATCACTGTGTAGCATTGGCAGTATGGCATTTATGGACCTATCAAATAACAATTTTACAGGAGAAGTGCCAGCTTGCTTGTTCACCGACTGTTCCACATTGAAAATACTGGCACTCTCTAAAAACAATCTTGGTGGTCCGATACTTGGTGGAGCTAGTAACTTGCCTTTCCTGTGGGCAATATACCTTGACACCAACAAATTTGAAGGGACTCTCCCTAGAAATCTGTCGGGTAATGTAAAAATCATGGATCTACATGATAACAAGATGTCCGGAGAACTTGACACTTCATTTTGGAATCTTTCCTCACTGCAAGCTTTGAACCTTGCCAGCAATAGTTTAACTGGTCAAATTCGTCCAGAAATTTGTAAATTAACATCTGTTAGCATGTTAGATCTATCAGACAACAGCTTCGCAGGGTCTGTACCGATCTGCGGCACTACATTACCGCTCTCTTTTCTGAACATGTCTGGAAATTTCCTGGCTGGCTCCCCGAATGCCTTTTTAAATAGCTCCTACATTACAGCTTTGGATCTCAGCTATAATCAGTTCACAGGCAACCTTGCATGGACACAATATCTTTCTGAAATCCGTCTACTTTTGTTAGGCAGGAATAAGTTCGAGGGGCAGATCTATTCGAGCCTGTGTCATCTCCAGTACGTGAGTATAATTGACTTCTCGCAGAACAGACTTTCGGGTTCCATACCACCATGTATTGGTGACATTCCGTTTGAAGATCGTGGAGACTACCTATCTTTTTGGCCCTCAATCGGCCCTGGTTCCTTTGGAGAGCGGTTTGATGGTATGGACTTGTATGATTCATTTTTCATGTATGACATTCACTATGACCTGCAAGGCTTTACCTTCGCTACAAAGGGGAATCATTACACATACGGGCGCAATTTCTTCAATATGATGTGTGGCATCGACTTATCTGCAAACATGCTGTCAGGTGAGATTCCATGGGAGCTAGGAAATTTGAGTCATATCAAGTCCCTCAATTTGTCCGACAATTTATTTACGGGCTCAATTCCTGCAACCTTGGCAAACATGAGCGAGATTGAAAGCTTGGACCTGTCCCACAATAGGCTGAATGGGCCAATACCATGGCAGTTAACTCGGCTATCATCATTAGAGGTGTTCTCTGTGGCATACAACAACCTGTCAGGATGTGTACCAGACACATGTCAGTTTGGCTCATTTGATATGGACAGTTACAAAGGGAACAACAACCTTCACATGGCATCACCGGGAAGTACATCATGCACTTCCAGTTCCGGTCCTGTGACATCGAGCGATAGGGTGGGAAAGGTGGCCAATGACTCGGACCCTATCCTCTACGTGGTCAGTGCCGTCTCGTTCATATTGACATTTTGGGCCACTGTCGCATTCGTATTTTGCCATTCCTTTGGACAGCGTGTAATACTCAAACTGTAATCCATCGAAATAAACAGATGAGCTGGTGAACAGTGATTTGTAAAGGGGAAAAGGCACAGAGCCTACTGAATTTTCATTCCGATTATGCATGTAAATTATGCTACTTTTGGTTCTGTTTTTCTTTACATAATGCCCAAGTTCCGAATTTTCGAAAAGGGCAGTGCTCTGCAGTATTGCGTTGTACTTGACTAGGAGCCTAGGAGTGAGGAAAGCTACCAGTAAATCGATCAGTAATGCTTGCTGTATGCATGACCAGATGACCTTATGCTCTTCTGACACAAAGGTTAAGTCAGAAATGCCGCTAGTCTATCTTTTTTTAAAAGTAAAGTTCTGGATTTTTCATTGATTCAAAAGTTCATTAAATATCCTAGAACAGTTTTAGAGAATCAAATTAAAACTTTGAGCATGACAACACAACAGGACACACGTCAAAGTTTTAGAGTAGATTGCAACTTATGTCAACAATCATGCATCCATTTCGATCCTAGACGAAGTCGATTGTGTTAGAAGCAGGCGAACAGGCACGACAGACACCTAAGACCAGGTCAACACACGACGGTTGATGCCTCGCCGGTGGGCCTCTGGCTCTGGATGATCTCTAGCACACATGATCTAAAAATAATACAACCGGCCAGACTTGGCTCCGCCAAAAACAACAGGCGCGCAGGCGACGATGCAAACCGAACCATGGGGTTCAGCAAAAAAATAACGAGCACACAGGCCCATAACGTTTAGAAAAAGGAATCCCATCAAAAACCGTTCTGGCTTTATTCAGAAATTGGTTTTCTTAAGGTTCTCAATAAAACCAGGAAGCTGACTCGGATTAGCTTTTAAAGCACACCACTCCCACTTACTATTTCTAATAGACTCTCTGTCCCTAAATCCAACTTATATGTCAACTAGCTGAATGCCCGTGTATTACAATAGATTAAAAAAATATATCATATTACCCTATTACCTCTCGGCCTACACCATGCCATCAACATGATGAAGGCGCTCGTCAGAGCAACACACACACCTCTACCACATGCTTAGTTGACGTCGTGCATTTGTTTCCACTCAAGCCTGTCAGCTACGACCCGTGTCGCACCTACAACGCCTTTGTGCTCATCATGCGTGTTGCCCTTGGCCTGGCCACCATGCTTGGTTGAGCTTCGGTACGGCCTACGTCGCTTCTTCTCTGCTGTGCTCCCCGTTCACCTCGCACTCGGCTCTACTGCCCCCACCATATATCTGACGCGTCAAACACATAGACAAAAATATGTTGTATATTTTAGTTCGTACTGTTACTCGTTTCACGCCAAAGCATAAGTAACGGCTTTGATCAAAATATTTAACTTAACAGCTTTGATCATAATTCTCACGAACTACATTGAATGGGCAATAAAATTCACACGCTCAATCAATACCCACAGGATTCCTATAACAATTAGTATAATCCTGATTAAAATTGGAAAGAAAACCCAAGTTTTCAGCTATACCAAATCGTCAGGTAGCTTATCGATTTTGTCATCCTCCACACACTTCAGTGAATCGACACGTGAGTTCATATCTTATCAGTTAACTCTTATAAATACACAAAAGCATGGTTCAATTATTGACGTAACTACAATTTAGAACTTACAGCCAAGCAATTGATTAGGGATTTTTTTTAAAAAAAAATGCAAAGAAACAAAGACAGGTAAAATGGAACAACTACGAATGAAACCAAATTAAAGACTTAACATGACAGGATAGGATTAGATGACTAACCTGGAAGGCTAGGTGGGGCTGTTAGGCATTTTCTGGAATAGCTGGAAGGCATGTGTGTTCTTCCTCCCTTTGCTTTGGAACCTGTGCTTCTTTACTGTGTGCTGCACGAGGAAGAAGGGTGTAGGGAGCGGCGACCACGAGAAGTCAAGCCTTGTGCGCATGCCACTGTTTGCCGACCTCAACTCCAGGCCCTCCAACTGTGATGTGACGACCTAGTGGATGTTGATGGACGACACTGCAGTGGTTTTGTGCATCGGCCTGACAGCCGCAGTGGCTATTGCAGCACGGAAGCCGATCTATTCCCCGGGCTCTTGGCTATTTGCTGGGTATTGAGGTGAAAAAGGAGGACTGATCCGTCGGTGGCTGGATACAAGAAGAGGGAGTTTTGGACGACGTAACTTGGGATCGGGGAAAGGAGAGGGCTGCTAGCGGCGCAGATCGGCTAGGGAGAGGAGAGTATTGAGGGCATGCGTTAGTGGCTTGTTGGTTGGATCGGAGAAAGGGGTTGGGTTGTTGAACATAGGGTTTTGATTACCGGTTTTAATTTTTTTTATCGGGGTCACCGGTAGAAATAGCTGAAAATCGAAAAAATTGGTATTCAGTCGAAATTTTCAAATTAAAATTTGATTTTTAAATTTAAAAATGAAAAAAAGAGATAAAATTCAAGCAAAATTGAAGAAAAATCTGATTTCTTTTTTGGCCTGGTTTTGATCTATTTGGACTTTTACCGGGTACCCGATAAAACCAAAATTGCAGAAAATCAGTTGAAAATCGGTCGGTAATCAAAACCCTGGTTGAATGAACCGCCGCCGCGTGAGGAGAAGTGGAGAGAAGAGAATTGCGTGCGAATGGGTTGCGAACAGAAGAGGGCCACATGTTGGCGCTCCAAATTTTTCAGAGGAGGGTGGAGTATCACTCAGCACTCACGAACTCATTCGTAGTAGATATATACTAGTAGGCCTGCACGTACAAACGCACGGAAGCGCAACAAAAGCGCACCTTTTGGGGCGCGGTCGTGGCTGGAGGCAAAGCCCGCGCAAGAGGACACGACACATGGAGGGAGGAAGCGATGAAGCGAAGCAGAGCGAAGGCCTGCGCAGATGCGCGGTTCGCAGGAGAAATCGGATGGCCGGGAATGGGTGACGCACGTATCCAGCGGCCAAAAAAAACGTGTCAAAGTGGCCCTCTGACCTCACTCAAACTTTCCCTCTGAATATATGGTAGGATGACTCCTCGGTGCATATTATTTTCTTTTAAAAAACTTATCCAAATAGTTGGGATTTTTTTTTATTTAATCCCTTTTTTTATTAATTTTTTAAAGTTAATCCCTCGCGAACTTTATTTCCAAATTTGACCCCTTTGATCACGCCACCACCCGTGGCGTGGCCAAAACGTACTGTCACGCCACCATGAGCGGTGTGACAAAACATGCCACGCAAGCCCTCGGCGTAGCGTCGTGCGGCGTGGAGGGCTTGCGTGGCATCCGTCACGCCATAGTACATGGTGTGACAAGGTGGGACTGTCACGCCATTAGGTTTGGCGTGACAGTGGCGACTTATACTTCTTCATTTTTTCTCATCTCTCACGCACAACACGTATACATAACACCATGTACATGTAACATTTAAGAATCCATAACTTAAAAATAGAGAATGTATCTGTGAACCAAAGATAACACCATCATTTTAACTGAAAGTAAATACCTATATGAACTGATAATTTTTTTGTGTGGAAGTATGGACATATGGTAGACAGTACCGCTGAGAAAACATGCGTAGAAATCCTACAGGAATAATAGGTGGTGCTCATTAAGAAATAAGGGCATGGAGGTTTGTAAATTAGGGTTTCTTTTTCTGGAAATCGTGGTTTCGCCAGCAGCCTTTGCTTGTAATAATTTCAAAATATAGCAAATGAGTTTTGGAAAATTACCAAACTTTTTGTGGAGCCTCCCGTCATAGTTTTGTTGCTTCTGTAAATTTTGTATAATTTTATTCGTTTAGAGAAAGGATGGTTGATAAGAATATCAGCTGAGGTATAACCTTGAGGATGTCGTCCAAGCAAACTGTCTGCTGAAACACTTGTTATCCAAACTATTGGAGTCTCTACTTGATAAAGTCGTCTGAACGTATATACGCAGGCAGTCGATGAAGTACTTTATGAAGCTTATAGAGAATATGATTGAAGGGGTTGAGAACGCTCGTTGTGATTATGAAGATGCCCTAAAACATGGAGGATTCGATGTCGGTGCGAATAGTTTTTTCTGGGATTCCACTAGAATAGGCATACTTGCAATATAGGCTTGCTTTGATGGCTTAGCGGAGATACGAAACCAGAACTACATTAGAGTCCGCGGACAAAAGCATGTTACACGTAGTGACATGGCATGATGGTTCGGCTAATTGCTTTAGTCATTCTCCCTACTACTACGGTACATTGCGACACAAGCATCCGGACCATATAACTATACATGCCTTTAGGGGATAGCAAAGCTTGATTTCGTCGTTCTTCAAGGAAATTGATGTCGTCAAGTCGTCGTTCACATTGATTACTTTCGGAAAAGCAATCAGTTCGAGCAGAACCAATTTTAAGTTCTGGAGGAAGCATGGCTTCAGCTCCGTAAACCATAAAGAATGGTGTTTCACCGGTCGCACGATCGGTTGTGATACTGAACGACCTATAATACGTATGAAGTTCTTGAACCCAAGCCCCGACCGCTTGAAGTAATCGGTCGAATACTCGCCGTTTGATTCCTTGCATTATGATACCATTGGCTCGCTCAATCGCTCTATTGCTCGTGGATGAGCAATGGCGAAATGTATCTTGATACCTAGGTCTTCACGCAATTCACGAAAATTGCCGCCGAGAATCGGACACCGTTATCGGTGATTATACGATCGGGTACACCAAACCGTAATCACGCTTTTGTTAGGAACCTCCGGCGCTTCGGTTGTAATTGTTACAACCGCTCGGCTTCGATCCATTTAGTGAACGTGTCATTCATGGCGAAAAGGAACTCAAAGCCCCCGGGTGCTCTTGGGAAAGGTCCCAGAATGTCTAGTCCCCAGGTTGCAAAAGGCCAAGAAAGAGGAATTGTTTGCAAAACTTGAGACGGCTGATGTACTTGTCGGCTATGAAACTGACATTGTACGCACTTCGTCACGAGCTCTTTTGCATCATGAAGGGCAGTTGGCCAGTAGTATCCTTGCCTAAATGTTTTACCAACCAAAGTTCTGTAGGAATGATGAGCTTCACAGACTCCTCCATGAATTTCGGCTAGCAATTTAATGTCATCCGAGCGAGATATGCATCTCATCAACACTCCGTGAGATCCTCATTTGTACAAGGTACGTTCAATTAGAGTGTATGATTTGACTTTTCGTGCTATACGATCAGCCTCTACATCATCTTCTGGAATTAGGTCATGCTGAAGATAATTGTAGATCGATGTCATCCAATCTCTACCGTGATCGTGATGGCGCCAACCATCATCGACCTGTGGAGCATCCATGTTTGCAGAATCAAGGTGTGCAACCTCCTTGCGAACATCTATGTCCTCGGAAGGCTCGACTACCGAGGGTGAATCGAGTTTCTCGAGAAAAACTCCGGGCGGGACGGATGTCCTTGTGGAAGCCATCCGCCAATCGTCCGCGAGAAAGTTTTCCTTTCTAGGAATGTGTTGGATCTGAAAACCGAAGAAATACTTTTCGAATTTCCGTACTTCCGCCAGATATGATGACATCTTGGTACTAGAGCATTGATACTCTTTCCCTACTTAATTCGCTACTAGTTGAGAATCGTCTTTCACTAGCAATCTGCGAATCCCGAGCGAACGAGCTGCTCGAAGTCCTGCCAGTAAACCTTCGTATTCTGCCACATTGTTAGTAGCAGGAAAGTTTAACTGAATAGCGTACTTTATTTGTTCGCCAATAGGGGAAATCAAGATGACCCCAGCCCCCGAGCCATGCAACATCAAGGAACCATCGAAGTACATTGTCCACTCGTTGTGGTGCTCGTACTCGGGCCCTTGGGTGGGTTCAGGGTTTGTCCATTTTGGCAATGAATTCTGCTATTGCCTGGGACTTGATTGCTGTTCGTGGGACAAAATGGAGATCGAACGCCCCAAGCTCAACTGCCCATTTTGCTATCCGTCCTGATGACTCCCTGTTTCCTAGGACTTGACCAAGGGGATATCCCGTAGGCACGGCCACTTCGTGGGCCTGAACCTGAAAATAATGCCTTAGTTTCCTTTAAGCCATAAGGAGACCATAGAGCAATTTTTGTACCTGCGGATACCTTTCTTTTGGTCCATGCAAGACTTTGCTTACGTAATATATTGGTCGTTGAACATGGTCTCGTTCTACGACCAGTACACCACTAACCGTTTGTGGCGTTGCAGCCACGTAAATTAGCAATGTTTCTCCCAATCTCGGAGAGACTAAGATCGGGGGACTCGTAAGGTACCGTTTTAATTCTTCGAAGCGCTGCTTGCTTCTTTAGTCCATTCAAAACTCCCATGTTTCCGGAGAAGCTTAAAGAAAGGCAGTCCTTTTTTGCCTAACCGTGCTATGAAACGACTTAACGCTGTCATACAACCGGTTAGTTTCTGAACTTCCTACTTTGTGGTCGGATCGCGCATCTGATCGATGGCGGCGATTTTCGTTGGATTTGCTTCGATGCCTCTAGCCGAAACTAGGAACCCAAGAAGCTTTCCGACTAAACCCGAACACACATTTATCTGGATTTAACTTAAGGTTATGACGTCTTAAGTTATTGAAAGTCTCCTGTAGATCTAGAATATGATCGCCGGCGTTGATGCTCTTTACGACCAGATCATCGACGTAGGCTTCAAGATTCTGACCTATCTATGGGCTAAAGGTCTTTTTGCATCAACCTTTGGAATGTTGCACCAGCATTTTTGAGACCAAATGACATCTTTACATGACAGTAAGTACCATATGGAGTGATGAAGGAAGTTTTATCTTCATCTTCTTTACTCATATTGATCTGGTGGTACCCTGAGTAAGCATCTAAAAAACTTAACAACCCACACCCGGAAGTAGAGTCTACAAGTTGATCGATGCGAGGAAGGGGAAAGTCATCATTCGGACAAGCTTTATTAAAATCTGTAAAGTCAATACACATTCGCCATTTCCCATTGGCCTTTCTAACCATTACAGGATTGGCGAGCCACTCTGGGTGGTCGACCTCACGAATGAACCCAGCTTTGAGAAGTTTGTCAATCTCTGACTGGATTGCTTCTTTCCGATTAGGTGCGAAATGCCGTAGCTTCCGCTTGACCGGTTTTTTATTAGGCTATAGGGCTAGTCTATGCTCGATCACATCCCTGGGGACTCCGGGCATATCGGACGCCTGCCAGGCGAATACGTCCTGGTTAGCTTGGAGGAAGGAGACGAGCGACTCTTCCTATTTAAGGTCGAGTCCTGCCCCGACCAGTATCTTGGCACCCTCTGGAGAAGCACTTCCGTCGAGTTGTACCTCTTTTATCTGGTCGGAAGGTTTCAGTGTCATCTTCGGCCTTGAATGTTTGACCTGCATGTTAACGGTGTTAGTTCCCCTGGTCGGGAGTTCATCGACCAGTTCTAAGCATTTCCGATCGCATGCGTAGGCTATCTTCTGATCGCCACGGACCGTGATTACACCCTTTGGTCCTGGCATTTTCAAACTCTGATAACCGTAGTGCGTGGCTATGAGGAACTTTGCTAAAGCTGGACGACCAAGAATTGCATTGTATGCAGTCTCGAAGTTCACCACATCAAATGAGATTTTTTTCTGTCCGGAAGTTGTTGGGCTTTCCGAACGTAACCAGTAGGGACAAGTGCCCTATTGGCTTAGCGGTAGACCCAGGAACTATGCCATGAAAGGCATATTTCACTGGTTTTACCTTGGATTTGGGAATCTGCATGTCTTCCAAAGCACTTGCAAATAAAATATTTAAAGAACTACCCCCATCTATCAAGACCCGATTAACCTTGCAGTTATTAATAGTAGGCTCAACGACAATTGGAAACCTACCTGATCGAGTTGAAGGAATGGGGCGCTTTCTTTCTTTGAAGGAGATTATTGTTTCCGACCACCTTGAAGGTTTAACGGCGATCGAAGGTTCGGTAAGGTTGACCTCTCGCTCCATGGCTTTCAGGTGACGTCTGGACTCGTACGAAGAAGATCCACCGAAAATCACATCGATGGTGTGTTGAGGTTCTTGGTACTCCATCTCTTCGTCACCATCTTTGTCCTTCTTGGAGCTTGTTTCCCTGAGCTCTTGAATCGACGGGAGTGGTCCTTTACCTACATAATTGTAGGAAAACGGGTAGGCTACACTAGCGCAAATTAAAAAATTCTACCCGTAAACCAAGATCACTGCAGTTATAGATCACGGTCTTACCACTATACGCGCAGGTGCGGAAGTTGATGCAACGTCGGGGCAAGTGTAGTCGTACCAAGTTGATGCGAGACGTCGGGGCGAGTAGTCGTACTACTTCCTCGCCCTCGCCGTGGCGTCCCACGTCATGACTCCTTTCTTGCGGTTCGTCCCAACGCCACGATGCAGCACCTTCAAAGGTATCCACACGCACGGGAGGAAGCGACGCCGCCGACTACTAGATCCGCGCGGCGACTAGGGCGTGGGAGGGTGGCGCCGGGGTTTGGGATGTCACGAAAAACTCAACCTCAACCACCGCGCCCCCTCCTTTTATAGACGTCCTTATAATGGGCTTCTACGAATAGAGGCCCATTAAGACTCAATGCCGGTCTAATTCGGATCCAATCCGACTAGGCTTCACTTAAGTGTGTGACCTATGGTTCACATATGTTTAGACATGACGCAGTACACATACTTGGTCAATAGTTGGTAGCGCCTCTAGCAAGACGTGCCAACTCCTAAACATACGTAAAGATCATATCGGACGAACCATCACAACGTTATGTACATGCCAATCCCTTTGCCTCACGATATTCGGTCGAGCTCCAAGTGACCACTCTTTCGATCCTGTGATCCGAATCCCTTACTAGGTTAACTCTTAACCTTAAGTAGCATGGCCATGCATTTTCGATCCGATCACTCGAGGCCCGAGATATCTCTCTGTAGAGAGGGGCAAATCCCATCTCGACCGACCATGCCTCGCAAAGATGCTTCATGACAAACCCGAAAGCTACCTTTATAACTACCTGATTACGAGTAGCGTTTGATAGCCCCTAAGTAGGTCGATTCACATCTCAAGTACATGCGACAATCTCAGGTCTAAGGACAAGGCGTATACATTGTGTAGAGAGAACCATAAGAATAATTACTATGTCTCATGTTGGGTCGGTCCAACCCCATGTTCTAAACATGTGTCCACATTATTGGTTTGACATCTCCATGTCTATGACACGTGAAACATGGTCATCAACCGATACATGTGCTAATCCATCATTCACGTGTGTCCTCACATGAACTCCGACTAGGGACAACTTTAGAATAACCATACAAGTAAAGAGTTTCACAAACAAGTCACATACTTGTTAATCAACACAAAGGCAATATTCAAGGAACATTTATTAAATCATGGATACAAT
The DNA here is from genome assembly GCA_036346255.1 of Ampelocalamus luodianensis. Taxonomy (NCBI): domain Eukaryota; kingdom Viridiplantae; phylum Streptophyta; class Magnoliopsida; order Poales; family Poaceae; genus Ampelocalamus; species Ampelocalamus luodianensis. The sequence goes on from CM070623.1 coordinate 24,471,072, forward strand.
GAAATATCATCATCAATATGATTGCCTCTAGGGCATATCTCCAACAGCTCCCACTTGCACTAGAGTCAATCTAGAAGATATCTAATACCCATAGCTCTTGTGTGCGCCTCATGCTTAGGCCGTGGGAGAGGCTTCACAAAGGATCTCAAACATTCAAACTCAGTGTGTATTTTGCATATCTTTAAATCTCCTCGATTAAGGATCTCTCGAATGAGATGAAACCGCCGCAGATGTGTTTGTTCTTTTGGTGATTCCTCGGCTCCTTGGCTTGCGAATGGCCCCACTGTTATCACAATGAAAGATCCGAGGATCGCACGCACTAGGAACCACACCTAGTTCGATTATGAACTTCCTTATCCAAACACCTTCTTTGCCGCTCGTGAAGCCGCAATGTACTCGACCTCAGTTGTAGAGTCGAACAGTCTCCGCTTGGAACTCTTCCAACTTACCGCACCACCGCTCAAAAGGAACACAAAACCCGATTGCGATTTGTAATCATCTTTGTCGGTTTGGAAGCTTGCATCGGTGTAACCATTTACAACGAGCTCTCCTCACCTCCGTAGACTAGGAACACATCCTTAGTTCTTCTCAAATACTTGAGGATGTTTTTAACATTGTCCGATGACTCTCACCGGATCACCTGGTATCTGCTCGTAACACTTAGAGCATAGGAAACATCCAGGCGAGTACATATCATAGCATACATGATAGATCCAATGGCGAAGCATATGGAATCTTACTCATGCGATCTCGCTCATCGGTTGTCGAAGGACACCGAGTCTTGCCAAGATTTATGCCATGAGACATGGGCAAGAACCCTTTCTTTGCCTCCTCCATGTTGAACCGTTTCAACACTTTGTCAATGTAAGTACTGGCTTAATCCTATTAGCCTTTTGATCTATCTCTATAGATCTTAATACCCAAAATATATGCCGCTTCCCTAAGTCTTTCATTGAGAAACTATTTTTCGTTGAGGTCTTAACGGACTCGAGCATAGGAATATCATTTCCAATCGAGAATATGTCATCTACATATAAGATTAGAAATACGAGTGAGCTCCCACTTGTCTTCTTGTAAACACAAGATTCTTCTTCGTTTTGATGAAGTCAAACCCTTTGACTACTTCATCAAAACGAATGTTCCAACTCCGAGATGCTTGCTTCAATCCATAAATGGATTTTTGAAGTTTGCATACTTTTCTAGCATTGTTTGGATCGACAAAACCCTCTGTCGTATCATATACACGTCCTCGGTTAAATTTCCATTAAGGAAAGCCGTTTTGACATCCATCCGCCATATCTCATAGTCGAAATATGCAGCAATAGCTAGAATGATCCGTATTGATTTAAGCATCGCTACAAAGCAGAAAGTCTCATCAGAGTCAACTCCTTGAACTTGTCGAAAACCTTTGCACAAGTCGAGCTTTATGGATATGAACATTTCCATCCATATCAATCTTCCTTTATAGATCCATTTGCACTCTACGGTTTTAACACCATCAAAGCGGTCAACCAAATTCCAAACTTGATTGTCTCCCATGGATGCTACCTCGGATCTCATGGCACTATGCCATTTCTCGTAGTGCTGGTCCATCATTGCTTCCGCATAGGTCGTAGGCTCATCATTGTCTAACAATAACATATCTCGCGCATTGCGGAGCCTTCCACCTTCGTGGTGGTGGTGCTTCCTTTGCCATGGGTTCCTCAACTTGTTCGCCACATGGGCATCATTCGTCGAGTCTTCCCGATTGGTTCATCTTGAACTTCTTCAAGCCGCACCGTTCTTCCACTTGTCTCCTGTTGAGAAACTCTTTCTCTAGAAAACACCACTTGAGCGACAAACACTTTGCCCTCTAGTCGGTTGTAGAAGTAATATCAAAGGTTTCTTCGGATATCCCACGAAAATGCATTTATCCGACTTGGGTGTGAGCTTGTCCGATCGTAGTCGCTGACAAACGCTCACATCCCCAAATCTTTAGAAAAGACAAACGTGACTCTTCCTACCCATATCTCATATGGTGTCTTAACTATGGATTTAGGCGGTACCTATTAAGTGTGAAAGCTGCCGTTTCTAGAGCGTAACCCCAAAGGATAATGGTAAATCATTGGCTCATCATCGATCGAACCATGTCCAACAAGGTCCGATTACGCCGCTCGGATACCCGTTTCTTTGAGGCGTTCCGGCGGTGTTAGGCGTGGAACAATTCGCAACTCTTCGGATGATTGCTAAATTCATGACTCAAATACTCGCCACCACGATCGGATCGCAGAGCCTTAATTTTCTTGGCACGTTGATTTTCAACCTCATTCCGAACTCTTTGAACTTTTCAAAAGTTTGGACTTATGCTTCATTAAGTAGACATAGCCATATCTACTAAAATCATCGAGTGAAAGTTATGAAGTAATGAAATCCACCTCTAGCATCGTGCTCATTGGTCCACATACATCGGTATGTATGATTTCCAACAAGTCGACGCCTCTCAAAAGAACCTTTGAAAGGTGATTTGGTCATCTTACCAAGCAAACAAGCTTCACATGTCTCGTATGATTCAAAATCAAACGAGTTAGAAGACCATCGACATGGAGCTTCTTCATGCGCTTTTCACTTATGTGACCCAAACGACAATGCCAAACATAGGTGGGATTCAAATCATTAGGTCAAAGTCTTTTAGCATTTATGTTAAAGATAGGCGCATCATCAAGATTTAAAATAAATAACCCATTCACAATGGGCGCAAAGCCATAAACATTCCATTTTTAGAGATCAAACAACCATTGTCTTTACTTGCAAATGAATAACCATCTCTCATCAAACATGAGGGGATAAAATGTTTCGACTCATACTAGGAACATAATAACAATTATTCAATTCCATAATAAATCTTGAAGGAAGTGAAGTTGCATGGTGCCGACGGTCAACGCAACAACCCTTGCTTTATTTCCGACGCGAAAATCAACTTCACCTCTTGTGACTCCTCTACTTCTTATTAGCCCTCGCATCGAGTTGCAAATGTGAGCAAGCGATCCTATATCAAATACCCAAGAGTTAATAGGAGAATCTGCGAGAAAATGTCTAAAACATTTATGACAAGTGTACCATGGGTGGAAGTCTTACTTCCACCTTCTTCTTGCATTCATCGAATCCATGTACTTCTTGCGGTTTCTCTTCCAAAGGCGGTTCTTTACAATAGAAGCATCTTGTCTCGGCTCGAGTCCACAGATTAGGCTTAGGCGTTGGCTTGAGATCATATCTTTAACCTTGCCCTTATTCTTTGGCCATGGCTTCTTACCCTTTTTCTTGAAGCTAGACTTGTTCTCGCACAACCATCACATGGCTAGGCCCCGCACACTTCTTAATGTCACTCTCTGCTTTTGAGCATCCCACAAAGCTCATTAAGGCCCTTATCCGCCCATGCATATGGTAGTTCAAATGAAATGCCCATAGCTAGGTGGAAGAGACGCTAAATGAAATCGATTGCCAACTCTTGGCCAATTGGAAAACCAAGTTTATCCAAAGTCCGATCAGAACCAACCATTTTGATCACATGTGGGCCTACGGTGCACCTACATTAACTTGCATTCCGAAAAGCCTTAGAGACATTGAACCGTTCGGTCTGGCACATTATGCGGAACATGTCCTTAAGCGCTATGATCATATCATATGCTTCTGATCCTCAAACCGCTTTTGAAGGTCGAGTTCCATGCATGCAAGCATAAGACGACTAATCTCAAGAGAGTCATCACATGCTTTCTTGTAGGCATTTTTAACAGCGACAGACGCATTGTTAGCGTGTTCTTCCGGGATTGGGGTGTCGAACGTTTTCCTTTTATCTCGCCACGAGAACAATTCTCGTGTTATGGACCCAAATCAAATAGTTTGTTCCATTTAATTTCTCTTTCTCAAGAATCGATCGCAAAGCAAAAGGGTGTGCGTGGTTGCTAGATGCCATTGATCTACAATAGGAAATGCAAAATACTAAGACAAATAAAACCATGATAGAGTAAAGCTGTATTAAACAAATTTAATAGAATGTACTCCCACTAAAATCAACATCCCTCTGTTGATTCTTAGCGATTCAAGATCCGCAATTAACGAGTCTACTAGTGAGCTTTTGCATCACCGCTAGGAGACAAGGTAATTCGGTAAGCAACACCTTGCTAATCATATCTCTATATGACTCTTGTTGTTGGGTGACATCTCTATGCCCTGTCGCCCAACCTTTATGCCCCAAGGCCCATAACCTTTATGATAACCTTGTTAAGTTCACCAATCCTTATGCATGTAAGTATCCGATACAAAACCCATCTAGTCAAGGAAAGTTGATGGTGCCCTAATTTTATAGACCCACCATCAATTTACAAGACATGGGATGGTGCAAAGTTTAATTGGGAGGGCATATGTTTAACTTAACATTTTGTGCTGGATCGCTATACTTCTACCATTCAAACATGCATAGGAGTAAAACAATAGGAATAGCATTCACACAGCTGTGACTCAAGATGACCCATTTTCTCATGGTGATCTCCATCGCCATATAATCATCCACCATGATGATCTCCATCTCCATGGTTCATGTGTGCCATCCCTCCAAGTGATGTGTCCTCCGAGTACTACTATAAGCTATTACTCATAACACTAGTAATAAAATACATGAATACTAGGAATCATCACAAGTCGCACGCAGCCATTAATACAATACTTTGACAACACAATGGCTCCACCGTGTTGCCGCACCCACGACACGCAGTCATGCAAATATTACAAACATGCATCACATACACATTAGGCCATCGGTCACATACATCCTGCAAAAACAAGTTTATGCATAGAATCGCAATCACTGGATAGGGGTCGAGGGGTTTCCCATCAGGGTTCGAGGCGGCGCCCGCAGTATCTATGCAATTTTTACATAGGATTTTGATCGGCAAATCATATTTACCACAAATCGACTCATCGCTCGATTCGACCAATTATATTGATCTTCGCATGCCGCAACCGGTTTTATGTGTCATTTGTCTACCCCGATGGTGAATCCGGCCGGTAGGGGTATGTTGTTTCATGACCTTAGCGGCATGATCACGGTACATCGATTATTAATCTAGGTTCCGATTCGATCAATCATATTGATCTTCGCAAGCCGCAACCGGTTTTACGTGTCACCGTCACCCCGATGGCGAATCCGGCCGGTAGGGGTATGTTGTTTCACGACCTTAGCGACATGATCACGAAACCGGACCAATCCATTACGTAACTATACAATCGATCACATCGATCATACCGACTTACATATCGCCATATGCAAATCACCGAACCTATAACATGACAAAGAACCGCTCCGATACCATCGTAGGAAACGGGTAGGCTACACTAGCGCAAATTAAAAATTCTACCCAGTAAACCAAGATCACCGCAGATTATAGATCACGGTCTTACCACTAGACGCGCAGTGCGAAGTTGATGCAACAAGGCCGGCGGTGTAGTCGTACCAAGTTGATGCAAGACGTCGAGGCGAGTAGTCGTACTACTTCTCGTCCTCGTTGTGGCGTCCCACGTGCAGCCTCCTTTCTTGTGGTTCGTCCCAACGCCACGGATCACAAAGACCTTCAAAGGTATCCACACGCACGGGAGAAGCGACGCCTGGCGGACTACTAGATCCGCGCGAGCGACTAGGGCGTGGGAGGGTGGCGCCGGGGTTTGGGGATGTCACGAAAAACTCAACCTCAACCACCGCGCCTGCCCTCCTTTTATAGACGTCCTTATAATGGGCTTCTACGAATAGAGGCCCATTAAGACTCAATGCCCAGTCTAATTCGGATCCAATCCGAATTAGGCTTCAGCCCCTTCTAAGTGTGTGACCCTATGGTTCACATATGTTTAGACATGACGCGAGTACACATACTTGGTCAATAGTTGGTAGCGCCTCTGCAAGACGTGCCAACTCCTAAACATACGTAAAGATCATATCGGACGAACCATCACAACGTTATGTACATGCCAATCCCTTTGCCTCACGATATTCTGGTCGAGCTCCAAGTGACCACTCTTTCTCGATCCTGTGATCCGGAATCCCTTACTAGGTTAACTCTTAACCTTAAGTAGCATGGCCATGCATTTCTGGATCCGATCACTCGAGGGGCCCAGAGATATCTCTCTCAGGTAGAGAGGGGCAAATCCCATCTCGATCGACCATGCCTCGCAAAGCATGCTTCATGACAAACCCGAGCTACCTTTATAACTACCTGCCATTCGGAGTAGCGTTTGATAGCCCCTAAGTAGGTCGATTCACATCTCAAGTACATGCGACAATCTCGTGTCTAAGGACAAGGCGTACACATTGTGTAGAGAGAACCATAAGAATAATTACTATGTCTCATGTTGGGTCGGTCCAACCCCATGTTCTAAACATGTGTCCACATTATTGGTTTGACATCTCCATGTCTATGACCTGTGAAACATGGTCATCAACCGATACATGTGCTAATCCATCACGTGTGTCCTCACATGAACTCCGACTAGGGACAACTTTATAATAACCATACAAGTAAAGAGTTTCACAAACAAGTCACATACTTGTTAATCAACACAAAGGCAATATTCAAGGAACATTTATTAAATCATGGATACAATGAAATATCATCATCAATATGATTGCCTCTAGGGCATATCTCCAACAATAATAATCTTCCAGCTTCTTTTGCCAAGCGCGATAATTGCGCAAGTCGTGCCCTGCTTGCTGGTGAAGAGGACACCATTTTTTATTTTTCTTGTAATCATTGGTCGGAGCCTTAGCCTTGCCACGACCAGTATAATTTTTTCTTCCTTTGGTAAATTTTTCAGGAACATCAAGAACCTCTTTGTCATTGGCTCTGCCATGCTTCTTTTTCTTGAGAGTTTTCTTTTGTTTCTTTTCCGTCCTATCTAAGCTAGGTTGGGGAATTTTATCCTTTCGATCAACGACTTCGTTCCACTCGACCGCTTCACTGGCCGTAGCGTACTTGTCAGCCATGTCGAAGAGCTCGATAGTTGTTCGTGGGGGATGTATAGCTAAATCCTCCGTAAACCTTCGATTTCTCAACCCCGCTTTGAAGGCTTGGATAACGGAAGATTCTGCAACCTCTGGTATTGAGTTACGAACTTGGCTAAATCTTTTGATGTACTGCCGGAGAGTCTCGTTTGATTTTTGTCGTATTCTATGGAGATCGTCTTCCTTTCCAGGCGATCATCGTGCACTCAAAATTTACAATCAAAAGGTCGCGAGTTGCTCCCAAGTATACACGGACCCGGCCAGGAAGGTTAAGCAACCACGATCGGGCCGATCCTTCTATCTGGTAGGAAGATAGTTTGCCATTACATTTTCATCACCACCGCACTCGATGGCGGTGGTATATATTTGGAGAAATTCCAAGGGATTTGGGTCCCATTGAATTTATCCATATTGGTCGATCGATCCTATTTGGCCAACGCATGACCGGAGCCTGTGAGAAAGCTCGGCGACTGTGATAGTTTCGTGGCGCCTGCTTTGAAAAGACGTCGGATTGTGATCGGTTGGAGACCGATTTCTAGGAACGGATTGTCAGTGCTCCAATGTCCCGATTCGGTAGTGGACGTTAGTAGAACGCCTTCGACCGCTTGCCTGGTTTAGGTGATGTCGAAGATCACCAGGTCCAAGCGATGGTTCCTCTCGACGAAGTGAAGGTGAGGATTCCTGGAATAGTCTCCTCCCCTCATGACTTGTTGGTCGGAATCGTCGAGGTGGTCGCAGTGTCAACTGATCCTCAACACGACCATGCAGGCCCCTGCTTCGGGAAGAATGCTGTGATGAAGTCATGGTCTGACTTTGCGGGTGCCTTCGTTCCCGATAAGCTTCTGTGCGCTGCATCGTCTGTTGGATAATCTCCGATACTTGACCTGCGAGTTGGGCAAAACCTGGAGTCTCTGCCAGGGCAGGGTCAGAAGTATTTAACATATCCCTGACTCGCTGCAGGTTTTGTATTGTTACCGAAGGTCTCGAGGGATTTCTGCCAGAAGAAGGTGTTTGATGGCTTGCATCCTCCGACCTCCTGGTCGATCTTGCTTGGTCCCTTACATTGGTTGTGGGAGGATCAAGCGAATTAACTGGTGAATGTCCACCAGTTCTGTCACCTCCGGCATTTGGTGCTTGACCGCCCGTACCATTTCCATTATGACGTGGTGGCGAGGCAACGTATGGAGGACCGTACACGGCATTATGATCCGTATCTCTGATCGCGTTGACCTCGTGCTTCCAGCAGTGATTCTCCGATGAGCTTCCGTCGTAATCGATGGAGAGCCTTTCAGAGTTTCGGCAAGAAGCTTCCACGACGGAGAGCAATAGGTGATCAGCACCTCCTGAGGTTTTCGGAAGGGCCTCAGCTTGATCCGGCGAATTGCCGATCGAATGCTGAGCTTTATCATCCCCACTTGGTTTATGACCAATGGAGGTTTCATTGACACCGTCACCAGGTGTCGGTTGGCTCCTGGAATTGCTAGAAACCGTCGGTGAGTACCTATCAACCATGATTGCATCAAAGGTATATTGAACCTCGGGTTGCGGTGTTGAATTTTCGTCACCTTTTTTGCCGGTCGAAAGGCCCGGGCTTGCTGAGGCTTTAGGGTGTTCCGAACTGGTCGGAAGCACTTCCTCTGAAACCGCCACTGATCGTAGCGGTGTGTCTTCATCCATCCGATCGACTTCGCCGATTTCTGCCATGGGCGAACCGGTGGAGGAGGATGATGAAGAGATTCCGTTTTCCTCCATGGCGCGCATGCATGCGTCCATGTCGAGGTTGGCGTAATCCGCCAAGTAGAACCAATTTTCTTCATCCCAACTTCCCGCCATAACCGCATCAGCGATCACACCCGGGGAATGGATAAAGATTTAATGAGCAGGGAAATTCTTCTGAGATTCCACGTCGCGATCCCCACGGACGGCGCCAGCTGTCGACGATCAAGACGTCGATCTTACGAAAAGAAAAGGAGAAAGTGACGTGGGAAATCTAAAGAAATAATGGGACTGCTCTTTTATTAATATGAATTGAGTTTTACAGGGTATGCTCTGAGAACACTGCTTGTTCCCTTACAATCTCAGACCTATCACGTGAATCTATGGCTTGCGCTTTAGTCTGATGGCTCTGTCTTGTCCTCCTCTCCCCTGATCCGTCCAGGCTCCATTTTTAAATAGCCCTCGAAGAGGCGGCAGTTACTTCCGGAGAAGACGTCTGATGCGAAGCGTTGCGTCTGGTCGGAGTCAAGTGACGGTTGATACAGAATCAACCGTTCGACGGTTATATGTCTATGAGACATATAATCGCATGGAGGTTGTTCGTCAGTGTGTTTGGATAAGAAACGTCGTATGGTATGGAATATGCACGTACTCCATTCGTCATACGGTAAAGAATATACTTGGAATTAGTTCTAAGTATCAGTTCATACCTTTTACGAGCAGTTCTCCTGATCGGGAGCTTGGCTTAGGCCTTCGTCCGACCAGGGTACCCATTATGTAACCTCTGGAATCTCTACGACCAGTGTGGTCGTGTACCTCAGGGATTACGACCACGAAGACGTATGGTCTTTTATATATATTAAAAATAATATATAGAGGTTTTAATCCTCGTCAGGCGGGTTCCCTAAGACGGCGTGCAGGCGGAGGTGGCACCTATTGTGGTGACAACGATCGGCAACGCGCACGCGGAGGCGTGCATCCGGCCCGATCGACCTTGGGGCATGGCGAGCGCACGCGGAGGCATGCACCCATTCATTGGGGTGGCGACGCGGTGGCATGCACAGAGGCATGCACCGGTTTGGCCAGGGAATGGCACGATGGCGTGCGCTTGGTCTGTCCAGCGGGAAGGGAGAGAGAGAGAGAGTGGCGGCGAGGGAGAATAAAAAAACAAATCTAATAAAAACCACTGCAAATAATTACGCAAATAATTGACAGCTAGATCAAAGCAATGTCAAGGAAAGCCTTAGCAAGAATGTTAACATGCTGATAACGTGTTGTAATATTATGGTCGTATTGCTGACAAGCACTCATACACAAAAGTAGAACGACACAAATTTGTAGTCCCAGTTACGTCTCTCTCTACTTTATTGGTATTTATGGGTGTGTACAATGGGGGCCATGCTCCCACCCTTATAGGAAAGGAGGCCCCCTTCATAATAGAACAATCAATATGAGACTAAACTACACTAATATGTCTGGTTAGGCCTCAACCCTTAATGGGCTAGTTTAGGCTATGTGCCCACACAAAACAACCCATGTTATAACAACATGATTCCTCTAAAAATGTTATAACAATGTGAAGCTTTTTTTGCTAGAATATATGTTGTGAAACTTGACAGATGCATGAATTGAGGAACAAAGAGTCATGTTGGCCATTCTCATCCAAAAAATACATTGCACACAAATTGGACCAATCTACTTTAATTACCTGCCTTTACATTATGTATCTACCTTTCTGCCCTAAGAATAGTCTGTAATAGTATATTCAACACATAAACCTTTATATTTCGTCTGCGATTAATAGAGGATTATTTCTTTGATCGACGCTTCGTTCAATCCTATCATCAGTCTTTGCCGGTTTGCTTGAAAATCGGCAAACCGGCCGGCACACCGTTGGCCCCAAATTTGACCAAGCAGAAGTTATCAGCTTAGCTTAGGAGCTGGAACTAACCGATACCATGAGCGATGGCCGATACAGCAGGTCGGTTCGGTCAACAAGGAATCCCTTGGACACAAAGAAAAGATACTGATGATTGGATTAACTCGGTTTAAACTTGCAGAATTTGATAAGGAAAAACATGAGCAGGAATACATTCAAGCACTAGCAAAATGTTGCACTAATTCCAGGAGATTTACCCAAGTTCCTGCTCCAAACTTTGAAGATCAAATTCTTGCCGAAGACCCAATTGGTGAGCTGTACCCAAAGTAACCCTTTGAGTGCATATCTGCAAGTGCCGATGACTTCAGGAAAAAGGGTACACATGGAATAGGAAGCTCACAATCATGTTTGAGAATGCAGCAACACGCAATTCCTTACGATCCGTGTGATATGATACCAGTGTTTGGTCGTGGCCGCGGCCATCAACAAGAAGACCAAATTGCAATCTGGATGAACTGTGATTACATGTCATTCATCTCCGAGACAATACCGTAATTTTCCAAACACTACAAAGTGCCCACACTATGCTCAGGATCCATTTTTCTGTATCATAGCCCTCAAGAACCCAGATTGACAGTTTCTAGGGATCTTTTTTACATTCACTTATATAAAGCAGGCACCCTTGGGATTGACAATATAACCAAAACTATTCAACTCTGCGCCGAAGGAATGGTCCTTCATGTCTTCCCCTATGCATCCGTGGAAACTATCCTATCGAGATCCTCAAGGTCATAGTCGGAGGCGACCAAATGCAGCACGCTATTAAAATAGACACTAACCATTCACTTGCCCGTGCAACTCCACACCCTAGTTTTAGACGAGTAGAAATGCGCCCGTCACTGGCGAATCTTGACCACATGGAACTGGGAGGAGACAGTTGGGCGAAAATCTCCCCTACCAAGCGACACATGTGGTGAAAATATGAATATGATGAAAAGTTGATTTTCACCCAACTTAGAAGTTTCAAAAAAAAATATAAAAAAATCAAAATCAAACTCGATCTTGAAATTTCGTATCTAGCAAATGTGATCGAGTTTGATCTTGAAATTTCGTAGAGATGTTCTTTTTGTATCTAGCAAATATGATCGAGTTTGATCTTGAAATTTCGTAGAGATGTAGAACATGCCATCCACTTCATGTGGTAATCTGTTAAGAATTTTACGAAATGAGAATCAAAATCTTCAAATTTTCACCATATTCATATTTTCACCCAATACGCCGCCCCTTCTAATATCAAAATGATGTATAGTGGTAAGTGACAAAGCAATAACTTTTAGAGGCGGTTGCTCAAAATAAAAAGGAAAAGTGAAACTCGGAGTAGAGAACAAGAACAAGTAAAATCAAACATAGCGAGGGTGTAACATCCTGTTTTCGGGTGTTGGATAATATCTTTCCATTTGCCTTCTTGGTTTTCAAAACCTATTTTAAATTTTTGTGTAATCACAAAATTCTCTAATTTCTGTCCCATTTCAAACTTTCGGGTTTTGAATTTCAGCTGAGTCCTCGGTTTCAAATCCAATCCTCTCTTGGGCTCAGCCCATTTCTTTTCCTGGGGTCAGCGCTGAGCCGCCCTGGCACGCTTGTGTCCGCTCTGCCACACCCCCGTGCGCCTACCTGCTCCCCTACCTGCTTCGCCTGCTCTGTCCCGCCACCACCCGCCTCAGGACCGCACGCCTCTGAGTCCCTCAGCGGCCCTCCTCCTCTCCTCTAGGCTATAAAAGAGCTAGAGTAGTCCCAGGGGAAGAACTAGAACAAAAATGACCGGGATTCACCACTCCACCATACATATAACAACATATATAATTTTGAAGTAACAATGTACTAAACAGTAATTTATGCAGCAAATATTGGCAAAATGGATCATCCGATCGGAGTTTGGGCTGAACCAGGGTGCACAACTTTTAGACCAAGGGGTATACATGTAGTATATATAAGCTAATCTCTGCTAAATTTTTTTTTGACCCGGTGTCCTGTGACACCGGGCCTTACCATTTAGTTCCGCCCATGAGTAGTCCCCATTCATCTCCTTTCCGCATCAACTCTCCCTCTCTCACCCCTGTTGTCGTGGTTTGCCCGAAGCCTCAAGCTCCGAGTTCAAGCCGTCACGCACCTCCTCTCGGTCCTCGCCGCACCAGTGTCGCCCCCTCTTCTACCCGCGTTAATTCATGTACCAGAACTCCTTGAAGCAATCCCCTAACTCTTTTTCAATTTTGTTTCGCAGGAGTCGTTGATTTTCCTCTTCTCCTTCAGTCCCGGCTGACCCATTCATCGCCGTCCTCCTTCGCCTTCAACCGTGAGCTTCCCCACCACCATTTGTTGTTCGCCAACCTCCCCCGGCCTCTCTCTCGGTCTTGGTGAGTTCCCTGTGCCCTGTTCTCTCTCTTGTTCTTATGACCACGTTGAGTAGTCGTATCCTTCTTACGACTACATTGAGTAGTCGATCCCTCTAGCGATCACGTTGAGTAGTCGTATCCCTCTAGCGGCCACGTTGAGTAGTCGTATCCTTCTTATGACCACGTTGAGTAGTCGTATCCTTCTTATGACCACGTTGAGTAATTGTATCCATCTTGCGACCACGTTGAGTAGTCGTATCCGTCTTGCGACCACGTTGAGTAGTCGTATCCCTCTTGTGACCACGTTGAGTAGTCGTATCCCTCTTGCGACCATGTTGAGTAGTCATATCCGTCTTGCAACCACGTTGAGTAATCGTATCCCTCTTGTGACCACGTTGAGTACTCGTATCCTTCTTTCGACCACGTAGTCGAATCCTTCATTCGACCTGATAGTTGAAACCTTCCTTCAACCAGATAGTCGTATCCTTTCTTCGACCTCCTTCCGACCAGTGGTCGAAACCTCCCCTTTCGAAACCTCCCCTTTCGACCACGCGTAGTTCGATAAGTAGTACTTGGAAATCAATGCTTCAGAGGCCCCGTTCTCCTCTGTTGTAACTTCATTTTCAGTGAAACTTATTCCTAAATTTACCTAAATTCAAGATCTTGCTTTTTGGCTCTGGTCTTGTTTAATTTCGAGTTGATTTGTTATTTCTTGTGTATTTATTTGTTCTCTTTGCTTGTTTGTTCCTTTTTTCGGTGTGTTCGTCCGAGTAGAGTTTTAAGAAGCAAGAGATCTCCATCTCGACCAAGCTCTCGACTACCAAGACTCTCCAGCCCTTAGCTCAGGCGAATCAATACTTTGATCATTTTGAGCCTACATCTTACACAAATTATGTTCCTTTAAATAACCAAATTGCGTGCTTTAATTCTTTAAGCAAATGTATGTAAATCTTAAGGTAGCTGAATGCCCATTTGTTGATTTGCTATTTATTATACCACCCCTTGACGATTGATTCCATTGTTCCTTGTCACCTTAGTAACTATGTAGTAATTACTAGCTATATGTTGTACTTAAGTGATATGCTAGTCTTGCTTAAGTACCAGGGTATTAAAATGCCCTGATCATCATCTCTTAAAACATGAAATTGATTTTGGGCAGTCGTGGGAGGTACATGACTGTAGTAATTGAGATAAATTGGTTATTCCCCCTCAAAACCCCAACTGCTAGCTCCACTTCTGGGCAAATGGTATGATGGTGGGTGCGGATGTAGCACTAGAATGGTGGGTATGTGGTATGAACCACTCAGATGATCTTAAGGAATTAATCCGGTGATGATCTCTCATCGTAAAACATGTGTAACCATAAGTCTGCAAAGTGCAACTTGGCTTAGTAAAGTTATCAAACCCTGGAAGTCATCTCGCTGGAGGGGATCGAGGTAGTGCAAGCGACTGGATACGTTCCGGCTTGAATGGAACATCGTGATAAGGTGAAGTTGCTAGTTGCGCTAGTCATTGTGGTTGGGCCCAGCTGCGCTAGTCGTTGTGGTGAACATCCCGCACAACTTATGGGTGCAAATCTATATGGGTGAGATGACAGAAGGGGCGAGATAATTTGAAAAGTTATTGTGATGATATCTCAACCAAACGACCATGGAACCATGTGGGGCAACAAGTTAATTGTCTCTTGTGGGTAAAGTGTACAACCTCTGTAGAGTGTAAACTGTTTAAACAACCGCGTCTACGGTCAAAGGCGGACATGAGAACCTTACTAGAGTTGGTTCTATTTTAAAAAAAAACTTTGTAGATGGGGTGAAAACTGGTCAGGTGGATGTAGCCCTGGTTTTATTTTGTTCCTGGGTGGTTGTACCTAGTGTTGTGCTTGGGTGGTCGTGCCCAGTGTTGCTCTCGGGTGGTCGTACCTAGTGTTATTAATAGTGGTCGTAACCACAATCAAAATAAGCATATGTGGAGGTAACCTCTGCTATTATAATTATTGCACAATTACTCTCTTTTATAAAATGCAATTTGGTTAAAATGCTAAGTGTTAGGACTTCACTAATATTGATATTTGAATATCTTGCCTTAGCAAATAAAAGAACCTGAGCCACCCTTGTTAAGCCTTGCATGTTTATTATTGCATCTTGTGTGTTAGCTTGCGAGCACGGAAGTTGTGCTCATTCTCGCTCTTTCCTCCAACCCTTTAGACCCTGCAGATCTTGGAGATTATGCATTCTACGAGGACCAAGGCGTCGATGGACAAGGCAATGAGGAAGACTTGTCTAGTCCCTAGTGGTCGTAGTCTCCAGTGGTCGTAGTCTCTAGTGGTTCTAGTCTCTAGTAGTCTTAGTCTCGCCTCAGTCTAGCTAGCTCATCGGCACTTTTGTACGACTAGTATTGTCCAAGGTCCTTGGTTAATACCAATCGTACATGAGCTGCCCCAGCAACTTGTCTGTGGCAAGGTGTGCCTCCCCCTCTTTTGCTTCTGCTGTCGTTTCCACTACTTCTGTAATGTAACCCTTTGGCCTGTTCGGTCTTTAATGTAAAACTTGACCCGATACGGTCTATATAAACTCTGATGTGTTAATTTAATAAATGGTATGGTTTGCATCATGTATGAGTTGATCCAGTGATGTATTCTGTGAGTGCTATCTACTGATCTAGGGAATAGCATAGTGAATTCACAGAGGACTTAGATTTGGGTCCGACAAAGGGCAGCCTCACCTTGCCGCCACATCCTAAGTTGGGGTGTCCACCCAAACTACACTGAAAGTAAAAAAAAATACTTAAATACATATGCGTATATATACGAGATGTTACCTATTTTTTTCGATAAATAAACCAACTCACTTTAGACTGTGATATTTGCATAAAGATTAATGAAACTCTTCTTCCTCGTTAGTGCCACCGCTGGCCAAAGGATCTATTGTAATTGACACCAACAGGTAAATGATTAAAAATGTAGAGGATAAATTTTATTTTTTAGATGTATTTTTAATTTCTTGAGTAACACTACATAATTTAGTGGTAAAATGTTGCGAATAGAAGACAAAAATTTTCAAAGATAATTTCATAAAAGAAAAAGGTAACGATACAACTCCTACGTCCGGAGAAAGTATTTTTTCCCACACGCCTCTGCCGCCATGCGGCCTGACCACCACCACACAAACCTCATCTTACTCTTTCATTCCTATCATCTCACAGTTTCCTCTTTCCTTTCTTCTTGTCTTCTTGTCGAAGCTCTCTTCCTCTCAATCCCCTCTGCTCTCCCTTCTCCCCTCCGGGTGAGCCAACCTTTGCCGGCCACATAGAAGCCGCTACTACAGCACCGCGCCTCAGCCTGGCTGCCAGGCTGCCATGAGCCGCCAGCTGCACCCGGCATCGCGCAAGCAACCGTGCTTGGCTGCCTCGGCCGCGCACCACGTGTTGGGTTGCCGCATCGCATGGAGGCACCGGTGTGCCTCTACGCTGTCGCGCTCAAGCTCAGCCGACTTGTCCTCGGCCTCACTGGCTCCGCGCCGCCCTCAGGGCCCACCGGGCATGCCGTTGCCGCAAGCTGACACCGACTCGGTGCCGCTCTTGGCCGCATCAAGCCGGCGCCTACTGCTGCGCCGGGCTTCCGCGCCTCGACTGCCTTGATGCTAGCTGCCAGCACCCGAGCGTGCCACCGTTGACATCCGAGGTTAAAGGCCGGTTAGTGTTATGTGTTTGTTGTAGCAATGAAATTTTTGTTGCAATAGGTGATTTGAAATGTTGGTACTATATCTTTTGGATGTTGCAGTAGTAGATTCTTGAGGTGGATTTTTTTCTCATTACAATTGTTGATGCTTACGTGTTGCCTCCTTCCTCTCCAACTTGTTGCATATGATTTGGAATTTGTTGTGGCACATTTTCTTCATTATTGCAAGAAGCATTTTGTTATGTTGCTACGTACCTTCCAAAAAATGTTGCCCAAAAATGTAGTAGGATTGCCAATTGTTGCACATTTTGTTTTTCAATTGTGACATTTCAATTTTGTTGCAAACATTGTATCCGATTATTGTATGAGTAACCATAAAATGTTGAAATGTTCTTTTCAAATGTTGCAGAATTGCGATATTGTAATTTCCTTTTTTTTTTGTGATTTCTGAACTATTTTTAAAATCTAGCTACGTTCTATACTAATGGTTTAATCCAATCTCAGAGAACATGTTTTTTCATCAGTTTTTTTTTGTCAACATTCTCACTATTTTTGTGCATTTTGTTGCACGTGGTGATTACAAATGTTGCACACAGTGTTGACTGATGTTGTCCAGGAGTGTCTGGCGGAAGACCTAACGTTGGACGTTCGGACGCTAGTTGCCCCCCACCCCCCCAAAAAAGTGGGTTCCCTATAAGACTAGGCGCTTCTTCTGTTTTAGGCCCTGTTTGGTACAGCTCCTACTCCCAGCTTTTTAATCGAATCTTGTGGAGCCGTGCCAAACACCCAACTTCTCAAAACAACCAGATTCTGATTTTCGCGAGGAGCTGTCTCAAAAATGAACTAGCAACGAGAAGCAGCCTTCCCGCAGATTCTCGTCAGAATCCAACCTTACAAAACGAAAATACTCCTTGAAGTTTGAAGATTTTACCTGCAAAATGCCATCCAACTACTCCCAAGATTTCCCACCGTGCGACCCTGATCCCGTACCCCTTCGCCTTTCCCCTCGCTTCCTTGTGTCCTCCCAGAGCTCTCACGATAGGCGAAAAATCGCCTCCGGTCCTGGGCATCGCCGCCTCTGGTCCAGAAACCCTAGGTCGTCGTTCCCCGCTTCTTCACCGCCATCGTTTCCCAAGCACCACCAATCGGCTCCTACGAAGGTAAGGTCTTTATCCAGCCATCCCCCTTGTCCTCCCTACTCCCTTTGTCTCCTTCCTCTTCGTTGGCCGTCCTAGGGTGGATCGATTTGTTTTTTCCGTTTGATTGTAATGTGTAGACTCTCTTGTATATTTCTTTGAATCTGTGAATGTAGTATGAAAAATGTGTATCTGTGAATCTGTGGATGTGTACGTGATGAGGATTAAAACCTCTATGTATTATCTTTAAAACATAATAAAAGACCATATATCTTCATGGTCGTAATCCCTAAGGCTAGCGATCTCTATGGTCATAAGGATTCCAGAGGTTACAACGTGGGTACCCTGGTCAAAAATGGTTCCCTACCTAGTCCCCAACCAGGGAACTGCTCGCAAAAGCAATGAACTGGCATCTGGATCTACCTCTAGGTATATTCTGTACCATGTGATGAATAGAACATATGTTATATTCTCCATACCACACTACGTCTCATGATCTTAAGACACCGACAATAACTACTGCACGGTTAAGCATCTCACAGATATTCAATTGTGAAACAGTTGATACTCCATCGGCCGCCACCTCTCTCTGACCAGTCGCGATGTTTCCAACAGACGTCTCTTCCAAGAGTAACTGCCACCACTTCATCAATTACTTAAAGGAGAACGCAGACGGTGGAAAGAGGAGGACGAGAGATCGGATCCTTAGGAGAGACTAGATCCTTTCGAGGGATCAAGAAACTCATTCATATTCCATCAAGATTACAACATAGCAAGTATTTTGCTCATTGTAATTAGGATTAGTCTACTGCCTGGTCGTAGGCACCCCCTGTAATAGCCAGTTTATGTCAATAAAAGAGCAGTCGCATTCTCTCTCAATAACTCTTCGTTGTTTTCCTTTATTTATTTCATAAGATCGATGACTCAATCGTCGTCAGCTGGCGCCGTCCGTGGGGATCAAAGCGTTCAGTTCTTAAAGATTACTTCGCTTGAGCACTTTTTATCTTATCCTTTCACCCCAGCATCGCTCATGCGGCTATACCAGGGACTTGGGATGAAGAAAACTGGTTCGACTTGGCGGACTACTCCAACGTAACATCCCTAATTTGCAGAGTTTTTGAAAATTTTCAAAATTTAAAAATAATCATTTGATTTTGTTTAGTTGCGAAAGCTTAACTTGAAATTTAGAAATCAAAAACCATTTAATTTGAATTAATCAGACTTTAATTAAATTAAAAAGTTGGTTTATTTGAGTTTTCTTGATTTTAATTGGATTTTAAGTCTTTTCTTGCTTTTTTTGGAATTTAGAAATGATTTTTTTTCATTTTGTCCGAAATTAAAATCTATCTTGTTTGCAAAATTAAAAGTTAAAGTATAGTTAAAAGTATTTTTATTAAGTTCTAAATAATTCAAGGGACTTCTGTGAATTTTACTAGAATTTCTAGACTTTATTAGCTATTTTCTAAAGGCCTTTTTTCTTTTCTAGCATTTCTTTAATCGGAAATTCATTTAAAATCCCCCTTTGGCTCTTGGGCCGAATTCCCTCGGCCCGCTTTCCTTTTCCCTCGCGCGGCCTGATGAGGACATCCCTAACTTGGATACAACCGAGCCTACACACACAGCTGATCCACAACAAATGTTACAAGGACTAATTACTCGAACTCGTGCTCGCCAACTTAACCACTTGGTGAATTCGTTCATAGGTTTACATATTACTCAGAATAGATCGCTACCTAATGCAAGTGATTTAATTGTGCTTAGAAACATGAGAAAGGACCAAGGAGAGGTATGTGGAGTCATGGACAAGCATAGGAGGCATAATGGAGGTCATCACGTCACTTTGGGTCCGAGCCAAGCAAGAGTTCGAGTTGGGCTCGTTCTGCATTCGAGTTCGGACTACTGCGACAGCACTACGTTCAAACGGTCGTAACTTCTTCATACAAACTCCGTTTGGGACGTTCTTAGACTTAATTGAAAGCTTATTAAGTCTACTTTCCAATGGATCCAACCTCATATTCAAATTCCAACCGAGCAGCCACAATAAACAAAACAATCCACGTCTATTTTTTTATCCGAGTCAAAAGGGTGTTGCGCCACCTCCTCTTGGGCCCATGGGCCTTGTAACCCTAGGGGCGTGCGTCCACTTCCTTGGCTGCCACCCTGGTCATCTTCCCATATAGGAGCCGCCGTCTCCGTGGCTAGAACTCGGATTTCGTTGAGTTTATGTTTAGCCATTGTGCAAACTTTTGTTCTTCAGTTGTGTTGGACGACCACCTGTCAAGACAGCATTCGAGATATCCCACATTTGTTTTTCAATACCATCTATACTACAATTCCTATTTGCAATATCATATTGCCTATATTTTATTCTTGCTAGTTCTTCGATTGCTCGCAGGAATTGAATCTCGTGTTCAGGTTGATCGCGCTTCCAGCACGGTCAATAACGTCGCGGAGTTGGTTCAACGATTGCTAAGGCGCAAGCGTCGTCGTACGGTTGTAGTCGGATTGCGAGAGTCACCTCCACCAAAATAGATAGTTATCAATCTCATCGAAAGATCGAGAACCCCGACTCCATCACGCCCCAACCTCCCTCGCGCTCGTGCCTCCCTTGCTTGCCAGCCGTCCGATTGAAATTAGACAGCCAGATCGCGTTAGCACTTTGGGCAGTCCGAAAATCCAATCGTCGTGGGCCGTCCGATCGAGATCGCATGGTCCCGATCACATTATTCCCTTCGATGATTTGAACGTCTCTTTCGTTTTGAGCCATTCGATCAAATCCAATGGCCCTCGCCTTCGCAGCCACTCCGCACGGGCCTCTCTCTCGCTCTCACTGATAGGTGGGACTCACCTATCAGCGCCTCCACCTCTGGGTTGTCTCCTACCTCCCGACCCATAGCCGCTGCATCCGTGCTGTGCGCGCGTTTTGCACGGCTGCACCTGTCCCGTCCCTGACACCTCGCCGTGCGCATTGAGTGCGTCGTGCTCCGCCGCACCTTTTGCCGCCCGTTGAGCCGCTTCCTACGTCCTGTCACTGCCCCGTGCCTGCCCTTGTCCCTCGCCGGACCCCACCTCCGCAGAGCTCCTTGGCTCAACCCCCTCCTTCCTGCCTCCCCGCGCCTATTTAAGGTGAGCACCAGCTCCGCCTCGCCCTCCTCTCTCTTTTCCCTCTTCTCCCCTGCTCTCTCTCGCTCTCCTCCGTCCCCAATTTGAGTTTCTCGTCGCCGGCCACTGAAGGTCGCCATCACCTTTTGCGCCACCGCAGAGCCTCCTCTGCCGTCCTCGTCATCACCTTCGGGTTTGCAAGCCTGAGAGGCACCTTGTGCGCACCTCCCCTTCCCCAGGAGCCCACCAGAGCGCCACCGCCGCCTTCAACCGCCGCCACCTCCACTTTTTGTCCTCACCGCTGGCCATCCCATGCCGTCGTGTCCTCGAGACCGTGAGCACCAGCTTCGCCGTGTCGCTCTCTTCCTCTGGGTGCCCTCGCTGGTCACCGGAGCGCTGCCTAACGCTGATGACCATCAGGCCGTGAGCGCTGCCACCTCGGTGCCGACGTGGTAGCCCCACGTGGCGCCAGCTCTCGGGCCATGTCAGCCCTTCGCTGAGGTGGTAGCCCCGTCAGCGCCAATGTTGTTTTTTCGGGTTTTCTCGTTGAAGAATAATTCAGTCGGAAATAAAAACCCCGGGGCTGACGTCAGTTGATGCAGTAAACCGAATTTCCTTTACATTTATATAAATTCATCTTCTTGCTGTTAGTGCTAATTTAGTATTTCTTTGGATTTTATTTGAAGTTATTTTATTTATTTAGCTTCGTTCGAACGTGTAGATCCTAGCGTATCGGAAGACTTCTTGGACCCAATGACCGAAGCACCTCAACTCTTAAACGAAGGCAAGTCGTAGACCTTTTATCATATTGAACCCATTTTACAAAAGTATATTGTTTGATATAAACATGCATGGCTAGTTGTATAAAAAAATGGTTTCGGGAATAGTTAATTACCTAATTGCCATTATGCCTCCTTGATAAATTACAAATGACATGTATCCTTGAATGACATAAATCCTTGGACACCATAGGATGTGTTATTTTAATTGGACATTGATAAACTACCAACATGGGTATCGTATTATGCTTAGCCGTGCTATAGTTGTATGTTGGGGTTCTTGATCACATACTCAAAGAATGATTGCATATGACTTAATGATTTATAGAATTGTGACGCGGTCACAGCTTTTAAAAGATGTTGTGCCAATGCTAGAGTGGTCTTTGGCCGGGTTGAACCAAAATGATTTATACTTGGGCGAGTGATCGTGTAGTAAAGGGGATGATTTTGGGATGTGGTTGCCTCGCCTGAGTAGCAACTAAGGACTTAACTTTGTGTGCCATTGATCTGGGCCATACCGTGCAACCACATGTCTAGGATGGGGTGGATCTGGCCGACTAATTAGCAATGTTTTGATTTGGTTCTGTTTGGGTTGATGAGCGGCGCAAGAGGGGGCCCAGAATGGCGAATCCTTAGCGACCAGAACTGGGTCAAAATAGAACTTTGTAAAGGTCTTGTCACGTGCTCTAGACTGCTCACCTAAGGTAGTGAGCGGTGGTATCAACGGATGCCAAACAAACCAGAGAAGCCGTGTTATGTAGGTAAAGCTGTACAACTCCTGCGGAGTGTAAAACTATTCGAATAGCAGTGTCCCCGGTTATGGACAATGCCTGGTGATTTCACACGAGGGGTAGATTTTCATCCAAAATGGTGGGAATGATGGTTTGGGTGGATTAGATGGGAAGTTCACTTGTTGTTTTTCAATAAACTTGTTTACTTATGTATTAATATTTTAAATTGTGTATTTACAATCTACTTACCGTATTTACTGTCAATATTGCTTTTTACAAATTAAACATAAAGCTATCCTTGTCAAGCCTAGCATGAATTATAATTGCATATATTTCCCTACGGCTTGCTGAGTGCATTCAAAGTACTCACTGCTTTATGCCCTCTGGTTTATCAGTCACTGAAGAAGACCCGGGAAGCTCGGAGTTCTATGAAGAGGAATACTTCGAGAATTATGCGAACTAGGTCATGTTCCTGCACTCGATTGTCTGTGGGCATGTCGGCTGGCCACCACGAGATATTTTGGGTTCCGCTGCAAGTTATCTTTTGTTGTTAAGCCCTGCGTGGCAACTCTGTAAGACTTGACCATAAGGTCCTTTTGCTACTATGTAATATTAATTTGTCCGCTTCATCGTTATTTGGTTGTATGGTTATGATTACATCGATGTTGTAACTATGTGAGCTAGCTACTGATCTGGGACTAGTTTAGAATGCACAGAGGGTTCTGGGGTTGCATACCTGGGGTCCCGACATCCAACCTCGACATTGACACATGCATTCACGCCATGGAACATGACACAATGTCATCATCATTCTCCTCCATCGGTTCACCGGTCGTAGAGATCGGTGAAATCAACCGAATGGAGGAAGACACGCCACCAGTGGCGTCTCAAGAAGAGCTGATTGTTCTGACCAATTCGAAACATCCAAGGACCTCTACAAGCTCGGTCCTCCCGACCGGTGAGAAGGGTGACGAAAGCTCAGCACCACAACTCGAGGGTCAAGGTACTGTCGATACAATCATGGCTTACGGGTATTCATCGATGACTTCTGTTTATTCCAAGGGCCAATCGACATCTGGTCATGGTGTCGATGAAATTCCTACTGGTCGTGGGCCAAGTGGGAATGATAAGGCTCAGCATACAATCAGCAATCCACCGAGTCAGGTTGAGTCCACCACAAAGACCGCAGGAGGTATTAATCTCCGACTGTTCTCCATCGTGGAAACTCCTTGCAGAAGCACTGGAAGGCTCTCTATTAGTTACAATGGAAGTTCGTTAGAGAATCGCTGCTGGAGGCACGAGGTCAATACAATCGAAGGTACGAATCAAAATACCATGTACGATCCTACACAATCTGCCTCACAACCACCTGTTGGTGGAAATGGTACCGTTCCTCAAGCACCAAATGCTGGAGGTAATAGAGCTAATGGACATCCATCAGTTAATTCACCTAGTTCTGCCCCACCTTGTGTGACGGGTCGGATGGAACCAACCAGGAGGTCGGGGGAAAGTTCAAGTCATCAGACCAGCGGAAACCCACCCAAACCTTCGATAACAATGCAAAACCTGCAACGAGTTCAGAATATTCTAAATAACCCAGATCCTGCTCTAGCAGGAACTCCAGGTCATGCTCAACTTGCAGGTCAGGTATCAGAGATCATCCAGCAAACCATGCAGCGTACAGAAATGTACCGTGAGCAAAGGAACTCACAAAGTCACACGATGACTTCATCCCAGCGCTCTTCTCTCCGTCGAGGACAACAGAGGATCGACCGACACCAAGACACCCTCGTAGGTTCCGACTAGGGAATCACGAGGGAAGGCGGCTCTTCACAGAAGCCACTTCTCCTCTACACCAAGAGGAACAACCACTTGATTCTGGTGATCTCACTCATCACCTGAATCAGGTAGGTGGTCAAAGGCGTCATCGTAACGTCCACAACCGCATTGAAACACCGGATCCTACGTATGCAAATCCAAGGAACCGATCTCCAACTGACTATAACCCAGCTCCTTTTCAGAGAAGGTGCTACGACTCCATTACGGGTTGTCGAGCATTCTCGGCAGGGCTCCAAGCAGTTCATTGGCCAGACAGGTTTCGACTAGCTAACATAGAGAAATTCAACGAGACTCAGAACCCATTAGAATTTTTTCAAATATATTCTACCGCCATCAAAACTGCTGGTGGTAATGACAATGTGATGGCAAATTAGTTGCCCATAGTCCTTAAAGGGTCTGCCCGTTCGTGGTTGCTTAACCTATCGGTTGGATCTATTTATACTTGGGAGCAGCTCTACGATACTCTGATTGCCAACTTCCAGGGGATGTACGATCGCCCTGGGAAGGAGGATGATCTTCAATGGATGAAGCAGAAAACCAATGAAACTCTTCGACAATACATCAAGAGATTTAGTCAGGTTCAAAACTCTATCCCAGAAATCGTAGAATCTTCTATCATCCAGGCTTTTAAAGTAGGGCTGAGGAATCACCAGTTTACGGAGTATATTGCAATAAATCCCCCACGAACAACCGTCGAACTTTTTGACATGGTAGACAAATATGCAACCGCCAGTGAAGCGGTCGAGTGGCAAGAGGCCATTGATCTAAAGGATAAAAATCCCTAGCCAGGTTTCGAGAAGAATGAGAAGAAGAACAAGAAGTCTCTCAAGGCTAAAAAGAATCGTAAGCCCGATAACAAGGAAATCCTTGTGATTCCCGAAAAATTTACCAAGGACAAGAAAAATTTCACCAATCGAAACAAGGCCAAGGCTCCGACCGGTGAATACAAGAAAAATAAGAAGTGGTGTCCTCTTCACCAGGCGGTAGGGCATGATCTGCGCGCTTGCCGAACCTGGCAGAAGAAATTAGAAGATTACTACTCACATAGAAGGCCTCTTCCCTCCATAACGGAACTTTGGGAACCAAGTTCCAAGAAGGACAAAGACGGCGACGAAAAAATGTAGTACCAGGAGCCTCAGCATACTGTGGATATGATCTTCGGCAGATCCTCGTACGAATCAAGACACCACCTGAAAGCCGTGAAGCGAGAGGTCAACCTTGCTGAGCCTCGGATCACTATTAAGCCTTCTAAATGGTCGGAAACTGTAATCTCCTTCAGCAAAGAAGGCTATCCCACCCCATCGACCCGACCAGGTAGGTTTCCTATACTAGTTGAACCTACTAGTAACAATTGTAAAGTTAATCGAGTCTTGATAGATGGGGGTAGTTCTTTAAACATTTTATTTACAAGAGCATTGGAAGAGATGCAGATTCCTAGGTCGAAGGTAAAACCTGTGAAATATGCCTTTCACGACATAGTTCCTGGTTCCTCCGCTAAACCGATAGGATAGCTTTTCCTGCCGGTTACGTTCAGGAGACCTGACAACTTTCGAACAGAAAAGATTCCATTTGATGTGGTGGATTTTGAAACCGCATATAATGAAATCCTTGGTCGTCCGGCTTTAGCAAAATTTCTGATAGCCACGCACTACAGATATCAGAGCTTAAAAATGTCAGGACTAAAAGGGGTCATCACGGTTCAAGGTAAGTGAAAAATGGCTTACACAAGTGATCGGAAATCCTTAGAACTGGTCGATGAGCTTCCGACCAGGAAATCTATCTCGCCTACCATGCAAGTCAAACATTCAAGGCCAAAGATGGCGCCAAAGCCTTTCGACCAGACCAAGGAGGTACCACTCGGCGAAAGCACCCCTCAGGGAGGCACCGACGCACCATCTGGGTCAAAAAATGTCAAAGCATCGGTCCAAAAGGTATTGGTCGGGGCAGGACTCGACCCTAAATAGGAAGAGTCGCTCGTCACCTTCCTCCGAGCAAATCAGGACGTATTTGCTTGGCAGGCGTCTAACATGCCTAGAGTCCCTAGGGAGGTGATCGAGCATAGGCTAGCTCTCCAGCATGACAAGAAACCGGTCAAGCAGAAGCTGAGGCGTTTTGCACCTGACCGGAAGGAAAGCAATTCAGTCAGAGATTGTCAAGCTCCTCAAGGCTAGATTTATCCGTGAGGTCGACTACCCGGAGTGGCTCGCCAATCCTGTAATGGTTAGAAAGAACAATGGGAAATGGAGAATGTGTATAGACTCCACAGATCTTAATAAAGCTTGTCCGAAGGATGACTTTTCTCTTCCACGCATTTATCAACTTGTAGACTACTTCTGGGTATGAGTTGTTGAGTTCTTTGGATGCGTATTCAGGGCACCACCAGATTAATATGAGTAAAAACAACAAAGACAAAACCTCCTTCATCACTCCATATGGCACTTACTATTATTTGAAGATGTCATTTGGTGTCAAAAATGCTGGTGCAACTTTTCAAAGGCTGATGTAGAAAACCTTTAGTCATCAGATAGGTCGAAATCTTGCCTACATTGATGACTTGGTCGTGAAAAGCATCAATGCTGGCAATCACATTCCTGGCCTGTATGAGTCTTTCAATAACTTAAGAAGGCACAACCTTAAGTTAAATTTAGAAAAGTGTGTGTTCAGAGTTTCTTTTGGAAAAATTTCTTGGCATCCTAGTTTCGGCTAGAGGAATTGAAGCAAACCCAGCAAAGATATTAGCTATCGATCAGATGCGCCCTCCAACCACAAAGAAGGAAGTCCAAAAACTAACCGGCTGTATGGCCGCGCTAAGTTGTTTCATAGCACGATTAGGTGAAAAATGATTCCCTTTCTTCAAACTTCTTTGAAAACACGAAAGTTTCGAGTGGACTAAAGAAGAAAACGATGCCTTTGAAAAACTTAAGAAGTACCTTACGAGTGCCCCAATCTTAATTTCTCCAAGATCGGGAGAAACATTGCTGATTTACATGGCAGTGACACCACAAGCAGTCGGTGGTGTGCTGGTCATAGAATGGGATAACATCTAATGACCAGTATATTACGTAAGCGAAGTCTTACATGGACCTAAGGAAAGATACACACAGGTACAAAAGCTGTTCTATGGTCTCCTTATGGCTTCAAGGAAACTAAGGTATTACTTTCAAGCCCACAAAGTGGCTGTACCAACTGGATATCCACTTGGTCAAGTCCTTAGAAACAGGGAATCATCAAGATGAATAGCAAAATAGGCAGTCGAGCTTGGGGCGTTCGACCACCATTTCATCTCACGAATAACAATCAAGTCTCAGGCAATAGCAGAGTTTATTGTCGAGTGGACAAACCCTGAACCCACCCAAGGGGCCAAGCACGAACACCATGACGAATGGATAATGTACTTTGACGGTTCTTTGATGCTTAAAGGCTCGGGGGCTGGAGTTGTCTTGGTATCCCCTTCTGGCAAACACAACAAGTATGCCATCTAGTTAAACTTCCCCACTACAAACAATGTGGCAGAATATGAAGGTTTACTAGCAGCACTTCGAGCATGCAAAGCGCTCGGGATTCGCAGATTACTAGTGAAAGGCGATTCTCAACTACTAAATAATCAAGTCGGGAAAGAGTATCAATGCTCAAGTACCAAGATGCCATATTATTTGGCGGAAGTACAAAAACTCAAAAAACACTTCTTCGGTTTTCAAATCCAACATATTCCTAGAAAGAAAAACTTTCTGGTAGACCAGTTGGCACGGATGGCCTCCACGAGGTCACCTGTCCCGCCCGGGGTTTTTCTCGAGCAACTCGATTCGCCCTCGGTGGTTGAGAATTCCAAGGACATAGGTGTTCTATTACAGGTCATACTAATCGATCCTACGAACATGGATACTCCATAGGTCATACAGCTCGACCATGGTAGAAATTGGATGACGTCGATCTATAATTATCTTCAGCATAATATAATTCCAGTAGATGATGTAGAGGCTGATCGTATAGCACGAAAAACCAAATCATACACTCTTATTGGAAGTACCTTATACAAACGAGGATCTCACGGAGTGTTGATGAGATGCATATCTCAACCAGATGTCATTAAGTTGCTAACCGAAATTCATGGAGGAGTCCGTGGAGCACATCATTCCTATAGAACGGTGGTCGGTAAAGCCTTCAGGCAAGGATACTACTGGCCAACTGCCTTTCATGAGGCAAAAGAGCTTGTGATGAAGTGCGTACAATGTCAGTTTTATAGCCGACGGGTACATCAACTGGCACAAGTTTTGCAAACAATTCCTCTTTCTTGGCCTTTTGCAACCTAGGGACTAGATATTTTGGGACCTTTCCCACAAGCACCTGGGAGCTTCGAATTCCTTTTCATCATGATTGATATGTTTACAAAATTGATCGAAGCCGAGCCAGTTGTTAAGACAACAACTGAAGCCGCTAAGAGGTTTCTCACAAAAAATATGATCACACGATTTGGTGTACCCAGTCGTATTATCACAGATAACAGTACCCAGTTTTCTAGCGATAATTTTTAAGAATTCTGCGATGACCTAGGTATCAAGATACATTTCGCTTCTATTACTCATCCACAGAGCAACAGGGCAGTTGAGCGAGCCAATGGTATCATAATGCAAGGGATCAAACGACGAGTGTTCGACGAGTTAATAAAACGGTCAAGAGCTTGGGTTCAAGAACTTCCTTCTGTGTTATGGGTCATTTGAACCACGACCAGTCGTGCGACCGGTGAAACACTATTCTTTTTTGTTTATGGCGCTGAAGCCATGCTTCCTCCAGAACTAAAACTTGGTTCTGCTCGAACTGATTGTTTCAACGAAAACGATCAAGATGAACGACGATTTGACGACATCAATTTCCTTGAGGAGCGACAGAATCAAGCCTTGATAAGATCAACAATCTATCAACAAGCCATGAGAAGGTACCACAGTCATAAGGTGCAACCTCGTAGCCTAGCTGTAGGTGATCTGGTTCTCAGAAAAATTCAGAACCAAGCCAATCGCAACAAACTTTCTCCCAAGTGGGAAGGTTCATATACTGTGGTCTAAGTTACCCAACCAGGTTCGGTATAATTAGCGATGTCTGATGGACAAGTTTTGTCTAATTCTTGGAATATTAATCAATTGTGTAAGTTCTTTGTCTAATTTTTGGTATATACACTTTTTTCATACAAATGCATTTCCTTTTTCCGATGAGTGTTAGTGTTTATATATTGGTTATCCTTTATTTGGTCACATATCATTGTTGTTTAACTGGTCGCAGGAGACACTCATTCTCTCCGATATCCTTCTAAAGGGTCCCTATTAATCCTTGGCTTAGACTTAACAGTCAGACGCCAACAACGGTCCTAGTCGTAATCATTGCATCAATGATTCTCACGTGCGACCACACTCTTTTCTCCAAGAAACATGTGAGTAAAAGGAGCATATCACAAACAATTTCATATGATTTTCTATATGCTTAAGAGTCCAAAGCTTAACTTTCTTTATTTCAATATTCTGTTCTACTCTTGTTTGGCTATTGGTCGGGACACGAAAAGCCTCCTAGTCGAAGTCTCTCCTCTCTGCACGTGGCCTTGCCCACTAGAAGTAGCTTCCTAGCGACGGTCTTTTTCTTACGATCCTCGCTGCCAGTTGGACCTGAGCATGAGCATGTCTCGTGAAATGTTTTTTATGTCTTCAGTTCTTAGCAACCATTACGACCAGTATTGGATGGTATATATAAACAAGTCCACTTATCGTTTTATTTTTTGCATACGTTCTTGCATAAATACTTATCATCAAATTTAGTCCCGTGACATCTTCCGACCATAGTTGGTATTGTACAGTATTTCGATTATGGAAAGGATCTAAGCTAGTTGAAATCATACACTGGTTCTGACCAAAATGATTTCCTAGTGTTAGCTAGATCATTTTTATAACATAATCAGCACCTACTTTGTACCATGGTCATAGCTATTACTCCTTTTTCTTGGTCTACTGCTTTTTTAGTAATGTTCATCTACTAATATAAGCAGTCGGGGGTTAGGGGGTATAGGAGTATTTAGCAAGGACTTCGTTGATGATAAAATGTAAGTTTTATTTACATAGTCTAAATGTTACAATCATTTACTTGTTGGAACTGCCAGATTGGTCACTACATGACGAAGATCCAACTTCCATTTCCTCTGCAACTTTGTCTCCGAGAGGCCTTACTTCCTTGATGAACTTGGTTGCTTCTTCATCTGAGTAGTCGAAGTCTTTTTCAATAGCTCCAAGGTGAATATAGGGGTCGGAAGCCTTCAACTTTGCTAAGGCAAAACTAAGTCTAGTTGTGATAGCTTATTTCATTGTCTCGGCATGGTTCTCTCGAAAAGTCTTCATCACACTCTTGAGGTCTTCAAGCTGCTGGCCAAGAAAGTTGATCTTCTCTGTAGGATCTCTTAAGATGGGCAATTGCATCCCCGACCACAGGTCGAATAACATCTTGTTTCACAGCCTTGACCTTTTCTTCAAGGCTCCACTCAAGTTCAGCCCCTTGGCCACGCTTGAACTCAAAAGCTTTTTCTGCTCTTTCTAATGCTTGAGTTTTCTTTGTACGAGTAGACTTAAAGATAAAATACACATAAATGGGAGACATGGTATACTAGTCAAGCCTACGACCGGTTACCTTTGATTTTTTTCTTCTCACAAGATTCAAAAACCTCCTTTTGCTTGGTCATCACATGCTCGATCGACCGGTCTTTGTTCTAACATTCTTCCTGAAGCTTGGCTATTATGGCTTCCTTAGCCACAACTTCTTCTTTAATTTTCTTCGAATCTATCAGATTCGGAGAAAAAGAGAAAGTGATTAGTTGGAGAAGATTGAATAAGTAGGAAAGGAGAATAAAAGTCAAGAGCAAAGTTCTTACTTCCTAATTCAAAGGTTTTTTTTTGCTCCAGGAGCTTTATCCGCTGGGTCAGCCCTCCAACCATAGCGTAGTTATCGACCATGTGCTACACAAATGGCATTCTTCTTTAAGTTTCCTATGAAACTCTAACATTATGAAAATGGTTGTGGATACCTACTCGAATTGGCAAGTCCTTGTATTCGGCAAAACATTGTATCAGGACCCGCCTCAGCTTGATGGTCTGATACCTTTCCCCAAACCTCGTCAAGCTCCTTATCCTTGATAAATCGGGAGTGGAAAGGGAACTTGTTAGATTGTGAAGAGTTGCCAACAGGGGGTGGAACCTATTGAGAATCTTCCGGGATGTCTACCTCTACAGATGGAGCTAGAATCACCAATGGATCCTGAGAAAGCCCTGACACTGGCGCCTGCTTGGGGGCTTCCTCAATCACTTTGTCCTTAGGAATTGTAGCCCGAGGAGTATTCTAGTCGGGGGTTCTTTCTGTCGCTTGATATTTAGGAATGCTTTGGTCGGAGACGACCGGGACACCAGAAGATCTATACAAAAAGCGAAAGGAAGTTCAGGAGTTCAATAGATCAAAAGCATTTAAGGTATGCACTCGTATGATTTTTTCATTTGTACATACCTAGTCGATTTTTTGATCTTGACCTTGTAACGCGCTGGAGCAAAATCTGTAGCGCTGGCCTTCCTCTTCTTCTCAACCAATTTCACCGGTTTCGAACCGGCAAGGCTGGTTTTACCCCCCACATCCTCCAACATGAGGTCGGAAGTAATATTCTCAACCAGTATAGCATTCCTGATCATTGGGTCGGAAGGTGTGGTCTCGTTGACATCCAGAGCAGTTGTTTCGGTTACAATTGTCAGGTCATGAATGACCACTCTAGGGCTTACAACTTCCGTAGTTTTGTTTTGCGGGCCTTCCATCTCTCCCACCTAAGCCAAAAATCAAATATGATTAGGTGACGAAATTCCTTATCTAAAATATATATCTTCTGTAAAGCTCTTTTCTCACCTCTAAAGGACCATCATCTTCCATGGCCTCTGGACAGGAAGCGGTCGGAGCCACTGTAGGATTGGAATCCTCATTGGATTGAATAATCCTCAGTCCAACCGCCTATATGTTAGAGCAGAATTAGAAATAGACCGAAGGATATATAAAAGATGAAGAAAAACTGATTATCTACCTTAAGTCCCCTCAGTCTCTCTTCTTCAGAGACACGCTAAAATTCTAGGGAATGCGGCCTTCTCATTAGGCTCCCCTGCATAGATCATTTTGATCTGCTCTCTAACGCCATCAGAAGAAAGGTCTTCAAAAAGACAAAAATAGATTTCATGGTTATAAGGTAATTAGCTAAACAGCCTTTACTGGTCGAAGCTTTTCAAGACTTACCATCTCTTGAGTCCTTGGTCGCTTCATCACAACCAATGTACCAGAGCAGGGAATGGTCTCGGAGCTTCAGGGGACTGATTCGGCGCATGGTGAAATTCCTCACCACATGCCAAGAAGTCAAACCCTCCCTTCTTAGGTCCTAGATGGCCTTCACCCATCTTTCGACCATCTCCATCTTCTCCACGGTCTCCCTCCACTTTGGATTCTCGTTCGCCCCCTTACCGTCGAATTAGAGGCCATCATCCTTCGTGATCGTCATGTAGAACCAACTTTTCTTCCATGACGACCACGAAGATTTTAAGTACATTGGGATGTACATGTACTCGTCGACTTTCCCGTCATGGAGGTGCAATGAGCACTCCCCAGGTCCCGCCGTAGATTTCCCCGACTTCACCATCTGGTAAAAATACCTAAAGAGCTTCAAATTCGGTCGCATCCCCAAGTACGCTTCGCACAGATAGGCAAAAATACTAATGTTGGCAATGGAGTTCGGTGCTAGGTTCACCAACTCTAGCCCGTAGCGCTCCAAAACTCGGGAGAGGAATTTGTGCACCGGCAGCCTTAGCCCGCACTCGACATAAGCGAGGAAAATAGGGATTTCCCCTTCCTCGTGGTTCGAAAAGTGTTCTCTGACTGCTGACCTCCATTTGACCAAGCTCTTATCCGGGAGCATCCAATCTTTTCCAACGCCTCAAGCTTCTTCTCGCTCAGATCAGAAACCATCCACTTGGTGATCGGATCCGACATGCTAAGATCATTTGAGAATATGCACTGGGGTCAGAGGAAGCTTTTGATGACAAAGAAGAGAAGGTTGGAGAGGATTTTAGCAGAAATATGAAATATGTTGAAAGAAATCTGGAAGCGTAAGAACCCAAGGCTCAGCGCAAAGGGGATTTTATAGCTTCAGATCTTTTAACTGCAATCAGGAGTTACCCAAAAGTCCAGCGAACAAAATATTTTCTCCAACAGACAGAAAAACTCTTTGGTTCCCAAGGCAAGTTCTCAACTTTAAAGTGAATACAGACCACTTCGTTTGTCACGTCATTAAATGAGGGTCTACCCGGTATGACTTCATCGGGAGAAAGTGTTCACACGACATGTTCATTTAAAGCTCGGGGGTTAGTTGACGAGGATTAAAACCTCTATGTATTATCTTTAATACATAATAAAAGATCATATATCTTCATGGTCGTAACCCCTAATGCTAGCGACCCCTGTGGTCGTAAGGATTCCAGAGATTACAACGTGGGTACCCTGGTCGGAAAAGGTTCCCTACCTAGTCCCTAACCAGGGAATTGCTCGCAAAAGCAATGAACTGGCATCTGGATCTAACTCTAAGTATATTCTGTACCGTGTGATGAATGGAACATATGTTATATTCTCCATATCACGTGACGTCTCATGATCTTAAGACACTGAAAATAACTACCGCACGGTTAAGTATCTCACAGATATTCAACCGTGAAACAGTTGATACTCCATCAGTTGCCACCTCATTCTGACCAGTCGTGATGCTTCCAACAGGCGTCTCTTCCAAGAGTAACTGCCACCACTTCATCAATTACTTAAAGGAGAACGCAAACGGCGGAAAGAGGAGGACGAGAGATCGGATCCTTTTGAGAGATCAAGAAACTCATTCATATTCCATCAAGATTACAGCATAGCAAGTATTTTGCTCATTGTAATTAGGATTAGTCTACTGCCTGGTCATAGGCAGCCCCTGTAATAGCCAGTTCATGTCAATAAAAGTGCAGTCTCATTCTCTCCTAAGAACTCTTCACTGTTTTCCTTTATTTATTTCGTAAGATCGACGACTCGATCGTCGACAGTACGAATCATATCTGTGAATCTGTGTTGAATCCAACTCTTATTTTGGTTTGTTTGTGTTTGTGTATATCTGTCCTAAACATTGATTGTTGTTTATCTCTATTTCGGGTGCTTGATCTAGGTGTTGTTGCTATGCAAACTGTGTGTTCTTCACTGTCAAAGATGGAGATTAATTGATGCAAAATGTTCCAAGGGATGATTTTTCAGTTTAATGAGATCACTAGTAGAGAGAACATCCGGTAGTTTTATGAAATCTAACCTGCTTAGGTGTAGATTCTGAGGAACACATGGAATTCTATGTTCTTTGCCAAGTTGTATTTTTATTGTTTGCTATTGCCTTGAATTTTGGTAATTGAGAAAGTTTCAAGTTAAATAGAGTAGAATGTTTTGTATGATCACTGGTGCCTGGCTCCTAATTTCTGAGAGTGCAATTGTATATGCATGTCTGTATGATACTTTCAGAATATAAAATACCCTATAATTTTTGCAGCATCTGCTTGTGATGCCTTTTAGGTTCATTGTGTTTGGCTACCATAACTTGTCTATATGGTGTATCACAGATTCATAGTTGCCATGAATTAGTTCTGAAATGCTCTGTACAAAATGCTAATTTTTAAAGTGACAGTGATAATTGCCATGAATTAGTTCTTTACCTGATTATTTGAGTTTTCTGTCAGAATTTTATGAGTGATTTCATATATATTTGAGTTTTATCTGTTGCTCCGATCAAGAAAACTATGTGAGCATAAAACAATGCATCAAGACTAGAAGCAATGAGACCTGGAACTATGCCATCAGTGAGTGGAGCATCGAACTAGGTCTAAAATGTTACAATTTGGACATTTACATTTCTTGATAAAACAAAAACTGTAATACTCCAGAGTAGAAATCGGGAGAAAACCAAATATTTTAAATAAAAAGTATTAATTAGAATTTGATCTGGGAGAAGGATCTTTTGGGAAACAGATTACTTAAACAGATTATTGGAGGGCTTAGCGGCAAATTTTGGATAGCGTGGGCCAAGGCCTCGGGCCCATGGGCATTCGGCCCATTGGTGGGAGGAGGATGCCGCCTTGGGGCCAAACCTAGGCGCCCTCCCCTCCCTTTGGCCGCCCCACTTCCCCATTGGCGCCGCCTCCCCATCTCCCTTGGCTGCCTCCTTGCTCCTTGCGCCCCACCATGCCCCTGCCGCCGGCGAGGATCGTCCCACCCTGCTGCCCGCTTGTTGGAGGAGGAAGGCGAGGCTCTTCGCGGGGCTGTTGTTCAAGAAGGAGAAGGAGGGGAGGGACAAGGAGAGGATCATCTTCGAGGCTAGATCATCGTCGTCCCGCGGGTCTTCAAGGGTAACGAAGTGTTTCCCCCCGCTGTTTGATGAGTTTTAGTTGCGTTAGATCGTCTTGCTGCCGGTAAACGTTCAGTTCTGTCCAGGAAGTTGTGCGACGGTTTTCGCGACCTTAGAGGCAGAATAAGAGGATCCCATCTCCTAGAGTTTTGTAGGTCTTGTTCTTAGCTTTCAATGGCCACCAAGATCACCCAAATCCGATTAACGGTCAGGAAGTTATGAATTTTTTAGTATCGCTGCTCTGTTAATCTGTCAGTTTAGAACAGTCTGTAGAAAATGGGATGAATCTGCTAGTTAAGTTCGAAATCAGAGGACCTCAATATAACAAAAATGTAGGTAATTTCCATACCTTTGATAGAGATAAAGAACGCAAGATTTGGACTTTCGTAGCAAAAGTTATGATGGTTTTAGTGATCTGTCCAGAGAACCCGACGTGATAATTGTTGCTCTGTAGGTTGGCTTGGTAGAGGTAGTAGTTGGCATAATCAAAGGGCTCCCCACTAAGTTTATTTAGGTAATTAAATTACCTTTCCAGAAAGTCTGAGAACACCTTATTTGGACCCCTGAGCGGAAAGTTATGTATTTTAGAAGTTGACTATCCGCAGTGATCACCAAAGCGATCGCTAGGAATTGGAATATTGGAAAACGCTTGGGAGTTTAGCGAGTTCGTTTGTGTTGTACTTATGCTTTTGGTCCAGTATGTTGGACTTAGTCTTGGTTATCTTTTGTTCAGGTAGGAGCGTGATCCCGGGGCAGCGCCTCTTTGCGTCCACCGCTCTCGCAGTTAAGGCAAGTATTCGGTTATAGCATAGTTATGCTTGTATCTTTGAGAGTGTTTGTGTTTTGCTGTAATAGCCATGCATGAATGTTAATGTGATGAGTTTCCATTTATCTTG
The DNA here is from genome assembly GCA_036346255.1 of Ampelocalamus luodianensis. Taxonomy (NCBI): domain Eukaryota; kingdom Viridiplantae; phylum Streptophyta; class Magnoliopsida; order Poales; family Poaceae; genus Ampelocalamus; species Ampelocalamus luodianensis. Next base: position 24,507,704 of record CM070623.1, read on the forward strand.
ATGAATGCTAGTTATGGTTAAAGTTGATGTTATTGTGATGAGTTCCAATTTTATCTGGTGAATGCAAGTACTCGATTGAGAGAATATGTATGAATGTTTGATAGAAGGTGCTAGTACTTTGATGCATTTAACCATGCAAGGTTGATAGTGTGACATGTATGATTGAGGATGGTAAATATTTGAGATATGATTAATTATTATTCATGAAGGATTGTTCATGTTTGCTAGGATTATGAATAAATGTGCTATTCATGGATACTAGAATGCTAAGAATGTCAATGATGAGGAATGCTAGAAGTATGAATAAGTTTATTCATGCACGTCGTTGTTGTGAATCCATATGTATGATGGTTTAAAGTTTTGTTCATGTGCATCATGCAATCATATTGGAGGATTGGTCACGTGGTGACTATGCATGTTCGAGGTCCCGTCATGTAGATGATTTGGTTGAGGTCCCACATTCGTGGAATGTGGGCTATGAATAAAAGAGGTCCCCATCATTAAAGTGATGGGCAAAGGTCCCTATACATGTGGTGTATAGGCTTTTGGTCCCTGTGCCAGAGGGCACAGGCAAGGGTATACAACGACGGTTGTGTACCCCGCATTACCGATAAAATGCGAAAGAGATAAAGTTGAAAAGGTGCATTGCATTAGTTGCATTCACATGAGCATGAAGGCTATACTTTGGTGCATTGTTTATCTTGGATTATTGATGCTATGAATGATAACTTGCTTAGCCTTGTTGGTACTTCTTTGAGTCTTTGGGCTCACTCTTGCTTTGATGTGTTTTAGGTACAACTGGCAAGACCGCATGCATGGGAGGGAGTAGATGTTTGGATGCACGCACTACCACTCAATCTTAAGAATTACTTATGGATGGTTTGAGTTTGATTAAGCGTAATAATGAGAATAGCAAATTTTGATTATGTTTATGAGATTATCTGCATGTTTGAAAGAACTCGATTATGAAGATATTGATAAATGCCATGATTAATTGTTGGAACCTTGGTATAGTGACTATACAAAGGAGGTTTTGCTAAAATTTGTAATTGATCTTAGTTTAGTTTAGTTTAATTTAATTTTAGTAGCATTCCAGGCTCAATGTTGAGCTGGGGTGTTACAGTTGGTATCAGAGCGGGCTGTAGGTCCGTGGTAATAGAATTTTTAAACTTGACACACTATGCACGATGAGGTTGGGGTTTGGGTCAAGCATTGCATTTATGTTTCCGTTCTAACGCCTTGATCATTCTTTGTTATGAATTGAATATGAATGCTTATGATTTGATTATTATGATGGTTATGTAACTATAGTTGATGTTGAGAGGTTGAGGTCGTGGTTGTGACCCTGGGCTTTACCAGGTTCCACCACCGTTCGTGGAGTGGGAATAGAGAAGTGCTACCCCGGATATCTTAGTACAGGTGTTGATAGCGAGAATCTATAGAAGGGTTGTTCTCTTCCTTGAATTTTAATTTGGTCAACTCTTATCCGATTTGCGATTGATGGGTTGCTTTGAAATTATTGGTGTGTTTCCATTGGCTTAATTTGTCCCGTAAATCAATTATTGTTCTTCCCAACCGTTGAGTTATTCTCGCGATTGGTGAACTTTGCTAATTGTCAAGATTGACTTTTGTAGGGGAGTTTTGTTTTTTTTTCCTTATTGGAAAGCTTGACCTTTTTATTCGCTTGATGTTTTTCTTGGTTAATGAAAGTTTCCTTTTGCAAGTGCTTTAGTACATGAAGGCTTTGACACAACGTATCTCTTGGGTATTTTGAGCGTTGAAGATTAATGGTTGTGTTATGAGTTTCAAGTTGAGTCCGCATGTGTGCATGATCGATCTTAACTAAGGTCCTTATCAAGGAAAGTTGAATAAGTGGAGGTTGTCCTCTAGTAGTTCTTGATGAGTTTGTGACTATGAGTATGACAATATTTAGTTGGAATCAATAGAGTTATTAAGAGGTGTGGTCTTTTGATGAATTGTGCGATCGTTAGGATTGTGGAATCAGTAGATTTATTGGATATCATGGAGCAATGTATCTCCATGGTTTAGCCTACCCATTAGTGATGGTTGTGTTAAGAATGTGTTTGAACGATGCCTTAGAGGATATCAAATTTGGAATTTTTCTTAAACTGGTTACTTGATGTTCATACATAATTGCTAAATTGAAACATGTATATTAGATTAGACGAACGTTGAGGTAGCACGTTGTGAAATCTTGTTGTACAGGAGAAGAGCTTATTAAAGGTTGACTTTGTGTTTATAGATGGATATGTGACCACAAATAGAAGTAGGATCCTATTTGCATACATGATACATACAATTGACAATTGTTAATGATAGTTGGAGCGGGTGTGAGTAACACTAATGGTTGAGTGGATGCATGAGTAAGTGGTCTCTGATAGAGTGTTTTGTGAAATTATTATTTGATAGTATGAACTGGTTAAAATAGGTTTGTTTCAACCTTGTGGCTTGTGTTTCTTTAGGAGAAGTTTATGATGGGATAAGAGGCTATGATGAGTCTCGCTAAGAGTGTATTGTTTAATTATTAGTGTGAATGTTAGTAAGGAATTATGATGATAATATTGAATGTTTTGTATAAAGGGACTGGATCGCTCGCTAGATATTGATTAAATGAATATGTTTCTAGTTCGCGTTTGTGATCTGTCAGACCTCATGTTGATGTGGTAGCTGAATTTGTTTAGAGCAAAGTTACGTGTTGAGAGGTTTTATTAGTTCCTAAGTGGTTTATGTGTTGTGAACATCAAATACTCTTTGTCGGAATTGGCATAGTGATGCTGTAACCAATGAAAGTCGAGTGAAGTAGAAGTATTTCAGATTGAAGTAAAGTTTGGTAACTTGGAGATTATTGAAGTTTGTCTAAAACTGTTGTTCTTGCCCTTAAGAGATTTTTTTCCAAATTTTAAAAGCAGTGTTTCACTCTCGTTTGAGGTTTGATATTCTTTGCTTGTGGGACGTGCGCCCTCAACTCTGATCATATCTCTTGGTTGCCTAGAACAGTTTATCTGATTGTTTCTCTTGATCTTGTAACTACTGTAAGTGGTAACGTTTTCCTTTGTGTTGAAATTTACTTCTATTTGCCCCTTCATCTAAGAAAGGGTTAATCGAATTGTATTGCAAAGTCTTTTCGGTTATATTTTGGCAACTAGTCGGGCCTATAGCGAGATGGGGTCCAAGAGCTTGTGTTCGTTTTGATAGAACACTAGAATTAGCAAGCATGGAAATTTTGATCAGATTATTAGGGTATCGCATTTGGGTACTTCGGTAGCTTGTGTAGAAGTAGCATGATGGTGTAGTTAATGAGAGTAGCGGTATAGAAATCTAATAGTCGTGCTAATTAATGGGATAGATTGGTCAAGAATTTATATATTCATTTATTGATGTTAGGGATTGAGTATGTTTGAATCTGATCAATCGGTTAGGTATTGTGAGTGGGTATATTGTGGTCAAGTAGTGCATTTGATTGGTGTATGTTAGAGAATGTCTAAGATTGGTAAGATGAATCGCCTTAGGCGGTTACTTGATTAGTAAGGAATGTTGACATTAATGAACTGAGATTATTGTTGAGTGTGTGAAATTTTGGTCATCAGATTTGAGGTTACATATCAAGTATAACGAACAATCATTGTAAGAGTCGTAGAGGTGATTTGGGCTTTGCATTTTTATGCTAGCATCTTGGTTCCCGAGATTAGGTTCCAAGAGTTATGGTGATCTCTGAAAGAATCATTTGGAAGCGATAAGATGAGAGTGAATGTGGTGAATTTCAAGTTGATTATCCTTAAAAGAATGAGGATGTGATGGTGAGTGAAACCTACAATGAGTTGCATCGGAATTGTTTTGTCAGAGTAATTCTTTTGGTAGAAAAGTTAGCTAGAGTGTGATATTGTGTATTGGAAGAGTCTCCTTGTATAAGTGTGGATTTTGTGTTCGGTTGAACATAGCTTTGAGGTTGCCACTTTAAGAGAATTGAGTTAATGTGTCATACGATGATTTGGGATCCTATGGAGTAAGAGAAAGTTAAATTCTTAAAAGAAAGTTTGTGAAAAAGATTGTGGAAAAGGGTGTGATTTTGGTTAGTGAGATATTCTCGTAGTTTTTGTTTGAACTTGTGTTTATGGTGATGTCAATTTCTAATTGAGTTGGTTCTTGTCAGTAAGTGTGAATCTTTCAATCTGGTTATTCGAGTGTTTCGTTTTTGTCTTGTGTGGCATTTATTTCTAAACTGCCTATTTGAAAAGTGGAAAAGTTTTCTTGTTAAATCCATTGATTTTGGATTGAGATCTTCTAAGTGAAGATGGTTTTGAGTTGGATGCGTTATAACTCCTTTGTTTTCAGTTGAATCCTTCGGGTAAGTGAGTTGGTAGGCGGGATCTTTGCGCGTCCCTTGTTAAAGGAGATGCTGCTTACAATGTTATAGTGATTAGCTGGGAGTTGGAACACGAGTTTTGTGTGTTTTGTGCAGATGGTGTAAGTTTTATCAAAGGTGTGTTGGTTATGTTCCGATAGTTACGGGGATTTGTAGAATGGTTTATCGCTAGGACCGTCTCGAGTACATGCGTGGAGTACGAAATGTCTTGTATATTTGGTGATGAGAGAGTACATGAAAGGTCCGAAGCTTGAGTTTTTAGTTAGAGCTGTTGGCTACGAGTAAGACCTTACCTTTGAGCCCGTCTGTTGAGTGTACCTATAAAGGTCGAGACTAGTGTTGAGGTGGAAGACCTTAGTATCCGTCAAGGTGTTGTGAGCCCATAAGTCCAAGAGGAAGCGACTTGTGAATTGGAGTCTCACTTGCGCACACTATCTGGAGTTATTCATGAGATTGTGGGAATGTTGGTAAGCTTTTTTTGTGATTATACCTTAGCGTAGCGTTGTTAGAATTCGGGACAATTCGGTTTAAGAGGTAGAATGTAATACTCGAGTAGAAATCGGAGAAAACCAAATATTTTAAATAAAAGTATTAATTAGAATTTGATGCGGGAGAAGGATCTTTTGGGAAACAGTTACTTAAACAGTTATTGGAGGGCTTAGCAGCAAATTTTGGATAGCGTGGGCCAAGGCCTCGGGCCCATGGGCATTCGGCCCATTGGTGGGAGGAGGATCTGGCCTTAAGGGGGCCAAACCTAGGCGCCTCCTCCCCTTTGGCCGCCCCACTTCCCCATTGGCGCGCCCCTCCCCATCTCCCTTGGCTGCCTCCTTGCTCCTTGCGCCCCACCATGCCCCCTGCTGCGGCGAGGATCGTCCACCTGCTGCCTGCTTGTTGGAGGAGGAAGGCGAGGCTCTTCGCGGGCTGTTGTTCAAGAAGGAGAAGGAGGAGGGACAAGGAGAGGATCATCTTGAGGCTAGATCATCGTCGTCCGCGGGTCTTCAAGGGTAACGAGTGTTTCCCGCTGTTTGATGAGTTTTAGTTGCGTTAGATCGTCTTGCTGCGGTAAACGTTCAGTTCTGTCCAGGAAGTTGTGCGACGGTTTTCGCGACCTTAGAGGCAGAATAAGAGGATCCCATCTCCTAGAGTTTTGTAGGTCTTGTTCTTAGCTTTCAATGGCCACCAAGATCACCCAAATCCGATTAACGGTCAGGAAGTTATGAATTTTTTAGTATCGCTGCTCTGTTAATCTGTCAGTTTAGAACAGTCTGTAGAAAATGGGATGAATCTGCTAGTTAAGTTCGAAATCAGAGGACCTCAATATAACAAAAAATGTAGGTAATTTCCATACCTTTTGATAGAGATAAAGAACGCAAGATTTGGACTTTCGTAGCAAAAGTTATGATGGTTTTAGTGATCTGTCCAGAGAACCCGACGTGATAATTGTTGCTCTGTAGGTTGGCTTGGTAGAGGTAGTAGTTGGCATAATCAAAGGGCTCCCAACTAAGTTTATTTAGGTAATTAAATTACCTTTCCAGAAAGTCTGAGAACACCTTATTTGGACCCCTGAGCGGAAAGTTATGTATTTTAGAAGTTGACTATCCGCAGTGATCACCAAAGCGATCGCTAGGAATTGGAATATTGGAAAACGCTTGGGAGTTTAGCGAGTTCGTTTGTGTTGTACTTATGCTTTTGGTCCAGTATGTTGGACTTAGTCTTGGTTATCTTTTTGTTCAGGTAGGAGCGTGATCCCAGGGGCAGCGCCCTCTTTGCGTCCACCGCTCTCGCACGGTTAAGGCAAGTATTCGGGTTATAGCATAGTTATGCTTGTATCTTTGAGTGTTTGTGTTTTGCTCGTAATAGCCATGCATGAATGTTAATGTGATGAGTTTCCATTTATCTTGATGAATGCTAGTTATGGTTAAAGTTGATGTTATTGTGATGAGTTCCAATTTTATCCTGGTGAATGCAAGTACTCTGATTGAGAGAATATGTATGAATGTTTGATAGAAGGTGCTAGTACTTTGATGCGTACTAACCATGCAAGGTTGATAGTGTGACATGTATGATTGAGGATGGTAAATATTTGAGATATGATTAATTATTATTCATGAAGGATTGTTCATGTTTGCTAGGATTATGAATAAATGTGCTATTCATGGATACTAGAATGCTAAGAATGTCAATGATGAGGAATGCTAGAAGTATGAATAAGTTTATTCATGCACGTCGTTGTTGTGAATCCATATGTATGATGGTTTAAAGTTTTGTTCATGTGCATCATGCAATCATATTGGAGGATTGGTCACGTGGTGACTATGCATGTTCGAGGTCCCCGTCATGTAGATGACGGGCTTGAGGTCCCCACATTCGTGGAATGTGGGCTATGAATAAAAGAGGTCCCCATCATTAAAGTGATGGGCAAAGGTCCCTATACATGTGGTGTATAGGCTTTTGGTCCCTGTGCGGAGGGCAGCGCAGCAAGGGTATCTGGCGACGGTTGTGTACCCGCATTCACACGGTAAAATGCGAAAAGAGATAAAGTTGAAAAGGTGCATTGCATTAGTTGCATTCACATGAGCATGAAGGCTATACTTTGGTGCATTGTTTATCTTGGATTATTGATGCTATGAATGATAACTTGCTTAGCCTTGTTGGTACTTGCTGAGTCTTTGGGCTCACTCTTGCTTTGATGTGTTTTAGGTACAACTGGCAAGACCCGCATGCATGGGAGGGAGTAGATGTTTGGATGCACGCACTACCACTCAATCTTAAGAATTACTTATGGATGGTTTGAGTTTCAGATTAACTGTAATAATGAGAATAACAAATTTTGATTATGTTTATGAGATTATCCTGCATGCTTGAAAGAACCTGATTATGAAGATATTGATAAATGCCATGATTAATTGTTGGAACCTCGGTATAGCTGACTATACAAAGGAGGTTTTGCCGAAAATTTGTAATTGATCTTAGTTTAGTTTAGTTTAATTTAATTTTAGTAGCATTCCAGGCTCAATGTTGAGCTGGGGTGTTACAAAAACTGCTTATATGATTGCTCTCTATTATGAGTGGAAGTAAATAGTAGTATAATATTGAGCATTTTCTTTGGAAAACTGAACTATGGATGCCTTTGAGTTTAGTGTTATATACTTCGTGATATATTCCTGCAATGAAAGCATGTTTGGACCAAAATTAAGTACTGGAACTCTAAGCTGGGACTCCTAAAAGCAATGACAGTGATTTAACTGCAACCTTGGTGCTGTACAATTGATGTGCTTCTAACTATATTGTATGCTTGTAACAAAACATACCAATATCAGCATAAGAGGTCTTTGTATGCTTGTATGCTCATACCAACCTTGTATGCTTGTGAAGTTAGGACCCCATCTGGTTTCACTTCTGAATGGTATTCTATTGCCTTTGATTCCAATATGGCATAGGAAGTAGTGTGTGTCTGCATGTATTTTTTTTAAGCTAAGGGAAAGCTAATGGATTAGTATTTGGTATATGGATATAGCAGTGTGTGTCTGCATGTGTGTGTGCCTTTGATTCCAATATGGCATAGGAAGTAGTGTGTGTCTGCATGCATGTTCTTGTTCTTGTTCATGTGTTGTTCTAGTGCTACTCTTGCATTGCACTGCACTTTCCATGTGATGGTGGAGAGCACAACATACTATTGTTACTCTAGCCTTCCTCCATGAGACCATGAACAGTAGGTATACTACTCTATTCCTATTAATATGATACTACTCCATGTATCTATCTTGTACTCCTTTTTTAACCCTTCAAGCTATTTTTCGGCAATCGCCCAAATACCTATTTGAACATAACGTTGATAATGCTGAGTGGAACAACGAGAACACTAGGATAGTGTGTGAATTGTTCGTTGAACAAGTAGAGGCCGGCAATCGCCCGAATACCTATTTGAAAAACCCAGGGTATACTCTAGTGATTGCAAAATTTGCAAAGAAGACTGAGCTGCAATACAAAAAGATGCAATTGAAGAACAAATAGGATAAATTAAAGAACTATTACAACATTTAGAGAAAATTGAGGACCAAAAAGACAGGCTTAGGTTGGGATCATGAAAAAAAGACAATAAAGACCAACTCGAACGGTGGAAAAAATTAAAAAAGTAAGTCATTAAACATTATCTATTTTTTAATGCATTAATGTACATTCTTCACTCTATTATTAGTGAAGGTTTAACGTGTAACATTTGGCATTGACAGAAATATAAAGGATGTTCCAAGTTTGAGAAGGCTGGACTTCAAAATGAGGAGTTGTTGTCCAAGATGTTTGATGACATTCACAACACCGGTGAAGACCATTGGTCTCCTGCAATAGGAAGATCGCCTCAAAGTTCTATGCGTACATCGACATCTATTGATATTGAAGAGCTTGAAGATAAAGATGATGACAAATATAATAGTGATCGTGAAGATGAATCACCAATTGATATGAAAGGGAAGAGACCTTGCGGCTCTAGCAATGATAAGGGGAAGAAACCAAAGAGTGGGTTTGTGGTCATGCAAGATCAACTGAGAAGAATTCTTAAGTTGAATGAGAAGTCGTATGCATCTTTTGAAGCATTTGTACAGAAAAGAGAGCAAGAATCGGTTTGTAGTATCAAGGATGTAATGGAATCGGTTGAAGAGTGTGGCAAGATATGTCAAGTCACCTCGCTGCTACTGCAATTATCATGGAGAATTATCACTCAACCTACTTGGATAAGAATGAGCCTAGGACTTCATGGCTTAGTAGAATGGGTTGGGTGAGAGAAACTTTGACCACTCCAGGAGAAAGCTACCACATGTTTCGTATGAATGCTACGATCTTTTACAGTCTACATGATCTTTTGGTGAATACATATGACTTGAAATCAACTACATATACAAGTTCAATTGAAGCACTAGCTCTTTTTCTATACATATGTGGTGGCTGTGAATCTAACCGAAGAGCACAGAATTGGTTCAAACATTCTGGTGAGACAATTAGCAGAAAGTTTGATGAGGTTTTGTAGTGTGTGGTCAGAATGTCTAAAGATTTTGTGAGGCCAAAGGATCAAAACTTCTCTACGGTTCATAGTAGAATTAGAAATGATCGAAGGAAAAGACTATATTGGAGCCAGCGATGGTACACACATTCTTACAACTATTACTCTAGAAGATCTAATTAGATATATTGGTAGGTCAAGAAGTGCAACACAGAATATCACAGCGGCATGTGATTTTGACATGCGCTTCACATATGCATCTATTGGACAACCAGAAGCTATGCATGATACTAGTGTTCTTTATCATGCATTGAATGTAGACATCAAAGTCTTTCCATATCCTCTACAGGGTAATTTTCTTTGTTTTGTATCATTTACGAATTTATTTACTTGTAATGTTCATGCATTGGATGTTGATATATATGATTTTTTCATCTTATGTTGTAGGTAAATACTATCTTGTCGATGCTGGTTATCCAAACAGGCCTAGGTATTTAGAGCCATATAAGAGGCAAAGGTACTATGTTCCAGAATTTTGGAGAGGTGTTGCTCCTAGTGGTGAGAAAGAGAAATTCAACCACTTGCACTCGAGTGTTTGCAACGTAATTGAGAGGTTCTTTGATGTATAGAAGATGAAATAGAGAATTCTTCTTAAAATATCAAGCTTTCATATGTCCAAGCAAAAGATGATTGTTGCAGCAACCATGGGAATCCACAACTTCATACGTGAACATGTTTCGCCGAACGTGCATTTTCGTAGGTTCAATCGGGATTCTAATTATATGCCCACAATACCATCAAGATATGCCAAATATGTCATTCTCGGGATGCATCGGATGCGTCAACATCGCAAACGAGTACTACATCTATGGATAGTTTCTGTGATGACCTTGCAAGTGCAATTGCTCAATTAGGATAATGGACACGCTACTTGTGAAATTTTGTAGTCTTTTGTTATCACCTATTTGACATTTTAATACTTGTACGTAATAGCATTTAATTATCATTTGAACACTTATGGCTTATACACAATCAATAGTTATGCGTCAATTCGTTATTTGCCAACAGTTGTACTACATCATAAAGTGTAAATGCAATGTGACCTGTCATTGTGTACAAATACAACATATATACATTTATATGGTCTAAACAAATTTGGAAAAAATTTATATAATTTGTGTACAAATACGTAGGAGAAAGACATAAATACAATTAAAATATTACAACCAGGGGTAATATAGTCTATTTGCCTCTAATCTTCCCTAATATTATTTTTGAAGCTAATCTATCAGCTAAACGCTTTTAATAGACAGCTTCAGATTAAAAAAAAAGTGGATTATAAGAGAATTAATAGTAGACTCTGAAAACTGAAAAATAAGAATATAGAGATCTACCGAAGAAGCCTTAGTTTTGGTTCTGTTGTATTAGCAAAATTACTCTTAAAAAAGGAAAGGGAAAACGCGGAGTAGAGAAGAGCTCCGCGAGCTGACCTCCCCCGTCCTCCTCCCTCTCATTGACCTTCCCCGTCCTCCTCCCTCTCACATCTCCAATCCTCGTCCTCCTCATCCCCTCAGTGGAGGACGCCGTCGAGGTGTTGCTCCTCCCTGGTGCTCCCTTGCCGCTATACGGAAGCGGCCGGGCTGCGCCGGCGGCGGCAGCGGGGTGGGGAAACATGTACAGATCGGCGGGGGCCGCGATGGCGTGGAACGTGTTCAGGTTCTGCACGGCGCTCAGGGGTCTGGGATCCGTCATGATCCTGCTCGTCCTCGCCATCGTCGGCGTCACCTACTACGCCGTCGTCCTCTGCAACTATGGCCCCGCCCTCCTCGCCGGCGGCGTCAGCACCCTCGCCGCGTTCGCCGTCCTGTTCCTCTTCCACTTCCTAGTGCGTGTCGCATAACTTGGGGGCTTTGGGTGTGAAAGATTTCGCCTTTAGGAGAAATATATGCTTTTTGGTAGGAAAGGATGCAAATTGCAGCGGATTGAGTATCATTAGGTGTTAATCTTAATTCTTTAGGAAGCAATGTTGTGTACATAGGTCAAAAATTTTGATTTTGACCTTTGTGCTGGGAGGTACGATGTGTAGCGCGGTGTTTCGTTGTATTATTGGTGCTGCCGTGCAGGGCATTGTCGTTGTGCTTAGTTACTTTCTTGTAGTTATTGGTACTGTGATGTGACCTTTGCTTTTCTAGGTTATATTTCTTTGATATGAAGTAGAAGTGGCTATGAGCCATCTGAATGACTGTATACTAGGACGAACTGAATGATTGTATACTAGGACGTGAGGTTTTTCTATTTGGTGGTGCTGGATAATGATAGGAATGATTGAACTGTTGTGTCCAGGGTCTAATTATTGGTTTCCTAATATGCTTTGTGAGAGCATAGTAAATTTCTCTATGATATACGCTACCACTAGTATTGAAATGGAGCTGATTATAGTGATAGAAGTTATGAAAAGAATTGACTGAATGAGCTGATCAAATGCATTCCAAATGCTACTGGTTAGAGAACAACAATGTTAACTGGTACTTTGCATACCAAAATAGTTGACTGTAAATAATAGTGCCTTTTATCTTACAACCTTTCTCTCTGTTTTGTTTTTGGCTGTATGATGTGTTAATATAAATTGTTCTTTTGGCTTTGCAGCTTGTTATGCTTTTATGGAGCTACTTTTCTGTTGTGTTCACTGACCCTGGTTCTGTTCCACCAAATTGGAATCTTGATTTTGATGAGGAGAGGGGAGAGACTGCTCCCCTCTCTAGCTCAGAGTTCAGTAGTCAGATGAACTCGCAGCAATCTATGGCTCTCAGTGATACGGGAAATCCAAGGGTTAGGTACTGTAGGAAGTGCAACCAGCAGAAGCCGCCTCGTTGCCATCATTGCTCTGTTTGTAAGTTCATAGTTTAATCTAGAGGATAAATTTTATGTTATCCTAGTTGTTACGAATTGCATAGTCTACCATCTTATCGTGTATTTATGCCTAAACATTTTTTTCAGGTGGAAGATGTGTTCTCAAGATGGATCATCATTGTGTGTGGGTTGTTAATTGTGTTGGGGCACTGAACTACAAATACTTTCTTCTCTTCCTGGTATGATTTTACTATACTTGAGATATCAGATATGGTCCTCTTTAGGTGGGCGATTAGTTAAGCTTTGGGTTTTACTATTTTTGGGCTATGAACTACTTGCACTTTGTTATCATGCTGGTTGGATGTGCAATGTTTTTGGTTGGTACGTTAACCCGAGCTTTTAAAATAAGAAACATATTTCATTTTTTTATTAATGCAATGTTTCTACATGTTGGAACTTGGAAGCTTTGAAAACAAAAAAATATATAATTTATTCTCACATATTTTTTTGTCAACTGTCTGTTTAATCCACCATGAATACTAAGAGCAGTTTCCTGCTTTTGGATGGTGCTGTTGTATCAGCTAAACCATTGAAACATGTACCGCAATGTGAATGACTAAACTCCTCTCCTGTATTGCATGGAAACAGACATGGGGATGAGCCATGACACAATACTGACAAAAGGATTTTCCAACTTTTCCCAAAGTGCTGACCCGGCGACATCGCTATATATATTAAAAAAAATACATATAGATGGAAGAAATTCAGAAATTTCTCAGTTATAATTTTTTGGTTGCAATATACAGTTATTTATAGGGAACCGGGGATATATTTATCTTTATCAGGGACCCACCATTTTCCCAAAAAAATCTGAATTTCTTCTATGTATTAAAGTACAACAATGATTAATAAGTATCAAATCAAAAGAACTAGATGACGAGAGGAAGGAGAGGCTGGGATGGCTTGGCTGTATTGGGTTGAGCTGTCTCCTCGCCGTGTCGCATGCATATCCCTCACATGTTGGAAAAAGAAAATGATTTTTTTCGTGTGGAAATGTTCCAACACGCCTCTCATATGTATTGGCGGTGTGTCCGACACGCTGCCTTCTGGATGTGTCCATGCATCCTGGCTCCTTTCATTTATGTAGTCTCCTGCACACCTCGTTGACGTGTCCATGTATCATGGCTCGTCTCATTACTATAGTCTCCGATACGCTGCCTCCTTGATGTCTCTGTGCATCATGGATCCTCTCATTACTATAGTTTTGTTAGTTTTGTTCAGCTACGTTGTTGCTTGATCAGCTAACCAAAAAGTTCATTCAATTCCCATCTAACTTGAAATACAAAATTCAAATATGCCTCTATCATCTCCTATGTACTCCACTAGTGCACATCAAACCAAATCCTTTGCATGTTGCAATTCGACATATAAAAAAAATTCAGTGCAAATAATTGTAAGCTACTAAGCTTTGATGCCATAATTTCTTAGACACATATGGTACTTGTGGACCTGTCAAAACTAGAAATTATTGTCTAAATTAATTTTATTGTGGTGTAGTATGTTAAGACTTGTTGTAGGATCGGTTACGACAGTCAGAGGGGGGAGGGGGGGGGGGGAGGCGGGGGTTGAGACTCCAACAACTTTCCCCTCTAGGTATTCGGGAATCTTTTCATTCCAGCAACTACGAGTAGTTGTGAATATTGAGATTGAACTTGCTAGCACCGAGAAATAACACCTTCAAGCAACTGGCAGACAATCACCATGCTAGGCTGGTCTGACCAGTGGGCGGTTTGACTGGTAGGCCCGACGGTCTGATTGCTCCCCTGCGGACAGTTTGAAAACAACACGATTTCCAAACGGGGATTTCACCTAACTTTTGATCTACTAGTTCAAATCACACCAAATTTGAAACACAGCTACCCTAGGATGTTTAGCACCTACTCCAACCAACAATTTCAAGAATTGTTGTCAAGGTTTCCACCTTTATTCATTATAGGGAAGAGTGCTCAAGAACCGGGCAAAAGAGGGAAAACTGATCTGCCCAAGCTCGTGAGATCTAGGCAGCCAAGATGATTCCATATGGGTTCCAACAAGCCCTAGCAAGTTATATCTCAGCACAAATCACACTAGAACAAGATGGAGCCAAGAATCACTAAGAACGCCTACTAAGAACACCTCAAGAAGGCAAGAGAATAAAGCAAGAACACAAATAAGATATGGTGAAATCAAGTTTGATCTTCTATTACCACTTAGAGAGGAAGGATTACAACCTCTCCACCTGGAGGACAAAACCCTAAGGGCAACACTTAGCTCTCTCAATCAAAACCTAATTTCTCTCTTAGAGGCTCAAGTGCAAAAACTAATTTCTCTCTCTAATGCCCCCTTATATAGTGGAGGTTCACAAGAAACCCTAACCTGGTTACAAAGTAGATCACATCCACTACACACATTCATGGGAACCTGTTAACCCATTACATAACCGGGTTTTTCACTCGTGCACACTTTTCAAAGTGCCGTTCTTCACCCTTGGCTCCAATAACCCGAAATTATCATGTCTTATCCTCCATGAAGTCTCCTTGACCTAATCCACTTAGCCCACCACCGCATTTTTGCAAACCGCTCACTTTTCCCATTTTGGATTGATTACCACATTGCCCCCAACTGATATTTCTCAATTCCTTCTCCTTGAAGCATCGACCATGCTTTGTCATTATCCATGTGGCCCCAATGACTTTCCATCAAGCCTCTCATGCGTCTGTATCCCACCGAACCGTCCTCGTTTGCAAACGGGCCCAAGTCACTTAGCGCACGTCCCGCTTGACGTTGACCACTTGTGCCTTCCATAGCCCTTGTTCATCTTGTGCCTTGTCTGAATCTAACTATCTCACCCAACCTTCATGATCGTGCTAGACCTTGGTTCTCCTAACAAAGTCCTGGTCTTCCTCGTCGTTGACCATAGTTAACTCCGGAACCACTTCTAGGCACAAGTTTATTCCAACCTGACCCACATTAGTCATAAACACATCATGCAACACATATGCACCATTACCATAGCCCTCAACCAATTCTCAAATTTCACCTCAAAATCTACCACTAGCACCATGTCGGTCAAACCGATAGCGGTCTAACCGCCATGATGTGGCCGGTCTGACCGCTTCATTGCACCTGAAATTACCCTCTCTGGACTTTAAGAAAAACTCTATCTAGTTTTAGCTCGATGCTCAATCTGCCATGATACCTAGTGCAAATACATTCCTACACGTGCCTGCATAAGTGTGTGGTGTCCAAACTCCAGTAATCCATAGGGTCCACAGGGCCGGTCAGACCGCTTGGTACATGGTGGTTAGACCGTCACCAAGGTCGGTCAGATCATCTGGCCATGACCGGTCAGACTACCACCATGGCCGGTCTGACCGCTTACCACCTGACAGCAGTACTGAAATATGTTCAATGTCAAAACCAAACTCAAACTTCGACAACAAATGCAAAGTACAGTCAATTACTCATTACAAACCATGGGGTGACCTCCACATGGTCTCACACTTGCTAATTGCAAAAACAATAAATTAACCTAGATTGTGATGTTTCCCTTGCTATGGATGGTTTTATTTGTGCATCCAAATAATAATACAATTGGCTCCAAGTAGTTAAGTGTGAAACATCTGAGCATCTATTTGGGTAGTATGGAGTAATGGTAACTGGGAATGCATCAGCTACGGAGAAACAAACTTTATCTTAGAATGGAATGTATGAGCTACTTTCTTTACCCTACTATTTGGGTAATATGCTTTAGAGGTTCTCATGCTTCTTTGTGCTTCATGCTAGCAATATATTGATGGAATTTGGCACCATAAGCTGAAATTGAATATCACTATGCATTTTTAGAAAAATGGAATACATGTTAGAATTCTGCTGCTATTTTCTCCCAAAAACTAAATTGCACAAATCTTCAAGGATTGCTGTTAGTAGTGGAGTAGTGGGTGGTTGCAAATCAGACCCATAATGTGCTTAACATTTGTGGTTTTCACTTTTGGGGAGAGCATTGAAGCACCTGTTTACTAACATGCTTGGATCTTGTTCTTTTTTGCTGCTTAAACCAAGATATTCATTGCACTTATACTGTACCTTGCCTTCGGCCTTCCAAATAGTTTATACCACTGATTGCCTTATGGTAGCTCAGTTTTGAGAAACAAACATAACAACATTACATTGCATCCCTGAAGTATTCAGGCAATACAATCAATTGAGTCTATTTAAATCATCATAAAATATTTATGCATATGCTTGCAGATGTCCTGAACCTATAACACTAAACAGTTTTCAGTGGCTGTTTGTAACTGCAACTATGTCAGCTTGAAAACTTCTCAAGTACCTTTTTGATGTCCATGTTATGTGCTCCACGATATTATAGCTTGTTTTTTGGACCAGGCAGTTCCCATGCATTTTATTTGTTAAAAACCCAACAACTTTCACTTTTTGTTATGCCAGATTCTCCAAAACTCCGTTTCTTTCCCTACTAGGTAGAATGAAGTAGATATAACTTTAAAAAATTGGATATTGATTAACTCATGCTTTATATTTTGTTAATACTTAATACCATAGTCTATTAGCACGTATTGCTAGTAACTTTTTGCTACCATTGTTTGGCACGAATTCTCATTCATTCATAGTTGAAGTGTTAATGCTTTGCTCCTTTGCTTGAAGAGACCATTTCACTTGTGTAACATGAAAGGGAATAACAAGGAAAAGGTAGGCCAGAGTAGAAGTATTGCTCTGTTTATCATATTAACAGTATAGACACTGCTTCTCCAGTGCTTCTTTTTTAAGACTTCTTTCGAACTAGTGTCCTTTTTGCTTCCACACTGCTATGACGATCCATAGGATTCTGAAATGTGAAATCATTTTCTTTTTGTGGTGCTATGCAGTTTTACACCTTCCTTGAGACAACGCTCGTTACTCTCTCTTTATTGCCTCACTTCATAGCCTTCTTCAGCGATGTCGATATCCCAGGAAGTCCTGCAGCACTTGCAACCACATTTCTCACCTTTGGTAAATGCATTACTACTTTCTGGAAAAATTATGCTTGAGATTGATTGATTGAATATCAACTAAAACTATTTTCTTTCTTTGCAGTGTTGAATCTGGCCTTTTCCTTGAGTGTTCTGGGTTTTATGATTATGCACGTTTCACTTGTTTCTGCCAATACAACAACGATTGAGGCAAGTATCTACTATCTAGTAATATAATGCTAAACATTTTTTTTTGTTATGTGCACGATGATATTAATTTGTTACTTTGATGTACAGGCATATGAAAAGAAAACTACTCCACGTTGGATGTATGATCTTGGCCGGAAGAGGAATTTTGCTCAGGTTAGGCTTGTGCATATTTCTATTTTGAAGAGCTTACTAAATAGTCAATCATTTACTAAATAGTTTTTATATGGTGCAAGCATGCGCCAACTTGGGTTTATTTCAAGAGAATGATACACCTATCATGATAAGGTGGCATCAAAATCCCTGTAGATATGTAGATTACATGTGGAAATGCTGATATTTCAGATATCCATGTGGCTCAACTCGCTTTGGTTCATCATGTTCTTATTTATAATCATTGTGAGAGCTAAATTTACTGTTATACAAGACTTGAAGCAGGACAAACAGTAATTTTATTGGGCCTGTATAACGCGTAGAAACTTTGGTAATGACGGAAGCAAATTAGGCCATGCAAGTGCCTAATTTTCCTTATTCAACTAGGAATATAACATTTGTGGTTAGAAAACCATCATGTTGCAATATTCCAAGATATTCATTAATTGAAGTTTCATACATTTCGAGTGTGACATTTCACAGGCAGTTTTGCTGAGGAGCCATGATACAATTGTGCAAGCTACAGAGCTTCATATTATTTGACTTGTGATTCCTTATAAGTTATAATTTTATTTTTTGTTCCGTAAAGTGACTAAGATGGCCTAAATATAAATAAGGGGAAAACCCAGCAAAGTTGCCGGTCCTTATTCAAGTCAGTATCTGTGAGCTGTAACATCTGAAACATGACTTTTCTTTTTTATTCCCTTTTTTTTTGCTAGCCATTCGATGCCAGGTTGCAGTTTTTGTCTGTCAATACTAACGTATGCGAAAGTTACTTTCATACAAAACTATCTTAGTAAACCAAGTTTTTGTTTTCAGGTTTTTGGAAATGACAAGAGGTATTGGTTCATCCCCGCATACTCAGAAGAGGATTTGAGAAGAATGCCAGCTCTACAGGGTCTTGATTATCCAGTCAGGGCAGATTTGGATGGGCAAGAATTATGATGGGACAATTTTGCCGGTGCCCCCCACTTCCCATCTGCATCAAATGTGTTCCATTTAAAATTTTGATGGTTTTCTTGCCAGATATCTCAGTGTAAAACATCTACTGGTACAACTGACAGCATTGCTGGTTGGGTTATGCAAGGCATCCAATGAGCCAGCTTTCACAGGATGACTTGTGTAACCATGTGTGATTCACTTCTGCTGTCTTTGCGATGGCGAAGAAATTAGAGGCCCTACACTCCTGTTGTTGAGGCAGAAAAGGCATGTGATGTAAATTCTTCGTAGGGTGTTTTAAATGGGCTTTGAGACGTATGACGTACTTTGATTGAGTTGTGCAATACATATCAGAAAGGTACTGTTGCTTTTATGTAGCACCATTTGTTGATGAGATAACTTGTGTTAATTAGAGAACTTGTGGGTGCTTAAGTGCTGTGGTTAGCCTATTATTTCAACCTGTATAACATCAACTTGATAAATCCTTCTCGCACCCTGGATAATAGAAACTTTACAATTTGTTTGTCATATGCGTTCCCCACTTCTGACAAGCATGGAAGTTATTCTTCTTTTCCTTGCTACACTAATGTGAAAAAGTCTTATTAACATGTCACTTTGTGTCGGGACTAGGATTTCCGAATCTGGAACCCTCTGTGTTTATCTCTACTAGTTCATAGATCAGTAGCTAGTGCACACAGTTACATCATTGAATATCAACACATGCAAACGAAAAACTATTGTATAATATTGAACAAAAGAGTAATGATCTCATGGTCGAAGTTTACAATTACCACCCTTTCAGGCTAAATAACTCTAAGTGATGGTCCATCCATATGCTCATAGGCAATCGACGGGGGTTCGCGACCTAGTACTCCGGTGTCCTTTGTTGTAGCCACACACGTATAAGTTGTAATATTCCTCGGCAACTTTGAAGACTTCTGAGATTTATTTTGAGTGTAGCATGTGAGTACATAAAGTACTCCCTAAGTCTTGGAAAAAATACATATGCATAATTTTAACAAATGAGACTTATATGGTCCTTTTGCACAAATCAATATTTTAAGTTCCAACAGTTTTCATAAAGCACATTTGATAAAAAGTAGTTTAAATAATTAAACTAATTATATCACTAGTAGAGGTTCTAGCTACTAACCACTAGTATCAAAGCTCTAGCTGCCTAACTGGCTCTAGCTACCAGAAAAGCTACCCGAGAGTCCCAACTGCTCTCGGGTTCCCAAAATTTACTCTTTTGAAAACAAAACTAAAATTTACCATGTAAAAACGCACATTGCCCGCCCTTGATCATGAGCACGACTATTCGAATAGTTTTACACTCTGCAGAGGTTGTACAACTTGACTCACACGAGATAATCAATTTATAATCTCGGCCATGACACGCTTCTTTGGGCGTGCGACTAAGCGATTATCACAGGGATTTGACAATACTTTATCCTAACATTAGTCAGCCCGACGAGCTTAACCCCAGGTCATGAACGTCATTTACCATCGATATGGAGCTCACCGTTGTGGGGGATAACTTGCCCGAACATGAACGTCAATTACTATCGTCAGCACTACCCATGTAACTCCTACCATCTACAGCCTATGGGCTAAATGTCTGGACTTAGTAAATTATTTAGCCAGGTCCTTCCCATTTAGGACATATGGTTGTACGGTATTGCTCAGTTTGGATAATCACAAGCGTTGGTCCTTAATATGACTTGGGCGGAATTTAACACAATATAAGTTCTCGTGCTCTAGCTGCACCCCGTCTGAACTTACCATCTGCCCAAGTCTAAACATATTTTCACCATTTTATTTTATGTTAAAAATCAACTGCAATACCTATTGCCATACATTTCTCAAACTGATTTGCAAAAATGGTATTAATAATTCCCACCCGTAGGATGATAATGATCAATATAGCTTGTCTAAGTGTTCTACCGTTTTATATTAATTCGTCAATAATGTACCTTTATAATCCCATAATAATGTATCTCTATAATCCAACAATGATATATTCATGTAATCCAATAATGATATAGTACTATGATCTAACAAAGATATATTCCTATTACCCAACAATGATGTAATCCGATAATGATGTATTCCAATAACCCAACATTGATATATTTGTATAATCCAACAATGATATATTTCTATGATCTAATAATGATGTAATCCGATAATCCAACAATGAAATATTGTATAATCCAACAATGATATATTTGTATAATCAAACAATGATATATTTCTATGATCCAACAATGATGTAATCCGATAATCCAACAATGATATATTGTATAATCGAGCAATGATATATTTGTATAATCCAACAATGATATATTTCTATGATCCAACTGATGAGGACTTCAACCCTAAGAATGCAACCACTACTTCAACCCGCTGCACTGCATTCTCTACTTCAACCACATCTTCACCAATTGGACTTTCAGCTACTGCAATGCTATATTCCCCAATTGGATCGAGCTACTTCTACTCCTACGAGCCGAGCTACGTCTACATGCCATAGAGTTACGTCTACATACTATGGAGTTGCGTTTACATGCCACGGCGCTACGTCACCAATTGTTGGCCCATAGGCTATGTAATGTATAGACTTGGCCCATAAGGCCTATATGTTGGCCGACCACCCCAGGGAGCCCATACTGCTCACGTGAACAGTACCCATGAACAGTGCCACCGGCCCCTAGGGTTCCCACCTCCTGGCCGCACCCCTCATATAGGAGTCGCCGCCCCTTAGCAAAATTCGGGTTTTGTTGATTGAAGTTTAGCTTTGCTACTTTATACTTTGTCCTCTTGTTCGGCGAGATCAACAGCGACATTGTTCTTCGGAACCCCACTTATCAATACAATTTCAATTTTTATTCGCAGTTTCAAATTGCTTATTTATCCCATTCTTGCGTGCTTCTTCGGTGTATGCAGGAATTGATCTTTGTGACCAGGTTATCCGGGTATTCGTACACGGTTGATAATGACTTGTCGAGTAGTTCAGCGATTGTGTGGTTTCGAGCATTACGAGTTCGTAGCCAGGATCGTGAGAGTTGAGTGACTACTACCGAATTTACCTTCTCATCGAAAGATCGGGCCAGAACAGGACCTTTGTGGTTCATCAAGTGGTATCAGAGCTATAGTTCATCGGTGAGAATTTCCAGTTTTCTAGTAGTAGTTTCGTTTTTCATACCTAGAGTCCAAAAAATTGCCCACAAAAATTATTTGTTGCGCCATTATCATCCCTGTCCGAACCCCTTTGAGCCATTGCAATTTTTCTTGTTGGTTTTTGTTCGTTGAATCATTGGTTGTATCGTCGTGTCAGTTGTTAATTTCTAGTTTAGTTAAGAGTCTAGTTCGTCTTTGTCTAGTTTGCATCTTCATCTTCGTGTTCCTTTGCGTAGCTTCGTCGTTGTGTCAAACCTCTGTGCATCAATTCCCTACCGCGGCCTCCGCACCTCCCTACCGCGGCATCCACCACGGCCCTATAGTCGCTGCCCTTCCCTGCCGCGGCATCCACCAGCGCCTCCTACCATCTCCTGCCGCGGCAACCCCCCTGCATTTGGCCACCACCGATCCTTGCTACTGCAGCAACCGATCGGCTACCAGTGCCTCCTACCATCTCCTGCCGTGGCAGCCAACTAAGGCCAATCTTTTCGACCGAGCAACTGCCTTTACCTGCCGCGGCCACCAAATGTGCTGCGCCTCGCGCATCAACCGATCGCTCAGCTGCCGCACCAAAAAGCGTCGCGACCAACGATTGCTCTGCCGCGTTGCCTCCTCACGCCAGTGGCGGCCGACCTTCCCTACGTCGCGCCACCGCCGCTAGAACAGCAATCGCCCGACCTCAGCTTCCTTGTTCGCCCCGACAACCCGGCTCATTGCCATCCCTACTTGGAGCTGCCTCAGCAACCCTCTGCAGCAAAAGAAGAGAAACCCTAGAGATTGGATTTCGGTTTGAGAGAGGAGAAAAAGGGTTTTGGCCATAAACCCTAGAACGGTTTTATCCAAAAAAAAAAAAGAAGGAAGAGTTGGTTTCAGGTTGAACAAAAAAAAAACAGAGGAAAAAAGAGAGAAAAAAATTAGAAGAAGAAAAAGAGAAAAAAAAAACAGAAGAAACAAAAGAGAAAGAGTCCATCTTTTCCGAAATTTGGAAAGGGCATCAAACTTTTGCAAAAACCAGTGAAATTTGGTGGAGCCCTTCTTCATACATCCAAAAGCGTCCACAAAAAATTTGGGCACGTTTTGTCCACGGGATTAAAAGATATAGTAGTTTCAATTTGAAGCCGAAACGAATTCGAGTCCGTTTCTGACACACCTTCAGTAAAACGGGCATAACTTTTGCATACGGTATCGGATTTCGAAGTTTTTGGACTTTTTGGAAATCTAACGACGACGCACATCTAATAAAAATGACTAGCTTTTGCCTATTGTCCTCCAAGACCCCCAAAATAGGTCATCTTCGGCCCCAAATTCGCGTCGCAAGTTTTTGGTTTCTGTTTTTGGCGATTCTTTTGGTCTTCCCTTTGGAATTTGGGGTTCATCTCAACTGCAAAGTTGTAGATCTCGTCGAAAAATTTCAGAAGAGCATATATATGCCATATAAAACTTTGCTTTTTCATCGTTTGATACTAGCTGTTGTTTCTGCTCAATCTAGAGGGCTGTTTGTATTACACCGATATTGCTGTCTTTTGTGCTCTACGTCGTGCAAACAATCTTGTGCCCTTCACAGAAGTTTGAGTAGGTTGGCTAGCGTCTCTCCTAGCACTTGTTGTGAGGTTTTTCATTGCTTACATCAAGTCACATTGATTGTTGCGTGTGTGTACATACAATTCTCTTAGTAGGGCTTTGATTAGCTAGTTTTGATTAGGCTAGGATCAGCAATTTTGACGAGTACTTTGAACAATCTTTCAACTTGTATTAACTGATTTGATTATTGCTGATCTTTGCTACCATATTGAAGCCTTCTGAGCTCCACTTCCTACTAACTCAGCAGGTACCGCTCATCGCAATCGTTGGGCTGTTCACAAGTGAGAGTATCACGAACCAGCCACTGGTTGTAACACTTCCTTGTTGCATTGGTAAGAGCTTGTAAGAACTCGGTAACACGTTGTGAGAGAGTGACTTGTCAACCTCTAGATCCTAGTAGTTGATAGGAACATATACACTATGATTTATTCTTTGTTTTCTACTAACAATGGCAGGGTCACACGGATCTACACATGGTGGAAACAACAACGACCAATCTTTGAAGCATGCGGTTGAGGGATCTCTCACACCTCGCACGCGAGAGTTCGTATGACACATTGAGCACTTGCTCAGTGAGAGCGTTCTCAATGCTTTGGATAAGATCAACGACCACCTCGCGGCGCTCCACACAAGCATTGCACTCCTCGAACGTCAGCCACTTGCTAAAACCAGGACCCATGATCATGAGCCAAGAGTGAAGGACCCTCCTGCTCGCCGCACACCACCTGCTGGTTGCTCTTGGGCAGATGAGGTGGAAGAAGAAGACGTGAACAACTACATTGCTGATACGGAGACCGATGGATTCAATGTTCACAATGATCTCAACCATCGTCGGCTTCATCACAATCGCCAAGGCATGTGAAGAAATCAACGTGAGGTACGTGACCATAATGATGCTTTTGGTAAAATTAAATTCACTATGCCTCCTTTTGTTGGAAAATATGATCCGGATGCTTATCTCACATGGGAGCTTACCGTAGAACAAAAATTTGCTTATCATGAATTCCCTGAAGATAAGAAAGTTAGGGCTGCTACTAGTGAGTTTTCTGATTTTGCATCTATTTGGTGGAGTGAATATGGTCGTACTCATCAGGACGTACCTAGAACATGGAATGCTTTGAAGAGAGCAATGAGGCACAGGTTTGTACCTTAATATTATCCACGTGATTTGCTTAACAAATTGCAACGCTTAAAATAAGGTAGTAGTTCTGTAGAGAACTATTATCAAGAATTGTAAACTGGTTTGTTGCGTTGTGGTTTAGAAGAAACCGAAATGCTAAGATGGCTAGATTTTTGGGAAGTTTAAACCATGAAATTTAGGACATTTTAGATTATAAAGAATATAATTCTATCACCTATTTGTTCTATCTTGCTTGCAAAGCTGAAAGAGAAGTACATGGTCGACAATCTCGCTCTAGGGGCAATTTTGGAGGATCTTTTGTAGGTCGACCAAGTCAGCAACAACACATGGCACCTTCCTCCACATTTGGCCGAGATGCACCCTCCTCCAGCCGTGCGCCCCCTACTACTCCTTTCCCTCCTGCGCATGTCCCTGATGCAAACAAATCAGGAAAGGTACAAGTACCCACAAAAAGTGTTTCTTCCGTTGCTTCTACAGGGCGATCCAGAGATTTACAATATCACCGTTGCAAAGGATTTGACACTTGATGCGTGAATGTCCCAGTCAGCCAGCTTTGCTTATCAAGGATAATGGTGAGTACACTTCTGTTAGCGATATTGAGGAAGAACATGTTTTGGTAGCAACTAACAATGCAGGTGATGACATTGAGGAAGAACATATAAGCCATGAGACATCTGACAAGTACCAAAGCCTAGTTGTCCAACGAGTGCTAAGTGCTCAAATGGAGCTTGCTGAACAAAATCAATGCCACACTTTGTTTCAATCAAAGCTCGTCATCAAGGAACATTCATGTAGAGTCATCATTGATGGCAAAAGTTGCAACAATCTTGCTAGCACAAACATGGTCGAGAAGCTTGGTTTGACCACAACTCAGCACCCTCATCCTTACTACATTCAATGACTGAATTCTTGTGGTAAGTTGAAGGAGACTAAACTTGTGTGCGTACATTTTTCTATTGGATCATATCATGACTATGTTGATTACGATGTTGTACCTATGCAAGCATGCTCGTTATTGTTAGGTAGACCTTGGCAATATGATAGATATACTAAACATCATGGTAGATCTAATCATTTATACTTTCACATATAAAGAAAAGAAAATCACTTTGCTTCTAATGTCTCCTGCTGCCATATTAAAGGATGAATTAGAAAGAACTGAGAGAACAAGTAAGCAGAAGACAAAAGATGATCATAAGATTATAACTCCAAGTGAAATTAAATTAAAAACCCTATTATGTTAGCTACAAAATCTAATTGCATTGACATGGAACAACAGGAATCTGAATGCTATGCTATGGTTTGCAAAGAATCTTTTTGTCCATTAGAAGATATGCATGTTTCTTTGCCTCCTGTTGTTACTAACCTTTTGCAGAAAAGTGATGATTTGGAGACAACGATTAAGTCGAGGATGACTCAAATTCAAGAAAAGGGAGGATCATGAGGACATCAACCCTAAGGATGTACCACTACTTCGACCCGCTGCACTGCATCCTCTACTTA
Source organism: Ampelocalamus luodianensis (assembly GCA_036346255.1). Taxonomy (NCBI): domain Eukaryota; kingdom Viridiplantae; phylum Streptophyta; class Magnoliopsida; order Poales; family Poaceae; genus Ampelocalamus; species Ampelocalamus luodianensis. The sequence continues at coordinate 24,533,647 of CM070623.1, forward strand.
AACCACATCTTCACCAATTGGACTTTCAGCCACTGCAATGCCATATTCCCAAATTGGACCGAGCTACTTCTACTCCTACGAGTCGAGTTGCGTCTACATGCCATGGAGCTATGTTTACATTCCATGGTGCTGCGTCACCAATTGTTGGCCTACAGGCTATGTAATGTATGGGCCGACTTGGCCCATAAGGCCCATATGTTGGCCGACCACCCCAGGGAGCCCATACTGCTCATGTGAATAGTACCCATGAACAGTGTCACCAGCCCTAGGGTTCCCACCTCCTGGCCGCACCCCTCGTATAGGAGCCGCCGCCCCTTAGCAAAATTCAGGTTTTGTTGATTGAAGTTTAGCTTTGCTACTTTATACTTTGTCCTCTTGTTCGGCGAGATCAACAACGACATTGTTCTTTGGAACCCCACTTATCAATACAATTTCAATTCCTATTAGTAATTTCAGATTACTTATTTATCTCGTTCTTGCGTGCTTCTTCGGTGTATGCAGGAATTGATCTTCGTGATCAGGTCATCTGGGTATTCATGCACGGTTGATAACGACTTGTCGAGCAGTTCAGCGATTGCGTGGTTTTGAGCTTTGCGAGTTCGTAGCCAGGATCGTAAGAGTTGAGCGACTACTACCGAATTTACCTTCTCATTGAAAGATCGGGTCATAACAGGACCTTCGTGGTTCATCACCAACAATGATGTATTTCTATAATCCAACAATGATGTATTTCTATAATCCAATAATGATGTATTTCTATAATCCAATTAATTCTACAAAGTTGACGCATTCTACATGATTCAACCAATTCACCAAAATTAGCATGATGAATTGTTATGAAAGAGAATTGAATGATTGAGCATGAGAATAAAGAAAAGTGAACAATTGATGTTAATGATGATATTGTGTACTGCTGTTTAAGCAATGTTCATTGTTTATTACTGTACTTGCTGAGTCGTGGACTCACCCTTGCTCTCATGTTGTTTTTAGGTAATCGCTGACGACGCTTCACTTGGGAAGGGTTAGCACTTGGAACACTGCATACACTCACTTGCCATGAGAAAAACTTTGCCTTAGCGTGATGGTTTCTTCCTTTAGGACATGATAGACATTGAATAATTCTAGATGATTGGTTGAAACTCATTTATTGATTCAATAGCCTTTGTTTGATTGCTATTGCTTGATTCTTGAACTATTATCCTACATTCAATCTAGGCTTTGAGTATCTGTGCTTGCCATGTCGTTATTTATACATTATTGTGACCCGTGGACGAGTGTTTGTATTGAATTGCTTGCTGAAATTCATTGTTAATTGTTGATAAAATTAGTAGTTAGGGTAGTTTAATTTGGTGGCATTCCGGATTCAGTGTTGGGCCAGGGTGTTACAGCCGGCGGCAATAGCGGTCGCGGCGGCGGCGCATGGCCGTGCGAGGGTGCCGGCGTTGCGGCGGCGCGGCGGCGAGGAGTCGCACGCATGGGCGGCGCGGCACACGGGAAGCCGTCGGGTAGGTCGGGTGGCGGAGGCGACCAAGGCGGCGAGGCGGCAGCGGCCGGTGGCGGTGAAAAAGCGGCGGCGGCTTCGTACGAATCAGCCGAATGGAGAGGGGGGAAGGTTGGAGAACTCTGGGAACACGTGATGACACGCAAAGCTTGGCTCAGGACTCACCGGAGAAGGAGATCGGGCGAGGATAGTGTGGCGGCCGGAATAAAGAAGACGACGAAATCCAGCGATGAACTGCAAGCAAACGCGAAATTGATTTAAGGGGAAATGATCCATAGCCTCGGGAACACGACATGACGCGGTTGAGGTAGCATAATTCTCACCGGAGTGACGGGAAGACAAGATGGGGTTGCGGCTGGCGATGGGGAAGACGGTGATTGTGGCGGCAACGGTGCTCCGAGGATGATGGAACTTGGAGGAGAAGTGAACGGGGTGGAGAAGGTGTCGGGGCTTCCTTTTATACGCACGGCCGGGGATGGAGTGGCCTTGGTGCGAGCGGGATTCACGGCGGCAGCGAAGGCGTGGTGATGATGGGGCATTGATGTCGTGGTGATGGCGGGGATGTGCGACGCGGCGCAGATGGCGCGACCAGTGCGCAGTGATGACGCGGACGGCGCGGACACACGACATGATTGATGGGTGCGCATGGTGCAAGCGCCCGAGCGACACAGGCAGAGTGGCACGAGGGTGCGGTCAGGCCAGAGCAAGAGCAGAGACAGAGAAAATGAGAAAGGAAAAAGAAAGAAGGAAAAAGAAAAAGAAAAAAGAAATGCCAAGAAATGGGCCGGGCAAATTCAAATGACAAAAAATTGAATTTGGAATTTGGCGACGAGTTTTGAATTGAGATGATGGAATTTGAATTTCGATTTCGGATTTGGAATTTAAATAAATGCAAAAACTCCAATTAAAATCCAAATATTTGAATCAATTAATTTGGAAATAAATTTTTGAAAAGACAAAATTTGGGATGTTACACTATGTAAATTTGATTTAATTACTTTCACTTTCACCACCCAAGTCAGGAAATTGTGTAATATATTGTTGTCATCACTGTACCAGATGTTTACTATCTACATTCCCATTTATTCAACTTTATAATTGAAATCATCGTCAAAGTTAAAGCCAATTTTCTCTTTTTCCACTGAGTTGAGAACGAAAATTTCATGCCGAAACCTAAAGGCCTCGGCCCAAACCCTTCCCGCGCACGGCCCGCACCGGCTCACACCACCGCACCCTCTTATCTCTACCGTTGGATTGAAATCCAACCGCCGCCGTACCCCTCTGCCTCTCCCTTTCCCGCACGACGCAATCTCGACCGTTGGATCAAAATCCAACGAGTCGCGCACCCCGTTTTCTTCCACGTCACCGCTAACGATCTTGACCGTTGGATCAAAATCCAATGGCCCGTACCCTTCGTCCCCGCGTCCTTCCGTCTCGTTCATCGTGCCCACGTCGCGCCATTGTTGCCCGCCGAGCTCCTGCAGCTCGCCTCCAACCGCCCGCATCTCCCGCGTGCGTGCGCGTGAGACTCACGCCCTCCTCCGCACGACCCCCACCCTCTCCCCTTTCTCCACGCGGGTTGCCAGCGATTCCCCGCAACCGCCGCCGCACGCCCCAATGTCGCCACGACGCTCCAGAGCTCCCCGGCGCCTATAAAAGGCAGCCCCGGGTAGCCATCTTCACACTGATCCCGACGCCGCCACCCATCCTCCCTCTCTCGCTGTGAGCTTGCCGCAATTTGAGTTTCGTCGCTGACGACCGAAGAAGCTTGGAGCACCAACTGCGCCGCCACCGGAGCCACTCCGAGCCCATTGACCACACCGTCAGTATCACTGCTCCATCGCGAAGCTCTTGGGTGCATCCACACCTCTGGAGGACCTCGGGAGCACCTACTTCATCGTCACCCGTACCGCGCCGCCGCTTCCACCTCGCCGTCGGCCGCCTCCGTCCACCTCTCGTCGTGTGGGTGAGTGTAACAGCCCTAACTTAGGGTTTGTATTTCAAATGTAAAATTTTGAGGAGAAATAAAAACTTTTGTTGTCTCTTCAAATCATTTGAAAGTCTCTACATTTTTCCCTAGCAATTTCCATTTTTTTAGAGTTAAATTCTTGTAAATGGAAATTGTTGTCAGCACATTCTTAGCCTTCAAACTCGTGATCATCCTCTGAAATTATTTTTCCTATCATCTTGATCATCCTATCTACCTCCCTGAATTATTTCATAATTTTTAGATTTTATTTGCTATTTCAAATGGCCAAGTCAACCTAGTTTGAAATCTGGTCAAACTTCTGTTCAGCAGCTTGTGAATTTTATTGGGAGAAATCTAGTGCATGAAAACTCCTGGAAAAATTTCACAAGGTGGTCCTCTGTTCCAGTTAGCTTCCATAAAAATTTCGAAATTTTGGAGCCTGGAGCTATCTCTAAAAATTTCCCAAAACCTCTCTGTCTTTTAAATCGAATTCTGAAAACACTGTTTGTCGGGCCCGAACCACACTTAGACTCGAGTCCGACCGCATTAATGGACTCGGTCGCGTCAACTAATCGCACCGCCGAGTCAATCGATCGTGACCGTCCGATGCAAATCGAGCGATCCACGTCGCGTCGCATACCGACTGTCGAATGCATACACCAATCTCGGCGTCCATTTCAGATCCAGCGGTCGGTGCGTTTACGATCAAGTCAAACCACCGGTTCGCGCGCTCGGCGATCGACGAGGCGGTCCCACTGCTGGCTGTTTACGCCACGTCGTTCGCCCGACTCAGTGCACGCTTCGCCGCCAGCGCTCTCGCCGGGCCGCCGCTGCATGCATCTTTGCCACCTCGCCTCGCCGGTCTTTTCACGCCACCGTCTCACCTCGCTGCCTCACTTTGCTCCTACAAAACCCTCAGAGGTTTTCCCTACCTCGTTTCGTCTCCATTGCCTTTCTTCTCCCGAGCTCGGGAGCCGTAAGTCGCCGCCGCCCGATTCCGGCGTTTGTACCGCTCGGTGGGCTCCGCCATCGCCGGCCAGCGTCCGGCGTGTTCCACATCCTGGGAAGTAAACCCCTCAAGGAATTTCAGGTTTCATCGTGCGTGGAGCTGCGCGTGGGCTTTCTTCTCCAAGTCAGGCGAAACCGCCTTTTCGCGCCGTATCTTCTCCGGTGAGCTCCAACTCGATTCCTTGCTCGGTGGCGTCACTGGACTCCACTTTTCTTCTCCACTCTCTCCTCGTCCTCGTTCACCCGGGCTCCTGTCACCGTTGATCGCCTTGCGCGCGCTGGGCTCTCGTCGCCGAGCCACTCCGGTGCCTCTCGTCGTCGCCAAGCACTGGGTGAGTTCTGGTAACTCAACGATGCCCATGCGCGCTAATTTTCATTGTTTACCTCTCAGGTGCAGCCGCTGTGTCACACCCCATGCCGCCCGTGCTCGTCGCGCCACCTCGGTGCATCTCCGGCTGCCCGCGACCACCCTTAGCCCGGCAACCTCTGGCGACCCATTTTGGCCGTCGCCGGCCGCGCCGCCACTCCTTCGCGGGCGATTTCAGTCGAGCGGCCCGATCCTCTCGTTACTGCATTTGTGCTCATCTACATTTCAACGTCATTAGGCCCCACCTCCCTAAAGCTTTATAGTTAGTTGCTAATCATGCTTATGATTGTTCATTAGTTCACTCTCATTGCATGATCAAAATTTGGTAATGGGAGTTTGAAAGCATTTTAGTTCTGGTTCTCTGTAATTGTTCTTCTCTGTTGTCGTTTTTCTGTTGTCAGTAAACCGAATTTGGTTTCATGCTTATACTATTCAAATCTGGTTAGTGTTTGATGACTTTCCTTAGTAGTAATGGTTAATATGAAGTCGGTTGGATAGTATCATTAAGCTTCAAGGCTCTTGTTGTCATGATCCACCTAAGGGATAGTTAGATGAGCATGTTGTGCGTCTGTCTTTGTTGATTTATCGGTGTAGTGAGATTTGGAGTAGTAGCATGATGAATTGTGATGACCTTAAATTTGTGGGTGTGATGCTTAGGTGTGTTAGTGGTGGATTTTATTAAAGCCCAAATCTAATTGGAATTTTGTTTAGCATCTCATAGTTGGATACTTGGCTAGTTAGTGTTTTCATTAGCTTCTTGTAGGTTACGTGACCTCAACTAATAATGGTTGGTTTAGAGTAGCTGGTTGTTTTGATGTGTTAACTTGATGATTATATAATAGATGTGCACACAATCACCATCAAAGTCTGTCCAAAGTTTAAAACATATAAGAGAATTGATTTTGTGGTTAACGACAAATAAGTGAGTGGGTCTCTGTAGCGATATTTGTCATTCTTTTGTGATAGTCTAGCCTTTGTGTATAAATTGGTGTTGGTTTGTGATCTTTGATTTTTGCGGTGTTATTCGTTCTTATTATTTGTTTTGTTCAATCGTTAGGATTCGATATTTGCGGCAACCACGAGAACGACCCTCGCAACAAATTGAGCAACGACAACGAACAAGCGGTTTGATCATAATAATCCTAGTATTTTAAAATCTAATATTTTGTTTAATTTGTATGTATGCATTGCTTAATTTGTGTTAAATTGATTAGTTAAATCCGTATTGCATATCTGTAGAAAAATATTGATCTCTACTACAGGCCTAGGTTATTTCTTTGTGATTAGAGTCATTTGGATGATCTCTTGTCACTTAGTAGATCAGGTCAAATTGCTTAGACATGCTTAGTATCGGTAGAAATGGCGGTTATCGACTTAGTCGGTAACCTTGATCACCTAAAACTTTCTATAACTTTATGTTTCAGCATTTACTGCTATGTTTAATTGCAAAACTAAAAAAAGTAAACAAAAATGATTTAGGCAGGCACAATGGTCGATTGGTGTGATCTTTTGGGTGTGGTGGAAGGTGCCGGGTCAATTAAGGACCGAACATCTTGTGGTGAATTTTTATCCAGGCATTTAGTGCTAACCACACTAGAGTTTATGGGACCTCTCTTGACCTAGTACTTTGGCGTGTATTGGCTCGGGTCGCGGGAGGTCGCGGGAGGATGGTGTTGGGAGCATGGTAGTTGTCCAAAAAGCTTTATCTGAGTGGGTAGTTGTCTTTTCGGCTTTACCATGTAAGCGTATGGATTTCTATCCATCGAGCGGCTCGTAGTTAATACACAATATTGGAAAAAGTCTCGTAGGACTTAGCGTGCGGACATACCTTGGAGTGTGCTTTGGCTTAAAGCGATGCGAGTGTGATGCGATGGTACACCCTGCGAGGGTTAAAACTATTGAATAGCCTCGTCTAGGTGATGGACACGCTTGGGTAAGCTTTTCAAGAGTTAGACTACAACATTTAAATTAAAACTTGATGGGTGAGTGCGAATGGGGATTAGTGCTATTGTTAATGGTGACTATTGGGATAGTCACTTCTAGGTTGTTTATCTTTCGCTTTTTGTTATTATTATCTTTATTGTTATTTCAATCTTAAAAATGAATTGCAAACTTGCCTTTAAAGCTGTATTACCTTATTGCAAATGAAAATCGGCTTTATGCAAATGAAACATATGGCCTCCACTAAGTAAGCTTGCATGTAGCTTATGAGCAGTGCTGCTAGTTCACACGTCAGGTCTTGCAGTACAAAGACAATCTTTGTACTCGGTGCTTTGCTTAATGTTTTTGTTGCGGAGGAAGAAGGTGAGCCCCAAGGGCCTCATACGTGAGTGTGTTGCCGTTTAGTGGGCGACTAGACTTGGCGGTCGGTCGGATGCCTTGTGGGTTGGAGGCACGATTGGCTTTGTTTATAGCCATCTTATGGCACTTTGCTTCATTGTCGTTCTTGTTTATTTGTGTATCTTGGCACATCGGCCTTATGCGTAATAACTCTACTATTTGTTTATCTTCCGTTTGGTAGTGTGGTGTTTGGACTCTATGTTTGGAATGGAGTTGATGTCTAATTTTGTAGCAGGTGTGTATCTTGCTTTAGGAAGTATACATATCTCGAGATCAATTATTTGATTTGTGATGCTAGGACCGGGTGGTTGGTTAAGCATTACAAGCCAAATAAATCGGGTCCTCACAAAGTTGGTATCGAGCCATTCGACCGTAGTAACAAGCATAGTCGTCCTTAGGGTATTTTGAAAGAGCTTAATTTCAAAGTATAAAAGGGTTTATGAAAACCTAGGCGATTCTCAGATTTTACTCCTTACCTATCTTAGCCTTCTACTCTCATCTTACTCTAATTTGAGTTTAAAACTTGGTTTCTCTCTTTCCTTTCAAAAGATAGTTACTACTGGTAGAATCAGTCTTTGGGAGAACCATAGAGAATTAAGTCTAAGTAAAATTTGTGGGGTATAAGGGTAAGGTATATGTGAGTTTGCTAAGTGTCGATTTTTGTCAATTGGTTTTGGTAACTTAAAAGTCTTGTGTTTGTTTTGTCTTTGTTAGTAAGTTATTTGCGATGGGTTGTCGACTTCTTGTTTTCCGGCTATTGTTAACTTGTCTTAGTGAAACAGGATGGCCGGGAGAACGCGTGGCAGTCAGCAGGCTGGTCATGATGAGGAGCTTCCCCTCCTCCGACCATGGTGAGGTGCTCGCTCGGATCGGAAGAAACCGCATGGACGGGCAGCGCATCTTGGAGGTTATTGCTAGGAATACCTCCCTCCACTGCGATGGTGGCGGCCACGGACTCGCGGGGATTTGCGAGTTCCTCCGTCGCGCCACCGACTTTCTCCGCTCGAGGATCCTCTCGATGCGGATGATTGGCTGCGCATGGTTGGCGAAAGCTCAACATAGCTGATGCGAGCACGGATAAGGCACTCTTCGCGTCCCACGGTTTGAGGCGCGCGCTCTCATGGTGGGAGAACTATCTCGCCATGCGGCCGGCGAATGTGTAGTCGCGTGGGAGGAGTTCGGATCGGCTTTTCGTCGGGCCCACATCCCGGATGGCTTGATGAAGGCGAAGAAGAAGGAGTTCCTCGCGCTCAAGCAAGGCGCAAGTCGTGACGAATACTGCACGAGTTCAATCATTTGGCTCGTTATGCTCCGGGAGGTGGCCTCGGATGAGGCTAAGCGGAGAAGTTTATGGATGGCTTGTCAGGAGGCTGCGGGACGGTGTCTGTTGTGGACTTCCCGACTTTGAGCCTTGGTAGATAAGGCCATTGTTCTGAGCATAAGGCAAAGCGGCGGCGAGTCCATAGCGCAAATGGGAGGCGCATCGATGCTGCTCACCGGCCTCACTCGTCCTCGGTGGGCGGCCTGATGGCCGTTCTTTTGCTCCACCGGCGCCGAGGCCATTTGCACGGCCTCGTCCACCGCGGGCGTGTTTCGACCACGTCGCTGCGATCGGCAACAGGCGGCCTCGCAATCCGGCCGGCGAGGTTACTTGTTTTATTTGCCACAACAAGGGCCCTCGCCAGCGCTTGCCTCGAGTGTTGCGGTAGCCTCGTCCTAATGGAGCGCGGGCGAGGAGTGGTCACCCACGGACGAAGATTATCCGAAGACCTAGGGTGCGGCGGTCGAGTCAACCACCTTTCGGTGAGGAGGCTCGGGGCGCGGATGTCGTGATGGGTACACTTCTTGTCAATTCTCGTCTGCTGCGGTATTATTTGATTACGGAGCATCGCATTCTTTATTTCAAGATCATTTCTGCTGCTAGTGGTCTTCTTTGTGTTCCTTTGGGAGTTCCTTTGCTCATCCGCTCTCGGGAATCGGAAATGAGGGCTGATTCTGATGTCGGGATGTTCCTATCATAGTCAAGGGAGTGGGATTTTGGCAAACCATATTACTTTCGATTCGGCGAGTTTGGATGTAATTCTTGGCATGGATTGGTTGTCCCAACACTTGGGACAAATCGATTGTGCGGGAAGATTGTCTATCTCACCGACCCTTGGTGGCGGTGGATTTTCGCGCGGCCGGGGGGCGCATCTATGTGCATTAGAGCGAAGCGGCCTTACTGATTCAGGATGTTCCCATAGTATCGACTTTGTGGATGTCTTTCTGAAGATTTGCAGGGATGCCTCGGTTCGAGACCTTGAGTTTGTCATTGAGTTGCTGCCGTCGCCCCTATCTCGGCGCCGTATCGGATGCCTCCCAATGAGCTAGAAGAGTTGAAGAAGCGGCTTGGTGAGCTCCAAGCGAAAGGTTTCATCCGTCAGTTCATCTCCTTGGGGTTGTCGGTGATCTTTGTGAAGAAGAAGGACAAGACTTTGCGCATGTGTGTTGATTACCGTCCTCTCAATGAGGTGGCGGTGAAGAACAAGTATCCTTTGCCCGCATCGATGATCATTCGATCGGTTGGTGGAGCCAGTGTTCTCAAGATTGATTTGAGAATGGGGTATCATCGGGCGGATCGGATCGGAGGATATTCGAGAGCGGCTTTCACGACTCGTTATGGGTACATGCAGTACACCGTCATGTCTTTCGGTTTAACCAATGCTCCAACTTTGTTCATGAACTTAATGAATTCGGTATTCATGGAGTTTTGGATAAATTTGTGGTGGTCTTTATTGATGATATTCTTATCTATTCCAAGGCCCGAAGCGAGCATCTTGAGCATCTGAAGATTGTTTTGGGCAAATCGCGGAGCACCAACTATATCGAAGTTCAGCAAATGTGAGTTCGGTTGAAGGAAGTGGCATTCTTGGGCCATGTTCTTTCGGTGGAGGCATAGCCGTGGATCGGCAAGGTCAGCGACGTTCTATCTTGGGGCCAGCCAAGTCGATCCAGCGATGTGCGGAGTTTTCTTGGTTTAGCGGGCTACTACGCGCTTCATCGAGAACTTCTCCAAGATCGCAAAGCCGATGGTGAATTGCTCAAGAAGGACAAGAAGTTTGTGTGGTCCTCTGCTTGTGATGAGAGCTTTGGGAGCTCAACGGCGATTGACTTCAGCTCAGTTCTTACTCTTCCGATATCCACAAGAGCTTCGATATTTATTGCGTGCCTCTCGCGAGGACTTCGGTTGTGTTCTTATGCGGGAAGGCAAGCGGTTGCCTATGCATCTAGGCAGTGAGACCTCATGAGCTCCACTATCCCACCCATGATTTAGAGCTTGCTGCTTGTGGTTCATGCACTCAAGATTTGGCGGCATTATCGATCGGTAACATTGTGAGGTGTATTCGATCACAAGAGTTTGAAATACTTGTTCACTCGGCGGATCTGAACCTCGAGCGAGAGGAGATGGCTAGAATTAATCAAAGATTATGACATGGGTATTGATATCACCACGGCAAGGCCAATGTAGTTCTTGATGCATGGCCGAAAGGTATCTTGCAATACTTTAATGATCCAAGAGCAACGACTGCACTCCTTGCGAGTTTACGCGTCTCAACAGGGTTTGGTTGAGCATGGCTCCTTGCTGCCTTGGTTGTGCAACCGACCTTGGTGGATCAAATCAAGGCAGCACGGCAATCGAATGATGGTGTGGGAAAAATCAAGCGAGAACATCGAGGAATGGATCGAGCAAGTGTTTCACGAAAGATGAGCACGATGTTGTGTGGTTTGGGCGGCGTCTTGTGGTCCCAAAGGTCCCGAGTTGCGGGATTTGATTCTTGAGGAGGCCTATGGTTAGCCTTTGTCCATCCATCCGGGCCACTAAAATGTACCAAGATCTGCGTCGAGATTACGGTGGACTCGCATGAAGCGAGATTGCGGTTCGTGGCGAATGTGACATATGTTGTCGCGTCAAGGCGAGCATCGGCGTCGGCGAGTCTTCTTGACCCTTGCCTATACGAGTGGAAGTGGGATTACGTAGGTATGGACTTTATCAGCTGAGTGCGCCGTGCTTCTTCAGGGAAGGATGCTATACAGGTTGTTATCGATCGATTGGCGAAGGTAGCGCACTTCCGGCGATGCCACCACTCTCGGTGTCGATCGATTGGCGGATCTCTATATCTCCGCATTGTGAGCTTGCATGGTGTGCGCGAGCGATTGTGTCGGTCGTGGCTCTCTTTTCACTTCTCGGCTATGGCACGATTTACGAGGAAGCCATGGGGACCCGTCTTTCTTCGGCTCGGCCTATCATCCTCGGGCGATGGTCGAGACGGAGCGAGTCAACCAAGTTCTTGAAGATATGCTCCGTGCTTGTGTTGTTTCCTATGGGAAGAATTGGGAGAAGTGCCTACCGCTTGCGAGTTCTCCAACAACAACGACTTCGAGCTAGTCTCGGTATGGCACCGTTTGAGGCCTTGTATGGGAGCGTCTGAGAACCCCATTGAACTGGTGAAAGCGGTGAAAGGCGGTTCTTTGGCCCGATTCGATCAATGAGGCGGAAAGTCAAGTGCGATTGATTCGTGAGCACTTGCGCATAGCTCGATCGAGCGAAGAGCTATGCGGTCGTCGTCGCCAGGTGAGTTTCGGCCCAATGACTTTGTGTATCTCAAAGTCTCGCCTCGAAGGACATCGTCGTTTGGTGTCAAGAACAAGCGGCTCCTCGATATGTCGGGCGTGTCGCATCATCAAGAGAGTGGGGCTGTTGCATACAAGTTGGAGTTGCGGCTACACTTGAAGGGTGCATGATGTTTTCCATGTCACAATTGAAGAAGTGCCTCCGTATTCGAGCTTGAGAAACACCATTGGAAAATATCGATGTGCGAGAAGATCTGTCTTATCGTGGCGTCCGTTCGTATCCTCGAAGAAGTGAGCGCAGAACAAGGAACCGTGTGATCAAGTTCCTTAAAGTTCGAGTGGTCGAACCACTCCGAGGATGAAGCCACTTGGGAGCGGGAAGATCGTCTCGGCGATTACCGTCCTTCTTCTCGGTAACGAGAATCTCGGTGAGATTCTGTAAGAAGAGATTTGTAACACCCTAACTTAGGTTTGTATTTCAAATGTAAAATTTTGAGGAGAAATAAAAACTTTTGTTGTCTCTTCAAATCATTTGAAAGTCTCTACATTTTTCCCTAGCAATTTCCATTTTTTTAGAGTTAAATTCTTGTAAATGGAAATTGTTGTCAGCACATTCTTAGCCTTCAAACTCGTGATCATCCTCTAAAATTATTTTTCCTATCATCGTGATCATCCTATCTACCTCCCTGAATTATTTCACAATTTTTAGATTTTATTTGCTATTTCAAATGGCCAAGTCAACCTAGTTTGAAATCTGGTCAAACTTCTGTTCAGCAGCTTGTGAATTTTATTGGGAGAAATCTAGTGCATGAAAACTCCTGGAAAAATTTCACAAGGTGGTCCTCTGTTCCAGTTAGCTTCCATAAAAATTTCGAAATTTTTGGAGCCTGGAGCTATCTCTAAAATTTCCCAAAACCTCTCTGTCTTTTAAATCGGTCTGAAAACACTTGTTTGTCGGGCCGAACCACACTTGGGCTCGAGTCCGACGCACTAATGGACTCGGTCGCGTCAACTAATCGCACCGCCCGAGTCAATCGATCGTGACCGTCGATGCAAATCGAGCGATCCACGTCGCGTCTTTAATCGACTGTCGAATGCATACACCAATCTCGGCCGTCCATTTCGATCCAGCGGTCGGTGCGTTTGATCAAGTCAAACCACCGGTTCGCACCGCTTCGACGATCGGCGCGAGCGGTCCCACTGCGAGTCTGTTCCGCCACGTTGTTCGCCCGACTCAGCGCACGCTTCGCCGCGCGCTCTCGCCGGCCGCGCTGCATGCATCTTGCCACCTCGCCTCGCCGGTCTTTTCACCGCCCGTCTCACCTCGCGCCTCGCTGCTCCTACAAAACCCTCAGGGTTTTCCTACCTCATTTCGTCTCCATTGCCTTTCTTCTCCACGAGCTCCGGGGCCGTAGCGTCGCGCGCGCCGGTCCGGCGTTCGGCGCTCCGGTGGGCTCCGGCCATCGCCGATCGCGTCACGGCGTGTTCCACATCCTGGAAGTAAACCCCTCAAGGAATTTGGGTTTCATCGTGCGTGGAGCTGCGCGTGGGCTTTCTTCTCCAAGTCGGCGAAACCGCCTTTTCGCCGCCGTATCTTCTCGGTGAGCTCCAACTCGATTCCTTGCTCGGTGGCGTCACACGACTCCACTTTCTTCTCCACTCTCTCACTCGTCCTCTCGTTCACCCGGGCTCCTCATCGCTTGATCGCCTTGCGCCGCGCGGGCTCTCGTCGCCGAGCCACTCCGATGCCTCTCCGTCGTCGCCAAGCACACCGGTGAGTTCTGGTAACTCACGATGCCCATCGCGCGCTAATTTTCATTGTTTACCTCTTTGGTGCAGCCGCTGTGTCACCTCCATGCCGGCCGCCGTGCTCGTCGCGCGCCACCTCGATGCATCTCCGGCTGCCCGCGACCACCCTTAGCCAGCAACCTCAGGCGACCCATTTTGGCGTCGCCGCCCCGCCTGCCACTCCTCCTTCGCGGCGGCGATTTCAGTCGAGCAGCCCGATCCTCTCGTTCTTGGTGTGCTCATCTGTTTTCAACGTCATTAGGCCCCACCTCCCTAAAGCTTTATAGTTAGTTGCTAATCATGCTTATGATTGTTCATTAGTTCACTCTCATTGCATGATCAAAATTTGGTAATGGGAGTTTGAAAGCATTTTAGTTACGGTTCTCTGTAATTGTTCTTCTCTGTTGTCGTTTTTACATTGTGATGAAGCGAATTTGGTTTCATGCTTATACTATTCAAATCTGGTTAGTGTTTGATGACTTTCCTTAGTAGTAATGGTTAATATGAAGTCAGTTGGATAGTATCATTAAGCTTCAAGGCTCTTGTTGTCATGATCCACCTAAGGGATAGTTAGATGAGCATGTTGTCGTCTCTGTGCTGTTGATTTATCAGTGTAGTGAGATTTGGAGTAGTAGCATGATGAATTGTGATGACCTTAAATTTGTGGGTGTGATGCTTAGGTGTGTTAGTGGCTGGATTTTATTAAAGCCCAAATCTAATTGGAATTTTGTTTAGCATCTCATAGTTGGATACTTGGCTAGTTAGTGTTTTCATTAGCTTCTTGTAGGTTCTGTGACCTCAACTAATAATGGTTGGTTTAGAGTAGCTGGTTGTTTTTGATGTGTTAACTTGATGATTATATAATAGATGTGCACACAATCACCATCAAAGTCTGTCCAAAGTTTAAAACATATAAGAGAATTGATTTTGTGGTTAACCTGACAAATAAGTGAGTGGGTCTCTGTGCGATTTGTCATTCTTTTGTGATAGTCTAGCCTTTGTGTATAAATTGGTGTTGGTTTGTGATCTTTGATTTTTCAGGTGTTATTCGTTCTTATTATTTGTTTTGTTCAATCGTTAGGATTCGATATTTGCGGCAACCACGAGAACGACCCTCCGCAACAAATTGAGCAACAGCAACCAGGCAAGCAGTTTGATCATAATAATCCTAGTATTTTAAAATCTAATATTTTGTTTCAGCTGTATGTATGCATTGCTTAATTTGTGTTAAATTGATTAGTTAAATCCGTGTTGCATATCCTGTAGACAAAATATTGATCTCTACTACTGAGCCTAGGTTATTTCTTTGTGATTAGAGTGTTTGGATGATCTCTTGTCACTTAGTAGATCCGGGTCAAATTGCTTAGACATGCTTAGTATCGGTAGAAATGGGCGGTTATCGACTTAGTCGGTAACCTTGATCACACAAAACTTTCTATAACTTTATGTTTCAGCATTTCTGCTATGTTTAATTGCAAAACTAAAAAGTAAACAAAAATGATTTAGGCGCGGCACAATGGTGATTGGTGTGATCTTTTGGGTGTGGTGGAAAGGTGCCGGGTCAATTAAGGACCGAACATCTTGTGAGTGAATTTTTATCCAGGGCATTTCAGCGTGCTAACCACACTAGAGTTTATGGGACCTCTCTTGACCTAGTACTTTGGCGTGTATTGGCTCCGGTCGCGAGGAGGTCGCGGGAGGGATGGTGTTGGGAGCATGGTAGTTGTCAAAAAGCTTTATCTGAGTGGGTAGTTGTCTTTTCGGCTTTACCATGTAAGCGTATGGATTTCTATCCATACAGAGCGGCTCGTAGTTAATACACAATATTGGAAAAAGTCTCGTAGGACTTAGCGTGCGACATACCTTGAAGTGTGCTTTGGCTTAAAGGCGATGCGAAGTGTGGATGCGATGGTACACCCTGCGGGGTTAAAAACTATTCGAATAGCCTCGTCCTAGGTGATGGACACGCTTGGGTAAGCTTTTCAAGAGTTAGACTACAACATTTAAATTAAAACTTGATGGGTGATACGAATGGGATTCGTGCTATTGTTAATGGTGACTATTGGGATAGTCACTTCTAGGTTGTTTATCTTTAAGCTTTTGTTATTATTATCTTTCTTTGTTATTTCAATCTTAAAAATGAATTGCAAACTTGCCTTTAAAGCTGTATTACCTTATTGCAAATGAAAATCGGCTTTATGCAAATGAAACATATGGCCTCCACTAAGTAAGCTTGCATGTAGCTTATGAGCAGTGCGCTAGTTCACACGTCGGTCTTGCGGGTACAAAGACAATCTTTGTACTCGGGTGCTTTGCTTAATGTTTTGTTGCAGAGAGGAAGAAGGTGAGCCCCAAGGGCCTCATACGTGAGTGTGTTGCCGTTTAGTGGGCGACTAGACTTGGCGGTCGGTCGGATGCCTTGTGGGTTGGAGGCACGATTGGCTTTGTTTATAGCCATCTTATGGCACTTTGCTTCATTGTCGTTCTTGTTTATTTGTGTATCTTGGCACATCGGCCCTTGTCTATAATAACTCTACTATTTGTTTATCTTCCGTTTGGTAGTGTGGTGTTTGGACTCTATGTTTGGAATGGAGTTGATGTCTAATTTTGTAGCAGGTGTGTATCTTGCTTTCTAGGAAGTATACATATCTCGAGGATCAATTTATTTGATTTGTGATGCTAGGACCGGGTGGTTGGTTAAGCATTACAAGCCAAATAAATCGGGGTCCTCACAGTGAGCACATCAGGACCGCCGCGTCCTCCTCTCTCTTCTGGTGCCCTCGTCCGGACACATGCGGACCTGTGCCGGCGACCTTTGGTCGACAGCCGCGCCGTCCTGCGCCGACATGGCACCGCCACGTGTGTGCCAGCCAAGGTAGTCAGTCGAGATCCTAAGTTGGATCGATTTGCCTCTGGTAGGATCGAATCGTAGTATCGAATCGTAGAATCGGCGATTCTACGAAATTGTAAAAATACACATATTTAATATCTATACTATAAGTTTGTATGATTCTTATATGGTTTACCACTTACTTATAATCCAAAAAGGGACAAAGCACTTTTTATCGCTGTGAGAAAAGCATAATGAATGCTGACATGATAGGTGATATAGTTACGAACTATAGGAGAACAGCCAATGACCATGACTAGTTTACTACAATTACATGAGAAATGTTCACAACTTTTGTAAATCAATATCTAATTGCAACACTTGCATTATCCTTAAAAGCAGCTAGACATACAGGAATAAAAATAGCTTATCATTATCAAGCTCAACATTGTTCATGTCATAATATAGATATTTGTACTAGCATTACCATACTGATATTTATAGTTTCATTCTAAGAAATTAATATCAATAAATTTTGCTCTAAAACAAAATATCAGCAAACCCTGACCTCTAAAAAAATCAAAAAAAATTTTGCAAACGAATGCAATTTTTTTTGTCCAAACGACTCTACCACGACTCTACTCTGCGATTCTACACGATTCTACGCGATTCTACGATTTGGATCGCGACTCTACCACGATTCTACCTGATTCTGATTCACGGTGCGATTTGGATCGACAGGTTGTCGTGGGTTCGTAGAATCGTAAGATTCTAAGAGTAGGATCGCGATTCTAACTACCTTGGTGCCAGCGTGTGCACCACCTCAGGGTCGGATCTGATGTGGATCCGACATGGCGCCATCTCAGCGCAGCCCTCTAGAGCCAAAAACCCGTGGACTTAGTCCATATGAACCGTGTCTATGACACGTGGGGTCCACCAGTCAGATTTATTTCTTTTAAATCCTGAAACCCTGTGGCTGACGTCAGCCTTTTGCAATAATTAGATTTTGCTTTAGAAAAATAAATCAAGAAAATATAATAAATTCAGAATTTAGGTTTTTAATAGATTCAAACTTAAAAAATTCATATCTTTTGCATTTGAACTCCAAATTGGGTGATTCAAGTTGCAAAATTTGTATAAAATTATAATCTAGCTAACTAAACAAAAATATTTCAATTTGGAGTTAATTTGAGCTATCTGTTTGAATTTATTTGAATTTGAATTGAATTTGTCGTATTTTCGCGTATAGACTTCGACGACTCTGGAGAGTTTGACCATCCCGAGGACCTATATTTTCAGGACGTCAACGAAGGCAAGTTATACCATTGATCATGTTGATCCCAGTACTTTAAATTTATTTTTAGTTTTTAAATTATTTAATGCATGCATATGTTTATACAAATATTTCAATGCCCTGTTTTATACATAGTTATTCCAATATTCATTGTATGGCCAATTTAAGTATTGTACACAAATGCCTTGACACCATTAGACAAAATGTTACTAAAATTAGTCATATGCTTAGCCATGTTTAGACTACAATTATGAATTTGGGAAGGTTTAGCCAAATCTGTTACAAACTTGATTTAAATTTGACACTATGGTATTGTTCTACCATAGAAGGTTTATAAAGAGGGTTTTACTCTAAATAAAATAAAAAATGGGTTTGGACTTGGGTGAATTGGTTGAATGGTGGGTGTAGGTTCATGCACAGGTTTAATCTGGTTAAGATTAAGGCCCAGGGTTTGTTTGAAAGACACCCAAGTCAATTGAGGACCAGTCTTTGAGCCGCTTTTTGCTATGCCTTACCGTACCACCACATATCCAGTATGGGCAGGATTTGGCTAATTAAATTGTAATGTTTTAGTGTATTTGTGCCATGTTGAATGTGTGGGTGTCGGTTAGACATTTATTCCCACCTGGCGCAAGAGGGGGCTTCCGGAGGACGGTTAGTCCAAAGGGGTGAAACCTTAGCGGGTTATGTACACTAGGACAGAACATTATAAAGGCCTCATGATAACTGCTCAGTCGCACGCCTACAGAAGCGTGTATTGGCCGACATAGTGAGCATGTCATCTCATGTGGGTAAAGTTGTACAGACTCTGCACAGTAAAAAACTATTCGAATAGCCGCGTCCATCGTCATGGACATGCTAGCAAGGCCACTTGAAGTTAGATTTGTTTTTGGTTTTCAAAATGTTTATTCAAATAATTGGAGGATGGTGAATCCTTGTGTAAAATTGGGCGGTCAGCCAAGTGGTAGGAGGATATCCTTCACTTGTTCTTTGGAGGTTATCCATACTATAACATTGTCATTTTAACATCTGATTTTAGATATAGAATAAAATTTGCCTTGGAAATTACTATGGATATTTAAACTGAAAATGTTGCTTTACGCAAAATAACCCCTGCCTTATTCACTTGTTTACCTTATGCATGCATTTTCATTCCATTTGGGTGTAGCTTGTGAGCACAGTAGTAGTGCTCACTCTTGCTGAATAAATTTTATTCAGGAGAAGACTTCTTCCCCGACGGTGAGGACCAGGACATTTAGGCCTCCGACTCCAGACGATTGCCTGTAGCGAATCGTGTGGCTCACTTTTATTACTATGCTTCCGCAGTGTTATTTACCTTTTGCTTATCAGACTCAGTTGTATTAAACATTTGATTACTTAATGTTATTCTATTTCTCGTGATATGATTGTGATGCCAATTTTATGAGACTGTGTACACTGAAAATCCTGGACTAGTGTATGAACACAGAGAATTCGGGATCCTTCGTTCCCGGGTTCGACAAAAGTGGTATCAGAGCCATATTGACTGTAGGTCGTGGCCTTAGATAGAAATGGCAAAACCATTAAGGACTATTTTCAAAAATTTAAAAGTATTTACCTGTCTTCCAGAGTTTTACTCATCCTTTCTCTGTTAAAATATTTCTAAACTCTTGTCTTTTCCAAATTTGTAGATGGCAGAGACCCACCCGCATCTCCACGGAATCTTTCTTTGGAGAATGGGCGACATATTGTGGAAAATGATGCAGCGTTGGACTTCAGAAGAAACCCACGTATCAAGGCTATAAGTATATAGTGGGACAACAGAATTTGGAGGGTGGAGGTTATCCTCTACTCTGTCCGGCACATGATCGGTCTTCCACATCTTGACGCTCAATGTGTGGGAGACCTTCTCGGCGGCATCCGGACACGGCAAGGAGGCGTTCGTGAACTCGATATACCTATGACCATCGCCTCCAGACACGGGTTCCACTACTACGATGCACATCCCCAGTGGCGTGCTTTTGCTCGGCGGATAATGAGATTCCCCGGAGGTTACCCATCAGGTAGAGCTAGCCAAGGCGATGGATTACGCGTGTGGCAACACCCTGGTCGTTACCTAGTTCAGGGGAGATTGGAAGCCGCAGAGGAGAAGTGAAGCGATTGAAGCGAATCGGTTCTCTACAAGCGAGCCAAGCCAATACCAGCAACTCCCCCGACTACACCCCATCCACCCCATAGATCCTTTTTCACTTTAGTTTCATTTGTTAGCTGCGAATTATGAGGTACTAACCTTTTGTGGTAGTCATAATCAATGAATAAAATAAAGAACTACTTTGAAAAAGAAAAATTTGTTCTTTGCCTTGTGTTTGTGTGCTTTTTGGGCTAATATAAATTTGTTTCCCTTAGGTCTATCCTTTCTTCTCTTTTCTAAGTCTTTGGGAATTCAGCAGATGGTGACCACCCGCACTAGAGTGGCGATGCAGAGGCGGAGAGCAACGAGCGCCGACTATCAAGAGCAACCTACCCGAGCCTCCCCACCGCCACGAGTAGGGCTGGCGGTGCCAAATGATGGCCAACCGGACTCATCGATCGACTTGCTGCCCGATCGCTTAGCAACTCCCGAGCGTGCGAGCCACGCGCAGCCGGCCCGCGCAACCCATGCACCAACGCAACCTCCACAGAGGGTGATGATGTTAGAATTCATGCGCATGCGTCCCCCAACCTTTTCCAGCAACACTGAGCCAATGGATGCTGACGACTGGCTCCGTGCAATCGGGAAGAAGCTGGATATCGCCCAATGCACCGACCGTGAGAGGGTCCTGTTCGCCTCTCACCAGCTGAATGGACCAGCTTCAGAGTGGTGGGATAACTATTGTATATCCCATACCAATGCTCAGGCTATCTCTTGGGTAGAATTTGTGCGAGCCTTCTGCCACGCACACATTCCCGCTGGAATGATGACCCTGAAGAAGAAAGAGTTCCATGCGCTCCGTCAGGGCAGTCGCTCGGTGAGCGAATATCTGCATCAGTTCAACCAGCTGGCTCGCTACGCCCCAGCCGACATAGCCCAAGATGAGGATCGACAGGAGAGGTTCCTAGAGGGACTGAATGATGAGATCTCTGTGCAACTGATCTCCCAAACCTTCACTGACTTCCAGCAATTGGTGGACAAGGCAATCCGCCAGGAGGCCAAGCATCAGGAGATGGAGAATCGCAAGCGAAGGATGGCCGCTCAGAGGTTCAATGCAGGAGGCCTTCCCAAGCCTCGATTCACTCAGCCGCAGCCACCACAGCGTGGGAAGTTCCAGTCCTCCACATCCAGAGTCCCAGTGCAGAATCAGCGCCCCAACACCTCCAACTTCAGTAACACCTCATTTGGAGGACAATTCCAGAAGAATAACTCAACTCCCTCAGCCACAGGAGTGACCTGTTTCCATTGCAATGAGACAGGGCACTACGCCAACAGATGCCCAAAGAAGTAGTAGGCAGTAGCATCTTCCAAGCCAGCACCAGGAGCCCCAGCCACCGGCGGCACTTCAAAGCCGATGGTTCAGTTTACCAAGGGACGTGTGAACCACGTCACAGCTGAAGAAGCCCAGGTAGCACCGGATGTTGTTCGTGGTATGTTTCTTGTCAACTCGATACCAGCTTTGGTTCTATTTGATTCCGAAGCTTCACATTCATTTGTATCAAATAAGTTTGTGGGCAAATATGGGTTACCTATATCCTCCTTGACCAATCCTATGGAAATCCATTCCCTAGGCTCGGAAATGAGAATTAGTTCTCTATGCCCGAATCTCACACTTGAAATATCCAGAGTATCCTTCTTGGCAGACTTGATAGTCTTGCATTCCCAAGATTTGGATGTAATTCTTGGAATGGACTGGCTAGCCAAGAATCATGGACAAATAGACTGTGCCAATAGGTATATCACCCTCACCAATGAAGAAAGAATTTCAGTCGAATTCAAGCCCAAGACCTGCAACAAAGGAAGTTCCATCCTCACCAGCTTGAAGGAAGTAAAGCTTGAAGACATACCTGTGGTGCGAGAATACTCCGATGTCTTCCCTGATGACCTACCTGGCATGCCATCGGATAGAGACATAATGTTCTTAATTGACTTAGTCCCCTGGACAGCCTCAATCTCGAAGCGACCCTACAGAATGGCAGCCAATGAGTTAGCAGAGTTGAAGAAACAAATCGAAGAATTGCAGAACAAAGGATATATCCGACCCAGCTCATCACCATGGGGAGCACCAGTACTATTCGTAGAAAAGAAGGACAATAGTATGAGGATGTGTGTAGATTACAGATCACTCAATGAGGTGACGATCAAGAACAAGTATCTGTTACCCAGGATCGATGATCTGTTTGATCAGTT
This sequence comes from Ampelocalamus luodianensis, assembly GCA_036346255.1. Taxonomy (NCBI): domain Eukaryota; kingdom Viridiplantae; phylum Streptophyta; class Magnoliopsida; order Poales; family Poaceae; genus Ampelocalamus; species Ampelocalamus luodianensis. Next base: position 24,555,715 of record CM070623.1, read on the forward strand.
GAAAGGAGCAAGTGTCTTCTCGAAGATTGATATGAGATCTGGCTATCATCAACTGAAGATCAGACCAGAAGATATTCCGAAGACATCTTTCACTACCAGATATGGACTGTACGAGTTTACAGTAATGTCTTTCGGTTTAACGAATGCCCCTCTTATTTCATGAATATGATGAACAAAGTGTTCATGGAATTATTGGATAAGTTCGTGGTTGTTTTCATCGATGACATTCTTATCTACTCAAAGGATGAAGAAGAATATGAGAAGCATCTCAAGATGATTCTAGACAAACTCAGGGAGCATAAGCTCTATGCCAAATTCAGTAAAAGTGAATTCTGGCTAAGTCAAGTGGCTTTTCTTGGACATATAGTGTCAGCAGGAGGAGTTGCGTAGATCCCACCAAGGTTGAGGCAGTAATGGATTGGAAGCAACCCAGGATAGTCACTGAAGTGAGAAGTTTTCTCGGACTAGCGGGTTATTACCGCAGGTTCATTGAAAGTTTCTCTAAGATTGCAAGACCCATGACCCAACTTCTGAAGAAGGAAAAGAAGTTTGAATGGACATACGCCTATAAGGAGAGTTTCCAAGAACTAAAGAAGAGGCTAGTCTCAGCACCTGTGCTAATTTTACCTGACATCCGTAAGGATTTTGAGATCTTCTGCGACACATCCCGTCAAGGTCTTGGATGTGTATTGATGCAAGAAGGCAAAGTCGTGGCTTATGCATCCAGGTAGTTGAGGCCACATGAAGGGAATTATCCGACACATGATCTTGAGTTAGCAGCGATTGTGCATGCTTTGAAGATCTGGCGGCATTATCTCATTGGTAATCGCTGTGAGATTTTCACGGATCATAAGAGTCTGAAATACATCTTCATGCAAGCAGAACTAAACCTTCGACAGAGAAGATGGCTAGAGTTGATAAAGGATTATGATCTCGGAATCCACTACCATCCAGGCAAAGCAAATGTAGTTGCGGATGCCCTGAGCAGAAAGGCTTATTGCAATACCATCATGGTACAGGAAAATCAGCCCGAGCTTTATGAAGAATTGAAGCATCTAAACTTAGAGATTGTCAACTAGGGTTGTGTGAATGTTTTGGAAGTACAACCAACTCTTCAGAGTCAAATCAGAGAAAAACAGCTAGAAGATGAAGACATCAAAGAAATCAAGAAGAATATGCGAAGAGGCAAGGCCCCAGGATTTTCCGAAGATGAACAAGGAACAGTGTGGTTTGGGAATCGCATCTGTGTACCTGACCAGCAGGAGTTAAAACAATCGATTCTGAAGGAAGCTCATGAATCACCTTACTCCATTCACCCTGGAAGCACCAAGATGTACCAGGATCTAAAGGAAAAATACTGGTGGGTCAACATGAAGCGAGAGATTGCTGAGTTCGTCGCTCATTGTGATGTTTGTCAGTGAGTTAAGGCGGAACATCAGAGACCAGCTGGATTGTTGCAGCCATTACCAATTCCAGAATGGAAGTGGGAGGAAATCGGTATGGACTTCATCACCGGACTTCCTAGGACCCAATCAGGATGCGATTCCATCTGGGTGATAATCGATCGATTGACTAAAGTAGCTCACTTTATTCCAGTCAAGACCACCAACAGATGCAGTCAGCTAGCAGAATTGTATGTGGCCAGGATCGTCTGTCTACATGGAGTACCCAAGAAGATCGTGTCCGACAGAGGTTCCCAGTTTACATCAAGATTTTGGCAGAGTCTGCATGAAGCTTTAGGTACCAAACTTAATTTCAGTACATCATATCATCCCTAGACAGATGGCCAGACGGAACACACCAACCAAGTTCTAGAAGATATGCTTCGAGCTTGTGCCCTAGATTATGGAAAAAGTTGGGACAAGAATCTACCATATGCAGAATTCTCGTACAACAACAGCTACCAAGCCAGTTTGCAGATGGCTCCATTCGAGGCTTTGTATGGTAGAAAATGCAGAACTTCGCTCCTTTGGGATCAAGTGGGGGAACATCAGTTCTTTGGACCTAAGTTGATCAAAGAAGCCGAAAGTAAGGTAAAAGCTATAAAGGAACGCCTGAAAGTGGCTCAATCCTGACAAAAGAGTTATGTTGATAATCGTCGGAGGGAATTAAACTTTGAGGTAGGAGATTTCGTATATCTCAGAGTTACTCCACTCAGAGGGGTAAGAAGATTCCGGACGAAAGGAAAACTCGCACCCAGATTTGTCGGGCCATACAAGATCTTGGAAAGGCGTGAAGAAGTAGCTTATCAATTAGAGCTGCCAATTGCTTTGTCAGCAGTACATAATGTCTTCCACGTATCACAGTTAAATAAATGCCTTCGAGTGCCAGAAGATCACACCCTCCTAGAGAGCTGTGATCTCCAAGAAGACCTCACTTATGTGGAGCGACCAATTAAAATTCTGGATGTCGCGGAACGTGTTACCAGGAGCAGGATCATCCGATCATACAAGGTGCAGTGGAGTCATAACCTAGAAAGTAAAGCCACATGAGAGAAGGAAGAAGACCTTAAGACTAACTATCCCGACCTTTTTGCTGACCAAGTCTGAATCTCGGGGTCAAGATTCCCTTAAGGGGGGTAGCTTTGTAACAGCCCAATTTTCAAATTTCAGTAGAAATTAAAATTTATGTATTTTTTTGGAATTTTCTAGAATTTTTAAAAAGCTTTTTATAATTATTTTAAAGTCAAAACAAATTTATTTGCAAAATTAAAAGCCAACATTGAGTTGCAAAAATTATATTAAGTCCAAAATGAGCATGGGAATTTCTGTGAATTTTTCCATAATTTTTGGAATTTTTTTTTGCTATTTTTCAAAGCTTATTTGAATTATCAGGATTAAAACAAATAGAAAATCAAAATCTGGCTTTGGGCTGAAACCTAAAGGCCTCGGCCCAAACCCTCCCGGCGCACGGCCTACACCGGCCCACACCGCCGCACCCTCTTATATCCACCGTTGGATTGAAATCCAACCGCCGCCGCGCCCCTCTCCCTCACCCTTTCCCGCACGACGCAATCTCGACCGTTGGATCAAAATCCAACGAGTCACGCACCTCGTTTTCTTCCATGTCACCGCTAACGATCTTGACCATTGGATCGAAATCCAACAGCCCGTACCCTTCATCCCCATGCCCTTCGTCTCCGTTCATCTGTGCCACGTCGCCTCCATTGTTGCCCATGCCCGAGCTCCACAACGGCTCGCCTCCAACCGCCCGCATCTCCCGCGCGCGTGCGCGTGAGACTCGCGCCCTCCTCCGCACGACCCCCACCCTCTCCCCTTTCTCCGCGCCGGTTGCCCGCGATTCCCCGCAACCGCCGCCGCACGCCCCCACGTCACCACGACGCTCCAGAGCTCCCCAGCGCCTATAAAAGGCAACCCTGGGTAATCATCTTCACACCGATCTCGACGCTGCCATCCATCCTCCCTCTCTCACTGTGAGCTCGCCGCAATTTGAGTTTCGTCGCCGACGACCGAAGAAGCTTGGAGCTCCGACTGCGCCGCCACCGGAGCCGCTCCGACCCCGTCGACCACACCGTCAGCATCACTGCTCCACCGCGAAGGTCTTGCGCACATCCACACCTCCGGAGGACCTCAGGAGCACCTACTTCATCGTCACCCTACCGCGCCGCCGCTTCCACCTCGCCGCCGGCTACCTCCGTCCACCTCTCGTCGTGTGGGTGAGCACATCAGGACCGCCGTATCCTCCTCTCTCTTCTGGTGCCCTCGCCGGACACTACCGCGTAGCACAGCGCCGGCGACCTTTGGTCCCGACGCTGGCGCCGTCCTTGGCGGCGTGGAATTGAGAAATCCAGCGAGGTGAGAGGGAGAGAGGAGCGGAGCTCAAGGGGAAAAGGATGAGTGGGAAGAGGGGCTTGCGGTGCTCCCTTTTACAGGGCAAGGGGAGGCCAAAGGAGGGAGATCGTGCGCGGTAGTTACTCGCTGAGGCTGGCAGTGGTGGAAATGCGCATTAACGCATGTTAAGGCAACATGAATGGTCGGAATGAGGTGCGGAAGGGAGTGGGGTGTGAATGGCATCAATTGCGTGTGAAAAGAGGATGAAACGGCCGGCATTGAAGAGCTCAAGCATGCGGCAATGGCGGCTTGCGCGGGGAGGAAGAAGAAGGGAGGAAGGAGAAGGGGAGGAGGTGTCCAACAGGTGAGGCCCAGCTGTCGGTGAGAGAGAGAGAGAGAGGAAGGGGAGAGGTGGGCTGGCGCGGAAGTGTGACGAGCGGAGCGGGCAGGGAAAAGAAAAAGATGGGCTGGAGGGAGAAAACTTCGGCCCGAGAGAGAATTTTCGGATTTTAATTGATTTTTGATTTTCAGAAAAAGCAATAAATAAAATAGCCTCTTAGAAAATAGCAAATAGAGTTAAAAAAATTATGGAAAAATTCACATAAATTCCCTGAATTATTTTGAACATAATAAAATTATCTCCAACTTAAAGTTGGCTTTTATTTTTTCACATAAATTATTTTTTATTTCTGGAAAATAGGAAAACCATTTTTAAATTCAAAAAAAAAATCTTTTTAAATTTAAATCCAAGAAAATACAAAAAACTCAATAAATTTTCTTTTTGACTTTAAAATCCACGAAATTCAAGAAAAGCAAGAAAACTCTTTTAAAACTTAGAAAATCCAACAAAATAATAACTTTATTAAAAAAATTGGTAACAAAACTTTGGAATTTTATAAAAATGCATGATTTTCATGAATTTCAAAAACTTTGGTTGCATTTCAAAATTTCTAGAATCTTTGCCTTGTAATTTAATGTTTTTAAAACAATTTCCTTGCCCAAAAAATTGGATTTGCAAAAACCTAAAATTAATGTGTGCAAACTAAAGTTAATAAAAACCTTATTGTTGCAAAACCTTTTCAAAACTCATATTCGAAACCCAAATAAGGTGCCATCTTTCACACGATGCATCTCGACTAAACTACTCCCTCCTAGAGCATCTCCCCACCTTGCCGAATCCCCAACGCTAATTTGGGTCAGCTTTCCCTAGGTCGCCGCTCCCACGTCAAGCTCGTAGCGCTACCCCGGGTCTTCGCCGTCAGCCCGCCTCAATTCGCTCCTGTTCACACCATCCACTCCAGCGAGTCCCACTCATTGCGTAGATGCTTGTGGCACACTCAATTTCTAGGATTAGTCCCTGCTTGGCCGTCGCCATGGTAGTAGTGTCGCCACCGCCTCCGTACGCAGGCATGTCACCACGTTAGTCTGTCTCCCACCGCACCATCGCTACTGTTAGGGTCGCTATGGTCGCCTCATTCCATTTTGCCTGTCTATAGTCGCCGCTGCGCCTCCCATCACCGAAACCATCCATGGAGCCTCCCCTGTTCTGATTTGCTAGGAGGAAGAAGATGATGCATTGTGGCATTGATGTATGGGCCCAGCGTAGTTAGGAAACCTCATTAGGATCTAGTGTAAGTTCAGTATCCATGACGTGTGGGCCCACTATGATTAATTAAGAGATAAGCACACGATTTATTAAGATTTAAGTAGACATTATCATTATTTTGACATATGGGCCCGAATGAAATTAGAAAAATCTAATTAAAGGCTGCGCTGAGAAATAAGTCACTGACGTGTGGACCCCACTGGCTAGAACATGCTCTTAGAACCAGTTCATGTAGGCCGAGTCAATGACCAGAGGGCCCCACATGTCAGCAGCTGACAGTTTTAATGAATAAAATCATTGGAAAAGAAATAAAATCTGGCTGGACCCCACCTATCAGCTGTAGAGGACTTCTCTTAGTAAAAATAATTGAGAAGAAATTGAAATATGACTGGACCCTACCTGTCAGGATTTTCTAATTTTCAGGAATTTACTCTCGGGTCAAACTTTGGAGAGCTGAAATCATAATTTTTGGAGTTCATTTGAGTTTTATTTGAATTTATTTGAGTTCATGTGTATTTATTTCGATTCGTCATTTTACACTTAAATAGATTCCAACGTCGCCGAAGACTTCGCTGCTATTCTAGAACAAGGTCAAGACCAAGAAACCCTTGAGCAAGGCAAGTCCTTATAATTGATCATGTTGAACCTACTTTTCAAATGTAAATTACTTTTTTTAAAAGTACTACTTGCATGCTTGTTATTATTTACGAAAGGATGTGTTAAATATTGATCCCTAGTTACTCCATATGTTGGTTAATTACTATTTTCCTCGATTGTTGACATTATGTCTACCTTGTCACCCTTGGCTAATTATCGTAATAAGAGTGTCCTTGGTTAACTAAACATGGATACATGTTATGCTTAGAGATGTCTAGCAGTTAATTTGAATATGACTCAAACATTGTCATTACAACACTTGGGACATAATATGGTTCTTAGTGTGGTAACGTGGGTTACCACTAGAAATAGAAAAATGTTTTATAAATTGGTGGAGACTTGGGCGAGTGGGTTGTATGTGGTGGGTGCTATGATGGCATGAGATACGTATTTGTGGATTTTCTCGCCTGAGTCGATTAAGGACCGAATTATGTGTCGCATTTCTGAAACTAATAATAGTGCAACAACAAGTCTAGTATGGGATATATCTGGCTGAATAATTTACCTAGTTGTGATGCTATTGCCATGTTATGGGAAGTTTGGGTCATACTGTTGGACCAGGGTTGTAGGACGTATTTCTATGTACGCACCCATTGATTTTTATTTGATGGTTGATAAAGATCCAACTAGTTGATTAGAAGCATCCCGAATTATTGGCCCAATCTTTCATGGTACACACAAAGATTATTAATGTGTTGTCTTCTTCTCCTTGCTTCGGATCGACAGTACCATCCACATGAGCAGTGCCGAATAGGATGACTTGAGGGGAGAATAGCAATCTCACAAACCAATTCGGGTGAATTGAATTGCAAAAAAAAAAAAAAATCAACACACTCACAAACCAATCTAATAGACTGAATTGCAAGTAGCAGTAGCCTCAGTGAATAGTGTCCACATGTGAACAGTGCTGAACAATTTATCTCTTGATCTCTCTCTCAATCTCTCAAGAACAACAAGCCTCCCATCTCCCAAACACAAGAACACACAATATGCACCAAGTGGCTTTTCTGTTTTTTATTAATCTAAATCATAATTTTTCTTTACATGGTGCGACCATGGGGCTTAAATAGCCTCGCGCACAAACACAATTGCTCTCGCATGAACAATAGCCACATAAACAGTATGCATGAATAGTGTCTAAAACTAACTCAACCTCCTAAACGCACACAACTCAAACTCTCCTATTTTTAGAATTAAAAATTAGCACAAGGAATTTTAGATTAGGACTCTAACTCAAACTCTAAATTGAAAACTAGCTCTATTGCTTATATCTGATTACGACTCTTTAATTTAAAAGGAAATACATGAAATTTGGAATTGACGCTTTGGGTTGAAATTTGGATTGAACTTGGAGCCCAATTCGAACTCTTTGCGTTTGTTGGATTTTGTGAACTATCTGAATACCACCTTGCCTTGGCCCACCTCTCCTGCTTGGGCTGAGTGCCTCCCAGCTTGGGCCCATGTGCCACCTTGACTTGGCTTTGGGCCTCCACTCGGTTTCCTCCCTCTTGGGCGATGCCATGTTTGCCCCACCTTTAGCCCGTGCAATTTCTCTCTCTTGGCCCACGCACCCTTGGCTGTCCCATGCACCTTGGCTTCCTTCGGCTTACTTCTAGCCCATGTGGTAATCTCCTTGGTTTGGCTATGGCACCTAGGACGACGCGTGGAGAAAGCTCTCGTCTTTGCGGGAACAACATCTCTCTCTCCTCAGCTAGCTTCCCTTTCCTCCCTCTTGGCCAAAGCTAGGTCCCCTTTTGCTTCTTGTTGCAAAATAGTGCCCCATTGAGAACTGGCATAAGAATGCAATTTAGAAACACTTACCAAGGTGATTGATGCTCTTATTGCCGTATCATCCTCCCTTTCTTCAAGAAAAGATGTCCTTGTCTTTTGTGTAACCTCAGGAATCTTCGTCGGGGTAGTATTCATGATCGCCTTTTTAGCGATGATCTCCTCAGCACGAATAGCACTCTCTAGCAATGGACATATGGTGTATAATCTTCCCCGATGCATCAAAGAGTACTTGTTGGACCTCCCGTGGTGTGTAGCGTTGTTGTCAAACTGCCACGGACGTCCCAACAGCAAATGACATGCGTGCATGGGCATGACATCAGAATCCATCGTGTCTTGAAAATCACCCATTGAAAATGAAATTGTGACACAGTGAGTGAGCTTCAGCTTACCGACATTATGCAACCATTGCACATACTACAATTGAGGATGCTGCCAATTTGATAATCCCAAAACTTGCACCAAGTCCTTGCTGATGACATTGTTGTAGCTGCCACCATCAATGATAAGATTGCAAACCTTCTCGTTGATCTTGCATTCAGATTTAAACACATTGCTTCGTTGCCCTTTATAGACAATAGCTGTATCATCAACCAGAACCGTCTTGGTCAGCATACAAAGACCGTCTTGTGGTGCCTAGCTGTCAGTTTTGCTATCATGAGAATATGACTCCTCTTGCTGTTTTTGGGTAGAAAGAAGGGCCGCCATTGTTGTTTTCTTCTTTTCTTCCTCGGCTAACCTTTCTTCTTCCCGTTTCTGCGCCTTTAGCTTTCGTCGTTGCTCTTCAATGGCATCTTGGACCTTGTCACGCCGCTATCTATCTTCAAGGTACCTCAACAATGACCAAGATATAATCTCCCTTCGCGTTTCTCTCCAAGGAAAAGAGAGAAGCATGACGGGACATGATGCAACTCGGTTTATGTGATGTTCGGCCAACCAATATGCAACAATCACCGACAAACATGTTCGTATATGCATAGGAATCACATCACAAGTAACAACAACGGTATACCCGTCCAAAGAAAATTTTACCTCCACTTGTTTTGTGATTGGAATGTGCTTGAACCTCCAAAGCAACAGATATGGCTCCGGTTGTGGCTTTGTGACCAACCCCATTCTGTCCACAAGTGTTTGGCTTGTAGCGTTTGTCAAGCTTCCCGTATCGATCAACATAGCACAATCTGTGTTCCCCACTCGACACCGATTGAAGAATATGTAGCTCGGCTCGTGGAGTGGATCCTCCTCACATTGATCTATAGTATAGCTGAATTGCATGACCAGCTTCATCTTCTTTATGTCGGTCATGTCGATCCTTGATCTTCGCAGCATAAAAGTACCGTGAGCAACTGAAGCTCTGATACTACCTGATAAATATCCAACTAGTTGATTAGAAGGATCCAGAATTGTTGGCCCAATCTTTTATGGTACACACGAAGATTATTAATGCGTCGTCTTGTTCTCATTGCTTCAGATGAACAGTACTATGCACGTGAACAGTGCCAAGTAGGATGACTTGAGGGGGAATAGCAATCTCACAAACCAATTCGGGTGAATTGAATTACAAGAAAATCAACACACTCACAAACCAATCTAATAGATTGAATTGCAAGTAGCAGTAGCCTCGGTGAACAGTGTCCATGCATGAACAGTATAAAGCGGGAACAGTGCTGAACAATCTATCTCGATCTCTCTCAATCTCTCAAGAACAACAAGCCTCTCATCTCCCAAACACAAGAACACACAATATGCGCTAAGTGGCTTTTCTGATTTTTATTCATCTAAATCATAACTTGCCTTTACATGGTGCGGCCATGGGGCTTAAATATCCTCTCACGCAAACACAATTTCTCTAGGATGAAGAGTAACCACATGAACAGTAGAAATAAATAGTGTCCGAAACTAACTCAACCTTCTAAACGCACACAACTCAAACTCTCCTATTTTCGGAATTAAAAATCAGCAAAAGGAATTTCGGATTTAAAGGTCCGAAACGAACTCTAACTCAAACTCTAAATTGAAAACTTGCTCCATTGCTTATATATGATTAGGACTCTTTAATACAAAAGGAAATACATGAAATTCGGAATTGATGCTTTGGGCTAAAATTTGGATTGAACTTATAGCCCAATTCGAACTCTTTGCATTTGTTGGATTTTGTTAACTATCTGAATACCACCTTACCTTGGACCACCTCTCCTTCTTGGGCCGAGTGCCTCCCCAGCTTGGTGAAGGGATACGGGTAGGCTACGATAGCTGACAATTCAAAAATTCTACCATGTAAACCAGAAAGCCATGCAAGAAGGAGATCACAGTGTGGGAAATGGGCAGGCTACGCTAGCAACAATTCAAAAATTTCTACCACGCAAACCAGGATGCCAAGCAAGTAGATGATCACAGATCATTACCACTAGACGTGCAGCAGAAGAAGAGTTGGAGTAGCCTGATCCAACATAGAGCACATCGATGAAGTGGTCATAGTCGATCGTCTCCTTCAGCAAACTCTGCAGTTCCTTGTGAAGATCGTGGATCATCCTCAAGCGCAATAGCAACCACAGTAGCGCCTCTACGGTATCCACACGTCCAGGGAAGGAACAACCGTACGCTGGTGTGCTAACACCAGATCGCACAGCATAGCTCTCAGGAAGATGGCGGCTAGGGTTTCGGTGGAACAACTCACGTGTATCGCCTGTACCCCGATGGACTCAAGCATCTCCTTATATAGTGCCCATGACGGATCCTATCCGAACATGTTTTGTTTCAACCCATTAAGTATGTAACACGTTAGGTTTATGCGTATTCGGTTGTGACTTGGAAACCATTTCCGACCACGAGTCGTTAGCGGTTCCTAGCAGGACATAATGATTCCCGAATACACACAAATTATATCGGACGAACCATAATGTAACACCCTGGCTATTCGGAAGCCAAAATGTTACCTAAAGAATCTACATACAACCAAATTGCAGAAGAATTTAAATAATAACTCATCTAATGGCACAAAGAGGCCAACATATAATTGAACAATTACAAGAATACAATCTGTATCCAACGACGGTTCACAAACTTCAATTATTCAAGTCTATTGAATCCACTAAGATAATTATATCAAAGAGGTAATCATGGATCACAAGCAATTATTTAATCAACCAAAACGTAGAGAAAAATAACATTCATCATCATTCTCTATTTATTACAATTCATCATTTAACGAATGAAAGATAGGAACAAAATCATATTATTGAAACTTGAATGTTGCGAAGTGAATGAATTATGTGTGCCTACTTCCTCCCATGAATGCCTTCAACAGCGATCACCTAGAATAAACAAACAAAGGCAAGAATGAGTCCAAGACTCAACAAGTACAAAGAATAACTGGATATACAATAAAAGTGAACAAGATAATATCATTAAAGATTATAAACATAACACTGAAAGAACATATGAATGTGTGGAATGAATGGATTGAATGTAATGAATGGACTGCACTCCTGTTTATACCGGTATAGCTAGTGACACACCCGTCGGTGTTCACTTAGGCCCGCATTTAACAAAATGCGGGGATCCAAAGCCCGTATGAAGAACGTTTTATACGGGAGTTCGAATCTGCCCACATTAGAATGGTGGGTCTTACGTGCCCATACTGGAATTGATGGGTCTTTATAATCCACTCCTGTGGATACCCACATTGGAATGGTGGGTCTTACGTGCCCATACTGGAATTGATAGGTCTTTATAATCCATTCCAGTGGATGCCCACATTGGAATGGTGGATCTTACATGCCCATACTGAAATTGATGGGTCTTTGTAATCCACTCCCATGGATGGAACATGACAGAGGATGCATGTAATGAACTATGAATAATGAATGACATCATCTCTAATCATTAGAAAAATACATATGAAAGGAACATAATCATTGAATCTTCTCATGTATCATATAGAAACACAATACGAACATCAAGCATTCAGCATTCATAAATATTAAGAATATCAAGTACTTGCCTTCCGCGTTGCGACGCGTTAGTAGGAAACGAAGGTGCTCCTAAACCCGAAGCTTCTCCGCCCTTGTAGACCTACAGAAATCGCTGATCAAACCCACGAGGACCCTTCTTCCCCTTCCTCTCTTCTTCTCCCTTCTTCTCCTTCCTTGCCATGGTGGCAAAGACCTCGAGCTTCTTTCTCCTCTTGGTAGAGCAGACGGAGGAGGGGGCTGCTCTGCATCACGCGTGCTCTGAGGTCACGATACTATAGCAGAGGCTAGGGTTTTGGGAAAGGGCACCCACCTTCTTGACTCCACTACATGGCCAGCCCACTTGACTAGGACGGCTTGAGCCGAAAGCCCAAGGTCCAATCCTCCCTCAAATCTTGAATTTTCTTTTAATTTCTGTCTCTAAATAATATTGTTCTCTCTAATCTTTATTGCATTTACTAACGAATATTCGGGATATTACACTTAATGCAATATGATCTACGACTAGGTCCTCATCACTTACGACCAGGTCCTATCTCTATACAACCAGTTCATATTTGGCCATGACCAGTTTGTAACTCCTTACGATCAGGTTTTGACCAGTCTATGATTACGTTCCATCAGTCTATGACCAGCTCGTATCTCCATACGTCCAATCTGTAACTGATCGAACTAAGCGACCTACTCATGTATTCTCCCTTTGCCTCACGATATCTGGTTGAACTCCAGGTGAGATATTTTGTCATCCATTGACTGTTCAATACTTTCTTGATCGAGTGTCGGATAACCTTATGTGGTTGAAATCTTCGATCACTAGTGGCATGGCCATGCACTTTCTTTATCCGATCACTTCGATGGGCCCAGAGATATCTGTCCTGTTATGTTAGGAGGGGAAAATCCCATATCCGACCAATCACATCCCTCCGTATATTTCATAGCATACCCGAAAGCTACCTTTATAACTACCCAGTTACGAGTAGCGTTTGGCAACCCCTAAGAGTGCTATTACACATGAGCCATGCTGATCTCAGGTCTAAGGATTATACATCATCATTGCTTGAGACCAACTGATGACACATAGAATCATAACAATCTCAATAGTGTCTCAAGGTGGGTCTATCCATCCCCATGTTCTCTAACATTTGTTCACATTATAGATTAGATATCCCTATATACATGACCAGTGAAACATGGTCATCAATCAATACATGTGTTGGTCGTAGAGTCACTAGTGTTCTGACCAGTGATATTCGACTAGGGATACTTTTAGAACGACATCATATAAATTAAAGAGTTTCACCAACAAGTCACATACTCGTTGATCTATACAACTGATGATTCATTCAAGGAACAAAATAACATTTATTCAATAAATCGTAAACATAGACGTGATACAATCATCTTTATGATTGCCTCTAGGGCATATCACCAACACATAGATCGTTTCCACCAGACACGCAGTGTAGCGGAAGAAGAGTTGGAGCAGACCGATCCAACGTAGAGTGTGTCGGTGAAGTGGTCGTAGTCGATCGTCCAACGTCGATGTGACAACCCAAACCAGTGTTTGTGTTTCAAATGTACAAAAGTATGAAAGTTTAAAAACTTTTGTTATATCTCATGAGCTTACTCTTGGTTTTCTTGAAGTTTTGCACAATTTTAAAACTGTTGATGATTGTATCAAAATTCCTTTGAAAATTCAAAACTTGAATTCAAGTTTCTGTTTGATTCTGGAAAAATTTGTTTATAGAAGTTTCTAAAAATAATTTATAAAAATACTAGATTATTTATCTTGAATTATCATTATTGTTCCCAAATTTTTAGAAGTCAATTTGACTTCACAAAAATTCAAACCAAGTCTCTAGTGTAGTTTTGAAAAGGAATTTATTTTAGCTAATTGGAGTTTGAAAAGTACCTAAAATAAATATTCCTAAGTTCTAATTTAGTCTCAGAGGACCCTAAAATTGTTTTAGAATTTTTAGAATTTTCTCGCTATTTAAAACGGCTTAGTGAGACGTGTAGTTTTTCGATCAACCCTAAATTGTTTTCAAAAACCCTAATTCAAAGCCTTAGCTCTTTCGGACCGTCCGATTCCATGTAAAGCCGATCACGCTGTCCATTTCAACCTGGCCTGACTGCACCACCTCTTTGGACTCGGACTCGAGCCCGAGTCCGACCAGCCACCTCATCGCGCACTTCTACGCCACGACAGCCCGACCTACTTGTCGCTTGGCATCGCCGTCGTCGCCACCGTAGATCGGCGTTGTGCATGTGTGCCACGTAGCTCGTTGCTACCACCTCATGCACGCGTGTCCGGTCGTGAAACATCGTCGAGACCTCATAAAGCCCATGAGCTAACCCATTCCCTCTCTCTTGCACTCCCTCGTATTCTCCGCTCACTTTTCATTCCAGCCGCAGTTGAAGCCGAAGGTACCACCGCTGTTTCAGAGTCGCCCTCAAGCCCGTAACCCCGCCACGAAGTTCCCCTTTCAACGCCGCCTCCATTTGTGCCGGTCCGGGTCTTCGTGGTCCATGAGAGTGTTGGGAACAACTCCATCGTCCCCGCCTATAGCAGACACCGGCCTCGTAGCTTATCGGTGTTCTGGTGAGCTATCTTCTTTACGACCTTGTCCATTCTGATCGCTTTAACTCACTGAGCCATAGGGAAATATTTATTTTGCATTTGGTTCATCGTCGAGGGCGTGCGACGTGTTCTTTCCCGAGCTCGGTCAAGCGCCGCTGTCTCGAATCCGGCCATCTTCGACCTCCATTGATGTCACGACCTTAGGTGCCTCGTTCCTGGTGTCATGGCAGTTCTGAGGCACACCTTCTCGAGGCTCCTCGTCCACCACAATGCCTTCTCCTCGAGAGCCGCTTCTTCGCCTCCGCCTCCGCCTTCGGCCGTCGCAAGCCCGACTCCGGCGACCAACGGATTCCGCATCATCGTCATCGAGTTCGTGAGGCAGTTGCAAACCTGGTGGAGCCACTCCCAAGTTCGGGGCATCACTCCTTTGCCATTTAGCCTTCCTCCCCACTGCGCTCGCGCTTGGAAGCTCCAGTGAGCCGCCGATAGGTTTAGGTTAAACCGATCATTTAGCTTTAATTAACTTCTGTTAGTTGTGAGTATGACTTGTGGACCCCGCCGGTATTAACGAGTTTAGAAATATAATTGAAACCGGTTAGAATCTCTGAGTCATTGACTTGTGGGCCCTCTCGCCTGGATAAGTAATTGTGCAAATCTTAAAGTACGCTTTCTAGTTTGGAAAGCGTATTTCTTCTAGGCTTAAATCAAATTCGTGTTTTGTTAAACCGAAGACGTATCCTTGGATTATGCTTTCGACGTCATCTTGGTGAAGTGGGTCAAAGTCGACGTGATCGGTGCCTTGCCTTAGGTCCCACCGTCGAGAGGTGGTGGCGTGAGTAGGAAAAGTTTTTAATCCTTTTTGAAATTCCGAAACTAATAAAATTTGCTTTGAAAACTCATCTAACTTAGAAAATTCATAACTAATTCTTTTTAGCTTCAAATTGAATGAAATAAATTTTGTTAGTTTACATTTTTAGTGTACTTCTAAATGAAATAGATTTCTAGTATGTTTCTATTCCAGAAATTATTGGATAGTTAAAAAGAATTGTTTTTTACATTAGAAAATGAGCTAAAACTCCAAAAATTCATAAGTATTTCATCCTAACTGCAAATAGAGTGAAATTAATTTTGCTAATTCTAATTTTTCCTGTACCCTAACCTGGTCTACGTTTGATTCATGTTTCTGTTTCATAAAAAATTGATAATTACATAATTGTGCCTTTAACTTGCTAAACACTTGGAAAATCCAAATAAATTCTTTTTGAACTGAAACTTTCACCTAAAATTCCTTAAACGTCATTCTCTACCTGTCGGGACCCAAAATTATGATTCTGGACTCTGTGTATAATGCACTAGTCCAGAATCACGCTAGTGCACACAGTGTCAACATAGGTGAATATCAATCCATAGAATCGATAAATAAAGTAAACGATTAATTTGAATAACAAATAAGGGTTTTGACCTTATGGTCAAGTTACACTTATTGAGCCACGCAGGGTTAACAGAGAATAAAATAGCAGCGGAACAAAAATAACTTCAGCGTAGATCCCATCAATTCACCACAGGCAACCAACTGGGATCCAGACCTTAACGATCAGCAACCTTCGACGAACTCCTCCTCGAAAGCAGGCGTAGACTCCTCTTCTTCTGTAAGTTTGGGCGTAAGTTTTACAACAAGCGTGAGTACACAACCGTACTCGCAAATCATACCACAGAATGCAATTTATAGATACAGGCTTATTCCAAAAGAAAAGCTTATGTGGTTCTTTTGCATGAAAGCAATATTTGCAATGCAATACGATAATAGATTGAAAGCATAATTCAAAGCAAATAGACAATATTAATTTAACATTTGTTTTCACAAAGACACAAAGCTAAACAGATTATTTCACATAGCCATATTACTTAAATCACATAGCTCCCATCCCAAATATTTTATGAAAACTACCCCTCATGTGAAATCCCCGAGCATGTCCATGACTATTCGAATAGATTGATTTAACACTCCACAGAGTTTGTACACTTTACCCATAAAATACAACTAGTGTAGCTAGCACCAATCGTAACAAAATAGTTCAGAAACTTCGTCTCAAACATTGACATTCCCAATGTGCTTTACCGCCACACCAACCCACAAAGAAAGCTAGTCCGACACACATCGCCGGGACAGGATGCGCAACTGCTTCAGCGATGCAACTACCAGGTAGTCACACCTCCACCCTGTCACGAAGCCTAACCTATCCACCTGAACATCAATGTACTCCATAACCTACTATGTTAGGCCCGTCCCATCAGGCATATGGTCGTACAGTAAGGCTCAGTTCAATGGCGCACAAAGTTAACTCCTTAATTGACCATGGCAAGACTTTCATTTTCTAACTATGCCACAAAGATTATCATTTCCATCCACAAAGTCCACCATATCACACAGTTTTACACAAAGTTCCATAGTCACTTAGTCAAAGTTATAATTGCAACTCAAATGATAAGTGAGACTCGTAGCATGGCTAAGCAATTCTACTCATATCTAACCAACTCATGTTGGTGCTACAATAATACTAACTAAATAAACCAATCTAGGGTGACAAGAGATTATGACATACAAAGCCAAAGTGGTGATAACAGATTGGATAATAACTATACCCAAAAGCATTTAAATACATAATTAAAGTAACATGCAATACTTTGAAACAAAGTAATTTGAAAACTCGGTTCAATATGATCAAAGGTATGACTTGCCTTGGAAAAGGTCTAGGTACTGGTCTTGATCTTGAGGTGCTCCTTCTTCTCCAAAATTCCCCGACGTATCGACGTCTACTCGCAAGCGCAACAAATAAACAAAACCAATAAATAACAGAGCCAAAACAAACTTCAAAAATTAAATAAAAATCTCAGATAAATAGATCTCGAATTTAGATGAATTTAGGAATTTGGATGGGCTCAATCGGAGTTCGGATTCAAAAGATATGGGCTCTAGAAGATTGAATCTAAAAGAAAACCCTAAAACTGAATTAACAGATTAATTTGAATTATTCTTCAACAGAAAAATCAGATTATTGCGCAATCATGACGTCAGCAAAGGATTTTCGGAATAAGATAAATATAAAAGGAAATTCTGCCGTGTGGGTCCACACATCAGCGGCTTGGCTCACGGTGAACCAAGTTCACCAAGCCTTTGGATCTGGAGACCGGTGGACTGCACACGCGGGCGCACACGCAGCACTGATGTGGACACCACATAGACGACACGCGTGCACAAGGGCTGAGGTGGCAGGCTGACTCGGACCACCACGTCGACTAAACGTCGGCGAGGCTCCGGCGACTCTCGGGTTCTGCGATTGACGGTGGTTTGGCGACGGAGGAAGAGCGCAACTGGACAAACTCGACACGGGGAGTCTTGTGACGCACTCTGATCTTGCCAGCGACGACCACAATGGCAGCGGCGACGAGTTAAGCGGCGGAACAGCGCGGCTCAAAGCGGCGAAGGCGAACAAAAGATCCTCCAGCAAAGGTAGTGCGCGCATCGGATAGCCCGTGACGCGATGAACTCGAGGGTGGCTTCAAAGGCGACGAAAACTCACGACCGGCGACGCAATCGACGTAGAACCGAGGCGGTGGTGCTAGGGTTCCAACTCCGATTCCGGCGGCTAGGTTTGAATCTAGGGTTCCTGGCTTTGGGGAAAAGGTGGCGGAGTGCGAGGCGAACCTCGTGACGCGGTTGCGGAGCCTTAAATAGGGCTAGGGAGATAGAGTCCAACTCGGGGACGACGGCGGACGTGCGCGACAAAAACGGGAAGAGAATCGGTGAGGACGATGAACAGTGGATCCTGTGGGGTCCACACGTCATCGACCGCGGCTCCGTGAGGAACGCGTGCCTAAAGGCACATGTGCAACTGACTGGTGGGGTCAAGGCGGCGTGGAGAGAGGGAGTTGGGCTGAGCGCACAGGAGAATTGGGCCGGGAGGCGGAGAGATAGGGCTGAGAAGGAAAAGGAATGGGCCGGAACAAGGAGATTCGACCCATGAAGGTTTTCTGAGATTTTAATTTAGTTTTCTATTTTAGAAAATAGCAGAAATTCAAATAGGCAAAAGAAAATAGCAAATGAACTCAGAAAAATTCTAGAAAAATCTAGAAAATATATCTGAGCACATAGAACCCAAATAAAATAGTTTTGACTATTGTTCATGTTGGGATTATTCACATTAAATGTTTTTGATTCTAAAGTCCAATATTAAGCTTTTGAATTAAACTCAAATAAAATCAAATGGTGACTTTTCTCCCTACTAACTATTTAAAAGATTTTAAAAGCTCAGAAAATTGGGATGTTACACTACCTGTGATGTATGCCTAGTTGGATAAAATTGAATGTTGGTTATTTTGGAGTTATTCTTTCTTATTCGCTCTTTTACTCGATCGATAGATTTCGACGATGCGGGTATTTTCGAGAGTGATCCTCAGCAGCCAGAAGACTATCTCCAGCAAGGCAAGCAGTCATCCTTTGATGCATGTTGATCCTATTATGTTTGCATGATAATATTTTGATTTCAAATTGTATGTATGCATGCTGTGTTGACAAGTATTTTCCCAGTCGCGATAGTTAGCCGAATAGATACATGAACTGTACGTAAACATCCATCCTCTACTACTGAGCCTAGGTTTATATTCGATGTGATTTAGATTTTGATGGATGAGCTCTAGCCACTTTATATTTATTATACAAGTTGTGTCCCTTAGCACTGCTTAGAACGATAGTCCGGGGATCATCGCCTCGGTGATGGTCAATATACCATCACTCTAAATAATTGAGTAAGGATACTCATGTATGTATTCGTATTTGGAAAATTAAAACTGAAAATAAAAAGTTTTAGACTTGGGCACATTGGTAAGATGATGTGCTGTTGGGTGTGTGTTTGGTGCCCGAGTCAACAAGGACTGAATTACTTGTGCCACCGTATCGAGCATTTTTGCGTGCAACCACATGAGGGGCATATGGACCCCCTCTTGACTCAATACTTTGGTGTGTGTTAGCTCCGAGTCGCAGGAGGTGGGTTTGTGTGTTGTGTGTAAAAAGAAATGTGTTGTGTTTTGGGTGTGTGGGGGTGGGTTCCTGTCGAGGTTCTCCACACCGAGGAGCATCGGTAGTTGTCCTAGGTTTTACCCCAAAGAGGTAGTTGATCTAGGCTTTACCGATGACTTCGACACAACGTATGGGTTTCTATCCATACGGGCGACTCGTAGTTAATACACAATATTGGAAAACGTCTCGTAGGACTTAGCCGTGCCAACATACATAAGGAAGTGTGCTAAATAGCTTAGCGAAAAGGCGGTCTGACATGTGGGTAAAGTTGTACACCCCTGTAGGATTTAATCTATTTGAATAGCCTCGTCCTAGGTTATGGACATGCTTGGATACGGCCCGTAAGAATTAGACTCAACATTTTGATAAAACTTGAATTCGGGTGGTACAAATGGGTAATTCGTGTTATTGTTGTGGTGGCTTTGGGTAGTCACCTCTAGGATGTTAACTATGTTTATACTGTTGTCTTACTATTATTTGAACAATTAAAAATCTGATTTGATAAAGTGCTTTCAATCTATTACAATATTGCAAATGAAATGTCGCTTTGTGCTGAAATTGAGCCATACAACTTTCTCCATTGAATAAGCCTGCATGTAGCTATTATAGGTTTGTTAATCGTAAGTCTTATGGTACAATTTTGTACTTAGTTGCATTGTTTAAATTCTGCAGAGGAGGTTGACCCCCAAGGGTTTCATTAGTGTGAGACTGCCTATGAAGTTGACGACTAGCTCGACGGCCCGGTCGGTTGCCTTATGGGTAAGGGGCAAACCAGTCGGCTTTTGTTTATCGCCATTTTATGGCATATGTTTCCGCTGCAATATTAAGTACTATGTCTTGTGTTTAGCTGTTCAGCTTTTGTACGAAGTCTATGTGTATGTTGAATATGTTGTAAATTAAAAAGACTCAATATTGTAATACTGTTGTATGGAATTGATGCCATGTTTTGTGAGGGGTATGTGTATCGCTGTTCTGGGAGGTACATAATATCCCGAGAATTGGGTTATCTAATTTGTATTGCTAGGACCAATTGGATGGTTAAGTATTACAAGTTAAATACCCTGGGTTCTCACAAAAGTTGGTATCAGAGCCATACTGACCGTAGAAACCCCTAGCTTGGTCGTCATTAAGGTGTTTGCAAAATTATTTTTGAAATATCAAATTGTTTGTGAAAAGGTAAGTAAGATCTCAGATTTTATTCCTTACCGATCCTAGCTTCTCAATCTTACCTTGCTCTATATTTGAGTTACCAAAAGGTTTTCCCTCTTATCTTCTTTCAAAAGCTAGACGTATGCCGTTTGAGTCAGCTTGGAGAATGAAAGGTTATGGTTGGATTACGGATGGCGAGTACCTAATGCACCCATAGCTAGTCTTTTACCCTGCTCTTTAGACGCAATAAAACTTGGTTTTGTGCTGATTTTATGGTTGTGTGCTTCTATTTGGAGTTTATTTCTTGTTGTTAATTGTATGCACGCATGTTGAACTAGTTTGTATTAGTCGAGTGCTTCTCTACTTCTGTCTTGGCATATCTTATCCGGTTGTTGTTGCTAACCTGTTTCACCAAAGCAGAATGGCTGGATGAACCCGTAGTGGGCAAGGTCAGCAAGCTGGCAATGATGAGGAGCTTCTGCCTCCTCCCACTATGGCCGAGGTGCTCCTTCAAATTGAGCAGAATAGGATGGATCAGACAAAGATTCTAGATGTTATTGCACGGAACACCTCCGCTCTTTCTGGTGCCTCTAGATCAGGAGGAGGTGGTGGGCATCAACCGCGAGGTGGACTCTCCGAATTCCTCCGCACGCAGCCACCGACCTTCTCCCGGTCTGAAGATCCCCTCAACGCGGACGACTGGCTTTGTCTCGTTGAGAGGAAGCTGAGCACTGCATAGTGCCCAGATCATGAGAAGGTGCTCTTTGCCTCTCATTAGCTGGAGGGCGCAGCGCACTCGTGGTGGGAAAACTTTCTTGCCATGCAACCCGCAGGCCGAGACGTCACATAGGAAGAGTTCCGCACTGCCTTCCGAAGGGCTCACGTTCCTGCCGGATTGATGAAGTTGAAGAAGAAGGAATTCAATGTGCTCAAGCAAGGACGCAAGATGGTGACCGAATATCTTCATGAGTTTAATCACCTCTCCAGATATGCACCTGAAGACGTGCCTACTGACGAAGCTAAGCAAGAGAAGTTTATGAATGGCCTATCCGAGGAGCTGCAGGACAAGCTCTCTATTGCTGACTTCCCCAACTTCCAGACGTTGGTCAACAAGGCCATTGTTGCTAAGAATAAGGGGAGAGCTCTTACGGAGTCTCGCAAGCATAAGTGGGATGCTCAGAAAACAGCATGGGGCAACTCTCAACGTCCTCGCTTCGGATAGACCCCGGTGCCCCATCCTCAGGCTCCACCACCAAGGCCGCCGGTGCATGTACCTCGCCCTTTGCAGGCCGTGTTTAAACCACATGCACCTGCGGGACAGCAAGGTGGCCTCTGCAATCCAGCTGCTGAGGTCGCTTGCTTCTTCTGTAACCGCAAGGGCCACTATGTGAATACTTGCTCTAAGAAGCTTGGAGCAACCCCTCAAGTGCAAGGGCAAGGACGTGGTTAGCCCCCAGCTCAGAAGGTGGCACAACAATTCCAGAAGGTTGCACAAGGTCGAGTCAACCATATCTCGGCCGAGGAAGCACAAGAGGCACCCGACGTCGTGTTGGGTACGCTTCTCGTCAATTCTCGTCCTGCTATAGTTTTATTCAATTCTGGAGCTTCGCAATCTTTTGCTGCAAGTAGTGATATTCAAGTTGTTCCTATGCATGCTCCTCTAATTATTCACTCCCTGGGGTTGGAAATGAGAGTTGAACATGAGTGTCGGGACGTATCTATTGAGATTGAAGGAGTAGGGTTTCTGACCAAAAATCTATGAAGATCAATCAATCATGTACAGCGGAAGACTTGTATTGAATCAACTCAAAACCCCGAAGTAAAATCAACACAAAACCAAAACACGAAGACTCGGGCAGTCTGACCTCTCACGGGGGCGGTCAGACCAGTTGGCCTAGCGGTCAGACCGCTGAAATCGGTCAGATCTCTATCTCGGGCGGTCAGACCGCTCGTTCGATGAATAGTGAAATCAGCCCGAAAAACCGAAACGCAAATTGATCTAACTTTTGATTCGTGCGTCCAAACTTCGTGAAACTTGACACAAACCTTCCTAAGGATGTCAGGAACCTATTCCAAGCAACGATCGTGATGATCCTTGCCAAGGTTCAGACCTTTTCCCGTTTGAGCGAAGTTAGGTCAAAAACCGAGTCAAAACAAAAATATGATCTTGAGACTTGCTCGTGGGTGATTGATGATCTTGATGATCCTAGATGTATTCCCACACGTCACAGCAAGCTAGATCACGGCGAAACCATGCAAAACTTCATGGATCAAACAAAGACTCAAATCATCAAATAGAGAGAACGAAAGCGAAAGAACTCATCTTGAAGAAACTTTCTTTGGATTGATTTGATATGATATTGGTTTACAGCCACTCCATCAATGGATGACAAAGACTCAATACATGAGCACGAAATCAAATCCAACTCTCTAGAACCCTAACCTCCACTCCTCCTCTCCCTAAGCAAATTAGGGTTTCAAAAACAATGAAATGGTCGAAAAGCCAGGGGGGAGGGTGCAGCCACCTCCCTCCTCTATTTATAGTGGAGGCCTAGGGTTTCTAAAAGAGTCTCCCTAATGAGCTCCCATTAAGGCCCAAAACAAACGGGTGACACACGCACGCATTTTAAAGCGCCGTGTTCATATTGTGCGAAGCACTCGCTTGCTCCGCCACGTGTAGGTTGATCCAACGGCTCTCATCATGTCGGCAAGTCTCTCCCATCCGGCTCCCACCGAAACCACCATGGCACTTGCACCGACCCCCGCGCCGCTTGATTCAACCAGTCGCACCGAACTGCCCGTTCGGTCACCTTTGTCCATCTTGCACCATACTTGAGTCCAATGACTTCACCCGGCATCGTCGATCGTTTTGAACCTCAGCTATCCAAGCCTAGTCCCGATCATCCTCGCCGTTGACCGTCGTTGACCACCAAGCAACCTGCACAACAATAGACAAGCAAATCGAATTCGGGAACAAGTTCTTCACAACTTGACCCACGTTAGTCAAAACATGCATCATGCAACACATATGACATGAAACCCATGAACTTGACCTAATCAGCAACCATCGCCGCCACACGGGCTGACGACATAAGTGAAAACCGGTCGATCGCCACCCTTGGCAGGCTCGATCGCCCGCCGGTCTGACCGCCAACAGAAGGCCGGTCTGACCGCCACCAAAGGACTTAGCCAAAATTTCAACACTGAAATCCGCAACCTCTCTGGAAATTTAAAACGAATAGAACTTTTGACTGGAGGCTCCAAAAATTATGGGACCAAGTGCAGTAGAACCTCCTCACTTGCCTACACCCTCTATTTTTGGCCCAGCCTCAAACTCCAGTGTCACTCAACTTGCCGGTCCGACCGCTCATCAGACGCCGGTCAGACCGCTACCAAATCGGTCGGACCGCCAGCCTGGCCGGTCAGACCGCCAGTACAATTCACCGAGGCATGGCGGTCTAACCGCCACAAGGCGATCGCATCGCTGAGACCGACAGAATCTGAACTTCGCCGAAAACTCGTGTTTCCGCAAACCTTCAACGTAATTGCCAATTGTCACATCATCCTAAGATCATGAGCATATCCCCATGATATCCACAATCTTCCTCACAAGTCCATCTCGCGTACAAGTTGGAATTTTGTCGAAGCTGCAAGAACCACATCTCTTCGCGCTTGAAGCGAAGCCGACTCCAGACATTAATGAAGTACCAGCAGTATGTGATTTCCCTGATGTATTTTCCCGAAGAACTACCTAGGATGCTGCCAGCCCGAGACATCGAGTTCGTCATCGAGCCGCTGCCCGGTACTGCCCCGATTTCGAAGAGACCATACCGGATGCCTCCAAATGAATTAGGAGAACTGAAGAAGCAACTTGATGAGCTACAAGAGAAGGATTCCATTCACCCTAACTCATCTCCGTGGGGCTGTCCGGCAATCTTTGTGAAGAAGAAGGATAAGACTCTGCGAATGTGCGTCGATTATCATCCGCTTAATGAAGTGACAGTAAAGAACAAGTACCTGTTGCCCCGGATTGACGACCTTTTCGATCAATTGACCAGAGCTCGGGTATTATCCAAAATTGACTTGAGATCGGGATATCATCAAGTCCGGATCAGATCTGAAGATATTCCAAAGATGGCTTTCTCTACTCGCTACAGACTGTACGAATACACCGTCATGTCTTTCGGCTTGATGAATGCTCCTGCCCTTTTCGTGAGCCTTATGAATACGGTGTTCATAGAGTATTTGAACAAGTTTGTGGTGGTTTTCATAGATGATAACCTCATCTACTTGAAGAATGGTGAAGAGCACGCCCAACATCTGCAGTTAATGTTGGAGAAGCTGTGTGAACATTGGCTTTACACTAAATTCAGCAAGTGTGAATTCTCGTTGGAAGAAGTGACTTTCTTGGGTCATGTTCTTTCAGCAGGAGGCGTAGCCATGGATCCTAGCAAGGTCAGCGATGTGGTCTCTTGGGGGCAGCCCAAATCGGCAACTGACGTGAGGAGTTTTCTCGGTTTAGTGGGATACTATCGTCGCTTTATCAAGAAATTCTCCAAGATTGCAAAGCCGATGACGGAGTTACTCAAGAAGGACAAGAAATTTGTGTGGTCCGCTGATTGCAAGAAGAGTTTCCAAGAACTCAAGAAGAGATTGACCACAGCTCCAGTTCTCGTTCTTCCCGATGTCCACCAGAGTTTCAATATCTATTGCGATGCTTCTTATCAGGGACTCGGATGTGTTATTATGCAAGAAGGCAAGGTGGTGGCTTATGCATCAAGACAATTGAGACCGCATGAGCTCCATTATCTGACTCATGACTTGGAACTAGCTGCAATGGTCCATGCACTAAAGATTTGGCGATATTACCTCATCGGTAATCGTTGTGAGGTGTATTTGGACCACAAGAGCTTGAAGTATTTCTTCACGTAGCTGGATCTGAACCTTAGGCAGAGAAGGTGGTTGGAGTTAATCAAAGATTATGACATGGGACTCCAATACCATCCGGGCAAGGCCAATGTCGTTGCTGATGCACTCAGTCGAAAGGTGTATTGCAATACCTTGATACTCAAGGAGTAGCAGCCCACCCTTCATGAAGAATTTCAGCGGCTCAACTTAAGAGTGGTTGAGCATTGTTTTCTCGCTACCTTGGAAGCACGTCCAACCTTAGAAGATCAGATCAAGGCTGCTCAGGAATCGAACGAAGGGGTGAACCGAATCAAGCAGAATATCAAGAACGGGGTAGCCAAGAGCTTCTCAGAAGATAACCATGGTGTGGTATGGTTCGGACAGCATCTTGTTGTTCCAAAGGTCATGGAATTGCAAAATTTAATCCTCTGTGAAGCCCATGATTCCCCTTTGTCTATTCATCTCGGGGCCACGAAGATATATCAAGATCTCCAGTAGAGATTTTGGTGGACCCGAATGAAGAGAGAGGTCGCTAGATTCGTTGCCGAGTGCGACATGTGTCGTCGTGTGAAGGCCGAACATTAACTTCCAACAGGTTTGCTTCAACCCTTACCAATACCTAAATGGAAGTGGGATTCGATCGGTATGGATTTTATCACCGGTCTGCCCCGTACATCAAAAGGGAAAGATGCTATCTGGGTCATCATTGATCGGTTGACGAAAGTAGCACGTTTTCTGCCAGTGCGGGCTAAGATTTGTCTAGGTCACTTGGAGGACCTCTACATATCCCACATTGTGAGTTTGCATGGTGTACCGAAGACGATTGTTTCTGATCGTGGTTCACTCTTTACCTCCCGGTTTTGGAATAGTTTGCAAGAAGCTATGGGAACTCACCTTTCCTTTAACACAGCGTACCATCCACAAACTGGAGGCAAAACTGAAAGTGTCAATCAAGTATTGGAAGACGTGCTCCGTGCTTGTGTTCTCTCCTATGGGAAAAATTGGGAGAAGTGCTTGCCATTTGCCGAGTTCTCCTACAACAACAACTTTCAAGCCAATCTTGACATGACACCTTTTGAGGCCTTATACAGGAGAAGATGTAGAACCCCGTTGAATTGGTTAGACACCGGCGAAAGACCATTCTTTGGCCCAGACTCGATCAAAGAGGCCAACGGTCAAGTTTGGCTGGTTCAAGACTGTTTGCGCACAGCTCAGTCTTGACAAAAGAGCTATGTTGATCGACGTCATTGCGAGTTGAGATTTGAAGCAAATGACTTTGTTTATCTCAAGGTTACTCCTTTGAAGGGCAATCAATGATTCGGTGTTAAAGACAAATTGGCTCCTCGATATGTCGGACCTTACTGCATTATCGAGAAGAAAGGAGTTGTTGCCCATAAGTTGGATTTGCCTGCTACACTTTCGGGGGTACACGATGTGTTTCACGTGTCTCAGTTGAAGAAATGCCTTCGTGTTCCAACTGAGCAAGCTCCATTGGAAGGTCTCGATGTACATGAAGATCTGACTTACCGTGAGCGTCCAATTCGCATCCTTGAAGAAGCTGAACGAAAAACAAGGAATCATGCCATCAAATTCCTTAAAGTTCAGTGGTCGAATCATACCGAGGATGAAGCAACTTGGGAGCGGGAGGTTCGCCTACGTGCGGACTACCCATCTTTCTTTTCCGAGTAAACGAAATCTCAAGACGAGATTCTTGTAAGGGGGGAGATTTGTAACAACCCAAACCAGGGTTTGTGCTTCAAATGTACAAACATATGAAAGTTTAAAAACTTTTGCTATATCTCTTGAGCTTACTCTTGGTTTTCTTGAACTTTTGCACAATTTCAAAACTTTTGATGATTGTATCAAAATTCCTTTGCAAATTCAAACTTTTAACTTGAATTCAAGTTTCTGTTTGATTCTGGAAAAATGTTTGTATAAAAGTTTCTAAAAATAATTTATTAAAATACTAGATTATTTATCTGGAATTATCATTATTTTTCCCAAATTTTTAGAAGTAAATTTGACTTCACCAAAATTCAAACCAAGTCTCTAGTGCAGTTTTGAAAAGGAGTTTATTTTAGCTAATTGGTGTTTGAAAAGTATCTAAAATAAACTTTCCTCAGTTCTAATTTAGTCTGAGAGGACCCTAAATTGTTTTTAGAATTTTTAGAATTTTCTCGCTATTTTAAACGACTTAGTCAAACGTGTAGTTTTTCGGTCAACCGTAAATCCTTTTCAAAAACCCTAATTAAAAGCCTTAGCTCTTTCGGACCGTCTGATTCTGTCTAAAGCTGATCGGGTCGTCCGTTTCAACTCGCTCGATCGCGCCACCGCTTGGACTCGGACCAGCTCGAGTCGACCGCACCAACTCCACGGACTACTTCTCTGGTTCGACCGCCCGCCCACTTGTCAGGCTTGGCATTGCCTTCGTCGCCGCTCAGCCGAGCGCATCGGTGTTCACGCATGTGTGCCACGTAGCTCGTCGCTGCCACCTCATGCATGCGTGTCCGGTTGTGAAGCATCGCCAAGTCCTCATAAAGCCCCTGAGCTAACCCATTCCCTCTATCTTGCACTCCCTCGTATTCTCCTCTCACTTTCGCTCGCGGCAGCTGATTGAAGGCAGCACCACCGTTTCGAAGCCACCCTCGAGCCCACGACCCTGCCACCAAGTTCCCTGTTCAACGCCGCCTCCGTTTTTGCCGGTCTGGGTTTTCGTGGTCCACGAGAGCATCGAGAACAACTCCATCGTCCCCTCCTCTGGCAGACCCCGACCCTGTAGCTTATCGGCGTTCCGGTGAGCTATCTTCTTTACGACCTTGTACATTCTGATCGCTTTAACTCACTGAGCCTTAGGGCCAAATTAATTTTGGGTTTCGTTCATCGTCGAGGGCGTGCGATGTCTTCTTCCCTAAGCTTGGTCAAGCGCCGTCGCCTTGAATCTGGCTGTCTCCGACCTCCATTGACGTCACGACGTTAGGTGCCTCGTTCCTGGTGACATGGCGGTTCCAAGGTGCACCTTCCGAAGGCTCCTCGTCCACCGCAATGCCTTCTCCTCGAGAGCCGCTTCTTCGCCTCCACCTCCGGCCGTCGCAAGCCCGACTCCGGTGACCAACGGACTCCGTGTCATCGTCATCGAGTTCGTGAGGCTGTTGCGAACCTGGTGGAGCCACTCCCAAGTTTGGGGCGTCACTCCTCTACCATTTAGCCTTCCTCACCGCCGCGCTCGTGCTTGGAAGCTCCGGTGAGCCGCCGGTAGGTTTAGGTTAAACCGATCATTTAGCTTTAATGAACTTCTGTTAGTAGTGAGTATAACTTGTGGACCCCGCCGGTATTAACGAGTTTAGAAATCTAATTGAAACCGGTTAGAATCTCTGAGTCATTGACTTGTGGGCCCTCTCACCTAGTTAAGTAATTGTGCAAATCTTAAAGTACGCTTTCTAGTTTGGAAAGTGTATTTCTTCTAGGCTTAAATCAAATTCATGTTTTGTTAAACCGAAGACGTATCTTTAGATTACGCCTTCGACATCATCTCGGCTGGGGCTGGGTCAAAGCTGACCCAGTCAGCGCCTTGCCTCGGGTCCCACCGGTCAGAGACCGGTGGCTAGCTAAGCGCGAGAAGGAAAAAGTTTTTAATCCTTTTTGAAATTCCGAAACTAATAAAATTTGCTTTGAAAATTCATCTAACTTAGAAAATGCATAACTAATTCTTTTTAGCTTCAAATTGAATGAAATAAATTTTGTTGGTTTTCATTTTTAGTGTGCT
This sequence comes from Ampelocalamus luodianensis, assembly GCA_036346255.1. NCBI lineage: Eukaryota > Viridiplantae > Streptophyta > Magnoliopsida > Poales > Poaceae > Ampelocalamus > Ampelocalamus luodianensis. Next base: position 24,585,006 of record CM070623.1, read on the forward strand.
TCTAAGTTAAATAGGTTTCTAGTATGTTTCTATTCCAGAAATTATTGGATAGTTAAAAAGAATTGGTTTTACATTAGAAAATGAGTTAAAACTCCAAAAATTCATAAGTATTTCATCCTAACTCCAAATAGAGTGAAATTAATTTTGCTAATTCTAATTTTTCCTGTACCGTAACCTGGTCTAAGTTTGATTCATGTTTCAGTTTCATAAAAAATTGATAATTACATAATTGTGCCTTTAACTTGCTAAACACTTAGAAAATCCAAATAAATTCTTTTTGAACTGAAACTTTCACCTAAAATTCGTTAAATGTCATTATCTATCTGTGATGTATGCCTAGTTGGATAAAGTTGAATGTTGGTTATTTTGGTGTTATTCGTTCTTATTCGCTCTTTTACTCGATCGATAGATTTTGACGATTCGGATATTTTTGACAGTGATCCTTAGCAGCCAGAAGGCTGTCTCCAGCAAGGCAAGCAGTCATCCTTTGATGCACGTTGATCCTATTATTGTTTGCATGCTAATATTTTGATTTTAAATTGTATGTATGCATGCTATGTTGACAACTATTTTCCAAGTCGTGATTATTAGCCGAATAGATACAAGAACTGTACGTAAACATTGTCGAGTCGCCTTGCCGCCATTGTCACAGCCGCCGTCGCCCTCACCACGCTGCCACCTCCCATGGCACCCTCTCCTCCCCGATGTTCTGTTTTGCCCATCACTGCACCTCCCTCGCTGCTGTTTGTCGTCGACGCCACTGCCAATGCCGCCACCAGCTCCTCTCTCCCTCCCTCGGTTTCTCTCTCTGTTGACGTGGTGTGCCACCTCAGCCGCCACCTCTACTTTGTCGCCCACGTGTCGTCCAGTCACCAGCCGCATGTCATCCTATGTGTCAACCTTGTGCACCCGGTCCACCGTAGTCTAGAGCTTTCCTGCATGGACTTGGTCCATAGACGAATGGCCTACTCGTCAGCCTCTAATCTTTTTTCTAGATTTTCTTTTGATCTAGATATAAAAAAAATCAGTAGGGCCCACCTATCAGTGTTCTTTTTATTTTCTTTTTTCTTCTAGATCCAAAGGAAACTTCCAGAGAATATTCGTTTCTCTCTCTCTTTTTCCTTTCCGGCAAATCTTCCTAGAGTCCATTCTCCTTCGTCCGAACTCTGATTCAGTCCGTTCAAATTCCTAAATTCATCTAAAATCAAGGTATTTATTTTAGAGTTGATTTTGCTGTTTTTGTATTTTATTTGTTTTTATTTTGTATTTATTTGTGCTTCGCTTGTTGTTTTCTCTCTCGTTAGATGATTTGTTTCAAGGACCAGGAGCGTTAGCAAGTTTCAAAGATCCAAGTGTGGTAATAGAGCAAAGCCAGAGCCGAGGAAAGTCGTATTCCTTTGATCATATTGAACCTATGATTTTAAAATTATATTATTTTTATATCAAACTGCATGCTACCTTTATATCAACTGCTTTTGGGAGTAATTAATCACTTATTTGTCACTACATCTCCATTGATTATTTGAATATCATGAATCATTTGTCACCCTAGGATGGTAAATTTTAGTTGGACATATTTGTATCACCAACAGGGGTATCGTAGAGATGCTTAGTCATGCTTAGTTACGATGGGCTCATCATCACATGTTCAAATATTGAAAATTTGACTTAATGATATATGGAATTGTGGTGGTACCATTTTCCTCCAGTACCACATGTGAAATTTTTTGACAATCCAATCACTGGTCCCTCTTTCGTATAAATTCAAGCATCTCTATTAATCCAATCTAGATGCTTTTTTCCTAGTCCGGTGGTGATATCTTCTAAGCACTTATCCTTAGGATTTCTAGTACTCCACCAATATGCCACATATTTGATTTATTCTAAAAATCATATGATATCCTCGATACATTTTCATTAACCATTCATCGCGCAGGTCCCCTATGGCATCGTCTAGGCCTAAGGATATAGCATGCATCAATCCATTGTCCAGACTACCTTACATGCTTTGCATCATAAGGGTCTATTTTTCTTGGTCGAAGACTGCTTCCGTTTAGTTGATACGAGTTCCGATAGAACAGAAGGGAAGGAGGGGGAGGATCTCGGGCACTAGGGGTTACAGAGGTGCTTGTAGTTTCAATACAGGTTCCATCGGTTGTGACGCCTATGACTGCTCGAATGATCCGTCGTTGTAGCTCCGCTGACTTGGTGAGCAACCATTTTAGATGACATTCTTTTGGGATAGTGATCATATCCCGTGTAGAGGAAACATGTGACCTTGTTTATCGGACAGCTTCTAGGCGGGTGGTCCTCGTTGTAGTTTGGACAATTTGTAGTGTACTGGTTGGCTTAGTGCCCTTTCTCACCACAGTCAAAGCAAATGCATTGCTTTCGTCGCCCCTCAGGGTAGTGGGACACAAAGTGGTCTACCTTACAATACCCGAAACATGCCGTGGGTTGATGAGTCCCAAGAGGGTGGTGGTGTCAATCCGGTTATGGGGTTTCGGTCCTTTCTTGAGCAAGGGTTGATGGACGACTCTATCTTGATGTACTCAAACCCAACCTTGACGAAGCGTTTCTTCAGCTTGCATTTTCAGGGTCGTACTAGGATGGTTGTTTGCAAACTACGAGAAGTATGGTGACGTCTACGGGTCTTGTCTTGACGGTTTGAGCCAAGATTAGCAAGTTCTAAGGGAGCTTTGTCTTGACCTTGCATGCTTGTTATGTTGGCCTTGACGTCTAGTGGTGCTTTCAGCAGGGGCTAAAGAGAGAATAGCATGAGGTAGGGAAAAGATCGCGGGGATGAGGTAACTAAACCCAATTTTCCTTTAAAATTCAATACAAAACACACAAGAAGTCGGGAAGGCTCCAACAAATCACACAAATTTTAAAAACAAGCTTTCCCCGTGACTGCGAAATACGACGCCCGTGGGCAAATAGGTAGTGCACAGGATACAACTAAAATCTCACAATGGTACAATCGTCTACTCGCGGGAACACACACATGGGAATGCACAAGTTCTGCGCACAAGGGTTACTCAAAATGAGATCGCCCTATCCTAACAAGTTGTCACGTTCCTGAACTTAAGCTTTTGAAACTTGGGTAAGGGAAGAGGAAACCAATCACCTTTCGAAATCAAAAGAAGATCCAACATAGGTAAGAGAGAGTAATCTTTAGGAGGGATGAGAGTGAGCAATAATACTTATATTTTTCACAATGCTTTTGTAGGCCAATATAGATTTTGAAAATTTCCACTAATGAAACTAACGACCATGCTAACTGCCATGCTATCTAAGATCACGACCTACAGACGATATGGCTCTAATACCAAGTCTGTTATAACCCAAATTTGAAATTTAGAATCTTCTGTGTTCACAGCACTAGTCCCTAGATCAGTAGGTAGTGCCCAAAGTTACATCATTAAATATCAATCATATATCATGAATATGTAAAGCTATTGCATAATAATAGACAAAGCATAGATATACCTTACGACTTTTGACTTGCAGAATGGCCGGACAGGCCAAATACCTTTCAAAGAACAGCAGCGGAAGCAAAATAAAAGTACACCACGTGGAAGCCTCATGATATACCCATAGGGAATCGACTGGGGCCTGCGACCTAGTTCTTGTCCTTCTCGATCTTCAGTCTTGACCAATGCTCATAAGTGTCCATGTAGCCTTCTTCTTTTATGCTTACTGAATAATAATATATTGAGCTAGCATGAGTAGACAACCGTACTCGTGAGACAACACACATAATATAGTTATATAATATGCAAGGTTGATCAAAAGAATGGCTTGTGGTTCTTTTGTTTGCATAAAGCCAATTATTGAAATAGATTATGTACTAGCAAATCCTAAGACCTAGCATTTTTAACTAACACAGGTTTTTAACAAAGTTGAGTTTTGTTATAAAAATACTAGTGGATTTTGCAACCTCCTATACCATTGAGTGGCTCCATCCACCCAATGCTCATATTCTTTCTCGGGTCACATCCCATACTTCTCAGTGGTTCTCAACTAGGCCATCTCAAATATCTGGGTTCCAATCTATCTTTTCATTCCATCCACAAATTATTTTATAAAAATAAAAGCTAGTTCAAGTAAGTTCTCACCACCGCCCATGACCATGGGCACAACTATCCAGATAGTTTTTTCACTCTGCAGAGTTCGCACACTTTACCCACAAGAGACAGTCAACTTATAATGTCTCTGACACACTTCCATGGGTGTGCGACTAAGTTGATTATTACAAGGCCTCTACAATGCTCCACCTCAACACAACCCCACACCGCTAGGTATCACCTCCTTGGGCCACGCCCCCGAGAGGTGTAATACCTCAAATGTATTCGAGAGAGAAGAAATAAATTAGAGAGAAATATCAATTAGAAAAGTGTTTTAACAGGAGAATAGAGGGGGATTTATGCATAATTTTGACAACTTGGGCTATGGGCTTCCAGCCCACAGCATTTAGGCCCATGAGGGGCCGGCTACCAATAAAAGGAGGGGGAAAACCCTAGAGGTGGTACTGTAGCATGGCATGCTACAGTAGCCGCCGCTGCTACAGTACCCCATGAACAGTAGCCACCCCAATTGGAGGAAGAAGGCCACCTGGGAGATCGATTGGCCAAGAAGAAGAAGAAGAAGAGGAAAGGGGAAGGGAGGGATCGTGGCCTGGGGTGAGTGTTCATCACGTTCGGCAGTGATTCTTCAAGGGTAAGACACATCCCCTTCCAATTAGCGGATTATTTGATCTTTAGCAGTGTCGGTATTAGGGTCTACTCAGGACATATTTCATTAGACAGTCAATTTGAAGTAGTTAAGTGTGGATTCAGTTCTGTACTTCTCCTAGAGTATTGTAGAGTACGTCGTTGGCTTTCGATGAAGTACTAGATCACATTATTTGGACCTCTGTAGCAGAAGTTATGAATTTATTAGTATGACTGTTCTGCAAATCTGTCGCTATTCTGACAGGTTTTAGTAATCTGACTTGAGCGACCAGTTAAATGAACAATTAGAGGAGCGCAGTATAACGAAAGTTGTAGATAATTGTTGTAGCTTTCAAGTAAGCCCAAGAATGTGAAATTTGGACAAACGAGCTGAAAGTTATGATAGTTTTACTGTACTGTCCAGAGAACCTGACGTGAAATCGATGTTCTATTAATTAGTATGATAGGGGTACTAGATGGCCGAATCAGGAAGGCCCACCAACTAGGTTTAGTTGGGGAAATTGATAAGCTTTCAATGAAGTCCAATAACACCTCATTTGGACTCCTATACAGAAAGATATGGATATTAGATTATGGCTGTCCACAGAGGGGACAAATCAAACTTTAGGAGTTTGAATTGGGAATGCGCTTGAGAGTGTAGCGAGTGCGGTTGTGCTTTTGGCTAAGTTTTGGTTCAGTATGGTTGTCTTAGCATGCTTTATATTTATATTCAGGTGAGAGATTGGTTCCAGGGGTAGCGCCCTCTTCGCGTCTTTCGTCCTTACACGGTTAAGACAAGTACTCTGTTTGATAGAGTAATTATGAATTGTTTGATAGTGAGTGCTATGCTTTGATACATATTAGCTATGCTTGATTGATAGTGTGATATGTTGATTAAAGATGGTAAATGCTTATGATATGAATGATAGAAGTATGAATGAGTTAAATTCATAAGTGATGTTGCTGAGGAGGTATGATTATGATGATTCATGATTTGTGCATATGCATCATGTTGACAAAATGAAGACTTGGTCACGTGGTGACCAAGCATTTGTTCAGATCCCCGTCACATATATGATGGGCTTGAAGTCTCCACACTTGTGGAGTGTGGGCTTGAGGTCCCCTTTACTTGCGGAGTATTAGGCAATTGGTCCCTGTGCTTGCGAGCACAGGCATGGTATGCGGCGATGGTCGCATATCTCGCATTACCGGTGAAATGCGAAAAAGAGTGGAAGAGAAAAGATGCATTGCATATTTGCATTCATACATCATGAGCTATGTTTCCTAGTAAAGGTTTGGATTTGAATGTTGTTGTTGTAATTGTGAGATTAATGATTCTTTTTGGTACTTGCTGAGTCTTTGGGCTCACTGTTGCTTTTGTTGTGTTTTTAGGTACCTGTTGCGAGATTGGCATGCATGGGAGGGAGTAGACTTGAGTTGGATTCACACACTGCCACGCATCCTTAAAACTTAATTAAATTTTGGAATGTCTTTTAGTAAATAAGCAAACTACTTAAGTATTCATTATGGTTATGCCTCATGCATTGGGTTATTTGTAATAACGAGGAGTAACGTATTTTGGATATCCTTGCATATGTTCTAGCTGATTAGCCTGTTTCTAAGGCTTAGTGATGATATTGTATGTTAGAATATTTAGTTATGATATTCTTTTATCTGTCGGAACCTCCGTGTAGTTACCTATACAAAGGAGGTTCTGCCGAAATTTAACAAATTGTCCTAGTTTAGATTCGTTTAATGTTCCTTCAGTAGCATTCCAGGCTCATGTTGGGCTGGGGTGTTACAGTTGGTATCAGAGCGGGCTTTAGGTCCGTGGTGAATAGATTAACAACTTAGGTAACCTAATTTGTTAAAATTTGCTAATGATTATTTAACTTAAAACTTGACACATTGGTGCACAGTAGTATGGATGGGTCAAGCATTGCATTTACGCTTCCATTATGTTCTATTGATGATTCATGTTATAAGATTATCTTATATACTTAAAAACATGATTCTATGATTATTATGAGTGATGGTAGCGGATATCAAGGGGTAGAGATTGGTTGTGGTCATGGGCATGGCCAAATTGTACCAGTATTCGTGGTATAGGGTTAGAAATGATTTTCTCAAGTAATTTAGTTACCGAGGTTGGAGGCAAGTTCTTTGGGGAAGTTATTGTCTTCCTTGAGTTTGTATTCGGTTTTCTGGTTGTAGTTTCTTGAGGTTGATGAACTTTCTTTGATTGGTGGTTTCAATGCCGTTGACGGGTTTCACTTGGGCTGCATTTATTCTTTGAGGCAAATATTATTCTTTTGACTATTGAGATACTTTTGCTACTTGCGAATGCTTGCAAGGTTAGTCCCTTCAAGGGAGTTTTGTCTTTCTTATTGGAAAACATAACCTATTTATTTCGCTTGATGACTTAGATAATGAAAATTTTCTTTTGCAAGTCCTTTAGTACATGGAAGCTTTGACTCAATGTACCTCTTTTGGGTTATCAAGTTGAGCCTGTAGTGTGTTGCATAGTCGACCTTTACTAAGACCCTTGGAAGGGAGGTTAATTAAGTTGATGGTGTCTCATAGTAGTTATTGATGAACTATGATTAAGAGTGTGGATATACCTAATTGGGGTTAAAGGAGTTATTAATAAGTGTGAGATATAAATAATTGGGTCTGATCATTAAGATTGTGAAATTTGGTAAATTTATTGGATAATTTGGAGTAATAGGTTCCAATGGATTAAATCTACCCATTAGTGATGGTTATGTTAAGGATGTATGTGAATGTTGCCTTAGAGGATATTAATTCGGAAATTTTTATAAACTGGCTTTTTGATGATCTTATTTATGCTTGTGGGAATGCAAATAGAGAAAGGACCATTAGTTCATCCCTGATTGAATAATCATTAATGGTTTATGATAACCTCTAGATTAGAATTAGTGTGTTCTAAATAAGTGTGAGCATTCTGAATAGGTGAAGGGTTGAAATGAAAGTGATCTATTCACGTGTGTTTCATGAGGGTGTTTTGCGGCTGCATGCCCTTGTTAAAAGAGGTTGCTCCGATAGTGCGGTTGGTGTATTAGATATACTCCAGAACAGGTTAGCTGCTGCAATCTTATTGAGATTACAAAAAATGTTATGAAATAATATACCATGTTTCTTTGGAAAGGTTTATGATGGGATTTAAAAGGTGACCTGTGTTTGCTTGATGGTGAAATTGTCGGATAATAGTATGTCTTTGATGAAAAGGTTTTGGTGTAACATTTTAAATTGTGTAGTAGGTTCCCTCTAAAGCAAAGTGGTTGTTGTAGTGAGATAAGTGGTATGTAACAGTTTGGTAAGCTTTTGGGGATTTTATAAAGGGTGAGTTGACGATAACGAACCTTATTAAGAGTGAATTATTCTTGATGTTAGTAATATGGTCTATAAGAGATTGTGACGCGTTGGAGTGGTGATGATTCTTCTAGAGAGAAAGTAAGTTGGTTGTTTTCTTCGTAATATCGGATAAGTAAAATGTTTAGAGTTTTGCATTCGTGATCCTTTGGGAGTTCATGATTTATGTAGTAGATGATATTAGTTTGAGCAATGCTACTTGCGAATGCTTGCAAGTAATGATGTAATAAAAGAAAATTGCTTTATTTTTTGACGGAAAATGAGTACCATAAGTATTTGAGGTTGGAGTTAAGAATTGAAATCTGTAACGTTTTTGTCATTACAGCTTAAGAGTTCTTGGGTTTCCATAGCGATGTTTTATTAAGATTTATGAAGGTTTTAAAAAAATTCCTTCTTGTGGGACTTGTGCCCTCGACTGTGAACTCGTATTTTGTTTTCCGAGATCATTGCTATTTGACTATTTCTCTTGGTCTCATGCCTACTCCGACGAGCGAAGTCTTCTTGTGTGTTAAAACTTGTATTTGTTTGTTTCTTCCCTTTTGAGAAAGGATTTAACCCTCTTGTGTTGCCAAGTCTCATAAAGTGTAATATGGCGACTGGTTAGTGATGGACAAGTATATGGTAGTGGTGAGATTTTGGGAACCAGTCTATGTGAAGAACAGTAGAAGGTGAATTAGTTTTGACCTATAACTTCTTTGAGAGGATTCTATGGAATGTTTGTCATTGGAATACAACTGATTAGTGTTACGACTAGTGGAACCTACGACAAATTATGATCTAGTAACCTTTGTCCATGTTGGGATGTCGGGATTATTGAAATTATGGACTCTTGATAAACTTATTAGAGTATCGCAATTGGATACTTAGTATGATTGTGTAGAAGAGCTGTGGTGGTGAAGTTTAATGAGAGTAGCGGTGTGGAGAAACCTAAGCGTCGTGCTAATTAATGGGATAGCAGGAATTGTTGAGCTATGGTCAAGTATGACTCGGCCTCAATGAGTAACCCTATAGGAGTTAAATTATCCCTAAGGATATCTTGGTCAAAGAATATATTTAATTATTGACATTAGTGATTGAGTATGTTGGAATCTTGGTCAATCAATTAGGGTTTTGCGAACGGGTATATTGTGGTTGTGTAAGCGAATTGGATTGGTATGGATTAGAGAGGGTCTAAAATTGGTGAAATAAATCGCCTTGGGGCAGTTACTTGATTAGTGAGGAATGTTGATATTAATGACTGGGGTTATTGTTGAGCTGTGTGAAATTTTAGTAAATGAATTTGAGGATTTCCTATCAATTATACCAGAAATACATGGTAGGAGACTTGGAGGTTGATTTTGGGTTTTGCATTTTTATGTTAGGACCTTGGAGACCCAATATTATGTGTAAAGATAGATGAACAAAAACGAATTTTGAATAATATGTTGATCTTTGATAGAATACTTTGGGTAAAGTAAATAAGTATATGTGCTGAGAATTTGAAGTTGATTTATCTTTAACAGAATGAGATGATGTGGTTGTGGGTGAAAATCTTTATTGAGATAAGAGAAATTATTTATCAAAATAATTCCTTTGGTATAGGAGTGGACTAGAAAATCCTTTTGTAGATTAGTAGAGTCCCTCTAAATAAGAAGAGTTGTTCTTTTGGTTTGAGGATCGTTGTAGGATTGTCAGTTAAGAGAAAGGAGTTAGTATGATGATTTGGAAACCCATGATTTGGCAAAGGGTTATTTCTTAAAATAACATATGAGAAAAGAATGTTTTCTCGAGTAAAGAAGTGCCCTATTGGTTCTTGGTTGAGTTGGGTTTTATGACGGAGAACACGTACAATTTGAGTTGACTCTATGTTGGCAAGGTGGTTCTTTCCGGTTCAGGAAAATAAATGAAGTGTTTGATTGAGCATTCGAGTGATTTCTTTTTGGCTTAGGTGGTGTTCAATTGCAAACTACCTTGTTGGAATGTGAAAAGGTTTTCATGAGGAATCTTCGATTTTGGATTTGAGTGTTTTGGAGGAAAGTTGGAATGGCACTGTGAATCCTTTGTTTTTCAGTTGAATCTGATTATTAAAGTTTCATTAAAATAAATCATGTTGTGCGTCCCTACGTAATGGAGGATCTCCTTGTTAGGATGAAGAGGTCAACTGAGAGATGGAACAAGAGTTCTATATGTTACGTGCAAGTTTGGTGGTTTGGACCCGAAGAAATAGATAGCCTAACGTATATTTGGTTGTTCTAGAAATTACGGGGACTTCGGAAGGAAACCATTCACTAGGACCGTCTCGAGTCTTGGAGCAGGGAATATAACGTGTTGGGTGAACTGGTGTTACAAGAATGTTGGAGCCATTCTGAGTGTGAAGATTCGTTGGAGCTAGTGACCTACGAGTAAGACCGTGCCCTCGAGTCATATCCGTTGAGTGACTCTTGAAAGGTTGGGGCAAGTAATAAGGCGTAACACGTCAGTTGCATCAAGGTGCGGTAGTTCCAAAATTCTAAGAGGAAGGCGACTTGGGAATTGGAGTCTGGCATGTGCGATCAGAATCTAGAATTATTCACAGAGGTATGTAGTAATGTTAGTATGTTCTTAGCTATGGTTATTCTTTCGCATTAAGTGTGAGCAGAATTCGGGGTCGAATTCCATTTAAGGGGGGTAGAATATAATACCCCAAATGTATTCGAGAGAGAAGAAATAAATTAAAGAGAAAGACCAATTAGAAAAGTGTTTTAACAGGAGATTAGAGGGGGATTTATGCATAATTTTGACAACTTGGGCTATGGGCTTCCAGCCCACAACATTTAGGCCTATGAGGGGCCGGCTACCAATAAAAGGAGGGGGAAAACCCTAGAGGTGGTACTGTAGCACGACATGCTACAGATGGCGTCCGCACTTCTGATACCGTGAACGATGAGCGCCCAATTGGAGGAAGAAGGCCACCTGGGAGATCGATTGGCCAAGAAGAAGAAGAAGAGGAAAGGGGAAGGGAGGGATCGTGGCCTGGGGTGAGTCTTCATCACGTTCGGTGGTGATTCTGTAAGGGTAAGACCCATCCCCTTCCAATTAGGGGATTATTTGATCTTTAGCAGTGTCGATATTAGGGTCTGCTCAAGACAAATTTCATTAGATGGTCAATTTGAAGTAGTTAAGTGCAGATTCAGTTCTGGACTTCTCCTAGAGTATTGTAGAGTACGTCGTTAGCTTTCGATGAAGTACTAGATCGCATTATTTGGACCTCTGTAGCAGACGTTTTGAATTTAATTTATTAGTGTGACTGTTCTGCAAATCTGTCGCTATTCTGATAGGTTATAGTAATCTGACTTGAGCGATCAGTTAAATGGAAAATTAGTGTAATATCCCGTTTAAAAATAAAACAAATGAGTGATTAGTACTGAAATTAAATAGAATTAGAAAAGAAAAATCTGAAGTTAGAAAGAGTATTAGAACTCGGCCTTCGCCCATAGCTTTTGGCCCAACCGAGGAACCACTTAAAAGGGGGAGGCAAACCCTAGCCCTACATTGTAGTGGAGTATCAGTAGCACGACGCCACGCAGCAGCCGCCACTGTAGCACCTCCTCCCATGGCAGCCCCTCCCGCCCGGCAGCCTCTCCACCGGCGCCTCGTGCGCACGACTCCCCGGTGCACGACTCCGCCGCCGGCCATGGGAGGAGGAAGGAGGTGAGTAGAGGAGGCCGTCTTGGGGTGGAGATCGCCGCCGCTCACGCTGCTCGTCAAGGGTAACCGCTGTCCCATCGTCTAGATGTTTAATTGTTGTTTTTCTAGCAATGTCGGGTTTAGATCGCGTTCTGTCCAGATTAGTGCGTGGCTGTTTTCGTATCCTTAGAAGCAGAATCTGGAGACCCCATCTCCTAGAGATATGTGGGGTTTGTTCTTAGGTTTAAGTGGCCAAGAACGCCCAAATCTGATTAACGGTTAGAAAGTTATGATTTGTTTAGTGCTGCTGTCCCAAAATCCTGACGAGAATCTGCAGTTAACTTGTTAATTAAGTAAGAATTTGATAAGTGCCGAATTGGAACTTGGGATCTCCTAGAGAGTTGTAGGATATCTCGTTTTCTTTCATTGCCGACAAAATCACGTCATTTGGACCTCTGTAGCAAAAGTTATGATTTTATTCTTATTGGGTCTATGCTGTGGAATGGTTGCTGGTTTGACAGGTTTTAGTGTTTCGACCTAAGCGTATATTTAGAGGACAAATCAGAGGGTCTCGCCATAACGAAAAATGTAGATAATCCTTCCAGATTTCAGGAAAAGTAAAGATCATGAAATTCGGATGAATGTATAGAAAGTTATGATAGTTTTATTGTTGCTGTCCAGAGACCCGACGCAAAAATTGATGCTTTGTTGAATGGCTTGGTAGGGCTAGTAAAGGGCCGAATCAGAGAACCTCACCAACTAGGTTTAGAAGGGGAATTCAATAACCTTTTCAGAATGTCCAAGATCACTTCATTTGGATTTCTGTACAAGAAGTTATGATTTTTTCAAGGGGCTGTTCTCTGAAAGGAAATCTGGCAGCCGATAATAGAGTCGGGATCGCGTCAGTGGACGATGAGTTCATTTGTGATTACAGTTTTGTTATTAGACCTACATGGTAGCCTTAGCATGTCTCATTTATATGTCCAGTGTGGGTTTGGCTCCGGAGCAGTACCTTATCCTCGACATCCACCTTCGCACGGTTGAGGCAAGTACAATTTTAGTAGACAGATGTTGAATGAGTGTTGAATTGATTGTTTGTGGTGAATGTCATGTTTAGTTAGTTTGAGTATGGAAGTGGCTTATATATGATCCTGTTACCTGAAATGCATCTCTATGATGAAGTATGCTTATGAATGTTTTTGTTACCTATTGCAAGTGCATTAAGGAATAGCATTGAACTTATTGAGTGGAGTCTTGTGTTATATTAGATAATGTTTGGTGTGAACCATGAATGCTTTGTATGCGATGTGAAAATTATAGTTCGTGTGTAGTGGTGCATATGTTATATACTACGCATTGATGTTGGAAAAGTATGATACCTAAGGATGAGAAAGTTGTATTATGAATAGTCTACTTGTATGCCATGAAGATGTGAATGCATTTGTTCATTTATTGTTCTTATTGAAATTGCATACACACGCATCATGTTGGCATTTGTTGGCTCGGTCACGAGTTGACCATGTGTAATACCCTGTATAACTTTAGAGACTCCAATTGAAAATTTGTGTTAGAGAATGGTTTTAACTGGAAGTTCAGGGGGGTTTTCGCTTGTTTCAGAGAACCTGGGCTGTGGGCTAAAAGCCCACAACACCTTGGCCCATTAGTGGAGGAGTGGGGGCAGCCAAACCCTAGCAAATACTGTAGCACATGGTTACTGTAGCGCTGTCATCGTCAGAGCTCACGGTTCACTGCATCGCCTTCCCGCTGCCATACCATGAGGAGAAAAGAAGGAGAGAAAGGAAGAAGAAGAAAGGAAGAGGAAGGGGAGAAGGAAAAGAGGAAGGGGAGAAGGAGCTTCTCTGGGTCTCCTCGTTCGTCATCTCATTCTCCAAGGGTAACCCACAATCTCGTTCGATTAGTCGTGTAGTTTTGCGTTTTGGCAATGTCGGTATTAGATCGGTTTCTGGTAGTCTGTATTGCTCGTCTGTTTTGAGGATTTTAAGTGCAAAATTTGATCTGTCCATCTCCTAGAGATTTGTAGGTCACGTCTTTAGCTTTCAATAGAGTCTTAGATCATGTCGTTTGGATAAGCGGTTCAAAAGTTATGAATTTGCAAATTTGTCGGTATTCGCGGTGACAGGTTTTAGTAATCTGACTGGCGCGATCAGTTAAAGGAAAAATTAGAGAAGCTCAGTATAACAAAAGTTGTAGATAATTATCGTAGCTTTCAGGGAAGGTCAAGAACGAAAAGTTTGGACAAACGAGCTAAAAGTTATGATAGTTTTAGTGTACTGTCCAGAGACCCCGATGTGAAAACGATGTTCTGTTAATTGGCTTTTTAGGGGTATTAGATGGCCGAATAAGGAAGGCCCACCAACTAGGTTTAGTTGGGGAATTTGATAACCTTTCAACGAAGTCCAAGAACACCTTATTTGGACTCTTGTACTTAAAGATTCGAATTTTTGAACATGACTGTTTACAGAGGGGTTAGTTCAGCATTTAGGAAATTGGAGTCGGGATCGCGTTACACGCTATTGCTAGTTCGTGCTTGCTTATATGGGTTGTTTGGTCCATTATTGTTGTCTTAGTAAGCTTTTAAATGAATTTTAGGTGGGGGAGTGGTCCCGGAGGCAGCACCCTCTTCGCATCCTCCGTTCTTACGTGGTTAAGGCAAGTACTTGTTTGCTAGTACTGTGAATTATTGTGATGTCTATGGATGCTAGGATGTTATAGATGTTGTTGACCATGATTATTAATGTTGTAAAAATGCGTATGATGCATGGTTGCTTGAGTGTTTGCATGTCTATGAACATGTATGATAGAAGTGTGAATAAGTTAAATTCATAAATGATGTTGCTGAGGAGGTATGATTATGATGATTCACGACTTGTGCGTATGCATCATGTTGATAAAATGAAGACTTGGTCACGTGGTGACCAAGCATTTGTTGAGATCCCCGTCATGTATATGACGGGCTTGAGGTCCCCACACTTGCGGAGTGTGGGCTTGAGGTCCCCTTTACTTGCGGAGTATTGGGCACTGGTCCCTGTGCTTGCGAGCACGAGCATGGTATGCGGCGACGGTCGCATATCTCGCATTACCGGTGAAATGCGATAAAGAGTGAAAGATAAAAGTTGCATTGCATATTTGCATACATACCTCATGAGATATGTTTTCGAGTAAAGCTTTGGAATGGAATGTTGATGCTGTAAATGTGAGTTTAATGTTTCATTTTGATACTTCCTGAGTCTTTGGGCTCACCCTTGCTTTTGTTGTGGTTTTAGGTACCATTTGCAAGGACGACATGCATGGGAGGGAGTAGACTTGAATTGGACACACACATTGCCATCCACCTTTTAAGTTGATAAATTTTTAGTTCATACCTTAATAAAAGAGCAAACTGCTTAAAGATTGATTATGATTAAGCTTCGTGAATTGGATTAAGTGTAATAATGATGAGTAGTGTCTTTTGGATACCTTTGAATATGCTAGTTGCTTACATGTTTTGAATGCCTATCGATGATTATGAATATTGGATTATTTATATATGTTTTATTCAAATGTTGGGACCTCCTGGTAGTTACCAATACAGGGGAGGTTCTGCCAAAAATTTGGTAGAATATTTTTGGCTTAGAATTGTTTAATGTTAGTTTGGTAGCATTCCAGGCTCATATTGGGCTGGGGTGTTACAGTTGGTATCAGAGCGGGCTGTAGGTCCGTGGTGAATGGATTAACAACTTAGGTAACTTAATTTGCTAAATTTTTTTGTAATGATTAGTGAACTAAAAAAAACTTGACACACTAGTGCACGAGGATGGGAAGGGTCAAGTATTGCATTTACGTTTCATTATGTCGCATTGATCATTACATGTATGAACCGATTACGAATGCTTATGACATGATTATTATGATAGCTCTGTAACTATAGTTGTTGCTTTGAGAGGTTGAGGTCGTGGTTGTGGCCCCGGCTTTACCAAGTTACACCACCGTCAGAGTATGAGAATAGCGAAATGACTACCTCGAGTACCATAGCTACAGGTACCGCGGGTGAATACCTTTAGAAAAGTTGTTCAAAGTTGTTCTCTTCTTGAGCTTGATTTAGACCAATTCTGGGTATAGATGTGGATGGTGAAATTTGTTGGGATTTCACTTGGTCTCTATTTGTGTGTTGGGAGTTCTGCCCTTCTTATTGGAAAATATGATTCATTTATTCGCTTGGTATTCGAGATGCTGAAAGTTTCTGTTGCAAGTTCTTTTTTATGTGAAAGCTTTGGCTTTATGTATTTCTTTTGGATTATTTCGAGTTTTGAAGTCAATGCCTCTTTTCCTAAAGGGAGTTAAAATCCTTTTGTGAGATCCTAATATGTTTAAGTGAGAGGTTTTAAACATAGGAGTTCATTGATAAGGTTTGAGTTCTCAAGTCGGATCTCGCAACGTGGTGCATGATTGATCGTAGCTGCATCTTTGGAATTGGAGTTGATTAATGTGATGTTGTCATAGGGTATTTACCTTTTGGGTAGTGACAAAAAGTATGTCCATACCTAATTGGGGACATAAGAGTTATTCGGAAGTATGAAACATTTATGAGACTGGTTTGATCACTATAGGTGATAAATTTGGTAAGTTTCTCAAGTAGATTGGATTTGCTGGACTCAACGGATTAACCTAATCCTTTGGGATGGATAAGTCCAGAAGGTGTTAGATTAGTGTCATAAGTGGATAGTCATCTTGGGAGTTATCTTTCATGGATGAGTACTGATCATATATAATTGCTAGGTGCAATTATAAAGTATCAAAGTATGGTGTCGAGCATCGCTAAGAGATAAACTGATGGGATGTAGTTGGCGATGTTTATTTACTTGATGGTGAAGTGGTAGGATAAAAGTGTGTCCTTGATGAGAAGGTTGATCATTAAAATGGTTTAGGTTGTTAAACCGGTTGAATTACTTGATCACAATGGATAACTCTAATTGTGTAGGAAGGGAGAGATAAGGATGTATTTGACTGTTGTCCTAGTGGATAATAATCTGGAAAATTGCCTTTAATTGGTTGCTTGATGGTCTCATATTCGCTAGTAGGAATGCGGATAGAGGAAGGATCATAAATTCTCCTATGACTGTATAATTCATTAAATGTCTACGATAGCCGCTAGATTGGAAGTTGTGTACAAAATGAGTGTGAGCATTACTAATAGGTGAAGAGTTGAAAAAGAAATATAATTTATTCATGTGTATCTCATGAGGAATTGACTTGTGGCTGCATGCCCTTGTTAAAAGAGTTGACGATAATGATTCTTGTTAATGATGTTAATAAGATTGTCCGTAAAGGGTTGTGACTTGTGGGAGTGGAGATGATTCTTTTAGAAAGAAGGTAATTTGACCGCCTCCTGTAATATCGGTTAAATAGAAAGTTTGTAGTTTTGCATTTGTGAGCTTTTGGTAGTTCATGCTTAATGTGGTGGCTGAAATTGATGAGAAAGGCAAGGCAGGAGATTGTTCTGATGGGTTCTTAAGTGATTAATGTGAATTGTTTTAGAAGTACTTCTTCTTTGGTTGGCAAGTGGTGATGTAAACAAAGGAAATTGTTTTCTCTGTTAAAGAGAAGGAAAAAATGGTGTACCATAAGTATTTGAGGTTGGAGTTCAAGATTGTAACCTGCAACTTTTCTTTCGTTGCCGCTTAAGTGTTTCTTGATTTTCAAAAGCAGTGTTTTATTGTTGTCCGAAACTACCCTCTTGTGAACTTGTGCCCTCCAATGTGGTCTCGTCTTTTGTTTTTCGAGATCAACGCTATTTGACTATTTCTCTTGGGTCTCGTGCTCACTGTGAGGAGTAGTGTTTCCTCGTGTGTTAAAATTTGTAGTCGTTTGCTCTTTCCTATTGAGAAAAGATTAACCGAAGTGGGCTGCAAGGTCTTTCAGGGTGTAATGTGGCGATTGGTTGGTGGTGGTGAAGTACATGATCGTATTGAGAATTATGGGGGCCAAACTATTGGAAGATCAGTAGAAAGTGATTTGGTTTTGTCCTAAAACTCTTGGAAGGAATTGGATTTAAATGGAATGATTGTCTTTGAAATAAAACTGATTAGTGTTACAACTAGTGAAACCCATAGCGATTTATAATCCAAAAACCTTCAATCATGTTGGAAAGTTGGGATTATCAAAAGTCTAGAAGCTCGATCAATGTGTTAAAGTATCGCGATTGGGTAATTTTGCAAGGTTAGATATGTGATCTATGACGGTGTAGTTTAATGAGATGTAGGATTAGCGAAGTAATTTAATCGTAATGTCAATTGATGGAATAGTAGGTAAGGTTGAGATGTCGGCAGGTATGCCCTGATTTTAGTGAATAACCTTCTGGGAGATAGAATTATTATAAAAGATAATTTGGCCGAGAAAAAATATTTTGCATGTGAATGATAATGTTTGAGTATGTTTAGAGTGTTGGAATTCTAGTGAGTGAATCAAGTTTTCTCGATCTTTTATACGAAAAGTTGGTTGTAGGAGTTTTGGAGGTTGAATTTGGGCATTACATTTTATGCTAGAATATTGGTTGCAGTGGTTATGTGTAAAAGCGAGAGAATAAGAGTGGATTCCAAATATTAGGATGATCATTGATAGTATCCTTTCGGTGTAGTAAATGAGAGTGTGTGATATGAATTTCAAATTGGTTATCCTTAATGGATTGAGGGATGTGATGGTGGGTGAAATCTATATTGAGTTGTGTTGAGAATTATTTTTGTCAAAGTAATTCATTCAGAAAGAAGTTGGCTAGATTGTGATATTGTGGGTTGGAAGAGTCTCCTACATAAGTGTGGATTTTGTGTTCAGAGAACATAGCTTTGAGGTTGCCAATTTTAGAGAAATGAGTTAATATGTTATGTAATGATTTAGGATCCTATGGTTTAAGAGAAAGTTAAATTTTTAAAAGAAAGATTGTGGAAAAGGGTGTGATCTTGGATAGTGAGATATTCTTAGTTCTTACTTGAACTATGTGATTATGATGGATGCCAATTACAAATTGAGTTGGTTCTTGTCGGTATGTGTGATTCCCTCTAGTTAAAAAAATGGTTAATCTGGTTTTTTTCGAGTGTTTTCGCATTTGGCTTGTGTGGCATTTATTTCTAAACTGTCTACTTGAAAAGTAGAAAAGATTTCGTGGTAAATCCATTGATTTTGGATTGGGCTCTTCTAAGGGAAGATGGTTTTGAGTTAGATACACTATGACTCTTTTGTTTGAGTTCTTCGGATAAGTGAGTTGGTAGGCGAGTTCTTTGTGCATCCCTTGTCAAAGGAGAAGCTGCTTGCATAGGTAAAGTAATCGACTGAGAGTCGGAACAAGAGTTCCGTGTGTTTTGTGCACACGGTGTACTTCACATACAAAAGGAAGTTTAACCAGGTGTGTTGGACAGGTTCCTTAGTCACGGGAAATTGTAGATTGACGATCGCTAGGACTATCTTGAGTACTTGCGCAAGTATGCAATGTCTTGTATATTCCGGTCTTGAGAGAGCACATGAGAGGTCCGGATCTTGAGGCTTTGTTACTACTGTTGCACAACGAGTAAGACCTTACTTTTGAATCCGTATGATGAGTGTACTTGTAAAGGTCGAGACTAGTATTGAGGTGAAAGACGATGGTATTCGCTCAAGGTCGTGTGATCCCATAAGTCCAAGAGGGAAGTGACTTGGGAATTAGAGTCTTGCATGCGCGAGCATTATTCGGAATTGTTCACAGCAGGTGTGTGGTTTTGTTCGTAAATTCTAGCTGTGATTGTTCTTCGGGTAGAGCGATGGAAAGAATTCGGGGTCGAATTCTGTTAAGGGGGGTAGAATGTAATACCCTGTATAACTTTAGAGACTCCAATTGAAAATTTGTGTTAGAGAATGGTTTTAACTGGAAGTTCAGGGGGGTTTTCGCTTGTTTCAGAGAACCTGGGCTGTGGGCTAAAAGCCCACAACACCTTGGCCCATTAGTGGAGGAGTGGGGGCAGCCAAACCCTAGCAAATACTGTAGCACATGGTTACTGTAGCGCCGTCGTACTGTAGCTCACGGTTACTGTCGCAATCGCCTTCCCTGCTGCCATACCATGAGGAGAAAAGAAGGAGAGAAAGGAAGAAGAAGAAAGGAAGAGGAAGGGGAGAAGGAAAAGAGGAAGGGGAGAAGGAGCTTCTCTGGGTCTCCTCGTTCGTCATCTCATTCTCCAAGGGTAACCCACAATCTCGTTCGATTAGTCGTGTAGTTTTGCGTTTTGGCAATGTCGGTATTAGATCGGTTTCTGGTAGTCTGTATTGCTCGTCTGTTTTGAGGATTTTAAGTGCAAAATTTGATCTGTCCATCTCCTAGAGATTTGTAGGTCACGTCTTTAGCTTTCAATAGAGTCTTAGATCATGTCGTTTGGATAAGCGGTTCAAAAGTTATGAATTTGCAAATTTGTCGGTATTCTGACAGGTTTTAGTAATCTGACTGGCGCGATCAGTTAAAGGAAAAATTAGAGAAGCTCAGTATAACAAAAGTTGTAGATAATTATCGTAGCTTTCAGGGAAGGTCAAGAACGAAAAGTTTGGACAAACGAGCTAAAAGTTATGATAGTTTTAGTGTACTGTCCAGAGACCCCGATGTGAAAACGATGTTCTGTTAATTGGCTTTTTAGGGGTATTAGATGGCCGAATAAGGAAGGCCCACCAACTAGGTTTAGTTGGGGAATTTGATAACCTTTCAACGAAGTCCAAGAACACCTTATTTGGACTCTTGTACTTAAAGATTCGAATTTTTGAACATGACTGTTACAGAGGGTTAGTTCAAGATTTAGGAAATTGGAGTCGGGATCGCGTTACACGCTATTGCTAGTTCGTGCTTGCTTATATGGGTTGTTTGGTCCATTATTGTTGTCTTAGTAAGCTTTTAAATGAATTTTAGGTGGGGGAGTGGTCCCGGAGGCAGCACCCTCTTCGCATCCTCCGTTCTTACGTGGTTAAGGCAAGTACTTGTTTGCTAGTACTGTGAATTATTGTGATGTCTATGGATGCTAGGATGTTATAGATGTTGTTGACCATGATTATTAATGTTGTAAAAATGCGTATGATGCATGGTTGCTTGAGTGTTTGCATGTCTATGAACATGTATGATAGAAGTGTGAATAAGTTAAATTCATAAATGATGTTGCTGAGGAGGTATGATTATGATGATTCACGACTTGTGCGTATGTAATACTCCGGAAGTGTGAGAAGTTAAAAATCGAGTTAAATCAATTTAATCGGTAGCGCTTAATTTTATTCGGGGGCTTGTTTTTTCGTCAAATCTTGTTTAGAGAAGGGGGATTACTGGTTTTCTTGGCTTTTGGGCTTGGGTGTGGCTGGTGGGCTGGCGTCCACCTCTTGAGGGGAGGCATCATGGGCCTAAAGCCCATGCGCCCACACCCCTAACCCTAGCCGGCCACCCTTTTCCCTCTCCCTCCCCCTTGGCCGCCACCTTCTTCCTCCCACCTCCCTTGGCCGCACCTTCCTACAGCCCCAAGGCGACCTCCTCCCTCCATTGGTGGCAGCCGGCCCTTCTTCATCCATTGGTGGCAGCAACCTCCTCTTCCTCCCTTGGCGCTGCCCGCCGAATCAAGGAGAGCCGGAGGCCGCCAACCATTGGTGTTTCGTGCAAGGTTTGGTGTCTCACGCTTCTCCTAGGGTAATGAGTGCTGATCCCCATGGATTGATTAGTGGTAGAGGTGTTTTGGTTCATTCTTTTGTTAGATCGATTCGCTGCGATTAGAGGATAAATCTGTCCAGTATGTTGCAAGGTCTGTTTCGTGGTTTTAGAGGCCGATTTAGGGATGTTCATCTCCTGGAGTATTGTAGGTCTTGTTCTTAGCTTTCGGTGGCCGCCAAGAACACAAAAATCCGACGAACGAGTCAAAAGTTATGATAGATTTATTATCTGCTGTCCAGAATCCTGACGAGAATTAGCAGTCTCTGTTTAGGTTGATATATGGCCTAGTTAGAGGGTGATTCAGAGGTCTTGCCCATAACAAATTTTGAAGGTGATATCACTAGCTTTCAGGATTGATAAAGAACACCTCATTTGGATTTATAGATCAAAAGTTATGCACTTTTCTTTGTGACTGTCCAGATTGTAGATCAGTCTGTCCAGATTGTATGTTAGTTTTATCTCTAGTTTTGACCCGTGTGCCACTTTTTGTTAAAGGCAAAATTTGAATGTCGTGCCAACTAGGTTAGTGTAGGTAATTTCATAACCTTTTCATATTGATAAAGAACGTCCAATTTGGAGTTGTACAACAAAAGTTATGGATATTTTATTTTAGCCGATATTTCTGTTAATTAATTCAGTCAACAGATTTGAGCCGTGGGCCAAATTTTATTAGAGGCAAAATCTGAACTTTTGCCCAACTAGAGTATTGTAGATATGTCAGTTAAGAATCCATGGAAATTGGTCTCACCTCATTCCGAGTTCCAGACCAATAGTTATGTCAATTACCGTACTGCTGTCCAGAATTAAGTTATGTAAGAAATTGTTGATTTCAGTTTAAGCTTTGTTTTAATGACTAGAGTCATCGTGGAAGCGATGTTTAACGTCGATTAGTAGTGTTGGGTATATTATGTCCTTATTGAAATTATTTTACTTGTTTAGGAGGTGAAGCCTCGGGTTTATGAGTATCACCTTTGCCGCTAACGCGTCGCATCGCGAAGGCAAGTACATTGCCACCCTTAATGATTGTGATTGATGAATGTTTTTATGGTCATGCTGTGATTTTGTATGATACGAGAGAAGATGGATTGTCTATGTTCTTTCATATGTGTTGAATCCATGTTTTGTTATCATGTCTTTCAATATTCGTATTTCATTCTATGCATTCATTATGCATGTTTCATCCACGAAAGTGGATTGCAAGTCCCACCATTCCAAGGTGGGCGGTGTTGGACATTGTCATGTCCGTCCACGGAGTGGATTTGAAAGACCCATTAATTCCGAATGGGCATGTAAGACCCATTAACTCCAAGATGGGCAATGTTGGACACCGTATGAAACGTTCTTCATACGGAAGTGGATCCCGCATTTTGTTAAGATGGGCTTGAGTGAACACCGACGGGTGTTTCATCGCTATACCTGTGATATATGCATGTGTGCAGTCCATTCCTTTGATTTTGAGCATTCATATCATGTCTTCATATGTAGTCAGTTGTGATGTGATCGAACCTGATGATGAGTTTGTCTTATTCATATTGAATGATTATCTTATTGATATATGTACTTGCTGAGTCGTGGACTCACTCTTGCGTTGTTTGTTTATTTTAGGTAACCCCTGATGTTGGCTCTTGGGAGGGAGTAGACACGCACTACTTGTTCACAACATCAAATTCATGTTCAAGACTAAATTTTAGTTCCATATTTCATTCGTTAACGGTGAACTGTAATAATTAAACTATAATTGGAGAAGGAAGGATACCATCTCCACATGGATGTTGATTTATTACTGCGTGTGAACCTTCTTTATTGATGATCAGTATTAAATAACTTAGAAGGTGAAGGAAGGATACCTTCACCATGTCCTGTTTAATTTAATGTTGTCTTTAGTTGAAATACTTAGTTCAAATTCTTCTGCATTATGGATGTATGTTAGATGTTTTAGGTGACATCTTGGCTTCCGAATAGCCAGGGTGTTACAGTTGGTATCAGAGCGGGCTTTAGGTCCGTGGTTAATAGAAGAACATTAAAATGACACAATCGTACAGTGAGGTGGGGTTGGAAATTACATTGCTTCCGCATTATCATGTTGTTATGTTTCATTTGTTGAGCAAATGTTGAATTGCTTATGTATTCGTTATTCTTGTTGTTAATCTATGATGTGCTATGATATTCAATATCTATAAACTAATACTATGTTTGTCATGAGATGATCCTGTATACTCATAATTGATTATGCGTGTCACTAACGGATGATAAGAAGTGGAGGTCGTGGTTGTTACTCTGGGATTCACCAGGTTACACCACTGTTCGCAGTACGTGGTTAGAGGAGTAGTGACCCGAGTACCATAGTTTCGGTGTTAAGCGTGAAGTGCTTTAGAGAGTTGTTCTCTTCCTTGATTTACGAATTTGGCGATTCTTGCCTGTGGTGGTCGATGAATTTCTCCTGGGTTCGTGGATCATGATAGTTTATGGTTTTCCCTAGATCCCTCTTGGTTCTCTGAAACAATTATTGCTTTTCGACTATTGAGTTGCTTTTACCACTTGTGATCGTTGGCAATTGGCAAGATTGATGTTTTCATGGTTGCTCCTTCTTTCTCATTGAAGAAGAATGACTCATTTAATCGTTTGATAGCTTGGTTAGTGAGAGTTTCCCGTTGTAAGTTCGTTTGCATGGGAGAGTTTTGGCTTTATGTGTTTCTTTTGGTTTACTTCGGGCGTTGAGGTTTGAAGTCTCTCTTTTGCTGAAGTAAGGCGTTAGAATCCTTTTGTGTTGACTTGCCATGCTTAAAATGAGAAGTTATAACTAAACGAATAAATTGTTACGATATGAGTTACCAAGTCGGTTATTAACATGGTGCAAATCAATTATTCTTAATTACCATCCATGAAAGTGAAATTGATTAATTTGAAATGTCCTTGTATTTGATACTTGGTGTATGATAAATAAAGACTGTCCATATCCATTTAGAACCTATAGATCTTACATAAGAGCTAGATTTATCTATTTCCTGGTATGCTAAATTGTTGAAACTTGTATAAAGTACCAGATGGGTGCTGGTGAATCGATTCATGAAACCTTGTTATAGATAATGATGTTAGTGAATCTTTAATCATGTTTTGAAATGATTTCTAAACAAAGGTGGAATGTGAATCTATGTTTATATATGGTTATGTGATTGCAACCGGAATTTGTACCGTATGTACACCCATGATTAATACAATCATCAATTGTTAATGAGCGTTGAATAAGGTGTTGAGCAACATCAATAGTTGAGTAGATGAATTTCGTAAATAGTCTTTGATATCATGCCTTGTGTTATTGTTATTGCTTAGCATAGTCTTGTTATAATAAATTTGTTTCAATCTTATGGTTTGCATTCCCTTTGGGAAGCGTTAGGATGGAGTAGTAAAGTTTGATGATTCTTGGTACTAGTGTGTGTTGTCGATGTTATTAAATCTTCAAAATATGAGAATGAGGTTAATTCTTGTAGTAATTTGATCACCCATGGTGATATTTCCTAAATGATCAAATTTCAAGTTTTGTATTCATGATCTTTTGGGGGTTCAGGCTTTATGTGGTAAATGAAGTTTATCGAGTAACGATATGTTGCAAAGTTGCAATGGTTCTTCAGTGTTGCAAGTGCTTCGATTTTGAATACTTATTTGTTCTTATCTGTCAAGGTTCGATATTCTCTTCTTGTGAGGCTTATGCGTTCAACTGTGGACTCCACTTATGTTGTATGAGTTCATTGCTTAATTGGTTTTTCCCTTGGTCCCGTGTTCAGTGCGAGCGGTAGATGAGTTTTCTAGTTGGTGAAAGTCGTTTCCATTTGTCTCTTCTTTTGAGAAAGAATCAACCCATTCTTTTCACGTGGGTCTTTCGAAGTGTTTTCTAATTGTTGTTGTGAAATTGATGTTAATACCCATAGTATGTTGATCGCCTTTGGTGATATCGTTCAGATGAGAATATTTCAAGTTTAGCTTTCGTGATATTTTCTTTGAGCTATTGAATCATCTGGTAGAAATTATTTTGAATAAATTGAGGTATTAAATTGTCTTATTGCTTCTTAAGACATTCATGTGATTTAATCTTAAAGGATTTTTGGTTGGAGTTGACAACGTGAAGCTGCAATTAAAGAAAAATTATGTTGGTTCCCTTAAGAGAAGAATAATCTGCTTGCTTTTCATGAAATCCTGAAATTGGAAATGTTTCGAGTTTGGTGGCTGAGATTATTTGGATCTCATGTTTCGTGTGTAGTTGAATTGTTCTGAACAAATATGACGTATTGAGGAATTTCATTGGTTCTTATTTAGTCCGTGTGGTTTGGACTAAAGACCTTATCTTGTTCGTTGTGGCAAAGCGATGTTAGTCAAAGAATTAATTTCAGTGTTAAAGGAAAGAGTGCCGTAGGAATATTTGAGAATTTGAGTCAAGTTTTGTGACTTTTGGTTATTTGAATTGTTCATAAACTTTTTGCTCTTTTCACTCAAGAGTTGTCGAGTTTCAATCGCAATGTCATTTCTCTTATTGGTGGTTATTTGCTATTCTTTTTCTGAGGGATGCGTGCCCTTCGCTGTGAACTCAACTTTCGTTTTTCCAGATCTTCATTACCAGATTATTTCTTTTGGTTTCGTGCTCATTGTGAGCAACAACATTTTCGGTGTGGTGAAACTTGTCCTTGTTCGCCTCTTTCTTTTGAGAAAGGATCAACAGCTTTGTGTTGCAAAGTTTTGCAAAGCGTAAGTTGTTAATTGATTAGTGGTGGTTAAGTGATTGTTGGGGTGAGTTTTCTACCAAGCTATTGGAGTAGTAATAGAAGATGAGTTGGTTTTGACTGAATCTCTTAGAGGAAGTTGATTCGGATGGAATGTATGGCTTCGAAGTAAAACTGTATAGTGTTCGACTAGGTAGAACATATGGTATAGTGTAGTTCCAGAACTTTGGTTCATGTTGAAATGTTGGGGATTATCAAATGTATGGAAACCTTAATCAATTTTATAGAGTAACACAATTGAAAAGTATTGCGATATTGTGTGAGTGATTCCTGATGATGTCAATGAGTGTGTATGTCGGAATTGTGGGGATGTTAGAGATTTAATCCGATGATTTCACCATGTGTGATAAGAGGATTTCGTTGTAGGGTCTTGGAGGTTAAATTTGGGCTTTCTATTTTCATGCTAGACTTTTGGTCGCCAAAGATTTGTGTGTAGAGGAGATAGAAAACTGGAGTATTCGAGTAGTGGAATGATTGTCAAAGAACCCTCCCGATATAGTTCATGAGCGGGTGTCTGAGGATTCGACGTGTTATTCTTGAAAGTTGGACAAGATGATGTATTTCGGTTTAAGCCTGATTTGAGGATGTTACATGAA
Organism: Ampelocalamus luodianensis; assembly: GCA_036346255.1. Classification (NCBI taxonomy): domain Eukaryota; kingdom Viridiplantae; phylum Streptophyta; class Magnoliopsida; order Poales; family Poaceae; genus Ampelocalamus; species Ampelocalamus luodianensis. The sequence goes on from CM070623.1 coordinate 24,611,818, forward strand.
GAGGGTTGAGACCGTGTGGTATGCGATGAATTCGAATTCCAATGTCTGAGAGAAATTCTATTCCTAAAAGAGGAATTGAGAAAAAGGATGTTTCCTTGGGTATTGAAGCGTTTTCTTGTTACTCATTTGAGCTTTATGTTGTTGACTGGTGTCTTCTGCATTGTGAGTTGGTGTTGTGTTGGCATGTTTGCTTCTTTCCAATTCAGGCAAAACAAAATAAGTTTTTGGTTTGAGCGTTCAAGTGATCTCCCCTTTGGCTTTCGTGATGTTTATTCGCAATTTGCCACTTGGAAAGTGGAACGGTTTTCTTGATGAAATTCTGATTTCTGGATTTTTGCTCTTTAGTACCCAGTTGGTAACGTATAGTTGCGACGTGGATCTTTCTTATTTAGAGGTGTTTTGCCGGTAAAAGAGTTTGCTTAAAAAGAATTCGATTGTATGTTTCTGGTTAACGGAGGTGATCCTTGTTTTCAGTGAAGAGTTCAATTGAGAGGTGGAACAAGAGTTCCGTGTTCTTTGTGCATGTTGTGTGGTTCGGCATCAATGGGAAGTTTAACCCCAGGTTCATTGGGTTCTTTTTGCTAGTCGGTGTATCGCCAGGACTGTCTCGAGTCTGTGTGCGGAGTGCGTAGCGTTTCGTATGTTTCGTGTTGAGTGGGTACTTGGGAGATCCGAGTTTGAGGTTTCGTTTGCGCCGCTTGACCATCGAGTAAGGTGCGCCGAAGAGTTTCGCGTACGTGAACTTTAACCGGTGTTGTTCAACGGGTACGTGGTTACCGTTGTTGTTTTCAGTCGTGGTTGTTCTTTCGCTTAAGTGTGTTTAGATTCGGGGTCGAATCCCGTTAAGGGGGGTAGAATGTAATACTCCGGAAGTGTGAGAAGTTAAAAATCGAGTTAAATCAATTTAATCGGTAGTGCTTAATTTTATTCGGGGGCTTGTTTTTTCGTCAAATCTTGTTTAGAGAAGGGGGATTACTGGTTTTTCTTGGCTTTTTGGGCTTGGGCTGTGGCCAGGTGGGCTGGCCGGTCCACCTCTTGAGGGGGGAGGCATCATGGGCCTAAAGCCCATGCGCCCCACACCCCCTAACCCTAGCCGGCCACCCCTTTTCCCCTCTCCCTCCCCCCTTGGCCGCCACCTTCTTCCTCCCACCTCCCTTGGCCGCACCTTCCTACAGCCCCAAGGCGACCTCCTCCCTCCATTGGTGGCAGCCGGCCCTTCTTCATCCATTGGTGGCAGCAACCTCCTCTTCCTCCTTGGCGCTGCCCGCCAATCAAGGAGAGCCGGAGGCCGTCAACCATTGGTGTTTCGTGCAAGGTTTGGTGTCTCACGCTTCTCCTAGGGTAATGAGTGCTGATCCCCATGGATTGATTAGTGGTAGAGGTGTTTTGGTTCATTCTTTTGTTAGATCGATTCGCTGCGATTAGAGGATAAATCTGTCCAGTATGTTGCAAGGTCTGTTTCGTGGTTTTAGAGGCCGATTTAGGGATGTTCATCTCCTGGAGTATTGTAGGTCTTGTTCTTAGCTTTCGGTGGCCGCCAAGAACACAAAAATCCGACGAACGAGTCAAAAGTTATGATAGATTTATTATCTGCTGTCCAGAATCCTGACGAGAATTAGCAGTCTCTGTTTAGGTTGATATATGGCCTAGTTAGAGGGTGATTCAGAGGTCTTGCCCATAACAAATTTTGAAGGTGATATCACTAGCTTTCAGGATTGATAAAGAACACCTCATTTGGATTTATAGATCAAAAGTTATGCACTTTTCTTTGTGACTGTCCAGATTGTAGATCAGTCTGTCCAGATTGTATGTTAGTTTTATCTCTAGTTTTGACCCGTGTGCCACTTTTTGTTAAAGGCAAAATTTGAATGTCGTGCCAACTAGGTTAGTGTAGGTAATTTCATAACCTTTTCATATTGATAAAGAACGTCCAATTTGGAGTTGTACAACAAAAGTTATGGATATTTTATTTTAGCCGATATTTCTGTTAATTAATTCAGTCAACAGATTTGAGCCGTGGGCCAAATTTTATTAGAGGCAAAATCTGAACTTTTGCCCAACTAGAGTATTGTAGATATGTCAGTTAAGAATCCATGGAAATTGGTCTCACCTCATTCCGAGTTCCAGACCAATAGTTATGTCAATTACCGTACTGCTGTCCAGAATTAAGTTATGTAAGAAATTGTTGATTTCAGTTTAAGCTTTGTTTTAATGACTAGAGTCATCAGGGAAGCAGTGTTTAACGTCGATTAGTAGTGTTGGGTATATTATGTCCTTATTGAAATTATTTTACTTGTTTAGGAGGTGAAGCCTCGGGTTTATGAGTATCACCTTTGCCGGCTAACGCGTCGCATCGCGGAAGGCAAGTACATTGCCACCCTTAATGATTGTGATTGATGAATGTTTTTATGGTCATGCTGTGATTTTGTATGATACGAGAGAAGATGGATTGTCTATGTTCTTTCATATGTGTTGAATCCATGTTTTGTTATCATGTCTTTCAATATTCGTATTTCATTCTATGCATTCATTATGCATGTTTCATCCACGAAAGTGGATTGCAAGTCCCACCATTCCAAGCAGGGCGTGTTGGACATTGTCATGTCCGTCCACGGAGTGGATTTGAAAGACCCATTAATTCCGAATGGGCATGTAAGACCCATTAACTCCAAGATGGGCAATGTTGGACACCGTATGAAACGTTCTTCATACGGAAGTGGATCCCCGCATTTTTGTTAAGATGCGGGCTTGAGTGAACACCGACGGGTGTTTCACCGCTATACCGGTATATGCATGTGTGCAGTCCATTCCTTTGATTTTGAGCATTCATATCATGTCTTCATATGTAGTCGGTTGTGATGTGATCGAACTGATGATGAGTTTGTCTTATTCATATTGAATGATTATCTTATTGATATATGTACTTGCCGAAGTCGTGGACTCACTCTTGCGTTGTTTGTTTATTTTAGGTAACCCCGATGTTGGCTCTTGGGAGGAGTAGACACGCACTACTTGTTCACAACATCAAATTCATGTTCAAGACTAAATTTTAGTTCCATATTTCATTCGTTAACGGTGAACCGTAATAATTAAACTATAATTGGAGAAGGAAGGATACCATCTCCACATGGATGTTGATTTATTACTGCGTGTGAACCTTCTTTATTGATGATCAGTATTAAATAACTTAGAAGGTGAAGGAAGGATACCTTCACCATGTCCTGTTTAATTTAATGTTGTCTTTAGTTGAAATACTTAGTTCAAATTCTTCTGCATTATGGATGTATGTTAGATGTTTTAGGTGACATCTTGGCTTCCGAATAGCCAGGGTGTTACAGCGTATGCATCATGTTGATAAAATGAAGACTTGGTCACGTGGTGACCAAGCATTTGTTGAGATCCCCGTCATGTATATGACGGGCTTGAGGTCCCCACACTTGCGGAGTGTGGGCTTGAGGTCCCCTTTACTTCATGGAGTATTGGGCAATTGGTCCTGTGCTTGCGAGCACAGCATGGTATGCGGCGGCGTGCATATCTCGCATTACACGGTGAAATGCGATAAAGAGTGAAAGATAAAGTTGCATTGCATATTTGCATACATACCTCATGAGATATGTTTTGAGTAAAGCTTTGGAATGGAATGTTGATGCTGTAAATGTGAGTTTAATGTTTCATTTTGATACTTGCTGAGTCTTTGGGCTCACCCTTGCTTTTGTTGTGGTTTTAGGTACCATTTGCAAGGACGACATGCATGGGAGGGAGTAGACTTGAATTGGACACACACATTGCCATCCACCTTTTAAGTTGATAAATTTTTAGTTCATACCTTAATAAAAGAGCAAACTGCTTAAAGATTGATTATGATTAAGCTTCGTGAATTGGATTAAGTGTAATAATGATGAGTAGTGTCTTTTGGATACCTTTGAATATGCTAGTTGCTTACATGTTTTGAATGCCTATCGATGATTATGAATATTGGATTATTTATATATGTTTTATTCAAATGTTGGGACCTCCTGGTAGTTACCAATACAGGGGAGGTTCTGCAAAAATTTGGTAGAATATTTTTGGCTTAGAATTGTTTAATGTTAGTTTGGTAGCATTCCAGGCTCATGTTGGGCTGGGGTGTTACACCATGCTATTGCTGAGATTCCCGTCATAATGATGACGGGCAAAAGATCCCCATGCTCGTGGAGCATGGGCCTAGATCCCCACATTGGTGGTATGTGGGCAATTGGTCCCTGTGCTAGAAGGCACAGGCATGGGTGTGCATTGACGGATGCACACCCGCATTACAGTGTAATGCTAAGAGACAAAGTAAAGGATAAAGTGAAAGTTGAGCATACTTGCATAGCATGTGCATGGTTTATCCTAAATGTTGTGAAGTGTATTGAGTTGTTGAATTACCATTAAGAATGTCGTCTTTGATTATAGTGTACTTGCTGAGTCATCAACTCACCCTTGTTGTTTTTGTTTGTTTAGGTACCTCTAAAAGGGCGACATGCATGGGAGGGCATAGTTATAGTTTTGAAGCAATCGCCCACGAACATTGAGATTATAATTCAATAAAGTTAATCATGCTTAAATAACTGAATAAACCGCTAAGGGCTTCTCTTTTGGTTATGCCTTATGTTGGATTTGTGTAATAGCGTTGATTAGCATAATATGGATGTCTTTATGATTATGTTTTGAATTGGAAGACTGGTTAATTGATTATTGTTATTGTTTCTTGTGCGAACCTCCGTATGATTATTTATACAAAGGAGGTTCTCACAAATTTTTTGTAAAGTGCCTTAGAATTAATTTGTTTTATGCTATTATGGTAGCATTCCGTGCTCATGATGGGTCAGGGTGTTACAGATTGGTATCGAGCGGGCTTTAGGTCCGTGGTAGTTGAAATATTAAATTGACACGTGCATGTAGGTGGGTTGGGTTTTGCATTGCATATACGCTTCCGTTATGTTGTATTGTTGATCTGTTATGATCGATATATCTATAGTATTATACCAAGGTTATTAGGTGTGGGGATAACCCATGTTGAGAGATTGGGGTCGTGGTTGTGGCCCTGGCTTTACCAGCTACACTACCATTCATAGTAGGGTAATAGTGAGTATCTTTGGAGAGGTTGTTCTCTTTCCTAATTTTGATTTGGTCTACTCGGTTCAATCGTGCTTGATGAATTTCTCTTGGATTAGTAGTTCCTTCCGTTGATGCGTTTCCATCGATTTAATTTGACCCTTTAAAGCAAGCCTTGTTCTTCCAACTGTTGAGTTGCTTGCAGCTTGATGGGTTTCAATTGGTTTATATTTGTTTTATAGAGCAAATGTTGTCTTTTCTCGACACTTGAGCTATTCTTGCTATTTGTGAATGTCGTCATTGGAAATTTTGTTCCTTATTATGAGAGTTCTACCTTCTTGTTGGCACACTTGACCCATTTATTCGCTTGGCATCATGGTAATGAAAGTTTTTTGTTGCAAGTTCCTTAACTCGTGAAACCTTTGGCTTATGTATTTCTCTTGGATTATTTCGAGTGATTAAGTTCTATGCCTCTTTTCCTAAAAAAAGTTAAAACTCATTGCGTGTCTTGTTGTGATTAAATGGGAGGTGGTAATCATCTAGATTAATTGTTATAGCATAAATTATCAAGAAGGGACATTTGCGTGGAGCATAATTGGTTTTAACCTGCAGCTTTGTAATTGAAGTTGATTAAGTGGATGTTGTCTTTTAGTAGTTCTTGATGAACTGTGAGTAAAGGTATGCTTACACCTACTAGGAATCCGAGATTTATTAAAAAAATGTGAGGTATTGATGATCTTACATAATCACAAGATTGAAACCTACGTATATCTGGATTAGAGGAATGTTGAGGTAGTACTCTGAAAACTGGTGATTAAAGGAGATGGTGTTATTAAATCTTTAGTTAAACCCTAAGTATATAGTGGAATGTTGACTTTGTGTTCATAAATGGATAGGTGATGGTAAATGCAGTAGGGCCCTATGAGCATACGTGATGAATACCATTGTCGATTGTTAGTGATAGATGAAGTGTGTGTTGAGCAGCACTAATAGTTGGATGGATAAATGATAAGTGATATTTGAAATCGTGTTTTGCGAAATTGTTATTTGATAAGCATGATGTTGTTGAAAGAGGTTTATTTTAACCGTATGGGTTGTATTTCTTTTGGAGAGGTTGAAGATGGGATCGAGGCTCTGGATGACTTTCACTAAGAGTGTATTATTTCATTGTTAATGTGATTGTCAATAAGGGATTATGAAGATAATAGTGAATGTTTTGTATGAAGGGATTGGATCGCTTGCGACACGGATTAGGTGAAAAGGTTTCTAGTTTTGGGTCCGGATCTTTCGGACCTCATGTTGATATGGTAACTGAATTTGTTTTGAGCAACATGAAATGTTGAGAGGTTTTTTTAGCTCCTAGTGATCTGTATGATGTGGTCTTCAAATCTCTTCTTGGTGGAGTTGGCATGGTGATTACTGCACCCAAAGAAAGTTGCTTTCTTTGTTAAAGGAAAATGGAGTCAAGTTTTGTAACTTGTTGTTATTGAAGTTTGTTTAAAGATTTTGATCTTACTCATAAGAGTTTTTCCGAATCTCAAAAGCAAAGTTTTATTTCCGTTTGAGGCTTGTTATTCTCTGCTTGTGGGACGTGTGCCCTCAATTATGATTTTATCGCTTTATTCTCGAGATCATTGTTATTTGATTGTCTCTCTTGATCTTCTAATTACTGTAAGTGGTAACGTTTTCCTTCACACTGAAATTTATTTCTATTTGCCTCTTCTTCTAAGAAAGGGTTAATCGAACTAAGTTGCAAAGTATCTTCTGATGTGATCCGCAATGAAATAGTGGTGGTCTAGTGGATGACCCGTGAACCTTTGGGAGAGGCATTGAGTAATAAATTGGTTTATTGAACCTTAGAGAGGATTTGATTTAAATAGGGTGTTTGACTTTGGAGTTAACAGATTTCGTGGTCGCAACTAGGAGGACCTATAGCGAGATGTGGTCCAAGGTTGCGCACAATGTGGCGTAACATTAGAGTTAGCAAGTATGGATAACTTGATCAAGAACATATTTATGTATGGATGTTAGTGATTGAGTATGTTTGAATCCTAGTCAATTAGTTAGGGTTTTGTGAATGGGTATATTGTGGTCGAGTAGCCGCTTTGCTTGGTGTGGGTTGGAGAAGGTCTAAGATTGATGAAACGAGTTAACTTGAGTGGTTACTTGATTGGTGACGAATGCTAACATTAATAACTAAGGTTATTGTTGAGTGTATGAAATTCGAGTCTTCGGATCCGAGGGTTACCTATCAAGAATACCAAAATTTATTGTAAGAGTCTTAGAGGTTGAATTGGGTTTACATTTTCACGCTAGCATCTTGGTTCCCGTGATTAGGTTCCAAGAGATATGGTGAACTTTGATAGAATCTTTGGATGCACTAAATGAGCGTGAATGTGGTAAATTTCAAGTCGATTATCCCTAAAAGATTGAGATGATGTGATTGTAGCAAAATCTATATTGTGGTGTGTTGGGAATTATTTATCAAAGTAATTCCTTTGTGTAGAGAAGTTGATCGAGTATGTTATTATGGGTTGGAAGAGTCTCTCTACATAGGCGTGGAATATGTGTTCACCTTGAGCATAGCTTTGAGGTTGCCAAACTAAAGGAAATGAATTAGTATGTTATGTGATGATTGGAATCTCATGGTTTAAGAGAAAATTGAAGTCTTACAAGAAAGTTTGAAAAAGGGTATTATTCTCGGATAATGAAATGTTTCCTGGTTTTATTTGAGCATAGTCTCTATGACAAAGCAAATATAAATTGGGAAGATTCTCCTTGGTTTGCTGATTCTTTTGGTTTTAAAAAAATGGTTATTTTGGTCATTTGAGTGATTTAGCTCTCGCTATTGTGGTGTTTGCTTTGCAACCCGCCAACTTGAAAGGTGGAAAAGTTTTCTTGATACATTTATTGATTTTGGATTGAGCTTTTCTAGTGGGAGATGGTTTTGAGTTGGATGCATTATGACAGCTTGGTTTTCCGTTGAGTTCTTCGGATAAGTGAGTTGGTAGGCGAGTTCTTTGTACGTCCCTTGTCAAAGGAGATGCTGCTTGCATAGGTAAAGTGATCGACTGAGAGTTGGAATTAGAGTTCCGTGTGTTTTTGTGCAGATGGTGTAATTCGGTACAAAAGGGAAGTTTAACCAAAGGTGTGTTGGATAGGTTCCGATAGTTACGGAGTTTTGTAGATTGGCGTATTGTTAGGACCATTTCGAGTACATGCGCGGAGTACGCAATGTTTTGTATATTCAGTGCCGAGTGAGTACATGAGAGGTCCAAGTTTGAGATTTTGTTAGAGTCATTGGCCAACAAATAAGAACCTACCTTTGAGTCCCGTGTGTTGAGTGTACCAGAAAGGTCGAGACTAGTGTTGAGGTGTAAGAGGTTAGTATCCGTCAAGGCGATGTGATCCCATAAGTCCGAGAGGAAGCAACTTGTGAATTGGAATCTTGTATGAGCGAATGAATACAAAGTTGTTTACTTGAGCGTGTTAATTGTGATTAATTTCACTGTGGTGTTCTTGCAAATAGAACGACAAGTAGAATTCGGGTCGAATTCTGTTTAAGGGGTAGAATGTAATATCCCGCTTAAAAATAAAACAAATGAGTGATTAGTACTGAAATTAAATAGAATTAGAAAAGAAAAATTCAGAAGTTAGAAAGAGTATTAGAACTCGGCCTTCGCCCATAGCTTTTGGCCCAACCGAGGAACCACTTAAAAGGGGAGGCAAACCCTAGCCCTACATTGTAGTGGAGTACTGTAGCACGACGCTACAGTAGCCACCGCACTGTAGCACCTCCTCCCATGGCAGCCCTCCCGCCCGGCAGCTCCTCCACCGGCGCCTCCTCGTGCACGACTCTCCCGGTGCACGACTCCCGCCGCCGCCATGGGAGGAGGAAGGAGGTGAGTAGAGGAGGCCGTCTTGGGGGTGGAGATCGTCGCCGTCTCACGCTGCTCGTCAAGGGTAACCGCTGTCCCATCGTCTAGATGTTTAATTGTTGTTTTTCTAGCAATGTCGGGTTTAGATCGCGTTCTGTCCAGATTAGTGCGTGGCTGTTTTCGTATCCTTAGAAGCAGAATCTGGAGACCCCATCTCCTAGAGATATGTGGGGTTTGTTCTTAGGTTTAAGTGGCCGCCAAGAACGCCCAAATCCGATTAACGGTTAGAAAGTTATGATTTGTTTAGTGCTGCTGTCCCAAAATCCTGACGAGAATCTGCAGTTAACTTGTTAATTAAGTAAGAATTTGATAAGTGCCGAATTGGAACTTGGGATCTCCTAGAGAGTTGTAGGATATCTCGTTGTCTTTCATTGCCGACAAAAATCACGTCATTTGGACCTCTGTAGCAAAAGTTATGATTTTATTCTTATTGGGTCTATGCTGTGGAATGGTTGCTGGTTTGACAGGTTTTAGTGTTTCGACCTAAGCGTATATTTAGAGGACAAATCAGAGGGTCTCGCCATAACGAAAAATGTAGATAATCCTTCCAGATTTCAGGAAAAGTAAAGATCATGAAATTCGGATGAATGTATAGAAAGTTATGATAGTTTTATTGTTGCTGTCCAGAGACCCGACGCAAAAATTGATGCTTTGTTGAATGGCTTGGTAGGGCTAGTAAAGGGCCGAATCAGAGAACCTCACCAACTAGGTTTAGAAGGGGAATTCAATAACCTTTTCAGAATGTCCAAGATCACTTTATTTGGATTTCTGTACAAGAAGTTATGATTTTTCAAGGGGCTGTTCTCTGAAAGGAAATCTGGCAGCCGATAATAGAGTCGGGATCGCGTCGAGTGGACGATGAGTTCATTTGTGATTACAGTTTTGTTATTAGACCTACATGGTAGCCTTAGCATGTCTCATTTATATGTCCAGTGTGGGTTTGGCTCCGGGAGCAGTACTTATCCTCGACATCCACCTTCGCACGGTTGAGGCAAGTACAATTTTAGTAGACAGATGTTGAATGAGTGTTGAATTGATTGTTTGTGGTGAATGTCATGTTTAGTTAGTTTGAGTATGGAAGTGGCTTATATATGATCCTGTTACCAAAATGCATCTCTATGATGAAGTATGCTTATGAATGTTTTTGTTACTGTATTGCAAGTGCATTAAGGAATAGCATTGAACTTATTGAGTGGAGTCTTGTGTTATATTAGATAATGTTTGGTGTGAACCATGAATGTCATATATGTGAAAATTATAGTTCGTGTGTAGTGGTGCATATGTTATATACTACGCATTGATGTTGGAAAAGTATGGTACCTAAGGATGAGAAAGTTGTATTATGAATAGTCTACTTGTATGCCATGAAGATGTGAATGCATTTGTTCATTTATTGTTCTTATTGAAATTGCATACACACGCATCATGTTGGCATTTGTGGGCTCGACCACGAGTTGACCAAGCTATTGCTGAGATCCCGTCATAATGATGACGGGCAAAGATCCCCATGCTCGTGGAGCATGGGCCAGATCCCACATTGGTGGTATGTGGGCACTGGTCCCCGTGCTAGAAGGCACGAGGCATGGGTGTGCATTGACGGATGCACACTCGCGTGACAGTGTAATGCTAAGAGACAAAGTAAAGGATAAAGTGAAAGTTGAGCATACGCATAGCATGTGCATGGTTTATCTTAAATGTTGTGAAGTGTATTGAGTTGTTGAATTACCATTAAGAATGTTGTCTTTGATTATAGTGTACTTGCTGAGTCATCGAACTCACCCTTGTTGTTGTTGTTTGTTTAGGTACCTCTCAAAAAGGGCGCGACATGCATGGGAGGGCATAGTTATAGTTTTGAAGCACTGCCACGAACATTGAGGTTATAATTCAATAAAGTTAATCATGCTTAAATAACTGAATAAACTGCTTAAGGGCTTCTCTTTTGGTTATGCCTTAAGAGTCTTATGATTATGTTTTGAATTGGAAGACTGGTTAATTGATTATTGTTATTGTTTCTTGTGCGAACCTCCGGTATGATTATTTATACAAAGGAGGTTCTGCCGAAATTTTTTTGTAAAGTGCCTTAGAATTAATTTGTTTTATGCTATTATGGTAGCATTCCAGACTCATGATGGGCTGGGGTTTTACAATTAGAGGAGCGCAGTATAAAGAAAGTTGTAGATAATTTTCGTAGATTTCAAGGAAGCCCAAGAACGTGAAATTTGGACAAACGAGCTGAAATTTATGATAGTTTTAGTGGACTGTCCAGAGAACTTGACGTGAAATCGATGTTCTGTTAATTAGTATGATAGGGGTACTAGATGGCCGAATCAGGAAGGCCCACCAACTAGGTTTAGTTGGGGAAATTGATAAGCTTTCAATGAAGTCCAATAACACCTCATTTGGACTCCTGTACAGAAAGATATGAATTTTAGACTATGGCTGTCCACAGAGGGGACAAATCAAACTTTAAGAGTTAGAATTGGGAATGCGCTTGAGAGTGTAGCGAGTGCGGTTGTGCTTTTGGCCAAGTTTTGGTTCAGTATGGTTGTCTTAGCATGCTTTATATTTATATTCAGGTGAGGGATTGGTTCCAGGGGCAGCGCCCTCTTCGCGTCTTTCGTCCTTGCAATCAAGGCAAGTACTGCTTTGATAGAGTAATTATGAATTGTTTGATAGTGAGTGCTATGTTTTGATACATATTAGCTATGCTTGATTGATAGTGTGATATGTTGATTAAAGATGGTAAATGCTTATGATATGGATGATAGAAGTATGAATTAGTTAAATTCATAAGTGATGTTGCTGAGGAGGTATGATTATGATGATTCATGATTTGTGCATATGCATCATGTTGACAAAATGAAGACTTAATCATGTGGTGACCAAGCATTTGTTGAGATCCCCGTCATGTATATGACGGGTTTGAAGTCCCCACACTTGTGGAGTGTGGGCTTGAGGTCCCCTTTATTGCAGAGTATTGGGCAATTGGTTCCTGTGCTTGCGAGCACAGGCATGGTATGCGGCGACGGTCGCATATCTCGCATTACCGGTGAAATGCGAAAAAGAATGGAAGAGGAAAGATGCATTGCATATTTGCATTCATACATCATGAGCTATGTTTCCGAGTAAAGCTTTGGATTTGAATGTTGTTGTTGTTATTGTGAGATTAATGATTCTTTTTAGTACTTGCTGAGTCTTTGGGCTCACTCTTACTTTTGTTGTGTTTTTAGGAACCTGTTGCGAGATCGGCATGCATAGGAGGGAGTAGACTTGAGTTGGATTCACACACTGCCACGCATCCTTAAAACTTGATTAAATTTTGGAATCTTTTTTAGTAAATAAGCAAACTACTTAAGTATTGATTATGGTTATGCCTCATGCATCGGGTTATTTGTAATAACGAGGAGTAACATATTTTGGATATCCTTGCATATGGTTCTATGGCTTTGTGATGATATTGGATGTTGGAATATTTAGTTATGATATTCTTTTATCTGTCAGAACCTTCGTATAGTTACCTATACAAAGGAGGTTCTGCCAAATTTAACAAATTATCCTAGTTTATATTCGTTTAATGTTTCTTCAGTAGCATTCCAGGCTCATGTTGGGCTGGGGTGTTACAAGAGGTCTCCATTTGTGCTATGTAGTTTAGTGGCTTCAACACATACCCACCTACACACCCACCAATGGCGAGGTTGCGATGATGAGAACAAATTAGTCAGCCAGGTCGTACCCATTATAGACTTGTAGTTGCACTGTTTTTACACGAGAGGTCATCACAAGAATTCGGTCCTTTTATTGACTTAGGCGGTACTTCCCCATACCTACTCTGTTGTGCTCTTCCAAGCACCCACCACACTTTCCATCCACCCAAGTTAAAATCTATTTTTGATTTTCTTTTGTTTTGAAATACTTTTCTAGTCAACATACCAGCGAGGCTCCATCCTTAACTGCCTAAATCCAATTTCAAATTTTATGTGATGTTGAGGCAACTCATTGGCCGCATACCAATATACCTAAGCAAGGCTAAGCATGACACTTAGGTACAGACTTATTAGCTAGTATGTATACCATTAGTCTAGTGTGACAAAGGACAGTGTCCAAGTTCAAGGATTGGAAGTTTATACACAATTATCATTAAGGTGGTAGCTATGAGCTAAATCAACATATTTGTATAAATCATAGCAATGCAATTTCATAATTTTAAATAATATAATTGCATTTCAAAAGTAGGTGCAAAATGATCAAAGTGTGGACTCGCCTTGCTCAATGTTCTAATAACATTGGTCCTGTTCTCAATGTTCTAATAATTTTGATTTCGACCTCATTCTTGTTGGGGGCAGTTGTTGCTGTCACGACTTTAGATTCTAACTACGCAGAATACGATTGAACCCGAGAACGTCTAAAAGCAACCAAATCAAATCCAATAAATCCAAAGACATTCAAACAAAAGGAAATAATTCAAATGAAAGTAAATATATCTAACAACATCCTGAAAGAAGGAAATACTCCAGATGAAACTAATCATACTTAGTGGAGTTGATGAAGAAAATACTTCAGACGAAGTATATCCAAGGAAGTTGATGAAGGAAATACTTCAAACGGAATGAAGTATATCGAGTGATATTTGGAATGAAAAAATACTTCACCAAAGTAGATTGATCCAAACTCTACTCGTTTGGTCTAGTGTTGGGGTTTTTGTTTGATAGTCAGTCTTAGGGTTAGGCATCCGTTTGATCCGGAGTGAGGTGAGGGGATCGGGCTCTCGGGAAGTCCGCTGGTGCAAGGAGTTAAGAGTCCAACGGGAGGGAGAGAACATTCCCAGGAATATTCCTCATTGGTTACCTAGATGGGAGAGATCACCTTGCTAGATAGGGTTCTCTGGTCCACTTTCGGATCACGAAGGGTTCTACTACTGGGAACAGAAGATGATGGATGATAGCTGGAGTCTATATGATGTCAATTGGTGGTTGGGCTATTATCATCCACTTGGGGACCTTTCACCGCTATCCATACACGGCGCCTAGATGAACTAATGATTTTTTAGTTATTACTTCCTATTTATCGAGGAAGTTCCATAAAAGTCAGGTGAGACTTATGCGTAGGTTCATGGTTCGCATAGGGCAGACATAAGTCTCACCGATACATGGGGTCTAGTTCATTTAATGGTTTTCTTATCGATTCACATTTATCAAGGAAGTTCCATGAGCCTTAGCTAAAACTTCCAAGCATTGGATAGACATCAGCCTTACACCCTCAGTGGTGTCTATGGTTTTGGGTTTCAACTTTGAGGTGATCTATATTTAGTCTTACTACCTTCGTGGCTTGACATACTAATGTATACCTATCATACTAGGTTGATCCTTACCTATAGCATCTGCTAACGACTAATTCTAGTTAAGTAGATAACTACTATACAAGGTCTAGGGGCTCTTACCTACTAGTCATTGTTTAGAGATCATCCTTATCATCTTGATTACTATTACTAGTATGGACCTAGATCGGAGCTACCGCTAACATCCATTAAGTTTTATCACTACTACACTTTAATTTGCTCTAAACGTCGAGGACACACTTAGTTGCTTAATCAACTACTAGCATGGTCCATATGGCAATTGACACACATGCATATACATATACTTTTATTCTCTTGCTTATTCTATGTCCTAAGTATATCTGAGCTTATGTCATTATGTTTACCAGTTACTAGCCTAGGTCCTTGGTGTCTTTGACACGACTGCAAAATCTAGTCATGCGTGAGGCATACCTGTCATACCACGTTTTCATTTGTTGTCCTTATCGGATGAGCTACCGCTTACTTTAGTCGTTATTAATGACCTAGAGTTAATAGCCATATAAACATTCTTTACTGTTTATATGACTACTTCCTATCAAGGTGTCAATTTGATGGGTTGACACCATCTTAATTGAAGGTCCTAGTTGTATTGGAGTTGTTTAGCCGAATGTTATCTACTTAACAACTGTCGTAGCGTTTGGCTATTCACTCGTTGGACAATGATAGGGTTAACGATTTTAACCTAGGTCCTATTGGGTATAGTCTACTAATCATTAACTATGGGGTATTATTTATTAACATCTTTATATAATGATAAATTAATAGTCCATTATTATTACTTATAATGGACTAGGGCCTACTGCCATTGAGTCAATTCTTTATATACAGTTCCTAATTACCTAAACCAAACACTCAATATTTAATCATGCTCCTGCTAATCCCCTTACTCATCAACTAATCACTTAACTAACTTTAATCCTGGTTTAGTACTAACTGGTCTCTAAATCACCTTCTTAACAGAGTGGGCCCACTGTCATTACTCTACTCACAGAGAGAGAGAGAGAGATCACATAGCTACTGAGGGGAGGGGCCCACCTGTCATGCATCCACACACAGAGAAAGGGGGAGTGAGGCACAGGGGAGCAAACCAGAGGAGGGTAGCCAAGCTTGGGCGGCGATAGCGGGAGGGTCGACGGAGGCAACCGGCATGGTGAAAAATGGAACCGGGGAGGGGAGGTGGTTCCAGTAGGGGTGACATCGTGGTGGGCGGTGGTGGCCGGGAGACGGCGCGCGACGGCCGACCGTGGGAGGGGGGAATAGGGCGACGACGCTAGAGGGAAAGAAGGAAGAGAAGAGGGTGAGCACGGGCATGAGTAGAGCATGGGGAACCCACCCGGCCGGTTAATGGAGGCAGAGGAGTGGCGAGGGGTTCCAACGGTGAGAGCCGACGGCAGCACGGTCGACTCGCCGTGGGGCGGCGCTATGGGAAGAGGGCAGAGTGGATGGTGAGGAATGGAAGAGTAAGATGTGGAGATGATCCGAGGGGAAGGAATCGAAGGGGAGCTTACCAGGAAGGAAATGGTGGTGGTGTAAGTGGCTTTCAGCTGGAGTCAAGGAAGATGACCGTGGCGCGAGTTCCAGTGAGGGGATCCCACAATTGGTTGAGGGGAAAGCGTCATTGAGGTTGGGAACACGACGTGATGTGGACGGGAGGGCAAGTGCTTCACTAGGGTGGCCGGAACGTTGCTGGGTTGGCGGCGGCCGATTTGGTCTTGGCGCGGTCGCAGCTCGGGGATGCCCGGTAAGGAAGAAGGTGGAGTAGGGGGTGACGACAAGGACGAGAGGGAGGAAGAGGAGGCCGGGGTACCGCTTAAGTAGGGCGAGCCGAGGTATGAGTTGGCGGAAAGTTCTCACGAGTGGCTACAGCCCGACGTGGGCGACATGCATGCAACGTGGCGCGGGCACGGGATGGGAGCGGCATGGCTACAATGGCGCTGAGGGACGGGAGCCAGCGGTGCATTGGCGAGGACGGCGTAGTGATAGGGGTACGGGCACAGAGAGGAAGGGAAAAGGAGAAGGGATGCTCGCGAGTGGGCTAGGAGGGAGAAATGAGAAAAGAAAGAAAAAGGGAAAGGGAAAGGGAAAAAGAGAAGAAGGGAAAAGAAAAATAAGTAGGGCTGGGCCGGGTGGTTTTGGCTCAGACCGAACTTTGAGGTTTCAATTTATTTTCATTTTTATTTTCTTTTTTAAACTCGGTTTGAATTCGGTTTTCTGTTTTTGGGGTTGAGGTTTCAATTAACAACTCAAAAATTCGAACATCGATGAAGCAAAACAAAAAGTTTTAAAAATCTCACATTTTTAAATAGTTACAAATGTTCATAATTTTTAGGATGTTACATAGGAGTAGAAGCAAGTTTCGAAGATCCAAGTGTCGTAACTAAGTAAAGCCAAAGCCAAGGAAAGTCGTAGTCTTTTGATCATATTGAACCTATGATTTTAAAATTATATTATTTTATATCAAACTGCATGCTATCTTTATATCAACTGCTTTTAGGAGTAGTTAATCACCTATTTGTCACTACGCCTCCATTGATTATTTGAATATCATGAATCATTTGTCACCCTAGGATGGTACATTTTAGTTTTACATATTTGTATCACCAACAAGGGTATTGTAGAGATGCTTAGTCATGCTTAGTTACGATGAGCTCATCATCACATGTTCAAATATTGAAAATTTGAGTTAATGATGTATGGAATTGTGGTGCAATGCTATCGTGGTGCAACTGTGGTGTGATATCACGGTCGTGTCGATTGTGGTGCGATGCCGCTGTTAGAAAAATGTGTGCCATGACAGGGATTGTCATTGGTTTGGGTGAACAAAATGATTTATGCTCAGCGAGTGATCGTGCAGTAAAGGGGGTGCGTGAGGCACACTGTTTTGGATGAGGTAGTCTTGCCTAAGTAACTTGTGAAGAACTTAATCTTGTGCACCATTTAATTGGACTATATCGTGCAACCACATATCCAGTATAGGATGGACCTAGCTAATTAATTAACAATGTTTCAATTCTAGTTCTATTTTTGGAAGCATGAATTCCGGGATGGATATTCACAATGGCGCAAGAGGGGGCCCTGTTTGATCGTGATGACATTCAGTGTTGAAACCTTAGCGGAAAGAACTGGGTTGGAAGGAGCTTTGTAAAGGCCTTGTGATAATCACTTAGTTGTGCACCTATGGAAGTGTATGATCGGACATTATAAGTTGTTTTATCTTTTGTGGGTAAAGCTGTACAACCTCTGTAGAGTTAAAACTATTTAAACATCCGTATCCGCGGTCATGGACATGCTCCGGGATTTCACACGAGAGGTAGAGTTTCTTATAAAAATATGTCAGTTGGTGAATGGGAGATTCACTGATGAATGTGATGTTCACGTGGTGGATAAAATATTCACTTGGTGGTTTGGTCGGGAAGTGAGCGGGAGGTTCACTGGTTATTTCAAAGTAATTGTCTATTTATTTATTATTCTTTTTAGTTACGCATTTCAATGTATCTACCGTATTTATTGTCAATACTTCTTTCGGCAAAAGAACCATACAGCTAATTCTTTGTTCAAGTCTTGCATGAATATTAAGTGCATACTGTTTTCCTACAATTTGTTGAGTACTTTACGTGCTCACGGGTTTAAACTTTGTTGCTCAGTTGAAGAGTATCAAGCTGCTCAACAATTCTGCCAACAAGAGTCCTTTGAAGGCTTTGCGAATTAGGATGTGTTCTCTACTCGATTGCATGAGGGCATGTTGATTGGCCTTTTTAAGTTTTTTTTGTTCCGCTGCAAGAGTTTATTTGTTCCTTTAGCTCTGCATGACAAGTTAAGTAAATATTGACCATAAGGTCCAGCTATTATTACTATTTTTTATTTTGATATCATTTTAGTTAAATCGATAAATGGATGGTATTTCATCGATGTTTCCTGTGTGAACTAGCTACTGATCTGGGCCTAGTTCAAAATACACAGAGGGTTTCGGATGTGTAAATCCGGGTCCCGACAGAACATGTTAACTTAAAAATGGTTATAGCAATGATATAATTGTAAGTGGATGGGACCTCATATCTAGAGTTAGGAGGATGGAACCTCATATGCAGTATTAGGTGGATGTAACCTTATTACATGATAAAACTTGCTTATACAAGCAACACTTTGGTATTAAGTTAAAATGGCTAGGTCATAGGTTTGAAAAATAACTATGGTCGAATATTGGCAAACAGAACTTGCTTTGTGCTAAAATAACGATATGACCCCTCCTTTGCAAGCCAAGCATCTATATACTTGCATTTGGCACAAGGACTTGTTGAGTACTTTTGCACTTATAGTTGCTCATATATGTGGATTCAGTGCCCAAAGATACCAACTGGTGAATAATTACCTCTATCCAACAAGAGTTGAAGATGACACCAAGTACTAGGTTGCTTACCCTAGTCGATGGCCTATGGGCATATCCTGAGAGTCCTGACAGCTATTTATCCTTTTCGCTGCAAGACTTCATCTATATTTTGCCTTCCCAGCCCGTGATGTAAGACTTTGACCATGTAGTCTATTTACATTTATTTATTATCATTTTTATTTCGCATATATGAATGTGATATTCATCGATCTTGTACCGTATGAGGTAACTACTGATCATAGGACTAGTTAGGTATACACATAGGTTCTTGATGCAAATCCAGGTCCTGACAAGACACATGCCATCCATGGATTGTTCAATCTTTCCCCGATCCAGTGGTGGATAGCATCCTGTGGTATGACTCTACGACCACTCGTGGTATGACCAAGCACTTCCTTCATACGATCACATCGATGGGTCCAGAGATATCTCTCTCATTATGTAGGAGGGGCAAATCACATCTCCGATCAGTCAGATTCGTCCGCATGTTTCATAGTATACCCGAAAGATACATTTATAAATACCCAGTTACGAAGTAACGTTTGGCAACCCCTCAATGTACACACATGTAGAAAAACTATGCTGATATCAAGTCTAAGGATTATACTTCATCATTGCTTGAGACTAAGTGATGACACATAGAAACATAACAATCTCAACGGTACCTCAAAGTGGGTCAATCCAACAACATTGCTCCCTAATATATGTCCATATTATTGATTTGATATCCCCATATCTATGACCGGTGAAACGTGATCAGCAATCAATACATGTGTTGGGTTATACGTCAATGTCCCGACCAGTGAATCCTTTTAGAATAACATCATACAAGAATAAAGAGCTTCGTCAGCAAGTCGTGTACTTGCTAATCTTCATAAATGATAACTCATCCAATAAACATAATAATATTTATTCATAAGTTCATAGGCATAAAGAACAAAACAATCACCCCATGATTGATTTTAGGGCGCATCATTGACATGCATGTCATTATTACTGTTGATAATGTTGTATGTTGCGTGATAACCGGTGCTGGTGCCTTGGCAACGTATCAAGTTGTTCAGGCTCGAGCAGTGGAGCCTGGGGTCTAGGAACTTCAGAACTAAAGACTAGTTGCTCAAATGCATGCACTTGTGGCTTTCTTTGACCTGTTCTTGAGGGCACGTATCTTCAATAATATATATATATATATATATATATATATATATATATATATATATATATATATATATATATTAGAAACTTCTATGTTCGATGAAAATTGAAAACACGATATTTCACCGACAATGCAATATCTATGTTCACAAGATTCGGGCATGCAATACACTATACCTTTCCTGACATCTCATAAATATTTTTAGAATTTTCGAACAATTCTAAGTTTGATTTTCACGAAATTTTAACCAATTAAGATATTCACCTTGCCTTAGTTTTTAACTCTTGGTTTGAATCAGATCAGAGCAAGCTCGCACGTGTGGAACTTCGGCAAGCACAGTTAAGTTGCATTTTGAACCACTAATCTATGGTCCTCCATTTGGTCTAGCTCAGCCTGTACACAAGCTAGAAGGGGTACACAAACGGT
The DNA here is from genome assembly GCA_036346255.1 of Ampelocalamus luodianensis. NCBI lineage: Eukaryota > Viridiplantae > Streptophyta > Magnoliopsida > Poales > Poaceae > Ampelocalamus > Ampelocalamus luodianensis. The sequence continues at coordinate 24,632,157 of CM070623.1, forward strand.
GAAGCAGGTGGCCCCTTAGTTTTCAGCTTTTGGTTTGAATCATATCAGAGCAAGCTCGCACTAGTGGGACGTGGCCACGTGGTTATGTTTCAGTGGCAGAGCTAAAAAAATTATGTTAGGAGTGCATCATTGATGATAAAGATATGGCTGTTAAGCAATTATTGGTTGAATGAATTTTAGCATCAGGTAAATCATGCATTGTGAATGTTGCATTCACATAATACTTAATATTTCTATATGATTAGTTGGCCTTTTTCCGATTAATTGACTGTTTTCCACATTTAGTTGTGAAAACAACTTAATGTTATGGAGTTGATGATGATAACAATTACCAACATTAAAAATGTGTAGTCATTCCATAAATTTTTATTGGTATATCACACAACCTGCATGACAGTTCACGTACCCTACTACTCGAAAAACACGTACGGTTTTAATACATCTATACTTAGTGTGCCGGCATTGATACGGCCTATTAACGTACATATGTCTTCAAAATTTGTAAGCAAAATATCTATTAGTTTTGAAACATTACAGTCATTGTGATGGTCACAATGGTGCAAACAAATAGAGAATTGGACACTTGATTTTTGAGTTAGAAACTAAAAAAGTTCCTAGGAGCTAAATAAAAAAAAGGAATAAGTCCACTTTACCCCCCTAAACTATGGTCCGAATCCAAAAAACACTCCGAACTACAAAACCGTTCATTTCACACCCCACAATTATCAAAATCAGATCAAATTGCACCATAGGTTGGTTTCCTTGGTGATTTTAGCCATGTTGGCAGCCACATCATTAGTTTTGGCTTACATGACATCTAAATCAGCTATAGCAAATAAAAAGAAGTAAATTTTATACATGCGTTCCACATGTCAGCCACATCTCTTTCTTCATTCATCTTCCTTCTCTCCCATTCTCTTTCTTCTTCTCATGCGTGCCCTTCGCTAGCTCGCCGACTCGACTCACCACCGAGGTTTCCTCGACGCCGCCTGTGCTCTCCTCACGCGCGCCTTTGCTGGCCCTCATCGCTTCGACGCCCCACGCCACCACCCTTCGGCAAGTGGCCGCATCAACGCGCCGCCTCTGCCTCACACCAGCCTGGGGCCACCTCCGCGTCGCACCACCTTGGGTCCGCCTCATCGGATCCACCTCCACTACCGCGCGACACCCCCACCTCGGGCCCCGAAGGCCGACCCCTCGGTGCCACCGGCACTGTGTGTCGCCACCTCGAGCCCCGCCGCCGTTGGCCTCACCTCCGACGCGCCGCACCCGACGCCGCCGGGCCCCGCGCGGACCCCTCGCGACTCCACCCACCCCGGCCTCGCGGTGCCACCTCACGCCTCGACGCGACTTGGCCCCCTCGTCGACTCGGCTTGCCCCATCGTCGTCGCCCCGCCTTCGGCTTGGGCCCCCTCCAGGGCGCTCCCACTCGCAGACCACCCTAGGGTCACCCCTCGCGGTGCGCCACGACGCTCTCGTTTAGGCCCCTTTGAAGCCGGTGCCTCGCCGCCACCTCGTTCCAGCTGCCTCCATCCACTTCATCTGCTCATCCACCTCCTCTGGCCAAAGAAGAAGGGTATGAGTATGCCACATCAACGGAACATGTACATATGGATGCCACGTCATCCAAAACCAAGGTGGTTTAGTGTGACGGGGTGATTTGCTTCGATTTCAATAATTTAAGGGTGTAAAGTAAACGGTTTTGTAGTTGAAAGTATTTTTTGGACTCGGACCATAATTTAAGGGTGTAAAATGGACTTATTTCTAAAGTAAAACACTTTCGTACCGTTCATATGAAGCCACATAGGTATAGAAAAAAGTGTCAAACTGTCTACAAAATCTGAAAAAGAGGTATGGAATACAATCTGAATTTAATTCTCATCGTTATTATCAAATTACAATCAAGTCTAATTTTAATTGAAACTATAGCAAAATATATAGAGAGAGAGTAATTTTTAAAAAAATTGAAAGTGCCTGTGCATACTGAGCACCCAGCGCTCTGCCCATGCTATGGCCGTTGTCAATGCATTTAACTGGACATAGTGACTATTCCACGGTGGATCATGGTATGTTAATAAATTCTGGATGGCCCAAAATAATAATATCCATTACAAAAAATGATTGAAGTGGAGACTTTGACTTTTAGTGTACCCCTTCTAGCTTGTGTACATGTTGAGCTAGACCAAATAGGACCATATATTAGCGGAATAATAGTTTATTTTTTAGCTTATTACTAAGAGAAAACGGGTACTCAATCTAATAAAAAGAAACAAATCTTCCAATAAATTGTTCTAAGATTTTAGTTGTTTTGATTAATTGATATCCACAAAACAAATTTTTAGGTAACAAATAAGTTTCCAATAGTTATTTTGTTATTTCTTATGTCTTAGTATCAACAACTTACTTATTTCTTTATCTAGAAATAAGTTTTACCTTCTCTCCTTAGCATCTTTCCTCCATATCACCTAAATACTGATGTGTCCATAACAAGTGACATGAACTATTGTAAATATTCTAAGTATATATTTAGTCCCTTAACTCTGGAATTCATTTAATTTTCGTCTCTTATCTACAGTACATGTATATATACTTATTGCTATATTACCCTAATCGGCTCTTTGCACTTTGCCGTGATCATTTCATCGCTCAGTTCGACGGCGTCCGCCGCGCCACGGCAACCATGGAGCTCCTGCAGGACAGCATCCCCATGGTCTCCATGGCCGTCTCGGCCGCCGCCCTGTACACGCGCGTGGCGTCATCCCTCCTCCGCCCCGGCCTCCTACGCCCCGTCGCCCTGCTCCCGGTGGTGGCGTTCCTCGCCGCCGTCCCCTTGGCCTTCTCCTCCTCAGCCATCCTCCGGGTTACCGCCGCCTTGTTCCTCTCCTGGCTCGGCGCGTTCAAGGTCGCCCTCCTCGCCGTCGGCCGCGGTCCGCTCGACCCCGCCCTCCCGTGCTCCGGTTCCTCTTCACCGCCGCGCTTCCCGTCAAGCTCAGACGCAGCGGCGGCGGTTGTGCCGACGACGCCACGGCGGCGGCGTCCAAAGCCAAATCGGTGTCTCTCGTTTCTTGCGCGGTCAAGGTCGCTGTCATGGCCGCCATCCTCCACCTCTACCAGTTCAAGAACCGGCTGCATCTCTACATCCGCCTCTCCTGTACGGTACCCACGTCTACTGCTTCTTGACCTCCTCCTTCCTTGCATCGGGCCGCCGGCAGCGTGCTCGGGATGGAGATGGAGCCGCAGTTCGACCGGCCGTACCTGGCGTCGTCGCTGCGCAACTTCTGGGGCCGGCGGTGGAATCTGATGGTGTCCGCCATCCTCCGACCGTCCGTCTACGATCCCGTGCGCGCGTGCGCCGGGAAGACAGCGGGCATCCTGGCCACGTTCCTCGTGTCCGGGCTGATGCACGAGGCCATGGTGTACTACGTCACCCTGCGGCCGCCCACCGGCGAGATGGCCGCCTTCTTCCTGCTACACGGAGCGTTCTGTGTGGCCGAGGAGTGGTGCGCGCGGCGGTGGGCGGCGAGGGGGTGGTCACCGCCGCCGCGGGCCGTGGCGACCGCGCTCGTCGGGGTGTTCCTGATGAGCACATCGTTCTGGCTGTTCTTCCCGCCGTTTTGCCGGGGAGGAGGAGAGGAGAAGCTGCTGGAGGAGTGGGCGGCCGTGGCAGCGTTCTTCCAGGACGCCAGCCGGCTGCTCTGTTACGGTCAACAGTAATAAATTAAGATGGCACTGACCATCATTAATGGATGCCGATGTACCTTTATTCCGTGTTGGTGGGGAGTGGCTCCTATTTTAGAAAATATCTTGAGCAGTATGAACCGCCCAATAAAAATGCTAGGTTAGTGCTGTGCAGCAGTTTGCTGCTGTGAATTGTAATATCACTTTCAGAAGATTGCTGCTATAGTATATGCAAGAACAGCTCAATTATTTACATGTTATGCTAACAGAGGTAATAATACTATCTTTTGTAGCAGATTCCCCCGTAGTAGGGAAGTGGAAAGCTTATGGGGATTGGAGTTCCATGGAGCCAAATGGGCTGCACGGCTCAGCGCAGCACGGCCTCGTGGCTCATACCGGCGTGTGCTTGGTTAATTAAACGGGACGTGTCATGTCGTGTCGTATCGTAGGGGTCTGCGCTCTCGGCCAATGATTTAGAAATGACACGTCGAGCTCATATGATGTGCTAACCTGAGCACGATAAGTTCGACAGGCCGAGGGTGGCCCGTGAGCCCATCTAGATAAAGCCAGCCTCCGACATGCATCAATGTGCGCTGCCAAACTCCGCTCCTCCCCCGCCACCTCCGCATCCGCCACTGTGGGAGATGCCGCTACCGCACACCAGTCGTGCTAGCCGGGCCACAGGGTGACGACCCAAGCATGACGCTTAGGGTTTGATGAATAGATTGGTCCTAGCATCAACTCATTCCTCGTATTTTGTTTGGTGTGCTCAAATAGAATAGGTTGGTCTATCACCAATTGACCTCATAAGGACAATTAGAGGTAGCCAAATGGACGGTATGGCTTGGAACGACCTAGCTGGCCTAGGCCTGGCTAACTAAACTAGACCACTCCAACAATGTTGTGCCTCGGACCGGGCCGGCAGGCATAGCCTATTTGGCCACCTCTTGCAATGCTAGTAGGAAACATAAACAATAGAGTCATCCTCACCAAAATCATAGGCTCTTGATGGCATGTGCAATGTGTGTGAAAAGTCGGAGCTAGAAGAGATTTTGGAATTTTTGGCGCAAATAGCACTGTTGCAAACATTGTTTTTATGCAAATAGCGCCTCTTGCGAAGAAATTGCAATTTTGACAGGTCGTCCGCACGGTGGTTGGTCGGACTCGCTATCGTCGCGACACGTGGCGAAGTCCGGCCCGTGGGCAGCCGGATTTACGCCACATCGCCAAGTCCGGCCCGTGGGTGGCCAGACTTCCCTCCACATCACCTCGTCCGACCAGTGGGCGGCCATACGCGCCACTTCGACCAATCCGCACGCTCATCCCCTCATCCCCTCTAATCTGTCACCTCTCTTCCATCACCTCCATCACGTCCTTGTCCATATATGCATGCATGCATGTACTAGATTAGCGTGGGAGGGAATTCGATTCCCTCCGCAACACCCTCTCGCGCTGTCTATTTAATCGCAGGAGAGTGCGATTTCACTTCACACTCTCACTACTCTCGCTCGATCTCTCGCTCTCTCGCTCTTTCGGTTTCAGTTTTGGTTTTTCGGACGATTAAGTATTATTTGCAGCCGTCATTAGCAGTCATATCAGCAGGTAAGTTTCTCATACGTTTTTATTTTTTATTTTGTGGTTAGTAAATTAGTTGTTGTGTAATTAATCTTACTTAATTTATTAGTTGTAATTTTTAGGCGTAGTTAATTAGTTACCAATTAATTAGTCGTGAGTACATTATTTTACTCAATTAATTAGTCTAAAATAGTTAGTTGGAATTAAGTCTTAATAAATTACCGGTCATTCATTAGTCATAAATAATTTAGTCGTATTTTATAAGACGTGATTAATTTGTTGTCCTTAATTACTGGTAATTAATTTAGTGGCCCTAGTTAGCCGTGATAATATTTTTTGTTTTTAGTGCGTGGTAATAAAATTGGTGTAATTATTTTAGTGTCATTTAGGACATCATAATTAATTCAGCTGTGACTAATGTAGATATCATTATGTAACACACGTTCATTTATGGTAATTAATTAGTTTTAATGATTTTAGTCACAACTATTTTAGTCGTAGTTAATATGGTTGTAATTATTTAGTGTCCATTAATTTGTTCTTCGTATTTATGTGTAATTTATAATTTCTAGTAATTTATCGTCATCATCAATTTTTTCACTAATAGTTCGTCTCTTTCATATCTTGCAAGTCATGCCTTTACCAGAGCTTCTCAAACCCTTCTACGACAAGAATTATCGGTGCAAGTCGTGGATCGATAGGGACACGGATGGCCCTCCACCCCTGACGCTTTGGGCTGGGAGGGATTGCTGGGAGCTGGACGCTCGCTACGTCCCCATCCTCCGGGACACGGGCTTGTTGCCCTTCGCGAGGCTGGTCTCCGTCGGACACTACTTCACCCTGGACGACAGTCTGCTATCGGCAGTTGTCGATAGGTGGAGGCCCGAGACGTACACCTTTCACTTTTCAGTGGGGGTGAAATGATGGTCACTCTGCAGGACGTCTCATTCCTGACCGGCCTCTCGATCCTCAGTGAGCCACTTGTTCCAGGTCGTCCGTCGACAGACTGGAAGGCTAGGTTGGGGAATCGGTTCAGCATACCTGTGCGGGACAATGCCCATGGCGTCCCTCAGACTTGGCTAAGACATTTTAGCCAATGCCCGGAGGATGCACCCGACGAGATTGTTCGGACACACCTCGTCGTTTACCTTCTCTATCTCTTTGGTTCTGTCATGTTTCCCACGATACAGGGCGATTGGGTGTGTCCCAGCTTTATCCGCATCACCAAGTCTTTGGTTGACGCAGAGGCTAGGGCAATGCCACAGTACAGCTGGGGATTAGCCATCCTATGCGCCACATATAGGGGGTTGTGTGACGCTTTGAGACGCTACACCGGTGTCAAACCCAATCTTGCATGTTGCTACGTGCTCCTATAGCTATGGAGTTGGGAGCACTTCCGTGTTGGATGGTCGTCCTTCGAGAGAGCAGTACACCCTGTACCCCAAGTTGCAGGACCTGGTAGACGGGCCCACAATGAGCTACCGGTGGATTGCTGTGCACCTACGCTGGGCGAAGGACAGATCGAAGAGGTGCTGCTCGTTGTTCCACAACGAGTTTGAGTCATTACACGATAACGATATCATCTGGGCTCCATGGAGCCCAAATTTCGTGGGCTTGGTAGCGTCACACGGGTTGTCCTTGCAATGAACACATGACGCCAGACTATGGGCGACGACATGCCACCTGGTGTTTGCGCATATGGTGGAGACTTACGTGCCACATGCGTAATGCGACAGTTCGATTTATACCAGGTCGTGTCCTCTCCCAATGGTAGGATGCTGCAGCGAGTCGTCCACTTGTGAGTCCAACTCCGTCGGAATAATGTTTACACTTCATACATATATCATCTCTTCTAACATCAATCCTTTCAGAATGCAAGCAATCGAGGACGGGGCAATATGCTGAGGACCGGCAAGCAGTCTAGCATGAGTGGATTACGACTTGACGAGACGGTGCACATGGAGATCTTGCAGGAGCAGCGACCGTACGACATATAGATATACCGTGAGTACATGGAGTGGTACGCACCAATCGTGGCGCACTGCACTCACCGCCCTCCACCGAGCGCGAGCAGTGACGCACGAGAAAGCCTCTCGCCACTCGCTCGATCGACACAAGGCCGCGACGTGATGACACCGTAAGACGCTTATATCCTCTAATCATTTCATTGATGATATTTGTACTCTTCATTATCGAACCTATTTTGTCTCTCACTTCAGCTTGGAGCGACAACGCATCACAAGCGACGGAGACCGCCATCGCGACCTGCAGCACATAGTACCGGGTCACGAGCACCTGAAGTACATCTTGGCGAGTCAAGAAAATAATAAAGAACATGAGTTACGATCGCTCGAGGGACGACGCCCCACGCGGCCGGACCACTAGACTTGTGTGTGTCCTCCTCGCTACCATCCGACCACGGGTCAACGCCCCGACGGACTCCAACCCGAGAGGGTGCTCGGTAGATACTGTGGCGCCAATGCGGGTCGACCACCACGCTTCGCCTCGCTTTCACGTAAAATTATGTGCAAGTATTCCTCCAAGACAAAGACATTTTGTAGTACCATCTTCAACATCCGCCTACGGTGAGCTCGCTTGACGAGGCCCCGACATCATCAAGGTTTCCCGGTGCCCTATAAACGAATTTCACGTACATCATCGGCTTGCCGAAAATGGCTGCCTCAAGCTGGGAAGCAATTTACATGTACTAGCCCCATGCCACGGTTCCATTCACCTTGACCAGCTCCCATACGTTCTTCGTGCAGGTGATCACTTCGATGGCAAGATTTTTTGTCGTTGGCTCTGTGTCAAACTTCCTTCGGATGCAGCTCTGAAGGGAGTGAATATTCATCACGTCGAGCCCTTCCGTCGGGACCACCTTGTACTGGCATCTCGACAGGTCCAACCCATCGGGTTCGGCCAGTACATGACCGTCACCATAAAACTCTACCAAGTTTTGCATGTTCGAAATTTCCTAAAACGACAACAACCCGATGATATAACAAACATGGTATGTAGTTACCACAAATTAATTAGCAACCAATTGAATACTTGTCCAAAAAATACTTACGAGTTATGCATTACTAGTGTAATTACCACTAATAAACCACGACTCAAATAAACATGATTTATTAATTACAACTGATTAATTACAACTAAATTAATTATGACTAATTAATTTGCACTACATGAATTATGCTGAACTAATTAACACTAAACTAATTGCGACTGATTAATTTTCACTAAATTGATTATGTCAAACCAACTAGTACAAAATTAATTACGAGTAATTAATTTCCACTAATTAACTACGCCGAATTGATTAACGCTAAACTAATTATGACTGATTAATTTCCAGTAAACTAAATACAACCAATTAATTATGACTATTTAATTTCCACTAATTGGTAACCACTAACTCGTTCATACTCAAATAATAAAGCCTACTTAATTACGACTAGTTAATTACTACTAATTATGATGCACTTATAAATTACTGATACATTAGCTATGACTAAATTATTAACAGTAAAAAACTATAACTTAATTATTAACACCTATTTAATTAAGAATACAAGGTACATTAATTATGACTAGCTAAGTAAGACTAATTAACTATGACTACGGTAATAACGACAACTGTAGCACACAAAAAATTACCTGCCTGTCGGGAGAACCGTTCAAAAGCGCTACGGTCCTAACATCTGCTCCGATCTATACTAAAAAAGATATAATTATGTTCTATATGTCCTCAACGATGAGCACAAGAACGAGAACGTTATTGGGATGAGCAAGTGCGAGAGTGGAATTTATAGCAGCGAGGAGGGAGGACATGCTGCGTTGGTCGCGAGAATCCCGTACACTATCGTGGTAGCGATCGTGGCAAGGGGGACAGATTGACTGGCGACATCCGTGCCTAGTCCGTTGGCCATCGTGCGCGCCGCCGATCCGGTCGGCTAGGGGCTAGACTTGGCGTGCGTGGCGCAAATCGACGCCCACGGGCGGATTTGGCGACGTGGCACAACCGCCGCCATGGCCGGACAAGCCAAATCCAAACCAGCCACAGTGGACTTCATCACTTGTCACGACGATAGTGAATCCAATAAACACCGCATTGCACGCGACACGTCAAAGTTGTAGTTTCTTCGCGAGAGACGTTAGTTGCATAAAAATGTTTGTGAGAGTGCTATTTATGAAAAAATTCGAGATTTTGGGGTCTTGGACTTGGCTCCAAACACTACATGTGGGAGGCAAAGCAAAATTTTTCCAGAATCGCACAAGCCGAAGGTCTAGTCCGTAAGAATTAAAAACTAATTGGGCCCGCCTATCGCCTTGGGAGCCGAGCCATGTCCGTCCTCCATCAACGGCTCTCTTGCTTGGATCGATATCAACGCCGCACCCTTTCCTCAACTGGGACAACACCGGCAATAAAGAAGCCGCGATCGCCGAGCCGCCACCGGAGACACCACCGTTGGCCTACGCCGCTGCTCCGCCACCGATCGCCGGAACCGGCGTGAAGGGAGATGCCGAGGGACCAAGACGCCATTGGGAGACTCCATCGTTGGCCTCCACCTTCACGATACCGCCGAATCGAGATGGTACCACGAGTGAAGCCTCCACCAATCTCAACTCAAAATCGCCACCGATCGTGCCTCAAAAATCACAGCCAAGATCATCATGGTCATGGAAATGTGGATAACATTTTAATTCTAGATTTTAATATAAGGCAAAGATCACTTAAAACTAACAAAGAAAGCGACTTAATGCAATTCTAAACATACTCAATATTATGCTTATAGCGAGATAAACGGTCGTCACGACCAACTCACAATAAGACTCGATGAAGAACAGAAGCAGCGGTGCATCGGATGCGCGTGCGATCGTAGAAGTCGAGTGCAACAAGCGGTCACGTAGTTGTGCTGCCCAGAAACCTTATTGCCGCCCCATGCAAGTGAACTCTGTGACAATGGTTCAGAGATACCGCTCACCCTCCTTCCCGGTGCACGTCGATGAGAAAGGACAGCTTGGTTCAAACAGCACAACCCTCCAGTACAAGAGAACAGAGAGAGAAGAATAATAAAATGGAATGGAAAGAATCATTCTTCAATCTGGACGTCTCTAGATCCTATTTATAGTCGAGACAATTACTCTAGTAACTATCATAATAAACCACTAGTAGTCGAGACAATTACTTTCTAGTAACTATCATAATAAACCACTAGTAACCGCTAATTCAAAGTCAATTAATGGTCATTAAGCGGTGTTTATTGATCTTGATTGTGATGTGAGTGGATCTTCCAAAAGGTACCGATACGTCGATTATGGAGAACACGATGTTGATGATCCAAAGGCTCTGACCCGAACAGATCGAACCCTTCACAATCACTACACCATTGCTCCGTTGGTTATCAACCGTGCCGAACGTGGTTGACCTTGCTAAGAAGGCTATCTCCTGCAAGCGAATTGAGAACACAAGCAAAAGAGTAGAAGATGCAATCTGAAATTGTATTGCGAATATTAATGAAGCTCACAAAGTTGGGGTTTCTCAAACCGAACGAGCAACGAAACTGCTATGTAGAATAATCTAAAAGAAAAATCCAAGTAAAACTAAAGGACGACGGCTCCTATATGAGGAGGGTGGCCAGGAGGTGGAAATCCTAGGATGTGGTACTGTTCATGGTACTGTTCACATGTGAATAATGCTCACATGAATAGTACGGGTCTAGGGGTGGTCGGTCACCAGATGGCCCATGTCGTCCAACAGATGGGCCAAGTTGTCGGCCAATACATTATATAGCCTATGGGCCAACAATTGGTGATGCAGCACCCTGTCATGTAGACGCCGCACCATGGTATGTAGACGTAGCACCATGGCATGTAGACGATGCTCGGCTTGTATGGGTAGACGTGGCTCGGTCCAACTGGTGAATAAGGCAGTGCAGTAGCCGAAAGTCCTATCGGAGAGGATGTGATTGAAGTAGAGGATGCTGTGCAGCAAGTCAAAGCAGTGGTTGCATCCTTAGGGCTGATGTCCTCATCATCCTTCCTTTCTTGAATTTGAGTCGTCCTCGACTCAATCGTTGTCTCCAAATCATCATTTTCCTGTAAAAGGTTAGTGACAGCCAACGACATAGAGCTAGATATATCATCAAGTAAAAATAAAGCATCGCATGGCATATCATTATCAAAAATTTCAGTAAGATTAGGTTTGGTTGCAAGCATGACACAACCTTTAATTTAATTCCTCACCCTAGAACTAGGTGCCAACTTCTTTTTAGGTGGGAAATCGTTCTTTGCTACCTGCTGATTTTAAGATTCATGTTCAAGTTCTTTTATCTCATTGTCAGCTATCTTTTGATCACATTTCACAATTTCAGCATGTGTCAAATGTAGCAAAATTATTTTCTTTCCTTTGTGCATAAGAGAGTACTTATTACTTCTACCATGATGAGTTGCATCGGTATCAAATTCCCATGGACGTCCTAATAAAAGTGAGTAGGCTTGCATAGGGATTACGTTGAAATCAGCAACATCATGATAAGAACCAATGAAAAATGCACTCTCGCAGATTGTGTTACCTTCACCTTACCGCTGTTGTTGAACTACTGAATGTGGTATGGGTGAGGATGCGCACGTGTGGTCAAGCCAAGCTTCTTGACCAAACCTGAATCCACCAAGTTATTACAGCTCTGGCTATCAATTATGATACAAACACGGCAATTCTTGACGACGAGGAACATCTGAAACAAATTATGGTGTTGTAGCTTCTCCGTTTGCTCTCTTTGGGTGGTCAATACTCGCTGCAGAATTAGGGTCCTATAATTCTTTGTAGCATCGGCACCTAAAATTTCCTCACCATCGTTATCTGTCTCATGATCATCTTCATTACCTGCATGGTTAGCTGCAAGAGTATATTCATCCTCGACATCACTAGCACTTACATAACTACCGTCTTCTATCGCAATGAACGCTCGCTAAGTTGGGCAATCTCTCATGACGTGGCCCATCCCTTTGCAACGGTGGCACACAATCCCTGTCGTACAACCCGTGGAAGCAACTGATGACGAGCTTTACGCTGGTACCTATATACTAGTAGATTTGCTCGTCTCGGGGGCTCGTGATGATGGTGGTGGTGCTGCTGAACGTGCCCTACTCACGGAGGGGCAATAGACCCAAAAACAGGAGGTGAGCTATGTTAGCTTGCCACGACGTTGATCTCGATGTAGACGTACTGCCAAAGTTGCTCCTTGTCCTTTGTTGCCTACCCTGTAATTTCTGTTCTACCAAACAAGTAAGCTGGAACAACCTATTGATATCATTATACTCTTTGTAATCAACTATGTCCTGAATTTCACGCATTAACCCACCATAAAAACGAGCCATCTTATCCTCCTCATCCTCAACAATAATATAACGCAGCATGCCTATTTGTAGTTCTTGATAATATTCCTCGACAGATTTATTACCTTGGTCTAAGTGCTGTAATTTCTTACGCATATCACATTTAAAAGCAGGAGGAACAAATCTAGCACGCATAGCTACCTTCAATCTATCTCATGTATCAGGTATTAAGCCATAATTAACTACTTGATTCCACCAAATGCTAGCAAAATCTTTAAATTCACTAGTAGCTTGTCTAACTCTATGCACTTCATGAACTAGATGGGTATTAATTTTTTATTCAATAGTCATCTCTCAATCTAGATAAATTTTAGCATCATAAACACCCGCACAAGATGGTATGGTAAATTTAACTTTAGCAAATGGGTCATCATTAACACGAGCATTGTGGTGCTGAACATTATTACCTCCCATACCGTGACGGTTGTGATGTAGACGGTGTTGTCGACGTGCATCTTGGGCAGCAAGAGTAGCATCGGTGTCACGCAGTATTGCCTCTCATTATCATATCCTCCTCAAGATCTTGGGTTGCATCGTGTTCATACTGCATCTATTATTCGGTGGCCTATTCACCATTCTTTCAAGGCGTGTAGTGAGTCTTGTAATACTATCATTGATTGAGCGCAATGTAGCCGTAGTAGCTTGAAGCTTCTGTCGATCTCCTCATTAATGGTAGTACGTTGTTCATCCAAAAGCGTCATGAGCTCTCCCTTTACAACACACTCTTTCTCATCAGACGTCTCACCTGCCATGGTTAGTAGAAAACAAAAGACAACACAAAGGTATTATCCCTATCAACTACTAGTTGATGGAAGGTGGAATCACGCACTCTCAAGCGTCTTACCACACTCTTACAAGTGTTCTTACCAACGCATGCAGAGGTGGTATAGCCGCTGGTCGTTCGTGATAACGAGTCGAGTGTGGGTACGATTGCAAGAGGGGACCTGTTTTGATCAAGAGTAGGTGGAGCTCGGAAGGCATAATATGTAGCAAGGATTAGCAATAATCAAATCAGTTAATGCAAGTTGAAAGATTGTTTAAAGTACTCATTAAAGTTACTGATCCTAGCCAAATCAAAGTTAGCTAATCAAAGCCCTATTCAGAGAAGTGTATGTACGCACACGCAATGATCAATGTGACTTGATGTAAGCAAAGGAGAACCTCACAACAAGTGTTAGGAGAGACGTTAGCCAACTACTCAAACTTCTTTCTAAGGGCATAAGATTATTCGCGCGGTGTAGAGCACAAAACAACAATATCGGTAAAAACGTGAATAGCCCTCTAGATTGAGCAGAAACAACAGCTAGTCTCAAATGATGAAAAGGAAAAGTTTTATATGACTTATATATATACTTGTTTGAAAGGTTTTGAAAAGATCTACAACTTTCTCAACTAGACGAACCCCAAATTCCAAAGGGGAGACTAAAAGAAACGCCAAAAACAGAAAACCGAAAACTTACGACACGATTTCGGATCTAAAGATGGCCGAATTTGGGGCTCTTAGAAGGAAACAGGCGCAAGCTGGTCATTTTTTTCAGACGCGCGTCGTTGTTAGCTTTCAAACAAGTACAAGAACGTCGAATTCCGACTCCGTATGCAAAAGTTATGCCCGCTTTATCAAGGTGTGTCGAAACGGACTCGAATTCGTTTCGGTTTCAACTTCAAACTGCTATATCTTGTGATCCCGTGGGCCAAACGTGCTCAATTATTTTGGGAAGCTTGTGGATGTATCAAGAAGGGCTCCACCAAATTTCCCTAGTTTTCATGAAAGTTTGATGCCCTTTCCAAATTTCGGAAAAGATGGGTCTCTCCTTTGTTTCTTCTCTCTCTTTTTTTTCTCTTTTTCTTTTCTAATTTTTTCTCTGTTTCTTTTTTTTTCTCAAGCCCAAATAAATTTCCCTCTGTTTCTTTTTTTTCTTCTTGTTTTCCTCAAACCGAAACCAACTCTCTTTCTCTCTTCCTTCCTTTTTATCCTCTGTTCTTTTTTCTCAATCCAAATCATGCCCGTGGATGATTGCCATGGCAGATGAAACCGTTGCTGCGGGAAGGGTTTTTGTTGACACGGTAGCGTGATGGCAGCGGCGGTAGTAAGGATGATTGCCGCGGCAGTCCGAGACAGCGGCGGTAGGAAGCGCTGATTGCCGCAGCAGCGAAGACAGGCTTCTTTGGTGGCCGTGGTAGGAATAGGCAGGGGCGCGGCTGGGAAGGAGACTGGTGGTGGCAGGGGGTTGTGCTGCTGGTGATGTTCGGATGGGTGATGGATGCCGCGGCAAAGAATTTTTGGTATGGCGCGGCAGGGGGTGGTAGGGTGGGGTTTTGTGCAGGATTGGTGCTAGCCGCGGTAGTGAGGGCAGTGGTTTGGTGGTTGCCACGGTAGGGAGGAAGGCAGTGGCAAGGATGGGTGAAGTGGCAGGGGGTGACGCAGCAGGGAGATGTGGAGGCGCAGCAGCAGGGAGATGTGGTGGCGCGATAGCGATTGGTGGAGACGCGACAAGAAGCAAAAAGCACACAAGATAAAGCTACGCAAAGAAGAACACGAGATGCAACTAGACAACGACGAACTAGACTCCAACTAAACTAGAAACCAGCAACTGACACGACGATGCAACAAAAATTCAACAAGCAAATACCGAAATAAAAATTGCAAGGCAAAGGGGTGATGGGATAGTGGAAGATACGACGAACAAATTATTTTTGTGGGGCTAATTTTCTAGATTTTTAGGACGATGAACATAAACTAATCTAAAAGGGATCAATTACCTAACGGGCAACCTTTGCTTTGATACCACCTAATATGAGTGTGGCCTGATCTTCCGAAAAGTACTGATACGTCGATTGTGGAGAACACGATGTTGATGATCCAAAGGCTTCGACCCGAACAGATCGAACCCCTCGCATTCACTACACCACTGCTCCGTTGGTTATCAATCGTGCCGAACGTGGTTGACCTCGCCAAGAAGGCTATCTCCTGCAAGCGAATCGAGAACACAAGCAAAAGAGTAGAACATGCAATCTGAAATTGTATTGCGACTATTAATGAAGCTCACAAAGTTAGGGTTTCTCAAACCGAACGAGCGGCGAAACTGCTACGCAGAATAATCTAAAAGAAAAATCCAAGCAAAACTAAAGGGCGACGGCTCCTATATGAGGAGGGCGGCCAGGAGGTGGAAACCCTAGGCTGTGGTACTGTTCATGATACTGTTCATGTGTGAATAGTGTTCACATGAACAGTATGAGCCTAGGGGGTGGTCGGTCACCAGATGGGCTAGGTCGTCCAACAGATGGGCCAAGTTATCGGCCAATACATTACATAGCCTATGGGCCAACAATTGGTGATGCAGCACCCTGGCATGTAGACACCGCACCATGGCATGTAGACATAGCACCATGGTATGTAGACGATGCTCGGCTTGTATGAGTAGACGTGGCTCAATCCAACTGGTGAATAAGGCAGTGCAGTAGCCGAAAGTCCTATCGGAGAGGATGTGGTTGAAGTAGAGGATGTCGTTCAGTAGGTCAAAGCAGTGGTTGCATCCTTAGGGTTGATATCCTCATTAGATTGTACCTGGTTCAAAGCTTTGACCAGCGGTCTATAGCTTCGACTAGTGTATTACGACCACAATCGGTCTAAGGATCCAACTAGATTGTTTCGACTTCGAGTTTCGACCACTCCGTTTCGACTTCTGAGTTTCGACTTCTCAGTTTCAACTTTGACCATTAAATTTTGATAACTCAGTTTTGACTTCTCAGTTTCGACTTCTGAGTTTTGAATTTTCGACTACTTAGTTTCGACTTCTGAGTTTCGGCTTCTCAGTTTCGACTTCTCAGTTTTGACTTCTCAGTTTCGACTTCGACCACTGAATTTCGACAACTCAGTTTCGACTTCTGAGTTTCAACTTCTCGGTTTCGACTTTGCATGCTTTGGAATTATAGGAATGAATGGGCCTTAACACATAAGTGCCCAATTCCAACAATCCCCCAGCGATTCCAAAGCAAGCAGCAAAAAAGAATGATAAAGACTATTGTGCTGGAAAAGTTGTTGATATACCTGTCTTTCAGTGTAAATCCTACGGGTTGAACTTGCATATAGAATAACAAGATTCATCTTCTCACAATTGATGAATGGACTATGCCTTGAATTCACAGTCTTTGGTGATTAGATTTCACTTGAAATCTCAATTGATACTAGGCTGTCAAAGAACCAAGCCTAACTGGAGCTTTGATTTGGTCATGCTCCCTTATCTGCTCATGGGTTTTCTAGAGAATGCTCTTATTCTCGTGAATCACACTCGCTTAAGCTCAAGTAGGTGTATTTATTCTAGGTACCTGTAGGCTAATACCTTTTTCTCTTATTGGACACTAGAATACATTAAGGCTTTAAGCCATCCTCTTCCATACAGTTGAGAGTACTTTGTCTATTAGGACACGGGTACATATTTTATTAAAATGTACTGTTTTGTTCAAACATCAACTTGTTTTTCCCATTGCCTTAGTCATGGGATCTCCGATAAAAAATGTATGGGTTACTGTTGAGTTGTAACTCTAATGGGCCTCATTCTCATGTCCACAGACGTAAAGGAAATCACCTTCCGTGCTAGCCCCTTTGTGAAAGGATCTGCCAGATTTTTCTCAGTGCATATAATTCACAGTAATCACTCTGGAGTTCCTCGCCGACGATTTAGGCATACGCTTCACATGTCTGGAGGACTTCATGTTTTCCTTAGTACTTGTAACCTTAATCAACACTATTTGATTATCATAGTATATTACAATTGCCGGTATTGGTTTCTCAACCAGTGGTAAGTCCAACAAAAGCTCTCTAAGCCATTCAACCTTAACAGTAGCTGTGTCTAGTATTACAAGTTCTGCTTCCATGGTTGACCTCGTCAATATGGTCTATTTAAACGACCTCCATGAAACTGCAGCACCTGCAAGGGTAAACACATACCCACTTGTAGCTTTGATCTCATTTGCATCAGAGATTCAATTTGAATCACTATATCCTTCTAATACATATGGATACCCAGTATAGTGAATTCCATATAAGGTTATGCCTCTCAAGTAGCGCAACACTATCTCAAGTGCCTCCTAGTGATCATCTCCTGGGTTAGAAGTAAACTGACTTAATTTACTCACAGCAAATGATATGTTAGGTCTTATAGCACCAGATATATACATAAGGGACCCAATGATTTGTGAATATCTCAATTGATCTTTGCCTAATCCCTTCTTCTTACGAAGCTTAACACTAGCATCATAAGGAATTAGGAAATCTTGTAGTTCTCAAAACCAAACCGACTCTAGATTTTCAAAGATAATGGGATTGGTTTAAAGTAATCCCATCCTCATTTTTGATCAATTTGATATTCAAAATAACATCTCGCCTCTCCTAGGTCTTTCATATCAAAGTATCTAGATAAGAAAGATTTAATCTCATCAATAATAGCGATGTTTGTCCCAAAGATTAGTATGTCATCGACATACAAACACAAAATCACTCCTTGACCACCACCATAATGATAATACACACACTTATCCGCCTCACTCACAAAAAACCAGTGAAGTTAAAGTTTTATCAAACTTTTCGTGCCATTGCTTAGGTGCTTGCTTTAGGCCATACAAAGATTTGATTAATTTGCATACCTTATTTTCCTGTCCAAAAATCACAAAATCATCCGGTTGCTCCATATAGATTTCTTCCTCCAACTCTCCATTAAGGAAAGTCATTTTTACATCCATTTGATGAATGTGAAGACTATGAGAAGCAGCTAATGCAATGAGCACTCGAATGGTGGTCAAACTGGCAACAGGAGAGTAAGTATTAAACTAATCCTTACCTTCTTTCTAGGTATAATCCTTGGCCACAAGTTTTACCTTATACTTATCAATAGTGCCATCAGACCTCATTTTCTTTTTAAAGATCCACTTGCATCCAACATGTTTGCACCCGATAGGATGATCAGTGATCTCTCAAGTCCCGTTAGTCATGATGGAATCCATATCACTATGGACAACCTCTTTCCAATACTCAACATCAGGTAATGCATAAGCCTCTGAAAGAGTGTTTGGCACATCATCCATGAGGTATACAATAAAGTCTTCGCCAAAGGTTTTCTCAATCCTTTGTCACTTGCTCCTGCGAGAAGCCTCTTCAACTAAACTGTTATCTTCCTCAAAAATATCACAATCTAGTGGTATATCACTCATTAGTTTAGAGATGGTGGTAGAGTCAAGATTACTATTATTAATAGTTTGATTATCCTTAGTTCGAGAATTACTACTGCATAGCCTCTCATAGGATAAATATCCTAAAAATGAAGTATCTCTCGACTCTATTATTGTATTAACAATAATATCGGAGTTTCAAATTTTCTTGCTAAAAATCTATAGGTCGCACTATTTTGAGCATATCATAGTAAGACACAATCGATCGCTTTAGGTCCAAGATTTCTCTGCTTTTGCAATGGTATGTTGACCTTTGCCAAACACCCCAAGTTCGTAGAAAATTAACATTAGGTTTTCTCCTTTCATCCTCATATGGAGTAATCTCACATCTTTTAGTGATTACTCTGTTTAGAACAAAAATTGTTGACAATACACTTCCCCACCATATCTTAGGCATACCAAAGACTTTCCAACATGGCATTCACCAAGTCCTTAGTGTCCGATTTTTTCTCTCAGCCACCCCATTTGATTGAGGTGAGTATGGTGGTGTAACTTCATGAATTATTCCATATTCAGAACAGAATTGAGAGAATTCATAAGAGATATACTCTCCTCCACGATCAGACCTTAGTTTTTAATTTTCTTTTCTAGTTGGTTCTCAACTTCGGCCTTATAAATTTTAAAATAATTTAAAGCTTTATCTTTTGTTTTCAGTAGATACACATAGCAATATCGTGATGCATCATCAAGAAGAGTTAGAAAATATCTTTTGCCTCCTTTTGTCAACACTCCATTCATCTCACACAGATCGGAATGGATAAGATCTAATGGTGCCAAGTTCTTTCCTCCTGTAACCCCTTAAAGGGTCTTCAAGATTGTTTTGCTTGCACACAAGTTTGGCACTTTGATCCTTTGATAATTTTACATTTTAGAATTAACTCTAATCTGGACATTCTAGCAATACTATCAAAACCAATATGACAAAAACGAGAATGCCATATATTGGCCTCATATTTATTCAAACCAGTTGCAACATTCATATTATACTCTAAAGTACTCATGCGGAACAAGCCTCCGCTCTCATAGCCTTTACCAACAAAGTTACCAAACTTAGACAATACAATTTTATTTGACTCAAATACTAGTTTGTACCCATCCCTGCATAGAAGGGAACCACTAATAAGATTCTTGTTTGTGGTTGGCGCATGCTGCACGTTCTTCAGGGGGACAATCTTCCCTGAAGTAAGTCTCAGATCTACCGTGCGAACACCAAGAATAGAAGCATGTGACCCATTCCCCATTAGGACGGAGGAAGCCCCCACTGCCTGATAGGAAGAAAACAAGGAAATATTAGAACATACGTGAATATTAGCCTAGTATCAACCCACCAATCAGTGGATTGACATGCTGAAAATACAATAGATGGATAACCATACCCTTCTGTTGAGGCCACACCTATGATCACGTTGACAGCCTTTTCCTTTGGCTGTACACTATCCTTGATTTTGTGGAAATGAAAGTCTTTCGCCATATGACCTTTTTCCCACACACAAAGCAAGTGATGTTCCTCATATCCTTCTTCTCAGTTTTCTTCTTATAGCTAGTAGTTTTGTTTGGTTTAAAGCCTTTGTTTTTCTTGCCATATTTCTTCTCTGTGATATTTGCATTGATCTGATTGTTCTGACTAGAAGTGCTTAGTGCATCTTTTGCTCTTGTATTTTTTTCCACATCAAGGGCAGCAATGAGATCCTCAACAGATATCTCTTCCCTCTTGCGCTTTAAGCCAGTGGCAAAACCCCTCTATGAAGCAGGAAGTTTAGCAACAATGCCCGCAGCCACAAACTTAAGAGGCAAAACACAACCCAGATGTGCAATCTCTCCGACCAGTAACTATAGCTCATAAGCTTGTGCAACTATCAACTTAGCATCGTCCATGCTGTAGTCGAAGAATTGCTCGCACATATAGAGCCACCGACCAGCCTCAGCTTCGCCATATTTATGCTCGAGTGCATTCCACAACTCTGTGGCGGACTTGAAGTTCATGTACACATCATATAGCTGATCGGATAGAATTGTCAGTATGCATCCAAGTGCGGTGTTGTTATCTATGTCAAACCGCATGGTTTGTTCAATCGTAATCGGATATTGTGTATGGATCACCCACCATAGCCCCATAGACATGAGCCAAAACTTGACCCTTGTCTGCCATCTATGAAAGTTTTGACCTGAAAACCTCTCAGGTTTCATAGCATCAGAAGCACCAGCCATTGCTATATCACAAAAATATCCACAATAAGTTTTTTGGATTGTTGGAAATGTGGATAACATTTTAATTCTATATTTTAATATGAGGCAAAGATCACTTAAAACTAACAGCAGGCAACTTAATGCAATTCTAAACATAACTTAATGCAATTCTAAACATACTCAACATTATGATTATAGCAAAATAAATTGATTGTACGACCAACTCACAATAAGGCTCGATGAAGAACAGGAAGCAATGCAAACTCAATGCAGTGTAGATCGTAGACGTCGTAGTGTAGCAAGCGATCGCGCGGTTGCACTGCCCAGAAACCTTATTGCCACCCCGTGCAGGTGAACTCTGGGACAATGGTTCAGAGATACCGTTCACCCTCCTTCCGGTGCATCGCCGAGAGAAGGGATGGCTTGGTTCAAACAAGACAACCCTCTAGCACAAGAGAACAAAGAGAAAGAAGAATAATAAAATGGAATGGAAAGAATCGTTCTTCGAACTGGATGTCTCCAGATCCTATTTATAGTCGAGACAATTACTCTCTAGTAACCATCATAATAAACCATCAGTAGTCGAGACAATTACTCTCTAGTAATTGTCATAATAAACCACCGTAGTCGAGATAATTACTCTCTAGTAACTATCATAATAAACCACTGGTAACCGCTAATTCAAAGCCAATTAATAGTCATTAAGAGGTCTTTATTGATCCTGATTGTACCCTAGTCTAAAGCTTCGACCATTGGTCTACAACCCGACTAGTGTATTACGACCACAATCGGTCAAGGATCCAACAGTTGTTCGACTACTCGGTTTCGACTACTCGATTTCGACCACTCGATTTAAACTTGAGTTTCGACCACTCAGTTTTGACTTCTGAGTTTCTACTCCTGAGTTTCGACTTCTCAGTTTCGACTTCGACCACTGAATTTCGACAACTCGCTTTGACTTCGCCGACTTCCGAGTTTCGACTTTTCGACTACTCAGTTTCGACTTCTGAGTTTCGACTTCGACAACTCAGTTTTGACTTTTGAGTTTCTACTTCTGAGTTTCGACTTCTCAATTTCGACTTCGGCCACTGAATTTCGACAACTCAGTTTTGACTTCTCAGTTTCGACTTCTGAGTTTTGACTTTGCGTGCTTTGGAATTATAGGAATGAATGGGCCTTAACACATAAGTGTCCAATTCCAACAATGGATTCTGCTACTTGTGGGGAGTTTCTTCCCCTCCGTTGCCGGCGAGATCCATTGCTGGTGGCAGTGAATGAGACGACCATGTGGACAAGGGAATACTTGGGGCGGTGAGAGCGAGGCGAGAGGACTTGGGATGTTGACGTGAGGGATTATTTTGTTTTTCCTTTTTTTTTTAGGATGTGGAACCCACGTATAAGATTAGAGGAGCTAAGCACCGGAGCAATTTTTGCTAACTTAGTCTTTGTGTCACTTGATGATGAGTAGAACTGATCACGGGCAGCCCGGCTCGTCGGTCTGGCCCGAGCCCGCTCCTGTCCAGGCCAGGCTTGGGATTGCAGTTTTGGCCCGAAAGAAGCCCGACCCGACCTAAAATCCAGAATAAACACAATAAAAAATAAAAAAAATATTTTTAATCTTGTAAATGAATTAAATAATACTTTTTTAATTCTAAAAAATAATTAAAATAATATATTTAAACTTAAAAATAAATTTTCGGGCTGAGCTCAGGCCTGCCCATTATTTGCTACCGGACTTTTCAAGCCCAGCCCGACCCGGCATTTGAATAGATCTAATGATGTGATAAAAAATTTAGCCTCTCTACCATATTACATGCTCTAAGGCCATATGTAGTGTATCCATACCCATTACCTTTTTTGGCCTCTTGGTTTCTATGCTACCCTTGGAGTGAGCGAAGCCAGGAGAATGATTCCCGACATTAGTGTAGGTGAGGTAGATGCACGGGTGCTAGATAAAAAAGAATGTTATGAGCCCACATGTAATGAAATGAGAGGGAGAGAGGAAGTGTGGTGAAATAAAAAGAAATGATATTTTATTCGTTATGAACATGTTTTGAAGAGAGAATGAGATGTGAGCAAAAATATAAACTTAGCACTTATGTGACGTGACAAGAATTTGGAAAATTTGGCATCGTCTTACGCCGTTGACACCTTGAGCGGAAAAATGTCCTTCCTCCGCGGTGCCATGCGCCATGCCCCGCTTGACCTCATCAAGTCCGTGGCGCTCGTCCATGAGTCCTTTTGCAACGCGTGAACGAGAGACCGAGTTGGAGGGGCATGTTGGGTTGGTCTGTTTGAGGAGGGAATGGTGGATGTGCTTGAACTGGGTGCCGAAGGAATGTGCTAATGGGTCGTCGGTTGAGTGTGACATGTGAATTGGGGAAGTGGGAGGTGTGGCGTTTAAGAGTGGGGTTGAAATCATTTGGGGTATAAATATGGAGTATTTTGTGAAACAATCATTATAGATTCACTTACTATACATACTAAATATTGGGTATTTTGCAAAAAAAAAAATTAGCGTACATCAGTGTCTCATCCCACACGTTGTCATGCGGATATGATAGGAATTTCTTTAAGTTGTATATGTAAATTATTCTCACAAATATAGAAGTGTAACATCCCGATTTTCAGGATCAGGATATTAATATTTAAGTAGGCGAT
The DNA here is from genome assembly GCA_036346255.1 of Ampelocalamus luodianensis. Classification (NCBI taxonomy): domain Eukaryota; kingdom Viridiplantae; phylum Streptophyta; class Magnoliopsida; order Poales; family Poaceae; genus Ampelocalamus; species Ampelocalamus luodianensis. The sequence goes on from CM070623.1 coordinate 24,655,884, forward strand.
CTAATAAAAATTTGGCAATATTTTAAAAAATTTCCCATGTTTAATTCAAATGTTGCCTTTAAAATCGAATCGAGTTGTCTAAAAGTTGTATAAAGGTAATAATAATAGTAAACAATATTAAATTGAATTGGTCGAGAGACTACAAATGAAAGAAAATTATTTTGGTCTCTTGCTTTCACATGCATTTCAAAAATCATACCGTGGTGCATACATTAGACCGCCGCTCTTCTTGATCGATCATCGCATGGCGAGACGCTCTGTGTATCCATTTCTTTTCCCTAACTTCCCTCCTCGCAAACACAACCGAAAACCAAAAATCATGCGATGCATGTTATAGCGTTATGATCGTCATCTCGAGGGCGTTCTGTTTCTCCAATCGGTTTTCGAGTGCGAGCTCTTTTGCGTGGCATGCAAGAAGGAGGAAGAATTGCTGCTATTTATTTCATCACAATTTTATTTCCGATCACCCTTGTGCTAGCCGAACCACTTTAGTCACTACCATTTCTTTTGTAGTTTTATTCACCCAACCAAAGACTGAGGTGGTGTCGACACGATGAGCGTGATGCATGGGACGGCTTTGGGATGAAAGATCGCATTTAAAAATTTAAATTATTTTGACTTCATGTTTTAGCGTGCATATCAAAGATCATAGCTTTGTCATTCACTTATATCATCATTGTCGCTTCGGTTTGACCGACCACAACCAAACACCCGCCATTATTTCCGCCATTTTCTTTTCTCACACTTATATCATGCGGTGCTACACACTGCTACTACTACTAATACACTACTTGATCCACTTTATATATATATAAATGCAAGCATCTTGTCTTACACATGCACACACAGGGACATGTAGTGGGAAATGAGTAGAACCTACTAATATGCATGAACTAGCTAGACTAGCGCCGAGCACTCCTGCCTTTTGCTTTTGCTCCTCGCCCACATCAACCCACCGCCCATTTCCTCCCACCCCAGTGAAACCATCTCTCCTCTTGGTCATTTTCGGTTCCTTGCCCACCAAAAGTTCTCATCGCCACACCTTTTCCTTGCACACCTTTATGCCCAAATTAACCCCACCCCTTTCATGCTGCCATTTTCTTTGACTCACCAACCAAAGCACCACACCACCCTCTCTGTCCTCTCTTTCTTCTTCAACAGAGCAGCCCTCCATTCTTTCTCACTCAACAACAAAAGCTCCTCTCTACCTTCTCTCCTCCCAATCTCAATCATAAACCATAAAACTCCAATGCATGTTATGCCACGATTTCCCATCACCTAAGCTGTCCATTTATACAAGTAGTGTCCACATGCACGGCCGCTTGATTGATTCGCGAGAGGTGAAGATGTAGCGATGGGGGATGGGAAGAGTAGCGGCAAGACTCAGAAGGCAAATGAACATGTTTGCGGCGCGGCGGCAAGGCGAGCCGAGCTCGCTCCAGCGGCGGCGCGCGCGGTGGTGGTCGAGCGCGCGGCCGGCTATCCAGGCTCGGCGGCGGCGTTGGCAGTGGCGGCGGCGGCAGGCTTGCTGCAGCGGTGCAGCGTGCAAGGCGTGAGTGGCACGGTAGTTGCATGCACGCCTGCGCGGCCGACCTCGGCGACGTCGACAAAACCAAAGACATGCATGCGGCGGCGGAGCTTCGATGGTGTGCATACATGCATGCGCAGCGCAAGCGGCGTGGTGGAGCGGTGAGAGAGCGGTGCGGCATGGCCATGGCTCGCTGCGGCTGGCGACGCGAGGCCAAGGCGCCATGATGATGCACGCGGCTACGCGGCGATGGCGCTCCTTGGCAAAGAAGATGACCAACGCGCCCGGAGCACGGCGGCAACGGTGGCTTGGAGCATCGGACGAGATCTTGGAGCGGCAGCCGGATGGTGGAGGTCCGCTCAATCGACAATCTTTCCTAGCTAACTCATCTCAAACATATTGCTTGACAAATTTGTAAACCGACTTAAATCAAGATAAAAGCAAGAACAGTCATCGACACAACTAGCTTTTATCAAACATGCTCTGTCTCTGTTGCTCTCTCTGGAACTCCCTCTCTCTGTATCTATGTATATGTCAGTCTCATTTTCCCCCCCACGGTGACTAAGTTTAAGTCCAAGAGACATTAGAAGGGTAGTTAGTTTGTAAGTATTCAATTGATAAATTGTGTTTCGGATAGTAATGCATGTGGAGAAATCGAGTAATTGTCTTGGATTTTCATATGAGACTAGTTCAATGTAGTGTTGCAATGTCCTAGGATAAAAGTATATACATATAGGTACAACCTTGTATGCCAAATGATGATGAGTAGGCCATATCAGTTAGAGTTTGATTGATTAATTAGCTAAATTAAGTACTGTAGCAGATAAGTTATGCTTGAAATCTCAATGTCAGTAGAGATAAATCAGTAAATGATTAGTAGTGTTTTGAGGAAATAGTAACTGGCAGTGAGCCCTTATCAGTAGATGTTAATTAGAAGTCAACTAGTAGATTAATTAGTGAATGATTTAAAAATCTGGGTGGGATATTACCATATAAACTGCCAAGACAAACAGTTTGCAAATTTGTTTAATCATGAGCAAATTGGTCGTATGTCTTAAGTAATATCTATGTGAGTCATTTGTGCTAGAAATTGGAGATGGTAGGAATGGATTATTTTATTTGAGATAACTTATTGGATTGCCATGTAATTAGTAGATAAATCCTATGTGTCGAGTTGATGCAATTATACTCTCTTTTGGATGAGTAGCTAAATGATTTTTAGTCGATCGTAGAGACGCATATGTGATTGGATTGGTAGATGTCGCATACGACTAGTCCTGAAATGGATATAAGTCGGTTGATTAGTGAGTTGTTAAATGTTGGGCATGCCTTTAAATTGTAGAGCTCACTAGGTGTCGGTTAGTTACTTAAACCTCGATCGGTGGAAATTTTAGTGTTTGCGAATGTGATTTGTCGAGGCAAGACTAGTAGAGCTAGATGGTTAGAACTAGCTTAAATAGTATATCGGAGATTGATTGATGGATTTAGTCATGGTCATATGCGCATCAGTCGGTGGATTTCGTATAATTATTGGATAGGTTGTATAGTTGGATCGACTACCTTGATAATGTCTTAGTGGAGGTTAGTACGGGATTTAGATCAAGATATGAGAATGTGATTGGAGACTGCTATACATGTGATTGGATTCAACACCGGAGAATCGGTTAAGTATATGACTATGAGAAGATTAGATTTGTCGGTAGATGTTTTCCCTTTAAGAAATAAATTGAAAAGAAAAGAAAATACATAGACCCCACTTGTCATGGAAGAGTCTAGGTCATCCTACATATAAAAAAAATTATTTAATGCAGTAGAAAAATCAGAAAAAGAATTATTTTTACACGAAAAAGTCTTTTAATTTCAATAATTCATAACTAATTCATATGAACTCCAAATGGGGTGAATCAAATTTTTATTGATCTTAAATTTTAATTACCTTTCATACCATGTAAAGCTTATCCCTACCACTGTTCTACAAATTTCCGCGAAACAATTAAATTCGGATGAACAGTAACAGAATATTGATTTTCAACATTTTACAAAATCTGATTTTCAAACTACTGTAACTCTCTCATATAAACTCCAAATGGAATAATTTTTGTACCTAAATTCATCTAAAATCATAATATAGCTACTGTATAAATTTCATGCATTTTGGAGCAATTTGAGTTTTTGACTATTTCTCGGTGTTTATTCGATATCGCCTTTCTTTAGGTTTCGAGTTGCCGGAAGTATGAGAGTAAGTAACCGATAGTGAGCAAGTGAACTACCAGCAAGGCAAGCATCATTTGAACTTTCTTTTGCATCATATTCGATCCCAGTTTTGGTTAAGATAGTGCAATGATAATTGCTTGCATGCTATTTTGATTATGTCAATATTTTTGTGATGTGTAGTTTAGTTATGTCCTATGCCTGAGGTTAATCTTGAATTATGCTAACTCCTATATGCTTAAGATAGGATGTGTGAATTATGGGTTATAGAATTGCTTAGCCATGCAAGTCTAGATACGGTAGTTCGATCGTCGGGAATAACCCGGCGGTTTTGGGATAAACACAACTCTTACTTTATGATTTATACTTCAGATCTTGTAGTTGTTTTATGAGTTAAATTTTGTCATTTTTAAATGAGCTTTTGGTCTGGACAAGTGTTGGTTAGTGATGGTGCTTTGTGCACGAGCATTGGGTAAGTGGAAGGACTTGTCTGGACAATTAAGGACCGAACTTTGGGTACCTGCACTTCAAGCAACACTCGTGCTGCCACACGCGGTATATGGGTGCCGTATGGTTAAGTAGGGGGAGGGTTTTATTGTGTTAAGTCCTTGGTGGTGTAAGGGCATAGCGACCGTGAAATCCTATGTTCTTTAGGAGCCAATGTAATCCTTTATAGTGTGCAAGGGCGCCAATTCTTTTGTTTTGATTGCATCAGTATTTCCAATATAACTTGTGAGCCCCTAGCAAGTGCTATCGACGCTTGTACTAGGCAAGGAACCATCTCACAAGGGGACTTAGCCCAATGGGATCTTCTTGCTAAAATGATCAGATCTTGATTTACCCTAGGCATACCATAGGAAGTATGCTATATTCGGAGGCATCCGAGGCTTACGGGCTAATCAAGTCGTGTGGGTAAAGTAGTACACCTCTGCAGGGTATAAATCTATTCGAATAGCCGTGTCCACGGTTATGGACGACCGCTTGAAATGTGAGGACCCGGAATATTTAACTAGGAACACTTAACCTCCAAATGGTTCTAGTGTTACTAATTAAACATTCTAAGCCTCGATGGACATATGCTTCCCAGAATTACAGCATACGTACATCATCACAAAATTACACATCAATTCCATACACATACATCACTAAGTTCAACAACGACATACATAAAATAAAGTTATTACAAAAGAGAGCCGACCGCCAAATAGAACAATATACAAGAATGACAATGAAGCAAAGCGCCATAAGATGGCTAGAACAAAAGTCGACCGGTTAGCCAACATAACCCACAAGGCAACCGACCGGGCCGCCAAGCTAGTCGCCCCGCAAGCTACCACAACACAGCTCACAAAAGTGAGGCCCTTCAGGCTCACCTTCTTCCTCTGCAACAAAACAATTAAGCATAGCAACCGAGTACAAAGATTGTCTTTGTACCCGCAAGATCGACGTGTGGAATAGCGGACCTATTCATAAACTACATGCAAGCTTATTTAGGTGGAGGTTGTATGTCTCATTTTGCATAAAGCCAACTTTATTTGCAATAATGTAATACATTGTAAAAGCAAGTTTGCAAATCTGTTTAGTTTTCAAAGTAATGATGAAGTAAAGATACATACAAGTAACCACCGAAGTGACTATCCCAATAGCCACCACAACATAGCACTAATCCCGATTCGTACCACCCATCAAGTTTTAATTTAAAAGGTTGTAGTCTAACTCTTGAAAGACCTTGCCAAGCGTGTCCATAACCTAGGGCGAGGCTATTCGAATAGTTTTAACCTGCAGGGTGTACCAATGTACCCACACTTGCAGACGCCTTCAAGCCACAAGCACACTCATCAAGGTATGCCGCCCCGCTAAGTCCTACGAGACATTTCCAATCTTGTGTATTAACTACGAGCCGCTCGTATGGGTAGAAACACCATACGCTTACATTGCAAGCCGAAAGACAACCACCCGTTACGGGGGGGAAACCTTTCGGACACTACAATGCTCCCACCTCCATCCTCTGCGACTCCTGCGACTGGAGCCAATACACGCCAAAGTACTAAGTCAAGAGAGGTCCCATACCCTCTAATGTGGTTAGCACGCTCAAATGCTTGGTTCAGTGTAGCAAGATGTTCGGTCCTTGTTGACCCGGGCACCATTCCAGTCACACCCAAAATCACACCATCATACCATTGTGCCCAAGTCTAAATCATTTTGTTTTCAGTTTTAGTTTTCATAAGTAGACATAGCACAAGGTGGAAATCATAATCATAATAAGTTTTAAGTGATCAAGGTTATCGACAAGTCGATAACCGCCCATTTCTACCGAAACTAAGCATGGCTAAGCAATTAATTCGTAAACTACTAAGTGACAAGAGCCCATCCACGAACTCTAAATCACAGCAAGTAACCTAGGCTCATGGTAGTAGAGGACAATCATTTGCTAAGGAAATGCATCTACTAGGCCAACTATTAAAACAAAGTAGCAATGCATACCTAGAATTTGTAATCAACATAAATACTTAAAATACTGGGATTAACATGGTCAAACTGCTTGCCTTCTTGCTGTTGCTCAATATGTTGCGGAGGATCGTTCTCGGGGTTACCGCAAATGTCGAATCCTAAGCGAAAAGGCAAAAGAACCAAGAACAACCAATAAGACGAGCAACACTTAAACAAAAGAGCAAGCAAAATCATCCAAATACGATGAAATTTATACACAAGGTAGAATACAAATATACCTAGACATGGAAACTGGAAAAACCTAATTTGGATTTGTGGTGCAAAAGATATCACTTAAAAACTCATTTTCGGCCATAATTAGCACTGTAGCAAAAATATTTTCTAGAAAGGTTTTGAAGCTGAAATTTTTATGGTAGCTACCTACTGGTATTGTGGTAACCCATATAAAATTTTAGGTCATTTGGAGTTAAGATGATTTAGTTATGATTTTTCTAAGTTCTACAACTAGCACATATCATTTCTCAGGAACATGGATAAAGACAAAGCCTAGATCAAATTAAAGCATATCTACAGGCCAAATTTACCAGGTTGAGTTTGCTCACTTTGCAACTACAGAGAGGGAGTTATGGGGTTTACAAATTTTTCATGAATTTCTAGACCTCATTTTTCATTAAACAAGATCATGCTATTTAAATCATTTTCTGCTACAACACGGGGCCTAATTTCATTCTCATTAAAGTTCATACTATAACAAAGCTACAAAGAACTGGAATCATTCAAAAGGAGTTAAAATGACAAAGTTATGCACTTTTGAAATTTGAAACAACAAAAGACTTAGGAAACTTTGAGCTCTGGGAGGTCCAAACGAATCGAAGGCAAGGAGAGGTCGTGGGCCGTTAGATCAAGGTCCGGCGGCTACGAGCCTCGACGCTGCAGCGCGCTAAGACCTCTTCCCGCCTCGGGAGGTCCGGATCGTTGAGATCTGATCCAACGATCACGCGACCGGTGCGTGCCTGGCCGCAGCGCAAGGAGGTCTACGCGCCTAACAGTCGTGGACCGTCGGATCGAGATCCGCGGTCCCGAGCACTAGGGGAGGTCCTACGGGTAAACCTATGGAAGGAGGTGCAGGCGGTGAGATCGGAGGAGGGAGGTCTTTGACGGCTAAGATCTCTGAGGAGGTCTTAGGCGCCAATGACTCCACCGACGGATTTAGATCCAATGGCCTCGTGAGATGGGATGTTCGGCCATCCGGCGCCTCAACGAATCGGGGCCTTGGATCTTGAGATGGGCGGCCTAGATCAAGATTGCATCCGGAGGGTCCGAATGTTCTCGGATCCGAGCCGTAGATCTAAAGGCGAGCGATAACGAGAGACTCAAGCGGTAGAGTTGCAAATAGGCGAAGAGGTCAGCCCGTTAGATCTCAATCTAACGGTCCAGAGCTGGCAGGAGGTCCTACACGGTTTTAACATAGGGAGGTGCGGGCGGTTCAGATTAGACCTAGAGAGGTCTTGAGCGGTCGAGAACAGCGAGGTAGATCCGAGACTAAAGATTTACAAATAAAACCTAACGCTCGAGATCTAAAGCGGGAGGTCATGGGCGGCTAGGATGGAGCTAAAGAGGTCCGAGCGGGTTTTCCTTGTAAAGGCCAGGTGGCTTTTTGAGAAAGAGGACCCGATGGTAGCCTAGGGTGGTTTTTGCGAAATGACCAAGGGAGGTCTTTTGCAAAGAGGACCTCGGTGGAGGTCCGAAGGTGGCTTTACAAAAATGACCTCGAGGAGGTCTTTTTGCAGGAGTGGTCCTATCGGCTCGGATGGAGTTCCACGAGGTCTTAAACGGTTAGGATCTAACCGGGAGGTCCTAGAACTTAGAAATTTCGCGAAATCTATCTACGGTACAGATCCAACCGAGGGTGGTCTTAACGGCCGAGATTAAGCGAGGGGAGGTCTTACACTTACGGGTTTTCACGGGAAGATCAAAGGTCCAGATCTAAGCGTGGGGTCTTAAACGGCTACGAAGAGCTCTAGGAGGTCGGGGACTTAGTGGTACGCACGTTTTGCCGGCAAGACAGCCTTAAAGAGCAATCTCGGACAGCATTAAACACCCTCGCACGGCATTAATGCCAATCATTAGATCACAACTCCTGTCCGAGTGCGACACGGCAAAACGCCCGAGCACCCAACGAGCTCACCGCCGGCGACGAGGCCACGCCGGCGGGAACCAAGAGCGCGGCTAAGCTCACAATAGCGCAAATGACCTAACGGAGACACTCGACGGCGGTGGCGACCTTGAACGCCGGCGAGCCGAGAGGATGGTAATTACGTTTCGGCAAAACCGACGAACACTACAAGGCTTGCTACGCTTTAATCTAGCTAAACCCCGAGCTAAAAGGACTAACGAGGACTCACCAGGCCAAGGTGAGGTCCAGAGGAACTCGGAGGAGAGGTCGATGCCGAAGGAGGTGCTCGTGACGGTGGTGCTTGCGGAGTTGGGAAGACGACCGAGACAACTCAAAGCAAGTTCCCAAATCGTCCACCTCTGAGGTTAAACAACACAAGTTAGGGGACTTGAGTGACCAAGAGAGCAAAGTGACAACCAAAAGGTAATGAGGAACCACTTTGGGCCCGGAGGTCTTGAGGAGAGCCCCAAAAGTGACAATGGAGGCGGGGAGGTGGTGGTGTTCGTGGGGTTGAGTTTGAGGACCAACTCAAGCGGAGGGAGCTCAAGCACGACTAAGAACGAAGAAAGGATAGGAGAGGAAGGTCTCGGGCTATGTATAGCCGGGAGCTTGGCAAGGGCTAGGCAACCCATCGTGAGCAAGAACCATGCCCTCGCCAAAGGCACGCTCGACGTGGACAAGTGACAGAGCAGTGGAGACTTTGAGGTAAAAGCGACCACAATAAATGCATGTCGTGAGAAGAGTCATTGACAAGGGAAAAAGGTGACATCTCACGGCCCCCCAACTGCTCTGACTCTGACACACGCACAGAGGTGCGAAATTTCATGGCGGCGGACCTCGGGAGGTCGTGAGGAAGAAGCACAAGCGCTAAGGAGGTCTGGACGTCCCAGTTTGCTTGGGAGGTCCCGACATCCCGCAGGTGCTCGGAGAGGTCTGGGCGTCTCGGATCACCCGAGGTAGGGAGGTCTTGCGCGGCGAGGAGGTCCTTGGAGGTCGTGAGCCACACGATGATTATCCACGGCTTGGACCACCCAAGCGCCGAGGGCGCTCAAGAGCTCCTCGGATCGGTGGGAGGTCGTGAGCGGTGGATGGAAATCCAACGGCTAGAACGGGCGCGCACGAGATCGAGCTTCGGCGCGGCGCGACATGGTCCAACCAAGTCGGTTGAGTTGGGCTCGGTCCGAGCCCGAGTCCGACTCAATCGATTTAGTTTTTCCGGTTTTGGAAGGAGCTGCTCCTTGGAGGATTGTTTGAGGCAACAAACCGACTCAAAAATTATGAAATTTTTACAGAGCTTGCTAGCTCAAACGAGGACCTAGCATAAAATTTTCAGAGGCTTTGGGGCTGTGGATTTTCCTCCAAAAATTCAACAAGGCACTGGTCCAAGGTTTGACAAGATTGTTTTTGAGAGTTCAAAAGTTGGATCAAAAGACTTGTGACTTCGTATTTCCATAGCTTCTTGTACAATACTTGCTTGGTACAATAGGAAGTACAGGATGTAAGAAAAAGTTTTAATTTCCCCTCATTTTCTTACATTTGAAACACAAGCCTAAAATTGGGATGTTACAACTCTCCCCCCCTTACAAGAATCTCGACCCGAGATTCCGTTTACTCGGAGAAGAAAGAAGGAAAATCTGCACGAAGGCGATCTTCTCGCTCCCAAGTTGCCTCATCTTCAGAATGGTTTGACCACTGAACCTTAAGGAACTTGATGACACGGTTCCTTGTTCTCCGTTCAGATTCCTCAAGAATGCGAACAGGATGCTCGCGGTAGGTCAAATCCTCTTGCACATCGAGAGTTTCCAACGGAGCTTCCTCAGTCGGGACACGGAGGCACTTCTTCAGGTGTGAAACATGGAACACATCATGCACACCCTCAAGTGCAGCTGGTAGCTCCAATCAGATGCAATCGCTCCAACTCTCTCGATGATACGGTAAGGCCCAACATATCGAGGAGCCAACTTGCCCTTGATGCCAAAACGCTGATGGCCCTTCAAGGGTGAGACTTTGAGATACACAAAGTCATTGGGCTCAAAGCTCAACTCACGGCGACGACGATCTGCATAGCTCTTTTGTCGGGACTGGGCCGTGCGCAGACGCTCGCGGATCAACTGAACTTGACTTTCGGCCTCATTGATCGAATCGGGCGAAATCGCCGCCACCGCCTCTCGACCGGTTCAACGGGGTTACGCACCTTCTCCCATACAAAGCCTCAAATGGTGCCATGCCAAGACGGCTCGAAGTCGTTGTTGTAGGAGAACTCAGGCAAATGGTAGGTATTTCTCCCATTTCTTCCCATAGGAAAGAACACAAGCACGAGCATATCTTCCAACACTTGGTTGACTCGCTCCGTCGGCCATCGATCCCGAGGATGAAAGGTCAGATTGAAATGAAGGCGGGTCCCCATAGCCTCTGCGCACTATGCCAAAACCGCGAGGTGAAAAGCGCACCACGATCGTAAATAATCGCCTTTGGTACACCGTGAAGACTCACAATCCTCGAGACATAAAGTTCGCCAAAGGCCCCACACGGCCGAGTCTTGACGGGAAGGAAATGTGCCACTTTAGTCAACCGGTCAATGGCGACCCAAATAGCATCATTCCTTGGACGAAGCGGGGCAATCCGTGATGAAGTCCATGCCAACGGAATCCCACTTCCACTCGCACGGCAAGGTGAAGAAGACTGCTGACGCCGATGCTCGGCCTTCACATCGACGGCACATGTCGCGCTCGGCAACGAACTTGGCAATCTCGCGCTTCATTCGGGTCCACGGAACCTCGACGAAGGTCCCGATACATCTTGGTAGCCCGGGATGGATAGACAAAGGAGAATCATGGGCTTCATGGAGAATCAAATTCGCAATTCCATGACCTTAGGAACCACAAGGCGCGCCCAAACCACACAACGCCATGCTCATCCTCCGAAAAGCACTTGGCCATCCCATCCTTGATGTTCGCTTGATCCGCTCACACCGCATCATGCTGTCTGCTGCGTCGCTTGATTTGGTCCACCAAGGTGGGTCGCACAACCAATGTAGCAAGAGAACCGTGCTCGATCAAACCCAAATTGAGGCGCTGGAATTCGAAATGAGGGTAGGTCTGCTCTTGGAGCATCAACATGTTGCAATACACCTTCCGATCGAGTGCATCCGCAGCGACATTGGCCTTGCCGGATGGTGCGAATGCCCATGTCATAGTCCTTGATCAATTCCAACCATCTTCTTTGCCCGAGGTTCGGATCGGGCTGGGTGAACAAGTACTTCAAGCTCTTGTGGTGGAATACACCTCACAACGGTTACCAATCGATAATGCCGCCAAATCTTGAGTGCATGGACCACAGACTAACTCCAAGTCATGAGTAGGATAGTTGAGTTCATGAGGCCTCAACCGCCGCGATGCATAGGCCACAACCTTGCCTTCTGCATAAGAACACAACCCAGGACCACGACGAAGCATCACAATAGATATCAAAACTCTTGTGAATATCGGGAGAACAAGCACTGGCTGAGGTCGGTCGCTTCTTGAGTTCTGAAAACTCACATCACAAGCAGCGGACCACTCAAACTTCTTGTCTTTCTTGAGCGATTCGGTCATAGGCCGCAATCTTGGAGAAGTTCTCGATGAAGCGCGATAGTAGCCACCAAACCAAGAAAACTCCGCACATCCGTGGTGACTTGGTGACCCCAAGATAGCACATCACCGACCTTGCTAGGATCCACACCACACCTCCCCGAAAGAACATGACCCAAAATGCCACTTCCTTCAACGAACTCGCACTTGCTGAATTTGGCATACACCGGTGCTCACGTAGCTGCCCAACACCACTTAAGATGCTCGGCATGCTCTTCTTCACTCTTGGAGTAGATAAGGATATCATCGATGAATACCACCACAAATCTATCCAAATACTCCATGAATACCGAGTTCATAAGGTTCATGAATAAAGCGGGAGCATTAGTCAAACCAAAAGACATGACGATTGTACTCGTAAAGGCCATAACGAGTAGCAAAAGCCGTCTTAGGAATATCCTCGGTCTGATCTCGACTTGATGATAGCCCAATCTCAAGTCAATCTTGAGAAGACTCGTGCTCGGTCAACTGATCGAAAAGATCATCAATACGGGCAAAGGATACTTGTTCTTCACCGTCACCTCATTAAGCGGACGGTAATCAACACACATGCGCAAGGTCTTGTCCTTCTTCTTCACAAAGATAACCTGGACAACCCCAAGGAGACGAGCTAGACGGATAAAACCCTTCTCTTGCAGCTCACCCGCTTGCTTCTTGACTCCTCTAACTCATTAGGAGGCATGCGTCGGCCTCTTAGAAATAGGGCGATGCAGGGCAGCAACTCGATTCACAAACTCGGATCTCGAGCAGGTGGCATGCGAGCAAGTCTTGGGAAAGACATCCGCGAAGTCACACACAGTGGGGGCGTCGTGAATCTCCAATCCGCTTTGCTTCAAGGACATAAAGATGGGGCTCTCGCAATCGTGGCGAAAACCCAACCTGCTCACCTGGAAGGGTCAGAGAGTAGACAATCTTCCCGCACAATCGATTTGCCCGGTGTTGGGACAACCAATCCATGCCAAGAATCACATCCAAGCGCCGAGTCGAGTAGGATAAGATTCGCTAAGAATCCCACTCCTTCGATGTGGATAGGAACATCCCGGCATACTTGGTCTCTCATTTCGAACCCGAGAGCGAATCGGCGATGGAATCTCGGAGGAACACGGTGAAGCCCACAATCAACGACAAAAGACCTCGAAATAAAGAATGCAAGCTCCGAGTCAAATAAAGCGTAGCGGATGCAAATTAACAAGGAGCGTACCCAACACCACGTCGGGTGCCTCCTGTGCCTCCTCACCAAAATGTGGTTGACTCGGCGCTCCCAAGCCCGGTCTTACGGTCGGTGGTGACCACTCCTTGCCCGCGTCCTCCATTAGGGCGAGGGCGCTCGATCTTCTTAGGACAACTACTCGCGTAGTAGCCCTTGTTGTGGCGATAGAAGCGGTGGCGTCGGCGCGGGTTGCGGGAACACCGCCTGCTGGGTCGCGACGCCTGCGGCGAGTCACGACTGCGGAGGGCGTGGAGTCTGGTGCCGAAGGCCTCGGCGGTGGTGAAGCCAAGGCACGGGCCACCGTGCAGCCCAACTCGAGGGCGAACGAGGCCGCTCGCGCGGATCACCGAGCCTCCCACTTGCGCTTGCGGGACTCGCTTAGCGCTCTCGCCTTGTGCTCGGCGATGATGGCCTTGTCCACCAAGGTGCGAAGTCGGGAAGTCCACAATAGAGAGCTTGTCACGAAGCTCCTCGCACAAACCCTCCATGAACTTCTCCCGCTTGGCCTCATCGGTGGCCACCTCGGCGAGCGTACCTCGCGAGATGGTTGAACTCGTGGAGGTACTGGTCCGCACTTGCGCCCTGTTTGGCGCAAGGAACTCCTTCTTCTTGACTTCATCGGTAGGCGGGGACATGGGCCCGACGAAAAGCGATCGGAACTCCTCCCGAGACCACGTGTCTCGCGCAGCCGCATGGCGAGAAATTCTCCCACCATGAGTGCCGCACCCTCCGGTGATGGGATGCGAAAAGTGCCCGCTCCTGCTCCTCGGCATCGAGAAACGTTGAGCTTCGCTCAACCGCACGCAGCCGCGCCGCTCGTCTGCGTCCAAGGATCCTGACCGGAGAAGGTAGGAGGCTGCGTGCGGAGGAACTCCGCAAGCCCCACGCCACCGTGCCCACCTCCGCATCCGAGGCACGAGAGGAGTGGAGGTGTTCTGGCGATAACCTCCAACACCTGCGGTCCTCCGAACGATTGCGTTCGATTTGCATGAGGACTTCGCCATGGTCTGAGGAGGGGAAGATCCTCATCGGGACTACGGTGATTCCGGCCGCTCGAGTCCCACCACCATCCCGATTTACTAAGACAAGTTAGATACTGATTCAAGACCCAAGAGCACGTAAATCCAAACTTAGTTAAAATGACCAACGAACACCACAAAGAACATGAGATCATAAGTCACGAATCCACTTCCGAAACGACTAACCCGTATGGAAGAACGAGTAATCGTTTGAGAAGACCCAAAATTTCAGAACTAAAATCTGCTCAAAACAGTCCAAAAATCAAGGTATAACCACGATAGAGTATAGGCATTAGCTAATCTCATATCACTTCTTACCCTTTCATTCCCACAAGTTTTAGTTGAACTTACCTCTCATTTCCTACCTAATTACTAACCACTAGCTAGCTGTCCAAATTCTTTTTCTCCAAGCTCTCTCATGGTTCTCCCAAAACCAAGTTAATCGATAGAGGCTAATTTTTGAAAGGGAGAGAGGAACAACTTTTTCAAACTTAAGTGAGAGTAAGGTGAGATGAGCAAGCTAAGGCAGTAAGGAATAAAATTAGAGAACTTACATAAGTTTTCATAAACTATTTGAAAGTAAGTTTTCAAAATATCCTAAAGGCGACCAAGCTAGGGGTTTCTACGGTCAGTATGGCTCTGATACCAACTTTGTGAGGACCCGGAATATTTAACTAGGAACACTTAACCTCCAAATGGTTCTAGTGTTACTAATTAAACATTCTAAGCCTCGATGGACATATGCTTCCAAAATGCAGACATCGTACATCATCACAAAATTACACATCAATTCCATACACATACATCACTAAGTTCAACAACGACATACATAAAATAAAGTTATTACAAAAGAGAGCCGACCGCCAAATAGAACAATATACAAGAATGACAATGAAGCAAAGCGCCATAAGATGGCTAGAACAAAAGTCGACCGGTTAGCCAACATAACCCACAAGGCAACCGACCGAGCCGCCAAGCTAGTCGCCCCGCAAGCTACCACAACACAGCTCACAAAAGTGAGGCCCTTCAGGCTCACCTTCTTCCTCTGCAACAAAACAATTAAGCATAGCAACTGAGTACAAAGATTGTCTTTGTACCCGCAAGACTGACGTGTGGAATAGCAGACCTATTCATAAACTACATGCAAGCTTATTTAGGTGGAGGTTGTATGTCTCATTTTGCATAAAGCCAACTTTATTTGCAATAATGTAATACATTGTAAAAGCAAGTTTGCAAATCTGTTTAGTTTTCAAAGTAACAGTAAGTAAAGATACATACAAGTAACCACCTGGAAGTGACTATCCCAATAGCCACCACAACATAGCACGAATCCCCGATTCGTACCACCCATCAAGTTTTAATTTAAAAGGTTGTAGTCTAACTCTTGAAAGACCTTGTCAAGCGTGTCCATAACCTAGGACGAGGCTATTCGAATAGTTTTAACCACGCAGGTGTACCAATGTACCCACACTTCAGACCGCCTTCAAGCCACAAGCACACTACCGAAGGTATGCCGGCCCGGCTAAGTCCTACGAGACATTTCCAATCTTGTGTATTAACTACGAGCCGCTCGTATGGGTAGAAACACCATACGCTTACATTGCAAGCCGAAAGACAACCACCCGTTACGGGGGGGAAACCTTTCGGACACTACAATGCTCCCACCTCCATCCCTCCTGCGACTCCCTGCGACTCGGAGCCAATACACGCCAAAGTACTAAGTCAAGAGAGGTCCCATACCCTCTAATGTGGTTAGCACGCTCAAATGCTTGGTTCAGTGTAGCAAGATGTTCGGTCCTTGTTGACCGGGCACCATTCGATCACACCCAAAATCACACCATCATACCATTGTGCCCAAGTCTAAATCATTTTGTTTTCAGTTTTAGTTTTCATAAGTAGACATAGCACAAGGTGGAAATCATAATCATAATAAGTTTTAAGTGATCAAGGTTATCGACAAGTCGATAACCGCCCATTTCTACCGAAACTAAGCATGGCTAAGCAATTAATTCGTAAACTACTAAGTGACAAGAGCCCATCCACGAACTCTAAATCACAGCAAGTAACCTAGGCTCATGGTAGTAGAGGACAATCATTTGCTAAGGAAATGCATCTACTAGGCCAACTATTAAAACAAAGTAGCAATGCATACCTAGAATTTGTAATCAACATAAATACTTAAAATACTGGGATTAACATGGTCAAACTCGCTTGCCTTCTTGTCTGTTGCTCAATATGTTATGGAGGATCGTTCTCGGGGTTACCGCAAATGTCGAATCCTAAGCGAAAAGGCAAAAGAACCAAGAACAACCAATAAGACGAGCAACACTTAAACAAAAGAGCAAGCAAAATCATCCAAATACGACGAAATTTATACACAAGGTAGAATACAAATATACCTAGACATGGAAACTGGAAAAACCTAATTTGGATTTGTGGTGCAAAAGATATCACTTAAAAACTCATTTTCGGCCATAATTAGCACTGTAGCAAAAATATTTTCTAGAAAGGTTTTGAAGCTGAAATTTTTATGGTAGCTACCTACTGGTATTGTGGTAACCCATATAAAATTTTAGGTCATTTGGAGTTAAGATGATTTAGTTATGATTTTTCTAAGTTCTACAACTAGCACATATCATTTCTCAGGAACATGGATAAAGACAAAGCCTAGATCAAATTAAAGCATATCTACAGGCCAAATTTACCAGGTTGAGTTTGCTCACTTTGCAACTACAGAGAGGGAGTTATGGGGTTTACAAATTTTTCATGAATTTCTAGACCTCATTTTTCATTAAACAAGATCATGCTATTTAAATCATTTTCTGCTACAACACAGGGCCTAATTTCATTCTCAGATTAAAGTTCATACTATAACAAAGCTACAAGAATGGAATCATTCAAAAGGAGTTAAAATGACAAAGTTATGCACTTTTGAAATTTGAAACGACAAAAGACTTAGGAAACTTTGAGCTCTCGGAGGTCCAAACGAACTGGAAGGCAAGGAGAGGTCGTGGGCCGTTAGATCAAGGTCTGACGGCTACGAGCCTCGACGCACAGCGCGCACAAGACCTCTTCCCGCCCTGGGGAGGTCCGGATCATTGAGATCTGATCCAACGATCACGACCAGTGCGTGCACAGCGCACGCAAGGAGGTCTACGCGCCTAACAGAGGTCGTGACCGTCAGATCAAGATCTGGCGGTCCCGAGCACTAGGGGAGGTCCTACGGGTAAACCTATGGAAGGAGGTCTGGGCGGTGAGATCGGAGGAGGGAGGTCTTTGACGGCTAAGATCTCCTGAGGAGGTCTTAGCTGCCAATGACTCCACCGACGGATTTAGATCCAATGGCCTACGTGAGATGGGATGTTCGGGCCATCCGAGCGCCTCAACGAATCTGGGCCTTGGATCTTGAGATGGACGGCCTAGATCAAGATTGCATCCGGAGGGTCCGAATGTTCTCCAGATCCGAGCCGTAGATCTAAAGACGAACGATAACGAGAGACTCAAAGCGGTAGAGTTGCAAATAGGCCGAAGAGGTCTAGCCCGTTAGATCTCAATCTAACGGTCCAGAGCTGGCAGGGAGGTCCTACACGGGTTTTAACATAGGGAGGTCTGGACGGTTCAGATTAGACCTAGAGAGGTCTTGAACGGTCCAGAACAACGCGGAGGTAGATCTGAGACTAAAGATTTACAAATAAAACCTAACGCTCAGATCTAAAGCCGGGGAGGTCATGGACGGCTAGGATGGAGCTAAAGAGGTCTGAGCGGGTTTTCCTTGTAAAAGGCCAGGTGGCTTTTGACAAAGAGGACCCGATGGTAGCCTAGGTGGTTTTTGAAATGACCAAGGGAGGTCTTTTGCAAAGAGGACCTCTGTGGAGGTCCGTAAGGTGGCTTTTACAAAAATGACCTCGAGGAGGTCTTTTTGCGCAGGAGTGGTCCTATCGGCTCAGATGGAGTTCCACGAGGTCTTAAACGGTTAGGATCTAACCAGGGGAGGTCCTAGAACTTAGAAATTTACGCGGAAATCTATCTACGGTATAGATCCAACCGAGGGTGGTCTTAACGGCCGAGATTAAACGAGGGGGAGGTCTTACACTTACGGGTTTTCACGGGGAAGATCCAAAGGTCCAGATCTAAACGTGGGGGGGTCTTAAACGGCTACGAAGAGCTCTAGGAGGTCGGGGACTTAGTGGTACGCACGTTTTGCCGGCAAGACAGCCTTAAAGAGCAATCTCGGACAGCATTAAACACCCTCGCACGGCATTAATGCCAATCATTAGATCACAACTCCTGTCCGAGTACGACACGGCAAAACGCCCGAGCACCCAACGAGCTCACCGCGCGGCGTAGGCCACGCCGGCGGGAACCAAGAGCACAGCTAAGCTCACAATAGCGCAGCGGACCTAACGGAGACACTCTCGACGGCGGTGACGACCTTGAACGCCGGCGAGCCGGAGAGGATGGTAATTACGTTTTCGGCAAAACCGACGAACACTACAAGGCTTGCTACGCTTTAATCTAGCTAAACCCGAGCTAAAAGGACTAACGAGGACTCATCAGGGCAAGGTGAGGTCCAGAGGAACTCGGAGGAGAGGTCGATGCCGAAGGAGGTGCTCGTGACGGTGGTGCTTGCGGAGTTGGGGAAGACGACAAAGACAACTCCAAAGCAAGTTCCCGAATCGCCCACCTCTGTAGAGGTTAAACAACACAAGTTAGGGACTTGAGCTGACCAAGAGAGCAAAGTGACAGCCAAAAGGTAATGAGGAACCACTTTGCCCGGAGGTCTTGAGGAGAGCCCCAAAAGTGACAATGGAGGCAGGGAGGTGGTGGTGTTCGTGGGGGTTGAGTTTGAGGACCAACTCAAACGGAGGGAGCTCAAGCACAGCTAAGAACGAAGAAAGGATAGGAGAGGAAGGTCTCGTGCTATGTATAGCCGGGGAGCTTGGCAAGGGCTAGGCAACCCACTGTGAGCAAGAACCATGCCCACGCCAAAGGCACGCTCGACAGGACAAGTGACAGAGCAGGTGGAGACTTTGGAGGTAAAAGCTGACCAGCAATAAATGCATGTCAGCAGAAAGAGTCGTTGACAAGGGAAAAAGGTGACATCTCACTGCCCCAACCGCTCTCGACTACGACACACGCACGCAGGTGCGAATTTCATGGCGGCGGACCTCGGGGAGGTCGTGAGGAAGAAGCACGCGCTAAGGAGGTCCTGGACGTCCCAGATTTGCTTGGGGAGGTCCTGGACATCCCAGAGGTGCTCGGAGAGGTCCTGGACGTCTCAGATCACCCGAGGTAGGGAGGTCTTGCGCGGGCGAGGAGGTCTGGGAGGTCGTGAGCCACACGATGATTATCCACGGCTTGGACCACCCCAAGCGCCGAGGGCGCTCAAGAGCTCCTCGGATCGGTGGGGAGGTCGTGGCGGTGGATGGAAATCCAACGGCTAGAACGGCGCGCACGAGATCGAGCTCGCGGGTGCGGCGGCGACATGGTCCAACCAAGTCGGTTGAGTTGGGCTGGTCCGAGCCCGAGTCCGACTCAATCGATTTAGTTTTTCCGTTTTGGAAGGAGCTGCTCCTTGAGGATTGTTTGAGGCAGAAACCGACTCCAAAAATTATGAAATTTTACAGAGCTTGCTAGCTCAAACGAGGACCTAGCATAAAATTTTCAGAGGCTTTGGGGCTGTGGATTTTCCTCCAAAAATTCAACAAGGCACTGGTCCAAGGTTTGACAAGATTGTTTTTGAGAGTTCAAAAGTTGGATCAAAAGACTTGTGACTTCAGATTTCCATAGCTTCTTGTACAATACTTGCTTGGTACAATAGGAAGTACAGGATGTATGAAAAAGTTTTAATTTCCCCTCATTTTCTTACATTTGAAACACAAGCCTAAAATTGGGATGTTACATGAAATTTGTGGCTGCTTATTGTTAGACTTGGATTTAAAATTGTGGGTGAACTTGGTATTCGTCATGAACGAGATGTTCATGTGTTTAGTACATCAAAGTGGGCTGTCACTTTGGTCTTTGTATGATTCAATTGTTTATTACTGAAATGCTTTACTACATGCTTTACTTCTACTTCAAATCTGATTTTAAACTGGGCACATGAAAACTAGTATGTGTAAGATGTTATTTGTTGCGTCTCTTTCGCAAAACTAAACCAATATGAGCCATCCTTTGAATGACCCTTATGCATAACTATTTTTATTTGTGTAAGACTTGCGAGTACACTTGTACTCAGCCAGATGTTTGCTGGCCTTTTCAGGTGAGGAAGATTATGAGTATGACGATCTCGTTAGTGTTGACTTGGGTGACACTAACGAGTAATGTGCTATCATTTAACCCCCAGTCGGTTGCCGATGGGTGATGGACATACCACTACTGGTCTTTTGCTTAATTTACTTGCTTCCGCTGCTACTTGATACTTTACTTTGAATTTGGCCGGTCGGCCGTATGTAATAAGCTGTAGACTTTGACTATTATGCAGTATGTCTTTTGATCTCTTGTTGTATACGTTGTATGGATGTAATCAACGTTGGATGAGGGTATGAGTATATTGGTCGTTGATCTTGGGAGCCAATATAAGTCATACTCGTTGTTAATGGATCCTCATTTAACTCACTAAGTGTAGTGCTTCGAATCGAAAGAGAATCGACAATCATGTAGCGCTCGCAAACGAGCAGCGTGCATGATCGTTGAGACTCTAGTATTCGGCTAAGACCCTCACTTGGATAGAGTTAAATTGAAATTCATTTACCGGAGACCCGTAATTATGTCCCTAAGACCTTGTCTAATCTCGGTCTTATGGAGATAATTACCGGGGTCCCCACAAGAAGAAATGCCATAATTTTTTATATTTATTAAACAAAGGACAATGTCCGTTTGTAAAGGGTTCTAATAATTCTGTTTTGGAACCATGAGAATATTTAAATGTTAAAGACATAATATTATACTTTTCTAAACTGCCGTTGGCTTGGTTTCATTTTAATAAAATGGAACTGGGTGTCGTGCCCTCTGTTTCTTAAAAAAAGGCATAATATTATATTAAGCAAACCAACTTACACTCTAAATCATCTCATTATCCAACCTTGCTGCAGTTTCAAAAGGAAAAGAAAAATATTGCAGTTTATATGGCAATCCAACCTGTTTAGAAGTGCTGAATCATTTCAATTCAAGTTGATGTTGAGTCGATCCAAAAACCAAACAAAGCTCAAGTGGTTCAGGACGTGCTCTCAGGTTTTCATGTGCGGATGCACCGCTGCACAAACTGTAGGGCATCACTGTCCCGTTCAGAATCCTGGCATAGCCTATGATTTGAACAGTTTTGATTGTAGTAAAATTTAGAGTAAAATGCATCTCAGGTATAACAACTTGCCAGATGGGTGGACTGGTGGTTCCATCGATTCACTGATACATCCAGCTTCCTTCCTTGTTTGATTTTGTTTGTTTCTTTTGGTTATTTCGATTTCTATTGGAAGCAATCAAGGATTCCCTTCTTTTTGCTAGCTCATAGAACACAGAGATGTGGAACAGAACAATTGTGCGCATGTCCTGTGCGGGGTGTTTGCAAAAAGAAAATGAGCATGGCATCTAACTCAGCGCCACGTGTCCCTTTGTATGCCACATTGTGCGATTTTTTTAACTAGAATGCCTCACTCGAACAACTCTAGTGACCTATTTGAGCAAATGTCAAGTTTAGTGACCTAGTTGCACCCATCTCATAAGTTATTGAACTTGTGATGCATTTTACTCTAAAATTTAAATCAAAGTTGCATGTCAAAGACAAAGTTAAAACATCAAGAAATTGTCGTGACATATTGCTCATTAGATTAACCGTCACTTTCATTCAGCTCTACATATTTAAATGAAATAACCACATACATAACATCCGTTTTGGTAGTAAACTGTGCATGGCACCTTTGCTGTCGTTGCTCTTGCTCTGAAGAATTGATACCCAGGGGTCGATTACACCCTTATGCAAAAAGTTCAGACAATGTTTTTTCTCTTGGATGCGATTGCTATAACTTTAGAAATTCGTACGAAAATTTAACTTACAGAAAATACAGTAAATTAGGAAAGTACTTTTGTTTTCTGATCCATCAAAATGAGGCCATGTAATTGAAGCTGCACACATAATCTTGTCATGGAAGTTGGAACTATCAATATATTAACATGTAACAGAAAGGCATTGCCTTTCATCTTTGGCGTGGATCGCAATCGTATCACCTTCTTAGGTGATGGTCTGTGTCTTGGTGAAATACAAACTCAGGAAGAAGTCCTCTTCAGATCCTAAATCCTCATGAACTAACCATGGCGGCAATAAGCACATCAATAGAATAACAGCTACCTTAGTGAGTCAGACTAACAAAGCAAGCAAAGAGGGGAGCATACATAATCAAAACGAAATATATACTGTGTCGTTGCGAACACCAGTGAAGATAATTAAGATCTCCACTGCAAATCATTCATGAACTTGTACATGGCATGTCAATCTGAAGGATGCATTCCAGCAGCGGCAGCCATTTGTGGAATGTCAGGAGTGGTGAAGAGATTTGCATAGGAAAATTTTCAGAGATATGGGAGGAGTTAATACACGTTGTTGACGGAACACAATAAGCATGTGGCGTCCAACTGGGTACCGATTTCTCCGATATAATCAAACGATGGTTGCATGCTGATGGGAAAGGTCGCGTTCTTTGATATAATCAAACGATGTTTGCACGTAACTGTCAATCTAGAAAAACGTGGGATACACAGTTGTTCTTGTATTAAAATCCAACGGATAGTATGGAATGGCTATGACAATCAAGTGGTTTAAAGTTTCTTGATGCTGTGGCTCAACCAAATTGTTTTTTTTTTGTAGTTAATAATAAGGGAGAAGGATATCGTAGACGAATTACTATCGTGAGTAAATGCAGGGGACACGAATCTTGAGATCACACAAGAAGAGACAGGGTGTTTTTAGATAGATCCAGCCTTCTCCGTTGATAATAACAACACTACTTCTATATTCTTGTATTGAATAAGATTACAATGCACGATATGCTACCAAAACTATGAATGCTATCAATGGCTTCTATTCTTTCTCTCCGTTTGCCGGTACCATCGCTTATAAAGAGTTGAAGGGATGACAGTTGTTATGCATTAAGACGTGCCTTGACGGTTGCTGAAATCCGCATGTTGATGACGGTTATTGTCTGTGAGACATCTTCCTTGCACGTTCTCCGGATGGTTATTGCCAGAGACGGAGAGAGATGCGTGCCTTTATATCGAGACACAAAGGTGCACATGTTGTATTTGGTACCACACATAGTTGGGCATGATGTACAGAGTCCATTGTTGATAAGATAGGGCCCACATATCAGTCTATGAGACTTATAAACTAGAGAGTGGTCGTGATTTCACCTGATCGAAATAGATTTTACGACCATGGGGTGGTCATAACCTAATCTAGTCATGGCAAGTATCTCCAACCAAGGGTATACTAGAGGTCTATTAGAATACCATTATCTATAATGAATATTACAGATAAATAGCTTCATTAATTGAGGATTATTCAATTCTCGTCATTTAGCCCCCTAACTTCAAGTGAAAATGACTTACTTGAGAAGAGGTCGTACAACAGTAATCGGAAGAAGACTTCCCGAATAGTATTTCTCTTGATCATAAATTGACTTGATCAAGGAAGATATTTTTACTTAAGTTGTAAAAATAACTTTATTACCGTGTGAATTGAAATGGGATGTGAACGGTCACCCATGATTTCGTCCGTTGGGAGAAGTTCCCAAAGGGATTCCAACTGTGGTATAAATAATTGCTAGAGGGGTAAAAATTAGAGATTTTACTTTCCCCGATCGTTTTGTCTCCCTTGAGTTCTTGCCTTCTCCGTCGCCACTCAAACCCAAAATCCTTTTCCCCAACTCTTTCGAATCCAAGCAAATTCTTTAGAAGAAATGGCTGGATCTGTGTCTAAGTGGGAGAAATCAGAGATGGACGTGGAGAAGAGACCGTCTTGGTATCCACCGAGAAGATTCTTTCAAGGTCTTTGGTGAAGTGGAAGAATGCAAAGAGTGAACGATGGCCACGGGCGAGGAAGACAAAATTGCCATCTTCGGAGCTTATTGCGAGTGTGGACTTAGACTGCTCTCGCATCCTTTCATGACTGAAGTACTCGAGTAATTCAAGGTGGAATTGGCGAACTTGGTTCCCAATTCCATCACAATGTTGAGTGTGTTCGTGTACCTCAATGAGACGTACTTAGGGATCCCCGGAAATCTGAAGTATTTCAAGTACTATTATGGGATGAGCACGCAGACACACGGGATCGTGGGGAGCTCCTCGATCCAACTCCATGATGCGAAGTCGAAGAATTACATCCCCATGTTCACCAGATCATCTGTACTATCCCGCTTAACCTTTAGAGAACTAAATGAATTAAAAGGAAATGGAATAGAATTTGTAGTGGAATTTCATAAATTTAGGAGGGAGAAAAAGAACCTGAGCCAAAGGCCCATGGCCCCCTTGGCCCATGTGGAGGCCGGCCATCACATAAGAAGAGAGGGGGAGGCTATCCAAAACCCTAGCCCCCACTCCCTGTGTAGCTGGCCCTGCTGCTCCTCCCTGCCGGCACCCCTGCTACTTCCCTCTAGCCACCATTCCTCCTCCCTACTGCACCCTCCCTAGGCCCTCCTTTCCTTGTACCCTCCTCAGCGTGGTGGTGGTGGGGGAAGAAAGGAGCCAGCAAGAGGAAAAAGAAGGGAGGAAAGAAAGGAAGGGAAGGGAAGGGAAGGGAAGAAGAGGGAAAGATCAAGGGTTCGAGATCAGCAATATTTTTCTTGTGGGTAATGTCTGATAATCCCTTGATTTATCATACATTAATCGTTGTTCAGTTTGTAGATCGATTGGTCCATGGGAAGTGTAGTTTTTTTGTAAGTCCTAATTCATCGAGTTACAATGCAGAACCTTGCGATGGCAATTAGAGGTGTTTACATTCGGATTCAGGGTTTCAGCCAATTAGAAAATATGTTTAGAATTCATTAGCTTTCTGTAACACCCCAGGACCCACATTACCCTGGAATGCTACTAAACCACTCTACAGCTAGCCAATAATTTCAAGATAAATTATTTCGGCAACATCTCTAGACAAGAAGCATTAAGCGGAAGCATAAACAACTAAGGGAATAAAGATAACGGTAACAAGTTCAATAATTAAACAACCTCTAGCAGATTAATCAAAGAATGGTTCACAAGTCCATCCTTATTAAATAACATAATCATCCACAAATAGTTAAGCATTTAGCTAAAATTTCATCGACTTTATTACAACATAAGTTGATGAACCAAGTGCATTATTGTGGTGCCGCTCTACCCATCCCATGAATGCTCAACAATCACCAGTAGGGGAAACAAGGGTGAGATAAAAATCTCAGAAGCAAACTGCTTAATGTGCTATTCGGACTACAAACAAATATGCAACATCATTAAAGTATCCATATGTCCACATCCATAATGTGAATCCACATTCATTTACAAGCTAATTAAACTACAAAGATATTAAGCATCAATATCCAATTCCCATAATGATCACAATTATAGCCTCAACCATATTTACTACCAATGATAGTAAAATATTAACAATTGAATCTTGATCAATCGCTTCATATTATTCGCCACTACCACTACCAATGACAATAAAATATTAACATGATTTACCTCATAACTTTACTATTTCTCGCATCCACAACTGCTATCAACAATTACCACAAGAGAGAAGAATCTCATGCCACAATCACAACCTCTACCATACCACAAGGGATGAACCCCATTCCACATCCACAACCACATTACTCATACCACAAGAGACTCTCATGAGTCAATTTCCACATTGCAACTATGAAGTTGCGCTTGTTTGCAAAAATAACTTCACCACAATATCTCGCATAAGTATGCAAATGATCTTTCCACAATGTAATGCATATGTATGCTATGCTCCATCGCACCTTTACCCAACAAGGTAAAAGTATGCATCGTGCTACGGCAATGCACGATGTTGTACTGCACGGATCGCGGCTATAAGCGCGACATCCACAATGCAAATGTCATGATATGTCATGAATGATATGATAATCATAAACCACAAGAATTTAACCACGAAGGTCAACAACATACTCATCATGAATATTTTCTCATAATCCACATGTGTCTCATTAAGCACAATACCAATGTGTCATAAGACCATTACCACATAACCCACACCCGATTCACCAAGATCAAAATCAATCGATCTAAATGGAACTCTATCACATAGACCACAACATGATCATCATGAAAATAACCACAAGGAATTATCGATATGTCCACCTTGAGTTTACTTTCATATTCCGTGATTTGGCTCATTAAGCAAATTACCACATGACTACCAACAACTCTTCCAACGCATGACAAAAATGAATATTAATTTGCCACCACGACCTCATCCATAAAATATGCAACCATGGCACAACTTCAAGTTATGAAAAACATGTATATTGCAAGTAGTAAGAATAACGAGTTAAACCGTAGCACAACCGCTACATTTACTTGCCTTCCACGATGCGACGCGTTAGCCGGCAAAGATGATACTCCTAAACCTGAGGCTTCACCTCCTAAACAAGTAAAATAATTTCAATAAGGACATAATATACTCAGCGCTACTAATCGGCGTTCTACACCGCTTCCCTGATGACTCAAATCGAGTTTACAGAGCTGAAACGAAAAACAACGCTTTCTGCCATATACCGCTTCGGACAGCAGCACGGTAATTGACATAACTCATGAACTGGAAGTCGAAAAGAGGTAAACCCAATTTCTGTAGATTCTTAACTGACTAATCTACAATACTCTAGTTGACACGATAATCCAATTCGGCCAAAATAAAAGGCTAACCATTGTTTGAACTTTCAGTACAGAAACTGCCTACACGTTCGAACAGCAAAACTAAAATGACCACAACTTTTAATAGTTAACTCCGAATTGATCATTCTTTATCAATCTGAAAAGTTTATCGAATTATCTACAATAACCTAGTTGTGTGAACTTTCAGATTCTACCAATTTCCCTTTCATATTTTAGGAAATATCCAGACAGATTATTCTCGTCAGATTTCTGGCAGCAGATACTAAATCGACCATAACTTTTGACTCAGACCTCGGAATTGAGTGATCTTCACGGCTACTGAAAGGTAACGACAGATCCCACATAACTCTAGGAGATGGAATCTTAAAATTCAGCCTCTAAATACACAAAAGTACCCACGCAAGGTACTGGACAGAATCTAATCTTCTGCAGCCAAACTTTTATCCAACAATTCTAATCGGTTTCGCATCTACTACGGATCAAACAGCGGGGAAGGCATCTCGTTACCCTTGTAGAACCGCTAGAGCTTGCTGAACCAATCCCCACGCAAGATCTTCTTCTCCTTTTTCTCCTTCTTCTCCTTCCTCTCTTTTTCCTTCTTGCGCAAAGGGCAGCAAATGACAGAGGGGAGGCGCAAGGAGCAGCACCGGGCGAGGGAGGCGCAAGGGAGCAGCCTGACAGAGGGGAGGCGCAAGGAGCAGGGAGGGGCGGTGCAAGTGGGAGGAGGGGAAAGGGAGGGGCGGCTAGGGTTTGGGAGGGTGGCACCTCCCCTTTGGCCGGCCACTACAAGGCCAAATGGCCAAGGCCCGTGCCCAAGTGGGTGTGAAAAACAAAAAGCCCTCTCTTTCTTGTTTTGATGATTTCTAAATAAACTTTTCCCCGATTAAAATAATCTCTACCGATTAAATTTAATTATCCCGATTAAAGGCTTCTCACACTTCCGGAGTATTACACTTTCCAGGAAGGTTGTTGTCCAGAAAATAGATGTCGTTGGTAGCTGTCGTGTAGATGGGCTGATTACGCCTAGTAAATGAAGTAATTTAATTTTCATGATAACTTGAATAATCTAGGGAATTTTAAGTAGATTCTAGAACTGATATCGTTTATTATTTTTCAAGTTTTATAAAAAAAAGATACAAAATTGTGAAATGGTTTGTCCTGACAGATTCTTGGATAGTTTTCGGGGATGGAAACGGGGGAGTAAACGGTGGATTCAGAAGTTCGTCATAACCAGGAAGTTGTAGACAATGTTGTGAGGATTCCATAAATTATATGGTTTGCTAGATTTTTGGTTCAGATGAGAGAGTTAGACCCTTATTACTATTGGGACAACGAGTAGTGCGTCCGATAAAATCATGTTAAATCTGTCATTTTTGCATAGACATGCGAGGGCGATTAGCGTAAAGTTTTGATGCAGTGGTGATGTGTTTTGAGTATGTTTTGAATTATTTATTTTGGTAATGTGCATCATTGCATAAAAAAGAAGGTGATCATGGTGATCACATATCTACCTCGTTAGTTGAGACTCCATGGGAGTGGGTAGGTCCATGATCCTTTGAATATGGGCTTAATGAAAGGGTTAACACTATCGCGGGTGTTCACTCATGCTATACGGTATAATTAAGCGATGAAATGAGTATATGGACATGTAGTGTAGAGTTGCATCACATTAATTGAAGAATGGTTATGATATTTGTCAGACCCCAAATTTGGAACTTGGTACCTACTGTGTACATTTGTGCCATTCAATGGATCAGTAGCTGGCATATATAGTTACATTATTGGTTCAAACACATATCACAAAAATGTAAAGCTATTGCATAATATTAAACAAAACGTAAATATACCTTACGGCTTTTGGCTTGCAGAATGGCTGAATAGGCCAAATATCTTTCGTGAGATTAGCAAAGAAGAAATGTATGTAGAATAACATGTGGAACCCTCACGATATACCCACCAGCAATCGATTGTGGGCTCGTGACCTAGTTCTTAGCCTTCTTGATCTTCAGTCTTGATCAACACTCATAATTATCCATGTAGCCTTCTTTTTTATGCTTACTAACTAAAAGAATATAAATAGCGAGCATGAGTACACAACCGTACTCGCGAGCCAATACATAATGCAATTATTATAGATGCAACACTAAACAAAGGGAGGTTCAAAGGTTCTTTTATTTTGCATAAAGCCATTTGTTGGAATAGGGTAAGTTGTAGCAAAACCTGAGACTTAGCATTTTAACTAACACATGTTTTCATAAACTGAGTTTTGTTGTAAAGTATTAGTGGAGATTTCATCTCCTATACCATTAAGTGACTTTGTTCACTCAATGCTCAGGTCATATCCCATACTTATCACTAGTCCCCGACTAGGCTTTCTCAAATCCTAGAGTTCCCAATCCACAACATTTCCATTCCATCCACAAATTATTGGTCCCCGACCAGGCTTTCTCACTTCTCTAGGTTCCAACCCAATATTTCCAACTGCTGGCCTTAAACCCACCCTTTTCATTCAACACACACACACACACACACACACACAAATAGTTTATAAAAAAGGAAAACTATCTAGAGCACGACTATCTAGATAGTTTTCTTACTCTGTAGAGTTTATACACTTTACCCACAAGAGATAAATAAACTTATACTGCCCTGACACACTTCTGTAGGTGTGTGGCTAATGTTGATTATCACAAGGCCTTTACAATGTCCCACCTCATTGTAACTTCGCCTCCTTCATGCTCTCCCTGTTCCATCCTAGAGGTCTCCCTTTAGCGTCGTGGGTTACCGCAGCTTCGTTCTCCCCCGTCTATCCACCCGCATCCACCAACGTCAAAGCCATGCCAAGGCGAACAAATTAGTTAGCCAGGTCGTATGTGTTACCGACTTGTGGTTGCACTATTTTACATGAGAGGTCATTACTAGATTCAGTCCTTAATTGACTCGAGCGGTACATCCACATACCAACATCCTCTCGTGCCCTCAGCACCAGCCACTCTTTCCAGCCACCCGATTCTAAATCTGTTTTTCAGGTTTTATTTTGTTTTCAAAATAACCTTTTGTCCAACATACCAGGCAGGCTCCCAGCCTCGACTGTCCAATTTCATTTTCAAAGTGTTGATTGATGTTGGGCAACTTAATGCCCAAATGACAGTCTATCTAAGTAAGGCTAAGCATGAAACTTAGATACAGACTTAAAACTAGTATGTAAACCATTAATTCTAGGGTGACAAGGTTAATATCCAAATTCAAGGATTGAAAGATTATACCACTACTACAAAAAAAAGGCTAATACTGGACGCCTCATCACGCATTTATTGACTTAAATCGCTCAGATATATGCAATCACATACGGTTTTGGTTTAGAGACCGCTCGTGTTATCGGCTGCCTAAAACCGCTCGTGAAGAGGTAATATCACGCATTTATCATGATCAAAACCGTTTGTGAAGTATTAGACACGGTTCGTAAAAATAATCGCTCGTGATATTTAGAACTATCAGAGACGGTTTTCAACAAACAGCCGTGTGTGATAATTAAATGTTTCAGCTCCCGCGCAATGCGTCTCTTCGTCTCCTGCGCCGACGGGCGATGCGTCTCTTCATCTCGCACGCAGATGTTACGTACGATGCGTCTCTTCGACGTTTTATAAGAATGATCATCACGTGCCATGGTGAGCACGCATGGTATTGAATACGTATACACGCCATGGTGAGCACGCAGAGCATCACTACTAGGACCAAGCTGGCGAGGATGTAGTCGATCAACGTCCTTCTTCCTGACGATGTCGTCGTCCACATCGCCGCGCCGTGGTCGCGAGCTCTCTCGACCCATGGTCGACCTCTGCGACCTCACGAGCCACGCGACGTGATCAATGATTTCGTTTTGTTTCCAATATCCAGTTCTGAACTGAATTTGACTAGCAACAACGACCATAATTAATTTGGCCTTAATTTTAATTTTCTCTTAATTTTAATTTTCTCTTATAGAGTAATTAATTCTTGTATGAAGATTTTGTCGTCTTGAATTTTAGTTGTAAGTCCATGTACAAGGCATCCAAGAAGCGTGCCATGGGGAGGCGCGTGGCACTGGAGCAGGAGGAGGCGATGAAGTGGTAGGACAACGAGTGCTACCTCACTGTCGTCAACCACATGGCCCGCGTCGGCAACCCGTAGGCCTGCTTCATCGTCAACCTCGCGCTTGTCTTCACGCCCCAAGACTTGCAGTGTGTTCTCGTGTTCCTTGAACGGGCGGCCGTCGCCGGCCACAATGCTGCGACCTACGTGCTCAGCCTCCTCCTCTACAAGACCGGCGAGACACGCGATGTTGGGAAGAGCTACATCAGGCAAGTCGAGGGTGAGCCGGCAGCAAGCGGTGCGAGACGACCTAGAGGACCAACCGAGTGCAAGTTGTGCGGAGGCTCGCCGCGACATGGTCTAGGCGGCGGTGTAGAACAAGATCGCCATCGGGCGGTGTGAGTGTTGTCGAGGATGGCCACCGGCACGAGCATCGGCCGCGGCGTGGAAGGGTGGGACGACTACGCTGTCTTCTCGCAGCGATGATCGCAGATTAGGCATGAGTTTGCCGCTTTTTTCCAAAGGTGTTGGACTATTTATCAGAAATTTTAGTTTATTTACATTTCTACTTTTTTTAATATTTGTCAAAAGTGTCTGGCCACGCTGTTTGGCTATATGTAAATTCCAAAATAAAAAAAAATCTAGTTTGGAGGTGATCGAATTACTATATTATACATATCACGGTTTAGTGACCTACACTAAGTTTGAATTTTAATTATACAAAATATATATTGAATAGTAGGGTTTAAGAATTTTTATGGACACTAGACCTTCCCAGGAACCCCTCTGATTTATTTTGGATTTTTAGGAAATTTAATTCTATTTATACGACCTAGGTCAAAGTGGCAGTTTAGTTTTAAATCTCAGTCAACCCTAATTAGACTTAGATCAACTAGAGTCATTCAGGACCATCCGATATAGATCGCACGATCCACACGGGTCGTATGCTCGTATTCGAACGCATCACGCCCAACCGCCGATTTTAATCAACCGTCCAGATCAAGTGGAAGCGTTCGGACCATCCGAACGCGCAACGATTATGGACCGTTAGATCTCGATCGGGCCAGCCAAACACAAGGTCCGAACGTCGCTATCACAGACGGTTCCATTAAAGAACCGTCTGTGATATGGTGATATCACAAACGGTTCCATTATAGAACCGTCTGTGATATTTATTTGAAGATTTTAGGAAGTTTATTTCTATTTATAAGATCTAGATCAAAGTGGCAGTTTAATTTTAAATCTCACTCAACCCTAATTAGACTTAGATCAACTAAAGCCATTAAGGACCGTTCGATATAGATCGCACGATCCACACGGGCCGCGCGTTCGGCATCTTGGTTGAACCCAACTACTTTCACGTTTGGACCTGGTCGAAACTAACGCGAAGCATTTTGGACCGTTCGTTTCGCTTTCAACTATCCAGACAGGGAACGCTCGCATCGTCCAACATCCATTTCAATCAGGACCGTCCATTCTCAATTGGACCGTCCGCATCGTTTGAGAACATTCGACCGCTCGACAATCGTGACCGTCCAATCTCGATCCAACGTATTCTACAAAATACATCTCCACTAAAACAGTCGAGAGGCCCCCACAAGTCGTAGACTCAAGGGATTCAAACGTTTCAATTAGATTTTCTAATCATGTTTAACCAGAAGGGTCCACAAGTCATCTACACAACAACAAAACACCTACCAGCGGTTTGCCGGCGTTCCCACGTGTGAGCATGGCGGCGAGGAAGGCTATCTGGCGAAGGGAGGTTGCTCCGGACACGGGAAGGGTATGCACGGGTGCGTGAAGATCTCACGAACTCACCCGAGGTGGCGCGGGTCCTTGAGGATGCCGGCGACGAGCTGGCGATGGCCGGAGGTGTTGACGAAGACACTGCTCCCGTGGAGAAGACGCTACGATCTTCGAGAAGGCTCGAGGAAGGTTGTTTCGTGATCACCTCGGCACTAGGAACTCGACGCCCAAGATCTTGACGACGGAGGAAGTTGGTGGTGGCCGAAATCAACGCGACGACGCTTGACCGTGCACGAAGAAAAAGGTCTTGTATGCCCTCCTCATTGCACCAAACATGAATTAAATTCACCAAAAGACTTAGTGAGATATTGCGATAAAGATGGACTAGGTGGCATCGAGAGGAACTCACTAGAGCACCTAAGAGCTACACGGGCCGAAGCTGCCAGACACGAAGACGAAGAAGTCGCCCGGCGATTCACTGGATGAAAGAAGCTCGGGCTGGGCAAAACGGGTGTGGTGTGAAGAGGAGAACTCAGTGGAGGGGTCATGGGAGCTCGAGCAGCTTCGAGGTGGGCTCAAACTCGTCGGTTTCTCTCATGGCCGAAACAAAGAATTGGTCGGAAGGAGCGAGAAGCTGTGAGAGGGAGCACAGGGAGAGTCTCAGGAGGTCCAAGGTGCATGGCCAGGCGATACTCCATAGACAGACACGGCTGTGTGGCTCAGTACCAACAAATCCAACGACCGATAAAGGATCGGACGGTCCACGTGTATGGAACGTTCGGCGGTCCGAACGGTACTGGCAATGTGGTGCGTTCGATCAGCATCGGATGGTTCAAGAAGGAGATGAGTTCGGCAGTCCGAACATCACCAGTAGATCAGACCATTGATAAAGGATTGGACGGTCCAAGAGACAACGGGTTGAGGCAAACCGCGAGGCGATTGGGTCCGAATGGAACGAGCGGTCCGAGCGCTATCACAGACAGTTCGTTTAAAGAACCATTTGTGATATGGTCCATATCACAGATGGTTATATTATGGAGTTGTCTATAATATGGTCCATATCACAGACGGTTCCATTATAAAACCATCTGTGATATGCCTTTATTAGGCGAGAACAACTAGGTTTTGCGTCCTTATTAGGCGGGAACCGCTAGGTTTTGCGCCCTTACTCATCACTCGCCCTTACTCTCGCCCATTCACCTCCCCACCCGAGCGCCCCCGCCCTCGACACCGCCGCCCAAGGTACGCCTCCTCCGGTCCTCGTGCCACTGGCTCCAATGCCTCCAGTCCTCCCTCACGTCGCCGACTCCAGCGCCTCCTCCGGTCCTCACACCGCCAACTTCAACGCCTCCTCCAGTCCTCCCTCACGCCGCTGAAGACTCGGCCTCCTCCACGTTGGAGCCATACCGCTAGGCCTCCTCCTCGACGTCGGAGCTACTCCGCTAGGTTTTCTGGGACAACGTCCTTGTGACGTGCCTAGTCTGTTTATCTTCTCGGTGGTTTCGAGTACCATCGTCTCATGAGTATCTCTGTATTCATTTATTGTGTATCACTTTGAGTATATATATGCTGTACTAGTTCAATTCTGAAATTGATTTGTTAGTACTGGGATATACATTGCAAAATGACTTTTGAGGGATCTGTTGAAACTGCTTTGTGATAATAATTATCATAAACTAAAATAAGTGTGATAGCATATTCAGATTTGAGCTCTATATGTGTGATTTCTATTTGATTTAGCTATACCATAATCAGGAGATTTGATTGCTTTGCATCTTCTGAATAGAATAGATTGGTTGAGCTGTTATTACTTTGACGTTCTGTAAGTTGACAGACTTAGAAGTTTCAGTTTGAGAGGTTGCAACCTTGTTTGTTGTTATCCAATCTGTTGGCTAAAGCTTTGTCTATTCTTTATTCTTGCACTAGTAATCAAATCATCTCACTATTAGCTTGGAGGATTTACAACAGTTCGGTTGATCCTTTGCATTTGTGCAGTACTAGTTGTTCATTCATTCAATGATAGTTAGTATATTAGGCTTTAGGATGTGATGACAAGGACTATGTCCTGTGAAACTAGCCTTCTGAGAGCACTCTTTATCTTCAAGACTCTGAGCTTTAGGCTGAAATCTTTAATTTACATGTGGTATATGCTGATCATTTTATTCATCTTAAATGACTTGGTGAAACTTCATATGTATAGATAGCAAGTAAGTGAGATGGCATCCGCACCATCTTCGCTACTGTCATCGACATCGCCGAATGCGTCTGGATCTACGAGGAAAGTGGTACGTACGCGAGATGGTAGAGGAATATCAAAAATTCCTACGGGCCTAATGACCATCATGGATGTCAATGACGTTGGGATCCCTATGAGTCCCCCGAAAGCAGTGGCGAAATTCCGGACCATCTGCAGGATACTTGGAAGGGAACGGGTCTCCATCACCACACTAAGATGGGACACTTTGTCGAAAGATCGGAGAGGCGAGCTGTGGACAAAAAAAATCAAAATTGTTCACTTTTCTAGAAGAAGACCAGGCACGCGTGCAACGGCAGCTGTTGTTCGCAATGGGAAAGGTGTGGAGGACCTTCAAGAGCACGCTTGTCATGAAGTATGTGAACTGTAACATCTCAATCTTGGACTTGTGTTTCAAATGTAAGAAAATGAGTAGAAATTAAAACTTTTTCTTACATCATGTATTTCCTGTATGTTCTGGACAATCCTTGTAAAAGAATTATGGAAATACAAAGTCACAAGTCAATTGATCCAAATCTTGACCCTTCAAAAACATTCTTGTCAAATTTTGTGATCAGCTCCTGGAAATATTTTTTCCAAGTTCTAGTGATGGTATGTAACCTCTCTGAAAATTTTCACAATTTTTTTAGAAATTGTTTGAATACATTTAGAGGGCAATCAAACATGTTTGACTTTTAGTCAAACCTATCTCAAACCTTGCAGAATTTTTGGAGCAAAATGCACTGCATTAAACCTCTGAAAATTTTACACAAGGTTAATATCTAAGTTAGCAAGCTCCTGTAAAATTTTAAAATTTTTGGACTTGTTTTGCTACCTCAATTAAATCCTCAAGGTCTCACCAAATTAAAAACCTAAACCGGTTTCACTGCTCCTCGGTGCGACCGGTCTCGTGCTCGACCCATTTGACTTGGCTCAATCAACTAACCGCACCCGAGCCCGATTTAAAAAGCGCGGACGCTATCAGCCGTTAGATTTCAATCAGGCCGTCCACGTTCGTCAGAAACGTTCGGACCTCCTTATCATTCACTTAAATCTGAGCTGTTCATTCCCCATCGAACCGCCCTCATTGCTTGATGCAATCGGACCTCCGATTGTTTCATTCAATCTCAGCCGCTCATTTCTAATCCTACGGTCCCGACCTCTCCTCTTTTGTTTTAAACCTCAGGGGCTTTGGGCATTCTCAGCCGTTCGATTAAAATCCAACCGCCCACAACCACCCTAGCTTTTCCTGGTCGTCTTCTCCCTCGCGCCGTGCGTGAACAGTGCGCGGCATGGCTAGATCTTGTCATGCTCCCTCGTCAACTCTCTCTGGTCGGGCATTTAGTGCATACGGCTCGCTTCCGGCCGGAGACGTGCCCTACTCCTGCCCCCATCACTTCTGTTTCGGACCATGGCAGCCCTATGGACCTAGCTCACCCGAAAAGTTTGTTTTTGGCCAAACCCTAACTCTCCATCTATATGAAGCTCCCTAAAACCCTCTCTGAGCTCCTTTGCAGCACCACTTAGCTCCTTCTTTGCTTGTGGAGCTCAAAACACCGAAAATACCAAAACCACCATTTTCGGTCGTGAAGCTCCATTGTGGACCTTGGTGCTCCAGTGGTTCTTCTTCAAATCTTTTTCGCACCCTTTTGAGCTCCTTAATACCCTAATCATTTCTCCTCACTCAATTTTGGGCTTTATTCACTGGAATTGTCAAATTTGGGGTTTATTCAAATTCGGTCGAAATCACCCCTTTTCTTCCTCAGCTCTGGTAAGTGCTTCATTTCTCAATTATTAGCTCATGAAGCTTCTATGAGCTATGATGAAGCTATATTGATGACCTGGTCTCACTCTTTTTGCGCAGACCGTCGTTTTCACTTCATCTTCTTCGGCTCTGGCGAGCTTCTCAGCTGTCCGAGCCTCTCTGGCCATCTTTGAAGCTCTTTTTGGCTAAGGTAGCTTCTTATTAGTCCTTAGATGCTAGGGTGGTTCTTATTAGTCCTAATAAGGTAGCTTCTTATTAGGCCCTTGCCCACTTAAAACCCTCTCTGTGCGACACAATTAATGCTAATCATTGGATCTAGCAATTAATAGCTGTCCTAAATCGCTCTCTGTATCACTTACATGTGGGCCCGTGCATTTAAACCTCTTCGCACAATTAAAGCCCACATGTGTTATATACAGATCGTGGACCGCCGATCTTGTGATCAACGGCCCGATCTGTGGGACTTTCGACTCGAATGTCCCAATCACTCGGGGCCATCTATCTCACGATCTGCGGCTGAGAGCGTGAGTGCATTCGGGCCTCCGATTGTAACCTCAATCTCAGCCCTCCAACTTAAGATCTATGGTCATGGATGATTGGAGCAGTCGGACCTCCGGATGCCCCGATCCACGTGGACCGTTGGATCTAGATCCAACGATGAACCTCTTTAGGATTGCGCGCGTGTGCTATTCTCCCGTGCGTGGGCCGTTGGATCCTGAATCAAAGGCCCACGTTCGTCCACGTCATTTTATTTTTTGATAAGTTTGATTATTTTTCGGTAAGCCTTTATTTATCAACTGAAAATTGTATTAAAACTTTAGAAACTTATATCTAATTCGTTTTAAATCCTTTTTAGATGATTCCAACTGTATTAAATTCATGTTTCACTAAAGTTTAATCTAAAAATGCATTTAGGCATGTTTCTATAGCAGAAAATTTTATAAACAATATTAACTGGTCCTAGCCATTTTTGAATATTCCAAAAATTAAATCAAAACTTGTAAAATGTATAACTTTTTCTGTATAACTCCAATCTGAGCAAACTCAATTTTGTAAAATTCCTCTGTTAGCATACTTTAATATGAAATAGGTTTTGAACATGGTTATATTTCTGAAAAATGATATGTGCTAGTTTTACAACTTAGAAAAATCATAAGTATTTCCTTTTAACTCCAAATTTGGTAAACTCAACTTTGCTGTTCTTAGGATATCATAATCTACCTACTATAAAAATTTTAGGTTCCAGATCATTCTAGAAATTTGTGCCATGAACAGTACCAGTAATTAATTTAGTTGAATTATCAGGCTGAAAGAAAATGTTTTAGTTATAACTTTTGCATGTTTAGTCCAAATTGAATAATTCTTGTTCCGAAACTCATTTAAAATCATAACCTTGCTGCTGTATAAATTTCCTAAGTTTTGGATGACTTTGGCTCTTGGTTTGCTGTATAAATTTCCTAAGTTTCGTTCTTATTGGTTTTATCACATTTTTGCGTTAGGTTCCGAAGATAATATTGACCTTGAATCTGATCCTCAGCAACCAGACCCTGCCCTCCAGCAAGGCAAGCAGATGTAGCATCATTTGATCATGTTGTTCCTATTATTTTCAAATTCTAATATGTTGTTTGCAAATTATACGTATGCATTGCTATCTTGTTTTAAACTATTGTCGATTAGTTGACCTATTACATACATAATCTGTAGGAAAATGTTTATCCTTTACTACTGAGACTAGGACTACTTTGCTGTGATTTTGGGTTCGTTGGATGAGCCCTTGTCACTTAGTAGTTCCGAGTATGTTGCTTAGCCATGCTTAGTTACCGGTAGAAATGAGCTGTCGATAACCTTGATCACACAAACTTATTATGATCTTTATGTTTCAGTTTTGTGCCATGTCTAATTGCAAAAATTAAAAATTGAAAACAAAATGATTTCGACTTGGGCACGATGGTAAGATGGTGTGCTTTTGGGTGTGACTGGAATGGTGCCCGGATCAAATAAGGACTGAACATCTTTTTAGTACCTGTTATCCAGACAATTTGTGCGTGCTAACCACACTAGAGGGTATGGGACCTCTCTTGACTTAGTACTTTGGCGTGTGTTGGCTCTGAGTTGCAGGGGGTCGCAAGAGGGATGGTGTTTGGGAGCATGGTAGTTGTCCGGAAGCTTTACCCTGGGTGGGTAGTTGTCTTTCGGCTTTACCATGTAAGCGTATGGGTTTCTATCCATACGAGCGGCTCGTAGTTAATGCACAATATTGGAAATGTCTCGTAGAACTTAGCCGTGCCAGCATACCTTCGGAAGTGTGCTTATTGTGGCTTAAAGGCGGTCTGAAGTGTGGGTACATTGGTACACCCCTGCAGGGTCAAACTATTCGAATAGCCTTGTCCTAGGTTATGGACACGCTTGGGTAAGCTTTTCAAGAGTTAGACTACAACCTTTCTAATTAAAACTTGATGGGTGGTACGAATCGGGGATTCGTGCTATGATGTGGTGGCTATTGGGTTAGTCACCTCTAGGTGGTTACTTGCTATTTATTGTTACTCGCTGTTATTTCAATGCTTACAAACAGATTTTACAAACCGCTTTCAATCTATTACATTATTGCAAATGAAAATTGCTTTATGCGTCCAATTAACCATATAACCATTTCCTTTGAATTCAGCTCACATATAGTTATGTATAGGTTTGTTACTCGTAAGTCTTGCGAGTACATTATTGTACTCACCTGCATTGCTTGTTGTGTGCAGAGGCAGAAGGTGAGCCCCAAGGGTATCACTTTTGTGAGATGTGTGGCTTTTGGGACGATTAGCTTGGCGGTCCTGTTGGTTGCCTTGTGGGTTAAGGCACGCTAATTGGCTTTTGTTCATAGCCATCTTATGGCACTTTTGCTTCTGCTGTCTTATGTTACTTTAATATCATTTGGCCGGTCGACTCATCTTTTGTAATAACTTTATATTATGTATGTCTTTTGGTAGACTTGTTATAATGTGATGTATGGAATTGATGCATGATTTTGTAACGGGGTGTGTATACTGCATTTCTAGGAAGTATACATATGTCGAGGCTTGGTTTATTTGATTTGTGATGCTAGGGTTAATGGAAGGCTAAGCATTACAAGCCAAATAAATCAGGGTCCTCACATGAACATGGGTCGGACACCCTTCACGAAGTATAAATTCTTTTCTGGGGATATATGGGACGCCTTTGTGCAAATGAAGACGATGGTCGAATTTCAGGAGTTAGGTTCGGCGTACAAGGCTCTCCAGACACAAAACACTCACCCCCACAAACTCGGCACTGCTGGGTACGCGGGTAAAACCGCGCAATGGGTGGCGAGAACGAGAACGAACAGGGCCATTTGCTAAGATCACAGACGAGCGCGCTCGACCCTGGTTAAGAGCGAGGAATCAACCACGCCTTTGGGTGGATTCTCTTTCACAAACTCGACAGACGAGGATGTGGCCCAACGTGTGGTAAATATGTCGAACTACCTAGTTGTTAATAATTCCATAACTTCATAGTGTCTATAATAACATGATGGCCTCTTGCAGCAAGAATTGACTTCGCATTGTTCCGAAGGCTCCATCCAAGCAAACAGGGAGAATGACATACTATCTACGGCCTTGGGAAACAAGGAGCACCCGGGTTGCATGCGAGGCAAAGGGGTTTACGTAACTTGGAGGGATGGATTCGTAGGAGTAGGAAGAGATCCAATACCGAGAACGACAAAGTGTTGGAATAGGTGCTTACTACAAAATTTGAAGGAAGTGAACAGGTGCTTACTGCAAAATTTGAAGGAAAGATAGCAAGATTGGAGGACCAAGTAAATCAACTCCTACTCCTCAACCAGTCACAAGCCGCCCCCATTATTTTGGGAGCCAGTCCTCCTCGACATTGGAGTAGCGTCGTGTCCACGCAAAATTTTGAACATGATGTCCAATTACCTATCGATGACATCAAGATAATGTACATCTCTGGAATGCTTCAAAGATAGACCTATAGGACGCCTTAGCTAATTGTGTATCATTTTGTAGGAGCCGACGCCCTGCACGCTCCTAGTGAGGATGGTTGGGTCCATGTCTATTGAGGCTGGGCGGGGGATGGCGCTTCCATGCTTGGAAGGGACAGTGCACCACGGTGCCTAGGTGGTATAGGGTTGTGCCAGGGTCCAGGTGGACATGGTACATGACAATTTTAGGGTCGTCCCACTGGAGATTCGCCCGAAAGAAGACATCAGAACACTAGGGGATGCCGAGTACAGTTTTATCCAGTGGCCCAAGAAGGACATCGCCCTGGACCCCGTGCAGTGCCGCCTCAACCTTCGATTCAGAAGGCCTCTCCAACAGGACCCTCGATGACTCCACCTCATCCATCTCAACACGACCATACCTCTCCAACAGGACCCTCCATGACTCTACCTCAACCTTCGTTTCAGAAGCCCGCTTCATCGGTTCCTGTGGAGAAGACGCCAAAGGAACAAGAAAAGCGTTTCACCGTATCGGTTCCCGAGTCGTCTCATAGGAAGACGCATAGCGGCCAAGTTGTTCAGGCCAAATCGAAATCGCAGAATGTTAAGGCGCCTCCCAATCCTAAGAAATACTCCTTCGGAAGTCTGTTGGCCACCAACGCAGTATTAGCCCACGCTAGATTA
Organism: Ampelocalamus luodianensis; assembly: GCA_036346255.1. NCBI lineage: Eukaryota > Viridiplantae > Streptophyta > Magnoliopsida > Poales > Poaceae > Ampelocalamus > Ampelocalamus luodianensis. Next base: position 24,697,468 of record CM070623.1, read on the forward strand.
GCTTGCCAATCTTTGCATATCTGGTACATGTAGATGACCAAAGAGAAAGGGTGTGATACTGGAATCACCGTCAGATACATGAAGGAGCATTTCCTCCACGAGCCAGCCTCCTTCGTCGTGGGCTTCGATGACTTATTCGACCTATTCAACTTCAAAGCCCTCGATGCCTCACTTCTACGATGCTGGACACTGTAAGTGTGTACAATCAAGTTCTACATTCACGTAATACCGATTAATATAACGACTCATTGCTTATATATAGATACATGATGAAAAATGCCTGGCAATTGAAAGAACCAGTGGGTTTCCTCGACCCACATGTGGTCTCTGAGCAAACCATCTTGGCAGACGCATCCTACGTCGTGAAATACATAACGACAGCATTGCTTGCTCAGGACAACAAGGACTACATAATGGTGCCCTACAACCAGAAGTAAGTGCTTTACTACTTGCTATACAAATTTCATTTGTACTTTATACGTAGCACAAACTTAGGTTTAATAACTATAGCGACATACATGAGTAGGAACCACTGGATCCTTTTAGTCATTATACCAAAGAGGAACAAGGTACTATACCTTGATTCCCAAATCAAGGTTACCCACAACTTCACCCTCGTGCAAGAAATACTCGACAGGTATGTCATTTCCTCTATACATAACTCTATTGTAGTCTTCCTTTGTTTGAAATGGCCGAGGTTAACTTTTTGAAAACGTGTAGGTCGTTCATCGCCTATGTTGCCGAGGGAGGGTCATACAAGGGATCGAGCACCACACTACAACACATGGCACGATTTTCGGTACGTGCTACAACACAATAATCCAATATCATACTTCGTAATAATGCGTCTCAAACGGACTATACCTACATATGTAATTCTATTTTTGCAGTGCTGCGAGCAAAAAAAGAAGATTGTGCATTCTATGTTTGCCATCATATGCAGCAACTCATGAGTGCTAAGTTGAAGGATCCTGAGGTTGGTCAATCTCGCAATAATTATTTTCTAATTATAAATTTTGAATATATATGCTTACTACTTTACTCCTGCTAGCGATAGGGCTTGAACATAGATTTAGCTCCACACGTTATGAGAGACATATAAGAGATTCAAGGGAAGCTCTGCGGCTTCATCATGGCGTAGATCATTAAGGCCAACAAAGAGTTTCACTATTGACACTGCTGAACGACCTTCAAACAATTGATTCAATTGTAATTCACTATGAGTGGTTGTAATTCAATTGTAACTCTAGCGACAATACTTGATACATATTCTTTTGTAATTGATTCTGAGTTGATCACTTTGAGTTGTCAACGATTGATTCATCTATAATGTATCTATTTTCCGTCTGCTTGCTTTCAGAGGGTATGGCTAATAATTCCTGAGGCTAGCCGAAAATCAAAAAATATTAGTTAGGGATAAAGAACTATCATAGACGGTTCTATTTACCAACCGTCTATGATATGTACAGTATCACAGATAGTTCTGTTTACCAACCGTCTGTGATATCACACATATCACAGACGGTTGATGAATAGAACCGTCTGTGATATCATACATATCACAAACGGTTGATAAATAGAACCGTCTATGATATCATACATATCACAGACGGTTGAACTAAAGACCATCTGTGTTGTGACTTATCACAGACGGCTCAAGAACCGTCTGTGATAACCGCTTGTTATCACATACGTAAAAATTCAGACGGATCAGAAACTGTCTGTGATGATGGTTCCGAACCATCTGTGATGAGGTTTTCTGTGCTAGTGTACACATTTATTATTAAGGCTGTGCTACTGTACACATTTATTATTAAGGCATTAACTATGAGCTAGACCAATATAGCTGTATAAAATATAGCAATGCAATTTAATAAGTTAAAACAATATAATTGCAAAATTAGGTGCAAAATGATCAAAGTATTGACTCGCCTTGATCAATATTCTGATAACCTCGGTCAGGCTCTTGCGCAATGTTCTGATGATAATCACGTTCAATATGTTGACAATCGTCCTGTTCAATGTCCTGATAATCTTGATCTGGACCTCGTCCTTATTGGGATTGTTGTTCCTTCATGGCTTCAGAGTCTAATTACGCATAATACGATTGAACTCGAGAATGACTGAAAGCAACCAAATGAAATCCAATAAATCCAAATACATTCAAACAAAAGAAAATACTTCGAATTAAAGTAAACGCATCTAACGGTACTGTAATACCTCAAATATATTTAAGTAAGAAGAAAGACTTTAGGGAGGAGATTTGATTAGAGAGAGTGGCTTTAATAGAAGATTAAGGGGGTTGCATAATTCAGACAACTTGGGCTATGGGCTCTCGGCCCATAGCATTTAGGCCCAAAGGGGAAGGGCATCCGACCTTTAAAGGGGGGGAACCCTAGGTGCCTCCTTTCCCCCCTGGCCGCCACCTCCACCCCATCCCTACACCTCCTCCCCTCTGTCCAGCCCCCATTGCTGCGCCCCTCACCTTGGTGTGCCCCCTTGCTGTCGGCCTAGAGGAAGAAAGGTGGGAGGGGCCTCTTGTGGGTGCTGCTGGCCAAGGAGGAAAGGAAGGGGAGGTGGGAGGAGGAAGAGAGAAGGAGGATCCCGTGGATCCTTCAATGCTTTTTCATCGCATTAGTATCGGGTGATCCTCAAATCTCCTTGTTCTATTTATTTGTTTTGCGATTAGGTGATATCGGGTAATAGATCTAGTGTTGGTAGTCTGTACTGCACTATAGTTTTAGGGTTGTTAACTGCGAAATTTGATCTGGTCACCTCCTAGAGATTTGTGGGTAACATCTTTAGCTTTCCATAGAATCTAGGATTAGGTCATTTGGATGAACGGATCATGAGTTATGAATATTTTAGTTCTGCTGTCCAGAGGCTCTGTTGGGATTCTGACAGGTTATATTAACTTGATGATAAGAATTAGTTAACAAAATCATTGGAGGATCTCACCAACATGAATACTGTAGGTTATTTTGTAAGGTTTCTAGAAAGCTAAAGAACATAATTTTTGGATGAACTTACTGAAAGGTATGATGGTTTTAGTTCTGCTATCCAGAGAATCTGCCAAATTCTAGTAGACGTATTAAGCGGTTTAGAAAGTATAGTAAATGACAAAATTAGGGGACCTGACCAACTAGATTAATGTGAGTAATTCCATAAGATTTCCATAAAATATGAGAATACCATTTTTCGGTAAACATAAGAAAAGATATGATTTCTGGAAGAGGACTGTCCTGTTTTGGGACAGAATGATGTTCATGGGACTTGATGTTTTGGGTTGCGCTAGAGAGCATAGTTAGTTATGTAATTTTTATATACTGTTGTATGCTCTGAAATGTCCCCTTAGTGTGGTTATTAAATTGTTCATGTAGAGGTGTGAATCCAGGGATAGCATCGGTTTCCCGTCATCCTACTCCACACGGTCGAGGCAAGTACATTAGTGGGTAGAAAAATTGTTTATGATTGGCGGATGTGGTTTCTTATTCATAGCCGTACAGTTGTTGTTATATACCCATGTTGATTATTATTCATTGATTGTTAAGGTCAAGTGACCTATTTGATCCGAAGCGAGGGCGAGAGGGATCGGGCTCTCGGGAAGTCCCCTGGTGCAAGGAGCAAGGACTCCAGCGGGATTGAGGGAAGATTCGTAGGAATATTCAGTGTTGGTTACCTAGATGGGAGATATCACCTAGTTAGGCCGAACTCTCTGATCCACCTTTGGATGATGAATTGTACTTCTACTGTGAGCGAATAGCGACGGATGATAGCTAGAGCCTAGGTCATGTTGTTTGGTGGATGAAATTTTATCATTCACTTGGGAACATACCACCGCTGCCCACGTGGCACCTAGCTGCTCTAATGATTCTTTTAGTCATTACTTCCTATTTACCGAGGAAGTTCCATGATAATCAGGTGAGACCTATGCATAAGTGCATCGCTCTAGGTAGACATAAGTCACACCGACGCATGGCACCTAGTTCACTTAATAGTTTTTCTTATCGATTCATTTTTATCAAGGAAGTTCTATGAGCCTTAGCTGGAACTTCCAAGCACTGGCTAGACATTAGCCTAACAACTTGATCAGGGGCGTCTACGGATTTGGGTTTATCTACAAGGTGATCAATACTTAGTCTTGTTACCTGTATGGTTTGGAACCTACTAAAGTAAATCTGCCACACTAGGTTAATCCTTAGCTTTAGTACCTGCTAATGACTACTACTAGTTAAGTAGATAACTACCTTACAAGGTCTCACTACTACAGAAAAGGTCATCACAGATGGTTCAAAAACATCATCACACACAGTTTCGTGAGCCATCTAAGTGTATGAGTCAGTAATGACATGAGATCATCATAGACGGTTATTAACTCTGAACCGTCTGTGATAGTCAACTGTGATAGTTGACTATCACAGACGGTTTGTAGATGAAATCGTCTACGATAGCTTGTATGACAGACGGTTTGTCCTAAAGAATCATCTGTGATATTCTTTTATATTGTTAAATCTATTTTTGTTTATTTGTTAGCCTTAGAAAATGCTAGCCAATAAACAAAAATAGATAGGAAAAGGAACATCAATCGTCTTCATGAAGAACAATTCCCGAAGAGACGGTGATGCTTTAATTTTCCAATGATTTATTGGGAAAGATTCTAATAAAATTTTATCCGTTGGACTTCCGTTTAACTTTGCCACAAGTCGATAGCCTATAAATAACCATCAAAAGGGTAGAATTTATGCACAGACTTTCCATCTTTCCTACTTCTACTTCGTTTTAAAGTTCTTATCTCCAAACATCTCAAGTCTGAATTGATTTCTTTAGCATAAATAATCGGTCCTTGGAGTTCTTCCACTATGGGCAAAATCGTGGAAAAGATACATTCCACGGAACAAATTGACTTTTTGACCATTGTGGAAAAGACATTGTAACACCCTGGCTATTCGAAAGCCAAAATGTTACCCAAAAGCCTAATCTATAACAATTTTGCAGCAGGATTTCAACAAAACTCATCGACTAAAAATAAAATGTTCAACATTGTTTTAGAGCCTAAAGAGTTATTAACACTATATCCAACAACAGTTCACGAATTCTGAATAATTAAGTCTAATGCATCCATGAAGGTAAACATGACGATCGAATGTTTAGGGACAATTGCAGTTAACTAATCAACCTTAGCAAGTAGAATAAAGAAATGTCATCCACATCTAAGTTTTTTTTTATTACAGTCCGTCACTTAATAAAAGAAGAACATAATCTAGTTCTTTTATTGGAGTAGGTGCAAGGTTGGGTGAATGAGTGGTGCATGACTACTCCCGCCTAAGAGAAACATCTTCATTGATCACCTAAAATAAATAAACGAAGCAAGAGTGAGTCCAGGACTCAGCAAGTACATGGAATAAATTAACATACAACCAGTAATGATAAGACAACCTTTTCACAATTTCTGTACATACCACAAACGAATATTTGGGAATGCATCAAATGAATGAATGTAATCGGAGGATGGACTGCACACATGCATATACCGGTATAGCTAGTGACACACCCGTCGGTGTTCACTTAAGCCCGTATTTATCGAAACACGGGGATCCAAAATACCGTATGAAGAACGTTTCATACGGGTGTCCAAAACTGCCCACATTGGAATGGTGGGACTTCACTTGCCCATACTGGAATTGATGGGACTTTAGACTCCACTCCCGTGGAGCTCCACTCCCGTGGACAGAACATGTACATGGATGCATGAATAAACTTATGAATAATGACAAATATCATCTCCACACATATGAAAAGGCATACGCAAAGAACATAATCATCGGAACCTCTTGAATACTATAATCTCCACTCCCGTGGATATTCCACATGAACATTGAAGCTTCTCACATAACAAACAAAACACAATACTAATCATCGAGCATCCAGTGTTTACAAATCGCACAAAAGTCATTGTACTTGCCTTCCGCGATGCGACGCGTTAACAGGCAACGATGATGCTCCCAAACCCGTAGCCTCGCTGCCTAAACAATTAAATAAATGAAATAAGAACAACATGGTACTTGACACGTCCTAACATCCTACAATACCCTCTTTCACACCCAAGACATAGTCATAAACCCAAATCTGAAATTCCGGCAGCACCATGGAATCGCATATGGACAGCAGCACGGTAATGACCATAACTATTGACCTGGGACTCCAAACGAGGTGAGCCCAGATCCTACATGAGCTTAACGAACATATCTACAACTTTCTAGTCGACGAGATAACCCAATTCGGCCAATTTAATTTGCTAATAGCCAAATGAAACAGCAGAACAGAAGCTGTTGGAACAACTAGGACAGCAATAATAAAACATCCATAACTTTTGATCTACAACTCTGAATGAAGCATTCTTTAACAATCTGAAAAGGTTATGAAATTCGCTACAATAACCTAGTTGAGTGAAAACCCTGAATCGTCCATTAACATAAACATATTGTAGAAGACAACTTACAAGGTAATTCTCGTCAGAATTCTGGACAGCAGAAACTAAAATGATCATAAATTTTGATCCGTATGTCGGAATCAGGTGTTCTTGGCGGCCACCGAAATCTAAGAACATTATCTAAATATCTCTAGGAGATCAAAACTTCAAATTCAGCAGTTTAGAACCCGAAACATACCACGCAACATACTGGACAGATTCGAATTTACCACAGACAGACTTTGATCCAATCAAATTTAATCGGTTTCACTTCTACGACTAATCAAACAACAACAACCGGCAATCGTTACCCTTGGAGACACGCGTGCCCGCTGAAATCCCCCCGCTAGATGCTCATCTCCCCTTCTTCTCCGCTCTCCCTCCACCTTTCTCCTTGGCCAACAGCAATGGGAGAGCACCACCAAGAGAGAGCAACGGAGTGCAAGGAGGAGGGCGTGTACTGTAGCGGCACTGTAGTGGCGGCGGAACACTGTAGCAATGCATGCTACAGTGGTGGGCTAGGGTTTCCCCTCCTTTTATTAGTGGCTAGCCCCTCATGGGCCTCCTAGGCCAAAGCCCGAAGTCTAGGTTGTTAAAGAATTGCAGATTTTCCCTTCTCTAAAGTCCATTTTCTCTTTTCACTACTTCCTTCATTACAATAAGTTGGAGTATTACGGAAAAACCCTTTCGTTTACTCTCCTTCCTTAGAAACATTCGGGGTATTACATTCTACCCCCCTTAATAGGATTCGACCCCGAATCTACTCACCGATCTACCCGAAAGAAAACAGTGTCTGGAAATTAACAACGATTAACACGTACCAGACATGAACAAATCCGGGTATTGCTCGCGCATGCGAGACTCTAACTTCCAAGTGACCTCTCTCTCGGTCTGATGAGACCACAACACAAAAATGTCGAACGACGTCTATCCTGACACTCGTCCCCACATTTCCAGGTACACTCATCGGAAGAGAATCAAAGGTAAGATCCTACTCGATGGTCCACGATATTAACGAATATTCAAACTCTAGTTCTCAGAGGTACTCACTCAACACCAAACATGCCAAATGTTGAGTACTCCGCGTATGGACCCGAGACGGTCCTTGCGATACGCCAACTTCTGAATTCCCGTAGCTAACGAAAACAACCCAATGTACCTTGGCTAACCTTCCGATTGATACTGAACCACACCACATGCACATAGAACACGAACTCTTGTTCCATCTCTCAATTGAACTCTTCACTGAAACAAGGATCACCTCCTTTAACCAGAAACACACAACAGAGCTCTCTTTAAGCAAACTCTTTTACTGATAAAACCCATCTGAAAATGAAAGATTCACATCGCATCTATGCGTTACCAGCTCAGTACTAAAGAGTCAAACCCAGAATTTGGAATTTCATCACGAAAAACCTTTCCACCTTCCAAGTGGCAGTTTGCGAATAAACGTCACGAAATCCAAAGGAGAAATCACTTGAATGCCCAAATCAAAAAAAAATATTCATTTATTCCGTTTGAACTGGAAAGAATCACACATGTCAACATAAATGTCGAGCTCAACTTGCGAAAGGCATCCGTCAAAACACATAGCTCAAACAAGAATCAAGAAAACGTGCCTCTACTTGAGGAAGCATCAATTTCTCAGTTTCTCTTTCAGTCTCTCAAACTTTGGAATTCCAATTCATCGCATAACACCCTAACTCATCTATCTTAACTTGGCATTCTCAACGCTATGCTTAAGTCGAAATACATCATCCACACCTCTGTATAGAGGCTCTATCGACTCCACCGAAACTTTCTCTCAACAACTCCTCTACCGACAGAATTAATTTGACAGATGACTTCCAATGCATCTCAAAATAGATCTCACATGCAATCACATCACCTCAATGTTTTAAGAATAAACAACTCAAAATTCCCAGCACACTCATTCATATACTTCCTCAAAAGGGTTCTATCAATGATCATCTCATTGTTCGGAATCCACCCTTATTCTACTTCCTCTACACATAATCATTAGGAGACTCAAGGTCCTAGCAAAAAGAATGTGAAGCCCAAAATTAAACTCCAAGACTCCTACCATGAACTTCTCATATAGAAGATAAGGGAAGCCTCAAATTAAATCCCTAAAATTCTCACAATCCAAACATACTTGCGCATTGACATCAACACGAAATCAATTCTTCGATCCAATTATCTTTATCAAGATCCTAACTCTTAGAGAGTTACTTACTAAGTCTAAGTCATTCCTGGCAGTAATCCAACAATCTCGGCTATCTCATTAGTCGCTTTAACGATCAGATTACTTCGCTAATACTACTCTCATTACAACACCATCATATTTCATCTGCACAACCACGCAAGGTACTCAACCGCGACACTCTAATACATCGAGTAAGATTCCCCATCCTTTCGAAAATTCTAATGTTCCACCCGAATTGAACAAAGGATCTTGGATCACAAATCTCCATAGGTTCTAATGGTTGCAACAATGCAATCAGTTTAGCCTCAAAGGCAAACATTCTGTATAAATAAAATTCTCTCCAAGAATTACACACGAAATTAGTTCATCCTTCATTGTTCCTTGATTAACTTACAATCCAAGGTCTCACAACCACATTGAATAAACACTTCGAAAAACCACTGTGAAATGAATTGGTGGATCCTTCCTCAAAAGAAAAAGCAAATGAAGACATTTTCTGCTCGAAGTAAACACAAGACCAAGGGAAATAGTCACTTAGACAAAGAACTCGGAAAACATAGAGGACATCAACAGCTGAGGGCTCAAGTCCTGCTATAAGCGAATACCAAACCACAAATGAGAAGAAGGTATTGCCCTTTGAAAATTGGTAAACTCTTATGGAACAAGTGCATAAGGTTTAAGCGCACTCAAATAAACTGCAAGTTGCGAAACGCGACTTGAATCTCAAATACTTTTACTTCACTCTTTCCTTTAACCAGGAAAGTTATTTTCTGTGATTACTACATCACTTTGCCAGCTTAAACAAGATAAGCTCTTAAGACCAAATCATAGGAACCACTTAAGAACCAATAAAATCTTTCAACCCGTCCCTTTGCTCGAAACAGAATCAATTACCACATAACTCATGAGGTCCAAAGATAACAAACGCAAAACTCAAAACACTTTCACTAAAACAGTATCATACAACTGATCAATTTCTTTTTTTTTTCTTATAATTCATTCAACATTATCATCACAGCCACAGTCTGACAATCACACTAATCAACGAAATAATATGTTATTAGCAAGAATCATCATAATCTCTTATCACTTCATGAACTTTTAAAAAGAAACACAATGAACTACTTCATCATGTCTCTAAAATCTAAATAAGATTGCATATACTTGATCTAGGGAAAGCCTAGTGCAAAAACCTCATAATTGAAACAAACTCTTTCAACAAGATGATAATAGGACATGACAATCTCACCAATGTACACCAACAGAAATGTCTTATTAGCTTTCATCCATTTAACTCTTACTGACACTCGACGCCAAGATAGTCACACTAAATGCTCTCTAGCCACACATGGCATAATCATGATCCTACCTCTGTTTGCAACCTCAACAACAGTTAAGAGGATATAATCAACATTCTAACTTATGTTCAGCAATTAGAATGAAAGGTCTTTTAACTTTAATAATATAGGATACATAAGACAAGGTTTCACAAGGCGATACATCATCGTTCATCTAGTCATTTAAACATGTTTCAATAATTTTTAGCATGGCAAGAATCAAGTAAAGCTATCATTCAAATAAGATCATCAAGATCCAAATAGAAGACAGATTCAAAATTAATATTTATCAAGGCAACATTTGAACACATCCTTAACTTAACCATCACTAGCGGTTAGAATAACCGAAAGAGGACCTAGATTCCAATCCATCTAACAAATTTAACAAATTACTCGATCGTAAGGATCAAACCGGTTCATCAACATTTCCACACTTCTTAATAACAATAGGTCCTTGAACAGTATGAACAAACTCTTATCTAAAATTCATCATGTACTAAATACAACAACATTTCGCATTCGTCAATTCACTTCCATGGATACTAGTTAAGAATAAACTGCTTGCACAAAGCCAATAACCCAAATCTGATAACTTATCTCATAACGGTTAATTCATTTAATTAACATTTCTTACTTAAGCATGACAAGACACCACTTAAATGTTTTAACACAATCTTTCAGAAAAAGAGGTATTAAATTTCACAATTGAAAGAATTCAAAAGAAATACATAAAGCCAAAGCTTTCACATGGTAAAGAACTTGTAACAAAAAACTTTCAGTATCCAGAATACTAAGCGAATAAATGATTCACATTCTCCAACAAGAAGGGCAGAACTCCTAAGAAAAGATAAATTTCGCCGATAACTAACGTTCCCAAAAACAACATTAGACCAAAGAATGGGAGAACAAGTAGTCGATATAATGAATCAAGAAAGATCAATGGAAACTCATCAGAAGAAATGTAAAACACTAACTCCAGAATACTTCATCAATCGCAACTAACACCAGAACTGGCCACATTCAGAATCAAGGAAGAGAATAATATTTTCTAAAGAAACTCACCCTCAACACTCAACTATGGTATTCGGGGTAGATACTACTCTATTCTGTTACCACGAACGGTGGTGTAATCTGACAAACTCAGGGCCACCACCACGACCTCAACCTCTCAACGTCACCCATAGCCAATAATCAATATGAATATAGGATATCATCTCATAGCAATCACACAAATAAATTCATAGGTATAGAGGATCATATCATATCATAGATTAACAACAAGAAAGATAGTACAGAAACAATTCAACAATTGCTCAAGAAATGAAACATAACAATAGAAATGTTTGAAACAATGGATTTCCAACCCCACCTCATCGTGCATAGTGTGTCATTTTAATAACTTAATTACCACGGACCTAAAGCCCGCTCGATACCAACGTAACACCACGCTATTCGAAAGCCAAAATGTTACCCAAAAGCCTAATCTATAACAATTTTGCAAATAGATTTCAACAAAACTCATCGACTAAAAATAAAATGTTCAACATTGTTTTAGAGCCTAAAGAGTTATTAACACTATATCCAACAACAGTTCACGAATTCAATAATTAAGTCTAATGCATCCATGAAGGTAAACATGACGATCGAATGTTTAGGACAATTGCGCTTAACTAATCAACCTTAGCAAGTAGAATAAAGAAATGTCATCCACATCTAAGTTTTTTTATTACAAATCAGTCACTTAATAAAAGAAGAACATAATCTAGTTCTTTTATTGGAGTAGGTGTAAGGTTGGGTGAATGAGTGGTGCATGACTACTCCGCCAAGAGAAACATCTTCATTGATCACCTAAAATAAATAAACGAAGCAAGAGTGAGTCCAGACTCAGCAAGTACATGGAATAAATTAACATACAACCAAGAATGACAAGACAACCTTTTCACAATTTCACATACCACAAACGAATATTTGGGAATGCATGAAATGAATGAATGTAATCGAAGGAAGGACTGCACACATGCATATACCGGTATAGCTAGTGACACACCCGTCGGTGTTCACTTAAGCCCGTATTTATCGAAACACAGGGATCCAAAATACCGTATGAAGAACGTTTCATACGAGTGTCCAAAACTGCCCACATTGGAATGGTGGGACTTCACTTGCCCATACTGGAATTGATGGGACTTTAGACTCCACTCCCGTGGAGCTCCACTCCCGTAGACAGAACATGTACATGGATGCATGAATAAACTTATGAATAATGACTAATATCATCTCCACATATATGAAAAGGCATACGCAAAGAACATAATCATCAGAACCTCTTGAATACTATAATCTCCACTCCCGTGGATATTCCACTCCCGTGGACGGAACATGAACATTGAAGCTTCTCACATAACAAACAAAACACAATACTAATCATCGAGCATCCAGTGTTTACAAATCACACAAAAGTCATTGTACTTGCCTTCCGCGATGCGACGCGTTAACAGGCAACGGTGATGCTCCCAAACCCGTAGCCTCGCTGCCTAAACAATTAAATAAATGAAATAAGAACAACATGGTACTTGACACATCCTAACATCCTACAATACCCTCTTGCACACCCAAGACATAGTCATAAACCCAAATCTGAAATTCCGGCAGCACCATGGAATCGCATCTGGACAGCAGCACGGTAATGAGCATAACTATTGACCTGGGACTCCAAACGAGGTGAGCCCAGATCCTACATGAGCTTAACGAACATATCTACAACTTTCTAGTTGACGAGATAACCCAATTCGACCAATTTAATTTGCTAATAGTCAAATGAAACAACAGAACAGAAGTTGTCGGAACAACTAGGACAGCAATAATAAAACATCCATAACTTTTGATCTACAACTCCTAATGAAGCATTCTTTAACAATATGAAAAGGTTATGAAATTATCTACAATAACCTAGTTGGGTGAAAACCCTGAATCGTCCATTAACATAAACATATTTTAGAAGACAACTTACAAGGTAATTCTCGTCAGAATTCTGGACAGCAGAAACTAAAACGATCATAACTTTTGATCCGTATGTCGGAATCAGGTGTTCTTGGCGGCCACCGAAAGCTAAGAACATTATCTAAATATCTCTAGGAGATAAAAACTTCAAATTCAGCTTTTGGAACCCGAAACATACCACGCAACATACTGGACAGATTCGAATTTACCGCAGACAGACTTTGATCCAATCAAATTTAATCAGTTTTACTTCTACGACTAATCAAACAATAACAACCGGCAATCGTTACCCTTGGAGACACGCGTGCCCGCTGAAATCCCCCCGCTAGATGCAGATCTCCCCTTCTTCTCCTCTCTCCCTCCACCTTTCTCCTTGGCCGACCGCAATGGGAGAGCTCCACCAAGAGAGAGCAACGGAGTGCAAGGAGGAGGGCGTGTACTGTAGCGGCACTGTAGTGGCGGCGGAACACTGTAGCAATGCATGCTACAGTGGTGGGCTAGGGTTTCCCCTCCTTTTATTAGTGGCTAGCCCCTCATGGGCCTCCTAGGCCAAAGCCCGAAGTCCAGGTTGTTAAAGAATTGCAGATTTTCCCTTCTCTAAAGTCTAATTTCTCTTTTCACTACTTCCTTCATTACAATAAGTTGGAGTATTACAGAAAAACCCCTTTTTCGTTTACTCTCCTTCCTTAGAAACATTCGGGGTATTACAGACATAATCCATGGATCATGACTTCAAGATGGTCGAAAAGTCAATTTAGTCTATGGATTGAAGTCTTCAAGAAAATGGTAGAAGAAAAAAATCTAGAGGCATCAACAATTAATTTTCACACACAAGCATCAAGATTTACATGGCCAAAACCATAGCCATCCATCAATTTCATAATTTCAGATCCAAGCATCAAGGAAGAGAGGGGAGGGGATCGGATGGGGGATATCATCGGCACTGATGGAGAGGAGACGACAGCGTCATCGTTGTGTCACGACGGTGACACTACACAAGACACTCTTACGACAAGAGTGCCTTCTTCAGTGAACTGTGGTGTCACAATCGGAGGCGGAGGAGCTCACGGCGATAGTCGACGTCGTCAGGCGGACGGGGCGCTTCAATCGGTCTGGGGGAGGCAGCGCGGCTTCGGTTTGGGGGAGGTGGCCAAATCATCTGGAGTAGTTGGGCGTGTGCAGGCAGTATATATGGCACAATTGATAGGTCGTGGCGCCACTTCGGTTTGAAAATTTGAATAAAGGGAGCGGCAAAATATCACAGACAATTTTAATACAAACTATCTGTGATGAGTTAATTATCACAGAGAGTTTGTATTAAACACCGTGTGTGAAGTATCACATAAGGTTTTTCATAAAAATCCATCTGTAATATTTAGTAATATCACAAACGGTTCTTGTTAATAACCGTCTGTGATACTTCATATACGGTTTTCAACATGAACCGTCTATGATATTACCTCTTCACAGATGTTTTTTAGTGCAGCCGGTAACACAGACGGTCGCTAAACCAAAATCACCTGTGGTTGTATTTAATACTGACGGTTTTGGTCAACCATCTGTGATGAGGCTGTTGGGATACGGGTAGGCTACGCTAGCTCACAATTCAAAAATCTACCACATAAATCAGGATGCCAAGCAAGCAAGAGATCATAGATTGTTACCACCAGACGTGCAGTGCAGCGGAAGAGAACGTTGCAGCAGCCTGGTCCAACGAAGAGCGCGTTGATGTAGTGTATGTAGCCAATCTTCCACCGTAGTCGATCGTCCTCGGCAGCGATCGACTCCTCCAGCAACCAAACTAGTTCCTCACCAAGATCGTGGATCGTCCTCAAGCACAACAACGTAGTAGCGCCTCTACGGTATCCACACATCCGGGGAAGGAATGTTGTACGCCAATGTGCTAGCACCAAGTCGCACAGGAAGACTCTCTCAAGAAGATGTTGGCTAGGGTTTTGGAGGAACAACTGAACTCACGACTTTTGTGTGTCTTGTCTGTTCCATTCCTTTTCTTTATCCCAACAGCCACTCCTTATATAGTGCTCGTGACGGATCCTATCCGATCACGTTTGATGAATCGTATCCATACTGGTTTGTTCCAACCTGTTAACTGTGTGACCCTGTAGGTTCATGTGTAGTTCGGTTGTGACACGAAAACACCTTTCTGACCACAAGTCATAGCGGTACCTAGCAGGACATAATGATTCCCGAATACACACAATTTATATCGGACGAACCTTAATCCAATATGATCTATGACCAGGTCCTTATCACTTACGACTAGCTCGTATCTAGTCACGACCAGTCCAAATTGAGTTACGACCAGTTCGTAACTCCTTACGACCAGTTTGTACTTATTTACGACCAGTTCGTAACTCCTTACGACCAATTAGTGATTACATTCGACCAGTCTACGACCAGCTTTGACAAGTCTATGACCAGCTCATATCTCCATACGACTAGCTTCGATCAGTCTATGACCAGCTTCGACCAGTCTACGACCGGCTCGTATCTCCATATGAACAGCTACGACCAGTCTACGACCAGCTCGTATCTTCAAATGATCAGTTTGTATCTGGTCGAACTGAACGACCTGCTCGTGTATTCTCCCTTTGCCTCACGACATCTGGTTGAACTCCAAGTGAGATATTATGTCATCCATGGATTATTCAATACTTTCTCGATCAAGTGTCGGATAACTTCATGTGGTCGAACTCTTCGACCACGAGTGGCATGGTCATGCACTTTCTTTATCCAACCACATCGAGGGGCCCAGAGATATCTCTCATGTTTTGTTAGGAGGGGCAAATCCCATATCCGACCAGTCACATTCCTCCGCATATTTCATAGCATATCCGAAAGCTACCTTTATGTTGGACCGAAAAGGCGACTAGAGGGGGGGTGAATAGGAGCACGATCTCTTTTTCTCCCAAATTCAATTCAATACGAATCTCACTCCAATAGCTATGAAAGCTATGAAGATCAATCAATCATGCACAATGAAGACTTGTATTGAATCAACTCAAACCCCAAAGTAAAATCAACACAAAAGCAAAACACGAAGACACTAGCGGTCTGACCTCTCACGGGGGCAGTCAGACCGGTCGGTCTAGTGGTCAGACCGATCCAAGCGGTCAGACCGATTTCTCGGCGGTCGGACGTCACGTCCGATGAACAGAGAAAACAGCCCGACAAACCAAACGCAAATTGATCAAACTTTTGATTCGTGCGCCCAAACTTCGTGAAATTTGACACACACCTACCTAAGTATGTCAGAACCTATTCCAAGCAACGATCGTGATAATTCTTGCCAAGATTCTGACTTTTACAGTTTGAGCGGTTAGGTCAAAACCGAGTCAAAACGAAAATATGATCTTGAGACTTGCTCGTGGGTGATTGATGATATTGATGATCCTAGATGTATTCCCACACGTCACAGCAAGCTAGATCACGTCCAGAAACTAAGCAAAAACTCGCGGATCAAAGAAAGACTCAAATCATCAAAAAGAGAGAAAGAAAGCAATTGACCTCATCTTGAAGAAACTTTCTTTGGATTGATTTGATATGGTATTGGTTTACAGCCACTCCATCAATGGATGACAAAGACTCAATACATGAGCACGAAATCCAATCCAACTCTCTAGAACCCTAACCTCCTCTCCTCCTCTCCATAAGCAAATTAGGGTTTCTAAACAATGAAACGTCGAAAGGTCGGGGAGAGGTGCAGCCACCTCCCTCCTCTATTTATAGTGGAGGCCTAGGGTTTCTAAAAGAGTCTCCCTAAAGGGCTCCCGTTAAGGCCCAAAACAAACGGGTGACACACGCACGCATTTTAAAGCGCCGTGTTCATATTGTGCGGCACTCGCTGTTCGCCACGTGTAGGTTGATCCAACGGCTCTCATCATGTCGGCAAGTCTCTCCCATCCGGCTCCCACCGAAACCACCATGGCACTTGCACCGACCCCCGCGCCGCTTGATTCAACCGATCCCGCACCGAACCGCCTGTTCGGTCACCTTTGTCCATCTTGCACCATACTTGAGTCCAATGACTTCACCCGCATCGCCGATCGCTTTGAACCTCGCCTCCAAGCCTAGTCCCGATCATCCTCGCCGTTGACCGTCGTTGACCACCAAGCAACTCGCACAACAATAGACAAGAAAATCGAAATCGGAACAAGTTCTTCACAACTTGACCCACGTTAGTCAAAACATGCATCATGCAACACATATGACATGAAACCCATGTACTTGACCTAATCAGCAACCATCGCCACCACACGGCCGACGACGTAAGTGAAAACCGGTCGACCGCCACCGCGGCCCGATCGCAATGTAAGGCCGGCCGATCGCCACCAAAGGACTTAGCCAAAATTTCAACATCAAATCCGCATACTCTCGGAAATTTAAAACGAATAGAACTTTTGACCGAGGCTCCAAAATTATGGGACCAAGTGCGAGAATCTCCTCACTTGCCTACACCTCTATTTTTGGCCCACCTCAAACTCCAATGCCACTCAACTTGCCGGTCCGACCGCCATCGACGCCGGCCGATCGCTACCTAAGCGGCGGACCAAGCCGCCGATCGCGACCGCCGAGCCGACCGCTTGAGACCGATCGCTTGAGACTCGACAGAATCGAACTTTGCCGAAACTCGATTTCAAGAAACCTTCAACGCATTGCCAATTGTCACATCATCCTAAGATCATGAGCATATCCCCATGATATCCACAATCTCCTCCTTGATGAACACATTGGCAATTCCCACAAATGCAAGTTTTGAGGTTTGAAAAGTAAAACCTAACGTTACAAGAAAGGCACAACTTGGTCCATATGCAAGAGAAAGCAATGAAAATGACCAAGTCGGCTTCGAATAGCATCGGCAAGTGAGATAAGGCAAAAGAAAGCAAGAAAGCTTCAATTTCCAAAGACGAGTCAAAATTCTCACTTAAGGTCCATATTAAAGAACAATTGTTCAAATGACCTTTGATCATCGTGAGGATCAAGAATTGCAATTCAAGTTCGAAAGAGCAATAAGACCATAAGAATGCAAATAAGAAACTCCCCTCACTATGATCCTCAAATTTGAAAACTTCAAATTCTCAAATTTTCTCCTCTTTTAATACTTTTAAATCCTCTCCTTTACACATTTTGAAATATCTTCTCCCCTTTGACAATGGAGTCATCAAGGAATCACGCATTCCTCTCGCCCGAGAGATAACAAATGCGAATGAGGAAAAAGCATAAGAAGGAGCATGCATGAAATGCAATGAAGTGGCTTCATATTTTTGTATTTTTCAATTTTGGATTACAAGAAGCTTTGGAGATTACCCAAAAGAACAAGCTAGCATCTCAAATTTTGCATAAACACCATATCAGCCTGAATGCGCTAGCAAGATCATGATAAGACATATATAACCAAGCTAAAGCAAGAAGGCTCAATATAAAGCAATAAATTTTAGCATTTTAAGCAAAGCTTCAAATCTAGCAAGTTCATCAACAGAGATCCTAAAATGATACTGGCCATGTCAAAATGTCAATGTGAGATCAAGACGCTAACAAAGACCACATTAAGAGACAAACAGGTCCTAAGTTGAATCATTTTGCTCAAATTGTCTCAAACGCCCATTTTTCAACAGTTTTTCATTTGCAATGAATATTGAAGTTGATTAAAGGTATATCTTAGTGAAGAAGATCCCGGACTAGGAGCCATCCACAAACTCTTCCTAAGCTTCTACTGTATGACAAATCTTGAGGTTCATGTCAATTGTGACAAGCAATCCCCATGAGATCATTCGATCATCAAACTATCTCCAAGTTCATGTCTATGACATGCGTCTCGAGAGAATAGTTTGGCACATTTTAAGCACAAGACAATCTTTAAATTTGATTTTTCATTTTTCACAAGAGCATATTTAGATTCTTAAAAGAACAAGAAGCTCAAGCAATGATCAATACTAGATTCAAGAGCTAACACCGCAATTTCGACAGGCCAATGTCACAAAAGGAGCACTAATTGCGCAACTAGCTAAAACATCCATAAATTGCGCTTTTAGTTCAAGTTGTCTTAAAGTTCGCTCATTCAAAGAAAGACTTAGCTACACATGTGAAAGCATGATAATTCTAGCAAGTCAAAGAACTAGACATGACATTGAGCGAATTGAAATACTAAAGCTCAAAAGGGTAATAAGCAAAGCTTCATCAATTTTAAAAGACAAGCGTAAAAGCTTATATAACAATGCATCTTTTGGTTTTTCATATGAATGCAGATGAAACAATGAGATGCACAAAACTTAAAGAGCCTAAAAGATCAAAAGATCAAAAGAAAATACCACTAGAAGAAGATATCGAAAAAAGAAAAGCTCAAATGAACAAGAAAAGTTCGAAATGAGCCAACTCCCCTCAAACCAAACCGTAGGGATAAATTACCCTAACTCACTTCTCAAGGTTGCAAACCTAGTTGGATCTAAAGGCTTGGTGAGGATATCACCAACCGAGCCTCTGACTCCACGAATGCAAGACAATATCACCCTTCTCGACATGATCTCTAAGAAAGTGATAGCGAATGTCTATGTGCTTGGTCCTAGAGTGTTGCATGTGTTTTTAGCAATGTTAATCGCAGAAGTGTTATCACGAAAAGAGGAACACTATCAAAGGCCAACCCAAAATCCTTAAGAGTGGACACCATACACAAAATCGACTACAACAACTAGCAAAGCCTACATATTCAGCTTTCAAAGATGGATTGTGCAATGTAAGACCGCTTCCTAGAAGACCAAGAGACAAGAGAAGTGCCTAGGAGGTGACAAGTGCCTGAGGTACTCTTCCTATCTAGCCGAC
Organism: Ampelocalamus luodianensis; assembly: GCA_036346255.1. NCBI lineage: Eukaryota > Viridiplantae > Streptophyta > Magnoliopsida > Poales > Poaceae > Ampelocalamus > Ampelocalamus luodianensis. The sequence continues at coordinate 24,717,317 of CM070623.1, forward strand.
AGCCCGCAAAATCAGAATCAGAAAACCCCCGAATGGACAAAGAAGACGAGCAGGAATACCAAATGCCATACTGGAGGGTAGAGTGTAAATACCAAGATGCGCTTAACGACTTGGCGATGGGAAGTCCTCGAGACGCTGAAACTCGCATGCAGGCGCACCGTGAAGTGGATGTCCGGTCTTGAGGCCGTCAGTGCAGGAGGGAACCAATCATGCCGCGCGGACTCGCGTTGATCCACGCCTTCTCCTTCCTCATTTGGATCCAAAATATCAAGTCGCCATGGGAGTGGCGATCGCTTGCGCCACCCATCTCAAGCGCTTGAGCAGATCCTTGGTGTACTTCGTCGATGGATGAAGATCCCTTCCTTGCATTGCTTGATTTGAAGCCCCGAAGTAGTTGAGTTCTCCCATCATGCTCATCTCAAATTCCTCGGACATTGTCTCGTAAAAACTGGAAACAAGAGCATGAGAAGAACCACCAAAGATAATATCATCTACATAAACTGAGCAAGCAGAAGTCATTGCCACGCCTAAGGATGAACAGGTCTTGTCTACCTTACCCATCTCAAAATCATTCTTAAGCGAAAGGTCTTAAGTCTATCATACTGTGCTCTAGGGGCTTGCTTAAGACCATACAAGGCTTTGGATAGCTTGAAAACATGATGTGGATGCTTGGGATTCTCAAAGCCCGGGGTTGTCTAACATACACTTCCTCCTCTATAAAACCATTCAAAAGGCACTCTTAACATCCATCCGATATAATCTAAAGCCCTTAGAAGCAAAGAAATGCAAGCGAGAATGCGAATGGCTTCCAATCTAGCAACAGAGCAAATGTCTCATCAAAGTCTAACCCTCAACTTGGCTAAAACCCCGAGCTACCAATCTAGCCTTGTTTCTAACCACGTAACCATCCTCATTTTGTTTATTTTTGAACACCCAACGGGTTCCTATCACATTATGACCACTAGGAGGTTCTACAAGATTCTGCACCTTATTCCTCTCAAAGTTCTCTAACTCCTCATGCATGGCATTAACCTAGTTAGAATCGATAACGCATGTGATATATCGCGGGTTCGAAAGAAGCAACAAATGCGTAATAAGAGTAGAGACTTGATCGTGATACCGGAGCGAGTGACTCGCCATTAAGATTACCAATCATCTGATCCGGAGGATGATGCCTCTGAATATGAAGTGGAGCGCCCGGGGGAGACAATATCTCCTCAACCTCCGCAGGTACTGCTGATGAAGAAGATGCAGCAGGAGCCTCAATTGGAGGTGAAGCGATGTGGGTGTTCTGGAACTTGGACAGAGCCTCAAGCAGCAGCAGTGGAGGACAAATATCGCCTTCATCATCTTCCTCCACAAAAATGCTTTCAGTCACCTGTGTATCACCTGAAATGTCGGATCTAGCTCCAGGGCTAGTCTCATCAAAAGTGACATTGCATGTCTCCTGGACAATGTTAGTTTCAACATTAAAAACCCGAAAACCCCTCGAATGTGCAGATAACCTGAAATAAACCATCAAAAGTCCTTGATTCAAATTTATCTAGGTTTCTGTCTTGAGAATGAAACACTTAGCTCCAAAAACTCGAAAATGAGAAACAGAGGGTTTTCTACCAAAACGAAACTCATATGAAGTCTTGCCCAAAGAAGGTCTCAAGTAGACACGATTTGCAATATGGCAAGTCAGAGAAATAGCTTCGCCCAAAACCTCCTCTGTTCTATACTCATCTAGCATTGTCCTAGCCATCTCGACTAAGGTTCTGTTTTTCCTTTCCACAACGCCATTCTCGTTGAGGGACGTGTGGAGAAGAGAATCGATGCTCAATTCCGCGCCAAGACAAAAAGAGGCAAACGAGGCATTCTTGAACTCCGTGCCATTGTCATCGCGGATCGCTCTCAAGGCACCGAAAATTCGAAGCCAAACGAAGAACAAGATCACGATAATGACCAAAAGCTTCATCCTTCGAAGCAAGAAAGAACACCCAAGTGTATCTTGAAAAATCATCAACTATGACAAGAATGTACCACTTACCACCAATTGACCGAACCCTAGCAGACCAACAAAGATCCATATGAAGCAACCGTCCCATGCATCTACCATGACCAAAGTCACCGAAGGGTGTAAGGCGGCAACTTGCTTGCCATGCCTACAGGGCGCACATATAGCATCCTTGACGGCTTTGAGTTTGGGCAAACCTCTCATGAGATCAAGGTTGCTAATTCGCGTTAGATGATCAAAACCAATGTGCCCCAAACGTCGGTGCCAAAGCCGAACTCGTAAGAAGGTGTAAACAAACATTTAAGAGAACCAACAAGAGATTCGAAAAATCAGCTCCAAAGATCCTAGCAACTCTATAAATCCCAAAACGAGCTCACCAAAGAGAATCAAGCACCCGACAAGCATTTTTCTTAAATATAGTCTCATAACCATCATCAAGAAGTCGTGAGACAGAGAGTAAGTTAAACCTAAGCTTGTCCACAAGGGCGACGCCCTTTAGGATGAAATTGTCGCTCACCCCGATTGATCCTGCCTTCAATCCGCCCTTGTGTATTGTCTCCAAAGGTGATGAGAACATCACCTATCGACCGCGTGAAGGAAGTGAACCATTTTGAGTCTCCGGTCATGTGGCGTGAACAAATGAGTCGATTTAACCACGTGTCCTTCCTTCCGCGCGATCCTGAAAATCAAGTCACAGAAGAACGAAGTGTCTCAATACTGGGATTAGTTTAACATGACTTGGGAACCCAAAGATCGAGACACACGTCTGCGAGTAGTATGCAAAGTAGAATTGCTATCCTTGATTCTATTTGAAATTCTGTTGTGAGCAATGGTTACTCTAACATGAGAGTTATCCTGTCTAGGAACATGAGCATGATTAGCATGTGAAATAAATCCTAGACCAGGTTTCTTCCTTTCTAAATTACCATGTCTCACAAAAGCTCTAGGTTGATTAGATGACATTCTAGCAAGATTTTTCTTAGCATTTTTCAACCTACGCCAACAGAACTCAACCAAATGCCCATCCTTCTTGCAATAGGTGCAATGGTACTTGGTACCACCGAGAAGCACCTTTGACTGAACAGATGGTTGGGCAAAACCTGCAGATTTGAAAGTGATCTTTGCAGGTTGGGTATCAAATTCAACTAAGCCATTTCTCAAAATTTGAATATCATTAGATTTATCCTGGGCAAAGTTGTATCCTAACCCTTGCTTCTTATAAGGAGTTTTTGACTTGTCAAGAATCATGTTTAACTGTTTCTTACCTTTAGAAAATCTTTCTAATGTGTCATTAAGGTAAGCAATTTCTTTTCTAAGGTTAACACATGAATCACAAGTTTTAGCATCAAACCTCTTCTTATAAAGAGCAACTTCAAGCTTAAGAGCTTCACATGAAGCACAAGTAGCGTAATTAATATCGCCTTAAGCTTGGCATATTTAGCTCTAGTCGCTTCTACAACATCATGTAATTCACGCTCACGTCTAAGGCATGCAGCAAAAGCTAGATTCAACCACATCGAAACAACCAACTTGCTAGACTTTAAGCATTTTTCACAAGAAGCGATTTAACTTCAACTAGCTCATTCTAGCATTTTCAAGTTGTTGCAAAGCAATATCATGAGCAGATTGCGCTTTAGCAAATTCGTAATGTAAAGCATAGCAGATGAACATTCATCGATTCAAGACTCTTAGCATTCACAAGTTCTAATGTGAGTTTCTTTACTTGTGACTCTAACTCCTCATTCTTAGTCATGATGAACTTTAAAGCTTTATCCCGACCTAGCATTTGCTCATAGACGCTTTCACATCTAGCAAAGAGAACATCATAAGAAGGAGATACCTCATTGTTGTCATCGATGTCGCCTGAGTCACCATGAAGCACATGCCGGTGAAGTCCTTGGCCTTCCCTTCTTGTCTTGAGGAGCTCCTCCTCCTTGTCCTCCTCGCTCCCGAGTCCACATCACTCAAGGATCGATCTCCAAGAGCGGCAAGAACCCGGTGAGCACCTTCCCGAGCTTGGCATCATCAAACCTCGACTTGCGCCCGAGGCTTCTTCCAAGCTGGCTTTTCATCCTTGTGGTTGCTCTTACCTTTCAGCTTGGGGCAATTTGCTCGGATGTGATTAAGCTCTCCACATTCATAACAAGTCACATGGTCGCCTCTCTTTTTGTTTCTCATATTGTTGTAGGCCCTTGTGAACTTCTTAATCAAAAGCGCCATCTCGTGCTCAGAATACTCTCAAGATCCTCTTCTTGGATTGCGATAAAGAAGCAAGTGAAAACTCGAGAGGACTCAAACGACCCATCGAGGCTCTCTTGAGCGGTCTCGCTACAAAGCCATGTTACCCTTCTTAGAATGGTCACTTTTTGATCTCATGAGTCTTGAGCTTGCTATAGAGCAGCTCCAAAGTCGATCGAGAAGTTGACATTTTCCGAATGGCGGTAGCCTTTATCTCCCACTCCTCGTGTTGATTGCAGCCGTGAGATGGATGGCATTTTCGCATCGTAAATTCAATACCAATGATTTCATCCGATTTATCACCGTGTTGAAGCGATCGAAATGTCATCGATGCTCTCACCAGACGCATCTCGAATTTGTTATATTCTCTTTATAGACTCCGACGCACTTGTTTGATTTGGGAAGAACCTCATGATAGGTTTCGAGGGTCTTCCAAATCTCATGTGCATCTCGAGATTGCAAATCTGCCATATTCTCGCCTACCAAGCCCACCATACAGAAAAATTCTTTGCCTTACGGTCATTAGCCAAAAGAGCTTGTGGTCGCGTGAGCAACCTCGTGCAAGATAAGCGGACCTCGAACAGCCTCCCAAATACCTCGTGGTTCACTCTCAAGAAAGACACGCATGCGTTCTTCCAAAAGGCATAGTCGTGCCCATCAAGATATGCGGTTTGGAAGAGTATTTATCCATCGCCAGTTCGGTGACCGTTAAGATCAAGATTGAACTAACCGGCTCGATACTACTTATTGGACCGAAAAGGCGACTAGAGGGGGGGTGAATAGGAGCACAATCTCTTTTTCTCCCAAATTCAATTCAATACGAATCTCACTCCAATAGCTATGAAAGCTATGAAGATCAATCAATCCTGCACAGCGGAAGACTTGTATTGAATCAACTCAAAACCCCAAAGTAAAATCAACACAAAAGCAAAACACGAAGACACCGCGGTCCGACTCTCACGGGCGGTCGACCGTCGGTCTAGCGGTCGACCGATCCAAGCGGTCGACCGATTTCACGGGCGGTCGACCACCGTCCGATGAACAGAGAAAACAGCCCGACAAACCAAACGCAAATTGATCAAACTTTTGATTCGTGCGCCCAAACTTCGTGAAATTTGACACACACCTACCTAAGTATGTCAGAACCTATTCCAAGCAACGATCGTGATAATTCTTGCCAAGATTCTGACCTTTACAGTTTGAGCGGTTAGGTCAAAACCGAGTCAAAACGAAAATATGATCTTGAGACTTGCTCGTGGGTGATTGATGATATTGATGATCCTAGATGTATTCCCACACGTCACAGCAAGCTAGATCACGCCCGTAAACTAAGCAAAACTCACGGATCAAAGAAAGACTCAAATCATCAAAAGAGAGAAAGAAAGCAATTGACCTCATCTTGAAGAAACTTTCTTTGGATTGATTTGATATGGTATTGGTTTACAGCCACTCCATCAATGGATGACAAAGACTCAATACATGAGCACGAAATCCAATCCAACTCTCTAGAACCCTAACCTCCTCTCCTCCTCTCCTAAGCAAATTAGGGTTTCTAAACAATGAACGTCGAAGGTCGGGAGAGGTGCAGCCACCTCCTCCTCTATTTATAGTGGAGGCCTAGGGTTTCTAAAAGAGTCTCCCTAATGGGCCACCGTTAAGGCCCAAAACAAACGAGTGACACACGCACGCATTTTAAAGCGCCGTGTTCATATTGTGCGGCACTCGCTGTTCGCCACGTGTAGGTTGATCCAACGGCCTCATCATGTCGGCAAGTCTCTCCCATCCGGCCCCACCGAAACCACCATGGCACTTGCACCACCCCGCGATCGCTTGATTCAACCGGCCGCACCGAACCGCCTGCTCGGTCACCTTTGTCCATCTTGCACCATACTTGAGTCCAATGACTTCACCCGCATCGCCGATCGCTTTGAACCTCGCTCTCCAAGCCTAGTCCCGATCATCCTCGCCGCTGACCGTCGTTGACCACCAAGCAACCCGCACAACAATAGACAAGAAAATCGAAATCGGAATAAGTTCTTCACAACTTGACCCACGTTAGTCAAAACATGCATCATGCAACACATATGACATGAAACCCATGTACTTGACCTAATCAAGAACCATCGCCACCACACGGCCGACGACGTAGTGAAAACCGGCCGACCGCCAGACGGCCGGTCGATCGCCATCACGGCCCGATCGCCAACGTATGGCCTGGCCGACCGCCACCAAAGGACTTAGCCAAAATTTCAACATCAAATCCGCAACCTCTCCGGAAATTTAAAACGAATAGAACTTTTGACCGAGGCTCCAAAATTATGGGACCAAGTGCAGAGAATCTCTCACTTGCCTACACCTCTATTTTTGGCCCACCTCAAACTCCAATGCCACTCAACTTGCTGGTCCGACCGCCATCGACGCCGGCCGCATCGCGATCAGCCGATCACCTGCGCCGGTCGATCGCCACAAACGACCGAGATATGGCCGACCGCCACCAAGGCGCTTGAGACTCGACAGACCGAACTTTGCCGAAACTCGATTTCCGCAAACCTTCAACGTCATTGCCAATTGTCACATCATCCTAAGATCATGAGCATATCCCCATGATATCCACACTTTATAACTACCCAGTTACGAGTAGCATTTTGTAACCCCTAAGAGTGCTATTACAGATGTAGGAAACCATGCTGATCTCAGGTCTAAGGATCATACATCATCATTGCTTGAGACCAACTGACGACACATAGAATCATAACAATTTCAACAGTATCTCAAGGTGGGTCAATCCAATACCATGTTGACCACTAATCTAACCCTAAAAAGGGACAGTCAACTGGAACACTCAGGAGGTCTTGAAGCTTCTAGGACGTCCAGAGTTGATCATGAAGAGCTTGGTCCTAAAAGGAGTCCTTGAGACAAGGAGGCCAAATTAAGACTTTAGAAGCAATGTTCCAGAAGGGTACGATACAAGAACCAAAGCAAGAGATAAGAAAATAATAGAATAAGATAAGAAAAGAGTGGAATAAGATGAGAGCAGAATAAAGCAAGACAAGAGAAGAACCACTAACCAAGTTATTAGGTTGGTTTGCTTTAGAAAATAACTTTTGAACTTTGACTAAAATATCTATGGACACATCCTACAGTCGAACTAGGCTTTGATACCATCTCTGTCGGGACCCCGAGTACCAACCCCCGAGACCCTCTGTGCTTCCTGGACCAGTCCCACGATCAGTAGCTAGTCCACACAGTTTCAACATAGATGTAATCAAAACCACACGACAAGCATAAGATAAAGCAGACAAATTAACTTATATTAATAGGGACCTTACGATCAAGGTTGATTACACTAGTTGCCACCACAGGCTTACCAAAAAAACGACAGCACACACTTGCAGTGGAACACAAAACGAGCAGAGCTAGCCGGCAAGCCCACAGGTTGTCGAGTGGAGGACGTCCCCTAGAAGCCTTGGTCTTCAAAGAACTCTTCTTCCCAGAGGTCGGATCACCCTTGGTCTTCATTTGCCATTGCTTAAATCAGAGGGCTCAAAGCCATGAGTACGTTGAATGTACTTAGCAAGTCATAGGGAACAAGTATGCAATAATAACTCATGCACGGCTTGACAATGAGAGCTGTAGGGTTAGTTTGCAAAAAGCAATGTTGGACAGTAAATATCACATATAGATTGCAAAGCTCGAGTTAAAGAATAATACATAATTACAGTTCTTTGAAGGGAGGTCATGAGCACCCGCTCACTTCCATGACCACTCCCGAGGACCAGGTCGCACCAATGACTAGGACCTATCCCACGACCAGGTTGCTCCAACGACCAGGACGTCTAAGACACTGTCCACGACCACCCACGAGCCAGTCGTAACACGCGACCTCTCGTGAGAGTCACAATTTTGAGAAAAGTCTACCCCTTGTGCTATGTCACCAGGCAATGTCCATAACCAGGGATATGACTATTCGAATAGATTGATACTCTGTAGAGTTTGTACAGCTTTACCCATAATTCACAACCTCTCTAGTTGGTTGGGTTCCCGTCGAAACCCCTGCCAACTTCCGAAGTTGAGCAGTCTAGAGAGCATGACAAGGCCTTTACAAAGCTTTGATCTGGCTCAGTTCTGCTTGCTAAGGTTTCACTTCTAACGGGCTAACCACCTACCAGATTCGTGCCCCTATTGCGCCATGTGTGAACCAGCACACATTCCACCACAGCAGAACCAAACCAAACCATTGCTAATTAGTTAGCCCAGACCATCCCATAACCGATCTTGTGGTTGCACAGTAAACCCAGATCAAGGGAACACAAGGTTAAGTACTTAGTTGGCTGCTCAGGCGAGACTAGCCACAAATCCAATGTGCGTTCAGCACCCGCTTCTCACCACCACCTACTCGCTCGAGCATAAAACATTTTGGGGATTCAACCTCGCCATACGACCACCCTGGTCTTGGCACAACAAGTTTAACAACAATGGCATCTCACCACGATCAACACAACTGTGGCTAACCACCACAGTTGCTCACAATGGCTCCTCCACAATTCCATAGTTCAATTAGTTAAGATTATCAATGAATCATGATTGTCGAGACAAATCGTCTACTAACGCAAGGCTAAGCATACCATACGTACCCATGCTGGTATTACCAATTAAGACCAACTAAGAATACCCATGCTATGGTGTCTAAGGGAAACATGTCAACATGTCGAGTATAGGTATTCAAGGAGGCATATTATCAAATAGGAATTTATCTACTCCCAAACCATTTCTATACAAAAAGCCATGCAAATTGATATAAAACAATATACTTTGAAAACTAGGAGCAAGATGATCAAAGGTCTATGACTTGCCTTCGCTATAGAGCTACGCTTCGGTAGAGGTCGTTGGACCTAGGTATTCCTCCGTGAGGTCGGAATCTACACATTCGATAAGATCCAAATAAGTAAAAACAACTCTAAGCAAAGAACCAAAGAGAACTAAATTGGAACCAAAAAGGGTAGGGGTCCCCACGAGAAGGGAGGTCCAAAGAGAGAGGAGGTCCAAACCAAAGAGGGTGGTCTTTGCAAAAGAACCAATGGGCGGTCGTGGCTAGGAAGTGGTCATGGCCAAGAGGGTGGTCTTTACAAAAAGACCAAGAGGGTGGACTTTGTAAAAGACCAAGAGGTGATCATGATTGGGAGATGATCCTGGCCAAGAGGGTGGTCTTTGCAAAAAGACCAAGAGGTGGTCATGATCGAGAGGTGATCATGGCTATGAGGGTGGTCTTTGCAAAAGGCCAAGAGGGTGGTCTTTGCAAAGACCAAGAGGTGGTCATGATTGGGAGGTGATCATGGCTAAGAGGGTGGTCTTTGCAAAAAGACCAAGAGGTGGTCATGATCGGGAGGTGATCATAGCCAAAAGGGTGGTCTTTGCAAAAAGACCAAGAGGTGGTCATGATCGGGAGGTGATCATGGCCAAGAGGGTGGTCTTTGCAAAAAGACCAAATGATGGTCAAGACGGGAAGGAATGTCTTGACCCAAAAGTAAGGCCTAAACGAAAGGGGACCAAACAAACGGGAGATTGAACGAGAAACTCACCGGAACAGGGAGAGGTGCTGGAGGAAGTCGCGAAGGAGCTCCAACAGAAGTTGGAGACGATGCGAACTCCAGCAATATCCTTCAACGGTGAGAAGGTCGGAGATGAATGGGACTCCAACAGCTCCTCAACGGCGAAGCTGATGAAGAAGGCGCGCTCCAATGCTCAAGCGGACTCGAAGCTCAGAGGAAAACAGGCTAGAGGAGAAGGGAGGTGAAAATGGCAGGTTAAGGGAGAAACAAGGGGTCAAAAGGACTCCCTGAAGCTCTATTTATAGAGGAAGGTGAGAGGACCTAGTGTAACATCCCAACTTTAGGCTTGTGTTTCAAATGTAAGAAAATCAGTAGAAATTAAAACTTTTTCTTACATCATGTATTTCCTGTTGTGCCAAACAATTCTTGTACAAGGGATTATGGAAATACATTGTCACAAGTCTAGTTGATCCAAATCTTGATATTCCAAAAACAATCTTGTCAAAGTTTGTGATCATCCTCTGGAAATATTTTTCCTAAGTCTCTGTGATGGTATGTGACCCTCTCAAAAATTTCACAATTTTTGGAAATTGTTTGAATATTTTTAGAGGCGAGCAAACCTGTTTGACTCTCACCAAACATTAAAACAGAGCCTTGCAGAATTTTTGGAGATTTATTCACAGTATAAAAACCTCTGAAAATTTTACACAAGGTTAATATCTGAGTTAGCAAGCTCCTGTAAAAATTTTATAAGTTTTGGAGTTAATTTGCTACCTAAAATAAATCCTTCAAAGTCTCTGTTCTTATTTCAAGTCAAACCTGGTTCTACTGTGCGTCGGGTTCGAGTCAGACTTGGGCTCGAGCCAATTGACTCGGTCCAGTCAACTAACTGCATCGAGCCTCTCTTTAAAATGCGCGTTGGATCTCAACCGTTGGATCTAAATCGCACGGCGCGCGCGCGTGTAACCTTTCGGACCTTCCGGTTGCTTAAATGAATATCAACCGTTAGATCTCCATCCAACCGCCCGGATGCGCGAAACCTTCTGACCTCCGGCTGTTGGTTTGAATCGAGCCGTTGATTAAGATCCAACGCCCGCGTGTTCCTTCGCTGTAAACCGCTTGCGACGTGGAGCAACTGAGCCGCTCATTTCTAATCCTAGGCTCTAACCTTTTCGTTGTGTTTTAAAGCCCGAGGCGTGGCGCTATCTCACCGCCCGTGTCTCATCCAACGGCCGAAAATCATCGAGCCTTTCACGCTGGTCATCTTCTACTCCCACCGCATGCGAGCACAGAGGGGAGTAATGGCAGTGTCATTTCTTGCTCCCTAAAGTCACCCTAGCCGACGCTTAGGGTATGGAGGTACTCGAGCCAAAGCTATGCCCTAATGCACGCCTACACATCTTTTTCCTTGTCGGCCGCACCTTGTGCTCGTGGTTTTGCCACCCAAAGATGTGTGGTGCAAACCCTAATACTTTCATGGCTTTATAAACACTCAATACCTCCTGCATTTCTTTAGACCACCATCAAGCCCCGCTTCACAATATTGGAGCTTAACACCTCAAAAATGGCAAATCGCCATTGTTGACCCGTGAGCTCCATTGGTGTTCTTGGTGTTCCAAAGGGTCCTCCTTCACGCTTTCTTTGCCCTAACCTTATCTATTTACTTCCTTGAACATTTCCTCACTTAATGTTGGATTTGATTCTCGTGAATTGTCCAATTTGGGTTTGTTCAAATTCGCCAAATTGGTCATCTTCTTCCTCACCAAAGTGAGTGCTCCATTTTCCAATTACTTGCTCATGTAGCTTCGTGGACCTTAATGAAGCTATGTCGATGCTTTGAATCACTCATTTGGCTCAGGTGTCATTTTCAAACCTTCTTCTCCAAGTCCGCGAGGTTCCTCCGTGATCAAGCATCTCCGCCATCTTTGAAGCTTCTTGTCACTAAGGTAGCTTATTAGTCCTTAGAAGCTTTGGCACCCGCTTCTTGGACTCGCACCAGCTTTCGCTATTTTCGCATTTAGCGCTGAAAGCTCCTTTTTCGCTTTTCCGCTAGCCGGCGCTTCTAGTCCTCACCACGCGGCGAATGCCACCATTAGATTCGTGAGTGCTATTGCGAATCCATTTTGGTTCTTGTTCGGCGCGCCACGCTGTCGCCGCGATTTGCCGTTGAACTCGCCGGGTTTTGCCGGACAACAGCCTCCCGCTGCTATTTTTAATTAGGACACATTAATTACTAATCATGAGTTAATTAATTGTGTCTTAATTGTTGTCGCTGAGCCACCACCTGGGCCCAAAGATCCTTAAATCACCCTCGTGCAACCTCGCATCGTTCGACATCATTAATGCTTAATCATTGATTAATTAATATGTCGATATTTAATCCTCGCCGAAATCACCTCGGGTCGCGACTTGTGGCCCGAGGGGTTAAAATCAAATTTCGTGTCATTAGTGTTTATTTAATGTTAATCATTAATGGCCTTAATTTGGTCCTAACCGCCTCTCCCGCCGACAAGGGCCCAGCACGCGGCACGGGTTAAACGCCGCGTCGTGACCCTAAGTCATTGATATGCGGTCCCACGTGTCAAGATCTCCCTTTGATCCGCGATCAATAGCTACCGCTCATTTTTAGATCTGCGCCCGATCTTTGTGTGCGCTCGACCGGATGCCTTGATCGTTTCGATCGCCGATCTTTCGATCAACGGCCGAGATCGTATGCAACCGCACCGTCCGAATGCATACACTGTGGCGCGCTGTTGATCTTGATCCAACGCGGCTCTGTTGATTCGGCGCAGGCGCTGCTTTCGCGCGTGAGCCAAGGATTTTAGATCAAGGGTTGGGAGTTGTCCACGCCTTATTCTTTTATTTGAGTTTGTCTCAGTATTTCGAAAGTATTTGTTTAACAACCAAAATGATGTAAAACTTTAGAAACTCATAACTAATTCATTTTAATCGCTTAGATAATTCCAATCGTAATAAATTTGGTTATCACTTTAGTTTATTATAAAATGGATTTAAGCATATTCCAAAGAGCAGAAAATTATGTAGCTAGAAATAACTTGATTTCCATTTTGAATATTCCGTAAATAGTTTTAACCTTGAAAATGCATATCTTTTCTCAGATAAATCCAATTTGTGCGAAATCAATTTTGTTAAATTCGTCTGTTAGTATACTTTCATATAAAATAGGATTTGAGCATGTTCATAATTCTGTAAAATGACTTGCATTAGAATTACAACTTAGAAAATCATAAGTAAATGTGTATAACTCCAAATTTAGTAAATCCAACTTTGCTGTTATTAGGATGTCATAATCTACTCGCTATAAAAATTTCAGACCCCGATCATTCTAGAAAATTTCGCCATGAACAAAGCTAATTATTAATTAGGTTGATATAAGGTCGAGAAAGAGCATTTTGCTCATATCTTTGCATGCTTAGTTCAAATTGCATAATTCTTGTTCCTGTCATTGTCTTAGATCATTCCTAGCTGTTGTGTAAATTTTATTAGATTTGGATGTGTTTTGTTGTTGGGATTTATTTGGTGTTCTTCGCTCTTATTTGCTTATCGCCTTTTCGCTTAGGGTTCCAAGATAATTTTATTATGATATTGAGCCACAAAGAGCCCATCGACTGTGACTTCACCAAAAGCGATGTAGCATTCATTTGATCATATTGTTCCTACTATTTTCAAAGTCTAATATATTGTTTGCAAATTCTATGTATGCATTGTTATGTTGTTTTAAACTATTGTCTGTAGTTGGCCTACTAGATGCATTATCGAGGAAATGTTTACTCCTCTACTACCAAGCCTAGGTTACTTGTCGTGATTTTGGGTTCACTGATGGACCCTTGTCACTTAGTAGATTGCGTGTCATTATGCTTAGCCATGCTTAGTTATCGGTAGAAATGGGCGGTTATCGACTTGTCGATAACCTTGATCACACAAACTGTTATAATATGTATATTTCAGCCTTGTGCTATGTCTAAATTGCAAAACTAAAACTGAAAATGAAAACAATTTAGACTTGGGCACAATGGTAAGATGGTGTGATCCTTGGGTGTGTTTGAATGGTGCCCGGTCAATTAAGGACCGAACTACTTGTGAGTACCGTTATCCGAGCATTCGTATGCGTATAACCACACTAGAGGGATATGGGACCTCTCTTAGTCGAGTACTTTGGGTGTGTTAATTAATGAGTCATGGTGGGTTGCATATTTGATTATATGCAACATGGACACGCTTGTAGGAGAGGAGCACTCGCCGAGGCCGGTGTGTCCGCTCCACGATGGGTCCTTGTGATCCATATTTCGCCTGGCAGATCACTAAGGATTAACCCCATACGTATGCTTTTGATTAGCATATTCCATTGGAAAGGGTTCAGAGGACTTAGCCGCGCCTTGATACCAAAGGAAGTATGCTTAATAGCTTGGCAAAAGGCAACAAGTGTGGGTACATCTAGACACCCTCGCAGGATTAAAACTATTCAATAGCCTCGCCCTAGGTTATGGACACACTTGGATAAGCTTTTCAAGAGTTAGACTACAACCATTTTAAAATTAAAACTTGTTGGGTGGTATGAATCGTGATTCATGCTATGTTGTGGTGGCTTTGGGGAAAGTCACTTCTAGGTGGATACTTGTTACTTATGTTTACTCACTGTTATTTAAATGCTTAAAAACAGATTTTGCAAATCATTGCTCAATCTATTACAATATTTCAAATGAAACTTGCTATGCGCCCAAAGAACCATATAACCACATTCCTTTGAATACAGTTTTCATGTAGCTATGTATAGGCTTGCTACTGTAAGTCTTATGAGTACATTTTTGTACTCACCGCTTGCTTGTATTGTGCAGAGGATGATAGTGAGTCCGATGGACCTCACTTTTGTGAGTTGTGCCGTGGCGCTTAAGGGGCGATTAGCTTATGTCCTGGCCGGCTGCCCTGTGGTGTTATGTGGCTAACCGGTCGTTTTTTGGTTTAAGCCATCTTATGGCAACTTTTGCTTCCACTGCATATTTATTTGGTACTTATGTCATTTGGCCTGGCTATGTGTTGTAATAACTTATATTATGTATGTCTTTTGGTAGACTTGTTATATTCTGTTGTATGGAAATGATGCATGCTGTGATTTGATGTATGTGTGCTGCTTGTTCTGGGAGGCACATGTCCATCGAGACGCGGATTATTCTATTTGTGATACTAGAACCAGTGGAAGGTTAAGTATTACAAGTTTAATAAACCGGGGTCTCACAGAGCTTGGTATCGTGAGCCATACCGACCGTGAGAAACCCCTAGCTTGGTCGTCCCTAGTATATTTTGAAAACTTACTTTCCAAATATCGTTGCTTTCCGAAAATCTTAAGTAAGTTCTCGATTTTACTTTATCTATCTTAGCTTGCTTACCTCACCTTATTCGGAACTGAATTTGAAAGCTGAGTTTTCTTCTCATCTTCCTTCAAAAGATAGTTGTTTATCGAGTAGATTGGTTTTGGGTACATCATGAGAGTTATAAAATGAAAGTGTTGGCTGTCTTGGGAATATTTGAAGCATTTGGAAGCTACAAATTTCGGCCAGAGGCTTGAGAAGAAGATCTGGACAGCAAGCAATAAATTTCTGGACAGCTAGCATTTAATTAGTAGGAGGTGCTGAAATGAGAGGTTAATTCCACTAAAACTTGTGGGGATAAAAGCGTAAGAAGTGATATGAGTTAGCTTAGTGTCTAACCTTTCTTTAGTAAACTTACCACCCTAGTTCGTAGCTGTTTCGAACAGAAGTTAATATTCTGAAATTTCCTTCCTGAAAAATTGATTACTCGTTTTTCCATACGAGTTAGTCATAATAGGAAGATGGTCGTTATCTTTATGATCTTGCTGTAATTTTATGTGGTTACTTGAGCTTTTGGAGTTTGCTTAGGGTTAGTTGTTTTCTTTGTCTCCTGTTCCGGAGTTGTGTTTAACCTATTTTTGTGGAACAGGATGACAAGAACCACTCGCAATAACCACCTACTGGTTCCGGCGAGGAGCTTCCTCCTCCCACCATGGCCGAGGTTCCGCTCAGACGAGCGAATCGCATGGACCGCACTCCGATCTTGAGGTCATTGCGAGGAACACCTCCGCCTCCCGCCGCTTTCGGATCTGGAGGTGGTGGCCACCGCCTCGTGGTGGCCTTGCGGAGTTTCTCCGCACGCACCGCCACTTTCTCTCGATCCGAGGATCCACTCGACGCGATGATTGGTCTGCGCTTTGTTGAGCGAAGCTCAATATCGCCAATGCCGTGAGCAGAGCGCACTTTTGCATCCCATCACCGAGGGTGCAGCACTCTCTGGTGGGAGAACTTTCGCCATGCACCGCGGCCACGTTGTCTCGTGGGATGAGTTTCGACCGCTTCCGCCGCCCACATACCGATGGCCTGATGAAGCTCAAGAAGAAGGAGTTTTTGCGCTTGCCAGGGCGCAAGTCCGTCTCGAGTATCTTTACGAAGTTTAACCACTTGG
Organism: Ampelocalamus luodianensis; assembly: GCA_036346255.1. NCBI lineage: Eukaryota > Viridiplantae > Streptophyta > Magnoliopsida > Poales > Poaceae > Ampelocalamus > Ampelocalamus luodianensis. Next base: position 24,733,598 of record CM070623.1, read on the forward strand.
CTGCTATGCTCCGGTGAGGTGGCCTCGATGAGGCTAAACAAGAGAAGTTCATGGATGGTTTGTCCGAGAAGCCGCAGGACAAGCTATCTATTGTGGACTTTGTCGACTTCCGTGCCTTGCTGACAAGGCCATCGCCGCCGAGCACAAGGCGAAGGTGCCGGGTGAGTCCCGCAGCGCAAGTGGGAGGCCCATCGGCCCGCACAGCCGCCTCTCTCGCCCCGTGTTGGGCCCGCACTGGGCTCGTGGCTTTGGCTTCACCACCGCCGAGGCCGCTCGGCGCCAGCTTGCTCGCCCTCGCAGCCGTGTTTCACCACGCACTGCGAACCCAAAGAAGAAAGTTGCGCCCGCAACCCACCGGCCGATGTTACTCCGCCGCAACAAGAAGGGCCACTATGCTAGCAGCTGCCTCGAGGATCGGAGCAGCCCTCGCCCTAATGGAGGACGCGGAATGGTCACACGCCCACTGTAAGGTGATCCGAAGACCCAGAGTGTCGGGAGTGGTCGAGTCAACCACATCTCGGCCGAGGAGGCTCGGGAGGCACCCGACGTTGTGTTGGGTACGCCTTGTTAGTTATCGCCTCCCGCGCAGTTGTTGTTTGACTCGAGCATCGATTCTTTATTTCGAGATCATTTGTCACTGATTGTGACCTTCACTTTGTTCCTTTGGGGATTCTTTGCTTATTCGCCTCCGGAGCGGAAATGAGAGCCGATCAAGAATGTCGTATGCCTTATTAATATTGAAGGAGTGGAATTCTTGGCGAATCTCATCTTACTCGACTCGGCACGCCGGATGTGATTCTTGGTATGGATTGGTTGTCCCGACACTTGGGCCAAATCGACAGTGCCAGAAGATGGTTTTCCTCACTAGTCCTCAAAGTAGCAAATTGGGATTTCACCGCACTGCAGGGGCCACACCTTGTGCCCTTGAAGCTAAGCTCGCCATGGAGATTCAGATGTGCCCACACCGTGACTTTGTGGATGTCTTCCCCGAGGATTTGCTCGGTATGCCTCCGCTCGAGACTTGAGTTTGTGATTGAGTTGCTGCCCGGCACCGCCCCACTTTCTAAGGCGCTGCATCAATGCCTCCTAATGAGTTGGAGGAGTCAAGAAGAAGTTGGGTGAGCTTCAAGCAAAAGGCTTCATCCGTCCTAGCTCATCTCCTTGGGGTTGTCCTGTTATTTTTGTGAAGAAGAAGGACAAGACCTCACAGATGTGTGTTGATTACCGTCCACGAATGAAGTGACGGTGAAAACAAATATCCTTTGCCTCGTATTGATGATCTCTTTGACCAGCTTGACTGGGCTTGTGTGTTCTCCAAGATTGACTTGAGATTGGGGTACCATCAAGTCCGGATCGTATTGAGGATATTCCAAAGACTGGCATTCACTACTCGTTATGGCCTTTACGAGTACACCGTCATGTCTTTCGCTTGACCAATGCTCCACTTTGTTCATGAATCTTATGAACTCGGTGTTCATGGAGTATTTGGATAAGTTTGTTGTGGTTTTCGTTGATGACATTCTTATCTACTCCAAGAGTGAAGAAGAGCATGCCGAGCACCGCAGATTGTATTGGGAAAACTCGCGTGAGCATCACCGATGCCAAGTTCAAGCAAGTGCGAAGTTCTCGTTGAAGGAAGTGGCATTCTTGGGCCATGTTCTTTCAGCAGTGGTGTCGCAGAGATCCTAGCAAGGTCGGGCCGATGTTCTATCTTGGGGCAGCCTGTCACCACCGATGTGAGGAGTTTCTTGGTTTAGCGGCTACTACCGCCGCTTATCGAGAACTTCTCCAAAATTGCTAAGCCCATGACCGAATTGCTCAAGAAAGAAAAGAAATTCATGTGGTCATTCGCTTGTGATTTGAGTTTTCAAGAACTCAAAAGGCGATTGACGCCAAGCACTGTCTCTGCTCTCCCGATGTGCATAAGAGCTTTGACATTTATTGGGATGCCTCTCAGGACTCGGCTTGTGTTCTTATGCAAGAAGGCAAGGTTGTGGCCTATGCATCGAGGCAGTTGAGGCCTCATGAACTCAACTATCCTACCCATGATTTGGAGTTAGCGGCAGTGGTTCATGCACTCAAGATTTGGCGGCATTACCTCATTGGTAATCGTTGTGAGGTGTATTCTGATCACAAGAGCTTGAAATATTTGTTCACCCAGCCAGATCTGAACCTCAGGCAGAGGAGATGGTTGGAATTGATCAAGGATTATGATATGGGCATTCAGTATCACCCGGGCAAGGCCAATGTTGTTGCTGATGCACTCAGTCGCAAGGTGTATTGCAATACCTTGTCACTTCAAGGGCAACAACCTACCCTTCTCAAGAATTTCAGCGCTTAATTTGGGATTGATTGAGCATGGTTCTCTTGCTACCTTGGTTGTGCAACCGACTTTGGTGGAGCAAACAAGGTCGCCAAACAGACAGATGTTGGTGTGATCCAAATCAAACAGTAACATCAAGAACGGGACAGCAAGTGCTTTTCGAGGATGAGCATGGTGTTGTGTGGTTTGGACAGCGCTTGTGGTCCCAAAGGTCATGGAATTGAGAGATTTAATTCTCCGCGAGGCCCATGACTTCTTTGTCTATCCATCCCGGAGCTACCAAGATGTATCAAGATCTTCGATGAGATTCGTGGACTCGCATGAAGCGCGAGATTGCTAGGTTCAGAGTCGAGCGCGACGCGGTGTTGTCGCGGTCAAGGTCGAACATCGGCCCGTGCAGCAGCCTTCTTCAGCCTTTGCCGCACTGAGTGGAAGTTGATTCGCAGGTATGGATTTCATCACCGTCCGCCTGCATTTTCCGGGAAGGATGCTATCCGGGTTGTCATTGATCGCTTGACGGTTGTAGCACATTTTCTCGCCAAAGGCGTACTCAATCTCGGTGTTAGTCACCGCGGATCTCTATGTGTCTCGTGATTGTATGTTTGCATGGTGTGCCACGAACGATTGTGTCGATCGTGGTTCTTTTACCTCTCGCTTGGCATAATCTGCAAAGGCTATGGGTACACGCCTTTCTTTCGCTCAGCTTATCATCCTCAAACCGATGGTCGACGGAGAGAGTCAACCGTGTTGGAAGATATGCTCCGCGTTCGTGTTCTTTCCTATGGGAAGAAGTGGAGAAGTGCTTGCCATTTGCGTAGTTCTCCTACAACAACAGCTTCAAGCTAGTCTTGGCATGGCACCGCTTGAGGCTTTGTATGGGAGGCGTAGAACCCCATTGAACCGGTCGAACCGTGAGCGCCGCCGCCGATTCCATTAATGAGGCCGAGAGCCAAGTTCGCTTGATTCGTGAGCATTTGCGCGCGGCCCACCTGCAAAATAGCTATGCGCGATCGTCGTCGTCGGAGTTGAGCTTTGAGCCCAATGACTTTGTTTATCTCAAGGTCTCACCCTTGAAGGGCCATCGCTTTGGCATCAAGGGCAAGTTAGCTCCTCGATATGTTGGGCCTTATCGCATCATCGAGAGGATTGGAGCCGTTGCATACAGATTGGAGTTGCCACTTCACTTGAGGGTGTGCACGACGTGTTCCATGTGTCACACTTAAAGAAGTGCCTCCGTATTCCAGGTTGAGGAAACTCCGCTGGAAAATCTCGATGTGCAAGAAAATTTGACCTATCATGAGCATCCTGCTCGATTCTCAAGAATCAACGAAGGACAAGGAACCGTGTCATCAAGTTCCTTAAGGTTCAATGGTCAAACCATTCTCAAGATGAGGCAACTTGGGAGCGCGAAGATCGCCTTCGCAGATTACCCATCCTTCTTCTCCGAGTAAACTAATCTCAAGCAGATTCTTGTAAGGGGGAGGTTTTGTAACATCCCAACTTTAGGTTTGTGTTTCAAATGTAAGAAAATCAGTAGAAATTAAAACTTTTTCTTACATCATGTATTTCCTGTTGTGCCAAACAATTCTTGTACAAGGGATTATGGAAATACATTGTCACAAGTCTAGTTGATCCAAATCTTGATATTCCAAAACAATCTTGTCAAAGTTTGTGATCATCCTCTGAAATATTTTTCTAAGTCTCTGTGATGGTATGTGACCCTCTGAAAAATTTCACAATTTTTGGAAATTGTTTGAATATTTTTAGAAGTAATAAACTTGTTTGACTCTCACCAAACATTAAAACAGAGCCTTGCAGAATTTTTGAGATTTATTCACAGTATAAAACCTCTGAAAATTTTACACAAGGTTAATATCTGAGTTAGTAAGCTCCTGTAAAATTTCATAATTTTGGAGTTAATTTGCTACCTCAAATAAATCCTTCAAAGTCTCTGTTTTATTTCAAGTCAAACTCGGTTCTATTGTGCGTCTGTTCGAGTCGACTCGGGCACAAGTTAATTGACTCGGTCCACCAACTAATCGCACCGAGCCTCTCTTTAAAATGCGCGTGGATCTCAACCGTTGATCTAAATCGCACGCCCGCGCTGTAACCTTTCGCACCTTCCGCTGCTTAAATGAATATCAACCGTTAGATCTCCATCCAACCGCCCGGACAGCGCCGAAACCTTCGACCTCCGGTTGTTGGTTTGAATCGAGCCGTTGGATTAAGATCCAACGCCCGTGTTCCTTCGTTGTAAACCGCGCTTGCGACGTGGAGCAACTGAGCCGCTCATTTCTAATCCTAGGCTCTAACCTTTCGTTGTGTTTTAAAGCCCGAGGCGTGGCGCTATCTCACCGGGTCCGTGTCTCATCCAACGCTCAAAATCATCGAGCCTTTTCGCTGGTCATCTTCTACCTCCTACCGCGGCGAGCACGAGAGGGGAGTAATGGCGTGTCATTTATTGCTCCCAAAGTCACCCTAGCCGACGCTTAGGGGTATGGGAGGTACTGAGCCGTGCCATGCCCTAATGCACGCCTACACATCTTTTCCTTGTCTGGCCGCACCTTGTGCTCTGGTTTTGCCGCCCAAAGATGTGTGGTGCAAACCCTAATGCTTTCATGGCTTTATAAACACTCTCAATACCTCCTGCATTTCTTTAGACCACCATCAAGCCTCATTCACAATATTGGAGCTTAACACCTCAAAATGGCAAATCGCCATTGTTGACCCGTGGAGCTCCATTGGTGTTCTTGGTGTTCCAAAGGGTCCTCCTTCACGCTTTCTTTGCCCTAACCTTATCTATTTACTTCTTGAACATTTCTCCTCACTTAATTTTGGATTTGATTCTCGTGAATTGTCCAATTTGGTTTGTTCAAATTCGCCGAAATTGGTCATCTTCTTCCTCACCAAAGTGAGTGCTCCATTTTCCAATTACTTGCTCATGTAGCTTCGTGGACCTTAATGAAGCTATGCCGATGCTTTGGAATCACTCATTTGGCTCTGGTGTCATTTTTAAACCTTCTTCTCCAAGTCCGCGAGCTTCCTCTCGTGATCAAGCATCTCCGCCATCTTTGGAGCTTGTCACTAAGGTAGCTTCTTATTAGTCCTTAGAAGCTTTGGCACCCGCTTCCTTGACTCGCACTGAGCTTTCGCTATTTTCGCATTTAGCGCTGAAAGCTCCTTTTTCGCTTTCCCGCCAGCCTGCCGTTCTAGTCCTCACCGCGCGAGAATGCCACCATTAGATTCAGAGTGCTATTGCGAATCCATTTGGTTCTTGTTCGGCGCCGCCGCCGTTGGTCGCCGCAATTTGCCGTTGAACTCGCCGGTTTTGCTTTGAACAACAAATTTCTCCTGCTGTCACTTAATTAGGACACATTAATTACTAATCATGAGTTAATTAATTGTGTCTTAATTGTTGTCGCTGAGCCACCACCAAAGGCCCAGAGATCCTTAAATCACCCTCGTGCAACCCGCATCGCTCCGGCATCATTAATGCTTAATCATTGATTAATTAATATGTCGGCATTTAATCCCTGTCGGAAATCACCTCTGGGTCGCTGACTTGTGGGCCCGAGGGGTTAAAATCAAATTTCAGAAGTCATTAGTGTTTATTTAATGTTAATCATTAATGACATTAATTTGGTCCTAACCGCCCCTCTCAGTCGCTGACAAGTGGGCCCAGCATCGCGGCACGTGGGTTAAACGCCGCGGCCGTGACTTAAGTCACCGATATGCGGCCACACGTGTCAAGATCTCCCTTTGATCTCGCGATCAATAGCTACCGCTCATTTTTAGATCCGCGCCCGATCTTTGTGTGCGCTCGACCTCCGGATGCCTTGATCGTTTCGATCGCCGATCTTTCGATCAACGGCCGAGATCGTATGCAACCGCACCGCCCGAATGCATACACTCGGTGCGCCGTTGGATCTTGATCCAACGCTGGCTCTGCTTTCGATTCGCGCGCGTGAGCCGAAGGATTTTAGATCAAGGGTTGGGAGTTGTCCACGCCTTATTCTTTTATTTGAGTTTGTCTCGTATTTGTAAGTATTTGTTTAACAACCAAAATGATGTAAAACTTTAGAAACTCATAACTAATTCATTTTAATCGCTTTTAGATAATTCCAATCGTAATAAATTTGGTTATCACTTTAGTTTATTATAAAAATGGATTTAAGCATATTCCAAGAGCGTAAAATTATGTAGCTAGAAATAACTTGATTGGCCATTTTGAATATTCCGTAAATAGTTTTAACCTTGAAAATGCATATCTTTTCTCAGATAAATCCAATTTGTGCGAAATCAATTTTGTTAAATTCGCCTCATAGTATACTTTCATATAAAATAGGATTTGAGCATGTTCATAATTCTGTAAAATGACTTGCATTAGAATTACAACTTAGAAAAATCATAAGTAAATGTGTATAACTCCAAATTTAGTAAATCCAACTTTGCTGTTATTAGGATGTCATAATCTACCTCGCTATAAAAATTTCAGACCCTGCATCATTCTAGAAAATTTCGCCATGAACAGTGCTAATTATTAATTAGGTTGATATAAGGCTGAGAAAGAGCATTTTGCTCATATCTTTTGCATGCTTAGTTCAAATTGCATAATTCTTGTTCCTGTCATTGTCTTAGATCATTCCCTAGCTGTTGTGTAAATTTTATTAGATTTGGATGTGTTTTGTGTTGGGATTTATTTGGTGTTCTTCGCTCTTATTTGCTTATCGCTTTTCAAGTTAGGGTTCCAAGATAATTTTATTATCGATATTGAGCCACAAAGACCATCGACTGCAGACTTCACCAGTGCAGATGTAGCATTCATTTGATCATATTGTTCCTACTATTTTCAAAGTCTAATATATTGTTTGCAAATTCTATGTATGCATTGTTATGTTGTTTTAAACTATTGTCGGTAGTTGGCCTACTAGATGCATTATCAGTAGGAAATGTTTACTCCTCTACTACTGAAGCCTAGGTTACTTGCTGTGATTTTGGGTTCGCTGGATGGACCCTTGTCACTTAGTAGATTGCGTGTCATTATGCTTAGCCATGCTTAGTTATCGGTAGAAATGGGCGGTTATCGACTTGTCACACAAACTGTTATAATATGTATATTTCAGCCTTGTGCTATGTCTAAATTGCAAAACTAAAACTGAAAATGAAAACAATTTAGACTTGGGCACAATGGTAAGATGGTGTGATCCTTTGGGTGTGTTTGGAATGGTGCCCGGGTCAATTAAGGACCGAACTACTTGTGAGTACCGCTATCCGAAAGCATTCTGTATGCATAACCACACTAGAGGGATATGGGACCTCTTAGCCGAGTACTTTGGGTGTGTTAATTAATGAGTCGCGTGGTGGGTTGCATATTTGATTATATGCAACATGGACACGCTTGTAGGGAGAGGAGCACCGCCGAGGCTCGGTGTGTCCCGCTCCACGTATGGGTCCTTGTGATCCATATTTCGCCGGCAGATCACTAAGGATTAACCCCATACGTATGCCTCTTGATTAGCATATTCCATTGGAAAGGGTTCAGAGGACTTAGCCGTGCCGGCATACCAAAGGAAGTGTGCTTAATAGCTTGGCAAAAAGGCGGTCCAAGTGTGGGTACATTGGTACACCCGCAGGATTAAAACTATTCGAATAGCCTCAATACACTTTCATGTAGCTATGTATAGGCTTGCTACAGAAGTCTTGCGAGTACATTTTTTTGTCCAAGGCTATGACAGGCTCACTTTTGTGAGTTGTGCGACATAAAGTGTGGAAAGGTCCAAAACTTAGGGTTGGTCGGCTGTAGAATAAATAGACTAGAGGGAAATATGATCATTGTGGAGACGTCCATCGAGACGCGGATTATTTATTTGCGATCCATCAAGGTTATCCAAAGTGACCCACCGAAGTCCAAGGCTATTCAATGTGGCTCAAAAAGGGCATTCAATGCGTCCATCAACCAAAGTGACTTTCAATGCGACAATGCGACACAGATTGTGTAGAGGTGATGCGATGGGAAAAAGGTGAGTAGAGGGTTGACAGGTGAAACTAGTCAGAACCAAGGGGTGGTCCCAAGGAGGAGGAGGTCCTGAGGTCAAGGAGGTCCTAGACGGTCAAGATGTTCAGGGGGATGTCCTGAACGGTTAGATGAGTTCAAGGGAGGTCCTAGACGTCAAGGAGGTCAAGGAGTTCCTGAGGATAAGAAGATCCTGAGGACAAGGTAAAATCAAAGGAGGTCCTAAGGACGGGGAGGTCCAAAGGAGGGATTCAACATGAACTTAGAATTTCGGGAATCAAGGATATTTGAAACACAAACCCGAGCTTAGGACAACGTGGGGGTGGTCGTGACCCAAGGGGAGGCCATGACCAGCAGGTGGTCCAAACACAAGGGAGGTCTGGACTAAGAGGAAGGTCCAAAGATAAGAGAGGTCCAAACACGGGGGAGGTCCAAGGGTCAAACAAGATCTGGTCGTTCGAGTAGATCGAAGGGTGCAAGGGAAATTGAACATTCGAAGGTCCGAATGCAACCAATCGGATCCAGCCATTCAACAAGATCGAACGGTGGGAAATGTAGGTCGCGACTGGGTCGCAGAGAAGGAAAGCGGATGAAGGAAAACCTAATTTAAACTCCAAGTAAAAGCGATAGAGGTTAAATAGATTCAACTTCGAATTAGTTGAAGTTTGATTAAGTCTTTTTAAACGCTTTTTGCTTAAATTCTCAAGTTAAGCTTTAGCAACTAATAAACCGAATGGTTCCTTTTTGGTTTTGAAAATTTGCAAGAACTCTGGACAAACGGGACGTTACAGGCCTACTGGTCACTGAATCACATGTGCATGTGTACGTCTAAACACGACTATGTCACCTTCGGTTCTAACTATCCAGGTTGATTACTTTAGTTTTATCCTTTAGTTAGTTTACTTTACTACGCGATCTCTCGCTTAAGGTTTGACCTATCATTTGTTGGGTTTGACTAGCTGCGTTATTTTGACTAAACACTAAGTGGTGTTGATCACTATTTGCCTGATGTTGTGTTTTACTTGCTAATGGTTTGTACATACTCGAAGCATCCATCCAACTGATTCACTAATTGGTTTAGTTAAAGCAAGTGCATGGCAACTGGAACCTACATCGACAATCCACTGTAACCCTTGCTTAACACTAATCATTCTACTATCCACTTGAGTTTAGTCTTGGTAAACTAATCCCTGTTTAGCTAACCGGTAACTCGCTAACTCACTTCTAACCTAACTAAGTCTGACCTTCACAGTGTATGTTAGTGCCCCTTTGATTCTTACTCATTTAGTTATCTAACTAAGTGGGTCTACTGGTCATTCTATGTTGTGTCTCATCCGCTAACATTTTCAGATAATGATTATCGATTTGTCTTTGCAAGTTATATGATAACCGTTCACTAATCATTTCTTGTTAACCCTCAAAGTCCTAAATCAATCATTTGATCATTCCATTATTATTGCTTATAATGGACTAGGGCTGCTGTCATTGAGTATATTTAACTAGACCTTGATTGATGCGGTCTCGATCATTTGACATTGTTTTGACTTTAAAATAACATACTGACCAACCCTAACTATGTTGGATTTACACATTAAATGGCAATGCTCACTGCCCGATCTGGGTTAATCTGTAACTGCCTAGATTACCTACTGATTAACTTAGTCAGGGTGTAAATGCTAACTGTGATGTCCTTAAACTAATCACTCAATGACATGGGCCCTGCAATCATACAAACATACCTATACCAAGAGAGAGGTAGAGAGAGATAGAGGGAGGGCCCACCTGTCATGCTTACCCACAACCCACAAAGAGGGAGACAACGGAGGAGAAGCAGAGGAGGACCAAAGGCGGCTCGGCGGTCTCAACATCGGCGAGGAGGCATCGGTGGTGGCCTATGTGGGAGAAAATGGAGTGCAGGGGCCGGGGCGGATTCACGGGCGGTGGCGACGCGGCCCCAAATGATCGATGGTGGCCAGGCGGCATCACACGGCGGCCGAGCGTGGAGAGGACGCAGGGGCGGCGGCGCCGGGGGAAAGAAGAAGGCTAAGGCAGCGGCATGAGTGGGAGGAGAGTGAGAGGAACTCACCGGTATAGACCCTGCGGGCGGAAGGGCACCGAGTCGGGCTGGCAGTGAGAGCCTCTTCGACGCGACGGGCTCGACGTGGGGGCGGCGCACGGATGGAAGAGAGCATGAGTGAGTGGTGGGGAAAGGTAGATGGGGGTCCGCGGACGCTCCTGGGGAGATTAATTGGAAGATGGCTCACTGGGGGAGAGTAGGGAGATGGCGCGCAGTTTTGGCCGCATGCAAGGAAGTTGGTGCCACCGGCAAGCTATGGTCGAGGAAGCCCGAAATTAGTTGGGGAAAAGGATGGAGTAGAGCCTAGAACACACTTTGACGCGAGTAGATTGAGGAGGGGGTCACCTTGTCAGCTGGAATGGCGTGTGGGGGCAAAGGCCGCGTACAGGGTGTCACCGGATGCGAGGAAGACGAAGTGTGCTTTCGGTGTTATGGCTGCCAAGGGAGGAGTGGAGGCGAGCGCTGGAAGGAGGGAGCTAAGGAGGTGCTAGGGGGCGCGATGGTGGCGGCCGAAGCTTACCGGGGCGGCGGCGTGGGCTCGGTTGGCCATGGGACGGAGTGTAACATCCCAAAATTCTGTTACCAATTTTAAAATTAATAAATTTATTATTTTATTGATTTTTTGAGTTGTAAAAGAGTTTTCTTGATTTTCTGAGAATTTAAAATAGTTTTATTGCCTTTCTTGAATTTCCAATGTTTTAAAATTCAAAAATAAAAATTATTGAGTTTACTATGTTTTTATTGGATTTAAAGTTAAAAAGGAAAATTTAATTACTTTATTGAATTATCTGGATTTTAAAAAGGCTTTTCCTATTTTCTAGAAATTAAAAATAATTTATGTGCAAAAATAAAAGCCAACTTTAAATTGGAAATAATTTTATTAAGTTCAAAATGATTCATGGAATTTATGTTAATTTTTGGACTCTATTTGATATTTTCTAAAATCCTAAATGAATTAACTCTTTTTTTGTAATTGTTAAAGCATCAAAATCCTGGAAATCGTTTTGGGCCGAATGGCTTTGCTCCCGGCCCATTTCTTCCTTCGCTCGGCCCACTCCATGCAGCCCATCTCAGCCCACCCCGCCTCCTCTCCCTCTCTTCTTACCCGTGGGTCGCGCTATTCCCCTTTCTTCCTCGTACTTTCTTCCTTCCCTCGCACGCCCGAGCCAGGCCGCCATTTCCACTTGCCAGAGCTTTGTCAAATCCCGTGTTTCTCTCCCCTTTCTCGCACAAAATCGCGCACATTGAATGCCCCGATTCCCACGGTGCCCATTCCACCCGTTTTCCTCCTCCAAACCGCGCGGTTTCTCCGAACATGTAAAAGCCGACGTGACCTCCGCCGCGTGATCTCCTCCCACGGTCATCCTCCACCTCGGAGCGTGGTGTGCCCCTCTCCCTCCTCTTTTTCTCCCCAAATCTCTTCCTCTCTCTCGCCTTCTCCTTGGCGCATTTTGCGTTTGAAGCTCCACGGCGGCTCGCTCCGCCGCCGATTCCACCGCCGACAAGGACGCTCTGGTGACATCGACCTCGCCATCGGCACTGCGTCGTCGCGTTCTACCTTGGGCTCTCCTTGCCTTCGCCAGAAGCCCAACAGAGCTCGTCGCCGACTTCGACCGTTGCCGCCGTCGCTTTTCCCTCTTACCGTCAGCCGCCTCCTTGTGCCTCGCCGCCGACGAGGTGAGCACTGAGCTCCTCAGTCTCTCCTCTCTCCATCCCCCCTCGCTGCCCTCCGCCACATTGCCGTTCACCGGAACGCTTGAAACTGTGCGCGCCACCTCAGTGCCAACGTGGCTGCCACGTGGCAAGCCACGTCATGGCCACCTCAACCCTTCTGCCGATGTGGCTGCCAATCAAGCCCTGTGGCTTTTCCCTCCTTTCCCCTTGAGAAAATATTCCGGTCGAAAATCAAATTCTTGTGTTGACATCATCATGACGCAGTAATTTGATTTCCTTCAGAAAAGTAACTCCTAAATTCCAGATATTATAATTTTATCATTTCATGTGATATTCAAACTTCCGAGATCCCATTCTCCTTTGTTCGAGCTCCGATTCAGATGATTCAAAATTTTAAATTCATCTAAATTCAACATCTTTCTCTCATAACCAAAATTATTTAATTTGGAGTTTATTTGAATTTTATTTTCGTGTATAGATTACGACGACTTCGGAGAGCCGGATTTCGACGCCGTATGAGAACAACAACTAATTGAGCAAGGTAAGTTATATCCTTTGATCATATTTGAATCCCAATATTTTAAATTATTATTGCATGCGTATTTATATTCAAGTAATTTAAATTCTTATTTTAAGCTTTATAGTTATTCTCAATTCCACTTGTATAGCCCATTTATTATGAAAATAGGAAGTATGGAGAATCATTACAAGTGCAATATATTTTGGAGTTAGAAATTGAAAATAGTGGATCATTAGAAATACATGATTGTTGGGCATTGGATTATTAGGAATACATGAATGATTGGATATTGGATCATAGGGATACATGAATTATTGGACATTGGATTATAGAATTACCTTGTTGTTGGAGATTATAGTATAGAATTAGATTATTGTTGAACTATAAAAATATATCTTGGTTGGATTATAGAAGTATATCTTTGTTGTATTATAGAAATATATCTTGCATGGATTATCAAAAATAAATCTTGGTTGGATTATAGAAATATATCTTGACAGATTTAAATAGATTGTAGTAATTGTTGGAGAATTAGTATTAAAAAATTGATCTAGTAAGAGTGGTGATTGGAATAGAGAAGGATGGATTTTTATAACAATTCATGATGATGATTTTGGTGGATTAGTTGAATCAAGAAGTATGTATAAACTTTGTGGAATTAACAGGATAATTTGGTTATATTGGATGTATGAGTTATGATTGAATAATTGGATTTAGAAGAAATCTTAGAGGAAATTAATGTATTAGTAGTGATTGTTGAAAGTTTAGTTTTGATAAGATGATTAGGTTTAGGTGATGAATAAAGAATGAAGTTGGATTATTATAATAAGTTATGAATCGAATTCGGGTGCATTGGTTGATTGTAGAGAATTTATGAGATTGGTGGAGTCAATTGAATAGTAGTGTTTGGTTGATCTGCAGTTATTGGTGGAATAATGTAAACAATAAAGTGATTGATCAACATACATAATAGGTTGATTTGGAGATTATGATTATATATTGATAGTTGACTTACTGATATTGGAATTGATAATTCTTGGACATCATTCCCTCACCCCTTGTCACCCTAGATAAAACTCTAATTAATACGATAGATGCTTTTGTTGAAAGACTTTATGCTTAGACAAAGCTTAGATAAAAAATATTGAATTTAGGGAATCTAGCCAAAATATTTAACTATGATTTAAAATGAGACTATGGTATTATCTTTACCATAGAAATTTATAAAATGATTTGACTTGGTAAATAAAATAAAAATTGGTTTAGACTTGGGCGAAATGGATGTTTGGATGGTGCAAGTTGTTGCATGGGCTCAATTCGGGAATGGTTGAGGCCTAGGGGTTTTTATGAAAAGTCGCCCAAGTCAGTTAAGAATCGGTCTTCGAGCCGCATCTTGCTAAGCCCCACCGTACTACCACAAGTCCAGTGGGACAGACTAGGCTAAATAATTTGTAACATTTCACCGTGGTTGTGCCATCCGGTTGTGTGGGTGTCATAATGACCTACTTTTTATATATTCCCACATGACGCAAGAGGGGACTTTCACGGACTGTTCAATCCGAAGGAAGTGAAACCTTAACGGGCGGGACTACGTTAGAATGTCGCATTATAAAGGCCTTGTGATAATCACTTAATCGCACACCTTCGGAAGTGTATCAGACATATATTATAAGATGATTATCTTTTGTGGGTAAAGTTGTACAACCTCTGCAGAGTGTAAAACTATTCAAATAGTCATATCCACGGTCATGGACATGCTAGCAAAGCCACTCAAAGTTAGAATTTGGTTTTGATTTTAAATGACTTTATCAAATGGTTTTGGATAGTTTATGCAATTGGGAAATTAGACGATTTGCCATGAGATAGGAGGGTATCCTTCACCACTTCCATTATGAAGGTTATCTTATGATAAAACTTGAGAATTTAGAAAATGAGTTTTAGTTATAGAATAACTGCTTTGGAACTTAGTACAGATATTTAAAAAGAAAATACTGCTTTATACAAATTCAACCCTATAAGTCTTCTTTTGATATATTCCTATATGCATTATAATTCTGTTATTGGGTGTAACTTGCGGAGTACATTTTTTTGTAGTCGCCCTTGCTTAATAAAATGTTGTTCAAAGGAGAAGGATTTTGCAACTGCTGAAGATCTCGACGACTAGACCGCTACCCCAGCCGATTGCCTGTGGCAGATTAGTTGGGCTCTACTGCTTTTTTTTCGTCTTCCGCCGTATTCTTTATTATTGGCTTGTAAGTCTTTTTGTTAAACTGTGATATTTATTAATAAAGTTTTGCAATTTATGGATGTTACCATATTTGTTTACTGTATGGACTAGCTACTAATCATGGGACTAGTTCAAAATGCATAGAGGATTTAGGGGTGTTCCTCCCTAGTCCTGGCAGGGAGAAGATGGAGGGGAAAGCAAGAGGCAGGGATGAATGCCAGAGCACAGCTTTTAGAAGGGAGGCGATGCGCTCGGTGTGTTGCTCGGCAGTGACGCGATAGGGGTTGGGCAAGCAACTTGGCGCTTGCTATAGGGGGCACGAGTGATGTGGCAGGCGATAGCCGAGCTTGGGCAGCGGCATGGGTGAGTGCATGCACCAGCGCCTCGCATGGAAGAGCAAAGGAGGAAGAAAAGAAAGGCTACAGGTCCGCCTGAGGAGCAAAACCAGGAAGAGAAAAGAAGAAAAAGAAAAGAAAAGAAAAAGAATTTGGGTTAGGCCGAGTGGTTTCGGCTCAGACCGAATTTTTGAGGTTCCAATTTATTTTTTTTTTTTTTTTCAAACTCAGTTTGAATTCAATTATCTGTTTTTCGGGTCGAGGATTCAAACAATGACTCAGAAATTCGAACAACGCCGAAGCGTTCCAAAAAGTTTTAAAAATTCCGTATTTTTAACTTTGAAATTTTTAGGTCCCAATTTTGGGGTATTACATATCTTCAATCTATAATTTTTTTACTTTTTTTAGAAACTTCTATGTTCGATGAAAATTGAAAACACTATATTTCACCGACAATGCAATATCTATGTTCACAAGACTCGGGCATGCAATACACTATACCTTTCCCGACATCTCATTTTAGAATTTTCGAACACTTCTAGGTTTGATTTTCACGGAATTTTAACCAATTCAGATTTTCACCTTGCATTAGTTTTTAACTTTTGGTTTGAATCAGATCAGAGCAAGCTCGCACGTGTGGAACTTCGGCAAGTACAGTTAAGTTGCATTTTGAACCACTAATCTATGGTCCTTTTGGCCTAGCTCAGCCTGTACACATGCTAGAAGGGGTACACAAACAGGTGGCCCCTTAGTTTTTAGCTTTTGGTTTGAATCAGATCAGAACAAGCTCGCACTAGTGGAACGTGGTCATATGGCTATCGTCTACCGGCCGAACTAGAAAATTTGTGTTGGGAGTATATCATTGATGATAAAGATAGGACTGTTAAATAATTATCGGTTGAACGAATATTAGCATCGAGTGAATTATGCATTATGAATGTTGTATTCATATGATACTTAATATTTCTATATGATTAGTTGGGCTTTTTTCCGATTAATTGACTGCTTTACACATTTAGTTGTGAAAATAATTTAATTTCATGGAGTGATGATGATGATAATAATTACCAACATTGATAAATAAGTTTTAAATATGTGTACATATATTATTAAAAATGTGTAGTCATTCCATAAATTTTTATTGGTATACCACACGGCCCGCATGATAGTTCACGTACCTACCACTCGAAAAACACGTACGATGTTAGTACATCTATACTTAGTGTGTCGGCATTGATACGGCATATTTACGTCACATATGTCTTCAAATTTATAAGCAAAATGTCTATTAGTTTTGAATAATTGCACTCATTGTGATGGTCACAATGGTGCAAACAAATAGAGAATTGAACACTTGATTTTTGAATTAAAAACTAAAGAAGTTCCTAGGAGCTAAATAAAATAAAACACTTTCGTACTATTCACATAAAGCCACATAGGTATAGAAAAAAGTGTCAAGCTGTCTACAAAATCTGAAAAAGTGATATGAAATACAATTTGCATCTAATTCCGTAGTTATTATCAAATTGCAATCAAGTCTAATTTCAATTAAAACTATAGCAAAAAAAGATAATTTTAAAAATTTTGGAGGTGCTCGTGCGGGCACCCTAGCTAGGCCCATGCTATGGCCGTTATCAATGCATGTAAGTTGGCGTCGGCCCAAAATAATTTTTATTGTACCCTTCTAGCTTGTGCACATGCTGAGCTAGACCAAAGAGGACCATATATTAACGGAAGGTGGTGTCTAGGGAGTATACCCTTAACGGAATTACTATATATTTAGTCCCTTAGCTCTTCATTTAATTTTCGTCGTATAACTACCAGGCATATATACTTATTGCTATATTACCCTAATCGGCACTTTGCACTTCGCAGTGATCATCGCTCAGTTCGACGGCGTCCGCCGCGCCAGGGCAACCATGGAGCTCCTGCAGGACAGCATCCCCATGGTCTCCATGGCCGTCTCGGCCGCCGCCCTGTACACGCGCGTGGCGTCATCCCTCCTCCGCCCCGGCCTACCACGCCCCATCGCCCTGCTCCCGGTGGTGGCGTTCCTCGCCGCCGTCCCCTTGGCCTTCTCCTCCTCAGCCATCCTCCGGTGCACCGCCGCCTTCTTCCTCTCCTGGCTCGGTGCGTTCAAGGTCGCCCTCCTCGCCGTCGGCCGCGGCCCGCTCGACCCCGCCCTCCCCGTGCTCCCGTTCCTCTTCACCGCCGCGCTCCCCGTCAAGCTTAGACGCAACGACGGCGGCCATGCCGACGACGCCACGGCGGCGGCGTCCAAAGCCAAATCGGTGTCTCTCGTTTCTTGCGCGGTCAAGGTCGCTGTCATGGCCGCCATCCTCCACCTCTACCAGTTCAAGAACCGGCTGCATCTCTACATCCGCCTCTCCCTGTACGGCACCCACGTCTACTGCTTCTTGGACCTCCTCCTTCCTAGCATCGCGGCCGCCGGCAGCGTGCTCGGAATGGAGATGGAGCCGCAGTTCGACCGGCCGTGCCTGGCGTCGTCGCTGCGCAACTTCTGGGGCCGGCGGTGGAACCTGATGGTGTCCGCCATCCTCCGACCGTCCGTCTACGACCCCGTGCGCGCGCCCGCCGGGAAGACAGTGGGCATCCTGGCCACGTTCCTCGTGTCCGGGCTGATGCACGAGGCCATGGTGTACTACGTCACCCTGCGGCCGCCCACCGGCGAGATGGGCGCCTTCTTCCTGCTACACGGAGCGTTCTGTGTGGCCGAGGAGTGGTGCGCTGTTACAGACCACAAGGACTGGACGATGAACAGGAGGACCAGTTTTGCCAGCACGACCGAAGGAAGACCAGAGGTCGGCGACAGCCGTCCGATCGCTATCCAGCGACGGACTGGGTTACTTGAGTGGTGCGTTATTTCGGGAGCAGGTTTGGGACCACTGGCGGATTCGGTTAGAGGGGAGTACTTATGTCGTTCCTTGAATGGGAAGAGAGGATATGAAATGTAATATTGGAACTCTGAACACTCTGAACCCCTTTCCCCAGTTCTTCTTATTCCCCGTCTTATTTCCTCTTCCAATCCCTTTCTCCTTCTTGTAATCGCACATACATTTGGTGTGGATTGAGTACTATCTGAAGAGGGAGGTAACAATTGGTATCAGAGTACTCTTCCGACGCCCTGGATTATCCACGTTATGCGACGCATGCGCAAGTCCGTTCTCAAGAAATGGAGCAGCAGATTGCTGAGTTAACAAGGGTTATCTTGGCGCAAAGCGAGTCGATCAAGGCGCAAGGTGAGTCGATCAAGGCGTTGCAAGACAAGAGCGACGCAATCCATGCCACAGTGGAAGCAATCAAACCGAGAGTGTTTGAGTTGCAGAGTTGGAAACCGGAGATGGATGCGACGGTGGAGGTTGCGCTCTGAGATGGGTGAATTGAAATCTCAGATGGTGCAAATCGCTCGCAATCCAGTACTGGCGTTACGACCAGTAGACTTGCCACCGATTCTTCCAAGACCGGAGGCCAAGATTGAACTCGATCCAGAGACGGGCTACCCACCCTTGGATCAGGAGGAGGTAACTCGTGCGCGGAAGGATTCTGGTGCTGGATTATTCAATCGCCGACCGCAGTCCTTACCACATCAGGGTTCTGGTACGTCCGAACGCTTTGATCTGAATACTAACTTGTCTGAATCTGGCAGATACATGGGCAACAATCATTATCATCCTCCTCCCCCTAAATTGGATTTTCCACCATTTGATGGGGACAATCCCAAGGCATGGCAACTGAAATGCGAGAATTATTTCAGAATTTGCTCAATCAGACCGGAGTTTCAGATCAGTGTGGCTACAATGTATTTTGTTGGAGGGGCTCTTCTGTGGTTGCAGGCGTCAAAGGCTCATACTAGATTTGAGACTTGGGAATCATTTGCAGAGGCTGTTTGCAGCAGATTTGGCCGAGAGGAGTTCTAGTAGTTGGTTAGAAATTTTAATCGACTACGACAAACCAATACGGTTGTGGAATATGCTGAGAAGTTCAACGAGCTCATGCATAACATGCTGGCGCAACATTCTTCTTGGAATCCTGTCTTTTTTGTTACTCAGTTTGTGGATGGGTTGAGGAGTGATGTACGAGCTGCAGTGGTGTTGCATAGGCCGCAAGAGTTGGACACGGCAGTCGCATTAGCTTGTTTGCAGGAAGAGGTTTTGGAGACTGCAAGGCGAGACCCTCGTCGCTCTGATTACACACAGAATGCGCGTGCGGGAATGCGCACGGCGTTACCTCTTCCACCACCACCCGGAAGAGGCGTACCAGCATCAGGAGGGAGACCAGATGATCGAAGAGGCTTGGATGGAGCAAGGGCTGCTCCTGGGGATGATAAGCTTGGAGCACTTAGAGCGTATCGCCGTGCAAAAGGGTTATGTCATACATGTGGTGAAAAGTGGTCTCGGGAGCATAAGTGTGCGGCAACCGTTCAACTTCATGTGGTAGAGGAGTTATGGGGAATGATGGGAGAGGATGCTCAGGGTTCTCAGAAGAATGAGGATGATGTGTCGCAAATGGAAGCAGAGCTTCTAACGATATCAAATGAAGCAGTGGGTGGGAACGATAATGGGCGAACATTCAGATTGCACAGTACTGTACAGAATCAGGAGGTTGTCATGCTGGTTGATTCCGGAAGCTCCCATTGCTTTGTCAGTGAGGAATTTGCCAAGAAATTGAAGGGTATCCGCCGGTCGATCAATCCAGTGCAAGTACGAGTGGCTAATGGGGGTATATTGGACTGTGTGACTGAACTTCCTTTCCGTCCGTGGAGTATTCAAGGACAAAGTTTCTGTACCACATTTAGAATATTACCATTGCGCTGTTATGAAGTGATTCTGGGAGTAGATTGGCTCGCACAACATAGTCCAATGCAAGTTCATTGGCTTAAGAAGATATTGACCTTTGATTACAAAGGGCGGAATGTTTGTCTCAAAGGTATCAAACCCAATGAGACTCAAGGTTGTCTGTTATGGGAGGAACAACAAGATAAAGCAATGTCGGAACATCTGTTTTCATGCGAGGCGACTGAGGACAATGCAGCGGGGACACCCCAGAATATTGTGCAATTACTGACCACCTTTGATCGGCTATTTGAGGAACCTCAAGGTCTGCCACCATGTAGAGTTTTTTATCATTCAATACACTTGTTGCCAGGAACAAGACCAGTCAATTTGCGGCCATACAGATATAACCCAACCCAGAAGAATGAGATCGAGAAACAAGTGAAGGACATGTTATTGCAAGGAATTATACAACCAAGCACCGAGTCCTTTTTCATCTCCGGTGATCTTGGTACAAAAGAAAGACAAGACTTGGAGATTCTGTGTGGATTACCGCCATTTGAATGCAGCCACTGTTAAGAATCGATACCCCCTCCCAATCATCGATGAGTTACTGGATGAACTCGCTGGGTCCCAATGGTTTACAAGCTTAGACATGAGGGCTGGATACCATCAGATCCGGGTGAAAGCAGAAGATGAGCACAAAACCGCATTCAAAGCACACCATGGTCATTTCGAGTTTAGGGTAATGCCATACGGCCTGACCAGTGCACCTGCCACCTTTCAAGGGATGATGAATACCATATTAGCACCATTATTACGCAAAGGAGTCTTGGTGTTTATCGACGACATTCTGGTATACAGCTCTGATTTGTCCAGTCATGAAGTTCTCCTGCGACAAGTGTTTGAAATCCTGGATCAACATCAATTGAAAATCAAACGATCCAAATGCTCATTTGCTAAACAGAAACTGTCTTATCTTGGTCATATTATCAGTAAGCAGGGGGTCTCAACTGACAACAAGAATATAGAGGCAGTACGCAATTGGTCGAGCCCGACCAATGTGAAGGAAGTTCGGGGGTTCTTGGGACTCGCCGGTTATTACAGGAAATTCGTGCGCCATTTTGGATTGATTAGCCGACCACTTACAGAATTGTTGAAGAAACACTTAGTGTTCGTCTGGATAGTGGAAAAAGAGGAATCCTTTCAAGCTCTCAAGAAAGCCTTGATGGCTGCGCCGGTACTTGCATTGCCAGATTTTACTAAAACCTTTGAGAACGAAACGGATGCATCCGAGAAAGGCATTGGAGCAGTATTAATGCAAGAGGGGCATCCTGTAGCTTATCTCAGCAAAGCCTTGGGCCCTCGTAATCAAGGATTGTCGACATATGAGAAGGAGAGTTTGGCTGTTATGCTTGCAGTAGAACATTGGTGCCCATACTTGCAGGCGGCTGAGTTTATCATCCGGACTGATCAACGGAGTTTAGTGCATTTGGAGGATCAACGATTGACCACACCATGGCAACAGAAAGCGATGACCAAATTACTGGGATTACAGTATCGATTGCTATACAAAAAAGGAGTTGACAATAGAGCCGCAGATGCTCTTTCTCGAAATGCCCACAGCAGGGGGATGAGTTGGTAGCTATGTCGACCTGTGTCCCAACTTGGCTACTGGAGTTGACTGATGGTTACAAAAACGATGCACACACTAGTAGAGTGTTGGCAGAATTGAGTATGGGAGATTCTAAGCAGCCGAACTTTGTTCTGAAAGATGGAATTTTACGATACAAAGGGCGTATTTGGGTGGGCAGCAATGTACCAGTCCAACAATGCATCATTCAGTCTCTGCACTCGAGCGCAATTGGAGGACACTCTGGGTTTCAAGTGACTTACCATAAAACGAAGAAATTGTTTGCATGGCCGGGAATGAAAAAGGATATTCAGTCATTTGTGGGAACCTGCAGCATTTGTAAGCAGGCAAAATCGGAGCATGTCAAATACCCAGGTCTTCTGCAACCTGATGAGGACATGACCTCTATGGATACAACCATATTTGCTATGTTTAATGTTCTAAGTATAAGAGCTCGTACGCTTCAGTTAAATTATAAGGTGAGCTCGTTTTTAGGAGTGTCTTTATATTATATGAACTATATGATGCTACCTAATGATGAAATATATATATGTGCAGCACCATGTCACTTTTGGTCCAAGAGAAGCAAGCGATTCGAGCTGGACTGTTTTGGAATCCATTCGGCCTCCAAAATCAGCGACAGATCAACTTAAAACAGGCATAACTTTCTCATACGGTGTCCGTTTAAGGTCCACAAGTACTTGATTGAAAGCTTATTTCGTCCTCTTTCCAACGGATCCGGCCTCATCTTCAAATTCCTTCTGGACTGATCACAATCATCAAAAGAAGACGTCATATCAATTGTTTGGGCCAATCTGGGCTTTGTAATCATACTGAACTTGGCCCATCTGCCATTGGGCCACTTGGGGGTGTGGTTACTGTTCACGTGAACAGTAACCCGTGATTTTAATCCCACCCCGCTAGTTCTATTAGTTGTGTGGCTCCTCATCCCCTATTTAAGGAGGCCGCACCCCTTCTAGTTTTCTTGGATTTCGTTGAGTTAAGGTTTAGCCACTGTGCAAACTTCTGTTCTTCAGTTGTGTCGGATGACCACCTGTCAAGACAGTTTTCGGAATCCCAATTTATAAATATTTCAACCATATTTGCAATTTCAGATTGTGTTTTATCTTGTTCTTGCGTGTTCTTCGATTGCATGCAGGAATAGGCCTTCGTGGTCAGGTTGATCGCGCTTCCAGCACGGTCAATAACGTCGCGAAGTTGGTTCAACGATTGCTAAGGCGCAAGCGTCGTCGTACGGTTGTAGTCGGATCGCGAGTCACCTCCACCAAAATCGATAGTTATCAATCTCATCGAAAGATCGGAACCCGCTCCATCGGGGTATCGAGCTTGATTGATCGGTGAGATTTTCCAATTTTCTAGTAGTAGATTCGTTTTCATACCTAGAGTCCGAAAAATTGTCCAAAAATTATTGCACCTATCATCCGCATCGGCCCCTTTGAGCCATTGCAATTTTCTTTTCGGTATTTTGCTTGTTGAATCATTGGTTGCATCGTCGTGTCTAGTTGCTGATTTGAGTTCTAGTTATTGTCTAGTTAGTCTTTGCCTAGTTGCATCTCGTGTTTCCTTTGCGTCGCTTGATCGTTCTTTTAGGTTCTTAGTTTTGCATCTAAAACAGAAAATTCGTGGGTCGAACTCCTCTAATCCGCACCAAAAATAGAAAATTTGTATTGTTGTTAATCCAAAAAAAGAGAGAGGATTGCTGTGATCTTTTGGGAGAGTTGATGTTATTTGCGACTTGCGCAAATCCTAGGTCGATCAAATAGTAGAAGGAGAAAGAGGCAACCGCAAAAAAAAACAAAAGCATGCGGTAAAAAAAGTGCATAAAAATTAGTCGAGACCTTCTACGTACAGCCACAAGCTTCCATAAAAAAATTCAGCAAGTTTGGCCCATGGAATCAAAAGATATAGTCATTTCAAGATTGAACACGAGACGGTTTTGAATCCGAGTAGGATTCCGTTTCCGAGACACCTTCAGTAAAACGGGCATAACTTTTGCATACCGCGTCCGTTTTGGACGTTCTTGTGCTCGTTTCGAAGCTAATGACGAGGCGCATCTTTTCTACTTAAGCCACTTTTTGCCCTCCGGGTGCCCCAAAATCAGCCATCTTGGGCCCTGAATTCACGTCGCAAGTTTTCGGGTTCTATTTTTGCTATTTCGTTCTATCTTCCTTTCGGAATTTGGAGTTCGCCTCAACTGCAAAGTTGTAGATCTCGTCGAAACCTTTCAAACAAGCATATATAAGCTATATAAAACTTTGTTCTTTTCATCATTTGAGACTAGCTATTGTTTCTCTCAATCTAGAGGTTTGTTTACATTGCACGTTATTGTATCTTTGTGCTCTACATCGTGTGAACAATCTTGTGCCCCTACACGAGGTTTGAGTACTTGGCTAGCGTCTCTCCTAGCACTTGGTGTGAGAATTTCATTTGCTTGCATCAAGTCACATTAATCTTTGTGTGTGTGCATACACTTCTCTTGATAGGCTTTGATTAGCTAGTTTTGATTAGGCTAGGATCGACAACATTGACTAGTACTTTGAACATTTATTCAACTTGCAGATTGTTGAATTGATTGTTGCTAATCCTTGCTACCATACTTGAGCCTTCCAGCTACACCTCTTCTACAATCGCACAGCCGAACTTCTCCTAGCAATCGCTCCATCCAATCTTCAAGATACGTTGATACCACTGGTTGCCGATCACCCCGCTTGCTTGGTAAGAATTGGTAAGAATTCGATAGAAAGCTTGAGTGTGAGCGACTTTTGAACCATCACATCCTAGTAGTTACTAGGGACATATACTTGTTTTCTACTAACTATGATAGGTTCAAGATCACATAGTAGGAGTTTCGTGAGATCAACAACACCATTGACTCATCTCCGTGCTCGAACGAGGTAAATTTAAGTATGCATTTCCATCCTTTTTTGGTAACTTTGATCCCGATGCCTATGTTGGTGGGAAATAGCATTAGAGAAAGAATTTGAATATTATGATTGGTCCGATAGGCAAAAGATTAGAGCTGCCACTAGTGTTTTTGTTGAGGATGCAATACTTTGGTGGAAGTATTTAAATAGACATAGAAGAGTGCCTCAAACTTGGAATGCATTAAAGAAACTTTTGAGAGATGAATTGTTCCTAAATATCATGCCGATTATTTACTAGCTAGATTGCAACGTGTAAATCAAGGTAGTAGAACTGTAAGGAATACTATCATGAATTGAAAACTCGTTTGTTGCGTTGTGGTTTAGAGGAACATGTCAAGCTACAGAAAATAGATTCTTAAGTGGGCTTAATCGGGAATTCAGACCTTCTTGTTCATAAAGAATATAATTCTCTCTCTCATTTGTTTATACTTGCTCGTAAGGTTGAAAGTCGATTGAGGAGAAATTAAGAATACATGATGATAGGAAACATCGTAACAAACCTATGTTTGTGTCTTTTTCGTGACTAATGACTTGCGAAGTTGAGAACCATGCCGAAGAGGAGAATGAGTTGATTGCACCACCTACTCCATTGGTTGAGAAGGAAGATGAGGAGATGGAAGCGCCTACATCATCCGAGTCGAGCCTACAAGGTAATACAAAAGGTACTGATTTGAACACTCAATCTAAGAACAATAACCATGATTTCATGCCTAGTATCATTGAGCAAAGGGAAAATCAGATTGTAGTAGAAACCATCGCATCACATGAGGTGGATGAACCTAGTCTTTGAGAAGGTAGAAATTCATTTCTAGCTACGTAATCTGATATTATTAAGAATTTGCATGAATCTGTGATAATTTGATTGATTTGCCACTAAGTTGAGTGCACCATGTGATAAACTTGTTGATTTACATTAACTTGAGTGCACCATATCTGAAGTAATTGAATTGCTTGTCGTTTTAAATGATTCATGTGATGATTTAATCGCATATAATGATCATGTGGAATTGGTTAGACATAAAGACGTTTTGACTAAAATTTCTCCTGCTGATTCTTTATGTTATATTATGTTGAATTCACCTATTAAATTGTCACATGCCTTAGAAAAAATTTCTGTAATTGCATGTTTGAAATTCTTGTTTAGCACCTACACTCCTGGATATAAGTTTAATTTGATTGGAGATTATGGTGTAGACAATCAATTTCTTGTATATCGAATATGCATAACTTGTGATCACATCGATGAATTGAAGCATGTTGTTTCAACAACAATTCTTGTGTCTTGAATCTTGTTCAATATGAGAGTCAAATAAAATTTAGTGCTCATCCCATGCCTATGTGTTCACCTTTATGGCACCATCTAGTAAGGACAATCTGAATGCGATGTTGAATTATGGAAGAACTTACAAATCTTTTCACCACTACTAGATGAATTTGCTATTGCTCGTCGACATATGATTATATGGGTGAATTTTGTTTGATTCCAAAAGTTGTAGATTTGCCCATATATGCTACCATCGCAAGTTTACAACTTCAGATATTTGAATTGCATAAACGCTTCACTTACATTTGCAAAACTAGTTGCAATAATTGTTGTGTGAGAACTTTTATTTTGATCATTCACATATATGATTGTTGCTGTCTTCTAACATTAATGGTGCAACAACGAAGAATCATAAAACAGATGACATATACATATATCACGCATACACTTTGGCTTCTTTGTTACCTTATTTTCAGCTTATCAAAAGCCGAGGACGGCTTTGTTTTCAAGAAAGGGAGGATGATGAGGACATGACCTCTATGGATACAACCATATTTGCTATGTTTAATGTTCTAAGTATAAGAGCTCGTACGCTTCACTTAAATTATAAGGTGAGCTCGTTTTTAGGAGTGTCTTTATATTATATGAACTATATGATGCTACCTAATGATGAAATATATATATGTGCAACACCATGTCACTTTTGGTCCAAGAGAAGCAAGTAGTTCG
Organism: Ampelocalamus luodianensis; assembly: GCA_036346255.1. Taxonomy (NCBI): domain Eukaryota; kingdom Viridiplantae; phylum Streptophyta; class Magnoliopsida; order Poales; family Poaceae; genus Ampelocalamus; species Ampelocalamus luodianensis. Next base: position 24,760,131 of record CM070623.1, read on the forward strand.
AGCTGGACCTGTTTTGGAATCCAGTTCGGCCTCCAAAATCAGCCTGACAGCATCAACTTAAAACAGGCATAACTTTCTCATACGGTGTCCGTTTAAGGTCCACAAGTACTTGATTGAAAGCTTATTTCGTCCTCTTTCCAACGGATCCGGCCTCATCTTCAAATTCCTTCTGGACTGATCACAATCATCAAAAGAAGACATCATATCAATTGTTTGGGCCAATCTGGGCTTTGTAATCATACTGAACTTGGCCCATCTGCCATTGGGCCACTTGGGGGTGTGGTTACTGTTCACGTGAACAGTAACCCGTGATTTTAATCCCACCCCGCTAGTTCTATTAGTTGTGTGGCTCCTCATCCCCTATTTAAGGAGGCCGCACCCCTTCTAGTTTTCTTGGATTTCGTTGAGTTAAGGTTTAGCCACTCTGCAAACTGCTCTTCTTGCTTGTGTCGGATGACCACCTGTCAAGACAGTTTTCGGAATCCCAATTTATAAATATTTCAACCATATTTGCAATTTCAGATTGCGTTTTATCTTGTTCTTGCGTGTTCTTCGATTGCATGCAGGAATAGGCCTTCGTGGTCAGGTTGATCGCGCTTCGGACGGTCAATAACGTCGCGAGTTGGTTCAACGATTGCTAAGGCGCAAGCGCCGTCGTGACGGTTGTAGTCGGATCGCGAGAGTCACCTCCACCAAAATCGATAGTTATCAATCTCATCGAAAGATCGGGAACCCCGCCTCCATCACAACCTCTCCCAGTGCCTAATCATGTTTGGCAGATAGTCTCCCTTGACTTCATAGAAGGTCTTCCCAAGTCTGCCACCTATACCAGTATCATGGTTGTTGTGGACAAATTTTCCAAGTATGCCCATTTCTTGCCACTAGCGCATCCTTTTACTGCCTTCCAGATAGCTCAAGTTTTTGTCAATAACATCTTTAAGCTTCATGGCATGCCTCAGTCAATCGTTTCGGATCGAGATCGAATATTTACAAGCACACTTTGGAGGGAACTATTCCGGCTAGCTGATACCCAATTGCGGATGAGCTCGCCTTACCACCCACAAACCGATGGGCAGACGGAGCGCGTCAACCAATGCCTTGAGACCTATCTCCGATGCTTTGTGCACGCCTGCCCCAAATGATGGTCGGAGTGGTTGGCCCTCGCTGAGTTTTGGTACAATACGTCGTATCATACCACACTGAAGAAATCACCATTTGAGGTGTTGTATGGACATAGCCCAAGGCATTTTGGGGTGACCGATTTCTCTATTTGTGCATCAGAAGATTTGGCTGAGTGGTTACACAATAGAGAATTGATGACAGAATTGTTGAGACAACACCTTAACAGAGCCAACCAGAGGATGAAGTCACAAGCCGATATGAAGCGTTCTGAATGGAGTTTTGCTCCTTTGGACTGGGTGTATCTCAAACTACAACCGTATGTTCAGACTTCAGTCGCGGTCCGAGCTAATCATAAATTGGCTTTTCGCTATTTTGGGCCATTTCAGGTGGAGCAGTGAGTGGGTTTGGTGGCTTACAAACTCAAATTACCATCGAACTGCGGCATCCATCCATGTGAGGACCCCAGTTTATTTGGCTTGTAATGCTTAACCATCCACTTGGTCCTAACATTACAAATCAAATAAACCAAGCCTCGAGATATGTATACTTCCCAGAAATGCAGTATACACACCTCGCTACAAAATGGTGTATCAATGCCATTCATTCACATAGAACCGAAGCACAACACAAGTTCAAAAGGCATACATAATATAAAGAGTTATTACAAACAAGAGGCCGACCGACCAAATGACATACAACTAATAAGTAAACAGCGGAAGAAAAAGGGCCATAAGATGGCGATAAACAAAAACCAATCAGTGTGCCTTTAACCCACAAGGCAACCAACCGGGCCGCCAGGCTAGTCGTCCCAAACACCACCGCAACACAACTCACAAAAGTGAGGCCCTTGGGGCTCACCTTCTTCCTCTGCAACAAAACAATTAAGCATAGCAACTGAGTACAAATTTTTTTTTTGTACTCGCAAGACTGATGTGTAAGATAACAGAACTATAATTAACTACATACAAGCTTTATTTAAGTGGAGGAGGCTCTGGACTTATTTTCAGCATAAAGTATAATAACAGAGAGACAAGTATAATAATAGATAGATGATAACAACATCCTGGAAGTGACTAACCCAATAGTCACCACAACAATAGCATGAAGTACCCCTTCATACCACCCATGTCAAGTTTTAGGTTTTTAAAAGGTTGTAGTCTAGTTCTTGCATGACCTTACCAAGCAATGTCCATAACCTAGGATGAGGCTATTCGAATAGTTTTAACCCTGCAGGGGTGTACCAATGTACCCACACGATAGACCGTCTTTCCACCAGCCACGGTTAGCATACTTCCTTTGGTATGCAGGCATGGCTATGTCTAACAAGACATTTCCAATGAATGATGCTAATTAAGAGTCGCGACAACCCGAAGGGTAGGGTGCACGCCCACCAAGCAATCATGGTGCTCTTCCCCTTATAAAAACAGTTTTAACCACCTGCGACCCCGAATTAACACCTCCCAAACTACTTAGTCAAGAGAGGTCCCATATCCCCCTCGTGTGGTTAGCACGCAATCAGCGCTTGGCTTAGTGACACAAGTAACTCGGTCCTTGGGGACTTAGGCACCATTCCAATCACACCCAACAAATCACACCAACATACCATTGTGCTCAAGTCAAGATATAATTTTTATTTTCAGTTTTTGATTTGCAAATTAGCAAAGCACAAGGGTTGGACATAATGGAATAATATTGATATTTGTGTGATCAAGATCACCGACTAAGTCGATGATCGCCCAATACTACCGATAGCTAAGCAAGTCTAAGCAGTATTTATTCGTAATCTACTAAGTGATAAGAGTTCATCCAACGAACTCGAATTCCAGCAAATAACCTAGGCTCAAGTAGTAGATAATAATTATTTACCTACAGATTATGCAACTAGAGGATTAACTAATCAATTTAACAACAAAATAGCAATGCATACATACAAGTTTAACAAAGTATTAGACTTTAAAAGTAATGGGATGAAATGGGAAATGAACAAACTGCTTGCCTGGCTGCTGTTGCTCACTATGCTGCAGAGGATCACTCTCAAGGATAGCACAATCGTCAGAACCTACCGAAAGAGCGAAAAAGAACTGATAAGAACAAAGAAAACGAAAAAGACTCAAAAGCCAACTTTCTCCAAAAGCTCTGAAAATTTTACAGCAGCAAGAGCATGATTTATTATGAATTTAGAAACAAGAATCAATTGATTCGGACTCTCTATGCAAAATATATGATTAAAACAATTCAATTCGGCTGAAAATGCACTTAAATGAGGTTACTGTTCATAAATAATTTTCTAGAAGTTTTCTGAACATGAAAATTTTATGATAGGTAACTACAGACATTTTAAGGCTAACACAGGTGGTCTCACCTCATTTAGAGTTAAATTGATTTACTTATGATTTTTCAAGTCATGAAAATGAACAAAACTAAGCTGCATATGAAATCTTGTTGAAAACAGTAACATGCCTAAAGTCAATTTTAACCGCAATTTTATTATTAGAGGAAGCCAACAGAATTGGATTCACTCAAAAAGTATTTACAGAGAATTAGTTATGCATTTTACAAATTTCAATGAATTCTAGAGCACATTTTAGGTTGAAACAAGTTAACATAGTTTATACTATTTTCTCTCTGAGAAAAGAGTTCAAATCATACTCAATTTAAAGTTCATCTTACCACGAGCTAACACAATTTGAATTTCTCAAAAGGAGTTAAAGCGAAATAGTTATGTACATTTGAAAACTAGAACATTTAAACACTTTGAAAATTTGGAGCACTCAGGTGGTCTGAAAGAAATGACAGAACTGGGGAGGTCGGAACCGTTGATGCAGGATCCAACGGCTCCAGGGCACCGGTCGCACAGCGCACGCAAAGGACCTCCTTGCGCACTGAGGAGGTCGTGGCCGTTAGATCTGGATCTGCGGCCCGAGCTCGTGAGGAGGTCCTAAGGCCAACTCAAAAGGGGAGGTCTGGACGGCTAAGATCTCCCGAGGGGAGGTCCTAACGGTCCAGATCTGAACGAGGAGGTCCTAAGCTATAAGCTTCACAGTGAGAGGTCTTGACGGTTAGGATCTCACCGATGAGGTCCTAACGGTCAAGATCTATGCGGAGGGAGGTCTGGACGGCTAGGATCTCACCGAGGAGGTCCTAACGGTCAAGATCTCCACAGGGAGGTCTTGCAAGGCACGTGTTTAACAGAGAGAGATCTGGGCGGTTTAGATCTCCCTAGGGAGGTCCTGAACGGTCCAGATCTAGGCGGGGGAGGTCTTGAGGTTTCTTTGCAAGGACCAGGGGTGGTCTTTTTGCAAAGAGGACCCCAAGGAGGTCTTTTTGCAAAGAGGACCCCGAGGCGGAGGGTGATCCTAACGGCTGGGATCTAGCCTACGGAGGTCTTCAACGGCCAGGATTTCAGATAGCGGGAGGTCCTGGCATTAAGACTGCTGCGGGAGAGATCTAACGGCTAAGATTAACTTGAAGAGCTCATGGACGGCTAAGATCACCATGGGGAGGTCCTAGGACTTGAGCCTTTACAGAAAGGGATCGACGGTTCAGATCTAATCACGAAGAGGTCATTAAGGGCTAGGATTACACTGAAGAGGTCCCGGGACTTAAGTTTTCGCAGACAAGATCCTACGGTCAGGATCTAACACGAGGGTGGTCTTGGACGGCCACGATGAACCCGAGGAGGTCGGGGACTTTGTCGGAAGTACGACAACAGCACCGACCACCGTGGCTTTGCCCGTCGGCGTGCCGACGGTGACTGAACACGGCAGCGCGCCAAACCAAGACCTGAATGGGTTCGCCACACTATTGCGCACCCATTGGTGACCACCTCGACGGCAGCAGCGGCCCACAACGCCGGCGAGCCGGTGGAGGTCAGAGGAGTATCTACGGCGAAAATCGACAACGCGCGAAAAGACCACTACGAGCTAAACTATCTAGTGCTTGAGCTCGAGGGGCTAATGTGGTCTCACCGGGCGGAGGAGGTCCAAGGAGGTCGGTGGAGCCACGGCGGCGACGACCGCCACGAGTGGAGGAAGATGACACGGGAAAAGCTCTGAGCGATCGAGAATCAAGAAAGCGCAATTAGCTCCGGAAGGACCCGCAGATGGAGCAAGAGCGGCAAACGGAGGGAGGGAAACATGCTTACCGGCGATAATGACGGAGGCGGCGATTTCAGACGAAAATGGGGAACCTCCCAATTCAACCGCCACCGAGGGGACAAATCAAATTAAACGAGGGTTAATGATCGGTGAGGTGCGAGGAGCGGTGGTGCAAGAAGTCGGGCAAGAGAGCCACTGAAGGGTGGGTTGCACCACGGAGCTCGAGATGTGGCAATGGCGGGCAAGTGCTTCAAAGAGGTTTTGAGCTCAACCAAGCACAGAGAAGCAAGGCCAAGCTCAAGAAGGTGGAAAGATGGCAGAAGGGAGCTTGTGGGCTACTTAAAGCCGAGAAGGGCAAATAACGGAGCAATGGGTAGGGAATGGGGGGAAGCTCGGGTCAAAGCTGCAACCATGGCCGAAGGGATGGGAGCAGGTGAGGAGCTGACCTAGGGGGTGCACTAGCACACATTAAATGCAAGGAGACGTTGGGGGAATGGACAGGGCTTGAGCTCCACCTCCACACACGTCATGGTTTCAGCACACGACGCGCGGAGAAGATGACCAGCGACGCGAGCAGCCCCACCATTCAGTGACGGCAAAGCGGCTCGGTCAGAAATGCGCGAGTGGGCTGAGCCGGACCATGAGTCACGGACCCAACACACGCGCCGTTGGATTTGATTTCCACGATTGCGATGGGAATCCACTAGGGCGGTTGGATGCGGATCGAAAGGTGAGAATGCCCGCATTAAAATGGGCTGGGGCGGCACTAGGTGGTTGGACCAAGTCCAGTGCTCGAGCTGTGCTCAAAAGCGCGCTTGAGGAACGTGAAGACCGATGAGGTTTGGATTTTAGAGATGAAACTTTGGGAATTTAATTGAGGTATCAAATCAACTCCAAAATTTATGAAATTTTAAATGGAGCTTCCTGACTTTAGGATTAACCTCCCATAAAATTTCCAAAGATTTTTGTGCATTGGAACCTTCTCAAGAAATTCCAGAAGGTTATTTGAGAGGTTTGTCAGGGTTTGACTTGCCTCTAAATTATTCAAATAATTTCCAAAAATTATGAAATAATTCAGAGGTGTCACAAAGCAACCCTAGAACCAAGGAAAATTATTTCCAAGGGTTTGACACAAGATTTCACCAAGGCGGTTTTTGACTTGAGATAATTGAGGATTTTAATTTTGGATTTCCCAAAATTCCTTTACAAGAATTTCAGAAAAGTTCAAGAGCATTAAGATGTAAGAAAAGTTTTAATTTCTACTCATTTTCTTACATTTGAAACACAAGTGCAGAATTTGGGATGTTACAAAACCTCCCCCCCCCCCCCCTTACAAAAATCTCATCCCGAGATTTGGCTCACTCGGAAAAGAAAAAGGGGTAGTCTGCACGCAGACGATCTTCTCGCTCCCATGTAGCTTCATCCTCGGAATGGTTTGACCACTGAACTTTAAGGAACTTAATGGAACGATTCCTAGTTCTTCGTTCAGCCTCCTCGAGTATGCGAATAGGGTGCTCGCGATAGGTCAAATCTTCTTGGACGTCTAGAGTTTCCAACGGAGTTTCCTCAGTTGGAACACGGAGGCACTTCTTTAGCTGGGACACATGGAACACATCATGTACCCCCGCAAGTGCAGCAGGCAACTCCAACTTGTAGGCAACGGCTCCCTTCTTCTCGATGACGCGGTAGGGACCGACATATCGAGGAGCCAACTTGCCCTTGACGCCGAAACGTTGATGGCCCTTCAAAGGGGAGACTTTGAGATAAACAAAGTCATTGGGCTCAAAACTCAACTCGCGACGACGGCGATCCGCATAGCTCTTTTGCCTGGATTGAGCTGTGCGCAAATGATCACGAATAAGCTGGACTTGACTCTCAGCCTCATTGATCGAGTCCGGGCCAAAGAAAGGTCTTTCGCCGATTTCAGACCAGTTCAACGGGGTCCTACACTTCCTTCCGTATAAGGCCTCGAAGGGTGCCATGCCGAGACTGGCTTGAAAGCTGTTGTTTTAGGAAAACTCGGCGAATGGCAAGCATTTCTCCCAATGCTTTCCATAAGACAGAACACACACACGAAGCATGTCTTCCAACACTTGGTTGACCCTCTCGGTCTAACCATCAGTTTGCGGGTGATACGCGGAGCTGAAGGAAAGGTGGGTTCCCATAGCCTCTTGCGAGCTATGCCAAAATCGCTGGTGAGCAATGAACCACGATCTGACACAATCGTCTTGGGCACACCATGCAAACTCACGATGCGGGCTATGTAGAGATCCGCCAGAAGACCTACTCGAAGGTCAGTCTTGACAGGAAGGAAATGAGCTACTTTAGTCAATCGATCGATGACAACCCAGATGACATCATTCTTTTTATGAGACCGGGGTAAACCAGTGATGAAGTCCATCCCGATCGAATCCCACTTCCACTCCGGAATGGGTAAGGGCTGAAGCAGTCCGGCTGGACGCTGATGCTCGGCCTTGGTAAACCAGTGATGAAGTCCATCCCGATCGAATCCCACTTCCACTCCGGAATGGGTAAGGGCTGAAGCAGTCCGGCTGGACGCTGATGCTCGGCCTTGACACGACGACACACGTCGCACTCGGCAAAGAACCTTGCGATCTCCCTCTTCATTCGGGTCCACCAAAACCTCTGCCGGAGATCTTGATACATCTTTGTGGTTCCAGGATGAATGGATAAAGGAGAATCATGGGCTTCGCGGAGAATCAAATTCCGCAATTCCATATCCTTTGGAACCACAAGGCGTCTTCCGAACCTCACCACCCCAAGCTCATCTTCCGAGAAGCACTTGGCTGTTCCGTTCTTGACATTCTCCTTGATGCGGTTCACTCCAACATCCGACTGTTGAGCGGACTTGATCCGATCCACCAAGGTTGACTGTACAACCAAGGCAGCGAGGGAACCATGCTCAACCAGACCCAAGTTGAGACGCTGAAATTCTTCCAGAAGGGTGGGTTGATGCTCCTGGGGCAACAATGCATTGCAATGCGCTTTGCGACTAAGCGCATCCGAAACGACATTAGCCTTGCCCGGATGGTAGTGAATACCCATGTCATAGTCCTTGATCAACTCCAACCATCTCCTTTGCCTGAGGTTCAGATCTGGTTGGGTGAACAAATACTTTAAGCTCTTGTGATCCGAATACACTTCACAACGGTTACCGATTAGGTAATGTCGCCAAATCTTAAGTGCATGGATCACAGCGGTTAGCTCTAAGTCATGGGTAGGATAGTTGAGTTCATGAGGTCTCAAATGTCTTGATGCATAGGCCACTACCTTGCCTTCTTGCATAAGGACACAACCGAGGCCTCGACGAGAAGCGTCGCAAAAGATATCGAAGCTTCGATGGACATCGGGAAGAACAAGAACGAGAGCGGTGGTCAACCGCTTCTTGAGTACTTGAAAACTTTCCTCACAGGCAGCGGACCACGAGAACTTCTTGTCCTTCTTGAGCAACTCCGTCATTGGCTTCGCTATCTTGGAGAAGTTCTCGATAATGCGACGATAATATCCCGCTAAAGCAAGAAAACTCCGGACTTTGGTGACCGAAGCGGGCTGACTCCAGGAAAGCACATCGCTGATCTTGCTAGGATCCACAGCTACGCCTCCTGCTAAAAGAACATGGCCCAAGAAGGCCACTTCCTTTAACCAGAATGCGCACTTTCTGAACTTCGCATACAGCTGGTGCTCACGAAGCTTGCCCAACACAAGCCTCAGATGCTCGACGTGTTCCTCATCGTTCTTGGAGTAGATGAGAATATCGTCGATGAAGACTACAACAAACTTATCCAAATACTCCATAAACACCGAATTCATGAGATTCATGAACAAGGCAGGAGCATTGGTTAAGCCGAACGACATGACGGTATACTCGTACAAGCCATAACGAGTAGAGAAGGCCGTCTTTGGGATATCCTCCGGTCGAATCCGAACTTGATGATATCCCACTCTGAAATCAATCTTGGAGAAAACTCGAGCTCCAGTTAATTGATCGAAGAGATCGTCGATGCGGGGCAAGGGATACTTGTTCTTTACCATCACTTCATTAAGTGGCCGGTAATCCACGCACATGCGTAGAATATTGTCCTTCTTCTTTATAAAGATTGCAGGACAACCCCATGGAGATGAGCTAGGGTGGATGAAGCCCTTCTCTTGAAGCTCCCCCAGTTGCTTCTTCAACTCTACCAACTCGTTTGGAGCCATCCGATAGTGCCTCTTCGAAATCGGAGCAGTACCGGGAACCAACTCAATGGCAAACTCGAGGTCACGGACTGGCGGCATCCCCGGGAGATCTTCGGGAAGACATCAGCGAAGTCACATACCTTAGGGACTTCACTAATATCTAGAGCTGGCCGCCGAGCACGAAGAGATGCGGACCTTGCGACTTTGGCGAGCGCTTAACGTGCTCGCGGAAGGATCGGTGAGGTAGATGAGCCTCTAGCGCAATCAATTTGTCCCATGTCTTTGAGACAACCAATCCATGCCAGGATTACATCTAAGCTCGCCGATCGAGAGGAGGATAAGGTTCGCTAAAACCCTACCCCTCTATCTCAACAGGACATCCCTACACTCGGACTCGGCTCTCAACTCCGAACCGGAGCGAATGAGCAGCGGGACCAACAATGGAGTAAAAGAAGATCTCCCACAGCAGAAAAGACTCGAAACAAACGAATGAGATGCTCTGAATCGAACAAGACAATAGCAGGATGGGAGTTAACCAAAGCGTACCCAACACGACGTCGGTGCCTCCTGCCTCCTCCGCGGAGATGAGGTTGACGCGGCCACTACCCACGCCTTGGGTAGCGGGGACAACCTTCTGATCCTGGGAAGGACCACCTCATTGCCCGCATCCTCCATTAGGACGAGGGGTTGCTCCAGTCCTGTTAGGGTAATTATTTGCATAATGGCCCTTTTGGTTGTAGGAAAAGCAGGTGACCCCGGCAGCCGGATTGCGGGGGCCACCCTGCTGGTTCGCAGGTGCACGTGACTGGGGCACGGCCTGCGGAGGGCGAGGGGTTGGTGCCGACGGCCTCGGCGGTGGTGAGGCCAAAGAACGGGCCCCTGGTGCAGGCCCAACACGGGGACGGGGAAGGCCGGCCTGTGCAGACCGCTGGGCCTCCCACTTGCGTTTGCGGGACTCACCTAGCGCCTTCGCCTTGTGCTCAGCAACAACGGCCTTGTCCACCAAGGTCTGAAAGTCGGCAAAGTCCACAATGGATAGCTTGTCTTGCATCTCCTCAGACAAGCCCTCCATGAACTTCTCCTGCTTGGCCTCATCAGTGGCCACCTCAGATGGAGCATAACGAGCCAAGTGGTTGAACTCGTAAAGGTACTCCATCACTGACTTACGCCCTTGCTTGAGCGCGAGAAATTCCTTCTTCTTCAGCTTCATCAAGCCGGCAGGGATGTGAGCTCGACGGAACGCAGTCCGGAACTCCTCCCAAGAGACGGTGTGGCCGGCGGGCTGCATGGCCAAGAAATTCTCCCACCAAGAGAGTGCTGCCCCCTGCAGCTGATGGGAGGCAAAGAGTGCCTTGTCGTGATCCTGGCACTGGCAACGCCGAAGCTCAACTCAACGCGACGCAGGTCATCTGCGTCCGTGGGTCCTCGGACTGAGAAGGTGGGGTGAGTGCGAAGAAACTCAAGAAGACCCCACGATGTCGATGTCCACCCCTTGCCGGATCACGAGGCACGGTAAGGGCGGAGGTGTTGCGCGCAATAACGACCAACAGACCCTCCCGCCCTCCGAGCAGTTGCGCTCGATCCAGAGAAGAACCTCGGCCATGGTCGGAGGAGGCGGGAGCTCCTCATCCAAACCAGGCTGCTGACCACGGCCGCTACGAGTACCTCCAGCCATCCTGGGACAAGGAAATTTGGGTTAGCAACAAAACCTTAAATCTAGAAGTTGATGAAAGCGAAAAGCTAAAGATTAGGGGAATGAGGTATCACCCTAAACGAAAGCCAAAATAACAAGAATATAAACTTTAAATGCTTCCAAAGAGGCTCCAAAACAGCGAGGGAAACACCAAACCAAATCTCAACTTCTCGATGCCATTAACCCGTATTGAATGAACGAGCAATGGGTTGAGAAGATAAAATTTCAGCACACTACATCAAGTCTAACACTACCCAAGAGCAAGGTTAAGGCGGCAAAAATAGTGTTAGATACTTAGCTAACTAGTATCACATCTTACCCTTGTATTCCCACAAGTTTTAGTTGATTAACCTCTCATTTTCTACCCTATTTAGGACCATTGAGCTTGCTGTCCGGAAATTGAATGATCGCTGTCCAGATTTTGCATCCAAGCCTCCTAGCCGAAACCTTCAACTTCGGAAGCTTCAAAACCATGAAAAGGGCGGCTAGCACTTCAATTTGCCAAACTCATTGGTTCCCAAAACCCAATTAATCGATAACAACTATCTTTGGAGGGAAGGAGAGGAAAACAACTTTCAAAACACAAATTAGAGCAAGATGAGAGAAGAAAGCTAAGATAGGTAAGGAATGAAATCTGAGAATTTACTTAGGCTTTCATAAATCATTTGATACTTTGAAATTAAGTTTTCCAAAATATCCTAAGGACCACCAAGCTTGGGTTACTACGGTTGGAATGGCTCTGATACCAACTTTGTGAGGACCCCAGTTTATTTGGCTTGTAATGCTTAACCATCCACTTGGTCCTAACATTACAAATCAAATAAACCAAGCCTCGAGATATGTATACCTCCCAGAAATGCAGTATACACACCTCGCTACAAAATGGTGCATCAATCCCATTCATTCACATAGAACCAAAGCACAACACAAGTTCAAAAGACATACATAATATAAAGAGTTATTACAAACAAGAGGCCGACCGGCCAAATGACATACAACTAATAAGTAAACAGCGGAAGAAAAAGGACCATAAGATGGCGATAAACAAAAGCCAATCAGTGTGTCTTCAACTCACAAGGCAACCAACCGGGCCGCCAGGCTAGTCGTCCCAAACACCACCGCAACACAACTCACAAAAGTGAGGCCCTTGGGGCTTACCTTCTTCCTCTGCAACAAAACAATTAAGCATAGCAACTGAGTACAAAAATTATTTTTGTACTCGCAAGACTGATGTGTAAGATAACAGAACTATAATTAACTACATACAAGCTTTATTTAAGTGGAGGAGACTCTGGACTTATTTTCAGCATAAAGCAAGTTTTATTTGCAATACTGTCATATATTAAAAGCAAGTTTACAAGTAATTTCTATTGTTCAAATAACAGAGAGACAAGTATAACAATAGATAGATGATAACAACATCCTGGAAGTGACTAACCCAATAGTCACCACAACAATAGCATGAAGTACCCCTTCATACCACCCATGTCAAGTTTTAGGTTTTTAAAAGGTTGTAGTCTAGTTCTTGCACGACCTTACCAAGTAATGTCCATAACCTAGGACGAGGCTATTCGAATAGTTTTGACCCTGCAGGGGTGTACCAATGTACCTACACGATAGACCGTCTTTCCACCAGCCACGGTTAGCATACTTCCTTTGGTATGCAGGCATGGCTATGTCTAACAAGACATTTCCAATGAATGATGCTAATTAAGAGTCGCGACAACCCGAAGGGTAGGTGCACTGCCCACCAAGCAAACAGCTGGTGCTCTTCCCCTTATAAAAATAGTTTTAACCACCTGCGACCCCGAATTAACACCTCCCAAAGTATTTAGTCAAGAGAGGTCCCATATCCCCCTCGTGTGGTTAGCACGCAATCAGCGCTTGGCTTAGTGACACAAGTAACTCGGTCCTTGGGGACTTAGGCACCATTCCAATCACACCCAACAGATCACACCAACATACCATTGTGCCCAAGTCAAGATATAATTTTTATTTTCAGTTTTTGATTTGCAAATTAGCAAAGCACCAGGGTTGGACATAATGGAATAATATTGACATTTGTGTGATCAAGATCACCGACTAAGTCGATGATCGCCCAATACTACCGATAGCTAAGCAAGTCTAAGCAGTATTTATTCGTAATCTACTAAGTGATAAGAGTTCGTCCAACGAACTCGAATCCCAGCAAATAACCTAGGCTCAGGTAGTAGAGGATAATTATTTACCTACAGATTATGCAACTAGAGGATTAACTAATCAATTTAACAACAAAATAGCAATGCATACATACAAGTTAAACAAAGTATTAGACTTTAAAAATAATGGGATGAAATGGGAAATGATCAAACTGCTTGCCTGGCTGCTGTTGCTCACTATGCTGCAGAGGATCACTGTCAAGGATAGCACAATAGTCGGAACCTACCGAAAGAGCGAAAAAGAACCGATAAGAACAAAGAAAACGAAAAAGACTCAAAAGCCAACTTTCTCCAAAAGCTCTGAAAATTTTACAGCAGCAAGAGCAAGATTTATTATGAATTTAGAAACAAGAATCAATTGATTCGGACTCTCTATGCAAAAGATATGATTAAAAATAATTCAATTCGGCTGAAAATGCACTTAAATGAGGTTACTGTTCATAAATAATTTTCTATAGGTTTTCTGAACATGAAAAATTTATGATAGGTAACTACAGACATTTTAAGTCTAACACAAGTGGTCTCACCTCATTTAGAGTTAAAATGATTTACTTATGATTTTTCAAGTCATGAAAATGAACAAAACTAAGTTGCATATGAAATCTTGTTGAAAACAGTAACATGCCTAAAGTCAATATTAACTGCAAGTTTATTATTAGAGGAAGCCAACAGAATTGGATTTACTCAAAAAAGATTTACAGAGAATTAGTTATGCATTTTACAAATTTCAATGAATTCTAGACCACATTTTAGGTTGAAACAAGTTAACATAGTTTATACTATTTTCTGCTACAGAAAAGAGTTCGAAATCATACTCAATTAAAATTTCATCTTACCACAGAGCTAACACAATTTGAATTTCTCAAAAAGGAGTTAAAACGAAATAGTTATGTATATTTGAAAACTAGAACATTTAAACACTTTGAAAATTTGGAGCTCTCGGGTGGTCTGAAAGAAATGACAGAACTGGGGAGGTCGGAACTGTTGATGCAGGATCCAACGGCTCCAGGGCACCGGTCGCACAGCGCACGCAAAGGACCTCCTTGCGCACTGAGGAGGCCGTGGCCGTCAGATCTGGATCTGGCGGCCCAGAGATCCAGGAGGAGGTCCTAAGGCCAACTCAAAAGGGGAGGTCTGGACGGCTAAAATCTCCCGAGGGGAGGTCCTAACGGTCCAGATCTGAACCAGGAGGTCCTAAGCGATAAGCTTCACAGTGAGAGGTCTTGACGGTTAGGATCTCACCGAGGAGGTCGTAACGGTCAAGATCTATGCGGAGGGAGGTCTGGACGGCTAGGATCTCACCGAGGAGGTCCTAATGGTCAAGATCTCCACAGGGAGGTCTTGCAAGGTAGGTGTTTAACAGAGAGAGGTCTGGGCGGTTCAGATCTCCCTAGGGAGGTCCTGAACGGTCCAGATCTAGGCAGGGGAGGTCCTGAGGTTTCTTTGCAAGGACCAGGGGTGGTCTTTTTGCAAAGAGGACCCCAAGGAGGTCTTTTTGCAAAGAGGACCCCAAGACGGAGGGTGATCCTAACGGCTGGGATCTAGCCTACGGAGGTCTTCAACGGTCAGGATTTCAGATAGCGGGAGGTCCTGGCATTAAGACTGATGCGGGAGAGATCTAATGGCTAAGATTAACTTGAAGAGCTCATGGACGGCTAAGATCACCATGGGGAGGTCCTAGGACTTGAGCCTTTACAGAAAGGGATCGACGGTTTAGATCTAATCACGAAGAGGTCATTAAGGGCTAGGATTACACTGAAGAGGTCCCGGGACTTAAGTTTTGCAGACAAGATCCTACGGTCGATCTAACACGAGGTGGTCTTGGACGGCCACGATGAACCCGAGGAGGTCGGGGACTTTGTCGGAAGTACGACAACAGCACCGACCACCGTGGCTTTGCCCGTCGGCGTGCCGACGGTGACCTGGGGCACGACTGCGCCAAACCAAGACCTGAATGGGTTCGCCACACTATTGCGCACCCATTGGTGACCACCTCGACGGCAGCGGCGGCCCACAACGCCGGCGAGCCGGATGAGGTCAGAGGAGTATCTACGGCGAAAATCGACAACGCGCGAAAAGACCACTATGTGCTAAACTATCTAGTGCTTGAGCTCGAGGGGGCTAATGTGGTCTCACCTGGGCCCAGAGGAGGTCCAAGGGAGGTCGGTGGAGCCCTGGCGACGACGACCGCCGCCAGAGTGGAGGAAGATGACACGGGGAAAAGCTCCTGAGCGATATGAGAACTGAAGAAAGCTGCAGTTTGCTCCGGAAGGACCCGTAGATGGAGCAAGAGCGGCAAACGGAGGGAGGGAAACATGCTTACCGGCGATAATGACGGCGGCGATTTCGGCCGAAAATGGGGAACCTCCCAATTCAACCGCCACCTAAGGGGACAAATCAAATTAAACGAGGGTTAATGATCAGTGAGGTGCGAGGGAGCAGCTAGTGCAAGAAGTCGGGCAAGAGAGCCACTGAAGGGTGGGTTGCACCACGGAGCTCGAGATGCGGCAATGGCGGGCAAGTGCTTCAGAGAGGTTTTGAGCTCAACCAAGCACAGAGAAGCAAGGCCAAGCTCAAGAAGGTGGAAAGATGGCAGAAGGGAGCTTGTGGGCTACTTAAAGCCGAGAAGGGCAAATAACGGAGCAATGGGCAAGGAATGGGGGGAAGCTCGGGTCAAAGCTGCAACCATGGCCGAAGGGATGGGAGCAGGTGAAGAGCTGACCTAGGGGGTGCACTGGCACACATTAAATGCAAGGAGATGTTGGGGGAATGGACAGGGCTTGAGCTCCACCTCCACACACGTCATGGCTCTGGCACACGCACGGGGCGCGGGGAGAAGATGACCAGCAACGCGAGCAGCCCCACCGGTCAGTGACGGCAAAGCGGCTCGGTCAGAAATGCGCGAGTGGGCTGAGCCGGACCATGAGTCACAGACCCAACACACGCGCCGTTGGATTTGATTTCCACGGTTGCGATGGGAATCCACTGGGGCGGTTTGATGCGGATCAGAAGGCTGAGAATGCCCGCGCATTGAAACGGGCTCGGGACGGCACTAGGTGGTTGGACCAAGTCCAGTGCTCGAGCCGTGCTCAGTCGCGCCGAGAAACAATGAAGACCCGATGAGGTTTGGATTTTAGAACTGAAATTTTGGGAATTTAATTGAGGTATCAAATCAACTCCAAAATTTATGAAATTTTAAATGGAGCTTCCTAACTTTAGGATTAATCTCCCATAAAATATCCAAAGATTTTTGTGCACTAGAACCTTCTCAATAAATTCCAGAAGGTTATTTCAGAGGTTTGACCAGGGTTTGACTTGCATCTAAATTATTCAAATAATTTCCAAAAATTATGAAATAATTCAGAGGTGTCACAAAACAACTCTAGAACCAAGGAAAATTATTTCCAAGGGTTTGACACAAGATTTCACCAAGGAGGTTTTTGACTTGAGATAATTGAGGATTTTAATTTTGGATTTCCCAAAATTCCTTTACAAGAATTTCAGAAAAGTTCAAGAGCATTAAGATGTATGAAAAGTTTTCATTTCTACTCATTTTCTTACATTTGAAACACAAGTGCAGAATTTGGGATGTTACAATCCAGTAGTGCACGTCTCACAGCTGAAGAAAGCACTCTCTTACGGCGAGAAGGTATCAGAGGAACTACCAAACACGAGTGCATTTGTCCCGGAGCGGGTGCTTCAGCGTCGGCTTCATCGCACGGGCTCTGTCTCCACAACGCAAGTCTTGGTGCAGTGGTCTGGGTCGTCACCAGAGGAGGCCACCTGGGAGAACTTCTGTGAGTTGAAGACTCATTTTCCAGATGCTCTGGCTTGGGGTCAAGCCGGTACCGAAGGAGGGGAGAATGTTACAGACCACGAGGAAGGACTGGACGATGAACAGGAGGACCAGTTTTGCCGGCACGACCGAAGGAAGACCAGAGGTCGGCGGCGACCGTCCGTCGCTATCCAAATGATTTGGGTTACTTGAGCGGTGCGTTATTTCAGGAGCAGGTTTGGGACCACTTGCAGATTCGGTTAGAGGGGAGTACTTATGTCGTTCTTGTATGGGAAGAGAGGATATGAAATGTAATATTGGAACTCTAAAGACTCTGAACCCCTTTCCCCAGTTCTTCTTATTCCACGTCTTATTTCCTCTTCCAATCCCTTTCTTCTTCTTGTAATCGCACATACATTTGGTGTGGATTGAGTACTATCTGAAGAGGGAGGTAACATGCGCCCGGCGGTGGGCGGCGAGGGGGTGGTCGTCGCCGCCGCGGGCCGTGGCGACCGCGCTCGTCTGGGTGTTCCTGATGAGCACATCGTTCTGGCTGATCTTCCCGCCGTTTTGCCGGGGAGGAAGCGAGGGGAAGCTGCTGGAGGAGTGGGCGGCCGTGGCAGCGTTCTTCCAGGACGCAGGCCGGAAGCTGCTCTGGTACGGTCAACAGTAATAAATTAAGACGGCACGGATGCCGATGCACCTTTATTCCGTGTTGGTGGGGAGTGGCTCCTTTTTTAGAAAATATCTTGAGCAGTATGAACCGCCCAATAAAAATGCTAGGTTATTGCTGTGCAGCAGTTTGCTGCTGTGAATTGTAATTTCACTTTCAGAAGATGGCTGCTAATATAGTATATGCAAGAACAACTCAATTATTTACATGTTATGCTTACAGAGGTAAATATTGCACTTCGTTGTAAAAAATATTGCATATTGTTCTTTGATATGTTACGATCTGTTGAAAAAAATGTTACGACTCGTTGAATAAAATATTGTGACTTGTTGAACAGTGATGTTGCATACTGTTCACGACGATGTTGCAAGATTGTTTTGTTATGTTCGGACTATACTTTCAGAGAGAAGAAGTTACTTAATGTTTGTTTGTTTTGATTCTGAGATTTTTGAGATAATGTTTGCATATGATTTTTTGATACATTGCAACTAGTGTGGCTGTGTAAGAGTGGGGTTGAAATCATTTGGAGTATAAATGTGGAGTATTTTGCGAAACAATCATTATAGATGTATCTACTATACATACTAAATACTGGGTATTTCTTTAAAAAAAAAATAGCGTACATTAGGTGTACTGTCCACGCGTTGCTGCTGATATGACAGGAATTTCTTTTAGTTGTATATGTAAATTATTCTCATAAATATAGAAGAAATGCCATAATTTTTTATATGTATTAAACAAAGGACATTAGGTGTACCGTCCACGCGTTGGCTTGGTTTCATTTTAATAAAATGGAACTGAGGTGTCTTGCCCTCTCTTTCTTTAAAATGGAACTGGGGACCGAGGATAGCTCAGTTGGGCTGGGGCCGGTGTGCCCCTCAGCCCATCCGTTTTTGAGCAACCGTGAGGCCTACTGTGAAGGTACTGTAGCTGTATATTGTAGATGCTACATTTTCTGATTTCGTTAATTGAAATCGGAGGAGATAAACACCCTTCTAAAAAATATATATTAAGCAAACCAACTTACACTCTAAATCATCTCATTATCCAACCTTGCTGCAGTTTCAAAAGGAAAAGAAAAATATTGCAGTTTATATGAAAATCCAACCTGTTTAGAAGTGCTGGATCATTTCAATTCGAGTTGATGTTGAGTCGATCCAAAAACCAAACTAAGCTCAAGTGGTTCAGGACGTGCTCTCAGGTTTTCATGTGCGGATGCACCGATGCACAAACTGTAGTGCATCACTGTCCCGTTCAGAATCCTGGCATAGCCTATGATTTGAACAGTTTTGATTGTAGTAAAATTTAGAGTAAAATGCATCTCAGGTATAACAACTTGCCAGGTGGGTGGACTGGTGGTTCCATCGATTCACTGATCCATCCAGCTTCCTTCCTTGTTTGATTTTGTTTGTTTCTTTTGGTTATTTCGATTTCTATTGGAATCAATCAATCAATCAAGGACTCACAGAGATGTGGAACAGAACAGTTGTGCGCATGTCCGGTGAGACATAAAAAGAGAAGAGAGAGAGGGGTGTTTACAAAAAGAAAATGAGTAAAGGCCACGGTGGCATCTAACTCAGCGTCACGTGTGCATTTGTATGCCACGTGTAATTTTTTTTTTACCTAGAATGCCTCACTCGAACCACTTTAGTAACCTAATTGAGCAAATGTCAAGTTTAGTGACCTAGTTGCACCCATCTCATAAGTTATTGTACCTGTGATGCATTTTACTCTAAAATTTAAATCAAAGTTGCATGTCAAAGACAATGTTAAAACATCAATAAATTATCGTGACATATTGCTCATAAGATTAGCCGTCGCTTTCATTCAACTCTGCATATTTAAATGAAATAACCACATACATAACATCCGTTTTGGTAGTAAACTGTGCATGGCACCTTTGAAGTCGTTGCTCTTGCTCTGAAGAATTGATACCCAGGGGTCGACTATACCCTTATGCAAAAAGTTCAGACAATGTTTTTTCTCTTGGATGCGATTGCTATAACTTTAGAAATTCCTACGAAAATTTAACTCACAGAAAATACAGTAAATTAGAAAAGTACTTGTGTTTTCTGATCCATCAAACTGAGGCCATGTAATTGAAGCTGCACACATAATCTTGTCATGGAAGTTGGAACTATCGATTGCATTGCCTTTCATCCTTGGCGTGGATCGAAATCGTATCACCTTCTTAGGTGATGGTCTGTGTCTTTGGTGAAATACAAACTCAGGAAGAAGTCCTCTTCACATCGTAAATCCTCATGAACTAACCACGGCGGCAATAAGCACATCAATAGAATAACAGCTACCTTAGTGAGTCAGACTAACAAAGCAAACAAAGAGGGGAGCAAACGAAATACTGTGTCGTTGCGAACGCCAGTGAAGATAATTAAGATCTCAACTGCAAATCATTCATTAACTTGAACATGCATGTGAATCAGAAGGATGCATTCCGCAGTGGCAAGGGCTGGCGCACCACCTCTCCGTCTTTGCATCTCTCACCGAGGCATCGAATTAGCGTTGGCTCCCAATACAGCAGCGGCAGCCATTTGTGGAATGTCAGGAGTGGTGAAGAGATCGATTTGCATAGGAAAATTTTCAGAGATATGGGAGGAGTCACGCTGTTGACGGAACACAATAAGCATGTTGCGCGCGTCCAGCTGGGCACCGACTTCTCCGATATAATCAAACGATGTTTGCATGCTGATGGGAAAGGTCGCGTTCTTTGATATAATCAAACGATGTTTGCACGTAACTGTCAATCTAGAAAAACGTGGGATACACAGTTGTTCTTGCATTAGAATCCAACGGATAGTATGAAATGGCTATGACAATCAAGTGGTTTATAGTTTCTTGATGCTGTGGTTCAACCAAATTGTTTTTTTTTGTAGTTAATAATATAAGGGAGAAGGATATTTTAGGCGAATTACTATCACGAGTAAATGCAGGGGATATGAATCTCAAGACCACACAAAAAGAGACATGGTGTTTTTAGACAGGTTCAGGCTTTAATTTCTCTGTAGAGAATAACAACCTTACTCCTGTATTCTTGTATTGAATGAGATTACAATGCACAATATGTCACCGAAACTATGAATGTTATCAATGGCTTCTATTCTCTCTCTCTCTCTCTCTCTCTCTCTCTCTCTCTTCGTTTGCCGGTACCACCCCTTATAAAGCATTGAAGGGGTGGCAGTTGTGGCGCATTACAAGGTGCCTTGACGGTTGCTGGAATCCGCACGTTGACGATGGTTGTTGTCTATGAGACATCCTCCTTGCATGTTCGCCAGACGGTTATTACTAGAGATGGAGAGAGGTGTGTGCCTTTATATCGAGACACAAAGGTGCACATGTTGTATTTGATACCACGCATAGTTGGCATGGTGTACAGAGTCCCTAGTTGATAAAATAGCGCTTACATACCAGTCTATGAGACTTATCAACCAGAGAGTGGTCGTGATTTGACCTGGTCAAAACAAACTTTACGACCAGGGGGTGGTCGTAACTTGATCTGATCGTGGCAAGTATTTTCGACTAGGGGTATACTGGAGGGCTATTAGAATACCATTATCTATAATAAATATTACAGATAAATAGCTTCATTAATTGAGGATTATTTAATCCTTATCATCTAGGCCCCCAACTTCAAGTGAAAACAACTTACTTGAGAAGAGGTCGTAGAACAATAGCCGGAAGAAGCCTTTCCGAGTAGTATTTCTCTTGATCAGAAATTGACTTGATCAAAAAAGATATTTTTACTTGAGTTGTAAAAATAACTTTATTACCGTGTGAATTGAAATGGGATGTGAACGGTCACCCACAATTTCGTTCGTTGGGAGAATTTCCCAAAGGGATTCCAACCACGCTATAAATAATTGCTAGAGGGGTAAAATTAGGGATTTTACTTTCTCCGATCGTTTTGTCTCCCTTGAGCTCTTGGCTTCTCCGTCGCCACTCAAACCCAAAATCCTTTTTCCCAACTCTTTCGAATCCAAGAAAATTCTTTAGAAGAAATGGCTGGATCCATGTCTAAGTGGGAGAAATCAGATATGGACGTGGAGAAGATGACCGTCTTGGTTGCCGCTGAGAAGATTCCTTCATTGTCTTTGGTGAAGTGGAAGAATGCAAACAGTGAACGGTGGCCGCAAGAGAGGAAGACAAGATTGTCATCTTCCAAGCTTATTGTGAGTGTGGACTCAGACTGCCCTCGCATCCTTTCATAGCTGAAGTACTTGAGCAGTTCCAGGTGAAATTGCCGAACTTAGTTCCTAATTCCATTACAATGTTGACTGTGTTCGTGTACCACAGTGAGGCGTACT
Organism: Ampelocalamus luodianensis; assembly: GCA_036346255.1. NCBI lineage: Eukaryota > Viridiplantae > Streptophyta > Magnoliopsida > Poales > Poaceae > Ampelocalamus > Ampelocalamus luodianensis. The sequence goes on from CM070623.1 coordinate 24,782,205, forward strand.
TGGTGATCCCCGCAAATTTGGAGCATTTCAAGTACTATTATGGGATGAGCAAGCAGACATGCGGGATCACGGGGAGCCACTCGATCCAACTCCATAACGCTAAGTCGAAGGAGTATATCCTCATGTTCACATATTGTCAATAATATCCCACTTAACCTTTAAAGAACTAAATGAATTAAAAGGAAATAGAATAGAATTTGTAGTGGAATTTCATAAATTTAGGAGGGAGAAAAAGAACCTGGGCCGAAGGCCCATGGTCCCATTGGCCCATGCGGGGGGAGGCTGGCCAAAACCCTAGCCTCCACCCCTGTGTAGCCAGCCCTACTGCTCCTCCCTACCGGCACCCCCTACTACTTCCCCCTGACCACCATTCCTCCTCCCTGTCGCACCCTCCCCAAGCCACCACCCTCCTTTCTGTGCACCCTCCTCAGTGTGGTGGTGGTGGTGGTGTTGCTGCCGTGGAGGAAAAAGGAAGGGGAAGAAAGGAGCCAGCAAGAGGAAAAAGAAGGGAGGAAAGAAAGGAAGAGAAGGGGAGAAAGAAGAGGGAAAGATCAAGGGTACGAGATCGACGATGTTTTTCTTATGGGTAACATCTGATAATCCCTTGATTCATCATAGATTAATCATTGTTTAGTTCATAGATCAATTGGTCCATGAGAAGTGTAGTTTTCTATAAGCCCTAGCTCATCGAGTTACGAAGTAGAACCTTGCGAGGGCAATTCGAGATGTTTACATTCGGATTCAGGGTTTTGACCAATTAGAAAAGATGTTCAAAATTCATTAGCTTCCCAAGAAGTTCTAGAACACTAGATTTGGAGTTGTGAGAAAAAAGTTATGGTCTTAGGAAGGTTGTTGTCCAAAAAACGGACATCATTGGCAGCTGTTGCATAGATGGGCTGATTATGCCTAGTAAATGAAGTAATTTAATTTTGATGATAACTTGAATAATCTAGGAAATTTTGAGTAGATTCCAAAACAGCTATTGTTGATTAGTTTTCAATTTTATAAAAAAAAAAAAGATACAAAATTGTGAAGTGGGTTGTCCTGATAGATTCTAGGATAGTTTTCGGGGATGGAAACGGGGAGTAAACGGTGGATTCAGAAGTTCATCATAACTAGGAAGTTGTAGACAATGTTGTGGGGATTCCATAAATTATATGGTTCGCTAGATTTTGGGTTCAGATGAAAGAGTTAGAGTCTTATTACTACTGGGACAACGTATAGTGCGTCCGATACAATCATGTTAAATGTGTCATTTTTGCATAGACAAGCGAGGGTGATTAGCGTATAGTTTTGATGCTGTGGTGATTTATTTTGAATATATTTTGAATTGTTTCTTCGGGGAGTGTGGCCTCTAGTTCCTTACCACTGTCTCGTTATCCGGCTCCGAGAGGATAAAGAGGCTAGTGCAGGGTAGAACGGTGACGATGTTTTGATCGCTGTCCTCTTTATTATTCATTGTCATTACGCTATTCATTCCATTACATTGTTTAATTACAAGTCTTGTGAATAATTATGGTATCGATTTTGATGATGAAGATATGAATTGTGGTTAATAGCATATTTGATGAGAATAAGTATAATTGTTGCATCATGTGCATAATTGCATAAAAGAGAAGGTGTTCATGGTGATCACATATCTACCTCATTGGTAGAGACTCCACGGGAGTGGAGAGGTCCATGATCCGTTGAGGATGGGCTTGATGAAAGGGTGAACATTGTCATGGGTGCACTCATGCTATACCGGTATAAGCGATAAAATGAGTATGTGGACTTGTAGTGTAGAGTTGTATTGCATTAATTAAAGAATGGTTATGATATTCGAGTAGGAGCATAAAGAGAATTAAACAAATGATGTTGATGATGATATTGATTATGGTTGATAAATCATTGTTCATTGTTTTATTACTGTGCTTGTTGAGTTGTGGATTCACCCTTACTCTACCATTGTTTTTAGGTGAACATTGACGATATTTCACTTAGGAAGAGATAGCGCACATGGAAGAATTGCATTCACATCAATTACTTGATTCACTTGGCCATGATAAACCTTTATTATAGTGTGATTATTTATCATTTAGGACTTCATAGACATTGAATAATTATATATGATTGGATGGAACCTGTTTATTTATTCAATACTCTTTATGATTGGTTTTACTTAATTCTTGGATTATTATTCTGCTCTACTATCTAGAGATTGAATACCTATACTTGTCGTGTCGTTATTCATATTTTATTGTGACCCGTGGATGGGCTTTATTATTGAATTGCTTGCTGTAATTTATTGTAAAGTATTGTTAAAACTGATAGTTAGTGTAGTTTAGTGGGATTCTGTGCTCAGGGTTGGGCCGGGGTGTTACATCGTCTAGTCTAGTTGGAGGAAGAAGTGGTACTACATCACTGTTACCCTCGAGGATCGTCTTTTCTTCACGGGAAGAGTACATAGAAGAAGTTGTGGGACACTACCTCAAGTGGTTCAGGCCGGATTGCTCCATGGATCCAAACCATTAAGAACCTGATGTATGAAGGGTTGACTGGATGTCATGTGGTGAGAGATTTTATAACACACCACTTCAGCCCTTTGAAGATGCAAGCACATCCAATGGGGGATTACATGGGGGGGGGGTTCAAAGATCTGACTACGGACTAGAAGAATGGTAAGCTTTTACAATCAACTTAGCTCTTCGGTTTCTGGTTTCCAAGCATGTTTTGATTGTATTCTTCCCATTTGTAGACCTAGTCCAAAAAGAGATTGACACCCAGATTTGTAGCCCTGGTCTAGAAAAAGATTGACACCCGGGTCAAGCTCATTTGCGAGAAGCATCCTCCAAGTACAGAGGAAGTCATTCAAATTTTGGCAATCGTCTTCGTGGAGGAAAGATAAAGGCACCTAAAGGTAACCTATACTTTGTTGATTTCGCTTTTTGGCGATAGATGGTCATGATTTCGACCACTAATCAATCTTTGATTTTTGCATTTCGTAGCAAGTTGGTGCGTCGAAGACTGTAACATCCTAATTTTTGAAGTTTCAAAACCTTTCTAAGTAGTTTAGCCCCTTGGAAAATTTCACCAAATTTTATTTGAATTTGTTAAAGTTTAAATGGAACTTTTAAAGTCAAAATAATTTAATGTGACTAATCTAAACATCAATTAATTCCACAATTATTTTATTTGAGTTCTTTGTGCTTGGAAGTATTTTCCAGATTTTTTTTGGAATTCTTTTGAGTTCAATTGCTATTTTTAATTTGCCATTTGGATTTTCTTTATTTTCTAAAATAGAAAAACTATTGAAAATCCAAGAATTTCCTGTGGGTAGGATTTCCTTTGCCTTGACCCATTTCTCTCGCTTTCGACCCATTTCTGTCGCAGCCCATCTCCATGGCCGATCCCACTAGTTAGCCACACCGGAGCCATATGTGACACAAACTTACCTAGTCACCGCCACTGACATGTGGGTCCCACCGGTGTACTGTTCATCATCTCCATCTCGGATATGAGCTGGACTTCGTCGTTGTACCGAGCTCAGATTCTCTGGTAGCCCTGCCGCTATAGACTATAAAGGCCCTCGGCGTGCATGTCAAAACGACCGCCTCAGACCCCGCCGCCAATCCCCTGAAGCCCAAAATCCTATATCGCAGTTGCTTCGCTGGAATCGAAGGTTGAACCCTAGCTCCGCCGTCGCTGTTCTTCATCGATTTTGTCGCCGTCGGTGATCCCCTGTCATCAACATGTACACCGCCAGGTTCGCTTTGTCTATTCTACCTAGTGTGCACCTTCTCGTCGCCAAAGAGTCATTGTAGCACCATCAAGCCCACACTGCTGCCCTACTTCACCGTCGCCACCATATTCTCGTCTCCGCCAGTGACCATTGGGTCCCGTGCATCTCCCTTTAGCATCGCCTCATCCTTAGGAAGCTAGTGCGCGTATCCAAGACCTCACCGGAGCACTGTGCCGACGTTTTGCCGTTGACCCAAGCCACCATCGTCGACCACCTTACTGGCCGATCCAGTCACATCTGAGCCGCTAGATGTGATTGCCAAGGCATGGTGATTTTTGAGGTCTTCTCTGTTCATCGTCGGTCGTCGTCGCCGTCGTTGAGTGGTAGCAGCCATCGATCTTGTCGACGTGGCCGCCTACGTGTCAGCCCTGTTAGCGCCACATGTGTGTTACTTGTGCCGTCAACACCCCAACCATGTTAGCACCACCTGCACTGAAACCCTAAACCTAACCCTAGGTGGACCTAGTCTACCATGAGTCGTGTTTGTGACATGTGGACCACGCATATCAGTACACTATACTGTAGACCCATGAGCCAAATCCTTATACCTTGTCTATAGACCAAGGGTCCCACTTGTCAGTCTTTATTTCCTATTTTTTGGATTTTCTTTTAATTCCGAAATTCATTGCTGACATCATGCTGATGCAATATTTTGGAATTTCCTTTAGAATAAAATTCCAAATTCCCAAAATAATGTTTTCTTTCTCTCTTTGTTAGATTTAAATCTTCCGTGAGCCCGTTCTTCCTCATACGAACTCCGATTGAGCCCATTCAAGTCTCTAAATTCATGCTCTACCTTCTTGTGATTTTTATTTAATTTTTAGATTTTGTTTATTTGTCTTATTTGGTATTTATTTATGTTTTCTCTTTCGGTTGCAAGTACACGTTGATACTTCGGGAATTTTCGAGGAAGGAGTTGATCAAGTTCAAGACCAGTACCAAGATTGGTTTCAAGGCAAGCTGTACCTTTGACCATGTTTGAATCCAGGGTAAGGGTGTGATTTTGTCTGTGTGGAGAGTCACATTCATAAGCGGTTCACCGTGTCCAGGTCCAACAATGTGCGACGAGCCAATCATCCGTGTGAAGGTTTGGTGCTGGCAGTATGCACAACAGGAGGATCAATTGTTAAGATGAAGTTTTCGAAAAGTTTTTATTACGATTGGTGCTAGCTACACTTCTTATATCTTGTGGGTAAAGTGTACAAACCTCTGCAGAGTGTTAAAAATCTATTCGAATAGTCGCGTCTGTGGTCATGGACATACTCGGGGATTTCACACGAGGGGCAGATTTCCATAAAAACCATTGGGAAGGGATATCTATGTGGTTTAACTCATGTAGCTATGTGAAGAAAATTATTTAGGCTTGGTGATCTTTGTGAAAACACTAGTTAAACTATTATTGTTTATTTGTTTTAAATTACATTTTAATCTATTATTTATACTCAAAGGCAAATGTTGCTTTTTGCAAAATAACCATAGAAGTCATTCCCTTGGAATAAGCCATCATCTATAATTGTTTTATGTAGTACAACTTGTTGAGTACCCGTTCTAGCTACAAACATTCAGCAAAAGTGGAGGAGTCTTCGCTGCTTACGAGGAGGAGTTTAACATGGAGGGTGATCGCTAGGTCTTGATCCTAGTCGGTTCCCTGTGGCAAGTCGATGGGTTTCCATTGGGGTTGTTTCTGTTCCGCTGCCATATCTTTATATAGTGCTAGCCCTGCATGGTTTAATAAGGGTAAACTTGATCATATGATCACAACTATTATTTAATAATCAAATTAGTCGTTTGTTCTTATATTCGCCTTGTGTGGAATGCTATTCATCTATGTTGACAACGTAATTGTAGACTAGTGTATTACACACAGAGGGATCATATTTGGGTCCCGACAGAGTTGGTATCAGAGCCATACTGATTATATGTCTTGACCTTAGTTAGATCGGCCATCCTTAAGAAATTCAAAACTATTTTCTAAATTAAGAAAAAAATTAACTTGCAAGATCAATGAATTGCTTGACTCTTCTTGTCTCTCTCCTGACTCACCTATTGCTAAAATTCTTCTCTCCGCTGGTTTTAAATCGGCTCTTACCTTTTGCCTATCTTTGTTAGATGGCACGGCTTCACACCTATGGAGAGCGTACCGGAGGTTTTGCTGCGGAGTTGTGGAATACTCTACAAGAACTTGGAGGATTCGAGAGGCCACTCTACCGAGGCACCAACTGGATGGTGAACAGCAATAGTCATGGGGTACTGTGTCGATTGACGATCTACTCCTGAGAGGATACCAAGACTAGTTGTCCCATGAATATCACCGTTCGAAGGATCATCTTCAAAGAAGGGATCTAGGAGTCTTCATGTCTTGCAATTCTATGAGTGTGCAACATCTACGCTGATGAGCTGAAGGACTCGATCTTTCGCCTTCATCCCTGTGCCTCCGCAGTGGACCACCCAACCCGTTACCCCTCCACCGATGGAGAAGAAGATGCTACCGTGGTTCACCTTGCTCACTTCATCGCTGCCTAGGAGGAAGCCATGGAGACTACAACAGCAGAGCTACAGGGAGCCTACGAGATACTACAACTTGCATAAGAGAGGATTGTAGAGCTGGATGAAGCTTTGTACGCCCAAGATCCGTTTGAACATCTACCTAAGGATCCTGAGGAGCTTGAAGAGCCAGAACCGGCCGTGCCTGCACCGAGCCACGTATTCCTATTGTGCCAATTCAATGTCATCAGGATTAGTTCGCAAGGATGCCTGCACATCCGTTGGTCTACGGTAAGGCAGAGCATTGTCATGGTTGTGGAGGTTATCTCAGTGAGTGAGGCAACCAAGAGTTAGGCTTAGACAAATGAGGCTCAGTGTGTGAGAGCTACGTTAGCTTAAGATTAGGAGTGTCATCCTTTAGATGTCAGATTGCGTGTTAGGTTCACTTCTTGTTTTCTTGTGTGTGAGTATGAGCTGCAAGAGCCCTTAGGTACTTGTTGCAGCCATGCTAAGACCTTATTAATATATAGTTATTTCAGTTGAGTTCTTTAAGCTGTGTTTGTTGGGTTAAACATACCCCCTACTTAGTTTTTACCTTACCTTGTGCTTGCTATCTTAGCTAATCCCTTGGAGCTTTCGCCAGAAGGTTCAAACTAGCAATGATGTTGCTAGTGGATCAGGAACCAATGGAGCCAACGGAGTAGAGGGAAGTGAACAGACCCTTGCAGGAGCAGTTCCACCTCAAGCACCGCCTTTGGACTTGCAAAACTTTGGAGCATTCATGGCCACCCAAACTCAACTGATGTACACTATGATGCAAAACATGAACAACAACTAGGCTAACAACAACAATGCTGCACCAGTTGCTCATGGTCACCATGGACATCCTAAGCTAGCATAGTTCATGAGGACTCGTCCGCCGACCTTCTCCGAAAGCATTTCACCAGTGGAAGCTGATGATTGGCTTCGCGTGATTGAAAGGAAACGAAAAGGTTCTCTACGCTACCCATCAGATGGAAGGCATTGCTGCTGAATGGTAGGAGAATTTCTGTGCCGCTCATGAAACCACACAGAACATTACTTGCGAAGAGTTTTCTGTAGCTTTTTGCCAACACCACATGCAAGAAGGGATTATAGACCTAAAGAAAGATGAATTCTGTGCACTTAAGAAAGGAGGTATGGCTATGTTTGATTACCTCAACAAGTTTTCTCGGCTTGCACGTTACACTGCAGAAGACGTCGCTACTAACAAAGTTAGACAGAGTCGTTTCCCGAAAGGATTGAACACCGAACTACAAGTCAGTTTGATTGCTTATATTTTCCCAGACTACCAGGAGATGGTCAATAAAGTCCTTGTTCTGGAGAACAAGCACAAGGAGTTGGATGACAATCACAAGCGTAGAATGGCTTAGCAAGGAAGCCATCAGTCTCAGCAAAGAGCGAGGACAGTTTCTCAGTAGTTTACTCACTTTCCGCCTCAGAATTCATTTAAGACGCCCGCACCTGCATCAGTACCTCGTGCAACTACTCAGAATTTCTGTAATCCTGCTTTAGTCAATCCCAATTCAGGAGGCAACCGAATAGTTGTGAATAGAACTTTATCTACAATGCTTAGGGCTATGTTGAAAAAGAATTTAAAAATGTGGGAAGAATGCTTGCCTCATATTAAATTTGCTTATAATCGTTCATTGTATTCTACTACAAAGATGTGCCCTTTTGAGGTTGTTTATGGTTTTATGCCTCGTGCTCCTATTGATTTAATGCCTATTCCATCTTTGGATAAATTGAACTTTGATGCTAAACAACGTGCTGAATTGATTTTAAAAATGCATGAGACAACTAAGGAGAATATAGAGCGCATGAATGCTAAATATAAATTTGCTGGTAGTCAGGGGAGAAAACATTTAACTTTTGAGGAAATCTTGTTTGGTTGCACTTGAGAAAAGATAGGTTCCCTGAATTGAGAAAGTCAAAATTGATATCTCAAACTGATGGTCCTTTCAAAGTGTTAAAAAAGATTAATGATAATGCATACAAGCTCGACCTGCCTATAGATTTTGGGGTTAGTCCCACATTTAACATTACATATTTGAAGTCATACTTGGGAGAAGAGGATGAGCTTGAGTCGTGAACGACTCAAATGTAAGAAAGGGAGGATGATGAGGACATCTCTAACTTGGATACAACCGCGCTTACACACACAACTGATCCACAACCAGTGTTACAAGGACCAATTACTCGAGCTCGTGCTCGCCAACTTAATCACCAGGTGAATTCGTTCATAGGTTTATATATTACTGAGAATAGACCACTACCTAATGCAAGTGATTTAATTATGCTTAGGAACAAGGGAAAGGACCAGGGAGAGGTATATGGAGTCATGGCCAAGCATGGAAGGCATAATAGAGATCACCACGTCACTTTGGGTCCGAGTCAAACAAGAGTTCGAGTTGGGCTCGTTCTGAATTTAAATTTGGACTACTGCGACAGCACTAAGTTCAAACGGTCGTAACTTCTTCATACGGACTCCGTTTGGGACGTTCTTGGACTTCATTGAAAGCTTATCAAGTCACTTTCCAATGGATCCAACCTCAGCTTCAAATTCTAGCCGAGCCTGCCACAATCAATAAAACAATCCACGTCTGTTTTTTAGCCCGAGTCAAAAGGGTACTGCGCCACCTCCTCTTGGACCCATGTGCCTTGTAACCCTAGAGGCATGCGTCACTTCCCTGGCCGCCACCCCTAGTCATCCTCCCATATAGGAGCCGCCGCCTCCCTTTGCTAGAACTCGAATTTCGTTGAGTTTAGGTTTAGCCATTGTGCAAAGTTCTGATTTTCAGTTGTGTCGGTTGACCACCTGTCAAGACAACCTTCGGGATCACATCTTTGTTTTCAATACCATAAACGCTATAATCTATTCGCAATAACAGATTGCCTACATCTTATTCTTGCTAGTTCTTCGATTGCTCGTAGGAATTGAATCTCGTGTTCAGGTTGATCGCGCTTCCAGCAAGGTCAATAACATCCTAGAGTTGGTTCAACGATTGCTAAGGCGCAAGCATCGTCATACGGGGTTAGTCGGATCGCAAGAGTCATCTCCACCAAAATCGATAGTTATCAATCTCATCGAAAGATCGGGCACCCCGCCTCCATCATAAAGGGTAAAGTCGGTGGACAGAGAGAGATGACGACAGAGAAGTCATTAAGTCTTAGTTCTAGTGATTTCTTCCCTATTGTAAAACATAGTCAATACAGCAGCACGAGAGTAGGGTTATTATTCTCTCAGGAGAAGACCCGAACCTATCTAAATTCCATGTGTCTTGTTCTGTGTAGATCTAATTCAAGGAAAGTCCCCAGCATATATTCGTAAAATCGATACTAAACAATCAACAATGCCGCATCATAAAAACAATGGATAAAAAGGAGAAAGATGTGAGTTCGAGGTCCCCTATTCCCCTAACCTCTCCAACAACTCATCTCAAGCAGCTTCAGCTGTAGAGGAGAAAGGGCAGATGGTCGTGGAACCTAAGAGAAATGTTTCAAGGTTCAAGGTACCATTCTATTATGATACTAGAACATTCTCAATTTCCCCAACATCTGCTTTGTCAATCAAATAGAGAAAGAAAATTGGGAAAAAAATTATTTCTCTTGTGAAGGCCACTGCCACTCCAGCAAAGTCTAAGGAGTTAAGAAGTCCAAGCCCCCAGGCGATCGAAATCAGTTCTTATCATACTAAAGGGGAGATCGCTAACGAGGGACCTCTACAAGTCCAAGAGACTCAACCGATTGAGGTCGAGCAACACATGGCCACCTCGACGACCACTGAAGCCAAAAGCCACTCGGAGGCCGACGCTGCAGGTTGGGTGTCGACTGGCTCATGGGCTGCGAGGGAAGGGGGGAGGAGAGGAAAAGGCGGGTCATGGTGGCTGGTGAGTTGGGTTGCATGCCCAACTAAGGGAGAGATTATGAAAAATATTTGAGGATTAATTGCTTTGCCAAAATTTTGGTTTTGGGTCAAATTTGAATTTTGAGGAGGTTTTGCAATACAAAGTTTTTAAAGATTTTTGGTTAGCACACAATTTAATTACAAGCTTTTGAAATTCCGGTTTTTTAGCCAAGAAAAATGTTTTAAATTTCAATTACAAGGCAAATGTTTTTAGAAATGTTTTATGCACAACTAAAAAGTATGTGAAACTCATGAAAATTAATTTTTAAAACGGAGCAAAAATGGGGACGTTAGAACCATCTCCCGTCAACATGGTTGTCGCGACCGTAGCTACACCTCAATTCCCTTGTCTTGCATCCATCACCAGCCACCCCACATTATACGAAGTTCATCAATCGAGACACGTGCCTTAACGAAATTCACATCCCTGGTGTCACGAAACGTTAAACAAAGGAAATAACAAGGGCTAAGCATTACAGGATTGTGCAACATCCTGCGGCTCCCTGTGGTGTGCATGCATACAGGAAATAAATTTTCAGCATCGGTACGACTAAATGGCTAATGATCGAGACATGGACTCATTGGAGCAGTCTTTGGAAAGTGGCCTTCTTTTTTTCTTGATTTTGTATGGTTAACTTGACCTCCAGTTCCCAATGGGATAACAGCGGCAACGGTTCGGAAGTTTCTTAATTTCGGCAGCTGTACTCAGCATACTACGGTACTACCCATCGCTTCGACCAATTTCCCTTGAGATGGTCGCAAAGATGTGCTGGGTTTGACATACAGAAAACCAGCTAGCCTCCCTATGCACCAAAAGTTGTTCTATCTTTTCTTACTTTAGTTAACTCCTTGCACTTCTCATGCATCTATGATATTTAACTCAGTCAGATAACTAGAAGAAACTAACAAAAAAGCTTTTCAGAGTTCGTCTAGAACTTCAGCTTCTTTGGCAATGCCGATTAGCAACCAACTTTAGCTTCTTTGGCGATGCTGAGCAGCAACCGATGCCTTCCATGTGCCGTTTTGTAAGTTTGCTGCTGCTGCTGTCTGTCCAAGTACCCTTGGGAACCGCCTTGCTGCTGCTGCTGTCTGTCCAAGTACCCTTGGGAACCGCCACCTTGAAATCTTCAGTGTCGTACCTGACGAAGTTGGTCACAACCGCATGCATAGATGTCTCAGCTCTTGGCAGACCCTCTCTTTCCAGAATTGCTTGCTGCCCAGGGCGACCCTGGTGCTCTGCAGCATACTGCAACTCCCGCAGGACTAGACTTTTATCTGTAACGAAGCTGTCTTTTTGCTTCTGCATGGATCACATTTTTCATCAAATGTATGGTAAGCAAAACAATAAATCTACTGTATGTTAATAAACATATTCACAAGGGTAATATGCAAAAGAACAAGTCTAAAATGGACAATATGCAGAAAGTACCAAATAGTCAAGGACATACGGAATTGCTACCCATATGTAGCTACTCCATTTTATGGAAAGTACACAATACACTATTCCCAAAAAACATGAAAATATTAGGGATGCACTACAAGCAAACATGCAAAATTCTAAGATCAAATTCATCCAAAGGATTAAGCAGCAAAAAAAAGATGATATCACGCACATGAACATGCTGCTTGTCTTTTTTTTCTTCTCTCTACTACTATAGAGTTTGGTCTTGAAATTTCGTACTATGTAACAATGTCTTACATTGGTAATAGTTTGCATCCATGCTTTTCTTATTGGTTTGGATGTAGTAGATGCAGGGATAAAAAGATCAGTAAAGACCGGCTGGTTACTGGTCCCCCGATCTGAGCCGGGAGGTACTCTCTAAGTTACCGGATTCGCTATAAAATCCCGCGAATCGCGAACCGGATTCATCGAACCTGAACTGGTTTAGGGTACGGGGTTCGTATTCGCAATGGAAATTAGAAGAAAAAGTGGCGAACTACGAACCCGAATCACGTACTGTGATTGAAAGAAAACAAAAACACAATACTGCGTCGACAAAAAAAAAAGCAGTCACATTAATCACCACCACCTACACATCTCCAAGCTAAGGCCCTTGCAGAATTAAGTTGCTTTCAAAAGTTATAAATTACACTACCAAGTACCAACTATGGGCAACAAAAAATTGGAAGATAAAGGAGTCCAGTTGCTGCTCACCTGAAAATGAACAGGCCATTCAATTGAGGAGCTCGAACAGCCACAACCATCACTGAAGTTTAATGTCAACAGCATGACAAACGATCTGTTCATTGATGTTTCCCTACAAAAGTAATCAATTCCCCAATGTGAAGCATCGCATATAAATTTAAAACTTGAAACATTGATCGCAGGATTTATTTTTTCTCTGTGTGCCCAATTGGCACACATTTATTGGGGGACTTTGCATTCTCCAATATACCTTTGCAAAGAAAATGGTTGCTCCTGGAGCACTACGGACTTCATGTCAGGTCTTTCCGGAAAGGTAACCTGTTGGTAAGTAAGAATAATTTGACCATATATCAGTAATAGAAGATTTTTATTAGATCACAGACATCTTGAGAAATGCTACTTTAGGATGAGCTTTCCATAAATTTGACTATGAGCTTCTAACTTCCATATCGTTAGAGAAGAAAGGTACCACAGTCCTCTTACTTGTTACAGTACCAGTTACTAAAGTTAGTTGTTCGCAATCTATTTCTTCTTAATGTAACATTATCTCCTTACTAAAGCATTTAATAACGAAGTACATAAAGTATATTTTTTATGGAAAAGTACATAAAGCATACTAGTACATAAGAATGTGGATATATTAGAGTCACCATTGCACAACCTCGATTGACCGAAGAAATGACAATGGTGCTCGCAAGCCATGAATGCTTGTCACTCGGAGAGTCCATCTCACACATTTCTCTGCAAAATAGAAGAGATAATGCAGTATGAGGGGATGAGCGATTGGAAACCATTTTAATAAGATAAAGCAAGTTAAACCATTTAGCTGTCCCAACAAGTTGTTCAGATAATGATGGTCCTTCCCAATTTATGGATAAATAACATCATACAACAAAAAATTATGTACCAAATGTGCTAGTTTCACTGTCTGCATAGAGACCATAAGGTTTGCAAAGAATCTCATAATCTTCTGTTGCTCAGCATCTTGTTAATGTGGCAATTTTGATGACACCAGCATTCAGTTTCATTTACTAACCTTGCTTTGTTTATGTAACTACAAGCAAATTTCAAAGCTAGATAAGAATGAGCATTAAAGAAACAGTTAGATGAACCTACTTCTGATTGAATGCCAAGACTAAGCTGCACAAAGTCAGTACGTATATATGGAGGGATGCGCAGATTCAGCATGCACATCACCCCAGCAATGACCTGTGTTGACACAGTTAAATCACTACTGCAAGAAAAGATAATAGCAACAAAGGAACCTCAAGACAAACAGCTACCTTATCCACAAGTCCATGAATGACAAGGCTTGCCTTTTTATCCTTTGGAGTTGCCTGAGTGAAGGCAAAGACTTGAAAATGTTAAAGCATTTCATTGCATATCTATTGGAGATTTATCACATGCCATTAGAATGTTCAAATATTGTGGATCTACCATACCAAAGATGCAGATATTGTTCTGTGTATAGTATATACCATTGCAAACTCCAATTTTTGAAGTGACCAAGTTTTAGATAAGCAATTTGAACTACAAAATATTTTAAATGCGCAAAGAAACAACCAAATAAACAACACTTCAAATTTCTAAAATGAGCCAAACTTATCTTGGTTCGAAGAACCCTTGATCTACTCAACAAGAGAATCAGAGCTGACAGTAGAGAGACGGGACTCATCTGATGAATAAGTCTCTGTACTGTGGTCTTTGTGGCATCTTGGACTAGCACCTTGGACTAGCTTTAGGACTAGCTTTAGCATCTTAGAGGACAGCATCTAGGACAGGTTGTTAGCATCTTAGACTAGCATCTAGGACAGGTTGTTAGCATCTTAGACTAGCATCCTGGCATATGCTTGGCTGAGTAGCAGCCTATAAATATGTATACCCAACCCCTCAGGTTGACATGGCATTGTGTGAGAAATAAACCAAGAAAAATTTGCCCCATCTACAAGTGTCATCCTCTCCATGAGAGTAAGGATCTTGCTATCACCAAGAGCAAGAGTCCAGTGTGTAACAAGTGGTATCGAGCTATACTATCCTCGTAGCTGAGCATCTCCCGCTCATCTCCTTCTCCGGCCTCGCAGCACCCCGTGCGGGCGGCAAGCAGCTCCATCGGCCGCCCACGCCACTCCTCCGAGACGGCAAAGACTGGCGGCCTCTCTCCACGCAACACCCACAGCAGCGCCATGTCCGCAGGCGCTCGGCCTTCGGTCGCCGAGCATGCGGCGTCGGCCGACGGCCGAGCTTCGCCGCAGCAAAGCAGCCGCGAGAAGCGGCAGAGACAGCAGCCGCGAAAGGGCGCCGAGGCCGGGCAATGCGGAGCCGGCAGCAGCCTGCATGAGGCGGAAGCGGCCAGGCGGCGGCAGATGCAATACAGGCGGCAACAATGAGGTCGAGGCTCGCGCGGCGGCGTCGGTGAGCTCCATTTCGCGACGATAAGGCCGATGCAGACTCGACCACGGGCGAGGAGCCACAGCGAGCGGGCGGCGCAGCAGGCGCCACGCACGCCACGAGCTTGGCGGCATCCAGACAGCGCGGTCGCGCCGGTGGCGCCTCGAGGAGGCGCAAGACGGCGTGGCGCTCTGAGGAGGCGCGACGGCGGTGGCGCCTCGGAGGAGGCGTGCTCGGCGGGCGCGCTCTAGAAGAGGCGCGCACGACAACGGCGGCAGATGAGTCGATAGAGAGCGCGGCCTTCACGTGCGCCGCGGCTTTCCCCGACCGGCACCGTGGTTACCACGGGTCCGTGTCGTTGTCGGGACGCCGCCCCGGCGGTGGGTGGCCTACCTCACCAAGGCCAACTACGCCGAGCGGGCGCGTGATGAAGGCGAGGCTCCAGCGCGCACATGCGGGATGCGCCCGCACGCAACGCCGACTACAACCAGATCGACGGGCGCCGGATGCTCTCATCGCCGCAGCCCGCGCCGAGATGCGCTTCGCTTCCAACAAGCGGATCGCCAGGAGGTTTGGGACGCCATCGCCGCCACGACGGCAGCGATCGCGCGCCGCAAGTCCACACCGCAGCACTTCGCGACGGAGGTGGGAGAACCGCCTTCAAGCCGGCGAGGACGCCGGCGACTTTGCTCTCGCCTCAACACTCGCTGCGGCCGTGCGATCGGCGATGACACCTACGCGCACGAGAGAGCGTGGAGAAGCTCTTTCGCCAAGGCCCCCGAGAAGTACAAGCGCATGGCTCGCCGATCCGGTCTCGCCGACCTCCACGATGTCGATCGAGGAGGCGATAGGTCGCCTCAAGGTCGCCGACGTGATGAGCCACTCCTCTCGGGACCCGTCACCATTGGCGGAAGCTCCTCACGCTCAGAGCAGTGGTCACGGCCAGGTGACAGGAAGAAGGGAGCCTTCTTCCACGACAGCGACCACAAGCGCGGGCAAGCGCGCAAAGACGCCGAGAATGGGCGCGAGGACGTCCGAGGGTGATGATCCGTGGGCGCCAGGCGGCGCTACAAGCAAGCAAGCCGACGAGACGACTCTTGCTACAACGCGCAAGCCCGGTCATCGGGCAAGGATTGTCGATACCACACGACGCGCCGTGCCCACGTCGCGCGAGCGGAGAGGAGGAGCAATGGCTCTGCTCATTGCTCAGCGAGCATCGAACTATTTCCGGCGGCACGGCCGCAATCTCTCCTCCAACTTGACGAGCCAAAGCACACACCTCCTGCGGCGGCTCCAAGAACGCGACAAGATCGACGGGTGGTGCTCGACACCGGCGCCACCCATCACATGACCGGTCGACGGAGTTCTTCGCCGAGCTTGACTCTAGCGTCCGAGGCTCCGCTGTTTGGGACGCCCGCGTGAAGGCGTCGGCTCAGTCATCTTCACCACCGACGGATGGCCCAACTTTCCCACAAGACGACGCACAAGACTTAGGGGAGAATGATGAATAAGTCTCTCAGACTGTGGTCTTTGTGGCATCTTGGACTAGCTTTAGGACTAGCTTTAGCATCTTAGAGGACAAAGATCTAGGACAGCCGTTAGCATCTTAGAGGACAAAGATCTAGGACAAAGTTGTTAGCATCTTAGACTAGCATCTAGGACAAAGTTGTTAGCATCTTAGACTAGCATCCTGGCATATGCTTACCGAGTAGCAAACTATAAATATGTATACCCAACCCTCAAAGTTGGCATGGCATTGTGTGAGAAATAAACCAAGAAAAATTTGCCCCATCTACAAGTGTCATCCTCTCCATGAGAGTAAGGATCTTGCTATCACCAAGAGCAAGAGTCCAGCGTGTAACATCATCGAAGGTGACATTCCGAGAGATCCTCATCCGGCGAGCAGCAGGGTCGTAGTAGCGATAACCCTTATACTCAAGACTGTAGCCAAGAAAAACACACTCAACTGACTGAGCAGTCAGCTTAGTGCACTCACGAGGTGGAAGAAGGACGAAGCAGACAATCGAAACAGCGAAGGTAACTGTACTCGAGAGCCCAACTATGAAGACGCTCAACAGGAGTAGAACCCGGAAGAGCAGTGGAAGGTTATATGATGAGGAAAATAGTAGTGGAGATAGCCTTAGCCCAGAAGTGAGGTGGAACAGAAAAGGCAAACATGAGAGCGCGAGCTGTCTCAGGCAAGTGACGATGCTTACACTCAGAGACGCAGTTCTGAGCGTGAGCACCAGGACAAGAATACTGAGGAAGAGTACCCTGCTCAGCGAGAAAACGGCACAAAGCAGCAGATAGGTACTCACCAGCAAAATCAACACGAAAAATACAAATGGCCGAATCAAACTGAGTGCGAACCATAGTGGCAAACCTCTGATAAATAGAGAGAACCTAACTGTAAGAGGGCATAAAGTAGATCCAAGTATGACGAGAATAATCATCAATAAAGATCACAAAATATTGATAATCCCCTTTTGAAACGAAGTGAGCCGAACCCCAAACGTCAGAGTGAACAAGATCAAAAGGACGAGTAGAGACAATCACTACAGGGGTAGGGGAGTTGTAACTGCTTGCCAAGCTTGCAACTCATATAAGGTAAAGAAATATCACCAGAAACAAACCTAAGAAGACCACGACCTACTAGAGACGACAGTCGCAATCCACAGATTGATGGATAAGTCTCTGTGTCGGCTTTTTGTGTGTCGGCTTCTTTTTGCTTTTGCTTTTGCTTTAGCATCTTAGACTAGCTTTTGCTTTTGCTTTAGCATCTTAGACTAGCTTTGACTAGCATCTAGGACAAGATCTTTGCTTTAGCATCTTAGAGGACATAGAGGACAGAGCATCTAGGACAAAGATCTTGACTAGCATCTAGACAAAGATCTTAGACTAGCATCTTAGCATATGCTTGGTCGGTTGATGACCTTATAATATGTATCCCCAACCCTCAAAGTTGGCATGGCATTGTGAAGAGAAATATACAAGAGAAAATTGCCCCATCTCCAAGTGTCATCCTCTCCATGAGAGTAAGGATCTTGCTATCACCAATAGTAAGAGTCCAATGACTAACAAGTGGTATCGAGCTATACTATCCTCGTAGCCCGAGCATCTCTCGCTCATCTCCTTCTCCGCCTCAGCTGTCTCACAGAGCAGCAGCAGCCCCGGCCGCCCACGCCACTTCTCTCCGAGACGGCAACACTGCCGTGGCGTCCTCTCTCCACGCAACACCCCCAAGCAGCGCCATGTCCGCAGGCGCTTTAGCGCGGTGCGCCGAGCATGCGGCGCCGGGCCGACGGCCGAAGCCGCTGCGCGCAACGCGCGAAGCGAAGCGGCGCAGAGACGCACGCAATGCAAGCGCAAAGGCGCGTCCGGCAATGCGAGCCGGGCAGCAGCGGCATGAGGCGGAAGCAAGCGCGGCGGCGGCAGATGCAGCCGCGCGGCGCGCAGCAGGTCAAGGTCTCGCATGGCAGCGGCAGCAGCCCATCTCGCCGATGACAAAGCCGACGCGACTTTGAGCCGCGGAGAGGAGGCAACATGCGGCGAAGCGGCGCAATGGCGCCGCGACGCCCACGAGCTTGGCGGCAATCCAGCAGCGCGGCCGCTACTGGTGGCGCTCTGAGGAGGCGCGCGACGGGCGTGGCGCCTCGAGGAGGCGCGACTCGGCGGTGGCGCTCTCGAGAGGCGCGCCGGCGCGGCGCCGAAGAGGCGCGCACGACAACGGCGCAGACGGTCGATAGAGCGCGCCTTCACGTGCGCGCGTGGTTTCCTCCCGACCGGCACCGTGGTTACCACGGTTCGAGGTCGCGGTCGTGGACGCCGCCCCGGCGGGTGGCCTCACCTCACCAAGGCCAACTACGCCGAGCGGCCGCGCGATGAAGGCGAGGCTCGTGCACGGCACATGCGGGAGGCGGTCGGCAGACGGCGACGCCGACCACGACCGATCGACGGCGCCGATGCCTCATCGCCGCAGCCCCGCCCGAGATGCGCTTCGCTACCAACAAGATCGCTAAGGAGGCTTGGGACGCCATCGCCGCAAGACGCGCATCGGCAGCGATCGCGCGCGCAAGTCCACACCGCAGCACTTCGCGACGGAGTAGGAGACCACGCCTTCAAGCGGTGCGAGGACGTTGATGACTTTGCTCCGCCTCAACACTTTGCTGCTGGTTGGTACATTCGGCGACGACACCTCCAGCCGAGAGAGAGAGCCGAGAAGCTCTTTCGCCGCCCCCAGAAGTACAAGCAGATGGCTCACTCGATCCGCCTCTGCTGGATCTCTCCACGATGACGATCGAGGAGGCGCGGTCGCCTGAAAGTCGTCGCCGACAAATGATGAGCCACGCCGTTTCTCGACCCGCCACCATGGCGGAAGCTCCTCACTCGGAGCAGCTGGTCGCCGGCCAAGGTGACAGGAAGAAGGGAGCCTTCTTCCACGACAGCGGCCGCACGCGCGGCGGCAAGTCGCGCAAAGACGCCGCACGGGCGCGAGGACGCGCCGAGGATGATGACCGTGGGCGCCAGGCGGCGCCGCCGGCAAGCACAAGCCAAGACGAAACGACTCTTGCCACAATCATGCAAGCTTGGTCATTGGGCCAGGAGTCGATACCACGACGCCGCCAAGCCCACGCCGCAGCGGAGGAGGAGGAGCGCCGCCGCTCATTGCTCATGCGAGCATCGAACCACTCGACCGCACCGCCGCAACGGATCTCTCCACCTTGACGAGCCAGCACACGCCTTCCTGGCCACGCGGCAACGATAAGATCGACGGTGGTGCTCTCACACCGCCGCTACCCATCACATGACCGGCCGACGGAGTTCTTCGCCGAGCTTGACTCTAGCGCTCGAGGCCCGCTGTTTGGGACGCCTCGCGTGGAAATCAAGGGCGCCGGCTCCGCTATCTTCACCGCCGTGTTCGCGAGCACAGCCGCCACCGGCGTCTACTACATCCCCGACCGCGAACTCCATCATCGCCTTGGGACAACTGATGAGAACGGCTCGCGGTCGAGATCGAGCACCGGTGCCGCGGATTTGGGATCTTCGCCGCCTTTCTTGCCAAGGTAACCAGAGGCGCAAATCGCTTCTACATCCTTCACGCAGTGGCACAACCCCTCTGTTTCGCCGCCGTCGGACGACGAGGCGTGGCAATAACACGAGCGCTTTGGGCACCTTTCACTGAGGCCCAGGCGGCTCGCCACGCGAGATGGCGCGAGGCCCGCCGTGCCTCGACCATGTGGAGCGCTCAGCGACGTCGCGGTGTTGACGGCGCAGGCGACTTCTTCCCAAAGCGGCGAGTTTAGAGCCAAGGAGAGGCTCGAGCTCGTGCACGGATCTTGTGTGGCCGCGACACCAAACACACCGAGACGACGCTACTTCCTCGTTGCTCATCGACGACCTCTCCGCTACATGTGGGTGATGGTCCCTCAAGCGGCAGAGGTCATGACGCCATCGCGCGCCACGCAGTCGCCACGAGGCGAGCGCGGTCGTGAGTCAGTAGCGTCGCAGACAGCCTGAACAACGGCACACCACCGGCACCGACCGCATCGCATCGCTACCGATGAGGGTATTCGCCGCCACTACTCCGCTACCGCATGCACGCAGCAGCAGAACGGCGTCTGCCGAGCGCAAACTGCATTTGCTATGGGATGGCTCGCCTCCTCGCGCAGGAGATGCCTACCGCCTTCGTGGAGAGGCGGTGACGCCGCCTACATCCTCAACCGACCGCTTACTGGCAGGCGCCGACCAGACGCCGTCACGAGGCTTGGCATGGCGCGCACGCCGGCGGTCACTTGCGGGTCTTCGCTTCCTCGCATTCGCCAAGGAGCTTGGCCACATCGGCAAGCTCGACGGCGTGAGCACCGAGTGTTCATCGCCTACGCGAGGCTCAAAGGCCTCACCGCATCCTCGACCGTCACACGGCGGCCCGCATCTCGCGCGGACGCCAGTGTTCGACGGCGCGAGGCCGACGGGACAAGGCGGTGGGCGACGGTTCGACTCGACTCGTGGACTTCGCTGTCGACCACGCCCACTTCGAGAGCCGTGAGCTAGCGGCTCGCCTTCACCGAGCTCGCCCACCCCGACACTCGCCGCCACCACCTCCGCGAGCGCTCCACCACTTTCGGCACCGACCACCACTTTCCCGCAGACCGGCGCCACACCACCGGATCGCCCAACGGCCTTCGGTCCCACGATGAGCGCCGCGACGGCGGAGTTCGCTATCATTGTCCCCACGACGAGGACCGGCCGACGCTACCACGACGGCGAGCCTCGCGCTACCGTACCATGGACAACATCCCGCGAGCCGCCGCCCTCGGATCGGCGCAAAGACGATTTCGAGGCGAGCGCGCGATTGGCGTGCGACGACGGCGAGCCCCGCCTCTTCGAGACGGAGGAGACGCGGCGTGGCGTGTCGCGATGGCGGCAGAGATGGACGCCGCCGAGCGAACCGACGTGGAGCCGGGCGATCTTCCGCCGGCCACCGCGCGATCACCCTGGCTGGTGTTCGCCGGCGGCGAATGCCGCCGCCATCGCTGCACAAGGCTCGCTTGCGGCACGAGGATTCATGCGGCGAGAGGGGTCGATTTCGACGACGCCGCACCCGCGCGCGCATGGAGTCCGCTCGCCTTCTCCTCGCACTTGCAACCCAGAGGGCTGGCGCGCCCATCACATGGACGCCAAGTCCGCCTTCCTCAACGCACGACTTGAAGGAGAGGTCTCGCTCACACCGCCGGATTCGCCATCCCCGCATGAGGCAGGTCCTCCGCTGCGCAAGGCCCTCTACGGCTTGCGGCAGCACCACGAGCCCGAACGCTAAGCCGACTCCACCCTTCGCGAACGGGTTCCAGCAGAGCGCACACGCAGGCCGCGGCTCTCCGGCTGGGCAGGGCGATAACGCCCGCCGCGGGCGCTTCACGCCGACGACTTGCGATCACCGGCCAAGGAGGCCGAGGTCGAGGCGTTCAAGCGAGATGAAGACCGCCTTCCGGATGAGCGACTTGGGGCTCTCCTTCTACTGGGATCGAGGTCCACCAGACAAGACCGCGATCTCTCTTCGCCAGATCGCCACGCCAAGCGCATCGTGGAGTCGGGCGGTCTCACCGATCGCAACCCAGCCCACACTCCGCGAGGAGAGGCCGGCCGAGTCGTGAGTGTACTGGCGAGGAAGCGGACGCGACGCAAGATCGGCGATTATGGGCGCCGCTACCTTGTCCACACGCGTCCGGTTGGCGCTCGCCGTCGGCACGTTAGTCGGCTCATGCAACACCGACGACGAGCATCGTCGAAGTTATGAAGAGGATCCTCCGCTACGCTGCGCACCTCCGACCACGGCCAGACTACCCAAGGTGCCCGCGGCGCGCACTTCATCGTTCACAATGACAATGACCACGCCGGCGACATCGACACGAGCAAGAGCACCACGGACGCCGTTTTTCCTGCAAGTGTCCGATCACCGGCAATCGGCCAAGCAGCGGTAGTGGCTCGCTTAGTCGCGGCAGCGTAGTACATTGCGCCCACTACCGCTTTACTCGTGCTCGTGTGTCGGCACGGCCGCTGGCGATCTCTCGCGAGACGCGAGGCAGCGGAGCTCAAGGGATGCGAAGTCCGCTTTGGCTTGGCGAAGAACCCCGCTTTCCATGAGCGCAGCTAGCACATCCGGTAAGGTATCACTTCATCGTAAGTCGCTCGATGAAGGGAGTGTCCGCCAACTACATCAACACCCAAGACCACCGCCGACTTCCCGACCAAGTCTCTTGGGCGGATCAAGTTCCGAGTTTCACGCCAGATCGGATGGCTCGGATTCTCACAAGGAGACACACAAGACTTAGGGAGATTGATGGATAAGGCTCAGGTCGCTTTTTGTGTGTGCTCAGCTTTTTTTGCTTTGCTTTTGCTTTAGCATCTTAGACTAGCTTTTGCTTTTGCTTTAGCATCTTAGACTAGCTTTTGACTAGCATCTAGACAAAGATCTTTGCTTTAGCATCTTAGAGGACATAGAGGACAGAGCATCTAGGACAAAGATCTTGACTAGCATCTAGGACAAAGATCTTAGACTAGCATCTTAGCATATGCTTGGTGGTTGACACCTATAAATATGTATCCCCAACCCTCAAAGTTGGCATGGCATTGTGAAGAGAAATATACAAGAGAAAATTGCCCCATCTCCAAGTGTCATCCTCTCCATGAGAGTAAGGATCTTGCTATCACCAATAGTAAGAGTCCAGCGACTAACACAGATGACCCAAACGATGGTGCCACTGAGCAAAGGAAGCAGTAAAGCACGCAACAAAAATAGAGGTAGGTGTAGTGAGTCTAGTGACTGACAGGCTGATGGAGATAGCGGAAGGAAAGTGCAGCCAGTAGAGCTCCCAAAGAAGCTACAAATCCAGTGACGAGGGCTAACACCAAGCAGAGTCCCATATGGCGGTCCTAGACAACAAGAATCGAACTCAAGAATAACACGATAGTCATGATTAGTGATCTGACTGGCCGATATAAGCTACATAGTAAGCTGAGAAACATGAGAGACAGTAGTAATATGAAAGAAAGAAATGGAAAGGATACCTCAGCCTGCAATAGGAAGAGGTACTATTTGCAGTCTGAACAATGGAAGGAAAAATTGTGCGACTCACAGAAAAGATGCAAGTAGAATCTGATGTCATGTGAAAGGAAGCATCAGAGTCCAAGATCCACGGAGACAAGATACCGAATGAAAGAGGTGGTGGAAGCAACGACTACTGAGAAGCAAGAGCTAGACGAGCAGAGCCCAATACAGGGGTGGCGGCCTGAGGCAGGAGCGGCGACAGCGTCCCGAAACTAGGGTGGCGACGGCGGCCCGAGACAGATCGACGCGCGGGCCGCTCGAGACAAAGCGCAGCGCGCAGCGCACCGAGGATGGGCTCGGCGGCGACACGCCATGGAGCACCACACGAGGCAAGCTCGGCAGCGTCCTCGGGGCGCGACTGAGGCAACTCCAAAGTAGCAACAATGCCGCAGAGGCAAGGCCGCACTGAAGAGCTTCACCGCAGCAATGGCGACCGAGATGACACGGCGATGCTCGCACTGTAGTCACGATGTTGGCTCGAGGCCAGGCAGAGTGAGGGAAGATTGGGGCCAGGTGGAGCCAGGAGCATGGGAGGCGGCGGTCCCAGATCTGGTGGCGTGGTGTTGGGCGAACCAAAGGGATGGTGGCGGCGGCTAAGGTCGACCGGGAGCAGGATCGCCACTTGAAGACTTCCGGCCGGGTCGTCGACAACGCTTGGCTGGCCCGAGGTCGGCAGTTCGACCACGCTGCCGCGTCACGCGGATGCTCGCCGCCTCCTCTTCCTCCTCATCGCCTCCCACTTCCCAAAAGACGACGTGCTGGCTCAAGGGTCACAGGCTCGATGGGGGAGCTAGCGGCAAAATCAGCACGGAGCGGCGAGATCCGGTGGGATTCGGCGGTGACAGGAGCAGGGGAGGCTCAGCGGGAGTAGATCCGCGACCAGGGCAAGCTTGAGGTCAACGGAGCATAGCCGACGGCCCGAGAGGTCGAGGGTGGCGGAGCGCAAGATCGAGCGGCCCGGGCAAGCTCGGGAGCGGCGGGAGCAAAGCCGGTGGCCCAGGAGGTCGGGCGGCGGAACACAAGCTCAGGCGACGAACAACACAAGCTCAAGCAGATGCTCGAGGGTGGCGATGGTGCGGCACGTCAAAGCGACATCTGACGGCGCGTCAGGGCAGAGAAAACAGAGGAGCACGAAGCAGAGGAGCCGACTTGGCTCCGCTTGGTAAAGGAGAAGGTGGAGGCGGCGGTGAATAGTAGACAAGGGTGGGCTAGGGTTTTTGGGAGAGAGCCCTAGTCCGATACCATGTTGGAATAACCCCTGATCTATTCCAATGGGCCAAAGGTCAAAATATACAGATTACAAGAGTAGGTGTAGATAAATATGGAAATAACAACCTATACAATGTACATATCTAACACCTAACAATTTTAATTATTTAAGAGTTGAAAAAGAGTTCAGCGCTAGAACAATTTTCAACTTTATAAAGGCAGATCCATAATGTTTATTTTTTTTTAGTGGTTTGTAACTATTGTTTCCTAAATTATTAGTACAACGTGCCTATAAAATAGGGATAGGCATGCAATGTAGTGATTCTTTTCTCCACACTGAGGACAACTTGTACTTTAGTTGCATGTACCTGAAGATTTACAATAGCCACCTTCCCCCCATTCTTGATTGACATCAGAGGCATATTACATGCTGGAGTAATCTGCAGGCTGCACAGTATTGGATATCAGAAATAAAAAACAAGGAACAAAAAGCATAACTCATTATTAACATAAAGCCGTTCAACAAGCAAAAGCGATAAGGTAGGACATTAATACCTACCACCAAAGCCAAAATTAACAATGAATTAATATAAAGCAACATTGATCAAATTGGTCAAATGAGAGGGACATGGGACACAATGCCTTCAATTGGGTCATGGGGAAGAAAATAAACAACAAAGACATGGCACAAGTACTTTCTGTGGAAACAACTCTTTCCTCATTGAGACAACTTTATACAGCTCCTAACTGAGCCTCCACTACATTCGAGTCTACCTATAGACCACATAAACATAACTAAATGCATAACACGAAGACATGGATGAGGTGCTGTGAGTGGCTGATGATCCTTGCTCTGGCCAGAACCTGTGTGTGCTGTGGCCAAGTCTTGCACCATCCTCAGCCCCACTCACGTACATTTTTTTTTCTCAAGAAAACAAGATTTCCTCACATACATATGTTGCATGAAAGCAGTATTCAAACTTTCAAAGCCTACTTTTCCGTGCATGAAGGCAAAGGAGAGAGGGGATCTCAACAACCATATACTAAACATGCACTTTACTGTATCGCAGAAGTGCATGAAGACATGTAAAACATCAATCTTGCATTTTATCTTTTAATATATCAAAAGCAATTGTGGAAAATATTAATCTGACCATCAATCAATCCAGATCAAGGTTCATGTAACCGCTCCCGGGCATTTTCCCGGCCAGGCAGCGGTACCGGTAACCGGCCGGTTACCGGTCAAACCGGTTTTTTTCGGTTGAAATTCGCTCGAATTTGCTTAAAATTCGTCCAAAATTCGAAATTTGAATTTTGAAGTTGCTAAACCGGATGTTGTAGTTCCGGTTTTGATCTTCCCAGAGGGGGTCCGGTAGCCGGTTACCGGCCGGGAATTTTATCCCTGATCCAGATCACGGCTCCCATTCTTTGAAGGAGCCAGGTCCAGATAGGTATTGATCGATCCCCCATGTACCTGCTTTAGGTAATCGACCTTTATGTCTTATCTAGGATGACTTCTTGGCACAGCGTCAACTTACAATGGCCTTAGGAGACATTACACCTTGGACTATCATTCTTGCAAAGTGAATGTACTGTTAGGAAGCATTTACAACACACTTTTGTTGACAAGCTACAACCATGCCAACTGAATGGCTATTTTTCTCACTTGTGACAACGTACCACTTCTTGCCTTAGAGCTGTGACGCCACGTAGGCATTTCGGGGAAATGTTGTGTCGCTATGTCGGATGAATGGATTATCATTCTCCATATCTGTGCAACTTAGGTGACTGAACCAAGTGGTGCACCATCCTCTGGCTCACTCCTGTCACATGTTCCTCGAAAGGAGAAGTATGTGAAGCCCACTCTTCCATGCATGTCGACAAAGATATAGGAATCACAACTATGATATACTAAGTGTGCAGTTTGTTGCATGGTTGTCATGCATGTATAAAATTGATCTTTTGATGCTTCTAAAGAAATTTATGGAGAAGTATTAATCCAGCCATTGATCTTCCCAGGTTAAGCATAGAGAATCATGGAACAGTATCATGCCTAGCATACAACTCACAATTAAGTAAAACTAGCCAACTGGCCCAAGCAATTGTGCACAATGCTCTAGTGTTGTAGGATATTCTAAAATTGTTCATTTCCATGCTTTCTTTCTGTAAAATTATAAAGCATTCAACTTCTACAGATGTTTTTCAAAATGTTGTTTATCAATGTATTATATTGAAGCCCATGTACATTCCTGCAATAATGTCTCTTAAGTCTTAAATCTATACCAATTTGAGTAGTTTTGGATCGTAGATATAACAAAATTCCTGTTCTGCCCTTGTACTCTCAGAATTTCTATGATCCACTGTGCTGTCCTTCCTGGCCACCACGCCATTGTTGCCTACACCAGCCCTCACCACTAGCGAGTGCGAACCCCTGGGATCTCACTGCACCTCCTGCTTATTCTATGACTCCAGCAATATCATCAACTGACCGCTCCCTCTGGCTTACATTCGAAGCCAAGCACCTTGTCCTACCCTCAGCTTCACTGAAGATGTCCTTCGCCGCACAGCTCTTCTTCCTCTAGGGCTCACTATCAAACTTCAACCATGGTTATCAAGTCGACGACTAGTCGACAAGTCGCCGGAGAAGCACCGACTGAAGGCAGCGACTCGACTTGCGTCGGCAAGTCGGGCGACTGGTCAACAAGTCGTCGACTTGCCCGTCGACTAGTCGACCAGGCGGCAGCAAGTCGGGCGACTTGGGAAGAGGGACGTGGGGCCCGGCTGTCAGAGGCAGTGTCCAAGAGATAAAGAAGGAGTGAGGGAGGTGGGGAGAAGGGGAGGGAGGTGGAGGCCGAGAGAGAGAAGGAGCCGGGGAGGGAGAAGGGGAGCTCAGGTCGCCGCCGGGAGGGAGAGGGGGAGCCGCCGAGAGATCGGGAGGGGGAGGGGCCGAGGGAGGGGGACGTGGGGAGAAGGGGGACTCGGGCAGAGGAGTGGATAGAGATAGGGACATAGGGTCCATCTGCAAGTGTATATCTGGAGCCAAAACTTTGATGGATCTGTTCATTTTTAATCCATTCTCTCAGTATTTGAATAGAACTATGTTAACTACGTTCTTGTAATGCAGAAGCACAAAAAAATGGCAAGTGCAAGTATTGCATCCTTCGAGGCCGTGTATGGTCCAAAGACCGATCCAAAACGGAAGGCTAAGTCTAATGATCCGGGATGGAAGTATAGCTTTTGGCCAGTTATTGGCAACCGAGATTTGGTCCAATGTTTGCTTTGTGACCGGAAGATATCAGGGGGAATAAAAAGGTTTAAGGAGCATCTTGCGGGTGGGTTTGGAGATGTTCAAAAATGTGCCAAGACTACAACAGCAATCATGAAAGAGACGCGAGATGCTTTGTGGAAGTAGAAGGCGCAGACCACTCTTCCTAGATTGTGATGATGAAGGAGAAGATGGTGATAGAGAGAACATGGATGCTACTACTAATTTAGATGAGTTCGAGATGGATGACTTTTGAGAGATGACAGTTGGACAAGTTATTGTTGTGGATTTATATTACGTCATTAGACTCTAAGCTTGTGGACTTATTTTATTGTTGTGGACTTACGTTGGTTATGTCGTGCTTATTATGTTGCTCATGATTCATGTCATATGAACAGTACCGGTCGACTAGTCAGTGTCTAGTCAGCCGACTAGGCGACTAGTCGGCAAGTCGGTCACTAGGAGGGTAGTGTCGACTTGCCGACTTAATAACCTTGACTTCAACAACTGTAAATCACTGCCCCTCACTGAACTCTGTCTACTACCTCCTTTGCCTAGGGATTGGTGAGCAGGGAGGTGGGGAGAGGGACCAGCTTGGCAATGATGACAAACCCACCATGATGTGCCCCCATCACCCAGGGAGGTAAAGGGAGCGGACTCAAGGTGGGTTGCAGATGCGAAGATGTTGGCGTGGTGCCAGGTGATGGTGGAGGGGCAGGCGGAGAAGGGGAAGTTGAGGATGATGTCATTCAAGGAGAAGAGAAGGAGGGTGAGGGGCACGGCAGACGAGCTGAATCTATAGTGGATGAGGTGGTAGAGGTAGGGATGTTTGGAGAGGTTGGTTAGGCAATGCTCCGCACACATGGCGTCTGGGAGACTACGCTGTTTAAAAATGGTACTTGTGGGTCCATTGAGTTTCGAGCTGAATCAAAATGGTACTTGTGGGTCCATTGAGTTTCGAGCTGAATCTATAGTGGATGAGGTGGTGGAGGTTGGGATGTTTGCAGAGGTTGGCCAGGAAGTGCTCCGCACACATAGCGTCTGGGAGACAATGTTGTTTAACGCATTTGTGGGTCCAAAGTTTGAGTTGTATACTGGTATATTTGGAAAACGGTTCGAAGCAAGTGGTACATGGGTAACTTTCACTAACTAAAAATTTAGAGAGGTAGTCTAAAACAAATAAACCCAAACCCAAGTTACAGCCAATTACAGTAAGTATGCATCCCTCTTTATTTGCCGCATTTTATATATATTAATGTGACGAAGAGCTCACAAGATATTATCACCAAACTATTAACATTAATTGGTAAGTGACTGTTTGTAAACACACTAATTTGAGTAATTGTTATGTGCACGTATGTGCACAAGGCTATGGCAGGCCGGCCGGCCAGCCATATGGGCCCATGGACCAGCAATGCACAGCAGCAGCAAGCGCAGGATCAGGAGGCTAGCGGCAGCACTTGGCAGCCGCGTAATTAGTTAATTAGTTAGTCTGTTAATTAGTTGTTATGCACACGGTTTAGCAGTAGCATGCGCAGGAAGCGCACACATAGCTAGCCGCTCGGCCAGCCACATGGACCCAAGGGATAAGCCACAGCCAGCACGTCCAAGTCCCGCAGCATTATCTTATCTCTTTGTTATTAGTTTGTTTAAGTCAATCTTATCTCTAAGCTAGTTGGTTAGCCAGATTTGTTAGGGGGCCAACTCATCCTATAAGATGGGCAGCCGTGTCATTTGAAATTAAGCAATGAAGAAGAATTAAACTCTAGTCTCTCATCTAAAGTCTTCTCCCTCATCTATAGTCTGCCTCATCCAATCACACCGACGCTGCCTGGTTGTCTTCCCGGCAGCGTTTGCACCGTAATGATCTAAGGATCATTACAGTAACAGAGAAGGAAACAACAAAAATTGAAAACATGTCCATCTATTGCACAAGGATAGCATGACCAATACCTAGTTCCTAGACATAGGACAAGGTCAGCTGCTCGACACTGCTCCTTGGCACAAGTCATGTCCTCAGGGGGTAAAGCATCCTGCAAAATCAATTTAATTATAAATGAACTAGCAGGAACTTTGAAAGGGATGTGTACAAGATGGCATTAAAGAAAACTATAACTAAACTGGTAACAAGGCCACATAGCACTAGGCGCCTGTTCTATTTCTTTTCATGTGATACAGAGCATAAATAGATCTTATTTCTAAATAATTGACTTCCTAAGAAAAATGAAAATACAGTCAGAAAACAGCCTAACAATTTTCACAATAATATTTCCCAAGCATACCAACATTCTAATATTCTAGAAGTTCTGATCTCTCAAGAAGCAACAAAACAGTCTGATCTCTCAAGAAGTAACAACACAGTCCCTTGGAACTATCTGGTGTAATGCCCCAAGTTTTCAATGGAATTTTGAATTTGTGATTTAATTTGAATTCGGATTTGAAGTTTAAACTTAAGTTTAAAATCTTACTTTATTTTGGAAATCCGAGACCATAGATGCGTAGAGCTTGCCGAGATGGTCGAAATCGACTATTTGTTTGCTCGATTTGGAAGAGTGAAAAGTTGTGGACACTAGAAGTTGAATGGCCGAGATTAATTGGGAAAAAAAAAAGAAAAAAAGTGGGCCAGGCTAGCCCAAGCTGGCCCATGCCATCCCTATTTAAGAGGGCTGGGTAGGCAGCCCTAACACTAGCCACCACTTTCCCTAACCCTAGCCTCCCAGCCGAGCCTCCATGCCTTAGTTGTTTCGGTTGACATCTGCTGCTGTGACAGGGGTTTCGGCTGCCATCCGCTGCCGCGGCAGGATTTCTGCTGTCGCAGCAAGCCACTGTTGCTGGTGCCGCAAGCCCTAGTCGCCGCTGCCACGACAAAGTTTTTTGCTGCCGCGGCAAGGTTTTTGGCTGCTGCAACAGGTTGCTGCTGCCGCGAACCATTGCTAGCTGCTGCCGCTGTGTTGCTGTCACCGCTGCCGCCGATCACTGCCGCGGAAGAAAAACTCCGATGCGGCAAGGAAAACGTCTGCCACCGCAAAGTTTTTGCTGCCACAGCAGAGGGCTAGAGTAGATGGGAGAGGGATTCTAGAGGAGAAGGGTCCTCTAGAAGAAGGCTCCAACCAGGAAAGAAGAAGAAAGTGAAGGAACAAATGAAGAAAAGGGAAAATTAGGGTTTCGCTGTTCCGGTCATCTCCGTCGTCCGATTTCGAGGGGTAACGATCTGGAACCCTTTGCTGCAATGTTAGATTAATGTTTGTTCAAAGAGTAGGGTAGCTCGTTAGCGGGTTTTGGTTAATTGATGCCTTGCTTCGGTTAGTTGTGCTACTGAACCTTGCGAGGGAGTTTTGGGGTATCTACATCCTGTTTCATAACTTTGCCATGTTAGGAAAGTTGTAAATTATTGTCTAAGCTTTCTATAGAGTGTAAGATCACTAGATTTGTTTAAACGGTGTAAAAGTTATAGCTTCTAGAGTGCTGTTATCCAGAATTCTATCGCCGTTAACAGTAGTCATGTGGATTGCTTTATTACATGCATCAGGTGGTCGGATTAAATTATGGTTATAACTAGGTTTAGTTAGATAATTTTCCGTAGTTTCTAGAAGTTGTATGGTTTGCTATTTTTCATGTGGTAGAAAAATAGATATAAAATTGTGAAGTATGTTGTTCTGTAATATTCCAGTTTAAACTTCATGGTTAAAAATGGGGATTTAGATATGTAATCAGAGAATTTGCATAACTAGGACAGTGTAGCAAATTTTGTGCAGGTTCTAGAAAATATAGAGTTTGCTATGTTTGGTGTAATGCCCCTGTCTGCTCGTAGTGCGGCCCATATGGCTCATGAGGTGTTGTGTGACAGTATTAGTCCCATATTGCTCGTCTAAAGTGAGTTGTAGTAGTATATAATACATGTTGGGTCCAAATGTAATACCTCCGGGTTAACCCTTTTACACGAAGCGATGACGAAAGTGTAAGTGAAGTGATATATGTGCGCGGGTCCGCCCCAAGGTGGGCTGAGCATTGAGCGAATTCTAGACCAGGGTATTACAGATGGTATCAGAGCATCAACCTTCGTTGCACGGGTGTGTGCGGGACAGAGGTACAGGCATTTGATGCATGGTGCATGTGGGCCCGGAGTGGACATACGACATGGCATATGTGCCGCACGGACGCACGATCGTGTATCGATGGGTGGTTCTAAGCATTTGTTGTGTATGCGGTATGCTGTCAAGGGTCTTAAGGAGGGGTGAATGTAATGCCCATGTTTGCTCGTAGTGCGGCCCATGTGGCTCATGAGTTGTGTGGTAGTATTAGTCCGACATTGCTTGTCTAAAATGAGTTGTAGTAGTATATAATGCATGTTGGGTCCAAACGTGGCAACTCTGGGTTAATCCTTTTATACGAAGCGTGGACAAAAGTATAAGTGGGATGCTATGTGTGCGCGGGTCCGCCCCACGGCGGGCTGGGCATTGAGGAATTTTGGGCCAGGGTATTACATTTGGATTCCTAAAATAAAAGACATGGGTGTTTGATCACTCCGACAGCAGATGGGTTGTCTGGTAAAGGGGGGTTAATTGTGTCGAGTTTGCGCGTAAGAACGATGTTGAGTTATTTGATATTCATGTACTGTTATTACATGTTTTTTAGGTGGATTATTGGTTTTATCCAGGGAGTGTTGTTTCAAGTTTGGTGCCGCCTATGCATTGTTCGGTTTTCATGGCTAATAGGCAAGTGCATGGTAGAGCGGTAGACATCGAATTGTTTACCCTTGTCTTTACAATTAACTTGTCATGACGTTTATTTATGCTTATTTAAATGACATGATAATGATGATAATATGGCCATGGGGATGACATGGTAATGATGATAATAGATCACGTTAATGGATAATAAAAAAAAAATTGCATCATTTGCATTCATCGTAAGATTAAACGAGTCAGACCGATGAGAAAGTCATGTAACTATTCTGGTAAGGTCGGTGAGTAATGTTACATGACTAGTTCGGAGAGCCCTCGGTAAAATCCTACAGAGGTTGTAACTCCACAGGATGGAAGATAGAGTTGTTCACCGACGAGTGATCGTTATACCGGTATGAGCTGATAATGTCGCATTTGAGCATAGAGTATAATTGAGCATTGCAAACATGAAAATATAATGATGTTAATTGACTACATGAAAGATGTTATGGTTAATTGAGTATGAGAATGATGATGATAATGATTTAATTGAATGATAAACTGTTTGTTTGTTATTCTATTAGGTACTTACTGAGTTTTGGACTCATTCTTGTATTTTTAGGTGATCTTTGAAGACAACATGTATGGGATAGAGTAGCACACGTGTATCACATGCAATCAATTACACAGACATTTTACTTAGTTGCTTTCACTAAATCAAGATATGATACTTTCATTTAGAGTCGATTAGTGGTTATCATTAGCTTAATGATTGGAACTTAGTTTATTTGTTTATGGTTTGATTATATTATTAAAGATAAAGTCTACTTTTCAACCTTGAACTTTTCGAAAAGTTTGGATTTCAACCCTAAACTACAAAATCGGGTACAAGCCAACCTCCAACTCTCAAAACCGTTCACTTTACCCCCCTTCCGCCTAAACCACTCCGGTTTCGCTGACGTGGAGGTGAGGCCCACATGTCAGTCCTACTTTTCCTTTCTTCCTCTTTTTCTCTCTCTCCCCTCTCCGTGCCTCCATAGCGTCGCCCCTCCCTCCCTATCTATCTCCCTCTCCACCGCGTCGCCCCCTGCCGCCTCCTCCTCCCTCTCTCTCCATGCCTCCTCTGGCCCCCTCTCCATGCCTCCCGAGCGCCCCGCCGCCTCCTCCGCCTCTCATGCCTCCCGAGCCGCCTCCTCCTCCCCCCTCTCCATGCCCCCTCGAACCGCCCCTGCCGCCTCCTCCTGCTATCCACGCCTCCACCGCGTCGCCCACCACCGCCTCCTCCTCCCTCCCTCTCCATACTTCCATCGCGCCGCCCACCACCTCGCTAGAGACCATCGTCGCCGACCTCCACCTCCACGCCATGGCCGCCGCCGGTGCCAGCACGCCTCAGGCCACCTTGGGCCAAGCCGAGGCGACCACTAGTTTCACCGTGCCGAGGCCGTGCTCGTGCGTGCGTCGCCTTTCCCTCCCCGTTGTTAGAGCTCACCATCACCATTGAGCCCGCGCCGTTCTGCTCACCGCCGCCACCCGCCTGCCAGAGCTCCAAGACGAGGCGGCTGTTGCGGGACACGACCAGGCGGGAGTAATCCAAGAGACCATCATCCGTGCGTCGCGTTCGCGCGTCGACGAGCGAAGCCGATGCAGTACGCCGCGACCGGGAAGCCGCCACGAGGTCATCGCGATGCAATGCGGTTGTAGCGCGATCGATGCCCGATTTGGGGATTTGGGATTTGGGGCTCATCCGTGGAGGTGGCAAAGACAACTCGGGAGCACCGCCTAACGCGCTCGTCGTCGCCGCCAACATGCGCGTGCCATTGTCGCTTCCACGCCTCTATCCACTCATCCGCGAGGCGGCGCGACGACTGGGAGAAGATGGCGCACGGAGAGAGAGGGAGGCCGAGCCAAGGTGGCACAAACTAGAGGAGGAGCAGGGGCCGGACCGAGCTGGCAGGCGGGCCAAGGCGGTGGCGCCAGAGTCGGAGCGGCGTTGGGACCAAGCCGCGAGGAGGAGCGACCTTTTTCGGCCGTGAGTGGAAAGAAAGGAATGAGAGGATGATATGTGGGCCCCGTAAATAGATTTTTTGTTTTATTTGCTAAGTGGTTGCCATGTCATCGAAAAGAATAATACGTGTCAAAATCATTGACACGTCAACGTCATGTCACCCAAAACCGCTCCTGTTTGGGTTGAAGGGGGTAAAGTGAACGGTTTTGAGAGTTGAAGGTTGGTTTGTACCCGGTTTGTAGTTTAGAGTTGAAATCCAGACTTTTTGAAAAGTTCAAGGTTGAAAAGTAGACTTTTCCCTATTATTAATTGTGTTAACCAATGTTCCCGGGTGCATAGTTCCGGGCGTCCCTCGGGCACGAGTGACCCGAGCGTTTCTCAGGCACATGTGACCTAAGTTGTGAAAGTTAATCATTTATGCATTTATATTGTTATGATTGTTGATAGGTGACCCGTTGTGAGGTTTAATTCCATGCATTGTTTGCTGGAATTATTAGTAAATATAGTTTAAATTGTTAGTGAGAATGACTTGAGTGGCATTCTGGGCTCAGTATTGGGCCGGGGTGAACTTGATGTTAATGCGTAAATTTTCACTATAGTCAAACACCTTTTTCGTGAACGCATCACCGCAAAAACACAACATGAATTCTAGAAAACAATATTTCAATAATCAAGTAACATCACCAAATATCATATACAAAAGTCATTTTGAGGTATTAGTGCCTTCAGTTATTCTCACGTGCAGAAAGCTGTTACTGTAGCTGATGCATATTGTAGTAACATGCTGTTCATGCAGGCTTGTTGGTGCACTATTAGTAGGAAAGTAGAGATAAGAATAATTAGTTTCCTTGTCAGTTGGGTTTACCTTCTTATATATATATTCCATGTATTAGAGATAAGTTTACTTAGAGATGGAGATTGTTTCTTTGGGTAAGTCAAAGTCAAGTTATCCCTACAAAAGGGATAGCATATATCTATTATCAATTAAGCAAGAAGAACAACGCATTAGTCTCCTCGCCGAAGTTCTATCATCCATCTCTGTCTGATCTCCTCTTTCTCGTCCAGGCCCTCCTTAGTACGGAAGTTACATCGTCCGGGCTTATCACTGTTATGGCTAAGATTCTAAATGGGCATGGACCATATTAGAACAAAAATATCCAAATTCTGTAGCAGGGACTAAGTAAGTGCAACACTAATAAAAAAAATTGTAGTGTTAACAGAACTTCCAGTTGCCACAGGAAAGCATTTTGCTGGTAAAACCGGTCAAGAAAGAAAATTTGTAGCTCTAGCATATAGGAGATGTAGTGTTTACCTCCCAATCAAGAACTGTATCTTTTAATCTAGTTCCACAGTTCTTATCAGAACAACGCCTCGGAGTATCCTTCAGTCCTATTGTCTCAATTTCAAAATCACGTAGGTACCTTCAAACAGAGAAGGGTTTCTCAATAAAGGGCTAACTGTATAAACCAAGACAAGAAAAAGGAACTATTTCGGCATCTAGAGTCCCTAATAAAGTATAATATATGTATAGCAAGCTAAAGCATACTCCATTTTACAGCATGGGCAGATCTCCTTAAAAGAATTCCCATGCAATTCAGCCAGCTTCTCCCTTGGGAGGCCAGAACGCAGATGTAGGCTGTCAACATTCTGGCAAACACAACCTCCATAAGCCTTGTCCAAGCTCAAATTACATGGATAACAGATGTATGGTTGTGATAAGGTATAAACGAAGCAATTTGTTCATCACATAGAAGAATATCATAATAAAAACAACAGACTTTAGCAGTAAAATTTGTGAAATACGAAAAAAGTAGTTGCCATATTCAAATTGTTATATTATATATTGATTTGAATATGTAAACTCCTTAGCACTAAGATGTGTAGAATAACGAATATCTGCAACTCCTACAAACACATTTTGCAATGGAGCACAAGTCTCCGTAAGAGTATGGTATTGGGCATAGATACCAATTCAAAGCCCAATGTACATTACACTTAGTTGAATTGTGCATACCTGGCTTATTACAAATTTTAGGAGTCCTGCTCTCTCCAATTCAACTAGTGCCATATGAGTCAAACTTGGAACTGCTCGGTGAAATGGGAGTGATGCATCAGGAACACCTTTTCCTGCATGCTACAAAACATATCCAAATAATGGTTTATCACGAAATGTAGTATCCTCCTATAGGAAATGCAAATATTTGAAATTTACTATGATGTGAACAAGTGTGGTTAGTTAACATAGTAAAACTGCAGAATTTTATAAAGCATAACTTTTTTAGGGTACCTAAGTGTTCCATAAAACTATACTTGTCATGCACTTAAACGTGAATTGCATGGCACTCAACATGAATTGCATGGCACTCAAGTACATTTAGACAGGTCTACATTGCAATCAAGCATCACAAAAACATCTAAAAAGAAATAGATTCATGCATGGAAGTGAACCATAGCGGAAGCAACATAGACAGCAGTACTACCTGCAGAGTCCACACACCCTTTGGGCCTCGGAAATCAGGTATGCCTGACGAAGTTGATATCCCTGCTCCGGTAAATACCACTAAATGCTTACTCTGCAACAATCAGGGCTAATTCACTGAAATTGCTATAAATAAATCATGACTATTAAGTTCAATTGAGATCCACCATGGTAGCCCAACCTTTTGCACCATGACTGCAAGCTCTTCTATCTGCACCAACAATCCAGGAAAAGGAACATTATAACTATGTTTTTCTTCAGAACACACTGAAACAATGTTGAAAAGTAAAATAACTTCCTGCCACAACATGGACTTTTACATGTGAACAGAACAAATGCCTGTCAGATATTTTACATGTCTTAGTTCATTTTAGTACATTATCCAAAAGGGTATGATTGTGTGAAGTTAATATGAACAGAAGTGCTCCCCCTGGAGCCATGTCATCAACTCATCATCATTGTTCGCAATAAAGGTTCATTCAGTGGCCTGGTGGCTCGCGAATGCCACAACTAGCGTTACATCAGAAAATTCCCTGGTAACAAGGAGATTTAAGGTTTCCTTCCCTGCTTTCCAAAATTTATATGGCCTTCAATAACTAGCAGCTAGGCTCCTGGATTAGCACCTACAAAGAATTCCTCAGCATGAGGGTCATAATGCATGCTATCATGCACAACAGACCATAGGCAATCAACCAAACAGTAGGCCATGCTATTTTCATACAGCCTCAAAATCT
Source organism: Ampelocalamus luodianensis (assembly GCA_036346255.1). Classification (NCBI taxonomy): domain Eukaryota; kingdom Viridiplantae; phylum Streptophyta; class Magnoliopsida; order Poales; family Poaceae; genus Ampelocalamus; species Ampelocalamus luodianensis. The sequence goes on from CM070623.1 coordinate 24,819,911, forward strand.
GTTTTGCTTCATTTATACAACGCTATAACCAATGTAACAGTAACACGATACCATCTCCCATTGTTGTAACTATTCAATTCACAAAAACATTGGTTCTGTTATGATGTAATACTTTTCAACTTGTGATATGCTTTCATAGAACTTATCAACCTCACCTTCTCCCACTATATTGATTAATTTTATAAAAGGTCACAAACATGGCTGTTGATTATACAAACCACAAACAAAAGGAAAAACGAAACAAACCTAATATTCCTTTTCTTTCTGAGTCCCATCATGTTTAGTATACATTGCAAGCTAATCACACTTGGTCCAAAACCTTTGTAATCTCATAAAACTTTACACACAAGCACCAAATTACGTGACTTCACCAAATTCCTAACAAAAGAGAAGCATGCAAAATAAATCACTCACAGCCTGAGCAAACAAAGTGTTTAGAAATTACCAATTAGAAAATAGAAACAAAATTACACCAACGGTGCTTGCTGGAAAAAAACATGAAAGGCATCAACTTCACAGTTCACAACAGAACTAGTTCACAAAATTCACAGTTAATTTTCTAAAAACTTGCCACATTGAAGCACAGTATCGACGAAATTTAAGGGAAAAAATTAAAAAGGCCAAAAATCAACCTTCTTGTGGAGGAGTTCAGGGGAGTCGAAGATCTCAGGCATGCCCACGCTGCCCACATCCTCCCGGTAGGACAGCTTCTCGGCATAGCCCAGTGACATCTCTTGACCCTTGTCAAGCTTCTCTCGACCCTTCGCTGCCTTCTTGTTCGGTCTAAGAGACACAAAATTTTCATTCCATTAGTTATTATGTTGCCAATAGAACATGGTATGGATCAGCCACAGATAGTCCAACATTTGTTTTCCGCAAGTTTTTTAACTTTGAGTGTTTAACAAGTTCAACTTACATGGCTTGAGGCAAAACGGCTTTATTAAAGACCTTCCAGGCTGGTAAGTTTCTTACACTACATCAATAAAAAGTGTCTTCTCCTGTATAATCAATGTTCTAAAAACAGGTCTACTAGGCCGAATACTCATAACAGGTCGCCTTCCCTATTATGAGTATGCAAAACTGAGTAATTAACAGGTATAACCGCCCAATTACTCGGGATACTCGGGTAACAGGCTGCTTACAAGGTCACTTACAAGGTAGTAGATGAGGGGGAGATGTCGTGGCTCTGCACATGAGTAGGGAGGCAGGAAGCGGCAGCTCTCTGCTCTTTGTGACCCTCTGCGATGTTTATTTGTGCTATTTTGCTTCTAGCACTCCCACTGCACTTCTATTCATTTCAGTATGGAGTGAGAGGAGCAGATAGCTGTGCAAATGTGCTAATCTAATTCATTCAGTCTTCTCCTTATTTCTAATCTTATATGCCATGGTTTAATTCTTTAATTAGCCCACCAAATCCAAATGGGTGATTTTTCATGGTCATCATCTTAAGATTGCAAATTAGCCCACGTGTAGCTTTCAGATCATGTTATATTGAAACATGTTATGTCTATTTGATGGCATCCTGCTGCTACTACATCAAAAGATATGCACTAGAATTTTGTTTTGATGCTATATCAATATACATATATAAATCCACAATTTAAATAGAAAAACCGGTTACAAGGCCGAGTACAAGGCCGATTACCGATACTCGCTTTAAGGTGAGGTGACCTAGCGAGTACCTGTTACCGAGTTTTAGGACCTTGTGTATAATTCTTCCAAAATGTCTAAACCCTAACAAAATTAACCAGTTTTACTTTGACGGAACCAAAAACATAACGATACCATTAACTTTGGGTACAAATGTTCGGGCAGAACAAATTAGGGAAAATTGAAATCGACCAGGTTAGAGCTTACCAGCTAAAGAAACCAATCAAAGCCCGGATCTCCACTCTATTCCACTCCAGCAGCAGTGGGGGGCGGAGGAGGTGGAGGAGTAATGGATGTTACGAGCGAGACAGAAAGAGAGAGGGGAGAGGATGGAGGCGACGGGCAGACAAAGCGACGGAGCTGGGTGACAGCGGCCGGGGAGGCGACGAAAGCGAGGATGGCCAGCGCGGAGAGGATGCGATAGGGGACGGCGGCGGAAAGGAGGGCGCGGGCAAGGACAGCGGCGGCGCGCCGGCCAACCGGGGAGGTGGAGGGGTAGGAAGAGCCGATGGGGAGGCAGTAGTAGGTCGCAATGTGTGTCGGTTTGTGTGCGAGAGCGTGTGACTCGTCTCGTGCATCAATGGCTGGATCGGGACAGGAGTAACAACGATTGCACGGTCCTAATCTCTCTCCTCTGTTAAAGCTGAGCGCAAACAAAGCATAAGCTCGTTTTCTCTCTACCATTGGATTCCAATCCAAATAACACAGATGGATAAAAGAGGCACTCAATGTAGAACCTACTACAAACAATAAACTAAAAATGCACTTAGATTTATTTTTAAAAAATAAAGGAAAGTAGATTAATTTGTCTTTTATTGGCGTGCTTAGCAAAATTGTCTACCATGCTCCATCTAACACATCCTACGATAATTATAAATTTTCGGTGGGCTTGTTTGGTTACAGCATTTATATACTACAGTATGAAAAACTACAGTTTTATATACACCACTCATGAAACACTACAATTTTCACATACCACATTTTCTCACAGTTTTAACAAATTATTAAAAATACAGAGTGTTTGGGAATTGCGGTATTTATACGGTATTTTGTTGAAGAAGATAGCTATAAAGTCAAGTAGTCGTTATTAGGAACATATGAACTAGCCATTGTACATGTGAACTCGCTTGTCTACGATAACCTAGCCCAAGCCAGTTTTTTTTTTTTGCACAAGTTCTTCTATGCTTGTATGAGAATATTTTGTCTCAAGTAAATTTGTAATCAGCGTCAATGCTTATAAATTTGACGCTCTCCATGAAAGATTAGAAACCTCGTTCAATAGTTTTAGATCAATGGATCCAACCAATCCATCTCATGGAGAGGTTCAATAATACAAGGGGAAATTGGTTTTGTACCATCCAAAGATCCACACTTTAGTTTTATACCACCAAAGTTCACATGTACACTTTATTAGGACCGAAAGATCCTTCCGTTCAGTTTTTAACCAATTTGTCCACTCCCATGAGCACTTTTCTCTTTTTTTTCTTTTTACTTGCTAAAACCGACACACGAAAAACCAATTTTACTCTTCCACCACAGTCGATCCAACCCAATCAAATGGATTGAGTCGCTGCCATAGGGGAGATCGAGCCTGGCATTTGCTTCTCTCCCCTTCCCCCTTTTACCCCTCCCTTCCTCTTCTTCAACTCTGGCGCCGGCGAGGCTGGGCCAGCTCACCGTCATCCACCCCCCGACTCCACCACATCCACCTCCCTCCAGTAGTCCCACAACTCACAACATTCGATCTAGCACCGCCCTTCACCACCAAGTGTTGTCGCCATCTCCCATCTCCGTTGCCAATGCCCCTTCTCACCGCCACCCTGTACCACCATCTCCACTCTCATATCTGAACCCCCAAATCCTCCACATCTCGCTGACACCTCCAACCTCCTCCATCGCTGCTCCTGCTAGACCACACGTCGTCATCGCTCACCGCGTCTCTAGAGATTACAACTCAAGTTCCATCGTCGAACACCAATCCGGTGTTGATCCAAGCCCTAGAGCCTCCATCGAGCACGACATCCTCTAATATGCCAAGCTTTCTCTAATTTACTAATAACATATTTAGAATGTGCAGCCACTCGAGGACAGTAATATATAAAAGCACATGACAAGTTGTTTCCATATCATAGATCATGAAAAATTATGGTCAAGTTACAGAGAGCAAACAAGTGCAGGGGATGATAATAGATACGAGATAACTAACTACAGTTATGGTCTTCTTTTCGTAATGTCATAGAGAAGATCCAAAGTGAGAAAACTAAATTACTTCCACCTTTATGACTTCAAAGCTAATGGATACTGTGACTAACAGGGAGAAAATGACTCAAGATCAAGTGAACAAAAAACCTAAACAGCAAGGGACACAAGATTATGAGTGAAGAAAGAGATCCATTAATGGTAGTTTCTTTACTACTACATTTGTTCCCTTTTGTACACATCATTGCATGCTGCAGTGTTATATTTGTATATAATAACTAACATTTGTCCATTCAACTATAGAACAAAGAAGAACGATTGGACCAACAAAGTATATCCAAGAGACTATAAACATGACAAAGCACCACCAAATGATGGAAAACAAGGTTCCACGTAGAGTAACTTCAAAGAAGATGTGTTCCTCTCCAATGAAGGTAAAGAACATATAAACATGTTAATGGACTCTTTGATAGAGCTAAATCATGTTTTTTAAAATGTCTATTAGTAACACTACTACAAAACAGGCTATACAAGACACATCATCACAGACGGTTCCATTGGAACCATTTGTGTTATACTTATCACAGACGATTCCGTTGAAATCGTCTGTGATACGTCACTATCACAGACGATTTATAACTAGAACCGTCTATGATAATTCACAGAACCATCTGTGATAATCGCACTCATCATAGACGGTTCTGATTAAGAACCATCTGTGAATTATCATAGACAGTTTATATTAAGAACCATGTGTGTTGAGGCATTTATCACAGAACCGTCTATGATATACTGGCATTATAAATATCCGGTCCCAACAGACCCCCTGTCCCTAGCGCCTCCACCCCTTAATTAAGAACGGTTTGAGCCGCCACCCCATTGCGCCACCTTAGAGAGGAGAAGGAAAGGAGGAAGCTAAAGAGAGAAGGAAGGGAGGAGAAAGAGAAGGTGAGGAATCTCACAGGATATTTGGAGGATATTTGAAATTTTTGTTGTGAGCTCCGAGGGTAACGATCTGTAACTCTTTATATTTGCTCTAGGTTAATCGATCGCTAATTAATTTTAGTATGTTTGGTTAATAGGAAGAGTAACATATTTGCATTTTTATTAATCTAATTTAACACTACTAATTTGTTATGTGCGTAGTATAGATGAACCAAAACTGGATGTACAATGTGAACCGTGTGAGTGAAGAGTATATTAATGGCGTGCTTACTTTTAGAAGAGTCGTCGAGCAGGATATATTGAAGAAGAGGATAAAATTTATGTACTGTCCATGCATTGATTACGGTAATCTGAAGATGTTTAATAACCCACACAGATCGAAGCGCACTTGATTCAAAGGGGTTTCAAAAAAGGGTATACTTGTTGGACCAGTCACGGTGAAGAGCAAATTATACAAGAAGTTAATAATAACGACATCGCCGAGGAAGTCAACGATATGTCGAATACGGACTATGCTTTTGATGAGGATAGATCGCACGATGATAATCTGGATCAGATGCTACGTGATACAGAGGAACTACAATGAGAGAGAGTTTTGTAAATTCGAGGGCTTAATGGAGGACTCGAGGAAACCTTTGTCCCCTAGCTGCAAGCCGGAATATACAAGGTTGTCAACCGTACTTGAACTGTTGAAATTGAAGGCAAGCAATGGTTGGTCCGATAAGAGTTTCACAGCGTAGTTAGGTCTCCTAGCGGACATCCTTCTAGAGGGAAACGTGTTGCCCAACACCACCTACGAAACTAAGAAGGTTCTTTGTCTATTGAGAATGGAGGTAGAAAGAATACATGCATATCCAAATGATTGTATCATGTACCGTAAAGATTATGCAGATATGCATGTATATCCTATGTGCAAAGCATCCCGATACAAGCTTAAGAATACTGCTAGGGTGAAGCAAGGACCTCCTACTAAGATGTTGTGGTGTCTGCTTGTGATCCCACGTTTGAAGCATTCATTTGCGAACCGAAAGGAGGCAAGATTGCTACATTGGCACTCAAAGGAGTGTAAGAAAGATAGAAAGCTAAGACACCCTGCTGATTCTGCCTAGTGGAGAAACTTCGATCGGGGCTTCGATGAGTTCAGTGCAGAACCGAGGAACATAAGGTTAGGGTTGAGTACAGATGGAATGAATCCTTTCGGTAACATGAGAAGCTAACATAGCACCTGGCCCATGAATCTATGTATGTACAACCTTCCTCCTTAACTTTGTATGAAGCAAAAGTATATTTTGATGTCACTACTTATCCAAGGGCTGAAGCAACCTGGGAACGATATTGATGTGTACCTAGCACTATTGCTGAAAGATCTTGTGACACTATGGAACGAAGGGGTACAAGTATGGGCTACGTACAAATGAGAGAGCTTCACTTTACGTGTCATGTTGTTTTGCACTATCAATAATTTTTCTGCCCTTGGTAACCTGTCGGGGTTCAATACAAAAGGAGTCAAAGCCTGTCCGCATTGCTTAGATGGTACGGAGAGTGTATGGCTGAACAACTCACGTAAAATTGTGTATATGCGTCATCTTAGGTTTCTTCCCAGGATTCACCCATACCGCAAGATAAAGAACAATTCGACAGAAATAAGGATGACGGTTCAGCTCCAAGGGCTTTTAGACGGAAAGAGATCTATGATATGATTAAGGATATCGATGTTGTACTTGGGAAGGGACGTAAATTAAGTACCCGTCAGAAGAACATCTGGAAGAAGCGGTCAATTTTTTGGGACTTGCCTTATTAGGAGCACTTAGAAGTTCGTCACTGTATCGACGTCATGTATGTGGAGAAGAATGTATGTGATAGCTTGATTGGTCTCTTACTGAACATTAGTGGCAAAACAAATGATGGTGTTAACGCACGGCGTGACTTGATTGATATGAACATAAGGATCGAGTTAGCACCGAAAGAGACTGATAAAGGATGAATGTACCTTCCCCCAGCTTGCTACACTCTGTCCAAGGCCAAGAGAAATGAACTGTACCAGAGCTTACCTGGTGCGAAAGTTCTGTCCGGTTACTCCGCCAGCATTAAGAAACTTGTTTCTATAGAAGATTTAAAATTAATTTATATAAAGTCTCATGACTGTCATGTGCTGATGACACAAATGCTTCCTATTGTATTTAGGAGTATCTTGTCGAACAAGGTCCGAGTGGCAATCTTGAGACTGTGTTATTTCTTTAACTCAATTGCTCAGAAGGTCATCGATCCCGAAGGACTAGATGCTCTACAAGCCGAGGTGGTGACAACTCTATGTCATCTTGAGATGTATTTCCTTCTGTCATTTTTCAATATCATGGTCCATCTAATTGTTCACCTTGTGAAAGAGATAAGGATATGTGACCCTGTGTTCCTACGTCATATGTACCTGTTCGAGAGGTACATGGGAATTCTCAAGTCCTACGTATGGAATCGATCTCGACCGGAGGGTAGAATCATCGAAGGTTATGTAACCAAAGAGGTCATTGAGTTCTGTGTCGACTACATGGCATAGGTGGAACCGATAGGTGTGCCTCTATCTCGTCATGAGGGGAGACTGGAGGGTATCGGTACCATCAGAAGGAAATCAATCACTCTCGATCTGGATACGTACGCTCAAGCCTATTTGACGGTCTTGTAACACATGACCCAAGTGTCCCCGTACATCGATGAGAACAAAGGCATGGTACGCCAACAGAATTCAGACCGGTCGGAGGTTTGGATCACGAGAGAGCACAACCGTTGGTTCAACTAATGGTTAAAGATACGCTTCACTAGGAGATCATCAAGTGATGATACGCTGCTATGGTTGGCAAAATGGCAAAAACTTACAATTGTGAAATGGCAAGGATACAACATAAATAGGTACACATTTTATATGACATCTCGATAGGAAGAGCATAGTCCAGAATAGCGGTATCCGTATAGATGCGTTTCACGAGCAGTTCAATACCGTCGGGCCACATGGGTTGAACTCCTACTATGGGTTCATAGATGAGATTTGGGAGCTCGACTATGTACTTTTCAAGATCCCCCTGTTTCGATGCCATTGAGTTAAACTTCTGCAGTGTGTGAAGGTTGACAAGTACGGCGTCACTACTGTGGACCTCAAACATGTCAGATACAAGGACAAACCATTCGTACTCGCTAAGCAAGTTGTTCAAGTTTTTTATTTAACAGACCCGGCAAATAAAAACCGCTACGTAGTTCTTCATGGAAAAAGAAGGATTGTCGGAGTTAAGAATGTCGTGGATGAGGAAGAGTACAATCAATTTGACGAGTTCCCTCCTTTCGGAGATGACATCAGGCTCGAGGAAGAACCCAGTGAAGAAGCTAATGACATCAGGCTCGAGGAAGAACCCAGTGAAGAAGCTAGCTATATGCACATCGATCATCATAAAGGGCTATATTTTAAATAAGAATTTATTCCATAACATAAAACATGTCAATGTGGAATTTTCATGTGTTAATGTGTTATATATGGACTTGTCATCTCTGATTTTGCTGTCAATGTGGACTTAACGTCCTAATATGACAAATTATGGATTTCTCTGAATGTGCTCTCGTATGACTTAATGTCTCCCTGCTCTTGTATACCTAATACTTGACGCACATATCTCTGAATGAACTATCATATAGTGGCATATCACAGATGGTTCTGTTATGGACCCGTCTGTGATAAGTAATCATAGATGGTTCCATAATAGAACCGTCTGTGATATCTCTTTATAAGGAGGCGAACCGCTAAGGTTTGCGCCCTTACTCATACTTCCCCTCCCTAGCGCCTTACTCCTCACTCGCCCGTTCACCTCCCCACCCGAGCACACCCGACCTCGACGCCACCGCCGCCGCCATCGACGACACCCCTGCTACTCCTCGGGAGTGACTCACCTTCGACGTCGCCCCTGCTTCCAGCCCCTGCTACGACGTCACATCGTCGCCAGCCCCAATTCCTCCACCCGTCGCCGGTATCCTCTTCCTCTCCAGCTCATCACTGGCCTCGCTGTCCTCTCCATCTCGTCACCTCCTGCCCCTAAAGCACAGCTTCCTCTACATTCTTGGTGGTTTTGATTACCACCGAATCTATGAGTATCATTTTTTATCTTTTGTGCATTCCTTGTGTATATTTGTGTTGTACCGGTTCATATCTGGAATTGGTACTAGAAGATATTGCAAATTGGTGCTAGTGGGTTCAGTGAATGCTCTATGATAATTGTCAAATCTGGAATCAAATTGGTAATAGGAACGATCTTGAGCTGAAACCATTTGCTTTCTGTGGTCAATTATATTTAGTAGCTTTGTTACTTTCTGGTTTTTAGTTCTATGTAAAGATAAATTATCCTTTTATGATCAGTGAGCTATTTGATGTTCTGTGAGATATTTACATTGTTATTCTTAATCTGTTGATTAGACTAACTGTTAAAATATTATTGTGAGTTATCTTGGCATCACTTGCTCCGTTGTTCTGTTTTAGACAGACTGTATACTGCTTTCTTTTTGATATTATTCACATTGGTGGTCTTTAGATAATCTGTGAACAGAAAGTTTAATATGCTACTTTGTGATAAATTTGACATATTAAATAGGAAAACTGTAATTTAAGCTCAAGATCTGTTTTGTAATTATCAAATTTGTTTGGTGAAGAGATTTTGACTGAGGGTTGAGATTGCAAAGATTTTGTCTTATGCAATTAGCCAACTGAGAGCAATCGAACAATCTAATTATCTTAGCTGTATGCTAGTTTTGGTTGTTCTCATAATGTATATGTAGAGCATATTTTTCCTTTTGCGTTATATTAGATTGTAGTGTTGTTAGGAATGACGTGAAATGTGTGATATACTTGATACCATTTAATACGTTGTTGTACGAACAATTCCACAATGTCTATATATGCTTTCATTTGTTGTAAATGTATTGTCTATTGATGTGAATGTATCATTTGATACTATTTATTTATATAGTTAATTGGTTGGGTAACTTCTATTTTTTTGTATAAAATATGTTTCTAAGAGAAGTTATCTTCAAAAATACATCGTGGATATAATTTTCCAATCCATTTTATTTAAACTCTCAGCGTTTTGAATTCTAAAATTTTAGTTCATTACGTATGTAACTTATATAGATAGCAAGTAAGCGAGATGGCACCCGCACCGTCTTCGCCGCCGTCATCGACGTCGCCGAATACGTCTGGATCACGAAGGAAAGTGGTACGTCGGCAAGATGGTAGAGGAATATCGAAAATGCCTGTAGGCCGACTGACCATCATGGAGGTCAGTGATGTTGGGGTCCCTCTGAGTCCCAAAAAAGTAGTGGCGAGATTCCAGACCATCTGCGGGATATTTGGAAGGGAATGGGTCCCATCACCACAGCAAGCTGGAAGTCTCTGATGAAGGAACAAAGAGGCGAGCTGTGGACAGAAATTTCAAGCTCGTTCACTATCCCAGAAGCAGACCAGGCACACGTGGAATGGCAGGCGTTGCTCGTGATGGGACACGCGTGGAGGACCTTCAAGAGCATGCTTGTCACGAAGTACATGAACACAGGTTGGACACCCTTCACGATGTATAAATTCTTGTCGCAGGATATATAGGACGTCTTTGTGCGGATAAAGACGACGGCCGAATTTCAGGAGCAAAGTGCAGCGCACAAGGCTCTCCAGGCATAAAACACTCACCCCCACAAACTCGGCACCACTGGGTACGTGGGTAAAACCGCGCAATGGACGGTGGAGAACAAGAATGCAACAGGGCCATTTACTGAGATCACAAATGAGCGCGCTCGAACCTGGTTAAGAGCGAGGGCATCAGCCACATCTTCGGGCGGCATCTCTTTCACAAACCCGGCAGACGAGGAAGTGTCCCAACGTTTGGTAAATATGTTGAACTACCTAGTTGTTAATAAATCCATAACTTCTTACTGCCTATAATAACATGATGACCTCTTGCAGCACGCATTGACTTCCGCATCTTCCCAAGGCTCCTTCGAAGCAGACAGGGAGAAGGATATACTATGTACGTCCTTGGAAAACAAGGAGCACTTAGGTTGCACGTGAGGTATTGGGGTTTACGTACTTTGGTGTACATCTCTGGAATGCTCCAAAGATAGACCTATAGGACGCATTAGCTAATTGCGTATTGTTTTGTAGGAGCCAACGCTCTGCACGCTCCAAGTGAGGATGGTTGGGTCCATGTCTATTGAGGCTAGGTGAGGATGGCGTATTCATGCTAGGAAGGGATAGTGCAGCATGGTGCCCAAGTGGCACAGGGTTATGCTAGGGTCTAGGTGGACATAGTATATGACAATTTCATGGCCGTCCCACTGGAGATTCGCCCGAACAAAGAAATTAGAACACTAGGGGAGGCCAGGTACACTTTTATCCAGTGGCCCAAGAAGGACATCGCCTTGGACCCTATAGTGCCACCATCTCGACACGACCATGCCTCTCCAATGGGACCCTCGATGACTCTACCTCAACCTTCGCTTCATAAGATAGCCTCATCGATTCCCATGGAGAAGACACCGAAGGAACAAGAAAAACGTATCGTCGTATCGGTTCTCGAGTCGTCTCACAGGAAGACGTGTAGCGGGCAAGTTGTTAAGGCCAAATCGAAATCGAAGAACATTAAGGCGCCTCCCAAGCCCAAAGAATTCTCCCTCGGAAGTCTGTTGGCCCTCGACACAGTATTAGCCGCCGCTGGAATTGGTTGCCACTCTTTGCATCTCTGGTACATGCGAAGGACCAAAGAGAAAGGGTGTGGTCGACGATCGAGTGGTCGATCTTACGAAATAAAAGGAAAAATGGCACATGACTTCTTGGGAAAGAATGGAACTGCTCTTTATTGATACGAACTGGTTGTTACAGGAGGTGCCTGCGATTAGGCAGTGGACTAAATCTAATTACACTGAATGTAGCACTCACTAGTTTACTGTATCAGGCTTAAAACATGAATCCAATGCTAATGCCTATGCTTCAATCTGATCTCTCATTCCCCCTCTGACTCCGATTGCTCCATCTTTAAATAACTTCCGAAAAGGTGGCAGTTACTCCTGTAGAGACGCCTGTTGTGAAGTGTTGCGACTGGTCGGAGCGAGGTAACGGTTAATGAAGTATCAACCATTCTATGGTTAAGTATCTGTGAGACACTCAACCATATGGTAAGTGTTGTGAGTGTCCGTGGTTTGTATAACATCGTGTGGCATGGGATATATGACATGTGTTTCATTCATCACATGGTAAAGAATATTCATGGAGTTTGATCCAGATGCCAGTTCATAGCTTCTACGAGCAGTTACCTGGTCGGAGGCTAGGTACAAGACCTTGCCCGACCAGGGTACCCATTCAAGTAACCTCTGGAATCCTTATGACCAGTGAGGCCGTTAGCCTTAGGGTTACGACCATGAAGACATACGGTCTTTTATCATGTACTAAAGAAATACATGGTGGTTTTAATCCTCATCAGTTAGCCCCCGAACTTTAAATAAATAGGTCGTGTGAACACTTTATCCTGATGAATTCGTATCGGGCAGACCCTCATTTAATGCCGTGACATTCAAAGCGGTCTATATTCACTTTAAAGTTGAGAACCTGCCTTGAGAACCAAAGTGTTTTTTTGTCCGTTGGACTTTTTGTAACTCCTAATTGTGGTTAAAGATTTGAAGCTATAAAATCCCATTGCGCTGGAGCATTAGGTCCTTATGCTTTCAGATTTCTTTCACCTTTAATATTCTTGCTAGAAATCCTCACCGATCTCCTCTTTTTTTTTTTTTGTCTTCGAGAGCTTTCCCCATCCTCTGTTCATCTTCTTAAAAGATTGCATCATGTCTGATTCAATCACCAAATGGGTGGCCTCATATTTGAGCAAGAAGAAGCTTGAGGCATTGGAAAAGATTGGAATGCTCCCGGATAAGAGTTTGATCAAGTGGAGGATGGCATTCGGAGAACATTTTTCGAGCCGCGAGGAAGGGGAAATCCCCATCTTCCTTGCTTATGTGGAGTGTAGGCTAAGGCTGCCGACGCATAAGTTCCTTTCCTGAGTTCTGGAGCATTATGGGGTTGAATTGGTGAACTTTGCCCCAAACTCCATCACCAATATTAGCATATTCGCATATCTGTGCGAGGTGTACCTGGAGATGCGACCGAATTTGAAGCTCTTCAGGTACTTCTGCCGGATGGCGATGTCGAGAAGATCCACGGTAGGTCCCGGAGAATGTACGACCTTCACGACGGGAGGGCCGACGAGTACATCCCGATGTACTCGAAATCTTCGTGGTCATCATGGAAGAAAAGTTGATTCTATATGACGGTCACAAAGGACGATGGCCTTTACTTCGACGGCAAGAGGGCGAGCGAGAATCCAAAGTGGAGCGAAATAGTGGAGAAGACAGGTGAAGGATCTAGACCCGCCATTATGTGTTAATGGAGTATTTTGGTGATTAATGACAAATGCACTTATGAGACTAACACTCTTATTGTTATATCATGTTTAGTCTCAGCTTGGATATAAAAGCAAAAATCTAAACAGGTATATATTCATTAATGACAAATCTATTTGTGAGACTAACAATTCTATTGATTATCTATTGCTTAGTCTCGCTTGGATATAAAGATGAAAATACAAGAGGTATGCAGTCTACTTCTTATTATATCTTGTTGCATTCCTCGGATCCAAAATATAGGTTAAACTCCACCAAAAAGGTTAACTTGGATATGTGCATATGTTTTCATTACACATTTGTGTATGCACACATTTAGGGGAAGTCCATTCTATATTTTGTGGTTTCATTAGTATTGATCCATGTTCTCTTTCCACATATATTAAGGATCTTTATTTTAAAACATATCCTTGAATATATTTAACTTGTGTAGTTAATATATTCATATGAGTATATGAGAGCATATGAGACTTGTGTAGTTCATAGATGCTCATATATCCTTGAATATATTTAACTTGTGTAGTTAATATATTCATATGAGTATATACAACTTGTGTAGTTCGTATACACTCATATTTAGTATATACAACTTGTAGTTCGTATATACTCATGGTATATATAACTTGTGTAGTTCATATATACTCATATTGCTTTATATTCAATTATTTATAATTGTGTTATGGGACTAATGTGTGTGCTAAGATGTTTTCAAGGCTTGGTCCCAAAGTTTGAATGGTGACATGAAAAGAAATGCAAAGGTGATAAAAGATCGACATGGCTCAAGACAAAGGAGTCGTGCATTGCATTTCAAAAAGCTTCTGGAAGAACTTCAGTGGAAATCGGTATGACCGCATTTGGTAAGCGGTACTACAATGTGCGGTAGTACCGGGTTTTACATGACAGTATGTTTATTCCAGAGAGCTTGTTTTGGTGTTATGTTTTTCTCAACAGTATTAGTAGTACCGGAGTTATCTTGGCGGAACTACCGCATCACGGTAGTACCGCAGTTCCTTGAGAGGAACTACCGCACCTCGGTTGTACCGATTTCTGTGCGGTATGGAATTTCCAGTAGCGTTGCATTTTGAACTTGGTTTGCTCCAAGGTGGCGTGGTAGTACCGACGCTTTGTGCGCGGTATGACCGACTCACGGAACTACCATTCATATGGTGGCGGTACGTAAATACCAGAACGCATGATTTTTGGTCCTTAGCCGCGATTTTGAGCATGTGTTGCTCTCTTGATATTGCGGTAGTACCGCAATATGTTGTGCGGAACTACTGGAGAGCGGAACTACCGCATGATCAACGGCGATAGTACCGCACCTGAAAGTATTGGCTTGTTTAGAAGCTTTTTAATACAGGTATATCCTGTTAATTAATGCCAATCACATTGTGGGACTAACATTTTCTATGAGTTGAATGAATAGGTTATGTTACTTTGGATGGCATCATGAGTTGATCGTCATCAAGTCAAGGTTCAAGAAGATGATGCATCATGTGTTGATGCATGTCAAGATCTTGAAGAAGAGATGATCATGAGTTGATCATCAAGTCAAGAGAAGATCCATCATGTATTGATAGAGGTCAAGATTGCATCATGTGTTGATGCATATCAAGACTCGGGATAAAGGATGTCATCATGTGTTGATGGGCATCAAGTCAAGATCCTGAAGCAAAGAAAGTCATCATGTGTTGATGAGCTTGCAAGTCAAGAACTCGAAGTTGAAGCGAGGATGTGCGTCATCAAGCTTCAAGTGGATGCTCAAGGCAAAGGTATGACTAGCTAGGGCTAAGGATGTGTTCCTAGTCTTTTACCAGTCTTGGTGTTTGGTTGGAAGACCGGATTGCTAGTATAGGTTGCTGTACTATTAAGAGGGGTCTTGTCTAGTAGCTTGAGTCTCATCATGTGTTTATAGCTCAATCTCACTTGTTCTAGCTCACCGTGGCATGATGCTATTATTTGCGAATGTGTTTTGCAAATAGTCGAGGCTCATGTGTCTAATCCGTGTAGCATGTGACTATACTTTGCAAATGAGTTTTGCAAATGGTTGAAGTCCATGTACTTACTCCTTGTGGCATAATCTAATTTTGCAAATATGTTTTACAAATTGTTGGGATTCATGCATGTTCTCTTGACATGGTCTAAGATTGCTTGTTGTTATTTCTTTGGACTTAGACCATGGTAGTGGCTCTTTTGAGTTTTTATTTTTGATTTGATCAAATGTGTTTGAGATCAATCAAATAGGTGGGTTGTGTAGCCCTCTAAATAAGCTTTCAATAGAGCCCAAGATCACTCAATTCCGACATTGGAGTCAAAAGTTATAACATTTTTACCAAGTGTCGTCTGTGCTGAAATTGAGCTGCGGAACTACCATCCTTATAAGATGGTACTACCGCCGAGAAAAGGTAGTACCGCGGTTTGCACTGCGGTAGTACCACACCAATGCTGTAACAGCTAGTTTTCTGGCTGTAACGGCTCCAAACAGCTAGTTTTTGTTGTGGGGGCTATAAATACCCCCTTGGCCGGTTGAGAGACAATCTTTGGCACTCCATTTCACTCTCTTGAGCTAGTGTGAGCCTCTCCTCTCAAATGTGCATGTGTTGCACCTTGTGACCAAGGAGAGAGGTCTCTAGTTGCATGTGTTGCATCTAGAGTTGGATTTTGTATCCATTTGAGCTTGTGCATTCGTTACACGTGGTGAGAGTCAAGCAAGGGGCTTGGCTTATTACTCTTGGTGTTTGCCGACACCTAGACGGCGTGGAGGCGTCATGGTTCGGTGATCTTCTCAAGTGAAGCTTGTGAGAAGGTCCGGTGTTTGTGAGTGGCTTGGTGCTCGCCATCTCCGGAGTGGAGGAAGGAGCAACCTTAGTGGAGCGAGGTGTTGGTTTGGTTTGGAACCGGTCCAATTGGTTTGGACTTACCTCAGAGGCGGGTGCTCAATTCGTGGAGCCAGTCCAATTGGTTTGGGCTTGTCTCAACGTGGATTAGGGGAGACCGGCAAGTCTCCGAACACCACGGTAAAACATCGCCGTGTCATCTTGTGGTTTGCATTCTTGAGCTTTACATATTGTAATTTATATTCGTTGTATTAAATTGCTTATTCACTGTGTATGAATGCTTGCCTTGCTTTGTGTTATTCACCTTGTTAGAATTGAATTGCTCAAGTCTTATGCTTAATTGCTATATTCTCCAATAGACTTGTAGTTTTGGTGCACATAGTTGATTTAGTTGTTTTAGGCTAAACCGAATTGATATTAAGCAAGCTTTATAAATCGGCTTAAACCTTAGAGTTTTTGAAACGACTATTCACCCCCTCTAGTCGGCCTCCTCGATCCTATAACAGGGATGGTCGGAAGATGGGTAGAAACCATTCAAGACCTAAGGAGGAGGGGTTTAACCTCTTGGCACGTAGTGAGGGATTTCACCATGCGCTGAATTAGTCCCCTGAAACTCCGAGACCATTCCCTGTTATGGTACATTAGTCGTGACGAAGGAATCAAGGACTCCAAAGATGGTAAATCTTGACAAAGTTACGACCAGTACATAGTCTTGTTTGATTGATTATCTTACAGCCTTAAAATCTCTTTTGCCCTTTGTTTGAAGTTCTTTCCTCTGACGAAGTCAGAGATCGGGTGAAGATGATTTGCACCGGGGAGCCCAATGAGAAGGCTTCATTCCCTGGTATTTTAGCAATTGTCTCTGAAGAAGAGACACTGAGGAGTCTTAAGGTAGATAATCACTTTTTCTTCATCTTTTAGATATATTCTGACCTGTTTTTATTTACTTTGACATATAGGCGGTCGGGTTGAAGATTATCGAATCCGTTGAGGGTTCCGATCCTATCATAGCTCCGACCGAGTCCTGCCCAGAGGCCATGGAAGAAGATGACCCTCTAGAGGTAAAAAGAGCATTTGTAGGAAGAAATATATATTTTAGATAGAAAAATTTCATCACCTAATCAAATTTGATTTGACTTAGGTGGGAGAGATGGAAGATCTGCAGAGCAAAGCTACGGAAGTCGTAAGCCCCAGAGTGGTTGTTCATGACCTGACAGTTGTTGCAGGAACAACTGCTCTGGAGGTTGATGATGTCTCCGACCAGGTGGTCGAGAATATCATTTCTAACCTCTTGTTGGAGGACACAAGGGGTACGACCAGTCCTGCCGGTTCAGAACCGGTGAAATTGGTTGAGAAGAAGAGGAAAGCCAGCGCGACGGATTTTACTCCGATGCGTTACAAGGTTAAAACCAAAAAATGGACCAGGTACGCATAAACGAAAAAGTCATGTGAATACATACCTTGGACATTTTTTTGATATATTGGAAACCTGAATTCCTTTTTTTTCATTTGTATAGATCTTCTGGTGTTTCGGTCGTTTCTAACCAGAACATTCCTCAGGAAAAGGTTCCTGGGGATGAAGTGGTCGTGGATGTTCCCAACCAAAACGCTCTTCAAGCAAAGGTTGCTGAGGACGAAGTGGTTAAGGAAGCCCCCGAGCAGACATCGGTGCTAGCGTCTGGTCAGGATCCACTCGTAATTCTAACTCCGTCTATGGAGGTAGATATCCCCGAAGATTCTCAACAGGTTCCGCCCCCTGTTGGTAATTCTTCTCAATCTAACAAGTTCCCTTTTTACCCTCGATTTATCAAGGATAAGGAGCTTGATGAGGCCTGTGGGAAGATATCGGACCATCAAGCCAAGATAGGCTCCGATATGATTTTTGCCGAATATAATGACGTGGCAACTCGGGTGAGTATTTATGACCACTTTCATAGATCTTCCTCCGAAAAACTTATGAAGAAGAGTGCTATTTTTCTAGCATTTGGTCAAAAATTATACTATGATTGGAGGACTAACCCAGCGAATAAGGCTCCTAGAGCAGAAACACTCCAAATTGAAAAGTAAGAACTTTTCTCCTTAACTTGTATTCTTACTCTTTACTATCTTGTCCCTCTTTTGCAAACTAATTTCTCCCTTATCACTTGTGATAGATTTGGAGAAAATTAAATACGAGGTCGTGGCTAAAGAAGCTATGATAATAAATCTCAAAGAAGAGTGTCAAGCCAAGGATCAGTCGATCACATATGTGACGACTAGGCAAAAAGAGGTTTTTGACTCTTGTGAGAAAGAAATCAAAGGTAACTGGTCGTAGACTTGACTAGTATACCATGTCTCTAATTTATGTGTATGTTAACTTTTATCTACTCGTGTAGAGAAAACTCAAGCACATAAAAGAGCAGAAAAAGCTCTTAAGTTCGAGCGTGGCCAAGGGGCTGAACTTGAGCGAGTCTTAAAGACAAAGTCAAGTCTTTGAACAAGATGCTCTTTGACCTGGGGTCGGGATTGCAATTGCCCATTTTGGGAGACCTGCAGAGAAGATCAATTTTCTCGACCATCAACTCAAGGACCTCAAGAATGTGATAATAACTTTTCGAGAGAACCATGCCAAGACAATGAAGGAAACTATTGCAAATGAAGTTAGTGTTTCCTTGGTGAAACTAAAGGCTTCTGACCCCTCTATTCATCTTGAAGTTGTTGAAGAAGACTTCGATTGCTCGGATGATGGAGCGACCAAGTTGCTCGAGGAAGTAAAGCCTCTCGGAACCAAGGTTGTGGAGAAAATGAAAGTCGGATCTCCGTCACACAGCGACCAATCTGGCGGTTCTAATAAGTAGATGGATGTAATATTTAACTTTGTAAATAAAACTTACCTTTTAACATCAATGAAGTTCTTGTTTTGTCTTCTTAAATTCATTAAATACTCGTATATTTCTTAGCCCCCGGCTGCTTATATTAGTAGATAAACGTTACTAAACAAGCAGTGGACCAAGAAAACTAGTAATAACTATGACCATAGTACAAAGCATGTGTTGATTATGTTATAAAAATGATCTAGTTAACACTAGGAAATCAAATTGGTCGGAACCAGTGTATGATTTCGACTAGCTGAGATCTTTCTCATAATCGAAATACTGTGAAATACCACACATGGTCGAAAGATGTTACAAGACTTGCCCTGATGATAAGAAAGCATGCAAAAACGTATGCAAAAAAGAATACTATAAGCGTCCTTGTTTATATATATCATCCAAGACTAGTCGTAAGGGTTACTAAAAATTGAAGATATTTGAAAAACATTTCACAAGACGTGCTCATGCTCAAGTTCGACTGGCAGCGAGGATCATAAGAGAAGGACCGTCGCTAGGAAGCTCCTTCCAGTGGGCAGGACCACGTGCAGAGAGGAGAGACCTCGACTAGGAGGCTCTCGGTGTCCCGACCAGTAGCCAAACAAGAGTAGAACAGAATGTTGAAATGAAGAAAAACAAACTTTAAACTCTTAAGCATATAAGAAATCATATGAAGTTGTTTGTGTAATGCTCATTTTACACGTATGTTTATTTAAGAAAAGAGTGTGATCGCACGTGAGAATCACTGAAGCAATGATCATGACTAGGACCTTTTTGGCATTGGACGATCAATTCTAAGCCAATGAGTAATATAGACCCTTGAGAAGGATATCAGAGATATTGAGTTTCTTCTCTGACTAGTCAAACAACAATGATACTTGACCAAATAAAAGAAAACATATAAATAAATGGAAAAATAGAAAACATATATAAAAGAAATAATTAAACAAAGAACTTACGCAATTGATCAATGTTCCAAGAATTTGACAAAATTTACCCATCTGACATTGCTAACCGTACCGAACCTAGTCGGGTGACTCCGACCACAGTGTATGTACCTTCCCACTTGGGAGAAAGTTTGTTGCGATTTGCCTAGCTCTGAATTTTTCTGAGAACCAGATCACCTACAACTATGTTGTGAGGTTGCACATTATGACTGTGGTACCTTCGCATGGCTTGTTGGTAGATTGCTAATCGTATTAAGGCTTGATTTCATTGTTCTTCAAGGAAATTGATGTCGTCAAGTCATCGTTCATTCTATCATTTTCGTTAAAATAATCAGTTCGAGCAGAACCAATTTTTAGTTCTGGAGGAAGCATGGCCTCAGCCCCATAAACAAAAAAATGGTGTTTCACTAGTCGCACGACTAGTCGTGGTACGAATAGCCCATAACACAGAAGGGAGTTCTTGAACCCAAGCTCTGGACCGTTTGATTAACTGGTCGAATACTCGTCATTTGATTTCCTGCATTATGATACCATTGGCTCGCTCAACTGCTCCATTGCTCTGCGGGTGAGTGACAGAAGCGAAGTGTATCTTGATACCTAGGTCGTCGCGAATTTCTGGAAATTACCGCTTGAGAACTGGGTACCGTTATCTGTGATTATAAGACTGGGTACACCAAATCGTGTTATCATATTTTTTGTGAAAAACCTCTTAGCGGCTTCAGTTGTTATTTTAACAACTAGCTCAACTTCGATCCATTTTGTAAACATGTCAATCATGACGAAAAGAAATTCGAAGCCCTTGAGTGCTCTTGGGAAAGATCCCAGAATATCTAGTCCCCAGGTTGCAAAAGGCCAAGAAAGAGAAATGGTTTGCAAAGCTTGTGCCGACTGATGTACTTGTCAACTATGAAACTGACATTGTATACACTTCGTCACGAGCTCTTTTGCATCATGAAGAGCAGTTAGCCAGTAGTATCCTTGCCTGAAGGCTTTACCAACCAGCGTTGTAGGAATGATGTGCTCCATAGACTCCTCCATGAATTTAGGTCAGCAACTTGATGTCGTCCGGTTGAGATATGCATCTCATCAACACCCCGTGAGATCCTCGTTTATATAAGGTATGTTCAATAAGAGTGTATGATTTGGCTTTTCATGCTATACGATCAGCCTCTACATCATCTTCTAGAATTAGGTTATACTAAAGATAATTGTAGATCGACGTCATCCAATCTCTACCTTGATCGTGATGGCGCCAACCATCAACGACCTATGGAGCATCTATGTTCGCAGAACCGAGGTGTACGACCTCCTTATAAACATTTATGTCCTCAGAAGGCTCGATCACCGAGGGTGAATCGAGTTACTCGAGAAAAACTCCGGGCGGGACGGTTGACCTGGTGGAGGCTATCTGCGCCAACTGGTCTGCTAGAAAGTTTTCCTTTCTAGGAATATGTTAGATCTGAAAACCGAAGAAGTGCTTTTCGAGTTTCCGTACTTTCGCCAGATAAGATGACATCTTGGTACTAGAGTATTGATACTCTTTCCCTACTTGATTCACTACTAGTTGAGAATCGCCTTTCACTAGTACTCTGCGAATCCCGAGCAAATGAGCTACTCGATATCCTGCCAACAAACCTTCATATTCTGCCACATTGTTCGTAGCAGGAAAGTTTGACTAGATGGCGTATTTTAAGTGTTCGCTAGTAGGGGAAATCAAGACAACTCCAGCCCCCGAGCCTGTGAGCATCAAGGAACCGTCGAAGTACATTGTCCACTCGTTGTGGCATTCATACTCGGGCCCTTGGGTGGGTTCAGGATTCGTCCATTCGGTAATGAATTCTGCTATTGTTTGGGACTTGATTGCTGTTCGTGAGGTGAAATAGAGGCCGAACGTCCCAAGCTCAACAGCCCATTTTGCTATTCATCCTGATGACTCCCTGTTTGTAATGACTTGACCAAGGGGATATCCAGTTGGTATGACCATTTTGTGGGCCTGAAAGTATTGCCTTAGTTTTCTTGAAGCCATAAGGAGACCATAGAGCAACTTTTGTACCTGTGGATACCATTCCTTTGGTCCATATAAGACTTCGCTTACGTAATATACCGGTCGTTGGATGTTGTCGCGTTCTCGACCAGTACACCATTGACTGTTTGTGGCGTTGCCGCTACGTAAATCAGCAATGTCTCCCCTGATCTCGGAGAAACTAAGATCGGAGTACTCGTAAGGTACTTTTTAAGTTCTTCAAAGGCATCGTTTGCCTCTTTAGTCCACTCGAAACTCTCATATTTTCGGAGAAGTTTAAAGAAAGGTAATCCTTTTTCTCCTAACCTTGCTATGAATTGACTTAGCGTTGCTATATAGCCGGTTAGTTTTTGAACTTCCTTCTTCATGGTCGGAGGGTGCATCTAGTCGATGGCCGAGATCTTCGCTGGGTTGGCTTCGATGCCTTTAGCCGAAACTAAGTATCCAATAAGCTTACCAGAAGAAACTCCGAACACACACTTTTCTAGATTTAACTTAAGGTTATGGCGTCTTAAGTTATTGAAAGTCTCATGTAGGTCCGGAATGTGATCGCCAGCGTTGATGCTTTTTACGACCAAATCATCCACATAGGCTTCTAGATTCCGACCTATCTGTGAATTAAAGGTTTTTTGCATCAACCTTTGGAAAGTTGTACCAGCATTTTTGAGACCAAATGACATCTTTACATAACAGTATGTGCCGTATGGAGTGATGAAGGAAGTTTTCTCTTCATCATCTTTACTCATATTAATCTGGTGGTAACAACTCACACCCAGAAGTAGAGTCCACAAGTTGATCAATGCGTGGAAGGGAAAAGTCATCCTTCGGATAAGCTTTATTTAGATCTGTAAAGTCAATACAAATTCGTCATTTTCCATTGGCTTTTTTAACCATTACAGGATTGGCAAGCCACTCTGGGTGGTCGACTTCACGAATAAACCCAGCCTTGAGGAGCTTGTCGATCTCCGACTGGATTGCATCCTTTCAATCATGTGCAAAATGCCTCAGCTTTTGCTTGATTGGTCTCATGTCAGGTTGAACGCCTGCCAAGCGAACACAACCTGGTTTGCTCGGAGGAAGGAGACGAGTGACTCTTCCTATTTAAGGCTGAGTCCTGCTCCGACCAGTATTTTAGCACCTTTTGGAGAAGTGCTCTTGTCGAGTAGTACCTCTTTTGCCTGGTCGGAAGGTTTTGGTGCCATCTTTGGTCTTGAGTGCTTGGCCTGCATGGTTGGCAAATTAGTTTCTCTGGTCAAAAGTTTGTCAACCAGCTCTAAGCATTTCCGATCACATGTGTAAGCCATTCTTCGATTGCCTTGAACCGTGATGACACCATCCGGTCCTGGTATTTTTAAACTCTGATAACCGTAGTGCGTGGCTATCAGGAATTTTGTTAAAGCCAGATGACCAAGGATTGCATTGTAGGCAGTTTCGAAATCCACCACGTCAAATGAAATCTTTTTTGTTCGGAAGTTGTCGGGTCTTCCGAACGTAATCGGTAGGGACAAGTGTCCTATCGGCTTAGCGGTAGAACCAGGAATTATGCCATGGAAGGCATAATTCACAGGTTTTTCCTTGGATTTGGGAATTTTCATATCTTCCAATGCACCCATAAATAAAATATTTAAAGAACTACCCCTATCTATTAAAACCCGGTTAACCTTACAGTTATTAATAGTAGGCTCTACGACAATAGGGAACCTACTTGGTCAAGTCGAAGGGATGGGGCAGTCTTCTTTACTGAAGGAGATTATCGTCTCCACCACTTAGATGGTTTGACAGTGATTGGAGATTCGGTAAGGTTGATATCCTGCTCCATGGCCTTCAGATGGCGTCTTGACTCGTATGAAGAGGATCCACCAAAGATTAGATCGACTGTGTGTTGTGGTTCTTGGTACTCCATTTCTTCATCACCGTCTTTGTCCATTTTGGAGCTTGTCTCCCCGAGTTCCTGTATCGAGGGGAGTGGACCCTTATCGGCATAATAATCTTCCAACTTATTTTGCCAGGCCCGGCAGGTACGCAAGTCATGCCCTGCTTGCCGGTAAAGCAGACACCACTTCTTGTTTTTCTTGTAACCATCGATCGAAGCCTTTTCCTTGCCTCGACCAGTGTAATCTTTCTTACCCTTGGTAAACTTTCTAGGAATCGCAAGGACCTCCTTATCGTCGGGTTTGCGGTTCCTCTTTTTCTTGAGAGCCTTCCTTTTCTTCTTTTCCATCTTATCCAAGCCAGGTTGAGGGATTTTATCCTTTTGATCAATGGTCTCGTTCCATTCAACTGCCTTGCTAGCGGTCATGTACTTGTCGGCCATGTCGAAAAGCTCGATGGTTGTTCGTGGAGGATGTATTACTATATCCTCCGTAAATCGTCGATTCCTTAGCCCCACTTTGAAAGCTTGGATGACAGAAGATTCTGCAACCTCTGGTATTGAATTGTTAACTAGCTAAACCTTTTGATATACTATCAGAGAGCCTCATTGGATTTTTGCTGGATTCGGTGAAGATCATCTTCCTTCTCAAGGCGGTCGTACGTGCCCTGAAAATTCGCAATCAGGAGATCACAGAGTTGCTCCTAAGTATACATAGATCCGACTAGTAGGTTGAGTAACCACGACCGAGCAAATCCTTCTAGTACCATGGATAGATAGTTAGCCATCATATTTTCATCACCACCAACAGCCCTGATGGTGGTGGTATAAATTTGGAGAAATTCTAATGGATTTTGAGTCCCGTTGAACTTATCCAAGTTGGCTAGTCAGAACCTGTTTGGCCAACGCTCAGCTTGGAGCCCTGCAGAGAAAGCTCAGCAACCTGTAATTGATTCATGGCGCCTCCTTTGGAAAGTTGCCTGATTGTAATCGGTTGGAGACCGGTTTCTCAAGTTCGAGTGCTGGTGCTCTGGTGTCCCGATTCGGTCGTTGACGTTGGTAGGACGCCTCTGACCGCCTGCTTGATTTATATGATTCCGAAGATCATCAGGTCCAAGTGATTGTTCCTCTCGACGAAGAGAAAGAGAGGCTTCTTGGAATAGCCTTCTCTCCTCGTGACTTCTTGGTCGAAATCATCGAGGTGGTCTTCGTATCGACTGGCTTCCAACACAACCATGATGCTTTCTGCTGAGGGAGGAACGTTGGGATGAAGTCATAGTCTGACTTTGCGAATGCCTTTGTTTCGGTACGCTTCCGTATGCGGCATAGTCTGCTGGAGGATTTCTAATACCTGACCTATAAGTTGGACAAAACCCGGAGTCTCTGCTAAAGCAGGGTCAGAGGTATTTAAAATATTCTGAACTCGCTGCAGGTTTTGTACCGTTATTGAAGGTCTTGGAATGTTCCTGTTAATAGTAGGTGTCTGATGACCTGAACTTTTCCCCGACCTCCGGGTTAGTCCTGCCTGGTCCCTTACTCGGGCTGGAGCAGAATCAAGCGAATTAACTGATGGATATTCATCAGCTCTGTTACCTCTGGCATTTGGTGCTTGACTGCCCGTACCATCTCCATCATTATGTGGTGACGAGGCAACGCATGGAGCATCGTACACGATATTTTGATCCGTATCTCCAATCGCATTGACCTCGTGCCTCCAGCAGTGATCTTCCGACGAGCTTCCATCGTAATTGATGGAGAGCCTTCCAATGCTTCTGCAAGGAGTTTCCACGATGGAGAGTGGTCGGTGATTAGCACCTCCTGAGGTTTTTGTGGTGGACTCAGCCTGATTCGGCGGATTGCCAATCGTATGCTGAGCCTTATAATCCCCACTTGGTCTATGACTAGTAGGGGTTTCATCGACACTGTTACCAGATGTCGGTTGGCTCTTGGAATTGCCAAAAGCTATCGGTGAGTACCTATCAACAATGACCGTATCGAGAGTACATTGATCCTTGAATTGTGGCGCTGAGGTTTCGTCACCTGTTTTGTCGGTCGAAAGGACCGGGCTTGCAAAGGTCCTTGGGTGCTCCAGGTCGGCCGGAAGCACTTCCTCTGAAACTGCCACTAGTCGTAGCGGTGTAACCTCATTCATCCGGTCGATTTCGCTGATGTTTGCGATCAACGAACCGGGGGAGGAGGAGGATGATGACATTCCATTTTCTTGCATGGTGCGGATGCATGCGTCCATGACAAGATCGGACTAGTCTGCCAAGTCGAACCAGTTCTCCTCGTCCCAACTTCCTGCCATAGCCGCATGAGCGATTGCGAAAGAGAAATGGACGAGGATTTGAGCGAAGAATCTCTTCAAGAAATCCACGCCTTCTTCCCCACAGACGGCACCAACTGTCGATGATCGAGTCACCGATCTTACGAAATAAAAGGAAAAATGGAATGGTACTTCCTAGGAAAGAATGGAACTGCTCTTTATTGATACGAACAGGTTGTTACAAGGGGTGCCTGTGATTAGGTGGTGGAGGTAGCTGTCGACGATCGAGTCACCGATCTTACAAAATAAAAGGAAAAATGGCACAGGACTTCTTGGGAAAGGATGGAACTGCTCTTCATTGATACAAACTGGTTGTTACAGGGGGTGCCTGCAATTAGGTAGTGGACTAGATCTAATTACACTGATTGTAGCACTCACTAGTTTACTGTATCAGGCTTGAAACATGAATCCAATGCTAATGCCTATGCTTCAATCTGATCTCTCATCCCTCCTCTGACTCCGATTGCTCCGTCTTTAAATAACTTCTAAAGAGGTGCCATTACTCCTGTAGAGACGCCTATTGTGAAGTGTTGCGACTAGTCGGAGCGAGGTAACGGTTAATGAAGTATCAACCGTTCTATGGTTGAGTGTCTGTGAGACACTCAACCGTATGGTAGTTGTTGTCAGTGTCCGTGATTTGTATAACGTCGTGTGGCATGGGATATATGACATGTGTTCCATTCATCACACGGTAAAGAATATTCCTAGAGTTTGATCCAGATGCCAGTTCATAGCTTCTACGAGCAGTCACCTGGTCGGAGTGTAATACTCCGAGTTTCGTTCAGAGGGAGTTGAATCGGGAAAATTGCGAGTTCTTTTTTCCGGCTTTTGGAGCAGTTTCTGGGTTTGGGCCTCCGGCCAGGCCTTCCTTGCCTAGTGGCCGGCCAGCACCTCCCTCTTGGGCTTGGCCCATGCGCCCCTCCTCCTCCAAACCCTAACCACCCTTTTCCTCCTTTTATTCTCCCTTGGCGAACCCCCCCCCTCTTTTCCCCTTTGGCCGCCGCCCCCTCCCATCCTCCTCTCTTCCTCCTCACGCCCTGCCCTAGGAGTCGCCCCAATCTCCATTGGTGCTGGCCTGCTGGTTTGCCTCCCCAACCTACCTTGGACCTTCTCCAGCTGCTTTGGTTGCGCAAGGAGTTGAGGAGGACAGCAGCTCGCTTGGGGCAAAAGAGGTGAAAAGGAGGGAGATCGTCTTCTCCGTGGTTCTTCTACCTACTCCTGGTTGCAGCAAGGGTAACGATGCCGAGTCTCATTGTTTGTTTGTTGGTAGAAGCGATTTGGATTCATAATTGTTTAGGCAGACTCGCTGCGATTAAAAATCTGTTTCTGTCCAGTTTGTTTCGGGCCCTGTTTCATGTTCTTAGGGGCAGAATTTGGGATTCTGGTCTCCTAGAGTTAGCTAGAGGATGCTCTTAGCTTTCGGTGTACCGAGATCACCTCATTCCGACTTTCGAGTCAAAAGTTATGATAGTTTTATTATCTGCTGTCCAGAATCCTGAAGGGGATTAGCAGTCTCTGTTTAGATTGATTTTGGCCTAGTTAGAGGGTGATTCAAGGGTCTTGCCCATAACAAATTTTGAAGGTGATATCACTAGCTTTCAGGATTGATAAAGAACACCTCATTTGGATTTATAGATCAAAAGTTATGCACTTTTCATTGTGACTGTCCAGTTTGAAGGTCTGTCTGTCGAGTTGTATGTCGCTTTATATCTTTAATTTTGACCCGTGTGCCACTTTTTGTTAAAGGCAAAATTTGAATGTCGTGCCAACTAGGTTATTGTAGGTAGTTCCATAAAATTTTCAGATTGTTAAAGAACACTCAATTTGGAGTTGTAGTTTAAAAGTTATGGATGTTTTAGTACTCATGAATTATGTTCGGACAGTTTATCATGTGCTATTTCAAACAACTGTTAGCCTTTTAAATTGGCCAAATTGGTTTATCACGTCAACTAGAGTATTGTAGTTTAGTCAGTTAAGAAGCTACAGAAATTGGATTCACCTCGTTTCGACTTCCAGATCTTAAGTTATGCCAAATCTTGGCCGCTGTCCAAATTAAGTTATGTGAATGTTGATTTCAGTTTAAGTTTTGTATTAACGACTAGAGTCTTGAGGAAGCGGTGTATAAGCGTTGATTAGTAGAAATGGGTATTTTTCTGGTGTTCTTATTGAATGTATTTCATTGGTTAGGCGGCGGATGAATTTAGGAACATCATCATGCCGAACTTACGCGTCTCAACGCGGAAGGCAAATGCTTTGTTAATCGAATGGTTGTGCATTGTGGTTATTGATATGATCGTCTTTGTGATAACTTTTGTGTAGTATGAAGTGAGATATTCATGTTTTGTATCTTGTGTTGAATTCATGATTAGAAATGATGGTAATGTTTAATTCAATAAGTTGTTTCATGCATTCATTATCATTTGCCGCCCACGGAAATTAAAACTTTTCTTGCATCTTGTTGTTGTTTGAAGGTTCTAAAATTCCCGTGAAGGAATTATGGAAATTCAAAATCACAAGCCTCTTTTTAACCAAGTTTTGACCCTTTGAAAACTTTTCTGGATAATATTGCAATCATCCTTTGAAAATATTTTTCCTTGGTTCTGGGGCTGTTGTGTGACCCCTCTGAAATGTTTTATAATTTTTAGAGATTGTTTGAATATTTTAAGAGGCCAGTCAAACCAGTTTGACTTTGGTCAAACCCTAGATCAGTACCTTAAGAAATTTTTGGAGAAAAATACTTTATATAAAACCTTTGAGAATTTTATATAAGGTCAATCCTGGAGTTGAGCATCTCCTGTAAAAATTTGGGAAATTTTTGAGTTGTGTAGCTCCATTTAAAAATCCCTCAAAGTCTCCGCTTAAAACTCAAAACCCTAGTCAACTTTGTTGTTGGGTCTAAGTCTGACTCACACTCTTGATTGAGCCTAGCCAGTTTCGCGCTCGGACCCAGCCCCTGTGAACGCGAAGTGATTTGGGCCGTTGGATTCAGATCACACCGTCCACGTTCGTCGGAACGTTCGGACCTCCAAACGTCCGCACACGTGTGAACGGGTGGATTCTGATCCAACCGCTGCTGTGCGGCACTTTGCGCACTCGATCGTTTTCGAACAAAACGACTGAGCCACTTGGTTGAGCCCAACCAACTAATTGCACTTGGGCCAGTCTGAGTTGGCACGTTCATTTTGGACCATTGGATTTCATCTCAACCGCCCACATCCTCGTGAACGTTCGGACCACCCGAGAGTGGGTTCCGATCTGAGCTGTTCATTTTCGATCGGACCGCTTAGATCTCTTTGAACTTTCAGACCTTTCGAAAGTCACATTCAATCTCAGCCGTCCATTTCTGATCCAATCGTCCAGATCTTTTGACTCAACTTAAACTTCACCTTTTCTGTTCTTCTTCTTCCTCGCCGTTCCGTACGCGCGTGCGCCATGGCAGGGGAGAGGCAGTGGCTTGTCACCTCCATGGAGTCCTTCAACGGCTCTTTGCGCTGATCATTAAATGCTTGCCAGTGATTTCGCCCCCAAAGTCCTGGTCTTACCTACTCCCATCTCCTCAGCTTGTCCATGGCAGAGCTGTGAACCGGGCTCACCTTGAAGCATTGGTCCTTGTTAAACCCTAGCCCTCCGGCTATATAAAGCCCTCAAGCTCATCCTTGTGTTCCTTTACAACACCCTTAGCTCCCTCTCTGTTCTTTGAGCTCAAAACTCGAAGAACACCCAAATCGCCATGTTTGGCCGTGAAGGACCTTCAACATCGTTGGTGCTCCAGTAGTTCTTTTACGCTTCTTTTCGCACCACCTTACTCTCCTTATCACCTTAAGCTTTCCCCTAACTCAATTTTGGATTGCATGATTAGGAATTGTCTAATTTTGAGTTGTTCTATTGCGGCCGAAGTTCACCCCCTTCGTCCCCAACTCTGGTAAGAACCTCCTCTCTTCAATTACTTGCTCATGGACCATCCTTGAGCCCTATTGAAGCTATCTTGATGACTCTATCTTGTTCTTTTGCTCAGGCCATCTTCTCCACTTCATCTTCCTCAGTTGTAGGTCTTGTGCCGTCGCCATCTGCTCAACCATCTTTAGACCTCTCCAGTGCTAAGGTAGCTCTCTAGTAGTCCTTAGTTGTTGTGGCACTCGCTTTCTTGGACCGCTGCGGAGCTCTTTAGCTATTTTCATTTTGGCCATGTTTGGCACCCCGCTCATCTCCGGCTCGCCGCCATTCTAGGCCGGCTCCGCTGTTGAGAGTGCTATCTTTGGGTGCGCAAGGCTATTGTGAACCCATACCTGCCCTTGGTTTGCGCCGTCGTGACCAGAGTCGCCGGCGGTGAGCCATTCTTCGAGCTCAGGCTCGTTTTCGTGTCGTACGCGAACAGATACTGTAGCGCTGTCGATTTAGGACAAAGATACGATCATTAATCAACTTATCATTGTTAGGAATTAATGGCTGTCCTAAAGGTAGCGCTATGTGTTACAGTCTAGTGGGCCCGTGCACTTTAAACCCCCCGTGCGCGTGCGCAGCACTTCCTTGATCTCTGGACTGCCAGATCTAGATCCAACGGCCTAGATCCATTGGAATGTTCGGACTTTCTAACGTCCCAGTCCCCTTGGACCATCCATTTCTGGATCTACGGCTTAGATTGCGTGAACGCTCGGACCGTCCGAACGTTTCTTTGATCTGAGCCGTCCATCTCAGATCAACGCTCTAGATTTGTTTGGACGTTCGAACATCTTAGGCATTTTTGACCGTTGATCTAATCCAACCACTGCGATTCACATGGGCTGTGTGCGCGCGCTATGCTTCCATGCGTTTGGACCGTTGGATTCAATCTCAACGGCCCAAGCTTTTCTGTTGTGTTAGTTTAAAAGAAAAGCCCGAAAGCTTTTATTTATAAACTGTTAATTATTTTAAATTTCAAAATTGCATAACTAATTCTTTTTAACTCCTTTTAGGTTGATTCAAATTTTGTTAGCTCTGGTTTTAACTAAGCTTTAATCTAAAAATGTGTTTGAACCTTGTTCTGTACCAGAAAATTGTGTAGGTTGTATTATTTTGCTTAGCATTAAATGTTGCTCCATAAATTCCTTTAAACTTGTGAAATGCATAAGTAATTCTCTGTAACTCCAAATTGAGTAAACTAAAATGTGTTAGATTCCTCTGTTAATATGCTTTAGTATAGAATAGGTTTTAATTATGTCTTTGCTTCTAACATATGTTGTGCACTAGTTTCATAACTTAGAAAAATCATAAGAAATTCAACTTAACTCCAAATTAGGTGAACTAATTTTTGTTGTTCTTAGGATGCCATGCATTGTTCGCCATAAAATTTTCATGTTCACCAACCTTCTGGAAATTTGTGCGATGAACAATAACAAAAGCATTTAAATTTGAATTTTCAACCGATTGAAATTGTTTAGGCCATAACTTTTGCATGGTTAGTCCAAATCTATTGATTCTTGTTGCTAAATTCATTTAAGATCATGCTCTACCTGCTGCGTAAATTTCGTGGTTTTTGGTTGAATTTGGTTTTTGAGCCTTTTTCAGTATTCGTCGTTCTTATTAGATTTTCTCGTTCTCACGATAGGTTCCGAAGAATTTATTGAATACGAGAGTGATCCTCTGCAACAAGATTGTGATCTCCAGCAAGGCAAGCAGATGTTCCAATTTATTTGATCATATTGCTCCTATTATTTTCAAAGTCTAATATCTTGTTTGCAAAGTCTATGTATGCTGTGCTATTTTGCTGTTAAACTATTGTCGTTAGTTGATCCTCTAGATGCATAATCTGTAGGTAAATGTAAGGACCCGGGAGTAACTCTCCCAAATCCTCTGTGTATTTCTGAACTAGTCCCATGATCAGTCGCTGGTTCACATAGTAAACAAATATGGTAACAAATTCATATCACAACTTTATTAATAATCAACAGAGTTAATTACAAGAAAGGCTTACAAGCCAATATTAAATAAACACAACGGAAGACGAAGAAGAAGTAGTAGAGTCCAGCAATCCGCCACAAGCAATCGACTGGGATAGCGGCCTAGTCGTCTGGATCTACACTGGTAACGAAGTCCTTCTCCTCTGAAATTTGTTTGCATAAAGTAAGTATGAGCACAACTACCGTGCTCGCAAGTTACACCCGTCAAATAACAGAATGACATGCATACATGGATGTAACAAAGGATGGCTTATTGGTTGATTTGCATAAAACAACATTTTCTTTAAATACTTGTACTAAGTTCTAAAGTAGTTATTTTATAACTATTTTTTTTATATAAATTCTCAATTTTATAGTAAGATAACCTCCATATGAAATATGGTGATGGATACCCTCCTATCACAAGGCTACTTGCCCAAATTTTCCAAGTGGATACAAATCCAAAACCATTTGGTAAAGTTATTTGAAAACAAAACCAAAGTCTAACTTTGAGTGGCTTTGCTAGCATGTCCATGACCGTGGACACGACTATTCGAATAGTTTTACACTCTGCAGAGGTTGTACAACTTTACCCACAAGACACGACTGACGAGGATTAAAACCTCTATATATTATCTTTAATATATAAAAGACCATACGTCTTCATGGTCGTAACCTTTGAGGTGCACGACCTCAGCGATCGTAGAGATTCGGAGGTTACATAATGGGTACCACAGTGGACGAAGCCCCAAGCCAAGCCTCAGGCAGGAGAAGCTACTCGTAGAAGGTAAGCCGATTCCACGGTATATTCTCTCACCGTATGATGAATGGAACACGTGCATATTCCATACAACGTATCTTGTCCAAGACACACCGAAACAACCTCCGTGCGATTATATGTTTCATAGACATATAATCACCAAGCAGCTTGATTCTGTATCAACCATCACTTGACTCCGACCGGCGCAACGCTTCACAGGCGCTTTCTCGGAATAATCGCCACCTCTTGAGGGCTATTTAAAGATGGAACACAGGCGGATCAAGGAAGGCATCGCATCGAAGATCGAGATCATCGAAAGATAGAAAAAGCATTGTCTTGTACTCTAGAAAGTCATCCGTCATTACGTCCAGATACACCCTTGTAACATCTCGATTCATACTAATAAAGAGCGGTCCCATTGCAATCCCAAGATTTCCCGTCATTCTCTCTTTTTCCATTTATTGTAAGATCGGCGACTTGATCGTCGACAGCTGGCGCCGTCCGTGGGGAGCGCGGCGTGGAATCTTGGAAGACTGGTGTTGCTCACCGATTCTTTGTCCATTTCCCACTCGTAAACGCTCATGCGGTTATGTCGGGAAGTTGGGACGAAGAGAATTGGTTCGACCGGCGGACTCGCCAACCTTGACATGGGCGCATGCATGCGCGCCATGGAGAAAAATTGAGCCTCTTCGTCATCCTCCTCTTCCATCGGGTGCGCCGTTGCGAAACAAGCGAAATCGGCCAGGATGGATGAGGATACACCTGCGATCGGTGGTGTTTCCGGAGACGCGCTCGGCCGGTTGAGAAGCCCGAAGGCTTCAAAGAAGCCCGACTCGCGGCCGGCAAGAAAGGTGAAGAAAACCCAACTCATCAACTCGAAGTCAATATACTTTTGATGCGATCATGGTTGATAGATACTCGCCGCGGCTTCTAGCAATTCCGAGAGCCAACCGACACTTGGTAGCGGTGTCGATGAAACCCCGGGTGATAAACCGGATGGGGATAATAAAACTCGACATCACGATCGGCGATTCGCGCATCAGTGAGACCATTACTAGGACCTCGAAGAGTGCGATCACCGATTATTCTCCATCGTGGAAACTCTTGGTGAAAACTACGAAAGGCTCTCCATTGATTACGATGGAAGCTCATCGAGAGGATAGCGTTGGAAACACGAGGTCAATGCGATCGGAGATTCAAATCAAGATGCCGTGTGCGGTCCTCCACACATTACCTCGCCACCACATAATGATTGAGATGATACGAGCGGTCGGGCACCAAATGCCGAGTCACGAGGCGGTGGGCGTCCATCGGTTAATTCGCTGATCTGCCCTAGCCAATGCGGGAGATCGGGCAAGACCGACGGGAGAAACAGAGAATTCGGGCTATCAAACGCCTCTTTACGGTAGAAACCTCGTAAGACCTTGGTAACAATCGAACTGCGGCGAGTTAGAAATATGTTAAATACTTACGACCTGTTTTGGCGAAACTCCGAGTTTTGCAACGACTTGTAGGTCAAGTATCGGAGATTATCAACGAACCATGCGGCGCGCGGAAGCATATCGGGAGCGAAGGCAACCACGAGTCGGACCATGACTTCATCTCGGCATTCTTCCCCGGCGAAGCGGCGTGGTCGTGTTGAGGGTCAACTAACACAAGGACCATTCGGCGCTTCCGACCAAGAAGTCATGAGGGAAGAAGATTGTTTGAGAATCTTCACCTCGCTAACAAGAGAAAACGCTTGGACTCGATGATCTTGGTATCATCTTAACCGAACAAGCGGTCAAAGGCGTTCTCAGCATACGCGGCGGATCGGGATACGAGAAAATCAGCGATCGGTCGAGAATCGGTCCCGACCGATTATAATCCGGCACCTTTTCAAAGAAGGTGCGTGAGGCGATCACGCAGTTGTCGAGCTTTCTGCGGGGCTCCAAGCTGTGCGTTGGCCAAACGAGTTCGACCGCCAACTGGATAAATTCAATGGGACCCAAAATCCTTTAGAATTTCTTGATTTATACCACCGCCATCGAGTGCTGGCGGTGGCGAAAATGTAATGGCTAATTATCTTCCCACGGTACTAGAAGGATCGGCCGATCATGGTTGCTAAATTTACCTATCGGATCGTGTATGCTTGGGAGCGACTTTGCGATCTTCTAATTGCAAACTTTCGAGTGCGTCACGATCGCCTAGAAAGGAGGATGATCTCCACGAGATCGACAAAAACCTAATGAAACTCTTCGACAATACATCAAGAGATTTAGCCAAGTCGCCTTTCGATTCCAGGTTGCGAGTCCTCTGTTATCCGAGGCTTTTAAGCGGGATTAAGAAATCGAAGGTTTACGGAGGATCTAGCAATTCATCCCCACGAACAACCATCGAGCTCTTCGACATGGTGACAAATGCGCAGCGGCTAGCGAAGCGATCGAGTGGAAACGGCCGTTGATCGAAAGACAAGATCCCCACTGATGCGGATAAGTCGGAAAAGAAGCGGAAGAAAGCTCTCAAGAAGAAGAAACACGCGGAACTAACAATAAGGAGGTTACGGGTGTTTCTGAAAATTTCTAAGGGAAGAAAAGATTACTCTGGTCATAGCAAAGCAAAAGCTCCGACCAATGAATATAAGAAAAGCAAAAAATGGTGTCCTCTCCATAAACAAGCAGGACACGATTTACGCAACTGTCGCGCTTGGCAGAAGAAATTGAATGATTATTATGCAGGTAAAGGTCCACTTCCTTCAATTCAAGAAATTGGGAAACAAGCTCGAAAGGACAAGGATGGTGGCGAGGAGATGGAGTATCAAGAACCTCGACATCTTGTCGATGTAATTTCGGGGATCTTCTTCATACGAATCCGGGCGTCACAGTGATGCGGATCAACCTCAAGCGAGATTAAATCCGTGGGTTGCCCGATCTTTCACGGTGGAACTCGAAGATCGATAGTGCGTCGTCTTCTTCTTTAGCGTCGATGAAGAGTACCATGCATGTGAGCGATACCATGCGTGACGGAATACCTTGCACGTGAAACGAGTATTTTGAAACAACAATCCGCACTGGATAAATAAATCTCACACCGCGCACACCACGATACGAATGAGAAATAGGGATCAAAAGATCCAGCGGCGACTCCTAGCACCACACTAGAAACCACCATGCCACGATGAAATCCGAGATTGGAATTCACAAGAACACACCAAACGAGGATGAACCTAACAGTAGAGGCCAACACGCTGCGTGTTTTATTTCATAACTCAAAACTTAACTCCCCTTTACATGGTCGCACCCCTTGGCCTTTTATAGCCAAAGCACGCACACCTACGAAATAAAGTCCTACCGACTAGATCACAGTGAAAATAAAGATAATATTTTTGAAATATACTAAAAGTAATCCTTCTATCTCGAATCATGTTTCCTGAACCCAACTCAACGTTGAACAGACTTGTCATGCATGTATGTGTGTCTTATGGTGGGACCCACGGATTAGTTGCTGTAGGATTAAATCCCTTCTTGTGTAAGTTTTCTTTGGTGGACCCCATCCACATGCATGTAGAGATAGAGTGACCAAAACACGCTCAAATAGATGGCACCGATTCCATCTTCTAGCATAGCAGATAGGATACTCGAGTTGATATGAGATGTTATTTGAGATCTTTGTTTATCTCCTTGGGTCCACGTAGAACAAGGAAGCCAATAAAATAGCAACTCACGTTCCTTGTAAAGCTTCCTAATTTCTTTGGATTGTTTGTGGCTTCCCCTTCTCTCTCTGATTTATCTCCAAGAAATATAACTACGGAACAATCACGGCTTCTGGATCAAACACATACACATGTGTGCGTGCACATGCACACGCACACCATGTCCATGCAGCTCAAGCACACCATGCATCATTATTTCTTACGGCTCCATGCACCATGCATGCTTGGTTCTACATTGTTTTGACCAACCTGTGCACAAGGACTAAAAGAAGCAGGCATAAAATTAGTAGACAGTATCTGCGCCGCATCATCCTCCCCTCCTTCAAGCGAAACTGTCCTCGGTTTCGAGTTGATCTTCTCACCATCTTCTAAAGTTTGCATGGGGATTGAAAAATTTTCAGTAGCTTCGGCCTCCTTCTTCGCTTCTTCTTGTGCCTTCCTTTCTAACAGCTTCTTCTTGTAATCATCTTGAATCAACTGGACATCTATGGGAAGCAAACGAAACGGTGTACCCTTAGTTGTAAAGGTACAACCTTGGGTGCTCCAATTCTGTGTAACTACACCTTGTTGCTCGCACCACGGTCCACCCAACAATATATGACACGAAACCATAGCGACTGGTATAACATCACACAAAACCTCGCAAGAGAATTTGCCCAATGAAAACAGTACCTTGACTTGGTTCGTGATTTTGAGCACGCCAGAATACCACTTCAGTATATAAGGTTGTGGATGTAGTATCATTGACAACCCCAGCTTCTCAACTAGTTCGGTACTAGCAGCATTAATCGAACTCTCACAATCAATCGACATGGCACAAACTATATCTCTCACTTTGCAACGAGAGTGAAAAGTCCAATCCACGCCGTAACCTTCCTCTTCATACAGAATGCTGCAACTCAACTTCCTAAAGCTCTCCTCCGAAGACGCCATAGCAGCACCAAAATTTTCGCAATTTGGCAGCAGCAAACAAGTTGTATATGATGTATGTGCAACAGCGTTTCAGGCCCTCTCATTGAAAATGGCGTATGTGTATCGACTTTACAGATTTAAATAAAGCTTGTCCAAAGGATGATTTTCCCCTTCCTCGCATTGATCAACTTGTAGACTCTACCTCAGGGTGTGAGTTATTAAGTTTTTAGATGCATATTCGAGGATACCACCAGTTAACATGAGTAAAGAAGATGAAGAAAACTTCCTTCATCACTCCATTTGGTACTTCTTTGTTATGTAAAGATGCCATTTGGTCTTAAAAATCTTTGGTCTGACGTTCCAAAGGTTGATCGCGAGAAACATTTAGTACAGATAGGTCGG
The DNA here is from genome assembly GCA_036346255.1 of Ampelocalamus luodianensis. Taxonomy (NCBI): domain Eukaryota; kingdom Viridiplantae; phylum Streptophyta; class Magnoliopsida; order Poales; family Poaceae; genus Ampelocalamus; species Ampelocalamus luodianensis. Next base: position 24,857,706 of record CM070623.1, read on the forward strand.
AATCTTGAAGCCTATGTTGATGACTTGGTCGTAAAAGTATCGACATTGGTGACCACATTCGGACCTACAAGAGACTTTCAATAATTTAAGGCGTCATAACCTTAAATTAAATCCGAAAAAGTGTGCGTTCGGGTTTTATCTGGAAAAGCGCTCGGGTTTCTAGTTTACGCTAGAGGCATTGAAGCAAATCCGGTGAAAATAACCGCTATCGATCGAATCGTTCCCGACCACAAAAAGGAAATCTGAAGCTAACCGGTGTATGGCGGCGTTAAGTCGTTTCATAGCACTGTTAGGTGAAAAAGGACTCCCATTTTCAAGCTTCTCGGAAACATGGAAGTTTGAATGGACTAAAGAGGCAAGCGGCGGCTTTTGAGGAGCTTAAGCGGTATCTTACGAATCCTCGGTCTTAGTCTCTCAAGATTGGAAGAGACATTGCTAATTTCACGTCATTTAGCGCCACGGGCGATTAGCGGTGTATTGGTCGTAGAACGTGATCGTATCCAACGACCAATATATTATGCGAAGTCTTGCATGGACCAAAAGAACGATATCCTGAGATCTGAAATTGCTCTATGGTCTCCTTATGTCTTCAAGGAAACTTAGACATTATTTTGGGCCCATAAAGTGGTCGTACCTACTAGGATATCCGCTTGGTCAAGTCTAGGTAACAGGAGTCATCGGGGCGAATAGCGAAATGGGCGGTTGAGCTTGGGGCGTTTGACCTCCATTTTGTCCCTAGAACGGCGATTAAGTCTCGGGCAATAGCGAATTCATTGCGAATGGACAAACCTGAACCCTCCCAAGAACGAGTACGAGATTCACGACCGGTGGACAATGTACTTTGATGGTTCCTTGATGCTTCAAGGCTCGGGTGGGGTCGTTTTGATTTCCCCTTGGCGAACAACCGTCGCCATTCGGTTAAACTTTCTGCTACAAATAATGCGCGAATCGAAGGTTTCTTGGAAGGACTTGAGTAGCTCGTTAAGCTCGGGTTCGCAGATTGCTAGTGAAGGTGATTCTCAACTAGTAGCGAATCAAGTAGGGAAAGAGTATCAATGCTCTAGTACCAAGATGTCATCATATCTGCGGAAGTGCGGAAACTTGAAAAGCATTTCTTCGGTTTCGGATCCAACACATTCCTAGAAAGGAAAACTTTACAGCGGACGATTGGCGGATGGCTTCCACACGGACATCCGTCCGCGGAGTTTTCTCGAAACTCGATTCACCCTCGGTAGTCGAGCCTTGAGGACATAGATATTAGCAAGGAGGTTTCACACCTTGATTACGCAAACATGGATGCTCCACAGTCGATGATGGTTGGCGCCATCACGATCCGCGGTAGAGATTGGATGACATCGATCTACAATTATCTTGACATGACATAATTCCGGAAGATGATGTAGAGGCCGATCGTATTGCACGAAAAGTCAAATCATACACTCTCATTGAGCGTACCTTATATAGCGAGGATCTCACGGTGTTGATGAGATGCATATCTCAATCGGATGACATTAAGTTGCTAACAAAATTCATAAAGGAGTGCGTGGAGCTCATCATTCCTCTGAGCAGGCGGTTGGTAAAGCCTTTAGGCAAGGATACTCTTGGCAACTGCCTTCATGATGCAAAAGAGCTCGTGACAAAGTGCGTACAATGTCGGTTTCATGGCCGACAAGTACATCGGCCGTCTCAAGCTTTGCAAACAATCCCTCTTTCTTGGCCTTTTGCAGCACAGGGATTTGGACATTAGGGACCTTTCCCAAAGGCACCGGGGCTTTGAGTTCTGTTCGTCATGATTGACACGTTCACTAAGTGGATCGAAGCGTAGCCGTTGTAAAACTACAACCCCGAAGCCGCCAAGAGGTTCATAACAAGAAACGTGATTACGGTTTGGTGTACCCAATCGTATAATCGCGATAGCGGTGCCAGATTCTCAGCGGCAATTTTGAGTGCAGCGAAGAACTAGGTGTCAAGATACATTTAACCATTGCTCATCCACGAGCAATGGAGCGATTGAGCGAGCCAATGGTATCATAATGCAAGGATCAAGCGGCGAGTGTTAGGCGGTTACTTCAGCGGTCGGGAGCTTGGGTTGAGAACTTCCCTACGTATTATGGGTCATTGCGTGCCACAACTAGTCGATGCGACGGAAACACCATTCTTTTTAGTTTACGGGGTGAGGCTATGCTTCCTCGAACTAAAATTGGTTACCTTTCGAGCCGATTACTTTTAAAGTGATCGATCGAGCAACGACAGCGACATCAATTTCCTTGAAGAAAGACGAAATCAAGCCTTGATCGATCGACAATCTACCAACAAGCCATGCGTCGGTATCCGCGATCGTAAGGTACAACCTCGCTGACCTAGCTGTAGGTGATGCAGTTCTCGGAAAAATCGAACCAAGCAAATCGCAATAAACTTTCACCTAAATGGGAAGGTCCATACACGTGGTCGAAGTAACTGAGACGAGGATCGATCTGATTAGCTATGTCCGATGGGCGGTTTTATCTAATTCTTGGAATATTGATCAATTGCGTAAGTTCTATGTTTAATTTCATGTATTTCATTTTTATTCATTTTTTCTTCAATAAAGATGCTTTTCCTTAAAAATGATAAGTATGGTTGTTTATACTTATTATTTGTTGCATCTGTCGTATGCCATCCCGTTCTTGGTTGGTGGAGAAGACTCTCATTCTCTCAGATATTACTTCTTTGGGATCTCCACTACTCATGGTTGTTGACTTAAATGTCACCAATCACTGTGTTTTAAGCGTGATCATTGCTTCAATGATACACATTCACGACCGGACATTCTTTTCTTAAAGAGTCATACGAGTATAAGAGTACCACCTCGAGACGATTTACTTGGCTTCGTTTCTTGAAATTGAAGATTGTTATTTTATTTCAACATTCTGTTCTAATCAAGTTTGGCTCTTGGTCGGGACACGAAAGCCTCTGGTGAAGTCTCTCCTCTTTGCACGTGGTCACCTTGCTGGAAGGAGCTTCTAGTGACGGTCCTTTTCCTCGATCCTCATTGCGATCGGATTTGAGAATGAGCACGTTTGCGAAATATTTTACAAATCTTGATTCTTAAGATTCGTCTGACCAGATCCAAATATTTCCTAAACAACGGTACTTATCTCTTCATTTCATTTCTTGCATACATTCTTAATGCATATCTTCTTATAAGCAAGATCTAGTCTTTGTTATCTCTTCGACTACAAGTGGTATTCCATAGTACTTGATAATGGGCAAAATCTAGACTAGCGAAGTAAGTCAGTTGGTTCAGCCACATGATTTCCTAGTATTTCCTAGATCATTGTCATACACATTATCAACACTCTTACCATGGTCATCGTTATTACTCAAATACAGGTCTCTGCTTTCTTTTAGTAACGTTCATCTACTAACATAGCGATCGGAGCTAGGAGATATATGAGTATTTAACAACATTAATAAGACAAGCGGATCTTCTTTGATAAAAGGTAAGTTTTCATAGTCTAAAGTTACATTCATTTACATGTTGAGACCACGGTGGTCGCTATGTGATGGAGATCAACTTCCATTTCTTACGCAACTTTCTCTCCGAGGTTTACTTCCTCGGGAAGTTTTGTTGCTTCACTTTCAGAGCGATCAAGTCCTCTTCCACAGCTTTAAGACTAACGAGAGGGTGGAAGCCTTTAGTTTTGCTAAAGCAACACTAACTCGATTACAATAGCTTCCTTCATTGTGCAGGTATGGTTTTCCCTCATAGTTTTGGCGGACCTTTGAGATCTTCCAAAAGTTGACCAAAGTAGATCATCTTTTACGTTGGATCTCCTAAAGAAGGCAAGCTTGATCCGATCCCATATCGAAGATCATCTTGTTAAGAGCCTTGATCTTCTCATCAAGGCCAAATACAAGAGCTTCCTTTTGGCCACGCTCAAAATCGAGGGTCTTCTCCGCTTCGTTCAAGTGCTCTGTTTTTACGCGAGTAGATAAACAAAATCAATGTACTCTTTACAATTGGAGTTATGGAATCTGGTTAGATCTCAGACCGATTACCTTTGATTTTCTTCTCACAAGAGTGAAAACCTCTTTTGCTGGTCATCGCATGCTCGATCGACCGGTCTTTACTCGATTTTATTCCTCGGCTTTATTATTAGAGCTTCCTTGGCCTTAATCTCTTCTTTAATTTTCTCTAAATCTATCAAATATGATAGAAAGAGAGGATAATCTATAAGGAGAATCAAGATAATAAGCAGTAGGAGATCAAAAAGAGAAATGTATTTACTTCTCATATCGGAGTGTTTTTGCTCCAAAGTTCTTATTATTTGGTCGGGTCCTCAGATCACGACATAGTTTTTGACCAAATGCTACAAAACAAAAATTCCTTTCTTTAGTAAGCTTTCAAAGGCTGCAAAAGAAAGAGTTGTAAGGATGGTCGTAGAACACTTACAATTGCTATATCATTATATTCGGAAAAGATGGTATCTGGACCAATCTTAGCTTGATGGTCCGATATCTTTCCCGAGCTTCATCAAGTTCCTTATCCTCGATAAATCGGGAGAAAAGGGAATTTGTTAACTTTGAGAAGTATTTCTGGAGGAGGTGGAACTGTTGAGGGTCTCTGGGATGACTACCTCTGGAGAAGGAGTAAAGATTACTAGAGGATCTGACGAATCTTTGAAACCTGCTCGGGGGCTTCTTTGCTACTTCATCCTCGGTAGTTTTGCTTTAGGAGTATCACAGTGAGAGCCTCCACGACCACCTCCACCTCGGGAACTTTTTCTGAGGGTGCTTTAGTCGGATCTGGCCGAACACCGAAGATCTAAAACAAGAGAGAGAAGGTAAGGAAGATCCAAGGTATGTATAAATCGACCTCTTCATTTTATATATATACCTTGTTGTTTTTGAATTTACCTTATAACGCATCGAACTAAAGTTCGTTGCGCTAGCCTCCTCTTCTGTCAGTGATCTCACGGTTCTAAACGATAGGGTTGACTAGATCTTGCACATCTACTAATCGAAATCGAGCGATATCGCGACCATTTGGTCGAGGTCACGATCGCGGTCGATAGATGTAGATTCGTCTACCTCCACAGATGGCCTCGATGAAGCCTTTGGAGGATTCTCGATGACCTTCTTTGGAAGATACGACGACGCTAAATTCATCATCAAAGATAGTTAGGCGATAAACATAATTTATCCAAAATATTATTTGTGTTCGGTTACCTACCTGCGGAGGGCTTACATCTGTGTGGTCGAAGGGAAGATCGGATCATCAATTGGCTCACATCTTTCGGTGACCTTGTTGACTCTCAACCCAACCGACTACACATCAAAGAGGATTTATGGTATCCGATCAAAAAATAATATATGCGTCAATAAGACAACGATTGATATTTTTACCTTAAGTCTTTCAATCCTTTCTTGTGAAACAACCGCTAAGATCAGAAAACTAGCCTTATCGTCGGGCTCTCGTGCGAGATCATCTTGATCCGGCTTCTAATCTCATCGAGAAGATAGAGCGTAAGGTAAAATGAAAGAGTTAAGAAATAATCAAGCGAAATATATAAGCTGGTTGGAATCATTAAAATGGCTTACCATCTTTGGAGTCTCTGGTCGTATCATCACGACCAATATACGAGCATCTTATGTGCTCGGGCCTTCAAAGAACTAACAGTGCGTGGAAAAATCCTTCACCACATGCAAGATATTAGACCTTTGACACTAAAAGCTTGATTGCTTGACCCATTTCCCTACATTTCCTCCTTCTGCGTAGGAGCGCCATATCAGTTCTCGACGCCTTCTTACGAATAATAAGGCATCTTTCTTCGTGATCTTCATATAGAACCAACCCTTCTTCCATGGCGACCACGAAGATTTTGAGTACATAAAAATGTACTCATCGACTTTTCCATCATGGAGGCGCAAAGTACACTCTCGGCGTCCGATTGTTTTTCGGACCGTCATCGTAGTAATACACGAGCAGATCGGATCTGCTGGAATCCCAGTGCGCCGCGGTGACGAAAATGCTGAGATTTCGCGATGGCATTGGGAGCCAAATTCACCAATTCAACTCCATAATACTCCAAAACTTGAGGAAGAAAGGAGTGAAGCGGTGGCGAAATCCGCATTCGATGTATGCGAGAAAAAAGAATTTCTCCATCTTCCTTGCTCGGGAATGTTCCCAAGCGCGGATCTCAAGAAATCACATCCTTCTTTGAGGAGTATCGATCTTCTCAGATTCTCAACTTTTTCTCACTTAGGTCGAAACCGACCAGGTTGGTGATTTGGTCCGACATGGTTAGGTTCTTTTGGGTGAGAAAAGCAAAGGAGGTCGGAGGTAGTTTTTACTCGAAAGATGAGAAAAGAAAGGAGGAAGTGAAAAACCTAGGTTTACAAAGGGTTTTATAAGCTTGAAATCCTAAACCGTAATAAGGAGTTACCCAAAAAGTCCAACGGACACGAAACTCTTCAAATCCCAAGGCAAAGTTCTCAACTTTAAAGTGAATACAAACGCTTCAAATGCCTTTGTATTTAATAAGCGTCATCCCGATACGATTTCATCGGAAGAAAGGTGTTCACGACCTATTCATTTAAAGTTCGGGGCTGGTGCGCGAGATTAAAACCTCTATATCTCTAGTTTGTTCGGCATCCATCGATACCACCGCTCACTACCTTAGGTAAGCAGTCTAGAGCACGTGACAAGGCCTTTACAAAGTTCTACCTTAAAGTATTTATGCCTGCTAAGGTTTCGCTTCCATTGGACTGACCGTCCTCCGGGAGCCCCCTCTTGCGCTAGGTGGGACTACTGTCTGACCGATACCCACACCAACAACATAGCACAAATAACAATGATGTATCACAAATTAATAAGCCAGGTCCCCTCCCCATACTCAGGACATGTGGTTGCACGGTGAGGCATAACCCATTATAGGTATAGCAAAGGAACGCTCAGAGGCCGGTCCTCAATTGACTTGGGCGTCTTTCAAAACAAATCCTAGGTCTTAATCTTAACCAGAATTAAGCCCGTGCATAAACCTGCACACACCAATCATCCATTTCACCCAAGTCCAAATCCATTTTTATTTTATTTTCCAAGTAAAAGCATTTTATAAACCTTCTATGGTAAAACAATACCATAGATCCAATTTAAATCAAATTTGAAAGATTTGGTTAAAAACTTCCCAAATACAAGATTTGATCTAAGCATTGGCTAAGCATACGATAAATTTTAGTATTATTTCATCTAATGGTGACAAGGTATTTATGTTCGACATTCAAATTGGCCACACAAGGAAAATTGGAATAACTAGACAATTAAAACAGAGAATTAAAATAATTGTATAAACATATGCATGCAGTAATAATTCAAAATAGAATATAAATAATTTGAAATAATGGGATCAATATGATCAAAGGTATAACTTGCCTTGCTTGATTAATTGATGCTCCAAACGATGTCGAAATCCAGTCGTCCGAAGTCGTCGAAATCTATACGCGTAAACGATCTGAATTTAAATAACATTCAAATAAAATCCAAATAAAATCCAAAAATTATAAAATAAATACTACTAGGAAAGTATCGACTTTATATGAAGTTAGGGAGTTGAATCGACGGAATCGGAGTTCGTATGAAGGAGAACGAACATCCAGAAGGTTGATTATCACATGAAAAGATGAAATCCCAAATTTCAGAATTTAAGGAATTATTTTTCTGAAGGAAATCCCTTTATTGTGTTAGCATGATGTCTGTAGGTGGGAAAATGAATTTTTGTCCGAATTTATTTTGTAAAAAAATGGTTGGAATCAATGACATGTGGGCCCGGTCCACAAAAATAGGTTTGGTCCACGGTGGACCGGCCCAAGGAATAGTGTCAGCCACGGAAGCGCACACATCACGTGGGCTTGGGCGGTGAGGTGGCCGTGACATGGCAGTGACGAATTATTGCGAAATTCAAAATTTTGTTTGAATAGAAAGGTAGATAATATTGAAAAGAACATGTAGGTAAAAGGGTTCGAGCAATTACCCAACGGATGAAGAGATCGGGTTCGACGAAGTTCTCGTCATACTTGGGGAAGAAGATGTGGCCGGTGGTGAAAAATTAAGCAAATCAAAATTCCACTTGAATAGAAATGTGGAGAATCTCAATAGGAACTCACCGGTCAAATTTGGTGCACAACGGAGCAACGGATGAGGAGATCGGGCTCACCAGAGTTGTCGTCGGAGTTAGAGAAGAAGATCGTCGGTACTTTTGTGGCCGCGGTGAACTAACAGGATAATAAAAATTCGGCTTGAATAGAAATGTGGAGAATCTCAAGAGGAACTCACCGGTAAAATTTGCCAAACAATAGAGCTGCGGATGAGGAGATTGGGCTCGCCGGAGTTGTCGTTGGAGTTGGAGAAGAAGGGTTAGCAGACGGGGCTCCGGGAGGATTTTGGCAAATCTGAGCGAGAGGATGTGGGGAATGGGGTGGAGAGGCTACGGTTCAATTTATAGGGGCAAAGCAGTAATAGTTTGATGGGAATTGCTCGCCGGAGTTATTGCCGGAAATAACGCCATCAGTACCCTGTTCATGCCAGAGTTACTGTAGCGAACAGAATGTTCCACGTAATATTCCTTTTGAAAAATTCGGAAAGACACCAATTAATTCCGAAAAAATAGCAAATTAATTCTAAAAATCCGAAATAAATCACAGATATTAAACACAACATTCTGAACTCAAATAAAATAATAATAATAACAATTTTATTATTACACAATAATTATTTTTACATTCCTAAAAGTTATTTTTAAACTTGAAAAATAGTAATATAGGTCTAAAAATTCAATGAATTTTTAGAGTAGTTAAATAGGGTATTTTGAGATTAAATAAAGTATTTTTAACACAAATTTGGTTTTTATTTGCAGACATCAATTCATTTTTAATTGCTAGATATTACAAAAATCAAAAAGGAACTTTTAGAAAATACCAAATAGAGTTCCAAAATTCTAAAAAAAATCAAGGAAATTTCCTAAATTATTTTGAACTTAATAAAAATTTTCGAAATTAAATATGGATTTTATTTTTGTACAGAAGTTATTTTTAATTTTGGGAAAATAAAGAAAACCTTTTTTAAAATGCCAAAATTTCCAAAAATTTATTAAAATTTTACTTTTCACTTTAAATCCAATAAAATCCGAGAAAACTCCATAAATTTTCTTTTTGACTTTAAATCCAAGAAATTAAATAATTGATTTTTTTTACAAAGAAAACTCTTTTAAATTACAGAAAATCAAGAAAATTATTTGACAGCTAGAAAATCCAATAAAATAATATCTTTATTCATTTTATTTTGGTAACAGAACTTTGGGATGTTACAGGAAATGTTCATTCTCTACTACTAAGACTAGGATTACCTTACTGTGATGTAGAGCTCGTTGGATGAGCTCTTATCACTTAGTAGTTTACGAGTTGTTGCTTAGTCATGCTTAGATAACGGTAGAATTGGGCGGTTGTCGACTTAGTCGATAACCTTGATCATACAAAAACTTATTATGACTTTATGTTTAGCACCTTGTGCTATGTTAATGTGAGAAGCTAAAACTGAAAATAAAATATTTTAGACTTGGACGCAATGGTAAGATGGTGCGCTTTCAGGTGTGAATGGATGGTGCCCGAGTCAACAAGGACCGAACATCTTGTTACACTAAACCAAGCATTTTTGTGTGCTAACCACATGAGAGGGATATGGGACCTCTCTTGACTTAGTACTTTGGCGTGTGTTGGCTCCGAGTCGCAGGAGGATGTGTGTGTGTATTGTGTTGTGGTAAAATGAGGATGGTGTTTATGTGTTGGGTGCACGGGAGTGGAATCATTTCTAGATTATCCACACCGAGGGGTATTGTAGTTGTCCAGGTTGCTTTACCCTATATGGGTAGTTGACTCTGGCTTTACAATGACTCCGATGCAATGTATGGGTGTCTATCCATACGGGCGACTCGTAGTTAATACACAATATTGGAAAATGTCTCGTAGGACTTAGCCGTGCCGGCATACCTATGGAAGTGTGCTTAATCATGTGGCAAAAAGACGGTCTGATATGTGGGTACATTGGTACACCCCTGCAGGGTTCAAACTATTCGAATAGCCAAGTCCTTGGTTATGGACACACTTGGGGATGTCTTTCGAGAGTTAGACTATAACCTTTTAATTAAAACTTGAATTGGTTGGTATGAATGGGGAATTCGTGCTATGTTGTGGTGACTATTGGGTTAGTCACTTCTAGGTTGTCATTTATGTTACTTATTGTTGTCTCGTTGTTATTTCAACAATTAAAAACAGATTTGACAAATTGCCTTCAATCTATTACTTTATTGCAAATGAAAATTGCTTTATGCGTCCAATGAACCATATGACCATCTCCTTTGTTTCAGCTTGCATGTAGCTATGTATAGGCTTGTTACTCGTAAGTCTTGCGAGTACATTTTTGTACTTAGTTGCATTGCTTTATTGTTACAGAGGAGGAAGTTGACCCCCAAGGGGTTAGCTTTTGTGAGTTGTGCTGCGTTGTGGACGACTAGCTTGGCGGCCCGGTTGGTTGCCTTATGGGGAGTTGGCAAATCGGTTGGCTTTTGTTATCGCTATCTTATGGCACCTTTTGCTTTCGCTGTTATTTATGTTGTTGGTATCATTTGGTCAGTCGACCCCTTTTGTAATAACTCTATATTATGTATGTCTTTTGCTGGACTTGGTACTATAATCTTGTATGGAAATGATGCATGATTTTGTAAAGGTGTATGTGTACTTCATTTCTGGAAAGTACATATCCACCGAGGCTTAGGATATTTGATTGGTAATACTAGAACCATTTGGAGGTTAAGTATTACGAGTTAAATACCCCGGGTCCTCACAAAGTTGGTATCAAAGCCATACTGACCGTAGAAACCCCTAGCTTGGTCGTCCTTAGGATGTTTTGAAAAACTTAGTTTTGAAATATCAAATGGTTTATGAAAACTTAAGTAAGTTCTCAGATTTTACTCCTTGCCTATCTTAGCTTGCTCCCCTTACCTTGCTCTGTTTAAGTTTGAAAAATTGCTTTCCTCTCTTCTCCTTCCAAAAGATAGTTGTTATCGATTACTTTCAGTTTTGGGAAAACAATGAGAGTTTTAAATGTGCAATGTGGCTATCTTTTGGTGAAGATTAGAAGCTTTTGGAGTTGGAGATTTCAGCTTGGAGCTTGGATGCAAAATCTAGACAACAAACCTTAGTTAAGTTATGGCTGAAAATGAGAGGATAACTTAACTAAAACTCATAGGAATAAAAAGGGTAAGATGTGATATTAGTTGGCTGTGTACGTCACGCCCTTAGAGGGTTTTAGTCTTGCTCTGTAGGGGTGTTAGAACTTGGGTTGTGTTCTGAAATTTTCTTCCTAATCGATTGCTCGTTCTTTCAATACGAATTAGTCGTACCGGGAAGTTGATCTTGTGTCTTGGGGTCTTGTACTGGTTTTGTGCCTGTTTTCAAGCCTTTGGAGTTCGCTTCTTAGTTGTGTTATTTGCCCCCTTGTCTTTAGTTTTTGGGTTTTGTTGCTAACCCATTTTAGTGGAACAGGATGGCTAGACGAACTCGAAGCGGACAGAGTCAGCAGGCTGGTCATGATGAGGAGCTCCCGCCTCCTCCGACCATGGCCGAGGTTCTTGCTCAGATCGAGCGTAATCGGATGGATCAGACGAGGATCTTGGAGGTTATTGCAAGGAATACCTCCGCTCTCTCCAGTGCCTCCGGATCAGGGGAGGAGGTGGACATCAATCGCGTGGGGGACTCTCCGAGTTCCTTCGCACCCAGCCACCCACTTTCTCCCGCTCAGAGAACCCACTTGACACGGACGACTGGTTGCGTCTGGTTGAGCGAAAGCTCAACATTGCTCGGTGCCAGGATCAGGAGAAGGCACTCTTTGCCTCCCATCAGCTGGAGGGTGCAGCACTCTCGTGGTGGGAAGCCAAGTTCAGCTTATTCGCGATCGCCTACGCGCGACCCAGTCCAAGCAAAAGAGATATGCGGATCGTTGTCGTCGTGAGTTGAGCTTTGAGCCCAATGATTCTGTTTATCTCAAAGTTTCCCCTCTGAAGGGCCATCAATGTTTCGGCGTCAAGGGCAAGTTAGCTCCTCGATATGTTGGGCCTTACCGCATCATCAAGAAGGTGGGAGCTGTTGTCTACAAGTTGGATTTGCCAGCTGCACTCGAGGGGGTACATGATGTGTTTCATGTGTCTCATTTGAAGAAGGGCCTTCGTGTTCCAACCGAGGAAGCTCCGTTGGAAAATCTCGATGTTAAAAAAGATTTGACCTACCGCGAGCATCCTAACCGTATCCTTGAAGAAGATGAACGAAGAACAAGGAATCGTACCATCAAGTTCCTTAAAGTTCAGTAGTCAAATCATTCCGAGGATGAAGCAACTTGGGAACGGGAAGATCGCCTGCGTGCGGACTACTCGTCTTTCTTCTCCGAGTGAACGGAATCTTGGAACGAAATTCTTGTAAGGGGGGAGATTTGTAACATCCCAAATCTTGGCTTGTGTTTCAAATGTAAGAAAATGTGAAGAAATTAAAACTTTTCTTGCATCTTGTTGTTGTTTGAATGTTCTGAAAAATTCTTGTAAAAGAATTATCGAAATTCAAAATCACAAGCCTCTTTTTAACCAAGTCTTGACCCTTTGAAAACTTTTCTGGATAATCTTGTGATCATCCTCTGAAAATATTTTTCCTTGGTTCTAGGGCTGTTGTGTGACTCCTCTGAAAAATTTAACAATTTTTAGAGATTGTTTGAATATTTTATGAGGTCAGTCAAACCAGTTTGACTCTGATCAAACCCTAGATCAGTACATTAAGAAATTTTTAGAGAAAAATGCTTTACATAAAAACATCTGAGAATTTTATATAAGGCCAGTCCTGGAGTTGAGCACCTCTTGTAAAAAGTTTGGAAATTTTTGAGTTGTGTAGCTCCATTTAAAAATCCCTTAAAATTTTAGCTTAAAACTCAAAACCCTAGTCAACTTTGCTGTTGGGTCTAAGTCTGACTCACACTCTTGATTGAACCCAACCAGTTTCGTGCTCGGACCCAGCCCCTTTGAACATGAAGTGATTTGGGCCGTTGGATTCACATCGCACCGTCCGCGTTCCTCTGAACGTTCGGACCTCCAAACGTCCGCACACGTGTGAACCTTTGGATTCTGATCCAACCGATGCTGTGCGGCACCTCGCGCACTCGGTCGTTTCTGAACAAAACGACCCGAGCCACTTGGTTGAGCCCAACGAACTAATTGCACTTGGGCCAGTCTGAGTTGGCGCGTTCATTTTGGACTGTTGGATTTGATCTCAACCGCCCAGATCCCCGTGAACTTTCGGACCACCCGAGAGTGGGTTTCGATCTGAGTCGTTCATTTTCGATCGGACCGCTTAGATCTCTTTGAACTTTCAGACCTTCCGAAAGTCACATTCAATCTCAGTCGTCCATTTCTGATCCAATCGTCCAGATCTTTTGACTCAACCTAACCTTCGCCTTTTCTGTTCTTCTTCTTCCTCACCGTTCCGTATGCGCGTGCACCATGGCAGGGGAGAGGCAGTGGCTTGTCACCTCCATGGAGTCCTCCAACGGCTCTTTGCGCTGATCATTAAATGCTTGCCAGTGATTTCACCCCCAAAGTCCTGGTCTTACCTGCTCCCATCTCCTCAGCTTGTCCATGGCAGAGCTGTGAACCGGGCTCACCTTGAAGAATTGGTCCTTGCTAAACCCTAGCCCTCCGGCTATATAAAGCTCTCAAGCTCATCCTTGTGTTCCTTTACAACACCCCTAGCTCCCTCTCTGTTCTTTGAGCTCAAAACTCGAAGAACACCCAAATCGCCATTTTTGGCCGTGAAGGACCTTCAACGTCGTCGGTGCTCCAGTGGTTCTTTTACCCTTCTTTTCGCACCACCTTACTCTCCTTATCACCTTAAGCTTTTCCCCTAACTCAATTTTGTATTGCATTATCAGGAATTGTCTAATTTTGAGTTGTTCTGTTGTGGCCGAAGTTCACCCTCTTCGTCCCCAACTCTGGTAAGAACCTCTCTCTTCAATTACTTTCTCATGGACCATCCTTGAGCCCTATTGAAGCTATCTTGATGACTCGGTCTTGTTCTTTTTGCTCAGGCTATCTTCTCCACTTCATCTTCCTCAGCGCCGGTGCTGTGCTTCGTCGTCGTTACTGCTCCGACCATCTTTAGACCTCTCCAGTGCTAAGGTAGCTCTCTAGTAGTCCTTAGTTGCTGTGGCACTCGCTTTCTTGGACCGCTGCGGAGCTCTTTAGCTATTTTCATTTTGGCCATGTTTGGCACCCCGCTCATCTCCGGCTCATCGCCGTTCTAGGCCGGCTCCGCCATTGAGAGTGCTCTCTTTGGGTGCGCAAGGCTATTGTGAACCCATACATGTCCACCGAGGCTTAGGTTATTTGATTGGTAATACTAGAACCATTTGGAGGTTAAATATTACTAGTTAAATACCTCGGGTCCTCACACGAGCCATTTCATCATGGGCTTCAGTGACTTATTCGACCTATTCAACCTCACTTCCCTCGACGCCTCACTTCTACAATGCTGGACACTGTAAGTGTGTACAATCAAGTTCTACATTCACGTAATACCGATAAATATCACAAATAATTGCTTATGTATAGATACATGATGAAAAAAACCCAGGGATCGCGATAACCGGTGAGTTTCCTCGTCCCACACGTGGTCTCTAAGCAAACCATCAACCAGGACACATCCTATGTCGTGAAATACATAACGATGGGATTGCTTGCTCAGGACGACAAAGACTACATACTAGTGCCCTACAACCAGAAGTAAGTGCTTCACTACTTGCTATATAAATTTTATTTGTACTTTATACACAACACGAATTTAGGTTTAATGACTATTGCGATATACATGAGTAGATACCACTAGATCCTTTTAGTCATTATACCAAAGAGGAACAAGGTAATATACCTTGATTATCTACTCAACAGAACCCACGACTTCACCCTTGTGGAAGGAATACTTGACAAATATGCTCATTTCCTCCATACATAACTCTATTATAGTCTTCCTTAATTCGAAATGGCCGAGGATAACTTTTTAGAATCATGTAGATCATTCATCACCTATGTTGCCGAGGGAGGGCCATATAAGGGATCGAGCGCCACTCTGCAACATAGGACACGATTTCTGGTACGCGCTACAACACAATAATCATGTATCACACTTCGTAATAATGTGTCTCAAATTGACTATACCTATATATGTAATTTTATTTTTGCAGTGCTATAAGCAAAAATAAGATCACCTATGTGCATTCTACGTTTGCCATCATATGCAGCAAATCATGAGTGCTAAGATGAAGAATCCCGATGTTTGACAATCTCGCAATAATTATTTTATAATTATAAATTTAAATATATATGCTTAGTACTTTACTCGTGCTAGTGACAAGGTTTGAACATAGATTTAGATGCACTCGTTATGACTGAGATCTCGGATGTTCGAGGATAGCTTTGCAGCTTCATCAAGATAGAGATCGTTAACACCAGTGGAGTGTTTCACTCTGCCGACACTGTTAAACCACCTTCAAACAGGGTTTTCGATTTCGTTTCATGAAAAATTTCGGGGCTGAGCGAAATGGCCGAAAGTACAATTTTGGTAATTTTGAATTCAATTCAGGCAAATGGCCGAAATTGGCATTCATATTTGACTGAATTTCATCAAAAATTCGACGAATTTCGACCAAATTTTGAATGTTGTTTGAATTTGGTCTGAATTCATGTGCAACCGAAATTGTTTGACCAAAAGAGCAAAATTTTGAGCTCCAGCGAAATGTACGAAATTTCACGAAATTTCATCGGAATTTGAAACCCTACCATCAAATAATTGATTTAATTGTAATTTACTTTGAGTAGGTGTAATTCAATTGTAACTCTAGCGACAATACTTGATGAAGATATTCTTTTGTAATTGATTGAGTTATAAATGATCACTTTGAGTTGTCAACAATTGATTGCACTGTGATATATCTGTTATCCGCTTGCTTGTTTTCAGAGGACATGGCTAGTAATTCTTGAGGCTAGCCGAAAATCAAAAAAATATTAGTTAGGTATAATGAACTATCACAGACGGTTTAGTACATAGAACCGTCTGTGATATGTAGAATATCTATAATCACAAACGGTTTGTAAATAGAACTGTCTGTGATATACTACATATCACAAATGGTTCTTGGTGGAACCGTCTGTGATAGTATCCCTTCACAGGCGGTTTCAACCAAAAACCATCTGTGTTGTGCCTTGTCATAGATGGCTCAAAAACGGTATATCATAACCGCCTGTTATCATAGACACAAAAATTCAGATGGTTCAAAATTCGTCTGTGATGACGGTTCCGAACCGTCTGTGATGTCATTTTCTATAGTAGTGTAATAATGTAGGTTGATTCGATGATATTACTGAAGACCGCAAAATATCGAAACGAATAGCCTGTTGCATATGCTACTTGATTGAGTTACAATCGAGATACAAAAGTTCATGTTGTCGAACTAGGTAGCCAATTTCGGAGAGTACATATCAATCATCCTATTGCAGAAAATGAGACACTGGTAAGGCCGTTAGACGCTACAGGTCGATCGGTGATGTCCATGCCAGGAGTTTCAATTGCTTGCCATTCAATTTGTGTATGTCGATTCTACCTTCATTCGATTTCAATGGATTGCATATATTATACTTTGTAATTGTATTTTCGGCACCATTATTGCCATTATTATACATTTTTTATGTACCTTATTACTATTGTCTCTTCCTTATTCTCTAGAGCTACCTACATTTTTCCCATGGTAATCGTTCTGCCATGATACCATTTGTTCCAACTATTTTTTGCCCACCATCACTATTACAGCATACTATTGCTTTCCATTGTACCAATTGGGTCACAACCATCGCCGTTTGTTCCCTGCTTAAAAGTGAGGTATATATATATATTTTTTTTAAAAGACTAATGCTCACTAGGTGTCTCTTTTGATCTAAGCACCTCTGACGAGGATTAAAACCTCTATGTGTTATTTTTAATACATAACAGACCATACGTCTTCATAGTCGTAACCCCTGAGGTGCACGACCGCACTGGTCGTAGAGATTCCAGAGGTTACACAATGGTTACCCTGGTCGGACGAAGGCCTGTGCCAAGCTCTCGACCAGGAGAACTGCTCGTAAAAGGTATGAACTAATATTTAGAACTGATTCCAGGTATATTCTCTACCGTGTGATGAATAGAACACGTGCATATTCTATACCACACGACATTTCTTATCCTAAAACACTGATGAACAACTACTATACGGTTAAGTATCTCATAAGCATACAACCGCCGAACGGTTGGCTTTCCATCAACCGTCACTTAACTCTGACTAGTCCCGACGCTTCACATCAGACATCTTCTCCAGAAGTAACTGCCACCCCTTCAAGGACTATTTAAGATGGAGCATGGACGGAGCAAAGGGACACGAGCATCAGACTGAAGTATAGACCTAAGATTTGTGTTTTAAGTCTGGCATTGTAAGATAACAAGTAGTGCTCTCAGTGTAAACATGAGTAGTTCATCATCTAGTCAGGAGGTATTCCCTGTAAATCCCAGTTCATACTAATAAAAGAGCAATCCCATTATCTCCCCAGATTCCCACGTCTTTTTCTCCTTTTCTTTTCGTAAGATCGACGTCTTGATCGTCGACAACCTCTTATTCAGAGATTACTTACATTTAAGATTTTTGCTTTTGTAGATAATTATTGACTATTGATAAATATCACATCGTCAGCATTTTGTAGTTGTTCTTGTGAATGACCTCAGATTTGGTGATGTGTCAAGATGAAACTATTTTTGTTATACTATATTTAGCGATGTGTACAAGTTAAAATGAAAGATAATGATTTCCACACAGATATGAATTACTATTTGTTATATTTACCTGTTTTTCCCCTGTAAATATGACTTATGCGCTATGGTACATTAAATTCTAATGTTAAAACAGAAATGTAACATCCTGATTTTCAGAATCGGGATGTTAATATTTAATTTGACGATCTAATAAATATTTGGCAATGTTTTAAAAATGTTCTCATGTTTACTTCAAATGTTGCCTTTAAAATTGAATCGAGTTGTTTAAAAAGTTGTATAAACATAAACATAAACATAATAATAATAGTAATAGACATTATTAAATCAAATTGTTAGAAAGACCGCATTTAAAAATTTAAATTATTTTCGACTTCTTGTTTTTAGCGTGTATATCAAAACTCATGACATGTCATTCATTTAGATCGTTGCTGTCGTTTTCGGTTCAATCGACCGTAGGTGAAACACCGGCATGCTCATTAATCCACTACTCGATCCACTTTATATACTTCTAGTAGCTGCTGGTTGCACACATATATACATGCAGCATGCTGCGCTACACACACACAGAGAGGTATGAAGTGAGGTAGCTAGCTAGCTGTGGGCACCCCTGCCATTTCCCCTTTTCTTTGTGCCCAGCCGAGACAAAGCAGTCACTGTCCATCTATTCCCCCACGCCATTCTCTTTCTCCCCCAACAGGAACACTACTTCTAGTCATCAAGCTAGCACTTTTGTACATGTTCATCTCACCATCCTTCTCTCCTTCAAATCTCCACCAAAAATGAAGAACTGAGCTACGCATGTTACGCAGCGGCGTTCATCATCGCGAGACCAATCCATTCCTACCTCTAGTTCTCGCATGCAAGATAGTTTGAGTGAATTAGAGAAGAGGGGAGGAAGTGATACACTGTTCATTGCAGCCATTTTTTTCCTTCCCAAACTGAGCTCTCCACTGCCATTCACATTCTCCATCTCCATTTCCTTTTAATCTCCTCGCTGCCAGCTCCACCCATCTAGCAAAGCCCCCTCTGCCAATTCTTTAATCCCTGCCGAACCATGCGTTGCACTGCCTTTTTCTCTCTGCCATCCCCTCCCAACCGAGAGAGCCCTATCTATCTCTGTTATTTTCTCCTAGCAACCAAAGCTACCACAGGCATTTCAACTCCCCATGCCATCTTTCTTCTTTTGTTTGCTTACCTCACTGCTCAATCCTTCACACAGCCGAACTCCCTGACCCAATTCTTGCTCCTAGCCAAACCACCACCACTCAATATTTTATACTGCCATTTCTTGGTGCCCACAACCGAACACCCCACTACCAAGTCCCTTTTTCAATGCTGCCCTTTCTTCTTCATGCACAGCCGAACCATCCCATTCTTCTCTCCATGAACACAAAAGCAAAGTTCTTCCCTTCTCTCCTCTAAATCCCATCCAAGAACCAGAAATTATGCTTTGCATGTCATACCACCGTGTTCCCCATCGCATAAGCTTTCCATTTATGCAAGAGTTGTTTGCATGCATGGTCGATTGAGTGAGTTGGAGAATAGAAGAGAGGAGGAGGCAGTGAACTGTCGGTGCTATGCCCATGCCATTGACGGCCACCATAGTGTCACGGTGCTGCTCCAGAGCATGCAGTGACAGCAGCTTGGGCAGCTTCATGTGGCGGCCCGGCGGCGTGGAGGAGCCGGCCGAGTATGCAGCCGGTGGAGGCAGTAGGAGCAGCTGCGCGGCGCGGCGATGCCGACAAGGAGGCGGCTTGCGCACATGCCGGTGGCGCAATGAGCCGAGAAGCTTGGTGGCGCTGAGTAGCCGAGGCAAGCGGTGCACGGCCGCAGACGACGAAGAGGCAACGCCGACGCGACCGAAGCCATGCGTGCGCGCGGCGCGGTCTTCTTTGCCAGAGGTGGCCAGCGGCGGGCCAAGGGCGGAGCTGGCGCCGATGAGGCCCGTGGTGCGGCATGGCCTCACGCGCTGCCAACGACGGCTCGTTAACGGGGCTCCGAGGCCGAGCTGAGCATGCGAGTGGCGAGGCGGCGTGGGGCAACGAGCCCGAGCCGAGCGTGCATGCAGCCGGCGCATGCACGCACACGGTGCAGTAGCTCCATGCAGCCCCAGACGGCGCGGCGTGGCGGCGCGGCGCGCCACATGGCGGCAGCCACGGCGGCTTCGGCGAGCACGCAAAGATGCCACCGCCAGCAGCACCAAGGGACGCGGCCAGCGGCAATGCGTGTCTTGACTGCATGCAAAAAGGCCCCATAAGCCCACTCGGCACAGCATCAACCTTTTTCCACGTCACGAGCACAAGCTGCTTTCCTTTATTAGTTGCCTCCTCTCAAGTCCATTATTGCTACTAAATCTGTGCACCTCATTTAACTAAACTTCTTACTAAAATGTTCAAGCCAAAGGACAAGGAAGGAGCAAAGAAATGGCAAGAAACAAAGGACGGCGACGATGCGGTGCGGAACATGGATGAGGAGGCGGACGCGGAATCGGCGACGACTACGGCGGACGTGGATGCGGAGTCTAGAAGACGATGCCCGGTGACGATTCGCACATCTAGCGTTGCGGTACAATTATTAGTGTTATTTATGTTACCGCGTTACATTTTTCGTCACGCATGTTGCATATTAGGCATAAGCATGACATCTATTTATGCATGTTTATTTGTAAAAATAATTTGGTAGCTTAAGACCGGTATAACTCTCCGGTTATGTCTTATTTGTGCGTAGGCGTGATTATGTGTTGATATATTGGTGAATGCGAATAATTAGATTATTGAGGCGAAATGTGTGTATTGTTGATCGGTGGATGCTAGATTAAATATACATTGGATTGTTTGACCGGATGATATTTTGGAGTCGTATGCAAAATTATGGTGATCTTTGAGGATAAATTAATTGGAGATTTTCCCTCACGTTGGATTAGTAATTTTTGGAAGTTAGGACGCATAAGGATTTTATGATTTATTACTTGATGGATAGCTCTTGTGATAACATCTATTGTGATATGGAGGTGAAGTGGATGGTTTATTAATCACGAGAAATTTGGTCGGATGTCTTAAGTAATAGTTATGTGAGTCATAGATGCTAGAATTTGGGAGATGGTAGAATAGATTATTTGATTTCGGATAAATTTTTGGATTGCCATGTAATTAGTAGGTAAGTCCCATGTGCCGAGTTGATGCAATTTTACTCTCTTTTGGATTAGTAGCTAAATGATTATTAGTCGATCGTAAAGACGCATATGTGATTGGATTGGTAGAGGTCGTTCATGACTAAGTCCGGTGGTATAGATATGAGTGGATCGATTGGTGGGCCATTAGATGTCATGCGTGCAATTAAATTGTAAAGGTCATTAAGTGTCGGTTAGTCAAATAAATCTCGATCGGTGGAAATTTTAGTGTTTGCGAATGTGATTTGTCGAGGCAAGACTAGTAGAGCTAGATAGTTAGTATTAGCTTAAATAGTATATCGAAGAACAATTGATGGATTTAATCATGGTCATATGCCCATCGGTCGGTGGATTTCGTATAATTATTGGATAGGTTGTGTAGTTGGAAGATCGAAGTCCAGCGCTATTTGTTGGATTGGCTACCTTGATGATACCTTAGTGAAGGTTAGTACGGGATTTAGATCAAGATATGAGAATATAATCAGAGAGTGTTATGCATGTGATTGGATTCAACACCGGGGAATCGGTTATGTCTATGATTATGAGAAGATTAGATTTGTCGGTAGATGTTTTTCCTTTAGGAAATAAATAGAAAAGAAAAGAAAATACATAGGCCCCTCTTGTCATGGCTGAGGCTAGGTCAGCCTACATATTAAAATTATTTATTGCAATAGAAATCTCATAAAAGAATGATTTTTATACTAGAAATTGAATTAACTTCAACAATTCATAACTAATTCATATGAACTCTAAATGGGGTGATTCAATTTTTATTGATCATAAATTTTAATTACCTTTCATTCCATGTAAAGCTTATCCCTACCACTGTTCTACAAATTTCCGCGAAACAATTAAATTCGGATGAACAGTAACAGAACATTGATTTTCAGCATTTTCCAAAAATCTGATTTTCAAACTACTATAACTCTCTCATATAAACCCCAAATGGAATAATTTTTGTACCTAAATTCATCTAAAATCATTATATAGCTACTGTATAAATTTCATGCATTTTGGAGCAATTTGAGTTTTTGGCTATTTCTGGTGTTTATTCGATATCGCTTTTCTTTAGATTCGAGTTGTTTGGAAGTATGAGAGTAAGTAACCGAGAGTGAGCAAGTGAACTACCAGCAAGGCAAGCATCCTTTGAACTTTCTTTTTGCATCATATTTGATCCCAGTTTTGTTTGGATAGATGCAATGATAATTACTTGCATGTTATTTTGATAATGTCGCTATTTTTGTGATGAATAGTTAGACACCTCCTATTATCTTGTCATTGTGGCTATCCATGAATTATTCCAGTACTGAAATGCTTAAGATAGGATGTGTGAATTTATATTTTCCGGGTTTGCTTAGCCATGCAAGTCTAGAACCGGTAGTTTGATTGTCGGGAATAACCCGACAATTATGGGATAAACACAACTCTCTTTATACTTTTGGTTCAGATCTTCGTATCTGTTTTATGAGTTAAAATTTTGTCATTTTAAATGAGTTTTGGTCTGGACAAGTGTTGGTTAGTGATGGTGCTTCGTGCACGAGCTTTGGGAAAGTGGTTGACTTGTCTGGACAATTAAGGACCGAACTTTGGTAACGTCGTTGATTCAAGTATATTCGTGCTACCATACGCAGATATGGGTGTTGTCACGGTCAAGTAAGGGAAGGTCCTATTGTGTTAAGTCTCACGGTGGTGTAGGGACAATTGTGTCTTTGTCAATTGTCCTTAGGAATCGATGTCAATGTTCTATAGTGTGCAAGGAGCACCAATTACCTTTTCATTACATCGGTATTTTCAATATAACATGTGAGCCCCTTAGCAAGTGCTATATGGTACTTGTACTAAGACCGAAATATCTCACATGGGGACTTAGCTCAATAGGGTTTTCTTGTTGAAAACAACCAGTATCTCGATTCTCCCGGCCAAAGATACCAAAGGAAGTGTGCCATTATCCGGAGGCTTACGGGCTAGTCGAGTCGTGTGGGTAAGTAGTACACCCTGCAGGTATAAATCTATTCGAATAGCGTGTCCACTGTTATGGACAACCGCTTGAGTTCTGGAGTTACTATTGTTAGACTTGGAAGTAAAATTGTGGGTGAACTCGGTAATTATCATGAATGGGATGTTCATGCTTGTTGTAGTATCAAAGTGGGCAGCCACTTTGCTATTTGTATGCTTTATTTGTTACTCAGTTCAGTACTTATTCACATACTTTACTTCTACTTCAAATCTGAATTTGAAATGGCACTTGAAAACTAGTATGTGTAGGTTGTACTTTGTTGCGTCTCTTTCGCAAAACTAAGCCAATATGAGCTCATCCTTTGAATGACCTTATGCATAACTATTTTTATTTGTGTAAGACTTACGAGTACTCTTTGGTACTCAGCCAGGTGTTTGCTGGCTTTTACAGGTGAGGATGATTTCGAGGCCGATGAGTTTGTCGGTGTCGATTTAGGTGACACCGACGAGTAGTATGCTATCTTCTAACTCCCAGTCGGTTGCCGATGGGTTGTGGGCATACCACTGCTGGCATTTTGGTTTATTTACTCGCTTACGCTATAAACTTGTTTAATTTGGCCGGTCGGCCACTTATGTAGTTGTAAACTTGGAACTGTGATGTATAACTTTTGTACTATTTATGTATGAGCGTTGTATGGATATGATCGACGTTGTAATGAGAGTATGAATATATTGGTCGCTGATCTTGGGAGCCAATATAGGTCATGCTCGCTGTTCATGGCTTCCTATTTAACTCGCTAAGTGTCGTGCTTGACTGGTTGGAGAACCGACAATCATGTAGTGCTCGCAGGGGAGTGG
This sequence comes from Ampelocalamus luodianensis, assembly GCA_036346255.1. Taxonomy (NCBI): domain Eukaryota; kingdom Viridiplantae; phylum Streptophyta; class Magnoliopsida; order Poales; family Poaceae; genus Ampelocalamus; species Ampelocalamus luodianensis. The sequence goes on from CM070623.1 coordinate 24,881,611, forward strand.
CGCGCATGATCATCGGGGCTATAAATTCTAGTTAAGCCTCTCATTTAGACTGAGTTAAGTTGGAATCTATTTACTGGAGATCCAGGGTTATATTCTTAAGACCTTAATTAGTCTCGGTCTTACGGAGATAACTCCAGTCCCCACAAGAAATATGTTCGGTTGTAATCTTTTCATACTCGTACGACAGCCACAGCGCGGGTTGCATTCTAGTGGATAGTAAAAGAAGTCGGACTTGTGAGGTGCAACATGTGGGGATTAAGTTTCTTTGAAAGAATAGAGGAAGATTTTTTTTGGGAATTGCTAAATGGTACTCGAGTGTTTTTTTGTTTGTGAGTACTCAAGTTTTTTATCCATATTATGCTTGGTGATTTCTCTCTAGACAATGTGATAAGTGAGTAATCAATTTGTTTAGGGATGTCGAGAGCTGCAACATAAATGAATATGTATGTTTTTTTCGTAGTTTTTGTTGTGTTTTTTATAGTTTATTTTGTTCCTCTTTTTTACATAAAATCACACCATTTTTTACATAATTTAATTTATGTAAAACTACTATATAACTTATGTAAAAATTCAGTGTCTAAAAAATAGAGTACTCTCAGATAAAATAGTACTCAGATGAGGGGGAAAGAGGCAAAGTAATCTAATACATTGAATCTAGATCTGAGAGTTCAAAATTTGAGTACTATTTAGGAATAAAGCACTCAAGTATTCCCTAGACACCTCCTTTTTTTTTTATGCTTTCTTCTTCTCAAGGAGAAGGTCGTGATCTGCTAATTAATCACCAACTATAATACAACTTGTAGATCACAATTACTCCTTAATCAGATCACCATCATACGCAGCTTTTTGTGATTATTAGCTTTCTATATAAAGCTGAGACTAAACCATCGTAGGCAGCTAGTTTGACTTCATCTCCGAGACAACACCTGCCACCAAGCAAGCTCACCATGCCCAGCGATGGTAGCATGCACATCGTCCTCTTCCCTTTCCTGGCCCAAGGTCACTTCTCAGCCTTCCTCTCCCTCGCCGACCTCCTCCACCACGCGCGCCCCTCCGTCACCATCACCCTCGTGTCCACCCCGCGCAACGTCGCCGCCCTCCGTGCCAGTTCGTCCGCAGCGGCGCCGTTCCTACGATTCCACTCCGTCCCCTTTGTCCCCGCCGACCACGGCCTGCCCGCGGACGCCGAGTCCACGGCAGCACTCCCCGTGAGACAGTTCATCACGCTTTCTGAGGCCTCCGAGTCGCTCCATCCTGGGTTCGACGGCTTTGTCCATGGCGTCTGTACGGATGGAGTGACCGTCTGCATCGTCGCCGACGTCTTCTTCGCATGGACCACCGGCGTCGCACGCCGGCACGGCGCCGCACACGCCTTCTTCGTCTCGTGCGGCGCGTTCGGCAGCGCCGTGTACCACTCCATATGCAACCACCTGCCTCACCTTGGTACGTCCGGTGATCCCATCTTCTTGCCGGACCATCCGGAGGTCGCTATCCACCGGTCGCAGCTCCCGAGGCATGTCCTCGAAGCCGACGGAACGGACCGGTGGTCGGTCTTCACTCGCCGTCAAATATCGCTCGGGTACGACACAAACGCGATACTGATCAACACCGTGGAGGAGTTCGAGGGGACTGGTCTGGGCATGCTCCGCCGGACTACGGGCGTCCCGATCTGGCCCGTCGGCCCGCTCGTGCGCCTCCCGACACAACACTCCAACTGCGACGACGACGTTATGCGGTGGTTGGACGCCCACGCGGCAAGGTCGGTGTTGTACGTGTCGTTCGGGTCCCAGAACTCCATACAGGCAGCGCAAATGATGGAGCTGGCCATGGCACTGGAGTTGACCGGCCGGCCGTTCATCTGGGCCATCCGGCCACCGGTGGGATTCGACGTCAAAAGCGAGTTCCGAGACGAGTGGCTGCCAGAAGGGTTCGAGCAGAGGGTGCGTGCCACGAGCAAAGGTCTCCTGGTCCGCAGATGGGCGCCACAGGTGAGGATCCTGGCGCACGGCTCCACCTGCGCGTTCCTGAGCCACTGCGGATGGAACTCGGTGTTGGAGAGCGTGACCCACGGCGTGCCGATCATCGGGTGGCCGCTATTGTCAGAGCAGTTCTACAACGCCAAGATGCTGGATGAGGAGTGGGGGGTGTGCGTGGAGGTTGCAAGGGGAGACATGGTGGGCACCATCTTAGAGAGGGCTGCAGTGGCGGAGGTCGTGGAGACGGTGATGGGCGAGACGGCGAAGGGGATCGAGATGCGGCGCCGTGTGAAGGAGGTCCGGGAGCTCATCAATGGAGCTCGGACGGAGGCTTGTTGTTCATCCGTGAAAGCGTTGGGGGAATTCTTCGCCTTGGTGCTGAGTACTGCAACTTGACTGGACGCTGACGCCGGCGTGCGACGTACCTAGCTTGCCAGCTGCTTTGGAAATCAAGAGCTATTAATTTTTGAGCAATCAGTGTTGTGCAATCAGTGACTACACGTCAGGGTACACGATGGCCAAATGGAGGTTGATGTAGCCAGTTTGGTTTCACCTCCTCAAACTGTTTAGGTGTGAAGTCACCGAAGGGGTGTGCCCGCTCGAGTTAAGGGCTAAAATGCTACTTTTGCGAGATAAAAGAATAAAAACAGTTTATCCGTGAGTAAATCGGTAAAAATGGTACTGTAGATGTACGACGTGATTTGGTTGGCGCACCTACCGCACGGAGTCAACGTGCTCGTTCGCATTCCCGCGCTGTCTCGACAGAAAACAACCGTGCTACAGTGCTCCGTAGGCACACCCCGCACAGCCCGACAAAAAAAATCACACGCCAGTTATGAATAGTGTGGTACAGTGTATGAATAGTATGCCGTAGTGCATAAATAGTGCAGCCACAGTGTGTGAATACGCGTGATCGTAACCTCTGCAGCTGTGCCACCTGCTACCACTCAATCAGAAACCGGCTCCCCTCTCTTCCATTACTTCAATCTAAACCACTCATGTGCTACTGCTTTATGGGGATACATTATCTCTGGGTGGGTTGGTTGTGTTGAGGAATCGTCACTAGTGAGTTCAGTTCAAGGATTATCTTGTAGACAAATTTAGAATCGTAAGAACAATATCAGAACACAAGAACAGAATAACAGATTGAACATAGAGATCAAGCGATCAACCTTTTACAATGACTAGTACCCCTATTTATAGGCTACAGACCCTGCTAGGGTTTGGGATGATGAGCCCACCTTAGGCCAGGACTACCGGTCTGGACCTGATTTCTTAATACTCCCCCTTGAGCACTTATCCGGCATGTTCATGTCTCGTCAAAACTCCATAAACCACTCATGTGCTACTGCCTCATGGGGATACATTATCTGTACGGGTGGAATTGATATTTTGCCCTCTCAGTTGGGTTTTTAGAAAATACACTTTTTCCCGATGTAATACATTTTTTTGCCCCCTTCTTAGTCTATTTCTTCTTTTTTGCCCTCTTTGCATTATTTTAATCTTATTTGCCCGTTTTGTTGTTACAAGGCACGCGAAATGATATTTTTACCCCCCACCACCACCCCAATGCTATGGTACCTCGGAGCACTAAGTAAACACACCTCCCTCGGCGGCGCCACCGCGGCCGAGTTGTTCAGGTATAGTTGGATCATCTCATCCTTCATGCTACAAAACACAAGGCACGAAGTCCGAGAAATCAAATCCAATCCGATCCCAATCCCAAAAGAACAGCTCAGTCGCATGCTCTTCTCATCAGAGTGCAAATCCCACCACTTGCGCATGCTCTTCTCATCAGAGTCATCCTCATCTGAGGGAGAAGCTGCTTGAGGCGACATGGCCATGAAGGGGTACCACGCATGCGCCGCCCCGGGCTCTGAACGGCCTTAGGCGACGGCCTTTGTTTTAGGGCGATAGATTGGCAGCTTGGCCATGGGGTTGCGGGATAGACGGTGGCCGGATATGGACCGGGCTGGAGTCGAGCGTTGGGGAGGAGGCCGACGGCGAGGAGGGGGGAGAGTGAGGAGGACAACGCCTCGGCGGCGGCGGCGGGCACGGTGCTAGGGTCGGAGGTAGAGCTCCGGGAGCCGAACTTGCCAGAGGACGGGCCTACGCGGGGGAGCAGCGGTAGAGGGCGGAGCTTTGGCGATCCCGGCCACATATGGGAGGTCGTGGGGGGCGCCTGTGCCGGCGGCGGCGCGGCGAGGGTGCCGAGGTAGAGGAACTCGGTGCTAGGGTTGGACGACGAGGTCGGCATTGGCGGCGGCTTGAGGCGGCGGCCCTCCTCATCCTCATTATCGTCGGTGTGACAGCGAGCAGCGGAGGAGGCCGCGGCGCCCGAGCGACCGCAGTGTCGAAGGCGGTAGAAGAGGTGAAGTGAGAGCAGCGCAGAGAGTAGGAGGCAGAGGGAGAGGAAGGAGAGAAGCAGCGCCTGGAGCACCGGGAAGTGGCGCGCCCCTCCGGATGGGCGCTGAGTGGGGACGACGAGGATGGAGATGTTGGCTGGGAAAGTCGGGAGGCCGCTGTCTCCGGAGGAGGGCTACGACTGAGCAGGGGGAGGCGGTGGCAAGGCGAAGGTGGGGAAGAAGGGGTAGCTGGTGAAGGGGTAGGCGTCGGGGGTGGGGTTGGCGGTGGAGGAGGGGTACTTGGGTGTCGACGAGGTGGTGGGTGTGATGGGGCAAAAATGACTTTTTGCGTGGCTATAATAGGGGAAACTGTTGGATATTAATAAAATAATACAAAGAGGGCAAAAAACAAAGAAATAGACTAAGAGGGAGGCAAAAAATGTATTCCATCGGGAAGAGGTATTTTCTGAAAACCCAACTAAAGGGAGGACAAAATATCAATTCCCCCATCTGTATGTGAGTGGTTGGTTGTAATCACGTGGACATAACAATATGCTAAATGATAAAAAAAACAAAGGGAATTGATATGACTCTGACGTCCGGGACCATCTTTTTCCCGAGACGTCTCACGTGTCACGCACCCACGTGGTCTTGACCATTCACCTCATCTCACTCCCTAATCTCTCTTCCCCCTATACTTCATCGAATAGCTTTCCAAACCATTCACTGAGTTATCTCTCCTTATCTCTTCTCCCCATTTCTTCTCTCTTGCTTGCTCCATTCTTTTCATTTCCTCTATGCTTTCTTGTTGCACCAGCCGAAGCATGGCTGCCCTGCTCCCATGGCTTCCTCCTCATTCTTCTCTCTCTCCAATTATTTTTCTCCATTTTTCTTGTGCCCACGTCGTTTCTCTTTCCTCCTCACCTTAGTCCATCGTCATCGAATCAGCCAGATCCAGTAGCTTCCCTTACTTCCAGGCACCCATACGTGCTCCTCTCAAGCTCCTCCACTGGTTCCTCTACATGGATTACGCTGCCTCCAGCCAGGTCCTTGGCGTCGATGTCCATGGCGGTGATAGATCTGAGAGCAGCTTCGGAAGAAACAACCTCGGCGGCCTACAACGGCAGCGACAGATTCGATCGGTCGAGGTCGACGGCTTGCACGACCATTAAGGGCGGAGGCAGTGGTCGAGGTCAGCCATGGCTCGGAGCCTCGAAGCTTTTGCGCTGATAGGTGGCTGCCGCGAGCTGCCGGCCTCCATTTGCCGCTGCCCACGCTCGGCCTCCTGTGGCCGCGCCACCACCGAGCAGCTGCACCATTGTAATTGTAGGTGTTTATTATTTGTGTTGCAGCCCCTTTCTGATTTTGTTACATCTGGATTTTTTAGATGTTGCGATCTGTTGAAAAAAATGTTGCATATTGTTCTTTTAGATGTTGAGCTCCGTTGAAAAAAATGTTGAACTCCGTTGGAAAAAATGTTGAACTCCGTTGGAAAAAATATTGCATCCTATTCTTGGTGATGTTACATCAGACCGTACAGTGGCCTCCCACTGTACGTCCGAGCTATAGTTGTGCCCAAAAACAAAAGCGTCACGTGACTCTGTGGCTATGTGGACAACTTGGATTGGCTCACTTTGCTCTATATACCATGCGGACGACCACACAAACGCGCGCATCTGCGGAATGATGGATTTGTGACTGAAAATTTGCGATTAATAGAAATTGATTCACTTGCTAAACAAAAAAAGTAGTGGACAAATAAGTGTTTTACAAATCATACTATTGATGTGCTTTACAAATTGTGTTGGTTGATGGTTTAGTATCGATCTTACGAATGAATGCTGGGGACTCTCCTTAAGTTAAACTATACCGAAAAAGACATAGGGATTTTATATGGATCTTCTCCTGAGAGAATAATAATATTACTCATATGCTACTGTATTGACTATGCTTTACAACAGGGAAGAAATCAGTAGAACTAGGGCTTAATGACTTTTGTCTGCTGATCTTGTCTTGTGTTCGTTGTCGTTATTCCTATCCTGTATCCACCTGTTTTACTCCTTATATAGTGCGTGAAGGGGTGCAGTTATCTCGTATTAAGAGGCGTCTCACCGTTTGATGAAATACGCATGTTTAGTAACGATTATTGTCAGAGACTAATCCTCCCACGTCGTTCTGCAGTTATGTCAGAGACAGAGGCTTAATACGTATGGTTATCCTGGAGAATAACAACACATATTAACTACTGCGTATATTAAATACAGCGTATAAGTGTCCCTAGTCGATTGTGCCCATATGTCTTTAGACTTTGTTGATCATAGGGTGGTTGTAGTTGACCTCATCATAGTAAAGCTTACCACCATGAAGTGATCGTAGTAAAGTTTACAATCATGAGATGGTCGTAGAAATCTTAGGACCACTAGGTACTCATAGAAGAGCTTACTACCATATAGGGTGGTCGTAAATGGTTTACGACCAAGCTTTTCCCTTATTAATGATAAGGATTTATCCATACGAATAGCACGAAGATATTGCTAATTATAATAATAATTACAGATAAATAATTTAATTAATTAAGGATTATTATATCCTCGTCGGTGTTTTTTTTTGTTTCCCTTTATTTTACAGAGAGCGTTGAAGCATTACAAATCTACCAATGTCACTGAGTAAAAAGGGGACTGTTAATTTACATGGATGCCCTTAGGCTCGAACCCGTGCACGTTTGAGCAGCGACACGTGTCATCTCCCTTCACTCGCGACATTCTTCCCTACCTCTAGCCTAGCGTCTATCCATGCATTAAGACAGACACACAATCCAAAAATATTATAACCGAGGGAGAAAGTTTCGATTATTTCAAATGATTAAAACCCGTCGGTTCGTAAAACATTTATTTCGTAAACTTCTAGTCCGAAAACATTCAAATAAAACGAAAAACTTTCAATTAAAAAAATTAAAATAATTCAAAATGGATCGAAAAACTTTCAAATGGTTCAGAAAAACCTTTGGTTCAGACCAAAAACTTTACATGCCTCGTTGGGGCAGCGACTGAAGGGATACGGGCAGGCTACGATAGCAATAATTCAAAAATGCTACCACGTAAACCAGGATGCCAAGCAAGTAGATGATCACAGATCGTTACCACCAGACATGCGGTGCAGCGGAATATGAGTTGGAGCAGCCTGGTCCAACGAAGAGCACGTCGGTGAAGAGTCGTAGTCGATCGTCCAGCGTCCTCGCGAGTCGATCGTCTCCTCTAGCAACCTATAATGTTCCTTGTGAAGATCGTGGATCATCCTCAAGCGCAACAGCAACCGCAGTAAAAGTTATGAAGTACTGAAAACCACCTCTGGCTGAAGTGCTCATTGGTCCACATGCATTCGAATGTATAAGGGCCAACATGTCACTCGCCCTCTCACCTCTAGCCGTGAAAGGTGTTTTGTCATCTTGCAAAGTAAACAAGATTCACATGTTTCAAATGATTCAAAATCAAATGAGTTTAGAAGACCATCTTTATGGAGCTTCATCATGCGCTTCTCATTTATATGACCTAGTCGACAATGCCAAATATAAGTGGGATTCATATTATTAGGTCTAAGTCTCTTAGCATTAATGTTATAGATGGGCTCATCCTCAAGATTCAAAACATACAATCCATTCACTAATTGAGCATGGCCATAAAGCATATCTTCAAAACAAATTGAACAACAAATGTTCTTTATTCTAAACTCATAACCTTCTGCTCCTACACAAGAATCAGAAATAATGTTTTTGCTTAAGGCTGGAACATAATAACAATTATTTAATTCCATAACTAATCCTGAAGGTAAAGCTAATGGTAAAGTGTCAATAGCTAATGCAACAACTCTTGCTCCATTGCCCACGTGAAGATCAACATCTCCTCTTACCAAGCTTCTACTCCTTATCAGTCCCTGCATCGAATTCCAAAATGAGCAATTGATCTGTATCAAATACCCAAGAACTGGTCAGAGAAGTGGCAAGATTAATTTGTATAACATTTATACCCAAGAACTGGAAGTCTTGCTCTGATACCAACTTTGTGAGGACCCGGAATATTTAACTAGTAACACTTAACCTCCAAATGGTTCTAGCATTACTAATTAAACATTCTAAGCCTCGATGGACATATGCTTCCTAGAATTGCAGCACATGCACATCATCACAAAATTACAAATCATTTCCATACAACATACATTAACAAGTCTAGTAAAGGACATACATAAAGTAAGTTATTACAAAAGAGCCGACCGCCAAATAGAACAATATACAAGAATGACAATGAAGCAAAGGTGCCATAAGATGGCTAGAACAAAAGTCGACCGGTTAGCCACACAACCCACAAGGCAACCGACCGGGCCGCCAAGCTAGTCGCCCCGCAAGCTACCACAACACAGCTCATAAAAGTGAGGCCCAACAAGCTCACCTTCTTCCTCTGCAACAAATACATTTAAGCAAGATAACTGAGTACACAAAGGTACTCGCAAGACTGACGTGTGGAATAGCAGACCTATTCATAAACTACATGCAAGCTTATTTAGGTGGAGGTTGTAGGTCTCATTTTGCACAAAGCCAACTTTATTTGCAATAATGTAATACATTTAAAAGCAAGTTTGCAAATCTGTTTTGTTGTCAAAATACAGCGAAATAAAGATACATACAAGTAACCACCTGGAAGTGACTATCCCCATAGCCACCACAACATAGCACGAATCCCTGATTCGTACCACCCATCAAGTTTTAATTAAAAGGTTGTAGTCTAGTTCTCACGGGGCGTATCCGAGCGTGTCCATAACCTAGGACGAGGCTATTCTAATAGTTTTAACCCTACAGGGGCGTACCAATGTACCCACACTTCAGACCGCCTTTTTGCCAAGCTATTAAGCACACTTCCTTTGGTATGCCGGCACGGCTAAGTCGTACGAGACGTTTCCAATGGAATGCGTTAATTAAGAGTCGCACGTATGGGGTTAACCCTTAGTGACCAGCCGGCGAAATGGGCCACTAGGACCACACGTTGTGGTGGAGTCAAGCAAAGTCGGGAGTCATTAGCCATTTAGGGTAACGCTAGCCGGACATTTGCAAGACCCCGGTCGGGGTGGAGGACCTAGAAAGGAACCACCCCGGTCACGCCTTTGTGATCCTTTTTCTCTATAAACTACAGCCAGCAACTCATTAATTAATGCCTCCCAAAGTACTAATTCAAGAGAGGTCCTATACCCTCTAGTGTGGTTAGCACGCAAAATGCTCAGTACGGTGGCGCAAGTAACTCGGTCCTTAATGACCCGGGCACCATTCCAGTCACACCCAAAAGCACACCAACATACCATTGTGCCCAAGTCTAAATCATTTTATTTTCAGTTTTAGTTTTCACAAGTAGACATGGCACAAGGCTGAAATCATAAGTGATAATAAGTTTTATGTGATGAAGGTTATCGACAAGTCGATAACCGCCCATTTCTACCGGAAGCTAAGCATGGCTAAGCAATCAATTCGCAACTACTAAGTGACAAGAGTTCATCCAACGAGCTCTAATCACAGCAATAACCTAGGCTCATGGTAGTAAAGGATAATCATTTGTCTAAGGAAATGCATCTACTAGGCCAACTATCGACAATAGTTTAACACAAACTAGCAATGCATACATAGAATTTGTAACAACATAAATACTTAAAAATACTGGGATTAACATGATCAAACTGCTTGCCTTGCTGTAGATCACTTTCTTGCTGCAGAGGATTCACTCACGTAATCAATAATTTCTTCGGAACCTAACGCGAAAAGGCGATAACCAAATAAGAACAAGAAACACCAAACCAATCTCAACAGGAAAAGTTCTCCAAAACCCATGAAATTTATACAGCAGCAAGATCAAGATTTTAGACAATTTTAGAAACAAGAATCACTTCATTTGGACTTAGCATGAAGAAGTTATGGTGAAATCTAGCTCTCTCAGCCTTTTTATTCTCTAAATTAATTATAGGTACTGTTCATGGTGAAAATTTCTGGAATGATCTAAGCTCTGAAATTTTTATGACATGAAGTATATGTTATCCTAATTACAGCAAAGTTGAGTTTACTAAATTTGGAGTTATAATGATTTAATTATGATTTTTCTAAGTTGTAAAGCTAGCATATCACATTTTTCAGAAACATAAACATGTTCACAACTAATTGTATATCGAAGTATGTTAACAGAGGGATTTTCTAGCACTAATTTTATATATTTGGGATTTACAGGGAATTACTTGTGTCTTTTACAAAATTAATATGATTTTCTAAATGCTAGAAATGAGGTCAAAATCATTAACTAGTGTTTCGGGTGTTATCTGGCCTACAATCATTTCAATATTAAAGTTTAGTTAAGAACAGATTTATCAAAGTTGAAATCATTCATTTTGGATATTTACAGCAAAAGATATCTATTTTATAGTGTTTAAATCAATTTCTGGAATATCCGAAATAGCTGAAATCAAGTTCTTAGCTTTACAAAATTTTCTATTATAAAACATAGCTAAATGTATTTTTATATTAAACTTTAGTGCACCACAAATTTATTACAATTGGAAATACCCAAAAAGGGTTTAAAATGAATTTACTATGAATTTCTAAAGTTTCTGCACAATTTTTAGTTGTAAGGTAATTACTTATCGAAATCCCGATAACCTAATTAAAAGATAAAGATGTGGCTGCATAACAGCCGATGATCCTAGATCTAACGGCGCGAGCGCGAGGGGGGGGGGGTGGAAGCAACCCGAACAGCCCAACACATCCCCACCGTCGATCTAAGATCAGAAGGTCAAGGTGGTGAGCTGTTCGGACCTCGCGAACGTCACACAAACCTCAGCCGTTGATCAAGAGATGGACGACTCACAATGATGGTGAGATCGGGTGACCCGATCAGCCCAATTGATCTGGACCACAGATCAAGAAATGGACGGCGGCTATTGATCAAAGTTCAAAAGAAGAGCTGACAGGTGGGACCGCTTGTTAGTGACTTTGAGTCACACACGCGAACCTTTAGCACACGTGCACAGTGCACAGAGCCCACTTGTCGACTTAAAAGAGAGTGTTAGGACAACTAATTAATTACCGAAACTAATGATTAGCGATGATTAGCTAATTAATGTGTCCTAATGAAATCTACGGAAGTGATTAACGCATTCTGAGGGCCCACGTGACAGAGACTAAAAGTGGCGGTTTAGGACAGAGTTAATGCCGCAATGATTGACAATTAATGAATCTAAACCCGACACTAATGACCTTTGGAATTTTAATTTTAACCCAGGGGCCCACATGTCAGTGACTCAACGGCCGATTAAGACATGATTAATGCACCCCATGATTAGCAATAATTGGGCAATTAATATGTCCTAAATACATGACGAAAACGGGAGTCCCCTCCCGGCAAAATCCCGAGTGACTTCAACGGCTTGACGCCGGCGATCCTGACCGCGGCGGCGCCAACCAAGTAGTGAAATGGAATCGCAATAGCGATGCGGACCTAGTGGTGGCAATCTCGCCGGCGGTGAGGGCTCTAGTCGCCGGTCAGCCGGAAAATGAAAAGGGAGCTCTTTACTGCAAACTTGAAAATCGCAAAAAGCTCCGCTGCAGTCCAAAGAAGTGGGTGCCAAGGCCTCTAGGGACTAATAAGAAGCTACCTTAATGGAGAGGAGCCTCAAAGATGGCCGGAGATGCTCGTCCACGGTGGAGGCTTGCCGGACTTGGGGAAGAAAAGTGAAAAATGATATCCTAAGAAAAATGAGTGGTACCAAAGCATCAATATAGCTTCATTATGGTTCACAGAAGCTATATGAGTAAATAATTTGAAAATGGAGCACTCACCTGAGCTGAGGAAGAAGATGACCAAAGTCGGCCGAATTTGAACAAACCCCAAATTGGACAATTCCTGAGAATCAAATCCAAAATTAAGTGAGGGGAAATGTTCAAGATAGCAAGGAGCTAAAAATGGTGCAAAGAAATGTGAAGGAGAACCACTGGAACACCAAAATCACCAATGGAGCTCCACGGGTCAACAATGGTGTATAGTCGGATTTTTAGGAGTTAAGCTTCAAAATTGAAATTGGAGCTTGAGGGTGGTCTAAAGGGATACTAGGAGGTGTTGAGAGTGCTTATAAGACCTTGGAAGCATTAGGGTTTGGACCAAGGGCCTTTCGGGCGGCAATGCACAAAGCACAAGAAGTGGCCGACAGCGAAAAAGGTGGTAGATGATGCATTAGGGTATGGCACGGTCGAGAGTGTCTCCCATACCCCTAAATGTCGGCTAGGACGACTGTAGGGCACAAGATTTGACACGGCCATACCTCCCCTACTGTTCACACGCGTTCAGAGGTTGAAGATGACCAGAGACACGCTCGAGCGATTCTGGACCGTTGGATTGAAAATGAATGGCTCAGATTTAGGGTTCTGGTGCTTTTTTTAAAAAACAACAGAGAGGATCGTGGCCTTAAGATCAAAATTGAACGACCCCGATTTAAAGTGCGATGTAGTGACCCGAACGGCACATCTAGTATGCACCATTGGATCAATCATGGGCGGCTGAGATTAGACACACCCATTTTGGACCGTTAGATTTCGATTCAAGGGCTCAGATCGATGGGCTCTTCGCGATGCCCCGAACAGCCCAACCATTTAAGGCCGTGAGATCAAGATCTAATGGTTGAAAAGGTTTGCGGTTTTATAAAGAGACCTGGTGCTGTTAGGTGGTTCGATCAAATCGATTGACTCGAGCCCGAGTCTGACTCGAACCCGAGTAACAGTACTAACCAGGTTTGGATTTAAATTTGTACAGAGACTTTTGAGGAATTATTTGAGGTAGCAAATTAACTCCAAAAATTCTGAAAATTTTACAGGAGCTTGCTGACTCAAACATTGACCTTGTGTAAAATTTTGCAGAGGTTTTTGTGCTATACTTTTTCCTCTAAAAATTCCACAAGGTGCTGGTCCACAGTTTGACCAGAATTTAAATAGGTTTGACTGACCTCCAAGAACATTCAAACAATTTCTAAAAATTGTGAAATTTTTCAGAGAGGTCACACACCAACCCTAGAACTTAGGAAAAATATTTCCCGGAGATGATCATAACATTTGACAAGAATGTTTTTGGAAGGATCAAGGTTTGGATAAATAGACTTGTGACTTGTAATCCCATAATTCTTTTATAAGAATTCTTTAGGATGAACAAGAATTGCAAGATGTAAGAAAAAGTTTTAATTTCTACTCATTTTCTTACATTTGAAACACAAGCCAAAACCTGGGATGTTACATTAAGCTTAGACTTGAGACTCTCAATCTCATCTTAAGTCTTTCCTTTAGCTTTACCCTTTCCCTTTGACTTACCCTTGTTCTTGAAGCTGGTAGTCTTTTGAACTATTATCACATGATTAGAATTTTTCTTGATGCTCTCCTCAGCATCCTTAAGCATGCAATGCAACTCGGTCATTAACTTCTTGTGAGGACCCGGAATATTTAACTAGTAACAGTTAACCTCCAAATGGTTCTAGCATTACTAATTAAACATTCTAAGCCTCGATGGACATGTGCTTCCCAGAATTGCAGCACATGCACATCATCACAAAATTACACATCATTTCCATACAACATACATTAACAAGTCTAGTAAAGGACATACATAAAGTAAGGTTATTACAAAAGAGCCGACCGGCCAAATGACACAATTACAAGAAAGACAGCGGAAGCAAAAGGTGCCATAAGATGGCTAGAACAAAAGTCGACCGGTTAGCCACACAACCCACAAGGCAACCGACCGGGCCGCCAGCTAGACGCCTCTAAGACTACCACAGCACAACTCACAGAAGTGAGGCCCTTCAAGCTCACCTTCTTCCTCTGCAACAAATACATTTAAGAAAGATAACTGAGTACATAAAGGTACTCGCAAGACTGACGTGTGGAATAGCAGACCTATTCATATGCTACATGCAGGCTCATTTAAGTGGAGGTCATATGTCTCATTTTGCATAAAGCCAACTTTATTTGCAATAATGTAATACTTTTTAAAGGCAAGTTTGCAATAAGTTTCATTGGATGAAATAACACGTGATACAATAAATACAAGAGTAACCACCTATTGGTGACTAACCCAATAGCCACCACACATAGCACGAATCCCAGATTCGTACCACCCATCAAGTTTTAGTTTAAAATGTTGTAGTCTAGTTCTCACGGGGCGTATCCGAGCGTGTCCATAACCTAGGACGAGGCTATTCGAATAGTTTTAACCCTGCAGGGGTGTACCAATGTACCCACACTTCAGACCGCCTTTAAGCCACAAAAGCACACTTCCGAAGGTATGCTGGCACGGCTAAGTCCTACGAGACACTTTCCAATATTGTGTATTAACTACGAGCCGCTCGTATGGATAGAAACCCATACGCTTACATTGCAAGCCGATAGACAACCAGCCATCACGGGGGAAGCCTTTCGGGCACTACAATGCTCCCGACACCATCCCTCCTGTGACTCCCTGCGACCCGGAGCTAATACACACCAAAGTACTAAGTCAAGAGAGGTCCCATACCCTCTAGTGTGGTTAGCACGCAAAATGCTCAGTACGGTGGCGCAAGTAACTCGGTCCTTAATGACCTGGGCACCATTCCAATCACACCCAAAAGCACACCAATCATAGCACTGTGCCCAAGTCTAAATCATTTTGTTTTTGGTTTTAGTTTTCATAAGTAGACATGACACAAGGCTGAAATTATAAATCATAATAAGTTTTATGTGATCAAGGTTATCGACAAGTCGATAACCGCCCATTTCTACCGGAAGCTAAGCATGGCTAAGCGATTATTTCGCAAACTACTAAGTGACAAGAGCTCATCCACGAGCTCTAATCACAGCAATAACCTAGGCTCACGGTAGTAGAGAATAATCATTTGCTAAGGAAATGCACCTACTAGGTCAACTAACGACAATAGTTTAACACAAACTAGCAATGCATACATAGAATTTTGTAAACAACATAAATACTTAAAAATACAGGGATTAACATGATCAAACTGCTTGCCTTGCTGGAATTGTTCTTGCTGCAGAGGAGGATTTTCAGGTTCAATAAACTCTTCGGAACCTAACGCGAAAAGGCGATAAAACCAATAAGAACGAAGAACACCAACCAAAACTCAACAGCAAAAGACATCCAAATCCCATGAAATTTATACCGCAGCTAGAGGTTGATTTTAGACAATTTTAGAAACAAGAATCACTTCATTTGGACTAAGCATGAAAAAGTTATGCCTAAACTAAGTCCTCACAGCCTGAAAAATCCTAATTAAATTAATTTCGGTTACTGTTCATGGCAAAAATTTCTATAATGATCTGGAATCTGAAATTTTTATGGTAGGTAGCTAAGGTCATCCTAAGAACAGAAAAGTTGAGTTCACATCATTTGGAGTTATAATGAATTAGTTATGATTTTTCTAAGTTGTAAAACTAGCATATATCACTTTTCAGGAACATAAATAAGGACAAGGCCTAGTTCATATTAAAGCATGTCTACAGATAAATTTTACCAAGTTGAGTTTGCTCCATTTGGATTTACAGAGAAAAAGTTATGTATTTTACAAATTTGAGATAATTTCTAAACATGCTTCCCTATTGAACATTTTAATACATCCTAAACCAATTTCCAGAACAACATAGTGACTACATCTATTCTCAGATTAAAATTTATCCTACCACAAAGCTACTGTGATTTGAATCATTCAAAAAGGAGCTAAGACGATAAAGATATGCACAAATAAAAGTTTGAACATTTAAAAGACTTTGAAAACCAGCTCTCGGGGGAGGTCCAAATGAACTGAAGGAAACAGGGAGGTCGTGGCCGTCGATCTTGCATCGCACGGCTACGGCTCATGGCACAGCAGCGCATCGCGCAAGCGCGATTGGGGAGGTCCGGCCGTTGAGATCAGATCCAACGATCTGACGAGGCGACCTGAACAAGACGCGAAAATCCCGCGCGGAGGTGCTCGACGCGCATAGGGGAGGTTGGGGCCGTTAGATCAAGATCTGACAGTCCTGATCTCCCAGGGAGGTCCTAAAGCTAAATCTACGGAGGGAGGTCTGGACGGCTAAGATCTCGCAGAGGAGGTCTTCAACGGTCAAGATCTCCAGAGGGAGGTCATACGGGCTAAAGTTCACCCGAGGAGGTCCTGACGGCTAAGATCTCGCGAGGGAGGTCTCAACGGTCACGATCAAGCGAAGGAGGTCCTGGGCGGTAAGTTAACAGAGGAACACCAGGACGGCTAGAATTTCATCGAGGAGGTCATGGATGGCCAAGATCTAAGCGAGGAGGTCCTGAACGGTCCAGATCGACGCGGAGGGAGGTCCAGAGACTAAGGTTTTTACAAAGAAGGTCTAACGCTCAGATCTAAACCTGGGGAGGTCATCTACGGCCAGGATTAACTCGAGGAGGAGGTCCGAGGTTTTCTTTATAAAAGACCAGGGGTGGCTTTTTTACAAAGAGGACCCCGAGGGTGGTCTTAGGGGTGGTCTTTGCAAAATGACCAAGGGGAGGTCTTTTGCGCACGGGGAAGATCTAAACGGCTAAGATGTAACCAGGGTGGTCCTAGACGGCTAGGATTGACTCTAGGGGGAGGTCCTGGCACGCATAGTTTTCGCAGACAAGGATCCAACGGCCTAGAGCTAACCTAGGAGGTCTTTAACGGCCGAGACCACTCCAGGAGGGCCTGGGACTTAGCGGCACGTGCGCTATGCCGACAAGGCAGCATTAAAGATCGGCTCAGGACCACATTAAAGCCAATCATTACACTACAGAACCTGTCCGAAACTTATGTGACAAAAGCCCGAGCGCTAAAACGAGCTCACCGCCGGCGATGGGGACCGCGCCGGCGGAAACCAAGGACATGGTTGGATTCCAAATGACGTCAAGAACCTAAAGGACGTGCTCTCGACGGCGGCGACGGCCTTGAACGCCGGCGAGTCGGAGATAGACTAAGAAGGCTAAAGCGGCAAACTACGAAACTACACGAGCTCTAGAAAACAGTAAAAAAGCTAAGGAATGGGCACCTGAGGGCAGAGAGGGGACCAGGGTGGTCGGTGGAGCTCGGAGATGGCCGACGAAGTCCGGCGGTGAAGAGCTTGCCGGCGAGGAAGAAGAAGATGACCTCGACCCCGAAAAGCCACCTCCCAACTTGTCCACCTCACTAGAGCTCGGATGGCCTTCGGGAGCTCCAACGCCCGACAATGGAGGTCTCAGAGTTTTTGAGAAATGAGCTCAAGTGACTACAATGAGGCCTGGTTGAGGGAGAGTGAGTCTAAAGGATAGAGGGAGGAGCTCAGGGGTGTTTTGCAGCCAAAGGAGCAAGGCCCCGAGCAACGGCAACCCTCGGGTACACCGCCAACGTCCAACCAATGGACATGCTAGATTTGACAAGGCAGGTAGGGGATGACTTCTTTTAGGGCTAGGCTCTGACACAATTAATGCATGGCAGAAAGGAGCCGCTGACACAGATAAAAAGGTGACATATCACTGCTCCCAACTGCTCTGGTTCTGACACAGGTGCAGGCGCGTGAAAACCATGATGACCGGACTCGTGGAGGTCGTGAGGAAGAAAACAGGGCCGAGGAGGTCCCGGCGTCTCGATTCACATGGGGTGGTCCCGACGTCCCGCATCACCCAATGCGAGGAGGTTTTCGCGCGAGGAGGTCCGGGAGGTCGTCGACCGCTGGATGGAGATCCAATGGCTTGACCACACCCCAGCGCCGAGCGCCAAGAGCTCCTAAGGATCAGCGGGGAGGTCTGGGGCATTGGATGGAGATCCAACGGCCCAAGGGGAGCGAGATCGAGGAGGTCTAGGGGGCTGGCTCAACCAAGGCCAAAGGTTGGGTCGGACTCGGGTCCGAGTCAGACTCAAACCTAGGGTTCAACATTTGAGTTCCAACAAGAGCTGATCTTTGGAGAATTATTTGAGGTAGCAAACTCACTCCAAAAATTATGAAAATTTTACAGGAGCTTGCTAGCTGAGTTATTGACCTTGTGTAAATTTTACAGAGGTTTTTGTGCTATACATTTTCCCCCAAAAATTCCACAAGGTGCTGGTCCCTAGTTTGACCAGAATTTAATTGGGTTTGACTGACCTCCAAAAATATTCAAACAATTTCTAAAGATTGTGAAATTTTTCAGAGGGGCTACACATCAACCCAAGAACTTAGGATAACTATTTCCAGGAGATGATCACAAGACGGAACAAGAGTGTCTAAGAAGAACAAGATGTGGGCTAAAATGACTTGTGATTTTTGTATTCCCATGACGTCTTTACAACAAATGTCCAGGTCATACAGGAAATACAAGATGTAAGAAAAGTTTTTAATTTCTACTCATTTTGTTACATTTGAAACACAAGTCTGAAACTTGGGATGTTACACTTCTCCATGCCATTCATATGAAAATTCAATATGACAGGCTCAAAGCTCGCAGGGAGCGATTGGAGAATCACATAAGTAGCCAACTCTTGGCTAAGGGAAAAATCAAGCTTTTTCAAGCTCTCAATGAGAACAATCATTTTGATCACATAAAAACTGACCGGGTTACCTTCTGACAGCCTACAAGAAAACAATGTCTTAGAGGTGTTAAACCTCTCTGCCCTTGCTTGATCCTGAAACATACCCATCAGACTCACAATCATATTGTAAGCATCCGTGGTTTCATATTGCTTTTGAAGCTCAGAGGTCATGGTAGCAAGCATTAGGTGAAGGAACGCGGGAAGGCTACGATAGCACAAGCAAAAATTTACCGCACAACCAAGGAACCACCGCAAGTAATAGATCACGAGATTACCACTAGACGTGCCGACTCGTAGCGGAAGTAGTCGATGTAGCGAGTTGAAGAAGTCGTAGTCGTACTTGCCGCGCGCCTTCTCCTCCTACTCCGATAAACATCGTGAGTCGCGGATCGTCCTAGTGCTGATGCTTCGCAACAACACCTCCAAGGTATCCACACGTATGGGGCAAGGACACCACGCGCAGGAGTGCTAGCGCCGGCGGCGTGGTTGAGGAGAGCGTGGCTATTAGGGTTTCGGGATTTCTTCCAGAAAGATTGATCGTACCCCATGCCACCGCTCCTCTATATATAGGCATCCATAATGGGTCCCGAACAGGAGGCCCAATAGGAACTCGTGGCCTATAAGAATTCGGATCCCCATCCAAATCAAATCCTTTCCCTTTAAGTGTGTGACCCTATAGGTTCGTGTGTAATCGGTTGTGACTCGGAAACTCTTTCTCGATCACGAGTCGTCAGCGGTACCTAGCAGCACATAACTATTCCCGAACACACAGAATATAAATCGGACGAACCTTAATGCAATATGATCTACGACCAGGTCCTTATCACTTACGACCAGCTCGTACTTACTCACGACCAGTCCATAATTAGTTACAACTAGTTCGTAACTCCTTACGACCAGTTAGTATCTAATTACGACCAGTTTGTAACTCCTTACGACCAGTTGGTGATTATGTTCGAGTAGTCTTCGACTAGGTCGCATCTCCATACGACTTCGACCAGTCTACGACCTCGGCAACTGAATGACCTGCTTGTGTATTCTCCCTTTGCCTCACAACATCTGGTTGAACTCCAGGTGAGATAATATGCCATCCATGGACTGTTCAATACTTTCTCGATTAAGTGTCGAATAACTTCATGTGGTCGACACTTCGACCACTAGTGGCATGGCCATGCACTTTCTTTATTTGACCACAACGAGGGGCCCAGAGACATCTCTCCCGTTATGTTAGGAGGGGCAAATCCCATATCCGACCAGTCACATTCCTCTGCATGTTTCATAGCATACCCGAAAGATACCTTTATAACTACCCAGTTACGGAGTAGCGTTTGGCAACCCCTAAGAGTGCTATTACACATGTAGGAAACCATGCTGATCTCAGGTCTAAAGATTATACATCATCATTTCTTGAGACCAACTAACGACACATAGAATCATAACAATCTCAATAGTGTCTCAAGGTGGGTCTTATCCAACACTATGTTCTCTAACATGTGTCCACATTATTGATTCGATATCTCTATATCCATGACCGGTGAAACATGGTAATTAATCAATACATGTATTGAAATGTAGAGTCACCGTGTTCACCAAAGACATTCGACTGTGGATACTTTTAAAACGACATCATATAAGATAAAGAGTTTCACCAACAAGTCACATACTCATTGATCTATATAACTGATGATTCATTCAAGGAACAAGATAACATATTATCAAATGTTATGAACATAATAAAATATAATCATCTCTATGATTGCCTCTAGGGCATATTTCCAACAGTCTCCCACTTGCACTAGAGTCAATCATTTAAGTATCTAATACCGATAGCTCTTGTGTGTGCCTCATGCTTTGGCTGTGTGAGAGGCTTTGTCAACGGATCAGCAACATTTAAATCCGTATGAATTTTGCATATCTTAACATCTCCTCTATCCACCAATTCGCGAATAAGGTGGTAACGCCTGAGTATATGCTTGGACTTCTGATGGGATCTAGGCTCCTTAGCCTGCGCAATGACTCCATTATTGTCACAATAGAGATCCATTGGGCCCGAGGCACTCGGAACCATACCCAATTCAGCGATGAAATTCCTTATCCAAACACCTTCCTTCGTAGCTTCAGAAGCCGCAATGTACTCAGCCTCCGTCGTAGAATCAACAACCGTCCCTTGCTTGGAACTTTTCCAGCTCACTACTCCTCCATTCAAAATGAATACAAAACCAGATTGCGAACGATAATCATCTTTGTCGGTTTGGAAGCTTGCATCGGTGTAACCATTTATAACGAGCTCTTCATCACCGCCATAAACTAGGAACGCATCCTTAGTCCTTCTTAAGTACTTAAGAATGTTTTTCACAGCTGTCCAGTGACTTTCACCGGGATCAGCTTGGTATCTACTCGTAACACTTAGAGCATATGATACATCTAGTCGAGTACATATCATGGCATACATGATGGATCCAATAGCTGAAGCATACGGAATACCATTCATATGGTCTCGCTCATCAGTTGTCGAAGGACACTGACTCTTGCTAAGACTTATGTCATGTGACATAGGCAAGAACCCTTTCTTGGCATCGTGCATGCTGAACCGAATCAACACCTTGTCAATGTAAGTACTTTGGCTTAATCCAATTAGCCTTCTTGATCTATCTCTATAGATCTTTATTCCTAAGATATATGCTGCTTCTCCTAGGTCCTTCATAGAAAAACTATTTTTCAATGATACCTTAACAGATTCCAGCATTGGAATGCCATTCCCGATCAATAATATGTCATCTACATATAAGATCAGAATAACGAGTGCGCTCCCACTAACCTTCATGTAAACACAAGGTTCTTCTTTGTTCTTAACGAAACCAAACCTTTTGATCTCCTCATCAAAATGTATATTCCAACTCCGAGATGCTTGCTTCAACCCATAAATGGATTTTTGAAGTTTGCATACTTTCGTAGCATTCTTTGGATCGACAAAACCTTCAGGCTGTGTCAAGTACACATCCTCACTTAGGTTTCCATTAAGGAAAGCCATTTTGACATCCATTTGCCATATCTCATAGTCGAAATATGCAGCAATAGCTAGAATGATCCGTATAGATTTAAGCATCGCTACTGGTGAGAAAGTCTCATCGTAGTCAACCCCTTGAACTTGTCGAAACCCTTTTGCGACTAGTCGAGCTTTATGAATGTGAACATTTTCATCCATGTCAATCTTCTTCTTATAGATCCATTTGCACTCAATGGTTTTAACACCATCAAGAGGATCGACCAAGTTCCAAACCTGATTGTCACTCATGGAGTCTATCTCGGATTTCATGGCTTCAAGCCATTTCTCAAAGTCTGGGTCCATCATCGCTTCCTCATATGACTTAGGCTCATCATTATTCAACAATAATACATCATGCCCATACCTTATAGGCAATTGATGTGGCCTTTTAGATCTACATGGGGCTGATGCCTCATCTACAGGTTCAACAATAATTTGTTCATCCTGTAGAGGTTCAATAGGAGTTGAAACACTTTCAGATGTTTCCCGAATTTCTTCGAGTTGCACCTTTCTCCCACTAACTTCTTTTGAAAGAAACTCTTTCTCCAAAAAGACACCATTTCGGGCAACAAAAACTTTGCCCTCTTCCCTGTTGTAGAAGTAATATCCTTTGGTTTCCCTAGGATATCCTATAAAGAAGCATTTATCAGACTTGGGTGTGAGTTTATCAGACGTCAAACGTTTAACATAGACATCACAACCCCAAATCCTTAGAAAAAACAAACTAGGACTCTTCCCACCCATATCTCATATGGTGTCTTATCTACCGATTTTGATGGTAACTTATTTAAAGTGAAAGCGCGCTTCAAGAGCGTAACACCAAAAATACAATGGCAGATCGATTGGCTCATCATCGACCGAACCATGTCCAACAAGGTCCGATTCGCTTCGGACACCCCATTCCATTGTGGAGTGCCGGTGGTGTAAGTCGTGGAACAATTCCACATTGCTTCAAATGATCACCAAATTCATGGCTCAAAATTCACCTCCACGATCGGATCGTAAAGATTTGATTGTCTTGCTAAGTTGATTCTGTACTTCACTTTGGAACTCCTTGAACTTTTCAAAGGATTCCGACTTGTGCCTCATTAAATAGACATATCCATATCTACTATAGTCATCGGTGAAGGTAATGAAGCATCGAAACCACCTCTAGTCGTCGTGCTCATTGGTCCACATACATCGGTATGCACGAGTGCCAACAGCCTGACGCCTCTCACTCGACCAGTGAAAGGAGTCTTGGTCATCTTTCCGAGTAGGCAAGATTCGCACGTTTCAAATGATTCTAAATCAAATGAGTTTAGAATTCCATCATCATGGAGCTTCTTCATACGTTTCTCACTTATGTGACCCAAACGACAATGCCAAATAAAAGTGGAATTCATATTATTAGGCCTAAGCCTTTTCGCATTAATATTATAGACGGGTGCAACATCAAGATTCAAAATAAACAACCCATTCAAAATAGGTGCATAGCCATAAAACACTTCATTCAAAAATATAGAACAACCATTGTTCTCAATAATGAATTTATAACCTTCTGCCATCAAACATGAGGCAGAGATAATGTTTCTACTCATGGCTGGAACGTAATAACAATTATTTAATTCCATAATAAATCCTGAAGGCAAAAGTAATGGCAAGGTCCCGACGGCTAATGCAGCAACCCTTGCTTTATTCCCGACGTGAAGTTCCATCTCGCCTCTTGCAACTCTCCTAATCCTTGTTAGACTCTGCATCGAATTGCAAATATGAGCAACCGATCCGGTATCAAATACCCATGAGTTAACAGAAGAATCAGCAAGAAAAACATCTATAACATTAATACCTGAAGTGGAAGGTTTAGTCCCACCATTCTTTTTCAGATTAGCGGTATTTCTTGCGCCTCTTCCAATGGCCTAGCTCTTTGCGGTAAAAGCATTCATTCTCTTGAGTCGGGCGGACTTAGTCTTGGGCTTAGGCTTGTTGGTTTGGATCCTATCCGAAACTTTAGCCTTGCCCTTTCCATTGACCTTAGCCTTAGCCTTCTTCTTGAAGCTCGTACTCTTTTGCACCATCATCACATGATTGTTGCTTTTCTTAATGCTGTCTTCCGCAGCTTGAGCATCATATGCGATTGATGAGATTCTTGTCTAAACTATTCATATGGAAGTTCGAATGAACGCCCATAGCTTGCGTGAAGCGAAGAAGAATCAAATCTGTAGCCAACTCTTGACTAAGTGGAAAACCAAGTTTTTCCAAGCTCTGTGTGTAACCAACCATCTTGATTACATGTGGGCTCACCGGACTACCCTCAGTTAGCTTGCACCCAAACAATTTCTTTGAGATCTCATATCTCTCAGTTCTTGCCTGTGTCTCAAACATGCCTTTGAGCGCCACGATCATATCGTAGGCCTCAATGTTCTCAAACTGCTTCTGAAGATCTGAGTTCATAGCAGCAAGCATGAGACAGCTAACATCAAGGGACTCATCACATGCCTTTTTATACGTGCTTTTAAGAGCAGCAGCAGTATTTTCAGCAGGCACATCTGGAATTGGTTCCTCTAGAAAATGTTCCTTTTTATCTTGCCTAAGAGCAATTCTTAGGTTGCGGGACCAATCCGCAAAATTTGTTACATTCAGTTTTTCCTTATCAAGTACCGAACGTAAAGCAAAACTGGATGTAGGTATAGTAGTTGGTGCCATGATCTACAACATAAAATATGCAAAACTAAGACATATGTTCAAAAAGTAACTTATATTAAACAATTTAATAAAGATACTCCCACTAAATACCATATCCCTCTTATGACATTCTAGTGATTCAAGATCCATAATTAATTAATCTCCTAGTGAGCTTTGGCATCATTGCTAGAAGATTAATGAATATGGTAAGCAACCCTTTGCTAATCATATCTCTATATGACTCTTGTTGTTGGACAGCATCTCTATGCTCCGGCACCCAACCCTATGCCCTAAAATCCATAACCGTTATGATGACCTTGTCAAGTTAGACCAATGCTAAGCGTGTAAGTGTCTGACACAAACCCATCTAGTCAAGGAGAGTTAATGGCACTCTACTTTGGCAAGACCTACCATTAAAATACAAGACTTTGGATGGTGCAGCAAATTGGGAGGGCATCAATTTTAACTCAATATTAAGTGAGGGAATTTTGCTTCTACCATGTCAAGAGCATTCAAAGCAATTAAATAACATGCATAGAAATAAATAAACAAAAGAAAGTCATTCACAAACAATCATATTGTGTTGTGATATAGTATGACCCTTCCACAAGGTGATCTCCATCGCCGTGCTTCCTGTGCGCCATGTCTCCAGGTAGCCAAAACCTCCAAGTACTCCCACTAAACCATTACAGATAACATCACTAGTGATAAAATACAAAAAGTGAAAAGGCATCACAAGTCGACACGCAGGCCGTTAAACAAATATATACAGCCTTGGGCTGCAATAAGCATGACACGCAGGTCATGAGCATTACACACATACATGCATCTCATACATTATGGGTCATACTATTCACAAAAAAACCCTACAAAAATAAGTTAGGCATAGAATCGCATTCTATCTAACGTATGACGAGAATTAGCGATACCAAAAACCAAGTTAAGGTCCTAATCCATAGGAGTGGTAACCCGCACCAAAAGGGCGAAAACCCTATCTATATTCCAAGGTCCTGCTCGGCGGTTCCAATCTACTGCTATGGATCCAATCTACTGCTCCGTCCATGTAAATCGCATTGGATTAATCACATTAACCCTTTCCGATCGCAACTCTGATTCGATCAACTAGATTGATCTTCGCATGCTCCATGGATTTACGATCACTGTTTGCCCCGATGGCGGATACCCGACCGGTAGAGGCAAGTCGTGATACGACCATGAACACACGATCACAGAATAACGATCATCAATCACCTTACGACGACCGCGCATGGACGATAATATCGACCATTGCCAAGAACGATCTATCACATAGAACGACCAACAGAAATAGAAATAGATCACATCTATAACCCCCCGCATATCACCATATGCATCTAATCCGAATCTAAAACTAAACGGGATGGCTCTGATACCACTGAAGGAACGCGGGAAGGCTACGATAGCACAAACAAAAATTTACCGCGCAACCAAGGAACCATCGCAAGTAATAGATCACGAGATTACCACTAGACGCGCCGACTCGTAGCGGAAGTAGAGTCGATGTAGCGAGTTGAAGCAGTCGTAGTCGTACTTGCCGCGCGCCTTCTCCTCCTACTCCGATGAACGTCGTGAGTCGCGGATCGTCCTAGTGCTGATGCTTCGCAACAACACCTCCAAGGTATCCACACATATGGGGCAGGGACACCACGCGCAGGAGTGCTAGCGCCGGCGGCGTGCTTGAGGAGAGCGTGGCTATTAGGGTTTCGGGATTTCTTCCAGAAAGATTGATCGTACCCCATGCCACCGCTCCTCTATATATAGGCATCCATAATGGGTCCCGAACAGGAGGCCCAATAGGAACTCGTGGCCTATAAGAATTCGGATCCCCATCCAAATCAAATCCTTGCCCTTTAAGTGTGTGACCTTATAGGTTCGTGTGTAATCGGTTGTGACTCGGAAACTCTTTCCCGATCACGAGTCGTCAGCGGTACCTAGCAGCACATAACGATTCCCGAACACACAGAATATAAATCGGACGAACCTTAATGCAATATGATCTACGACCGTGTCCTTATCACTTACGACCACTCATTTAGTCACGACCAGTCCATAATTAGTTACAACTAGTTCGTAACTCCTTACGACCAGTTAGTATCTAATTACGACCAGTTTGTAACTCCTTACGACCAGTTGGTGATTATGTTCGAGTAGTCTTCGACTAGGTTGCATCTCCATACGACTTCGACCAGTCTACGACCTCGGAAACTGAATGACCTGCTTGTGTATTCTCCCTTTGCCTCACGACATCTGGTTGAACTCCAAGTGAGATAATATGTCATCCATGGACTGTTCAATACTTTCTCGATCAAGTGTCGAATAACTTCATGTGGTCGACACTTCGACCACTAGTGGCATGGCCATGCACTTTCTTTATTCGACCACAACGAGGCCCAGACATCTCTCCGTTATGTTAGGAGGGGCAAATCCCATATCCGACCAGTCACATTCCTCTGCATGTTTCATAGCATACCCGAAAGATACCTTTATAACTACCCAGTTACGGAGTAGCGTTTGGCAACCCCTAAGAGTGCTATTACACATGTAGGAAACCATGCCGATCTCGTGTCTAAGGATTATACATCATCATTGCTTGAGACCAACTAACGACACATAGAATCATAACAATCTCAATAGTGTCTCAAGGTGGGTCTTATCCAACACTATGTTCTCTAACATGTGTCCACATTATTGATTCGATATCTCTATATCCATGACCGGTGAAACATGGTCATCAATCAATACATGTATCTTGGTCGAGAGTCACTAGTGTTCCACCAAAGGTGACATTCGACTAGGGATACTTTTAAAACGACATCATATAAGATAAAGAGTTTCACCAACAAGTCACATACTCATTGATCTATATAACTGATGATTCATTCAAGGAACAAGATAACATATTATCAAATGTTATGAACATAATAAAATATAATCATCTCTATGATTGCCTCTAGGGCATATTTCCAACAGCTGTACACATCGACTGCGTCATTGCAATGCTTCTCATAAGCATTCTTTTCAGCATGAGGTACATCGGCACTCGGTTCCTCGGGATAGGGATCTTCTAGAATATATATTCCTTCTTTTCTTATTTGGGAACAATTCTCATATTACGAAACCATTTAATGAAGTTTGAACCATTCAGCTTTTCTTTCTTAAGAATAAATCACAAATTAAAGGTGGGTGCAGAAGAAGTAGTAGGTGCCATGATCTACAACAGAAAAATATATGCAAAGATTCAACACTATGTTTATATAAGATCTTCTATTAGACACTCATGTTGGTGGTTATATTCGACCAGTCTACGACCAACTCGTATCACCATACGACTAGTCTGGATCTGGTCGTATCTCCATACGACTTAGTCTGAACCTGGTCGTATCATTATACGAATAGTTCATACCTGGTTGAACTTAATCAACAACAGATAATAAAAGATACTCCCACTAAATGTTCTAAACCAGGTTTTCCCTCTAACATCATTTAGTGAGTTCAAGATCCAAAAATCATTAAGTCCTAGTGAGCTTTGGCATCACTACTAGAAACATAGTGATTTAAGGTAGGCAACCTCTTGCCAATCATATCACATATGACTATTGTTTGTTGGATGGCATCTCTAGGCCCCAGCGACCAACATTATGCCCCAAGGCCCAAAACCGTTTTGA
The DNA here is from genome assembly GCA_036346255.1 of Ampelocalamus luodianensis. Taxonomy (NCBI): domain Eukaryota; kingdom Viridiplantae; phylum Streptophyta; class Magnoliopsida; order Poales; family Poaceae; genus Ampelocalamus; species Ampelocalamus luodianensis. The sequence continues at coordinate 24,909,923 of CM070623.1, forward strand.
TAGCCTTGTCAAGTCAAACCAACACTATGCATGTGGGTGTTCGACACCCACCCCATCTTATTAAGATAATTAATGGCACCCTACTTTGGTAGACCTGCCAATTAACGATCAAAATTGTGATAGGCGCAATAATTGAAAATGCATCAATTTTACTTAATTTTTCCTGAGGGATACTACTCTATCATGTCAAAACATATCATGATAAAACATGATCAAATAACATAATAGGAATAAACACAAACATTCACAGATAATCAAATTTAAACTGTGAAATAGTATGGCCTTTAACATGTCGATCTCCATCAACACACTTCCTGTTCTCTGACTGCATTCATCACAAGTCAGTGCGTAGACCGTTATAAAATAATATGTAGCTCAATGGCTATCTCACAGCATGACACGCAGGCCATGAAAATCCATTCATGTGTCACATACACAATGGGCCATAATATTCACATCAAACCCTGCAAAAACGAGATATGCATAGAATCCAATTGTATCGGGCGACATGAACACATACTACTTTACAATGCGGCTATGACTACGGCGGTCCCGCTAGCCGGTTAGTGGGTGTGGTTCGAAGGGGCAGCGCCCTTAGAAAATTTTTTCGAGACATGAATCTTATTCACGTAACCGAGCCTTGGAAATCATCGGATTAATCATATTAACCTTATTCTGAACCAATCTGATCACTGCCTTTATACGACCACTCACTGCGGCATACTCCGATGGCGGAAGCCTGACCGGTAGGAGTATTATGCAAGGCAGTTGAAAACAAGTCGAGTAAATCATCTGGTGCTCTTAACTTGTGCCTCCTCGAAAAGCCCATCTACTATCGCCGAACACTGATCGATCCTATCGACTAGTGCCTAGATCGTTCTATCTATATGATCCATTCTAGGTCATCAGACCAAACTAGTAATATATCCAATCTATTACTACCACATATCCAGTATATGTGACCGATCTAGATAAAAAATTATGCAGGATGGCTCTGATACCACTAAAGGGATACAGGTAGACTACGATAGCAACAATTCAAAAATTCTACCACGTAAACCAGGATGCCAAGCAAGTAGATGATCATAGATCGTTACCACCAGACGCGCGGTGCAGCAGAAGATGAGTTGGAGCGGCCTGGTCCAACGAAGAGCACGTCGGTGAAGAGTCGTAGTCAATCGTCCAGCGTCCTCACGAGTCGATCGTCTCCTCCATCAACCTCTAATGTTCCTTGTGAAGATCATGGATCGTCTTCAAGTGCAACAACAACCGTAGTAGCACCTCTATGGTATCCACACGTCCAGGGCAGGTACAATCGAACACTGCTTGTGCTAGCACTAAGACGCACAGCGGGGCTCTCTCAAGAAGATGGTGGCTAGGGTTTCAGTGGAGCAACTCATGTCTCTCACCCCTTCATAATAGCCTCAAGTATCTCCTTATATAGTACCCCGTGACGGATCCTATCCGAACGCGTTTGACGAATCGTATTCATACTGGTTTGTTCTAACCCATTAAGTGTGTGACCCGTTAGGTTTATGTGTAATCGGTTGCGACTCGGATACCCTTTTCCGACCACGAGTCGTAGTAGTCCCTAGCAGGACATAACGATTCCTGAATACACACAAATTATATCGGACGAACCTTAATACAATATGATCTACGACCAGGTCCTTATCACTTATGACCAGCTCGTATCTAGTCACGACTAGTCCATATTAAGTTACGACCAGTACGTAACTCCTTACGACCAGTTAGTACTTAACTACGACCAGTTTGCAACTTCTTACGACCAGTTGGTGATTATGTTCGAGCATACGCTCGACCAATCTACAACTTATTCGCATCTTCATACGACCAGTCTACGACTAGCTCGAAACTATGTTTGACCAGTCTACAACTTGTTCGCATCTCCATACGACTAGTCTACGACTAGCTCGAAACTATGTTCGATCAGTCTACGACTTGTTCGCATCTCCATACGACCAGTTTGTATTTGGTCAGACTTAACGACCTACTTGTGTATAATCCCTTTGCCTCACAATATCTAGTTTGAACTCTAGGTGAGATGTGGTGGCATCCATCGACTGTTCAATACTTTCTCGATCGAGTATCAGATAGCCTTATGTGGTCGAACTCTTCAACCACGAGTGGCATGACCATGCACTTTCTTTATCCGATCACTCGAGGGGCCCAGAGATATCTCTCCTGTTATGTTAGGAGGGGCAAATCCTATATCCGACCAGTCACATCCCTCCTCATGTTTCATAGCATACCTGAAAGCTACCTTTATAACTACCCAGTTACGAGTAGCGTTTGGCAACCCCTAAGAGTGCTATTACACATGTAGGGAACCATGCTGATCTTAGTTCTAAGGATTATACATCATCATTGCTTGAGACCAACTAATGTCACGTAGAATCATAACAATTTTAATAGTGTCTCAAGGTGGGTCTATCCAGCCCCATGTTCTCTAACATGCGTTCACATTATTAATTCAATATCCCCATTATCGATGACTGGTGAAACATGGTCATCAATCAATACATATACTGGTCGTATAGTCACTGGTGTTCCGACCATTGACATTCGATCAGTGATACTTTTAGAATGACATCATATAAGTTAAAGAGTTTCACCAACAAGTCACATACTCGTTAATCCAGATAACTGATGATTCATTCAAGGAACATAATAACATTTATTCCATAAATCATAAACATAGACGCCAACAATCTCCCACTTGCACTAGAGTCAATCGTACATGTATCGAATACCCATAGCTCTTGTGTGCGCCTTATGCTTAGGTTGCAGGAGAGGGGCTTTGTCAACAGATCAGCAATATTCAAATCCGTGTGCACTTTGCATATCTTCACATCACCTCTTTCAACGATCACACGAATGATGTGATTTCGTCGAAGTATGTGTTTGGACTTTTGATGCGATCTAGGCTCCTTAGCTTGTGCAATGGCTCCACTATTATCACAATAGAGATCCAATGGACTGGAAGCACTTGAAACCACACCCAGTTCAATAATGAACTTTCTAATCCATACGACCTCTTTTGCAGCTTCCGAAGTGGCAATGTACTCAACCTCTATTGTAGAATCAACAACCGTTCCTTGCTTGGAACTTTTCCAGCTTATTGTTCCTCCATTCAAACAAAACACAAACCCAGATTGCGATCTTTAGTCATCCTTGTCGGTTTGGAAACTAGCATCGGTGTAACCATTTACGACCAGCTCTTCCTCACCACCAAATACAAGAAATGCATCCTTAATCCTTCTTAAGTACTTAAGGATATTCTTGACTACTATCGAGTGACTTTCACCTAGATCTGACTGATATCTACTCATAACAGTTAGAGCATACGACACATCTAGTCATGTGCACAGCGTAGCATACATAATAGATCCTATAGCCGAATCATATGGGATTCTACTCATTTTGTCTCGCTCATCAGTGGTTGTAGGACACCGAGTCTTACTAAGATTAATACCATGTGACATGGGCAAGAAACCTTTCTTAGAATATTACAAGTTGAACCGTTTCAACACCTTGTCAATGTACACATATTGGCTTAATCCAATTAGCCTGTTATATCTATCTCTATAGATCCTTATACCAAGAACATATACTGCACCTCTTAAATCTTTCATAGAGAAACTATTTCTCAATGAAGTTTTAATAGATTCAAGCATAGGAATGGCATTTCTGACCAGTAGTATGTCATCCACATACAATATCAGAAACACAAGTTTGCTCCCACTAACCTTCTTATAAACATGTAACATCCCAACTTTAGGCTTGTGTTTCAAATGTAAGAAAATCAGTAGAAATTAAAACTTTTTCTTACATCATGTATTTCCTGTTGTGCCAAACAATTCTTGTACAAGGGATTATGGAAATACATTGTCACAAGTCTAGTTGATCCAAATCTTGATATTCCAAAAACAATCTTGTCAAATCTTATGATCATCCTCTGGAAATATTTTTCCTAAGTCTCTGTGATGGTATGTGACCCCTCTGAAAAATTTCACAATTTTTAGAAATTGTTTGAATATTTTTAGAGGCAGTCAAACCTGTTCGACTCTCAGTCAAACATTAAAACAGAGCCTTGCAGAATTTTTGGAGATTTATTAACAGTATATAAACCTCTGAAAATTTTACACAAGGTTAATATCTGAGTTAGCAAGCTCCTGTAAAAATTTCGTAATTTTTGGAGTTAATTTGCTACCTCAAATAAATCCTTCAAAGTCTCTGTTCTAATTTCAAAGTCAAACTTGGTTTTACTATTACTTGGGTTCGAGTCAGACTCGGGCTCGAGCCAAGTGACTTGGTCCAGTCAACTAACCTCACCGCGCCCGTTTGAAAATCGCGCGTTGGATCTCAACCGTTGGATCTAAATCGCACGGCCCACGCGCGCGTAACCATTCGGACCTTCCGGTTGCTTAAATAAATGTCAACCGTTAGATCTCCATCCAACCGTCGAGATTCTCCGAAATCTTCGGACCCTCCGGTTGCATTCTTGAATCAGAGCCGTTGGATTCAGATCCAACGCCCGCGTGTTCCCACGTTGTAAAACGCTTTTGCGACGTGGAGCAATCTGAGCCGTTCGCTTCTAATCCTAGGGCTCGGAAACGTTTCGTTGTGTTTTAAAGCCCGGAGGCGTGGCTCTATCTCAGCCGTCCGTGTCTCATCCAACGGCTGAGGATCGCCGAGCCTTTTTGCTGGTCGTCTTCTACCTCCGGCCGTGCGAGCACAGTAGGGGAAGTAATGGCAGTGTCATTTCTTGCTCCCTAAAGCCACCCTAGCCGACGTTTAGGGGTATGGAAGGTACTCTGAGCCACGCCATGCCCTAATGCACGTCTACACCTTCTTTTTCCTTGTCGGCCGCACCTTGTGCTCTGTGTTTTGCCGCCCGAAAGATGTGTGGTGCAAACCCTAATGCTTTCATGGCTTTATAAACACTCTCAAGACCTCCTGGTATTTCTTTAGACCACCATCAAGCCCCATTCACAATATTGGAGCTTAACACCTAAAAAATGGCAAATCGCCATTGTTGACCCGTGAAGCTTCTCTGGTGTTCTTGGTGTTCCAGTGGTCCTCCACGTTTCTTTGCCCTAACCTTATCTATTTACTCCCTTGAACATTTCCCCTCACTTAATTTTGGATTTGATTCTCAGGAATTGTCCAATTTGGGGTTTGTTCAAATTCGACCGAAATTGGTCATCTTCTTCCTCAGCTTAGGTGAGTGCTCCATTTTCTAATTACCTGCTCATGTAGCTTCTGTGGACCTTATTGAAGCTATTTTGATGCTTTGGTATCACTCATTTGGCTCAGGGTGTCATTTTCAAACCTTCTTCTCCATGTCCGGCGAGCTTCTCCTGTGATCAAGCATCTCCGGCCATCTTTGAAGCTTCTTGTCGCTGAGGTAGCTTCTTATTAGTCCTTAGAAGCTTTGGCACCCACTTCCTTGGACCGCAGCTGAGCTTTTCGCTATTTTCGCACTTAGCAGTAAAAGCTCCCATTTTCGTTTTCCGGCTAGCCGGCGTTCTAGTCCCTCACCGCCGGCGAGAATGCCATCATTAGATTTGCAGTGCTATTGCGATTCCATTTTAGGTCTTGTTCGGCGCCGCCGCGGCCAGTGTCGCCGGCGATTAGCCGTGCAAGTCGCTCGGGTTTTGCCGGCACCGCAGCTCCCGTTTTCGTCACCTAATTAGGACACGTTAATTACCAATCATTAGTTAATTAATGGTGTCTTAATTGTTGTCGTTGAGCCACTGACCAGTGGGCCCAACATCCTTAAATCACTCTCTGGTTCAATCCCGCACTGTTCTGACATCATTAATGCTTAATCATTGGTTAATTAATGAGTCGGCATTTAATCCCTGTCGAAAATTACCTCTGGGTCACTGACTTGTGGGCCCGAGGGGTTAGAATCAAATTTCAGAGGTCATTAGTGTTTATTTAATGTTAATCATTAATGGCATTAATTTGGTCTTAACCGCCACTTTCAGTCGCTGACATGTGGGCCCAGTGCACTGTGCACGTGGGTTAAACGCTCGCGGTCGTGACTCTAGGTCACTGAAATGCGGTCCCACATGTCAGCATCTCCCTTTGAACTGCGATCAATAGCTACCGTTCATTTTTAGATCTGCGGCCCTGATCTTTGTGTGCGTTCGGACCCTCCGGATGCCTTGATCGTTCTCGACCGTCGATCTTTCGATCAACGGCCAAGATCGTGTATGCAACCGCACCGTCCAATGCATACACTGCGTGTGCGCGTTGATCGTGATCCAACGGTGAGCTCTGTTTGATTTGGCGCGTCTTGCTGCTTTGGCGCGGCGTGAGCCGTGGGATTTTAGATCAAGGGCCGGAGTTGTCCACGCTGCTTTCTTTTAATTGGGTTGTTCGTATTTCGCAAATATTTGTTTAACAACTGGAAATGATGTAAAAACTTTAGAAACTCATAACTAATTCATTTTAACTGCTTTTTAGATAATTCCAACTGTAATAAATTGTGTTATCACTTTAGTTTATTATAAAAATGGATTTAAGCATATTCCCGTAGCAGAAAATTGTGTAACTAGGAATAACTTGATTTCTGTCATTTTGAATATTCCAGAAATAGTTTTAATCTTGAAAAATGCATATCTTTTTCTGTATAAATCCAATTTGTGCAAAATCAACTTTGTTAAATTCATCTGTTAATATACTTTCATATAAAATAGGATTTGAGCATGTTCATAATTCTGTAAAATGACTTGCATTAGATTTACAACTTAGAAAAATCATAAGTAAATGTGTATAACTCCAAATTTAGTAAATCCAACTTTGCTGTTATTAGGATGTCATAATCTACCTACTATAAAATTTTCATACCTTAGATCATTCTGGAAAATTTCGCCATGAACAGTGTTAATTATTAATTAGGTTGATATAAGGCTGAGAAAGAGCATTTTGCTAATATCTTTTGCATGCTTAGTTCAAATTGCATAATTCTTGTTCCTGTCATTGTCTTAGATCATTCCCTAGCTGTTGTGTAGATTTTATTAGATTTGGATGTGTTTTACTGTTGGAGTTTATTTGGTGTTCTTCGTTCTTATTTGCTTATCGCCTTTTCGCGTTAGGTTCCGAAGACAATATTATTAATCTTGATATTGAGCCACAAAGACCATCGACTCTGACTTCACCAGTGCAAGCGATGTAGCATTCATTTGATCATATTGTTCCTACTATTTTCAAAGTCTAATATATTGTTTGCAAATTCTATGTATGCATTGCTATGTTGTTTTAAACTATTGTCGATAGTTGGCCTACTAGATGCATTATCGTGAGGAAATGTTTATTCCTCTACCATCAAGCCTAGGTTACTTGTCGTGATTTTGGGTTCGCTGGATGGACCCTTGTCACTTAGTAGATTACGTGTCATTATGCTTAGCCATGCTTAGTTATCGGTAGAAATGGGCGGTTATCGACTTGTCGATAACCTTGATCACACAAATTGTTATAACCTGTATATTTCAGCCTTGTGCTTTGTCTAAATTGCAAAACTAAAACTGAAAATGAAAAACAATTTAGACTTGGGCACAATGGTATGATGGTGTGATCTTTTGGGTGTGATTGAAATGGTGCCCGGGTCAATTAAGGACCGAGCTACTTGTTACACCAAACCAAGCATTTGTGCGTGCTAACCACACTAGAGGGATATGTGACCTCTCTTAGCTGAGTACTTTGGGCTGTGTTAATTAATGAGTCGCGTGGTGGGTCGCATATTTGATTATATGCAACATGGACACGTTTGTAGGGAGAAGAACACCCGCCGAGGCCGGTGTATCTTGCTCCACGTATGGGTCCTTGTGATCCATATTTCGTCGGCAGATCACTAAGGATCAACCCCCATACGTGCGTCTCTTGATTAGCATATTCCATTGGAAAGGGTTCGTAGGACTTAGCCGTCTTAAGCATACCAAAGGAAGTGTGCTTAATAGCTTGGCAAAAGGCGATCAAGTGTGGGTACATTGGTACACCCCTGCAGGGATTAAAACTATTCGAATAGCCTCGTCCTAGGTTATGGACACGCTTGGGGAAGTCTTTCAAGAGCTAGACTACAACCTTTTAAAATTAAAAACTTGATGGTGGTATGAATCAGAGATTCATACTATGTTGTGGTGACTTTTGGGAAAGTCACTTCTAGGTGGATACTTGTTACTTATAATTACTCGCTGTTATTTAAAATGTTTAAAAACAGATTTTACAAACTGCTGTTCAATCTATTACAATATTGCAAATGAAACTTGCTTTGTGCGTCCAAAGAACCATATAACCTCATTCCTTTGAATACAGCTTTCATGTAGCTATGTATAGGCTTGCTACTCGTAAGTCTTGCGAGTACATTTTTGTACTCACCTGCATTGCTTGTATTGTGCAGAGGATGATAGTGAGTCCGATGGACCTCACTTTTGTGAGTTGTGCTGTGGCGCTTTAGGGGCGATTAGCTCGGCGCCTGGCGGTTGCCCTGTGGTGTTATGTGGCTAACCGGTCGTCTTTTGGTTTAAGCCATCTTATGGCAACTTTGCTTCACTGTTACTTATTTGGTACTTATGTCATTTGGCCTGGTCATTTACTGTGTTGTAATAACTTATATTATGTATGTCTTTTGGTAGACTTGTTATATTCTGTTGTATGGAATTGATGCATGCTTGGATTTGATGTATGTGTGCTGCTTGTTCTGGGAGGCACATGTCCATCGAGACGCGGATTATTTTATTTGTGATACTAGAACCAGTGGAAGGTTAAGTATTACAAGTTTAATAAACCGGGGTCTCACAAAACACAAGGTTCTTCTTCGTTCTTGATGAAGTCAAACCCTTTGACTACTTTATTAAAACGAATGTTCCAACTCCGAGATGCTTGCTTTAATCCATAGATGGACTTATTAAGCTTGCATACCTTTCTAGCTCTCTTTGGATCGATAAAACCCTTAGGCTGTGTCATGTATACATTCTCAATTAGGTTTTCATTTAGAAAAATGTTTTGATATTCATTTGTAATATCTCATAGTCGAAATATGCAGCAATGGCTAGAATGATCCAGATAGACTTGAGCATAGCGACGGGCGAGAAGGTTTCATCATAATCAACACCTTGAATTTGTCTGAAACCCTTCGCAACTAGTCGTGCCTTATGAATATGAACATTTCCATCCATATCTATCTTTTTCTTAAAAATCCATTTGCACTCAATGGTTTTAACACCATTAGGTAAAACATTGAGGAATCTGAACCAGGAATCTAAGATTACCTTGGGAAATAGATTACCATCAATTTTAAGAATCTCTTTCCCGTAGAAAAGGGTGTCTATCTTAGATTACCAAGGGAAAGTAATATTTGTTATTGCGTTCTTTTATCATGTGCTTTTGATTCATCACAGTCAAAGTTTGAACTTTCAGAATTCAAAATCCAAATTATGATTTATTTTAACATTTGAATATCTGAATTATGGAATTTAAAAATCAATTTTTCAAAATATAAATTTCAAAACGAAAATATTAAAAATTTGAATCCTAAATTTTGGAATATTAAATTTAGACAATTTAAATTTGAAAAATCAAAATTTCAATGTTGGGTTTCGAAAATCTTTTTTTTTCTTTCTTTGAAATTTTGAATTCTAGATTTCAGATATTCAAATTCCGAGAATTAAATTTTATATATCCGAATTTTGAAAGTTTCAATTTTGAGTTTCGAAATTTCAAATACTGAGAATTTAAACTCCAAAACTCAAATTTTAAATTTTAAATTGTAAAAATCCAAAATTTATAGATGTTAACCTCCATGGTTTGAAATTATAATAAAGTCTAATATGTAGTTTCCTTCAAATAAACCAAATGTTGGAATCTTAGATTACTGATAATATGTTTACTAGTAACCAGATTGAGGGGAATGTTAGATTACAGGGGAATATGAGATTATACGTACCAAACGCACCCTAGGTAGGAGAAAGGCAAGAGGAATGGGGAAGGCTATATGTTAGTATCAGGTGGAGCGACGCGAATGCTAGGAGCCAGGCGTAAAAGTCACGAGACCCTTCCACTTGTGGGCGCACGAGCAGGTCTGATGGAAATAGACCTGTTCAAACGCCGGGCCGGGCTTGAAAAGCCTGGCCGAAAATGGGTAGGCCTGAGCTCGGCTGCCCGCCCAAAAATTTAGTTTTTGATTTAAAAATATTATTTTAATCTTTTTTGGAATAAAAAAGTGATATTTAATTTATTTCCAGAATTAAAAATATAGTTTTTCACTGTTTTAATTCAATTTTTTGGGCCTTCGGGCTTTCGGGTTTAGGCTTCAGGCCAAAAAATCAGTCCCAAGCCCGGCCCGAACAAGGTCGGGTTCGGGCCGGGCTAGGGGGCTGGGTTGCCCGTGAACATCTCTAGCTGGAAACGACATTTACGGGTAACCATAAATTAGTGATTTCGTGTAAATTTACTAAAATGGCAGAATTATTCCATCGGTAAATGACAAAGGTCGAAGCATCCACTCATCAAATGGCAATTAGATGACAAGTACGATTGAGATAACATGTCAGAACATGTCGCAAGCCATGTAGCCATCACATAACTGTTACAACTTACAACCATTGTATCATCTCTATGATAATTTGTGTGGTATTGTTTTTTATTGGGTTAATAACCAATTTGGTCCCTAAACTTTCCCCATGTAGCTCACATTGGTCCCTCAAGTTTCAAAATGACAAATTTAATTCATGCACAAATAAAAGATTGCTACTCTCAATAACGCATCAATGTCTAAACCTCGTTGAGGCTATGTTTGTTATTGCAATGGATTATCGCTACTACACAAAGGGTCATCACAAACAAATCTAAATCGTCATCACAGACGGTTTCTGAATCGTCTGGATTTATGTTTGTGATAACAGGCGGTCATCACAGAAGGTTTTCAAACCGTCTGTGAAAATAGACTATCACAGACGATTCTTGTTCAGAACCATCTGTGATAGTTTTTTCTATTGCAAAAAAAATCGGATTGCTTGCCGCTGCTCAAACCTGCAGGAGAACTAAGCAGCTTCCTCGTTATTTGTGTAAAATACACCATTTTTCACTTCATCAAATTAATCGCTCTTCCTATCCTAATATGACCCCCTCAAACTAATAAAGACTCAGGCCTCATGTCTGAATCAAATGGACTATCCACACCAGCAGTTTGATAACCTACATACTAGCACACACTCCCATAACTTGCTTAGAGCAGGCTATTCAACTTGATCAGCTCTTACCACTCCATATTAACTTGCTTGTACTACTACTGCTGCTTATTCTTTCCCTCTAAATAGTCTCATTGTTCCAGCTTGATCGATTTTCGGTAGTAAAATCAGCTCAATAGGCATATCGGTCCACACTAAATCCTGATCAAATCAGAGCAGACTAGTACAATCTAATCCTCATATCCCACGCGAGATGTTGTAGACCTGGCCACGCGATGGCGAAGAGGATGGGCTTGGCGGGGTCCTTGCTGTCGTAGGCCCCGAGCTACTTGAGCATGATCTGGCCCACTAGCATGGGCTCCGGCAGCAGCATGAAGGACACCGGCCCGCCGCCCTCCTGCCACTGAGGCGGCTTGGGAGGGGGTGCGGGAGAGGCAGCGTCGGGGGTGACGAAGAGGGAGGAGACGAGGAGGTAAGAACTTACGACCACCTGTTTAGTGCTCATGTCTACTGTTAACCTCTGCAGGTTTAAGATTGACGAAAAGACCTTGGCTTATTCGCTCGACTACGAGAAAGTCAAAGCGAAAAAGCTAAGGGAAGAGAAAGAAGACCTTTTGAAGAAGCTTCAGGAGGCAAACTCTACGACTCAACAGTTGCAGAGACAAATAAACAGTAAGTTTCGAACTTAAGACTGCTTATGATAATGACCTTTATCTTTTTATCTCTTAATCCTTTTTTAAAAAAGAGGTCGAGATGGGTAAACTCGAAACTGAGATCCACGAAAAGACCATGACTGCTCACGAGATTTCCTGTATCATAAAAAAAGAACAGAGATAAAGTTTTGGGAAGAGCACTACGCAAATGGCACTACTTCCCACGACGATGAAGTCAAGAAGATGGATTCTCGACTAGCAGGTAAGCAATTCTTTACCTGCGACCAGTTTGGTTTTCCAGTCCTGTAAGGGTTATTTTGTCTGACCAGTCTTACTCTTTTTAGAACAAGCAGTCGAAATAAAACAACTATGTGAAGCTTCGACTAGTAACCAGGTGACGAGGATTAAAACATCTATATATTACTTTAATATATAAAGACCATACGTCTTCATGGTCGTAATCCTTAAGGCTAACGACCTCCCTGGTCATAAGGATTTCATATGTTACATATTGGGTACCCTGGTCGGACAATGTCCTACACCTAGTCTCTGACCAGATAGTTGCTTGTAGAATGTAACATCCCAAGTTTAGGCTTGTGTTTCAAATGTAAGAAAATGAGTAGAAATTAAAACTTTTTCTTACATCATGTATTTCCTATATGTTCTAAACAATTATTGTAAAAGGAATATGAAAATGCAAAGTCACAAGTCTTTTGATCCAAATCTTGACCTTTCAAAAATATTCTTGTCAAATCTTGTGATCATTTCCTAAAAATATTTTTCCCAAGTTCTAGGGTTTGTGTGTGACCCCTCTCAAAAATTTCATAATTTTTAGAAATTTTTTGAATATTTTTTTGGGGAGCAGTCAAACATGTTTGACTTTCAGTCAAACCCTAGCTCAGCACCTTGCAGAATTTTTGGAGAAATATGTACTACATGAAAACCTCTGAAAATTTCATACAAGGTCAATATCTAAGTTAGCAAGCTCTTGTAAAATTTTAGAATTTTTGGAGTTTTTTTGCTACCTCAAATAAATCTCCAAAGTCCAGCTCAATTCAAAACTCAAATTTCAAACCTAAGGGTTGAGTCTGACTCGGGCTCGAGTCAGACCCAACCATCTTGACTTGGTCACACCAAGTCCCCTTTAGTCGCACTCGGGCATGTGTTTTGAGCCGTTGGATTAAAATCCAATGCTCACGACCACCCCTACTCTTTTGAACCTCAGGAGCTCTGGGCAATCTCAATCGTCCGATTAAAATCTAACTGCCCACCCTAGCCTTTTCTGCTCTTATTCTTTCTCGCACCGTGCGCTGTATAGTGAGTAGTATGGCCCGGTCATGTCATGCTCCCTCATCAATGTCGCTCTGGTCGGAGCCTTTATTGCGCGCAGGCTAGCTTTCGGTCGTGGTCGTGCCCTACTCTGGCCCCCATCATTTCTTTTTCGGACCATGGCAGCGCTATGGACCAAGCTCACCCGAGGATCTCGTTTTTGGGCAAACCCTAGTTCTCTATCTATATGAAGCTCCCTAAACCCCTCTTTGAGCTCCTTTGCAGCACCCCTTAGCTCCCCATTGCTTGTGGAGCTCGAAACACCGAAAACACCAAAACCACCATTTTCTCGTGGAGCTCCGTTGGTGACTTGGGTTCTCCAGTGGTTCTTGCTCTCTTCTTTGGTTATCATTTGGAGCTCCTTAACCTCCTAATCATTATCCTTAACTCCATTTTGGGTTGCTTCCACAGGAGCGGCTTGAATTGGATTTGCGCGGATTTCGGCCTTAAGCGGTTTTCTTCGTCTTCCCCAGCTCCGGTGAGTGCCCTTGACCAATTGGTTGCTCTTGGACCTCCTCTGGGGTGTTGCGAAGCTATCCTTACCGTTCTTTTTTGCTTCTGGTTGCTTAGGGGCCCTTCTCATCGTCATCTTCTTCAGTTCCGGTGACTGCCTCCGCCGCCAGGACTTCTTCGACCTCCTCTAGACCTCATGTGTGCCTAGGTGAGTTCACATTAGCCCCGTAGTGCTCTAGGACTCGCTATTTTAGATCATTGCGTAGGTTTTTGCCGTTTCTGGTTTTTGCCGAAAGTACTCCTTCGCCCCTCTCCGGCTCGCCGGCGATTTAAGCCAGCTCCGCTGTCGAGAGTGCCTCCATTAGGTTCGCATTAGTATTATGTACATTTTGGTATATTTGTTTCGCGCCGCCGTGGTCTTGGTCGTCGGCGACGAGCCGGCGGGCAAAGTCTAGTTTTCAGGACCGTTGTCGTATTTTCGACAAGTCCTCAGACCTCTAGGGTTAATCTCAGCCGTTGATGACCACCTCAGATTAGATCTTGATCGTAGGATCTTTCTTTGTAAAAGTCTTAAGCACTAGGACCTCCCTTGGTTAGATCCTAGTCGTTCAAGACCACTTTGTGTATAATCTGAGCCGCTAGGATCACTCCTGCGCAAAAAGGACCACCTCGCGGTCATTTTTGTAAAAAAAACCACCATTGGGACCTTCCTTGGGGTCCTCTTTGCAAAAGACCACCCCTTGGTCTTTTGCAAAGAAATCCTCAGGACCTCCTCCTTGCCGAGATCTAAGCCTTTAGGACCACCCCGGGTAGATCTTGATCGTTCAGGACCTCCTAGTGGAGATCTGAGCCGTTAAGACCTCCCTCTGTGACCTCCCTCTGTTAAGACCTTGTCTTTGCGGACCTCCTCGTGTAAATCTTAACCGTTGAAGACCTCTCCACGAGATCTTAGCTGTCGAGATCTCCCTCCTTTAGGTCTTGTCGCGTAGGACCTCCTCTGAGTAAATCTGGATCGTCCAAGACCTCCTTTGGTAGATCTTGGCCGTCCCAGACCTCCCCCGTTAGAACATTAACCTCAGGACCTCTCCGTAGCTCTGGACCGTTAGATCTAGATCTAACGGGTTAGACATCCTCGGTGCGTTTAGAGTTCTAAGCGTTCTAGTCCTTGTGGACCGTCCAATTCTTGATCTACGTCTCAGATCTTGGGTGCATTCGGACTTCCGATTGTATCGTTGATCTGGTCCGTTCAATTCACGATCAACGGCCCAAAGAGTTCCACGTCGTTTCTTTCTGAGTGGGTTTTGTTTAAATTTGGCAATCTTTTATTTGTCAACTAAAAATTGTATTAAACTTTGAAAACTCATAGCTAATTCGTTTTAAATCCTTTTTAGATGGTTCCAACTGTGTTGAATTCATGTTTCACTAAAGTTTGATCTAAAAATGCATATATACATGGTTCTGTACCAAAAAATTTTGTGAACAATATTAACTTGTTTCAGTCATTTTTTGAATATTCCAGAAATTAAATTGAAACTTGTAAAATGCATAACTTTTTCTGTATAACTTCAAACTGAGCAAACTCAAGCTTGTAAAATTCCTCTGTTAGCATACTTTAATATGAAATAGGTTTTGATCATGGTTATATTTCTGAAAAATGATATGTGCTGGTTTTACAACTTAGAAAAATCATAAGTAATTCATTTTAACTACAAATTGGGTAAACTCAACTTTGCTGTTCTTAGAATGTTATTATCTACCTACCATAAAAATTTCAGGTTCTAGGTCGTTCTAGAAATTTATGCCATGAACAGTACCAGTAATTAATTTAGTTGAATTTCCAGGCTGAGAGAATTTGCTTTAGCTATAATGTTTGCATGCTTAGTCCAAATGACTTGATTCTTGCTTCTAAATTCATTTAAAATCATAACCTTGCTGTTGTATAAATTTCATGAGATTTGGATGACTTTTGCTGTTGAGTCTTGTTTGGTGTTTTTCGTTCTTATTGGTTTTATCGCATTTTTGCGTTAGGTTCCGAAGATATTATTGATCTTGAATCTGATCCTCAGCAGCAAGACTCTGACCTCTAGCAAGGCAAGCAGATGTAACATCATTTGATCATGTTGTTCCTATTATTTTCAAATTCTAATATGTTGTTTGTAAATTCTACGTATGCATTGCTATCTTGTTTTAACCTATTGTCGATTAGTTGACCTATTAGATGCATAATCTGTAGGAAAATGTTTATCATCTACTACGGAGCCTAGGACTATCTTGCTGTGATTTTGGGTTCATTGGATGAGCCCTTGTTACTTAGTAGTACGAGTTAAAATGCTTAGTCATGCTTAGCTATCGGTAGAAATGGGTTGTTGTCGACTTAGTCGATGACCTTGATCACACAAATGCTTATTATGACTTTATGTTTCAGCTTTGTGCTATGTTTAATTGTGAAAACTAAAAATGAAAGCAAAATGATTTGGACTTGGGCACATTAGTATGTTGGTGTGATTTTGGGTGTGACTGGAATGGTGCCCGAGTCAACAAGGACCGAACATCTTGTTACACTAAACCAAGCATTCTTGCGTGCTAACCACACTAGAGGGTATGAGACCTCTCTTGACTTAGTACTTTGGCGTGTATTGGCTTCGAGTCGCATGAGGCCGCAGGAGGGATGGTGTTTGGGAGCATTGTAGTTGTCTGAAAAGCTTTACTCCGTGTGGGTAGTTATCTTTCGGCTTTACAATGTAAGCGTATGGGTTTCTATCCATACGAGCGGCTCGTAGTTGATACACAAGATTGGAAACGTCTCGTAGGACTTAGCTGTGCCGGCATACCTTCGGAAGTGTGCTTATTGTGGAAAAAAGGCGATCTGAAGTGTGGGTACATTGGTACACCCCTGCAGGGTTTGATCTATTCGAATAGCCTCGTCCTAGGTTATGGACGCGCTTGGGGAAAGTCTTTCAAGAGTTAGACTACAACCTTTAAAATTAAAACTTGATGGGTGGTACGAATCGGGAATTTGTGCTATGTTGTGGTGGCTATTGGGTTAGTCACCTCTATGTGGTTACTTATGTTATTTTTGGTTACCTCGCTGTTATTTCAATGCTTAAAAATAGATTTCATCAATTGCCTTCAATCTATTACATTATTGCAAATGAAAATCTCTTTACGCGTCCAATCAACTATATAACCAATTCCTTTGTTACAGCTTTCATGTAGCTATGTATAGGCTTGTTACTTGTAAGTCTTGCGAGTACATTTTTGTACTCACCTGCATTGCTTGTTGTGTGCAGAGGAGGAAGTTGATCCCCAAGGGACCTACTTCTGTGAGTTTTGCTGTGGATCGTGCGACTAGCTTGGCGGCCCGGTCGGTTGCCCTATGGTTATGTGGCTAACCGGTCGTCTTTTGGTTATAGCCATGTTATGGCGCTTTTGCTTCCGCTGTCACTTTGCTACTTTGATGTAATTTGGCCGGTCGGCTCTTTTGTAATAACTCTATATTATGTATGTCTTTTGCTAGACTTGTTATTATGTGATGTATGGAATTGATGCATGCTTTTGTAAAGATGTATGTGTGCTGCAATTCTGGAAAGCACATGTCCATCGAGGCACGATGTATTTTGTTTGTGATGCTAGAGCCAAAGGAAGGCTAAGTATTACAAGCTAAATAAACCGAGGTCTCACATAGAAGTTATGAACTGATATCCGGATCTAATTCTAGGTATATTCCTTACCGTGTGATGAATGGAACACATGTATATATTCTATGCCACGCGACGATACATGATCCTAAGACACTGACAAACAACCATTATGCGGTTGAAGTGTCTCACAGACACTTAACCGCAGAACGGTTGTGACGAGGATCTAATAATCCTCATTTTATCATTTATCTGTAATTCTTATTATGGGTAAATAAGATGTCATACGATTCTTAGGTATACCCCTTATGGTTTTAAGGGAGAAGCCAACCAGGTGGTCGTAAGTCCTTGTAATATCCCGTTTCTGTTTGGTAAGAAAAACAATGCGGATTTAAATTCGAGTTCAAATTAAAAGAAGAAATCTCCGCGTTACTTTGTTCTTCCAGCTTTGGGCTGGGCCTTGGCCACCAGACCCAAGAGAAGGCCTTATGGGTGGAGGGGCAGCCATGGGGCCCATGAGGAGCAACAGACTAGAGATGGGCCCAAAGGCCCATCTTGTGGCCGGCCAAAGGGGGCCTCAAACCTAGCACCTCCCCACCTCTCCCACTTTTCCCACTCCTCCTCCTATGGCCGCCGCCCTTCCACCCTCCTCTCTTCCCCTCACGCCCTGCCCCTAGGAGCTGCCCCATCCTCCTTGGTTGCTGGTCCTCGCTGGTTTGCCTCCCCAACCTGCCTTGGACCTTCTCCCGCTGCCGGTTGCGCAAGGAAATTGAGGAGGACAGCACCTTGCTTGGGGCAAAAGAGGTGAGAAGGAGGGAGATCATCTTCTCCGAGGGTCTTCCGCCTACTTCCTGGTTGCTGCAAAGGTATCGGATGCCGACCCTCGTCTTTTGATTAGTGGTAGAGGCGATTTGATGCATATTTGGTTAGAACGTATTACTGCGAGCAGAATTCGTTTCTGACCAGAATGTTGCGTGGACTGTTTCGTGACTTTAGAGGCCGAATCAGGAGTTTGGGTCTCCTGGAGAGTTGTAGGTCTTGTTCTTAGCTTTCGGTGGCCGCCAAGATCACCTCATTCCGACTTTCGAGTCAAAAGTTATGATAGATTTACTATCTGCTGTCCAGAATCCTGACGAGAATTAGCAGTCTCTGTATAGGTTGATTTATGGCCTATTTAGAGGGTGATTCCGAGGTCTTACCCATAACAAATTTTGAAGGTGATATCACTAGCTTTCAGGATTGATAAAGAACACTTCATTTGGAGTTATAGATCAAAAGTTATGCACTTTTCATTATGACTGTCCAGATTGTATGTCAGTCTGTCCAGATTGTATGTCAGTTTCTATCTTTAGTTTTGACCCGTGTGCCACTTTTTGTTAAAGGCAAAATTTGAATGTTGTGCCAACTAGGTTATTGTAGATAATTTCATAACCTTTTCATATTGTTAAAGAACGCTCAATTCGGAGTTGTAGATTAAAAGTTATGGTTGTTTTAGTATTGCTGTCCTGTTTGTTCGGACAGAAGTTGTGCTGCTGTTTTGTTTTCTTTATTAGAGAAGTTTATTGGCCGAATTGGGAAATCTCATCAACTTGAATGTTATAGATATGTTCGTTAAGATGAGGTAGGATCTGGACTCATCTCATTTCGAGTCCCATGTCATTAACTACTGTCATTTTCGTGTTGCTGTCCCGACACGTTTTTTTGGGGTGCAGCCTGTTTTTCAGATTAGGTTTTATGGCGATTCCTTGGGAGTTCAAGGGGGGTATTGTAGACTTTAATTCGGGTTGGATTCTATGTTGTTCTTATTTCGGTTATTTAATTGTTTAGGCCACGAGGCTACGGGTTTGGGAGCGCCATCGTTGTTCGCTAACGCGCCGCAACGCCGAAGGCAAGTACTTTGTTGCTTTTGAGTGTTGTGATTGTGAATGTTTTCATGAATATAGTGTGACATATTGTGTTACCCGAGATGTTGAATTGGTTATGTTCTTTCATTATGTGGAGTATATCTTGAGAGATGGTATTATCACTGCTCATGTTCATATCATGCATCCTTTTATTCATGTTATGTCCACGGAGTGGATTGTAAGTCCCACCATTCCAATGTGGGCAAATTTGGACATTGTCATGTCCCGTCCACGGAGTGGATTGAAAGACCCATCAATTCCAAATGGGCACATAAGACCCATCAATTCCAAGTATGGGCACTTTGGACACCTATATGAAGCGTTCTTCATATAGGACTTGGATCCCGCACTTTTGTTAAGGTGCGGGCTTAAGTGAACACCGGCGGGTGTGTCACTCACTATCTGCAGTATATGCATGTGTGCATCCATCCTTGATTACATTCTTTCATTTCATGTTTTCATAAGTGTTCACTCGATGCAAGGTTCGCATTCTTAAATGGTGATGTCCTGTTTGTATATGTGTTCTTTCTCTTTCACTGTACTTGCTGAGTCGTGGACTCACTCTTGCGTTGTTTGTTTATTTTAGGTAACCCCTGATGTTGGCTCACTTGGGAGGGAGTAGACACACACTACTTGTTCACATCATCCAATTCATGTTCAAGATTAAATTTAGTTCTATCTTACATTCGTTAATGATGAACTGTAATATTAAATTATAATTGGTGAAGGAAGGATACCTTCTCTACATGGATGTT
This sequence comes from Ampelocalamus luodianensis, assembly GCA_036346255.1. Taxonomy (NCBI): domain Eukaryota; kingdom Viridiplantae; phylum Streptophyta; class Magnoliopsida; order Poales; family Poaceae; genus Ampelocalamus; species Ampelocalamus luodianensis. Next base: position 24,929,874 of record CM070623.1, read on the forward strand.
GATTTATTACTGCGTGTGAACCTTCTTTATTGATGATCAGAATTAAATAACTTAAAAGGTGAAGGAAGGATACCTTCATCATATCTGTTTAACTTAATCTTGTCTTTAGTTGCTATACTTGTTTCAAATTCTTTCGCATTATGGATGTATGTTAGATGTTTTAGGTGACATCTTGGCTTCGGATAGCGGTGTTACGATTGGTATCGAGCGGGCTTTAGGTCCGTGGTTAATAGAAAAAATATTAAATTGACACACTTGTAGCCTGATGTAGGTGGGGTTGGGAATTACATTGCTTTCGCATTATCTGTTATTATGTTTCATTTTGTTGAGCAATTGTTGAATTGTACGTACTATCATCCTTGTTGGTAATATATGATGCTATGATATTCAATATCTATGAACTAATAATATGATTGTCATGAGATGATCCTATATATTCATAGTTGAGTATTTTGGTGAAGCGTGTTGTTATCGGATGATAAGAAGTGGAGGTCGTGGTTGTTACTGCGGGATTCACGAGTTACACCAATTGTTCGCGATCGTGGTTAGAGGAGTAGTTACCCAGTATCATCGTTTGGTACTAAGTATGAGTTACTTTAGAAAGTTGTTCTCTTCCTTCATTTCGAATTTGGCAATTCTTGTCTGTGGTGGTTGATGAATTTCTCCGGGTTTGTGGTCCATGATAGTTATGGTTTTCCATAGATCCCTCTTGGTTCTCTGAAACAATTATTGCTTTTCAATTGTTGAGTTGCTTTTACTACTTATGATCGTTGTCAATTGGCAAGATTGATGTTTTCTTGGTTGCTCCTTCTTTCTCATTGAAAAAGAATGACTCATTTACTCGTTTGATAGCTTGGTTAGTGAGAGTTTCTGCTTGTAAGTTCGTTTGCACAGAAAGCTTTGGCTTTATGCGTTTCTTTTGGATTACTTGAGCGTTGAGGTTTGAAGTCTCTCTTTTCTTTGCGATAAGGTGTTAGAATCCTTTTGTGATGTCTTGTCATGCCTAAAATGAGAAGTTATAACTAAGCGAATAGATTGTTACGATATGAGTTATCAAGTTGGGTTATTAGCATGGTGCAAATCGATTATTCTTAACTACCATCCATGAGAGTGAAATTGATTAAATTGAAATATCATTGTATTTGATTCATGGTGTATGTTAAATAAAGACTGTCCATATCCATTCGAACCTATAGATCTTACATAAGAGCTAGATTTATCTACTTCTAGTATGTTAAAATTGTTGAAACTTGTATGAAGGACCGGATAGGTGCTTTGGTGTATCGATTCATGAAACCTTGTTTATAGAAAATTATGTTAGTGAATCTTTAATCATGTTTTGAAATGATTTACGAACAAAGGTGAAATATGAATCTATGTTTACATATGGTTATGTGGTTGCAAATGGAATTAGTCTTGTATGTACACACATGATAAATACCATCATTGATTGTTAATGAGTCTTTGAAGAAGGTGCTAAGCAACACCAATAGTTGAGTAGATTAATTTCGTAAGTAGTCTTTGCTATCGTGCCTTGTGATATTGATATTGCTTAGCATAATCTTGTTATAATAAATTTGTCTCAACCTTGTGGTTGTATTCCCTTTGGGAAGTTTTAGGATGGAGTAATAAAGTTTGATGATTCTCAGTACTAGTGTATGTTGTCGATGTTATTAAATCGTCAAAATTGTGAGAATGAGGTTAATTCTCGTAGTAATTTGATCACCTATGGTGATATTCTCTAAATGATCAAATTTCAAGTTTTGTGTTCATGATCTTTTGAGGGTTCAGGTTTTTATGTGGTAAATGAAGTTTATCGAGTAGCGTTATGTTGCAAAGTTATAATGGTTCTTCAGTGATGCAAGTGCTTCGATTTTGAATACTTATTTGTTCTTATCTGTTAAGGTTCGATATTCTATTCTTGTGAGGCTTATGCGTTCATTGTGGACTCCACTTATGTTCTGTGAGTTCATTGCTTAATTGGTTTCTTCTCTTGGTCCCATGTTCGGTCTGAGTGGTGGATGAGTTTTCTAGTTGGTGAAAATCGTTTCCATTTGTCTCTTCTTTTGAGAAAGAATCAATTCATTCTTTTCATGTGGGTCTTTTGAAGTGTTTTCTAATTGTTGTTGTGAAATTGATGTTAATACCCATAGTAATTTGATCGCCTTTGGTGATATCGTTCAGATGAGAATAATTCAAGTTTAGCTTTCGTGATATTTTCTTTGAGCTATTGAATCATCTGGTAGCTGAAATTATTTTAAATAAATTAAAGTATTGGATTGTCCTGTTGCTTCTTAAGAGATTTGTGTGATTTAATTTTAAAGGCTCTTTGTGCGAGTTGGCAACATGAGGTTGCAATCAAAGAAGTTATGTTGGTTCCTTTAAGAGGAGAATAATCTACTTGCGTTTGCGAAATCTGTAATTGGAAATGTTTGAGTTTGGTGGTGAGATTATTTGGATCTCATGTTTCTTGTGTAGTTGAACTTATTACGAACAAATATGACGTATTGAAGAATTTCATTGGTTCTTAATTAGTCCTTGTGGTTTGGACTAAAGATCTTATCTTGTGCGTTGTGGCAAGCGATGTTAGTCAAAGAATTAATTTCAGGTGTTAAGGGAAAGAGTGCAGTAGGAATATTTGAGAATTTGAGTCAAGTTTTGTAACTTGTAGTTATTCGAATTGTTCATAAACTTTTACTCTTTTCACTCAAGAGTTGTCGAGTTTCAATCGCAATGTCATTTTTCTTCTTATTAGTGGATATTTGCTATTCCCTTTTCGAGGATGCGTGCCCTCATTGTGAACTCAACTTTCGTTTTCGGATCTTTATTACAGTTATTTCTTTTGGTTTTGTGCTCACTTGTGAGCGGTAACATTTTCTGTGTGGTGAAATTTGTTCTTATTCGCCTCTTTCTTTTGAGAAAGGATCAACCGTTTTGTCTTTGTAAGTTTTACAACTCGTAAGTTGTTGTTTGTTTGGTGGTGGTTAAGTGATTGTAGGGGTGAGTTTTTACTACCCACTATTGGAGTAGTAATAGAAGATGAGTTGGTTTTGACTGAACCTCTTGGAGGAAGTTGATTCGGATGGAATGTATGGTTTGAAGTAAAATTGTATATTGTTCGACTAAGTAGGACCTATGGTATAGTGTAGTTCCAGAACCTTGGTTCATGTTGAAATGTTGGGGATTATCAAATGTATGGAAATCGTAATCAATTTTATCTGATAACACTATTGAAAGTATCGCGATGTGGTATGAGTGATTCTGATGATGTCAATGAGTGAGTATGTCGAATTGTGGGGATCATAGAGATTTAATCCGATGATTTCACTATTTGTTATAAGAGGAATTCGTTGTAGAGGTCTCGGAGGTTAAATTTGGGCTTTCAGTTTTCATGCTAAACTTTTGGTCACCCAAAGATTGGTGTGTAGAGGAGATAGAAAAGCTGAGTACTCTGAGTAGTGGAATGATTGTGATAGAACCCTTTTGATGTAGTTCATGAGCGGGTGTCTTGAAAATTCGATGTGATATTCTTGAAAGTTGGAGGTGATGAGATTGCATGGGTTTTGAGGGCTTTGGTGCCTTCTATCAAATTAATGTCATCGGTTGAAGGAGTGGTCGAGTGTTGATGGAATCAATAGAGTCTCTCCACAAAGGTGTGGATGATGTATTTGGTTTAAGCCTAATTTGAGGATGTTAAATTAAGAGGTTTGAGCCACTGTGGTATGCGATGAATTCGAATTCCAATGTCTGAGAGAAATTTTATTCCTAAAAGAGGAATTGAGAAAAAAAGAATGTTTCCTTGGGTATTGAAGCGTTTTCTTGTTACTCATTTGAGCTTTATGTTGTTGACTGGTGTCTTATGCATTGTGAGTTGGTGTTGTGTTGGCATGTTTGCTTCTTTCCAATTCAGGCAAAACAAAAGAAGTATTTGGTTTGAGCATTCAAGTGATCTCCCCTTTGGCTTTCGTGACGTTTTTCGCAAATTGCCACTTGGAAAGTGGAAAGGTTTTCTTGATGAAACTCTGATTTTTGGATTTTACTCTTGATTACTCGATTGGTAGCGTATAGTTGTGATGTGAATCTTTCTTATTCAGATGTGTTTTGCTTGGTAAAAGAGTTTAATTGAGAGGTGGAATAAGAGTTCCGTGTTCTTTGTGCTTGTCGTGTGGTTCGGTGTCATTGGGTTGTTTTAGCTAGTTGGCGTATCGCGGGGTATCACGAGTCCATGTGCGAGTCGTAACGTCTTGTGTGTTCGTGTTGAGTGAGTACAGGGATCTGAGTTGGAGGTTTCGTTTGCGCCGTTAACTATCAGTGAGATCTTACCTTCGAGTCTTGTCCGATGAGTGTACCTGGAAGTACCGGGTTGAGTGTTAGTTCAGCCGTCGCGTTACGTCCTTATGTTGTGGTCCCATCGGTTCGAGTGAGGCTACTTGGGAAGTTGGAGTTTCGCGTGTGTGAGCTTTAGCGCGTTGTTCACAGCAGTGCGTGGTTACCGTTGTTCGTTCTCACTCGTGGTTGTACTTTCGCTTAAGTGCGTTTAGATTCGGGGTCGAATCCTGTTGAGGGGGGTAGAATGTAATATCCCGTTTCGTTTGGTAAGAAAACAATGCGGATTTAAATTGAGTTCAAATTAAAAGAAGAAATCTCGGCGTTGCTGTTCTTCTTCGATTTGGGCACAGGCCTTTGGCGTGGACCCAAGAGAAGGCCTTATGGGTGGAGGGGCAGCCATGGGGCCCATGAGGAAGCAGCCGCACTAGAGATGGGCCCAAAGGCCCATCTTGTGGCCGACCAAAGGGGGCCTCAAACCTAGCACCTCCCGCCTCTCCCACTTTTCCTCCCTCCCTCCTATGGCCGCCCCCTTCCACCCTCCTCTCTTCCCCCTCACGCCCTGCCCCTAGGAGCCGCCCCATCCTCCTTGGTTGCTGGTCCCTGCTGGTTTGCCTCCCAACCTGCCTTCGGACCTTCTCCGCTGCCGGTTGCGCAAGAAATTGAGGAGGACAGCACCTTGCTTGGGGCAAAGAGGTGAGAAGGAGGAGATCATCTTCTCCGAGGGTCTTCCGCCTACTTCCTGGTTGCTGCAAAGGTATCGGATGCCGACCCTCGTCTTTTGATTAGTGGTAGAGCGATTTGATGCATATTTGGTTAGAGCGTATTACTGCGAGCAGAATTCGTTTCTGACCAGAATGTTGCGTGGACTGTTTCGTGACTTTAGAGGCCGAATCAGGAGTTTGGGTCTCCTGGAGAGTTGTAGGTCTTGTTCTTAGCTTTCGCTGGCCGCCAAGATCACCTCATTCCGACTTTCGAGTCAAAAGTTATGATAGATTTACTATCTGCTGTCCAGAATCCTGACGAGAATTAGCAGTCTCTGTATAGGTTGATTTATGGCCTAGTTAGAGGGTGATTCAGAGGTCTTGCCCATAACAAATTTTGAAGGTGATATCACTAGCTTTCAGGATTGATAAAGAACACTTCATTTGGAGTTATAGATCAAAAGTTATGCACTTTTCATTATGACTGTCCAGATTGTATGTCAGTCTGTCCAGATTGTATGTCAGTTTCTATCTTTAGTTTTGACCCGTGTGCCACTTTTTGTTAAAGGCAAAATTTCAATGTCATGCCAACTAGGTTATTGTAGATAATTTCATAACCTTTTCATATTGTTAAAGAACGCTCAATTCGGAGTTGTAGATTAAAAGTTATGGTTGTTTTAGTATTGCTGTCCTGTTTGTTCAGACAGAAGTTGTGCTGCTGTTTTGTTTTCTTTATTAGAGAAGTTTATTGGCCGAATTGGGAAATCTCATCAACTTGAATGTTATAGATATGTTCGTTAAGATGAGGTAGGATCTGGACTCATCTCATTTCGAGTCCCATGTCATTAACTACTGTCATTTTCGTGCTGCTGTCCCGACACGTTTTTTTGGGGTGCAGCCTGTTTTTCAGATTAGGTTTTATGGCGATTCCTTGGGAGTTCAAGGGGTATTGTAGACTTTTAATTCGGGTTGGATTCTATGTTGTTCTTATTTCGGTTATTTAATTGTTTAGGCCACGAGGCTACGGGTTTGGGAGCGCCATCGTTGTTCGCTAACGCGTCCGCAACGCGAAGGCAAGTACTTTGTTGCTTTTGAGTGTTGTGATTGTGAATGTTTTCATGAATATAGTGTGACATATTGTGTTACCCGAGATGCTGAATTGGTTATGTTCTTTCATTATGTGGAGTATATCTTGAGAGATGGTATTATCACTGCTCATGTTCATATCATGCATCCTTTTATTCATGTTATGTCCACGGGAGTGGATTGTAAGTCCCACCATTCCAATGTGGGCAAATTTGGACATTGTCATGTCCCGTCCACGGAGTGGATTGAAAGACCCATCAATTCCGGTATGGGCAACGTAAGACCCATCAATTCCGGTATGGGCGACTTTGGACACCTATATGAAACGTTCTTCATATAGGACTTGGATCCCCGCACTTTTGTTAAGGTGCGGGCTTAAGTGAACACCGACGGTGTGTCACTCACTATACCGTATATGCATGTGTGCGATCCATCCTTGATTACATTCTTTCATTTCATGTTTTCATAAGTGTTCACTCGATGCAAGGTTCGCATTCTTAAATGGTGATGTCCTGTTTGTATATGTGTTCTTTCTCTTTCACCGGTACTTGCGGAGTCGTGGACTCACTCTTGCGTTGTTTGTTTATTTTAGGTAACCCCTGATGTTGGCTCACTTGGGAGGGAGTAGACACGCACTACTTGTTCACATCATCCAATTCATGTTCAAGATTAAATTTAGTTCTATCTTACATTCGTTAATGATGAACTGTAATATTAAATTATAATTGGTGAAGGAAGGATACCTTCTCCACATGGATGTTGATTTATTACTGCGTGTGAACCTTCTTTATTGATGATCAGACTTAAATAACTTAAAAGGTGAAGGAAGGATACCTTCATCATATCCTGTTTAACTTAATGCTGTCTTTAGTTGCTATACTTGTTTCAAATTCTTTCGCATTATGGATGTATGTTAGATGTTTTAGGTGACATCTTGGCTTCCGGATAGCTAGGGTGTTACAGTCCTTGTATGACCACCCTCGTAGTCGTAAATACTTCTACGATTACCTCATGATCGTATGTTCTTCTACGATTACCTCTGGTCGTAAGTTCTTCTATGACTAGTACCCAGTTGTAAGGTTTTCTACGACTACCTCATGATCATAAGTTCTTTTACGATCACCTCTGGTCGTGAGTTCTTCTACGACCAGTACCCAGTCGTAACTCCTTCTACAACTACCCCCTGGTCGTAAGTTCTTCTACGACCAGCCCAACTACGACCACCCCGTAATCAGTTGGGCACACTTGTCTGTAGGTTCTATTGATTACAGAATCTAAGTAGTTAATATATGTTGTTATTCTCTGGAGTAACTGCACGTAACGCGCCATTATCTCTGACAAGTAACTACTAGACAATGTGGAGGGGTTACTACTCTAGTGATTACTCCCATTATTACATCCGTTATATGGAATAATGAGGAGCCCCTTGACCTGGAGGAACGATTACCTCTCCGCGCACTATAAAAGGGATTCAGTCAGAGATAATAGGGCGGGAGGCAATCAGGGGCATAAGCATTAGACTTTACCTTGATTGTAACCAGCATACTCAATACAATACACACAGGAGCAGGGTTGTTATTCTTTCTGGAGAAGGCCTGAACCTGTATAAAAATCCATATGTCATTCCTTTTACGTGATCAATTGTGGAGACCCCCGAATCAAACAATCTTTATGTAAGATCGGTTCTAAAACATCGACAGGTTGATACTTCATCAACCGCCGCCTCGCTCTGACCAGTCACAACGCTTCTCAACATGCGTCATCTCCAGGAGTAACTGCCATCACTTCACCAACTACTTAAAGGAAGAAGGAGAGAGGGGGGACGAGTTGGATTTCATCTGAAGCTTTAGCATAGCAAACATTACGCTCAGTTTAATTAGGACTAGATCACCGCTTGGTCGCAGGCACTCCATATAATAGCCAGTTCATATTAATAAAGAGCAGTCACATTCTATCCTAAGAAATCCCGTGTCATTTTCCTCTGTTTTATTTTCGTAAGATCGGCGACTCGATCGTCGACACCGGGAGAAGATGAAGTCGATGAAGATCAACCTTCAAAACAACATCTCTCTCTTGAACAATGTACTTAGTGGGCTACGTGCTGAGGAGGTCACTCCTCATGAAGACACGATAATTGCTCACATGAGTACCATTGGAGAACAAGTCGGGACTTTGCAAGACTTGGTGACCACTCTGAAGACCAACCAAGTTGATTCAATAAGAGAGGCGGTCGAAGGTGCAGTAAGTTATGCTCTAGAAAAACTTAAAGCTCATGACCCCAATCTAAGTCTGCAGCCAATGAAAGCCGATTTCGACTGCTCTGAAGCAGAAGCGGAGCGGTTGATGGAAGAAATGCAGTCGGTCAGCAAGAAGGTCACGGAGGTGATGCAAATAGGATCTCGTTCGTCAGAGTAGTTTGTAGTAAGAATCTGTAAAGAGAAGTTTTGTTGATATATAAATCTTTTCTTTTTCCTGCAAATCATCTTGTCGAGTAGTTAGTAACTCATAAGATAATGAATGGAAAGAAATTAAGACTAAGAATTGAAGTCATATTAATACCTTTATCCTAGCCCCCTACTATTTTCTTAGTTTATTTAGATAAACTAATTAAATAGTGTGAAAAGGGTTTTATTAAAAAAGGAGATGTTTAATTAACTTATAGTTTTCGATCACGATTATCATGCACTGGTCGTAAGAGTAGGAACGAGTCGACGCTAGGAGGTTCCTTCTAGTAGGTAGGACAACGTGCAAAAAGGAAAGGCTTCAAGTAGGTGATGTTACTCTCTCCGATCAGATTAATCAAATCAAGATCGGCAACTTGAGTTAGGCAAACGTCTGGAGTACCTTAAACATTCATTCAACCTTTTCCAGTGGACTCGGTAGGTTTGCCCTGGTAGCAAGAGTTAGAAATAGGACGAAGCTAGGAAGTTCATTCTAGTGGAGAGGACCTCGTGTAGAGAGGAAAGATTTCGACTAGGTGTTGTGTCTTTCTCCGATCAGTTGTAACGAACTGAGTTTACCAAAAGTAGTCGAGCAAATTACAAAAGTGTACTCTGCTTAGAGTATTTTTCAAAATGAATGAAGAAATAAACTATGGTGAAAAGAGTTAGTTTGAAAATATTTCGACCATGTTTATTGAACCTAAGCTCTTTGTGTTGGCGGCAAAAGTGAGGAACGGGTCGACACTAGGAAGTTCCTTCTAGTGGGCAGGACCATGTGCAGAGAGGAAAGGCTTCGACTAGGTGATTCCGACGCCCCGTGTCATTACCCTGGAGGGTAATCACACTTAAGCAAATGTATTATTATTCGTCTGCCCGGTAGAACACCGCTCCGACAAACAGTAAGCCTTACCAAAGTTAACGCAGCAGAACAATAAAATAGAAACTGTACTTTTATTCTAGTTAGCCATGCAAGGCTAAGGTTCTTACATAGTAATCTACAACTGCGAAATGGGACTAAGTCCCTTCGCCGGCCTTCCTTGATCCATCAATCTTCTACTCGTCCCCTTCGTTGAATCAGTTACCCCTCTCACCCTGGTCCTCGTAGTCAACGCCCTCGCCTCGTGTGGTTTCATCAGTACCTGCAAGTCCTTCGTCCCATGCGGGATAATTCCCGGCCGGACTAGGGTCTACAAAGGAGAATACCAACAAGGTTGAGTACAAATTAATGTACTCAGCAAGCATTAATAGCAAAATGCACTGTATGACTCATCTCTGTTCTTTACTTCATTTTCTAGCTCATCTCTGATTCTGAAAATACATAACTTCTTAAAACATTAGTTGACAAAGTTTAATATTGAAGAGACTACTAGTCACTCGGAGAGACGATAGGCCCCTAGCGGTTCCCGTAGACTCCAATCCAGGAGACTGGCATGAATTCATGATTTGATATAGCACTGCGCAGGCTTGTACCACTTTACCCATAGCTATTCTGAGCTCTCTCTAAGATAGGTCCATCGCATTTCCTTTTATGCGACTTTGAGTTCAGAATACAGAACGTTTTCCAGGTTATGTGATTAAGTCTCCGCCCACTATTTTCCGTCGGTGTCCTGAGCGCACCTAGTCCTCCACCGAGTTCCAATAATGTTGGTTGGGATACTAACCCAACACTCCACAATGCGCTACTATAGCGCCTAGGATTCCCCTATTTCTGGACTGTTAATACCGGTCTGGGACCTTCCCTAACTCAACCCATGCAATATTACTTACCCATTGTGGAGAGGATAATCACGTAACAAGGTAGCATTTTCTGTCCGCCAAAACGGGAAAATGGTTGGTACTCAAATACGACATCTGACTGAGTAATAGTTTTGTTAGTCCTTATATTCTAACCATATGTAAAGGGGTCCCACCTCTTGCCCTCTCTCATCCTTGCCCCGGGCCCCCTTTACCAGCCATAATATTAACTCTTTCATTCATTTCATTCATTCTTCATTACTTTCCATCATTTTCGTCTTTGCTTAAACCGATTTGAATTTTGAAAAAAAATTTATGCAATATGTATAATAGTGCAGAATGTAACTTTTTACATTTGAGATAACTATATAAATGTTCAAGAGTAAGCTTGCCTTCAGGACTATAGAAAAGATCGTCGGCGAAGAACTCCGTATCAACTACTCTTATCTGCGAGAGTTCGTCTTCTGAAGCAATGCGGCAACACGAATAATATATACATAAATACTTAGTTGATTTGAGTGATAGCACACGCATATAATGATAGTGCACCCTCTTTTGTTAGCATACTTTAATTTAATAACAATTGTCGGGTCCCTCGCTACGTTAGCACTCCCCACAACAGTCATTCTACTGATTAATCGCTTTAGGGTCTTGGTTGCCGAAATCGCGCTTTACTAGCGCGAAAGGAACTATTACACGTGTCGCATGCAACTTAGGTTTATTTGGTTTTATACGGGTGCGCAAGCCTATCGTTATTATTCTAATTAAACTTGGGGTTGTTTGATTTAGTTAGGTTAACACGATTAAAATGTTCAACCTGCTCGACTATTCGCCAATCGATTTACAGGTTTGCTACGCATTCATACCCACGTATTAAAATTCCCCGGGATTTATATACTGCCCTAGTTTTTCCCAAGCTTAACTTTACTAAACCTAATTTCCTAACCCTAATCCTACTCCCACCTAATTCTTCTCACCTAACCCCTACTACCTCTCTCCTCACCACCCAAACCGGCCGACATTCACACAGCAGCCTCCTCAAATCCAATCTCCCAGATTCACTCTCCCCAAAATCCTCTTAGGTTTCGCCTCCTCCTAGCGCCGCGGCCTCAAGCTGCTGGCCCACCACCGCCGTTGCCTCTTCTCGGGCCCGGCTCGGTCCCAGCTCCCTGCTCCCCATAGCGCCGCCAGGCGCTACCTCCTCCGGTCTCTACACGCCGCGCTCGCCGCCACTTGTGCCACCTGACATCTTCCCGACCTTTGGCTCGCCCTCTCGGCTGCCTCGCTCCACCCCTCCTCAACCCCCTTCTCTGAACTTCCTACTCTCTAATTAATCTTGTTTGCTTACTTTAGTTTTCATTGGTTTTCAGTTGAGCATAAAGATTGTTGAGGTCTTACTGCTTTTGAATTTTAGCTCCTGAGACCAAGCTGTGGTTTGGCTTATGCAGAACAGAACGGGGCGAAGCTGTCAACTGTGGGGTTCTTAGTGCTCAAAGTTGAGAGGGTGGTTGCTACGGTTGACACTACTTCAGTGCTAAAAATGAGGTGAAACTCTCCCCCGTAATCCCTTATCTCTACCCCCTTCATTACTCTGTGATGATAGAACTGAAAGCTCTTTGTGGTATTCTCTACGATGAACTGAAGTTATGCTAGTAGGAGCTCTATGATGAAATCTTGTTTCTCTGAGAGCTCTAGTTTTAGATACCCTGCTACTAGAAATGCTAAGATCACAAATATGCATGAGTTCTGTGATGCTAAATGTGAATGGTAGAATGATCTGAGGTATGCTAGTGTTACCTCTGGTGGGTTTAAGGAGATTGGGGAAGAGAATGGTAGCGCCGGCTTCAAGCTGGTGCTCTTCTCCTCCAGGTTGCCTTGATGCCTGGTGGTGGCTTGAGGTGGCTTGGTCGCTGCCTACCTTCTGGCTCCTTGCTCCTTGCCTTCTGGCGCCCTTCTTTTCCTTTCCTACTTCCCTGCTCTCCTCCACCAGTGGCTCCTCTGGTGGTCTTGGCTTGGTCTCTGGTGGGAGGCAGTGAAGGATCTCCTATCTTGGCCCTTGCCTTCACTTGTGCTACTCTGCCATGGTTGTCTTAGACTGAGGGTGGAAATGGTGCATTGTGTTGGCTTTGACTGGGGGGGGATGAACTTCTGAGGCTGGCTATGGGGGATGAACTTGTGAGAGGGGTTTTGGCTTGTGTTGGCTTCCTTGCGATTGATATTTTGGCTGGCTTGGGGCTTTATCCCTTTGGCCTGTGCGAGATTTTTCTAGCGCTGCTCTTATCCCCTGGATTTCTCTCTTCTTCCACTATTGGTGGGGTAAATCAGACCTCCAGTCCAAATGATGCTTCTACTATTGTGGCTTAAGGACCTTTGGATCAAAGGTGGGCTTTGAGTTGGTTTTTGGATGTTTGGCTGAGGTAGGTCGGTAAAATATGGGCATCGGTTCTAATATTGCCGGATGATGAGGCCCACATAAGGCGAAATGGTGCCACTACCCTAGGGTGGTCAGGAAGCCTTAATGACCTTCGCAAGGAATCTGACGGCAATCTTCTCCTTCTCCCAATCCTTACTTTAATAATACCATGCTTGCTACTATCTAATGGTAATGGTGGAGAATGGTAGGTGTGCAGGCTTTGGGTGACCGGGGAACAAGATTTGGTAAACTGGCAATCGATGGACAATGATACAAGGAGGACTTTAGTAGCATGAATGCAAGATGATGGATTGCAATTTTATTAATTATTGTCATTTACTTTGATTGGTTGCAAACAATTGTTGCAATCTACATTGTAATTAATTGTGAAATTTAATCATGTAATAACTGTTGGATTGTAATATATGTTATGTCTGGTTTGTACATGGATTGTTTTAATGCTTTCGTGATTGAACTCATTGAGGTATTATTTGTTGTATTGAGATGATGTTGTATGATTAGTAAAATGCTTTATATTGTCAAAAGTGTGAATTAAGCGGTTGGTAATTAATCGAGATTATGTTTTGACATTGTGTTAAAGAATTTTAATTACGACTAATTACCAATTAGTGTTGTTTAGCTTAAGCTAATTGTTCGGGTTCTCGCAATGATGTTACTGTCCTTTCGACCCATGTAAAGAAAAACTGGGTGTTTGAAAAAAATGATCGAAATATTATCAAAGTGCTACTCAAAATAAGATAATAAAGATAGAAAGAACTTGATACTTTATTGTCGTGGTGGTTGGTTACACATATAATTTGCGTAACTAGTTGATGTTCTAAGAATTTGAGAGAATTCGATCGTCTTCCATTACTATTCATACCGAACCTGGTCGCGTAACTTCGACCACTGTGTAAGGACCTTCCCACTTGGGGGAAAGTTTGTTTCGATTAGACTAGGATTGAATTTTCTTCAATACCAAGTCACCTACAACAAGGCTACGTGGTTGGACCTTTACGATCATATTTTTTGCGCAGGGCTTGTTGGTAGACTACTGAACGGATTAAGGCTTGGTTCCTCTTCTCTTCGACCAGGTTGATGTCAACCGCTCGAAGTTGTTCCTGGGTAGAGTCGTTGAAAGTTTTGACTCATGTTGATCATACCTTTAGTTCTGGTGGGAGCATGACTTCAGCACTGAAAACTAGGAAAAAAAAGGTGTTTCACCTGTTGCTCGACTAGCAGTCATGCGAACTACCCATAATATTGAGGGTAACTCTTGCACCCAAGCCCCTGAGCGCTTGATAAGCTGGTCGAAAACTCGGGTTTTGATGCCCTGCATTATTTGTCCATTCGCTCTTTTGATTGTCTCATTGCTTTGAGGGTGTGTAACAGAAGCATAACATAGCTTGGTACCCAACTCATCGCAAAATTCTTGGAATTTTGCGCTCAAAAATTGTATACCATTATCTGTGATTATTCGACCTGGGACTCCAAACCGAGTAATCACGCTTCTCATCATGACCCTTTTTGCTACTTCCGTTGTTATCCCAGTCACAAGTTCGACTTCAATCCATTTTGTGAACGTATCAATAGCCACAAAAAGAAATTCGAGGCCACCTGGACCTTTCGGGAATGGTCCTAGGATATCGAGACCGCAGGTCGCAAAAGGCTAAGATATAGGTATTGTTTGTAATGGCTGAGTTGGTTGGTGTATCTGCCTGCTATGAAACTGGCATTATACACACTTTTTAACCAGCTCTTTGGCATCATAGAGGGCTGTTGGCTAATAGAAACCTTGTCAAAAGGCTTTTTCGACCAGCGTTCTGTAGGAAGCATGATTTCCACAGATGCCCAGTGTATGTCGTGAAGGAGGTTTAATCCTTCTCTCTGCGATATACATCGCATGAGTATCCCTTAAGTGCCTCGTTTATAGAGGACTCGTTCGATCAAAGTATACATTTTGGCCTTTCGGGATAAGCGATTTGCCTCGAGATCATCATCGGGTATTGTACCCTTTTGAAGATACTCGTAGACGGAATTTATCCAGGTATCCTCGTATTCTAGAGAGGCTGTCTCAATAGGAGATGTCTCTAGTGTTTCGACCAGAGACGGCTTTTGGAGCTATTCCAAGAAGACTCCTTTTGGTACTTACGATCGAGAATAAGCCATACGAGCTAGCTGATCTGTGAGGAAATTATCCTTTCAAGGGATAAATTGTACCTCGAAACTAAAAAAAAATGCTTTTCAAGCTTTCGAACTTCTGGTAAGTACCGAGATATGGTCGGGTTAGAGCACTGGTACCCTTTTTCGACTTGATTCATAACTAGTTGAAAGTCTCCTCACGAGTAGTCGTCAAATCCCGAGCGCTTTCGTAGCTCGTATGCCAACGAGCAAACCCTCGTATTCTGCCATGTTCTTAGTGGCCTGAAAGTTTAATTGAATAGCATACTTTAAGGTCTTTCCTGTAGGAGATTCCAAGACCAGCCCAGCCCCCTAGCCACTTATCGTAAGTGACTCATCAAAGTACATCGTCCACTAGTCATGGGTATCGTGCTGGGGATCTTGAACAGGTTCAGGATTTGTCCATTCGGCGACAAAGTCTGCGAAGATCAGGCATTTAATGGTCGTTCGGCACACGAAATAGAAGTCGAACTCCCCAAGTTCTACCGACCGTTTTGCCATGCGTCCTGCTGATTCCCTATTCTGGAGGACCACTCCTAAGGGAAACTCAAACGACACAATTATCTTGTGCACCTGAAAATTATGCCGCAGTTTTATCAAAAAAAATGAGAAGGGCATATAGAAGTTTTTTGACCTGAGGGTAACACTCCTTAGGACCGTGTAAACCTTCACTTACGTAGTAAACTAGTCGTTGGATGTTTTATCATTCTGCGACCAGTACTGCGCTCACTGCCTGTGGCGTGGCAGCTAGATATACTATGAGTGTCTCTTCTAGCTTCAGGGAAACTAGAACAGGAGCACTTGTAAGATACCTCTTGACATCCACAAAGGTAGCGTTTGCCTCTTCTGACCGCTCGAAACCTTCGTGCTTCCTTAAAAGTTTGAAGAAAGGTAGTCCTTTTTCTCCCAGTCGTGCAATGAAACGAATTAAAGCCGCCATGCACCTTGTGAGTTTTTGGACTTCTTTCTTTATGGTTGTAGGGCGCATTTGTACAATGGATTTTATCTTTTCGGGATTTGCTTCGATTCCTCGTACAGAGACAAGGAATCTAAGCACTTGTCCTAAAGAGATTCCAAACACATACTTCTCAGGATTGAGTTTCAAGCGGTGTTTTTTGAGGTTGTCGAATATTTCTTGCAAGTCAAAAACATGATTAAGTCACTTGATGCTTTTTACAACTAGATCGTCAACGTAGGCTTCCAAATTTTGGCCTAGTTGAGGTGAAAAAGTCGATTGCATTAAGCACTGAAAAGAAGCGCCATCATTTTTTAGACCAAATGTCATTTTGACATAGCAAAATATTCCAAATGGTGTAATAAATGTGGTATTTTCTTCATCTTCTAGACACATTAATATGATGGTAACCAGAATATATATCTAGAAAACTTAATGTTTCACAACTGGCAGTAGAATCAACCAACTGATCGATACGAGGTAAAGGAAAATCATCTTTTGGACAAGCTTTATTGAGGTCAGTGAAGTCTACACACATACGCCACATACAATTAGACTTCTTAACCATTACAGGATTGGCCGACCACCTGGCCGACCACTCTGGGTGATCGACTTCTCTTATAAAGCCTGCTTTAAGTAGCTTGTCCAATTCTGATATGATAACACCTCGTCGATCCAGTGCACATCTCTGTAATTTTTGTTTTACGGGTTTTGTGGCAGACCGTAAAGCTAGTGTGAGACCCCGGTTTATTTAACTTGTAATGCTTAGCCTTCCATCGACTCTAGCATCACAAGCAAAATACACCGTGCCTCGGGAAAATGTATACTTCCCAGAATTGCAGTATACACACCCTTTTACAAAACATTGCATCAATTCCAAGCTTTGTGAGACCCCGGTTTATTTAGCTTGTAATGCTTAACCTTCCATCGACTCTAGCATCACAAATAAAATACACCGTACCTCGAAAAAATGTATACTTCCCAGAATTGCAGTATACACACCCTTTTACAAAACATTGCATCAATTCCATACCACACACAGAGCCAAAGCTTAAACTTTACAAGTAAAAGACCTACATAATAGTTATTACAAAAGAGAGGCCAATCGACCAAGACAAGTAAAAAAAAAGAGATAAACAGCAGCGGAAGCGAAATGCCATAAGATGGCTATAAACAAAAGCCAACCGGTTTACCATACACCCACAAGGCAATCCGACAAGGCCGCCAAGCTAGTCGTCCACACCGTAGCAAAACTCAGAAAAGTCGATCCCTTGGGGATCAACCTCCTCTGCAACAATTAAGCAAAGCAAATGAGTACAAAAATGTACTCGCAAGACTTACAAGTAACAAACCTAGATACTACTATATGCAGGCTTTAATCAAAGGAGAAGGCTCAAGGTTTATTTTCAGCATAAAGCAGATTTTATTGTAATAGATAATATGTTGACGGCAGTTTTGACAATCGGAATTTTATTTGCATAAATAACAGTGAGACAATAAGTAATAACATAAAGACATCCTATAGATGACTATCCCAATAGCCATCACAACAATAGCACGAGTTACCCACTCGTACCACCCATGTCAAGTTTTAATTTGAAAGGTTGTAGTCTAGTTCTTACGGGCGGTCGGTGTGATCTTGTAATGCTAACCAACCACCGAGCGTGTCCATAACCTAGACATCAACTCCATTCAAAACATAGAGTCCAAACATTACACTACAAACGGAAGATAAACCAATAGTAACAATATTACGTATATAGGCCGATGTGCCACAAGATACACAAATAGACAAGAACGACAATGAAGCAAAGTGCCATAAGATGGCTATAAACAAAGCCAATCAGCGTGCCTTCAACCCACAAGGCATCCGACCGACCACCAAGTCTAGTCGTCCAAGAAGCGGCAACACACTCACGTATGAGGACCCCGAGGCTCACCTTCTTCCTCTGCAACAAAACATTAAGCAAAGCACCGAGTACAAAGATTGTCTTTGTACCCGCAAGATCGACGTGTGAACTAACGGACACTGCTAATATGCTACATGCAAAGCTTGTTCTGGAGGCCATATGTTTCATTTGCATAAAGCCAATTTTCATTTGCAATAATATAATATGGTTTAAAGGCAAGTTTGCAATTCATTTTATCGTTGAAATAATCATGAGATAAAGATAGATACAAGTAACCACCTAGAAGTGACTATCCCAATAGTCACTACAACATAGCACGAATCCCACTCACACCGCAAGTTTTAATTTTAAAAGGTTGTAGTCTAACTCTCGATAAGCTTACCCAGCGTGTCCATCACCTAGGACGAGGCTATTCGAATAGTTTTTAACCTCTGCGGGGTGTACCACTGCACCCACACCTCGCATCGCCTTTAAGCCAAAGCACACTTCCGGAGGTATGCCAAGACACTAAGTCCTACGAGACTGCTTTCCAATATTGTGTATCAACCTCGAGCCGCTCGTATGGATAGAAACCCATACGCTACATGGTAAAGCCGAAAAGACAACTACCCACTCAGAACTCACAAGATGTTCGGTCCTTAATTGACCCTGCACCTTTCCAATCACACCCAACAGATCACACCAATCTTACCATTGTGCCCGCGTCTAAATCATTTTTGTTTTTGGTTTTAGTTTTGCAAGTAAGCATAGCAAAATGTGAAACATAAAGTTGTAGTAAATTTTGTGTGATCAAGGTTACCGACCAAAGTCGATAATCGCCAGCTTCTACCGATACTAAGCATGTCTAGCAAATGAAATCGATCTACTAAGTGACAAGAAATCATCCAATGATCTCTAATCACAAAGAAATAACCTAGGCTCGGTAGTAGAGATCAATATTTGTCTACAGGATATGCATTTCTGGATTTAACTAATCCATTTTAACACAAATTAAGCAATGCATACATACAATTTGAAACAAAATATTAGAATTTAAAGTATCGGGATTATCATGATCAAACCGCTTGCACTGGCTTTGTTGCTCAATATGGTGCGGAGGATCGTCCTCGTGGTTGCCGAAATATCGGCTAACGATCGAACATAACAAAGAAATAAGAACGAATAACACCGACAAAAACTCAAACATTCAACAACATCAAACAAGCCAAAACTCACACAAAGCCCTAAGCATGAAATAACAGAATTTTAGAAACAGAGAACAAATCGAGGCTATTTGAATAGTTTGTATAAAATCTATCCTAATAGTTAGTATCTTGAAAATGAAATTTTACTGAGACTTGGGTTCATTTAATTTGGACAATTATTGGAAGAGATATGCATTTTCTAATTTAGAAGATACATAAGACATCATTTTATTAATTAACAGATTTTTGCTACAGAGACATGGATGAAACTAATTTTAGTAAATAATACATTTAAAATGAAAATTAACAACTTTGGATTCATGCGATTTAGATAAAAATTGAATTAGTTATGCATTTTCTAAGTTTAAATGAATTAATAAAGCAATGAAAACATATTACGTAAATACTAAAGCATTAAATCCTTTTTCATCCAACAAGAAGCTCCCACCATCGACAATGGCTGGCACGCGAACGACCAGATAACGCAGACCTAAAGTGACGTCGGCGTATTCAAAGAATACGTCTTCGCTCACTAAGGTGCAAACCCAAAACACTCACGAGAAATACGCTTCCCATCGAGAAAACGATAACCGTAACTACACAAACCTAATCGACAACATGGACCCACATGGTAGTGACTCGTAGAACAAATAACGGCTGGATTAAAGGATTTCTAAACGCGATTATCCAAAGAGGGCCCACAAATCGAGAGACTCAAAGGACATGATTAGAGTTAAACCGATCTTCACCGCGGTTCACCGCGAGCACGGCACGCGTGGCGCGGCGCAAGCAACCGATCTTGCAAACCGGAGGTTTCGGGCGAAAGAGTGGTACCTTCCGTTCGCAAGGACCTAGCGAACTTGACGACGGTGACGCGGACCACGAGGATGCCGGCGCGCGTCGGCGCGAACGGAGGCGGAGAAGAAAGTGCGGTGCGCGAGAGGAGGCGCTACACGACGGCGAAGCTTCGGAAGGAGCTCCTCGAGATCGCGGAGACACCAGAACGATAAGCCCACGATCTTGATGATGGAGGAGGACGGTGGCGCCGGAATTGACACGCGCGCGCTTTACCGAGTTTGGAGAAAGCGACGCACGGCCTCGTGATGCACCAAAGAGCTAAACAAGGTCACGGTTAGACTCAAGACGTTGATGCGATCCTAAGGGACCAAGTGACGAACCGAAACTCACCAGAGCGCCAATAAGCTTGCGAGCCGAGATCACCGGAGGCGGAGACGCACGGTGGCTCGGATGATTCATCGGGTGCTACGAGCTCGGAACGGGCAAAATGGATGCGGCGAGAGAGTGGATCACGCCGCAGTGCGGTCCCGGGCTCGAGGCGGCGCTAACACGGCGGCGTTGCTCTCGGGTTCTTCTCCCACGGAAAGGAAATTTGGGCGAGAAAACACGAGAATGGACGCGAAGGGTAGTGGATGGGCTCGATGGGTAGATGAGATCCCGCGACGCTTCACTGGCCGACACGAGGACAAAAGGTGGCGGCGACGAGGACGTGGCAAGCATGCAGCGCCGCAGCGTGAGCTCCGGAGGTGCGGAGAAGACGAGGTCGATCTTGACAGTGGGACCCACATGTCGCTGATGAGAGCAAAGCGGCGCGAGCACGAGACCGCACGGTGCGATAAGGTGGTTTGACTCGATCGGAACGTGTCGACCGTTGGATCCAAATAGACGGCTGAGATTGGTGTATGCATTCGGACAGGTCGGTTGCGCACACGACGTGGATCGTTCGATGCACAACGGACGGTCACGATTAATTAGATTCGCGCGGTGCGATTAGTTGGCGCGACCGAACCAAGTGTGCGGTCGACTCGAGCCCGAGGTTGGGTTCGGGCACACTTTTAGAATTTGATTTAAAAGACAGAGAAGGTTTGGGGAATTTTTAGAGGTAGCTCCTGAGCTCCAAAAATTTCGAAATTTTTATGGTAGCTACTAGAGACAGAGAACAACATTGCATAAATTTTCCAGAACTTTCTATGCACTGAAAAGTTCTGCAGAAAATTCACAAGCATGCTGACCTAGGGTTTGACCAGGTTTTCAACTAGTTTGACTTGGCCATTTGAAATAGCACAAAATCTTCAGGAGGTAGATAGGATGATCAATATGATAGGTATTTCCGAGGGTGATCACAAGTTTGAAAGCCACGAATTTAATTCTAAGTCCTAGGAAAATTTGGAAAACTTCCAAATGATTTGAAGAGACAACAAAGTTTTTATTCCTCCTCCACATGGATTGAGCTAACTCAGGCTATTTGAGCCACACATACCAATATACCCACACTTGGGGCCCAGCTTAACCACTTAGTGACACGCTAAGTCCTACGAGACGGTGAAATAGATCACAAAGACCCATACGTGAGATCACAAAGACCCATAGGATGCATGCACGTGTAACGTCCCAAAATTTGGCTTTTCAAAAATCTTTTGAGTAGTTTAGGTCCCTGGAAAATTTCACCAAATTTATTTGAATTAATAAAGCTTAATTGGGAATTTTCTAAATTAAAAATATTTAATTTGACTAATATAAACATTAATTAAATAAAAACTTGTGTTATTTGGCTTCCTTATCTTTCAAGGAATTTTTGGGTATTTTTTGAGATTTTTTCGGATTTATTTGCTATTTATTTGATCTCCTTGATTTTTGGTCTTTTATTTTAATTCCAAAAAATCAGCCTTTTCTCTCTCCTGCCCATGTGCTACAGTACCCGCGCGGTACTGTTCATCATGTTCCTCTGGCCGAACGCACGCTGAGTCCAGAACGTGTACGTCTTGGTCTCCAAAATTTCAAATTTCCATAACTTCCTCTACGGTGCATATAAAAGCGAGCCGTTTGCTCCCACGCGTCCGTATTGATCTCCTCTTCCAATCCCCTGAATTGGTTTCCTCCAAACCGATCTATTTTCGCCGCAATCTCCGTAAAACCGAGCTCCAACCAAAGTTCTTCTCCGCGAATCGCGGCTTCATCCGACGCCCCCGGCCGAACCGTCTGCGGCGTTGGCCGCATCGTCGCGTTCTACGCCATGGTTCCTTCCTCTTCACCCGAAGATCACCGAGCACCGCCGGCCATGTCAAGCCCTAAAGCGTAAACGTGTTCATCGCGTTCCTCGCTTCCTCGGTGAGTTTTTCCAAAATCCGATCGCGTCATCTTGTGCCCTCGTCGATACCTATTTTTCGTATCTTGTAGATTCAAGTTTCATCCACCGCGCGCCGAGAATCGAGCGTTCTCGCCTCTTGTTCGTCATCCTTCTCGGCCAATTACTCGCAACCGCTGATCCTTTGCCTTCAACTCCACCACCGTTGAGTTCGCGTCGCGCGTTCTACGCCGTGCTCACCTCCTTTTCGCAGATTGTCACCGGAAGTGTTCGCGCCTGTGAGGCCGCCGTCGTCCGCGTTCTTCGCGTTCTGCCGCCATCCGCGGAGCAAAATCTTGATGTCCGGACGCGCCATCATCTCCGGCTCGTCGCTTCCTTTCCGTTTTGCCCTTCGCCAATGTTGGTTCGCCTCGCTCATCGGAACGCCGTGAGCAAGAACTAGCCCCGCCTTTGTTCATCGCTCATGCTTATGATGCAAGACGTGTGTTCTGTTACTTCCTATTGATTCTTACTTCTGTGGATACTCACTTCCTCTCTTCCATATGGGCCCAAGTAAAATATATCTTCTCTGTTATTCGATGTTCTGTGTTGAAGCACATTAGCAGAAGCACGTCTCTCTTTGTCCATCTTCTCTATTTATTGAGTGGGTCCCATATGTCAATGCAAGATGTACACATTAATTCTCTCTGTGCACCTTTCTTTCTTTTTGTGATGTATGGATATGGTTCCCATATATGAGTGCATCAAATAAATATCTATCCTCCCACTTACATATAGACCCCACATGTCATCCTCCCAATTAAAATACTAATTATTTATCTCTCTTACATGCGGGTCCCGTATGTCAGTCAACCTTTGTCAAACCTTGTTCATGAGTTTGGTCCACCGTGGACTAGCATATCTCTGTGGACCTGGTCCATAGACCAGTGGCCCACATGTCAACCCCTAATTCTATTTTCGGGAATTAATTTAATTTTTGAAAATCCTTTTATCTTATTAGTCCCACATGTCACTCTCTCTACCTTATTTCTAGAATTATTTTAATTCTAGAAATTCATAAATACCAGTCGGTCCCACCTATTATACACTCATTCTTTTTCTAATATTTTCGGAATAGAATATTCTGAGAATATTCCGTAGAGCTTTTTCATCATTTCATGTGAATTCCAATCTTCCGAGAGACATATCTTCTTCATCCGAATTCCGATTGAACCCATTCAAGTTTCTAAATTCATCTAAATTCAATATCTACCTTCTAGTACCATTCAATTTCAATTTGGAGTTTATTTGATTTGCCTTTTGAATTTAGTTTGTTTTGCGCTTTCTTTCTCGTTAGACGCCGAAGTCCCGGAATCGTCTAAAGGAGCTGAAGATCAAGCAAGTAGAAGATTGAAGATAAATTAAGATCATCATTGCTATAGCAAGGCAAGTTATACCTTTGATCATATTGAATCCCAGATTTTAAAATTACTTTGATTCAAATTATTGCATTTACTTTAAGTATTTATTTAAATGCTTTTGGGTTTAGCTATTAATCCAATTTGTTATATCCACTTTGTTTATTGTATGTCATAATCTTTTTTCACCCTAGATTGGTTCATATTTAGTTGGTGCTATGGTATTACCAACGTGGGTTGGTTAGTACGAGTAGATTGCTTAGCCATGCTACGAGTCCCACATCTCATGTAAGTTGCAATTATTAAATGTGACTAAGTGACTATGGAACTTTGTGTAAAACTGTGTGCTATGTGTTATTACTTCGTGATGGTATGTGTTGCACTAAAACCAACTGGGTGGTAAAGGATTTGGACTGAGGCAAGTGGTGGAAGTTGTGTGATATGGTGGACTATGTGACGGGCTTGATAATCTTTGTGACTTAGTTAGAACATGGAAGTCTTGTCTTGGTCAATTAAGGACTTAACTTTGTGCGTCATTGAACTGAGCCTTACTGTACGACCACATGTCTGATAAAACGGGCCTAACTTAGTAAGTTATGGAGTCTTGACATTGATGTTCAGGTGGATAGGTTAAGCTATGTGATATGGGTACTATGTGAATAAGAATGTCAATGTCGAGATGAAGTTTCTGAATCGTTTTGTTATGATCGCGTGCGCCCACACGGTTATATCGTGTGGGTAAAGTGTACAACCTCTGCAGAGTGTTAAACAATCTATTCGAATAGCGCGTCATGCGTCATGGACAATGCTCGGGGATTTCACACGAGGGGTAGATTTTCATAAAACCTTTGGGAAGGGACAGCTGTGTGATTTAAGTCATATGGCTGTGTGAAAGAATTTGATTAGGCTATGTGTCTTTGTGAAAACAAATGTTAAATTAATATTGTCTATTTGTTTTGAATTATGCTTTCAATCTATTACTTGTATTCAATTGCAAATGTTGCATTTCTGCAAAATAACCACAGAAGCCATTTCCTTTGGAATAAGCCTGCATCTATAGATTGCATTCTGTGGTATGATTTGCGAGTACGGTTGTGTACTCACGCTTGTTGTAAAACTTGCGCCCAAACCACAGAGTGAAGGAATCGTCGGTCAACAAGGTCTACTTCAAGGATCGAGAAGAACTAGGTCGCGCACCTGTACCGATTGCTGTGGGCATATGGATGGGCTTCACCGGTTATTCCGCTTCGCCCATTGCAACTTCATTGAGCTATTCGCCTTCTGAGGCATTAATTGTAAGCTTTGACCTTAAGGTCTTTACTCTGATATTTATTGTTATTTGCCTATTTATTAGTCATTTTTGTATATGGAAATGATATTTCATCGATGTTACCACTGTGTGCACTAGCGTGATCTCGGACTAGTGCAAGATACAGAGGGTCCAGTGTATTTTGGGTCCCGACAACCGCCCAA
The DNA here is from genome assembly GCA_036346255.1 of Ampelocalamus luodianensis. Classification (NCBI taxonomy): domain Eukaryota; kingdom Viridiplantae; phylum Streptophyta; class Magnoliopsida; order Poales; family Poaceae; genus Ampelocalamus; species Ampelocalamus luodianensis. Next base: position 24,954,781 of record CM070623.1, read on the forward strand.
CCAGAGCAAATCATGGTGCTCCTCCCTACAAACTTGTCCATAATGTATATAGAAATATACAACCCACCACGCGGCTCATTAATTAACACCCTCCAAAGTACTGAGTCAAGAGAGGTCCCATTTCCCTCTAGTGTGATTAGCACACAAAATGCTCAGTACGGTGGCGCAAGTAACTCGGTCCTTAATGACCCGGGCACCATTCCAGTCACACCCAAAAGCACACCATCTTACCATTGTGCCTAAGTCTAAATCATTTTGTTTTCAGTTTTAGTTTTCACAAATAAACAAGGCACAAGGTGCTGAACATAAGCAATAATAAGTTTTGTGTGATCAAGGTCATCAACTAAGTCGATAACCGCCCAATTCTACCGGTAACTAAGCATTGCTATGCATCACATCGTAAAGACAATAAAAGACCACAAATCATTCATCGGGATCTAATTCACCAGTGAGGATAATAACCTAGGGCAGTGGCAGGGGTGAACAATTTCAAGGCAACAATGCAATAGGATTAGCTACCTCTAATCGACAAAAATTAACTTTGACACAAGAAACATGCATACTTAGTTTTTGCAATCAAGATATTAGACTTTAAAAGTAATAGGAGCAATATGATCAAATGATGCTACATCTGCTTGCCTTGTTGGAGACTACTTTCTTGCTGAAGAGGATCACTCACGCAATCAACACAATCGTCGAAACCTATCGAAAGAACAGGGAAATCTAATAAAAATGAAGAACACCGAAAGAAACTCAAAAACCAAAGTCATCCAAGTCCCATGAAATTTACACAGCAGCAAGGTTATGATTTTATATGAATTTAGCAACAAGAATAATTTCATTTGGACTAAACATGCAAAAGTTATGGCCTAAACAATTTTTCTCAGCCTGAAAATTCCAAATTAAATTAATTTCAGTTACTGTTCATGGGACAAATTTTCCAGAAAGTTCTAGAACCTGAAATTTTTATGGTAGGTAGATATTGACATTCTAAGGTTAGCAAAATTGAGTTTACTACATTCGGAGTTGAAATGAATTACTTATGATTTTTCTAAGTTATGAAACTAGAGTATATCATTTTCCAAGAGCAAGGACATAGTGAAAACCTATTCCATATTAAAGTATACTAACAGAGGAATTTTACAAACTTGATTTTGCCTAGTTTGGAGTTATACAGAAAAAGTTATTCATTTTACAAGTTTTAATTGAATTTCTGGAATATCAAATAATGGTTGAAACAAGTTAATATTGTTTACAAAATTTTCTAGCACAAAACAATGTCTAAATGTATTTTTAGATTAAAATTTAGTTAAACAGGAATTTAACACAGTTGGAATCATCTAAAAAGGAAATAAAATGAATTAGTTATGAATTTTTAAAGTTCTAATACAATTTTCAGTTGACAAATAAAACTTACTGGAAAACAATCAACTTAAACAAAAAGGGAATGGCGTGGAACAATGTGGTCCTTAGATCTATAATCGCATGGCCCACACGTTCCGCAACACAGCACACACGTGCGCGCCACCTAATAGCCTTCACCGTTGGATCAAGATCCAACGATTCACACAGGAGGAACATTCGGAGGGCCGAACGCAACAGAGATCTGGGCCGCAGATCTCAAAATGAACGGCAAAAGAGGACTCGACTCACTAGAACGCCTAATGTGCTGAGGAGGTCTAGGCTGTTGAGATTGAATCCAACGGCCCCGACGCCAGAGTGGACCGCACCAGCTCAGGCGCGCACGAGGGAAGTCTTGACCGTCATATCAAAATCTGGCGGTCCCGAGCTCCACGAGGAGGTCCTAAGGCTAACTCTAGGAGAGGAGGTCTGGATGGTGGGATCTGAGGGAGGGGAGGTCCTAGCGTATAAGATCTTCCGAAGGAGGTCTTAACTGCCACGATCTCCACCGAGGAAGGTCTTACGATCGAGATCTACTAAGGGAGGTCCTGACGGCCAAGATCTCACGGAGGATGCCTTAACGGTCAAGATCTACACGAGGGAGGTCCTTAAGGATGACGTCTAACAGAGGGGAGGTCTTGAACGGCTCAGATCTCCATGGGGAGGTCTTCAACGGTCAAGATCTACCGGGGGTGGTCTTAAAGGTTTAGATCTCCGCGAGGAGGAGGTCCTGAGGTTTTCTGTACAAAAGACCAAGGGGTGGTCTTTTGCACAGAGGACCCCGAGGGTGGTCCCGAGGGTGGTTTTTACAAAAATGACTACGAAGAGGCCTTTTGCACTGAGGTGATCCTAACGGTCCAGATTAAATCTAGAGAGGTCTTTAACGGTCAGGATCTAAGCTAGGGGGAGGTCATGGCAACTAAGGTTTTTACAGAAAGAGATCTACGGTTCAAATCTAACCTCAAAGAGGTCTCATCGGCTGAGAGTGATTTGGATTGGTCTCGACGTGAATAGGAGCACTGACAAGTGGGGCCCACTGTCAGTGACGTGAGTCACGCACACAGCTTAAGGCGCACGCGCCCACGGGATTTAAAATGTGTGGGCCCACACGCAAGTGACTCAAAAAGGTTTGCGGACAGCCATTAAAGGCTAAGCGCTGATTACAACCGAAACAACCAATGATTAGCGCAATAATGAATGGGATTACTGTGCCCAAATGACAACGCCTGGCTCTGTATGCGTCCGACAAAAGCCAAGGGTGAAGCATGGCTTATCGCCGGCGACGTGGACCCCGTCGGCGCAACCCAATGGGCAAAATGGGACCACAAAAGCACGGCGCAACCACTGGTACCACTCACACTGTCGGCGGTGGCCCAGAACGGCGGTGCGACGAGAGGCGGTGGTGACAACTACGGCCAAATGGACAAAATGCAAAATAGCTCCGTAGCAGTTATGAGAAGCGGTGCCCGAGCATCTAGGGGCTAAGCAGGAGCTACCTGAGGGTAGAGAGGAACCAGAGGCAGCCGGGGAAGCTCCAGCGACGGTGAAGCTGCCGGTGCCGAGGAAGAAGAAAGGGAGGTGATGGCCGAGCATGAAATGACAGCACCGGGTCATCGGGGAAGCTTCAATATATCTCAAAGAAGATTCACAAGCAAATAATTGAAGGAAGGAGTTGCTTACCAGCGGTGGGGAAGAAGGGGGTGATTCGGTCGACAAAGAACAAATCCCCAAATTCGACACCCTCTGCGAGTGTCAAACAAAATTAGGTTAGGGGATTTACTCAAGCTGGTTAGCAACACAAAATGATGCCAAAGAATTCGGAGAAGAACCACTGGAACCCTAATGGTGATGAAGCTTGCTCTTGGCCGACACTGGAGATTTAGGGGATTTTGTGAGTAGAGCTCAATCAAGCACAGAGAGAGCTAGGCAAGCTATGAGGGTGTTTAAAGAATGCCAAGGAGGAGCTGGAGGGCTTCTTATAGCCAAAGGAACAAGAGGGAGAGCTAGGGCAGACACCCATGGTGAGCTCGGTCCACAGCTCGGCCAAGGACATTTTTCTGAAATTTTATACAGAGCATTTTTCTCTAAATTTTTTGCAAGGTGCTGAGCTAGGGTTTGACTAAGAGTCAAACTGGTTTGACTGACCTTTTAAGATATCCAAACAACTTCTAAAAATTGTAAAATTTTTCAGAGGTGTCACACATCAACCTTAGAACTTAGGAAGATTATTTCCAGTGGATGATTACTAGACTTGACAAGAGTTGGAAAAGAAAGGTCATGACTTGAGTCAATTTGGAGGTTTGGGTTTTTGATTTCCACAATTCCTTTACAAGAATTGCAGAAAAGCCCAAAAACTTCAAGATACAAGAAAAGTTTTAATTTCTACACATTTTCTTACATTTGAAACACAAGTTGAAAATTGGGATGTTACAGCTAGCCTGTGCTCGACCACTTCCCTGGGGACTCCGGGCATGTCGGATACTTGCCACACGAAGACATTTGCGTTAGCTTAGAGGAAAGTGACGAGGACGTCTTCCTATTTGGGGTCGAAAGTATGCCCGATGCGAACAGTATTCGAGGGATCCACTAGATCCAGAGGAACCTCTTTGACCTGGTCGTTCAGCTTTGGTGCAGTTTTAGGCTTCGACTGCTTGGTCGAAAGCTGCTCCTTGTTTTTCCTTCAGTTGGTATCTGACCAACCATCTCGAGGGATCGACGGTCACACGTACACGCCATTTTTTTTATCACAGTGAATTGTGATTACTCCTTTGGGGTCTGATATCTTAAGGCATTGATACCCATAATGAGTAGCCATTAAATTTTTTGCCAAAGTTGGTCGTCCGAGTATGGCGTTATATGCCGTATCGAAATCGATCACATCAAAGGATATTCTCTCCTTCCTGAAATTGCTTGGAGAACCAAATGTCAGAGGAAGAGAAACTTGGCCAATAGGTTTGGCCGAAGACCCTTGTACAATCCCATGAAAAGAGTATAGTACCGGTCTTACCTTGTTCCTGGGTACTTGCATCTCATCTAGGGCACTCCTAAATAAGATATTTAATGAGCTGCCACCATAATCAACTAACACTCGATTTACTCGATAGTTATTGATGGTGGGCTCGACCACAATTGAAAATCGACCGGATCTAGTAGGAGGGATCGGGCAGTCACCCTTCTTGAAAGAGATGGTGACTTTCGACCATTTTGGCAATTTATTGACAAGAGGAGGGTCAATGGAGTTTACCTCGCGTTCGGCAGCCTTAAGCTATCGTTTTGACTCGTATGCCGATGATCCCCCGTAGATATGCTCGATGGTGTGTTTCGGATCCTGGAATGGCATCTCCTTGTCGTCATTCGACTGCTTACGACCACTCATTTGATCTACCTACTCGAGAGTAGGGAGAGGTGTGAGACCCCGGTTTATTTGACTTGTAATGATTAGCCTTCCATTGACCCTTGCATCACAAAGCAAAATAAACCAAGCCTCGAGATATGTATACTTCCCAGAAATGCAGTATACACACCCCGTTACAAAATAATGCATCAATTCCATACATCAAAGTATACCAAGTCTATCAAAAGACATACATAAAATAGGTAATTACAAAAGATGCCGACTAGCCAAAAGACAACAGGTATTAAATAACAGCGAAGCAAAAGGTGCCATAAGATGGCTTAAACCAAAATACGACCGGTTAGCCATAACGCACAAGGCAACCGACCGGGCCACCAAGCTAGTCGTCCATACCGCAGCAATACTCACCAAATTTGATCCCTCGGGGATCAACCTCTTCCTCTGCAACAATTAAGCAAAGCAAATGAGTACAAAAATATACTCGCAAGACTTATGGGTAACAAACCTAGTTACTACTACATGCAGGGTTTAATCAAAGGAGAAGGCTCAAAGGTTATTTTCAGCATAAAGCAAGTTTTATTTGCAATAAGTAATAGTTTGAAGGCAATTTTGACAATCTGAATTTTATTTGAATAAGTAACAGCGGAACAAATAAGTAATAGACATAAAGACATCCTGGAGATGACCAACCCAATGGCCATCACAACAATAGCACGAGTTACCCACTCGTACCACCCATGTCAAGTTTTAATTTAAAAGGTTGTAGTCTAACTCTTGAAAGACCTTGCCAAGCGTGGCCATAACCTAGGACGAGGCTATTCGAATAGATCAAACCCTGCAGGGGTGTACCAATGTACCCACACTTCAGACTGCCTTTTTGCCAAGCTATTAAGCACACTTCCTTTGGTATGTCAGCACGGCTAAGTCCTACGAGAAATTTCCAATGGGTTGAGCTAATCAAGAGCCGCACGTATGGGGGTTATCACCTAGTGGACCACCTTACCGGTCCCCACTAGGGACCCATACGTGGAGTAGGATACACCGGCCTAGGCGGGTGCTCCCCTCCTTACAAACATGTCCATGTTGCATATAGTTAAATATACAACCCACCACGCGACTCATTAATTAACACCCCCAAAGTACTTAGTCAAGAGAGGTCCCATACCCTCTAATGTGGTTAGCACGCAAAATGCTTGGTTTAGTGTAACAAGATGTTCGGTCCTTGTTGACTCGGGCACCATTCCAGTCACACCCAAAAGCACACCATCTTACCATTGTGCCCAAGTCGAAATCATTTTGTTTTTAGTTTTAGTTTTCAAAAATAAACATAGTGCAATGGCTGAAATCATAAAGTCATAATAAGTTTGTGTGATCAAGGTCATCGACTAAGTCGATAACCGCCCAATTCTACCGGTAACTAAGCATTATATCGTAAAGACAAATAAAAGATCATAAATCATTCACCGAGCTCTAATTCACTAGTGAGAATAATAACATATGGCAGTGGCAGGGGTGAATAATTTTATGGCAACAATGCAATAGGCTTAGCTACCTCTAAATCGACAAAATTAACCTTGACACAAGAATTATGCATACTTAGTTTTTACAAACAAGATATTAGAATTTAAAAGTAGTAGGAGAAATATGATCAAATGATGTTACATTGCTTGCCTTGATGGAGATTACTTTCTTACTACAGAGGATCACTCACGAAATCAATAATTTCTTCGGAACCTAACGTGAAAAGGCGATAAAACCAATAAGAGCGAAGAACACCAAATAAAACTCAACAGCAAAAGTCATCCAAAACTCATGAAATTCATACAGCAGCAAGATTATGATTTTAAATGAATTTATAAACAAGAATTACTTTATTTGGACTAAGAATGAAAAAGTTATAGCTAAAATAAATTCTCTCAGCCTAGAATTTCCAATTAAATTAATTTCGGTTACTGTTCATGGCATAAATTTCTAGAAATATCTGGAACTTGAAATTTTTATGGTAGTTAGATATTGGCATCCTAAGATCAGCAAGATTGGGTTTACTCAATTTGGAGTTAAAATGAATTACTTATGATTTTTCTAAGTTGTAAAACTAACACATATCACTTTACAGAAATATAACCATGCTCACAACCTATTTCATATTAAAGTTTACTAACAAAGAAAATTATCAAAATTGAGTTTGCACATTTTGGAGTTATACAGAAAAAGATATGCATTTTACCAGTTTCAAAGCATTTTTTGGAATATTCTAAAATGGCTGAAATCAAGTTATTATTGTTTGTAAAATTTCCGTTACAGAAACATGTCTAAAATTTTTTTTAGATTAAACTTTAGTTAACATAGAATTTAACCCCACTAGAAACATCTAAAAAAGATTTAAATCGAATTAGTTATGAGTTTCTAAAGTTTAATACAATTTTTAGTTGATAAATAAAGGTTTACCGAGAAATAAACTAACTTAACAGAAATAAACGACGTGGACGAACGAGGACCTTAGATGCGAAATCTAACGGCCCACGCGCACTAAGAACAGCGCACGCGCGCGAGCCAAAAGGGAGCCACCGTTGGATCTAAATCCAACGGTCCAAAGGAGTTGGGCCGTTCCGGAAACGCGAATGCCTCGGACGACCACAACCGAAGATCTAAAGATGAGCAGCTCAGAGCGTCGTTCCCTTCGGGAGACCCGAACAGCACGCGCATCTCAGCCGTTCATCGCGAGATGGATGGTCTAGAGCTATTGGGAAACCCGTGGGGTCCGAACGGCCACTTTGATCTAGGCCGTAGATCTGGATCTGACGGCCTACGACGTTTGAGACCTCCGGATTTCAATAATTTAGATAAATCTAGACCGTTGATCTGAAAATCGACGCCCACAACGCATGTTATAACCACGTACGGATTTTTAAGTGCGCTGGCGATTAACTACGCGGGCCCACTTGTCAGAGACACATGGGGTTATTTTAAGACAGCCATTAATTGCAAATCTAAAGATTAGTGATGATTAGAAATTAATGTGTCCTAATGCTTTCACACAGAAAGGTTTAAGCGGGCAGGGCCCACTTGCCAGTGACACGAAATGCTCATCTCGGACAGCATTAATTGCTAACAATGATTAACAATTAATGATCCCCCGATTGTCCTAATGACCCTATTTCAGCGGTTTAAGGCCTACGGGCCCACAAGACAGTGACTCAAAGGGTCAGTTCCGACAGCCATTTAATGCTAAACTCTGATTATCAACCATTAAACATTAATGGTGTCCTAATGGTGTTGAATTAAGCCGACAGGGATTTTTAAGTGGCTGGGCCCACCGGTCAGTGGCACAGTGGGCCGGCTTAAGACAAATTGATTACCCCCAATGATTAGCACTGATTAGGCTATTAATGATGTCCTAATGACAACGGCACAGAGGGAGTTTCGTTTGGCAAAAACCGAGCGGCAAAGATGGGCTCGTCGCCGGCGGCTCCGGCCACGGCGGCACCCATAAACTACCAAAATGGGTTCGCAATAGGCTTGCGGACCCAAAGGTGGTGACCTCGCCGGCGGAAATGGCCCAGAACGCCGGCGAGCCGGAAGAGAGCAAAGCTGACCAAAACGGCCGAAAGCGAAAATGCACAAAAAGCTCCGCATTGTCCAAAGAAGTGTGTGCCACAGCATCTAAGGGCTAATAAGAAGCTACCTTGACCAAGGAGAGCTTCAAAGATGGCCGGAGAATCCCTAACAGCGAAGGAGTCCGCCGGAGTTGGGGAAGAAGGTATGAAAATAATAACCTGAGCAAAATGAACACCTCTGGGTGGTCAAAAGAGCTCCATTAAAGCTCATAAAAGCTCCATAAGCAATTAATTGCAAAAAGAACCACTTACCGGAGCTGAGGAAGAAAGGGGATAGAATCGGCCAAAAAGATCCAAACTTAAAATTGGTCTATTCCTGAGAATATCAAACCAAATTAAGTTAGGGGAAATGCAAAGAAGGATAAGGAGCTCGAAAGGGGGCAAAAAGATTTGAAGGTGAACCACTGGAGCACCCAAGCCACCAACAGAGCTTCACGGCCGTCAATGGCGAGTTTGGGATTTCAGTGGTTTTGAGCTCTAAAACAGAGAGAGAGCTAGGGACGGTGTAAAGGAACACTAGGAGGGGTTTTGGGGGCTATTTATAGTTGGGAAACTAGGGTTTGAGCCAGGACTTAGCTCAAAGGTGAGCTCGGTTCATGAAGCTGCCATGGACCAAAGAAATGATGGGAGCAAGTGAAAATTAGGACATGGGAGCCGAAAGCCTAGGGCGCATTTAATGCGAAGAGCCGTTGACATGCGAGGGGACGGGACACTGCTCTCTCCTACTCTCTGCCATGGCGCGCACACCGGTACGGGAGCCAGAGGAGGAAGAAGAATAGAGAAGAGAGACTGCGACCATCGGATCTGAGATGGACGGCCACGATTAAAAGGGACCGGCTGAGGGTTTCTAATACTCAAGACAATCAGGGCGGCCCGATCAAGAACGAACGGCTGAGATCAATTGGGGCATTCGAGCGACCCGAACAGCCCAATGAATCAGGACGGTTGGATCTTAATCCAACGGTGCAAATTAGATGGCGCGTCCGCAAGTTCCGCGACCCAATCAACACGGGTTGTTCGATTAAAATCGAACGGCTGAGAAGAGACGCGCATTTTAAGTCGGGCTTGAGTATAATTAGTTGGTTGGGTCGAATCAAGTGGCTCGAGCCAGACTTGGGTCCGACCCAAACCCAACCGGTTTGACTTAGGATTTGATTTTTGGGCTGAAAACTTTGAGGAATTTCTAGAGTTAGCAAACTAGCTCCAAAAATTCTGAAATTTTTACCGTAGCTTGCTGACTTAGATATTAACCTTTTATAAAATTTCCAGAGGTTTTTATGCAGTGCATTTTTTCCCAAAAATTATGCAAGTTTCTGGTTTAGGGTTTGACTGCCCTCTAAGAGTATTCCAACAATTTCTAAAAATTGTGAAATTTTGCAGAGGGGTCACACACCATCCCTAGAACTTAGGAGAAATATTTCCAGGAGACGATCACAAGATTTGACAAGATTGTTTTTGGAAGACAAGGGTTTTGAATCAACAGACTTGTGACTTTGTATTTCCATAATTCTTGTACAGGAATTGTTTACAACATACAGGAAATACATGATGTAAGAAAAAGTTTTAAATTTTACATATTTTCTTACATTTTAAACACAAGTTGAGAATTGGGATGTTACAAGAGGTACTTTGCTAGTGTAATAGTCCTCGAGTTTTCATTGAAAAACCCAGCAATTGTGAATGTTATATCCTTTCTTTATATGAAAAGGGCACCACCTAGCTTTCTCTTTCTTTTGCTCGGGGCGCTTACCTTTGCCTCGGTCAGAGTATGGATTGGAACTTCGTGGCTCCTTGTCACTTACGGCCAAGACTTTCTTGAAACTATTGGCTCGAGGCTTTGGACCCTTCGCCTTGTTCTTGGATTTCTTGGCCATTTTGTCCTTCTTCTTGCTACTTTCGCCTACTTCTTGAGGATTCTTATCATCTCAATTGATGGTTTTGTTCCACTCGACTGCTTCAACAGTAGTCGCATATCAATTGGCCATCTCAAAGAGTTCAGCGATTGTAGCAGGAGGATTCAGAGCGATATCCTCTGTAATCCTTCTGCTGTGGACTCCCTGTTTAAAGGCTCTGATAACAGATGAATCATAAACCTCTAGAATTGAATTATGAACCTGACTGAAATGCCTGATGAATTGGCGTAAGGTCTTGTGGTCATTTTGTCTCATCCTGTGTAGGTCGTCCTCCTTTCCAAGACGATTGTAGGTGCCCTGGATGTTGGCCAGTAGAAGATCACAAAGGTGTTGCCACGAATAGATCGACTCGAGTGGTTGATTTAGCAACCACGATCGAGCGGACCCTTCGAGTACAGTCGGAAGGTAATTCTCCATGACACGCTCTCCTCCTCCTGCTGCTTGGATAGCGGTCGTGTAGATTTGAAGGAATTTGATGGGATTTTGAGACCCATCAAATTTCTCCATGTTCACTGGTGGAAACCGTGGTGGCCAGTGAACTGCTCAAAGATAGACATGAATGCCCGACATCTGGTAATTACATCATAATGCCTTCTTTGCAGGAAAGAAGGGTTGATGTCGCCATGTGATCGTACACGACGATACCCGACCATGGGTGAACCCAACCTTTGATATGTCTCGGTCCTACGAGGGTAATACTCCTTGTATTTAATCTGGTGCTATAGATTTCTGGGCCAGAGTGGTGAACGATCACCTCTCCTAGGAGCTTATCGATCATTAGGTGTTCGAGGAACTCTTCTCCGACTGGAGTCAAGGTTAGGGGAACGACATAACTTGTTATTTCACCGATCTCCATGCAGTGAGTTGTTCAAACGATTGGTAGCTGATGGAGTCGTACCGCTATGACTTTCAGAATGATGTCAGCGAGGTTGCTTGAGTCTAGCCATCGTGCTTTGAAGCCTTCGTGCAATCCCTTCGGCGAAGAGATCATAGACGGGTGTTCGAGCAAGTTCTCTAGTTGGGTTCTCGAGCAGATCATTGATGTGTTGGAGTTCTTGAGCTTTCTTCTGAAGGATCGTGGGAAAGCTATGATAGCACAAAACAAAATTTTGCCGCGCAACCAAGGACCTCCGCTAGAAAAGATCACGAGATTACCACCAGACGCGCCGACCTGTAGCGGAAGTAGAGTCGATGAAGCGAGTTGATGCAGTAGTAGTTGTGCTCACCGCACGTCTTCTCCTCCTACTCCTGAGAACGTCATGAGTTACGGATCATCCTAGTGCTGATGCTTCGCAACAACACCTCCAAAGTATCCACACATACGGGGCAGGGACACCACACGCTGGAGTGCAAGCGCAGGCGGAGTGATTGAGGAAGGCGTGGCTATTAGGGTTTTGGGAGTTCTTCAAAAGCTTCTGTTACCCCATGCCACCGCCCCTCTATATATAGGCATTCATGGTGGGTCTCCAACTTGAGGACCATTAGGAACTCGAGACCTACAAGAATTCGGATTACCATCCAAATCAAATCCTTATCCTTTAAGTATGTGACCCTATAGGTTCATATGTGATCGGTTGTGACTCAAAAACTCTTTTCCGACCATTAGTCGTTAGCGGTATCTAACAACACATAACGATTCCCGAACACACAAAGAATATATTGGACGGACCTTAATGCAATATGATCTATGACTAGGTCCTCATCACTTACGACTAGGTACTATCTCTATACGACCAGTTCATAACTCCTTATGACCAGGTTTCGACCATTCTGTGATTACGTTCGACCAGACTACGACCAGCTCATATCTCCATACGACCAGTTTACGACCAGCTTGGAGACCTCCAGGACCTCTCAAGTGTCGAATAACTTCATGTGGTCGACACTTCAACCACTAGTGGCATGTCCATGCACTTTCTTTATCCGACCGCAATGAGGGGCCCTGAGACATCTCTTCTGTTATGTTAGGAGGGGCAAATCCCATATCTGATCAGTCACATTCCTCCTCATGTTTCATAGCATACCCGAAAGCTACCTTAATAACTACGCAGTTACAAGCAGCGTTTGGCAACCCCTAAGAGTGTTATTGCACATATAGGAAACCATGTTGATCTCAGGTCTAAGGATTATACATTATCATTGCTTGAGACCAACTAATGACACATAGATTCATAACAATCTCAATAGTGTCTCAATGTGGGTCTTATCTAGCACCATGTTCTCTAACATGTGCTCATATTATTGGTTTGGTATCTCCATATCTATGACATGTGAAATATAGTTATCAACAATTACATATGCTAGTCTATTCATATGTGTCCTCATATGCTTTCGACTATAGAACGATTAAGAATAATCATCGCAAAAATACAGAGTTTCACAATGAAGTCACATACATGATGATAAATATTAATGATATTATTCTAGGAACAAGATAACATATTATCTAATGTTATGAACATATTGAAATATAATCATCTCTATGATTGCCTCTAGGGCATATTTCCAACAGTCTCCCACTTGCATTAGAGTCAATCATTTAAGTATCTAATACCGATGGCTCCTGTGTGCGTCTCATGTTTTGGCTGTGTGAGAGGCTTTGTCAACGGATCAGTAACATTTAAATCTGTGTGAATTTTACATATCTTAACATTTCTTCTATCCACCAATTTGCAAATAAGATGATAATGATACGGGGGATGCCCGATCTTCACGGCGTAGGATCGATGATAATTTTGGATCCGTGCAACCTGACGAACCGATGGCGCCAACCATCACAAACAAAGAACTCGCGATAAAAGAATTCGCCAAACCACACGCCGTGATCCCGCTCTAATCTGTCACACCAAGTAAACGTGTCGCTGCTCCCGCAAAACACAAGGAATCACAAGAACGACGGACGGCACAATGATTGGAACTCCTATTCTAGTGGGGCAATATTGCTCAAACTCTAGAATCAAGAGTATAATAAAAATCTGAAAAATTATGTCGTCCCTTTTCGCGGCGCTACCTCGCCTTTAATAGCCGAGCTCGTATGCCACCCGAAACAATACTTGGTTTGGTCAAACCAAAAACGACAACGGACTCAGTCCTAATCAGGTTCGGTGGTTACATGGCCGAACAGGCCCACTCATTTGGTGCGACGCCTAATTAAAAAAAACAAGATGTCCTTCCCTTTCAAATCCAATTGCATGCACGCCATGCACCAAACCTTGCCTTAATTAAATATAAACCTTGATTTGTTTATTCCTTGGCTCCATGCACTATGACGTGAGACAATCAAGAACCAAGATTTGTTTATTCCCTTGTTGATTCGGTTTCCAAGTGCTGCATGCATGTAGCTTCGGTTGCATGGTGCTACATCATTTGTATACATCATCAAACACATGTTTGTATTAGCAGCAGCATCTTTGCTCCTTCGGCCTGATACAGTCTCCCATGCTTCTATACGTATAAAACTACACACACACAATATGAGACTATTAGGCAGTAACATATATTCATTAGAATCAAGATTAAAATTAATTAGGAGCGAGTTCACCTGATGATTAATTAATTTAGCTCGTGCTCGTGTAATCGGTCCAATCGGGATAATCGGTTCAATCGGGATGTCCTCATCATCCTCCCCCTCTTGAAAAGGAGTCGTCCTCGACTCTGATTATTCCGGTCCAAAGAATGGTGACAAATCAGCAACATTAAATGTAGAACTCACAAAGATAATCATCACCCTAAGCTCTATCTTATATGCATTGTCATTGATCTTCTCAAGTACTTTGAATGGACCATCTCCTCGAGGCATCAACTTGGACTTACGCTTGTTCGGAAAGCGTTCTTTGCGTAGATGCACCCAAACCAAGTCACCTGGTTCAAATAACATCTTCTTTCTTGACTTGTTCGCCTTCTCAACATAGTAGCGCGTCTTCTTTTCAATTTCTTCTTTAGTCTTGACATGAATTTGCTTCACATATTCAGCACGCTTTGACGCCTCCATATTAGCATGTTCATGTAGTGGAAGTGGCAGCAAATCAAGTGGCGTGATTGGTTTAAAACCATACCCTACCTCGAACGGGCACAATTGAGTAGTAGAATGTACCGCCCTATTGTACGCAAACTCCACATGCGGCAAACAATCTTCCCACTCTCTGAGATTCTTCTTGATCATCGTTCGTAGTAGCATTGAAAGTGTTCTATTCACCACCTCCGTTTGGCCATCCGTTTGTGGGTGACAAGTTGTAGAGAATAACAACTTTGTTCCAAGCTTGGCCCACAAAGTCTTCCAAAAGTAGCTCATGAACTTGACGTCACGATCTGAAACAATTGTCTTTGGCATGCCATGTAATCTTACAATTTCCCTGAAAAACAAGTCAGCTACATGCGACGCATCGTCGCTTTTGTGACAGGGAATAAAATGTGCCATTTTTGAGAACCTATCCACAACTACAAAAACTGAATCCCTCCCCCTCTTAGTCCTAGGCAATCCTAAAACAAAGTCCATACTAATATCCTCCCAAGGTACACTAGGAACAGGAAGTGGAGTATATAAACCATGTGAATTAAGTTTAGATTTTGCTTTGTGACATGTCACACATCGCTGTACAAACCTTTCAACATCACGCCTCATTTTAGGCCAATAAAAGTGATCGCTCAGCATCATGAAGGTCTTCTCTCTTCCAAAGTGTCCCATTAATCCACCTGCATGAGATTCCTGCAATAACAGCAAACGCACGGACGAGTCTGGAACACATAATTTGTTAGCACGAAACAAGAACCCATCATGTATATGAAACTTATCCCATCCTTTCCCATCTTTGCATTTAGAATATGGTTCTGAAAATTCATGGTTGGAAGCATATAAATCTTTCAAACTCTCTAATCCGGGTACCTTTACTTCCAATTGAGTTAAAAGAACATGCTTTCTAGATTAAGCGTCAGCTACCACATTCTCTTTTCCTTTCTTGTACTTAACAACATATGGGAAGGTTTCAATGAATTCCACCCACTTAGCATGTCTACGGTTCAGTTTAGCTTGGCTTTTCAAATATTTCAAAGCTTCATGATCAGAGTGAATAACAAATTCTCTAGGCCAAAGATAATGTTGCCAAGTTTCAAGCACACGTACCAAAGCATACAATTCTTTATCATACACGGAATAATTCAATTGAGCACCTCCTAGTTTCTCACTAAAGTATGCTACAGGTTTTCCTTCTTGCATCAAAACACCACCAATACCTATTCCACTAGCATCACATTCAATTTCAAAAGTCTTAGTGAAATCAGGTAAAACAAGCAATGGTGCTTCTATTAAACGTTTCTTTAGCTCTTGAAAAGCTTTTTCTTGTGGTGCACCCCATTCAAACACAACACCCTTTTAGTTAATTCATTTAATGGAGCAGAGAATGGTACTGAAATCTTTAACAAAACGTCGATAAAAACTAGCAAGACCATGAAAGCTTCTGATTTGACTGACATTCACAGGGGTAGGCCAATTCTTAATTGCTTCAGTTTTAGATTCATCTACCTCAATACCTTGTCCAGAAACAACATAGCCTAAGAACACCACTTTATCGGTACAAAAAGTGCATTTATCAAGATTAGCATACAGTTTCTCATTCCTAAGCACTTCTAGCACTTGTCTAGTATGATCAATGTGTTCATCCATCGTTTTGCTATAGATCAAAATATCATCAAAGTATACCACAACAAATTTAGCAATGAATGTTCTTAAAACATGATTCATCAATCGCATGAATGTACTAGGTGCATTAGATAATCCAAAAGGCATAACTAACCACTCATACAATCCAAATTTAGTCTTAAAAGCAGTCTTCCATTCATCACCAAGTTTCATCCTAATTTGATGGTATCCACTCCTCAAATCAATTTTAGAGAATATAACAGCACCACTAAGTTCATCTAGCATATCATCTAACCTAGGAATAGGATGACGATATCTAACAGTGATATTGTTAATGGCACGACAATCAACACACATTCTCCATGTACCATCTTTCTTAGGAACAAGAATTACAGGAACAACGCAAGGACTAAGACTTTCGCGTACATACCCTTTCTCAAGTAGCCCTTGCACTTGGCGTTGAATTTCTTTGGTCTCCTCCGGATTGGTACGGTATGGTGGTGTAATACCCCGAAAGTGAGATAAGCGAATCGCCGGGAGAGATTTAATTAATCGGGAGAGAACTAAATAGATTTACGGGAAGAATCAATTGAAAAACGCTAAATTCTTCAGTTAGAGAGGGGGGGAAACATCATTTGTATCCAACCTGGGCTTGGGCCTTGGCCCATGAGGGCAAAGGGGTGGCCGGCAAAGGGGCGCCACTCCCCAAACCCTAGCCGCACCCCCACCTCCTCACCTCTCCCCATTGAGCCGCCACCTCTCCACCTCCCTCTCCACCTCCCCTCTCCACCTCTCCACCTCTCCACCTCCCCACCACCACCATTGCTGCTGGCCAAGAAGAGGAGGAGCTCCATTGCAGCCGGCCAAGGAGGAAAAGAAAGGGAAAAGGAGAGAAGAAGGAAGAAGTGAGAAGGGAAAAGAGAGGATCGCAAGTTGGTGTTTCCGTTCATGATCTTCAGCGGTTCTACAAGGGTAACAGCAGGTTTCTTGCAAGGTTTGTTGGTGATTAGATGCGTTTATAGTAGAATTGCTTAAATCCAGTCTGTCTTTAATTCGTTCAATTCTGTCCAGTATGTTGCGGGATCTGTTTCGACTACTTAGAGGCAGAATCTGAAGAGTTGGTCTCCTAGAGATATCTGGACCTACTTCTTAAGTTTCAGTGGCCGCCGAGTTCACTCGATTCTGAGGTCTGAGTCAAAAGTTATGGTCGATTTAGTTTCTGCTGCCAGAAATCTGACGAGAATAAACTGTCTGGATATTTCCTAAAATATGATAGGGAAATTGGAAGAATCTGAAAGTTCACCCAACTAGGTTATTGTAGATAATTCGATAACCTTTTCAGATTGTTAAAGAACGATCAATTCGGAGTTATATCTCAAAAGTTATGGTCATCTGAATATTGCTGTTGGACTGCTGTCCAGAGACGGTTTTCTGTCAGTAAGTCGGTGTTCTGCAGTGTTAAAGATTGTCGTTTTTGCGTAGGTTGAAAGTAGAATTGGGTCTGGACCTCTCCTAGAAAGTTGTAGATATCGTAGTTACCTTTCATTGCCGACAAGAATCAAGTCATTCGACCTCGGTAGCCAAAGTTATGAATTTCTTAGTATTTCTGTGTTTCTGTAGAGAAGCAGAATTACTAGTGTTGGTTAACCTGATAGAAGCGCATATTTAGAGGGATTTCCAGAGGGTCTCACCATAACTAAAAACGAGGCTAATCCTCTTAGCTTTCAGGAAAACTAAAGATCACTAAATTCGGACGAACGTAGAGAAAGTTATGATAGTTTCTTTGTCGCTGTTCAGAAACCCGACGTGAAATGTTTGCTCTGATTAGATGGATTGGTATGACTAGTAGATGGCCGAATCAGAGGGTCTCCCCAACTAAGTTTATTTAGAAATTTTAATTACCTTTCCAGAATGTCCAAGATCACCTTATTTGGGCACCCGAGCAGAAAGTTACGTATTTTTAGAAGCTAGCTGCCTGCAGTGACTGATCGCTAGAAATTATGAGAATTAGAAAATGCTAAGATGTTAGCGAGTTCAATTGCGATGCTACTTATGATTTTGGTCTAGAATGTTGGTCTTAGAATGGGGTTTTCTTCATGTCCAGGTGTGGGATTGGTACCGAGGCAGACCGCCTTCACGCCCTCCGTTCTCACACGGTTAAGGCAAGTGCATTGTTTGTTATATGGGGGTGATTGATTGGCTATGTTTGTGTGCTTTTTGATATATGATTGCATAGCAAGATGGCTTACCTGATGATTGTTTAAGTTTGGTGATTGCTCAAATTATGCTTATGATTTATTGTGGTACAATGTTGTTGTCTTTTGGTAAGATTGATGATGAATAAGAGATGAGCATATGCATATTGAGAACATGTTGAGGCTTGGTCACGCGTGACCAAGCATGTTTCCTTTGAGATCCCGTCATGAATGTGACGGGCCGAGATCCTCACTCGTGGAGTGTGGGCTTGAGGTCCCGTTACTTATGGAGTAACGGCAATTGGTCCTCGTATGCGTGCCAAGATGTGCATGGGCATGCGGCGGCGGTCGATACTCTGATTACAGTGTAATGCACACGAAAGTTAAAGTTAAAGGTTCCTTGAGCATTTCATTTGCATGTGAGATGTTTGATGTTGATCTTATTTATACGTATGTTGATGTTATAGTTTCGTTATGTACTTGCTGAGTCTGTGGACTCACTCTTGCTTTATTGTTGTTTTAGGTACCGAGCCAAGAATGACATGCATGGGGAAGTAGACCGCTAGTCACTCACACACCACATGAACTAAATAAAGTTGAATGTTCTTCCAACGCAGCTTGATTTTAGAATACTACATCATGACTTATGCAATGGATTGATGTAATAATGATGAGTAGTGATTCTTTATGATTCTCTAGTTTTGTTGGAATCCTAGCATGTCATCACAACCTTTTGATGACTTTGGATAAAAGTTTTAATTATTATTTGATTACCTTGTGTGTTGGAACCTCCGTAATTAAATTTACAAGGAGGTTCTCACTAAATTTATTAGAATTGTCTTCTTTAGAGTTATTAGAGTTTGTTTAGTAGCATTCCGTGCTCATGATAAGTCGGGTGTTACTGATTGGTATCGAGCGGCGAGAGGTCCGTGGTGATTGGATTTACAACCTAGGCAACTTGAATTGCTGAAATTTTGTAATGGTTAATGAACTTTAAACCCGACACACTTTGGTGCATGAGGATGGGATGGGTCAAGCATTGCATTTACGCATCTGTTGAGTTGTATTAATGATTCTGCTTTGAGATGATCCGATGTATCTATAGTATAATACTATGGTTATTATGTGGGGGGTAACCCATGTTGAGAGGTGGAGGTAGTGGTTGTGGTCCCGGCTATACCAGGTTACACCACTGTTCGTGGTATAGGAATAGCGAAGTATCCACATGAGAGATCGTAGTACAAAGCGTTTGGTAGCGAGTAGACTTAAAAGAGTTGTTCTCTTCCCGAATTTGAATTTGGTCAACTCTTATCCAGTTGAGATTGATGATTTTCTCTTGGGTTATTCATTCTTGTGGTTGATAGGTTACTTTGAGAAAAGTTGATGCGTTTCCATTGGTTTACTTTGCCCTTAAAGCATTTATTGTTTTCCCAATGTTGAGTTAATCTTGCGCACGAATTTGGTTAATTGTAAAGATTGGCCTTTGTGTTGGAGTTCTGTTTGTCTTATTGGAAAACATGACCCATTTATTTTCACTTGATGTTTTTGGTTAATAAAATTTTCGTTTTGCAAGTCCTTTAGTACAAGAAAGCTTTGAATCAATGTAACTCTCTTGGGTATTTCGAGTGTTGAAGTTGATTGGTTCTCTTTTACGAAAGAAAATATTAAATTCTTTAGCGATGTCTTCTTGTGGTTAAGATGGAGGTTATAAACAAAGAAATTGATGGGAATGATATGTGTTATCAGGTGAGGTCCGCAGAGTGTGTGCATGATCGATCATAACTAAGATCCTTCAAAGGAAAGCTCATAAATTTGAAAGTGTTTTGTAGTAGTTCTTGATGAGCCGTGGTTAAGAGTACAACTATACCTAATTGTAAACCGTAGAGTTAACAAGAAGTGTGGAACATTGATTAATTGAGTTGACCATTAAGAGTGATACATTTGGTAAACTTCTTTGGTAAATTGGATTAACGGATCGCAATGGATTAACCTAACCGTTTGGGATGGTTAAGTACAAAAGGAGTTAGATTATTGTGTTAGTGGATATTAATCTTGGAGTAACCCTTGGTGGATGTTTAGTGATTGTATGTAATTGTTAGGTGCAATTATTGACTATTAAAGTTTGGTGTTGAACTTTACTAAGAGGAAAATTGATGGGATTTAATAGATGAACAATAATTACATGATGGTAGAACTATCGGATAATAGTATGCCATTGATGGAAGGGCTTTGGAATAACCTTTTAAATTGTGTAGTTAGTTCTCTCTAAAATAAAGTAGTTGTTGTAGTGAGGGTGTAAGAATCGTATGCACTCATTTGAGGATGAGATGATAAAAGGGCACGTAACATTTTGGTGAGCCTTGGTGGCTAATAAGGGAAGAGTTGAGGATAACGAATCTTGTTAAGAGTGAATTATTCTTGGTGTTGATAAGACTGCCCACAAGAGATTGTGACGCGTTGGAATGGTGATGATTCTTCTAGAGATAAAGTAAGTTGATTGTTTTAATAACGGTTAAATGAAATGTTTGGAGTTTTGTATTCGTAATCTTTTGGGGGGCTCATGATTTATGTAGTAGATAAAATTAGTTGAGAAACGTGACATATGAAAAGGTTCCGTTTGGTTCCGAAGTGATGAATGTGATTTGGTATCAAAGGCATCTCTTGTTTGGTTTGGCAAGTAGTGTCGTAATCAAAGAGATTGCTTTTGTTGTGGTGACGGAAAATGTTTACTATAAGTATTTTGAGGTTGGAGCTAAAAAAAAATTGTAATCTGCAACTTTCCTGATGTCACAACTTAAGAGTTTCGTGGGTTTGCATAGCAATGTTTTATTCTGATTTTTGGAGGTGAAAAATTTCTTCTGTGGGACTTGTGCCTCGACCGTGGACTCAGATTTTGTGTTCCAAGATCATTGTTATTTGACAATTTCTCTTGGTCTTTAGCTCAATGAGTATGGTAACGTTCCCTTGTGTGCTAAAATTTATCTTTGGTTGCCTCTTCTTTTGATGAAGGATCAGTTGACTTTTTTTTTGTTGCAACGAATTTTAGAAGGTACAGTGGCAACTGGATAGCGGTAGTCAAGTATATGATGTTGTGAGACCTTGGATTGTAAGTTATTCGAGGAACATTGGAGGATGAACTGATTTCATGAATAAATCTTGGGGAGAATTTTATTTATACAGAATGTTTGCATTTTAGATTAAACTGATTGCAATGTTGCAACCAATAGAACCTATGGAGGTTTGTGATCCAAGATCCTTTGTTCAAATCGGGTGGAACATTAAAATTTTCGAAAGGATGGTAATCTTGATTAATGTATTAGAGTATCATGTTTGGATACCTTGCACGTTGTGCAGATGAAACATGAGGGTGTTGTAATGGGAGTAGTATTAGCGAAGTAACTGTCAAGGTGATTAATGAGATAGCCGAGATGGATGGATTATTGCCAGAAAGACTTGGACTTAGCAAGTAACTTTTAAGAGTTAGAATCTTTATAAAGATAATTGGGTTAAGAAGATGTTTTCACGTTGATGTTAATGCGTGAGTATGTTTGGATTGTGAGAATTTTAAGGATTTTAATTTGAGTTTTCCTATCTTATATATGAGAAATTCAATGTAGGAGTTTTGGAGTTTAATTCGAGCTTCGCATTTTTTTATGCTAGGACTTTGGTCGCCCAATGATTTTGTGTAGAGAAAGTAGATTAAGGGTGGATTTGAGCAGTTGGAATGATCATTGATAGAACCCTTTTGATGAAGTATATGAAAGTGAGAGCTGAGAATTTCAAGTTGATTATTCTTAAAAGATTGAGATGATGTGGTTGCGTGTGGCCTATTTTGAGATGCATTGAAGTCATCCACAAATTAATTCTGTTGGTAGAGGAGTTATTTAGAGAAAGTTTTAGTGGAATCGATAGAGTCTTCATACGGAGCTGTGGATGATTTATTTCGACTGAGCGTTACGTTAAGAATGCCAAGCTAAGAGAGATGAGTTAGTGTGTTATGCGATGAACTGAAATCCCAAAGTCCGAGAGAAATTTTAGTCCTAAAAGAGAAATTGATAAATTGTTGCTTTCTCAAGAAGTGAATCGTTTCCTTGTTTCCCGTTTGAGTTTGGTGCTGTTGACCAATGTCTTTCGTAAGTTGAGTTTGACTCGATTTTTGGTAAGTGTGGTTCTTATCGGTTCCGGAAGAGTAAAGGAAGTTTTTTTATTTGGGCATTTAAAATGATTCCTCCTTTGGTTTTCGTGACGTTTATTCGCAAACTGCCACTTGTAAAGTAGAAGGGTTTTCTCGATGAAATTCCGATTCTAGATTTGACTCTGTAGTACCTGAGCTGGTAACGCATAGTTGCGAAGTAAAACTTTCTTATTTAGATAGGTTTTGTGGGTAAAAGAGTTGCTTAAAGGGAATTCAATTGTGTGTTTCTGGTTAAAGGAGGTGATCCTTGTCTCATTGAAAAGTTGAATTGGGAGGTGGAACAAGAGTTCCGTGTCCTGTGTGCATGTTGTGTAGTTCAATATTGAGGGAAAGGTTGGCCCAAGGTACTTTGGTTTGTTTCAGTCTGTTGCAGGAATTCGAAAGTTGGTGTATCGCTAGGACCGTCTCGGGTCCATACGCGGTGTACGCAACACTGGGCATGTTTGGTGCCAAGGGAGCAGGATCTTATCTCGAGTCTCATTTGTTGAATGCTCGTAAAGGTCGAGTTGAGCGTTAGTACGACGCCATTTTACGCCCCGGTGTTGTGATCTCATCTGCTCGAGAGAGGCCACTTGAAATTGGAGTCTCACGTGAGTGAGTTTAGCAAGAGGTGATCGCGTTGGTATCTCATGTTAAGTTCTAGTCGTGGTTTACTTTGTAGATCGGTGTTTAGATTCGGTCGAATCCTAATAAGGGGGTAGAATGTAATACCCCGAAGTGAGATAAGCGAATCGCGGGAGAGATTTAATTAATCGGAGAGAACTAAATAGATTTACGGAAGAACCAATTGAAAAACGCTAAATTCTTGATTAGAGAGGGGGAACATCATTTGTATCCAACCTGGCTTGGGCCTTGGCCCATGAGGGCAAAGGGGTGGCCGGCCAAAGGGGCGCCACTCCCCAAACCCTAGCCGCACCCCCACCTCCTCACCTCTCCCCATTGAGCCGCCACCTCTCCACCTCCTCTCCACCTCCCTCTCCACCTCTCCACCTCCCCACCACCACCATTGCTGCTGGCCAAGAAGAGGAGGAGCTCCATTGCAGCCGGCCAAGGAGGAAAAGAAAGGGAAAAGGAGAGAAGAAGGAAGAAGTGAGAAGGGAAAAGAGAGGGATCGCAAGTTGGTGTTTCCGCTCATGATCTTCAGCGGTTCTACAAGGGTAACATCAGGTTTCTTGCAAGGTTTGTTGGTGATTAGATGCGTTTGCGAGTAGAATTGCTTAAATCCAGTCTGTCTTTAATTCGTTCAATTCTGTCCAGTATGTTGCGGATCTGTTTCGACTACTTAGAGGCAGAATCTGAAGAGTTGGTCTCCTAGAGATATCTGTACCTACTTCTTAAGTTTCAGTGGCCGCCGAGTTCACTCGATTCCGAGGTCTGAGTCAAAAGTTATGGTCGATTTAGTTTCTGCTGCCAGAAATCTGACGAGAATAAACTGTCTGGATATTTCCTAAAATATGATAGGGAAATTGGAAGAATCTGAAAGTTCACCCAACTAGGTTATTGTAGATAATTAGATAACCTTTTCAGATTGTTAAAGAACGATCAATTCGGAGTTATATCTCAAAAGTTATGGTCATCTGAATATTGCTGTTGGACTGCTGTCCAGAGACGGTTTTCTGTCAGTAAGTCGGTGTTCTGCAGTGTTAAAGATTGTCGTTTTTGCGTAGGTTGAAAGTAGAATTCGGTCTGGACCTATCCTAGAAAGTTGTAGATATCGTAGTTACCTTTCATTGCCGACAAGAATCAAGTCATTCGGACCTCGGTAGCCAAAGTTATGAATTTCTTAGTATTTCTGTGTTTCTGTAGAGAAGCAGAATTACTAGTGTTGGTTAACCTGATAGAAGCGCATATTTAGAGGGATTTCCAGAGGGTCTCACCATAACGAAAAACGAGGCTAATCCTCTTAGCTTTCATGAAAACTAAAGATCACTAAATTCGGACGAACGTAGAGAAAGTTATGATAGTTTCTTTGTCGCTGTTCAGAAACCCGACGTGAAATGTTTGCTCTGATTAGATGGATTGGTATGACTAGTAGATGGCCGAATCAGAGGGTCTCCCCAACTAAGTTTATTTAGAAATTTTAATTACCTTTCCAGAATGTCCAAGATCACCTTATTTGGGCACCCGAGCAGAAAGTTACGTATTTTTAGAAGCTAGCTGCCTGCAGTGACTGATCGCTAGAAATTATGAGAATTAGAAAATGCTAAGATGTTAGCGAGTTCAATTGCGATGCTACTTATGATTTTGGTCTAGAATGTTGGTCTTAGAATGGGGTTTTCTTCATGTCCAGTGTGGGATTGGTACCGAGGCAGCACCGTCTTCACGCCTCCGTTATCACACGGTTAAGGCAAGTGCATTGTTTGTTATATGGGGTGATTGATTGGCTATGTTTGTGTGCTTTTGATATATGATTGCATAGCAAGATGGCTTACCCGATGATTGTTTAAGTTTGGTGATTTCTCAAATTATGCTTATGATTTATTGTGGTACAATGTTGTTGTCTTTTGGTAAGATTGATGATGAATAAGAGATGAGCATATGCATATTGAGAACATGTTGAGGCTTGGTCACGCGTGACCAAGCATGTTTCCTTTGAGATCCCGTCATGAATGTGACGGGCCGAGATCCTCACTCGTGGAGTGTGGGTTGAGGTCCCGTTACTTGCGAGTAACGGGCAATTGGTCCTCGTGCGTGCGCAAGCCAGAGCATGGGTATGCGGCGGCGGTCGCATACTGCATTACAGTGTAATGCACACGAAGAGTTAAAGTTAAAGGTTCCTTGAGCATTTCATTTGCATGTGAGATGTTTGATGTTGATCTTATTTATACGTATGTTGATGTTATAGTTTCGTTATGTACTTGCTGAGTCTGTGGACTCACTCTTGCTTTTATTGTTGTTTTAGGTACCCGAGCCAAGAATGACATGCATGGGGGGAAGTAGACTGCTAGTCACTCACACACCACATGAACTAAATAAAGTTGAATGTTCTTCAACGCAGCTTGATTTTAGAATACTACATCATGACTTATGCAATGGATTGATGTAATAATGATGAGTAGTGATTCTTTATGATTCTCTAGTTTTGTTGGAATCCTAGCATGTCATCACAACCTTTTGATGACTTTGGATAAAAGTTTTAATTATTATTTGATTACCTTGTGTGTTGGAACCTCCGTGTAATTAAATTTACAAGGGAGGTTCTCACAAATTTATTAGAATTGTCTTCTTTAGAGTTATTAGAGTTTGTTTAGTAGCATTCCGTGCTCATGATAAGTCGGGTGTTACAATGGTATCGAGCGGGCGAGAGGTCCGTGGTGATTGGATTTACAACCTAGGCAACTTGAATTGCTGAAATTTTGTAATGGTTAATGAACTTTTAAACCTGACACACTGGTGCACAGTAGGATGGGATGGGTCAAGCATTGCATTTACGCATCTGTTGAGTTGTATTAATGATTCTGCTTTGAGATGATCTCGATGTATCTATAGTATAATACTATGGTTATTATGTGTGGGGTAACCCATGTTGAGAGGTGGAGGTAGTGGTTGTGGTCCCGGCTATACCAGGTTACACCACTGCTCGTGGTATAGGAATAGCGAAGTATCCACATGAGAGATCGTAGTCTGAGCGCTTGGTAGCGAGTAGACTTAAAAGAGTTGTTCTCTTCCCTGAATTTGAATTTGGTCAACTCTTATCCAGTTGAGATTGATGATTTTCTCGTTGGGTTATTCATTCTTGTGGTTGATAGGTTACTTTGAGAAAAGTTGATGCGTTTCCATTGGTTTACTTTGCCCCTTAAAGCATTTATTGTTTTCCCAACTGTTGAGTTAATCTTATGTCGCGAATTTGGTTAATTGTAAAGATTGGCCTTTGTGTTGGAGTTCTGTTTGTCTTATTGGAAAACATGACCCATTTATTTTCACTTGATGTTTTTGGTTAATAAAATTTTCGTTTTGCAAGTCCTTTAGTACAAGAAAGCTTTGAATCAATGTAACTCTCTTGGGTATTTCGAGTGTTGAAGTTGATTGGTTCTCTTTTACGAAAGAAAATATTAAATTCTTTAGCGATGTCTTCTTGTGGTTAAGATGGAGGTTATAAACAAAGAAATTGATGGGAATGATATGTGTTATCAGGTGAGGTCCGCAGAGTGTGTGCATGATCGATCATAACTAAGATCCTTCAAAGGAAAGCTCATAAATTTGAAAGTGTTTTGTAGTAGTTCTTGATGAGCCGTGGTTAAGAGTACAACTATACCTAATTGTAAACCGTAGAGTTAACAAGAAGTGTGGAACATTGATTAATTGAGTTGACCATTAAGAGTGATACATTTGGTAAACTTCTTTGGTAAATTGGATTAACGGATCGCAATGGATTAACCTAACCGCTTGGGATGGTTAAGTACAAAAGGAGTTAGATTATTGTGTTAGTGGATATTAATCTTGGAGTAACCCTTGGTGGATGTTTAGTGATTGTATGTAATTGTTAGGTGCAATTATTGACTATTAAAGTTTGGTGTTGAACTTTACTAAGAGGAAAATTGATGGGATTTAATAGATGAACAATAATTACATGATGGTAGAACTATCGGATAATAGTATGCCATTGATGGAAGGGCTTTGGAATAACCTTTTAAATTGTGTAGTTAGTTCTCTCTAAAATAAAGTAGTTGTTGTAGTGAGGGTGTAAGAATCAGTATGCACTCATTTGAGGATGAGATGATAAAAGGGTACGTAACATTTTGGTGAGCCTTGGTGGCTAATAAGGGAAGAGTTGAGGATAACGAATCTTGTTAAGAGTGAATTATTCTTGGTGTTGATAAGACTGTCCACAAGAGATTGTGACGCGTTGGAATGGTGATGATTCTTCTAGAGATAAAGTAAGTTGATTGTTTTAATAACGGTTAAATGAAATGTTTGGAGTTTTGTATTCGTAATCTTTTGGGGGGCTCATGATTTATGTAGTAGATAAAATTAGTTGAGAAACGTGACATATGAAAAGGTTCCGTTTGGTTCCGAAGTGATGAATGTGATTTGGTATCAAAGGCATCTCTTGTTTGGTTTGGCAAGTAGTGTCGTAATCAAAGAGATTGCTTTTGTTGTGGTGACGGAAAATGTTTACTATAAGTATTTTGAGGTTGGAGCTAAAAAAAAAAATTGTAATCTGCAACTTTCCTGATGTCACAACTTAAGAGTTTCGTGGGTTTGCATAGCAATGTTTTATTCTGATTTTTGGAGGTGAAAAATTTCTTCCTGTGGGACTTGTGCCCTCGACCGTGGACTCGTATTTTGTGTTCCAAGATCATTGTTATTTGACAATTTCTCTTGGTCTTTAGCTCAATGAGTATGGTAACGTTCCCTTGTGTGCTAAAATTTATCTTTGGTTGCCTCTTCTTTTGATGAAGGATCAGTTGACTTTTTTTTTGTTGCAACGAATTTTAGAAGGTACAGTGGCAACTGGATAGCGGTAGTCAAGTATATGATGTTGTGAGACCTTGGATTGTAAGTTATTCGAGGAACATTGGAGGATGAACTGATTTCATGAATAAATCTTGGGGAGAATTTTATTTATATAGAATGTTTGCATTTTAGATTAAACTGATTGCAATGTTGCAACCAATAGAACCTATGGAGGTTTGTGATCCAAGATCCTTTGTTCAAATCGGGTGGAACATTAAAATTTTCGAAAGGATGGTAATCTTGATTAATGTATTAGAGTATCATGTTTGGATACCTTGCACGGTTGTGCAGATGAAACATGAGGGTGTTGTAATGGGAGTAGTATTAGCGAAGTAATCAGTCGTTAAGGTGATTAATGAGATAGCCGAGATGGATGGATTATTGCCAGGAAAGACTTGGACTTAGCAAGTAACTTTTTAAGAGTTAGAATCTTTATAAAGATAATTGGGTTAAGAAGATGTTTTCACGTTGATGTTAATGCGTGAGTATGTTTGGATTGTGAGAATTTTAAGGATTTTAATTTGAGTTTTCCCTATCTTATATATGAGAAATTCAATGTAGGAGTTTTGGAGTTTAATTCGAGCTTCGCATTTTTTTTATTATTATTTTATGCTAGGACTTTGGTCGCCCAATGATTTTGTGTAGAGAAAGTAGATTAAGGGTGGATTTCGAACAGTGGAATGATCATTGATAGAACCCTTTTTGATGAAGTATATGAAAGTGAGAGCTGAGAATTTCAAGTTGATTATTCTTAAAAGATTGAGATGATGTGGTTGCGTGTGTGGCCTATTTTGAGATGCATTGAAGTCATCTCACAAATTAATTCTGTTGGTAGAGGAGTTATTTAGAGAAAGTTTTAGTGGAATCGATAGAGTCTTCATACGAGTCATGGATGATTTATTTCATTGAAAGTTACGTTAAGAATGCCAAGCTAAGAGAGATGAGTTAGTGTGTTATGCGATGAACCTGAAATCCCAAAGTCCGAGAGAAATTTTAGTCCTAAAAGAGAAATTGATAAATTGTTGCTTTCTCAAGAAGTGAATCGTTTTCTTGTTTCCGTTTGAGTTTGGTCTTTGTTGACCAATGTCTTTCGTAAGTTGAGTTTGACTCGATTTTTGGTAAGTGTGGTTCTTATCGGTTCGGAAGAGTAAAGGAAGTTTTTTTATTTGGGCATTTAAAATGATTCCTCCTTTGGTTTTCGTGACGTTTATTCGCAAACCGCCACTTGTAAAGTAGAAGGGTTTTCTCGATGAAATTCGATTCTAGATTTGACTCTGTAGTACAGTGGTAGCGCATAGTTGCAGTAAAACTTTCTTATTTAGATAGGTTTTGTGGGTAAAAGAGTTGCTTAAAGGGAATTCAATTGTGTGTTTCGTTAAAGGGTGATCCTTGTCTCATTGAAAAGTTGAATTGGGAGGTGGAACAAGAGTTCCGTGTCCTGTGTGCATGTTGTGTAGTTCAATATTGAGGGAAAGGTTGGCCCAAGGTACTTTGGTTTGTTTGATCACAGGTGAATTCGAAAGTTGGTGTATCACTAGGACCGTCTCTGGTCCATACGCGTGTCACGCAACACCGGGCATGTGTGGTGCCAAGGGAGCAGATCTTATCTCGAGTCTCATTTGTTGAATGCTCTTAGAAAGGTCGAGTTGAGCATTAGTACAGACGTCATTTTACGTCCTGGTGTTGTGATCTCATCTGTTCGAGAGAGAGGCCACTTGGAAATTGGAGTCTCACGTGAGTGAGTTTAGCAAGAGGTGATCGCGTTGGTATCTCATGTTAAGTTCTAGTCGTGGTTTACTTTAGTGTAGATCGGTGTTTAGATTGGGTCGAATCCTAATAAGGGGTATAATGTAATACCCGAAAGTGAGATAAGCGAATCGCGGAGAGATTTAATTAATCGGGAGAGAACTAAATAGATTTACTGGAAGAACCAATTGAAAACGCTAAATTCTTGATTAGAGAGGGGGAAACATCATTTGTATCCAACCTGGCTTGGGCCTTGGCCCATGAGGGCAAAGGGTGGCCGGCCAAAGGGGCGCCACTCCCCAAACCCTAGCCACACCCCACCTCCTCACCTCTCCCCATTGAGCCGCCACCTCTCCACCTCCCTCTCCACCTCCCCTCTCCACCTCTCCACCTCCCACCACCACCATTGCTGCTGGCCAAGAAGAGGAGGAGCTCCATTGCAGCCGCCAAGGAGGAAAAGAAAGGGAAAAGGAGAGAAGAAGGAAGAAGTGAGAAGGGAAAAGAGAGGATCGCAAGTTGGTGTTTCCGTTCATGATCTTCAGCGGTTCTACAAGGGTAACATCAGGTTTCTTGCAAGGTTTGTTGGTGATTAGATGCGTTTATGAGTAGAATTGCTTAAATCCAGTCTGTCTTTAATTCGTTCAATTCTGTCCAGTATGTTGCGGGATCTGTTTCGACTACTTAGAGGCAGAATCTGAAGAGTTGGTCTCCTAGAGATATCTGGACCTACTTCTTAAGTTTCAGTGGCCGCCGAGTTCACTCGATTCCGAGGTCTGAGTCAAAAGTTATGGTCGATTTAGTTTCTGCTACCAGAAATCTGACGAGAATAAACTGTCTGGATATTTCCTAAAATATGATAGGAAATTGGAAGAATCTGAAAGTTCACCCAACTAGGTTATTGTAGATAATTCGATAACCTTTTCAGATTGTTAAAGAACGATCAATTCGGAGTTATATCTCAAAAGTTATGGTCATCTGAATATTGCTGTTGGACTGCTGTCCAGAGACGGTTTTCTGTCAGTAAGTCGGTGTTCTGCAGTGTTAAAGATTGTCGTTTTGCGTAGGTTGAAAGTATAATTGGGTCTGGACCTCTCCTAGAAAGTTGTAGATATCGTAGTTACCTTTCATTGCCGACAAGAATCAAGTCATTCGGACCTCGGTAGCCAAAGTTATGAATTTCTTAGTATTTCTGTGTTTCTGTAGAGAAGCAGAATTACTAGTGTTGGTTAACCTGATAGTAGCGCATATTTAGAGGGATTTCAGAGGGTCTCACCATAACGAAAAACGAGGCTAATCCTCTTAGCTTTCAGGAAAACTAAAGATCACTAAATTCGGACGAACGTAGAGAAAGTTATGATAGTTTCTTTGTCGCTGTTCAGAAACCCGACGTGAAATGTTTGCTCTAATTAGATGGATTGGTATGACTAGTAGATGGCCGAATCAGAGGGTCTCCCCAACTATGTTTATTTAGAAATTTTAATTACCTTTCCAGAATGTCCAAGATCACCTTATTTGGGCACCGAGCAGAAAGTTACGTATTTTTAGAAGCTAGCTGCTGCAGTGATCGATCGCTAGAAATTATGAGAATTAGAAAATGCTAAGATGTTAGCGAGTTCAATTGCGATGCTACTTATGATTTTGGTCTAGAATGTTGGTCTTAGAATGGGGTTTTCTTCATGTCCAGTGTGGGATTGGTACCGAGGCAGCACCGTCTTCACGCCCTCCGTTCTCACACAGTTAAGCCAAGTGCATTGTTTGTTATATGGGGTGATTGATTGGCTATGTTTGTGTGCTTTTGATATATGATTGCATAGCAAGATGGCTTACGATGATTGTTTAAGTTTGGTGATTGCTCAAATTATGCTTATGATTTATTGTGGTACAATGTTGTTGTCTTTTGGTAAGATTGATGATGAATAAGAGATGAGCATATGCATATTGAGAACATGTTGAGGCTTGGTCACGCGGTGACCAAGCATGTTTCCTTTGAGATCCCGTCATGAATGTGACGGGCCGAGATCCCCTCACTCGTGGAGTGTGGGCTTGAGGTCCCCGTTACTTATGAGTAACGGGCAATTGGTCCCATGCGTGCGGCGCCACAGCATGGGGGTATCTGGCGGCGGTCGCATACTGTGACATAGTGTAATGCACACGAAAGTTAAAGTTAAAGGTTCCTTGAGCATTTCATTTGCATGTGAGATGTTTGATGTTGATCTTATTTATACGTATGTTGATGTTATAGTTTCGTTATGTACTTGCTGAGTCTGTGGACTCACTCTTGCTTTATTGTTGTTTTAGGTACCCGAGCCAAGAATGACATGCATGGGGAAGTAGACTGCTAGTCACTCACACACCACATGAACTAAATAAAGTTGAATGTTCTTACGAACGCAGCTTGATTTTAGAATACTACATCATGACTTATGCAATGGATTGATGTAATAATGATGAGTAGTGATTCTTTATGATTCTCTAGTTTTGTTGGAATCCTAGCATGTCATCACAACCTTTGATGACTTTGGATAAAAGTTTTAATTATTATTTGATTACCTTGTGTGTTGGAACCTCCGTAATTAAATTTACAAGGAGGTTCTGCGAAATTTATTAGAATTGTCTTCTTTAGAGTTATTAGAGTTTGTTTAGTAGCATTCCGGGCTCATGATAAGTCGGGTGTTACAGTGGACGATTTGGAAGTGATGCACCGAACTAGATCAATTTGATGCTCTATTCCGCGCAATGGCGGAAGTCCCGCTGTATCTCCTCCTAAACACATCCTCAAATGCTCGCAAAAGAGAGGAAACACCACTAGGAAGAGAGGTTAAGTCATTAGTTGAAAGCAAACAGTTTGCATCTTTGTACACAAGTACAAAGTGCATCTTTGATGGGTTATTGCTCACATCTCTCAAATCTGATTTTGTACTAACATAACCAACCCTCCTCACTCTTACTCTTTCCTCTCATATTTGGCTTGTGGCTCTCACTCACCGATGTGTGGAAATCACTCTTTTCTTTCTTTTTACTCTCATTTTCAGCAAGCTTCTTTTGCTGAAATTCAGCATGTATTTGACTAGAGTCATTGGATTAAGCTCCTTTGTCTTTCCCTTCCACTTAAAAGCATATCTATTAGAACGACCATCATGTTGCACACTTCTATCATATTGTCATGGTCTTCCCAACAGCAGATGACACACAGTCATAGGCACCACATCACACTCAACGGTGTCCTCATAATCACCAATCTTAAAAGTAACATGCACCACATACTGAACCTTCACATCCCCACATTCGCTAAACCATTGCACATGATAGGGACGTGGATGTTTCAGCTTCTTTAAACCAAGCTTCTCACACAATTCAACACTAGCCAAGTTATGACAACTACCTCCATCAATAATGAGTTTGATTACCTTGTTGTTTACCTTGGCTTGTGTTTGAAACAAGTTGAATCGCTGCGGATGTGCATCTCCTTCTTGTGCAAGCATGCTCAAATTTTTAGTGACTACTAGTGCCTCTCCTATGTCATAACTCAACACATCAATCTCATCATCGTCATCGGATGCATTTTCATGACTGGGCTCAACCTCATCTTCACTTGCGGATTCAAACTCTCCATCTTCTGTCACAAGCATGACTCGGTTGTTGGGACACTCCCTAGCTATGTGCCCACGCCCCAAACACTTGAAGCATTGAATTTCTCTACTCTTTGCTGTAGCATTAATTGAAGATGTAGGGGATGGGGCCACCTTCTTCTCACTTGATGCAGGTGCTGATTTTGCAATCGAGGAAGAACGAGCATTAGTATTTGAACTAGCACTAGCTGAAGATGTACCTCGTCCCAAACTGAAGCGTGCTTTGGTGGCATTAGGTGAGGATGATGGAAGTTTCAAGTTGAAAGATGCTGTCCTTGGTGCTGGTTTCATATCTTCTAGCAAGTGCTTCTCTGCCTTTGTAGCTTGATGCACCAAATCAACAACAGTATTGTAGGGCTGATATTGCACTATGCGTTTAATGTTTTTATTTAGGCCAAACAGAAAACGCGCAAGTGTTTGCTCTTCATCTTCTTGCACATGTGCTCTAATCATAGCTTGCTCCATCTCCTTGTAGTATTCCTCCACCGAACGACCTCCCTGTCTCAAATTCTGCAATTTATCAAAAAGATCACGTTTATAAGTGGTAGGAACAAAACGTGCTCTTAGCTCTTGCTTCATTTCAGCCCATGATGCAATTGGAGGCTCTCCATTGCCTTCTCTTTGGTTCAACACTTGCTCCCACCAAATCAACGCATACCCATCAAACTCAAGTGACGCCATATGTAACTTCTTCTCTTCCGAATAATTGTGCATCCGGAATATCTTCTCTACCTTGAGCTCCCATGTGAGATATGCATCTGGATCAGAAGTGCCTTCAAATTTGGGAATATTGAACTTGAGCTTCCCAAATTTTTCCTCCACGTGCTGCTCATCATGACGACGACCATGACGTTGATAGTTATCATTGCGGTGTAGCCAAACGTCATCGCCGAAGTCCTCAATGTGGATAGCACCGCCGCGTCCACGGCCACGGCCACGGCCACGGCCTCTCCCTTGGCCATGGTCAGCTCCCAAAACACCACCCCCGCGCCCGGGAAGGGGTGGTCGAACCGCGTTGGCAGCGGCTCGACCCGCTAGAGCTTCTCTAGCGAATCGTGCAGCCCTCTCCTCATCGGTCTCATCAAGCTCAACGCCTTCATCATGGACAACAGCTAGACCCCGCTCTTTGCGAAGCTCCTCCAGTATCTCTCTTCTCAAGACACTCATGTTGTCATTCAACTGAGTGTTGAAATCATTGGTGAGCTTCTCAAGGTCAGCCTGTGTCACATATGCTGGTTCTCCTTCTTTTCCTGACATGGTTAGTGCAAACAAAGAAAAACTATATATGTGGATGCGGAAGTTTTTATTTGTGGAAATCACTCAATCTCACCTTCTCTTACCGACCGAAGTTCTTATGCGTCCTTGATGGAATTGAAGAGTTGCACGCACTTTGGTGATAGTAGACAACACAAGGTGATAGATTAAGCGAATTCAATTACACAAGCACTGTTAGACAATGGCTTATTTGTGGAGCTTGGAGGGAAAAGTGTTTACCTATGCAATCTGAAATTTCTAGATATTGTAAAGCTAGGTAACAATCCAAACTAGAATTCAATGCCTAGTTGCTGATCTTATGATATAAGCGAAGAACGAAGCAACTCACACGCAAAGATGATGGAACTTAGTGCAATCAAAGGAATGAGCTAATATATAAAAAAAAAAAGTGATGAACAACTAGCTCGTATTGCACAAGTTATGGAGAGACGCTAGCTAATTGCTCAAAGATATAAAATAGGGCACAAGATTGCTCAAAACAATGAAGTAGCACAATCTGGAAAAAAAAGATACCTTCTAGGTGTGCTCATAAAACAATGTCGGCCAAATACTTTTTTTTAATTCTTTTTTTTCCTCTGTCCTTTTTTTTCTTGCCTTTTGTTTTTCTCCTCTGTTCTTTTTTTTTTTTTTCTTTTTTTTTTTTTTTGGGTACTTTGGCCAACAAAAATTGTTCACATATAGCAGCACAAGTCTATTAGGTACATCAAAAACTCACAAGCTAGATTGTGCAATG
Organism: Ampelocalamus luodianensis; assembly: GCA_036346255.1. Classification (NCBI taxonomy): domain Eukaryota; kingdom Viridiplantae; phylum Streptophyta; class Magnoliopsida; order Poales; family Poaceae; genus Ampelocalamus; species Ampelocalamus luodianensis. The sequence continues at coordinate 24,989,932 of CM070623.1, forward strand.
AGATGAAAATGAACAGCCCTAGAGCAATATCAACAAGCTAGTCTCAAATAGGAGCAAAGTATTCGCAAAGGATTGAATTGACTCACAAAAAAAAATGCGCGATGGATTTTTTTCTTCAATGGATTGTATAACATGTACTGTAGCAAGCTACTGTACCGTGCTTACTGTAGCAACCAGAGGTACTGTAGATATCGCGGCACTGTAGCGGCGCGCGCTGAATTCGTTTGTCTTTTTTTTTTTAGCGCTGTCGCGCGTGAAGACTTGGCCAGCGCCGTATACTACAGCGCGCGTTCGCTTTTTAATTCACACGATTTGACGGCGATGGCTACTGCAGCGATGATGTAGCAAACGGAAGCACTGCCGCCGCGCGAACTGTAGGATGTGCTACGGTAGCAGATGGATTTTTTTTTATTGAACGCAAGATCAAGTAACGCAAAAAGAAAACTATGATCAGCGACTAAACACAGTTTCTAATGGATTCAAACCTAACAAAACGCACTAAAAAATCAGATTGAACTACGGGTTAACAGGGATTTTTTTCTCTTAGCTTTTTGTGTATAGGATAGAAAATAAATCTAACTACGGGTAAATCGATCCTACAGTGGCAACTGATGCTCTGATACCAAGATGATACGGGGGATGCCCGATCTTCACGGCGAGGATCGATGATAACTTTGAATCTGTAACTTTGACGAACCGATGGCGCCAACCATCGCAAACAAAGAACTCGCGACAAAAGATTTCGCCCAACCACACGCTCGTGATCCCGTCTACCTGTCACACCAAGTAAATGTGTCGCTGCTCCTGCAAAACACAAGGAATCACAAGAACGACGGACGGCACAACAGATTGGAACTCCCTATTCTAGTGGGGGCAATATTGCTCAAACTCTAGAATCAAGAGTATAATAAAAATCTGAAAAATTATGTCGTCCCCTTTTCTGGCGGCGCTACCTCAGCTTTAATAGCCAGAGCCCGTGCGGCCAGCCCGAAACAAAACTTGGTTTGGTCAAAACAAAAACGACAACGGACTCAGTCCTAATCAGGTTCGGTGGTTACATGGCCGAACAGGCCCACTCATTTGGTGCGACGCCTAATTAAAAAAAACAAGATGTCCTTCCCTTTCAAATCCAATTGCATGCACGTCATGCACCAGCACCTTTGCCTTAATTAAATATAAACCTTGATTTGTTTATTCCTTGGCTCCATGCACTATGACGTGAGACAATCAAGAACCAAGATTTGTTTATTCCCTTGTTGATTCGGTTTCCAAGTGCTGCATGCATGTAGCTTCGGTTGCATGGTGCTACATCATTTGTATACATCATCAAACACATGTTTGTATTAGCAGCAGCATCTTTGCTCCTTCGGCCTGATACAGTCTCCCATGCTTCTATACGTATAAAACTACACACACACAATATGAGACTATTAGGCAGTAACATATATTCATTAGAATCAAGATTAAAATTAATTAGGAGCGAGTTCACCTGATGATTAATTAATTTAGCTCGTGCTCGTGTAATCGGTCCAATCGGGATAATCGGTTAAATCGGGATGTCCTCATCAGATAACGCCTGAGTATATGATTGGACTTCTGATGGGATCTAGGCTCCTTAGCCTGTGCAATCACTCCATTATTGTCACAATAGAGATCCACTGGGCTCGAGGCACTCAAAACCATACCCAACCCAGCAATAAAATTTCTTATCCAAATACCTTCCTTCGCAGCTTCAGAAGCCACAATGTGCTCAACCTCCGTCGTAGAATCAGCAACCGTCTCTTATTTGGAACTTTTCCAACTCACTACCCCTCCATTCAAAATGAATACAAAACCAGATTACGAACGATAATCATCTTTGTCGGTTTTGAAGCTTGCATCGGTGTAACCATTTACAATGAGCTCTTCATCACCGCCATAAACTAGAAAGGCATCTTTAGTCCTTTTCAAGTACTTAAGAATATTTTTCATAGCTGTCCAGTGACCTTCATCGGGATTAGCTTGGTATCTACTCGTAACACTTAGAGCATATAATACATCTGGTCGAGTACATATCAGGGCGTACATGGTAGATCCAATAGCTGAAGCATATAGAATACCATTCATATGGTCTCACTCATCAGTTGTCGAAGGACACTGACTCTTGCCAATACTTATGCCATGTGACATAGGCAAGAACCCCTCCTTGGCATCCTGCATGCTGAACCGAATCAACACCTTATCAATATAAGTACTTTGGCTTAATCCAAATAGCCTTCTCGATCTATCTCTATAGATCTTTATCCCTAAGATATATGCTGCGTCTCCTAGGTCCTTCATCGAAAAACTATTTTTCAATGATGCCTTAATGGATTCCGGCACATGCATATCATTTCCAATCAATAATATGTCATCCACATATAAGATTAGAATTACAGGTGTGTTCCCACTAACCTTCATGTAAACACAAGGTTCTTCTTTGTTCTTGATGAAACTAAACCTTTTGATCTCCTCATCAAAACGTATATTCTAACTCCGAGATGCTTACTTCAACCCATAAATGGACTTATGAAGTTTGCACTCTTTACTAGCATTCTTTGGATCGACAAAACCTTCAGTTTGTGTCATGTACACATCCTCACTTAGGTTTCCATTAAGGAAGGCCGTTTTGACATTCATTTACCATATCTCATAGTCGAAATATGCAGCAATATCTAGAATGATCCATATAGATTTAAGCATCGCTACCGGTGAGAAAGTCTCATCGTAGTCAACCCCTTGAACTTGTTGAAACCCTTTTGCGACTAATCGAGCTTTATGAATGTGAACATTTCCATCCATGTTAATCTTTTTCTTATAGATCCATTTAAACTCAATGTTTTTAACACCATCAAGTGGATTTACTAGGTTCCAAACCTAATTGTCTCTCATGGAGTCTATCTCGGATTTCATGGCTCTAAGTCATTTCTTAGAGTCTGGGTCCATCATCGCTTCCTCATAAGTCTTTGACTCATCATTATTCAATAATAATACGTTATGCCCATACCTTATAGACAGCCGATGTGGCCTTTTAGATCTACGTGGGACTGATGCCTCATCTACAGGTTTAACAACATTTTGTTCTTCCTGTAGAGATTCAGTAGGATTTGAAACACTTTCAGATATTTCCCAAATTTCTTCAAGTTGCACCTTTCTCCCACTGACTTCTTTTGAAAGAAACTCTTTCTCCAAAAAGACACCATTTTGGGCAACAAAAACTTTGCCCTCTTCTCGGTTATAGAAGTAATATCCTTTGATTTCCCTAGGATATCCTATAAAGAAGCATTTATCTGACTTAGGTGTGAGTTTATTAGACGTCAAACGTTTAACATAGACACCACATCCCCAAATCTTTAGAAAAGACAAACTATAACTCTTCCTAGTCCACATCTCATATGGTGTCTTATCTACTGATTTAGATGGTACCTTATTCAAAGTGAAAGCATCAGTTTCTAGAGTGTAACCACAAAAAGATAACGGCAGATTTGATGGCTCATCATCGACCGAACAATGTCCAACAATGTCCGATTACGCCACTCGGACACCCCATTCCATTGTGGAGTGCCCGATGGTGTAAGCTGTGGAGCAATTCTGCATTGCTTCAAATGATCACCAAATTCATGGCTCAAAAATTCACCTCCACGATCAGATCGCAAAGATGTAATTGTTTTGCCAAGTTGATTCTGTACCTCACTCTGGAACTCCTTGAACTTTTCAAAGGATTTCGACTTGTGCCTCATTAAATAGATATATCCATATCTACTATAGTCATCGGTGAAAGTAATGAGTACTGAAAACCACCTCTAGCTGTCGTGCTCATTGGTCCACACACATCACTGTATGAGTGCCAACAAGTGGGACGATCTCTTAGCTCGACCAGTGAAAGGTGTCTTGGTCATCTTTTCGAGCAGGCAAGATTCGCATGTTTCAAATAATTCCAAATCAAATGAGTTTAGAATTCCATCATCATGAAGCTTCTTCATGCGTTTCTCACTTATGTTACCCAAACAACATTACCAAATAAAAGTGGAATTCATATTATTAGGTCGAAGTCTCTTCGCATTAATATTATAGACATGTGCATCATCAAGATTTAAAATAAACAACCCATTCAAAACAGGTGCATAGCCATAAAACACTTCATTCAAAAAAATAGAACAACCATTATTCTCAGTAATGAATTTATAACCTTCTGCCATCAAACATGAGGTAGAGATAATATTTCTACCAATGACTGGAACGTAATAACAATTATTTATTTCCATAATAAATCCTGAAGGCAAAAGTAATGGCAAAGTCCCGATGGCTAATGCCGCAACCTTTGCTTTATTCCTGATGCGAAGATCCATCTTGCCTCTTGTGACTCTCCTACTCCTTGTTAGACTCTATAGCAAATTGCAAATATGAGCAACCGACCCGGTATCAAATACCCAAGAGTTAATAGAAGAATCAGCAGGAAAAACATCTATAACATTAATACCTGATGTGGAAGGTTTAGTCCCACCATTCTTTTTCAGATCAGCCAGGTATTTCTTGCAGTTCCTCTTCCAATGGCCTGGCTCTTTGTAGTAAAAGCATTCATTCTCTTGAGTCGGGCTGGACTTAGTCATGGGCTTAGGCTTGTTAGTTTAGATCCTATCTGAAGTTTTAGCCTTGCCCTTTCCTTTGACCCTAGTCTTAGCCTTCTTCTTGAAGCTTGTACTCTTTTGTACCATCATCACATGACTATTGCTTTTCTTAATCATGTCCTCTGCAGTCTTCAGCATCATATGCAACTCGATGAGATTCTTGTCTAAGCCATTCATATGGAAGTTCGAATGAACTGCCCATAGCTTGCAGGAAGCGAAGTAAGAATCAAATCAGTAGTCAACTCTTGGCTAAGTGGAAAACCAAGTTTTTCTAAGCTCTGTGTGTAACCAACCATTTTGATCACATGAAGGCTCACCGAACTATCCTCAGCTTGCTTACACCCAAACAATTTCTTTGAGATCTCATATCTCTCAGTTCTTGCTTGTGTCTCAAACATGCCTTTGAGCGTCACGATCATATCGTAGGCCTCTACATTCTCAAACTGCTTCAGATGTCTGAGTTCATAGCAGCAAGCATGAGACAGCTAACATCAAGGGACTCATCATATGCCTTTTTATAGGCGTTTTTAAGAGCAGCAGTAGCATTTTCAGCAGACACATCTGGAATTGGTTCCTCTAGAACATGTTCCTTTTTATCTTGCCCAAGGACAATTCTTAGGTTGCGGGACCAATCCACAAAATTTATTTCATTTAGTTTTTGCTTTTCAAGTATCAAACGTAAAGCAAAACTGAATGTAGGTACAACAATTGGTGCCATGATTTACAACATAAAATATGCAAAACTAAGACATATGTTCAAGAAAAGTAACTCCTATTAAACAATTTAATAAAGATACTCCCACTAAATACCACATCCCTCTTATGACATTCGGTGATTCAAGACCCACAATCTGTTAATCTACTAGTGAGCTTTGGCATCACTGCTAGAAGATTAGTGAATTTGGTAAGCAACCCTTTGCTAATCATATCTCTATATGACTTGTTGTTGGGCAGCATCTCTATGCTTCGGCACCCAACCCTATGCCCCAAGGTCCATAACCGTTATGATGACCTTGTCAAGTTAAACCAATGCTATGCGTGTAAGTGTCCGATACAAACCCATCTAGTCAAGGAAAGTTAATGTCACTATGCTTTGGCAAGACCTACCATTAAAATACATGACTTTGGATGGTGCAGCAAATTGGAAGGGCATCAATTTAACTTAATATTATGTGAGGTGATTTTACTTCTACCATGTTAAAAGCATACAAAGCAATTAAATAACAAGCATAGAAATAAAACAGGAATATAAAGGCATTCACAGACAATCATATTATATTGTGATATAGTATGACCCTTCCACATGGTGAACTTGTGCTTCCTGTTCGCCATGCCTCTAAGTGGCCAATACCTCCAAGTACTCCCACTAAGCTATTACTCCTAATAGCACTAGTGATAAATTACAAGGAGCGAAGAAGCATCACAAGTCGACATGCATGCCGTTATACAAAAATAGACAGCCTTGGGCTACAATAAACATGACACACAGGTCATAAACATTACACACATACATGCATCTCATACATCATGGGTCATACTATTCATAAAATCCTGCAAAAACAAGTTAGGCATAGAATCACATTCTATCTAACGGATGGTGTGAACTACCAATACCAAACACCAAGGTCCTTTTTGGCGGTTCCGCTCACTGGTGAGCAGAGCGGGGTCACAGGGGCGATAGCCCTTGCCGCGAAATTTTTTTCGGACTACCTAGATCCAATCTACTGAGCTATCCATGTAGATCACATTGGATTAATCACATTAACCCCTTTTCGATCGCAACTCTGATTCGATCAATAGATTGATCATCGTGTGCTCCATAGATTTACGATCACTATCTGCCCCGATGGCAAAACCGACCAGTAGAGGCAAGTCATGATACGACCAAGAAAACACAATCACGGAATAATGACCATAAACCCATCTTGAGACTACCATGCGTGGATGATCATATCGACCATCGCAAAAAATAATCTATTATATAGAACGACCAACAGAAAACAGAAATAGATCGCATCTATCACCCCACATAACACAATATGCATCTTGAATCTAAAACTAGACGGGATGGCTCTGATACCACTGAAGGATCACGGGAAAGCTACGGTAGCACAAAACAAAAAATTTCCGCGCAACCAAGGACCTCCGCTAGAAAAAGATCAAGAGATTACCACTAGACACGCTAACTCGTAGCGGAAATAGAGTCGATGAAACGAGTTGATGCAGTAGTAGTTGTGCTCACCGCACGTCTTCTCCTACTCCTGAGATCGTCACTAGTTGTGGATCATCCTAGTGCTGATGCTTCGCAATAACACCTCCAAGGTATCCACACATACGGGGCAGGGACACCACCTGCTGGAGTGCTAGCACCGGCAGCGTGATTGAGGAAGGCGTGTCTATTAGGGTTTTGGGAGTTCTTCAAAAGCTTCTGTTATCCCATGCCACCACCCCTCTATATATAGGCATCCATGACGGGTCTCCAACTTGAGGCCCATTAGGAACTCGAGGCCTACAAGAATTCAGATCACCATCCAAATAAAATTCTTACCTTTAAGTGTGTGACCTTATAGGTTCATGCATGATCGGTTGTGACTTGAAAACTCTTTTCCGACCACGAGCCGTTAGCGGTACCTAGTAGCACATAACGATTCCCAAACACAAAGAATATATCGAACGAACCATAATGCAATATGATCTATTACCAGGTCCTAATCACTTTTGACCAAGTCCTATCTCTATACGACTAGTTCATATTCGGTCACGACCAGGTTTCGACCACTCTGTGATTATATTCGACCAGTCTACGACTAGCTCGTATCTCTATACGACCAGTTTACGACCAGCTTGGAGACCTCCAGGACCTCTTCGGGACCTCCAGGACCTCTCCCCACGGAGGAGCTCCTAGAAAGCGATTGTCCATCTGGTCGAACTAAACTACCTGTTTGTGTATTATCCCTTTGCCTCACGACGTCTAGTTGAACTCTAGGTGAGATTATTTGTCATCAATGGAATGTTCAATTCTTTCTTGATCAAGTGTTAAATAACTTCATGTGGTCTACACTTCGACCACTAGTGGCATGGCCATACACTTTTTTATCTGACCACAATGAGGGGCCCAGAGACATCTCTCCTGTTATGTTAGGAGGGATAAATCTCATATTTGACCAGTCACATTTCTCCTCATATTTCATAGCATACCCAAAAGCTACCTTTATAACTACTCAGTTACGAGCAGCGTTTGGCAAACCCTAAGTGTGCTATTACACATGTAGGAAACCATGCTGATCTCAGGTCTAAGGATTATACATTATTATTGCTTGAAACCAACTAATGACACATAGAATCATAACAATCTCAATAGTGTTTCAAGGTGGGCCTTATCCAACACCTTGTTCTCTAACATGTGTATGCATTATTGGTTTGACATCTGCATATCTATGACCTATGAAACATAGTTATCAACCAATACATATGCTAGTCTATTCATATGTGTCCTCATATGCTTTCGACTAGGGAACGATCAAGAATAATTATCGCAAAAATACAGAGTTTCACAATCAAGTCACATACTTGATGATAAATATTAACAATATTATTCTAGGAACAAGATAACATATTATCCAATGTTATGAACATATTGGAATATAATCATCTCTATGATTGCCTCTAGGGCATATTTCCAACACCTTCGACTAATACTAAACATGCCCAGGCAGATTTCTCTGAGCCGCAATTCTTCTCCGTCGAGTTATCTCAGGATCATCCAATCCTTGAGTTTGCCTCAATCGAGTTTGATTATTTTGAGGATTTCGCCCACGCTCATCAGAGTGTTGATCCTGTTCATCACCGGAGATGCCCTTGCCATCACCACGAGGGGTCGCATTGTGTGATCGTTGGGGAGTGTCCTCAGTCCTGTCTCTAGGAGAGTGATCATTATCTTAGGGAAGGACGAAGACCTCTCGTTGATGATCTCCACTTGCACTTGAGACCTCCGCGCTTGAGGAGTAGTCGAAAGACACCGTCTTGCGACTTGGAGCAAACCCCTCTAGGAAGGGGAATTCCGGGTTATAACTGTCTTCGTCCTTAGGTGAGCCTTGCAAGGGTATGGTCGAACTTGCAGGAAAAGCATGCTCGATCCCATCCTTTGTGGGGCTAACCTGAGAGAGATGACCACCAAATGCTGATGAAGCTTTGGAATGGTAACTTTCAGGATTTGCCTCGCTAGGTTAGACTGCCTTAGGTGAACTCGAACATTTGGAGGGAGAACCCTCGTCATGTTGTGATTCTGCCTTAGTACAATCCTGATTGTGGTCAGACGGACACTTGTCCTCTGAGGAAACTGGTCCCTCAGTTGGACGTACTATTGTGGGGGATAAGGATCCCTCCTCAACTCCATCGGTGGCATGGTTTCCTGGATCTGGCGAGTAATCCCGAGAGGCAACATAACTATCGGATGAGATGATGCTCGGCTCGTAGTCGAAGCCAGCATACATGTTGATATCTGCGTAATCGGCCAAGTCAAACCAGTTCTCCTCGTTCCACTCTCTTGCCATGGAAGCATTAAGAAAAAAGAGAACCTGTTGACAAGGAATTACCCGAAGATCCCCACGGACGGCGCCAACTGTCGGTGTTTTAGAACCAATCTTACGTATGATTGTTTGATTCGGGGGGTCTCCTAAGACTAAAATCACACACAGAGAATGACACATGGATTTTTATACAGGTTTGGGTCTTCTACTGTGAGAATAACAGCCCTATTCCCGTGTGTATTGTATTGAATATGAGTATACAAGTAACAATTAAGAGGAAGACTAATGCCTAATGCCTTGTGCTCCTAATCGTCTTTTTTTTCTATCAACTGACTGTAGCCTTTATATAGTGTACGAAGAGGTGGTCGTTTCTCCAGGCAAAGGGGCGCCTCATCATTTCATATAATGGGCACATTGATGGTAGTTATCGCCAAAGTAGTAACCCCTCCACGTCGCCTGTCAGTTATCATCAGAGATAGAGGCGCATTACATGCAGTTATTCCAGGAAATAACTGTGTATATTAACTACTTAGATTCCCTAATCAATTGGACCTACATGTCTGCAAGCTCCATCGATTATAGGGTGGTCATAGCTGACCTGGTCGTAGAAGAACTTACAACCGTGAGGTAGTCGTAGAAAAACTTACAACTAAGTACTGGTCGTAGAAGAACTTACGACCAGGAGATGATCATAAAAGAACTTACGATCATGAGGTAGTCGTAGAAGAACTTACGACTATAGGATGGTCGTAGAAGGACTTACGACCACTTGGTTGGCTTCTCCTTTATGGACATTAAGGGGTATATCCAAGAACCATACAATGGCATTATTATGCATAATAAGAATTACAGATAAATAATTAAATGAGGATTATTAGATCCTCGTCAATAGACTATTACAATAAATTGATAGTCGTTGTAATATTTCTAATGCAACGAAAACATATTGCGGCAAGAGGTTTGTAATGCCACGGCATGAACTATTGCAAAAGTATAATGAAATCGTTGCAATATCATGGTAAATTACCATATTTTAAAAATCATTGCAATAACCTATTACCACACGATTTATTGCAATAACTTATTGGCATTTTTGCCACGATTTAATTCATTGCAACAAATGCCTAATGCATTGATTTTAGACCTAATGCAATTATTTGAGCCGTTGCAATATTGTGTTTCCCTTGTAGCTCATTGCCGACATGGCCCGGCCCACCTAAGCCAACTAAAGGGAAGCCCTAGCCACACCCAACCACCCCTGGATCTCTAGACTTGCGCTCCCTCATCGTCCTCGATCCAGATTCCAAACACGTGACCTCCTTGGCTCCTTCGACCTCTTCCACTCCTCGCCAGTGAGTGCTTCTCACTTCTTGGTCTACTTACCATCTATTCTCTCTTGAGTTCTTCTCTGAGTTAGGTTAGATCTAAGTTAGATTGGATGAGTTCTTGACTTCTTGTTCTTCTTTCTTCCACTTTTAGGTTTAAAAAATGGCAACCACTGATTCAAGTTCTCGAGTAGAAGAGCAAATTAAAACACCAACATCAAGGCTCTATTGTGGAATTATGTTTACATCTTATGCTATATTAGTTTTATATATATATATATATATATATATATATATAAAGCCTTTTCCCTACTCTCGGGAGTAGTTACTCCCTATTCCGTATCTCACATATCTTACAACGTAGAGAGTATCTTGCGTAACCGAGAGTATGTATGTGTAGTATACGAGTATATAAGATCACATAAGTGGTATTTACACCTTTTCAATGGTGGTATGTAAATTTTTTTAGACATACTCCTTTTTATGTACGAATATGAAGGTATTTATAAAATATGCTAAAAACTATGACTCTCTTGCAAATTTTTCGTGTGGTTCACATTGGAGTATCTTATAATTAGTATATGAGCATACTCAAAGTGATAATGGAGTATGTCAAGTTCTTTTAGGTAGTATATCAGAGGTGGGAGTAACTACTCCCGGGAGTAGAAAGTATTTTTCCTATATATATATGAAGCCTATTTGCTACTCCTAGGTGTAGTTACTCCCAATGTATCTATCGTACATCTGTCTCGTATACCACATACTTGATTGGATTATTGAGTCAGATACCACTTCATAATAGTCGTTAGCAACCCACTAAAATACGTCATAACATGTCCGACAAAAATAATAAGCATTAATATGCAATTATCGTGTGCACCTAATTTGATTTGTTGTTGGCAACCACTTCCGTAATTTGCCCTGATTAGTCAAGGACGTATTGCTGTCCCGTGATAGTATTGCCATTAATATGCAATCCTATGTGATTAGTCAATTACCAAATCCCAGAAATATCTCGTAGGATTAAACGCCATATAGGTTTTGGATCGAGTCTCTGTCATATCCGTAATTTTCAGACCCGTTAGACTCAGATAAACGCACGGATCTCATCAATGATTAAATGGTGGATGAAGATGGAGTAACTACACTTGGGAGTAGATAGTATTTTTCATATATATATATATATATATATATATATATATATATATATATATATATATATATATATATATATATATAATGATTAAGTGATACCACTTTTTAAGAAAATAGCGTATTCCTGTGTTGGTATAGCGTCGTGTCATGTTTGGTGCCGTCGACGACTCGACGTAGTATCACGTCGGTGCTACATAGCTGCCTTCAACCTTACCAAATCTCTCCATATAAAATAAGAACTAAAGCAGGCTAGCAGCTCGGCGCAGCAATAATGGCCGTGGCCACCACCAAGCATGTGGTGCTGTTCCCCTTTCCCGGCCAGGGCCACCTCTCCGCGTTCATGTCCGTCGCCGGCCTCCTACGCAGCGCCCTCCCGGACGTCGCCATCACCCTCGTCTCCACCCAGCGCAACGTCGCCGCGCTCCGAGCCTCCTCGACCGCCGCGTCCTTGTCGTCCTCCCTCGGCTTCCACGCACTACCCTTCACCCCGGCGGACCACGGCCTGCCGGCGGGCTGCGAGTCCTCCGACACCATCCCCGCCAGCCGCATCTTGGACCTATTGGAAGCGTTCGAGACGCTCCAGCCCGCCTTCGACGACTTCGTCGCGGGCGCCACCGCCGCCGGCGACGTCTGCGTTGTCTCCGACACGTTCACAGCGTGGACGGTGACCGTGGCGCGGCGGTGCGGGTGTGCCCACGCCTTCTTCACCTCCTGCGGCGCGTTCGGCAGCTCCATCGTGCAGTCGCTCTGGAGCCACCTGCCCGTCCGCCCCGACCCGACCGGCCGCGTCCACCTGCGCGAGTACCCCGAGGTTCTTATCGACAGGTCACAGCTGTCCAAGAACACGCTCCGTCCGGTCACTGGCGGCAAGGACCGGGCAGCGGCGTTCTATGAGCGGCAGATACCTCTCGGATACCAGACGGACGCGGTGCTCATCAACACCGTGGAGGAGTTCGAGCCCACCGGGCTTGCCATGCTGCGGCGAACCCTCAAGGTCCCGGTCTGGCCCATCGGCCCTCTCGTGCGTGACACCTCCGGGCCGGTCTCACGGAAGACGGACGACGCCGTCGTGAGTTTTCTTGACTCGCAGCCGCTGGCGTCAGTGCTGTACATATCATTCGGCTCACAGAACTCTATACTAGCAGAGCATATCATGGAGCTGGCCGCGGCCTTGGAGTCGATCGGCCGGCCGTTCGTCTGGGTCATCAGGCCGCCGGACGGGCACGACGTCAAGGACGAGTTCCGGGCCCAGTGGTTGCCGGAAGGATTCGAGGAGAGAGTGAACGCCGAGAATAGGGGCCTCCTGATACGTGGATGGGCGCCGCAGGTGAGGATCCTGGCGCACGCGTCGACGGGCGCGTTCTTGAGCCATTGCGGGTGGAACTCTGTGCTGGAGAGCGTGACGCGCGGCGTGCCGATCATCGGCTGGCCGCTCGCTGGGGAGCAGTTCTACAACACCAAGATGCTGGACGAGGAGTGGGGCGTGTGCGTGGAGGTAGCGAGGGGGAACATGGAAGGCACAGTCGTCGAGCGGACCACGGTGGTAGAGGTGGTGGAGATGGTCATGGGGCAGACGGCGAAGTCGGCGAAGATGCGGCGGGGGCTGAGAGAGATCAAGGAGCTGATGGATACTGCCTGGAGGGAGGGAGACGGGTCGTCGAGGAAGGCATTGAAGCAGTTCTTGAAAGCAATGAAACTGCGGTGAAGTGGACCTAAATTTGAAACCGAAATGATTGTGCATCTTGTGTTATTTCAAATTTTGTGCATCGTGCTGTTATATTGGAGGCTTGATCACGTGGTGACTATGCTTATCTGAGGTTCCCGTCATGTAGATGATTGGCTTGAGGTCCCCACATTCGTGGAATGTGGGCAATGAGTAAAGAGGTCTCCATCATTAAGATGATGGGCAAAGGTCCCTATACATGTGGTGTATAGACTCTTGGTCCCTGTGCGGAGGCACGCGGCAAGCGAGTACACATCGACGGATGTATACCCCGCATTACCGGTAAAATGCGAAAAGAGATAAAGTTCAAAAGGTGCATTGCATTGATCGCATTCCATAAGTATGGAAGCTATGATTAGTGTAATGTTATTATGGATTATTGATGCTATGAATGCGGACTTGTTTTAGCCTTGTTGATACTTGCTGAGTCTTTGGGCTCACTCTTGCTTTGATATATTTTAGGTACAACTGGCAGGAACGACATGCATGGGAGGGAGTAGATGTTGGTTGCACTCACTACCTCACAACCTTAAGGAGATTGCCATTTAGTTTCATTTCAGGAATAACTAAACTGCTTGGGAATCACTCATGGATGGTTTTGAGTATCAGATTAATTGTAATAATGAGAATAACATGTCTTGATTATGTTTATTCGATTATCTTGCATGTTTGAGTAAACTTGAATATGGAGTTTATTGTTAATTGCCATGATTAATTGTTAGAACCTCGGTATAGTTGACTATACAAAGGAGGTTCTGCAGAAAATAGTAATTAGTTTTAGTTTAATTTATTTTGTAGCATTCTAGGCTCAATGATGAGTCGGGTGTTCTGATTGGTATCGAGCGGGCTTTAGATCCGTGGTTAATAGAAAAATATTAAATTGACACACCGTACACGATGGGTGGGGTTGGGAATTACATTACTTCGCATTATCATTGTTATGTTTCATTGGATTGAGCAATTGTTGAATTGCTCTGTCTTATCTTTCTTGTTGTTAATCTATGATATGTTATGATATTCCATATCTATGAATCTATTCTATGATTGTCATGAGATGATCATGTATAATCATATTTGATTATATTGTTTATGCGTGTCGATTTTGGTTGTTAAGAAGTGGAGGTCGTGGTTGTGACCTTGGACCTTGTCAGGTTATACCACCGTTCGTGGTAGACGAATAGAGTAGTTACCCTGAATACCATAGTTGCAAGAGTTGAGCGTGAGCTGCTTTAGAAAGATGTTTTCTTCTTTGATCTCTGATCTTGGCAATTTTGATAATTCCATAGTTGTTCCTTCTTTATCATTGGCAAAGAATGACTCATTTATTCGTTTGATAGTTGGGTATTGAGAGTTTTGTGTTGCAAGTTTGTTAGCATGAGAAAGCTTTGGCTCTATGTGTTCCTCTTGGATTATTCCGAGTGTTGAAGTTTAAGGCATCTCTTTTCTGTTGGAAATTGCTAAAATCCTTTTCTGATGCCTTGTTATGGTTAAGTCAGAGTTTGTAATCAAATAACTTGATATGGTATGGGTATCAAGTTGAGTCATTGGTATGGTGCATAATTAATATTAATTAGTAACTTTGGAAGTGAAATTGATTAAGTTCATGTTGTCTTCTACTAGTTCTTGATGAACTGTATATATACGAGTAGTGACTGAGAGTATGTCCATACCTATTTAGAGTCAAAAGAGATATTAAGAAGTATGGAACATTGATGAATTAGTCAGGCCATTAAAATCGCTTAGGTTGCTAAACTTGTTGGGTTCTTTGGTTCCCATGGATTAAGTTAAATGTGTGGAAAGGGAAACTAGAGAAATGCTAGATTTACATATTTTTCTAGTATGATTAGTTACTGGAACTGTGTATAACCGGTTGAATGGATCTAGAATTTATGGGAGAAGTTCTATGTAGTTTTCTATATAGAATGACGCGATGAATTTGGTTGTAGTGTTGTTGAGACTTTTGATCGATAGAAGATTTCGATTTTTTGAAGTTTTAGTGTATTTTTGCCAAAATCCAAATATGAGGAGGAAGAGTTGATTATGTATTTGTTAATATCCATGTGATTTGGGAAGGAAAGTAGGTAGCAGCTAGATTTCATAATGAAACTAGTTCATAACAACAATGGTTGTAGTATAACTGTTGTGTATTGAAGTTTGATGTTGAGCATCGCTAAAAGTTGAACTGATATGATACAATAGGTGGCTTATGCCCACATGATTGTGAAGTAATTGGATGATAATGTGTCCTTGATGAAAGAGTTTTGGTAGGAGCTTTTCAATTGGGTAGTAGACCCCTTCTAAACTTAAGAGGTTGATGTAGTGATGTTGTATGGTTTTGGTATACTCTTGTTTTGAAGATGGGATGAAAAGGTAGTAGGGAACAATTTGGTGAAACTTTGGGGGGCTTTCTAATGGAATAGTTGATGATAAAGATTCATGTTCAGAGCATATTATTCTTCATGTTAGTAGGATTATCTGCAAGAGATTGTGACTTGTGTATGTGGTGATGATTCTTTTAGGAATAAAGTAATTGGATCGTCTTTCGTAATTTTCAATTAGTAAAAGTGTTTCGAGTTTTGCATTTGTGTTCAATTGGATCTCTTGAGTTATGTGGTCATTGAATTTGTTTCGAGCAAAGTGACTTGCTAAAAGATTTTATTGGTTCTTAAGTGGTTCTTGTGATTTGAGTTTTAAGACCTTATCTGTTTAAGCTAGCAAAGTGATGTAGTAATATGAAAATAACCTTCCTTGTTAAAGGAAGGAGTGAAGTATAAGTAATTGAGATTTAAGTCACGTTTCGCATCTTGCGATTTATTTGAGTGTGCTTAAACCTTATGCGATTGTTCCATATGAGTTTATCAATTTCAAAGGGCATTACCTTCTTCTCATTGGTGGTTTGGTATTCGCTTTCAGTAGAGCTTGAGCCGTCGACTGTTGACTTTCCCTTATGTTTTCTGAGTACCTTGCTTAAGTGACTATTTTCCTTGGTCCTATGTTCACTACTGGTGGCACATGTTTTCCGAGTTGATGAAAATTGATTCCATTCGCTCTTTCTTTTGAGGAAGAATCAACCTATTCGTTTCACCTGAGTCTTTTGAGGTGTTTAATAATTGTAGTTGCGAAACTATGGTTTGTAAGTTATTCAATGAGCATTGGAGGATGAAATAATTTCGTAATATAGTTCCTTGAGAGAAATTTATCTCAATAGAAGATTGTCTTTGGAGGTTAAACTGATTGCATTGTTACAACTAGTAGAACCTATAGTGATTGTGATCCAAGATCTTTGTTTCACTTCGAGTGGAACATTAGAATTATCGAAAGTATGAAAATCTTGATCAATTATATAGAGTATCCCAATTTGGTAGTATTGTGAAATTGTGAAAGTTATTCTTGAAGATGTGGTTTAATGAGAGTGGGAATATAAAGTAATCGAATCGTCATGTCAATTAATGAGATAATGGAAAATGTTGAGTTAATGTCAAGAATGATTTGGCTTTAAAGAGTAACCTTCTGAGAGTTATAATCTTTGTAGAGGTAAACGGGTCAAGAAAATATTTTCATGATGATGTTAATGAGTGAGTATGTGGGAATTATGGATTTTTAGGGATTTAATCTGAGGATTTCCCTATCTTTTATATGAGAAGTTAGTTGCAAGAGTCTTGGAGGTTAAATGTGGACTTTGCATTGTTATGCTAGAACTTTGAGTCGCCCAAAGATTATATGTAGAGGAAGTAGAATAAGGATGGATTGCAAACAGTGGGATGATCGTTGATAACACCCTTCTGATGTAGTACATGAGAGTGTGTGATGTGAATTCTGAGATGTTTATTCTCAAAAAGGGTTGAGGTGATATGATTGTGTGAGAGATCTAATTTGGGGATACTTTCTGAGTGCCATCGGTCAAATGAATTCTGTCAGTAAAGGAAATCGGTTAGAGAATGTTTTGTGAGATCATTAAAGTCCCTCTTCAAAGGTGTAGACAAGGTGTTTCGATTTGGGTTTGGCGTTGAGATCGCCAAGTTAAGAGTAATAAGTTAGTTTGTTGTGCGATGATTGGGGATTCAATAGTTTGAGGAAAATTTTGGTCTTAAAAGAGAAACTGATAATTTGATGCTTCCTCAAGAAGTGAATCGTTTTCCTAATTCTCGTTTGAGTTCTGTGCTGTTGACCATTGTCTTTCGTAAGTTGAGCTCGGCATTTACGTTGGCGTGTGTGATTCTTTCCAGTTCAGATGGAATAAAAGAAGTATTTGATTTAGGCATTCGAGTGATTTCTCATTTGGATTTCGTGACGTTTATTCGCAAACTGCCACTTGGAAAATGGAAATGGTTTTCGTGATGAAATTCCTATTTCTGGATTTGACTCTTCAGTACTGAGCTAGTAACGCATAGTTGCGATGTGAGTCTTTCATCTTCAGATGGGTTTTGTCGGTAAAAGAGTGTGTTTAAAGCGAGTTCTGTTGTATGTCCCTCGTTAAAGGAGGTGATCTTTTTTGGGTGAAAAAGTTCAATTGAGAGGTGGAACAAGAGTTCAGTGTTCTATGCACATGTTGCGTGGTTCGGTACCACTAGGGGGGTTGCCCCAAGGTACATTGGGTTGTTTTCGCTAGTTGGCAAAACGTTAGGACCGTAGTGAGTCCATGCGCGAAGTACACATCGTCTTGTTTGTCCCAGTGCTGAGTGAGTACCAGAAAGGTCCGAAGTTTGAAGTTTCGCGGGAGCTGCTGACCTTTGAGTAGCATCATGTGCGTTGTTAGAGAGGTCAGAGCGAGTGTTGAGGCACAAGTCGTTGGTTTGTGTCAAGGTGCCTTTGCCCCATTAGCCCGAGAGGGAGGCGACTTGGGAATTGGAGTCTCGCATGCGCGAGCTTTATCCAAAGTTTTTCACGGAAGGTACATAGTAATGTTAGTAAATCTTTTAGCAGTGGTTATTTTTTTTTGGTGTTGAGGTTGAATAGAATTCGGGGTCGAATTCTGTTTAAGGAGGGTAGAATGTAATACCCCAAAAATTAAATCGGGAGAGAATAATTAAATCGGGAGAATATTTCTTTTAGCAAAGCGATTGAACAGGAGAAAGAGGGGTTTTAATGTAATACTCCGATTTATTCTACGAAAGAAAGCGTTCAAAAGAGAAATTAGACATAAAAAAGGGGGGTTTCTGCAGTTTTTTGGCAACTTGGGCCTCGGGCCTTGGCCCTGGAGGCCCATGAGGGGCGGCCACCAATAAAAGGAAGGGGGAAACCCTAGATGCACTGTAGCTACAGTGCCACCGCCACCACTGTAGCACACCCTCTCTCCATGGTGGTGCCCCCTCCATTGGTGCCTCCCTTTCTCGCCGTTGGTGCTCCCTACTGCCGATCAAGTGAAGAAAGGAGAGGAGATCAACTTTGCAGGGAGAGTTCATCATCTTGCTGCGATTCTACAATGGTAACATCGCTTGTTCTTCGTTGGTTGATGCGTAGTAGTTGCGGTTGATGTCGTTTGGTAGATTGATTTGCGTCGGTTTAATAGATCGTGTTCTGTCCAGATTATTGCACGGTCAGTTTTGTGTGTTTAAAGTCCGAATTAGGAGTTTTGGTCTCCTAGAGTTATGTAGATAATGTTCTTAGCTTTCAGTGGCCACCAAGAACGCCAAAATCTGATTAACGGTCAGGGAGTTATGAATTTTTTAGTATCGCTGTCCTGCTGATCTGTCAGCATTGGGACAGTCTGTAGAAAACTGGATAAAACTGTTAGTTAAAGGGAAAATCAGGGGATCTCAATATAACGAACAATGTAGGTAATTTCCATACCTTTTCAGAGAGGTAAATAACGCAAGATTTGGACTTTCGTAGCAAAAGTTATGATGGTTTTAGTGAACTGTCCAGAGAACCCGACGTGATAATTGTTGCTCTGTAGATTGGCCTGGTAGGGGCAGTATTTGGAAAAATCAGAAGGACTCCCCAACTAAGTTTATTTAGATAATTTAATTACCTTTTGATAAAGTATTAGAACATCTTATTTGGACTCCTGAGCAGAAAGTTATGTATTTTAGAAGTTGGTTGTTCGCAGTGAACACTAAATCGATCGCTAGAAGTTGGAAGATTGGAAACGCTTGGGAGTTTAGTGAGTTCAATTGTGTTGTTATTTATATTTTTGGTCCTGTATGTTGGTCTTAGTTTGGGTTATCTTTGTGTTCAGGTGGGAGCGTGATCCCAGGGGCAGTGCCCTCTTCGCGTCCACCATTCTCGCACGGTTGAGGCAAGTATTCGGGTTATCGTATAATTATGTTTGTATGCTATGACTGTTTGTGTTTGGCTCATAATAGCCATGCATAGATGTTAGTGTGATGATTTCCAATTTATCTTGGTGAATGCAAGTACTCTGATTGAGTGAATAATTATAAATGTTTGATAGAGAGTGCTAGTACTTTGATGCGTAATAACCATGCATGGTTGATAGTGTGATATGTATGATTAAGGATGGTGAATACTTGAGATATGATTAATTGTTATTCATGAGGGATTGTTCATGTTTGCTAGTGTTATGAATATATGTGCTATTCATGGATGCTAGAATGCTATGAATATCAATGATGAGAAATGCTAGAAGTATGAATAAGTTTATTCATGTATGACGTTGTTGTGGATACATTTGTATGATGGTTTAAAGTTTTATTCATGTGCATCGTGCTATCATATTGGAGGCTTGGTCACGTGGTGACTATGCTTATTTGATGTCCCCGTCATGTAGATGATGGGCTTGAGGTCCCCACATTCGTGGAATGTGGGCAATGAGTAAAGAGGTCCTCATCATTAAGATGATGGGCAAAGGTCCCTATACATATGGTGTATAGGCTCTTGGTCCCTGTGCCAGAGGGCATAGGCAAGGGTACACATCGACGGATGTATACCCCGCATTACCGGTAAAATGCGAAAAGAGATAAAGTTCAAAAAGTGCATTGCATTGATCGCATTCCATAAGTATGAAAGCTACGATTAGTGTAATGTTATTGTGGATTATTGATGCTATGAATGTGAACTTGTTTTAGCCTTGTTGATACTTGCTGAGTCTTTGGGCTCACTCTTGCTTTGATATGTTTTAGGTACAACTGGCAGGAACGACATGCATGGGAGGGAGTAGATGTTGGTTGCACTCACTAGCTCACAACCTTAAGGAGATTGCCATTTAGTTTCATTTCAGGAATAAGTAAACTGCTTGAGAATCACTCATGGATGGTTTTGAGTATCGACAATTGTAATAATGAGAATAGCATGTCTTGATTATGTTTATTCGATTATCTTGCATGCTTGAGTAAACTTGAATATGGAGTTTATTGTTAATTGTCATGATTAATTGTTAGAACCTCGATATAGTTGACTATACAAAGGAGGTTCTGCCGAAAATTGGTAATTAGTTTTAGTTTAATTTATTTTCAGTAGCATTCTAGGCTCAATGATGAGCTGGGGTGTTACATTGAAGTTGCTACCAGGGAGCAACAAAGAATGGTTTTATTGGATTAAGAACCATGAGGTTGAAATCCATTCTCTCAGGACAGACCAGTGTAGTGGTAGATGTTACGAATCAGAAGAGCTACCGCAAGAACTTGTTGATCAGCAAGGAGTCAGCTAAAGTTACTTGTGAAAGTCAGAAGTTGAGTCTTGAGTCAGTTTCAAGAGGATATTTGTTGAATCATAGAGTTCGGACCGATGCTAGAAATTAGTGAGTTGATAGTTATGTCAAGAGATCAGTCCTCACGTGAAGCAAAGTAAAGCCTTGTAATCCATTGAAGGCGAACAAAATGATCCATAAATTAATAAGCAGCATAGTTGTGTATCTGATGAGAAGAATCTCCAATAGTTGATGCTCAAACCAACATTTGAGTGTAAGCATTCCAGTTTCTCTAAAAGTACCAAGGTGTACAAAGATCTTGAAGTTGAATTGTGATGGTCCAATAGGAAGCAAAAAGTTGTAGAATGTGTTACCATGTGTTTGGTATGTCAGAAAGTTAGCCAAAATGTTGGAAGCAGGTCAGAGTACTTCTATCCCTGAGAATTCATATATGGAATCTCCCAGAACCCAATCGGGATGTAATTTCTTGAAAAGTGATTGTTGATCGTTTGACAGAAATTTCTCGCTTCATGCCTGTCAAGATCATCTAGCCTAGAGATTGTCTAGTAGAGTGGTATACGGCAGAGGTTATATACGACAGAGATGGTATTCATCAGAATTGGTATAGTGACAGATCGACAGGATGGTCAATTTGCACAGTGTGCCAGAAAAGTCAGCGTCAGACTGAGGATCCCAGTTTACCTCGTGTTAGCGACAGTGTGTGTTTGAAGCCTTGGATGCTCGTTTAAGTCCAGCATGGTGTATCGCTCGAATCAGCGGACAGATTGAAAGAAATAGTGAATTGTGACTTAACTCATAGTATCAAGTCGAGCAAGTAAGTATTCTGTGCAGATTTCCCCTATTACACCAGCTGTCAGCCAGTTCGCAGTTGTCACCATCTGAAATTCACAGTGGTTGATCATGTAAGTCATCGCTCACCTAGGAACATATCAGCTCACAAAGAATGTGGATTATGCATTAATCATGAAGTAAAAGGCCAAGTGTCTTAAATCCTAAAGGGATTGTAAGTAGCTTAGTTCAAGCAGAAAAGCTGCACGGATTACACAGATTATCACCCTCGCAGTCATGTATATCGTCAAGATACCTACCAAAGTTTTGTGTTAAGAATTGTACGACAGCGGTGTGTCAGTCAGTTCAGATTTCGAATGTCAGAAGAAGAGTTAGCTTGTTGACCTGAGCCCCCAGTCAGCAGTAGAATTTCTTCAATTCAGAAGTGTCTTCAAGCACCAATTAAGCAGTCACCGTCAAAAGCAATCAAGTTTCAAGAAGTCCTTTCCAGCCAAGAGCCAATCAAAGTTTTCAGCAATCAAGTTTCAAGAAGTCCTTTGAAAGAGTGAACCCAAGGTTGAGTTCCTTATCCTATTCTAAAGAACCTAAATCTCTGCCAAGGGAGGTTTGTAACATCCCAAAATTTAGCTTTTCAAAAATCTATTGTAGTTTGTAACACCCCAACTCGTGAGCCCGGAATGCTACCAAAACTAATTACAACTAGAAGTTTACAAATTTTTCGCAATCTCCTTTGTATAATCAATAATAATAAGTTTCAAGGCGCATAAAGACATTGTTCTATAAGTGTTCGAAGTGCGATGTATTAATGATGTGAGGTAGTGTGTGCTTTCCAATCAAAGTCAAAGCAATTTGAAAGAGTGAACCATAGTATAAACATCTTTGGCCAACATCATTCATGGTTGAGTTCCTATTTGTTCTTTATCCTATTCTAAAGCCAACCTAAATCAACTTGTATAGGGACCTTTGCCCGGTCGGGGACCTCATGAGATTCCCACATTCATAAGGGGGACCTCAAGCTGTCATTGTTTGTAACATCCCAAAATTTAGCTTTTCAAAAATCTATTGAGTAGTTAGGTTCATTTAACCCGAATAAAAATTTTTACCAAATTTATTTGAATTAATAAGGCTTAATTGGGCAGACAGCAGAATTCAAAATTCATAACTTTCTGCTCGGGAGTCCAAATAGGATGATCTTGGACTTTATGGAAAGATAATTGAATTGCCTAAATAAACCTAGTTGGGGTGATTTTCCTAAATTAAAAGGTTAATTAGCCTCTGTCCAATCTGTCACCCACCAGAAACCTACTATTTAATTTGACTAATCTAAACATTAATTAAATAAAAGGTGGGGAGGTGGGGAGAGGGGAGAGGAGGCCTGTATTATTTGGCTTTGGCTCATGGGCCTATTTCAAGGAATTTTTGGTCTTTGCTATTTTCTGAGAATTTTTAGGTTCCTAAAAATTTTTACCAAATTTATTTGAATTAATAAGGCTTAATTGGGGATTTTCCTAAATTAAAAATATTTAATTTGACTAATCTAAACATTAATTAAATAAAAACCTGTATTATTTGGCTTTCTTGTATTTCAAGGAATTTTTGGGTATTTTCTGAGATTTTTCTGGATTTATTTGCTATTTATTTGGTCTCCTTGATTTTTAGCCTTTTATTTTAATTCCAAAAATCCATCCTTTTCTCTCTCCTGCCACGTGCTATAGTAAATCACAATTTACTGTTCATCTTCCGGCCCCAACCATACATAGCAATCCCGAGCCTGTACGTGACACAACCAACCTTCCCAAAATCCTACCTTCCTCCACGGTGCGTGTAAAAGCGAACCGTTCATATCCAAATGTCCGTCTTGATCTCCTCTTCCAATCCTTCAAATTGGTTTCCTCGAAATCGATATATTTTCGTCGCCATCTCCAAAAAACCGAGCTCCACCTAAAGGTATTCTCTGGCGAGTTGTTCCTTCATCCGACGTCCCCCGGCTGAACCGTCTACGTCGTTGGCTTCGCAACATCGTGCTCTACATCATGGTTCCATCCCCTTCACCTGAAGATTGCCGGAGTACCATCAGCCATGTCAAGCCATAAAGCCAAAACGTGTTCATCGCGTTTCTCACTTCCTCGATGAGTTTTTCCATAATCCGATCGCGTCATCTCGTGCCCCTCGTCGATACCTAATTTTCCCCTCTTTTAGATTCAAGTTTCATCCACCGTGCAACGAGAATCGGGCGTTCTCTCGCCTATTGTACATCGTCCTTTTCTGGCCAATTACTCCGCAACTGTTGATCCCTTGCCTTCAACTCCACCACCGTTGAGTTTGCGTCACCGCGTTCTACGCCGTGCTCACCTCCCTTTTCGTAGAATGTTGTCCGAAGTGGAACGCACCCGTGAGGCCACTGTCGTCGCCATTGTTCGCGTCGCTGCCAGAGCATGGAGCTGAATCTTGATGTCTGGACCGTGTCATCATCTTCGGCTCGTCGTTGCTGTTCCGTTTTTCCCCTTCGCCACCGCTGGTTCGCCTTCGTTCATTGACACCTCCATGAGCAAGAATCACTAGATGTCTCTGTGCACTATTCATGGCTGATGTGCAGAGCGTGACTTTTCTTTGTGTTGTTCTTTGGTGGTTCCTTTCTTTCTCTTTTCTCTGTGCAATGTAGGCCAGCCAAGTAAACTTTCTCTGTTCTCTTGACCAAAAAGGCAGTAGCTTCCATGCTTCCAACACAGATTGCTTTCTCTATCTCTCTTTCCTTCTCTGATATTTTTCTTTGTTCCTTGTTAATCCTTTCTATCTATGACATTGGGCCCATATGTCATACAAAAAAAATAAATATCTATCTCTCACTTACATGTTGACCCTACATGTCATCCACCCAATTAAACTCCCTATTTATTTCTCTCACTTACATGTAGGTCCCGCATGTCAGTCAACTCTTGGTCAACCCTTGTCCAGCTTGGTCCACCGTGGACTAGCATCTCTCCGTGGACCTGGTCCTTAGACCAGTGGCCCACATGTCAACCCCTAATTCTATTTTTGAGATTTATTAATTCTTGAAAAATCCTTTTATCTTATTGGTCACACTTGTCACTCTCTCTACCTTATTTTTGAAATTATTTTAATTCTATAAATCCATAAATACCAGTCGGTCCCACCTATCATACACTCAGACATTTTCTAATATTTTTGGAATAAAATATCCTGAAAATATTCCGTACACCCCAATCATCAATTTCTCTCTCTTTTTCCCTTTTAATCATTTCATGTGAATTCCAATCCTCCGAGAGCCATATCGTCTTCATCCGAATTCCGATTGAACCCATTCAAGTTCCTAAATTCTTCTAAATTCATTATCTATCTTGCGGTGCCATTCAATTTCAATTTGGAGTTTATTTGATTTGTATTTTTAAATTTAGTTTATTTTGCGTTTTCTTTCTCATTAGACGTTGAAGTCCTAGAATCGTTCGAAGGAGCTGAAGGTCAAGGAAGTAGAAGATCAAAAATAAAATAAGATCATCATTGCTATAGCAAGGCAAGTTGTACCTTTAATCATATTGAATCCCAGTTTTTAAAATTACTTTGTTTCAAACTACTACATTTACTTTAAGTATTTATTTAAATGCTTTTGGGATTAGCTATGCCAATTTGATTATATCCACCTTGCTTATTGTATTACCTTGATTTTTTGTCACCCTAGATTGGTTAATTACTAGTTGGTATTATCGTAGCACCAATATGGGTTGGTTAGATTCGAGTAGCTGCTTAGCCATGCAACGAGTCATCATCATCACCTGAGTTGCAATTATAAATTTTATTAAGTGATTATGGAACTTCGTGATAAAACTATGTGCGCTATGTGTTATTACTTTGTGATAGTATGTGTTGTACTTAATCAACAGGGTGGGAAAAGATTTAGACTGGGACAAGTGGGTGAACTGTGTGCTTTAGTGGAACTGTGTGCATGGGAATAATAATCTGTGTGACATAGTTAAAAATTGGAAGTCTTGCCTTAGTCAATTAAGGACTTAACTTTGTGCACCATTGAACAGAGTCTTACTGTACGACCACATGTTTGATGGGACGGGCCTAACTTAATAAGTTATGGAATCTTTGCATTGACAACTCAGGTTGTACGTTAGGCTCTGTGTAAGGATGGAGGTGTGTACCGCTGTGATAGAGTGCACATCGCAGGACGATTCTTCGTATCCCTATCCAACGGCGTGTGTTATGCCAAGGCACTGTGTTAGGATTGGCATAGCGATAAAGCACACTGGGAGTGTCAATGTTGAGATGAAGTTTCTGAAAGGTTTTGTTGTGATCAGCTCTGATCTAGTTGATTGTATCTTGTGGGTAAAGTGTACAACCTCTGCAGAGTGTTAAACAATCTATTGGAATAGCCGCGTCCGCGGTCATAGACATGCTCGGGGATTTCACACGAGGGGTAGATTTTCATAGAAACAATTAGGAAGGGACAACTGTGTGAATAATTTGATTAGCTATGTGTCTTTATGAAAATAACTGATAAATTATTATTGTTTATTTGTTTTGAATTACGCTTTCAATCTATTATTCATATTCAATTGCAAATATTGCATTTCTGCAAAATAACCACGGAAGCCATTCCTTTGGAATAAGCCATCATCTATACATTGCATTCTATGGTATGACCTGCGAGTACGGTTGTGTACTCACGTTTGTTGTAAAACTTATGCCCAAATCTACAGAAGTGGAGGAATCGTCAGTCAACAAGGTCTACTTCAAGGATCGAGGAGAACTAGGTCGCGCCACCCCAGCTGATTGTCTGTGGGCATTTGGATGGGCTCCACTGAAGTTATTCTGTTACATTCCGTTGCAGCTTCATTGAGCTATTCGCCTTCTAAGGCATTAATGGTAAACTTTGACCTTAAGGTCTTTACTCTGATATTTATTGTTATTTGTCTATTTATTAGTCATCTTTGTATATGAAAATGATATTTCATCGATGTTGCCACTGTGTGCATTAGCGTGATCCTGGACTAGTGCAGTATACATAGAGGGTCCAGAATTGTATTTTTGGGTCCCGACATAGCTCAGCCTCAATCCAATGTGAGAAGCACTCGATGTCCCTCGAGGTCCTCCGCATCAAATGGGGAGGGTCAAGCTCCCGTAGTATTGTGAGGCATTCGGGTTGCGCCGCCCCAGGAATGAGAAGACGCTTGTTCCTGTCAATGACATGCTTCCTGGTGTGCTCCTCCAACGACTCCCATAACGCATCAAATTTGCGCCGCTGGTTCTGCATAGCCAGCCTCTTAAATAGCTTTATCAACGATTATTTCTTGAACTGCTTGAAGAAGTTGACCCTCAGAGTGCAAATGCACCATCTGTTCCTCATGTCTGGCCAAGGAACGGCTCATCGGGGTCTTGCTAAAGTTTTTAGATGGCCTTCATCATCCCAGGGTGGCGATCATGGATTATGCAGACATCAGGACGTGCCCCAACTACTCCCTCCTTCAGATGTCAAAAGAACCACAACCAGCTGTCGAAATTCTTACTTTCGACAAAAGCAATGGCTAACGACAGAATCTGATTGTTGCCATCAACGCCAATTGCTGTCAGGATCATGCCCTTGTATTTCTCAGTTAAAACGTCTCATCCACTGAGATCACGGGCAACATGTGTTTGAATGCATCAATGCAGGGACCTAAGGCTAAGAAGGCCCTCTGCAATACCATGAAACCTAGCGGTCTTTTGTATGGCTTGTCCTTCACAACAATGTATGTGCCCGGGTTCCTATCCTACAGCACCTGGAGTATACGAGGAAGGTTGTCGTAAGCCGCCTCGAAAAAACAAAACCACCTTTCCAAAGCCTTCTGCTTCGCACGTCATACCTTCGCGTAGCTAATCTTGTACTTGAATTTTCCTCGATAGCCATTATGATGTGCTTAGCCTCCAGGTTTGTCTTCTTCACTATCTCTCCGTACATCACATTAACTATGAAGGTAGACGTTAGGTTGCGATGCTTAGGCAAAACACTACTAAGCAAGAAGGAATGTGCCTCCACCTTAGAGACAATCTAGTGAGTCTCGTACTTGGGTTTACATGTGTGCACATGCCAAAAACAACCAGCCTGCTCGTAGACCACAGTGTACTTCTCCTGGCTGGATTTGAGGACCCGAAACGTCCATTGCATGGACAAGGACCATAGCTTAATGGCATCCTGCATACATCCCTTACCAGCAAACATTGCATAAAGCCGAACCTCCATACTATGGCACTCCCATGGTGATTTGTGCTCATCGTGGACAGTAAGATCATCAACGTTCAACCTATTCCATTCATGTGCGATGGGACTTTCATCCTCCTCAAAAGAGTCATCACCATCTTCTTCTAAAACTTCCTCCTCTGCCCAGGACGTCAAGTCATCGATCTCCATCTGACGCACTATGCTGTCAATATGCTCCCCTACATCCCCCTGTGCAGTGGACTGAGTGTGCGGTGTGTGATATTCCTCTTCTACCTCCACAACATCGGCCACTGCGTCATCTTCTGCCTTCGCAACATCGACCACCGCGGACTCTTCATGTAGCACGTTTTGCGCCCCCGAGCTACTCCCACCAACCGGATGAGAGCCGTCGGTAAGGCCTCCTTGGACTCCCTTTGGACCTGGTTGTACGAGTAGCACACACTCATATCCACGGCGCCGGCAACCTTCCCCAAAACCATTCCATGCAACCGTGCGCATCAGCCTGCTCAACTCCCGCCAAATGTGTGTGGTAGACCGACTCCAAAACCCATGTAGGATAACACTGCACACATCGAGGTCCAAGGAGAAGCTACATGTCATCCAGTGTAGGACACCTCCGATTTGAGCATTCTTCGTATCCAGGTGTACCATACTGACTTGTCGAAAACCACTCAGGTCAACACCGTATGGACCTTCATGAATTGTATCAACACTGTAATGCACTTTTAATCTTGTAGGCTCCGATATAACTAATTTCTCACTGCAAATATTTTTAATATTTCAACTACCCATTTGTCACAATACATTAACGAAGTACGTGCTAAACCAATAAGAACAGGAATGGATAAGACTATTACCTTCACACGAAGACCTTCACTCCTTATCAGCCAGCTTCCCTCTCCTCCCCTCCCTCTCCTGAGCCGCTCTCCTCTCCTCCTCTCCCTCTCCCGAGCTCCTCTCCTCTCTTCCTCTCCTTCTCCCGAGATCCTCTCTGAAAGCATCTAGGTCTCCAGTAATGGTTTTGGTAATTAATGTTAATAATGTTTAAGGGACTAATATTTGTGCTAAGATGTTTTAAGGATTAGTCCCATAGGATGAATGATGACATGAAAATAGCAATGCAAAGATAATAAAGATTGACTTGGCTCAAGCAAAGGTATCACATGAATTAAGGATCCTTTTGTAGTATTTTATCGGTCTAAGTGTTTGGAGAAAAGACCGGATTTGTAGGCTAGTAGTTGTGCTATTAAGAGAGATCATAGCTAGTAGCATGAGGATCTATTTTTGTGCCATCTTGATCAACTAACAGTCATGCATTGCATTTGTTTTTGCTTCTGGAAAGCCTTGAAAAAAAATCGGTAAGACCGCAAGCATTGAGCGGTATTACCGCAAGTCGATAATACCAAAATATACATGGCAGTATGTTTTTTCTAGATAGCATGTTTTTTACTGTTTTTCTTGATATCCCAAATCGGTATGACCGCATTTCTATTGTGGTACTACCAAGACTGGTCGAAGACAGTGGTCGAGGATAGTGGTCGAAGATAGTGGTCGTAGACACTGATCGTAGAACAATGATCGTAGACCCTAGTCGTAGAACAGTGGCCGTAGACACTGGTCGAAGACAGTGGTCGTAAACACTGGTCGTAGACCCTGGTCGTAGAGTAGTGGTCGTAGAAACTGTTCGAAGACACTGGTCGAAGACAATGGTCATAGAACAGTGGTCGTAGACATTGGTCGTACACAGTGGTCGTAGACTCTGGTCGCTGACCTAGTTGTGGATTCGGCCAGTGGTATGACCGTATTTCTATTGCAGTAATACCGCATAGTGGTAATACAGAATTTTTCTTGGCGGTTGGTTTTTTGTATAGAGAAGGTGTTTTTTAGATCTCTTGAACTCTGGAAGTAGTTGTTTCACTCTAGCCGAACGGTGCTACCATGCTGCGGTAGTACCGATTTCTAGTTAGCGGTCGTACCGCACCTCCTTTTTAACGCTAGTTCAAAGCATTAAATGCGACTGTTTTGACTGTTGGGCGAAACATCGATAGTACCAGGTTTCAATGGTGGTACTACCAGAAATCCTGATTTTCTCAGGAGAGTGGTTGTAACGGCTAGTTTTTGCTGGTAGGGGTTATAAATACCTCCCCACCTGCCTCTAGCCAGTTGTTGCTGAGCTTATTCACTCTCACTGAATACTCTTGAGCTCTTAGACACTCTCTACTACTCATTTGCTTTGAGTTCTCATTTTGAGATAGTTGAGAGCATTCAAGTACATTGCATCATTAGTTTATCTTGTTGGCACTTGATTCTTCCTCAAGCAAACACTTGGTCTATTACTCTTAGTGCTTGTCAGCATCTAGACGGCTTTGGAGGAACTTTTGCACGGTGAGCTCTTCAAAGAAGATTGTGAAGAATCCCAGCAAAGGATTGTGAAGTGGTTGCGTGCTCACCATCTCTGGAGTGGAGGAAGAGCAACGATAGTGATCGAGGGTGAAGGCTTAATTTGTAGAGCCGACTTGATTGGTTCAAGCTTCCTCAACGTGGATTAGTGAAGATCGATAAGTCTTTGATACCACGAGAAAAACTTCTTTATCTCTTTTGTGGTTTATTCTTGTCTTTACTCTTTCGTATTTATATTTCTAGCAATTTATTTGTGTAGAATTACTTAGTTAGAATAGCATCCATTTTAAAATCTACTATTCATCCCCTCTAGTCGATTATCCTTGATCCTACACTCTCTTCTCCTCCTCCTCCTTTCCCTCTCCCGGGCTCCTCTGCTTCTCCCTCGTCGTTCTCTCTTCTCTTCTCCTTCTCCTCTTCTCCCGACCTTCTTCCCCTCTTCACTTCCCATATCCTTCTTTCCCTCTCCTTTTCTCCTCTCTCAAGCTTCGCTATCTCTCTTGAGAGAAATGGCGAAAAAGACCGTGAGTGTGTCTTTCTATACAACTATCTAGTCGCTCAACCGTTGGACGATTTGGCAGCAAAACGCCCCAATGGTTTAGCGACACGGTGATTGTACTTGTTGTCAAATCGCCCAATGATTAACGACTTGGGACTAGTTGCTCAACCATTGGACGACTGACTCAAGTGGCTCAACCACTGGGCGACTACTACATGTGTAGCTCAACCGTTGGGCAACTTGGATTAGTCGCCCAGCGGTTGAACAACAAGTCCTAAGTCGCCCAACGGTAGGACGACATATAATTATTTCTGTAAACTAAGAAAAGATAGGTATATTACTGTATTTTGGAATAAAAAATTGATTATTTTTTTAAAAAAATCGTTGGCATGTAATGGCTAATAGGGGAAAAGTCCCTTTTACCCCTATACTGTAGTACCTATTTAAGGGTATGCGTGTAATCTACGAACCACCCTGAGACAATGGATAGGACCCCTTGTGCACCATTTGACTCGGGCATTTATTTAAGGAAAAAGTCCGGTTTACTCCCTCAAACTATCAGAAAAGTCTAGATTACCCTTGAACTATAAAACCGGTTATTTAACCCCCTGAACTTGTCAAATCCGGTCAAATAACACCCCGTAGCGGTTTGGAGCGGTGGTTTTGTTGACGTGGCCAAATTCGGTCAACTCAGCACACTCAGTGGCAGTCTACGTGGTAGGGGAGCCATATAATTACAGCAGGGCCCCACATGGAAATGAGACAAGGGGAAGAGAGAAGGCCACGGGCACAATCCCCATTTGGTTTCCTCGGCTGCAAAGAAATGGGAGCAGAGAGAGGGCTCGACGGCATTTGGGCGGTGGCGGCGCCGACGGGTGGTGGCGCGGGGAGGTGGGCGAGCGGGCAGAACGGGCTCCCCCGAGGACGGCGACCTCAAGGGCACCGGCGGTGGGTTCGGCGGTGCTGCGGAGTGGCGGCTCGGCGGAAGGTGAGCGGTGGCGACAACACGGGTCCATGTGGCGCCGACGAAGTAGCGACACAAGGAGGAGGGCGGCACGCGCACCGACTGCGCGGCAGCGAGGGGAACCCGGAGGTGGAGCTGGGGTGACTCGGGGGGTGACCGTGGTGGTCCGACGGTGGCGGCCGGGGTGAGAGGAGAAGGGAGCCCGGCGGCGGGAGCTCTTGGTGACAGGGAGGACGAATGGTGGGGGGGCGGGTTCCTCGGTGCCGGGGGCACACGGTGACAGGGTCGCCCGAGGCGGAGGTGCTCTAGAGCGGCAATGGAACGGTGAGGCGGCGCGGCTGTCAATGGGGGCGCAGCTCTGGTTCTCCCGCTGGCCCGCCGCCGCGCTACGCCTTTGCAATGACTAGGTGGAGAAGACCCCGCGGAGCGCAACAGGGGAGGCGTAGAGCGCACGGCAGCGGCGACGGTGGGTACGGGGAGGTCACAGGGGAGCCGTCACCTGTGCCAATGACATGAGATCTTGGGAAGCATCTACTAGGATGGAGGTGGTGGCGTTGGGGTCGGAATGGCCGTCGAGCAGGCCAAGCGGCGGCTTGAGTGGCCGAATCTTGCCCAATCTTGGCAGGCGGAGCTGGAGAGGTTCATGGTGGCGGCGACGGCGCCAACGGCGAGGAAAGAGACGGGGAAGGCGAGGGAGTTGGGGAGAAGGAGGAGCACGACGGGGAAAGCTTCGTCTAGTTCTCTTGCGAATGCGGCGGCAATGGTCCTACAGATAGAGAGAGGGTGAGGGGGGGGAGAGAGAGGGTGAGGGGAAGAGAAAGAGATGGAAAAGAAGATAGTCATCTCACATATGCTGATTTAGATACCACACATGCTGATTTGGATACCACATATGCGCTGACTTGGACAAAACCGACCACATCAGCAAAACCACCGTTTCAAACTGCTACGGGGTGTTATTTGACCGGATTTGATAAGTTCAAGGGGTTAACCAGACTTTTCTGATAGTTCGAAAGAGTAAATCGAACTTTTTTTCCTTTATTTAATATCAAGAGCTACTACTTTACTCGCTCGCTGATCTTACGAGCGGTTCAGCATACCCGCTCGGGCAACGAAGCCCTCTCCCTCTACTGTTTGGCTTCGTATACACACTACGGCCCATCTGTCGGCAAGACGATTCCTAGGAGAGGGGTGAAGGCAGAAGAAAGAAAGAACTCGTCAACTACTTTTTAAGCAGTAAAGATTCTTAGAACGTCAAGCGTTGTGTTAATTTTGTTCGATACGGTTTTTTTTTTCATAATAGTTATTTATATTTGAATTCCTCTGCCGTTGAGAACCATTTCAGCATATGCCGCAACCCAAGATGACTGATCTTGCTGGGCAATGTTGTCGCTGTCGAGCACTCGAGCCCATTGACGTCGCCGGTGTACTGAAACTAGCCCAGGCTTCCATCTCCAGTGAAATTGTACGGATTTTGGTTTCGTTCTTTCGAATTCCACTGGAACTCACATCAAAATCTCCAGTACCATTGGCTCCAATCTTGGTCTGTGCTTCATAAGAAGGAAAACTGTGGCGTGATATTGCTGGGGGCTAAGAAGATGGCGACGGTTGCTGCTGAAGTCTTCCGAAGATCAAGGGGGCGGGGCAACAGTTTGGGACTTCTATGCGAAGCTAGCTCGACGGGTTAAATCTTTGTAGGAATCTGTAGCTTGCTTCGTTGTGTTGCTTCCTGTTTGCTTGTTTTCGATGTAAAACTTGAGGAGGGTTATCTGTCCACCAGAACAGAGGCCGGGGATGTACTTTGTTATCTCCTCCAGGGCCCACCCTTCGGGCCAGCTCGGGCGGGCCGCGACCCGCAAGGGTATGAGGGGGGGGCGAGGGTGCGCGGCGCCGCAACAGCAGCCAGCAAGGGCCAAGGGGCGACGTGGCGAGCGGGGGCCGGTTGGGGCCTCGGGCGAGCTACGACCGGTGGGCATAGGCCGCCTAGGCCCTAGGCAATTGGGGGCTTGGCCGCTTAGGGCCGACCGTCAGCCGGGGGCGAGCGCGAGCGTCGGGCCGTGGGTTGTGAAGGCCGAAGGAGGAAGAGGAACCTCTGTCACATGAGGAGACTGAAGGAGCTGAGCTGCTGGCCTGCTGAGGTTGAGGTAAGTAAAGTAACTAAAGTTCACACTTGAGACTTGACTAAATACCGAATACTTATACGGGAATAGTAGAATTGTAGCAATAAACTCAAATTGATTGCTAATTAGAGTAGGATCAGTACTCAGTGGCTCTGTGGCTCGCTAATTTAAATACTTACAAACTCAAAACTTGGAATGTTGAGATGATGTTGTGAACATGATGTTGTCTACTTATCTAATTTAGTTAGAATGTTGAGATGATGTTGTGAACATGATGTTGTCTACTTATCTAGTTTAGTTACATGTACTTAGGAATTCTTTTTTATTTTAGCCCTCTAACTCTACTAAATTGCAAAAATAGCTCTTATTCCATTTTATTTGCAAATCTAGCCCCCTCCCTCTCCTTCTGCGGTCGGGGAGTGGGGAAGGTCACTTTCCCCACTCGGGGAGAGTGGAAAGCCACTTTCCGCGCTCATCGACCATGGTAAGAGGGGGAGGGAGGCTAGATTTGCAAATAAAACGAGCCAGGTGTTATTTTTGCAATTAAGTGACGTCAAGGGGCCAAAATAAAAAAGAATCATGTACTTAGTATTCATTGATTACATACAATTTATTATAGATTTATAAAAGAAACGTGAGGAGGATGCCCGTGATACGTACGGCCTCGCTGGCCCCTCACCGGAGAGCAGAGAGCGCGGCCACGTTGTGGCGCGCCAACCGCGACTCGCCCTACCTAATATTTTGTCCTGGATCTACCCTGATCTCCATCTAAAAATGTTAGACCCAACGATCCTACAATATCTCACTTCCGATACTTTTTGGACTTGAAACTAGATTGGAACTCGTTAAGACCTGCTTGAAACTAAAACCTTCTTGAAACTTGCAGTCCGAGAGCCTAAAACTTTATAAAACATGCCTGCCCCTGCCCAATCAAACAGTAGCGTACAAAACATATCCTTTATCCGTAATTTTTTAGCTCGTTTAGCCTTTTTTTCCAATAAAATAGCAAAACCTTTACTGTGTGATTTTGCAGCGGAAGCTACATGCCGTGTACCCAATCGCGGCAGACGACCTGCCGCGCGTCCAGATCATGGCAGAACGGCATGCTAGCATGGCAGACATAGTCTAGGTGCACGTCAGATCGTCTACTGCAATGAGCATGGCACATGGTTTTCGCGGCAAAATCGCGTGATAGAATTGTTATTTTTATCATTTTAATCACAGGAGCTAGTTTTACTATTGTAATTTAAAAACATATCATTTCAACCAAAACTCACCAACGACAGTACGATAGGATCGCGGCAGGCTGCATGATTACGAGTAGAGCATAGGAGGTGTGCGTCGGCGGCGGCAGTTCGCTGTCGCCACCGATCAGCTGGCGGTTTGTTACCTGTCACCAGTCACCGGAATACGCGACCTTACATGCTGCAGCTACACATGCCTGCCGATAGTCGTGCCCTCTTCACTCTTCAGCCTGCCGTACATACATGTACGTGTGCCACATGCATCTTTCCAGGCTCCAGCTCGTGCAGCTTTTTTCATTCTTTTTGCGGGAAGACAGAGGACTCATGTGTTGACCAGGGTGATCGCCAGTTATAATGATGTAATGAAGCAGTTCGAAGACCTCAGTGGCAAATGAAGGCTCTGTTTGTACAGCTTTAGATCATTATTTTTTAGATTATGCTTTTAATTATCTGAGAATCAACTTCTTTAAGAATCTGAAGCTGTCTGTTAAAACCGTTTGACTGGTAGGTTGGCTCTAAAAACCATATAAGGGAGGATTAGAGGCAAATAGACCAAGCTACCCCTTGTACAAATACTTCTATTGTGTCTTGTAATACCAACTCGTTTCTCTCCGGGAACGTACTCGGACTTTATTCAATTTTTATGGAATAAAAATGTACTTTCATATCATATAAGTGTTCGAATGATAATTAAATGCTATTATGTACAAGTATTGAAATGATCATGCTTTACACTACATGTCTTGAGGTTTAACAGGTAAGTTACCTATGACATCTCAGAGAATTTGTTTAGTCCGTTTGATCTATCGATGTCATCTATATCATCAAAAAAACAAATCTTGCACGACAAGGTCATAGCATAATCAATTGTGCTTGACATCTCACATTTATAAAACAGATTGATGGTTAAATCTATTCACAAGTAGTATCAAGAACAAATTCCTCAAGACATCTCCATTCACATCAGGTTGAAGGACCACTCGGGCTACGTCTTCTTTGCAATCACCAAGAACTAATCGATACACATGAGAAATGAAATCAAGAACACATCCTGGGAAGTGATATTGGTGATATTTTACATTCACAGCTTTATTCACAAGAATGCTCTCGTACATGCAGAATGTTGGTACCTACTAGCTACAGTTAGAGGGATTGGCCATGGGAGGGCTAATCGACTCTATTCAATTTCTCTATGGAGTAGACTTGTTTAGGAATAGCTTTGTAAGCACTTCATCCCTCGGCATTGATACTCCAGCCTGAAATGCTCTGTCGAGTGCCTTTAGCCATTCATCGATGAGGATTCCTTTATTTGCTGTATTGTGGTGTACTCCTGATCCATGATTAACTCTAGCTCCTCAAAGCATTTGATCTTGTACTGGATCTTTCTTAGCTGCACAAACATAAGATATACAACAAACAGCAGTTGTCAGTTATTAAGTAGAGAACATATTTTGGGAATGATTTGTAAAGTTTACACCATCTCAAATCAAATGAACATATACAAAGTACTAGCCATTCACCAAAACAGCAGTATCAATGCTGTGTATTCTAAAATCGTACTAACTTGTAGTGATAAGCAGTCCATTTCATGAGTACCACACAACAGTATAAAAAGAGGGGGATTCGCTATGCTACTGTTATAGGACTTCGGCAATTAGCACAAATCAACAACTCTGGTTTTTTAAGCCATTACTGGCATTGCATCATAAATAGCCATGAAATCCAAAAGAAAATGTTTGACGTGAGCAGCTGCCCATAGAAAGAGCAGTACCAAGTTTTCATTCGAGGACATTGCAATTGAGATACTTCTATCAGTGCAAACCTTCACTGGGCCCTTGTCCATATGGAGAACACTATACAAATAGATTAATGCTCAATTCAGTCACTGCACTATCCATATAAGGTCACATTTTCAGTACACAAGATAATGATCAAATCAAGTTGATGTCATAAGAAACAATTTCAGTCACTGCGCTATCCTTACAAGGTTACAGTTTTAGAAAACATCACAATGCTCAAATCAAGACACCGCACTATCCTTAAAAGGTTATAGTTTCAGAAAACATTACAATGCTAAAATCAAGTCACTGATTTAACAAGAGAATTTTATACATTACTGGTCAATTCAGTCACTGCACTATCCCTATAAGGTTACAATTTCAGTACACAAGAGAATGTGCAAATCTAGTTTATGTCATAAGAAACAATTTCAGTCACTGCACTATCCATACAAGGTTACAATTTCAGTAAACATCACAATGCTCCAATCAAGTCACTGAACTATTCTTTCAATGTTACAACTTCAGTAAACATCACAATGCTCAAATCAAGTCGATGTCATAATAATCATGCACAAAATATATTGAAAATGCAATATGCCATGATGGTAAGCCTATTCCATGACAAACAATTCCTCAAAGAACTAATGAAACCAACAGTTACAGAAATTTCTTCCTCCAACTATAATCGGGGATGGGGGATGTGGGGGAGGATGGCGACGAGGGAGGTGAGGTCAGAACTAGCGGCGTGGTGCTTTAGCTGCGAGTATGTGTGTGTGTGGGGGGGGGGGGTTACATGAGGGGATGTGGGCTTTGTAACATCCCAATTTTAGACTTGTGTTTCAAGTGTAAGAAAATGAGTAGAAATTAAAACTTTTTCTTACATCATGTATTTCCTCTTGTACCAAACAATTCTTGTACAAGGAATTATGAAAATACAAAGTCACAAGTCCTTTTGATCCAAATTTTGATCTTTCAAAAATAAAATCAGGTCAAACATTGTGATCATCCTCTGAAAATATTTTTCCT
Organism: Ampelocalamus luodianensis; assembly: GCA_036346255.1. Classification (NCBI taxonomy): domain Eukaryota; kingdom Viridiplantae; phylum Streptophyta; class Magnoliopsida; order Poales; family Poaceae; genus Ampelocalamus; species Ampelocalamus luodianensis. Next base: position 25,027,965 of record CM070623.1, read on the forward strand.
AAGTTCTAGGGATGGTATGTGACCCCTCTGAAAAATTTCACAATTTTTAGAAATTGTTTGAATATTTTTAGAAGGCAGTCAAACTCTAATTCAGAACCTTGCAGAATTTTTGGAAAAATATGCACTGCATAAAAACTTCTGAAAATTTTATACAAGGATAATATCTAAGCCAGCAAGCTCCTGTAAAATTTTTAGAATTTTAGGAGTTAATTTGCTACCTCAAATAAATCCTCAAAAGTCTCTGTTCTAATTTAAAGTCAAAACCTAGTTTACACTGTTCATCGGGTTCGGGTCAGACTCGGGCTCGAGTCAATTGATTTGATCGAACCAACTAACTGCACCCGGCTCACTTTAAAATCGCACAATCAACATCAGCCGTTAGATCTGAATCCAACAGCTCCTAAATGATTGGGCCAATCGGACCACCGTGAAGAGCCCGTCAATCTGAGCCCTCGAATCAAGATCCAACCGTCCAGATTGAATGTACTGATCGGGTCACCCGAAGGGCACATCCAATCTCAGTCGTCCGATTCTAATCCTAGGGCTCGAGGTCTTCTCTGTTGTTTTTAAACCCTTAGGGGCGTGGCGCAATCTCGGCCGTCCATGATCAATCCAACGGTCACAGTTCCTCTGTTGTTTTTAAAAGGGCCCAGGGCTTTGAGATCTAAGCCGTCCGCGATAGATCCAACGGCCCAAAATTGCCCAAGTGCATTGTGAGTCATCTCCTACCTCCAGTCGTGCGTGAGCAGTGGGAGAGGTATGGGGGTGTCAATTCTTGCTCCCTACAGCTGCCCTAGTTGACCTTTAGGGTTGTGGGAGGCGTTTCGGCCGAGCCATACCCTATGCCATCATCTCCACCTTTTTCACTTTCGGTCATGCCTTGAGCTTTGCACCATGTCTCCCGAAAAGCATTTTGCCAAACCCTAATGCTTTCAAAGCTTTATAAGCACCCCAACACACTCCTGGTGTTCCTTTACACTGCCCTTGAGCTCCATTTTCAATTGTGGAGCTTAACACCTAGAAACCGTCACATCACCATTGTTGGCCGTGGAGTTCCATTGGTGAATTTGGTATTCCAGTGGTTCTCCTTCAAATTTCTTTGCACTCTTTTAACCTCCTTATTGTCATGAACATTTCCCCTCACTCAATTTTGGAATTGATTCGCAGGAATTGTCCAATTTGGGGTTTGTTCAAATTCGGCCGATTTTGGTCATCTTTTTCCTCAACTCGGGTAAGTGCTCCTAATTCAAATTAATTGCTCATGTAGCTTCTATGAACCATAATGAAGCTATATTCATGCTTTGGTACCACTCATTTTGCTCAAGGTACCATTTTCAACCTTTCTTCTTCAAGTCCGGCAAGTCTCCACCGTGGACAAGCAACTCCGGCCATCTTTTGAAGCTCCTCTCCTTTAAGGTAGCTCCTTATTAGTCCATAGGGGTCCTGGCACCCACTCCCTAGGATCACAGCAAAACTTTTGGCTGTTTTCATGTTGCAGTAAAAAGTCTCTTTTTCATTTTCCGGCTAGCCGGCGTGTTGGGCCCTCACCGCCGGCGAGGTTGCCTCCGTTAGCTCCGTAGTGTTATTGCGATTCCATTTTAGTACTTGGTTGGCGCTGCCGCGACCGGAGTCGCCGGCGATTAGTCGTTGAACCGCTCGGGATTGTGCCGGCAAAAACTCCCGTTTTCGTCAAAAATTTAGGACACAGTAATTGCCCAATTATTGCTGATCATTGGGTGTTAATGGTGTCTTAAGCCGTGCCGTTGAGCCACTGTCTAGTGGGCCCATGTCCTTAAATCGCCCGCTGGCGCATTTCCGTACTGCTCCGACATCATTAATGATTAATCATAGGTTAATCAAGTGTCGGCTTTTATTATACGGTCGGAAAATCACTTTTGGTCACTGGCATGTGGGCCCATAGGTCCAAAACCGGAGTCTAGAAATCATTAGGGCTAATTTCGGATGTATTTATTGCTAATCATGGTTAGCAATAAATGTGTCCGAAGCCTCCATCTTGTCTCACTGACACGCGGGCCCTCAGTCCCTAAATCCATCTCTGTGAAAAATCTTTAGGACATATTAATTACTAATCATTGGTCATTAGCATCTAATTCGCTGTCCTAAAATCTCCGGCGTCTCGCTGCCATGTGGGCCCAAGCCCTGTGCACGTGGGTAAAAACTCAAGTTTTGTGACTCACAGTCACTAACATGCGGTCCCACCTGTCGGCGCTTCGTTTTGAACTTCGAGCAACAGCCGCCATCCATTTTCAAATCAGCGGTCAAGATCGAGTGGGTCGTTTGGGTCACCCGATCCTCCCACCCCTGTGGGACGCTCATCTGAAGATCGACGGCTGAGGATCGTGCGCCGTTCGCGGTGTCCGAACCTCACTCATTTGAGGCCTTTCGATTCTTGATCAACGGTTGTGATCTATTGGGCTGTTCGGGTCGCCTTCGCGCACCCTTCGCGCTCGCCGTTTGATTTCAGATCAAGGGCCAACGAGCGTCCACGTCATAACTTTGCCTTTAGGTTTGTCTGTAAATCGGAAAACAATTATTTTGTAACTAAAAATTATGCAGAAACTTTAGAAATTCATAACTAATTAATTTTAAACCCTTTTTGGATGATTCCAACTGTAATAAATTTATATTGAACTAAAGTTTTATTTAAAAATGCTTTTAGTCATATTTCTGTGCTAGAAAACTATGTATACCCTAAAAAATTGATTTCTGCTATTTTAGTTTTTCCCGAAATTAAATGAAATCATATAAAATGCATATCTTGCTATGTATATGTCCAAAATGAATGATTTCAACTTTGATAAATTTGTTATTAACCAAAATTTAATATAAAAATGATTGTAGGCCCAAGATAGCAACAGAAACATTAATTAATTATTTGGTCCTATTTTCAACATTTAGAAATTCTGGAAATCTTATAAAAGACACAAGTAATTCCCTGTAAATCCAAAATATATAAAATCAATGCTAGAAAATCCCTCTGTCATCATGCTTCAACATAAAATAAGTTTTGAGCATAAATATGTTTCTGGAAAATGTGATATGCTAGGTTTACCACTTAGAAAAATCATAACTAAGTCATTATAACTCCAAATTCAATAAACTCAACTTTGTTGTGATTAGGATAACCTATACTACCTGTCATAAAAATCTTAGGTTCCAGATCATGCTAGAAATTGTCGCCATGAACAGTACCTGTATTTAATTAGGGAATAAATAGGCCGAGGGAGCTAAAATTCACCATAACTTTTTCATGCTAATTCCAAATAAAGAAATTCTTGTTTCTAAAATTGTCTAAAATCATAACCTTGCTGCTGTGTGAATTTCTTTATATTTGAATATCTTTTGCTGTTGAAGTTTATTTGATGTTCTTCGTTCTTATTGGTTTTATCGTCTTTTCGCGTTAGGTTTCGAAGAAATTATTGATTACGTGAGTGATCCTCTGCAGCAAACAAGTGATCTCCAGCAAGGCAAGCAGTGTAACATCATTTGGTCATATTGCTCCTATTACTTTTGAAAGTCTAATATCTTGTTTGCAAAACCTAAGTATGCATGCTTCTTTGTGTCAAAGTTAATTTCTTTGTGTCGATTAAGAGGTAGTTAGTCCTACTGCATTGTTGCCCTGAAATTATTCATCCCCGCCACTACCTTAGGTTATTATCCTCACTGGTGAATTAGAGCCCGGTGGATGATTTATAGTCTTTTATTGTCTTTGCGATCTGATGCTTAGCAATGCTTAGTTACCGGTAGAATTGGGCGGTTGTCGACTTAGTCGATGACCTTGATCACACAAATACTTATCATGACTTATGATTTCGGCCTTGGTGCTATGTTTTACTTGTGAAAATCGAAAAATGAAAACAAAATGATTTGGACTTGGGCACAATGGTAAGATGGTGTGATTCGTGGGTGTGACTGGAATGGTGCCCGAGTCATTCAAGGACCGAGTTACTTGCGCCACCGTTCTGAGCATTTCGCGTGCTAACCACACTAGAGGGTATAGGACCTCTCTTGACTTAGTAACTTGGGAGGCATTAATTAATGAGTCGCTGGCTGTAGTTTATAGAGAAAAAGGATCACAAAGGCGTGACCGGGGTGGTCCCTTTCTAGGTCCTCCACCCCGACTGGGGTCTTGTAATGTCCGGCTAGCGTTACCATAAATGGCTAATGACTCCCGGCTTTGCTTGACTCCACCACAACGTATGGTCCTAATGGTCTATTTCGCCGGCCGGCCACTAAGGGTAAACCCCATACGTGCGACTCTTAATTAACGCATTCCACTGGAAACGTCTCGTAGGACTTAGCCGTGCCGACATACCAAAGGAAGTGTGCTTAATAGCTGGGCAAAAAGGCAGTCTGAAGTGTGGGTACATTGGTACACCCCTATAGGGTTTTGAACTATTCGAATAGCCTCGTCCTAGGTTATGGACACGCTCGGAAACGCCCTGTGAAAACTAGACTACAACCTTTTAAATTAAAATTTGACATGGGTGGTACGAATGGGTAATTCGTGCTATGGTTGTGGTGACTATTGGGATAGTCACTTCCAGGATGTCTTTAGGTCTTTACTTATTGTACCGTTGTTATTTATGCAAATAAAATTCAGATTGTTAAGACTGCCTTCAAACTATTACTTATTGCAAATAAAACTTGCTTTATCTTGAAAATTAACCTTGAGCCTTCCTCTTTGATTAAAGCACATATAGTAGTAACTAGGTTTTGTTACAGTAAGTCTTGCAGTACATTTTGTACTCATTTGCTAATTGTTGCGAGAGGAAGAAAAGTTGATCCCAAGGATTGGCTTTTGTGAGTATCATTGCGGTATGGACGACTAGCTTGGCGGCGGGTCGGTTGCCCTGTGGTTATGTGGCTAACCGGTTGGCTTTTGTCTTAGCCATCTTATGGCACTTTTGCTTCATTGTTATTGATACTTGTGTTATTTGGCGATCGGCCTTTGTTGTAATAACTTTATATTATGTATGTCGTTTTCTAGACTTGTTATATTGTGATGTATGGAATTGATGCATGATTTTGTAACGGGTGTGTATACTGCATTTCTGGGAAGTATACATATCTCGAGGCTTGGTTTATTTGTTTTGTGATGCTAGGGTCAATGGAAGGCTAAGCATTACAAGTCAAATAAATCGGGGTCCTCACAATGTGGGCGTGTAACATCCCAATTTTGGACTTGTGTTTCAAATGTAAGAAAATGAGTAGAAATTAAAACTTTTTTCTACATCATGTATTTCCTGTAAGTTCTAAACAATCCCTGTATAAGAATTATGGAAATACAAAGTCACAAGTCTTTTGATCCAAAACCTTGTCTTCCAAAAACAATCTTGTCAAATCTTTTGATCATGCCCTGCAAATATTTTTTCTAAGTTCTACGGATGGTATGTGACCCCTCTGGAAAATTTCACAATTTTTAGAAATTGTTTGAATATTTTTAGAGGACAGTCAAACCTGTTTGACTTTCAGTCAAACCCTAAACTAGAACCCTGCAGAATTTTTGGAGAAAACTGCACTACATAAAAACCTCTGAAAATTTTACACAAGGTTAATATCTAAGTTAGCAAGCTCCAGTAAAAATTTCAGAATTTTTGAGTTGTTTTGCTATCTCAAATAAATCCTCAAAGTCTCAGCTCGAATTAAAAACCCAAAACCAGTTTTCACTATTCCTCGGGTTCGAGTCAGACTCGGGCTCGAAGCCACTTGACTTGGCTCAGTCAACTAACTGCACCCGGGCTCACTTAAAACGCGCATTCGATCTTAACCGTTAGATTTAAATCGCACGACCCACGTTCGCGAGAACGTTCGGACCTCGCGAACGCGCCAACTCATGTGGACCGTTGGATCAAGATCTAGCCGCCCAGATCAATTGGGCCGTTCAGGTCACCCGGTTGCCACCTCTAATCGCGGTCGTCCGATTAAAATCCAACACTCACAATCTCCTCTGTTGTTTTTAAACCTCAGGAGCTTCGAGAAATCTCAGCCGTCCGTTTAAAATCCAATGACTCACAAGCACCCTAGCCTTTTCTTTTCTCTGGTCGTCTTCTTCCTCGCACCTTGCGTGAACAGAGAGAGAGGCATGGCCTTGTCCTTTCGTGCTCCCTTGTCAATGTCTCTTTTTGGTCGACAATTCGTGGGCGCAGGTGCTTTCGGCCATAGCCATGCCCTACTCCTGCACCCCATCACCTCTTTTTCGGGCTATGGCAGCCCTATGGACCTAGCTCACCTGAAAATCTCATTTGGTTGCCAAACCCTAATCCTCTAGCTTTGTAAGCTCCCCAAAACACCTCTTGATACTCCTTTACACCACCCCTAGCTCCTTCTTTATTTGTGGAGCTCAAAACATCAAAAACACCAAAACCACCATTAATGGCCGAGAAGCTCTGTTGATGATCTTGGTGCTTCAGTGGTTCATCTTCAATTCTCTTTGTACCCTTTTGAGCTCCTTAATGCCCTAATCATTTCCCCTCACTCAATTTTGGGTTTCATTCACAGGATTTGACAAATTTGGGGTTTGTTCAAATTCGGCCGAATTCACCCCTTTTCTTTCTCAGCTCCGGTGAGTACTTCATATCTCAATTATTTGCTTCATGAAGCTTCTATGAGCTATAATGAAGCTATTTTGACCACCAGTGGTGTTCAATTTGGCTCAGGTTTCTATTTTCACATCATCTTCTTCAACTCCAGCGAGCTTCCCCACTGTCAAAGCCTCTCCGGCCATCTTTGAAGCTCATCTTGCTTAAGGTAGCTTCTTATTAGTCCTTAGATGTTGTGGCACCCGCTTCTTTAGACAATGCGGAGCTTTTTGTGCATTTTCGCTTTCGACCGTTTTGGTCACCGTTGTTCTTTTCCAACTCGTCGGCGTTCTAGGCCATTGCTGCCGGCAAGGTCATCACCGTTGGGTCCGCAAGGTTATTGCGAACCCATTTTAGCCTTTAGGTCGCGCCACCGTGGCGGTAGCGCGGTGGCGAGCCTCTTTTCTCGCTCGGGTTTTGCCGGACGAGAACTCCCTCTGTGTTGTTGTCTTTAGGATATCATTAATGGGTTAATCATTGATAATTAATGTTTAGAATTAATGGCTGTCGAAATTGACTTATTGAGTCACTGTCATGTGGGCCCATAGGCCTAAAACCGCAGTGACAAGGTCATTAAGACAAAGATTGGGTTTAATTAATTGCTAATCATAAGCAGCAATTAATGTGTCCTAAACCATCCTAATGTGTCACTGCTAGGTGGACCCTCGCCCACTTAAATCCTCTCTATGCAAAACCTTTAGGACACGATTAATGCTAATCATTGGATTTAGCATTTATTAGCTGTCCTAAATCGCCCTCCGTCTCACTGACATGTGGGCCCATGCATTTAAATCTCCCCGCGTACTCAAAACCCTCACGTGTTATTTGCGCTAATCGTGGACCGTCGATTTCAAGATCTGCGGCCCAAATCTTCTGGGACTTTCGGGTCCCCGAACGTCCCAAATCACGTGAGCCGTCCATTTTTAGATCTACGGCTCAGATCGCGTGGCCGTTCGAACCACCCAGCTCCCACATCGCGCGGACCGTCCATCTCGCGATGAGCGGTTGAGATCGATTGGGCCGTTCGGGTCGCCCGGAGCGCACAGCGCCCTAAGCCGTCCATCTCAAGATCTGCGGTCGAGATCGATTGGGTCGTTCGGGTCACCGAACGTCCCAATCCACGTGGACCGTTGGATCTAGATCCAACGGTGACTCTCGTTAGGTTCGCACGCGTGCGTTATTCTCCGTGCGCGTGGGCCGTTAGATTTCGCATCAAAGGCCCACGTTTGTCCACGTCGTTTTGTTTTTGATAGGTTTGTTTATATTTCGTAAGTCTTTATTTATCAACTAAAAATTGTATTAAACTTTGAAAACTCATAACCAATTCATTTTAAAACCTTTTTAGATGATTCTAGTTGGGATAAATTCATGTTTAAATAGAGTTTAATCTAAAAATTCTTTTAGACATGTTTATGTAACAAAAAGTTTTATAAACAATATTAATTTTATTTCAGCCATTTTAGAATATTCTAGAAACTGAATTAAACCTTGTAAAATGCATATCTTTTTCTGTATAACTCCAAAATGTGCAAACTCAATTTTAATAAAGAGAATTGCTATACATCTTCTAACGGTTTTTTAATCTTAAAACTGTCATTTTTCTCATTGGATGTGCTTTTAGATTCGTGAGGAATGCTGAAGTTGTCAAAGACATGCACATGATTGATTAGAAAACGAGTAATAGATTAAGCAAGACGTATGACAATTCGTCCATATGCTCGCAAATTGCAATGTTTGTTTTTATTAATTCACACAACTAATGTAGCACATCTAGGAGTACCACTATATTCTAGGAATTTACGAGTTAGCCTCCTTTTCTTTTCACCTGTGACTCCCGGTTTTTATTATGATTTTTTATTTGAAACATAACGAGTTCACTATATTGCCGTATTTTGTTGGTATATAATTTTTTTTTGTCTTTGTGTTTGCTCAACCTCTCAAAGTATATATGAAGAACATAATGGGTTCACCACATTGCCGTATTTTGTTGGTATATAATATTTTTTTTGCTCAACCTCTCAAAGTACATGTGAAGAACATAACAGGTTCATCATATTGTCGTATTTTGTTGGTATATATATTGTTTTGTCTTTGTTTTTGAATCATATGATGGAAATATAAGTTATTAAGACTTTCAAGAATAATTACAGTGGCTAAGAACTAAAATTACATAAATAATTTACTATAATTTATGTACAATGGAGTTGTAAATAAACTTTCAAAATGTGATATTTTTTTAAAGAGAAAACTGTCACATAATGTTTAGACAATCCCTTTAATAAATTCCTCTGTTAGCATACTTTATTATGAAATAGGTTTTGATCATAGTTTTACTTCTGGAAAATGTTATGTGCTAGTTTTGCAACTTAGAAAAATCATAAGTATTTCATTTTAACTCCAAATTTGGTAAACTCAACTTTGTTGTTCTTAGGATGTCATTATCTACCTACTATAAAAATTTTAGGTTCCAGATCATCCTAGAAATTTATGCCATGAACAGTACCAATAATTAATTTCATTTGAATTAACAGGCTGAGGGAAATTGTGTTAGCTATAACTTTTGCATGTTAAGTCCAAATTGAATAATTCTTGTTCCTAAATTTATCTAAAATCATACCCTTCCTGCTGTATAAATTTCATAAGTTTTGGGTAACTTTTGCTATTGAATTTTATTTGGTGTTCTTCGTTCTTATTGGTTTTATCGCACTTTTGCATTAGGTTCCGACGATATAATTGATCTTGAATCTGAGCCTCAGCAGCAAGACTCTGCCCTCCAGCAAGGCAAGCAGATGTAGCATCATTTGATCATGTTGATCCTATTAATTTCAAATTCTAATATATTGTTTGCAAATTCTACGTATGCATTGCTATGTTGTTTTAACTATTGTCGATAGTTAATCCATTAGATGCATTATCAGTAGGTAAATGTTTATCTTCTACTACTGAGCCTAGGATTATTTGCAGTGATTTTGGGTTCGTTGGATGAACCCTTGTCACTTAATAGTTTACGAGTTGATGTGCTTAGCCATGCTTAGCTATCGGTAGAAATGGGCGGTTATCAACTTGTCGATAACCTTAATCACACAAACTTATTATGATATGTATGGTTTAGCCCTTGTGCTATGTTTACTTGTGAAAACTAAAAACTGAAAATAAAATGATTTCGACTTGGGCACAATGGTATGATGGTGTGTTTTTGGGTGTGACCAGAATGGTGCCCGGGTCAATTAAGGACCGAACATCTTGTGAGTCCCCGTTATCCAGGCAATTTGTGCGTGCTAACAACACTAGAGGGAAATAGGACCTCTCTTGACCAAGTACTTTGGGGGGTGTTAATTAATGAGTCGTGTGGTGGGTTGTATATTTAACTATATGCAACATGGACATGTTTGTGGAGAGGGGAGCACCCGCCTAGGCCGGTGTATCCTTCTCCACGTATGGGTCCTTGTGATCCATATTTCGTCGGCTGATCACTAAGGGTTAACCCCCATACGTGCGTCTCTTGATTAGCTCAATCCATTGGAAATGTCTCGTAGGATTTAGCCGTGCCGACATACCAAAGGAAGTGTGCTTAATAGCTTGGCAAAAAGGCGGTCTGAAGTGTGGGTACATTGGTACACCCCTGCAGGGTTAAAACTATTCGAATAGCCTCGTCCTAGGTTATGGACACGCTTGGGTAAGCTTTTCAAGAGTTAGACTACAATATTTTAAACTAAAATTTGATGGGTGGTATGAATCAGGGATTCATGCTATGTTGGGATGGCTATTGGGTTAGTCATCTCTAGGTGGTTACTTGTATTTATTGTTACTCGCTGTTATTTCAATGCTTAAAAATAGGTTTTATCAATTGCCTTCAATCTATTACATTATTGCAAATAAAAATTGCTTAATGCGTCCAAATAACCATATAACCACTTCCTTTGAATTCAGCTCACATGTAGCTATGTATAGGTTTGTTACTTGTAAGTCTTGCAAGTACATTATTGTACTCATCTGCATTGCTTGTTGTGTGCAGAGATAGAAAGTGAGCCCCAAGGGCATCATTTTTGGGAGATGTGTGGCTTCGGGACGACTAGCTTGGCGGCACGATCGGTTGCCCTGTGGTTATGGCTAACCGGTCGTATTTTGGTTTAAGCCATCTTATGGCACCTTTTGCTTCCACTGTCATTTAATACTTATGTCATTTGGCCTGGTTGGCTATATTGTAATAACTTTATATTATATGTGTCTTTTGGTAGACTTGTGATAATATGATGTATGGAATTGATGCATGATTTTGTAACGAGGTGTGTATACTGTATTTGTGGGAAGTATACATATCTCGAGGCTTGGTTTATTTTATTTGTGATGCTAGGGTCAATGGAAGGCTAAGCATTACAAGCCAAATAAATCAGGGTCCTCACAGGGCGAGGAGGATGGTGAGGTTGGAAGCAGCGGTGGGGTGCTTTGGCCACGGATGTAGAGGCCCCGGGGATGAGGGGAGGAGGATGCCGGGAGGGAGGAGGGAGATGAGAGAATGTGGGGGAGGAGGATGGCGAGGATGGAGGCGATGTCCGAAGCGGCAGAGTGATGCTTTGGTAGCGGGGATGTGGGGGAGGAGGATGCTGGGAGGAGGAGGATGGCGAGGAGGGAGGTGAGGCGAAGCATCAATGGTGAAATTAGGGCATTGGGTGGTGAGTTGTACCTTCAGAGGAGGACCGGAGGAAAGGCATATGGGACGAAGGTGCTCTTCTCTTCTTCTCGCCGGTCGCCACCGTCGACCCCAGCTGCCATCGTCACCCGTAGTTGCATCATCGCCCCTGCCCAAGGCATCACCATAGAAGAAATCCAGATGCGCAGATGCGAAGTGTGAACGATTCCCCGCTCGGGATGGTGTGGGAAAGGAGGGTGGTTCAGTGGCATTTGCGGGTAATAACCCGTAACTTTGAAGGGCAAAATCATTTCGTGTGGCGGCTCCCCATGAGAATCGACATATACCTCGCTCCTCGCTCTGTGTGTATTTTCTATGCGGCTCCTCACTAGAAGCAAGATCTGCTAATTAGGAGGAGTTGGGTGTTTGGGTCAGCTCCCTCGAATCCTTGTGGGAAGCTAGGATCCGAAGCTGTACCAAACAGGGTCGAAGCCTGGTTTGGCTCTGGAGCACTAGATGGAAAAGTGCAATCAGTATTCATATCAACCTCTATCTCGGTTAGCGGGGCACTTACTTTTTCTAAATAACTAGTAACAAATTTCTCTTGTAGTTGTTAGATCTCCTAGTTTAGCCAATCGACTAGCCTGCCAGCTCCATCGAGTTCGTGTGAACCAAATGAAGCTTTGGTGAAGAAATCGAACCCGGTGAAGCATATTAGGAGGTCAATGGTTTCGATTCTATGGATACCTTCTTCACGGCCAGCAATGTCTTGCCGGGCCCTCTCCAAGCGTCGTGCCCTCCGCTGGTTGTTCAGCGTGTCGGCTCCAATGCCCCGCAACAAAGGAGCAACTTTGGAAGACACAACCGTTCGGTGGTAGTTCGGCGGGTTGTCTACGTAACACGGGGCGTTCGATCTTTTCGACGTGGTATCGAAGGTAATTCTAGTTATCTAACGAATTGTATGAAGCCAATATGCTGCCAATGTAATAACCTACGACACGTCAATTTGCCTAACCACAAGCTTATGCGATCATCCACTCGACCACATAAAATTGGATAATATCGAACCCTCAATTCTCAGCGGAAAAACAAGAAGAATCTTTGGAAGAACATCCAATTCCTCTCAAGAACTTGGCTATGCCGAAGGCTTGAAAGAATAGATGTGTAGCCTAGATAACGGTGAGACTCCCATCATGAAAGTAACTAAAAGCTAGAACACAAACGTGTATTTTGATACATAATGTCGAGTCTGAGTTACATAGACATTTATTGTTACGGGGGTTGACCGATCTTCTTAGTGAGACCCGTAGATAGATGATGTGAAGTCAATGAAGTCGCTAGCTGAACCCTCGTGTCAATGCATGAACCCTCAACTCTTTAGATATCGTCTAAAACATACCGGATAGTTGATTATCGTGAGACCACAAGCGACGATCGCTAAGCCCCCAATTCCCAGTGGAACGTCTACTTGACCTTGAAGTGCAGGATGAACCAATGGATCATCCAATTCTCTCTCAAAATCCTCGCATGAAATCTGGTTTGAAAGAACAAGCAATAGCTATGTTTCAATCTTATGCATAAATTGGTATCCTCGGATACATGGGGGTCACGATGGTATTTATAGTGATCCTCTCGAAGTCACGCTTCCAAAATCTAGGGCCGGTGCAATTAATCGAGTCGGACAAGGACTCTTATTTCCAAATCCTAATCGAATCACACGGTTCGCTATGAGTACTATGTACATTGAGTACTGTTCAAGACCTGGTCATGGACCTAGTCGTAGGACTGGTTGTAAGACTGGTCGTAGGACTGGTCGTAAAGCTGGCAGATCTCGTCGTAGAGCTTGAGTTGAACTTCCATGGTTCTCCTCCATTGCTTTGGCTCCGGCCTCACTCTCCTCCCTCTCGGTTCCAAAAACTTTAAGCATGTCAACCCTGAGAATGCATAAAGTATTGCTTTTATGTAGTATCTAATTCTCATGGAAACACAAAGAAACTTGTTAAGAAACAATTGCACCTGTTGTTTGAGAAGTGTAGCTCTTGCTTCATGAACAACAACATAAGTAGTAGGGATATCCTCATCACCACCAATAGGGGAATACGAATAAGTGTTAGGCATGCCCGCATCATCCTCCCTTTCTTCAAGAAAAGTTGTTCTTGGCTTTTGATAGCCTGAAAATGTTCTAGACAAAGAAAACAACGTATATGCATGATATATGTATTTATCATCCAAACTCTTTCCGTTTAGCACATGATGATTTGCTGAAAGCGTACTAATCAAAGAAAACAGAGTATATACATGATATATGTATGAATCAATTGTTGTGTTATTCTCGTTGTTTTGCACAAAATAATTAATATAACAACAGCCATAGGATGTATATGATATATATATAGTGATACTTTCATTCATATCATTCTCCCTCCCTTGAGAAAAAGTTGTCCTCGACTTTTGTAAGGACATGGATAAGGTAGAAATGGGACCAACTAGATCAAATTGTTCAAATTTGGGGGAGAAAATTCTTAGTGCCTTCCATGCTTCAATCTGACTACACCATTTACTTGTACAAGAGAAACAAGTAGTCATCATATTACGTTCTAAACAATGGGCACATGTATTTAAACCCATCTCAAAGTGACCATGAAAGTGCTCAATAGATGTTTTGCGCACATGCAATTTTAAAGTAGCAAAATTATCACAGGTAATGCATATTCGATAAACATAAAACTTGTTGTTTACACTGTAATCTCCAATCAAGTTAAATTTATAAGTGCAGGTGTAGGTACTAGATAGTGATTTTGAACATGCAATTTCAGAAACTCTCTCAATCACACTAGATAGCTTTAGGGGTTCATCAAACATGATATAGTATAAAGAATCATTATGAGATATTATAGTAAGAACTTCATCATGAGTAATCAATTCCACGTTACGTAAATTAAGCGCATTAAAATCAAAATGTGGAATATTCAAAGGAACACTAGAGTTCTCACTCTTACTTACCTCTGCTTGATGAATATTCAATTCAACACAATTATTGTTACATTTAACGTCCTCCTCGGTTATTGTAGGTGTTGTAAGTATCAAATCGTCATGATAAAACCACGGGATAGCAAGCACTCTATCCCCAACCATAGTTATCTCCTCGTCTTTTACTTTCAATGGTACCAGTTGTTGAACATTCAACTCTTCTTCTTTAATATCAACCTGCACAATGTGAGAAACAACACTAGAAGTAGATAGTAATGTGTTAGTTTCAGAATCAACCGCACTTTGGTTATCATCTACTTCTCTCTTTTCTTTTGGTGTTTCTCTCTAACACTCAATTTGGATGCTCGCAACCTCACATATGGTGGAATCACACAGTTCGCTTGTGTTATCACTTTCACTCAATTTGGCTATGTGGCTCTCATTCTCACATGAGTTTTGATACATTGTAGCCCACAAAGACTGTGGGTCAACAATGGAATAATTACCATTAACCACAATTCTTCATGAAGCAAAGAGGGTCGAATGACATGAAGCCTGTGACAAAGGAAAGTCCTATGCTCGGTCGCCTTCGCACGTGACACACCAGTGGACTTCAAATCGTGTCGCAGCCCTATCAATTTGTGAACTAGTGAATGCTTGTAGTGGTAAGGTACAAAACGTGCACGCAAGTGCTGCTTCATATGTTCCCGGTGACAATCGGCAACTCATGGCGCTCCAATGCTTACAAAAAACCGCTCCCACCAATGTGTAGCATAATCGCCAAACCTTTGGACACAAGTAAGAGCTTCCTCGCATTGGCATAGTTGTGCATATGAAATAGCGCATCAATTTCCAGCTCCCAAGTGAGGTATTCTTTCACATTTGGACTACCGGAAATATAGGGATAGGAATTTTGGGTTCTTGGTGTCGTCGTGTCGACGACGATGCATATTGTGGTCATGGTGGGGTTGTCGATAGCCATTGTTGTGGTCGTCGTTGCCCGAGAGCTCGACCTCTTCAGCCCATCGATCAAGTGCCTCGGTAATCGTGCCGCATTATCGGCGATGAAGGTATCACCTCCTCATGGGGCATCTAGGGGGCAACCCGACCATAACCACCGCGGTGGGCGCCAATGTCTCGACCACGCTCATGGCCCTATGTCGGTGCGCATGCTGCCACTGCGAAATCTACATGTGGCGGTATTGCTAGGCGACGTGCCTAACGCCGTCAACGCTCCTCGTCCACATGAATAGTACGCTTCTCCTTGGTCTCGTTGTGTTGAACAGCTGGAGGACCATGCACACTCACATCGTCAGCTTGCACACCTCCATGGAGATTGTGTTGGGCGAATATTGTACGCAGCTCCAAGAAATTTGTATCGATTGTCGTACGCAGTTGTGTGACTTCCTCCCCCAGGGAGTCTAGTCCTGTCTGAACTACCCCAAGTTCATCATGCTCACCATTATCACCATCCTGAATTCGTTTTTGTAGCATCTCACGCAACCGAGTGTACTCCATCCACGTAATTGGCGCCTCCGGATTAGGTGGAAACTCCTCGTGATCTGATATGGCAACAACTCACAAAGAGCAAACAAGATTATATCTGGGTTAGTAAAACAAAAATCTCTCTCTACGCTTACAACTCACTGTCCTGAACACAAGACAAGCTTACCATTCCAAAGTGAATCAAGGACGGCAAAACGACACTTGTGACAACGAACAACTACAACCAAGTAATGTCTTAGCGTAAGTACACAAACGGTTGGATGTATAGATTGGAAAGGTATGTGTATAGCCTACGCAAACTGATATTCAAGATATTGTAAAGTTAAGTAATGATCTAAGCTAGAAAAGTTTGCCTATGTGCTAATCCAAAATATTTAAGCAAAGTGTATGAACGCATACGCAAAGATAAATGTGACTCAATGCAAACAAAGGAATGAGCTAGTAAGAAGCAATCTGAAATTGAGATGCAACAAGCTCGTTTTGCACCAAGTACTAGGAGAGACGCTAGCCAATTGCAATTGTAGATGTTAGGGCACAAGATTGCTCAAAGACAAAGAGGTACACAAATAGGAAAATATGGACTAGGGTTTCCCACTTTCCAAGTTTCGGCAACTATCTAGATAACTTGCGATAAAATAAAGGAAAGCCTAGAATTTCTGCCATCGATTCATTTTGGATGTTGCGGCACACACAAATAGAATTTGAAGCTAACACTTAATCCTTTGTGTGGGCCTTGAAGTCAGCTTTCCAACGAGTCCAATATCACCAAATCGGAGTTCGTATGCAAAAATTATGAGCTTTTTAGACTGAACTATGCTGGCGGTGACAAGTTCAATCCGAATTGACTTCAAACCTTTCTATCTTCAACTTCTTTGTTTGAAATGATTTGAATTTGTAAGAAATATTTAAAGTAAGCCCTTTAAACTTTTGGAAAGTCTTAAGATATTAGGAGATCACCCATAGGTGCCCCATAAGCCATGTACTCATCTTGTTTAGCAATCATCACACGACGCTCTGACAGCCTGTGTAGCCTCCAATCAACTTTCCATAACTTTGTGTAGAAAGCTCCAAATCACATTCTATTTGATATGTTGGAAACTAGACTTGATAGACTTTCTAAATTTAAACTTTGTGTGCATTGAAAACCTTGAATTTGGTGCAGAATGATTCATGAACTTCATGGACAAAACAACGATCACCATGTTGATTAAAACTTGATTAATCTTGTTTCCTCCTCTTGGGCTAACCTCCCTCTCCTCCTATCTAGTCCAAATAGGTGTATATGCACTGCATATCCTCATCATTCTTCCTCCCTTCAAAACGAGTCATCCTTGACTCGTGAAGTTGTAGAGCATTGGGACGACGACAACGGCGATGGTAACGATGAACATACAAACATAACAAAAAAATACAGACTCGATGACACTAAATGATAACTACAAACTCGGTCGACAATTCAGATACAACTCCATCTAATAAAAATAAAAACCAACAATTGATAGACCTTGATGAGAGCGAACAATTGTTCAGATCACTAACCCAAACCTTCTCTAAACATTTGGTGTTTGATTAATATTAACGTGGAATTGAAATCCTAATATGCAAAAAAAAAAAGTTTACGAGATACAAAATCCTACTAAGTCAACGAAGCTTTGATACCAAGATAATATGATCAAAGATAACTCGAGTAGTCTAACGAATTGAATGAAGTCAATACACTACCAATGCAAATAACCTGCGACACATCAATTCGCTCAACCACACACTTATGTGATCATCTACTCGACCACGCAAAAGTGGATGATATCGAACCCTCAATTCTAATCGGAAAAGCAAGAGTGATCTGTGGAAGAACACACAATTCCCCTAAAGAACTTGGATGTGCCAAAGGTTTGGAAGAATAGGTGCGTAGCCAACATAACGATGAGATCCTCATCATGGAAGTAGCTAAAAGCTATAATACAAACATGCATTTTAATTCATAAATGTCGAATTTGAGTTACATGGACGTTACAATGGCTTACATAGCCCTCCAAAGACACCTAAGATAAGAAACAACTATCTAAATAACTTGGACTAAAAGAAAGAAAAACATGGAATTTCTGTCGTCGGATTGTTTTGGATATTGCGTGCACGGAGATAGAATATGAAGCTAACACTTGATCCTTTGTCTGGGACGAGTCTAATAACATCAAATCAGAGTTCGTATGCAAAAGTTATGACATTTTAAAACTAAATTATGCTAGCGGTGACGAGTTCAATCCGAATTGACTTCAAACCTTTCTATCTTCAATTTCGTTGTTTGAAACAACTTGAATCTGTTAGAGAAATTTAAAATTAAGCCCTTTAAATCTTTGAAAAGTCTTAAGATAGTAGGATATCATCTATATGTGTCCCACAAGCTATGAACTCCCCTTGTTTAGTAATACTCGTGTGACGCACCTGCGCAACGTTCAATCAATTTGTTATATCTTTGTGTAGAAAGCTTCAAATCATACATGTTTGATCCGTTGAAAACTAGACTTGATAAAATTTTTAAATATAAACTTTGTGCGTATTGAAAACCTCGATGCAAAAAGCTTTATGAACTTCATGGATAGAACAACTAGCACCATGCTGATTGAAACTTGATTAATGGTGTTTACTTCTCTTGGGCCGACGTCCATCGGCGTTGGTTCGTCAATCGGATGAGGTCCTGGGTGTCCACCGTGGTTGTTTGCTAGCTTTCGCCACCGACGTATTTTTTGCCAGAAGTGGATGTTTGATGCGTGTCACGATACACATTGTAACTTCGACGCTTGTACAGTTCTCTTTGTGAGTCCAACCTACAACTATTCTGGGACATGTAATCAGTCTTCTGGTTAATGAAAGCCAGAAATTTTGTTTTAAAAAAGGTGTGAGCAGTTTTGTTATCAACTTTTCTCCTTCATGTCATGAGAAAAAGGTAAAATTGAATATATGCCATTTCAAAACATAGCATCGGGAGAAATGCCATTCAGTTTCGTGAAATTGAAAATATGCCACTCGGTTTCTTGACTTCCATGTTAAATGTCATTTTATCTGATTTCCCTCTTTTCTCAATCTTTTCCGTTACTCCTCATCTGAGCTTCCCTTTTTACCCCCGCCCTTTCGCTTTCCTTTGTTGGATCCGATCTCAACCAAACCAGATTCACGCCGGATAGAACCACACATGCATGAACACCGCCGCTCGTCCTATCTTGCCAGCTGATGCTGCTCCACCCATCCTTGTGTCAATCACAGCTACCACCATATCCCCAATCTACTCAGCGAGGTCGCCACCTCCGCAGCCCCGTCGCCCAGCTACACAGCAAGGTCGCCCCCCCTGTCGCCCTGTCTAGGAGTTCTCGCGGAGGCCGCCACCCTGCCCCGAGCCACACCGCCCGGACGACGCCTCGCCGACCTGTCCCCGAGATGCTCGCTGAGGCTGTTGCTGGCACAGAAGCATGCTATGTGAAATTTGTCTAATTGAAATTGTTGGTGTTTTTTACGCTACTATGGTCTTACTTATTAAAAACGATTTTTTGCATTCCTCTGATGCTAGGCTGTATAGTAGGGCCTTCAATGTATTGACTTCTCCCAGATTCTTGTTTACTCGATAAATTCTTGTATGATATCATGTTGTGCAGTTCTTGTTATTGCTGAATGATTTTTTTTAAAGATCGTTGAATGCAACATATTGTCTAATTGCTTATAGGATCAGGCTAGCAGGTTCTTGAATGCATGAGTTTTTGTATGTATGTGTCACGACCGGTCGATTGGAAGACCGAATTCGCACCAATCAGTAGCAAGGATACGAGTAATCGGAAGATTTGGGGAGTGGGATGAGGAATCAGAGAAAGGGGATGAGAAAAACCAGAGAACAAGGTGGGGAAAATTTCAGAGTCTATTCATTTGCTCGATCCCCTTTCTGGAAATACAGATATGCTCTTATACAAAGCATAGGACACTGACCGGTGGGCCCCTTGGTCCATGCACTCAACCCACACACATTGAAACACACACGTAACTAAGATGGTATTGCACAGGTGTGACACTTCCGCCCCCGCGAAAATCTGCTTGTCCCCAAGCAGGAACTTGTCAAAACCATCTTAGTAGCTCGCAAAGTCTTCTGAAGTTGTTCTCACTAGCAACAGATTAGTCCATATAATGAGCAGTAGATCAACTAGATGTTTCATTGCCCCCATCCCAAACTTGTGAACACAGCTATCAGCTCCATGCAATTGCTCTTGCCCATCACTGCGACATCCTTGTCATCTTCAGTATTTCCAGAAGATAACCAAAGGCACATACACAATGAACAGAAATGGGTTTCTTCGATTCCGTGATATAAAAGGACGAGTTGAAAATATAACTTGCACTATTGAAGCCATATAGCAACTATTTCCAAGGTTTACAAGGCCAGTATAACCAGATCCGTATAAAAGTGCAGCATCTTGCCACTTTCTTGTATTCTATTCCAATCAAAATTTGTGTTGTGATCAACTTCTTTCAGCAGTAGCCATCTCAGTCTTTTGGAGTGAAGAAAAATCAATACCAAAATGTGACAAGTGCTGAGCTAATAATGGATCTTCAACATTATCATCTTCCGGGTATGAGTAAACGTCTGCTGCTTCCAAATCAGCAGTAATTGTTCCAAGCTTTACCGCAAGAGGATATTTAGTCTGTTGGTAGTGTTCAACTGCATGATTATTCCCACCACTTCCATCCCAAAGCCACCTCTCGCGGAAGATCATACCATTAGTTAAATTTAACCAGAGATTCTCAGTTTTATCACATTTGCTACACTTCCATCCAGTAGGAGGCACAATAACACCATTGTCTAGTTGCTGCAGCTCCATAGCATATGAACTAATGTTCTTCTTGTCAACAACCCAAGAAGCCAGTTGTTGTTTTCTATCAGCACTTTCAGCAAGTATAACTCTATCAACTGCAAGCCTAACCTTCTTTGGCAAGTCAACCGATGGAAACGGGAGAGAGATAAATTCAGGCAAGATAACAATTTCAAAAGTCTCATCATATTCAGGTTCTTGATCAGTAAAACCTCCCTCCACTCCTGAGTACTGCAATTGCCCATATGCCCCATTGACCTTTCTCATTGTGCAAATTACTCGGTCAATCAACTTCTCTGATTTAGCTGCACAGAACACACCACGATCCCATGGTATGGTGATAAACAAGTTAATCAATGTCGCATCTTCACCTTCTCGCAAGCTGTGTTATCTTCACGCTTTGGTGACAAAGACCTCGAGGCTAAAACCACTTCTACTCCAAACAAGTACCTTGTTGAACACCAAGCAAGCAACTCCATTTGCAGAGTTCCGTGGACTAAACGAACTTCTTCCCATGGTGGTATCTCCTTGAACACTTGTTGTGCACCCGCAATTTCACAACATGGGAACAGCACCCTTGTCATCAATGCAGATGGTTGTCCCGGTTGCACCCTGCGATGACGATGTTGGGGAGTAAATGGATGCCCAAATTGACACCAGCAATGTCGCTCATGGTCGTGTCATGCGGTGTGCTCAGCCATGCACACCATGGTAGTCTGCTGCTTGCAAGGTCCTCCTTGGTCGCGCACCCTCCGACCAGCATAGTCGATGAGCTTGTCACGACAATTGGTTGGAGCCATGCCCTAACATGCTCCCGTGATACTAGATCTTCGCCATCGCATCGTGGCATTTTATCGCACACTACATGGACAACATCCAGAACCAAAGCCTGCCACAACCGTGTAGAGGTGTTATCTCCCTCATCACATGCCGAGAGTTCACCAGCCTTGCGAGGCATTTCGTCAAACACCGGAAGGCAATCGTTGCTTGGATGTTGTAGGTTGACGACGAGCTCCTCTTTGCATGGTGGCGCCGTTGCCTCGGGGTCAAGGCCTTGCGGTTGTGTCCTCCACGCACTTGCCTCGGGTCGAGGCCTTGCGATGATGCGCCCAACCGAGTGGACGCCGTGCACCGCGGTGAACCGCGATGGGTTCGGCGCAATGTCGAGCACTTGGTGGGTATCACAGCCCCAAGGATGCCGACAACGGCATCGAGATCGCCGCAGCACGCCGACATCGCGAGGACTTCGAGCGACTCACCACATGCCATGGCCACCTTCACCTCTCGCTTGATTGCTTGGTGTTCTACCGATCGCCTTCAAGCGCCCACATGGCTTGATATTTCGCCTAAGCGCCATCGCTGTGCTTCATGCGAGCCAAGATTCGATCCAATAACACCAACGCTCGATCCAAGACTCGCCATGGTGGTTCGTCTCCCTCACCGATCAACCATGAGTTGGGATTGCAGTGGTCACACTGAACGAAATGAGCGCAGCGAAATTTGGGGCTCTGATACCAAATTGTCACGACCCGGTCGATTGGAAGACCGACCGCACCAATCAAGAGCAAGGATACGAGTAATCGGAAGATTTGGGAGTGGGATGAGGAATCGAGAGAAAGGGGATGAGAAAACCAGAGAACAAGGTGGGGAAAATTTCAGAGTCTATTCATTTGCTCGATCCCCTTTCTGGAAATACAGATATGCTCTTATACAAAGCATAGGACACTGACCGGTGGGCCCCTTGGTCCATGCACTCAACCCACACACATTGAAACACACACATAACTAAGATGATATTGCACAGGTGTGACAGTATGGGTGAGGATCTTTGCCGGGATGCGCCGCTGCCAGACGCCGCTGTTGTCGTTCCCTCCCTGCTCAACTTGCTCTTGCCTGGCTTGTGAATAGGTCCAATATGGTTCGGTTGGGACCAATGATTCGATCTGATTTGGTTTGATCCATTCAAGAGAGGGAGAGAAAGAGGTATGGGCAAAACGGGAAGTTCAGGTAAGGATAAATGGAAAAGGAGAATTAAAAAGTTTTGTAACGAGGTAATTTTTTTTAAAAAAATGACATATATCAAAGAAGTTAAGAAATGTGGCATATTTCCAATTTTATGAAACTCTAAATGTTATGTTTTAGAGTGATATATATCCAATTTTATCCTAGAAAAAAAGACGAACTTTTCTAGTTTCTACTGCGTCGATCTCAACCGTTCCCAGTATGATGTTCATTCGAAGAGAGATCCACACCTTCCGGATACTCTTCGTCCCCCCACCGCTCCCCCGTTACTCCCCCCGCGTTCAACACTCCAACCACGGCCCGTCTCCTCGCCGCCACTCGCCTCTCGAACCCTAAGAGAGCCCAGCGGCGGAGACGCCGCAAAGTCCGGGTCCCTCCTTGGAGTGGAGCTTGAAGCGGGAGGAGGATGGAGTCGGAGATAGTGAGGACGGAGATGCTGCTGGCGCCGACGCTGGTGTTCAAGAAGGTGCAGACGGCGGACAAGTACCCCAAGGGCCAGTCCCGCGGCCGCCAGTGGAAGCACCTCCGCCACCTCCTCCAGGCCGCCGACGCCTCCTCGCTTCCCCCCGACCGCCCCAACTGTGAGCGCCTCGATACCACCGTTCTTGGATCTCCGATTGATGCTCATAGCGAGTATTGGACATTTTAGTTGGGTTTATTTATCCTTTGTTAGTCTCCGTTGCCTCTAGAGAATCACCCGTTTGTCCTCCGTTCTTGATGTCTAGGCAGATAATCTGATCAGCGAAATTAGGTTAAGATTGAGGATTTAGGTCTTGCTCTGGTAAGTTTCTTTGTTGTTGAACACATGTCATTGTACTTCGTGGAGGTTTGAGGTATATTTGAACTGAATTAATGACCCCTTGTTGGCCTGGGGAGATTTCTGCGGTTAGGGATTGAGAATTTGAAACTGTAGGTATATTGGATAGGGTAGTTTCTTGCCCACCCTACCGTTGCTACGGAGATTGCACATTATGTTGTTTGTTGGTGCTAACAAATAACGGTGATTGGATTGCTTCTTGTTGCTCTGTTGCAATTTAGGTTGTTCTATAAATATGGCTGGGTTTGCAGGGTTAGCATTGTGATCTACAATCTCTATAATTGGAGTAGAGATTCCATAGTTTCATCACTATACAATGCTTTAGGGAATAATCTGAATATGTGTTTATCTCTCAGGCTGCTACAATAAGGATTGTTGGCACAAACTTAGATTTGGAGAACTTCTAGGTTCATCAGGATTGTTCATAAAAAGGATTCTAAGATGTCAATGTTAAATTATCTGTTATCACTCAAGCATGTTCCTACCAAAGGAAGATGCTTACCTCATCATTTTAAGCTAGTTACTGGAATGACAAACGGATAGTAATTTTTCCTAAAACACCAACATTTTAGATATGGAGAGAGTAATTTTCATAGACTATAAGTTGGTTCTGGACTTCTGCTTGATAGAGTATCATGCAATTTAGAAATATTAGGTTGTTGGTATTCTGTTTAACATTCTTGCCTTTTGAATTATCAGCATTTACTGATAAGAATATTAGAAGAATATGATGTTTCAATGACAGTTCTTGTCAGAAATTTTCTTGGTTAAGACTATCGAGCTGGATTATTGAAAAACAAAAATTGGCATTGGGGAAAGTTAATTTTGTGTTCCACTGTCTTCATGTTATCCTGTTTATGCTGCATATGTGGTTTTCTTTTGCCAGTTGAGGCAACTACAATGTCATTGCGTTTACACTATGGTGTTTTATGCAGATTTGAATATTCAGTCACCCCCATCCATTTATCCACCAAAGAGATACTGTGACATAACAGGTTTTGAGGTAAATTTACTCCAGTATGAGTACCTCTTGTTGATTTACATATCCTATAAGGTTTTTAAATGGTTAGATTTGAAAATCTAAAGGCAGTTAAATTGCCAATAATTATATCATACTGTGTTCTGTAGTTACTACTTTTTTTTTACCATGTTAAATAGTGACCTGTTTAATGTATCTTAAAGACTCCTCTAGAGAGAAGTTAAAGTTGGTGGAGGGTGGTTCACAGGGCCTATAAGTTTATAAGGGCTTATAAGCTGGTTTTCTTAGTTATTTTCACGAGTGCGTTCCGTAGTTCAGTTCTTTTGCATTTCTCGCCAGAACTTCTCTCTTTCCTCGTTGAAACAAGAATCCGTTTTGCGGATGGTTAATTCCAGGAGTAGAGTAGCATTCTCAAGCACTACCCTTAACTATGTGCTATTATCCCAATAGCTGACTTCAGGCTTATCAAGGCGTCGCGTCGCTTAGGCGTTGCCTGTCGCCTAAGTGGTAAGGCGCCTCCGATGGTCAAGGCATCGCCCTCGCCTTACCAGAGATTGCCTCATCCTCTGCTTCCGTTGCCTCCTCGCACAATCTGCGCCTGCTGTGGATCCTCCTCCGCCCGGAGCCACGCTGGATCGGGCACCTGAAGTGCGGCCTCGTCTTCACCACCCGGCGTCGCCGTCTTGTATCCGGATCTGCACAGCTGGGTACTCCGCCGCCCGTCGCCCTCTCTAGCCCATCCCCGTCACCCGTCGCCTGTTGCCCTCTCTAGCCCATCCCCGTCGCTCGTCGCCAGCAAGGTACATCCCTCCTCTCCCTTCCTCTCCCTCCCCCCTTAATAACCATGGCGACGAC
This sequence comes from Ampelocalamus luodianensis, assembly GCA_036346255.1. Lineage (NCBI taxonomy): Eukaryota > Viridiplantae > Streptophyta > Magnoliopsida > Poales > Poaceae > Ampelocalamus > Ampelocalamus luodianensis. The sequence goes on from CM070623.1 coordinate 25,053,196, forward strand.
GGCACAACGATGTTTCGACGAAGGCGACGTGCACATCGGGTAGAACATGGAAGAGTGAAGACGAAGGTGTGGACGATAACAACGGGCTCCACGGACGCCGTGGAATCGACGACGATTTGACCGGAGACGAAGATGACTTGGGCGGCAGCGACTCATTGAGTAAAACAAAATTCCATTTGAATAGAAAGATAAATAATGTTGAGAGGAATATGCAGGTAAAAGGTCTTAAAACACTAAACAGATGAAGAGATCGAGCTCGACGGAGTTCTAGTTGGACATGGGAAAAAGAGACACCTGGTGGTGCTTCGGTGCACTTTAACCAAAACTAAACCAATGCACTGTAGAGGATAGCTTGTGGATTATCCAGTAAATATTTGAGGACCATTGGTGGCTGGGAGAGCTCGCCGATTATGTCGCTGGAGTTGCGGAAGAAGAGGTGGCCATCAGTGGCTTTTGTGGCCGCGGTGAATCATTAAGGGAATTAAAATCCCATTTGAATAGAAATATAGGGAAGCTCAAGAGGAACTCACCGGTTAAATTTGGTGCAAAACAGACCAACGGATGAGGAGATCGGGCTCGTCGATGTTCTCGTTGCACTTGGAAAAGAAGGGCTTGTAGTGGGCGCTCCGGAGGGCATTGGCCAAAACCGAGAGAGTTTTGGGGAAGGGAGAATTGGCTACAGGGCACTGCAGATTGACCACCTTTACCAATGGACATCCAAAAATCGTGAATATGCCAAAACACACTACAAAAACATGTAATTTTGCCACAGGACACTAAGCCCTATATTCTATCATTTCCGAGTGATTAGGAGAGAGAAACGTTGTAAAGTGTCCAAAATGCCCTCAATGCACTGGCTTGGTCTGGTGATTGCGGCCTGAGCTCTCGGGTGATTGCGGCCTGAGCTCGCCACGGCGGCGAGGCTCGGTGGCGGTCATCAAGGACCAAACGAGATGCTCACGTGGCGAGCGGATGAGTGGCGGCGCGCGGCGCGGCCGCGCTCACCGGAGCGACGGCGCGGCGAGGAAAGCGGCGGCATGGTCATCTTCACCGCTTCCCACGCGCTGACGAGCTCACTGCCGACCGACAACAGTAACGCCGCCACACGACTCGCGAGCAAAGCCCCAAGAAATTGGGAGTTTCTCCACCGAGCACGCCGCACGGCCATCTTCACGTTCCGGCCGCTTTGCGCCGCGCCTCGTGCCTATCCAGGTGAGCCCTACCAATTAAACCCGGGGAGCACCTCCACGCCTCCCTAACCCTCCTCCGTCATCCATTCAAGCTCTCCTTCTCTCAACTCGCGCCACGCCGCCTCACCGTGTCGCCGCCGAAGTGGCGTCGCCGAGCCATCCAGCCCTCGCCGTCGCGGCGACCACGCCGATGGTTCCCACACCCCGCCGGAGCCCATGCACGCGCTAACTCCTCTCCTCCCACACCCGAGCGCCACCGCCTCTTATCTCCCCCACAGCCGGCCGCCTAGCTCCGCCGCACGGTCGCCCACCGCCCCTTTTGAGCTGCGCCGCCACCGTCCGTGGGCTCGCCATCTCTAAGCCATTCCATTTTGACTAATCTCAGCCGCCGCCATCGCTCCCTCCGCCGGCGCCACTCACGACACCCGAGCCAAGGAGGAGGAGGAGCTGCACGAGATTGAAGAAGATGGAGGGTAAAAGGGACTTTTCATTGCCTTTCTCTCTCCTTTTCCAGCCGAAAATAATATAATAATCGGCTTAGTGTCCTATGGCAAAATTACATGTTTTTGTAGTGTGTTTTGGCATAGTCACGATTTTTGGATGTCCATTGGCAAAGGTGACCAATCTGCAGTGACATGTAGCCAATTGTCCCTTTGGGGAAAGGGATGGGGAGGCTATGGTCCAATATATAGGGGCGAAGGAACAACGGTTCGGCTGGAATTGTTCGCCGAACTTATGGTCGAGTTATCTTGTGATTTTAGCGGGCGGTGGAAATCGCCAATGGCGAGTTAATCGCGACGTTACAGTGCGACCACTGACGTGTGGGCCCGACCGAATTCGAATCGGGTCAGGAGAATTGATAATATTTTATTTTTCAAAAAATCTATTTAATCTAGAAAATAGTTATTTAACTTCTAAAAATTCACAGAAAGAAAAAAATAACTGATAAACTCCGAAAAATCTGAGAAAAACATCAAATTCGAAATACAATATTTTATGTTCAAATAAAATAATAACAACCAAAATAATTGTTTTATGTTTATTAATTATTTTTAAAATACTGGAAATTCTTTTGAAACTTGCATGGTAATTAAGGCGACGCTTAGACGGTAAGGCGTTGCCCTCGCCTTGCCGTCGCTCGTCGCCTGTTGCTCGTGTGGCGTTGGAGAGCCAATCCGGGTGGGAGGCGGAGCAGAGGAGGCTTCGTGCGCCGGATCCGGGCGGGAGAAACCTCGGGGCAACGCCAGTGAGCCTGAGCGGGAGAGGGAGCAGGGGATGCCGGCGCGCATGGAGGCGGGAGGAGGCGGCGCGCTCGGGAGCCGGGAGGCCTCCTTCCTCCCAACCTCCCGCAGAGGAGAGCTCTTGGCGAGGATCTGCGCTGCCGGGGTAGGGAAGGGGAGGAGGACGGGAAGGGCGAGGATCTGCGCCGCCGGGGTAGGGAAGGGGAGGAGGACGGAAAGGGCGAGGATCTGCGCCGCCGCTGGGGTAGGGAAGGGGAGGAGGATGGGAGAGGAGAGGAGGATGCGCCGCTGGGGATGCGAAAGAGAGGAGAATCTCACTCGTGTTAGTCTTCAGGCTTTGATATATAGAGGGTTGAGGTCCTCATGCATGCATAGCTTGGGCTTGGGCCGGAATGCGTGATGGGCTGCTGGACTTGAGGTTAGTTTTTTTCTTTTTCTTTTTTGCTTTCTCTTCTCATTTGTTCTGCTCTTCTTCTTCCACACCTCCAGATCTTCCTCTGCCTGTAGCGCCTTAAGAGTGTAAGGCGTCGCCTCGCCTCGCGCCTTAGCGCTTAAAAGGTGTGGGGGGTGGGTCGCCTCGCCTCGCCTTACCGCCTTAATAACCATAGAAACTTGAAAAAATAGCAAGATTGCTCTAAAAAAATTATAAAATTTTAGACTAGTTAAATAGGGTCTTTTGAGCTTTAATAAAATAATCTCAACACAAATTTAGTTTTTATTTTTGAACATAAATAATTTTTTAATTGCTATAAATTTAGGACGAGCTTTAATAAATGAAGCAAAATTCAGAAAAGGGCATTTTTTTTTGCAAAATAGATAAATGCATTTAAATTATTTATTTTTGGGATGTCATAAGCCGAGGGGGAGCAGAGCAGAGAGGCAGCCAGTCAAGGAGAGGGGGAACAGAGAGGCAGGACGGAGGGGAGCCAGCGGTGGAGGTAGAGGAATACTAGAATCGGCACTGACGGCCGATGGTGATGATAGGTGACGGTGGCCGCCACCTTGGACCACCTTCCTCGTGTCATCCCGCCTCGGCTACCAAGGCGGTCGCCGCGATCTGCCCACCACCCTGGCCGCCTAGGCATCCAACTTTGCCCCAAGTCGCGGCGGCCAACTGGCGTCGAGCGCTTAGGCGCTGCCTAGGCGGCCCCGCCTAAGCCGATTTCACGAACACTTGTTGTACTTGGTGAAATTTGAAATAATTTCTAAAAATACTGCTAAATAATGTGAAAATGGCTGGAGGTGTAATGTAAATGACCCATTGGAAGCTCTAAGTCAGCACAGATCAATGGAAGATAACCACCCAATCCCAGCCAGTTTCACCTTTTTTCAAGAATCTTTGAATGAACACAGCTTGTATTTTTTTCAATGTTTCTCAAATTTGGTAGAGCACTAATCACTTTAGGATTGCATTGTTTGCATATGCATATTTCATTCATGCGGCTGGGATAATAATATGCAGTTATAACCTATAAAGTAGTAATATATGACTAGAGGAGAAACACAAGCTAACAAGCAAGGTTATCGTGATTGTGATTGAAGGATTGTACTGATCATATGAATACCTTGTGACTCAGATTATTATTATTGTAGAAATGTATTGCGATTCGTTTAGTCGTTTGGAATCACAATCCAGATTACATGATTGCTAGAATTATGGGCTGTTTTTATTTTTACTAGAGAAAAAAAATCACAGTGAACCTATTTTTACTTGAGAGAAAAAATCATAGTGAACCGGAGATTTGGTTTTGATATCTTCCCTCCTGACTCCTGTCACATGATTCTAGTCAATTTAGATTTCTACTTGAGAGAAAATTCACTATCAACCTAAATTTGTTGGTTTTTGATATGTTCCCTCCTGTCACATAGGTAACTAAAGACTTCATGCCTTCGCAGTTCCTAAAGTCAGTACTTTGTTCGTTTGATCCGTAGTGTATGACTCAATTTCTTTTTTTCTTTTTGTTTTGGTTGTGCTCATACTCTGGTTATAGAATTTCCATATATATGTTTTTTTACCTCCATATTGATATTAGAGCCGAAAGTCGAAACTGAACTAACCTCCTCTGTGAACTAAACAGGGTACTGTAGATAATATATTGTAGTTTAATATTGATATAGATTACCTTCAAAAATGTTAGTTTAAGTGAATTCTATGTATAGAACTTGGAGGTTGAAAGCTTGATCACTGTTTTGGCTTGGATAGACTATCTGTAGGTTTAGAACAGCAAGTGAATTCTTCTGCAGTTCAATTTGGCTAATTTTACGACATTTTTTTCCTGTCTTTGTAGCATTTCTGTACTACATATTTTGTTAATGTCAACTCAGTTCTGCCTGTTATCACCTAGTGTCATAAACTTCACTGCAACTCTTTGCTGAGGCAAGGACATCGACTCAGATGAAATCTGTGTTATTTTAGGAGCAAGGCTAAGCTGCCAAAAAAAATGAAATAGGCCTGGCTATTGGGCCAGGCTCAGGTGTAGGGAAAACGGCCCAAATGAAACGGGTCTGGCACCAACCATCCATCCCTGCCCGGCTTTTGCTCGTCTAGTAATCCTCATGACATAGGGCATGGACAAGAAATAGAGAAAGAACAGAAAATTGAAAGAAGACAAAACAAGAAACACACAAATCTCTGTGTTGCTAAAATTTGTTTTTCTTGTGAGAATCCAATATATTTCATCCAGTTCAAGTTTGTTGGTTTTGCTGCCTAGCTTGTATGACATTTATTTCGTCATACTTGCCTTTTGCAGTGATGGAGTTTCAGCAGCGCCAGCTGCTGCGTTCTTAATCAGCACTTTAATGGCCGATTGTACATTAGGTGATATCTCATATGCTTTCTGTTAGGGTGTTACCTTATGAATTTAATTTAAAAATTTTCTTGCAGGCACCATATGTGGATCCGAGGACAAAGCTGCGGTATGCTGATCCAGAGGTGTTCAAGCAGATCAGAATGCTTCCCTATGAATATGTCCAAAGGTATTTGGCCTTGAGAAATGCAGCAGTTGTACTGAGATGACTATCACGGCGCTACTGTATTACCAGGCAATACCTATGTTGAAGAAAAATGTTCTCCTGACTGTTGCGCGCCCACATGAATACTTTGAATGTACACAGACTTCATTTCAAACAGATGTTTTCACCTTCCTTGTATATTGAGAGCTGTGCCTGAGTGCGTCTGTCGTTGGAATGTTATTATGTTCTTCTATACCAATGTTTGAGAATCAAATCTGTTGTCCACAGGCCAGTTTTTTCTCATTCAACATCGCATGTTTGCAGTTTTCTCTGCGAAAATGAAATTTTTGCTATTTGCATCCTGCCAGTTTAGTCCAAAAAGTACGTCCTTATTGGGGACTGCACCGCGCCCGAATATCAATATGGTAATCTTTGTCGATTACCAAAAATGACCGGTTTACGAATGTTATCAGTAACCATGTGCAGGTCCACTATAGTGTTTTTTTGGCTCAGGGATCAAGATCAAATGAATAGTGAGTTTTTCGATTTACCGCCTATTTGGACAGGGGAACCTGGGTCCAAATTCTTAAAAACTAAATCTTAAAAATCTCTATATGTTAGTGAGACATGGTATGATAAATCATCAAATACACCTTTTTTATGTGGCAAATCATCAATAATTCTTCTCATCTAGGCCCACTGTGGTCAGAGTTTCTCCCGTCAATTTCTCTCACAGGCGAGTAGGTGCCTGGTTTTGCAGCTCCGGCGATGGCTGAGGCTACCAACGACTAGGAGCCTAACCACTTCTTTCCTGCCCATCCAATCTCTATCTCCAAATGAGCAGAAGAGGCCCCAATCCATGGGCGAGTAGCCACTAGCCAGCCGTCCAGAGACAGAACTTGAGCAAAATCTTAAGGAGGCTAAAGATCAAAGCAAATTCAAAAGCACATTATTCACTATTAGCTGCACGTCCTGCGCGGCACACAGATTTAGCTCTCTGGCTGTAGATTGCGCATCTGTCGTCACTGTCGGGTCCGATCGCAGCAAGCATGTGACACATCAGTAGTTAACGCCTCATCTACTGCTTCCATACTTCGCCGACGCATGTTTAAAGTCGCTGTCTCGTTTAGTAATAATGGATCTTCTAAATGGACCCACCTAATCAAATTGGGCCAGCTGTATACATCCTGTTTTTTTTTTTTTTTTTTTTGAAAATGCTAGGAGAACCATGGGATCGAGGGAAAGCTCCATCCCTGATCCGGAGCCATCACCAACCGCGGAAGAGTTCGGAGAGGTTTGCCCATTACCCCAGACGCTACTGCAGCAAACATCGACGGACGTGTGACCTGTTTCTAGAGGATTCAAGGGACCTAGATGCAATATCATATATGTTGAAGGTTTTCTATGTAATTGTGGGGCATAATGAATCCAACTTTTAGGGCCCAAGTACCTTAAAAGAAAAAAAATAAAAACTTTACTGGAATCAACAAACTCAGCTTTATTAGAAAATGAACTTTACTGAATACTACGGTACAACTTACTGAACTAGTAGACGACCGCGCCTTGGCGCTCGAGACATGTAGCCCATGCGTGCCAGGCGCGCCCGTGACGATTCGCGAAGGCCTGCGCGCAAGCGTGTGTTTCGCCGGGCACGTGGAGGGAGCAAGAAGGCTCGCGAAGGCCAGCGTCTGTGCGCTTTTCGCTGGGAAAATCGAGCGGCAGGGAACGGGCGACGGGGAATCGGATGGTAAAAAAAAACGTGTCGACCTGTAGGACTAGTAAGCCTGTGCACGCGGATGGCGCGCCGGATTTTTCGCTGGGCAAGCACGAGTAGAAAAGAATGCCACGACCCACGAGAATCGAGGCGAGCGAGATGTGTATCGCTATAGAGAAACTGCGAGTGAAACGTCGTACGGAAACCCGCGATGCCGTGCATGCGAACGCGAAGACGCGCAACAACGGATTGAACGGCCGAGAAACGGCGAAAAGAAGATCGAACGGCTCAAAAAAGAACGTCGACGTGGCCTATGTCTCTGCACGTCAAAAACACCTCTATTTAAGACCGAAGGACTAGTTGCTTGTGCGCGCCGGTTGACGCACTAAGAAAGATTTCTTTTTTTCCTAGTTTGGCAGTGAAAGGTCTGGGAATTTAGAATCAGAAAATGTGAACAGTTTTCATGTGAAGTGTATCTGAGATATTAATACATGTGGAATGTTGAGGCGTATACTAAGCAGTGTTGTACACGCAGCATGTAATAAGGTGCAGAAAAAGGTAAGGTAAACTGAAACATAGATAATAGGAGCCATAAGTTGTCACAATTTTTTGTTACAAAAATCTGCAGAGTAAGAAAGTTGCGTAAAAAATATAGTGATCTGTCTGGCATATATTTCAGAACGTCTAAGAATAAAACACAGGCTATATATTTGTAACATAGTTATGGACTAAGTACAAAATATGCCCAAGCTCTAGCATAGCAGTTTGCAAAAACGGGTGTAGATAGTGGGTGTAGGGACCGAATAGATGGTATGTAGCAGAACTATCCAGTCTACATCCTATCACATATGAAGTACGAAATCGATACGTTATAATGTAAGGTGTGTTGAACAGTTGGGAGAAATAAGGTAGAGAAAAGCAAAAGTAGACATTGTACCTCAAATCTATTTCGAGGTCTTCTTATCTGGTCGCCCTTGTTTAGTAGCACAAGAAGGCGCTGCTGCGGTCCATAATTCCTTTGGTGAGCTGTGCAACAAAAGTCACATGTGAGTTTCGGATGTGAGAAAGCTGCATTAATATTAGGACATATTGATGTAAGGTAGCAGATTGTGTTGCAGCGCCTGCAGTATAAGTTTAGTAAGAGCACTAATTCGGCATGAAAAGGGCAGAGACAATTGATATGTGCTGTATATCCTGCATGCTGACATCTACAAACATGTAAAATTTTCCTGGAGTGATATCAAAGACGGCTATATGTGCAAGCAAAGTACGGAACAAAGAAATCGATGAACCAATGAGATGTATATATGTAGTAGTATAGTTATGAGACAAACAAATCAATAATGTAATAGTATGTACTTGCATTCAAAGTATACAAGAAGTATGCTGTATCAAGTAATAGACAACCATGTTCAGGAAGGAAAACCTTGTTAACATGTTCAGGAAGGAAAACCTCGTAAACAAAATAAGAAAGTTCATCTTTGAGGGGAAAAGTCGTCAGAGATATGTAGGAAAAAAAACAGTTCGTATATATCTAGCATGAATGATGATAAAAGGTTATGGATTGATGATAAAAGGTTATGGAACATTTATATGACATATCAAACTGGGCATGGAGGCACATGGTTAGAAAGATTAAACAATGAGAAGTTAAAGAAAAATGCAATCCAATAAGCTGTAAATCCAACGTAGCAAGAGGAATGCATTGAAGCAAATTGGGACATGTTAAAAAAAAAGCTCCATGGCAGACCGAAATTAGCCTCTTCCATTTTTGTGTTAGCTAAAAATGGAGATGCTAACTCGCAAAAAATCTTAGAAGTTCATGTCGATTGCACAAGAAAGTTGATACACGAGATTCCACTTGAGAAGAAGCAAAACAGGACCCATTGCCAAAAAGAGTACATCTGTGAGCTAAAAATCCGTAATCACTCGGATGGGATTTGACAACAAGCATGGATGCAGCATGCATTGCTCGACACTTTTGGATACAAAAGTACGAGTAAAAGCATTGTCTCATGGGGATCAATTATGAGTGAAAGCTTCTAATTGTAGCTCATTTGCATGGGGTATCCAATAAGCGTAATCTTTAATCACCGAACAAACCACGAGAGAAGAAAATGTGTGGCCATTAAATTCCACATCGTTCGTCGAAGCACGGAAGGATCATACTACCATCATCACCGTGCAAATAACGATGATTTAAGTAAAATAGCTCATTGTAATAGAAAAACAACGAAACATCTAAAACCAAAGAACCTTAATTACCCTATAAACGAACAAATCCGACCAACAAACCCCTCCACCGAAGCATCCAAAAGCATCTAGAACTAAGCTAGAAAAGGTGAAGGCATCGGTTTTACTCCGCGATCCAACGATCTCGATCGAATTGATCGGTGCTTCCATGAGGAAGTCGAAGAAGGCAAGTAGCATTGGGAACTCGAATGTAACAGTAAGCACCAGAATTACTAAATTCAGGAGGCTTAATCCACGAGTCCACAAATGAATACCACGCACGCACACCTACCGAATCCAATGATTATAATACCCAGTTTGATGCAACGGAAAACATTTAGAGACGCATGAACAGCATTTGACGACTTGAAATTAACGAAATCGTGCACCAAAAATATCTGAATTTAGCAGCTTTATCGATCAATCCACACAACCCCATGCGCAGACCAAAAACACGAAGCCCAATTCAATGCGTCGATAAGGATCTAGAAGCATCGGGACGAAGGGGCGAGGCATGGGGGCAGCGTCCGGAGGCGGAGGGGCGAAGGGGAGGGGGCCGGGCGTGGGGGCGGAGGGAAGGAGTCCGGTCATAGGGGCGAAGGGGAGGGACGGCGGCCGGGTGTCGGCGTGGGGGCGGCGGCCAGACGCAGCCATGGGGGGATGGGGCCAGACGTAGGGAGGCAGAGGGGCGTGGGAGCCGAGCGCGGGTGTGGGGGAGGGGGCTAGGCGTGGGGGCAGAGGGGGCTAGGCGTGGGACCAAATATTTACAGGACAGACTGACAAACCAAATAGTTCATAGTAACAGAGTAGCAACGAAAATAAATAGTACCAGTGGAAAGAACATCATAAGAGCGGTGCCTCCATCTATTGCCACATGCAACCAATTGAGGCTAGGACCTAGTTACCACCATCTTCTTCATTCATGTAGCCGGATGAATAGAAATATCCATACATTGGATCTTCAGCTTCGTAGTCTGAATCCACATATTTGAGCAATCATGAGTATGAAGGTACTCAGCAAGCCCTCACTCCAAATGCAATTATATATATGCAAGGCTTCCAAGGGAGGGGTTGTATGTTTATTTTAGCATAAAAGCTAGTTTGCTCAAATATCATAGCTATTTTCTAAACCTATGAATTAACATGTTTAACTTCAAAAATTATCTCGACCATGTTTACCCAACATGATCTGTTTCACAACCATGCTTAACTAGCATGTCGTAGTTCCACCCAACATGTCCCAATTCCTGGTGACCATGCTTAACCAGTATGTCTCTGTTCCCAACAACCACACTTTACAAGCATGTCGCAATTCACAACCACCATACTTTACCAGTATGTCTCAACTTCCGGCGACCATGCTTCACCAGCATATCGCCATTCACAACGGGCATGCTTAACCAGCACATTGCAAATCACAACCACCATGTTTACCCAACATGTTTTAGTTCATAGTTTTAATTTAGTAAAATTTACCAGTGTGGCTTTCTTCACAATGCCCATAACAGGGGGCATAACTATTTGAATAGATTTAAACACTCTGAGAGGTTGTACAACTTTACCCACAAGATATGATCAATCTCACAATGTTGGCCATGATATGCTTCCTTGGGTATGCAAGGTCATAACATCGTTGTTTCTAGTACCCAGACCCGACACTAGACCTGCTCCGAGACAATGACTGTTATGGGGCACCCCCAAACTGCCCTTAAACTAGGTACATTTTTAATGAGGGACACTCCTTCGTTAGGAGTCAGTCATGACCCTTCAAGAATGCATAAGTAACTAGGGTCGTGGGTTTTCTTCCGAAGCTAAGTAAAATAATTGGCCAGGTCCATCCCATAGTAGACTTGTGGTTGCACGGCTTAGTATTTTAGAATGGAACACATGATTCGATCCTTAATCGACTCAGACGAGACAATCCACCAACCCACTGCGTGCACACCGCACCGATCTCATACCAACCACTCGCCCAAGTCTCAACCATTTTTGGAATACATTTTTCTATTTCAGTGGTAACCCATGTTACCACACTACAATTCAATTACATTCCAATTTCTCGTTATGGCAATGTTTGTCTTATTTATATTCAATTACTAAACAATGTCTAAGCACAACTGATAGTCATGTTCATTTAACAAATGTGAGTTTTACTCATGTAATAATTATCCTTAAGGTGACAAGGTATATGGGGTATCAACAATCAAGGAGGGGATTCATAATGATAATCAAACTTTGGCATAGCTAGGTATCAACCTTTAACATAGCATTTCATAAATAATAATAAGCATGCAAGTAATAATTTAAAATAAAATACTTTGCAATTGTAGGTTCAACATGATCAATAGTAAGGACTTGCCTTGCTCAAATGTGGATTGATCTTGGTCTTGGCTTGAAGCAGTGACGAATTCTTCTGCGATGTTTGAATTTATTTAACACAAAAACGACGACTTCGAATAAATGCTCATAACACAAATAAATTCAAATGAACTGCAAAAATTATTATTTCGGTACTGTTGGAATGATCTTGAATTTAGAAACTAAAATAAAATCATTTGGATTTAAAATGAGGGAGAAGAAATTCTAGAAAATATGAAAATCCTGATAGGTGGGTCCCACTTAGATGTTCTTTTATTTATAATTTATTTATATTAAAAAGTCTTCTATGACTACTCGGTAGGGTCTATTGGGGTTTTTCTCTCTTTATTTTTTATTCAGGGAAGTCCCGAGAGACTAATAGGTGGGGTCAACGATGTAGTGGACTCAGTCCACTCAACTACGCATGGGGCCTGTGACCCACTGGTCAGCGGCTAGGGTCCATCCATTCGGTCCACGCATGGATCTTTAACCCTACAAATTTAACTTAACTGCTAATGGCGCCGGGCCCATATGTCATACTCATTAACTACACAAATAATTAAATGCTATTACCGGCTTTAACTAACTATGGCCATCTGGCGATGCCATGTCGGCATCGCCCTCAAAACAAAGGAGTGACGTAGAGTGGCCACTCGGGTTCGAGCTCACCGTTGGTGTGGTGGGGCATGGCGGACTGCCAAGACCGACAAAATGGAATACGGCGGCACCTACAAAGCTAACGGTTGTGGTGGCGCGTTGGGAGGTGGCCCGAGGCAGCGTGATGGCGAGGATAGCGGGCATGCTACTATGCTACGGGGGAAACTAAACTAACAAGCTACTACTATGCGCTACGGGGAAGCTATTCAAAGTGGTGGCACGTCAAAAGAGGATTGCAAATAGTATGGCTACTGCAGCCAGTAGCGAGGATAAGAGCTCGCGGCAGTAGTGCTACAGAGGATATGGGTCAACACTATATAGCCTAACTAGCTTGCGGGAACAAGGAACACAATATGATGCAAAGAAGAGTGGAAGGGGCTTACCTGAGGCAGAGCGAGGAAGATGGAGCTCGTTGGCAGCACTGTACCGGCGAGGAGAAAGGGGCTACAGCTGCTCTGGTGCTCAAACTAGAAGAAGAAAGAGAGCATCAACAAGAGGGATTGAGGTGAAACAAAAGGACATGACCTTCAAGGTCGAAGCTCACCAGAACGGCAAGGAACGCGCATCAACGATGAGGACCTAGGTAGATTTGGGGCACAGTCATTGGAGCATTGCATGCAAACGAGCAAGAGAGAAGGAGGGTGGTTGGAGGCAAAAATGCAGAGGAGGTGATGGGGGTTTCAGTGACGTGCTCGGAGCCGGCTCGATGACATCTCTTGAACGTGCGGGCTTTGAAAGCTGGTGAGATGGCGCGACGATGGGACAAGGTCACGGGGCGACGGTGCTCTTGAGGTTTGCTACAACAGACCACTTGAGTGTCGAGGATTTAGTTGCGTGTAGAGGAAGAAAGAGAGCGAGAGAGAGAGAGAGAGAGAGAGCACTGGTTAGTTGAGGAAGGGAGAGAGAACTAGGTCGGCTAGCGGGTTGCGGCTGAGGGAAGGAGGGGAAAAGAAAAGGCTTTGAGATTTATTTGAGAAGAGGTTTTAGCACTTAGCTTTTCTTGTTGATTTTTATTCACTCAATTTAAGGCAAGGATTTTGATTTGACTTTTGAAATGCAACGAAGTTTTTGAAAATTCATGTAAATTTCAAATTGAGCTATTACAAAATGGTACATTCTGGTTATAGTCAATGATTTTTTGGGATACTCTTGGGTGTTCTGGGATTCTAAGGATGAGACATTTGGCTTTTTCACATTTTGGTTCTTCACTTGGCCGTTGAGCTCCTTGGTGCCTTAGGAGCAATTCGCAGTGACAATGACACAGAGTTCAAGAACTCTTATTAGTTCTCCTCTCCTTACACTCCTCAACAAAATGGCGTGGTGGAAAGAAAGAATAGAACCCTCGTTGAGATGGCTAGGACGATACTAGATGAGTATAACACGTCGTGGAAGTATCGGGCAGAAGCCATTGCAACTGCCTATCATGTTGCCAACCGTTTTTTCTTGAGATCCACCTTGGACAAAACGTCTTATGAGCTTCGATTTGGAAGAAAGCCTTCTGTCTCTTATTTCAGAGTCTTTGGTGCTAAGTGTTTCATTCTTAATACTAAGAAACTAGATACATTTGAATATAGAACTTTTAATGGTATATTTCTAGGTTACCCTGCTCATTCTATAGGCTTTCGTGTACTTAATGTTGAGACTAACACAATCATGGAGACTTGCAATGTCACCTTTGATGATAATTAGCCCAGAGCTATATCAGATATTTCAGGTGATTCCCAGCCTTTTGAGAGCATCTTTGTATAGGAAGAAGAAAGCATTGAGGACAACAACTTCCCACCTATATGCATTCCTCCTGATCCAGCTGAGGATCCTACCTCCACTACTTCACCTTCAGTTGAGGCTCCTACTGAAGGGATATGGGTAGGCTACGCTAGCTGGCAATTCAAAAATTCTACCACGTAAACCAGGAAGCCATGCAAGTAGAAGATCACAGATCGTTACCACAAGACGCGCAGTACAGCGGAAGAAGAGTTGGAGCAGCCTGATCCAACGTAGAGCACATCGATGAAGTGGTCGTAGTCGATCGTCCAACGTAGTCGATCGTGTCCTCCAGCAACCAATCGCATTCCTCACCAAGGTCGTGGATTGTCCTCAAGCGCAACAACAACCATAGTAGCACCTCTACGATATCCACACATACAGGGAAGGAACACCATACGTCAGTCGTGCTAGCACCAACTCGCACGGAAGAGCTCTCGGGAAGATGGCGACTAGGGTTTTGGTGGAGAAACTCACGTGTCTCGTATCTACCAAACAGCCTCATGCATCTCCTTATATAGGGCCCATGACGGATCTTATCCGAACATGTTTTGTTCCAACCCATTAAGTGTGTGACCCTGTAGGTTCATACATAATCGGTTGTGACTCAAAAACTCTTTCCGACCACGAGTCGTTAGCGGTTCCTAGTAGTACATAACGATTCTCGAATACACACAAATTATATCGGATGAACCTTAATGCAATATGATCTACGAACAGGTCCTTATCACTAACGACCAGCTCGTATCTCTATACGACCAATTCATATTTAGTCTCAACCAGTTCGTAACTCCTTACGACTAGGTTTCGACTACTTAGTGATTATGTTCGACCAGTCTACGACTAGATCGTATCTCCATACGACTAGTACGCATCACATCGAACTGAATAACCTACTCGTGTTTTCTCTCTTTGCCTCACGATATCTGGTTTGAACTCCAGGTGAGATATTTGTCATCCATGGACTGTTCAATACTTTCTCGATCGAGTGTCGGATAACTTTATGTGGTCGAACTCTTCGACCACCAATGGCATGGCCATGCACTTTCTTTATCCGACCACATCGAGAGGCCTAGAGATATCTCTTCTCTTATGTTAGGATGGATAAATCCCATATCCGACCAGTCACATTCCTCTGCATGTTTCATAGCATACCCGAAAGCAACCTTTATGACTATCTAGTTACGAGTAGCATTTGGCAACCCCTAAGTGTACTATTATATATGTAGAAAACCATGTTGATCTCATGTCTAAGGATTATGCACCATTATTGTTTGAGACCAACTGATGACACATAGAATCATAACAATCTCAATAGTTTATCAAGGTGGGTCAATCCAACACCATATTCTCCAACATGTGTTCACATTATTGATTTGATATCCCTATATCCATGACCGGTGAAACATGGTCATCAATCAATACATTTGCTGGTTGATAAGTCACTAGTGTTCCAACTAGTGATATTCGACCAGGATACATTTAGAACGACATCATATAAGTTAAAGAGCTTCACCAACAAATCGCATACTTGTTAATCTTTATAACTAATGATTCATTCAAGGAACGAATAACATTTATTTAATAACTCATAAACATAGACATGATACAATCATCTCTATGATCGCCTCTAGGGCAGATCACAACACCCGCTGCTTCCACCTCTACATTAGCAGTACTTGTGGAGGTTGAAGATGTGTTATCTCCACCCAGTGTACCACTCCATATTCAGCAAAGGCATCCACCGGATTAGATGATTGGAAATCTCCATGAGCGAGTCACTTACTCCAGGTCTCATGATCCTAATATCTACTCCCATTCTCCAGGTCCCATGCTTCATCCGATGCTAGTTGGGTCAATGCAATGCATGAAGAGTTAGAGAATTTTGAAAGAAATAAGGTATGGAATCTCGTAGAGCCTCCTAATGGTCATAGCGTGATTAGAACAAAATGGATTTACAAGAAAAAAACAAAGTGATGATGGCCCAATGATTAGGAATAAGCCTAGGTTGGTAGCTCAGGGATACACTTAGGTAGAGGGGTTAGATTTTAATGAAACCTTTACTCCTGTAGCTAGATTATAGGCTATTCACACCTTGCTTGCATTTGCTGTATCTAATGGCTTTAGGTTGTATCAAATGGATGTTAAGAGTGGTTTCCTTAATGGTTTCATAGACTTTTTTTTCTCGAACACGCAGGAGAGCTGCGCATCATTATATTAAGAAGAAAAAAAGAAGTGGGTTTAGAAACCCCAGCACAACCACACACATACACACACCCTTTTACATCAATGATGTATCTCTCTCTGATTTACAAACTTGACCCAAGACCTACTAGAGAGGACTCATGCATTGATCTGCTCTAGAGCGAGGAGATTAGATATTCCTCGAGCTCCAGCCAAACTCCACAGAGGAGCTCATCTTTTATGAAACCATAACACTATTAAGGTTCTGGTTGAATCCCATCGAACACACAGCGATTACAGTGATTCCAAATAGACCAAGCTCCTAGAATAATGATGGAGTTGAGACCTTTTAATCTGAACATCAATATCGAATTTGTGCTTGCCCACCATGCATCAAAGGAATTGTTGTCGTGGGAAGAGATCTGCAGCCGACCTTATGCGAATGTTATACCAAACTTGCTCGAGAAGACACATGAGACCATTAGGTGATCAATCGTTTCCTCGGCTTGATCACAGAGTGGGCGCGTTCGAGATGGGCGGACCTCTTTTAGCAAGCCGGTCTGAGTCCAACACCTATTGTGTGCCACTAACCACATGAAGAACTTGCATTTTCTGGTGCCCACTCTTCCAAATTCTTTCCCAAGGCCCAAACTATAAATTTCCAATAAAAATCCATCATATGCAGATTTAGCAGTACATTCTGAACTAGAGAATTGCCATATATGAGTGTCATCAACTTCAGGTTGCAAAGTAAAATCCGAGATAAGATCCCACAATTTAAAAATCACAACACTGCTGTAATGGCACCCGCATGTCACGCACCCATTTCAACTCGGAAAGGGCTTCATATACATTCCTTTTCCTTGCTTTGTTGTTGACTGAACCAAAAGATTAGGCACTAATTGATCCAGTGCTCGCCATTCAACCACTGTCAATCCAAAAATTGTGTTTTGCCATTGCCACCTCCGAGACAATGGCCACCTAAAAAAACTTTGACCGCAGGATGCACTTGAATTTGGAAAGCCGCCCAAGGCACTGTCGAGTTCGGTTTCTGCAGCCACAACCATCGCATCCGAGAGCCCATCCCACCTTGTAGATGGAAATGCCAAGGCCTCCGAGTCTAGTTGGCCGAGTAACCTTAGGCCGAGCCAATAGGCGGTGTCCTCCTTCGCGTCCTTTCTTCCTCTCCAAAGAAAACCTCTTCTAATTTTATCAATAGCTTTAAGGGCCCAGGAGGAAGATCCATTGCCATAGCTAAGTACACCAACATAGAGGTGAGCACAAACCGAACCAAAATCCTTCTCCCACCTTTGTGAGTAAATCCGCTTTCGGCCGGGAGACAATCAACAATCCGATCAATGATAGGTGAACTTGTCGCTTTGTCAATTTTCGCAAGGAAAGCGGGATTCCTAGATACTTGCAAGGGAAGTGTGATAGTTGACAAGGGAGATGATCTTGTATGGTGATTGTATCTTCCTCTGAACATTGGATAGGGAAGCCATTCCTCTGAACCAGGCTATCAAGCCGAACATAGCCTGGTTTCATAGACTTGAGGTGTATGTTAGACAACCCCTTGACTTTGAAAACCCCAAGTTCTTTGATCATGTGTTTAAGTTGTCCAAAGCCTTGTATGGTCCTAAGTAAGCACCTAGAACTTGATATGATAGACTTAAGACATTCTTGCTTAAGAATGGATTTTAAATAGGCAAAGTAGATAAAACTCTATTCATTCTCAAGCATGGCAATGATTTCCCTATTGTGCAAATTTATGTGGACGACATTAACTTTGATGGCTCCTCTAATGCTCTTGTGTATAGCTTTTCTGAGAATATGTCCAGGCAATTTGAGATGAGCATGATGTGAGAGCTCAATTATTTCCTTGGACTCCAAATGTAGTAATGCAAGGAAGGCACTTTCACCCATCAGACAAAGTACACCAATAAATTATTGAGAATATTCGATATGGGTGATTGCAAGCCATTTGCCACTTGAATGGCTACTTCGACTGTCTTGGATCCTGATGAGGATGGTGAAGCTGTGGATCAACACGAGTAACATAGCATGATTGCCTCCCTCCTATATCTGATGGCTTCCAGACCGGACATCCACTTCTCAGTGTGCCTATGTGTGAGATTTCAAGCCTCTCTGAAGACTTCTCATCATTAGGCAATCAAGCGCATCTTTCGGTATCTTCAGTCAACCCTTCAATATTGTCTTTGGTATTAATGTTCATCATCATTGTCCATTGGAGGGTTTTCAAATTATGGTTTTTCTGGCTGTAGACTTGATAGGAAGAGCACTTCGGGCATTTATCATTTCTTGGGCACTTCTCTTGTCTCAAGGTCATCCAAGAAACAATCTTCTATCTCACAGTCCACTACTGAGGTAGAATATGTAGCTACTACTAGTTGTGGTCGCCAAATTCTGTGGATAACCTCCACTCTTAAGGATTATGGGTTAGTTTTTGATAGTGTGCCTCTTCTGTGTGACAATACTAGTGCTATTAATATTACCAAAAACTCAGTGCAACACTCTAGGACCATGCACATAGATATCAGATTTCATTTCCTTAGAGACCATGTTGAGAAGGGTGTAACAGCCCAAATTTTCAAATTTAGTTGAAAATTAAAACTTAATTAATTTTGTGATTTTTCTGAAATTTTTAAAAGCTTTCCTTCAATTATTTAAAGCAAAAAAAATTTAATTTCAAAATATATTACCAAATAATAGTTGAAAATATTTTATCTAAGTCCCAAATAACTCTAGGAATTTCTGTAAATTTTCTAGAATTTTTGGGATTTATTTACTATTTTCTAAAGTTTAAACAAATTAATAGAATTAGTTTAATTGTTAAATCAATTTAAAACCCCAAACTCGTTTTTGGGCCAAAATCCAAATTTCGGCCCAATCCCTTTCTCCCACACGGCTCGAGCCGGCCCGCACCGCGCCCCTTCTCTCTTACCCACCCCTGGTCCCACCTGTCATCGCTCACGCGCACGTGCGTTAAAACCACAACAACGCTCATCAACCGTCAGATCTCGAACCAACGCCCAGATCTCGTGTGACCTCCGGATGGTCTGACCATCCCAACGTGTATGAGACGTCTGATCAAAAATGGACGACCAGTCAGGATTCATTATAACTCCCGGACGGTCCGAACGGCCCATTCTTTGTGGACCGTTCGATCTAGATCGAACGGCCAAGGCTCAACCGTGTATCTTTTCCTTTTCTTTTGTTTGATTGCCATGTGGGCCCGCCGCCTTCTTCTTTATCGCATTCATCTCTAGCGGTAAACCACCAATGCCGCCATTGTTGCGAGCTTGAAGCTCCGCAACCGCCATATCTCGACCGCCCCGCTTCTCGCGCGTGCGTGCACACGACCCGCGTCCACCTCCGCCTTATCTCCCCACTCTCTTCCCCTTTCTCTGCGATGGTTTGTCCACGATGCCGCAACCGCCGCCATGACCCCCACGACCTCCACGCCGCCCCAGTGCCCCTCGGCTCTTATAAAAGGAGGCCCCAGGTGCGCCTCTACCTCCTCATCCCAGCGCCGCTACCCATTGCCACCCTCTCGCCCCGTAGCGTCCGAATTTTGGAGTTCTTTGACGCCGGCCAAGAAGGTGTGGATCTTCATTTGCGCTGCCACCAGAGCCACTCCGCCCCTGTCGTCCACGCCTTCGTCATCGTCGTGACGCCGCGAAGCCAGTGCGCACCTCTGCCTCGCCGGAACCCCACAGAATCTCAACTTCACCGTCGACCTCAACCGTGCCGCCGCTTTTTCCTTGCCATCGGTCACCTCCGTCCTCCTCTCGTCGTTTGGGTGAGAGCATCACAATCACCGCACCTTCCTCTCTCTTTTGCGCACCTTGCCGCCGCCATGCCGCACATCACCGGCAACCCTAGGGCTGAGAGCCTCGCCGGGTTTTGCCACCGTGGATTAGCCACCTCATTGCCACATGCACGCCACGTCACCGCCATCTCATCACAATCACCCATGTGGCAATGATGTGTCCCGGGTGGGCTTGATCCATGAGGACCGAACCACTTACAAGTGGGGCCCGCATGTTAGGGTTTCGTTTTAATTCTTTTAATCCCGAAATCCTGAGGGATGATGTCATCCTTGCGCAGTAATAGGAGTTTCCTTAAGAAAAATAATTCGGGAAAATATTTTAAAAACAGATTTAGGGTTGAAACTTCTAAAACCCATATCTTTTGCATCCAAACTTGATTTGGGTGATTCAAATTTCTAAATTTGTATAAAATAATTATCTAGCTAACTAAACCAAAAGTATTCTATTTGGAGTTAATTTTATTTGCCTTTTTGAATTTATTTGGATTTCAATTGAATTTGTCGTATTTTCGCATGTAGACTTCAACGACTCTGGAGAGTTCAATCCTTCAGTGGATTTAGAGTACCAAGACTTCAACGAAGGCAAGTTATACCATTGACCATGTTGATACCAATATATTTAAAGTTATTTAAATTCAATCTTTAAATTATTATTGCATGCATACTTTTATATAATTATTTTAATTCCCTGTTTAAATATTTAGTTATTCCAATTCTTTTTGTATAGCCAATTTGAATGCTGAATATCATTTTCTTGTCACCATTAGATTATATATATATATATATATAATCTTATGCTTACACCATAATTGTGATTTTTGGGAGGATTTAGCCAAATCATTTTAAACTTGGTTTAAATTTGAATCTGTGGTATTGCTTTACCATAGAAAATTTATAAAGATGGTTTTATTTAAAATAAAATAAAAAATGGGCTTGGACTTGGGCGAAATGAATGAATGGTGGGTGCAGGTTTATGCACGGGCTTAGTCTGGTTAGGATTAAGGCCCATGGTTTAATTTGAAAGACGCCCAAGTCAGTTAAGGACCGGCCTTTCAGCGTTCCTTTGCTATGCCTTACCGTACCACCACATGTTCTGTATAGGCAGGACTTGGCTTAATAATTTGTAATACCTCATTGTTATTTGTGTCATGTTGTTGTGTGGGTGTCGGTTAGACAATAGTCCCACCTAGTATAAGAGGGGGCTCTCGGAGGATAGTTAGTCTAATGGAAGTGAAACCTTAGTGGACATGAATAATTTAAGGTAGAATATTGTAACGGCCTCGTGATAATTACTTAGTCGCACGCCTTTGGAAGCGTGTATTGGCCGATATTAATAGCAAATTATCTCGTGTGGGTAAAGCTGTACAAACTCTACAGAGTGGGAAACTATTCGAATAGCCGTGTCCGCAGTCGTGGACATGCTAGCAAAGCCACTTAAAGTTAGACTTTGTTTTTGGTTTTAAAATATTTTTTGCAAATGATTTGAGGATGGTTATTCCTCGTGGTAAAATTTGGGTGGTTAGCCATGTGATAGGAGGGTATCCTTCACCATTCAATCATGGAGGTTATCCACACTATAAAATTGTCATTTTAAACTTGATTTTAGATATAGTACAAAAATGGCCTTGGAAATTAATATGAGTATTTAAATTGAAACTGCTGCTTTATGCAAAATAAACCCTAGCAGTCTCATTTGTTTACTTTATGCATGCCTCATAACTCAATATTGGGTGTAACTTGCGAGCACGATAGTAGTGCTTACTCTTGTTGAATAATCTTTATTCAGGAGAAGACTTCTACAAGGACGGTGAGGATCCAGACGCTTAGGCCTACGCCCCCAGACGATTGCCTGAGGCGAATCGTGTGGCCTACTACTACTGCTTTTGCTTCCGTTGTGTTAATTGTTTATTTGGCCTTAGGCCCCGTTTGTATTAAACTCTGAATTATTAATGCTATTTAATTTTTGTGATATGATTTGATATCATTTTTGTATGACTGTGTACACTGAAAATCCTGGACTAGTGTATAAACATAGAGAATTCGGGATCCTTCGTTCCCGGGTTCGACAAAGGGGCACATTCTGCTAGAGTTTGTGGAGTCTGGGGCTCAATTAGCAGATGTCCTCACCAAGACTTTAGATCCTATTAGGTTTGTCTCCTTAAGGAGTGAGTTGGGGGTAGTTTACCCGTACGGGCTAGTTTGAGGGGGGACTTGATCCATTTTTATCTTTCTTCATCAAATGATTTATTTGGCTTTTATTGCTTTTCACTTGCATTTCATGCATTGTATCATATTGCATTCATATGAAAAATAAAAAAATAATGCATTATAATATAGCTTTATTGCTTCAACTTTTAAATTGATGAAGCTTTGCTTATTACCCCTATTGATGTGGCTAGCTTTTGATTGATTCCATCCTATTAGCTTGTATAACTTTTAAGTTGATGCTTGGGCATGTGACCTCTAGAATGTCTAGGCATAATCTAACATTAACAAGTGATATCTAAATTCAACTTGTGGAATGAGTCGAGCCAAACTTTTATGTCATTTGAGATCTTGTACATGACTATTGAATGTCAACTAAGATTACTTGGCTTATCTTGAATCTGTATTGAACTTAGAAGAAAATCTTAGAAAATTCATGGCTTTTGCTCAATTTTAGTGCTTTAACTAAAAATTCCTTGTTTTCATGAAAAAGAGTCGTGTCATGGTAAAAAAAGAAAAGAAAATAAAGAGTGCTTGCAAAAAGTCTGTTACATGCCTAGAGCACTCTTAGCTCAATAGTGGTCTACACCCCATTGAGTTTTTGAATGCTAAAAATGTCATATCTTTGCTCGTAAAAGGTCTGTTACGTGCCTAGAGTAAAATTAAAAATCAAATGAAATTGAGCATGTTGATTCAAGTTGTAGGCTTTATAATCCTTATAGTAGTTAATGCTCGTTTCATTATCTTGGATTACATCCTTGTTTATTCATATTATCCTCTAGTGATTTCAGTTTATTCATTAGACTAGATGACTCTTTGATATATGTTTTGATGTCAAAAGTTTCTTGTTCCTAAAAATTGAAAAAAATGAAACCACTCCATTGCATTTGACTCATGCTCTTATGCTTTCCTGCATCTTTAAAACTGAAAAAATTGGATAAGAGAAAGACGTGATTTCTTGATGACTCCATTGTTAAAGGAGGAGAAAATGTGACAAAAATGCTAAAAAAGGGCTAATCTTGTATTCAGGGAGAGAAATTCAAAAAAATAGTAGATCTTAGCCAGTGAGAGGGAGCATTTTCATATGCATTATTGTGCTCTAATGATATTTTGTTGGTTCAAATTCCAAAATTGACTTCTCACTATGATCTAATGCCAAATTGAATAATTGTTCTTTCATATGAACCTCGAGTGAGTTTTTGAAATCTCTTTCGGATTTAAAAGTTTTCTATATTTCATTGTCTCTACTAGTTTACTTCTGCATTTCTCAAGCCAACTTGGTCATTTTCATAGTTTTCTCTTGTTTATGGACCAAATTGAGTCTTTTTACAAAACTGAGCGAGTATTTTTAAAACTACCTCCAAATTACATTTTTGGGTAGATTGCCAATGTATTCATCAAGAGGGGGATTGTGGAGACTATGTGGTATGGTCCTAATATCGAGTTGAGCAATTGGCATCGTTGTCGAGGAGTTTAGGCAGTAAACCCTTGGTTTAGTAAATTATCAGATTCGTTGTTAGGTTACTGGCAGTTTGATCGGCCAAGGTCAGACTGCCTCACTGGCCATGGGTGGCAGTTAGACCGGTAGTTGAAGCTTTTGGGGAATTGGGGAATGGGCACCAAATACTTGTGTGGGAGTGTTTGGGGATGTGTTTGCACCAAATGCCATTGAAAATGGTGTCTGGACGTGAAACTAGATAGAGTTTTGTCGAGAAGTCAAGAGATGGGTGTTTTCTGAAATGGGAAGCAGTCTGACTGGCTGCTTGTTAGTGGTTAGACCGGTGGTGGTCTGATCGGTCGCCTGTTATTGGGGCTGTTGGTTGGTAGCCTGACTGGCCAAGGGTCGGCGGTCTGACTGACCAGGTTGAGTTTGTGCATAGTGAGTGTGCTAGATTTTATGGAATTAGGCAAAGTCATGGGATTCAGTGCATAAGTGTTGTATGATACATGTTTTGGCTAACGTGGGTCAAGTTACGAAGAACTTATGCCTGGATCGATCTCTTGGTCTATTGTTGTGCAAGGACGCTTGAGTCAACTACGGTCAATGGCTAGGATAATTGGGACTAAGCTAGAAGAGATGAGGTCTAGAACGATCGAGGATGCTGAGTGAAGTGGTTGGACTTAAGTAAGGTGTAAAATGGAGAAGAAAGACCGAACGAGAGTTTGGTACAACAGGTTGCATCAATTGACTTGGGGCCAGTGCAAGTGCTAAGGTGGTCCGATGGGAGCCGGATGGGAAAGATTGCGGCATGAGGAAAGCCATTGATGAACCAACGTGTGATGAAGGATGGGATTGCTTCACGATTATTGGAGTCGGTTATGGAGAAGGATCGAGAAGGAGTATTTTACTATCTTCACTAAAATACCAGGTTGGTGATTCTGGAGAAACTGCAGTGCATGATAGCGCAAAGGAGAAGCAGTTTAGGTCATGAGAAGGAGATGATCACAAAGAGACGGATTCAGGAGACTTAGATCATCAAGCTCTTTGATAAGCGTGAGTGAGTGTAGACCAATTTGTGTGTGGGGTTAATGGGTGCTCATTAGAGTTTTCTCTCTAGACCTAGTCTCCACTATAAAAAGGGATGGTTTAGGATTTTCACATTGATCCATCTTGTCTAGAAACTCTAATTTATGATTTGGAAAAGTGGAGAGAATAGAAAAAGGCTAGGATTTGTGAGAGAAGAATTGGGTGGTGCTCATGAGTGTGTTTTTGTCATCCATTGTGGAGTGGCTATAAACCTTCAATCTCTCATATCAATGTAATCAAGTTTGTGCAAAGATGAGTTCTCTCTTGTTCTTGCTCTCTCTTTCGTGATTTTGGGGTTCTTGTGTTCTAGAGATTTTGCCTTGGTTTTTGCTGTGATCTAACTTGCTAGGACATGTGAGATCTGATTTAAGGTCATCTTGACATTCTTTCATCCACGAGTAAGTCTTTAGATCAAGTTTAGGTTTTACCCCGGTTTTGAGCTTCTCACCCACATTCTAGTAATTCATAGAAACTTGGCTATGATTGTCTCGATCTTCGATTGGAATATGTTTATGACCTTCTTGTTGAGCTATGTCTGAAATCTTTGGTTATTTGGATGACTAGATCAAAAGTTATGTTATTTTGTGGATCTTTCATCGTGTTGGTTTTTAGTTAGCAGAGAGGAGCAGTCAGACTGGTCTCTAGTGTGGTCAGACCGGCCCTGCCTTGGTAGTCAGACATGTTGTGGGGTGTTGAGGCTTGATTTTTTTTATTTCAATTCAAGTCTTCCGCTATGATCTTGAGACCTTGATCGTTATAGCTTTACATAGCTATTGGAGTTAAAAGGAAGTTGAATACCAATGAGAAAACGAGTGAGCTCTTATTCATCCCCTCTAGTAGCTATTTTGGTCCAATACCATAGAAGTGATAAGCTTGTTCAGACCCCTCTCTGGGCCTTCGCCACACCCAATAATTGATTTGTACCAAGACAAACGAATTTTCATTTATTTTCATGAAATGTTGTGGTTAGATGTGCTGAAGTGGTATATAGTATACCTCATAAAGAGAAAAGTACACAACTGTACACTTGCAGCAACGTTCATTACCGACTATACAAAATTATCCTAGGCATGGAAGCTTCAAGGCACTTTGTAGGTTACAAAATAGAAGAAGAGAAACTGGATGCAATTATTACTCCAAATCTTTGATTCGCTGTCCAAACTCTTCATGAATCATGGGGTTATTCCTGATTTGCCTTGTCAAAGTTACCGGTAGCACAAGAACAATAAATTCTCTACATAAATTTCCAGCTACAAAAAGTTTATGAAAGTTGATTTGGTTCTATGCATAGTTCATCAATACCCTAAGCATTTCATATGAGCAGCAAGAGAATAAGAGTATAGAAATATAGAAATCCAAACAAATAAGAATCTTGCGGATTTATTTACAAAGACTTTGCTAGCTTTTACTTTGGGGAATCATACTCATGGCATAATCATGAGGAAACAGAGTTGTCCTTAGGGGAGGTATGTAATCTTCATAAGTGTTCATCATTGGGATGAAAAGATGTTGCACTCGTTTTCTCTTAGTCAGTTTTGTCTCATAGGGTTTTCTCAATTGAAGATTTTTAGTGAGGCAGCATATGCAATGACAAGGATGTGTGCTATGTACTATTTTCCTGTTGTCTATTTTTTCCCACTAGGTATTTGCAAGGAATTTTTAACAAGGCATGGGCATGGTGCTGGCGAAATCTCCAAGGGGGAGTTTTATAACATGGATTTAATTGTGTAGACACTTAGCCTAAACTAGCCCATTAGGGGTTGAGGCCCAACCAGGTCCATTACCAAAGTTTAGTTTATTCTACTATGAAGGAGGGAGGTCTATTAATCCTATGTAAGGGGGCATGGAGTTTTATTATATATATAAACCAAGAGATATCGATAAAGTTGAGAGAGTCTCGAGAGGACTATATCTTTATGCTCTTTTACTTTCGTATTTAAGTGCTTAACAATGCGATCACAATATTATTGTTGTATTTTATAGGACTGTTTTGTAATTTCTCATTTGAGAAAAGATTAAGTAGAAAAGAGATTTTGTGGGACCCACCTGTCATTGTGTTGGAGGATAGGATAAGGGTTGGAGATAAAATAAAAAAATCCAACCGATTGAGAACTTCTTCGGCAGTTCTGTTGCATAGGTGGCCAGGTTTTCGGCCATGCTTGGCGCGGGCATCTCGGGCGGCTCCTCTGGCGCGGGCGAGTTGGTCGCCAGCGGTTGGGGGAAGCAGGAAGGTGATCTCCTCCTCTTGAAGGCCGGGTCCCCTCTCTCTATTTGATGAATCGATGAAAAACAGTCGGTCTCGAATTTTTCTTGATTGCTTCTCTTCTCCGATTGGTTTTCGGTTCTTTGGCTTTGGAGAGTTATCGATCTGCCATGTTTCTACCTAGCACTTTCGGTAGTGAGGGGTGTTTTCTCCTGAGTGTACATCCTGGGTCCTCGGTTGCAATTGTCTCCTCACCTGAGTTTGCATTAAGGGGATTCGTTTGTGCCTTCGGTGGAGGAGATCAGCCGGCCTTGGATTGAACTTGAAGTGGGAGGGAGGTTTTCTGTCTCTGTATTGGTGCTGCGTTGGTGTTTCCGGCCAGAGCATCGCCTTGGTCGCCTTGGTCTTGTGTGGCATATATCGAGTTCCTCGACTTCTTTCTTTGGTGTGATCCCGGAGAAGAAGAGTTGCATTGTATCTCCGAATTCTTCGTCTTTGCTTAGATTAGTAAGGAGATAGTTTTTTTTGGTCAGCGTCTCCTTGACGTGCCTTGCCTGGTAGCATCCTGGTGGTTTCGATTACCACTGATTCTATGAGTATTCCTGTTAAGTTTTTGTGCATCACTTTGTGTATATAAGTGGGCTGATCTGGTTCATATTTCTGAATTGGAAGTGTGATTGATATATTATGCAAAGTGATGTCAGCCGGTTTCATTGTCTTGCTCTGTGATGAAGTGACATAATCTGAAATTTGGTTTGACATTTTAGTTTAGACTTGAGCTCTAAGAGTATTATTCAATTATGTCATTTGATCTGGAAGTAGCGGTCTGTTCTTTTGGACTCTAATAGTCTTGCATGCTATTCTGTTAGCTCCTGGTAATAGTGTTCTTCATGCTTTTCTGTTAGCTCTTTAAGCGTATTTGCTGATCTGTTTTTACCTGTGTTTGATCACTGTCAGTGAATCAAAAATTGTTGAATCAAGATTGTAGGCTATCTGAATTGCTGTTTTGATACTCTGTTATCTGTGAGACCCTGTGCTGGCCAGAAGTAGTAGCTGCTGCTATGGTGTTTAGTTTTGATAGTTTATCAGTATTGGTTTTAGAGCTCAAAGCTTAAATTGATTTTGTCAAATACAATAAGTGAAGAATATAGTTTATAGTATTGAAAAGGCAGAGATTAAATTCTTCTGCAACTCTACTTCTGAGAGCAACTATAAATTCCTCAAATCTGAGCAATATGCTGATTTGTTTTATATACATGTGGTATATGTTTAGCATTTCAATTAATTTAAATGTCTTGGAGGATTTACATTTGATTATGTTGATTTGGTCATTTAAAATCTATTGGATTAATGCTATTTTCTCTAATGATTTCGCTAGATTTATTTTAGTTAGTTTGCTTAATCTGCTCTATTTGTAACAATCTAGAAAAACTATCTGTCAAGAAATGGCTTCATCGTTAGATGTCGTAAAGCCGGAAATGTTTAATGGTGCTAATTTTAAGCGTTGGTATGTTAAAACCAAATTATGGCTGACCGACCTCAGACTTTTCTGGCTCGTTTCAAATCCTCCAATGTTCCCTTTGGAAACCGCTGAGATGACACGATGGGAGGATACAAACAATTCAGTCCTAGCTAGGTTGTTAGCAGCCTTATCCAACTGGTTGTTCGACGTATATGTCAATTTCACTAATGCCAAACAACTCTGGGACGAATTAGATGAGAAGTATTCCGAAGGAGATAATGGTAACAAGTCCTTTATTACTGCTGCATACTTGAACTACAAGATGGTAGAGGGACGATCGGTGATGGAGCAGCTCCATGAGCTTCAACTCTATGCACGTGATCTTAATCAGTACGACTATCTCCTACCTAAGAGGTTTCAAATTAATGTCATTTTGGCCAAGTTACCACCATTGTGGCGTGACTTTGTGACCGTCCGATGACATATAAAGGAGCACTTAACACTCAATGAGCTGTCAACATCTATCAATGTCGAGGAGCGGGCTAGAGCTGGTGACAGCAAAGGTAAGACTCAAGTCCAAGCTCATAAAGTGGAGGTCAAGAGTGATGGATGCTTTGGGAATCATAAATTCAAGATTCAGCCCAAAATCAAACTTCAAGGAAAGAATACGAAGAAGAAGGACATTGTGTAACACCTTGGCTATGCGGAATCCAAGGTATTACTTAAAAGTCTAACATACATCAACAATACGAAATAATTTCAGCAATCTATCAACTAATACCATGTAGGAATCAACAAATGATAGAATGATCATAAGAATTAAATCAGAATTCAACAACATATCAAACTCTAATTACCTAATCATATTGAATCATCTATGATAAACCTATCAATAGACTATACGAACATCTTAGGCAATTACTATATCAACATATCATAATGGAAGAGGACATCAACCATCAAACTCTAATTATAACAATCCAATATTTTACCCAATAGAAGGTAATGACAAGTTCATCTAATTAAAGGTGATTAAAGTAATGTGAATGAAGTGCTCCGTGACTATTCTCTCCTAAGCATGTCGTCCTCAATGTTTACCTAAAACAAATAAACACGGTAAGAATAAGTCTACGACTCAACAAGTACAAAGGAATAATATGAACAACAATGAATAAGAACATGACAATCACATTATAGAATATGAACGTAGAATAGCAGAAATCACATAAATAAATCAAATGCATGAACTCCACTTATGCTTATACCGGTATAGCCAGTGAACACCCGTCGATGTTCACTCATGCCAGTATTATCAAAATACGGAGAACCAAGGCTCGTATGAAGAATATTTTATAACAGGGATCCAATCTACCCACATTGGAAAGGTGGGTCTTACATGCCCATACTGGAATTGATGGGTCTTTACATCCCACTCCCGTGGGTGAATCATTAACAATAAATGAATGAATATATGAATTTGTGAAACAAAATCTCAAGAAGTATGGATTCTCATACATGGATCAAAACAGAAATAATTGAAAACTACTCATAGACTATAGTAGTCAGTCATAGCATGAACATCAAGTAATATGAACAAACAACAGCAATACATCACGCAATGTACTTGCCTTTCGAACTGCGATGCGTTAGGAGGCAAGGATGAAGCCATTAATCTCGAACCCTCTCCTCCTATACAATTGAATTACTTGAATAAGAACAGCGTGAACATGACATTACTCGCAACGCTTAATCTCATCTTTCTAAACCCAAGGTTCATACAATTGTTCTATTTAATTTAGACGTCAGTCTAGCAGGAGACTATACTGGACAGTGGTGTTAAAACATTCATAACTATTGCTCTGAAACTCGAAAATGAGTGATCTTAGACTCTATGGAAAGATACTGAAATCCTCTATAATAGCTTAGTTGGCGAAAACCTCCAATTTGGCCAAGCTCTGAGTCTAAAAATCAGATGAACATCTAGAACTATAACCTGACAGATAGACCATACAGCAGTATAAGAAAATTCATAACTTTCTAATAGATGAACCAAAATTCATGATTTTTATCAATATGGAAAGCTAAGAGCATAACCTTCAAAAGTCTAGTTGGATCGACCATCAGATTATGTCTAACAAAATTTAGCCCACAACTCAAAACTACCGTCAGAATCTGACATATGTTCTGGACAGTAAAATTGAAACGTACATAACTTTTGTTCTACAGATCGAAAAAGGGTGTTCTTTATCAATCCTGAAAGCTAATAGAATTGCCTACAAAAATTGTTTTGGGAAACATCCCCGAATCGGCCTTTAACAAAATCTAAATTAATGAACAAGACGATTGCCCAAGTTCGTCAGACTTTCTGGACAACAGCAGTAAAATCAACGTAACTTTCAAACCACAACTCCGATTTGGGTGATCTTTGAACCTATTAAAAGCTGAGAACGAGACCTACAATTCTCTAGGAGACGAAATACTCCAATTCGGAGTCTAAATACCCAAAAACAGACGCACAAGTAATTGGACAGAATATGATCTAATCGCAGCGGGATGTCGATCCTTAAATCATAACAAATTTCGCATCTAATACGATTCAAACAGCGAGGAATCATTCGTTACCCTTGAAGACAACGTGCCCGCTGAATTTCCCCACGAGGTGCTCCTCTCCTCTTCTCCTCTCTCCCTTTTCCTTTCTTCTTCTTCCTTCCTCTCCTCCCTTTCTCCTCTTGGCATAGCAGTATGGGGGGAATTGGTACAGTGCGGTGCTATAGTACTAGGGCGGTGGTACTGTAGCATATAGGGTTTTCCCCTCTTTTATTGGTGGTCAGCCCCTTATGTGCCTCCTGGCCAAGACCCAAGACTCAGGTTGCCGAAAAACTACAGAAATCTCCTTTTTCTTATTCCTAATTTCTCTTTTGAACATTTTCTTTTATATAATAAATCGAAGTATTACATTCTAACCCCCCTTTAACAGGATTTGACCCCGAATCTACTTGAAAGAAAATTACGATTAGAATGTATCAATGACAAACACGTACCCGTTGTGAACAAATTTGGATATTGTTGGCACATACGAAACTCCAACTCCCAAGTGGCCTCTCTCTCGAACTGATGAGACCACAACACATGGACGTAAAACGACGTCTATCCTGACACTCAACTCGACAATTCTAGGTACACTCGTCAGAAGAGAATCGAAGGTAAGACCCTACTCGATGGTCAACATCTTTAACGAAATCTCAAACTTTGAACTGCTCAGCTACTCACTCAGCACCAGAACATGCCAGACGTCGCGTTCCTCGCGTATGGACCCGAGACGGTCAAAGCGATACGCCAACTTCATAATCCCTGCAATTGTCGAAAATGAACCAATGTACATGGGCCAACTTCCCCTTTGGTACAAAGACACACAACATGCTCAAAAATCGAACTTTTCATCTAACAAGGAGCACCTCCTTTAAACAAGAATGCACAACAGAACTCGTTCTTAAAAAACTATTTTACAAAGAGAATCCAACTGAAAATAAGTTCTCATCGCAAC
Source organism: Ampelocalamus luodianensis (assembly GCA_036346255.1). NCBI lineage: Eukaryota > Viridiplantae > Streptophyta > Magnoliopsida > Poales > Poaceae > Ampelocalamus > Ampelocalamus luodianensis. The sequence continues at coordinate 25,085,279 of CM070623.1, forward strand.
TACGCAATGCCAACTCTCCACCGAAAGGGTCAAATCCAAAAATTGATAACTCATCATGAAAGCAATTCCACTTTCTAATTAGGCAATATGCGAATGAACACCACGAAAGCCAAAGAGAAATCACTCGAATGCCCAAATCAAATATTTCTTTTATTTTGTCTGAACTGGAAATAATCATACATGCCAGCACAGCGCTAACTCAAATTGCCAAAAACATCAGTCATAAACACATAGTTTAAACAGGAATCAAAGAGCGTTTCATTACCCGAGGCCACACTTTTTCTCAATTCCTCTTTTAAGAATAGAACTTCTCTCAAATTATGGAACTCCAATTTATTGCATGACGCTATTTTTTTTTCTTAAATTGGCAACCTCAATGTCATGCTCAAACGAATACATCAACCACCCCTTTATAGGGAGGCTCTCTTGACACCACAAGACTTATTCTTACCAACTCCTCTACTGACGGAATTACTTTGTCAGATGACTCCCCATGCATCTCGAAACAGATTTCACACTCAATTATATCATCTCAATCCTTTAATAATAACCAATTAGGATTCACATCACGCATTCTTATGTACTACACCAAAAGGGTCTTATCAATGATCATCTCACAATCCGGAATTCACCATTATTCTTCTTCCTCTACACAAAATCCTTGGGCGACCAAAGTCCCAGCATAAAAATGTGAAGTCCAAAAATTAACCTCCAAGACTCCTAGAATGAACTTCTGGTGTAAATGTTAGGAAATCCTCAGATTTGAGGAATAAAATTCCCACTATCTAATCATACTCGATCATTAACATCGATGGACAAATATATCCTTAAGCAAACTATCCTTTGAAGGATTTAACTCCAAGAGAGTTACTCATTGAACCAAGCCACGCCTAACGATAATCCAACAATATTTGTCTTCTCATTAATTCCTTTGACGGTTAGATTTCTTCATTAATCTTTCTCTCATTATACTACACCATCCTATTTTACCTTCACAACCGGTCAAACCATCCAATCACGATACTCTAATAAACTAATCAAGATTTTCATTCTTTCGATAATTCTAATGTTTCACTAAAAACGAACAAAACTTGACTACAAACCACTATACGTTCTATTAGTTGCAACAATGCAATTAGTTTGATCTCAAAGACAAACCTCCTGTATAACTAAAATTCTCTCTAAGAAGCATACACGAAATCTATTCATCCTCTAATGCTCCTCAAATAACTCACAACTCAAGGTCTCACAACAACAATTAGTAACACACCGGAAGACCCATGTGAAACGAATAGGTTAATTCTTTCTCAAAAAAAGAGGCAAATGAAAATAATTTTCACTAACTAAAAAAACGTTTACCACTCGCAGTGAACACATGGCCAAGAGGAATAATCAATTAGGCAATGAACTAAGAAAATATAAGTGAAGTACACAATTGAGGGTACAAATCCCGCATGAAGAGAAGATCAAACTCCAGATGAGAAGAAGGTATTGCCTTTGAAAATTAGGAATCTCTTATAGGGCAAAAGCATAAGGTTTAGGCGCACTCAATTAAACCGCAAGATATAACACGTGACTTCAATCTCAAATACTTATACTTCACTCCTTTTTTTTAACAAGGAAAGTTATTTTTTTTATAATTACTGCATCACTTTGTCAACTCAAACAAAATGAGTTCTTAAGAACCAATAAAAACTTCAACACATCTTTTTGCTCAGAACAGTTCAACTACCACATAAATCATGAGTTCCAAATGATCTCGGTCGTAAAACTCGAAACATTTTCATTTCTGAAATATCACAAAAAGCAAGCAAATTTTTCTCTTCTTAAAGGAATCAACATAATAATTCTCTTTGATTGCTACCTCATGTTGCCAACTCACACAAAAGAGTCTTTAAGATTAAATCATACGAATCACTTAAGAACCAATAGAACTTTGCAACATATCGCTTTACTCGACAAACTTCGATTACCACATAAAACTTTAACCCTAAAAGATCATGAATGCAAAACTTGAAATATTTTCATTTAAGAGGTATCACGAAAGGCGATCAAATTTCTTTCTCTATAAAAGAATCAACATCACCCTCACATTACTGACCATTTCATTAATATCAATAACATACATTTTTGGTAAAATTCAATATACCTCATTATCACCTCAATAAATCTTTCCAAGAGAAACACAACAAATCGTGTCATAAAATTTTCATCATCATATAAGATTGTAATAACAACTTATTCTAGAAAAGAAACATAGTGCACAAACCACAAAGTTGAAACAAATCTCTTTTAACAAGATCATACTAGTATAAGACAATCTCATAAACACACCAGTTTAAGTCACTTAATAGATTTCACACATTTAACCCTTACTGACGCTCAACGCCAATATAGCACACACCAATAGCACTCTAGCCATTGCTACTAACATTTGATGATTACTTAATCATGGAAGCATTCATGGTCTTACCTATGTGTGCTAACACAAACAGATATGAGTATAGATTCAATGTTCTACCTTTTGTTCATAAATTAGAACGAAATATCTTTAAACTTCAACAATAGAATATTTATAAGATAAGGTTTCGTAAATCAATACAACAACTTTTATCCATTTCTTCATACATATACCAACAATTTAGCATGGCAAAAAAATAGGTGAATCTAGCATTTGAACAAATTCATCAAGTATCTAAATAGAAGACAGATTCAAGATTAATATTTACCAAGGCAATAGCCTAACACATCTGTAATTAACCATCCCAAATGGTTAGATTAATTACCTAGGACCAATTAATCCAATTTAATCAACAAGTTTAGAAATTTAAACAATCGAAGTGATCAAACAAGTTCACTATTACTTCACACTCTCTAAGTAATTCAAAAGAAATACGCAAGGTCAAAACTCTCACATAATAAAGAACTTGCAAAAGAAATATTCCACTGCCCAAATGCCAAGCGAACAAATGAGTTACGTTTTCCTACAGAGAATAAAAACAGAACTTCTGTGAAAAGATCAATCTTGCAAATTAACAACATTCACAAGTAGCAGAAATATCACACTAGTCGGAAGAACAATATTTGTTTCAAAGAACAAATAGAGACCAATTGAAACTTGCCCACTTCATTATAACCACCATTCAAAGGAGGTTCATCAACTGCAAGAAACTACAACCAAAAGACCAAATACAAGCTCAAGGAAGACAAAAAAAACTTCATCAAAGAACTCATACTCAACACATAGCTATGGTACTCTCTATTCCCAAACCACGAACGATAGTGTAGCCTGGCAAAACCCAGGGCAACAACTACGACCTCAACTTCTCAACACCCGTTATCATCATGCATAACTAATATAATCAATTATGAACATAAGATCATCTTATAACAATCATAGAATAAATTCATAGATATAAAAGATCATATCAAATCATATATTAACAACTAGAACGATAGTACAGAAGCAATTCAATAACAATTCAACATGATGAACCATACTATCAGAGTCGCAGATGCAATGGATTACCCAAATCCCACCTACTGTGCACAGTGTGTCAATTTAATATTTTAATTACCACGAACCTAAAGCCTGCTCTGATACCAATTGTAACACCCTGGCTATGCGGAAGCCAAGGTATTACTTAAAAGTCTAACATACATCAACAATACAAAATAATTTCAGCAATCTATCAACTAATATCATGTAGGAATCAATAAATGATATAATGATCATAAGAATTGAATCAGAATTCAACAATATATCAAACCCTAATTACCTAATCATATTGAATCATCTATGATAAACCTATCAATAGACTATACGAAGATCTTAGGCAATTACTATCTCAACATATCATAATGGAAGAGGACATCAACCATCAAACTCCAAGTATTACAATCCAACATTTACCCAATAGAAGGTAATGCCAAGTTCATCTAATTAAAGGTAATTAAAGTAATGTGAATGAAGTGTTCCGTGACCATCAGGTGCCGATGAAGCTCTAGAATGATGGCTTCCAGAACTTGTCTCGTCAGGTCGTACTGCCTTAAGGGGACTCGAACACTCGGAGGGAAAACTCTCGTCGTGTTGTGAGTCTGTCTTAGTGCCTCCCTGTTCGTGGTCGTGTTGACTCTTGCCCTCTGAGGAAGCTGGTCTCTCAATTGGGCGTACTGTTGTGAGGGATAAGGATCCCTCAACTTGGGTGAAGCTGATATTATCTTAAACATCAAGCTTATAAAGGATGAGAATGAGACTACTCTTTCACAATCCCATTATGTAGACAATGTCCTATTCAAATTTGGATTCTATCTAGATTTGGATTCATGGACTGTAAATCAACAGCCACACCCTATGATCCAAATGATAAGCTACATAAAAACATTGGACATGAAAAAAAAACTATCTTAAATATTCTCAAATTATAGGATCCTTAATGGATCTAACTAGTACAACGAGGCCTGACATCTCATATGGTGTTTAGTTTTGACAGTTTATCAGTATTGGTTTTAGAGCTCAAGGCTTAAATTGATGTTATCAAATACAATAAGTGTAGAATATAGTCTATAGTATTGAAAAAGGCAGAGATTAAATTCTTCTGCATCTCTACTTCTGAGAGCAACTATAAATTCCTCAAATCTAAGCAATATGCTGATTTGTTTTATATACATGTGATATATGTTTAGCATTTCAATCAATTTAAATGACTTGGAGGATTTACATTTGATTATGTTGATTTGGTCATTTAAATGCTGTTGGATTAATGCTATTTTGTCTACTGGATTTATTTTAGTTAGTTTGCTTAATCTGCTCTGTTTGCAACAATTATAACAGGGAGTATGGGACCATACTGTGGATTCTAGTCAACAAAACATTTTATTTCCTTACCAAGTGTCATGCCTCCGCCCAACAGAACATTTTATTCCCTGCACGACAAAGATTTACCAAAGCGGATTGCTCAGTGGCTGTCGTTTCCTTCAGGAAATTACCATGCTGATGGCACGGAGACGAAGCACTTTTCTGAGCGACCAATTCTTCACGCGTTCATTACCTCCTTGCAAAGTTCTTGACCGTTATTCCCAAGAAAATTGTGCATCTTTCATGTATCATGCCGGCATGTCTTCGGGTAGGGATGAACTGAAGACTCTGTCCTTTGCCTTCAAAGCCTACAGAAGCAACAAGATAGGCAGCCCACACATTAAGAACATTGAAAAGCCAACGAAACCATACATGTGCATGCGAAAGTTTTGCTTCATTTGCTTACTTCTTTTTCCCAGTTGGTGCACAAAGTAATGGACAGAAGCAATAGCATCTGCATGACGGGTCCGCAGGTTATTCCGATCCACAGTCCCTACAAGTTCAGACCCATATTTTTAGAGGTTTCTTCTACTCAAATGAGAAATTCAAGTGAAATTAGAACATTTATGTGAGGGTAGTAAAATACCATTCCACCAAGATGGTAGACAAAGGCAAAACAGAGCGCCGCTGGAATGGCAACAAGGTAGTATGCACCGAGATTAACACAAGCACCGATCTTTTGCCAGCCACTGCCCCTAACAACACCTGGAAAAAAAAATATTAAGTATCCCCCATTGAAGCCAATATCTTGGGTCTAATTTTCTTGTAATACAGTACATATTGTTCATCATATACAAGGAGATATATAGACAACTAAAAATGAAATACAAGGAGACAAGAAGAGATCATAAGGTGAAAAATCGTAAAATAGGCTCCAAGAACTTGCCAAAATTGCTTTGTTTGAACTTCGATGTACGTATCATCTGTATTTACCTGAAAGAACACACTGCAGGTCATCAAAGAAGAATGTCACGGCGAGAATTGGCATCATTCTGGCAATGTATTCCACCACTTCCTCGTCGTTGCTGTATGCATACCCCCACAAATTGCGCCCCAAAATCATAACAAGTCCGACTGATACGCCCGTCGCGAGACCCAGAACCATGACCACACGGGTAGCCAGACGGGCAGCATGTGGTCGCCCAGCGCCAAGCTCGTTTGAAACACGGGTGCTACAAAGGCAAGAAAAAGGGTATCATTGCCCCAAGAACTATGTGATCGATATGGGCATGGTCAAAGTTTATATGAGTTTTGACTTGTTTCATCTGACCTAATGGCTCCAGCAAGCCCAAACGAGATCATGAACGCTAACGAACCCGTGTTTAGGCTGCAGAAAATTCAATAGTCACAATCAGGAAAGGACACTAGAATGTGAAGTACGCCATTAGAACATAACAACTCACCAAATGGACAAAACTGATGTCTCGAGCTTAGGATTTGGGAGAAGCCCGGAAAGAAGTACGATGAGCTCAAATGACCACCACTCGAAGCTGTGTACATGTAGATGTAGGATCCAATTCAATCGGAGAAGCAACATGAAAAATTCTACCTGCAATTAGAGCGAGGGGCCCAAATTCAAACTCACCAAACCATCAGAGCGGATGGAACTGCAAGCCTCAAGAAGCTTAGAATGTCGCGAAACGCCTCCTTCGAGAACCCTGTCCAAGTGCTCTTGCAGGATGGAGAGAGCCTGACGTAAAGCGCCAAGATGGACACATTGGTCAGGTACGAGATGGCATTGGCCAAGGCAGCGCCATTGCTGCCCAGGCCAAGCTTGTACACCAGCAACCAGCACACCATCGCATGGTTGAGCGCCGTGACGCCTGAGCTCAGCATCACTGGTAGGACGATGTTCTGCGTCTGCAGGAACCGGACATGGCACTGCAGCGGCCCGTACACAAACAGTGCTGGAATCATCCACCGGATGTAGCTCCCTGCCCCCATGGCAATCTCCGGATCCTGGCCGAAGAGTAGAAGGATCTCGCCGGTGTACGCCCAGATCACCGCGACCACAACGCTCACCAGAGTGAGCACAAGGATTGCCCTCTGCTTGTAGATGCCGAGAAGATAGTACTGCCTTGCTCCGAAGGCTTGCCCACACAGTGTGTCCAAGCTGCTCGCCATGCCAGTCTGAAATGAACAGATACATCACAAAGCAGCATTCAAGTTGCTGTTAAACTTCAGTTGATTATTCAGGAGGTCCATTCCAGCATATGAAAGGGATACGTTCACATATGTACCAACAAGCTGAAGCCGGTGACACTAGCAAAGGAGGTGGCGATGGAGGCACTGGAGAGGGCGAGCTCACCGAGGTGACCAACAAACATGACAGATAACATCTGGACGGCCTTCTGCAGGAGCCATGCGGCGATGAGAGGCCCGGCGAGGTACAGCTGCTTTCTGACCTCACTCACTACCAAGCTCTCTCCTCCACCTCCTGTCTTCTCAATGTCGCCTTCAACAAGGGGCTCCTCCATGCTTGGCATCATACTTGAAACTTCACACACTGCTTCTGAACAAGGCAGGTGTTTACAAGTGAAGGAAGGGATGTGTGGAGCAATATATCAGTCAACTTGATCAATACTCCATTAAGAAGGCCTGAAACTTGGAGGCCAAATGCCGTAAGGAAACCGAGAGGAAACAAAGGCAGTAGCTTGACAGGCAAGTTTAACATGCCTCAACAAGCACAAGAGAATAAATAGCTGGTCTCATCCGGCAGATCAATTAGGACATTAACATTTTACAGTTGAATTTAAGGTATGTTAACAACATCAGTCAATTTGAGCCTGCGTAAGACGGTTTGGAATATAGTGCACTAGAGAAACCCACATGAGTCAAAAGGAGCAGCTTGGCAGCCAAGTTCAACACAGCTGATAAAAAATCCTATCCGACGAACAAGAGTGAATCCGATTGTTAGGCATAAACAATACATGCTAGATTCGGACAAGAATCTCATTTTCTCTGCGTTATTTTATTATTTTTGAAGTGCAGCTAGAATTGCACTACTAATAAAAAGGTCGAAAGCTACATGCATAAACATGTAAAGAATTTATAACCCTAGGTCCCTAGGTAGCGAAATCAATCACAGACTTCCTCTTCCCTAATTGTTGATAGGAGAGGGGTCCCATCGGATAGTAGAGTGGCTACTACAGATTCAAAAGATGATTATACACATGTACGCCCTCAGGTGAGGTGGCGTCCAGTTGCTGGTATTGCAGGGTGACAGTTAACTACCACGTCATCTTGCCATTATACAACACTAGTGGCCTCTGCGTGCCGCATGACGCGCTGGGAAAGACTGCTTTTGTGTTGCACAGTATGGTCAGCTTGTTAGAGAAACTAATGGCTTTTGAGAAACCTAAAATTTGTGAGAAACGACACGGTTGACTTGGATAGTTTTTTTTGGACCATGAGAGTATGAGCACTTACAACGGTCAAGCAGAAAGCTAACAAACAAAGGGGGAAAAACTACTATAGCATAGCATCAGGAAGCCAACCACAACATACAGCACCAGGTCAACAGCCCAGTTTTCTTAACATGTATCTACCATGAATTTCGTAGCAGCAACCAAAAAGATACTTCTTTTGTTTGACAATGTTACTACTATAAGATCAAGCATAGATGGAACAAGTAATCAGCAGAATATGTGCTTGTCTTTTAGAAGCAATGCTAATATTCCTATCAATGATAGGCTAATGCAGATCCACAAATAAGAAGCAAGCAACTAATTATATATCGACAAATTCCTATAGACACCAGACCACCCTGTAATTTATTTTCTTTCGCAACATGAATCCTAAGCATCCACACAATAACGGAATTTTGTAAAAGGCCGATACTTTTTCACAGCTGCGCATGAAGAAAAAGAAAGATTCCAGGATTAGGCCGAACACCCACTTCGGCCAGGTCGCGAGATTCTATCAGGACCAGAAGCATCCAAGCTTCGAACTTCACCTAATCCCTCCCTCCCCATCTCCACCACGGGAGCAGATCAAAAGATTCCACGAAAGCAATTAAGCAAGCACCTCAGATCCCGGGCACTGCAAATCTCAGCACTAACCAATAAAAAACCGGAACATTCCCAAGAAACCAACGCCCAACATTCATCGAGATTGGTAGCATAGAAGCGCGAACAAGAGCAATTGGAGCAATCAAAGCATCAAGCAAGCAGTTTTAGCACAACCAAACGCGGTAAAATAACAGGGGGGGGGGAAGGCAAGCACCGCCAAGAACGGGGCTTCTCGTGGACCAGGTAATCCACCGAGAAACCGACGCGGCGGGAGAAAGGGACAGATCTGGGGAGGTGGCCGTGGGAACGGGAGCGGGTTCTCACGTCGCCGCCGCAGATGCTCTCGTAGATGCCGTCGGTCTTCTTGCAGTTGTGGTAACCAGCCCTGGCCTCCATCGCGGCGAAGAAGAAGAAGAAGAATCCCAACCACGTACGGAGGGCACAGGGACGAATCAGCAGCAAGCGACCGTGGCCCCCCAAGACGCGCGGAGCATTCGCCAACAGGGGACACGCTTTCCCGTGCGCGGCTCCAATGGTGCGCCGATCGGCCTCCAATGCAAAATGTGAACTGAGGATAAACAAGAAAGGAACGGAACAAAAGGAGGAACAAAGGAGAGTTGGACAAAGAAGACGAACGAAAGAAGAGATTACTGAAGATGCGCCGTTAAGTGCACGTGCGATTGTCAAAATATCAACTCTACGGCTCACTGACACGTGTGTCTCAGAGCCACATGTCAACAAGGTATAAATAACATTTTGATAATTATGCATGAACTGGTGTGGCAAATATGTCAATCCCTAAGAAACGTCCCGAGGAAATGCGTTAGGGATTTTTTTTTTCTCTCAACGCACGGGCGAGGCATCGACAGCGCACAAAAGAAGCAGAGCCAGCGCGGACGCGAAAGCATCACAGGCAAGCGAAACGCGAAGAAAATCGGACGGGCATGAGGAAAAGAAGCGCGGGATTGGACGGCAGAGCAAAAAAATAGGGCGACGTGGCCAAGCTGGCTGGTCCTCAAATCTGCCTTATTGGCGCGTCGAAGCACTTTAATAATGATATTTGCATAGCATGGTTATGTAGCTCCCATAATAGAAAGCACAATTAGGAATTGGAAACCAAAATCAGAAAGAAAAAAAAAACGATCAAATGTAAGATTCTGAAAAGATGCTGCTCCAATTTGTTTACTATGCATTTTAGTGATATTGGACAAAACCTAGACAACAAAAAGAATGCAATTACCTACCAACCCTAGGAGGTGTACTTTTTTTTCTTCAAGCGGAACATTACCTTTTTGCCAAAGTGCATCTTTCTCTTCAGCTGTTACGGCATAAGCATCTTTGAGTTATGGGATTACACATCACATAAGACTAAGGTTAACAATCTATTAGTAGCCATGTTCGATTAAACAGCATCATATTCTACAACAGGAAAAAACATCATCTTATTCTAGATCTCAATAATACAATGATGCATATTGTGCTCAACAGGCAAATAACAATATTTGTTGTCAGCATAGGAAAGTTTATACAATAGCTCTGATTTCATTGAAGCAAAAAGGAAAGAAAGGTGTGTTTATGCAATACAAATTGGGAAGAAATTTTGGCACAAATATAAAAATTTGGAAAGAACTACCACCAGGCGTGCGTAGGTTGCTATTCTGATTTGGCATAACCAGGAAGAATCATACATCCAATCTTTTGATACAACTGTAGCATTTCATCAACAAAATACAAAAAGAGAAGTCAGCACAGAATTGATTGAATCAAATATATGTCTATATGTTCCAGGGAATTATGGGGTCTGGAGTGGGCCACGTACTGATGTCATGGTGCCTCGAGAAGAGAGGGCCAGTGTTCACTTTAGCCTTCATTCCTGTCATCCAGATCATGGTTGACATGATTGATTTCTTCTTTCTCCGTAAGAACCTCTACCTTGGAAGGTAGTCTTTGCCTCAATTATTAAACCAAGACATGCAATCTCATGTTTGTTCCTTCATTCATCTTCCTGAAATAATGCATAGTTTTTTAGTAATAGCTGCTTATTGTCAGAATTTTCTTGATGGCATATAAAAAAGGGCATACATTAAGGGTGAAATAATACATATATACAGCACAGCCAAGTTATAAGTGATTTTTTGGAGTGCTAGAATTGCTATGGCTGGTCCAAATGGAATCACTATTGTATTTTGTTTTATCATTGCATTGTGTTGGGATCCATACTCATGATTCTGGGCCTCTAGATTCTGATGTGGGGAAAGAACAGGGATGCCTCAGTAGCATCTGCCAAAGAAGGAGTTCTGGACTGTTTTGGCCTTTTAGCGCAAATTAATTCCTAAACTAGCCCTTTTAGCGTCAAAATTCCAGTTTTAGCCCCATCCTAGTAACTGCTGCCGTCGAGGACGGCAGCAACCGAGTTCATGCCGCCGCCGTTGGCAGCATCTAGGTGCTGCCGTGCCAGTTGGCAGCACCCAAGATGCTGCCAAGCCCAAACGCAGCATGAAGCTACTGCCGCCCACTTCGGCAGCACCTTGGCGAGCGACCAGTTGCGGCGCGTGGCAGGGGAGGCAAGGTGCTGCCGTCCCCAAGGGCAGCACCTTGGTGCTGCTGTGTCCAACCGCAGCATCTCGGTTGCTGCCCAACCCGACGGCAGCACCTACGTGCTGCGCTACAGGACCGCATTAAGTCGGCTGCTGCCGATCGGGACGGCAGCAAGTGCTAGGATGGGGCTAAAACTGAAATTCTGACGTTAAGGAGGCTAGTTTAGGAATTAATTTGCGCTACAGACCAAAACAGTCCAGAGTTCCCAAAAAGAGGAAGAGGACAAAGAGAAGCAAGTCAAATCATGAGGACCAAACTACACAATGCTTGGCCTGTAAAATTTGGCATAGCTCTCTCATTAGTTTCCTAGTACTACATTCTATCGAAATAGTTGGATTCCACGAATTTCTCCAAGAGCAAATAATCAAACCCAACATAGCTCCGTAACCATTTTTCTAGAAAGACGGAAGAAATAAAAGGTAGAACTGAAATAAATAGGTATACCTTGTCAAACAGATCTTCTCTCATCCATGGAACCAAGTAATTCCAAGGCCGTATGTCCAATGTACTTACAGCACGCGATTTTGGTAACACACGGTTGGTCATTAACTTTGTAGATGTTAAGTTTGGATGCACAAGAAATTTGGCTGCAACTTCAACTGAGAATTCATACGTGCTAAATACACGATCAATTGGATCTCGTAGTATTGTTACTACGGAAGTCCTCGCCCTTGGCAGCTTGCACTATAGAGAGAGTCATCACAGACGGTTCGAAACCGTCATCATAGGCGATTTTTGAACCGTCTGAATAAATTAGTCTCTGCTAACAGGCGGTTATCATAGACGGTTCGGAAACCGTCTGTGTTAGTTCATTACACTAACTACATTTTTACTGATTTTTGGCTAGCCTCAGGAATTGCTAGCCATGCCTTCTGAAAACAAGCATACAGAAAAACAGATACATTTACAGATACATCATAGATAATCAATTGTTGACAAACTCAAACTGATCATTACTCAAAATAAATTACAAAAGATCACATTTGTTCAAGTATTGTTACAAAATAAATTGGATTACAATTGAGTCAATTGTTTGTAGGTGGTTGAGAGGTGTCGGCGGGGTGATGCTCTGGGTCGGCGATAGAGTGAAATTCTCCGATGTCCTTAATTATCTCTGATATGATAAAGCCGCAGAGCTTCCCTCGAATATCCTTGATCTCATTCGCAAAGAGTCCATCTAATTCTATAATCAAGGCCTGTCGCTAGCAAGAGTAAAGTGGTAAGCATATATATTTAAATTTATAACCAGGAAATAATTATTTCGAGATTCACAAACCTCGGGATCCTTCTTCCTAGCTCTAATGATTTGCTTCATATGATAGTAACGTAGATTGCACATAACTCATCATTTTTTTGCTAGCGGCACTGCAAAAATAGAATTACATATATCAGTTCGAGACGCGTTATTATGAAGTACGATATAGGATTATCGTGTTGTAGCGCGTACCGGAAATTTCATCCTGTGTGTTAGTTCGGCGCTCTTTCCATCGTATATTCCTTTGTTGTCAACATAGTCGATGAGCGACCTACATGATTCCAAAAAGTTATCCTCGACCATTTCAAACTAATGAAGACTACAATAGAGTTATGTATGGAGGAAATGAGCATACCTGTCGAGTATTCCTCTCAGAATGTTGAAGTTGTGGTCTCTACGGATTAGGGAATCAAGGTATATCACATGGTTCCTCCTTGGTATAATGACTAAAAGGATCCAGTGGTACCTACTCATGTATGCCGCTATAGTCATTAAACCTAAGTCCATGCTGCGTATAAAGTACAAATAAAATTTGTAGAGCAAGTAGTGACACTTACCCCTCGTTGTAGGGCACCACTATGTACTTCATGCTCTGTTGACGAAGCAATGCCTCTGTTATGTATTTTTCGACGAAGGACGAGTCTGCTTGGATGGTTTGCAACGATACCACATGGGGGTCGAGGAAACCCACCGGTTCTTTCCATTCCCAGACATTTTTCATCATGTATCTATACATAAGCAATGAGTTGTGATATTTATCAGTATTACGTGAATGTAGAACTTGATTGTACGCACTTACAGTGTCCAACATTGTAGAAGCGAGGCGTCGAGGCCAACGAGGCTGAATAGGTCATATAAATCGTTGAAGCCCACGACGAAGTGGTTCGTCCTGTTGAAGAAATGCTTATGCTCGTATCTGACGGTGATTCTAGTATCACACCCCTCCTTTTGGGTCTTCTCCAGGTACCAGGCATGCAAAGCCTGACAAGCATATCCAGCGCGCCCTAATACTGCGTCGGAGCACAACGGTTTTCCGATGATGTACTTCCCGGATATCTCGGACATCCCGGACTTGGGAGGCGCCTTAACGTTCGTCGATTTTGATTTGGCCTTAAGGATTGGCAGCGTCTTCCTGTGAGACGACTCGGGACCCGATACGACGGCACGCTTTTCTTGTTCCTTGGCGTTTTCTCCACGGGAACTGATAAGGTGGTCTTTTGAGGCGAAATATGAGGTGGAGTCATCGAAGGTCCCATTGGAGAGGAATGGTCGTGTTGAGATCGCGACACTGCTGGGTTCAGGACGATGTCCTTCTTGGGCCACTGGATAAGACTGTGCACGACATCCCCTAGTGTTGTGATCTCTTCGTTCGGGTGAATCTCCAGTGGGACGACCATGAAATGTTCATGTACCATGTCCACCTCCACCCTAGCGTAACCCTGCGCCACCTGGACACTGTGCTGCACTGCCCCTTCCTGGTATGGATGCACCATCCCCCGCCCAACCTCAATAGAAATGGACCCAACTAGCATCATTTGGAGCTTGCAGGCCGTCGACTCCTACAAAACGATACACAATTAGCTAAGGCGTCCTATAGGTCTATCTTTGGTGCATTCCATAGATGTACATTACCTAGATATCGTCTATCGGTAATTGGACATCGTCATGTTCAGAATTATGCGTGGACGTGACACTACTCCAATGTTGAGCAGGATTGGCTCCCAAATTAACAGGGGCGTCTTGCGACTGCGACTGGCTCAGGAGTTGATTCATTTGATCCTGCAATGCTGCTAGCTTTCCTTCAAATTTTTCAGTAATCATCTGTACCAACCGATCCTCGCGCTCGGCCTTGGATCTCTTCCTACTCCTATATGTGCAGTAGTCGTCTGCGAATCCATGACTCCAAGGTACGTTAACCCCAAGGTCTCGCGTGCGACCCGGGTGCTCCTTGTTTCCTAGGGCCGTAGATAGTATATCATTCTCCCTATCAGCTAGGAAGGAGTCTTGGGAAGTTTGGGCAGACAATTCACGCTGCAATAGGTCATCATGTTATTATAGACACTATGAAGTTATGGACTTATTAACAACTAGGTAGTTCGACGTATTTACCACACGTTGGGACACTTCCTGGTCTGCCGGGTTTGTGAAAGAGATGCTGTCCGAAGACAAGACTTTTGCCTTCGCTTTTAACCAGGCTAGGGAACGCGGGTCTGTGACATCAGGAAACGTGTTCTCCTCCTCCGCCACCCATTCCTCGTATTTACCCGCGTACCCAGCGGTGCCGAGTCTGTGCGGGTGAGTGTTTCGTGTCTGGAGAGCTTTGTGCGCCGCACTTTCCTTGTTAAATTCGGTCGTCGTCTTCATAGCCACAAAGGCGTCCAATGTTTTCCGCGTCAAGAATCCATACTTCGCGAAGGGCGTCGACCCGTGTTCACGTACTTCATGACAAGAATGCTCTTAAAGGTCCTCCATGATTTATCGATCGTGAGCATCGCCATCCGTTCCACACGTGCCATGTCTGCTTCTGGGATAGTGAACTTTTTTTTAAAGTTCTGTCCACAGCACACCTCTCGCTTCTTTCGTCAGATTCTTCCACCTTGGTGTGGTGATGGGGACCCATTTCCTTGCAAGTATCCCACACATAGTCCAAAATCTCGTCGCTGAGCTCTTAGGACGCAGAGGTACCCCAAACTCACTGACCTCTATGATGACCAGTTGGCCCACAGGCATCTTCGATTCTCCTCTGTCATCTCGCTTCCGTATCATTATCGTCGACGGATTAGGTGGCGAAGACAGCGCCTCTGTCATCTGCGGTGTCGGCGACTGCGGTGAAGACGGTGCCTCTACCATCTGCGGCGTTGGTGACGACAGCGAAAACGGTGCCTCTGCCATCTCGTTTAATTGCTATCTATATAATTTACATATGCATAAATATGAAACAATAATTAATTCCAACATAGATAATTATGAATAGAGCATAGTTCCCTAACCAATTAAATGACACAATAGTCATAAGACTAAGAAAATCAATTAAGTCATTTAAAAGGAACAATATGCACATCACACACACACACACACACACAGAGACAGTGCACGATATGTTGAAATACTCACAACGGCGATGGTACTCAAAACCACTGAGAAGATCAACAGACAAGGCACGAGGGAGGACCAAATTAACATAATCAAACGTAAATCATTCAAGTCATTTAAATTGATTGAAAATGCAAAACATGTACCACATGTATATGAATGAAATTAGCACAGAGCACAAAAATTTGAAATTAATGTGAGCTCTCATATGGCGAGTTGCACAAGAAACAAACTTGGCCGTGTCAGCACTAAGGTCTATTCTCTTCATAAATTGGATAAGAACACTAAAATTCAGATTTTGAGCTCTATCCAAAGCTTACTCTGCATTACCGGTGTAATGCACACAGAAAGTTAAAGATAAATGATCCTTGAGCATTGCATTTGCATATGAGATGTTCTATTGTTGATCTCCTTTACATGGATGCTGATGTTATGGTTTCTTTATGTACTTGCTGAGTCTATGGACTCACTCTTGCTTTTATTGTTGTTTTAGGTACCCGAGCCAAGAACGTCATGCATGGGGGGAAGTAGACTGCTAGTCACACACTTGCCACATGAACTAAATAAAGATGAATGATCTTCAGAACGTGATTGATTTTAGTAAATGCAAAGATTATTATGTTTTGTCTCATGCAATGGATTAAATGTAATAATGATGAGTAGTGGAACTTCATATCTCTCTAGTTATGTTAAATACTTAGCATGTCTTTGATTATCTTTTGATGTCTTTGGATGAAAGTTTTAGTTAATATTTGATTAATCGTGTGTTGGAACCTTCGTGTAATTAACTTTACAAGGAGGTTCTGCCGAAATTTATTAAGATTGTCTAGTTTAGAACTAATAGAGTTTGTTTAGTAGCACATTCCAGGCTCATGTTGGGCCGGGGTGTTACAGTTGGTATCAGAGCGGGCTTTAGGTCCGTGGTTAATAGAAAAATATTAAATTGACACACCGTGTACGTGAGGTGGGGTTAGGAATTACATTGCTTCCGCGTTATCTGTTGATATGTTTCATTTGTTGAGCAATTGTTGAATTGCCTTTGTGCTATCTTTCTTGTTGTTAAACTATGATATGATGGGTTATGATATTCTATATCTATGAATCGATTCTATGATTGCCATGAGATGATCTGTATAATCATATTTGATTATATTGTCTATGTGTGTCGATAAGGTTGTTAAGAAGTGGAGGCCGTGGTTGTGACCTTGGACTTTGTCGAGTTATACCACCGTTCGTGGTAGACGAATAGAGTAGTTACTCCGAATACCATAGTTGCAGGAGTTGAGTGTGAGCTGTTTTAGAAAGTTGATTTCTTTCTTGACCTCAATCTTGGCAAATTCTTGTTCTGTGGTGGTTGATGAATTTTATCTTGGGTTCGTGGTTCGTGGTAGTTGTTGTGTTTTAATGGTCTCTAATGGTTCTCTCAAACGATTCACGGTTCTCCATTGTTGAGTCGCTTTTTGCTACTTGTGATCCTCGTCAATTGGCATTATGGATATTTCCCTGGTTGTTCCTTCTTTCTCTTTGGCAAACAATGACTCATTTATTCGTTTGATAGTTTGGGTAATGAGAGTTTTTGTTGCAAGTTGTTAGCGTGAGAAAGCTTTGACTCTACGTGTTCCTTTTGGTTTATTTCGAGTGTTGAAGTTTAATGCATCTCTTTTCAGTTGGAAATTGCTAAAATCTTTTCCTGATGCCTTGTTATGGTTAAGTCAGAGCTTGTAATCAAATTACGTGATATGGTATGGGTATCAGGTTGAGTCATTGGTATGGTGCATAATTAATATTAATTAGTAACCTTGGAAGTGAAATTGATTAAGTTGATATTGTCTTTTTCTAGTTCTTGATGAACGGTATATATGAGTAGTGATTGAGAGATATCAAGAAGTATGGAACCTTGATGAACTAGTCCGGTCATTAAAACATTTAGGTTCTTTGAACTTGTTGGGTTCTTTGGTTCCCATGGATTAATTTAATTGTGTGGAAAGAAAAAATTAGAGGGAATACCAGATTTACGTATTCCTTAGTATGATTAATTATCGGAATTGTGTTTAATCGGTTGAAGGGATTGAATATGGGTGGATCTAGAATTTATGAGAGAAGTTCTATATAGTTCTTCTGTATAGAATGATGCGATGAATTTGGTTGTAACGTTGTTGAGACTTTTGATCGATAGAATATTGCTATTTTTTTAAGTTTTAGTGTACTTTTTGCCGAAATCCAAATGTGAGGAGAAACAGTTGAATATGTGTTTGTTAATATTCATATGATTTGGGAATAAAAGTAGGTAGCAACTAGATTTCATAATGAAGCCAGTTGATAACAACAATGGTTGTCGTATAACTGATGTGCGTTGAAGTTTGATGATGAGTATCGCTAAAAGTTGAACTGATATGATACAATAGGTGGCTTGAGCCCACATGATTGTGAAATAATCGGATGATAATGTGTCTTTGATGAAAGAGTTTTGGTAGGAGCTTTTCAATTGGGTAGTAGACCCCTTCTAAACTTAAGAGGTTGATGTAGTGATGTTGTATGGTTTTGGTATACTCTCATTTTGAAGATGGGATGAAATGATAGTATGGGGACATTTGATGAAACTTTGGGGCTTTCTAATGGAATAGTAGATGATAAGGATTCGTGTCTAGAGTGTATTATACTTGATATTAGTAAGATTACACAAGAAATTACGATTTGAGCTAAGAAGTGATTGAGTTTGCTTCGACCAGTGACATATTGAAAGATTTTATTGGTTCTTAAGTGGCTCCTATGATATGGTCTTAAAAGCTTATCTTGTTTAAGTGGCAAAGTGATGTAGTAATCACAGAGAATAACTTTCCTTGTTAAAGGAAGGAGTGAAGAATAAGTGTTTGAAATTTAAGTCATTTCGCATCTTGCAGTTTATTTGAGTGTGCTTGAACCTTATGCGATTGTTCCATAAGAGTTTATCAATTTACAAAGGACATTACCTTCTTCTCATTCGTGGTTTGGTATTCGCTTTGATAGGGCTTGAGCCCTCGATCGTTGACTTTCCCTTATGTTTTTTCGAGTTCTTGGCCTAAGTGAGCTTTTCCTTGGTCTTGTGTTCATCATGTGGCACATGTTTTCCAAATTGATAAGAAATTTTTTTGACTCCATTCGCTCTTTCTTTTGAGGAAGAATCAACCCATTCGTTTCACGAGTCTTCTGAGGTGTTTATTAATTGTAGTTGTGAAACTTGGGTTTTAAGTAATTCGATGAGCATTAGAGGATGAAATAATTTCGTAATATAGTTCTTTGAGAGAGGTCTATCTCAGTGGAAGTTGTCTTGAGGTTAAACTGATTGCATTGTTGCAGCTAGTAGAACCTATAGTGATTGTGATCTAAGATCTTTTGTTCACTTCGGTGGAACATTAGAATTCACAGAAAGTATGGAAATCCGATCAATTTTATAGAGTATCAAAATTTGGCGAGAATGCGAGGTTGTGAATGGTTATTCTTGATGATGTGGTTTAATGAGAGTGGGATTACAAAGTAAACGAATCGTCATGTCAATTAATGGGATAATAGAAAATGTTGAGTAATGTCAAGAGTGATTTGGTTTTAAATGAGTAACCTTCTGGGAGTTATAATATTTGTAAAGGTAAACGGGTCAAGAAAATATTTTCATGATGATGTTAAGGAGTGAGTATGTTGGAATTGTGAAATTTTAGGGATTTAATCTGAGAATTTCCCTATCTTTTACATGAGAAGTTAGTTGCAAGAGTCTTGGAGGTTAAATGTGGACTTTGCATTGCTATGCTAGGACTTTGAGTCGCCCAAAGATTATGTGTAGAGGAAGTAGAATAAGGGTGGATTGCGAACAGTGGGATGATCGTCGATAACACTCTTCTGATGTAGTACATGAGAGTGTGTGATGTGAAATATGAGATGTTTGTTCTCAAAAGGGTTGAGGTGATATGATCGTGTGAGAGATCTAATTTGGGGATACTTTAGTGCCATCATCAAATGAATTACGACAATAAAGGAAATTGGTTAGAGATTTTGTGAAATCATCGAATCCCTCTTCAAAGGTGTAGACGAGGTGTTTGATTTGGGCTTGGCGTTGAGATCGCCAAGTTAAGAGTAACAAGTTAGTGTGTTGTGCGATGATTGGGATTCCATAGCTTGAAGGAAATTTTGGTCTTAAAAGAGAAACTGATAAATTGATGCTTCTTCAAGAAGTGAATCATTTTCCTGATTCTCGTTGGAGTTATGTGCTGTTGACCATTGATTATCGTAAGTTGAGCTCGACATTTACGTTGGCGTGTGTGATTCTTTCGATTCGAGAGGAATAAAGGAATATTTGATTTGGGCTTTCGAGTGATATCTCATTTGGTTTTCGTGACGCTTATTCGCAAACTGCCACTTGGAAAATGGAAATGGTTTATGTGATAAAAAAAATTCCTATTTCTGGATTTAACTCTTCATTACCGAGCTGGTAATGCTTAGTTGCGATGTGAGTCTTTCATTTTCAGAGGGATTTTGTTAGTACAAGAGCTTGCTCAAGAGAGTTTTGTGGTGTGTTTCTGATTAAAGGAGGTGATCCTTGCTTCAGTGAAGAGTTCATTTAAAAGGTGGAACGATGGTTTCGTGTTCTGTGTGTATGTCGTGTGGTTCGGTATCTTTGGGAAGTTTAACCCAAGATACTTTGGCTTGTTCTCGCTAGTTGGCGTACCGCCAGGACTGTCTCGAGTACGTGCGCGGAGTACGTAACGTCATGTATGTTCTGTGTTGAGTGAGTACACGGGAAGGTCGAGAGAGTGTTGAGGTTTAGACATGGGTATACGTTTGGGTGATATGTTCACGTCGGATACATCTTGTTGGTTATTGGTTTTCGTTGTGGTTGTTGTTGTTTTGAGTAGATGATGTAGAATTCGGGTCGAATTCATTTTAAGAGGTAGAATGTAATACCCTAAATTATATTCGAAAGGATGTAACCGGAGAGAATGTAATACTCTAAAGCGAGAGAAGCAATTAATCGAGATAGAATAATTTAATCGGTAGATATTAATTTAATCGGGGGGAAGGTTTCTTTAGAAAAGCATCAAAGCAAGAAAAGAGAGGAGCTAAACGTAAAATGTTTTAGAAAGAAAGAGGGGGTTTAAGCAAAACCCGACAACTTGGGCTCGGGCCTTGGCCCAAGTGGGCCTTATAGGTGGCCGCCAAGGGGTGCCACCCTCCCCTTCCTAACCCTAATCATGTTTCTTGTGGCGTGCGATCTTGTAGCGCATAGTACTGTAGCACCTCCTCTCTCAACCATTGTTCCCTCCTCCGGTGAGACCTTCTGCTGCCGGCGAGGATCAACCTTGGTGCTGCCCGGTCACGCGAAGGAAGGAGGAGGAGATCATCTTCACGGGGAAAGTTCTTCGTCTTCCTACGATTCTTCAAGGGTAACGAAGAGGTTTCATCGTTGTTTAATTGGTATTAGATGCGTTTACGAATTCGTTTATTAGAACTATCGTCAATCTGCCGGTAGATTGCTTTTCTGTCCAGTTTAGTGCGCGGCAATTTTCGCATCCTTAGAAGCATAATTTGGGAATCCCGTCTCCTAGAGAAGTGTGGATATTGTTCTTAGCTTTCAGTGGCCGCCAAGAACACCGGATTCCGACATTCGAGTGAAAAGTTATGTTATTTTTAGTGCTTACTGTCCAGAATCCTGACGAGAATCTGCAGTCATCTTGTTTAATAAATAAGAAATTGTTAAGTGCCGAATTAGAACTTGGGATCTCCTAGAGAGTTGTATGTTATCTCGTTACCTTTCATTGCCGACAAGAATCACATCATTTGGACCTTTGTAGCAAAAGTTATGATTTTTCTTAGGGGGTTTGTGCTGTGGAATGGTGGTTGGTCTGACAGGTTTTAGTGTTTCGACTTAAGCGTGTATTTAGAGGAAAAATCAGAGGGTCTCACCATAATGAAAACTGTAGATAATCCTTCCAGCTTTCAGGAAAACTAAAGATCATGAAATTCGGACGAACGTAGAGAAAGTTATGATAATTTCATATTTGCTGTCCAGAGACCCGACGCGAGAATTGATACTCTGTTGTTTGGTTTGGTAGGGCTAGTAAAGGGCCGAATCAGAGAACATCACCAACTAGGTTTAGAAGGGGAATTCAATAACCTTTTCAGATTGTCCAAGATCAATCCATTTGGATTTCTGTACATTTAGTTATGTTTTTTCGAAGGAGGCTGTTCTCTGGAAAAGAAAACTGACAGCTAGCAATAGAGTTGGGGATCGCGTTTAGTGGACGATGTGCTCATTTTGTGTTTATGGTTTTGTTATTAGACTTATATGGTAGCCTTAGCATGTCTCAATTGTATGTCCAGGTGTGGGTTTGGCTCCGGGAGCAGTACCTTATCCTCGACATCCACCTTCGCACAGTTGAGGCAAGTGCATTGTTTGTTAAATGGGTGTGATCGATTGGCTATGTTTGTGTGCTTTTGATATATGGTTGCATGGCAAGATGGCTTACTTGATGATTGTTTAAGTATGGTGATTGCTCAAATTATGCTTATGCTTTACTGTGGTACAATGTTGTTGTCTTTTGGTAAGATTGCTGATGAATAAGAGATGAGCATATGCATATTGAGAACATGTTGAGGCTTGGTCACGCGGTGACCAAGCATGTTTCCCTTTGAGATCCCCGTCATGAATGTGACGGGCCCGAGATCCTCACTCGTGGAGTGTGGGCTTGAGGTCCCCGTTACTTGCGAAGTAACGGCAATTGGTCCTCGTGCGTGCGCGCACGAGCATGGGTATGCGGCGACGGTTGCTTACTCGCATTACGGTGTAATGCACACGAAGTTAAAGATAAATGATCCTTGAGCATTGCATTTGCATATGAGATGTTCTATTGTTGATCTCCTTTACATGGATGCTGATGTTATGGTTTCTTTATGTACTTGCTGAGTCTATGGACTCACTCTTGCTTTTATTGTTGTTTTAGGTACCCGAGCCAAGAAAGTCATGCATGGGGAAGTAGACGCTAGTCACACACTTGCCACATGAACTAAATAAAGATGAATGATCTTCAGAACGTGATTGATTTTAGTAAATGCAAAGATTATTATGTTTTGTCTCATGCAATGGATTAAATGTAATAATGATGAGTAGTGGAACTTCATATCTCTCTAGTTATGTTAAATACTTAGCATGTCTTTGATTATCTTTTGATGTCTTTGGATGAAAGTTTTAGTTAATATTTGATTAATCTGTGTGTTGGAACCTTCGTGTAATTAACTTTACAAGGGAGGTTCTGCCGAAATTTATTAAGATTGTCTAGTTTAGAACTAATAGAGTTTGTTTAGTAGCACATTCCAGGCTCATGTCGGGCCGGGGTGTTACAGTTAGTGCGTGAACATCTGGTTATCCATCTAGACGGCTACAAGAAGAACAAGTTGCTGCTGACTTCATCACCGCCAGGGTCCAGGTGGGAAGAACCCTAGCCGCAAGAAGAGGGCAAACTCCATCGTTTGTACCGCGAAAGATCCGGCCACCCTTGCGCATAGCTAGTTTACTAGTTGATCTGTATCAACTCATCTTCAATGCAAAGCTTCATCTCTTCTCTACCAAGGCTTCCCATCACCGAGCTTCTTTGACCACTAACTTCTTCAACAACACTGATGCTCACCACTTGTCATCACGGCCCTTGGCTCCTTCAACAGTGGACTTTCTCTTCAATGGCTCTGGGTGAGTAGCACAACATTGTCCTCATCTTCGTCGTCGCCACATCGGCTCTATGCTTCCCCGTGGGTCAATGTTTGCTTGTAGGATAAATCGATGTCATTACACTCTTTCGTGGTCTCCTCCGGCACCATTCGTGATATCCCCATTATAACTTGTAATTTTTTAATCAAAATTTCAGTTGTTTTTATTTTTGTTCCATAATTATCGACAATAAAAACACGTGACCTTGAGAGCGAATGTGGTGGCTTCTTCTGTGTCTCCCTCGACACCATTCGTGCCATCGACATTGTACCTTTAATTTTTATTCAACATTTCAGTTAATTTTATAAGAGTTTGTATACAAATCAAATTGCTAAATTTATTCTAAATTTTAGTTATTTTGGGATTTTGTTTTGAATTTTGTATGGAAATCAAACTGCAAATTTTCCTTTATTTTCATTCTGAATTTCGGTTCTTTTTTCTTTGAATTCATATTTGAATCCAATTACTATTTTTTTCTTTAATTTTTATTCCGAATTATATTTATTTATGGATTTTACTTTGAAATTCGTATTAAAATCAAATTGTTAATTTTATTTTACTATTGTTATGGATTGCAGCTATTTTTTGGTTGGATTTCATATAAAAATCTAATTGCCAATTATTATTTAATTTTTATTCCTAATTATAATTATTGGAATTTGTATCGAGTTGCCTTGTTCATTTTATTTTTATTCTGAATTTTTGTTTTCTTAGTTCGATTTTGTACACAAATTTAATTTCCATTTTTTATTTTTACTCTGAATTATAATCACTTAGGGATTTTACTTATAAATTTGTATGGAAATAAAATCATTTATTTTTATTCCGAATTTTAGTTTTATTGTACTTGACATGGACTCTTTTACTTTGGAAACTTGTGTGAAAATCAAATTGCTGATTTTATTTTATTTTTTATTCTGAATTTTAGTTTTATTATACTTGACATGGACTCTTTCTTTTAATTTAGACCGTTATAATCTAGACCCACCACGATCGATAGTATATATTTTTATCTTTTTTCACCAATTAATGTGTGAATTTCTAGCTATTAAGAGCGAACGTGGTGGCTTCTTTTGACTCTGCTTTAATAAGATAATAAATAATAATACAAGGATACGATTGATCAAACTGAAGTAGTTAGGAAACTATAGTGCAATGTTGGCTTTACTTTACACCCCATTATACATAGACGATAAAATTCCAAATGTCATCAGAGTTTACTTACGTACACCTCTAGAGGTTGTTCATTGTCAAATTATTCTTTTTTTCACCCATTTCTCATGTGTTTCTTACCTAACCGTGACACATCAACTTCCACACGAGTATCCCTTGCATGGCACCTGACACGTAGGACCCATTGGTCAGACTCAACTGTTCTCCCTCTTGCTCATTGTTGGTCAGACTCAACCTATTTCTCATGCTCTCTTCAGCTTTTTGCTCTCCGTAGGATTCACTATACTTCACGCGTCCATGCAAAGAGATAAAAGCAACATTTACTATGGTGTGAAGGATGGAGTATTTGATCAACCAACCATGCCAAGAGATAAAAGCAACATTCATAGGAATGACGTGGTGTGTACAGTACTTTACTTAAACCATAATGCTACCGCTATCGAAAAAGCCGTTATATTTTATTTGGTTTTAAGCAATAGTTATAAACACCTAATTTAAAAATTCATCTATCTAACTATCTATCAAATTAAGTTCTATATTATTTTGATGTCAAATAATTGCATGAGAGTGAGACACACAAAATACAAGTAAAAAAAGACAAGATAAACTAATATGTTTAGTGTTTACTTATAAGTCATGCCCACCAACATTTCAATGCTTAAATCTATCACAACCCACTAAAATTTTTAATTGCATGGTGTAGTGTTGTATTGCCTTCTAGTGCTCCTTTTCTCAAGCCCAAGTATTTGGGATTGTGGTGGATGAGCAAAACTCAAAAGAGGTTGTTGCTACTAGCTACTTCTTGGGAATACATGAAGATGTATGGGTTAATCTTTTGCGTACATCTACATGTAATATTAATTAGATAGCTAACACATAGACTATAATATTTTGAATTTAAGTTATTGGAGAGGCTATACATGTGCTTCTAGAGTTTTGTTCCACACAAGATCAGGTGGATCCAAAAAAAAAATTGAAGCATGGGAGAGCCATGGCTCCCATTAGCCCTCAGTAGTCTCTGCCTCTGGGTCGCGCTAGCTTGACCACGTTATTGTTACGAAACCTAATTATGGGCAAAAGACTAAACCGTCCCTAGAGAGCTTTCACCTTTTTGGGTTATAAATATGAGGACCCCATGTACAAGATACAGATAGATGAATAAAGATATTGGATATCCTCTATACATTGTGTCTCGCTTTGTGGATTGGTTGTTTTCTGGCTACGATATTGATTATATAACACGTTATCAGCACGAATCGTTCTACACGGCCGAATCGGTATGCCATTCAGAATTCCCTCCTTTTAATCCCTAGTTTGTTATTAGATTAATCTGGTAGATTAATTTGTGAACCTGAGATTAGATCGAATTGTTATTCATTGATCTTGTCGAACACTATTCTCAGTTCATCTTTACTATTCATAAAAAATGTACCGCCGCCGGGAGCCGCACGCCGCTGCTGCTCAGGTCGCTGCCCGCCGCGACGCCCCCTAAGCCACCGCCGTGCTGCGTCGCCGCAAAGACGGGTCCCGGAGGCCTGGTTCCCCGCACGCATGCATGTGCGTGAGGCATGCCGCAACCGTCGCCGCTAAATCTGGGCCTGGCGACTAGACGCCACCTGCAAGAAGCGGTCCTAGCCGCTTTCACGCGCACGCCCGAACACGCTGCGCAGTTGCCTTGGCTCACAGCTGAGCGCTTTCACTCGTACGCATCGTACTGCCGCCCAGTTGTGCACCACACTCCTCGCAGACGCGCCACTGACCTCATTCGCCCACAGCGACCACACGCTGCCACTCCAGCCACTACGCTCGCCGGCCTCCTCGCGCTACGCCACACGCGTTGTGCTAACTGCTCGCCTGCGGCTTTACGCTCATACGTAGAGATGAGTAGCCGCCACCACCGACAGGAACTGCTAGGGATAGAACCTTGCTCTTTTCTACCGACTAGGCTAGCAGCCCAGATGACACCGCAGCCGGAGAAGGCATGCAGGTCCAGCGGCAGCAACCCATGTGCATCACGAAGCCACCCCTTGATAGGGGATTTTAATGTTTCTGAAGAGTATCTTGTAGTTTTATACTGTTAGAACATACTACTTATGATCATATGAAAATAGGTTGCGTAATTATAAACTTAAAATTTAATGATCTAAATGATTTAAAATATAGTATGAGTAATTGGATCACAACTTAGGCAAATAATAAAAAAAACTAGTCTATAGAATAAATTTGCCAACTCTCGGACCCCGTATGGGGGTCTTCGTCGCAGATTAATAACCAGCCAGAAGTTGGAATATCCAACAGAATGTTAGGATCATGTAGTTTTCTTGCCACTACGCTGATAAAGGTCTATCTCACTTTATATAATTAGCAAACCCCTTGTTAAAATAAGTGCATATTAGAGGAATCAAACATTTTTCACATGTTATCACAACTGTAGCATACACCTTTGGACCACCACCAGTTGTTATAGTTTATATTGGACCTGAAATTCAATTAATCATGTGCCCATGATAGGAGATTTTTGTTGTATGCTATTAATAACGATCGAATCTCAGCATTAGGGGAGATAAATGCACAAAAGTTCGAATGTCGTCGTATTTTCTAGAAGGAAAAGATCTTTAGTATTAAGATGCATACACTAGTCAAACTAAACTTAAGGTTTAGTTTATACTCTTGTACGCCAAAAGCGAGGAGCATATACTTTCCAATTATGGAGGAGTTATCACAGTGTTTACTTGTAGTAAATACATCGCTAAGAGTGGAATAACCTGGGTTGAATAGTGTATCCACCTCTGCGAAATTGACTTATTAGTTCCTGATCTAAACTCTGTGGGGACACCTGCGAGTCTAAAATCTAATGACACTAGTCAAAAGTCAAAACAATTGTTAATCACTCCTTTAACTCTTTTGAAGAGAACTCACCTTGACGGTGAAATACCTCATGAAGAGATTCATTATGAAGATGAAAGCCCCAGTAATTTGATGTCCATATATTACAATGCTGGGATTGCGGAATGACCAAGAATATTATGTTTGGGAAATAACAAAGATTTGGTTAATACTAAGATACCCTCAATTTGGAGGATATGAGAGAAAAGTTGTCGACAACCACTTTGTCTCTCCAATTGCTAAAGTTTCTCTTATGAGAAAACGGATCCAGAACCAAAGTTCATAGCCGAGCGCTTGAAGCATTCATATCGGGTCACATAATAAAAGTATATGAGACTGAACCATAATTGCTAAATAAAGGTTTTGGAACCAGATAATTTAAACTTGATGGGTCATTATGAATATAATGAAGTAGTGAAAACTATGGTTCAAATATCCCCATAGAGACCGTTACTCTCCTACTATGAATAAAATGATATTCTATTGTATAATAATTCTAGCAAATGGCATGAACGATAAATAAAATATGCATTCATTAGGTTCTAAAAATCATTATCGAGATCCTCAAATGACTCAAAATTCTTAGTAAGAAAGGAAACAAAATCGCAATATATATATATATATATAAAAACTCATACCCAAAACATTTTACCTGTAGTAAGAGCATCTCTCTGAAGGAAAATTATCTTACCAGTCGATCTCTGAATCACACCAATGATCATATGATCCCTAGAAGTGGACAAGGACTCATCAAGACCCTAAAGAATGTAATGAGGAATCTAAAGAGCAGAAGTGCGCCACATAAGCACTTATAAAGTACATCTTCTAACAGAAGTTAGTGGAATGGTGGTTTCTGTGAGACCCCGGTTTATTTAGCTTGTAATGCTTAGTTTTCCATTGACTCTAGCATTACAAACAAAATATACCGTGCCCGGGGAAAATGTATACTTCTCAGAATTGCAGTATACACACCCTTTTACAAAACATTGCATCAATTCCATACAACACACAGAACTAAAGCTTAAGCTTTACAAGCAAAAGACATATAGTAAAGTTATTACAAAAGAGAGACCAACCGGCCAAGGACTAAAAGAACAGCGGAAGCAAAATGCCATATGATGGCTATAAACAAAAGCCAACCGATTTGCCCTACACCCACAAGGCAATCCGACCGGGCCGCCAAGCTAGTCGTCCACATGACAAAAAACTCACAAAAGTCGATCCCTTGGGGATCAACCTCCTCTGCAACAAATAAGCAATGCAAATGAGTACAAAAATGTACTCGCAAGACTTACGAGTAACAAACCTAGATACTACTACATGCAGGCTTTAATCAAAGGAGAAGGCTTAAGGTTCATTTTCAGCATAAAGCAGATTTTATTTGCAATAGATAATATGTTGAAGGACGTTTTAACAATCTGAATTTTATTTGTATAAATAACAACGAGACAATAAGTAATAATCATAAAGACATTCTGGAGATGGCTAACCCAATAGCCATCACAACAATAGCATGAATTACCCATTCGTACCACCCACATCAAGTTTTAATTAAAAAGGTTGTAGTCTAACTCTTGAAAGACCTCCCCAAGCGTGTCCATAACCTAGGACAAGGTTATTCGAATAGTTTGAACCCTGCAGGGGTGTACCAATGTACCCACACTTCAGACCACCTTTTTACCAATCTATTAAGCACACTTCCTTTGGTCTGCCGGCACAGCTAAGTCCTACGAGTCATTTCCAATGGAAAATGCTAATTAAGAGCCGCATGTATGGGGGTTATCACCTAGTGGACCACCATCACGGTACCCACTAAGGACCCATACGTAGAGTAGGATGTACCGGCCTAGCTCAAACCGTTGCGGGTGCTCCTCTTTCATGTGACCCATGTTGTATATAGAAATATACAACCCACAACGCAACTCATTAATTAACATCCCCCAAAGTACTAAGTCAAGAGAGGTCCCATATCCTTCTAGTGTGGTTAGCATACAAAAATACTTAGTTTAGTGTAACAGGATGTTCGGTCTTTGTTGACTCGGGCACCATTCCAGTCACACCCAAAAACACACCATCTTACTATTGTGCCCAAGTCCAAATAATTTTGTTTTTGGATTTAGTTTTCACAAATAAACAAGGCACAAGATGCTGAGCATAAGCAATAATAAGTTTTGTGTGATTAAGGACATCGACTAAGTCGATAACCGTCCAATTCTGCCGGTAACTAAGCATTGCTAAGCATCATATCGTAAAGACAATAAAAAGACCATAAATCATTCACCGGCCTCTAATTCACCAGTGAGGATAATACCCTAGGTTTGTGGCAGGGGTGAACCATTTCAGGGAAACTATGCATTAGGATTAACTACCTCTATTCGACAAAAATTAACTTTGACACAAGAAGCATGTATACTTAGTTTTTGCAAACAAGATATTAGACTTTAAAAGTAATAGGAGCAATATGATCAAATGATGCTACATCTGCTTGCCTTGTTGAAGATCACTTTCTTGCTGCAGAGGATCACTCACGCAATCAATAAGTTCTTCGGAACCTATTGCAAGAACGAGAAAATCCAATAAAAACGACGAACACCGAAAAGGACTCAAAACCCAAATTGCTTAAAAATCCTTGAAATTTATACAATAGGTAGAGCATGATTTTATATAAATTTAGCAACAAGAATCATTTGATTTGGATTAAGTATGCAAAAGTTATGGCATAATTAAGTCCAGTTTGCTGGAAAATTCAAAATTGATTGCTATCTGTTACTGTTCATCACACAAATTTTCAGAAAGTTCTAGAACCTGAAATTTTTATGGTAGGTATATATTGATATCCTAAGGTTAGCAAAATTGAGTTTACTTTATTTGGAGTTAAAATGAATTTATTATGATTTTTCAAAGTTGTAAAAGTAGCACTAAGTTAATTTCAGAAGCAAAGACCTACATGAAACACATTCTATGCTAACACATATTAACGGAGGAACCTAACACATTTTAGTTTTCTCAGTTTGGAATCACAGAGAATTACTTATGCCCTTTTCAAGTTTTATTGAATTTCTAGCACAATACTAAGGCTAAAGCAAGTTAATCCGATTTACATAATTTTCTGGTATAGGGCAGTGTCTAAATACATTCTTGGACTAAAGTTCAGTTCCACAGAAATTTAACACAACTTGAATCACCCTAAAAGGAGTTAAAATGAAATAGTTATGCACTTTTGAAATTTAAAGCAATTACCAGTTTGAAAAATAAAAGCTTTCGGCTTTTCCTTTAAACTAACACATGCGGAGAGGTCGTGGCCGTAGATCTCAAATCGCACGGCTACGACATACGGCAGCACAGTGCCCGTGCACACGCGTGCTGAGGAGGTCTAGGCCGTTGAGATTGAATCCAACGGCCCCGACGTGGGCATGCACAGCGCACGCGAAGGCCTGCGCGAAGGATCTCCACGCGCGGTCGTGACCGTCAGATCCAGATCTGACGGTCCCGATCTTACAAGGGGAGGTCCTAAGGGATAGCTCTAAAGGAGGAGGTCGGGGACGGCCAAGATCTACCAGAGGAGGTCCTGGACGGCTTAGATCTAGACTGGGGAGGTCCTAGCAGCCAAGATCCTCGCGGTGGAAGATCTCAACGGTCAAGATGAAAACTGAAGGAGGTCCTAACGGCTAACATTTCATAGGGAGGTCCTACGGGTCAAAATCTAACAGAGGGAGATCCCGACGGCTAAGATCTCACAAGGGGAGATCTTAACGGTCAAGATCTACACAAGGGGGGTCCTAATGGTAGCGGTCTAGACCAAGGGAGGTCCCGATGGTTAAGATCTCACAGGGGAGGTCTTAACGGTCAAGATCTCGACGGGGAGGTCCGCAAAGATAAGGTCTTAACAGAGGGAGGTCTTAACGGCTCAGATCTCCACTAGGAGGTCCTGAACGGTCAAGATCTACCCAGGGGTGGTCCTAAAGGTTAAGATATGTGGCGGGGGAGGTCCTGAGGTTAAGTTCTAACAAGGGGAAGGTCCTAGATGGCCAAGATCTATAAGAAGTGGTCCTGGACGGCCAAGATCTAACCTGAGGAGGTTCTAGGAAATAGGATCTAAAGGAGGGGCTTTGGGGGCTTTTTATAGCCGGAGGGTCACGGTTTGAGCTAGGGCACGCTCCAAGGATGAGCTCGGTTCATAGCTCTGCCATAGACGAGCTGAAATGATGGGAGCAGCTCGGAGCACGACTTTGGGCCGAAAGCACTAGCGCGCATTTAATGTGAAGAATAGAGAGACGTTGACAAGGATGAGCTTGAGGTGACAAGGCACAACTACTCACTGCCATGGCACACGGCGCAAAGGAAGAAGAAGAATAGAAAAGGTTGGGGAGGTTGTGATCATTGGATTAAAGATGGACGACTCAGATCGCTCAAGATCTCTCGAGGTCCAACAACAAGGGGAGGTCCGAGGCGTTGGATTGAAATCCAACGGCTCACACGTGCACCCAAAACGACTGTGCCCGAGTGCGCTCGTGACTTGGTTCGACCGAGTCAAATGGTCGAGCCCGAGTCTGACTCGAGTCAGCCCTAAGGTTTGAAATTAGGGTTTTTAAATGAGCTGATCTTTGGAGAATTCTTTAGGGTAGCAAAATAACTCCAAAAATTCTGAATTTTTACAGGAGCTTGCTAACTTTGGTATTGACCTTGTATAAAATGTTCAGAGGTTTCTATATAGTGCATTTTTCTCCAAAAATTTTGCAAGGTGCTGAGCTAGGGTTTGACTAAAAATCAAACAGGTTTGACTGACCCCCAAAAATATTCAAATAATTTCTAAAAATTGTGAAATTTTTCAGAGGGGTCACACATTAACCCTAGAACTTAGGAAAATTATTTCTAAGGAATGATCACAAGGTTTGACAAGAAAGTTTTTGAAGGGCAAGGTTTAGGTCAAAATGACTTGTGACTTTGTATTTTCATAATTCCTTTACAAGAATTTTTCAGAACATACAGGAAATACAAGATGTAAGAATTTTTTTTTTAATTTCTACACATTTTCTTACATTTGAAACACAAGCCAAATACTTGGGATGTTACAGTTTCCTCTAGTACTATGAAGGTACGACATACCTTGGTGATATTGGTAATGAATCCCCTAAACGCCAAAACTAAGACCAGTTATATTCTACTCCAGAGTGACATAACCATACTTTATAGTTCCGCAGAATAGACTATTTGTTGTAACTTTAACTACCTAAAGATAATTATAAAATATTAAGACCCTGAAAAGTTTTGATAAATCATATACGAAACGCATACGACTTGGCAACTAATATTACCCCATATCCTCTGCAAGGATAATCTACTTGTGTTGCACAATCAAATAGTAGTATTTGATAAGTTAAGCATGTTACTCCTGAATAGTGTTTATCCTAAAATCTCTAGATGAGTAATAGGATATTTGTATGCAAGACTTTGAATTATGATAATCAAGTAGATTTGATCACAATATCCTTGCCTATATTTATTTTCAAAAATGTATGAAAGGCATTAGAGCAACAAGACTTCAACAGAAGTTGTCCTCAGGGGGAGCATATGCTAAACATTGATCATCATACTTGAGTTTTTGAAAATCTTAGTCAAGCCTAAAAGGTATTGATATGGTTATTACTACTTAAATTCACCTTGAAGGTTTTACCACTTAACAATTTAGATCTAGTTGGTCGACAATGTAAAGATCATGAAGATCATGCATAGATCTTGATGATGATTACTAAATCCTGAAGATATATGTCAAATCCCTATAGTGCAAAATCCCATAATATACTTATATTTCTTTGTGCTGGTGTAACCATCTCTTGGTGGTCATCTAAGTAGACCTTGGTAGCTACTTTCACCAACCACTAAGAGATTATAGCACTATATTGTCGGGACCCAAAAAATGCATCTCAGGAACCCTCTGCGTATTCTGAACTAGTCCCAGATCAGTAGCTAGCTCACACAGGAAAAGTGATGAGATACCATCCATTTTTTTGATTTAACTAAAAAGATCTCAAAATAACAAATAATAATAATAACTGGACCTTATGGTCAATGTTTACTTAACTTGTCACGTAGGACTAAAGAAACAAATAAACTTTTGCAGCGGAACGAAACTCTTGAAAAGGCCAATCAACACGAGTGGGGAACGTATCCTAATTCGTAAAACCTTCATAGTCCTCCTTCTGAAAGAACTCTTGAGCAGCCTTGTACTCTTTAACCGAATCACAGAAATTGAAGCCGTGAGTACATAAAGCACTCAGCAAGTCGTGGGAAAATGTATGCAAATAGTATTCATGCATGGCTTGAACAAATGTTAGCTGTATGGTTCTTTTGCATAAAACAACATTGGCAATAAATACAATAAATAGATTGAAGTGTGTAATTGAAAAGAATAATAAATACATAAATAAACAATTTCTTTGAAACAACCTGTGAACTACCCATCCACTTCCCAAGACAAACCACCAAGTGAATTACCCGTTCACCGAACAAATATTATATTCATCAAGTGAACTTCTCATTCACACTTTGACTCATTTTATAAGAAACTCTACCTCCCGTGTGAAATCCCCAGGCACGTCCATAACTGTGGACATGGCTATTCGAATATTTTTACACTCTGCAGAGGTTGTAGCAGCTTGACCCACAAGAGACAATCATCTTATACTGTCCGCTCACACACTTCCGTAGGTGTGCAACTAAGAGATTATCACAAAACCTTTCGAAAGTTTCATCTCAGTATTTGACTCTCCCGTTGTACCTACAGCCACCCAAAACCTCATCGTGGTTGACGTACAACGTTGGGTAGGGAAGCGGCGAACCGACCCGTGATGTGACCTTAAAAAGGATACACACCTCCACCCACAAACTACCTGAGATGTCAAAAGACGAAACTCCACAACTTACTAAGTTAGGCCTGTCCCATACCAGGCATGTGGTTGTACGGTTAAGGCCTAGTTCAATGGCACACAATATTAAATCCTTGACAAGTTACTCAAGTGAGACTACCACAAACCCATGACGTGCTAAACAACACCCCCATTATCCACCATCCACTCGCCCGAGCGAAAACCATTTTGTTTAACCAAAACCAATGACAAACCCCATCATGGTACATAAATTTTAACAGCTGTGGCTTAACCACTAGGATTCCATATATCATTAAGTCAAGATTAACCATTATGACACATGTGATGATGAACCCATCGCAACTAAGCTTGACTAAGCATCAATACGATACCCATGTTGGTAGTACAAGTATGTCCAACTAAAATTACCCATGCTAAGGTGACAAAGGATTCATGACATTTAACTAATCAATGGAGACATAATGACAACAGGTAATAATTAAACCCAAAACAATTTGTATAAAGATAGTATGCAATTGTATAAACCAATATACTTTTGAAAACATAGGTTCAATATGATCAAAGAACCACAACTTACCTTGGAATAAATCCTGGGATTGATCTTGATCTTGGTGAACTCCTCCTTGTTCAAAACCTCTCGAAGTATCGACGCCTACTCGCAAAACAAGCAAATAAACCAAATAAATATCAAACAGAGAGAAAATAAACTCCAAAAATTAAATAAAAATCTTAGATAAATAGATCTCAAATTTATATGAATTTAGAAATTTGAATGGACTCAATCGGAGTTCGGATGCAAAAGATATGGGCTTTGGAAGATTGAAATCATATAAAATACTGAAAATCAGATTTATAGATTTACTGGAATTATTTTCCTAAAGGAAAAGATAATTATGACGTTAGCTGACATCAGCAAGGATAATTCGGCTAAAAAAAGAAATAAAGAAAAAATGGGCTGACAACTGGGTCCCACATGGAAGTGGCTTGGTGATGAGGACATGGCCCCTATGGATATAACCATATTTACTATGCTTACTATTCCAAGTATAAGAGCTCGTACGCTTCACTTAAATTATCAGTTGAGCTTGTTTTTAGGAGTGTATTTATATTATATGAACTATATGATGCTACCTAATGATGAAATATATATATGTGCAGCACCATGTCACTTTTGGTCTAAGACAAGCAAGCAATTCGAGCTGGACTGTTTTGGAATCGATTCGGCCTCGGAATCACCGACAACACCAACTTAAAACAGGCATAATTTTTAACATACGAGTCCGTTGGAGGTCCACGAGTACTTGATTGAAATCTTATTTCGTCCTCTTTCAAACGGATCCACCTCACCTTCAAATTCCTTCCGGATGATCGCAATCATCTAAAGAAGGCGTCATATCACTGTTTGGGCCAATCTGGGCTTTGTAATCGAACTCAACTTGGCCCATATGCCGCGCCAACCTAGAGGTGTGGTTACTGTTCACGTGAACAAGAACCCACGAGTTTAGTCCTCTCCGCTATTTCTTTTAGATTTGTGGCTCTTCCTCCCTATATAAGGAGGCCACACCCTCTAGTTTTCTTGGATTTCGTTGAGTTAAGGTTTAGCCATTGTGCAAACTGTTTCTTGATTGTGTCGGACGACCACCGTCAAGACGACTTTAAATCCCAACTTATAAATATTTCAATCCAAATTTGCAATTTCAGATTGCGTTTTATCTTGTTCTTGCTTGTTCTTCGATTGCATGCGAGAATAGGCCTTCGTGGTCGGGTTGATCACGTTTCAAAGACGGTCAATAACGTCGCTGGTTGGTTCAACGATTGCTAAGGCGCAAGCGTCGTCGTCGGTTGTAGTCGGATCGCGAGTCACCTCCACCAAAATCGATAGTTATCAATCTCATCGAAAGATCGGGCACCCGCCTCTATCGTGGTATCGGGCTTGATTGATCGGTGAGATTTTCCGTTTTCTAGTAGTAGATTCGTTTTCATACCTAGAGTCCGAAAAATTGCCCAAAAAATTATTGCATCTATCATCTGTACCGAACCCCTTTGAGCCATTGCAATTTTCTTTTCGGTATTTTGCTTGTTGAATCATTGGTTGCATCGTCGTGTCTAGTTGCTGATTTCTAGTTCTAGTTATTGTCTAGTTAGTCTTTGTCTAGTTGCATTTCGTTTTTCCTTTGCGTCGCTTGATCGTTCTTTTAGGGTTCTTAGTTTTTGCATCTAAAAAAAAGAAAATTTGTGGGTTAGAACTCCTCTAATCCGCACCAAAAATAGAAAATTCGTATGGTTGTTAATCCAAAAAAAAGAGAGAGAATTGTTGTGATATTTTGGGAGAGTTGATGTTATTTGCGACTTGCGGCAAATCCTAGGGTCGGCCAAATAGTAGAAGGAGAAAGAGGCAACCGCAAAAACAAAAGCCGTGGTAGAAAAAAAAGAAAAAGAAAACGAAAAGAAAAGTGCATAAAAATTAGTGGAGACCTTCTACATATAGCCACAAGCTTCTATAAAAAAATTCAGCAAGTTTGGCCCACGGAATCAAAAGATATAGTCTTTTCAAGATTGAACACGAGACGGTTTTGAGTCCGAGTAGGATTCCGTTTCCGAGACACCTTCAGTAAAACGAGCATAACTTTTGCATACGGCGTCCGTTTTTGACGTTCTTGTGCTCGTTTCGAAGCTAATGATGAGGCGCATCTTTTCTACCTAAGCCACAAGTTGCCCTCCAGGTGCCCCAAAATCGGCCATCTTCGGCCCCGAATTCGCGTTGCAAGTTTTCGGTTTCTGTTTTTGCCGTTTCCTTCGATCTTCCTTTCGGAATTTGGAGTTCGCCTCAACTGCAAAGTTGTAGATCTCGTCGAAACCTTTCAAAAGAGTATATATAAGCCATATAAAACTTTGAGTTTTCATCTCTTGAGACTAGTTATTGTTTCTGCTCAATCTAGAAGGCTGTTTACATTGCACGTTATTGCATCTTTGTGCTCTACATCGTGTGAACAATCTTGTGCCCCTACACAGAGGGTTGAGTAGTTGGCTAGCGTCTCTCCTAGCATTTGGTGTGAGAATTTCCTTTGCATCAAGTCACATTAATCTTTGCGTGTGCGTGCATACACTTCTCTTGATAGGCTTTGATTAGCTAGCTTTGATTAGGCTAGGATCAGCAATATTGACTAGTACTTTGAACATTTATTCAACTTGCATTTGCTGAATTGATTGTTGCTAATCCTTGCTACCATACTTGAGCCTTCCCACTACACCTCTTCTACACCGCATGCATCGAGCTTCTCCTAGCAATCGCTCCATCCAATCTTGAAGATACGTTGACACCGTTGGATGTCGATCACCCTGCTTGCTTGGTAAGAATTGGTAAGAACTCGATAAAAGGCTTGAGTGTGAGTGACTTTTGAACCACCACATCCTAGTAGTTGCTAGAGACATATGCTTGTTTTCTCTAACCATGACAGTTCAAGATCACATAGTAGAGAGTTTCGGGAGATCAACAACACCATTAACTCATCTCCTGTGCTTGAACGAGGTAAATTTAAGTATGCATTTCCATCCTTTGCTGGTAACTTTGATCCTGATGCCTATGTTGACTGGGAAATAACATTAGAAAAGAATTTGAATTTTATGATTGGTCCGATAGGCAAAAGATTAGAGCTGCCACTAGTGTTTTTGTTGAGGATGCAATACTTTGGTGGAAGTATTTAAATAGACATGGAAGAGTGCCTCAAACTTGGAATGCATTAAAAAAGCTTTTGAGAGATGAATTCGTTCCTAAATATCATGTTGATTATTTACTAGCTAGATTGCAATGTGTAAATCAAGGTAGTAGAACTGTAAGGGAATACTATCATGAATTGAAAACTCGTTTGTTGCGTTGTGGTTTAGAGGAACATGCTGAAGCTACAGAAAATAGATTCTTAAGTGGACTTAATCAGGGAATTCAGGACCTTCTTGTTCATAAAGAATATAATTCTCTCTCTCATTTGTTTATACTTGCCTGTAAGGTTGAAAGTTAGATTGAGGAGAAATTAAGAATACATGATGATAGGAAACATCAGAACAAGCCTATGTTTGTGTCTTTTTCTGTGACTAACGACTTGTAGGAAGTTGAGAACCATGCCGAAGAGGAGAATGAGTTGATTGCACCACCTACTCCATTGGTTGAGAAGGAAGATGAGGAGATGGAAGCGCCTCCATCATCTGAGGAGAGCCAAAAAGGTAAAGATCATGGTGCTATCATCACTCAAGGTGAGTATGATTTTGAAGAACTACATTTGTCCACTGTTCATGCTATTTTAGAGCAAAAATTAGTGGAAAACAATTCTGATATGCACATATTTCAAGTAGAGAATACAAACTGCATTGATTTGATTGCACCATGTGATGAAATAATTGAATTGCCTGCTGTTTTGAGTGATTTATGTGATGCGTTAATCGCATATAATGATCATATGAAATTGGTTAGACATAAAGAAGTTTTGACTAGAATTTCTCCTGCTGATTCTTTGTGTTATATTATGTTGGATTCACCTATGAAATTGTCACATGCTATGGAGAAAGTTTCTGAAATTGTATGTTCAAAATGCTTGTCTAGTGCCTACACCCCTGGGTATAAGTTTAATTTGATTGGAGATTATAGTGTATACAATCAATTTATTGTTTATCGAATATGCATAACTTGTGATTACATGGATAAATTAAAACTTGCTGTTTTGAACAACAATTCTTGTGTGCTGAATCTTGTTCAATATGAGAGTAAAATAAAATTTAGTGCTCATCCTATGCCTATGTGTTCACCTTTTATTACACCATCTAGTGTGGACAATCTGAATGAAGATGTTGAATTATGGAA
The DNA here is from genome assembly GCA_036346255.1 of Ampelocalamus luodianensis. Classification (NCBI taxonomy): domain Eukaryota; kingdom Viridiplantae; phylum Streptophyta; class Magnoliopsida; order Poales; family Poaceae; genus Ampelocalamus; species Ampelocalamus luodianensis. The sequence continues at coordinate 25,124,620 of CM070623.1, forward strand.
GAACTTACAAATCTTTTCACCATTGCTAGATGAATTTGCTATTGCTCGATTGAAATCTGATTATATGGATGAATTTTGTTTGATTCCAAAAGTTGTAGATTTGCCCATATGTGCTACCCACAAGTTTACAACTTCGAGATTTGAATTGCATAAACGCTTCACTTACATTTGCAAAACTAGTTGCAATAATTGTTGTGTGAGAACTTTTATTTTGATCATTCACATATATGATTACTCTTGGGTTAATAATACAATGATTTTTTATGGTCGCTGTTGTCTTCTAACATTAATTGTGCAACAACGAAGAACCGTTAAAACAGATGACATATACATATACCATGCATACACTTTGACTTCTTTGTTACCCTATTTTCAGCTTATTAAAAGCCAAGGACGGCTTTGTTTTCAAGAAAGGGAGGATAATGAGGACATGGCCCCTATGGATATAACCATATTTACTATGCTTACTATTCCAAGTATAAGAGCTCGTACGCTTCACTTAAATTATCAGGTGAGCTTGTTTTTAGGAGTGTATTTATATTATATGAACTATATGATGCTACCTAATGATGAAATATATATATATGTGCAGCACCATGTCACTTTTGGTCTAAGACAAGCAAGCAATTCGAGCTGGACCTGTTTTGGAATCCAGTTCGGCCTCCGGAATCAGCCTGACAACACCAACTTAAAACAGGCACAACTTTCACATACGGAGTCCGTTGGAGGTCCACGAGTACTTGATTGAAAGCTTATTTCGTCCTCTTTCAAACGGATCCAACCTCACCTTCAAATTCCTTCTGGACTGATCGTAATCATCTAAAGAAGGCATCATATCACCTGTTTGGGCCAATCTGGGCTTTGTAATCGAACTCAACTTGGCCCATATGCCGGCGGCCCACCTAGAGGTGTGGTACTGTTCACGTGAACAGTAACCCACGAGTTTAGTCCCTCTCCGCTATTTCTTTTAGATTTGTGGCTCTTCCTCCCCTATATAAGGAGGCCACACCCCCTCTAGTTTTCTTGGATTTCGTTGAGTTAAGGTTTAGCCATTGTGCAAACTTCTGTTCTTCAGTTGTGTCGGACGACCACCTGTCAAGACAGCTTTCGAAATCCCAACTTATAAATATTTCAATCCATATTTGCAATTTCAGATTGCGTTTTATCTTGTTCTTGCTTGTTCTTCGATTGCATGCAGGAATAGGCCTTCGTGGTCAGGTTGATCACGTTTCCAGCACGGTCAATAACGTCGCAAAGTTGGTTCAACGATTGCTAAGGCGCAAGCGTCGTCGTACGGTTGTAGTCGGATCGCGAGAGTTACCTCCACCAAAATCGATAGTTATCAATCTCATCGAAAGATCGGGCACCCCGCCTCTATCACTTGGCTCACGTGGATTGAGTCCACCGAAGGTTGGGTTGGGGGTTTAGATCTGATCTACTACGTCAGCATTGACGAGGCAGCTAACTGGGCGACATCTTGCCGACACGCACACACAGGATACGATGTGGCGCTGAGGTGGCAATGTCATAGGGATCGCCGGCATCAGCGTTAACAAGGCAACTGACTGGGCGACATTTGGCCGACACGCATGCACAGGAGATGATGTGGCGCTGAGGTGGCAATGTCACGGGCCTCGTCGGTGATCAAGGCTCTAGACCCAAGGGTTGCCGACGATCTAGACCACGGTGGAGCGAACGGAGGACTCCGACGGGTAGCTGAAGCAGCGGTGAACTCGACGAGGTGTTTGCGACGACCGAAGACGAGCTATGGTGGCCGGCGGCGAGCTTTATGCGGAGATGGAGGTTCGGCCTCAACGACGACGACCCTAGAGAGGCTTTCCGACGAGGATGACGACGACATCGAGATGCAGACCTTAATGCGAACCCAACGGTGGCGTCCAAAGGCGACGAGATGCACTAAAGCGATGATGGTGAAGACGGAGGTGTTCGGCTAGTGCTGAAGATGAAGATGTTGGTGACGGTGCTACGCGATGACTAGAGCACGACGGCTAGGGTTTCAGAGGCGGTGCGGCTCAGGGTGCGAGGGATGGCGGTGCGGCTCAGGGTGCGAGGGATGAAGGTCCTCGGGGCCTTAAATAGGGGCAGGAGTGAAGAGTCCGAAGTAGGGATGACGATGGCGCCCGTAGAGAAATCGGAAGGAAGGAGGAGTCCGCATCACAGACGAAGGTGACGTGGCTCGGTGGGGCCACCCGACAGCAAGAGGAGCTTGGGAACGGGCGCGTGCAAAATGGTGGTGCATCGACCGACAGGTGGGGCCGGCACGGATGCGCGCAGGAGGAGAGAGGGGATGCGGGCTGCGTGGGAGCTGGGCCGAAAACACGGGAATGGGCCAAGAGGGGTGAATAGGAATGGACCTTGGGCTAAGATTCGGCCCAAAGACTTTTTTTTGAGATTTTAATAGTTTTTCTTTTTAGGAAATAGCAGAAAAGGCAAATAAAACTTAGAAAATAGCAAATGCACTCGGAAAAATTCTAGAAATTATATCCAAGCACATAGAATCCAAATAAAATAATTTTGATAATAATTGAAGTTGACATTATTCATATTAAATTATTTTTGAACTCTAAAAATTCCAATTAAGCTTTAACTTGAATAGGAAAAATTCAAATGGTTCTTTTTTACTTTTAAAACTTCAAAACAGACCAAATTTTTGGGATGGTACATATATGAAGCCTCACTTGAATGTGTTTAGCTCAAATGTGTGATTAACCACATCTAGAAATATTATGGTATTAATACCGTCAATACCCCCACAATGATCTATGAAGATAATGTTGCTTATATTACACAAATACAAATGGGTCATGCCAAGAGCAACACCATGAAGCATGGGCGGTCCCTCTTAAGTTCATGGGTGTTCACCTGAACACCCATTAATTTTTGCAAAAAAATGGCAGTATAGCATGCGTATTACATATATAATGAAATATACTCTTAATTGGTCCAATCAGACCATAACTTCCTCTCGGCTCATCAAACCACATCTCCCTCCAGCGCCCCACAACCTCAAACTGGCCCATGGTCACAGGTACTTCGGCCTTTGCCCTTTGGGCATTGGATCATTCGGCCGGGCTACAACACGGTTAATCCCTCTTATCTCTCTCTCTGTAACCCTAACAATCAATATACAACAACTGACTCTCACATCTCTCCCTCTTTCTCGACAGCACGACCACAACGATGCAAATGCAACAATAAGTCAGAGGTCGAAAGAGCAAGGTCGCCCGCCAGTCGCCGGACAAGCCATTACCATTGGGCCGCCGGTCACCAGATAGGCCGTTACCATTGGGCCGCCGAGCGGCAGAGCGGGACAGGGTGACTGTCGAGCGAGGAGGGCCACCGGGGAGCCCTATAGGCCAGCAGCTAGTGGTGACAACCGGTGGCTCCCGACAAGAAGGATTACCCAAATTCTCAATAGTGCAGATGTGAGTTCAATCCAAATTACCAGATCCTTAATTCCCAAACCAATAAAGAACAAACCCAAATGCCGAAATCAACAATTTTGTTTTTGTTAGTTTCAATTGTGATTGGTAAATCTTGTTTTTTTTGTGAAATGTAGATCTCAGAGCTTCAAAAAAAAATGAAGAAGTTTGTCGATTTGAAAGGCATGAATGAAAATCGAGTTAAATTGTATTTTTTTCTTCATTATTTTGTAATTTTACTAAATTATTTGAGATGTTGTTATTAGTACAAATAATTTGTACTTTGATTATTGTGCATATTTATATTTTACATTGAACAATATTTTTGTAACTTCGAACACCCATCCTGAAAATTCTGGTCCGCCACTGCCATGAAGCACATTGCTTCCATTCCTTTTCCAAGGTTTTTAGACAGATTGGTGTCAACCTTACAAGATAAGAAGCATCATGAGGTGGAACTACGAGAAGGCTTAGGTGATCAGTCAGTTAAGCGCATAGAGCTACAAAATGCAATATCATCATCCTGGCCGAAGCAAGCAAGTGATAGTTTCTCCATCAAAGTGGTTGATTACATTTATTTTTTTTTCTCATTGAACTATGGTCCACTTGGAGAGGAAAACATCAGTAAAGTGGCTTATGATCTTTGATCCATCCTAAAAGATGTGATCTAAATTCAACTAAAAATTACATGTGAACAACTGCATTGTTATTCGTACTCTCCATTTACTAAAATATTGTTTTTTTGTCCATCGTGTACTAATACACCAAAATACTAATACTTACCTTATATACCCTGGAGAATTTTTTTGTGATATCCTTGTGCTTTCGGTAGCCAAGGAGTGTATGTTGATGATTTAACTTTACAATGCTACAGGAAGCAACAATTACAAAAACAAGGGAACTAAAGAAGCTCTGTGAGGCAGCACTGTCATCTATTTTTTATGGCAGGCCAGTGCATATAATTGGAAAGATCAATACTTTATTTAGTTCGAGCTTGAGTCAATTAGCTGGATGACTGTACCCTTCGTGAACCAAAATAAGATGAGATCTAAAGCAGCATGATTATCTTGTGGTATATACTTTTCCAGCTTACGATTCGTTGCTCGTGTGTTATTTTTGCTGCCTCAGTTTTTCCTGAAAATATGGATGTATGACTTTAATTACATGTGGATTATCGAACTATATGGATGTATGACTTTAATTACATGTGGATTATCGGACTCATTCTTATGAATATACTCTACAGTCTACATTACAGTCTTATAATGCACATGACTGGGGAAGAGGATAACGTGGTCTCAAAAAAACAAAAAAAAGTCGTGTCTTTTGGTCTGTAACTTTGCACTATGTGTTTCCATTATATCAAACTTAAGATTGATTCTTTTCCTGTTGGCCAAGAAGACACTTTTAAACTTGGCACTACTATCCTTCTCCAATTTTTTCCAATAATTTTAATAGTTTGCTGCTTGTACACATACAGATCCTAATGAAACCCAACAAGCCATTGGTATTTGCTGAGATCATCACAAAAGACACATCAAGACCATCTAAAACCGTTCTCGCATTTGGTTTGCCTGGAAACCCAGTGAGCTGTATGATTTGCTTCAATCTATTTATTGTTCCTACAATACATATGCTCTCGTCGGTCCAATCCTCACTTGCCGAGGTAGTAACTCTCATGCTGCTTATGTTGTTAGTTTTGTTCTTTTAGTATATTATTGAGGATGTTTTTCTTCACTGATAGGATTCTTTTTCTGCAGAGTGCATGTGCTCACATCCTTTAAGAGCAGACCCACATCTTCCAAAGTTTTATCGTGCAGTGATCAAATGGGTGCTTGTAACGTATCTGTTAAGGCTGGGTAAGAATTGCGCTTAAAGGCAGGACCTGATATTTGGCAATAATTCGTTAAACTGTATACTATTTGACAATAGATGGTGTAACTGATTATTGCTTTGGTATTTATGTCACTGAGAGCACTGGCCTCTTTATAAGTGGTATCATTTTGTTCATACTTATTTCATATGTTGTGTTTCATCATACTCTTTTATTCAGATGAATACTTTCGCAGGTCTCCCGTCTATCTAATACGCATGTATTAAATCATTAGACCGTCCTAAATTGATTTATTAGTACCCTATTTCTACTCTTCGTTCAAATAACGTTTCCCCTCTTCGTTTAAGTCCCGTTTTCACCTTTTATCGATATTTTTCGTCGCTCCTTCATACAGCGAGTGCATCAACGCGCACACATGTACTTAGTCCTAAAGGGTAAACGGAGGGAGTTTTGAGGTGAGGGGAGGGTGGGCACGTTGCCTCTTTTTTTGTGCCGTCGGATCCGGGCATACTGTTTCCCATGTGTTGGATTTTTTTTTTTTTTTTTTGCTTTGTGTGCCGGAGATGCTTCGTGTCGCTGCTCGCTTGGCACCTTTGCCGCTCCCGCTGCTCTCTTAGCGCGACGCCCTTACGGGCTACAGCCTCCCTGGCCCACCGGGCTCGCTTCCTTTTTCGGCGGGCGCATGGGCGCGCGTTGGCTGCTAGTATATATATACCAAGAGATATCATTAAAGTTGAGAGAGGCTCGAGAGGACTATATCTTTATGCTCTTTTACTTTTACTTTCGTATTTAAGTGCTTAACAACACGATCACAAATATTATAACAGGGAGTATGGGACCATACTGTGGATTCTAGCCAACAAAACATTTTATTTCCTTATCAAGTGTCGTGCCTCCGCCCAGCAGAACATTTTATTCCCTGCACGACAAAGATTTACCAAAGCGGATTGCTCAGTGGCTGTCGTTTCCTTCAGGAAATTACCATGCTGATGGCACGGAGACGAAGCACTTTTCTGAGCGACCATTTCTTCACACGTTCATTACCTCCTTGCAAAGTTCTTCACCGTTATTCCCAAGAAAATTGTGCATCTTTCATGTATCATACCGGCATGTCTTCGGGTAGGGATGAACTGAAGACTCTGTCCTTTGCCTTCAAAGACTACGGAAGCAACGATATAGGCAGCCCACACATTAAGAACATTGAAAAGCCAACGAAACAACAAATGTGCATGCGAGAAGTTTTGCTTCATTTGCTTACTTCTTTTTCCCAGTTGGTGCACAAGGTAATGGACAGAAGCAATAGCATCTGCACGACGAGTCCGCAGGTTATTCCGAACCACAGTCCCTACAAGTTCAGACCCATATTGTTAGAGGTTTCTTCAACACAAATGAGAAATTCAAGTGAAATTAGAACATTTATGTGAGGGTAGTAAAATACCATTCCACCAAGATGGTAGACAAAGGCAAAACAGAACGCCGCTGGAATGCCAACAACGTAGTATGCACCGAGATTGACACAAGCACCGATCTTTTGCCAGCCACTGCCCCTAACAACACCTGGAAAAAAAATATATGAAGTATCCCCCCATTAATTGATGTCAATATCTTGGGTCTAATTTTCTCTTAAAACAGTACATATAGAGTCCTAAAAAAGAAATACAAGGAGACAAGAAGAGATCATAAGGTGAAAAATCGTAAAATAGGCTCCAAGAACTTGCCAAAATTGCTTTGTTTGAACTTCGAAGTACGTATCATCTGTATTTACCTGAAAGAACACACTGCAGGTCATCAAAGAAGAATGTCACGGCGAGAATTGGCATCATTCTGGCAATGTATTCCACCACTTCCTCGTCGTTGCTGTATGCATACCCCCACAAATTGCGCCCCAAAATCATAACTAGTCCGACTGATACGCCGGTCGCGAGACCCAGAACCATGACCACACGGGTAGCCAGACGGGCAGCATGTGGTCGCCCAGCTCCAAGCTCGTTTGAAACACGGGTGCTACAAAGGCAAGAAAAAGGGTATCATTGCCCCAAGAACTATGTAATCGATATGGGCATGGTAAAAGTTTATATGAGTTTTGACTTGTTTCATCTGACCTTATGGCTGCAGCAAGCCCAAATGGGATCATGAACGCTAAGGAACCCGTGTTTAGGCTGCAGAAAATTAAATACTCACAATCAGGAAAGGACAACCAGAATGTGAAGTGCGCCATTAGAACCTAACCACTCACCAAATGGACAAAACTGATGTCTCGAGCTTTGGATTTGGGAGAAGTCCGGAAAGAAGTACGAGGAGCTCAAATGACCACCACTCCAAGCTGTGTACATGTAGATGTAGGATCCAACTCAATCGGAGAAGCAACATGAAAAATTGTACCTGCAATTAGAGCGAGGGGCCCAAATTCAAACTCACCAAACCATCAGAGCGGATGGAACTGCAAGCCTCAAGAAGCTTAGAATGTCGCGAAACGCCTCCTTGGAGAACCCTGTCCAAGTGCTCTTGCAGGATGGAGAGAGCCTGACGTAAAGCGCCAAGATGGACACATTGGTCAGGTACGAGATGGCATTGGCCAAGGCAGCGCCATTGCTGCCCAGGCCAAGCTTGTACACCAGCAACCAGCACACCATTGCATGGTTGAGCGCAGTGACGCCTGAGCTCAGCATCACCGGTAGGACGATGTTCTGCGTCTGCAGGAACCGGACATGGCACTGCAGCGGCCCGTACACAAACAGTGCTGGAATCATCCACCGGATGTAGCTCCCTGCCCCCATGGCAATCTCCGGATCCTGGCCGAAGAGTAGAAGGATCTCGCCGGTGTACGCCCAGATCACCGCGACCACAACGCTCACCAGAGTGAGCACAAGGATTGCCCTCCTGCTTGTAGATGCCGAGAAGATAGTACTGCCTTGCTCCGAAGGCTTGCCCACACAGTGTGTCCAAGCTGCTCGCCATGCCAGCCTGAAATGAACAGATACATCACAAAGCAGCATTCAAGTTGCTGTTAAACTTCAGTTGATTATTCAGGAGGGTACGTTCACATATGTACCAACAAGCTGAAGCCGGTGACACTAGCAAAGGAGGTGGCGATGGAGGCACTGGAGAGGGCGAGCTCACCGAGGTGACCAACATGTCGTATTCTTTTCCTTGTCTGGGGTTTAGATTGAGGAGAGGGAGAGGGAGAGGGTACCGTCGGAGGTAGAGGAGGAGCCGGCCATGGAGGCAGCGACGGTCGTCGAAGGGGAACGGCGTGTCCCTGGCTGGCGGCGTTCGATGACAGCGGCGGGAGGAGGTAGCGGCTCCGGCTCTGGTGAAGCTTCCCGTCGCTCACTGCGCCCCGGAGATCGGTCTAGGGTTTCAGTGTCGGTGGGGGTGTACGGCTCAGACCAACCTCGTGCTTTGAGCCGCCGGCCCCCACCCTTTTATGTAATGCGCAGCGCGACAGGGGCCCACCAGCCAATAGATGGGCTGGGCGCCCCCGATCAGGGCGCGGATCAAGGCCCCGATTAGTCGTTGGGCTAATTGGGGGGGGGAGATCAATCCAACATTCTCCCCCTTGATCTCCTCTATACTTTAACTTTTAATTACTTTTGACTTTACTCATTCCATCACAGATTAGTGCATAGAGCATGTCTCATCGTCACGGTCAATCGCCGATAGATTTGACAGTTACAATACACCTCTCTGTTTTGAAATAGTTACTTTAATCCTTTGAGCCATCTTTTAGTCCAGGAATCATAGGCTTTCCCTTAAACCCATGCCGGCTACATGTTCTCTGAACACGTTGGGTGGTAAGCCTTTAGTAAGCGGATCTGCTTATATCTTTGTGGTACTTATATGCTCAAGACTTATAATTTGATTCGAACTTTATCTTTCACAACATAATACTTTATGTCAATGTGTTTGGCAGCACCACTTGACTTATTGTTGTGGGCATACGTTCTCGCAGTTCATTATCGCAGACAACTTAAGTGGTCTATTGATGTCGTCAACCACTTTTAAACCGGTATGAACTTCTTTAGCAGTTCACCGCCCGTAGCCTCATAACATGCTACAAACTCGGCATACATTGTGGACGATGTAGTGACGGTTTGCTTTGAGCTTTTCCACGATATAGCTCCTCCAGCGAGTGAACACATATCCGGATGTAGACTTTCTATCATCTCCCGCAAAATCGAATCAGATACCCCACTATATGGAGTGAATCGATCTTACAGTATGTCATCATGAGGCCTTTTGTTCCTTGCAAATAACGCAAGACTTTCTTTATCAATTTCCAATGATCTATTCGAGATTGCTCGAATCGCCAAGTAACCCGGTAACAAATGCTAAGTCAGGGCGCGTACACACTTGAGCGTACACACACAAGCTTCCGACAGCTGAAGCATATGGAACCGATTTCATTTGATCGATCTCATACTGGTTCCTGGGGCATTGAAAATCCCCATATCTGTCGCCCTTGACTATAGGTGCAGGTGAAGGACTACATTTATGCATACCAAATTTCTTTACATATTTTCCTTTAATGCATTCTCTGCATTGTTCTAAGTCGGAGAACTCTAATGGAGGAAGAATATCATTCTTAACTAGTCTTTCTATTCTCTCCCTCGAAATATGGCCTAAACGACAGTGCCATAATTTCGACGACGCATTTAGAGTTCTCTTTCGTTTCCTGTTTACATTCGTAGACGAGGATTCATTCACTTTCTCGCACGCGACGTTCCCTTTATCGCATACGACATTCACATCATCACATAATGATAACAAATAAAACTCATTTTGTAAGATGGCAAGACCAACACATTCTTTATTAAACATTATTTCACACTTGCCATTTCCAAAATGACAATCATAACCATCATTGTCCAAACATGAAACACTAATCAAATTCCTCTCAGTAAAGAGGAACATAAAGAACATCTCTAAGTAAAAGAGTGAAGCCATCAGCTAGCTCTAATGAAAGATCGCCAACGGCTTCAACTTCAGCTTGGACTCCATTTGCAACTTTAATGCATCTTCCTTTTCTTTGCGTATTCCTCGTCGAACGGAATCCTCATATTATTGGCAACATGAACAGTTGCACTCAATCAATCCACCAAGTAGATTTTGAATATTGTACATACAGAGGACTCATTTATGAAGGTAATAATGTCCTCACCTTTCTTTGACATAATCATTTTCAAGAAATCGGGACAATCTTTCTTGTAATGTCCCTTTTTCTTGCAATGAAGGCACCGATCTTTTCTCTCGCAAACTTATTCTGTTGAGGCTGATGGACATGAGCTTTTCCCTTGTGCTTTGAGGAGAAGTTACTGTTGTAGTTATTTTTCTTGTTGTCCTTCACATAGTTGATAGAACCACCATGTGAGGATTTAAATCTTTCCTCCTCTTGCACACACATAGCTATGCACTTTTCTAAGTCCCATTTCTTGGGCTGCATGTTGTAGTTGACAACAAAGGTGTCAAACTTTTCCGGTAAGGAAGCAAAAATCAAATGAATAAGGAACTCATCCTTGAGAGCCAGATCCATTGGTTTAAGCTTGGATGCCAAGTTGCTCATCCTTAGTATGTGCTCTCTTATGCCACCGCCACCGCCAGAGTACCTTTCTGTCACAAGCTGCTTAATCAGCTGTGTAGCGTATGTCTTTGAAGAGCCAGTAAACTGACTCTTTATTTTCTCAAGGTACTCTGTGACAGTGTCACATTCTGCGATTGAGCCCACAATTGCGGGCTCAATCGTGTTCTTTATCATAGCCAAACATTTCTTGTTGGCTGTGGTCCATTTCTTATGCTCAAGGTCATAAGACATCTGTAAGGGAGCATGGTCCCTCTGTCTTTTCTGCCAAGCAGTATCATCCTCATTTTGATCCCTCACTGGTGCCATAGGCTCAGTGGGACGTGCTGTAGTGAGAACCCAGTCCACCTCAGCCAAGATAAACGCTAAGTCTATCTTTTTCTTCCACTCTCCATAATTATCTCCTTTGAGAGTGGGATCTCTCGATACAACTCATCAAGTTGTATCCGCCTGAAAAATAGTTCAAGTAAAGTGAGAACATAACAGCAAAATTATATGCCTTATTTCCAACGTTGGTCAAAAATACGACATACAATTAAATCAATTTTATCTATACATTAAATCTACATCACCGTTGGGTAGAAATAGAAATAATGCATAAAAACATCAATTAAAAATTATAATACTGTTATTATCAACGTTGGTCAGAAAATAACAATATCATAATTATCTGAAAATTATATCTATTTTTCCAAAATTAAATTCTCCCGTTGGTTCGAATTTAATAATGAAAAATCAATCAACATTAACTTTTGCAGCGGAAACTGTAATTATTCTAAAATAATTCATACTCAGAAGCATTCTTACCGTACTCATTTAATCTTTGGAAAAATTAACACGTTGGTGCAAAAATTTCCAGAAATTTGATTCAATTTGCATTCAAAATTCACTCAAAAAAGCTTATGAAAAACATTAAAACTCCTTTTCGGATTTACTGTTGAAAATCGCGATTTGGCCCAAGACGCTCGGCCACGGCCCACGGCCCACGGCGGGGCCGGCCCAAAAAGCTCCAGCGGCCTCTTTCTCCCCCTTTGGACCAAAAACTGACGGAGGACCCTCAGCCGTCCGATCGCATCCAAGCGGATCGGACGGCTGACCACCCGCGCGGCTGGGAAGCTCCCCCTAAACCCTAACCCAACCCCTCATGCGGCTCATCTCCGTCCGAGAAAACCGGATCAGAGGCGGCAATGTAGGCGGCGGGCCCGAGCGGCAAGGCGGCGAGGAGAAGCACCGGCGGCTCAGGGGGGGTTCGTGGCGAGCGAGCGGCGCCGACCAGAAGCGCAAGCCTAGCGCGGCGGCGAGTCCACGCGAGCACGCGCGCGGCGGGCGCGGCGCAGGCGCGGCGGCCCGAGGTCGCTCAACGGCCCGGCGCGGCGGCGTCCGCGGCACCCAGCCGCTCGCGTGGATCTCGCCGGCTGCTGCGTGCGGTGGAGGCGGCGGCGACTCGCGCGGCAACACGAAGCGAGCGGTGGCTCGCGCGCCGGCGCCCGGGCGGCGACGCGACAACGCCGGAGTGGCGCGTCACGGGAGGTGCCGGCGGCGCGGACCCGACGCGAGCAACGGCGGACGCGAACAACGGCGCCGCGGCTCCCGCCCGAGCCCGAGCGGCGCGACCGGTGGCTGCGACCGCACAAAAACGGCGCTGGCGGCGTCGACGCGGTAAGGCTCTGATACCATTGTCGTATTCTTTTCCTTGTCTGGGGTTTAGATCCGAGAGGTAGAAGAGAGGAGAGGGAGAGGGTACCGTCGGAGGTAGAGGAGGAGCCGGCCATGGAGGCAGCGACGGTCGTCGAAGGGGAACGGCGTGTCCCTGGCTGGCGGCGTTCGATGACAGCGGCGGGAGGAGGTAGCGGCTCCGGCTCTGGTGAAGCTTCCCGTCGCTCACTGCGCCCCGGAGATCGGTCTAGGGTTTTAGTGTCGGTGGGGGTGTACGGCTCAGGCCAACCTCGTGCTTTGAGCCGCCGGCCCCCACCCCTTTATGTAATGCGCAGCGCGACAGGGGCCCACCAGCCAATAGATGGGCTGGGCGCCCCCGATCAGGGCGCAGATCAAGGCCCCGATTAGTCGTTGGGCTAATTGGGGGGGGGGGAGAGATCAATCCAACACAACAAACATGACAGATAACATCTGGACGGCGTTCTGCAGGAGCCATGCGGCGATGAGAGGCCCGGCGAGGTACAACTGCTTTCTTACCTCACTCACTACCAAGCTCTCTCCTCCATCTCCAGTCTTCTCAATGTCGCCTTCAACAAGGGGCTCCTCCATGCTTGGCATCATACTTGAAACTTCACACTCTGCTTCTGAACAAGGCAGGTGTTTACAAGTGAAGGAAGGGATGTGTGGAACAATATATCAGTCAACTTGATCAATACTGCATTAAGAAGGCCTGAAACTTGGAGGCCAAATGCCGTAAGGAAACCGAGAGGAAACAAAGGCAGTAACTTGACAGACAAGTTTAACATGCCTCAACAAGCACAACAGAACAAATAGCTGGTCTCATCCGGCAGACTGATTCGGACATTAACATTTAACAGTTGAAATTGTTGAATATATGGGCATTTTTTTGAATTACTTTAATAAAAAATATACTAGATAAATCATAAAAATTACTCTAGCCATTTGCACAAAGTAGGTAAACAAGAACACTATAGGTATATGAATTTCTAGAAAAACAGAAACTAACATACCTATCTCAGTGTTTAAGACAACAAAAGATAATAAAGCTAACCAAACAACAAGTGCGAGATGGCTATACCCAGATTCAGTAGAAAAAACAGCAGCAGCAGTGGTCTTGGTGAGGTCGTTGTTCGTCATGGCGTAGTGGACGTCGTGGTAGTAGTCGTGTAGTTGACGTAGACGTAGCAGAGAATCAGAAGAAGAAGAAGAAGAAACAGCGAGCAGTCGCGCGAACGCTCCCCAAAAACCTTATTCATTCTCGCTCGTGCAAGCCTTCAAGGACGGGGGTTCCGGAGGCTTGCTCTCCCGGTGTGGCCGTACACGCGTCTCGCCAGGATAGAGATCGCTAGAGACAGCAACAAAAATAGTAGGATTTTGTCTTTGTCTTTCGTAAAGCGGAGAGAAAAAAATAGAGGCAATACTCTATTCTTCAGAAAATAAATAGCCAAAAACAAAGAGGTCAAAGGCTTTTAATTCACCAAGAAATGGTTACCATTGATTCACCATCAACCAGTGTAACCGCAACTATTACTCACTAGTAACTGAACTGTTACTGTCAGCCGTTCGTTAATACCATTTACTATGAGTTGATGCGTTTCGATTTTCGAATAGATAAAGAAAAACGCGTCCGCACCCGACACGCACACACCCACACCCACACGCATGGCTCAGCTCGGCGAGCGCGTGCGTGTATTGGCTCTCTTCAATTCCATAAAGGGGCTACCATATTCCACCTTTTGAGATGATGTAACTCCTCTTTAATCCTCCATACAGGACTAAACAGTTTAGCACGTGCACATGACCTTTTGGGATTTTACAGAAATTAATTAGAATTAAAATTAGGCCTAGTCCATATTAATTCCAACATAAATTAATTAAGGTATGTTAACAACATCAGTCAATTTGAGCCTGCGTAAGACGGTCTGGAATATTGCAGTCAAGTGCACTAGGGAAGCCCACAGGAGTCAAAACGAGTAGCTTGGCAGCCAAGTTTAACACAGCTGATACAAAATCCTATCCGACGAACAAGAGTGAATCCGATTGTTAGGCATAAAGAATACATGCTAGATTCGGACAAGAACGTCATTTTCTCTGCGTTTTATTTTATTGTTTTTGAAGTGCGGCTAGAATTGCACTAGTAATAAAAAGGTCGAAAGCTACATGCATAAACATGTAAAGAATTTAGGAAGAAGTCCATTCTACCCCCTCAAGTATCGATATGCGGACACCTAACCCCCTGAACTAAAAAATCGGCTCCTTGACACCTCGAAGTTGCAAAACCGGACAACCTACCTCCTTCGGCTGTTTTGTGTGGTGGTTTTGCCCATGTGGCGTCCGATCAGAGTGGTTCGCCAGATCTGCTATATGAGCTGGCTTTTTTGGCACTTGGACCCACCTGTAAGTGAGCCCACAGCACTTAGAGCATTTTCGCTCTCCTTTTCTCTCTCCGACGCCGTCCACTTTACCTCATCATCTTCTCCCCCAATCCACTTCTTACTTCACTTCACTTCACCTCATCTCTCTCTCCCTCCACTCTTGGCGTCGCCGCCCTGGTTTGGTCACCTGGTGCCACCGGCCCGCCACCGCCTACGCGTGCTCCCCTCCGGTCGGCCCGCCGCCGCCCGTGCGTGCCTCCTCCTGCGCCGCGACTCCTCCCTCTACCCCACAGCTCGGCCCCGCCACTCTGTGCTGCCGACGTCACCTCCCCCAAGGCACAGCCATCGGCACCGCCGTGCTCCTCCTTGGCTTCCGCCTCCGGCTGCTCCACACGCCCCCCTTTGGTTGGCCTACGACTGGCCTCCGGCTCCTAGCGCCTCCGGCCTTCCCCTGGCTCCCCTCCGACCCGGCGCCGCCTTCGGCCTCCGGCGCCTCGCGCTTCCCCTTGACTGCTCCCACTCGGCAGTGCCTCCCCGGCTCCTCCCCTACACGCCTCTGGCCACCATTGGTGCCACCGCCGCTGGTGCCTGGTCGCCGGCGCCCGGCCCTCCCGTGCACAAGACCGACGACACCTGCGTCCACCCACAGCTTGGATGTGGTCGGCCTCTGGATCTTGCTCCTAGCACTTGCTCCGGCCGAAATGTGCCCATGGCGCCACCTCCTGACCGACCAGCGTCCCCCAGGTCGCCCCTGCCTGCCGCGCCTTTGGTCACCACCGGCTTGGCCTAGCCCGTCCCGGCTGCTCCCTCTGCTTAGCTTGATTTCTTCCTGATGTGTTGTTGGTTGATATTAATGCACATGAGAATGATGCTTTGACGTGGGGTGATGTTGCCCATGCATGAAAATGATGGAGGTGGGCTTCTGGATGCTTGGTGAAGGCGTTACCACCGGGCTACTGAGGAAGGTGGCGGCGGTGGCCAGATGCGGCCAAGGAGCAAATTTCCAGTGAACCACTCGGCTGGAGGAAATGAGAGGAGAGAGAAAGCAAGGAATGGACTTAAGGAAGAGAAATGCCACATCAGCTCTCGTCCAGGCGAAACCGGTTTGATCGGACGCCACATCAGTAAAACCACCGCACGAAACAGCCGAAGGGGGTAGGTTATCCGGTTTTGCAACTTCGGGGTGTCAAAGGGCCGGTTTTTTTGTTCAAGGGGTTAGGTGTCCGCATGTTGATACTTGAGGGGGTAGAATGGACTTCTTCCAAGAATTTATAACCTTAGGTCCCTAGGTAGCGAAATCAATCACAGACTTCCTCTTCCCTAATTGTTGATAGGAGAGGGGTCCCATCGAATAGTAAAGTGGCTACTACAGATTCAAAAGATGAATATACACATGTACGCCCTCAGGTGAGGTGGCGTCGAGTTGCTGGTATTGCAGGGTGACAGTTAACTACCATGTCATCTTGCCATTAGTCAAACTAACCGAAAGACTGTTATACAACATTGGATGGTTTGAGAGCTCAAATCATTAAAACTAGCAGGATGGCCCGCATATTTGCAGAGTTAAATTTGTTTCAAATTTTGTATAAATGCTTGAGAATATATTTACGTATCTTATAGGCTATTAGACTTTTAAGATATCTTAAATATTAGAAATTACAATAGAAGCTTGAAAAAAATTACAACCTAAGGAACCTAATTGAAATATGTGCGTTGATGGAAGAAAATCATTGATCATAATGACTTGTAGAGGTTGTTAGAAAACTAATCACTCTCCATCAACAACACTGACACTCACCACTTGTTATCGCGGCCCTTGGCTCCTTCAACAGTGGACTTTTTCTTCAATGGCTCTGCGTGAGCAGCACGACATTGTCCTCATCTTCGTTGTCGCCACATCGGCTCTTTGCTTCCCTGTAGGTCAATGTTTTCGTGTAGGATAAATCGATGTCATTGCACTCTTTCGTCGTCTCCTCCGGCACCATTCGTGATATCCCCATTATAACTTGTAATTTTTTTAATCAAAATTTCAGTTGTTTTTATTTTTGTTCCATAATTATCGACAATAGAAATACGTGATCTTGAGAATGAACGTGGTGGCTTCTTTTATGTCTCCTCCAACATCATTTGTGTCATCGACATTGTGCCTTTTATTTTTATTCTACATTTCAGTTAATTTTATAGGAGTTCGTATACAAATCAAATTGCTAAATTTATTTAATTTATTCTAAATTTTAGTTATTTTGGGATTTTATTTTGAATTTTGTATGAAAATCAAACTGCAAATTGTCGACATCTGGGACTCTAGTCACAGAACGGACATGCAAGAATATAAAGGAAAAGTGGAGATTACTATCTATTCACCAAAGGATTCAAAATGGTAATGTGTATTGCAAAGAGTATGCTCTGATTATAGGAATAAAGGCTATAAATACATGTGGATTAGGGCTTGGATGTGAATCTGATTCAGGATCTATATTGGGATGATTACAAAGGCACATAGGCCGAGTTTTTATAGTTCTACAAACGTTGTAGTTTGCTGTAGTGGTGTCTCTTCGCGCCACAGGTTGCATCTCTTCACGCCAATTATCGCGTCCCTTCGTGATGACCGTTATAGCCAATATCTCCACGTGCAACTGTTATTAACCACACGTGGGTAACCGCCTTCTAGGACCTCCTCTGCGGGGGCGAGGTCTTGGAGTGGTCTTGGGGTGGTCTTGGGGTGGTCCTGGAGTGGCCCAAAAAAACTTATAGAGGAGGTCCAAGCGGGCCTCTGGAAGAGGTTTTGAGAACGGTCAAAGAAAAGACTTTTAGGTCCATATTCTGACTACTTAATTTATCTTGGGCCCAGAGAGCTAATTTAGGCCTAGTAAGAAACCTGGCTTATTTACCAATAAGCAGATAGAGATATACTCAGATTATTGACTAGTCAACAATCCTCGTCAGTTAGCCCCTCAACTTCAAGTGAAAATGACTTACTTGAAGAAGGTTTTTTTTTCAAAATTAGACTTGGTCAAGAAGATAGTTTTACTTGAGTTGTAGATAACTATTTTTCTTAAGAAACAGGAGCGTTAGCCGCATATACTTATGGAAGCAATTCTGAAGGGGCGATTATGCTTTTAGTCTTCAGTAATTTATTAGGAACAAACTCTAATAAAATCTTATCTGTTAGACTTTCATTTGGTTTATTTAATTCTACCGTAAGTTACTGGTCTATAAATAACCATCGAAAGGGCAAGAACAGGAAGTATCCCTTTAGAAACTTTCATCAAATTTCTATTATCAAAGTTTCTCATGAGTTCGAACTCATATTACTTTGGCATTTCTCTTCCTATGATAGGAGCATACAACGGACACCATCCATGGACCAAATTGACTTTTCGATGACCTTTATTTAAGGTGGTCAGATAGTCAGTTTGCTCTATGGATCGAAGTCTTCAAGGGATTGGTTAGAAAGAAATCATGGTGCGTATATTGAGGTAATTTCTATGTTAAGTGGTTTTGTATTCTCCCACCCGCAATGGTTACAAGACGAAGATAACTTTGGGAAAAGAGAAAAAACTTTATCAACTACTTTTTCTTACACGTTTCCGACACGCGGAACAACCTCCTTGACCGGACATGAGTTGTCATGTCTCCATTAATCGAGGTTCAGTTGTTATATCCTTAAGGTAGTGGATTTTAAATGTACCAATGGTATATATTTATCTTTTACCTCTCCTTAGGTACGTTTTTACTCCAGTTGTTTTCACTTTCCCCATTCATCGAGAGCCTTTCGTCTTCCATGAACCTTAAAAAGAAGGATCCCTCGTTCGCCATTAAACCGAAGAAATGGCGGGATGGAAATCATCAATGCTGATTGCGGAGGGCTCAAAGGATTAGAGCAAGATGGACATCTACCGGAGAAGGCTCTTATCGAGTGGCGCACATCGGGAGGGGAGATTGAACTGAGCCCTCTAGATGGTTTCACGGTACTCCTAGTGCCTTATCTCCAAGTAGGACTCTGTTTACCAAAAAGCGATTTCCTAATTGAAGTTCTTAGTCATTACAGAATCGAATTAGTTCACCTTGTACCGAATTCAGTTCTGATACTTAGCTTTTTTGCCCACATGTTTGAGGCATTTTTAGGGATATCCCCTAGTTTGCGTCTGTTTAGGTTTTATTATCAAAATCATCCGCAATAAGAAAGGTGCTGGTTTTTTGGGCTCTTTTTATTTTAAATTCTAAGATGCCAACAAGAGGGTGTTTCCCTATTTGGCTACCAAAGATGCTAGCCAGACATGGTGTATTCCGAAGTTCCAGAAGAGAGTAGGATTACTTATAATCGTAATGCACCACCAGAGTGGTCATCAAAAAACCGAGCTGCTGATAAGGAGATCAACCTGTCAGATGATGAGAAGAGAGTAGTCTTGGTGATCAGCAACCTCGTAGCGGGAGGTATAACCAGACGAAAGATTGTCCATGACTTCCTTAAGAATAAGATCTTCCCCCTTTAGAAGAGGAAGATATTATCCCGCAATTAGATGTCCCTGAAAATGGTAACACCTTTATTTATCTTTTTACTCAAACTAAATCTTCATAGTTTAGAGTAAAGTAATTTTTTATTATACTACAGCTTTTTCAAATGATGAGGTCCTAGCTAGGACCTTAGTCTTGCTGAAGGGTATGGTTCCAGAAAAAGAACTGATCGATATAGAGGCACAACCCCCAAACTTGATTGGTGTGATTTTATCACTGAGGAAAGATCGCACAGTGGTAAGTATTCATAGAAATCAACCAAAAATAAGAGGTGAATTTACTCATGTCTAATTTGTATATTTCTGGACAGACAACATTAAAGAAACATTCCATCTAAGATGTCGGTGCGAGCTCTTCTCCTCCTTTGGCAAACAATGCAAGAATTACTTCCAGACCTCCTATGGCACTAAAGAAGACAAAACCCACACCAGCTTCAGTTTTAGCTTCTCCAAGACCTATTGCTTCATTTCCAACTCCTATGAGACCTTCTACTCTCAAGGCATTGAAAACAAAAGTTAGGACTTCTATTTCCGATATGTCTCTAACCCCAAGCCAATGTCTTCTATATCAACTTTCTTGGCTGGGGTGGTCCAGGGTGAAGGATCATCAGAAGAGTCCGAAGAGGAGGTTCCTCTTTAGAGGGTTCCAAGGCCAAGGGCCTCCCTGGCCTTGATTCCCTCCTTGCAAGAGCAAAGGAGAGAACCAACTTTCACTGTGAATGAGGATTTCATGTCGCTTTTTAGCGAAAGTGGCTTCAAGATCGAGTAGGTTCTTCGATTATAACTTTTATGATTTTGACTTTTAAAATAATTAATCCGCTTTTTTTAGCCTTTCTTTATCGTCAGACCCACAAAGGGGACAATTGACAGCTCAGGAACAAATGTCACCTCCAATTATATTGCCCTTGTGAATTCGCGGTGGAATTACCTCCTAGGACCATCGAGGAAGTCTTCTATATCAACTTTCTTGGCTGGGGTGGTCCAGGGTGAAGGATCATCAGAAGAGTCCGAAGAGGAGGTTCCTCTTTAGAGGGTTCCAAGGCCAAGGGCCTCCCTGGCCTTGATTCCCTCCTTGCGAGAGCAAAGGAGAGAACCAACTTTCACTGTGAATGAGGATTTCATGTCGCTTTTTAGCGAAAGTGGCTTCAAGATCGAGTAGGTTCTTCGATTATAACTTTTATGATTTTGACTTTTAAAATAATTAATCCGCTTTTTTTAGCCTTTCTTTATCGTCAGACCCACAAAGGGCCCATGATGTCCTGAGAATGACTACTAGGACATCTAAGGGGACACCACAGGATATGGAGGTCCATGCTGAAAGGACCTCCCAAGAGGATCAAACAGAAGAGGTGGTCCAAGAGACCACTGAAGCTCAAGATGAAGTTGATCATATCTTGGTAAGTTCTTCTACTATCTTGGTAATTTTACTTTAAATATACCAGTATAAATCTGACTCATAGAACATCTTAGGATCCGCAAGGTACCAGTACTGATCCATCCAGAGGAGTTTTTCGTCTGGTTCAGTTGGATAATTCGAGAATGAGATTCCTTTGGAATGTTCTCCCAAGAACTGAGAAGAAAGACCTCTAGGACCTCATGACATCTGTCAAAAGGTGCTGGAGAGTTAATATTGACATGGTAGAAGAGATCAAAATTTTGCAGAGGAAAAGGAGAAGTAAGTACTGGAAGTTATTATTTAATTGTAAAATTGTAATTAAATAATAAATTCATGCCGATGTTTACTTCATAGGGAGTGTTTACTAGTGAAAGCCGGACAAGAAAATGCTGAATCTGCACTTCAAACTCTCGAATTGAAATTGTCTGAGGCAGAACAACTGTAGGCCCCGGTAACTCCTCTTGTGACCAAAATGACCTTGGACGATATTAGAAATGATATTTATACTCAAATCAAATACATTAAAAAACACATACCTGCTATGAAGTCCTTTGAAATGGCATTTCCATGTCTTTGTCATTGTTTTGGACCACTAGTAGTCCACTATCTTTTGGTGGGATAGGAATTGGACCTTTCCCATCGTAATAATCCTCCATCTGCTTCGCAAATCGGCAGTTGCAGAGGTCATGACCAGGGACTTTATGCAATGGGCACTAGCACTCATTGCTCCTGGACATATTAGCAGATTGTGGGGGCAGCATGATCGTTTGAATGACCTCCTTGCCTCCTTTTGGTCCAAGGACCCTTGTTTCTGTTGTAGGGGGGTCGCTGGTCATTGGATGCGACCTCCCTTGTGGATTACTTGGACCTCCCCTTCTCCTTCTTCTTGGGGTTTTCTTTACTACTTGTGGAGCCCTCAGATCTTTTGGACTTCTTTTCTTTGACCTCCTCAAGGCCTGGCTAAGGACGGGTGGTCCCTTTATCCACTATTCGGTTCCACTCCACTGCCTCATTGGCATCAGAGTACCGATCGGCCATGTCGAAGAGTTCTGACATGGACCTAGGTGGGTTGATGTTGAGGTCTTCTGTGAACCATTGATATCTCACCGTCTATTTGAAAGCTCGAATCACAGAATCATCAGAAACATCAGGGATGGTATTATGGACTTCTATAAAATGTTTTATGAATTGACATAAATTTTCATCAGGGGTTTGACGGAGCCGATGCAAATCGTCCTCCTTCCCTTCCCTGGTTTTGCATAACAACTCTTGAAATTATTTTGCAATGCATTACAAAGCATCTCCTAGTTATATATGGATCCCTTGGGCTGGTTAAACAACCAAGTCTGGGTGGAACCTTTAAGAACTGTGGGTAAATAATTGGCCATTACCTTTTCATTGCCTCCAATGGCTTGGATGGCGGTAGTGTAAATTTAAAGGAACTCTGACGGGTTTTGCATTCCGTCAAAAGTTTCCATACTTCTTGGCTTGAACTTCTCTGGCCAAATAACATCCCTTAGCACGGAGAGAAAGCTTTACAACCTGTATAAGGTCCAACACATTGCCATATATTGCGATGGTGATTACGACCAATAGGAGATCTGCGACGTCTATTTTGTCCCAAAAAATGAGTGTCTTGCTCATCTCGGCCTTGGACGTGATGGCCAGGAACATCACCACTACGTCCTTGCCTTTGTCTTCCAAATGAGGATCCTTCTAAACGAGAGTCCGTCTGGGAAGGTGTAGTATGCAATCGGGTGGAGTCATTCTCTGTAGCATCATGCAGCTCTTGTGCAATAGCACGTATTACTTGCACTCCTTGCACTCCTTGCTTCGGAGTTAATCCTTCCAGAGGGCATGCAATAGCGCCTGCTAAGTAGCGAACACGTTCCGCAAGGGAGTCCTCTTGCGTGGGGGTCAATAAGGCATGTGGATTCCATACCATCGTTGCTGCGGTGGCAGCGTATGCACCGTCTGTTGCGATGCCCTCGTCGAGGATCTAGGGGTGTCTCGGTAGTAATATTGGCGACCCTGCGAGATGTGCGCTTATGTGGCAGCAAGTATCTCGGCTTGTCGGGCCTCTTCTTCTTGTTGGAGGCGTTCCCGCTCTTCTGTTCTTGGCGTTGCCCTCATGCCTCGGGATTATCGTTGGGATTGGGTTGATTGTCACCGATGGCGACGACTTGACGACCACCAGAACAGGAAGAAGGGGTGAACATGCCATCGTCCTCTGAGGAAGAAGGAAATTTGTATTTTAGGGTGAAGAGAAGATTCTCCCCAGATGTTCCCTCTAGGCCTTCAGCGTGGAGGCTGCTAGCGAGATCATCATGGAACGCTGAGCTCCAAGAACCTTCCAAATCTCCTGGTCCAAGGGACACAGGCTCAACATGGTATTCGTCCACAACGAGACTTGTGGATGAAGGCACGACCGATGTGGAGCCAGCGGATGTGGACTTGGTGGGCGATAGTACGTGAGCAATGGCCCTAGAGGAACCATGGGTGTTGCCAGATATGAGCACGAAGTTTTCTTCCATGTTGTCATCGTAATCGGAGATGTTGAGGATGCTTTCTTCTCTCTAAGCGGGCAAGTTGTGATTCATCAGCAAAGCACAAGACACATTACAAAAACTGAATTGGTGAAGATGATGATAGCGGTCTCCACGGACGACGCCAGCTGTCGACATCTGGGACTCTCGTCAAAGAACAGACATGCAAGAATATAAAGGAAAAGTGGAGATTGCTATCTATTCACCAAAGGATTCAAAATGGTAATGTGTATTGCAAAGAGTATGCTCTGATTACAGGAATAAAGGCTATAAATACATGTGGATTAAGGCTTGGATGTGAATCTGATTCAGGATCTATATTGGGATGATTACAAAGGCACATAGGCCGGGTTTTTATAGTTCTACAAACGTTGTAGTTTGCTGCAGTGGTGTCTCTTCGCGCCACAGGTTGCGTCTCTTCACGCCAATTGTCGCGTCCCTTCGTGATGACCGTTATAGCCAATATCTCCACGTGCAACTGTTATTAACCACACGTGGGTAACGCCTTCTAGGACCTCCTCTGCGGGGAGAGGTCCTAGAGTGGTCTTGGGGTGGTCCTAGAGTGGCCCGAAGAAACTTACAGAGGAGGTCTAAGCGGGCCTCCAGAAGAGGTTTTGAGAAGAGTCAAAGAAAAGACTTTTAGGCCCATATTCTGACTACTTAATTTATCTTGGGCCCAGAGAGCTGATTTAGGCCCAGTAAGAAACCTAGTTTATTTACCAATAAGCAGATAAAGATATACACAGATTATAGACTAGTCAACAATCCTCGTCACAAATTTTCCTTTATTTTTATTCCGAATTTCGGTTCTTTTTTTTTGGAATTCGTATCTGAATCCAATTACTATTTTTTTCTTTAATTTTTTTGAATTATATTTATTTATGGAATTTACTTTGAAATTCATATTAAAATCAAATTGCTAAATTTATTTTATGGTTGTTATGAATTTCAATTATTTTTTGGTTGGATTTCATATAAAAATCTAATTGCCAATTATTATTTAATTTTTATTCCTAATTATAATTATTTTTATTCTGAATTTCATTTTTTGTTGGATTTTGTATACAAATTTGATTTCCATTTTTTATTTTTATTTAGAATTATAATCACTTAGTGATTTTACTTAGAAATTCGTATGGAAATAAAATCATTCATTTTTTTTCGAATTTTAGTTTTATTGTACTTGACATGTACTCTTTTACTTAGGAAACTCGTATGGAAATCAAATTACTAAATTTTTTTTTCTGAATTTTAGTTTTATTATACTTGACATGGACCCATTCTTTTAATCTAGACTGTTATAATCTAGACCCACCACGATTGGCGGAGTAGATTTTTATCTTTTTTCACCAATTAACGTGGAAATTTCTAGCCATTAAGAGCGAACATGGAGGCTTCTTTTGACTCTGCTTTAATAAGATAATAAATAGTAATACAAGGACACAATTGATCAAATTGAAGTAGTTTAGGGACCTATAGTGCAATTTTGGCTTTACTTTACACCCCATTGTACACAAACGACAAAATTCCAAATGTCATTAGAGTTTACTTATGTACACCTCTAGAGGTTGTTCATTATCAAATTATTCTTTTTATTTCACCCATTTCTCATGTGTTTTCTTACGTAACCGTGACACATCAACTTCCACACGAGTATCCCATGCATGGTACCTGACACGTAGGACCCATTGGTCAGACTCAACTGTTCTCCCTCTTGCTCATTGTTGGTCAGACAACCTATTTCTCATGCTCTCTTCAGCTTTTGGCTCTCCGTAGGATTCACTATACTTCGCGCGTCCATGCGAAGAGATACAAGCAACATTTGCAATGGCATGAAGGATGGAGTATTTGATCAACCAACCATGCCAAGAGACAAAAGCAACATTCATAGGACTGACTTGGCGTGTACATTACTTTACTTAAACCATAATGCTACCTAGCAACCGTTGGTCCCTAGGACACGGAGCCAGAAATTTTACATGAGGGGGTCAATCGAAAAAGCCGTTATATTTTATTTGGTTTCAAGAAATAGTTATAAACACCTAATTTAAAAATTCATCTACCTAACTACCTATCAAATAAAGTTCTATATTATTTTGATGTCAAATAATTGCCTGAGAGTGAGACACACAAAATACAAGTAAAAAAGACAATATAAACTAATATGTTTAGTGTTTACTTATAAGTCATGCCCACCAACATTTCAATGCTTAAATCTATCACAACCCACTAAAATTTATCATTGCATGGTGTAGTGTTGTATTGCCTTCTAGTGCTCCTTTTCTCAAGCCCAAGTATTTGGGATTGGGGTGGATGAGCAAAACTCAAAAAAGGTTGTTGCTACTAGCTACTTCTTGGGAATACATGAAGATGTATGGGTTAATCTTTTGCATACATGTACATGTAATATTAATTAGATAGCTAACACTGACTATAAGATTTTGAATTTAAGTTATTGGAGGGGCTATACATGTGCTTCGAGAGTTTTGTTCCACACAAGATCAGGTGGATCCAAAAAAAATTTGAAGCATGAGGGAGCCATGGCTCCCAATAGCCCTCAGTAGTCTCCATCTCTGGGTCGTGCTAGCGTGACCATGTTATTGTTACGAAACCTAATTATGGGCAAAAGACTAAACCGTCCATAGAGGGCTTTTACCTTTTTGGGTTATAAATATGAGGACCCCCCTTGTACAAGATATAGATAGATGAATAAAGATATTGGATATCCTCTATACATTGTGTCTCTCTTTGGTGTTCATTATATGATTGGATTGGTTGTTTCCTGGCTACAACATTGATTATATAACACGTTATCAGCACGAATCGCTCTACACGTCCGAATCGGTATGTCAATCAGAATTCCCTCTTTTCAATCCCTAGTTTGTTATTAGATTAATCTAGTAGATTAATTTGTGAACCTGAGATTAGATCGGATTGTTATTCATCGTTCTTGTCGAACACTATTATCAGTTCATCTTTACTATTCAAAAAAAATGTGCCGCTCCCGGGAGCCGCACGCCGCTACTGCTTAGGTCGCTGCCCGCTGTGACGCCCCCTAAGCCGCCGCCGTGCTGTGCCGCAGCAAAGACAGGTCCCAGAGGCCCAGTTCCCAGGTCCCAGAGGCCCAGTTCCCTGCACGCACGCATGTGCGTGAGGCATGTCACAGCGGTCGCCGCTAAATCCGGGCCTGGCGACCAGACGCCGCCTGCAAGAAGCGGTCCTAGCCACTTTCACGTGCACGCTCGAACGCGCTGTGCCACTGCCTCGGCTCGCAGCTGAGCGCTGTCACTCGTACGCATCGTGCTGCCGCTCGGTTGTGCTCCACACTCCTCGCAGATGCACCACCAGCTGCATTCGCCCATAGCGACCACGCGTTGCCACTCCAGCCACTACGTTCACCGGTCTCCTCGAGCTATGGCGCACGCGTTGTGCTAACTGCTCGCCTGCGGCTGTACACTCATACGCAGAGATGAGTAGCAGCTACCACCGATGGGAACTACTAGGGATAGAACCTTGATCTTTTCTGCTGACTTGGCCAGCAGCCCCGACGACACTACAGCCGAAGAAGACATGCATGTCCAGTGGCAGCAACCCATGTGCATCACGAAGCCACCCCTTGATAGGGGATTTAAATGTTTCTGAAGAGCATCTTGTAGTTTTATGCTGTTAGAACATACTGCTTATGATCATATGAAAATAGGTTGAGTAATTATAAACTTAAAATTTAATGATCCAAATGATTTAAAATATGGTATGAGTAATTGGATCACAACTTAGGCAAATAATAAAAAAACTAGTCTATAGAATAAATTTGCCAACTCTCGAACCCTGTATGGGGGCCTTCGTCGGAGATTAATAACCAACCAAAAGTTGGAATATCCAACAGAATGTTAGGATCATGCAGTTTGCTTGCCACTGCGCTGATAAAAGTCTATCTCACTGCATATAATCAGGAAACCCCTTGGTAAAATAAGTGCGTATTAGAGGAATCAAACATTTTCCATATGTTATCACAACTGTAGCATACACCTTTGGGCCACCACCAGTTGTTAGAGTTTATATTGGATCTGAAATTCAATTAATCATGTGCCCATGATAGGGTAATTTTGTTGTATGCTATTAATAACGATCGAATCTCACCATTAGGGGAGAGAAATGCCCAAAAGTTCGAATGC
This sequence comes from Ampelocalamus luodianensis, assembly GCA_036346255.1. Classification (NCBI taxonomy): domain Eukaryota; kingdom Viridiplantae; phylum Streptophyta; class Magnoliopsida; order Poales; family Poaceae; genus Ampelocalamus; species Ampelocalamus luodianensis. Next base: position 25,152,161 of record CM070623.1, read on the forward strand.
CGTCGTATTTTCCAGAAGGAAAAGATCTTTAGTATTAAGATACATACACTAGTCAAGCTAAACTTAAGGTTTAGTTTATACTCTTGTACGTCAAAAGCGAGGAGCGTGCCAGATACTTTCCAATTATGGAGGAGTTACCACAGTGTTTACTTATAGTAAATACGTCGCTAAGAGTGGAATACCCCGGGTTGAATAGTATATCCACCTATGCGAAATTGACTTATTAGTTCTTGATCTAAAATCTGTGGGGACACCTATGGGTCTAAGATATAATGACACTAGTCAAAACAATTATTAATCAATCCTTTAACTCTTTTGAAGAGAACTCACCTTGACGGTGAAATACCTCATGAAGAGATTCATCGTGAAGATGAAAGCCTCAACAATTTGATGTCCATATATTACAATGCTGGGATTGTGGAACAATCAAGAATATTATGTTTGGGAAATAACAAAGATCTGGTTAACACTAAGATACCCTCAATTAGGAGGATATGCGAGAAAAGTTGTCGACGACCACTTTGTCTCTCCAATTGCTAAAATTTCTCTTATGAGAAAGCGGATCGGAACCAAAGTTCAGAACCAAGCGCTTGCAGCGTTCATATCGGGTCACATAATAAAAGTATATGAGACTGAACCATAATTGCTAAATAAAAGTTTTGGAACCAGATAATTTAGACTTGATGAGTCATTATGAATATAATGAAGTGGTGAAAACTATGGTTGAAAGGTCCCCATAGAAACCTTTACTCTCCTATTATGAATGAAATGATATTCCATTGTATAATAATTCTAGCAAATGGCATGAACGATAAATAAAATATGCATTCATTGGGTTCTGAAAATCATTATCGAGATCCTCAAATGACTCAAAATTCCTAGTAAGAAAGGAAACAAAATCACAATATATAAAAAAAAACTCATACCCAAAAGCCTTTTACCTGTAGTAAGAGCATCTCCCTAAAGGAAAATTATCTTACCAATCGATCTTTGAATCACACCAATAATCATATGATCCTAGAAGTGGACAAGGACTCATCAAGATCCGAAAGAATGTAATGAGGAATCTAAAGAGCAGAAGTGCGGCACATAAGCACTTATAAAGTGCATCTTCTACCAGAAGTTAGTGGAATGATGGTTTCCTCTAGTACCATGAAGGTACGATATACCTTGGTGATATTGACAATTAATCCCCTAAACGCCAAAACTAAGACCAGTTATATTTTACTCCAGAGTGGTATAACTATACTTTATAGTTCCACGCAGAATAGACTATTTGTTGTAACTTTAACCACCTAGAAATAATTATAAAATATTAAGACCTTGAAAGGTTTTGATAAATTGTATCCGAAACGCATACGACTTGGCAACTAGTATTACCCCATATTCTCTGTAAGGATAATCTACTTGTGTTGCACAATCAAATAGTGGCATTTGATAAGTTAAGCATGTTACTCCCGAATACTGTTTATCCTAAAATCTCTAGATGAGTAATAGGATATTTATATGCAAGACTTTGAATTATGACAATCAAGTAGATTTGATTACAATATCCTTGCCTATATTTATTTTCAAAAATGTATGAATGGCATTAGAGCAATAAGACTTCAACAGAAGTTGTCCCCAGGGGGAGCATATGCTAAACACTGATAATCATACTTGAGTTTTTAAAAATCTTAGTCAAGCCTAAAAGGTACTGTTATAATGATTACTTCTTAAATTCACCTTGAAGGTTTTACCACTTAACAATTTAGATCCAGTTGGTCAACAATGCAAAGATCATGAAGATCATGCATAGATCGCGATGATCATTACTAAATCCTGAAGATATATGTCAAATCCTTATAGTGCAAAATCCCAAAATGGATTTATATTACTTTGTGCTGGTGCAGCCATCTCTTGGTTGTCATCTAAGCAGACCTTGGTAGCTACTTTCAGCAACCACTAAGAGATTATAGCATTATATTGTTGGGACCCAAAAATGCATATCAGGAACCCTCTATGTATTCTGAACTAGTCCTAGATCAGTAGCTAGCTCACACAGGAAACAGTGATGAAATACCATCCATTTATTCAATTTAACTAAAAAGATCTCAAAATAACAAATAATAATAATAACTGGACCTTATGGTCAACGTTTACTTAACTTAGCATACAGGGCTAAAGAAACAAATAAACTCTTGCAGCGAAACGAAACTCTTGAAAAGGCCAATCAACATGCCCACAGGCAATCGAGTGGAGAACGCAACCTAATTCGCAAAACCTTCATAGTCCTCCTTTTGAAAGAACTTTTGAGCAGCCTGGTACTCTTCAACTGAATTGTAAAAATTGAAGCCGTGAGTACATAAAGCACTCAGCAAGTCGTGGAGAAATGTATGCAAATAGTATTCATGCATGGCTTGAACAAATATTAGCTGTATGGTTTCTTTTGCATAAAACAACGTTGACAATAAATACAATAATAGATTAAAGTGACGTAATTGAAAGGAATAGTAAATACATAAATAAATAATTTCTTTGAAACAACCTATGAACTACCCATCCACTTCCTACGACAAACCACCAAGTGAATTACCCGTTCACCGAACAAACATTATCTTCATCAAGTAAACTTCCCATTCACACTCTGACTCATTTTATAAGAAACTCTAGCCCCCGTGTGAAATACCCAATCACTTCCATAACCGCAAACGTGGCTATTCGAATAGTTTTACACTCTGCAGAGGTTATACAGCTTGACCCACAAGAGACAATCATCTTATACTGTCCGCTCACACACTTTCGTAGGTGTGTGACTAAGAGATTATCACAAAACCTTTTAGAAGTTTCATCTCAGTATTTGACTCTCTTGTTGTACCTACAGCCATCCAAAACCTCATCGTGGTTGACGTACAACGTTGGACAGGGAAGCGGCGAACCGACCCACGACGTGACCTTAGAAAATGATACGCACCTCCACCCACAAACTACTTGAGATGTCAAAAGCCGAAACTCCACTACTTACTAAGTTATGCCTATCCCATACTAGACATGTGGTTGTACGGTTAAGGCCCAGTTCAATGGCACACAAGATTAAATTCTTGACAAGTTACTCAAGCGAGACTACCACAAACCCACGACGTGCTAAACCACACCCCCACTATCCACCATCCACTCGCCTTAGCGAAAACCATTTTGTTTAACCAAAACCAATGACAAACCCCGTCATGGTACACAAATTTTAATAGATGTGGCTTAACCACCATGGTTCCATATATCATTAAGTCAAGATTAACTATTATGACACATGTGATGATGAACCCATCGCAACTAAGCTTGACTAAGCATCAATACGATACCCATGTTGGCAGTACAAGTATGTCCAACTAAAATTACCCATGCTAAGGTGACAAAGGATTCATGACATTCAAGTAATCAATGGAACATAATGACAACAGGTAATAACTAAACCCAAAACAATTTGTATAAAGATAGCATGCAATTGTATAAACCAATATACTTTTGAAATCATATGTTCAATATGATCAAAGGACTACAACTTGACTTGGAATAATTCTTGGGATTGATCTTAATCTTGGTGAACTCCTCCTTGTTCAAAACTTCCCGAAGCATCGACGCCTACTCGCAAAACAAACAAACAAACCAAATTAATATCAAATAGAGAAAATAAACTCCAAAAATTAAATAAAAATCTCAGATAAATAGATCTCGAATTTAGATGAATTTAGAAATTTGAATGGACTCAATCGGAGTTCGAATGCAAAAGATATGGGCTTTGGAAGATTGAAATCACATAAAATATTGAAAATCAGATTTATGGATTTACTGGAATTGTTTTCCCCAAGGAAAAGATAATTATGATGTCAGCAAGGATAATTCGGCTAAAAAAGAAATAAAGAAAAAATGGGTTGACAACTGGGTCCCACATGGAAGTGGCTCGGCTCACGTGGATTGTGTCCACCGAAGGTTGGGTTGGGGGTTTAGATCTGATCTGCTGCGTCAGCGTTGATGAGGCAGCTGACTGGGTGACATTTGTGTAACACCCCAACTCTCAAAGAGCCTGGAATGCTACTGGAAATAAACTAATCCAGCACAATCTATAAAAATTTTCGACAGAGTCTCCTTTGTTTAATCAGCTATACCGAGAGTTCAACGATAAATCATAGCATTTAACAAAATCCTCATGATCAAGCATGATAATCAATTGAACATACCAAGACCTGGCAATCTCAATATTACAATTAAACATTACTCAAACCCAAACGATCTATGAGTGATAATCATCGTTCATTTATTTCTAAAATTGAAACTAAGTGGTAGCGCCTTAAGAGTGTGAGGTAGTGAGTGCATCCATCATCTATTCCCTCCCATGCATGTCATTCCTGCCATTGGTACCTAAAACACATTAAAGCAAGAGTGAGCCCAAAGACTCAGCAAGTATCAACAAGGCTATAAACAAGAACACAAACATAGCATCAATGATCCACAATAACAAAACACTAATCATAGCCCTTTTTAACTTATGAAATGCAACCAATGCAACCATTGAACTCTATCTCTCTTCGCATTTTACCGGTAATGCGGGGTATACAACCGTCGATGTATACCCTTGCCTGTGCCCACTGGCACAGGGACCAAGAGCCTATACACCACATGTATAGGGTCCTTTGCCCATCATCTTAATGATGGGGACCTCTTTGCTCATAGCCCACATTCCACGAATGTGGGGACCTCAAGCCCGTCATTTACATGACGGGGACCTCAACTGTATGTGCTTGGTCACCACGTGACCAAGGCACCTGTATGCTCTCAACATGCATATGCACCATGATAACATTCTTCATATGCAGGAATTCAACATATTCTCATTAACATGTAAGCATTACCAACAACATCATACATGAATAAACTTATTCATACTTCTAGCATTCCACATCATTGATATTCATAGCATTCTAGCACCCATGAATAGCACATTTAATCATAATACTAGCAAACTTGAACAATCACTCATGAATATCAATTAATCATTTCTCTAGTATTCACCATCCTTACATCATACTTATCACACTATCAACCTTGCATGGTTATTACGCATCAAAGTATTAGCATCCTCTATCCAACAGTCATAATTATTCACTCAAACAGAGTACTTGCATTCACCAAGATAAATTGGAACTCATCACCATAACATCCATGCCTAGCTATTATGAGCCAAACACAAACAGTCACAGCATACAAGCATAAATATACAATAGCCCGAATACTTGCCTTAACCGTGCGAGAACGGTGGGCCGAAGAGGCGCTGCCCTGGATCACGCTCCCACCTGAACATAAAGGTAACCCCAATCTAAGACCAACATACTGGACCAAAATCATAAATAACAACACAATTTGACTCGCTAAACTCCCAAGCGTTTCCAATCTTCTAATTTCTGGCGATCGATTTGGTGCTCACTGCGGACAGTCAACTTCTAAAATACATAACTTTCTTCTCAGGAATCCAAATAAGATGTTCTTGGACTTTCTGAAAAGGTAATTAAATTATCTAAATAAACCTAGTTGGGGAGCCCTTTTGATTCTGCCCTTAACTACCCCTAGCAAACCAGTCTATCAGATATCAGAATTCACATCGGGTTCTCTGGACAGTACGCTAAAACCACCATAACTTTTGCTACGAAAGTCCAAATCTCGTGTTCTTTATCTATATGAAAAGGTACAGAAATTACCCACATTTTTCGTTATACTGAGATCCCCTGATTCTCCTTTTAAATAGCAGTTTTGACCAAATTACCACAGACTGCCAGAAACTGACAGAATTACCAGGCAGCGATACTAAAAAATTCATAACTTCCTGACCGTTAATCGGATTTGGGTGATCTTGGTGGCCACTGAAAGCTAAGAACATAATATACGTTTCTCTAGGAGACCAAAACTCCTAATTCGTCCTCTAAATAAAATAAACTGGCCGCGCAACATTCTGGACAGAATTGAACACAGAACAGAATTTAGCCGATCCAATCAATCTAATAGCAATCGCCTCTAATGACCATCACTCAACACAAGAAACCCGTCGTTACCCTTGACGACGTGCTGGACGACGACGAACAGGCCCCGAAGACGATCCTCCTCCTCCTCTCTTCCTTCTCTTCTTTCCCCCTTCTTCTTCCTCCTTGGCCGGCTGCAATGGAGCTTCTTCTTCTCTTTGGCCAGCAGCAATGGAGGTGGTGGGGAGGTAGAGAGGTGCGCAAGGGGGGTGGAGGGGAGGTAGGGAGGTGGTGGGGGGATGTGGCGGCCGGATGGGGGAGTGGGGGAGGAAAGGGGGGAGGGGAGGGGTCGGCTAGGGTTGGGAAGGGGGAGTGGCGCCCCCCCTAAGCTATGGCCGGCCACCCCTTGGGCCCCTCTTGGGCCGTGGGCTCTAGCCCAGGTTGCTGGCAAAACTGCATTTCCCCCCCTACAACTGCAGTAATGCAATCTTTCCAATTGGTCCCTCCCGAAATCCATTGAATTCTCTCCCGAACATCTAATCTTTCCTGACTAAAGCTTAACACACTTTCGGGGTATTACATTCTACCCCCTTAACGAGTTCGACCCGAATCTAAACACGCAAGCGAAAGAACAACCACGACCGAGAACGAACAGTGGTAACCACGTACCCGTTGTGAACAACACCGGTTAAAGCTCACGCACGCAAAACTCCAACTTCCCAAGTGGTCTCTCTCTTGGACTGAGGACCACAACACATGGACTAGCGAGAACAACCCAATGTATCTTGGGTTAAACTTCCCAAAGATACCGAACCACAAGACATGCACATAGAACACAGAACTCGTATTCCACATTCTCAAATAAACTCCTCACTAAAGCAAGGACCACCTCCTTAAACCAGAAACACACAGAACTACTACTTTAAACACACTCTTTTACCGACAAAGCCCAGCGAAAATGAAGGACTCTCATCGCAGCCAAACCTTACCAACTCGGTACTAAAAGTCAATTTCAGAATCGAAGATTTATCACGAAAATCTTTCCACCTTCAATGTAGAAAATTTGCAAATAAACACCACGATCGCCAAAAGAGAAATCACTCGAATAACCAAATCCATCATTTCTTTTATTCTTTACGAATAGATAAGAACCACACAAGCCAACATAAAGTCAAACCCAATTTGCGAAAGGCGTCAGTCATAAACTCATAGCTCATACAAGATCAAGAGAGTGTTTCATTACTAGGGAAATAATTTTTTCTCAATTTCTCCTTTAGAAATAAAATTTCTCTCAACTTTGGGAATCTCGAATCATCGCATAACACACTAACCCATCTCTCTTAACTTGGCATTCTTAACGCTATGCTCAAGCAGAAATACATCAACCACACCTCTGTGAGAGGCTCTATCAACTCCACGAAACAATACTCTAGTCAACTCCTCTGCAAATGAATTACTTTGATAGATAACTTCGATGCATCCTAAAAATGGATCTTCCCACGTAATCACGTTACCTCAATCCTTAAGAATGAATAACTCGGAATTCACTTCACATAGTCTCATGTATTTCATCAAAAGATTTCTATCAATGATCATCCCACTATTCGAAATCCACCCTTATACTACTTCTTCACATTATCATTGGGTGATCAAAGTTCTAGCATAATAATGCAAATCCCAAATTTAACCTCTAAGACTCTTGCAACGAAATTCTCATATACAAGATAGGGAAATCCTCAGATTAAATTCCTAAAATCCCACAATTCCAACATACTCACTCATTAACATCATCATAAAATATTTTCTTGACCAGTTTACCTTTACAAGATTATAACTCTCGAAAGGTTACTCATTTAAAGCCAAATCACTCTTGGCGTTACTCAACATTTTCCATTATCCCATTAATTGACATGGCGATTCGATTACTTTGTAATCCCACTCTCATTAAACCACATCATCAAGAATAACTTTCATAGCCTCGCAATACTACCAAATTGCGATACTCTAATAAATTGATCCAGGTTTCCATACTTGCTAATTCTAATGCTCGGTCAAAAAGAACACCAAATCTTGGACTACATCTCACTATAGGTCCTACTAGTTGCGACAACGAAATCTGTTAGCTCCAAAGACAAATATTCCTTTTAACTCAAATCCTCTCCAAGGATTATTCTAATAAATCGATTTATTACTCGGGCCTCTCAGACAACTTTGACACCTAAGGGTTCACCAAACTATCTACTAGACCACCACTATCTAGATGCCAAAACACCACCTACGAGACTTTACAATACAGTTCGGTTAACCCTTTCTTAGAAGAAGAGGCAAATAGAAATAAATTTCAGCACAAAGGAAAACGTTACCACTTACGGTAGTTACAAGATCAAGAGAAACAATTAGATAAAGCGTTCTCAAAACCAACGAGATATGATCAAAGTTGAGCGCCACGTCCCAAGCGAAAATATCAAACCTCGAGCGAGAATAAAACCTTCGCTTTTAGAATTCGGAAAACTCTTATGGGCAAGAACAAAAGTTTTAGACAAACTTCAATATTCGCAAATTATGAAACTTTACTTCAATCTCAAATACTTCTACTTCACTCGACTTTCGTTGGTTACTGACATCACCACAGCAATTCCGACAAAGAGTATTTGAAGATCACAACTCCTAATCCACTTAGGAACTAATAAAACCTCTCAACACGTCACTTTGCTCTAAACAAATTCAGCTATCACATCAACATGAGGTCGAAAGATCACAAATGCGAACTAGAAACATATTCAATTAATCAACATCGGCGGCGATCCGGTCCCTTTATACAAAACATTCAATATTATCATCATAATCCCTTCACGACAATCACACTAGTAATGTAATAATACACTCTTAGCGAGACTCATCATAGCCTCTTATCCCATCATAAATTTCTCCAAAAGAAACACAAGCCACAAGGTTGAAACAAACCTATTTTAACTAGTTCATACTATCAAATGATACTTTATAAAGCACACTATCAGAGGCCACTTACTCAATCATCCACTCAACCATTAGTGTTACTCACACCGCTCCAATCTGTCATTAACAATTGTCAATTGTATGTATCATGTATACAAATAGGGTCCTACTTCTGTTCGTAGTCACATAACCATCTATAAACACAAAGTCAACATTTAATAATCTCATCGCCTGTACAACAGGGTTTCACAACATGCTACCTCCACGTTCGTCTAATCTAATATACATGTTTCAATCTAGCAATTATGTATGATCATCAAGTAACCAGTTTAAGAAAATTTCCAAATTTGATATCCTCTAAGGCATCGTTCAAACACATTCTTAACATAACCATCACTAATGGGTAGGCTAATCCATGGAGATACATTACTCCATGCTATCCAATAAATCTACCAGATTCCACAATCCTAACGATCAGACCAATTCATCAAAATACCACACCTCTTAATAACTCCATTGATTCCAACTAAATATTGTCATACTCATAGTCACAGCTCATCAAGAACTACTAGAGGACAACCTCCACTTATTCAACTTTCCATGATAAGGACCTTAGTTAAGATCGATCATGCACACACTGCGGACTCAACTTGAAACTCTTAACACAACCATTAATCCTCAACGCTCAAAATACCCAAGAGATCGTCGAGTCAAAGCCTTCATGAACTAAAGGACACAAAAGGAAACTTTCATTAACCAAAACATCAAGCGAATAAATAGGTCAAGCTTTCCAATAAGAAAAACAAGACTCCCCTACAAAAGTCAATCTTGACAATTAGCAAAGTTCACCAATCGAGAATAACTCAGCGGTTGGGAAAAACAATAATTGATTTACTGGGACAAACTAAGCCAATGGAAACACACCAATAATTTCAAAGCAACCCATCAATGCATAGCCGGATAAGAGTTGACCAAATTCAAATTCAAGGAAGAGAACAACTCTTCTAAAGATTCTCGCTATCAACACCGTACTAAGATATCCGGGTAGCACTTCTCTATTCCCACTCCACGAGCGGTGGTGTAACACAGTAAAGCCGGGGTCACAACCACGACCTTAACCTCTCAACAACGACTATTCCCACTCATAGTAATCATAATAATTAATTTAATAAGCACCAAACGCAACTCATATCAGCAATAATCAAAGCGATATAGCGAAATGTAAATGCAATGATTGGCCCATCCCCATCCTCTCGTGCACGGTGTGTCAAACTTTTAAGTTGATTAACATTAGCAATTTTAAATAATCTAGTCACCACGGACCTCTGACCAGCTCGATCTGATCAGTAACACCCCAACTCTCAAAGAGCACGGAATGCTCACGAAATAAACTAATCCAGCACAATCTATAAAATTTTTCGATGAGTCTCCTTTGTTTAATCAGCTATACCGAGAGTTCAACGATAAATCATAGCATTTAACAAAATCCTCATGATCAAGCATGATAATCAATTGAACATACCAAGACCTGACAATCTCAATATTACAATTAAACAGTTACTCAAACCCAAAACGATCTATGAGTGATAATCATCAGTTCATTTATTTCTAAAATTGAAACTAAGTGGTAAACGCCTTAAGAGTGTGAGGTAGTGAGTGCATCCATCATCTATTCCCTCCCATGCATGTCATTCCTGCCATTGGTACCTAAAACACATTAAAGCAAGAGTGAGCCCAAAGACTCAGCAAGTATCAACAAGGCTATAAACAAGAACACAAACATAGCATCAATGATCCACAATAACAAAACACTAATCATAGCCCTTTTAACTTATGAAATGCAACCAATGCAACCATTGAACTTTATCTCTTTCGCATTTTACCGTGTCATGCAGGGTATACAACCGTCATTGTATACCCTTGCACGTGCCCACCGCACGGGGACCAAGAAACCTATACACCACATGTATAGGGTCCTTTGCCCATCATCTTAATGATGGGGACCTCTTTGCTCATAGCCCACATTCCACGAATGTAGGGACCTCAAGCCCGTCATTTACATGACGGGGACCTCAATCAGATGTGCTTGGTCACCACGTGACCAAGGCACTATATCTCTCAACATGCATATGCACCATGATAACATTCTTCATATGCAGGAATTCAACATATTCTCATTAACATGTAAGCATTAACAACAACATCATACATGAATAAACTTATTCATACTTCTAGCATTCCACATCATTGATATTCATAGCATTCTAGCACCCATGAATAGCACATTTAATCATAATACTAGCAAACTTCAACAATCACTCATGAATATCAATTAATCATTTCTCTAGTATTCACCATCCTTACATCATACTTATCACACTATCAACCTTGCATGGTTATTACGCATCAAAGTATTAGCATCCTCTATCCAACGATCATAATTATTCACTCAAACAGTACTTGCATTCACCAAGATAAATTGGAACTCATCACCATAACATCCATGCCTAGCTATTATGAGCCAAGCACAACATCCACGACATACAAGCATAAATATACAATAGCGAATAGCGAATACTTGCCTTAACCGTGCGAGAGCGGTGGGCGCGAAGAAGGCGCCCTGCGATCACGCTCCCACCTGAACATAAAGGTAACCCCAATCTAAGACCAACATACTGGACCAAAATCATAAATAACAACGCAATTTGACTCGCTAAACTCCCAAGCGTTTCCAATCTTCTAATTTCTGGCGATCGATTTGGTGCTCACTGCGGATAGTCAACTTCTAAAATACATAACTTTCTGCTCAGGAATCCAAATAAGATGTTCTTGGACTTTATGAAAAGGTAATTAAATTATCTAAATAAACCTAGTTGGGGAGCCCTTTTGATTCTGCCCTTAACTACCCCTAGCAAACCAGTCTATCAGATATCAGAATTCACGACGGGTTCTCTGGACAGTACGCTAAAACCACCATAACTTTTGCTACGAAAGTCCAAATCTCGTGTTCTTTATCTATATGAACAGGTACAGAAATTACCCACATTTTGCGTTATACTGAGATCCCCTGATTCTCCTTTTAAATAGCAGTTTTGACCAAATTACCACAGACTGCTAGAAACGACAGAATTACAGGCAGCGATACTAAAAATTCATAACTTCCTGACCGTTAATCGGATTTGGGTGATCTTGGTGGCCACTGAAAGCTAAGAACATAATATACGTTTCTCTAGGAGACCAAAACTCCTAATTCGTCTTCTAAATAAAAGAAACTGGCCGCGCAACATTCTGGACAGAATTGAGCAGAGAACAGAATTTAGCCGATCCAATCAATCTAATAGCAATCGCCTCTAATGACCATCACTCAACACAAGAAACCGTCGTTACCCTTGACGACGTGCTTGACGACATTGACAAACAGGCCCGAAGGCGATCCTCCTCCTCCTCTCTTCCTTCTCTTCTTTCCCTTCTTCTTCCTCCTTGGCAGGTGCAATGGAGCTTCTTCTTCTCTTTGGCCAGCAAATGGAGGTGGTGGGGAGGTAGAGTGCGCAAGGGGGTGGAGGAGGTAGGGAGGTGGTGGGGATGTGGCGGCCGGATGGGGAGTGGGGAGGAAAGGGGAGGGAGGGGTCGGCTAGGGTTGGGAAGGGGGCTGGCGCCCCTAGCTATGGCCGGCCACCCCTTGGGCCCCTCTTGGGCCGTGGGCTCTAGCCCAGGTTGTCAGCAAAACTGCATTTTCCCCCCTACAACTGCAGTAATGCAATCTTTCCAATTGATCCCTCCCGAAATCCATTGAATTCTCTCCCGAACATCTAATCTTTCCTGACTAAAGCTGAACACACTTTCGGGGTATTACAATTTGGCTGACACGCACGCATAGGAGACGATGTGGCACTGAGGTGGCAAGGTCACGGGGCTCGCCGGTGTCAGCGTTGACGAGGCAGCTGACTGGGCGACATCTGGCCGACACGCACGCACAGAAGACAACGTAGTGCTAAGGTGGCAATGTCACGGGGCTTGTCGGCGATCAAGGCTCTGGACTCGAGGGTTGCCGGCGATCTAGACCATGGTGGAGCGAACGGAGGACTCCGACGGTAGTTGAAGCGACGGTGAACTCGACGAGGTGTTTGCGACGACCGGAGACGAGCTATGGTGGCCGGCGGCGAGCTTTAGGCGGAGACGGAGTTTTGGCCTCGACAGCGACGACCCTAGCGAGGCTTTTCAATGAGGATGATGACGACATTGAGATGCAGACCTCAATGCGAACCCAACGGTGGCGTCCAAAGGCGACGAGATGCACTGAAGCGACGGCAGTGAAGACGGAGGCGTTTGGCCGGCCCTGAAGATGAAGACGTTGGCGACGGTGCTACGCGATGGCTGGAGCATGGCGGCTAGGGTTTCACAAGCGTAGCTCGGGGTGCGAGGGACGAAGGTCCTCGGGACCTTAAATAGGGGCGGGAGTGAAGAGTCCGAAGTAGGGACGACGACCGCGCTCGCGGAGAAATCGGAAGGAAGGAGGAGTCCGCATCGAAGACGAAGGTGATGTGGCTCGGCGGGACCACCCGATAGTGAGAGGAGCTAGGGAACGGGCACGTGCAAAATGGTGGTGCAACGACAAACAGGTGGGGCCGGCACGGATGCGCGCGGGAGGAGAGAGGGGATGCGGGCTGCGCGGGAGCTGGTGAAAACTATGGAATGGGCTAAGAGGGGTGAATAGGAATGGGCCTTGGGCTGAGATTCGGCCTGAAGACTTTTTTTTTTAGATTTTAATAGTTTTTCTTTTTAGAAAATAGTAGAAAAGGAAAATAAAACTTAGAAAATAGCAAATTCACTCAGAAAAATTCTAGAAAACTCTAGAAATTATATCTAAGCACATAGAATCCAAATAAAATAATTTTGATAATAATTGAAGTTGACATTATTCATATTAAATTATTTTTGAACTCTAAAAATTCCAATTAAGCTTTAACTTGAATAGGAAAAATTCAAATGGTTCTTTTTTACTTTTAAAACTTAAAACAGACCAAATTTTTGGAATGTTACATATATGAAGCCTCACTTGAATGTGTTTGACTCAAACGTGTGATTAACCATATCTAGAAATATTATGGTATTAATACCGTCAATACCTCCACAATTATCTATAAAGATAATGTTGCTTATATTACACAAATACAAACAGGTCATGCCAAGAGCAGCACCATGAAGCACATTGCTCCCAAATTTTCTATCCTCATGAAATCCAAAAGAATAGTGAGGTAAAGATCATGCAAACAAAGTTCTACGAAAATCCAATTGATTTATTCACTAAGTCTCTGCCTGCATCCAGTTTTCAAAGACGCATTCATGGCATTCGAATGAGATTGTTTAAAGAGTTAGAGAGTTCAGGGGGAGTAAATCCCTAGATCATAACCCTTATCAAAATCCGAGGATTTATCCAAAATCTTGAAGATTGGATCCTGAAATTTAATCATTGTACTCTTTTCCTTGGTGAGTTTTTCTGAATTTTTCTCGCATGAAGGTTTTTAGTGAGGCAACAAGTGTAATGCAACTTACAAATGTAATGTACTCGTTTCTCCATTCCTTTTTTACCAATAGGTTTTTAGAAGGAGTTTTTAATGAGACATTTGCATATCGTTGTCTATTGCCCGAGGGGGAGTGTGACATAACCTAATTATGGGAAAAAGACTAAAGCCCCTAGAGGGCTTTCACCCCTTTGGGTTATAAATATGAGGACCCACATATACAAGATACAGATAGATGAATAAAGATATTAGATCTCCTCCATACATTATGTCTCACTTTGGTGTTCATTGCGTGATTGGATTGGTTATCTCCTGACTACGACATCGATTATCTAACAGTTATCACATCATCGTGATGTCGGATGAAGGGAGAGGCAACGAGAGATGTGGACAACATGGACAAACAAACTAGTGCGTCATTGCGTTGGAGGCGGGGTAGAACATTTCGTGAACATAACTTTTGAATGGATTGTCTTAATTGTGTTTTGTTTGAACCGATGTGATCTATATGTTAAGGTGAACAAAACAATACTTACATTGAATATGTTTTGGAGACATATAAATAACATTGTTTCTCAGCTAGCAACTCTAAGTGTTTGCTACTAGCAACTCTAGGTAGAGCTCTATTTGGTGGCTCTGCGAGCTGCTAGCAACTAATGTAGTAAGTAACATGTAGAGCTCGTAACTAATGTATAGTTGCTAGGAACTAACATATAGCCACCACTTATAGTTGATTGCACAAAATCACTGATAATTGTCATCATGTAACACAAAGATAATAGCAACTAACATGCAGAGCTACTAGCAACTAATGTAGCAAGTAACATGTAGGTGTTGGTAACCAAAATGTATTGTATTTTTTTTCTGATCTATAACTGTTATAGTAACTATCAACTCTACGTATTGTCAACTACTAAGTCTAAGATGCAAGTAACTATCGATGTTGTTTACTAGTAACTTTTGATGTTGCTAACTATCAACCCTAGGTGTTCGTACCTAGCAACTCTAAGGTGCTCGCAACTAACAACTTTAGGTTCTGACAACTAGCAACTCTAGGTGATGGATACTAATAAATGTAAATGTGTTGGTAACTAATAGTTTAGTCCATCATTTCGTAGCTAAAAATATATGCGATATAGATCTTGTTTTGTACAGTTCGTTGTATCCACCCAGTGGTTCAAACAATGTAAAACAGACACTCAGTTTAGTGGGGAAATTTGGTTCCTGCCACTCAAAATATGTGCAACATCGTTTGTGCCATTGAAAATTGGCTCATTTTGTTTTTGCCATTTTTCCATTAGTGCACAATTCATTTTTTTTTCACTTCATCCATCTTTTCATCAAGTCAACCGGTTTGACTCTGAACAAATAGGGGGGATAGAAAAATACCATAAAATCATAAAAAAAATAGAAAAAATAAAGAAAAATAGAGGAAACATATAGCAAAATTCAAGGATAAATTTTGAAGATTTTTTAACACACTAATAAAATTTCTCAAAAATATACACTGAGGAAAACATTTTAACCTTCCTCAATTTTTATGGAGCATTGCTAAAATTTTCCTGCTGCAAAACTTTTGTGCACTTTTAATTTTTGTTCATAAGTGGTCCCTTAATTGTTCTGTATTTGGTGGTATTTGTTTATTTATTTATCTCAATATTTATCTTTTTACTAGATAAATTTGCATATTTCTTAACGGTCAAACCCGTTAACTTGACGGAAAATTGGACGGAGTGGCAAAAACAAAATAGGCACTTGCGGAAGGATAGCAAAAACAAAATTAGCAAATTTCCACTGGTAGAAATGATATTGCACATATTTTGAGTGGTAGGAACAATATTTTCCCTACTTTAATTGTTACATTAGTTGAAGATAAAATGATGAACAAGTACACCTATGTGCTCTACACTTCTGTTATCCTGCACACGATACATGTCAGAACCGTTCCCTTGTTTCCCTATGCGTTCGAACGAAAAACTAAAGATGAAGGGGAGACACGGACACGCAGAAAGCGGAAAGGAAGGGGTGGTAATCACGTTTGCATGCTAACTTAGTCATGTCCTTAATTAAATAGAGAACTCACCTATGATTCTAATGGCAATATCTCGCAAAAACAACCTTCATGACTGTCGACAGGCCACAACATGCAACCTTATATATATAGTTCTCGATGGTGACGACCAATACAGAGGAACGCAGCTTGTGCTATAAATGGTCCAACACACTTCAAGTGGGGAGACGAAGACTATGCCATCAACACCAGAAAACAAAGAATCCCTCACAGTTAAAAATAATCAGAAAAATAGGAAAAACCGTCAAGTTTTATTTTCTTAACGGGTAACCGTCAGACAAAACCTCTCAGGGCTAGAAGGTCAATAAAACTAAAGTTGACTAAGGGTTACAAGTCAAAAAAATAAAACTTGACGGGCTTACCCATCAGAATAATAGGAATTATGCTGACATGTTCCCATCAGGAAAATTAAACCTAGCGGGTCTTACCCATCAGCAAAAATAAATTTCCCTAGCGTGCGGTTACTGTTAGAAAAATCGTACCTGTCAGGGAAAAAGGAATTTCCCTAACAGTTCTAACCGTCGGGAAAGTTACATTTAAAGGCTATTTTTTGTAGCAAAAATTACATTTTTTGCAGCAAAAATTACATGTCTTTTGAATCGTACCCTTGACTGTATTATAGCACTTTTTTGCAGTAAAAATTACATTTAAAGCAATCAACCTGCTAGATACATCATTCATATCTGAATCATATACATCCATGAATCATATAATTAATTTAACAACATACATCCATGCATCAATCAATAAACATATAAAAAGTTCAGCTTTCATAGACAATAGTCCCACCAATAGCATCGATGAACACTATATGTACATCATTCATGTTCACTACCGCAAGCATATCAATTCATAAGATTCACTTCCAAACATTGTCCATCCGTTCAAAAGACATCTAAAGTCAAGCACCACATACAAAAGTCACATAAGTTTTCATTTCCACAACTTCAAGTTAAGTTAGTCAAAAGAATTGCAAGAGATCACCAAAATTCATGTGGGGCCCAAGTTACTGTACATCAACTTCCATTTACTGAATTAAAGTAAAATACTTGCAAGTCTACCACTCTATGTTATCTAGTAACTTGGCCTTCTCCTCTGCATCCAACACCTCATGCTTGGGCTCCAACACCTTATGGAAGGCAAACACGGTAAAACCGACCTCCAATCGTGACATGCAAGTTATAAACCACTACTCACCTATAATTCAAGATAGTTGGTGTAACACCCTAGCTATTCGGAAGCCAAAATGCTACCTAAAGGGCTACATACAACAATACTGCAGAAGAATTTCAACAATAACTCATCAACTAATATAAAAATATCAACAACTTTTAGAACCTAAGCAGGAATTAAAAACTGAATCCAACAACAGTTCACAAATTCCAATTATTTAAGTCTACTGAATCCACTAAGATAATCATATCAAACGAATGATCATGGAACATAAGCAGTTATTTAAACAATCTTAAAGTAGAGAAAGATACCATCCACATCTAAGTTTATTTATTACAGTCCATCACTTAATGAATGAAAGACAAAATCAAGTTCTTTTATTGAAACTGGTGTAAGGTGAAGTGATTAAGTAGTGCGTGTCTACTCTCTTCCAAGAGAATCATTACCAACGATCACCTAAAAATAAATAAACAAAACAAGAATGAGTCCGAGACTCAGCAAGCACATTGAATAACTGAACATACATCAGTTATGAACCAGACAACCTCTTCACAGAATGTGAACATACACTGAATGAATATATGAATGCATGTAATGAATGTAATTAATGAAATGGAAGGACTGCACACGTGCTTATACCGGTATAGCTAGTGACACACCCGTCGGTGTTCACTTAAGCCTGCATTTTAACAAAAATGCGGGGATCCAAATCCCGTATGAAGAACGTTTCATACGGGTGTCCAAATCTGCCCATACTGGAATTGATAGGTCTTACGTGCCCATACTGGAATTGATGGGTCTTTCTAATCCACTCCCGTGGACGGGACATGACAATGTCCAAATATACCCACATTGGAATGGTGGGTCTTACAATCCACTCCCGTGGATGAAACATGAATAATGGATGCATGAAATGAATTGTTGAATAAAGAATATCTTCATCTCTAGTTATGGGAATATCACATATGAAAGAACATACACCTTGAACCTTCTCATGTAACATAAGAAATCACAACTCGAACATTCAAGCAGTCATCATTCACAATTGGTAAGATTATCAAAGTACTTGCCTTTCGCATTGCGACGCGTTAGCAGGCAACGAAGGTGCTCCTAAACCCGAAGCCTCGCCGCCTAAACAAGTAAATAATTGAAATAAGAACAACATGGTACACGACACTACTTAACAACGTTCTACAACGCTTTCTGGTAACTCAAGATTTAACTAGTAGACCTATTCTGAAAATCGGCAACCAAGTCCTAAACCGAATCTGGACAACAGTACAGTAAAATTCATATCTAATGATCTGAAACTCGGAACAAGGTGAGCCTAGTTTCTATGGATTCTCAATGAACATATCTACAATATTCTTGTTGACAAGATCTCCCAATTCGGCCAAATTAAGCTATTAACAGGTAGATGAAGATACAGAATAGAATCTGCCTAAACGAGAAAGACAGCAGTAAAGAATAGAACATAACTTTTGATCTACAACTCCGATTAGAGTGTTCTTTAACAATCTGGGAAGGTTATAAAATTATCTACATTAACCTAGTTGGGTGAAAACCCTGAATCTTCCATTATCATAATCATATTTTAGGAGACAACTTGACAGATCAATCGCGTTAGAATTCTGGACAGCAGAAACTAAAACTATCATAATGTTTGTAATACTCCGGAAGTGTGAGAAGTTAAAAATCGGGTTAAATCAATTTAATCAGTAGCGCTTATTTTTATTCGGGGGCTTGTTTTTTCGTCAAATCTTGTTTTGAGAAGAAGATTTCTGGTTTTCTTGGCTTTTTGGGCTTGGTGTGGCCGGTGGGCTGGCCGGTCCACCTCTTGAGGGAGGCATCATGGGCCTAAAGCCCATGCGCCCACACCCCTAACCCTAGCCGGCCACCCCTTCCCCTCTCCCCTCCCCTTGGCCGCCACCTTCTTCCTCCCACCTCCCTTGGCCGCACCTTCTGCAGCCCCAAGGCGACCTCCTCCCTCCATTGGTGGCAGCCGGCCCTTCTTCCTCCATTGGTGGCAGCAACCTCCTCTTCCTCCCTTAGCGGCTGCCGGCAGATCAAGGAGAGCCGGAGGCCGTCAACCATTGGTGTTTAGTGCAAGGTTTGGTGTCTCACGCTTCTCCTAGGGTAATGAGTGCTGATCCCCATGGATTGATTAGTGGTAGAGGTGTTTTGGTTCATTCTTTTGTTAGATCGATTCGCTGCGATTAGAGGATAAATCTGTCCAGTATGTTGCGTGGACTGTTTCGTGACTTTAGAGGCCGAATCAGGAGTTTGGGTCTCCTGGAGAGTTGTAGGTCTTGTTCTTAGCTTTCGGTGGCCGCCAAGATCACCTCATTCCGACTTTCGAGTCAAAAGTTATGATAAATTTACTATCTGCTATCCAGAATCCTGACGAGAATTAGCAGTCTCTGTATAGGTTGACTTATGACCTAGTTAGAGGGTGATTCAGAGGTCTTGCCCATAACAAATTTTGAAGGTGATATCACTAGCTTTCAGGATTGATAAAGAACACTTCATTTGGAGTTATAGATCAAAAGTTATGCACTTTTCATTGTGACTGTCAGATTGTATGTCAGTCTGTCCAGATTGTATGTCGGTTTCTATCTTTAGTTTTGACCCGTGTGCCACTTTTGTTAAAGGCAAAATTTGAATGTCGTGCCAACTAGGTTATTGTAGATAATTTCATAACCTTTTCATATTGTTAAAGAATGCTCAATTCAGAGTTGTAGATTAAAAGTTATGGTTGTTTTAGTATTGCTGTCCTGTTTGTTCAGACAGAAGTTGTGCTGCTGTTTTGTTTTCTTTATTAGAAGTTTATTGGCGAATTGGGAAATCTCATCAACTTGAATGTTATAGATATGTTCGTTAAGATGAGGTAGGATCTGGACTCATCTCATTTCGAGTCCCATGTCATTAACTACTGTCATTTTCGTGCTGCTGTCCCGACACGTTTTTGGGTTGCAGCCTGTTTTTCAATTAGGTTTTATGGTGATTCCTTGGGAGTTCAAGGGGGTATTGTAGACTATTAATTCGGGTTGGATTCTATGTTGTTCTTATTTCGGTTATTTAATTGTTTAGGCCACGAGGCTACGGGTTTGGGAGCGCCATCGTTGCACTTAACTTGCGTCATACGCGAAGGCAAGTACTTTGTTGCTCTTGAGTCTTTGTGATTGTGAATGTTTTCATGAATATAGTGTGACATATTGTGTTACCCGAGATCTTGAATTGGTTATGTTCTTTCATTATGTGGAGTATATCTTGAGAGATGGTATTATCACTTTGTTCATGTTCATATCATGCATCCTTTTATTCATGTTATGTCCACGGGAGTGGATTGTAAGTCCCACCATTCCAATGTGGGCAAATTTGGACATTGTCATGTCCGTCACGGAGTGGATTGAAAGACCCATCAATTCGGTATGGGCACGTAAGACCCATCAATTCGGTATGGGCGACTTTGGACACCTATATGAAGCGTTCTTCATATAGGACTTGGATCCCGCACTTTTGTTAAGGTGCGGGCTTAAGTGAACACCGACGGGTGTGTCACTCACTATACTGATATATGCATGTGTGCAGATCCATCCTTGATTACATTCATTCATTTCATGTTTTCATAAGTGTTCACTCGATGCAAGGTTCGCATTCTTAAATGGTGATGTCTGTTTGTATATGTGTTCTTTCTCTTTCATTTGTACTTGCTTTGAGTCATGGACTCACTCTTGCGTTGTTTGTTTATTTTAGGTAACCCACGATGTTGGCTCACTTGGGAGGGAGTAGACACGCACTATTCGTTCACATCATCTATTCATGTTCAAGATTAAATTTAGTTCTATCTTACATTCGTTAATGATGAACTGTAATAATTAAATTATAATTGGTGAAGGAAGGATACCTTCTCCACATGGATGTTGATTTATTCTGCGTGTGAACCTTCTTTATTGATGATCAAATTAAATAACTTAAAAGGTGAAGGAAGGATACCTTCATCATATCTGTTTAACTTAATCTTTGTCTTTAGTTGATATACTTGTTTCAAATTCTTCCGCATTATGGATGTATGTTAGATGTTTTAGGTGATATCTTGGCTTAGGATAGCAGGTGTTACAGTTGGTATCGAGCGGGCTTTAGGTCCGTGGTTAATAGAAAAATATTAAATTGACACCTTTGTACACATGATGGGTGGGGTTGGGAATTACATTGCTTTCGCATTATCACATTGTTATGTTTCATTTTGTTGAGCAATTGTTAAATTGTACATACTACCATCCTTGTTGGTAATATATGATCGCTATGATATTCAATATCTATGAACTAATAATATGATTGTCATGAGATGATCCTATATATTCATAGTTGAGTATTTTTGTGAAGCGTGTTGTTATCGGATGATAAGAAGTGGAGGTCGTGGTTGTTACTCACGGATTCACGGGTTACACCAGCTTGTTACGCGATCACGTGGTTAGAGGAGTAGTTACCAGAGTATCATCGTTTGGGTACTAAGTATGAGTTACTTTAGAAAGTTGTTCTCTTCTTTCATTTACGAATTTGGCAATTCTTGTCTGTGGCGGTTGATGAATTTCTCAGGATTTGTGGTCCATGATAGTTATGGTTTTCCATAGATCCCTCTTGGTTCTCTGAAACAATTATTGCTTTTATTTGTTGAGTTGCTTTTACTACTTATGATCGTTGTCAATTGGCAAGATTGATGTTTTCTTAGTTGCTCCTTCTTTCTCATTGAAAAAGGATGACTCATTTACTCGTTTGATAGCTTGGTTGGTGAGAGTTTCTGCTTTGTAAGTTCGTTTGCACAGGAAAGCTTTGGCTTTATGCGTTTCTTTTGGATTACTTGACGTTGAGGTTTGAAGTCTCTCTTTTCTTTGCGATGAGTGTTAGAATCCTTTTGTGATGTCTTGTAATGCTTAAAATGAGAAGTTATAACTAAGCGAATAGATTGTTCGATATGAGTTATCAAGTTGGGTTATTAGCATGGTGCAAATCGGTTATTCTTAACTACCATCCATGAGAGTGAAATTGATTAAATTGAAATATCCTTGTATTTGATTCATGGTGTATGTTAAATAAAGATTGTCATATCCATTCGAACCTATAGATCTTACATAAGAGCTAGATTTATCTACTTCCTAGTATGTTAAAATTGTTGAAACTTGTATGAAGGACCGGATGGGTCTTTGGTGTATCGATTCATGAAACCTTGTTTATAGAAAATTATGTTAGTGAATCTTTAATCATGTTTTGAAATGATTTACGAACAAAGGTGAAATATGAATCTATGTTTACGTATAGTTATGTGGTTGCAAATGGAATTAGTCTTGTATGTACACACATGATAAATACCATCATCGATTGTTAATGGTATTGAAGAAGGTGCTAAGCAACACCAATAGTTGAGTAGATTAATTTAAGTAAGTAGTCTTTGCTATCGTGCCTTGTGATATTGATATTGCTTAGCATAATCTTGTTATAATAAATTTGTTTCAACCTTGTGTTTGTATTCCCTTTGGGAAGTTTTAGGATGGAGTAATAAAGTTTGATGATTCTCAGTACTAGTGTATGTTGTCGATATTATTAAATCGTCAAAATTGTGAGAATGAGGTTAATTCTCGTAGTAATTTGATCACCTATGGTGATATTCTCTAAATGATCAAATTTCAAGTTTTATGTTCATGATCTTTTGAGGTTCAAGCTTTTATGTGGTAAATGAAGCTTATCGAGTAACGTTATGTTGCAAAATTTATAATGGTTCTTGATGATGCAAGTGCTTGATTTTGAATACTTATTTGTTCTTATCATTAAGGTTCGATATTCTATTCTTGTGAGGCTTATCGTTCAACTGTGGACTCCACTTATGTTCTGTGAGTTCATTGCTTAATTGGTTTCTTCTCTTGGTCCCATGTTGGTCAGTGGTGGATGAGTTTTCTAGTTGGTGAAAATCGTTTCCATTTGTCTCTTCTTTTGAGAAAGAATCAATTCATTCTTTTCACGTGGGTCTTTTGAAGTGTTTTCTAATTGTTGTTGTGAAATTGATGTTAATACCCATAGTAATTTGATCGCCTTTGGTGATATCGTTGAGATGAGAATAATTCAAGTTTAGCTTTCGTGATATTTTCTTTGAGCCCATGAATCATCTGGTAGCTGAAATTATTTTAAATAAATTAAGGTATTGGATTGTCTGTTGCTTCTTAAGAGATTTGTGTGATTTAATTTTAAAGGCTCTTTGGTGCGAGTTGGCAGCGTGAGGTTGCAATCAAAGAACTTATGTTGGTTCCTTTAAGAGGAGAATAATCTACTTGCGTTTGCGAAATCACTGTAATTGGAAATGTTTGAGTTTGGTGGTGAGATTATTTGGATCTCATGTTTCTTGTGTAGTTGAACTATTACGAACAAATATGACGTATTGAAGAATTTCATTGGTTCTTAATTAGTCCTTGTGGTTTGGACTAAAGATTTTATCTTATGCGTTGTGGCAAAGCGATGTTAGTCAAAGAATTAATTTAGGTGTTAAGGGAAAGAGTGCGTTAGGAATATTTGAGAATTTGAGTCAAGTTTTGTAACTTGTAGTTATTCGAATTGTTCATAAACTTTTGCTCTTTTCACTCCGAGTTGTCGAGTTCCAATCGCAATGTCATTTTCTTATTGGTTGTTATTTGCTATTTCCATTTCGAGGTGATCGTGCCCTCATTGTGAACTCAACTTTCGTTTTCAGGATCCTTATGCAGTTATTTCTTTTGGTTTTGTGCTCACTTGTGAGCAGATAACATTTTCTGTGTGGTGAAATTTGTTCTTATTCGCCTCTTTCTTTTGAGAAAGGATCAACCGTTTTGTCTTTGTAAAGTTTTACAACTCGTAAGTTGTTGTTTGTTTGGTGGTGGTTAACTGATTGTAGGGTGAGTTTTGCTACCCGACTATTGGAGTAGTAATAGAAGATGAGTTGGTTTTGACTGAATCTCTTGGAGGAAGTTGATTCGGATGGAATGTTTGGTTTCGAGGTAAAATCGTATATTGTTCGACTAAGTAGGACCTATGGTATAGTGTAGTTCAGAACCTTGGATCATGTTGAAATGTTGGGGATTATCAAATGTATGGAAATCGTAATCAATTTTATCTGATAACACTATTGAAAGTATCGCGATGTGGTATGAGTGATTCTGATGATGTCAATGAGTGAGTATGTCGGAATTGTGGGGATCATAGAGATTTAATCAGATGATTTCACTATTTGTTATAAGAGGAATTCGTTGTAGAGGTCTCGGAGGTTAAATTTGGGCTTTCCGTTTTCATGCTAAACTTTTGGTCACCCAAAGATTGGTGTGTAGAGGAGATAGAAAAGCTGGAGTACTACGAGTAGTGGAATGATTGTCGATAGAACCCTTTTGTTGTAGTTCATGAGCGGGTGTCTTGAAAATTACGATGTGATATTCTTGAAAGTTGGAGGTGATGAGATTGCATGGGTTTTGAGGGCTTTGGTGCCTGCTATCAAATTAATGTCATCGATTGAAGGAGTGGTCCAGAGTGTTGATGGAATCAATAGAGTCTCTCCACAAAGGTGTGGATGATGTATTTCGGTTTAAGCCTAATTTGAGGATGTTAAATTAAGAGGTTTGAGACCGTGCGGTATCACGATGAATTGGATTCCAAAGTTTGAGAGAAATTTTATTCCTAAAAGAGGCTGAGAAAATTGGTACTTCCACAAAGAAGTGACACGTTTCTTTGATTCTTGTTTGAGCTTTGTGTTTTGGCGAATGTCTTTTCGCAAGTTGAGCACGACGTTTATGTTGGCATGTGTGGTTCTTATCGGTTCGGGAAGAATAAAAGAAGTTTTTGATTTGGGCATTCAAGTGTTTTCCCCTTTGGTTTTGTGGCGTTTATTACAAATTGCCACTTGGAAAGTGGAAAGGTTTTCTTGATGAAATTCGATTTACGGATTTTGCTCTTGATTGCCAGATTGGTAACGTATAGTTGTGGCGTGAATCTTTCTTATTCGGATATGTTTTGCGGTAAAGAGTTTGCTTAAAAGAATTCGATTGTATGTTTAGTTAACGGAGGTGATCCTTGTTTTGATGAAGAGTTCAATTGAGAGGTGGAACAAGAGTTAGTGTTCTTTGTGCATGTTGTGTGGTTCGGCATCAATGGGAAGTTTAACCCGGTGCATTGGGTTCTTTTGCTAGTCGGCGTATCGCCGGGCTGTCTCGAGTCGTAATGCGGAATCGTGGCGTTTACGTATGTTTTCGTGTTGAGTGGGTACTTGGGAGATCCGAGTTTGAGG
Source organism: Ampelocalamus luodianensis (assembly GCA_036346255.1). NCBI lineage: Eukaryota > Viridiplantae > Streptophyta > Magnoliopsida > Poales > Poaceae > Ampelocalamus > Ampelocalamus luodianensis. The sequence continues at coordinate 25,178,168 of CM070623.1, forward strand.
TTTCGTTTGCGTGGTTGACCATCGAGTAAGGTGCGCGCCGAGTTTCGCGTCGTGTGAACTTTAACGGTGTTGTTCAGCAGTGCGTGGTTACCGTTGTTGTTTTCGATCGTGGTTGTTCTTTCGCTAAGTGTGTTTAGATTCGGGTCGAATCCCATTAAGGAGGTAGAATGTAATACTCGGAAGTGTGAGAAGTTAAAAATCGGGTTAAATCAATTTAATCGGTAGCGCTTATTTTTATTCGGGGCTTGTTTTTCGTCAAATCTTGTTTTGAGAAGGGGATTTCTGGTTTTCTTGGCTTTTTGGGCTTGGGCTGTGGCGGTGGGCTGGCAGTCCACCTCTTGAGAGGCATCATGGGCCTAAAGCCCATGCGCCCACACCCCTAACCCTAGCCGGCCACCCCTTTTCCCCTCTCCCTCCCCCTTGGCCGCCACCTTCTTCCTCCCACCTCCCTTGGCGCACCTTCCCGCAGCCCCAGCGACCTCCTCCCTCCATTGGTGGCAGCCGGCCCTTCTTCCTCCATTGGTGGCAGCAACCTCCTCTTCCTCCCTTAGCGCTGCCGGCAGATCAAGGGAGAGCCGGAGGCCGTCAACCATTGGTGTTCGTGCAGGTTTGGTGTCTCACGCTTCTCCTAGGGTAATGAGTGCTGATCCCCATGGATTGATTAGTGGTAGAGGTGTTTTGGTTCATTCTTTTGTTAGATCGATTCGCTGCGATTAGAGGATAAATCTGTCCAGTATGTTGCGTGGACTGTTTCGTGACTTTAGAGGCCGAATCAGGAGTTTGGGTCTCCTGGAGAGTTGTAGGTCTTGTTCTTAGCTTTCGGTGGCCGCCAAGATCACCTCATTCCGACTTTCGAGTCAAAAGTTATGATAAATTTACTATCTGCTATCCAGAATCCTGACGAGAATTAGCAGTCTCTGTATAGGTTGATTTATGACCTAGTTAGAGGGTGATTCAGAGGTCTTGCCCATAACAAATTTTGAAGGTGATATCACTAGCTTTCAGGATTAATAAAGAACACTTCATTTGGAGTTATAGATCAAAAGTTATGCACTTTTCATTGTGACTGTCCAGATTGTATGTTAGTCTGTCCAGATTGTATGTCAGTTTCTATCTTTAGTTTTGACCGTGTGCCACTTTTGTTAAAGGCAAAATTTGAATGTCGTGCCAACTAGGTTATTGTAGATAATTTCATAACCTTTTCATATTGTTAAAGAATGCTCAATTCGGAGTTGTAGATTAAAAGTTATGGTTGTTTTAGTATTGCTGTCCTGTTTGTTCAGACAGAAGTTGTGCTGCTGTTTTGTTTTCTTTATTAGAGAAGTTTATTGGCCGAATTGGGAAATCTCATCAACTTGAATGTTATAGATATATTCGTTAAGATGAGGTAGGATCTGGACTCATCTCATTTCGAGTCCCATGTCATTAACTACTGTCATTTTCGTGCTGCTGTCTCGACACGTTTTGGGTTGCAGCCTGTTTTTCGATTAGGTTTTATGGCGATTCCTTGGGAGTTCAAGGGGGTATTGTAGACTATTAGTTCGGGTTGGATTCTATGTTGTTCTTATTTCGGTTATTTAATTGTTTAGGCCACGAGGCTACGGGTTTGGGGCGCCATCGTTGCACTAACGCGTCGCAACGTGAAGGCAAGTATTTTGTTGCTCTTAGTCTTTGTGATTGTGAATGTTTTCATGAATATAGTGTGACATATTGTGTTACCGAGATCTTGAATTGGTTATGTTCTTTCATTATGTGGAGTATATCTTGAGAGATGGTATTATCACTGTTCATGTTCATATCATGCATCCTTTTATTCATGTTATGTCCACGGGAGTGGATTGTAAGTCCCACCATTCCAATGTGGGCAAATTTGGACATTGTCATGTCCGTCCACGGAGTGGATTGAAAGACCCATCAATTCCAGTATGGGCACGTAAGACCCATCAATTCCATTATGGGCGACTTTGGACACCTATATGAAACGTTCTTCATATAGGACTTGGATCCGCACTTTTGTTAAGGTGCGGGCTTAAGTGAACACCGCGGGTGTGTCACTCACTATCTGAGATATGCATGTGTGCGGTCCATCCTGATTACATTCATTCATTTCATGTTTTCATAAGTGTTCACTCGATGCAAGGTTCGCATTCTTAAATGGTGATGTCTGTTTGTATATGTGTTCTTTCTCTTTCACTTTGTACTTGCTGAGTCATGGACTCACTCTTGCGTTGTTTGTTTATTTTAGGTAACCCACGATGTTGGCTCACTTGGGAGGGAGTAGACACGCACTACTCGTTCACATCATCCTATTCATGTTCAAGATTAAATTTAGTTCTATCTTACATTCGTTAATGATGAACTGTAATAATTAAATTATAATTGGTGAAGGAAGGATACCTTCTCCACATGGATGTTGATTTATTACTGCGTGTGAACCTTCTTTATTGATGATCAGAATTAAATAACTTAAAAGGTGAAGGAAGGATACCTTCATCATATCCTGTTTAACTTAATGCTGTCTTTAGTTGATATACTTGTTTCAAATTCTTCCGCATTATGGATGTATGTTAGATGTTTTAGGTGATATCTTGGCTTCCGGATAGCCAGGGTGTTACAATGTTTGATCTGTACGTCGGAATCAGGTGTTCTTGGTGGACACTAAAAGCTAAGAACATAATATAAATATCTCTAGGAGATGGAAACCTCCAATTCGGCTTCTAAGAACCCGAAACTGACCACGCAATCCACTAGACAGAATTGAATCCACGACAAGATGAACTCAATCCAATCAAACTAATCCAATTTCACATCTAAACATCATCAAAATAGCGGGGAAACGAATTGATACCCTTAGAGATGCGTGTTATGCTGATCAAACCCCGCGAGGACAACCTCTCATCTTCTCCTTCTTCCTTCCTCTTCCTTATGGCCGGCCAATTTGCAGGGGAAACACGGGAGCTAGTAGCGACGGCCAAGGTCGCGACTCTTTGTAATCGGGTATTGTAGCGAGGCGATGTAGCATGCGATGCGGGAATCTCGTGTGCGATTAGGGTTTGTGGCTTGATCCCCCCCTTCCTTGCCTTAAAGTGGGCTACCATCCTTCCATGGGCCATGGGCCTCTAAGGTGGTTCTTGCTTCTGCGACTGTGGGATGGCGGCCCAAAATTCTATCAAAAATCTGAATTTTGAGCTTATTTCTATCTCTAAACTTTGTTGCATTCGATATTGAATAAATTTCCCTCTCCCGAATAATATTATCTCTAATTGGAATTTGAGGTATTACAGCTGACAGAAGAAAAGAATGCTTGATGTCAAAATGCAGGACCTTGATGGTGTTCATTTTAGTAGGATCCTTTAACAATTCTACCAGATTCAATACTTACAAAATATTTGCATATTGCTACTTGTCTTACTAAAGTACACCTTTATGTATGACCTAACTAAAGTTTTGTGTTCCAAAAAGAATGAAAATGAGAACAAATCCATCTTAGAGATATGAACTATTCAAGCTTCAACCATGATTATAATTTTTGGTTTGAGTGGATAAACAAGTAACAATTAAGGGCCCCCAAAAATCTATAGCCAAAAGATCACAAAGGATTCTTGTGCATAAAATTGTGGACAGATAAAAATGATTCAAATTGCAAACATGTTTGAACTAGTATGGAGAATATTGTTTCGTATATTAGTCACTTAAAACCACATGTAGTTCTATACTGCTAGGATTTAATACATGAATAATTCCCTCTTATAGTACATGTAACACCCCAGCTCAACATTGAGCCTAGAATGCTACTAAAATAAAATTAAACAATACTACTAAGACCTTTTATCAAAATTTTCAACATAACCTCCTTTGTATAGCTAACTATACCGAGGTCTCAGCAATTAAATAACAATAACAATAATTCAATATCTAAATTCATTCAAGCATGCTTATTTAGATCATAATTCGCTAATCTCATTATTACAAATAAGTCAAAACATTCAACCAAAGCTATGAGTGACTCTCAATCAGTTTGCTTATTTAGATCATATAAACTAATTGTTATTCTTCCTTTAAGATGAAGGGTAGTGAGTGCATCCAAACAAAACTACTCCCTCTCATGCATGTCGTTCTTGCCTGTGGTACCTAAAAACACAACAAAGCAAGAGTGATCCCAAAAACTCAGCAAGCATCAATAAAGAAACACTAAGTCCACAATTATAGCGTTAACATACCGAAAGAAGCATTACACTAGAGATAACTCCCATGCTTATGTAATGAGAACATGCAATGCATCTATTAATCTTTATCTCTTTTCACACTTTACTAGTAATGCGGGGTATACAACCGTCGATGTATACCCTTGCTTGTGCCCTCTGGCACAGAGACCAAGAGCCTATACTCTATGAGTATAGGGACCTTTGCCCATCATCTTCATGATGGGGATCTCATTTCAATGCCCACAATCCACGAATTGTGGGGACCATATGCCTGTCAGTTACATGACGGGGACCTCAACTGTATTTACTTGGTCACCATGTGACCAAGTCTCAAATATGCTCTCAATATGCATATGTATTATGACTCTATCTTTCATTAACATAAGAATCAACAATACATACCAAAATCTTAGACCTCAGATATCTTGTAGTGCATTACCAACATTCATAAGTAATCTTTAACCATAAACATACATTCACCAAGTTTAATTCAAACTCATCACACTATCATCCATGCATGGCTAATATGATTAAGTCACAAGCGATCACAATCAAACAATCGCAATTATGCTACAATCAAGATACTTGCCTCAACCGTGCGGAAAACGGTGGACACAAAGAGAGCGCTGCCCCTGGGACCAATCCCCCACCTGAATATAATTATAACCAAGCTAAGACAATCATACTGGACCAAAGGCATAATTAATAACACAATGAACTCGTTAAACTCCCAAGCGCCTTCCAAACTTCCAACTTCTAATGATCGATCTGACTCCTCTGCAGACAGTCAACTTCTAAAAATTATAACTTTTACTACAGGGGTCCAAATAAGGTGTTCTAATACTTTCTGGAAAGGTAATTAAATTCTCCAACTAAACCTAGTTGAGGGGGCCCTTCTGAATCGGCCATCTAATACCCCTACCAAGCCAAATTAAAAGACATCAATATTCACATCGGTTCTCTGGACAGACACTAAAATCACCATAACGTTTGCTACGAAAGTCCAAATCTTGCGTTCTTTAGCTTTATGGAAATGTATGGAAATTACCTACATTTTTCGTTAGATCGAGATCCTCCGATTTCTTCTTTAACTAACGGCTTAACCTAGTTTTCTACAAACTGTCCGGATGCTGACAGATCAGCAGGACAGCGATACTAAAAAAATTCATAACTCACTAATCGTTAATCGGATTTGGGTGTTCTTGGCGGCCACTGAAAGCTAAGGACATAACCCAACTATCTCTAAGAGATCAACACTTCTGATTCGGCCTCTAAGAACCCAAAACTGCCCACGCAACAATCTGAACAGATTTGAATCTACTGCAGATAGACTTTGATCCAAACAAATCTAATCGATTTCTCCTCTACGACTAATCAAACAACGACAACCGATAATCGTTACCCTTGGAGCACCCAGGAAGACCATGGTTGATCCTCGAAGATGATCACCGCCTTCTTGATCAGCAACCTTGCGAAGATCCACTCCGTCCTTCGTGAGAGGCCGGCAACGGGGAGATCGGCACCAAGGGGTGGCTCCAATGATGGAGGTGCAGCACCAGGGACTTGGGGCGGCAGCAATGGAGGTGGATATGGGGCTGCAACCAGCAGGGGGAGGAGCAAGGTGGAGAGGAGAGGGGAGAGGATGGGGGTGACGGCCACAAGGTGGAGGGAGTGGGAGATGTGCTAGGGTTTGCCCCCCTCCCTATTGGCCGGCCACTTATGGGCCATGGGCCCCACAGCTGCCCCCCTTGGCCCACAAGGCCCCCTCTTGGGTCTGCTGGCCAAAGGCCCAGGCCCAAAACCGGAAGAACAAACAAAACGTCGAAATTTCTCTTTTAAAATTCGAATCCGAACATAATTCTTTCTAAACGAAAACGGGGTATTACAATACAAAATTATATACACATACAACAATCATAATTTGTAGCTTGTAGAACAAAGAGAAAATAATGGAATACCTCATACATTGCCAAATATGGTTGCAAAGTATTGTTGGTCATGTCACTGGCCTTCTTGCAAAGCTTGTGGGAGGCTAGGAGGCATGCAAACGGAGTCCGAGTGTGCCAAGGTGATCATGAAGTCATCAGGAGCTTTCACAAGAAGGGCAATGCCATGGAAAACAAGATAATAGGAAGTGTCATAATTGGCAAAACTGAAATATTTACACATGAGAAGTAATGGCATTCTCATATTCTAGAAGTACTAGAACCTAGCACCAACAAAGGGCAAGAGAAGTTAGTGTAAAACTGCAAACTAGATAGTTATGTAATAACAACATGATGCATTGGAGAGTTGAAAATAGTGAACCTATGGAGTTTTGTTCCATCGGCATCCAACCTCATGTTCTATATTCATACCCACATACACATTTAGAGATGTGTAATGCTTTAACTAGTGTGTGACACAGAATTGAGGGCTATCTCTACCAATAGGAATAACTACAATTTTATATAGTAACGAGAGCTCCCTACAACTTTGTTGTTTCATAGAGGAATTTGATATTTATTTTCATTCATTCAGTGGAGTTCATGTAGATACAAAGTGTGATTTCTTTTGATTAAATGCTAAAAACTACTCCCATTAGAGTGTATGCTCGAAAATAAGCTTTTTCTAAACTCCAAATCTTTCGAGGGCAATTCATCGAACACCTGCACTCCACACAAACACCTTCATCAAACTCCTTGCTCTCATGGCTATGTCCAACACACACACACACATAGAGAGAGATATGAGAGAGAAAGGCACCTGCAACTGTCGACATGGTGGATAGGTAATCGTGTGGAGGACGGCCCCTAGATCGCGTGGTCTTTGAAGTAGTCATCCTCGTAGAACTTAATGCTCCCTGGGTCTTCTTCGATGACTGATCAACAAAGGGCGTAAAGCCTGTGAGTACATAAAATACTTAGCAAGTCGTAGGGAACAGTATGCAAGTAGTATTCATGCAAGGCTTGACAAGGATAGCTTTATGGTTATTTTGTAGAAAGCAATATTGACTGGAAATACAGTAAGTAGATTGCAAAGCACCAGTTGAAAGATTAATACTTAAGTAATCAAGTTCTTTGAAACCACTCGTGAACACCCTATTCACAACCCAAACAACTCGTGAACACATCGGAACCAACCACTCGGAACCAACCACGACCATATTTTAAAGAAAATCTACCCCTCGTGTGAAATCACCAGGCACTGTCCATAACCGAGGACACGACTATTCCAATAGTTTTACACTCTGCAGAGGTTGTACAACTTGACGCACAAGAGATAGTCGCTTGATACAACACACATTTCCTTAGACATGTTAATCAAGGAGAGACTACCACCAGGCTTTTACAAAGTTCCATTTTGACTCGGTTCTGTCCGCTAAGGATTAGCTTTCCTGGCCCCCTCTTGCGCCGTTTCGACCACCCAAACAGAACCGACTCAAAAACTTTGCTAATTAGTTGGCCAGGTCTACCCCATAAATGAACTTATGGTTGCATGGTATGACCCAGATCAATGGTGCACAAAGTTAAGTCCTTAGTGATTGCTCAAGCGAGACTTTTCGCAACCCGTGTGCTTCGCGCGCTCCTCCTACACTATCTGACCACTCGCCTAAGCATAAATCAATTTTGTTCAACTTGGCCAAATGACAACCCTTGCCATGGCACAACAAAATTTTAATAACAACGACATCACACCACAATTGACACAACTGTGATTTCACACCATAGTTGTACAACCGTGGTATCGCACCACAATTCCATATACTATTAAGTCAAATTTATCATCATTGAATCGTGTGATCGAGAGACCATCGCATAACTAAAGCATGACTAAGCATAATACGTACTCATGTTGGTCTTACAATAATGTCTAACTAAGATTACCCAACATATGGTGTCCAAGGGTACATATCAACATGTCAATCACAATTATTCAAGGAGTCATACTGTCGAGTAGGTATTTAGCTACCTCCCAAACTATTTTTATACAACTAGCTATGCATGTTGATATAAAATAATATAATTTTGTAAACTAGGTACGACATGATCAAAGGTCTATGACTTACCTTCGTTGAAGGCTTGAGTTGCTTCGTCAGATGGTTCCAGGAATTCTTTTAAGAAACCGGAATCTTCGTTGAAGTGTTGAGATCTTCGGTTGTCGGGTCCAAGAAATCTTCGGAAACACCGAATCTATACGTGCGAAAAGAGCCAAGTAAATAAAACAACTCTAATTAAAATCCAATAATTACCAAACTAGAACCAAAAGTGAGGTACTGAATTTAGACGAAGTTACGAACGTGAATCACTCTGATCGAGTTCGAATGAAGGAGAACGAGTCCTCAGAAGGAGGTTCGACTACACGTGGTCGAAAGGAGATTCGACTACCTGGTTAGAAGGATATTCGATTGGTCAATGGGAGAAAGGATTTGACTACTCGACGTGATCAAAGGAAGGAAGGATTTGAACACTCGACGCGGTCAAAAGAAGAGAGAAGGATGTGACTGCTCGACACGATCGAGAGAAGAGAGAAGGATTCGACTGCTTGACGTGGTCGAAAGAAGAATATGACTACTTAACGTGGTTGTATGAAGGATACAAGAAGGACAAGACTACTCAATGTGGTCGTAAAAAGAAAGAAATATTCAACTACACAAAGCAGTCGAAAGAAGAAAGAAAGAAGAAGGAAGAACAGGGCACGGGGAACTCACTCGGACTGAGAGAGGCCGGAGGTGGAGGCTGGAGCAGGACAACGAACGATGGTCGAAGATGGCGAGGGCGCTTTGGTGAACTCCCAACGGAGACAAGGGGAGCCTTGGGTAGATCATAGTCTTGCGAAGCCGGAGGTGAGGGAGAGATGGCTAGGGAGTGGAGCTACTGTGAATGAAAGGTGGGCCCCTACAAGGAAAGAAGGGTGCTCAAAGAAGAAAAGAAGGAAGGCAGTGTACTGGAAGAGCAGGGAGCGCATACAGGCGAAGGCAGCACACGGTTCGACGAGGGATGTGAGCAGGATTCGCAGCGGTGTACGCAGCCAGCCGTGCACGGGGCTCCGGCGAATCGGTGGTGCTTCGGAGAAGAGGGAGGGAGCACGGCGTAGAACGTCGCGAGGCAAACTCAACGGAGTGGACGATGTCGCTGGGGAATCAGCCACGGTGGTGGAACGCCAGGAGGAAGGTGGTTCGGTCGTCGGCAGGAGAAGCTTGAAGGTGGTGCTAGAGGCGGTGGCGCGAGCTCCAGCCAGCGTCGGTGAAACTCGAGGCACGGCAAAACGAGGGAGAGAAAGAGAGAGTTGAGGGAAAAACAAGAGGGCAAAGGCTCCCTGGTGCCCTATTTATAGAGGAAGGAGGAGGACCGAGCGACAAGAGGGAGTGGCGTGAAAATGTGAGGAAAAACGCGGCAGGGCGGACACAACAGCGTTTAATGCGCATGTCGTTGTCGCTGCAGAGACGACGGCTTTTAAAGCGCATGTCGCTGTCGCTGTAGAGATGACGGCTTTTAATGCGCATGTCACTGTCGCTGCAGATACGATGGTATTTAATGCCCATGTCACTCAGGAAAAAGAGGGAGGAAAGAGAAGGTGAGTAGGGGGCTGATAGGCGAGGCAGGTTGAAACCGAGAGGTGGTCGTGACCGAGAGGCTGGTCGTGACCGCGATGCTGGTCGAAACTGAAGGCTGGTTGAAACCAAGATCCTGGTCGCAACTAAGAGGGAAACAGAGTGGGTGGAGCGGCCAGTGACGAGAGGAGGAGGAATGGGCCGATGGAATAACGGAACAAACAGGGAAAGGGAATTCTAAATACCAGAGGACTCCAACAAACTCAAAACCAACCAAATCCAAATTAATTGAAGTTTAACTAATTCACATTAAATCACTTTAGATTTCCAAAATCTCCAGGTTAAGCTTTAGCAATTCAACAAAGCCAAAGGGTTATTTTTATTTTGAAAATTTTCAAAAACTCCTGAAAATTTGGGATGTTATAGCACGGCAGCGTGGTGGTGCACAGGCCTATCAAGAATGGTGTAAGATCGAGGAGGCCGACTAGAGGGGGGTGAATAGGCATTTTAAAAACTTCTATGCGTTAAAACCGATTTCTAATGCGGAAGCTAATACAAATACGATTTTGCACAATTAAAACCTAAATCAACTAGATTCAACTAAGTGCACCAACAATACAAGTCTATTGATAATAATCAATCAAGCATGAACTTGTAAGCAATTCAATTTAAGCAATGTAAATAGTACAAAGCATGACAAGCATTCGTACACAATGAATAAGCAATTTAATACAAAAAATATAAATTACACAATGTAAAGTAATAGAATGCAAACCACAATGACACGGTGATGTTTTACCGTGGTGTTCGGAGACTTGCCGGTCTTCCCTAGTCCACGTTGAGGGAAACCCAAACCAATTGGGCCGGCTCCACAAATTAAGCCTTCCTCCGAGGTATCAGCACCTCGCTCCATTAGGGTTGTTCTTACTCCACTCCGGAGATGGCGAGCACCAAGCCACTCACAAACACCAGGCCTTCTCACAAGCTTCACTTGAGAAGATCACCGGACCACGACGCCTCCACGCCGTCTAGGTGTCGGCAAACACCAAGAGTAATAAGCCAAGCCCCTTGCTTCACTCTCACCGAGTGCAACACATGCACAATTGGATGTTCAATCCAATTCTAGTTGCAACACATGCAACTAGCATCTCTCCCTTTTGCTCACAAGGTGCAACACATGCACAATTGAATGGAGAAGCTCACACTAGCTCAAGTGGGTAAAATGGGATGCCAAGGGTTGCCTCTCAACCGGCCAAGGGGGTATTTATAGCCCCAAACCAAAAACTAGCCGTTTAGAGGCAAACAGCCAAAAACTAGCGTTCTGACCTTTGCGGTCGTACCGCACTCACAAGGGGCGGTACTACCGTTCTGCGGTACTACCGCTGTTATAAGGGCGGTACTACCGCAGCCCAATTTTCAGCACAGACAACACTTGGTAAAAATGTCATAACTCTTGACTCCGATGTCGGAATTGAGTGATCTTGGACTCTATTGAAAGCTTGTTCAGAGGGCTACACAACCCACCTATTTGATTGATATCAAATACATTTGATCAAATCAAAAAGCACAACTCAAAAGAGCCACTACCATGGTCTAAGTCCAAAGAAATAGCAACAAGCAATCTTAGACCATGTCAAGGGTATACACATGAATCTTAACCATTTGCAAAACACATTTGCAAACATAGATCATGCCACAATTAGTAGGTACATGGACTTCAACCGTTTGCAAAACACATTTGCAAAGTATAGTCACATGCTACAAGGATTATCCATGAGCCTCAGCTATTTGCAAAACACATTCGCAAATATAGGCAACATGTTAGAGTGAGCTAGAGCAAGTGAGATTGAGTTATCAACGCATGATGAGACTCAAGCTACTAGACAAGACCCCTCTTAATAGTACGGCAACCTATACTAGCAATCCGATCTTCCAACCAAACACCAAGACCGGTAAATGACTAGGTACACATCCGTAGCTCTAGCTAGTCATACCTTTGCCTTGAGCATCTTCTTGAAGCTTGATGACGTACATCCTCCCTTCAACTTCGGGTTCTTGACTTGAAATCTCATCAACACATGATGACTTTCTTTGCTTCGGGATCTCGACTTGATGCCCATCAACACATGATGACATCTTTCATTCCGAGTCTTGATATGCATCAACATATGATGCAGTCTTGACCTCCATCAATACATGATGGATCTTCTCTTGACTTGATGATCAACTCATGACCATATCTTCTTCGAGATCTTGATATGTATCAACACATGATACATCTTCTTGAACCTTGACTCGATGACGATCAACTCATGATGCCATCCAAAGTCTTCATCACCCTGGAACATAACCTATTCATCCAACTCATGGAAAATATTAGTCCCACAATGTCATTAACATTAATTACCAAGATATACCTGCATAAATGCTTTTGAACAAGCCATTACTGAAGGTGCGGTATTATCGCCAACTAGCATCCGGTAATACCGCTCTGGTAGTACCGTTTATCGAATCTTGATTACCGATTTCCGAGGCTCGAAATCTGAAAAACACCTTCACCGAATTTACATACCGCCAACTAACAAGCGGAACAACCGTGTTGCGGTAGTTCCGCCAACATATTTGCGGTCATGCGCTCTGTGATGTTCCGCCACATGAACTCCAGTACTACCGCACATCGGTAGTACCGCTTACCAAATGCGGTCATACCGATTTTCACTGAACTTCTTCGAGAAGCTTTTCGAGATGCAGTGCATGACTCCTTTGTCTTGAGTCATGTCGATCTTTTATCACCTTTGCATTTCCTTTTTATGTTATGACTCAAACTCCGGGACTAAGCCTTGAAACATCTTAGCACACATGTTAGTCCCACAACACAATTTCAAATAATTGAATAGAGATAAATATGAGTATATATCAACTACACAGGTTATATATACTAAGAGTATATACGAACTACACAAGTTGTATATATTCAAGGATATATGTGCATCTATAAACTACACAAGTTTCATATGCTCTCATATACTCATATGAATATATTAACTACACAAATTAAATATATTCAAGGATATATTACAAAGTAAAGATCTTTAATATATGTGGAAGGAGAATATTGATCAATACTAATGAAACCACAAAATATAGAATGAACTCCCCCTAAATGTGTGCATATACAAATGTGTAATGGAAACATATGCACATATCCAAGTTAACCTTTGTGGTGGAGTTTACCCTATATTTTGGATCCGAGGAATGCAATAATATATAATAAGAAGTAGAATGCATACCTCTTGTATTTCCATCTTTATATCCAAATGAGACTAAGCAATAGATAATCAATAGAATTGTTAGTCTCACAAATAGATTGTCATTTATGAATACATACCTGTTTGGATTTTTGCTTTATATCCAAGCTGAGACTAAAACATGATATAGCATTAAGAGTGTTAGTCTCATACTTGCATGCCTTCATGATTTTCACCTTTATATCCAAATAAGACTACACAATATGTATATCAATTAAAAGAGTGTTAGTCTCATAAATAGGTTTGTCATTAATCATCAAAACTCTATTAATACATAATGGCGGGTGTAGATCTTTCAAATGGGGGTGGAGGGAAGAGGGTCACGCGTGGGGGCAAGGTGACGGGGGTTGGGCACGATGGCGAAGGGGAGGGAGGCAGCAGCCGGGTGCGGGTGTGGGGGGAGGCGGTCAGGCATAGGGTGGCGGCCGTGGAGAAGGGCGAAGAGGAGGGGGTCAGGCATGGGGCAGAGGGAAGGGGCCAGGCGTGGTGGCAAAGGGAGGGGTTGGTAGCCGGGCACACGCGTGGGGGGGCGGCCGGGGTGGAGATGCGATGTCGGGACTTTGATTAGCACTTCTGAAGCCCTCTGTGTATTCTGAACTAGTCTCATGATTAGTAGCTAGCTCACACAGTGAACATCGATGAAATATCATCCATTCAATGATTTAACTAAAAAGATAGCAAAATAACAAATAGTAATAACTAGACCTTATGGTCAACGTTTACTTACCTTTCCACGTAGGGATTAATGATGAACTCTGTTGGCCGATCTTTCGATGAGAAGGATAAATTTCGATTGGATGATGATCAACTCCATGATCCAGGCTACAAACGCAGCACGCACGAACCAAGTAATTGCTAAACTAATCACCAAGTGATTATCAACCGTGCTAAAGACCTGATCACGAAGATCAATTTCTTTAAGCAAATGAAGAACAAGCAAGAACGAGATGAAAAGAAATCTAAATTTCAAATATAAGTTTGAGTACAAAATGTGGGATTCCACAGAGGTTCTTTACGGTTGGTCTAGTCGATATAAGCGAAGAACAAGAGTTTTCACAATGGAGAAACTAAGTAAACAAAATCCAAAACCCTAAAGTGCCACACACATGAGTATATATGAGGGAGAGGGTAGGGGATGGCAGCCAAGGGGGTGGAAAAATGCCCCTAGGTGGTACAAGGCCCATGGGCCCAAGTGGAGGTGGTGCAGCACCTTTCGTCTCGTATTCGAATCAGTGCTAGATTGTTTTGGCGATTGCATCACACATAGAAGGAATTTTGAGGTGGAGCTGGATCCATTTAAAAGAGGACGAGATAAGCTTTCAATCAAATACTTGTGCACCTCAAACGGAGTTCGCATGTGAAACTTGTTCATGTTTGAAGTCGGTGCTGTCTCTTGAGACCGAATTGAATTGCATATGTTCCCCTTCATGTTGTACTCCTTACGCTTGATCAGCTCCTAAGTTCCTGATTAAAAGAACATCACATGTGTTAGGTAGCAGCATATTCTTATTAGAAACATAATGCACTCCTAGAAACGAAGTTACCTGATAGTTCAATTAATGTGCACGAGCTCTTGTTATTGGACCTTGCAAGTACATAGGTTCAGATCTATTGTGAGGAGTGTTGGTTGTATGCATGGAAGGGATGTCCTCATCATCTTCCCCTTCTTGCATTTGAGTCATTCTCGACTCAAGCTCATCTTCTTCACCCAAATATGGATTCAAATCTGCAATGTTAAATGTGGAACTAACCCCAAAATCTACAGGCAGATCAAGCTTATATGTATTATCATTAATCTTAGCTAACACCTTGAATGGACCATCAGCTCTAGGCATCAACTTAGACTTTTGCAATTCAGAAAATCTATCTTTGCGCAAATGTAACCAAGCGAGATCACCAGGTTCAAAAGTTAAACTCTTTCTACTTTAACTACCAGCAACCTTATACCTAGCATTCATGCACTCTATGTTTTCTTTAGTTATTTCATGCAGTTTAAGGACAAATTTAGCACGCTTCTTAGCATCTAAATTTACTTTTTCAAATGTAGGAATAGGTAATAAATCAATAGGAGCATGAGGATTAAAGCCATATATGACCTAAAAAGGGCTTATCTTTGTGGTAGAATGCAGCGAACTGTTGTTAGCAAACTCTACATGAGGTAGACATTCGGTTTGGGGGTTGATAACGTAGTTGATAACAGCCCTCAACATAGTTGATAACGTGCGGTTGACAACTTCAGTTTGTCCATCCGTTTGGGGGTGACAAGTAGTAGAAAACAACAACTTAGTCTCCAATTCCGCCCAAAGGGTTCACCAAAAGTGACTCAAAAACTTCGCATCCTGATATGAAACAATGGTATTGGGCACTACATGTAGTCGAATGATCTCTCTAAAAAATAAATCAGTAATATTTGTAGCATCATCACTCTTATGACAAGATATAAAATATGCCATTTTAGAAAATATATTCACAACAACAAAAATATTATCTCTCCTTTCTTTATTCTAGGTAATCCTAAAATAAAGTCCATTGAAATATCCTCCTAAGGAATACTAGGCATAGGAAGAGGCATATATAAACTATGTGGATTAAGTCAGGACTTAGCTTTATTACATGTAGTGCAGTGAAACATGTAGCGCTCAATGTCGCACCTCATTCGGGACAAATAGAAGTGCTCGGCTAGAATGTCCTCTGTCTTCTTGATACCAAAGTGTCCCATCAATCCTCCGCCATGTGCCTCTTGTAACAACAAAAAGGAACACCAAAGCTAGCTGGAATGCATAGCTTGTTAGCTCGAAACAAGAATCCATCATATAACACAAATTTATTGCAGTTCTTTCTCTCTTTACAATTCAGCATAGCATCTGTAAAAGTATCATCTTGGGCATAAGATTCTTTAATTGTTTCCAAACCAAAAATTTTACAATCAAGTTGAGATAATATGGTATAACGCCTAGACAAAGCATCAGCAATAACATTCTCTTTCCCTTTCTTGTGTTTGATAATATATGGAAACGATTCAATGAACTCGACCCATTTAGCATGTCTACGGTTTAGTTTACTTTGACTTTGAATGTGCTTTAAAGATTCATGATCCGAGTGTATAACAAACTCTTTAAGCCATAAATAATGCTGCCATGTTTCTAAAGTTCGAACGAGAGCAAATAACTCCTTATCATAAGTAGAATAGTTCAAACTAGGCACACTCAATTTTTCACTAAAATAAGCAACAAGTTTATCTTCTTGTAGTAACACACCTCCAAGTCCAATTCCACTAGCATCACATTCAAGGTCAAAAGTCTTACCAAAATCAGGAAGTTGGAGAAGTGGTGCATTTGTGAGCTTCTCTTTTAGAAGGTTGAATGATTGTTCTTGTGCAGGGCCCCAATGGAAAGGAACACATTTCTTGGTGAGCTCATTCAATGGTGCGGCAATGGTGTTGAAATCCTTGATGAAGCGTCGATAAAATCCAACAAGTCCATGAAAACTTCGCACTTGTGTGACCGTGTTAGGAGTTGGCCAACTCTGTATAGCCTCGATCTTGGCTTGATCAACTTCAACGCACTGTGGAGTAACAATATAGCCAAGAAACGATACTCAATCAGTGCAAAAGGTGCACTTCTCAAGGTTACCAAATAAGTGTGCATCTCGTAGAGCATTAAAAACAACATGTAAATGATCAATATGTCCCTCAAGTGACTTACTATATATTAATATGTCATCAAAATATACCATCACAAATTTTTCAATGAAAGCACGCAAAACTTCATTCATCAATCGTATGAAAGTACTAGGCGCATTAGTTAAACCGAAAGACATTACTAACCACTCATTAACCAAACTTAGTTTTGAATGCTGTTTTCCATTTATCTCCTAATTTCATATGAATTTGGTGATATCCACTACGCAAATCAACTTTAGAAAACACAGTAGAGCCACTTAATTCATCAAGCATGTCATCTAACCTAGGAATAGGATGATAATATCTAATAGTAATATTATTGATAGCTCTATAATCAACACACATGCGCCATGATCCATCTTTCTTTGGAACCAAAAGTACAGGACCAACACATGCACTAAGGCTCTCGCGTACGTACCCTTTGTCAAGCAAGTCTTGCACTTGATGCTCAATTTCCTTAGTCTCCTTCGGGTTGGTTCGGTATGGCGTACGGTTGGGTAGGGAAGCTCTTGGGATCAAGTCAATATGATGTTCAATACCGCTAATTGGGGCAGCCCCGATGGTACCTCACTTGGAAATACATCATCATACTCCTGTAAAAGGTTAGCAATAGTAGCAGGCAAAGAAGGAAGCATATCCTTAAATGAAAATAATGTTGCTTTGCATAGTAAAGCATAGCAAACAGAATTACCAGTTTCCACCTCACTCACATCAGACTTGGTAGCTAACAAAACAGAACCTCTCAATTTAGTTTCACCTTTCTTAGCACTAGGTTTCTTCTTCTTATGTGGTGCAATTTCTTTAGCTACAATCTGATTTTCACTTTAGCTACTCTTCTTTTCTCTATTAGCTCTTTCTAATTCATCTTTTAAAATGGCTTCTGGAGACATTGGCAGCAAAGTGATTTTCTTGCCTTTAGACATGAGAGTATATTGATTAGTCCTACCATGATGTATAGTATCTTTATCATATTGCCATGGTCTATCTAACAATAAGGAACATGCTTGCATAGGTACGACATCGTAATTAGCATAATCATGATATGAACCAATAGAAAAGTAAACTCTCACAATACGAGTGACCTTCATCTTACCACATGAATTAAACCATTGAATGTAGTAAGGATGAGGGTGCTGCTGTGTGGTCAAGGCGAGCTTCTCAACCATATCAATGCTAGCCAAATTATTGCAACTTCCTCCATCAATAATCACACAACAAGAACGCTCATTGATAACAAATTTTGTTTGAAATAGATTGTGGCGTTGATTCTATTTAGCATGCTCCATTTGAGCACTAAGGACACGCTTCACAATTATGCTCAAAAACTTATCACTTGCTTCAGCTCCAAAACATTCTTCGTCATGTTGATTCATTCATATTGCTCATTTGTGGGGTCTGTCACAAACAATGCATGTTCTTCATTAATATCATTAGCTGAAGTATGCTCACAATCTTCTCTAACGAGAAGCGCTCGCTGATTTGGGCAATCTCACATCATGTGCTCGAACCTTTGCAGCGATGGCATTGTATGTGATGAACCACGGAGGTCCTGTTTTGGTCCGATCTTTCGATGAGAAGGTAAGTTCGGTAGTAGTCACTCAACTCTCATGATCCTGGCAACGAACTCGCAAGGCTCGAAACTACACAATCGTTGAACTGCTCGACAAGTCATTATCAACCATGCATGAATACCCGGATGACCTGATCACGAAGATCAATTCTTGCATACACCGAAGAAGCACGCAGAACAAGATAAATAAGCAATCTAAAATCGTGAATAGGAATTGAAATTGTGTTGATAAGTAGGGTTCTGAAGAACAATGTCACTAGTTGATCTCGCCGAACAAGAGGACAAAGTATAAAGTAGCGAAGCTAAACTTCAATCAACAAAACCCGTGCAACTAAAGGGATGGCGGCCACTATGTAAAGGAGGAAGAGGGAGGGGCGGCAACACTGTTCATGTATGAATAGTGCCACATAAACAGTGCCCAAAACCCTAGGTGGCTAGCCATATGGGCCACATGGGCTAAATCATCCCATTCATGACATAAGTCAGCCCATTCATTGCATAGCCCATAGGCCAACAAGAGGTGACACAGTACCAGGGCATGTAGACATAGTACGATGGCATGTAGACGTAGTACGATGGTATGTAGACGCAGCTCGGCTCGTAGGAGTAGAAGTAGCTTGGTCCAATTAGGAAATGTGGCATTGCTGTAGCCAAAAGTCCTATTGGAGAAGATGTGGTTAACGTAGAGGATGCAGTGCTATGCGTCGAAGCACTGGTTGCATCCTTAGAGTTGAATTCCTCATCATACTCCCTTTCTTGAATTTGAGTCGTCCTCGACTCAATCGTTGTCTCCAAATCATCACTTTCCTGCAAAATGTTAGTAGCAACAGGCAAAGAAACATGCATATCTTCTAATGGACACAAAGATTCTTTGCAAACCATAGTATAGCATTCAGATTCATGTTTTTCCAAGTCAATGCAATCAGATTTTATAGCTAACATAACAGGAGCTTTCAATTTAATTTCACTTGGAGCTATATTCTTATGATCATCTTTTGTCTTCCTTACTTGTTCTCTCAGTTCTTTCTAATTCATCCTTCAAAATGGCAGCAGGAGACATTGGAAGCAAAGTGATTTTATTTTCTTTATATGTGAAAGTATAATGATTAGATCTACCATGATGTTCAGTATATCTATCATATTACCAAGGTCTGCCTAATAATAACAAGAATGCTTGAATAGATACGACATCGCAATCAACATAATCATGATATGATCTAAAAGAAAAATATACGTGCACAAGTTTAGTCACCTTCAACTTACCACAAGAATTCAGCCATTGAATGTAGTAAGGATGAGGGTGTTGAGGGGTGGTCAAGCCAAGCTTCTCGACCATGTCTGTGCTAGCAAGATTGTTGCAACTTCTGCCATCGATGATGACTCTACAGGAACGTTCCTTAATGACGAACTTTGATTAAAATGAAGTGTGGCATTGATTTTGTTTAGCAAGCTCCATTTGAACACTTAGCACACGCTGGACAACTAGGCGTTGGTACTTATCAGATGTCTCATGGACTAATTATTCTTTCTCAGTTTCATCACCTGCATTGTTAGTTGTAACCAAAATATTGTTCTTGCTCAATATCACTAGCTGAAGTGTACCTACCATTGTCCTTGATAAGCAAAGCTTGCTGATTTGGACAATCGCTCATCAAGTGTCCAAATCCTTTGCAATGGTGACATTGTACATCTCTGGATCATCATGTAGAAGCCACGGAATAAGTTATTTTTGTGTAGGATTAGAAGGGGCAACGGGGGGCACACAGCTTGAGGCGGGTGCATCACGGGCAGAAGTGGAGGAAGGTGCCATGTGTTGTTGCTGCATTAGCCGACCCAAAAGATTCTCCAATATTCTTTATAATCTAAAATGTCCTGAATTTCACGGTTTAAACCTCCCAAAAATCTAGCCATCTTAGCATTTTCAGTTTCTTTTAAACCACAACGCAACAAACCAGTTTACAATTCTTGATAATAGTCCTCTACAGAACTACTACCTTGTTTTAAGTGTTGTAATTTATTAAGCAAATCACGTGAATAATATGAAGGTACAAACCTATGTCTTATTGCTCTCTTCAAAGCTGTAACACCCCAACTCTCAAGGAGCCTGGAATGCTACTGGAAATAAACTAATCTAGCACAATCTATAAAAATTTTCGACAGAGTCTCCTTTGTTTAATCAGCTATACCGAGAGTTCAACGATAAATCATAGCATTTTACAAAATTCTCATGATCAAGCATGATAATCAATTGAACATACCAAGACCTAGCAATCTCATTATTACAATTATACAGTTACTCAAACCAAAACGATCTATGAGTGATAATCATCAGTTCATTTATTTCTAAAATTGAAACTAAGTGGTAAATGCCTTAAGAGTGTGAGGTAGTGAGTGCATCCATCATCTATTCCCTCCCATGCATGTCATTCCTGCCATTGGTACCTAAAACACATTAAAGCAAGAGTGAGCCCAAAGACTCAGCAAGTATCAACAAGGCTATAAACAAAAACACAAACATAGCATCAATGATCCACAATAACAAAACACTAATCATAGCCCTTTTTAACTTATGAAATGCAACCAATGCAATGCTCCTTTGAACTTTATCTCTCTTCGCATTTTACCGGTAATGCGGGGTATACAACCGTCGCTGTATACCCTTGCCTGTGCCCACTGGCACAGGGACCAAGAGCCTATACACCACATGTATAGGGACCTTTGCCCATCATCTTAATAATGGGGACCTCTTTGCTCATAGCCCACATTCCACGAATGTGGGGACCTCAAGCCCGTCATTTACATGACGGGGACCTCAACTGTATGTGCTTGGTCACCACGTGACCAAGGCACCTGTATACTCTCAACATGCATATGCACCATGATAACATTCTTCATATGCAGGAATTCAACATATTCTCATTAACATGTAAGCATTAACAACAACATCATACATGAATAAACTTATTCATACTTCTAGCATTCCACATCATTGATATTCATAGAATTCTAGCACCCATGAATAGCACATTTA
This sequence comes from Ampelocalamus luodianensis, assembly GCA_036346255.1. Taxonomy (NCBI): domain Eukaryota; kingdom Viridiplantae; phylum Streptophyta; class Magnoliopsida; order Poales; family Poaceae; genus Ampelocalamus; species Ampelocalamus luodianensis. The sequence continues at coordinate 25,199,497 of CM070623.1, forward strand.
ATCATAGTACTAGCAAACTTCAACAATCACTCATGAATATCAATTAATCATTTCTCTAGTATTCACCATCCTTACATCATACTTATCACACTATCAACCTTGCATGGTTATTACGCATCAAAGTATTAGCATCCTCTATCCAACAGTCATAATTATTCACTCAAACAGAGTACTTGCATTCACCAAGATAAATTGGAACTCATCACCATAACATCCATGCCTAGCTATTATGAGTCAAACACAAACAGTCACAGCATACAAGCATAAATATACAATAGCTCGAATACTTGCCTTAACCGTGCGAGAACGGTGGACGCGAAGAGGGCGCTGCCCCTGGGATCACGCTCCCACCTGAACATAAAGGTAACCCCAATCTAAGACCAACATACTGGACCAAAATCATAAATAACAACACAATTTGACTCGCTAAACTCCCAAGCGTTTCCAATCTTCTAATTTCTGGCGATCGATTTGGTGCTCACTGCGGACAGTCAACTTCTAAAATACATAACTTTCTGCTCAGGAATCCAAATAAGATGTTCTTGGACTTTCTGAAAAGTTAATTAAATTATCTAAATAAACCTAGTTGGGGAGCCCTTTTGTAATACCCCATAATAGGACTCGGGAGAAAACCTAAAGATTTAAAGGATACGAGTAGCTGGAAATCGAATCGGGAGAAGAACCTAATAGAAAATAACCAATTAAACAAATAGAGAAGGGGTTAGCGGTGAATTCCTGCCAACTTGGGCCTGGGCTTTGGCCCCAAGGGGCCATATGTGGTCGGCCCAAGGGGGACACCTTTTCTCCCCTTCCTAACCCTAGCCGCCTTTGCCTCCCCTCCAACCGTGCGCCTCCCTCCCCTCCACCCATGCGCCTCCCCTTCCTCCCCTCAAGCCGCAGCCCTGCCTAGGGTTCTCAGGTTGCTGCACTCCTCCCTTGGCGCCTCCCTACTCTGCGGCAAACTCCGTTCGTCTTCCCGATTGCCGATTTGGAGATCGCTGGAGGTGGCCGGGCGTTGGAGAAGGAAGAAGGCGAGGGGAACGTGACCATCTTTGGGGGAAGAGCTCGCTGGTGGGTGCTCGTCGTGCCCGGCAAACGGTTCTTCAAGGGTAACCACGTTTTCCCCTCGTTTAGATCGTATTTAGTTGATTGTTGCAATGTCGGTTTTCTGTACCCTCAGGACAGATTGTATTGGACAGGCGTTTTGTCATAGATAGGTGCAGATTCTGTTCTGAGCATCTCCTAGAAAGTTGTAGAGGACGTCCATAGCTTTCAATGAAGTGCTAGATCATATTATTTGGACCTCTACAGCAGAAGTTATGAATTATTTACTGTGACTGTCCTGCGAATCTGTCAGCATTTTGACAGGTTTTAGTGATCTGAACTTTGCGATCAGTTAAGGATAGAATTAGAGGATCTCAGTACAACGAAAGTTGTAGATAATTATCGTAGCTTTCAGGGAAGCACAAGAACGCGAAATTTGGGTAAACGAGCTGAAAGTTATGTTAGTTTTAGTGCTCTGTCCAGAAAGTCTGACGTGAAATCGATGTCTTGTTAATCGGCTTGAAAGTGATTTTAGATGGCCGAATCAGGGAAGCTCACCAACTAGGTTTAGTTGGGAAATTTGATAACCTTTCAATGAAGTCCAAGAACACATAATTTGGACCTATGTACAGAAAGATATGAATTTTAGAACTTGACTGTTCACAGAAGGTACAGAACAGCAATTAGAAATTTGGAGTCGGGATTGGGTTGCGAGCTATTGCTAGTTGTGTTTGTTTGTAGAATTCATGTGGTTCGTTACTGTGGTCTTAGTCTATGTTCTTGATTGAATTTAGGTGGGGGAAGAGTACCGGAGGCAGCACCAACTTCACGTTCCCAGTTATTAGGGGTTGTTTAGTAGCATTCCAGGTTCATGTCGGACTGGGGTGTTACAGTTGGTATCAGAGCGGGCGGTAGGTCCGTGGTGATTGGATTTACAACCTAGGCAACTTAAATTGCTAAAATTTTGTAATGGTTAATGAACTTATAAACCTGACACACTGGTGCACAGTAGGATGGGATGGGTCAAGCATTGCATTTACGCATCTGTTGAGTTGTATTAATGATTCCTGTTTTGAGATGATCTGTTATATCTATAGTATAATACTATGGTTATTATGTGTGGGGGTAACCCATGTTGAGAGGTGGAGGTAGTGGTTGTGGTCCTGGGCTATACCAGGTTACACCACCGTTCGTGGTATAGGATTAGCGAAGTATCCACATGAGAGATCGTAAATACAAAGCGTTGGTAGCGAGTATACTTAAAAGAGTTGTTCTCTTCCCTGAATTTGAATTTGGTCAACTCTTATCCAGTTGAGATTGATGAGTTTCTCTTGGGTTATTTATTCTTGTGGTTGATAGGTTGCTTTGAGAGAAAAAAAAGTATTGGTGTGTTTTCTTTGGCTTAATTTGTCCTGTAAAGCAATCATTATTTTCCCAACTGATGAGTTATTCTTGCGGCTGGTGAACCGAGTTGATTGTCAAGTTTGACCGTTATTTTGGAGTTTTGTCCTTCTCATTGGAAAGCATGACCCATTTATCCGGTTGATGTTCTTGGGTAATGAAAGTTTCCTTTTGCAAGTCCTGTAGTACGTGGAAGTTTTGATTCAATATATTTCTTTTGGGTATCTTGAGTGTTGAAGTTGAAAAGTTCTTTTATAAAGAAAATGCTAAACCCTTTAGCGATGTCATCTCGTGGTTTAGTGGGAGGTTATAATCGGAGAAATTAGTGAATATGATATGAGTTATCAAGTTGGGTCTGTAGTGTGTTGTATAATCGATCCTAACTAAGATCCTTGGAAGGAAAGTTGATTAATTTGATGGTATCATGTAGTAGTTCTTGTTGAATGGGATTAGGTGTACTGGCTATACCTAATTGGAATCAATAGAGTTATTAACCATGTGGAACATTAACGGAGTGGTTGATCCTCGAGTTGTTTAGTTTGCTAAACTAGTTAGATTATTTGATCTTAATGGATTAATCTAACGTGCGAAAAGAGAAATATAAGATGTGTTCGATCGCCGCCTTGGTAGATATTAATATAGAAATCTTCTTTAATTGGCTATTTGATGATCTTATTTATGCTCGTGGAGTACAAATAGATACAGGACCATCAATTCGTCCATGATGGAATAATCATCAAAAGTTTATGATAACCTCTAGATTGGAGTTAGTGTGTACTAAATAAGTATGAGCATTCTGAATATGTTGTGTTTCAGTTGGGAAGGTTTATGATGGGATTTAATAGGTGACATGTGTTTGCTTGATGGTGAGATTGTCGATAATAGTATGTCTTTGATGAAAGAGTTTTGGTGTAACCTTGTAAATTGTGTAGTAGGTTCCTTGAAAAATATGGTGGTTGTTATAGTGAGGGTATAAGAATTTGGTGTACCCTCATTTGAGGATGAGAGGATAAAGTGAAATGTAACAGTTTGGTCAGTTTTTGGGGACTTTATAAAGGAAGAGTTGATGATAACGAACCTTGCTAAGAGTGAAATATTCTTGATGTTAGTAATAAGGTCTACAAGAGATTGTGACGTGTTGGAGTGGTGATGATTCTTCTAGAGAGAAAGTAAGTTGATTGTTTTAATAACGGTTAAATGAAATATTTGGAGTTTTGTATTCGTGATCTTTTGGGGACTCATGATTTTTGCAGTAGATAAAATTAGTTGAGCAATGTGACATATGGAAAGGTTACATTTGGTTCAAGTGATGAATGTGTTTTGGTATTAAAGACATCTCTTGTTTGGTTTGGCAAGTAATGTTGTAATCAAAGAGATTACTTCGTTGTGTTAACGGAAAATGTTTACCATAAGTATTTGAGGTTGGAGCTAAAAAAATGTAATCCGCAACTTTCTTGTTGTCTCAACTTAAGAGTTTCTTGGGTTTGCATAGCAATGTTTTATTATGATTTATGGTGGTGGAAAATTTCTTCTTGGGGACTTGTGCCTCGATGGTGGGCTCGTATCTTGTTTTCTCGAGATCCTTCTATTTGACTGTCTCTCTTGGTCTCGTGCTCACTTGAGGAGCCACGATTTCTTGTCTGTTGAACCTTCTATCTGTTTATTTCTTCCTTTTGAGTAAAGTATTAACCAAGTTGTGTTGCCAAGTGTTATAAAGAGTAATATGTTGATTGGTTGGAGGTGGTCAAGTATTTGGAATCATTGAGATTTTTCAGAACCAATCAATTTGAAGAGCGATATAAAGTGAATTGGTTTCGATTTACAAGACCTGAGAGAATTCTATTTAAATGGAAAGTTGTCGATGAGATAAAAGTGATTAGTGTTACAACTAGTGGAACCTATTGCGAATTATGATCCAAGAACCTTTGTCCGTGTTGGAATATTGGGATTATCAAATTATGGACTCTTGATGAACTTATCAGAGTATCGCAATTGGATACTTAGCATGTTTGTGTAGAAAAATTGTGGTGGTGAAGTTTAATGAAAGTAGCGGCGTGGAGGAATCTAAGTGTCATGCTAATTAATGGGATAGCAGAAATCGTTGAACTATTGTCAACTATGACTCAGCCTTAGTAAGTAACCCTATAGGAGTTAAATTATTTCTAAGGATGTCATGGTCAAAGGATATATTTATTTATTGACGCTAGTGATTGGGTATATTTGAATGTCGGTTAAACAGTTAGGGTTTGGCGAATGGGTATAATGTGGTTGTGTAACTGAATTGGATTGGTGTGGATTAGAGAGGGTCTAAGACTTGTGAAATAAATCGTCTTGGGGTGGTTACTTGATTATGTGCAGAAGTGGTAGAATAAGAGTGGATTTCGAGTAGTGGAATGATCACTGATAGTATCCTTTGTGGCTAGTATATGAGAGTGTGGGATGTGAATTTAAAATTGTTCATCCTTAACGGATTAAGGGATGTGATGGTGGGTGAAATCTATATTGTGTTGTGTTGGAAATTATTTTGACAAGTTCATTCGGTAGGGAAATTGGCTAGAGTACAATATTGTGGATTGGAAGAGTCTCCCTACATAAGTGTGGATTTTGTGTTCGGTAGAGCATAGGTTTGAGGTTGCCAATTTAAGAGAAATGAGTTAATGCGTTATACGATGATTTGGGATCCTATGGTTTAAGAGAAAGTTGATTTCTTAAAAGAAAGATTTTGGTAAAGGGTGTGATCTTGGATAGTTAGATGCTTTCTTAATTCTTACTTGAACTATGTAGTTATGATGGATGTCGATTATAAATTGAGTTGGTTCTTGTCGGTATGTGTGATTCCTACCAGTTAGAAAAAAAGGGTAAGACTGGTTTTTCGAGTGATTTCGCTTTTGGCTTGTGTGGCATTATTTCTAAACTGCCTATTTTGGAAAGTGGAAAAGATTTCGTGGTAAATCCATTGATTTTGGATTGGGCTCTTCTAAGAGAAGGTGACTTTGAGTTGGTTGCATTTTGACTCCTTTGTTTTCGGTTGAGTTTTTGGATAAGTGAGTTGTGGTGAGTTCTTTGTGCGTCCCTTGTTAAAGGAGATCTTGCTGCGTAGGTAAAGTGATCGATTGAGTGTAGGAACAAGAGTTCTGCGGGTTCTGTGCAGACGATGTACTTCGGTACAAAAAGGAAGTTTAACCAAAGGTGTGTTGGATAGGTTCCTTAGTCACGGGAATATGTAGATTGGCGTATCGCTAGGACCGTCACGAGTACTTGCGCGGAGTACTCAATGTCTTGTGTTTTTCGGTGCTGAGAGAGCACATGAGAGGTCCGGAGCTTAGGTTTTTTGTTGGAGCTGTTGGCCACGAAGTAAGACCGTACTTTTGAGTCCCGTGCGTGGAGCGTACCCGTAAGGGTCGAGATTAGTCTTGAAGTGAAAGATGTTGGTATCCATCTAGGTGGTGTGATCCCATATGTCCCAGAGGGAAGTGACTTGGGAATTAGAGTTTTGCTTGCGCGAGCAATATTCGGAATTGTTCACAGCAGGTGTGTGGTTTTGTTCGTAAATCCTAGCTGTGATTGTTCTTCGGGTAGAGTGATGGAAAGAATTCGGGGACGAATTCAGTTTAAGGGGGGTAGAGTGTAATACCCCATAATAGGACTCGGGAGAAAACCTAAAGATTTAAAGGATACGAGTAGCTGGAAATCGAATCGGGAGAAGAACCTAATAGAAAATAACCAATTAAACAAATAGAGAAGGGGTTAGCGGTGAATTCCTGCCAACTTGGGCCTGGGCTTTGGCCCCAAAGGGGCCCATATGTGGCCGGCCCAAGGGGGGGACACCCCTTTTCTCCCCCCCCCCTTCCTAACCCTAGCCGCCCCTTTTGCCTCCCCCTCCAACCGTGCGCCTCCCCTCCCCCTCCACCCATGCGCCCTCCCCCTTCCTCCCCTCAAGCCGCAGCCCCTGCCTAGGGTTCTCAGGTTGCTGCACTCCCTCCCCTTGGCGCCTCCCTCGCTACCGGCAAACTCCGTTCGTCTTCCCCGATTGCCGATTTGGAGATCGCTGGAGGTGGCCGGGCGTTGGAGAAGGAAGAAGGCGAGGCGTGACCATCTTTGGGGAAGAGCTCGCTGGTGGGTGCTCGTCGTGCCCGCAAACGGTTCTTCAAGGGTAACCACGTTTTCCCTCGTTTAGATGCGTATTTAGTTGATTGTTGCAATGTCGGTTTTCTGTTCCCTCAGGACAGATTGTATTGGACAGGCGTTTTGTCATAGATAGGTGCAGATTCTGTTCTGAGCATCTCCTAGAAAGTTGTAGAGGACGTCCATAGCTTTCAATGAAGTGCTAGATCATATTATTTGGACCTCTACAGCAGAAGTTATGAATTATTTACTGTGACTGTCCTGCGAATCTGTCAGCATTTTGACAGGTTTTAGTGATCTGAACTTTGCGATCAGTTAAGGATAGAATTAGAGGATCTCAGTACAACGAAAGTTGTAGATAATTATCGTAGCTTTCAGGGAAGCACAAGAACGCGAAATTTGGGTAAACGAGGCTGAAAGTTATGTTAGTTTTAGTGCTCTGTCCAGAAAGTCTGACGTGAAATCGATGTCTTGTTAATCGGCTTGAAAGTGATTTTAGATGGCCGAATCAGGAAGCTCACCAACTAGGTTTAGTTGGGAAATTTGATAACCTTTCAATGAAGTCCAAGAACACATAATTTGGACCTATGTACAGAAAGATATGAATTTTAGAACTTGACTGTTCACAGAAGGTACAGAACAGCAATTAGAAATTTGGAGTCGGGATTGGGTTGCGAGCTATTGCTAGTTGTGTTTGTTTGTAGAATTCATGTGGTTCGTTACTGTGGTCTTAGTCTATGTTCTTGATTGAATTTAGGTGGGGGAAGAGTACCGGAGGCAGCACCAACTTCACGTTCCCGTTATTAGGGTTGTTTAGTAGCATTCCAGGTTCATGTCGGACTGGGTGTTACAGTTGGTATCGAGCGAAGCGGTAGGTCCGTGGTGATTGGATTTACAACCTAGGCAACTTAAATTGCTAAAATTTTGTAATGGTTAATGAACTTATAAACCTGACACACTGGTGCACAGTAGGATGGGATGGGTCAAGCATTGCATTTACGCATCTGTTGAGTTGTATTAATGATTCCTGTTTTGAGATGATCTGTTATATCTATAGTATAATACTATGGTTATTATGTGTGGGGGTAACCCATGTTGAGAGGTGGAGGTAGTGGTTGTGGTCCTGGGCTATACCAGGTTACACCACCGTTCGTGGTATAGGATTAGCGAAGTATCCACATGAGAGATCGTAGTACAGGCGTTGGTAGCGAGTATACTTAAAAGAGTTGTTCTCTTCCCTGAATTTGAATTTGGTCAACTCTTATCCAGTTGAGATTGATGAGTTTCTCTTGGGTTATTTATTCTTGTGGTTGATAGGTTGCTTTGAGAGAAAAAAAGTATTGGTGTGTTTTCTTTGGCTTAATTTGTCCTGTAAAGCAATCATTATTTTCCCAAGCGATGAGTTATTCTTGCGGTTTGGTGAACCGAGTTGATTGTCAAGTTTGACCGTTATTTTGGAGTTTTGTCCTTCTCATTGGAAAGCATGACCCATTTATCCGGTTGATGTTCTTGGGTAATGAAAGTTTCCTTTGCAAGTCCTGTAGTACGTGGAAGTTTTGATTCAATATATTTCTTTTGGGTATCTTGAGTGTTGAAGTTGAAAAGTTCTTTTATAAAGAAAATGCTAAACCCTTTAGCGATGTCATCTCGTGGTTTAGTGGGAGGTTATAATCGGAGAAATTAGTGAATATGATATGAGTTATCAAGTTGGGTCTGTAGTGTGTTGTATAATCGATCCTAACTAAGATCCTTGGAAGGAAAGTTGATTAATTTGATGGTATCATGTAGTAGTTCTTGTTGAACTGGGATTAGGTGTACGGCTATACCTAATTGGAATCAATAGAGTTATTAACCACTGTGGAACATTAACGGAGTGGTTGATCCCTGGAGTTGTTTAGTTTGCTAAACTAGTTAGATTATTTGATCTTAATGGATTAATCTAACTGTGCGAAAAGAGAAATATAAGATGTGTTCGACTGTCGTCTTGGTAGATATTAATATAGAAATCTTCTTTAATTGGCTATTTGATGATCTTATTTATGCTCGTGGGAGTACAAATAGATACAGGACCATCAATTCGTCCATGATGGAATAATCATCAAAAGTTTATGATAACCTCTAGATTGGAGTTAGTGTGTACTAAATAAGTATGAGCATTCCGAATATGCTGTGTTTCTGTTGGGAAGGTTTATGATGGGATTTAATAGGTGACATGTGTTTGCTTGATGGTGAGATTGTCAGATAATAGTATGTCTTTGATGAAAGAGTTTTGGTGTAACCTTGTAAATTGTGTAGTAGGTTCCTTGAAAAATATGGTGGTTGTTATAGTGAGGGTATAAGAATTTGGTGTACCCTCATTTGAGGATGAGAGGATAAAGTGAAATGTAATGATTTGGTCGGTTTTGGGGACTTTATAAAGGAAGAGTTGATGATAACGAACCTTGCTAAGAGTGAAATATTCTTGATGTTAGTAATAAGGTCTACAAGAGATTGTGACGTGTTGGAGTGGTGATGATTCTTCTAGAGAGAAAGTAAGTTGATTGTTTTAATAACGGTTAAATGAAATATTTGGAGTTTTGTATTCGTGATCTTTTGGGGACTCATGATTTTTGCAGTAGATAAAATTAGTTGAGCAATGTGACATATGGAAAGGTTCTGTTTGGTTCCGAAGTGATGAATGTGTTTTGGTATTAAAGACATCTCTTGTTTGGTTTGGCAAGTAATGTTGTAATCAAAGAGATTACTTTCGTTGTGTTAACGGAAAATGTTTACCATAAGTATTTGAGGTTGGAGCTAAAAAAAATGTAATCCGCAACTTTCTTGTTGTCTCAACTTAAGAGTTTCTTGGGTTTGCATAGCAATGTTTTATTATGATTTATGGTGGTGGAAAATTTCTTCTTGGGGGACTTGTGCCCTCGACAGTGGGCTCGTATCTTGTTTTCTGAGATCCTTCTATTTGACTGTCTCTCTTGGTCTCGTGCTCACTTCGAGGAGCCACGATTTCTTGTCTGTTGAACCTTCTATCTGTTTATTTCTTCCTTTTGAGTAAAGTATTAACCAAGTTGTGTTGCCAAGTGTTATAAAGAGTAATATCTTTGATTGGTTGGAGGTGGTCAAGTATTTGGAATGTTGAGATTTTTCAGAACCAATCAATTTGAAGAGCAATATAAAGTGAATTGGTTTCGATTTACAGCACCCGGAGAGAATTCTATTTAAATGGAAAGTTGTCGATGAGATAAAAGTGATTAGTGTTACAACTAGTGGAACCTATTGCGAATTATGATCCAGTAACCTTTGTCCGTGTTGGAATATTGGGATTATCGAAATTATGGACTCTTGATGAACTTATCAGAGTATCGCAATTGGATACTTAGCATGTTTGTGTAGAAAAATTGTGGTGGTGAAGTTTAATGAAAGTAGCGGCGTGGAGGAATCTAAGTGTCATGCTAATTAATGGGATAGCAGAAATCGTTGAACTATTGTCAACTATGACTCAGCCTTAGTAAGTAACCCTATAGGAGTTAAATTATTTCTAAGGATGTCATGGTCAAAGGATATATTTATTTATTGACGCTAGTGATTGGGTATATTTGAATGTCGGTTAAACAGTTAGGGTTTGGCGAATGGGTATAATGTGGTTGTGTAACTGAATTGGATTGGTGTGGATTAGAGAGGGTCTAAGACTTGTGAAATAAATCGTCTTGGGGTGGTTACTTGATTATGTGCAGAAGTGGTAGAATAAGAGTGGATTTCGAGTAGTGGAATGATCACTGATAGTATCCTTTGTGGCTAGTATATGAGAGTGTGGGATGTGAATTTAAAATTGTTCATCCTTAACGGATTAAGGGATGTGATGGTGGGTGAAATCTATATTGTGTTGTGTTGGAAATTATTTTGACAAGTTCATTCGGTGGAAATTGGCTAGAGTACAATATTGTGGATTGGAAGAGTCTCCCTACATAAGTGTGGATTTTGTGTTCGGTAGAGCATAGGTTTGAGGTTGCCAATTTAAGAGAAATGAGTTAATGCGTTATACGATGATTTGGGATCCTATGGTTTAAGAGAAAGTTGATTTCTTAAAAGAAAGATTTTGGTAAAGGTGTGATCTTGGATAGTTAGATGCTTTCTTAATTCTTACTTGAACTATGTAGTTATGATGGATGTCGATTATAAATTGAGTTGGTTCTTGTCGGTATGTGTGATTCCTACCAGTTAGAAAAAAGGGTAAGACCGGTTTTGAGTGATTTCGCTTTTGGCTTGTGTGGCATTATTTCTAAACCGCTATTTTGGAAAGTGGAAAAGATTTCGTGGTAAATCCATTGATTTTGGATTGGGCTCTTCTAAGAGAAGGTGACTTTGAGTTGGTTGCATTTTGACTCCTTTGTTTTCAGCTGAGTTTTCGGATAAGTGAGTTGACAGTGAGTTCTTTGTGCGTCCCTTGTTAAAGGAGATCTTTGCTTGCGTGAGGTAAAGTGATCGATTGAGTGTAGGAACAAGAGTTCTGCGGGTTCTGTGCAGACGATGTACTTCGGTACAAAAAGGAAGTTTAACCAAAGGTGTGTTGGATAGGTTCCTTAGTCACGGGAATATGTAGATTGGCGTATCGCTAGGACCGTCACGAGTACTTGCGCGGAGTACTCAATGTCTTGTGTTTTTCGGTGCTGAGAGAGCACATGAGAGGTCCGAGCTTAGGTTTTGTTGGAGCTGTTGGCCAAGTAAGACCGCACTTTTGAGTCCCGTGCGTGGAGCGTACCGTAGGGTCGAGATTAGTCTTGAAGTGAAAGATGTTGGTATCCATGTAGGTGGTGTGATCCCATATGTCCCGAGGGAAGTGACTTGGGAATTAGAGTTTTGCTTGCGCGAGCAATATTGGAATTGTTCACAGCAGTGTGTGGTTTTGTTCAGTAAATCCTAGCTGTGATTGTTCTTGGGTAGAGTGATGGAAAGAATTGGGGGCGAATTCAGTTTAAGGGGGTAGAGTGTAATACCCCATAATAGGACTCGGGAGAAAACCTAAAGATTTAAAGGATACGAGTAGTGAAAATCGAATCGGAGAAGAACCTAATAGAAAATAACCAATTAAACAAATAGAGAAGGGTTAGCGGTGAATTCCTGCCAACTTGGGCCTGGGCTTTGGCCCCAAAGGGCCCATATGTGGCCGGCCCAAGGGGACACCCTTTCTCCCCTTCCTAACCCTAGCCGCCCCTTTTGCCTCCCCCTCCAACCGTGCGCCTCCCCTCCCCCACCACCCATGCGCCCTCCCCCGTCCGCCCCACAAGCCGCAGCCCCAGCCGAGGGTTCTCAGGTTGCTGCACTCCCTCCCCGTGGCGCCTCCTCGCTACGGCAAACTCCGTTCGTCTTCCCCGATTGCCGATTTGGAGATCGCTGGAGGTGGCCGGGCGTTGGAGAAGGAAGAAGGCGAGGGGAACGTGACCATCTTTGGGGGAAGAGCTCGCTGGTGGGTGCTCGTCGTGCCCGGCAAACGGTTCTTCAAGGGTAACCACGTTTTCCCCTCGTTTAGATGCGTATTTAGTTGATTGTTGCAATGTCGGTTTTCTGTACCCTCAGGACAGATTGTATTGGACAGGCGTTTTGTCATAGATAGGTGCAGATTCTGTTCTGAGCATCTCCTAGAAAGTTGTAGAGGACGTCCATAGCTTTCAATGAAGTGCTAGATCATATTATTTGGACCTCTACAGCAGAAGTTATGAATTATTTACTGTGACTGTCCTGCGAATCTGTCAGCATTTTGACAGGTTTTAGTGATCTGAACTTTGCGATCAGTTAAGGATAGAATTAGAGGATCTCAGTACAACGAAAGTTGTAGATAATTATCGTAGCTTTCAGGGAAGCACAAGAACGCGAAATTTGGGTAAACGAGCTGAAAGTTATGTTAGTTTTAGTGCTCTGTCCAGAAAGTCTGACGTGAAATCGATGTCTTGTTAATCGGCTTGAAAGTGATTTTAGATGGCCGAATCAGGGAAGCTCACCAACTAGGTTTAGTTGGGAAATTTGATAACCTTTCAATGAAGTCCAAGAACACATAATTTGGACCTATGTACAGAAAGATATGAATTTTAGAACTTGACTGTTCACAGAAGGTACAGAACAGCAATTAGAAATTTGGAGTCGGGATTGGGTTGCGAGCTATTGCTAGTTGTGTTTGTTTGTAGAATTCATGTGGTTCGTTACTGTGGTCTTAGTCTATGTTCTTGATTGAATTTAGGTGGGGGAAGAGTACCGGAGGCAGCACCAACTTCACGTTCCCAGTTCTCACGTGGTTAAGGCAAGTGCATTGTTTGATTCGTGGTTGTGTTTGATTGGTCATGATTGTGTGCTTCTCGATGTGTGGTAGCATAGTGAGATTGTTGGCTTGATGTTGATTTAAGATTTATGGATCGTCATATATGTCCATGCTCTATTGTTATATGTTCTTACTGTCTTGTGGTAATTTGATGATGATTAAATGATGAGCATGTGCATATTGAGATCATATTGAGGCTTGGTCATGTGGTGACCAAGTATGTTTCCTTTGAGATCCCGTCATGAAGGTGGCGGGCCGAGATCCCTCACTCGTGGAGTGTGGGCTTGAGTCCCCATTACTTGCGGAGTAATGGGCAATTGGTCCCTGTGCGTGCGCGCATACAGCATGGGTATCTGTGGCGGTTGCATACTGCATTCAGGTGTAATGCACACGAAAGTTAAAGATAAAGGTTCCTTGAGCATTGCATTTGCATATGAGATGTTCTAGTGTTGATCTCCTTTATATGTATGTTGATGTTATAGTTTCTTTATGTACTTGCTGAGTCTATGGACTCACTCTTGCTTTATTGTTGTTTTAGGTACCAGCCAAGAATGACATGCATGGGGGAAGTAGATCGCTAGTCACCCACATACCACATGAACTAAATAAAGTTGAATGATCTTCAGAACGTGATTGATTTTAGATTATTATGTTCTGTCTTATGCAATGGTTTAAATGTAACAATGATGAGTAGCGGATCTTTATATCTCTCTAGTTATGTTGGATTCTTAGCATGTCTTGATTATCTTTTGATGTCTTTGGATGGAAGTTTTAGTTAATATTTGATTAATCTGTGTGTTGGAACCTTCGTGTAATTAACTTTACAAGGGAGGTTCCGCCGAAATTTTATTAAGATTGTCTAGTTTAGAGTTATTAGGGGTTGTTTAGTAGCATTCCAGGTTCATGTCGGACTGGGGTGTTACACCTTTTGATTCTTCCCTTAACTACCCCTAGAAAACCAGTCTATCAGACATCAGAATTCACGTCGGGTTCTCTGGACAGTACGCTAAAACCACCATAACTTTTGCTACGAAAGTCCAAATCTCGCGTTCTTTATCTCTATGAAAAGGTACAGAAATTACCCACATTTTTCGTTATATTGAGGTCCCCTGATGCTCCCATTAATTAATAGTTCTAATCAGTTTTCTACAGACTGTCCAGAATCTGACAGAACAACAGGACAGCAATACTAGAAAATTCATAACTCCCAGACCGTTAATCGGATTTGGGAGATCTTGGCGGGAATTGAAAGCTAAGAACATAATCTACAACTCTCTAGGAGACCAAAACTCCTAATTCGGCCTCTAACCACATGAAATTGACCGCACAAGATACTGGACAAAACTGCAATTTCAGAGGGCAGATTGCAACCTAGCCAAAACCACCCGATTACTCTTCTACGACTAATTACCCAACAACAAACGACGCATTACCCTTGAAGCAGCTGAAGAGCGCGAACCCCGGATGGCGATCCCGCTCCCTTCTCTTCTCCCTTCTCTTCTCCCTTCTTTCTTCCTCTTTGGCGGTGCAAGGGCTCCTTCTTCTTTCTTTTGGCCGGTGCAATGGGGATTCGGAGGAGTTTGGGAGGTAGCAAGGAGGAAGATGGGCAGGGAGGAGGTTGGGCGCAAGGGGAGGAAGGGGAAGAGGTGGGCAGCCGCAAGAGGAGGAAGTGGGGCGTGGGAGTGGGAGGGGTGGCTAGGGTTTGGGGGTGGAAGTGGCAGCCCCCCCTCCCTTGGCCGGCCACCCTTGGTCCCTCTTGGGCCAAGGCCCAAGCCCAGGTTGTGGAAATTCAGCAGAAAACCACCTCTCTAAAAGCTGAACTGCGAAATTCCCATTGGTCCCTCCCGAAGATCCATTGAATTCTCTCCCGAACATCTAATCTTTCCTGACTAAAGCTTAACACACTTTCGGGGTATTACAAAAGCATTCCATGTTCTAGGTATGTCCTGATGAATATGACCATATTCACGCCACCAAATAGATGCAAAATAAAAAAACTCATTAGTAGCAGCCCTAACTTTCTTATCTTCAGGGAATTTATGACAAGCAAATTTTTGTTCTACAGTAAGCTCCCACATGAGATAAGCATCAGGATCATATTTTCCAGCAAAAGGAGGCATAGTGAATTTAATTCTACCAAATGCATCATTATGGTCACGTACCTCACATTGATTTCTTCCCATAACTTGATGATTGTGACAAAGCCGATGATGGTTGCGATCATTGTGAACATTGAATCCATCGATTTTCATATCAGCAGTGTAGTTATTCACGTCTTCTTCTTCCACCTCATCTGCCCAAGAGCGGGTAACAGGTGGTGTGCGGTGAGTAGAATGGTCCTCCACTCTTGGTTCATGATCATGGGTCCTGGTTTCAGCAAATGGCTGACGTTCGAGGAGCGCAACACATGCGTGGAGCGCCGCGAGGTTGTCATTGATCGTATCCAAGGCATTGTGAATGCTCTCTCCGAGTGAGTGCTCAATGTGTCGCATGAATTCTCTCGTGCTAGATGTGAGAGATCCGTCACCAGTATGCTCCAAAGAGTGGTCGTTGTTGTTTTCGCCATGTGTAGATCCGTGTGACCCTGCCATTATTAGTAGAAAACAAAGAATAAATCATAGTGTATATGTTCCTATCAATTACTAGGATCTGGAGGTTGACAAATCACTCTCTCACAATGCCTTACCAAGTTCTTACAAGCTCTTACCAATGCAGCAAGGAAGTGGTACAACCGATGGCTAGTTCGTGATAATCTCACTTGTGAATAGCCCAACAATTGCGAGAAACGGTACCTACTGAGTTAGTAGGAAGTGGAGCTTGGAAGGCTTCAATATGGTAGCAAGGATCAGCAATAATCAAATCAATTAATTCAAGTTGAAAAATTATTCAAAGTACTAGTCATTGTTGCTGATCCTAGCCTAGTCAAAGCTAGCTAACCAAAGCCCTATGAAGAGAAAAGTAGGAACACACACACAAAGATCAATGTGATTTGATGTAAGAAAAGGAAAACCTCACAACAAGTGCTAGGAGTGACGCTAGCTACCTACTCAAAATTTTGTGAACGGCACAAGATTGTTCGCACGACATAGAGCACAAAAGACAGCAATATCGATTGCAATGCAAACGTCCCTCTAAATTGAGCAGAAACAACAGCTAGTCTTAAACGATGAAAAAACAAAGTTAGTAGGGAGAAAATCATTCAAATAGTTAATAGGAGAAAATTCACCATTTGGATTTATTTGAATTTTAATTCAAAAGCTTAATATGGACTTTTAGTAACAAAACAATTTAATATGAATAATTCCAACATGAACTATTGTCAAAACTATTTTATTTGGATTCTAAGTGCTTGGATATATTTTCTAGTTTTTCTAGAATTTTTCCAAGTTCATTTGCTAATTTCTATTGCTCATTTGAATTCACAGTATTTTCTAAAATAGAAAACCTAAACTAAATCTTAGAATAGTGTCTGGGCTGAAACCTAATCCACACGGCCCATCTCCTTTGCTTTTCAGCCTAGTTACGCGAGAGTGTGTCAGCCCTCTCGCATTTGCCAAACCACCGACGCATGGGGCCCACGCGTCAGGTCTTCGTCTTCGCCGTGTCGTCATCCTCGCGGAGCCGTGCGCTTCGTCCGCCATTATTCAAGCTTGAAGCTCCGTTCGGCAACGTGTGTTTTCCAACTGAACCCCTTCTAGAAACTGTGTAGAATCCTATCCTTATCTCCGCCGAATCTTTTCAGATCAAAATCATATCCTGAGTTCGTTTGTATCTCCAATTTCTTCGCGAGTTCATCTTGGACTCTTTTGAACTCCGCCGCCAATACACCACCCTAACCCCGCCTGGACCCTATAAATAGGACCCCTAGGTTCGCAATTGTCCTCGTACCTCGAAACCCTAACCCACTGCCTCCCAAGAACTCGAGCGCCGTCGCAATCCAAGTTTTAGGGTTTTTCGCCGCCGTCGATTTTTTCAAATTGTGGCGCCGTCGTTGTCGCCTGGTGGTCATGGTCTGCACCGTTGACATCCCTGCCACCTTGGCTATTGTAACACCCTGGCTATTCGAAAGCTAAAATGCTACCTAAAGACCTAACATAATATCATAAAGTGGAATAACTTCGACAATAATTCATCAACTAAGCTAAACAGTTCAACATCAGTTGAAACATAACAGGAATGTAATAATGGATCCACTAAGATAAACCTATCAACAAATGATCAATGAACAACGAAGAATCAATGAACATAAACAATTATTTAAACAAACTCCTCGAAAGGAAGTTACCATCCATGTCTAAGTTTAGTTATTACAATCCAACAAATAACGAATGAAAGACAATAACAATTCTGTTATTGAATCTAGTGTAGAGTGAAATATATTTGAGTAGTGCGTGTCTACTCCCTCCCAAGACAAACTTCATCAATGATCACCTAAAAACAAATAAACAAAGCAAGAATGAGTCCAAGACTCAGCAAGTACATTGAATATAAGAACAGACCTCCAATATGAACAAGATCACCTCTTCACAGTTTCTGAACATACAACACATGAATATTTATGAATGCATGAGATGAATGGAAGTAATCGAAGGAAGGACTGCACACGTGCTTATACCGATATAGCTAGTGACACACCGTCGGTGTTCATAAGCCCGCACCTTAACAAAAGTGCGGGATCCAAGTCCCGTATGAAGAACGTTTCATACGGTGTCCAAATCTGCCCATCTTTGGAATTGATGGGTCTTATATGCCCATCTTGGAATTGATGGGTCTTTCTATCCACTCAGTGGACGAGGACATGACAATGTCCAAATCTGCCCACATTGGAATGGTGGGACTTACAATCCACTCCCGTGGAGGAAACATGAGTTATGGATGCATGGAATGAAATTTGAACAATGAAAGACATCATCTCGAAACATTGAATCAACACATATGAACGAACATATACTTTTCACCTTCTCATGTATCATAAGATACCACAACACGAACATTTAAGCATTCATCAATCACAAGCATTAATATTAGCAAAGTACTTGCCTTCCGCGATGCGACGCGTTAGCAGGCAACGATGATGCTCCCAAACCCGTAGCCTCGCTGCCTAAACAATTAAGTAATTTAAATAAGAACACATTGCACACAACACTTCTCGACACCGTTCTACAACGCTTCCCCGATGACTCAAGATTCAACTAGAAACTATAATCTGAAAATTGACTACTCAGGCACAAACCGAAACTGGACAGCAGTACGGTAAAAATCATATCTATTGATCTGGAACTCGGAATGAGGTGAGACCAGTTTCTATGGATTCTTAACTGACATATCTACAATACTCTAGTTGACAAGGTAACCCAATTCGGCCAATTTAATTTGCTAATTGATAGATGAAATTATAGAACAGAAACTGCCTAGATGAAAAAGACAGCAGCACTAAAAAGATCATAACTTTTATTCTACAATTCCGATTAGAGTGTTCTTTAACAATAATGAAAGTTTATAAAATTACCTTCAACAACCTAGTTGGCATGACATTCATATTTTGCATTTAACAAAAAGTGGCACACAAGTCAAAACTAATTATAGAAACTGACATACAATCTGGACAGTCACATTGAAATATAAATAACTTTTGTTCTACAAATCCAAATAGGGCGTTCTTTATCAATCCTGAAAGATAATGAGATCACGTAAAAAAGTCGTTATGGGCAAGACTTCTGAATCATCTTCTATCTAAGTCATAATTTAACAATTACAGTGACTACTAATTCTCGTCAGAATTCTGGACAGCAGAAACTAAAACAATCATAACTTTTGATCCGTACGTCGGAATCAGCTGTTCTTAGCGGCCACCGAAAGCTAAGAACAATATCTAAATAACTCTAGGTGATCAAATTTCCTAATTCTTCCTTTAAGCACACGAAATAGGCCTCACAAGACACTGGACAGAACTGAATCTTCAGCAGACAGAATTTGATCCGATCAATCCTAATCAAGTTCACCTCTACGATTAATCCAACAACATAAACGATTTATCGTTACCCTTGGAGACCACAAGAATGGCGCTGGAACTCCTCACGAAGATCACCCCCACCTTTCTTCTTCTTCCTCCCCTTCTCCTATCTTCTTCCCGATGGCGGCAGTAGGGAGGATGGCGCCAAGGAGAGGAGGAGCAGCGAGAGGCGGAGCATGGTAGCGTGTCGCTCAGAGCACAACCTTGTAGCGCGCAGCGCTCATCAGAGCAAGGGTGGCTAGGTTTGGTCCCCTCCTCCCTTGCCTTCTAATGGGTGCGGACCACTCATGGGCCTTGGGCCACTAAGGCGCTCCTCTCCTCTCGAATATGGGTTGGCGGCCCATTCCACTCCTAAAATTCTGAATTTTGAACTTAATTCCATCTCTAAACTTTGTTACAATCGATATTGAATAAATTTCCCTCTCCCGAATAATATTTTCTCCAATTGATATTTAGGGTATTACAGCTATCTTCCGCGCCCTTCCCCACCGCCAATACCTCATCAGAGCTCCGATCCGACAATACCCGAAGCTTCTCTTCGCTTAGAGCTTACCGTCGGCCACCACTGTTCACTCAGACCACGGTGAGCACCTTGTTGGGTTCGCATTAGCGCCAGCTATCCGTCGGTACCACCCATCGCCGCGTAGCGCCGCAGTTCGCCGGGACCTTGGTTCTCGAACTCTTATCGCCGACATTGTGATGTGGTATCCACCTCAGCCTGCCACATCAGTGTTTGTGCGCATGTGTCGTCTTGCGTGGTGCCATGTCAGCGTCCACATGTGCGCGTGCCTAGCAGTCCAACCAAACCCCAGATCCAAGGCTCGGTGAACTTGGTTCAGCGTGAGCCGGGCCACTGCCATGTGGGTCCCACATGCTAGATTTCCTTTTATTTGTTTTAATTCCGAAATTATGAGGGCTGACGGTATTGTTCCACAATAATCCGAACTTTTTGTTCAAGAATAATTCAAAAATTCCAATAATTTAGTTTTAGGATATTTTCTTTAGATTCAAAATTCCAAAGCCCATATCTTCTTCATCCGAACTTCGATTGAGCCCATTCAAATTTCTAAATTCATCTAAATTCGAGATCTATTTATTTGAGATTTTTATTTGATTTTCAGAGTTGGTTTTCAGATTTATTTTATTTGCTTCGTTTGCGAGTAGACGTTGATACTTTGGGAGATTTTGGAGAAGAAGAAGTTCACCAAGATCAGTACTCAGATCTATTCCGAGGCAAGTTATACCTTTGATCATGTTGAATCCCAGTTTTCCAAAATACTTTGATTCAAATTATTGCATTTACTTTAAGTATTTATTTAAATGCTTTTGGGATTAGTTATTATTCCAATTTGTTATATATCCACATTGTCTATTGTATGTCATAATCTTTTATCCCCCTAGATTGGTTCATTATTTAGTTGGTATTATCATAGCACCAACGTGGGTTTGTTAGATACGAGTAGATTGCTTAGCCATGCCATGAGTCATCATCTCATGTGAGTTGCAATTATAAATCTAACTAAGTGATTATGGAATTATGTGATAAAATTGCGTGTATTGTGTCCTATTACTCGTGAATGGCATATATTGCACTTAACCAACTAGGTGGGAAAAGATTTAGATGGAGGCAAGTGGTACTGTGTTTTATTATGGTAGAGCTATGAGCATGGGATTTATTCTGTGTTACATAGTTAGAAATTGGAAGTCTTACCTTGGTCAATTAAGGACTTAACCATGTGCATCATTGAACTGAGCCTTACTGTACGACCACATGCCTGGTATGGGACAGGCCTAACTTAGTAAGTTACGGAGTCTTGGCATTGATTACTCACATAGTAGGTTAGGCTGTGTTGCATGGGTGGAGGTGTGTACTACCAAGTAGTCGTATCGTGGGACGGTTCACCGCTTCCCTATCCAGCGATGTGTGTCGAACTAGCTTCCTATGTGGGGCTGTCTGGCGGTTAAGCAAATCGGGAGTGTTAATATTGAGATGAAATTTTTGAAACATTTTGTTATGATTAGTGCTAGATACACTGGTTATATCATGTGGGTAAAGTGTACAACCTCTGCAGAGTGTTACTTAATCTATTCGAATAGCCATGTTCACGGTCATAGACTTGCTCGGGGATTTCACACGAGGGGTAAATCTTCATAAAACATTTAGGGTGGGAGTTGTGTGACCTAAGTCATTTGGCTGTGTGAATTAAATTGATTAGTTTTGTGTTTTTTGTGAAAACAACTGTTAAAGTATTATTGTCTATTTGTTTTGAATTACATTTCAATCTATTATTTGTATTCAATTACAATTGTTGCTTTTATGCAAAGGAACCACAGAAGCCATTTCTTTTGGAATAAGCATGGATCTATACATTGCATTTTGTGGTATGACTTGCGAGTACGGTTGTGTACTCATACTTGCTAAATCAAATCAACAGAAGTGGAGGAGTCATTGCCTGCCTTCGAGGAGGAGTTCTACAAAGGTGCTAATCGTTAGGTCATTGATCCCGATTGATTACCTGTGGCGAATTAACGAGATTTCTGCTGCAGTTTATTCTGTTTCGCTGCTTATTTCTTTATTGCTAGCCCTGCGTGGGCTTAATAAGTGTAAACTCGACCATAAGGTCAAAACTAATATTTTTTTATTCAAATTAATCATTTACTTTATCGCTTGTATGAATCGATATTCATCTATGTTGACACTATGTGCACTAGCGTGATCTTGGACTAGTTCAATATACATAGAGGTCCATAATTGCATTTTTGGTCCCGACAGAGGTGGTATCAGAGCCATACTGACTGTAGATCTTGACCTTAGTTAGATCAGTCATCTTATAGTGTCCAAATTATTTTCTAAAGCAAAATTAACTTGTAAGATTAATCTCAGCCAACTGGCGCACTTGAGGGTCTTCTCCGAACTGGATCTCAGCGAATGTGTTTACGTCCGCTCCAAAACCTCTTTGTGGAAAGTGGTCGTAGGGTGGTTGAGACAATTCCGTCATGTCATGACGAAGTTGACCCATAACCCTGCTGGCAGCTTCCTGAATGGCCACGGCTTCGGAGGTGGCGTGAACCCAAAATAGTATGGAATACTGCGGTCACTTGTCTTGCGATGACGTTGACCACACATCGATACTCTTCCATTCCAGGTCCCCGGTCCCGACGGTAGATGGCATACTCTGGTTGGTAGGTGAAATTGGCGCGCCACATCATATCTCGCAGCAGTGCGGGATACCCGTCTACGTACTCCACACGCGTCTCCTTGATCAAATACCAGCTACCCATCTATCGAATACAAGGACAAGGTAGGTGAGCAATCAGCTAGTGATTCCAACTGAAAGTTGAGGTGGAAACAGATACTAAAACAGATAAGGGCCAACCCGAAAGCTAAAAGCAGGGAAATCAATAACTCGCAAGGAAATGAATTCAAAATGCTCACAAACAACACAAAATCAGCACAAGACCTCAAGTCACAAAATCAACTTCCCGATACGACCAACTCGCATCGAAAGAACGAGCAATCGGTTAGGAAGGTAAATTTCAGCACACAACTCGAGTCTTATCACACTTAAAGAGCAGGGCAAAACTACTAATATGGTATTAGATACTTAGCCTACTAATATCACATCTTACCCTTTTATTCCCACAAGTTTTAGTTGAGTTAACCTCTCATTATCTACCCTATTTAGAAACCATGAGCTTGCTGTATAGAAATTTAATGCTTCCTATCCAGATCGCATCCAAGCTTCTAGCCGAAATTCTTCAACTCCAGAAGCTTCAAAACCTTGTAAAAGGGCAGCCAACACTTCAACTTATAACTCTCATGGTTCTCCCAAAACCAATTTAACCGATAACCACTATCTTTTGAAAGAAGATGAGAGGAAAACCAGCATTTTAAAACTTAACAAGACAAGGTAAGGTGAGCAAGCTAAGATAGGTAAGGAATAAAATCTGAGAGCTTACTTAAGATTTTTATAAATCATTTGATATTTAGAAACTAAGTTTTCAAAATATCCTAAAGGCGACCAAGCTAGGGGTTTCTACGGTCAGTATGGCTCTGATACAAACTTTGTGAGACCCCGATTTATTTAGCTTGTAATGCTTAGTCAACCACTCACTCTAGCATCACAAACAAAATACACCTTGTCTCGGGAAAATGTATACTTCCCAGAATTACAGTATACACACCCTTTTACAAAACATTGCATCAATTCCATACAACACACAGATCCAAAGCTTAAACTTTGCAAGCAAAAGACATACATAAAGGTTATTACAAAAGAGAGGCCAACCGGCCAAGACAAGTAAAAAGAGTAACTCAATAGCGGAAGCAAAATGCCATAAGATGGCTAAGACAAAAGCCAACCGGTTTGCCATACACCCACAAGGCAATCCGACCGGGCCACCAAGCTAGTCGTCCATACTGCCGCAAAACTCACAAAAGTCGATCCCTTGGGGATCGACCTCCTCTGCAACAATTAAGCAAAGCAAATGAGTACAAAAATGTAAGTAACAAACCTAGTTACTACTATATGCAGGCTTTAATCAAAGGAGAAGGCTCAAGGATAATTTTCAGCATAAAGCAAGTTTTATTTGCAATAAGTAATAGTTTGAAGGCAGTTTTAACAATCTGAATTTTATTTACACAAATAACAGCGAGACAATAATGTAATAACATAAAGACATCCTGGAGATGACTAACCCAATAGCCATCACAACAATAGCACGAGTTACCTACTCGTACCACCCATGTCAAGTTTTAATTTAAAAGGATGTAGTCTAAATCTTGAAAGACCTTGCCAAGCATGTCCATAACCTAGGACGAGGCTATTCGAATAGTTTGAACCCTGCAGGGGTGTACCAATGTACCCACACTTCAGACCGCCTTTTTCCAAGTTATTAAGCACACTTTCTTTGGTATGCCCGCACGACTAAGTCCTACAAGACATTTCCAATGGATTGAGCTAATCAAGAGCCGCACGTATGGGGGTTAACCCTTAGTGATCTACCAGCGAAATATGGATCACAAGGACCCGTACGTAGAGTAGGATACACTGGCCTAGGCAGGTGCTCCCCTCCCTACAAACTTGTCCATGTTGTATATAGCAATATACAACCCACTACACGACTCATGAATTAACACCCTCCAAAATACTTAGTCAAGAGAGGTTCCATATCCCTCTAGTGTGGTTAGCACGCAAAATTGCTTGGTTTAGTGTAACAACATGTTCGGTCCTTGTTGACTCGGGCACCATTCCAGTCACACCCAAAAGCACACCATCTTACCATTGTGCCCAAGTCGAAATCATTTTGTTTTCAGTTTTGGTTTTCTCAAATAACAAGGCATAAGATGCTGATCGTAAGCAATAATAAGTTTTGTGTGATCAAGGTCATCGACTAAGTCGATAACCGCACAGTTCTACCGGTAACTAAGCATTGCTAAGCATCACATTGCAAAGACAATAAAAAGACCATAAATCATTCACCGGGCTCTAATTCACCAGTGAGGATATTAACCTAGGGTAGTGGCAGGTGTAATACCCCAAAAGTATTAGAAAGATTTAACGGGAGAGAGTTATTTGAATTTCAACCGTTTTATCAGGATTTAAAAAGGGATTTCAGCATTTCTCTTGAAGGGGATTAAATCTTGGGCCAAAGGCCCATAGTCTTGGCCCATTAGGGGCGGTCAAAACCCCTAGGTTCTTGTAGCACACCACCTTTCTGCATCAACGCCCTTCTGATAATCACCCTCCCTCCCCAAGCAGCCCCATCCTCCATTGATGCCTCCCTTCCTCGCCGTCGGTGCTCTCTGCTGCCGATCAAGTGAAGAAAGGAGAGGAGATCATCTTCGCGGGGCCAAATCTTCACCTTGCTGCGATTCTACAAGGGTAACATCGCGTGTTCTTCATTGGTTGTTGCGTAGTAGTTGCGGTTGATGTCGTTTGGTAGATTGAATTTCGTCGGTTTAATAGATCGCGTTTTGTCCAGTAATTTGGACGACAGTTTTCATGTTGTTAGAGGACGAATCCGGGGATCGCATTCTGTCCAGTAGTTTTGGACTTTCGTAGCAAAAGGTATGATGGTTTTAGTGTACTGTCCAGAGAAACTGACGTGATAATTGATGTTTTGTAGATTGGCTTGGTAGGGGCAGTATATGGTAGAATCAAAAGGGCTCCCCAACTAGGTTTATTTAGGTAATTTAATTACGTTTCCAGAAAGTCCAAGAACGTCTTATTTGGACTCCTGAGCAGAAAGTTATGTATTTTAGAAGTTGACTCTCCGAAGTGAACACCAAATCGATCGCTAGAAATTAGAAGATTGGAAAAGCTTGGGAGCTTAACGAGTTCAATTGTGTTGTTATTTATGCTTTTGGTCCAGTATGTTGGTCTTAGATTGGGTTATCTTTATGTTCGGTGGGAGCGTGATCCCATGGGCACCCTCTTCGGTCCACCGTTCTCGCACAGTTGAGGCAAGTATTCGGTTATTGCATATATGTGCTTGTATCTGGACTGTTTGTGCTTTGCTCGTGATAGCCAGGCATGGATATTATTGTGATGAGTTTCTATTTATCTTGATGAGTGCAAGTTATGGTTAAAGTTTCCTTTGTATGTTGTTAATGCTTACATGTTATTGTGCACACGTTGAATT
Source organism: Ampelocalamus luodianensis (assembly GCA_036346255.1). NCBI lineage: Eukaryota > Viridiplantae > Streptophyta > Magnoliopsida > Poales > Poaceae > Ampelocalamus > Ampelocalamus luodianensis. Next base: position 25,225,029 of record CM070623.1, read on the forward strand.
CTTATGTATGAAAGACGATGTCATAGTGCATATGCATGATTTAAGCATGTTTGAGACTTGGTCATGTGGTGACCAAGTATAAATAGTTGAGGTCCCCGTCATGTAATGACGGGCTTAAGGTCCCCACATTCGTGGAATGTGGGCAATGAGTAAAGATGTCTCCATCATGAAGATGATGGGCAAAGGTCTCTATACCTGTGGAGTATAGGCTCTTGGTCCCTGTGCCAGAGGGCACAGGCAAGGGTATACATCGACAGTTGTATACCCCGCATTACCGGTAAAATACGAAAAGAGATAAAGTTTAAAAGATGCATTGCATTAGTCGCATTACATAAGTATGAAGGCTATGTTTAGTGTAATGTTTATTTTGGATTATTGATGCTATGACTGTGAACTTGCTTTAGCCTTGTTGATACTTGCTGTGTCTTTGGGCTCACTCTTGCTTTGATATGTTTTAGGTAATGACCGCAAGAACGGCATGCATGGGAGGGAGTAGATGTTTGGTTGCACTCACTACCACTCATCCTAAGGCGTCGCCATTTAGTTTTATTCGAGAATAAGTAAACTACTTGAGAATCACTCATGGCTGGTTGAGTTTCAGATTAATTGTACTAAGGAGAATATCAAGTTTTGTTTATGTTTATTAGACTATCTTTCATGCTTGAATGAACTTGAATATGAAGTTATTTTTAATTGCCATGATAAATTGTTAGAACCTCGGTATAGTTGACTATACAAAGGAGGTTCTGCCGAAAATTGGTAATTAGATTTAGTTTAATTTAATTTCAGTAGCATTCCAGGCTCAATGTTGAGTTGGGGTGTTACAGTTGGTATCAGAGCGGGCTGTAGGTCCGTGGTTCATGAAATATTAATTTTGACACACTAAGCACAGTAGGATGGGAATGGGCATAGCATTGCATTTACGTTTCCGCTTTATCATAGTGTTGATTGCTAATATGAATTGAGTTTTATTGCTCATTAATTGATTGTGATTATGTTGTGTGGGGATAACCCATGTTGAGAGGTTGAGACTGTGGTTGTGGCCCTGGGCTTTACCAGGCTACACCACCGTTCGCAGTATGAGAATAGTGAGTATCTTTAGAAGAGTTGTTCTCTTCCATTGATTTAATTTGATCCTTAAAGCAAACATTGTTTTCCAACTGTTGAGCTGTATGTGGTTGATGAACCTTCTTTGGATAATGGTTACAATGCAGTTGATGGATTTCAATTGGTTTGTATTTGTTTTATAGAGCAAATGTTGTCTTTTCTGACTCTTGAGCTATTCTTGCTACTTGTAAATGTTGTTATTGGCAATATTGTTCCTTGTCATGAGAGTTCTACTTTTTTTGTTGGCAAACTTGATCTGTTTATTTGTTTGGTGTTTTAGATAATGGAAAGTATCATTTACGAACTTCTTTGAAGTACGTTTTGACTTTATGCACTTTTTTTGGAGTAGTTGGAATATTGAAGTTTAATGCCTCTTCTTTGAGAAGGAAAGTATCAAAACTCTTTTGAGATGTTTTGTTGTATTTTGTGAGAGGTTTTAAGCATAAAGGATAGATCGATAATGTATGAGTTATCAAGTTGAGTTTATAATGTAGTGCGTAATCGGTCTTAACCAAGATTGTTGGAAGTGAAGTTGATAAGCTTGATGTCGTCATAGAGTCGTTACAAGATGAACTTGTTTAAACGATATGACCATTCCTACTAGGAATCCAAGACTTATTAAGAGGTGTGGTATATTGAAGCTTTGGTCTGATCATTAAGATTGTGGAATTTGATATATTTATCGGATAATTCGGAGTAAAGTATCTTAAGGGATTTGTCTACCCTTTAGTGATGATTATGTTAAGGATGTGTTTGAATGATGCCTTAAAGGATATTAATCCGGAGATTTTCATAAACTGGCTACTTGATGATCATACATAATTGCTAGATTGAAACATGTATATCAGATTAGATGGATGTTGAGGTAGTACCTTGTGAAACCCGGTGATTAAAAGAGATGATGTTATTAAATCTTTAATTAAACTCCGAGCATCATGTGGAATGTTGATTCTGTGTTTATAAATAGACATGTGACTATAAATAGCAGTAGGACTCTATTTGCATACGTGATAAATAGAATTGTCAATTGTCAATGATAATTGAAGTGGGTGTTGAGCAACACTTATGGTTGAGTGGATGAATGAATAAGTGGTCTCTCATAGTGTGCTTTGCGAAATTATTATGTGATAGCATGATCTCGGTTAAAAGAGGTTTGTTCTAACCTTGTGACTTGTGTTTCTTTTGGAGGGTTTATGATGGGATAAGAGGCTATGGTGAGTCTCGCTAAGAGTGTACTGTTTATTGTTAGTGTGATTGTCAAGAAGGGATTATGATGATAATATTGAATGTTCAGTATAAAGGAATTGGATCGCTACTTTGATGTTGATTAAGTGAATATGTTTCTAGGTCACGTTTATGATCTTTCAGACCTCATGTTGATGTGGTAGCTGAATTTGTTTGGAGCAAAGTGACGTTTTGAGAGTTTTATTAGTTCCTAAGTGGTTTATGGGTTGTGGTCTTCAAATATATTTTTGTCGGAATTGGCATGGTGATGTCAGAACCAATGAAAGTCGAGTAGAGTAGAAGTATTTAAGATTGAAGTAAAGTTTTGTTCTTGCCCATAAGAGTTTTCCGAATTTCCAAAAGCAATGTTTTATTCTCGTTTGAGGTTTGATGTTCTCTCTTGTGGGACGTGTGCCTCAACTTTGATCTTATCTTTTGTTTTCCGAGAACATCATTATCCGATTGTTTCTCGTGAACTTGTAACTCACTGTGAGTGGTAACATTTTTTTGCGCTGAAATCTTTTCTTATGTGTCTCTTCTTCTAAGAAAGGGTTAACCGAACTGTATTGCAACGTCTCTTCGGTTGTGTTTTGGCAACTAGATAGTGGTGGTCTAGTAGATGGTTTGGTGAACCTTTAGGTGTCAGGTTGTCTGAGAGGCATTGAGTAATAAATCGATTTATTAGAATAATCTTTGGAGAGGATTTGAGTTAAAAAGAATATTTGTCTTTGGAGTTAACAGATTTCGTTGTCACAACTAGTAGGACCTATAGCGAGTGTGGTCCAAGATTTTGTGTTCATTTTGACAGAACATTAGAATTAGCAATTATGGAAATTTTCATCAGATTATTAGGGTATCGCATTTGGGTACTCGGTAAGATTGTGTAGAAGTAGCATGATGGTGTAGTTAATGAGAGTAGCAGTATAAAGAAATCTAATAGTCGTGTTAATTAATGGGATAATAGAGATTTTTGAGTTATTGTCAAGTGTGAATCGGCCTCAGTAAGTAACCCAATGGGAGTTAGATTATCTCTAAGGATAGCTTGATCAATAATATATTCATTAATCGACGTTAGTAATTGATTATGTTTGAATCTTGGTCAATCAGTGAGAGTATTGTGTCATTATGGGTACATTGTAGTCGAGTAGCCGCATTTGATTGGTGTGGGTTAGAAAAGGTCTAAGATTGATGAAACGAATCGCCTTGGGCGGTTACTTGATTTGTGAGGAATGTTGAAATTGACGACTGAGGTTTTTGTTGAGCGGTGTGAAAATTTTAGTCATCAGATCTGACGGTTACCTCTCAAGTATACCAGAAGTTCATTGTAAGAGTCTTCGAGGTTGAATTGGGCTTTGCCTTTTTATGCTAGCATCTTGGTTTTCCGGGATTAGGTTCCAAGAGTTATGGTGATCTCTGAAAGAATCCTTTGGAAGCAGTAAATGAGAGTGAATGTGGTGAATTTCAAGTTGATTATCCTTAAAAGATTGAGGTGATGTGATTGTGGCGGAAATCTATATTGAGATGTGTTGGGGTTTACTTGTCAAAGTAATTCCTTTGGTAGAGAAGTTGGCTAGAGTGTGATATTGTGGGTTGAAAGATTTTTCCCTGCATAAATGTGGATTTTGGGTTCGGCTGAACATCGCTTTGAGGTTGCCAATTTAAGAGAAATGAGTTAATGTGTTATCCAATGATTTGGGATCTTATGGTTTAAGAGAAAGTTAAATTCTTAAAAGAAAAATTGTGGAAAAGGGTGTGATCTTGGATAGTGAGATATTCTCTTAGTTCTTATTTGAACTATGTGTTATGACAGATGACAATTACAAATGGAGTTGGTTCTTGTCGGTATATGTGGTTCTTTGCAGTTAAAAAAATGGTTAATCTGGTTATTCGAGTGATTTCACTTTTGGCTTTTGTGGCATTTATTTCTAAACTGCCTACTTAAAAAGTGGAAAAGTTTTCATGATAAATCCATTGTTTTTGGATTGGGCTCTTCTAGGAGAAGATGGTTTTGAGTTGGATGCATTATGTCCCCTTTGATTTCAGTTGAGATTTTCGGATAAATGAGCTGGTAGACGAGTTCTTTGTGCGACCCTTGTTAAAGGTGATGCCGCTTGCATAGGTAAAGTGATCGACTGAGAGTTGGAACAAGAGTTTCATGTATTTTGTGCAGACGGTGTACTTCGGTACCAAAAAGAAAGTTTAACCAAAAGTGTGTTGGATAGGTTCCTTATAGTTGTGGGAATTTGTAGGTTTGCGTATCGCTAGGACCGCCTCGAGTACATGCGCGGAGTACACAATGTCTTGTATATTCCGGTGTAGAGGTAGTACATGAGAGGTCCGGAGCTTGATATTTTGTTAGAGCGGTTGGCCAACGAGAAAGACCTTACCTTCGAGACCCATGTGTTGAGCGTACCAGTAAAGATCGAGACTAGTGTTGAGGTGAAAAATGTTGGTATCCGTCAAGGTGATGTGATCCCATAAGTCCGAGAGGGAAGCAACTTGTGAATTGGAGTCTCACATGCGCGAGCAGTATCCAGAATTGTTCACAACAGGTAAGTGGTGACGTTAGCAAGTTAAGCAAGATTATAATTCGGGGTCGAATTTTGTTTAAGGGGGGTAGAATGTAATACCCCAAAAGTATTAGAAAGATTTAACGGGAGAGATTTATTTGAATTTCAACTGTTTTATCATGATTTAAAAAGGGATTTCAGCATTTCTCTTGAAGGGGATTAAATCTTGGGCCAAAGGCCCATAGTCTTGGCCCATTAGGGGCAGTCAAAACCCCTAGGGTTACTGTAGCACACCGCCTGCTACAGTGCTGCCACCTGCTACAGTAATCACCCCCTCCCCTCCCCAAGCAGCCCCATCCTCCATTGGTGCCTCCCTTCCTCGCCGTCGGTGCTCTCTGCTGCCGATCAAGTGAAGAAAGGAGAGGAGATCATCTTCGTAGGGCCAAATCTTCACCTTGCTGCAATTCTACAAGGGTAACATCGCGTGTTATTCATTGGTTGTTGCATAGTAGTTGCGGTTGATGTCGTTTGGTAGATTGAATTTCGTCGGTTTAATAGATCGCGTTCTGTCCAGTAGTTTGGACGACAGTTTTCATGTTATTAGAGGACGAATCTGGGGATCTCACCTCCTATAGATAGTTGGATTATGTTCTTAGCTTTCAGTGGCCGCCAAGAACACCCAAATCCGATTAACGGTCAGAGAGTTATGAATTTTTTAGTATCGCGGTCTTGCTGATCTGCCAGCTTTCGGGCAGATTGTAGAAAACTGGATAAAACTGTTAGTTAAAGTCAAAATCAGAGGATCTCAATATAACCAAAAATGTAGGTAATTTTCATACCTTTTCAGAGAGATAAAGAACACAAAATTTGGACTTTCGTAGCAAAAGGTATGATGGTTTTAGTGTACTGTCTAGAGAAACTAACGTGATAATTGATGTTTTGTAGATTGGCTTGGTAGGGGCAGTATATGGTAGAATCAAAAGGGCTCCCCAACTAGGTTTATTTAGGTAATTTAATTACGTTTCCAGAAAGTCCAAGAACATCTTATTTGGACTCCTGAGCAGAAAGTTATGTATTTTAGAAGTTGACTGTCTGAAATGAACACCAAATCGATCGCTAGAAATTAGAAGATTGGAAAAGCTTGGGAGCTTAGCGAGTTCAATTGTGTTGTTATTTATGCTTTTAGTCCAGTATGTTGGTCTTAGATTGGGTTATCTTTATGTTCAGGTGGGAGCGTGATCCCATGGGCAGCACCCTCTTCGCGTCCACCGTTCTCGCACGGTTGAGGCAAGTATTCGGGTTATTGCATATATGTGCTTGTATACTGGGACTGTTTGTGCTTTGCTCGTGATAGCCAGGCATGGATATTATTTTGATGAGTTTCCATTTATCTTGATGAGTGCAAGTTATGGTTAAAGTTTCCTTTGTATGTTGTTAATGCTTACATGTTATTGTGCACACGTTGAATTCTTATGTATGAAAGATGATGTCATAGTGCATATGCATGATTTAAGCATGTTTGAGACTTGGTCATGTGGTGACCAAGTATAAATAGTTGAGGTCCCCGTCATGTAATGACGGGCTTAAGGTCTCCACATTCGTGGAATGTGGGCAATGAGTAAAGAGGTCTCCATCATGAAGATGATGGGCAAAGGTCCCTATACTTGTGGAGTATAGACTCTTGGTCCCTGTGCCAGAGGGCACAGGCAAGGGTATACATCGACAGTTGTATACCCCGCATTACCGGTAAAATACGAAAAGAGATAAAGTTTAAAAGGTGCATTGCATTGGTCGCATTACATAAGTATGAAGGCTATGTTTAGTGTAATGTTTATTTTGGATTATTGATGCTATGACTATGAACTTGCTTTAGCCTTGTTGATACTTGCTGAGTCTTTGGGCTCACTCTTGCTTTGATATGTTTTAGGTAATGACCGCAAGAACGGCATGCATGGGAGGGAGTAGATGTTTGGTTGCACTCACTACCACTCATCCTTAAGGCGTCTGCCATTTAGTTTTATTCCAGTAATAAGTAGACTACTTGAGAATCACTCATGGCTAGTTTGAGTTTCAGATTAATTTTAGTAAGGAGAATATCAAGTTTTGTTTATGTTTATTAGACTATCTTTCGTGCTTGAATGAACTTGAATATGAAGTTATTGTTAATTGCCATGATAAATTGTTAGAACCTCGGTATAGTTGACTATACAAAGAAGGTTCTGCCGAAAATTGGTAGTTAGATTTAGTTTAATTTAATTTCAGTAGCATTCCAGGCTCAATGTTGAGTAGGGGTGTTACAGCAGGGGTGAAAAATTTCAGGGAAACTATGCAATAGGATTAGCTACCTCTAATCGGCAAAAATTAACTTTGACACAAGAAGCATACATACTTAGTTTTTGCAAACAAGATATTAAACTTTAAAAGTAATAGGAGCAATATGATCAAATGATGCTACATCTTCTTGCCTTACTGGTCTTGCTCTTGTTGCAGAGGGGAGCTCTCGGGTTCAAAAGATTCTTCGCAACCTAACGCAAGAAAGCGAAAAACCTGATAAGAACGAAGAACACCAAACAAAACTCAACAGCAAAAGTCATCCAAATCTCATGAAATTTACACAGCAGCAAGGGCATGATTTTAGAAAAAAAAATAGGAAAAATAATTATTCAATTTGGACTAAGCATGCAAATGTTATAGCTAAAATTATTTCTCTCAGCCTGGAAATTCAAACTAAATTAATTACTGATACTGTTCATCGTATAAAATTCTAGAATGGTCTAGAACCTGAAATTTTTATGGTATGTAGGACATGGTATTCTAAGGATAGCAAAGTTGAGTTTACATTATTTGGAGTTAAATGAATTACTTATGATGTTTTCTAAGTTGTAAAACTAGTGTGTCATTAATTTCAGAGGCAAAGACCATAATACAACATATTCTGCACTAAAGTACATTACTAGAGGATTTTATCAAAGTTTAGTTTGCTCGGTTTGGAATTACAGAGAAAAAGTTATGCATTTTACAAATTTGAAATAATTTCTAAACATCATTTCATGTTAAGCATTTAATACAACATAAACCAATTTCTAGTACAGAACCTTGCCTAAATTCATTCTCAAATTAAAGTTCATTTTATTACAGAGCTAATGCAATTTGAATCACCCAAAAAGGAGCTAACATGAAATAGTTATGCACTTTTGAAATTTAACACAATTAACAGTTTGAACATACAACTCTCGGGAGTGGTCCAACAGAGCTGAAGAAAATGGGGAGGTCGTGGCCGCAGATTTCGCATCGCATGGCTACGGCGCACAGGAGCACAGTGCACCTGCGCGGCACGCACTGGGGAGGTCTAGGCCATTGAAATTGGATCCAACGACCCTAAAGAGTAGATGCACATCGCACGCGAAGCCCTGCGCAGAGGATCTCCTCCCGCGCTAAGGAGGTCGTGACCGTCAAATCAAAATCTGGCGGTCCAGAGCTCCAAAAAGGAGGTCCTAAGGTTAAAGATCCAACGGAGGAGGTCTGGACGGCCAAGATCTACCAGAGGAGGTCCTGGACAGCCACGATCAAGATTGGGGAGGTCCTAACAGTTAAGACCTTCACGGCGGAAGATCTCAACGGTCAAGATTGACTGAAGGAGGTCCTGACGGCTAAGATTTCACAGGGAAGTCCTACGGGCCAAAATCTAACGTAGGGAGATCCCGACGGCTAAGATCTCCTAGGGGGAGGTCTTAACGGTCCAGATCTACGTGAGGGAGGTCCTAGCGGTAGAGATCTAAACGAAGGGAGGTACCGACGGCTAAGATCTCACAGGGGAGGTTTTAACGGTCAAGATCTCCACGGGGAGGTTCTCCAAGACAACGCTTTAACAGAAAGAGAGGTCTGGACGGTTCAGATCTCCATGGGAAGGTCCTGAACGGTCCAGATCTAAGCGGAGGAAGGTCCTAAGGTTCTCTTCGCAAGGACCAGGGGTGGTCTTTTGCAAAGAGCACCCCGAGGGAGGTCCTGGCGGTGGTTTTCACAAAATGACCATAGTGGTCCTTTGCGGAAACACTGAGGGTGATCCCCACAGCCAAGATTCAGCCTAAGGAGGTCTTTACGGCTAGGATCTAAGCTAGGGGGAGGTCCTGGCAGCTAAAGTTGCGCTAAGGAAGATCTAACGGCTCAGAGCTAAACCACAGAGATCATTAACGATTGAGATTTGCCTAGGAGGTCCTGTGACTAAAGCTTTCGCAGAAAAGACTCTACGGTGAAGATCTAACTCGAGGTGGTCCTAAATGGCCATGATGAATTCTAGGAGGTCCTAGCAACTAGAGTTCACCAAGAAAGATCTTACGGCTAAGAGCTATCCTCCAAAGATCATCAACGTCTAAGATCAAACCGGGGAGGTCCTGGGACTTGTCGATTTTACGACAACAGGTACAGAGCACCACGCTTTGGTCACCGGCTTGTCGCTGGCGACCACGGCCACGGCGGTACTAACCACAGGTACCAAAATGTGCATAATACTAATGCGAACTTAATGGAGGCACTCTCGACGACGGAGCTGGCCTAAATCGCCGGCGAGCCGGAGAGGGGCGGAGGAGCAGTTTCGGCAAAAACCGAAAGCGAAAAAGGTCTGCTACGATCTAAACTAGTAGGTCCTTGAGCTCTACGGGACTAATACGAACTCACCTGGACGCAGGGGAGGTCTGGAGGAACTCGGAGAAGCTCTGGCGGCGGAGACCGACGCCGGAGACGAGGGAGACAACGATGACAGTGTTCTGAGCAAACAGAGGCGAAAAGAATGGTAAGAATAGTTTCGCAAAGGTCCAGAGGTGCTCCAGGGACAAGGAATTGAACGAAGGACACTCACCGGAGTCGGGGACGATGAAGTCCACTTTCGGCCACAAACTGCGCAAATCCAAATCGAGCCGTTCCTGAGGAAGCAACCCAAAAATGGAGTTAAGGGAAAGCTTTGCGATGACCAGAGGTGCCACGGGAAACAGAGAGCAGGACAAGAGGACCAGAGGAGCACCGATACCACCACCAAGCTTCACGGCAGATAATGGCGGTTTTGGAGGTTTTGGGGCTTCGAGCTCACAAAACAAAGGGGGAGCAAGGAGTGTTGTAAAGGTGCGTAAGGAGGAGCTCGGAGGCTCTTTATAGCTGGAGAAACTAGGGCTTTGGCAAGAACGAAAGCCTCGGGTGAGCTCAAAGGTGAGCACGGCTCACGGTACTGCCATGGACCAGAAAGAAATGATGGGAGCGAGTGGAGAGCACGACCACAGCCGAAAGCAGCGGCACGCATTAACTGCCCCGACCAGAGAGACGTTGACGAGGACGCATCGAAGTGACCAGGCCATACTGCCCACTGTGCTGGCCCACGGTGCAAGGAGGAAGACAAAGAATAGGAGGGAGAGGTCGAGACCGTAGGATCAGAAGCGGACGGTCGAGATCGAACGGGTCCTTCGGAGGCTCAGAGCAGCAGGGGAGTTCGTGGGCGTTGGATTGAAATCCAACGGCCGAAGCCCACGCACTCAAGACCGTGCCCGGTGCGGCTTTAGGACCTGGCTCGACCGAATCAATTGGTTGGGTCTGACTCGAGCCCGAGTCAGACTCAACCCTAAGGTTTGAATTTTGAGTTTTGAATTGAGCTGATCTTTGGGGAATTGTTTAAGGTAGCAAAACAACTTCAAAAATTCTGAATGTTTTACAGGAGCTTTCTAACTTAGATATTGACCATGTATAAAATTTTCACAGGTTTTCATGTTGCACATTTCCCTCCAAAAATTCTTGCAAGGTGCTGAGCAAGGGTTTGACTTAGAGTCAAACTGGGTTGACTGACCTCCAAAAATATTCAAACAATTTCTAAAAATTGTGAAATTTTTCAGATGGGTCACACACCATCCCTAGAGCTTAGGAAAAATATTTCCAAGAAATGATCACAAGGTTTGACAAGAAAATTTTTGAAGGGTCAAGATTTGGATCAAATGAGTTGTGACTTTGTATTTCCATATTCCTTTTACAAGAATTGTTTAGAACATACAGGAAATACAAGATGTAAGAAAAGTTTTTAATTTCTACACATTTTCTTACATTTGAGACATAAGCCAAACTTGGGATGTTACACTATAACTGTGAGTTTAATGTTTCTTTTTTATACCACTTGCTGAGTCTTTGGGCTCATTCTTGCTTTTGTTGTGCTTTTAGGTACCACTTGCAAGATCAGCATGCATGGGAGGATGTAGGCTTGTTTTGGATGCACTCACTACCACACATCTTTAAAGATGAATATTATTTAGATCGTATCTTAGTAATAAGCAAACTGCTTAAGAATTAATTATGGCTATGTTTGAATGCATTGGATTATTTGTAACACGGAGAGTAGCAAATTTTGATTGTACTTGTTTATGCTTTAGCTGAATCGATTATTATTTTGAATGTTTTGATGAATTTGGATGTTGGAATATTGATTATGTTATATGCAACTGTTGGAACCTCCTATATACTTAGTTATACAAAGGAGGTTCTGCCGAAAATTTAGATCTATACCTTATGTTTAAATTGTTATCTTGTTTATTTAGTAGCATTCCAGGCTCTAGTTGGGCTGGGGTGTTACACCTGAACTTTTCGAAAAATCCAGAAATCAACCCTAAATCACAAAACCGGACATTCTACACTCTTAACTATCAAAACCGTTTATTTTACCACCCTCAACCAAAACAAGGGTGGTTTTGGGTGACGTAGCGCTGATGTGGCCCAATACAAAATGGTTTTGACTGACGTGGATGCCACATGCCATTGAGCTACAGTGCTTATTCTCCCCCCAAATCAAGCCGAAACCACCGATGCCGCCATCGAGCAGACGACGCCACGGGCCCTTTCTGCCACCATACCATGAACGAAGGGCCTCTGGATGAAAGATCGTCACCGCGTGCACCACAGATGTGACGTGTACATTGACGACATGCCCCTCCCTGACGACGCGCTCGCCAGCATCTTCACCGGGTTATCGGACGCAGCGGCCATCGTCCGCTGACCAGGTAGATGACGACAAAATGCCCAATGAATCTTGCGAGGTGGAGAACCAGTTGGAGATGCTTCTTGAAGAGCTGCACCATTGCCAAATCCATGAGTGGTACCTGACGTTCCGCCACCACACCATGCCCACTGTCATCCTCCCCCTCCCCGTTGCCTTCATCTACTATCTGCTACCTCACCGGCCAGCCCGCATACCCCGACGCCGACGCAGACCAAGACGCCGAGCCGCCCCCTCCTCCTCCCCGCCCTCACCTCCGGTCGCCACCCCTTCCCCCCCCCCGCTCCACGCCCACCTCCCCGACCCGGTCTCCCGCCTCAACCGCTACAACTCCGACCTCTTCTTCGGATCCGACAACGACGACCTCTACAACCGCGAGGCCGACAACCCACTCAGGCCAGCCTTCCCGGACCTCGAGGCTGCAATCGATGCCGCCATCGCTGACCTCGGCAGTGTCGCGCTCCCCAAGCTCAACTGGAGTGCGCCCAAGGACGCCACCTTCATGTCTTGCCACCATTCGCTGCACCTACTTCGCCGAGGTCGCCATGCTGCTCTGCTCCTCTAACTGTGTCGCCCACGACCTTGTGTCCACAACGGCCGCCTCGTCTTGGAGCTCCGGCGGGTGGGTGGCACAGCCGAGGGAGGTCAAAGCTGGTGGGATTGGGGGCGGCACGACCGAGGGTGGCCGGGTGGGGGGGCGTTGGATCGTGTGGGCGCTGCAAGGAAGTGTGGACTAAGAGAGAAAGGAGAGGAAGAAATAGGATGAAGAAAAATGTGATGTGGACTTGACGTGGATGTCCACGTGGCGCCACGTCACCTAAAACTACCCCTGTTTGGGTTAAGGGGGTAAATTGAATGGTTTTCATAGTTAAGGGTGTAGGATATCTGGTTTTGTAGTTTATGGTTGATTTCTAGACTTTTCAAAAAGTTCAAGGTTGTAAAATAGACTTTTTCCTAAATTTGAGGTGTGGGAATTCAAGGAAGCTCTTTTGGCCACTCCATAGGTTTAGCTACTACCTTGGGAAGATCAAGAGTACTCATGAGCATTCAATTGAAGATTTGAGAGAGCATGACAGTAGATTAGGCTCCGTCGTGCATCACTCCTAGTTAGTTACCTTGCTAGGTTCAAGTGTGTTGGTGCTCATTTTATGCATATTTCATGCACCAACATTATTATAATATTTATGATAATTATGCATATCTATGTCACTTGGCCACTAATCCTAACCAAAATCAGAGTTGACTCGTCATTTCATATGTTTTGAAAAAAGAGCCAGAAATCAGGCCAACACTAACGCCGAGGCCTACACCGTGTGTGTTCCCTTCTAGACCATTAGTCACCAGGTAACTTTGCTTGGTATTTTACACTAGACCATTACTCTCTATTATTCTAGTACTAAGGTTATGCCTGAATCATGGAATGGAGTGAATACTTCAGTGCACGAAGCATCTTGTTATGAATCCAAGTACAGATTCTGGATATTCTGAATGTAATTTGGCTTGGAGCCTAGTAGCCTGCTGGTCTTGTGTAATTGACACTGTAGTGTTCAGTGTCTACAGCAAGCATGCTTTCTGTTGCTGAATTCCATGTGCCCTTTCATGGATAGCAACGGGAATTTTTGGTCGATACGGCTCAGTTTGCAAACCGTATTTGCATTTGCATTTCTGATCAGGTCACATCCGTATTTGCAAAAATGGCAACATGGCTCCTAGTGGAATCTCAAATACATTCCAAGTCACATGAAATCATGAAACCCTAATTTCCGAAACATAAAATCAAAATTCTCGCGACCTAAATCCTAATTTTTTTTTAGACAATACCAGAACACATATAAAATTGCCGAAATATTACACAATCAAGTCCACTACGTGAGTACCCTTCAAAATAAAATTCAAATTTTTTGGAGCTTATTTTCTACGTTTATTGATTCGTATGAATGCGACAGTCATACGAAGTAGCGATAACAATTCTGAACGGATAAAATTATGAAAAATTTACACAAGCAAGTACACGGTGTTAGGAGGCTACACAAAAAAATTCATAATTTTTTGAACTCATTTGCTATATTTTAAAATTCCTTCAAATTTCAGACTCTAACTAATTATCTAATTAACCTAACCTAACTAACCTAATTATTAACCCTAACCGTAATCGGCGCTACAGGGCAGGCGCACTATTGCCGTGGAGCGGGGTGGCAACGCGCCACGGCAATAGTGGGGTTTTTTTTGTTGAGGTGGCGCGCTGGCGGGGCAGGTGGCGGTGACGTGGCCGTGGCGGGCGCGGGGTGGCCGTGCGGCGCGGGAGCAGTGCGGGGCGGGGTGTGACAAGGCGGGGAACAAGGGCGGGCACGGGGTGGGCGTGCGCCCGCGAGCTACGTGTCATGACGGTGACGCGGGCACGAGGTGGCCGCGCGCCCGCGTTGCCATTTTTACAAATACGGATGCGAACTGATCAGAAATACAAATACGGATGTGAACTGATCAGAAATACAAATACGGTTTGCAAACTGGTTGTATCGGCCAAAAATTCCTAACAACTGAAGTTGTCCTTCCCTCCAAGCTAGCCTGATAATTAAGCCGCTCATGTTTTCCATACTATTCTGCTCCTGTTGGTCAGCTCTTATCGGTAATTTCACTGTGTAGCTAACATGAGACAGTACTCGAAAGGAAAAAAAAATCCATGCTTCAGTGTTCCATCTGGAGGAAAAGTACACACCCAATCATGATAAACAAAATTATTTTAATGTTTAACCGTATCAATAAAAAAATAGGAGGAAGTTTGTCATCATCTGATGGAGAACCAATTAAACAGAACTAACAGGTTGTTGCAAATATTTTTATAAGAATACTTGGCCAGGAGTTGCTTGAGGTCAACCAAATTGTCATTCACTAACACCTCCCATGAGTATGCTGAACCCCATGCCTCAGGAAGTTTTCATCTGGTTCAGGGAATGGATTAAGAATTGTCATTCATTAACATGACTAGTATGCCGGGCGCCGCGCCTTGGGAGCGCAGCAGCAGAGGCGGGAAAGGTTGACGTGATTTGCCTTTTGGCGCATGGAAAAGGCACACACGAGCGCGTCACCGGCCTTTGAGCGCGGAAAAGCCGCACGTGAGCGCGTCGACCGCCTCGATCCAAGGGTGCGAAACGAGCGAGCCAAATCTAACGGATGACGAGCTGAGCGTTGGAGGCTCACGCCCTACTGATCGAGTGGCCTGTACGCGTCCTTGGACTCACAGCAATTAATGCGCACCCGCGCCGAGGCGGAAGAGCAAGCAGCGAGCGGTGTTGCTGATAGAGCTGGGCGTTGGGCCGGGCCGGGCCGGGCCGGTCCAGGCCCGCCGTGCCGGTCACGCCGCATCGCGCCGCCGCTCGGTCACCCCGTCGTGCCGTGTCGCGCCGCGCCGGGCCCACCCGCCGGCCAGCTTCTGCATCGCCCAAAACCCGTCGTCAGCCGGATCGTGGCATGCAGCCAAGCCCACCCCTAAGTAACTATAGAGCGCGCGTGGGAAGGAGAGGAGTGAGAGGAGGTGGTTGGAGGAGTGGAGGAGGGGGCGCCGACGCACGAGGGGAGGCGCGAACGGCAGCACGGGGAGGAGGTAGTTGGAGCTGGAGGGAGGGGAATGAGATAATGTGATTAGGGATTGGGAATTTGGGAGCTGAGCCTCGGGAGAAGGGGTTGGAGATGGGGGTTAGGGGAGCTCAAGAGGGATATTAGGCTAGACCGGGTGGCAGAGGAGGGTTATTGGTTGGGCCAGGCCGAGATGGGGGAGTGATTGAGCCAGGCCAAGAGAGGGAGGGATTGGGCTAGAACGGGAAAGTTGGGCCTATTTCGTGCTGGGCCGGCCCAAACACGGCCCAACTGATCGTGCCGTGCCGTGCCGCCCAACGGGCCACATTCTCAGGCCCAGCCCGGTCCGCAGTTCGTGTCGTGCCGGCCCGGCCCACCACGTGCCGTGCCGTGTCGTGCTTAGACCGTGCCGTGCCGCCCGTGCTTTGGACCGGCCCGAAAAAGCACGGCCCAAGTCCCAGCTCTAGTTGCTGATAAACACGAGGGAGGATCGGATGGGTAAGAAGGGAGAGGAAGAAGGGCATCGAACAGACGCGGAAGCGACGAGGCGCGCAAGACTTACAGACAAAAGCAAAAGGCGCGCGAGATTGGACGGCTGCGAAGCAAAAGCGCGCTGCATCCATCCCGACGGGGGAGGAGAATCGGGCGACGTGGCCTGCCGAATCACGCCTCAACTTTGATTTGTCATCAACATGTTTGCACGTGTAAACACACCTTAGATGGCTTTGTGGTGATGTTTGGCATGTTTCCATATAAGGTATTTGATAAATTAATTGCTAACTATTTTTCTAACCTTGCTTCACGATTGATCTAGAGCCAAAATATGTAGTTGCTCGTCGAAGTTTCAGAAAAAGTTGAATCTGGCCTGTGAACTCTGATTTTGTTTATATATATATATATATATATATATATATATATATATATATATATATATATATATATATATATCAATCATTCTCACCATTGACTTCTCTCTTAATAGAACCACATGCCTAGAGATTTTGGCATGCACATTTTCCATGGCAGCATCACATGAGAATTAATCATGCTTAGATGTTTTTCAAGCTCAAGGACCACCCACTACATACAACTAAATGTTTGCTTGGTGTCTTTGAAGGATGGAACCATATGACAGGATGGAACATATGACTGAAGTGACAAGCAAAAAGAATATTCAAGTTCTATGTTAGAAGATAACTTAGGGACATGTCAAACATTTTCTAGTTCTGTCCTTTTGGATATTTGTTTCAATTTCGTTTGGTTGTATCTACACTTTAATTTGGATATGTTTGCCATGGGATGTTATGGATATTTGTTTCAACACTTCAATTTTATTGAGTGTTTTGCTCTATATGGTTTATATACGTAAGCACGTGTGTGTATAATTGAATAAATATATATGATATTTGCATAATATGAATACTGATCGAAATGAATTGACATATTTGGCACCAGAATTTGCCATTTGCCATATGCAAATCAACTGCATAATATAACTGTAGCGATAGGCTATTGCCTTGAAAATAATAGCATTGTGATATATTATTGCCAACAAAAATAAAACTGTGGTATTGCCACGAAAATAATAGTGTTGCGATATATTCTTACCACAAAAATAAAACTGTGGCGATAGGCTATTGCCATGAAAATAATAGCGTTGTGATATATTATTGCCACAAAAATAAAATTGTGGTGATAGAATATTACAACAAATTGATAGTCGATGCAGTATTTCTAATACAACGAAAACATATTGTGGTAATAGGTTTGTAATGTCACGGCATGAACTGTTGCAAAAGTACAACGAAATCATTGCAACATCATCGTGAATTACCACATTTTGAAAATCATTGCAATAACCTATTACCACACGATCTATTGCAATGACTTGCTAGCAATTTTGCCACGATTTAATTCATTGTAACAAATGCCTAATACAACGATTTAAGCTGTTGCAATATTGTGTTTCCCTGGTAGTGTGTGTGTGTGATGTTCGTTTATGTAAAATGGTAGGTACTGTGCAAAGTCTAGATAGTTAGAGTTACCCTATTTTTCTCACTATTTTCCCATCCCGGCCTTGTCCATGTAAGTGAAACAATTAAAACCAATCTACTTCCATTTTAAATTAAAGTACAAGTGTTAGCACCCAACATTCACATATTTTAGACTCTCAATTTTCCATATCTTATGATATGATGATGCCAAAATTATCAGTGGCGGACCTAGGAAAAAATCTAAGCTAGGCGGAGTGGACTATGACTAATACGTAATAGCAACGTAAATACACACTCTTTAAGTTACCATCACCCTAGTAGTATGCTAAAAGCGATAAAAAAAACTACGATATTGGATAGGATTGAGTAAAATTCCTAAATATTCGTATACCGAATTCTTGTTTACCTTTTTATTATCTTCATATGCAAATTCAAGTGTGAGATATTGTAAACAAAAGTTCATGGGTTTAAGTCAGTCTTTAAGACTCCACCTTTAGCTCCTACTGCACATTTCATTTTTTAGAAATCAAAATAGCAAAATATTAATTCTATTTTTTCTAGTTTCTATTACCTAATCGAGTACTAATTAACATTGGATTTCCATAACAGAAGAATAACAAAGGCCATTGCTTTTTGAAATCCTCTCTATAGTTGAATGAAATCCGGTTGACCCAACACTGGAACATCCCAAATTGGAGCATGGAACTCATTTGCATCGAACAAAATCACAGAAGACTGTAGATTGAAGGATGACAAGAACCTGACAACCCAAACATCTCCACAAAATCTCAGCCTTTTCCAGAAAAAAAAGACTTTTGAGTTTTCATGAGAAGAAGATAAGCATATACCGACGAATGGTGCCACTGTCGGCCGATCCGCACTGGACCTACGCACCTCTGGCGGCCTGAAGCCCCTCATGGCCTTAAGGTGTCCTAGCCTTCCGCCTACGCACTCACCCAGACGCCGAGCCACCGCCTACACGAGCACGCCTACGCCACCGCCATACGAGCACGAGCAAAGTAGGCACTGCCTTCGCCGGTTCGCCCTAGCCCCTGCGCGCCTACGTCGCCCAATAGCGTGCCACCTTTTCCTTGCCCTTGCCTGCGCGGCTGTGCCTAGGGTTAGAAATTGGGGGAAGACTGGAACCCCCGCACCCCTCGCCACCGCCGACGCAGTATCCATCGCCGCCGCCGTTGTCAAAGCCCCAACAAACACCGCATAAGCTCCTCCTCAACCCCGCCCCTCTATCGACTGTTGCGCCACCCTCGGTGTGTCTACCGCCTAGGCCTCGGTAGTTGGGGGCTTGTCCGGGGGCGAGCGGCCTGCGGGCTTCAGCGGTTCGGCCGAGTTACGATTGGCGATGCTGCGGGCGCAGATGGACGCATGGTTTGTGCGCGGCCGGCGATGCCGGGCTTGCCAGCTGGGGCCGGGGCGAGTGGCTGCGCCGCTGCGCCAACACGCCAGGAGTCAGGACGTCAGGGCCGCAGGAGCTGAGCTGCTAGGAGCTTCGGCCTTCGGGAATTGAGGTGAGTTCGTGAGTCGGTATGGGGCGGGAGGAGGGTCAATCTGGTTCGGGGGCGGCGGATCTAGGGACTTGGAGGCGTTTCGGCAGAGGACAGGCACGTAGTGGCGGCGGTGGCTTCGGAGGCTCTGGCAGATCTAGGTTTTGAACCCCTTCTGTGATCGTGTTTCTGAGCGCGTTCTCTTTTTTTCCTCTACCTCGATCCCTTCCCTCATCTCCCCAGTCTCATCGGTACTTGTTTGTCCTCTCCTCATCTTGGTTCGGGGTGAACAAGGGGCATTCCCTAGACTGCCACCCACCCTTGGCCTTGTGCGTGTGTGAGACCCTTGTGTTTTGGTGATGGCTAGATCGAGGGAGGGCGGAAGTTGGAGACAAGGCCGGCGGCAGCCCCGAGTGGGATCAGGCGGCTTCCCCACGGAGCTGAGGCGATTTGTTAAGGGGAAAGCGAGTGCGGCGATTGATGGGGAGACGATCGGATCTGAAGAGCATCTAGCGGAGATGATGGGGTGCCTTCGCCTTACTTCGAAGGAGGCAAAGGTGGTCATCTTGGATGATGAAAGCGATAAGGATCTTGCCCATCCGGATTGGGCTTTCGTCGGTAAGGTCCTCGCGCCTAATGTTCTCCATATTCAGACCATCAAGTCGGCATTGGGGCCAACATGGGGCAACCCGAAGAGCTTGGTGATGAGCTCTGCCGGCGACAACACTTTCGTGGCAGAGTTCGCCTCACATGCGGATATAACTCGTGTGTTGGAGGGATCACCCTAGATGGTGGGCAGGCACGCAGTTCTGCTTGAGAACTATGATTTGAATCTTAAGCCCTCCCAGCTGATTTTCAACAAGATGGTTGTATGGATCATAATCATGAACCTTCCGCTTGGCTGGATGACTGAGCACTGGGGTAAGACGCTTGCTGAGCAAGTCGGTGATGTGAAGAAGATACATGTGGATGCGCAAGGGCACTACTGGGGTACTTTCATGCGCATGCATGTGGAAGTAGATGTCGACAAACCACTCTTGAGGGGCATCACTATTTACTCGAATCGCAAGAAGACGACAAAATGGTACGATGTTTTGTATGAGCGCCTCCCACTCTACTGCTTCTCGTGCGGCCGTTTGGGTCATTCCTCCTTGGAATGCCCGACACTGGGGGAACGAGATTGCGATGGGAATTTACCGTACTCTAGTGTCCGTCGTTGTGCACCGTTTTCGTGTGAGGTCTCGTCAGGTATACGGTCCGGCAATAATTCATTTTCGGCAGACTGTGGCTCTGCTGCTCATGATCACAAGGAACCATCGAGTGGTACTTTTAATCACTCAAAATCACCAGGGGCTGGAAGATCTAGTTCTAGCCATGGTGTTCATGTTAGCTCGGACAAGTACATGTTGCTGATCAAGACTTATGGCCGAGGTGCTCCTATTAGTCCAGTTTCAAAAACGTTGATGTGATGAACCACACAAGTTCTGTTGCTGGGAAGAATCTCTCCCAAGTTTAGATGTACAAGAAGAACATTGTGGGTTTAGGCGCAAACAACACAAGGAGCATAGGCACAAGGACTCTTCTACTCTTGCTCCTGCTGTTGAGGGGGAAATATCTTTGGCTCTTACACTGGTACAAAAAGGTACAATCTCGGCCTTGGGAGTCACAGAGCAGCTTGCTTCTAACGGTGTGGAGGAAAGATGTGATTCCAACAAGAAAATCAAAAAGAACTCGACGGATGCTTCATCTCGATTTGCGGATCCGGCAGCGGCTGTGGTATAGCCCCGCCACATGCAATGGGTCTCTTGTGTTGGAATTGTCGAGGTTTGGGGACGGACTCGACAATTGGCGAGCTTCGGTGGTTAGTGAAGACATATCGTCCTGCCCTCCTCTTGTCTGAAACTAAGATGAGGGATAATAAAGTTTGAAACTTCTTGTGGTCTTTGGGTTACTCGAGTTGTTTTGCAGTCAGTTGTGTAGGCCTTAGTGGTTGCATGGTACTTTTTTGGATGCAACCTTATAAGGTCTCCTTGAAAGATTTTAATTCCCATTGTATGGATGCTTGTGTCAACGGAGTCCAGTGCAACATGGCGTGCTACCTTTGTTTATGGTGAACCTCGAAAAGAACATAGGCGCGAATTTTGGGATTTTCTCAGGCTCATGCATGCCCAATGGAATGGGCCATGGATATGTTGTTGCGATTTCAATGAGGCCCTTTGCCATGATGAACACATGGGTTTCAGATATAGGTCTGATTCCCATATGGCCTTGTTTCGTGATTGCTTAGATGATTGTGGGCTTTTTGACTGGTTTTGGGTACCAAAATTCACATGGACGAATAAGCAGGATGTTGATTCTAATGTCAAGGTTTGGCTTGATCGGGCAGTGGCAAATGGTGAGTTTTCTCGCTTGTTTGAGGATTGTCATGTGGAGAACGTCATAACGACAACGTCCAATCATTATGCCATCTCCATCTCCTTGTCCTCTCGGAGTGGGGCGATGGAGCTCCCTCTGGTGCAGCAGGGATTCCGTTTTGAGGCTATGTGGCTGCATGCACCAGATTGTAAGGAGGTGATGGAGCAGGCTTGGGTAGAGGGTAGCGATGGCACTCGTTCGCTACAATCTACTTAGACAAATCTGCACCAGTTGGCTGGTTCTCTTGGCCGATGGAGCAAATTTTCCTTTGGTTTAGTGCGCAAGGAGATACAAAAGATTCAGCACCGAATCAAGTCTTTGCCCTTGGAGCATGTGACTGATGTCGTGATCCAGGAGGAGCGTGAGTTTGAACGCCGCCTCTGCGAGCTCTTTGAAAGGGAGGAGATTATGGCACGACAATGATCCCAAGTGGACTAGCTCAAGGAAGGAGATCGAATACTGTCTTTTTCCATGCGAGGGCCTTGGCGAGGAGGCGCACAAATAAAATCAAGGCCCTTGTTCGGGATGATGGCTCTAGATGTGAAAATCAAGATGGCATTAAAGGTATGGTTCAAAGGTTTTAAGAAGATCTCTTTCCCTCTGAACTGTGTGATTCAGTGTATACAATTCTTGAGGCTATCCCCAGTAAAGTGGATGATGACATAAATGCCGAGTTGAGTAAACTTTATACAGATGATGAGATCAAGACTGCTCTATTCCAAATGGGGCCTACGAAAGCGCCGGGTCCGGACGGCTTCCCAACACTTTTCTACCAGACCCATTGGGATTTTTTTAATGAAGAAATTTGACATACTGTCAGAAACTTTCTAGAGGGCGTGGATATACCAGAGGGTCTCTGCAATTTAGTTATTGTGCTTATCCCGAAGATTTCAAGGCCTGACACCTAAAAAAATTCCTCCCCATCAGTTTGTGCAACATGCTCTATAAGATTGTTTCGAAGGTTTTGGCTAACAGATTAAAAAAATTTCTACCTGCGATTATGTCGGAGTATCAAAGTGCTTTTGTCCCTAGAAGGCTTATTACTGACAATGCTCTAATCGCTTACGAGTGTTTACACACCATACGAAGCATCAATCGAAGACGTATTTTGCTTTGAAGATTGATATGATGAAGGTGTATGATCGTGTAGAGTGGAATTGTCTACATGGTTGTCTTAATAAGCTGGGTTTTGCACCTGCTTGGATCAGTTCTGTCGTGCGGTGTGTTACGTCTGTTCGCAATGCTGTCTGGGTTAATGGTGAGATGACTATGCCGATGGTCCCATCTAGGGGTATTAGGCAGGGGGACCCTATTAGTCCCTATTTGTTTTTGTTGTGCACTGAAGATCTGTCATGTCTCTCGCAACACAAGGAGGGTCGTGGTGAGCTACACGGTATTCGAAATGGTCAGCTCGCCCCCCATATCACATCTTTTATTTGCAAACGACATTATTTTCTTTGCTCGGAGTGATGCAAAAAGTGTTGATGCGTTGAAAGCTACGCTTCATTTGAATTGTGAAGGTTCTAAGCATAAAATTAATTTAGAGAAATCATCTATTTTATTTGGCTTGCATTGTAACGATGGTGTTAAACAAGGAGTCATGACTCGGCTAGATGTTCATAATGAAGCCCTCCAGGATTCCTACCTTGGGATGCCGACTGAGGTGAGTCAATCACCGACGAGTTCTTTTCATTTCTTGCCTGATAGAGTGTGGAAGCGGATTAATGGATGGGCTGACAGGCCATTGTCACGGGCGGGGAAAGTAGTCATGTTACATCGGTGATCTAGGCTATTCCAACTTATGTTATGAGCTGCTTCCAGTTGTCGGTCTCGACATGTGAGAAAATGAAAACCTCCATCGCTAATCACTGGTGGGGTGTTGAGAACGGCAAAAAGAAAATGCATTGGCGCTCATGGGATTCGCTGTCTACACCTAAAGCTTTGGGCGGTTTGGGCTTTCGTGATCTTGTGCTCTTCAATCAAGCCATGTTAGGTCGTTAGGGCTAGCGGCTAATGACAGAGACGGGGTCACTTTGTGCGAGGGTGTTGAAGGATCGTTACTTTCGTAACTGTGATTTTTGGGATGCCCCTCATCCAAGATCTTCTTCATATACTTGGACGAGTATCTACTTTGGGAAGGAATTACTGCAAAAGGGTGTACGATGGGGAGTCGGCAATGGCAAAAGTATTAAAATATTATCTGATAACTGGATACCCGGCAGTGCACCCAATCTAGTTTAGCCGCTGGTGCCCGTACCTACGGATCAAATAGTTGATTTTCTTATATAGGAGGAGAATTGTTCTCGGGATGTTGACCTGGTTTGTTCTATCTTCCCTGAGGTGGTGGCTGATCAGATTATCCAGGTGCCCATCAGTAGGCAGGGCAGTGAGGATTTTGCTTCATGGCCATATTTTCTAGCTCGATAGAGGGATTTTATTCCTCTCAAAGTAGCTCTAGGAGTGGTCTCTCCTCGGCATACAGTGCGGATGAAAAACATTAGAAGTCACTACGGGCTATAAAGGCACCGAACAGAGATGAAAATTTTGTTGTAGTGTTTCGCACATGACTACCTCCCGTGTGGTTTCTAACTGAAACGAAGGCATGTCCTAGTGAATGGTACATGTGTCTTCTGTGGGAGGGAAGAGCGTATCAAACATTCCTTCCTCTTTTGCCATTTTGCCCGTGAAGTTTGGCGTGAAGTGAAATTGGAGTATGGCTTCCATCTTTGCAGCAAGATGTTGAATTGTGTTAAGCAGTTGATGGAGATGGGTTCCCGATCTTTCGATGAGATTGATAACTATCGATTTTGGTGGAGGTGACTCTCGCGATCCGACTACAACCGTACGACGACGCTTGCGCCTTAGCAATCGTTGAACCAACTCCGCGACGTTATTGACCGTGCTGGAAACGCGATCAACCTGGATACGAGGTTCAATTCCTGCGAGCAATCGAAGAACTAACAAGAATAAAATATAGACAATCTGATATTGCAAATAGAAATTGTAGTATAGTTGGTATTGAAAAACAAATATGGGATCCCGAAGGCTGTCTTGACAAGTGGTCGTCCTACACAACTGAAGAACAAAAGTTTGCACAATGGCTAAACCTAGACTCAATGAAATCCGAGTTCTATCCAGGGGAACGGTGGCTCCTATATGGGAAGACGACCAGAGGTGGCGGCCAAAGAAGTGGACGCACGCCCCTAGGGTTACAAGGCCCATGGGCCCAAGAGGAGGTGGCGCAACACTCTTTTTGACTCGGACAAAAAAATAGACGTGGATTATTTTGTTTATTGTGGCCGGCTCGGTTGGAATTTGAAGCTGAGGTTTGATCCATTAGAAAGTAGACTTGATAAGCTTTCAATGAAGTCCAAGAACGTCCCAAACGGAGTCCGTATGAAGAAGTTACGGCCGTTTGAACTTAGTGTTGTCGCAGCAGTCCGAACTCGAATCCAGAACGAGCCCAACTCGAACTCTTGCTTGGCTCGGACCCAAAGTGACGTGATGACCTCCATTATGCCTCCTATGCTTGTCTATGACTCCACATACCTCTCCTTGGTCCTTTCCCATGTTCCTAAGCACAATTAAATCACTTGCAATAGGTAGCGATCTATTCTCAGTAATATATAAACCTATGAACGAATTCACCTGGTGATTAAGTTGGCGAGCACGAGCTCGAGTAATTGGTCCTTGTAACATTTGTTTTGGATCAGCTGTGTGTGTAGGCGCTGTTGTATCCAAGTTAGGGATGTCCTCATCATCCTCCCCTTCTTGCATTTGAGTCATCATCGACTCAAGCTCATCCTCTGCTCCCAAGTATGGCTTCAAATCTGCAATGTTAAATGTGGGACTAACCCCAAAATCTGCAGACAGGTCAAGTTTGTATGTATTATCATTAACCTTTTCTAACACTTTGAAAGGACCATCAGCTCGAGGTATCAATTTTGACTTTCTCAATTTAGGGAATCTATCTTTTCTCAAGTGCAACCAAACAAGTTCTCCTGGTTCAAAAGTTAAATGTTTTCTCCCCTGACTACTAGCAAGTTTATATTTAGTATTCATGCGCTCTATATTCTCCTTAGTGGTCTCATGCATTTTTAAAATCAATTCAGCACGTTGTTTAGCATCAAAGTTCAATTTATCCGAAGATGGAATAGGCATTAAATCAATAGGAGCACGAGACACAAAACCATAAACAACTTCAAAAGGGCACATCTTTGTAGTAGAATGCAACGAATGATTATAAGCAAACTCAATATGAGGCAAGCATTCTTCCCACATTTTTAAATTCTTTTTCAACACAGCCCTAAGCATTGTAGATAAAGTTTTATTCACAACTTCAGTTTATCCATCAGTTTGAGGATGACAAGTAGTAGAAAATAGCAGCTTAGTCCCCAATTTAGCCAATAAAGTTCTCCGAAAATGGCTAAGGAATTTAGCATCATGATCTGAAACTATAGTATTAGGCACACCATACAATCGAACAACTTCATGAAAAAATAAATCAGCAATATTGGCAGCATCATTGCTCTTATGACATGGTATAAAGTGAGCCATCTTAGAAAATCTATCAACAACCATGAATATACTATCGCTCCCCTTCTTTGTTCTAGGCAATTCTAAAACAAAGTACATCGAAATATCTTCCCACGGAACGTTGGGAACTGGTAGAGGCATGTATAAACCATGAGGATTAAGTCGTGACTTAGCTCTTTGACATGTAGTGCAGCGAGCAACGTAGCGCTCGACGTCCCGTCTCATCTTTGGCCAAAAGAAATGATCAGCAAACATATCCTCCGTTTTCTTCACGCCAAAGTGTCCCATTAGCCCGCCTCCATGCGCTTCCTGTAACAACAACAAACGAACGGAGCTAGCTGGAATGCATAGCTTGTTAGCTCTAAACACAAATCCGTCATTAATGACAAATTTGTTCTACGTTTCCCCTTCTTTACAAGTCAACAATATATCTGTAAAATCAGCATCATGCACATATTGATTGCTCTTTAATAGTCTCCAATCCAAAAATTTTGAAGTCAAGTTGTGAAAACATGGTATATCTCCTAGACAAAGCATCAGCTATAACATTCTCCTTTCCCTTCTTGTGTTTTATGACATAAGGAAAAGACTCAATAAATTCAACCAACTTTGCATGTCTACGGTTCAATTTACTTTGACTTCGAATATGCTTTAAAGATTCGTGATCAGAATGTATAACAAATTCTTTGGACCATAAATAATGTTGCCAAGTTTTTAAAGTTCGAAATAGTGCATATAATTCCTTATCATAAGTAGAATAGTTCAAACTAGGCCTACTCAATTTCTCATTGAAGTATGCTATAGGTTTACCTTCTTGTAGCAATACACCACCTAAACCAATTCCACTCGCGTCACATTCTAGTTCAAAAGTCTTATTAAAGTCAGGGAGTTGGAGTAGTGGTGCATGTGTTAACTTATCTTTCAATGTGGTGAAGGCGTTCTCCTGTGCGGCGCTCCAAACAAATGGCACGCCTTTCTTGGTGAGCTCATTCAATGGTGCAATGATGGTGCTGAAATCCTTCACGGCGGCGGTAGAATCCAAAGAAGTCTTAAAAGCTTCAGCACTGTGTGACCGTGTTAGAGTCGACCAACTCAGATTGCTTCAATCTTGGCTTAATCAACTTCAATTCCCTGTGGAGTAACATAGCCAAAAAACGCGACTCGATCGGTGCAAAAGGTGCACTTCTCAAGGTTACCAAATAAACGTGCATCACGTAAAGCATTAAAAACAGCACGTAAATGGTCAAAATGTTCTTCTAAGGATTTGTTGTATATCAATATGTCATCAAAATAAACCACCACAAATCTACCAATGAAAGCACGTAAAACCTCGTTCATTAGTCTCATGAAGGTGCTAGGTGCATTAGTTAATCCAAAAGGCATTACTAACCACTCATACAACCCGAACTTAGTTTTAAATGTGGTTTTCCATTTATCGCCTAATTTCATGCGAATTTGATGATATCCACTACGCAAATCAACCTTAGAGAAAACAACAGAGCCACTCAATTCATCAAGTATATCATCTAACCTAGGAATAGGATGACGATACCTAATGGTGGTATTATTAATTGCTCTACAATCTACACACATACGCCATGATCTATCTTTCTTAGGCACTAAAATGACCGAATAAAGACAAGGACTAAGAGATTCACGCACATACCCTTTAGCAAGCAATTCTTGAACTTGGCGCTGAATTTCTTTAGTTTCTTCTGGATTGGTCCTATATGGTGCGCGGTTTGGCAGTGATGCGACGGGAATTAAATCAATTTGATGCTCAATCCCTCGAAGCGGTGGCAACCCCGGCGGTATGTCCTTCGGAAAGACATCGTTGTACTCCTACAAAATGTTAGTGACAGCAGGAGACAAAGAAGAAGATATATCCTCAAATGAAAACAATGCTTCTTTGCAAACTAATGCATAGCAAACAGAATTACTAGCATCCAGTTCAGTCATATCAGATTTGGTAGCAAGAAAACTAACACCTTTCAATTTAATTTCTTTATTCTTCACATGAGTAGATTTAGGTTCTTTCTTTTTATGTTGCTCAAGTTCTTTTGCTACAATCTGATTTTCGCTCTTAGCATTCTCCTGATTCTTCTCTCTACTAGCTCTAACAAGTTTATCCTTAACAATTTGTTCAGAAGTCATAGGATGCATCACAATTTTCTTTCCCTTGAACATGAGAGAGTATTGATTATTCCTACCATGATGCACACAATCATTATCATATTGCCAAGGTCGTCCTAATAACAATGAACAAGCTTGCATAGGAACAACATCGCAATCAACATAATCATGGTATGAACCCATAGAAAAGTTTATTCTCACCATTCATGTTACCTTCAACTTACCACTGTTGTTGAACCATTGAATATGGTATGGGTGGGGATGAGGGTTGGTCGGCAAAGTAAGCTTCTCCACCATATCCATACTTGCCAAATTGTTGCAACTCCCACCATCAATAATTATGCGAATCGAGCGTTCCTTGACAACGTCCTTGATTTGAAACAAATTATGGCGCTGATTTTGCTCGGCACGAGAAACTTTAGCACTTAGTACGCGTTGCACTATAATGCTCAAATACTTATCGGCATCTTCGGTGCCAACATGTTCCTCCTCATGATCAGATTCATCATCAAGTCCTGCGCAGGTCGGTTGCAAGCATAGCATATGTTTCATCATCAAAATCACTAGCAGAGGAATACCCACCATCATCTCGTATGTTCAGTACGCGCTTGTTTGGACAATCCCGCATCATGTGTCCATAGCCTTTGCACCGATGGCATTGAATATCCTTAGTTCGTCATGTCGAAGCAACTGAAGAGGAGGTTTTTGCAGACGCTTGTGGTGCTGATTTGGTTGCTTCAGAAACTCGTGGTGCTGGATTTGAAGTAGCGAGGCGCGGCTTGTTGTTGAAGGGTGGCGGTGGGGGTGCACTGATGGCCGGGGCAGTAGAGGTGCGGGGTGTCCATGAGTTTGTGCGACCTGCAGAAGAGTTAGATCGTGTCCTTGTCTGGCATCCCTGCACTTCACGTTCAGCTTTGTAAGCAAGATGAAACAATCTAGTAATAGAGTTGTAATCTTTATAATCAAGGATGTCTTGAATTTCTCGATTCAACCCTCCCAAAAACGTAGCCATTGATGCCTCCTCATTCTCATCTAAACCACAACGCAACATACCAATTTGCAATTCTTGATAGTAGTCTTCCACAGACTTTGTATCTTGTCGTAAGCGTTGTAATTTATTTAACAAATCACGAGCATAATATGAGAGAACAAATCGATGCCGCATAAGCAATTTTAAAGCCTCCCAAGTGTTAGGTATGTTATTGGGATGTTGACGACAATGTTCTTTCCACCAAATAGAAGCAAAATCGATAAATTCACTAATAGCAGCCCTAACTCGCCTAATCTCAGGAACTTCATGGCAAGCAAATTTTTGATCAACAGCTAGTTCCCAATTAAGATAACCATCAGGATCATATTTACCATTAAAAGATGGCATAGTGAATTTAACCTTAGCAAAAGAATCATCGTGGTCACGTACCTCACGTCGTGGGGGGTCTCGTCGCATACCTTGTTGGTTAAAACGCAACTGTCGATGAGCTCGATCGTTGTTATTATTACCCATGTCATTGGCCTCGGTATCAGTCACATAGTCGAATTCATCTTGTCCCTCTACCACCGGGGCAGCAGGGGGAACAGCAGTGGATGCATGGGTCATCTCGTCAAGGCGCGCATAATACTTGCCAAAGAAGTGTTAGTGACGCTTGCGCTCTCTAAGTATATATCCCTACCAACTACTAGGATGGGGTGGTTCAAAAGTCGCTCACACTCAAGCCTTCTATCAAATTCTTACCAAGCAAACAGGGGTGATCGGCAATCGGCGGTGTCAATTTATCTCCGAAGATTGGATGGAGCGATTGCCAGGTGAAGTTCAGCCTGTACGGTTGTAGAAAAGGTGTAGCTGGAAAGGCTCAAGTATGGTAGCAATGGATTAGCAACTATCAAATCAGAGAATGCAAGCTGAAAAATCGTTCAACGCCAATTAGTGCTGGTCCTAGGCTAGACCGTACTAGAGATGCGAGCCTAGAACACAAACGAACGCACGATGCGGCAGAAGCTCGAAAAAGGATGTCGTCTTCACGGGGAACCTTAGAATTACTTACAAAAGGGCTTTGTCAATTTTGAGCAAATTCTGAGAAACTTTTTTTTGCTCCTTTTTTTCTTTTTTTTTGCAAATGTGCACCTCACTCAAAACTCTTCAAAGTCCTCTCTCTCTCTCTCTAAACTTTGATTTTTTTTATCACGTTGCCGAAGTCAGATGAATCTTATGTTTCCTTATGGTAGCACGAAACAACCTCTTTTTTTCTTTTCTTTTCTCTTTTTTTTTCTTTTT
Organism: Ampelocalamus luodianensis; assembly: GCA_036346255.1. Taxonomy (NCBI): domain Eukaryota; kingdom Viridiplantae; phylum Streptophyta; class Magnoliopsida; order Poales; family Poaceae; genus Ampelocalamus; species Ampelocalamus luodianensis. The sequence continues at coordinate 25,255,316 of CM070623.1, forward strand.
CTTCTCTGTCACAAACCGAAACGAACTTTTGTTCTTGGTTAGGATTTAACTTGGTGTGGCGGTGGCAGGAGGGTGGTGGCTTGCCGCGGCAGGAGGATGGTGGCCACGGTTGGACGCGACAAGGGATGGTGGCAGCGTTGGTGGTCGCGACAACGGCTCTGGTGGTCGTGGCAGCGCGAAGGCAAAGACAGCAACGGCTCTGCGCGCGCGCAAGGACCGCAATGATGGAGGTAAGCGATTGAACCCAAACGCAATGCGCGACCAAACGTGAGCGAACTCAAAACTCTAAAGGAACTAGACACTAAGACCAAGAAAAACACGGCGATGCAATCAAAAGTTCAACAATGCAATGCACTGAAAAGAAAGATGCAATGGCGCAATTGGTCTTGGACAGATAGGTGATCTAATCCTATAATTTTTTTTGGCTTTTTCTGGACTTTCAGAATTAAGCAACCTAACTACGAAAAACAGTAAATTCTCACCGAGCAACCTTGATCTCTGATACCACTTGATGGAGATGGGGTTCCCGATCTTTCGATGAGATTGATAACTATCGATTTTGGTGGAGGTGACTCTCGCGATCCGACTACAACCGTACGACGACGCTTGCGCCTTAGCAATCGTTGAACCAACTCCGCAACGTTATTGACTGTGCTGAAAACGCGATCAACCTGGACACGAGGTTCAATTCCTGCGAGCAATCGAAGAACTAACAATAATAAAATATAGGCAATCTGATATTGCAAATAGAAATTGTAGTATAGATGGTATTGAAAAACAAATGTGGGATCCCGAAGACTATCTTGACAGGTGGTCGTCCTACACAACTGAAGAACAAAAATTTGCACAATGGCTAAACCTAACCTCAATGAAATCCGAGTTCTATCCAGGGGAACGGTGGCTCCTATATGGGAAGACGACCAGAGGTGGCGGCCAGGGAAGTGGACGCACGCCCCTAGGGTTACAAGGCCCATGGGCCCAAGAGGAGGTGGCGCAAAACTCTTTTTGACTCGGACAAAAAAATAGACGTGGATTATTTTGTTTATTGTGGCCGGCTCGGTTGGAATTTGAAGCTGAGGTTGAATCCATTAGAAAGTAGACTTGATAAGCTTTCAATGAAGTCCAAGAACGTCCCAAACGGAGTCCGTATGAAGAAGTTACGGCCGTTTGAACTTAGTGTTGTCGCAGCAGTCCGAACTCGAATCCAGAACGAGCCCAACTCGAACTCTTGCTTGGCTCGGACCCAAAGTGACGTGATGACCTCCATTATGCCTCCTATGCTTGTCCATGACTCCACATACCTCTCCTTGGTCCTTTCCCATGTTCCTAAGCACAATTAAATCACTTACATTAGGTAGCGATCTATTCTTAGTAATATATAAACCTATGACGAATTCACCTGGTGATTAAGTTGACGAGCACGAGCTCGAGTAATTGGTCCTTGTAACATTTGTTGTGGATCAGCTGCGTGTGTAGGCGCGATTGTATCCAAGTTAGGGATATCCTCATCAATTGGTTGTTCGATTTCCTAGGATGTTCCTCGATTCTAGAGGCAACAGTTCTTGCTGTTACTCTATTGTATATTTGGGAGGCTCGTAATGGTGCACGAAACGATGAAGGTTTGTTGCATCCTCGAAGTGGCTATGAAAGTTAAAGCTTATGTTGAGTTGATAGTGTTGCATATCTTCAATCCAGATCCAGGCCATGGGCATGAGTCCCTGCATTCAATCCCTAAATGGGCTCCGCCGCCGGTTGATATAGTCCTTATTAATATCGATGCATCACTTTTTTTCTTCTTCTCGTCAGATGGAGGTTGGCATGGTAACCCGAAACCACATTGGTGAATGCTTGCCTGCCTGCAACGAGCGCCCTGATGGGATCACTACGCCGAAGTTAGCAGAAGCAACAACGCCATGCAACAACACTCGCCCGTTGTCGGACCCAGGAGTAACACCCCCAAATCCTCTGTGTATTTCTGAACTAGTCCCATGATCAGTAGCTAGTTCACACAGTAAACAGATATGGTAATATCCATATTTCGCACAACTTTATTAAAAATCAGAGTATATTAAAAAAGCTTACAAGCCAACAATAAACAAACACAGTGGAAGACGAAGAAGTAGTGGAGTCCAACTGATCTACCACAGGCAATCGACTGGGGTAGCGGCCTAGTCATCGAGATTCACACCGATAGCGAAGTCTTTCTCCTCTGAAATTTATTTTCATTAAGCAAGGGTGAGCACAACTTTCGTGCTCGCAAGTTACACCCAATAACAGAGGTAATGCATGCATGGATATTATCAAATGAAGGCTTATAGGGTTATTTGTATAAAAAAATTGACCTTTTAAATGCAATACTACGTTCAAAAGCTGTTATACTATATCTAAAAGCAAATTTCAATTTTAATCTTCAATTCTCAAGTGTAGGATAAACCTCCATACACAAAATGGTGAAGGACTAACCCCTTACACTAGGCTTTTTGCCCAAATTTCCCACATGGAATAAACATCCATGAAAACATTTGTGTCAAACCATTTTTAAAACAAAACCATAGTCTAATCCGCGAAAGGCTTTGCTCAGCATGGCCATGGCCATGGGCATGGCTATTTGAATAGATTTACACTCTGTAGAGGTTGTACAACTTTACCCACACAGGATAAACGACTTTTACTATTCGCTCACACACTTCCGTAGGTGTGCGACTAAGTGATTATCACAAGGCCCTTACAATACAACATTCCAAAGTAGTCACGCCCGCTAAGGTTTCACCTTCTTTAGATCGAAACATACTCCGGAGGCTCCCCTCTTGCGCTATGTGGGACTATATAAAAAGTAGGTCATTCTGACACCCACGCAATCGGATGGTACACCACACTAAAATGTTGCAAATTAGTTAGCCAGGTCTGCCCCACTCCGGATATGTGGTAGTACGATTTTGGCTTAACAATCCGCAACTTGCAGACCGATCCTTAATTGACTGGGCGACTTCCAAACAATCTCTGGGCCTCAACCATTCGCTGTATTGAGCCCGTGCATAAACTTGCACCCACCAACTATCCAGTTCACCCAAGTCCAAACCAGTTTTTCATTTTTTTTTTTCATATCAAAACATTTTTTGAAATCTCTATGGTAAAAACATTACCATAGTCTCATTTTTAAATCCACATTGTTATTTTGGCTAAAATTCCCCAAATCAAATATTTCAAGTGTAAGCATGGCTAAGCATAAATTTTTGAGAACGTTCTAGTCCATACAATTGCATAAACTGGATTTTCATCTAAGCCGTTAAGGTAGGTTTAATTCAATATCAAGATTGGCAGTACAAAAGATTTGGGCATTAACTATAATTCAAAAACAGGTATATAAATTACATTGAATAGAAATAAGCATGCAATAATAATTTAAAATAGAATTTAAATAATTTAAAATAATGGGATCAAATATGATCAAAGATGTAACTTGCCTTGCTTAATTAGTTGTTGTTCTCAAACGGTGTTGAAATTTGGCTCTTCGAAGTCGTCGAAATCTATACACGAAAACAAGCAAAATTCAAATAAATTCAAATGGACTCCAAATTAAATAATTTTGGTCTAGATAGCTTGATATTGATTTTAGATGAATTTAGAAATTTGAATCATCAAAATCGGATCTTGAACGAATGAGAATGGGCTTTTGGAAGATTGAAAATCACATGAAATGATAGAATTGGATTTTTTTTTTAGAATTTTGGAATTATTTTTCTAAAGGAAAAGAAATTACAGCGTCAGCCTGATGTCAGCAACTGATAAATGATTTACGGCCGAATTGATTTTGTGAAGAAAAGGAAATGCTACGTGGGTGGGTGACAAGGTGGCCACGGGGCGGACACGTTAGCACGGGACGGGGGCTGAAGTGGAGATGACGTGGCTCGCCATGTGGCAGCCACGTCGGCATAGAGGGGGGTGCGCATGGGGACAAAGGTTCCGGCGAACGGCGGCGACTTGGCTGGCGGTGAGGGCATCATCGGAGAGAGGTGATGGTGAGTTCGATGCTTACCTCGGTGAGGGTTGGGCGCAAGGGAAACATCGGCGGCGAGGAGTTTGGCGTCGACGCAGTTCGGTCGGCAGCAGCGGTGGTGCTCCGGTGATCTCCCGACGGCGAGATGGTGTGCACCGTGTAGAACGCAGAGAGTCGGTGCCGGTGGTGATGACGTTGGCGGTGGAGACCCTTTTGCGGTGGCGAAATTGGCGAAGAAAGACGTTCGGCAGGCGGCAAGGCAATACTCGATTGTGGCGAGGGGAGGAGAGGCGAGGAGAGGTGAGTTGCGGGAATGGAATGAGGAGAACAAGGGGCACCTCGTGCTCCCTTTTATAGGGGCGGAGGGGTGGCCGGGGAGGAGATTGAGCTTGCGAGGAACGTGGTGGTCGTTGAGAATTTCCGGCGGAACGGACACGAAGAAGAGGGGATAAGGCCGGGGTGGTTGCGGCGGGATAAGGGGAGGTTGCGTATGAGGCGCGAGAAGAGGTGAAGGAAAATGGTGGCGGCGCAGAGCTCCAAAGGTGCGGCAATGGCGCACGAGATAGAGGAGGAAGAAAGGGGAGGTAAGGGAAGGAGTTGACGGGTGGGGCCCAGTTGGCAGTGAGAGAGAGGGGAGTGAGGGTGGCGGGGTGGGCTAAGCCGTGTGGGCCGGAGGAAAAGGGAAAACGGCCGGGAGGAAAGGGTTTCAGCCCAAATGGTTTTTCTCGAATTTTAAAGACTTTATCAATTACAAAAAAATGAGATAAATTAATTTTGCTTTTAAAAATAACAAATAAAGTCCAAAAATTCTAGAAACATTCACATAAATTTCTTGAATTATTTTGAACTTAACAAGATTATTTCAAACTTAAAGTTGGCCTTTATTTTTGCACATAAATTATTTTTATTTTCTAGAAATAGGAAAAGCCTTTTAAAAAATCCAGAAAATTCAAGAAATTAGTTTAATTTTTCATTTTAACTTTAAATCCAATAAAAACCCAGAAAACTCAATAATCTTTTTAACTTATCAATTTAGGAAATTCAAGAAAAGCAATAAAACTCTTTTAAATATCAGAAAATCCAATAAAATAATATTTTATTGATTTTATTTTATTTTGGTAACATAACTTGGGATGTTACAAACTACCCTCTTTAAAAGGAATCTCGTCCCCGAGATTCGGAGAGGCTAGAAATAAGGTTGGGAATACTAGATCTTCAACTGGAATTATCGTCGTTCTTACCCTGCTCCTCATTTGATGGGGCCTGAGCTGTGATGTTGTACAGATGTCCTTTTCCAGAATTCTGTGGGTTCCTGTTTGCTTGCATCGTGTTAACTGTTGGTGCTTTGGAGTTGTTCAAGTATGGATTTGTTGTTTGTCGCTTCTTGGGGCATCTCTTGGCATAGTGCCCTTTCTTGCCACAACAGTTGCAGACTTCATACTGGATCATCTTCCTCTTAGAACACTTGACGGAATAATGTCCGATGCTATTGCAGTTAGCACAACGTATATCTTATTTTGGCTTTCCCTTTTGAGGGCATCCGTAGGCAAAATGTCCTAATTCACCACATCTGTAGCAGATAACATACTTCCATGTATGGTGACTTTCAGGAAGAAAGTGGCTCACGTCATCATTACGTGATACTTTTGGTGGCTTGATCCTTGGTAACTCATCGTAGGAACAATGTTCATGTGTTGTAGGAGCAGTGTAACACCCCAACTCAGCACGAGCCTGGAATGCAACTACCCTAAGCTGAAATCCTAAATTTCGGCAGAACCTCCTTTGTATACGAGGGTACTGGAGGTTCCACACAACAAAAACTCACAAGTAAACATAAACTAGTCATGAAATCCAATTCTAAGATCTAAACATGAATCAACGATAATGAGCTAAGATGACAAATAACCATATGACTTAAAGTTCTCGTCTATGTTCTCATTGATCATAAAGGTACCATCCACGACTAAATTTATTTATTACAAACCAAAAGATGACAAAAGAGAATCATAATTTCTTATAGCAATGAGTCTAATGTGAAGTGCATTATTCGAGTAGTGCTCATCTACTCCCTCCCAAGTGAACTTCATCAACGATCACCTAGAAATAAACAAACAAAGCAAGAGTGAGTCCATGACTCAGCAAGTACAATGATTAAGAAAAACATTCATTCATTGAAGACCAAACATAACATCATTGGGTTCGATCATAACACAATGGATTACTTATGAATACATGATATGAATGCTCAAATCAAGGAAATGGACTGCACACACGCGTATACCGGTATAGCCAGTGAACACCCGTCGGTGATCACTCAAGCCCGCATCTTAACAAAAATGCGGGGATCCACTTCCCGTATGAAGAACGTTTCATACGGGTGTCCAACATTGCCCATATTGGAATTAATGGGTCTTATCCAACCATCTTGGAAATTGATGGTGGTTCTCATCCACTCCCGTGGACGTCAAATGTCAATGAATGCATGCAACAATTAAATGAAATATACCGTCACATCACTTCTACTCATGAACTCAATGTATTGAACAAAGTATGAATAATTCATTTCACATGTCTCACAAGCTACCAAAACAACTCATGCTAATAACCACAATACACAAACATCCAAATTAACATGGTACTTGCCTTCATGTTGCGAGCGTTATCCGCAACAAGGCGCTCTTATACTGAAGTTTCGCGCCTAAACCAACGAAATAACTTAATAAGTATACAAGATACCCAGCTCAACTAGTCGGTGTTCTATTTTACTTCTCTTAGAGTCAATTAAATCCTATATCGCATAAACCTAAAACAGCGAGTCTGTCCAATAAGAAAATCCTGGACAGCAACACGGGACTAACATAACTCACAGCCTGGAAGTGAAAAATAGCAAACCCAATTTCTGTAGATTCTTAACTGGTCTAACTACAAAACTCTAGTTGACGCGACAAACCAAATTGGTCAAATTAATAGGCTAATAATTGTTTGAACATTCAGCACAGATTCAGCCTACCAAAATTCAGCAGAAATAATCAGTTGATCATAACTTCTATGTTTCAACTCCGAATTGAGCGTTCTTTACCAATCTGAAAAGGTTATCGAATTACCTACAATAACCTAGTTGGGTGAACTTTCAGATTCTTCCAACTTCTCTATCATAATATAGAAAACATACAGACAGATTAATCACGTCAGGTTTCTGGCAGCAACTGTTAAAACAGACATATCTTTTGACTCACAACTCGGAATCAAGTAAACTCAGTGGCCATCTAAACCTGACAGGAATACTTCAACTTTCTAGGAGACACCAAGTTCAAAATCTGTGATTAACAATTTCTTATACAATTTACAAATTGACTGCAGAATCTCGTCAGGGTTCTGGACAGTCAAGACTAATTCTATCATAACTTTTGACTCGGACCTCGGATTTGAGTGAACTCGGCCACTGAAACGTAAGAACAAGACCTAGATATCTCTAGGAGACCAAACCTTCAGATTCTGCCTAAAAATAACCGAAACACTCTCTACAACGTACTGGACAGAAACAGCTTCTAATTTCAGCAGGTCTGCTAAAACAAAAACGTAACCAAATCTCTTCTAACAACAATCAAACCACGAGGATCGGCATCGTTACCCCTTGATGCAACCAGGAGTAGGTGGAAGGATCCTTGGCGAAAAACTCTTCCTCCTTTTCACCTCTTTTTCCCCAAGCGAGCTGCTGTCCTCCTCCACTCCTTGCGCAACCGGTGGCGGGAGAAGGTCCGAAGGAAGATTCGGAGGCAAACCAGCAGGAGCAGCACCAATGGAGGTTGGGCGACTCCTAGGGGCAGGGCATGAGGGGAAGAGAGGAGGAAGGGAGGGGTGGCGGCCAAAGGGAGGGGGGTTTAAAGGGGGAAGAAACATTGTTGTTTTTTAAGTTCATCCCGAATAAATTCTTTCTTTCCGCAAAACAGGTATGAGTTTGCGTTTTAGTTGTGTTTGGGTGACGAAAAACTGATTCAAACTCTAAACTGTTACTACTATCAATTGTTGGTTGCCTTCGGCATTGACATCCCCACGGACATCATTGTTGGCGTTGGTTCCACTTTCAGTGCGACTAGTGTTCACCATCTACCGGTTACTCTAAAGGTTTAGGAAAGGAGACAAAGGTAGGGAAGAGATAAAGAAGAAGAACTAAGAGGATAGATGAAAACAACACTCTCAAACGAAAGAACTAACTCAAAAGCTTTTCAGAAAAACATAATAACTTTATATAATGCTTTACTAGATCGAGACTCTTCAATTTGGTGAAGCGACTCAATACATAGAATGAATCTTGACAACTTAGACTACATGACTTGGCTGACATTGCCACTTCTACTTACAATCTTCGATGAATCTTGCATAACGATATTCACTTGATAGATTCATATCTTGTGGTCTTGAACGTAATAGTAAGAAACGTATTGACCCTATATAGAAATTTTCAAGGGAAAGAGAATCCATTTAACATTGTAAAAAAGTGAGGGGAGAATTAGGTAAGAAAGAATTGCTATGAGAAAGCTAAAGATAGATAGATAACCAAGATGAGGAGAGAACAATATATTTTTCTTGTTATGTAAAATAAGTTTTAAAGTTTTCCAACTAACGGTCATTCTAACTAGGTCACGACCTACAGTCGACACAGCTCTGATACCACTTATGTCGGACCTGGGAGTAACACCCCCAAATCCTCTATGTATTTATGAACTAGTCCCATGATCAGTAGTTAGTTCACACAGTAACAGATATGATAACATCTTATATTTCATACAACTTTATTACAAATCAGAGTATATTACAAAAAAAAACTTACAAGACAACAATAAACAAACACAGTGGAAGACGAAGAAGAAGTAGTGTAGTCCAGCTGATCTTCCACAGAAATCGACTAGGATAGTGGCCTAGTCGTTGAGATCCACACCAATAGCGAAGTCCTTATCCTCTAAAATTTATTTGCATTAAGTAAGGGTGAGCACAACTTCCGTACTCGCAAGTTACACTCAATAATAGAGTTAATGCATGCATGGATATTATCAAAGGAAGGCCTATAGGGTTATTTGTGCAAAAGCAATATTTGACCTTTTAAATACAATACTAAGTTCAAAAGCTGTTATACTATACCTAAAAGCAAATTTTATTTTTAATCTTCAATTTTCAAGTGTAGGATAAACCTCTATACACAAAATGGTGAAGGACTAACCCCCTTACACCAGGCATTTATGCCCAAAATTCACATGGAATAAACATCCATGAAAACATTTTTGTCAAACCATTTTTTAAACAAAACCATAGTCTAATCCGTGAAAGGCTTTGCTCGGCATGTCCATGATCGTGGACACGGTTATTCGAATAGATTTACACTCGACAGAGGTTGTACAACTTTACCCACAGAGGATAATCAACTTTTACTATCTGCTCACACACTTTCGTAGGTGTGCGACTAAGTGATTATCACAAGGCCCTTACAATACAACATTCCAAAGTAGTCACGCCCGCTAAGGTTTCACCTTCTTTAGATCGGAACATACTCCGAGGCTCCCCTCTTGCGCCATGTGGGATTACATAAAAAGTAGGTCATTCTGGCACCCACACAACCGGATGGCACAACCACACTGAAATATTGCAAATTAGTTAGCTAGGTCTGTCCCACTCTAGGCATGTGGTAGTACAATTTTGGCTTAACAATTTGCAACTCGTAGACCAGGTCCTTAATTGACTGGGCAACTTCCAAACAATCACTGGGCCTCAACCATTCGCTGTATTGAGCCCGTGTATAAACTTGCACCCACCAACTATCCAGTTCGCCAAATCCAAACCAGTTTTTCATATCAAAACATTTTCTGAAATCTCTATGATAAAAACATTACCATAGTCTTATTTTTAAATCCACATTGTTATTTTGGCTAAAATTCCCCAAATCAAATATTTCAGGTCTAAGCGTGGCTAAGCATAAATTTTCTGAGAAGGTTCTAGTTCATACTATTGCATAAACTAGATTTTCATCTAAGGTGTCAAGGTAGGTTTAATTCAATGTCAAGATTGGCAGTACAACAAATTTGGGCATAACTATAATTCAAAACCAAGTATATAAATTACATTGAATAGAAATAAGCATGCAATAATAATTTAAAATAAAATTTAAATAATTTAAAATAATAGGATCAAATATGACCAAAGATGTAACTTGCCTTGCTCAATTAGTTGTTCTCAAACGGTGTCGAAATGTGACTCTCTGAAGTCGTCGAAATCTATACGCGAAAACAAGCTAAATTCAAATAAATTCAAATAAAAATTCAAATAAACTCCAAATTAAATAGTTTTGGTTTAGATAGCTAGATATTGATTTTAGATGAATTTAGATATTTGAATCATCAGAATTGGAGGTCGAACGAAGGAGAACGGGCTCTCGAAAGATTGAAAATCACATTAAATGATAGAATTGGATTTTTTTTCAGAATTTTGGAATTATTTTTCCAAAGGAAAAGAAATTACTATGTGAAGCTGACATCAGCAACTGATAATGATTTTCAGCCGAATTGATTTTGTGAAGAAAAGGAAATGCCATGCGGGCAGGTGACAAGGCGGCCACGGGGCGAACATGTCAGCACGAGGGCTGAGATGGCGATGACGTGGCTCGCCATGTGGCAGCCACATCGGTACAGAGGGGGTGCGCGCACGGGGACCCAGGGTCCGGCGAACGGCGAACGGCATCATCGAGAGAGGAGGTGATGGTGAGCGCGATGCTTACCTTGGTGAAGGTTGGGCGCGAGGGAAACGCCGGCGGTGTGGAGTTTGGCGGCGGCGCAGTTCGGTCGGCGGCGGCGGTGGTGCTCTAGTGATCTCCCGACGGCGAGATGGTGCGCACCGCGTAGAACGCAGAGAGTAGGTGCCGGTGGTGAAGACGTTGGCAGTGGAGACCCTTTTACGGTGGTGGAATCGGCGAAGAAAGACGTTCGGTGGCGACAAGGAAATCCCTGATTGCGGCGAGGGAAGATAGGCGAGGAGAGGTGAGTTGCGGGGATGGAAGGAGGAGAACAAGGGGCACCTCATGCTCCCTTTTATAGGGGCGGAGGGGCTAGGGAGGAGATCGAGCTTGCGAGGAACACGGCGGCCGTTGAGGATTTCTGCCGGAACAAGCACGAAGAAGAGGGGATAAGGCCGAGGTGGTTGCGGCGGGATAAGGGGAGGAGGTTGCGCATGCAGGCACAGAAAGAGGGGAAGGAAAACGGTGGCAACGCAGAGCTCCAAAGGTGCGGCAATGGCACACGAGATAGAGGAGGAAGAAAGGGGAGGTGAGGGAAGGAGCTGACGGGTGGGGCCAGGTTGGCGGTGAGAGAGAGGGGAGAGAGGGTGGCGGGGTGGGTTGAGCTATGTGGGCCAGAGGAAAAAAGGGAAAACGGCCAGGAGGAAAGGATTTCGGCCCAAATGGTTTTTCCAGATTTTAAAGGCTTTATCAATTACAAAAAAAATTGAGATAAATTAATTTGGCTTTTAGAAAATAGCAAATAAAGTCCAAAAATTCTAGAAACATTCACATAAATTTCTTGAATTATTTTGAACTTAACAAGATTATTTCCAACTTAAAGTTGGCCTTTATTTTTCCACAAAAATTATTTTTATTTGCTGGAAAAATAGGAAAAACCTTTTTAAATCCAGAAAATTCAAGAAATTAGTTTAGTTTTTGCATTTTAACTTTAAATCCAATAAAAACCCAGAAAACTCAATAAATTCTTTTTTTACTTATAAATTTAGAAAATTGAAGAAAAGCAATAAAACTCTTTTAAATATCAGAAAATCCAATAAAATAATACTTTATTGATTTTATTTTGGTAACATAACTTGAGATGTTACACCCGTGATGAAGGATATCAAAATATCATCTTTGCTTCTGACTGTTTGTCTGTGGTGTGATGGTTGAATTTGTCGATACAAAATCGGTCCTCTGTTGGTGCGGTTATATCTGATATCAAGTTTATTACAGAGGGTTTTTCCTCGGTTTTTTCATCATGTTAGTCGTGTGATGAATGTCGTGACACATAATCTAGCTAAATCTTGTGAGCATTCTATTAACTCTTTTATTCGCAATGGTGTACCGAAGTTTATCTAGGAGACTCTTTATAACGATATTTTGTGATCAATAAATTACCGGTATTCTCTCCAAAAAGAAAGTATGGCTAGGACCCGTTGGCTGACTTGACTTAGGGTTCCAGGATGAAACTGAATGAAGATGTCTTTTTTGTAACTCCAGAACGGACTAATACACATGGCCAACAAGTGGAATATGTCCTACTACTACTGGTAACACCCGTTACGTGTACGGCTGTGCCACCACCACCACTCCCACAAAAAAGAATAGCTTAGGTGACCATTGTCGTTGTGAGCATGGTGACGATCAACACAAGTTTATGCACATATATTTTGCAATACAAGTTTGTTGCGCTTGTCTTTCTTTACAATATGTATTCTGCATCATATTTTTTGCACACATGTATAAGTTTTTGAGAAAATTTAAAATGTGCAAAATGCTCAAACCAGAAGGGTGCCGATGCAAGTGCAAAAAAAATCATTACTTCAAGAAACTAGGCAAACATTATGAAGTTTATTTAAACAGGTAAATACTTTTAGAAATTCAGGCAAAATTTTGCAAGTTTGCCTTGTACATATTTTTATTCGCTCCAGTCTTCAGTGTATTCCGATATGTAAATGTTACAATGACTTTCAATGATTATTAATGCTCTAAGACATCACTGTCTTGCAACAGGATATCCTTGTCAAACATATGTACTGTGGATTGAAGATAAAAAGACCCTGCAAAAATTGGGAATGAAATAAGAACAATACTTATGGAGGGCACAATTTTTTCCTGTTAACTTTCTGCGCTGTTCTTGGATGAATTTCATAACTGCAATAGGAAAATGAGCAAAAAATAAAAGTAACATACATTTTTATTGCATATCTTTTCTTTGGGACATGTTAATAAAAGGGAAGCCTTTGGAAAACGGTTAAAATGGTCAGAAGTTCCTAGTTATGTCAGAAGAAAATTTTACATTTGATTGTTGCCAGCTTCCTAGTCAGTAGAATGAAAACATACCATGGCTAAAACTATAAATTCATGGTCAAGCACTCTGTAGCGTTTGTGTTTGTCAACAGCCTAAGTTCTATTCCTATAAAATCCAGAAAGGAAACAGTTGCCTAGCTGGACCTAGCATAGTTCAGTCCCGATTGTGGTCTAGGACTAAGTTTGAAAATGCCAGAATGGGGGCTGAATCTGGCCCAATGTATACCCAGAATTTCACGTTAAACTAAGTAGATTTTACAAGCTAGACTTACTTGGCTTGACCCAAAATTTCATGTACCATTCGACACAATGACCTAAGTAGCTTTAAGAAGGTCGAGTCAAGTGAGGCTAGCTGGAGAGAAATTTTGAAGGCCACACCCAAACCCTACTAGGCCTAATAAAAATGAAAGGAAGAAACTAAACTACCAGAGTAACTGAAGCGAAACAAAACAGAAGCTCTGAATCACACATCCAATTCATTTGAAAAACATACAAAAGGAATCAACTTCAAGGAATTCAAACACCATTGAAACTGAGTTCTGACTATCTTATATGATCAGCTTATGTGGAAAAAGAAGCAATCTTTCTAGATTCAATTAATGGAACAATGATGAATTTCATCGACAGAAAGACATCTGGCTCATTTACTCCTCTCAGAATTCACATGGGTATAACTCGAAAAGGTAACTGCCAAACATCAATGGTCTATCAGATTATGGATTATTACAAAAGAGCCTCAAAGGATTTTACCTCATGGGACTCCTAGCAGGTTGCTGGCAAAAAGTTATTGATGTAGGCCTGTGCAAGCATTTCTCCAAGCTTTACTTGAGATTCAGTGGTGAGATGCAAATTATCTTCGTTCAATGCCAGTCCAATTGCATCCACAGTAACAACATTGGGCAAGTTAACGTTAAGCTGAGCCTTCCTCACTTTTTCAATGTTCCTTTTATTCCCAGATGCGAGAGCAACCTGTTTAGTGCATACATAATCTTGAGAGAAATAGTACTCCATATTGCAAATGATATAAAGGGGAAATAAAGGATGATCGATTAATACAACAAATGATATCTTGTTTGTAGAAAAACTGAAATCAATTAGTGCATTATGCTTAAAGAATACAAGCAAATTCAAGGTCCTTTCTTCGAAAATTATGTGGTGGTAGGTACAATATTACTTTAGTAGTTTGAAATCAAGCAATTTTCTTGTACTTGAGGATGTAAAAATTATTAGTAACATGCCACAAATAAATATAGATGGAAAAGGTTGCTTCTTGCTGATTTAGAATGGTTGAAGCTTTTGTCTAGTTGGATTGGTTAAATATCTACTAACAAGACTTATGTGACAGTTTTTTATGTGCCATAAAGCTCATCCAAGAAGGCAAAGGAGAGTATTAGTTGATGATGATCTTCAAGTTAAATCCTTGTAGGAAGTTTTGCATCTATCAGTTTTCCTTTAGCTATTTTACTTTGTCGTGTCAAATTATGTTAGTTAGGGCCTATGGCTTATATGTATACCTGTGGATACTTTTCTTGTACTATATTTTGTAATTTATTATCAATAATAATATAATTTTCAGTAGGGCTCTCCCTTACTGTTCTCATCAAAAAGAGAGAGAGAGAAAACATGCTACAAAATATGAAGCACATTCTCATGTCTTGAATTGACAAAGCAAACTCTTCGGTCCCAAAAGGTAAATGTTGAAATCAGCGGTCAAATGGTTAAGAGATGAGGAGATGATACTGTGCCTACCGACAGGATGCCCATCCTAAGAGTGACGAAAATTTTGGTGAAAGTGGGAGGTTGATGTCATGCTTTTGAAACCCTTGGGAGTTAGGACAACAATTGAATATTACAGATAATATTGTTATGAATATTGTGTGTGTATTGAAGAGCCCCAATGGGCAATATATATAGTGGGTACAAGAAGTGTATACCATATACAGATAAAGCAATACAAAAGACACATAAAGAAATACAAAAGAGTCCCGTTCTAATACATATTCTAACACCCCCCTCAAATGCAAGGCGTATGCAATAGCATTGTATTTGAAAAGGGTTAACACTAAAAATATGAAAAATCCAAAGTCCGAGTCTTAATAATATCGTCGTAGCATGCAGCTCTTGAATATGTCGAGTATCAAAAGATCTCCTCCCATCCGGGGTCGTGTGACAGCTCATAAAGCACAAGGTGCGGGGATGAGAAAGTAGAGGCAAGCGGAAGCAAAATTGAACGCGGTAACACGACGAAGAAGATGATGACACCGACAAAAATTGATAAAACTGTCAAATCAAGCCGAATAGGAATAGATAGAAGCATGACAGTGCAGATCGAAGCACAAGATGGCGGCGGCGCGAAAAAAGCGCGACGGCCTTAGAAGCTCGGGGCAGCGGCTAAGAAAGCAACAACATCATAACGACTTCTACGATCTGCACGCGGCTCAGAAAGAAGAGCGGGAGCGGCGACTGCTGCCATGCATAAGGCAATTCCTATGCTTCTATGACTGACAATAAATTTGTGGACTCGCATGATTTAAATGAACTTAAAGATTGAGTGATACGGACTTAGATGAACGCAACGAAAGAAATGAAACAACGGAAGAAAAGACTCAAACTATAGCTAGTAGTAGCAGCTACCAGCAGCAGCATAACCACTTCGACCCAGAGCGGCAGCATAGTCGTGACTCGTGCTATCCCTATTCACAGTCTTCCATCTCTCCAGTTCTTCTGCCAAAAGATGCTAGCTCCTCCCCCCCTCGTCGCCAAGAAGAGGACAGAGAGGAGAGGCGTCGGAGCCAAGGCAGCGTGGAGGAAAGCTCGGAGGGCCAGGGGCATCTCGAAGCGGAGGGGACTTGGACCAGGGGCGACTCAAAGTGATGGCTCGGTGGCTCGCGAGCTCCACCCTGGAGGCAGCGCGAATCCGGCAGTGGTGACGGATCCGCTCTGTCCGGGATAGCGACTGTACCGGGCGCGCACGGCGAGGAGGCTTGGCGCGGCGGCCTTAGAGATCTCGGGCGCGGGCTCCGCCCTGGAGGCGGCGTGGATCCGGAGGCAGCGGCTCAAGAGGCCCGGCGGCGGCAGATCCAGCCGGTCCAAGGCGTCGACTCCCCGGGCGCGGTGGGCTTCGAGGTGGCGACTCGGGGACTTCCACGGGGAGGCGTGCCTCCAATACACGTAGGCGCTGCGCGAGCAGGGCGACATCGGCGATGCTAGCGAAGGACCGAATCGGTGCTGCTGCTTCTACAGCAAGAAAAATCTACAACAGAAGGCCACCCGAGCGAAGATCGGTCCTCCAGGGCAACGGCAGCAGAGGCGAGTAGAGGCTAGGAGGCTATGGTGCTACAGTAACCCTAACCCTAACATTTGCTCTGATACCATGTTATAAATATTATGTGTGTATTGAAGAGGCACAATAGGCAATATATATAGTGGCTACAAGAGGTGTATGCCATATATAGATAAGGCAATACAAAAGAGTCCCTATTCTAATACCTATTCTAACAAATATTACCATGAGTTTCTACAAAAAAAAAAAAAAAAAAAAAAACCCTTAATAACCTATCAGAGAAACACCCTATTTATATGGGTGCCATATTGATCACTTTGGCCAAATCTTTCATTAAAATATATTTTTCACCGTTGTGATCCAATCATGCAAACTCCTCAAAGCTCACATGAATTCATAAAAATAGAATATAGATAAGGGTGCACGTTTACCTGCACCAAGCTTATTGAATGAATAAAACTCATTATAAAGCAAAATGAGATCAGACATGTGATTAGATCTTTGAATGTCAAACAACATGCACAAGCACAACTGAACAGTCTTGTGGCATACCGCAATGTAGCAAGTAGAAATTACTGAACTACTGATTTGCTCTATCTAATTTTGGCATATCATTATTTTTTAAAAATCAATTCCAATCCCTTAGAATTTGTTTCCATGTCTTTTCCTGGGTATTCCAGCAGTTCTTTACTATTCCAGTAGCTGCTGCAATTGGTGGAAAGCAAAGACATTTCATCTTCAAGTAGTAAAAGTTATTACCACGCTGTTCTTCACACACTAGTTTTATGTATATTTCATATGGAATCCACTTAAGAATGAATAAATTCATTTGGCACAATTAGGTACAACACATGGAATCCACTTAAACGTGCACCGAAGCACTCCGGAAGGGAACATGTGAAGTTCAATTTTAAAGAAATTCTCATGCTCCAAAAGAAAAGGGTTGGAATTAACTTTATTTGGCTGTTGACATAAAATGGGAATTGATTCTAATCAGAGTTGCTCTGAAAAAACAACACTGCGTCATTCTAGAAGCTGGCACCTTTTGAAGTTGATAATAGAATCCAGCAGCCGATTAACTTGAATATAACTTTATGAATGTGATTTTGGTGCCCAGGTATTCCCCATTACTTTATTTTGTGGTTGGGGGTAATGGTTCACTTGTTATTGTAATGAAGAGTACTATAAATGGAGTTCAAACACCAAAATGGTCAAAGCAAGAGGCACATTATGTTCTGTTCAACTACAGCAAGAATTTGCTCAATTCTAATTAACACTCTTAACATTAACGAAAAAGATAGTACAAGACTACAACAACTTCAGCACTAGGAGCACTTATTAAAGATGATGGAAAATAACTAATCTAGCATTAAAAAAAAACTACATTGCGTTTTCTTTCTTATCTTCTCCGTCAGTCTACCAAAAAGTACCAACCATCAGTGCAAATCACACCTAATGAAAATGCAATTGACGATGTTTTACTTTTCCCTTTCTTCTCATGTCTGTCAAAGTGTGAATCGAAATTGGTTTAAAACTCACCAAGAAGACAAGGCAGAACAAGAAATCACCTCAAGCATTTCGTAAACAAAAATTACACCAACGCGTCCAGTTAAATTCTCTAAATTTGAGTGTCAAAACAACCATGCCAAGAATCCAGACAAACTACACTAGTTAGGGACGCGAGGATCACCTGAATGAATGGCAGCTGCGGCATCCCAAGATCCGCCCTAACATTGGCGATCAGCCTCTCCACGTTCCCCTGGTACGCCGCCGTTTCGGCGTCGGACTCCGCGTCGCTCTCCCCCTGGTACCACAGCACGGCCTCGATCTCGCCGCACTCGGCCGCGGCGCGCGCCCGCCGCACCATCTGGTCGTAGAGGCGCTCCCCGCGGGCCCACTCCCGGATGGCCGTGCCGCCGACGGCGCACGGCACGAGCCCGATCCCGACCCCAACGCCGGGGGCCTCCAGCCTCGGGAGCACGGCGCGCGCGAAGACCATCCCCGGGCCGACGCCGCAGGTCTTGGCCGTGTCGATGTCGGCGTGGAGCGGCTCCCGGGCCTCCTCCCACTCGAGCTCGGCGGAGAGGCGGAGGATGGAGGGGCACGGCGCGCACTCCGGCGGCACGACGCCGTCCCAGCGCCGGCGGTGCACGCCGCCGCGGCCGGCCATGTTGCTCTGGCCGGAGAGCACGAAGATGCGCATGGCTGGCGCGGCGGCGAGGGGTGGAGGCGGGGAGGAGGGGGAGGAGAAGGCCGCGTCGTTAAGCGTTGGGTCCGTTTGTTGGGAAGTTGCCGAGTTGGTGTTGTGTAGCAGGTGATTCGGTTGGGGGGTCGCTAGCTTACTCCTGTCCTCGCTGTCTTGCACAAAACAAGTGTAATATCGAACTTATTGATAAGTAAACACTTTACCCTTAAAAAAAGTGCGCACACTTACGTTACGGGCAGAACCATGTAGGAATATAGCTTAGAATTCATTCGCCAACTAGCAGAACCATACCAATTATATTCGTAACTGTATAACATAGGTGGTATTCGTTATGTTAGCTGCCACCTTGACCTACGTTGGCTACCAAGTTGACGCTTAGCAGAAGATGAGAGGAAAGAAAAGAAACGAAATAGGGAAGGAAAGACCCTGACTCATTTTCTAGAATCAAGAGCATTTGAGGAGCGGAGCAGCTCTTAGTTCATTTTCTCGGAGTGAGGTTGGGGTCACTCCCACAAGAATCTGCCTCCGAGTTACATAATTACCCATGGAATTGATATGAAATTACCCACCATTTACTATTACACAAAACCAGCCCCTCGCCCATTCGCATCCGCCCTCCCCACCCTTAGCCCACAGCCCTTTGCACCATCTCCCCTATCTCTGTGTCGCCCTCCCCTCTCTGCATCCGCCCTTCCCCCTTCTTGTAGTCCTCCCCCTCGACCTTCCCCTTCCACACGCCCTTCGCCACCCCCCCCCCCTCTTTCCTCTGACCTGCTCTGTCCTCCTCCAACTCCGACCGACTCCGTCCTCCGACTCCGACCGGCGCCATGCGCTGCCTACGTCTTGCTACTCTGACTGATCGCCCTCCTTCCCCTCCCGGAAGCGGCGCCACCTCTCCACCCCGACGCACCTGAGCACCTAACCCCGATTTGGCGAAGATCTTTATTTTATCTTCATTTTGGTTTCTTGATCTGGTGCTATAGAGGGATGGCAAGAAGAACAAGTAGTAGAAGGGGCAAGAGGAACAGGTATGGCTACTCCACCGAAGCGTGATTCTATCATCGCGGCCTCAAATCCTCATCACCTCCTCCCCTCAGCCAGAGCAGCCTCCCCACGAGTCACCCTGGCATTCGGTAGCCCCTATGATTGCAGATCTGAGACAACCATTTGGATTGATTTATATTCATCGTTTTGTGAATTTGTTTTGCAATTATGGGTTAATTTGAAATTGTATATGTTCATGTGACAATGATGCAATGTACTCAATTATGTGGAATGAATTTGTTTAGTTCTTGCCAAATATGGCAAATACTATTGGGCTGTTGCAGGTCAATTTTCTCTCATCAGATTTTTGTTCATATTATGTTCCAGGTACTGTTATACTCTGAATGTTGATGCATTAGGTTTTATGTAGTGTATTGTGTCACTCTATCTATTAATTGTTTGAAAAAATATTTCTCTCACTAGTTTTTCTTAGCAACTAGTATGCATCTCTTGTAGTTGTAAGGATTTTTGGCCTAGACATGTTTGGTTTATCCATGATAATAACATAGACATAAGTTGTGTTGTGTTCATTTTATCATGTGTCAAATTTTGATAACTTTGTATGGAGTAGACTAGTTATATGCATATTTGAACTATTAAAGGGCAAAACATCTAAACTCAAGTTAGGGCAGGTATCAGACTAACGGTGTTGAGCTAAGGGCAAAACATTGAGAACAAAATTCTTGTGGGAATAAAAAAATGATGGGGACTGGGTTGTACTTATTTTTCAATCCTATTGTGTATTTCCATTCAGTGCCTATCTAAACAGAATGACGAATTGAGCTTGAAATATACATTATGATTTGTGTTTGATCAAATATATGATGCCCAAAAAAATATATGTTCCGACCAAGAGTCAGTGAATAAACTTTTCTTTGATTGATGTGTGGCTAAAATCAAAATTTTCTACTTCGAGTCCTGTTAACACCCTTTGGGCTATGGAAAGTGAGGAATGATTTGGTTTCAAAAATTATAGTTTCGTGTACAGGTGCTATGGAGGAACATTTCTGTGATGTCAAGGAACTAGAAGCCAATATTCAATAATTGCTCAATTGGCAGCATATGGATTGTGTAACACCCCAGCCCGGCATGAGTCTGGAATGCTACTAAAGAAAGCATTATTATAGTTAAACTAGAACAATCTGCTAAATTTTCGGCAGAACCTCCTATGTATGGTTGACTACACGGAGGATTCCAAAAGACATAAGTATTTCATGAGTGAATCAATCCAACATCCAATATCAAATCTAAGCATTGAAAAGTATGGTATTCTGCTAGGACACGTTCAAGATATCCAAAGTTCGTGTCTCAACATTATTAATAACTTTGATGCATAGGGTCTAACCATCACCATCTCTTAAACAGTTCGCTTAATTATTAAAAGACACTCTAAAAGAAATAATCAACTTGAAGATATGTGTGGCAGTGTGTGACTCCAACTTAAGTCTACTCCCTCCCATGCATGCCGTTCCTGCAAAAAGTACCTAAAACACAATAAAAGCAAGAGTGAGCCCAAAGACTCAGCAAGTACCGAAAAGAATCATTAACCTCACAAATTACAGCAACAATATTCAAATCCAAAGCTTTATTCGAAAAACATAGCTCATGATGAACAAATGCAAATATGCAATGCATCTTTTCTCTTCCACTCTTTGTCGCATTTCACCGGTAATGCGAGATATGCAACCGTCGCCGCATACCAAGCCTATGCTCGCAAGCATAGGGACCAATTGCCCAATACTCTGCAA
This sequence comes from Ampelocalamus luodianensis, assembly GCA_036346255.1. Lineage (NCBI taxonomy): Eukaryota > Viridiplantae > Streptophyta > Magnoliopsida > Poales > Poaceae > Ampelocalamus > Ampelocalamus luodianensis. Next base: position 25,276,670 of record CM070623.1, read on the forward strand.
GTAAAGGGGACCTCAAGCCCACACTCCACAAGTGTGGGGACCTCAAGCCCGTCATATACATAACGGGGATATCAACAAATGCTTGGTCACCACGTGATCAAGTCTTCGTTTTGTCAACATGATGCATATGCACAAATCATGAATCATCATAATCATACCTCCTCAGCATCATCACTTGCGAATTTAACTCATTCATACTTCTATCATGCAAGTTCATAGACATTCATACACTCAAGCAACCATACATAATAAACATTTTCACAACATTAATAATCATGGTCATCAACATCTATAACACTCTAGCATCCATAGATATCGCATTTATTCACAATACTAGAAACAAGTACTTGCCTTAACCGCGTGAGAACGGGGGATGTGGAGACGGTGCTGCCTCTGGGACCAGTCCCCCACCTAATTCATTTAAAAACATACTAAGACAACAGTAATGTACCACATAAACTATAAAAGCAAACACGAACTTGCAATAGCTCTTTTAATGCAAACCCAACTCCAATTTCCTAGATGTTGTTCTGTCCCCTCTGTGGGCTGTCGCGTTCTAAAATTTGTATCTTTTAGTACAGGAGTCCAAATGAGGTGTTCTTGGACTTAATTGAAAGGTTATCAAATTCTCCAACTAAACCTAGTTGGTGGGCCTTCCTGATTCGGCCATCTAATATCCCTTTTATGCTGATTAACAAAACATCGATTTCACGTCAGGTTCTCTGGACAGTACACTAAAACTATCATAACTTTCAGATTATTTGTCCAAATTTCGCGTTCTTGGGCTTCCCTGAAAGCTAAGACAAGTATCTATAACTTGCGTTATACTGATCTTCTCTAATTTTTCCTTTAACTGATCTCTTAAGTAAGATTACTAAAATCTGTCAGAGTACTGACAGATTCGCAGAACAATCTCACCAATTAATTCATAACTTCTGCTACAGAGGTCCAAATATTGCGATCTAGTACTTCATAGAAAGCTAACTATATCCTCTACAATACTCTAGGAGACGTCCAGAGCCGAATCTGCCCGCATCTATAACAAAACGTCGATCTAACACGAACTGTCTTGAACAGGCCTAATTACCGATACTGCTACAACAATTAAAGATGCATCTAATCGAGGGAAAACAGGGGTTACCCTTGACGAAACGATTGCTGGGCACGAAAAGCACCCACCAGCGAACTCTCCCCACGAAGATGGTCTTTTCCCCCTCACCTTCTTCTTCCTCTAACAGCCAGCCACCTCCAAGCGACCTCCTTCTCCCTAATCGGCAGGCGTGGAGGGTGGACGATCTTCGCCGGCAGCAGGGGAGGCAGCGCTACAGTGCCCGGTGTGCTACAGTGCCACATGAGCTACAGTGGCGACGGCGCTACAATACGTGCTACAGTAAAAACTACTAGGGTTTGTACCCCTTAAGACACTTCCCCACTTGGGCCAAAGAGCTATGGGCCGAAGGCCCAAGTTCTAATACTCCTCTCAAATTCTGAATTTTTCCTTTCTAATTATATTTAATTTCATTATTAACCATTTATTTGTTGTATGTTTAAACGAGATATTACAGATCGTTTCATTTCAATTTTGGAGGAGAAAGTTGTGGAGATCCAAAGATTGAGAGACAAATGATGGGCGGTGAAGTGCCGAAGCTAACAAGAATTTAAAGTCATCTTCTTGTCACTGTTATTTTGTCTCATTGAGTACTTCATTGTAATGAGGATTAGCAACTTTTTTTAACTTGAAATTGTTATATGTGTCCTTTAATTGTCCCAGTAAGTGTGCCTTTGTATTTTGAATTGTCAACCTTTATGTATTTTGAATTGTCAACCTTTATCGCATTCTATAACATATATGATAGACTTTGCTTGTGTATTTGTGACCTCTCAATGATAAACTTGAATCAAGATTGCGAAAGTTAGTGATGTCTTTCGTGTGCACCGAAGGATCTAGACTTGTCACTATGAGTTAATAGAGTATTTTGGTAATTAATAACAATCATCATGTGGACTAACATTTTCCATGAGTTGGTGAAACAGTTTGAGTTTCATGATGATGAAGACTTTGGGTGGCATCGTGAGTTGATTGTCATCAAATCAAGATTTAGGATGAAGGATGTCATCATGTGTTGATGAGCATCAAGATAAGATCCCGTCGTAAAGAAAATCATCATATGTTGATGATATTCAAGACAAGATCCCGAAGTGAAGAAGATAATCATGTGTTGATGATATTCAAGTCAAAAACTTGGAAAAAAAAGGAAATCATCATGTGTTGATGATTACCAAATCAAGAATCTGGACTCAGAGTGAAGATGTTCGTCATAAAGTGATCACTACAATATGGATGCTCAAAGCAAAGGTATGACTAGCATAGGTTAAGGATGTGGTCCTAGTCTTTTACCGGTCTTAGTGTTTGATTGGAAGACCGGATTTCTAGTATAGGTTATCGTAGTCTAGTAGCTTGAGTCTCATCATGTGTTGATAGCTCAATCTCGTTTACTCTAGCTCTTCTAGGCATGATGTCATTGTTTGAGAATGTGTTTTGCAAACACTTGAAGATCATGCATTGACTCTTTGTAGCATGAGACTATAATTTGCAAATGGTTGAAGTCCATGCATATACTCCTTATGGCATGATACTAAAGTTTACAAATGTGTTCTGCAAATTGTTCAAGTTCATGCATCATTCCTTACCATGATCTAAGATTGCTTGTTACTCTTTTCTTGGACTTAGCCCATGTGTTGGCACTTTGGAGTTGTGCTTCTTAATTTTATCAAATATGTTTGTGATTAATCAAACATATGTGTTGTGTAGCTCTCTGAATAAGCTTTCTATAGAGTCCAAGATCATTCAATTCCGACATTAGAGTCAAAAGTTATGATCATTTTTTCGAGTGTTGCCTGTGTTGAATTCAGGCCCGGGCTGACTGGCCTGGACTGAAGTCTGGTCTGACCGCCCTTATATGGCTGGTCAACCTTTTCTAGAGGGCATGTTTTTGAGTTTTCTTCCTCCCGGAAGTCCGGTCTGACCGGACCCTGTGAGGGAGGTTTGACGGGGGATTGTCTGTAATGTCTAGTTTTATAGCCGTTGCATTGTAGCCCGGTCTGACCGGCCGTTGGTGGGCGGTGAGATCGGGTTTCACTGTTTTTAGCCCTTTTAGCCTCCAACGGCTAGTTTTTGGTGTATGGACTATAAATACCGACCATGGACGGTTGAGAGGCAACTCTTGGCATCATATTTCACTCTCTTGAGTTAGTGTGAGCTTCTTCTCTCAATTGTGTATGTGTTGCACCTTGTGAGCAAAGGGAGAGGTTTGAGTTGCATGTGTTGCAACTAGAATTGGATTGAGCATCCAATTGTGCATGTGGCTCACTTGGTGAGAGTCAAGCAAGAGGCTTTGCTTATTACTCTTGGTGTTTGCTAACACCTAGACAGCGTGGAGACATCATGGTCCGATGATCTTCTCAAGAAGCTTGTGTGAAGGCCCGGCGTGTTGTGAGTGGTTTCGTGCTCGCCATCTCCGGAGTGGAGGAAGAGCAACCATAAGTGGATCGATGTGTTGGTTCAAGTTGTGAGCCGGTTCAATTCATTTGGGTTTACCTCGGAGGTGTTGGCTTAATTCGTGGAGCTGGTCCAATTCGTTTGGGCTTACCTCAACGTGGATTATGGAAAATCGGCAAGTCTCTAAATACCACGGTAAAACATTCTTGTGCTTTTGTGGTTTGCTTCCCTGTGATTTACTTTGTGCAATTTACATTCTTAGAATTAAATTGATTACATGTTAAACTAGGATTACAAACATTGACTTAGACTTAGGGTGTTGGTATACTTAAGGGAAACTAGATTCTTTATGTTTTAATTGTGCAAAACCGAATTGACTTTCGCTTCTGCATTAGAAATCGATTTTAGTCTTAGAGATTTTTAGAAAAGACTATTCACCCTACTCCAGTCGGCCTCCTCAACCTTACATTCGCGCAAGATCACCCATCAAATATGATACTCTCTGCATATTTCAAAATGAGCTTTTTTTACTTTGTTCTTGAATTATGGGTTTAGATTACATCGATTGGGTTATTATTTTAATTCACAGCAAAGTCTTACATATGAGGAGTAAGGCACAAATACAATTAAACAGGCATAGCTAGTCACAATCACACAAATGTGTATCTTCGATTGATATCATGTTGATTTAATAAATCCATTTATTATATTTAATACATAATAGTAGTCCATACGCTAGTCTAGTGCTACGCTATTCAATAACAGCAGTGCCATGATCGCTATTCAATCTCCATACGTCAATGTCGTGTTAAACAGAAAAGAAGTTCAATCTTCATACGTCAATGTCGTTTGTACCAGAATTATTTTCTATGTCCATTGGGCCATCATCTTTATGAGATTACACATCAATCACAATATCAGTCTTGGGATAAAGAAATTTCCAAAATTCATGTATAAATAGAAAGGAATGTCATACAAATAGCTTAGGTGTTAAAAAACAGGGGTAGCATGATATTTTTGCCTCAAATTCTCACTTTTAGAGTTTTGGGAGTCAACCTCTTACGAGGATCTAATAATCCTTATTTTACTATTTATCTATAATTAAAAGTATGGGTAAATATGACATCATACGGCTATTAGGTATACCCCTTATGGTCTTAAGGGAGAAGCCAACCAGGTGGTCGTAAGTCCTTCTATGACCACCCCCATAGTCGTAAGTCCTTCTACGACTACCTTGTGATCTTAAGTTCTTCTACGATCACCTCTAGTCGTAAGTCCTTCTACGACTAGTACCCAGTCGTAAGCCTTTCTACGACTACCCCTTGATTGTAAATTCTTCTACAACCAACTCACCTACGACCACCTCGTAATTAATTGGGTCCACTTGTCTGTAGGCTTAATTGATTACAGGATCTAAGCAGTCAATATACGTTGTTATTCTTTGGAGTAACTACACGTAACGCGTCATTATCTCTAACAAATAACTGCCAGGCAATATGGAGGGGTTACTACTCCGGTGATTACTACCATTATTACGTCTATTATACGGAATAATGAGGTGCCTCTTGACCTGGAACGATTACCTCTTCGCGCACTATAAAAAGGCTTCAGTCAGAGAGAATAGGCAACGGCCGATTGACATAGACAATCGGGCAGAGACAATCAGGAGCACAAGTATTAGACTTTACCTTGATTATAACCAGCATATCCAATACAATACACACAGGAGTAGGGTTGTTATTCTCTCCGGAGAAGACTTGAACCTGTATAAAAATCCCCATATCTTTCTGTTTGCGTGATCAATTGTGGAGACCCCCGAAACAAACAATCTTTACATAAGATCGATTCTAAAACACCGACAGTTGGTGCCGGCCGTGGGGATCTTCTAGTAATTTCTTGTCAACAATTTTTCTTTTCTCTTTGATGCTTCCATGGCAGGAGAGTGGAACGAGGAGAACTAGTTCGACTTGGCCAATTACGCAGACATCGACATGGATGCCAGTTTCGATTACGAGCCGAGTATCGAATCATCCGATGGTATTGCCGCCTCTGGAGATCTTCTATTAGATCCCAGAGACCATGCCACTGATGGAGTTGAGGAGGGATATGCCCTAGAGACAATCATAGAGATGATTGTATCACGTCTATGTTTATGAGTTATTGAATACATGTTATTCTGTTCCTTGAATGAATCATCAGTTAGATAAATCAACGAGTATGTGACTTGTTGGTGAAACTCTTTAACTTATATGATGTCATTCTAAAAGTATCCCTGGTCGAATGTCACTAGTCGGAACACCAGCAACTCTACGACCAACATATGTATTGATTGATGACCATGTTTCACCGGTCATGGATATGGGATATCGAATCAATAATGTGAACGCATGTTAGAGAACATGGGGTTGAATAGACCCACCTTGAGATACTATTAAGATTGTTATGATTCTATGTGTCATTAGTTGGTCTCAAGCAATGATGATGTATAATCCTTAGACCTGAGATCAGCATAGTTCTCTACATGTGTAATAGCACTCTTAGGGGTTGCCAAACACTACTCGTAACTAGGTAGTTATAAAGGTAGCTTTCGGGTATACTATGAAACATGCGGAGGTAGTTATAAAGGAAACCTACCAGTGAATTCCTTACTTCGGCTTCAGAAATCATGTGTATATATATATACACACACACACACATCCTCTCGTACGACATCTTGCATCTCTTCTCTGAGGGATGCACGAATCTTCTCTCGTAGCTGTGCTTCGCGCTCGGCTTTGGCTCTCTTCCTACTCCGGTACGTCTTGGAGTCCTTTGAGAATCCATTGTTCCAATCAACATAAAGACTAATGCCTCTCGTGCGACCCAGATGCTCCTTGTTTCCCAGGGCCACGGAGAGTATATTTGTCTCCCTACCTACCTGGAATGAGCCTTGGGAACATTGAGTACTCAGCTCTTCCTGCAAGAGCCTGACATGTTATTTCACTTCCTATAAAGTTATCGAGTAATTACAAACTAGGTAGTTCGATATCTTACCATGCGCCGGAACACTTCCTCATCTACGGGGTTTGGAAAGGAGATGACCCCCGAAGACGCGGTAGATAACCTCGCCATTAGCCACTATTTGGAACGCTCATTAGTGATCCCGGCAAATGGCGAGGAGGCGTCCAACTAGCGTGCATGCTCGTTTTGAACCCTCCATTGCGGGATTTTTCTCCACATACCCAGCAGTGCCGAGTCTATGGGGATGCGTGTTTTTTTCCTGGAGGGTCCTGTGCACCCCACTTTCAATCCTAAAATCATTTGTCGTTTTCTTCGCCACAAAGTCTTCCCAATACTCCTCCACGAACGGATACTTCTAGAAGGGCGTCAAATTCTTCTCCACGTAATCCTTGATAAGCATGCTCTTGAAGTTCCTCCACGCTTTACACACCGCTAGCAACGCGTATCGTTGCATGGAGGCCTTGTGTTGTTCCGGTATCTGGAACGATTTAAAAAATTTCGTCATCGGCACAGCTTTCATATTCTCATCTTTGGTCAATGCCTTCCATGAATCAAAGGTGGTCTTGACCTGTTCGCGTGCAACTATTCCGACCGTTGTCCGGAATGTGGACGCTGCTCGGCGAGGACTTAGAGGGGTCCCAGACACATCGACTCTCATGATGGTAAATCGGCCCTTGGGCATTTTCGATATTCCTCTTTCCTTGCGCTTGGATTTTCCAGAGGACAGCACATCAGACGCATGAGGCGACGATGATGGAGAATGAGTGGACGACATCTTCACGAGAAATAGAGGTTCTGTCACGCATCAACATATTATCATAAGATTCTCTATGTGTATGGGTATACACACCAATTAAATGACATAATTGACATATAAACATGTAAATCCTCTAAGTCAGCCAACAATACTTGATCTACTGATAGAATAGCATGTATTATGATTTGGATCACAGAACCCGGAGGTTCAACCAATTAACCAAATGAAAAAGGGTAATAAAATTGAAATGCGGTGATACTCACGAAGCAGATGGCAATCAAAGCTAAGCAATCTGAGCAATGTGTGAGGGGAAGGGGCGTCGGGGTTGGCAACTCGGCATCTGTTACCTTTGGGCGCGGGAAGGACGAGTAGGGAGCACCAGAGCAGCAGGGCGACGTCAAAGGGGAGGAGGGGCGCCGGTTTCGGGGAAGCGATAGCTTGTGCTCGGGGAGGAGGCGGCGGGCTCGAGGGAGGAGGCACGCCGGGCTCGAGGAGGAGGCAGCATCGAGGATGGCAGCGACGGGCTCGAGGAGGAGGCGGCTCGTGCTCGAGGAGGCGCGGCTTGTGCTCGGGGAGGAGGTGGCGTCGAGGTCGGCGGCGACGGCTTGGGGAGGAGGGATGTTAGAGAAGCTTAATCGTTTGAGTGGGGGGGCATGGCAAACCCTAGAGTCTGAATATAAATAGGGTTGGTCATCCCAGACGGTTCCAATAAATAACCGTCTGTGATATCTATGTATCACAGACGGTGTTTATATGAAATCGTATGTGATATATATCACAGACAGTTTTATATGGAACCGTCTGTCATATGTATCACAGACGGTTCACAGTCGGTTTTTAGATGGAACCGTCTGTGATATATAATCACAGACGGTTTGTCCTAAGGAATCGTCTGTGATATTTTTTTTGTATTGCTAAATCCATTTCTGTTTATTGGCTAGCCTCAGGAAATGCTAGCCATGCCCTCTGAAACAAGCAGAAACACAACAAGTACATGTATACATCCAATTCACATTCATTTCAGAAACAAGCACATCCATTTCACAAATTTAGATATGACACATTCTCATATACATAAATGCAAATTCACATATGACACATTCTCATATACATAAATGCAAATTCACATATGACACATATTCTCATATACATAAATGCAAATTCAGAACATATGACACATAAACATTTCATTCATCGTTCCACTTGCTTATCTCCTTTAAAAATTAGCCCTTCATGATGATCAACGCGTATGTAGCTAGTTTTGTCACGTCGTTCTTCCTCGACCCTTATGCCATTTCCGAAAGGAGGCAACTCGTCAAATTGATTGTATTCTTCCTCATCCACTACATTCTCAACTCCGATAATCCTCCTTTTTCCATGAAGAACTACGTGGCACTTCTTATTTGCCTGGCCGGTTACATAGAAGACTTGAACAACTTGGTTAGCGAGTATGAATGGTTCATCTTTGTATTCGACACGTTCGAGGTCCACGATAGTGACGCCGTACCTATCGACCTTCACCTGTGGGAGATAGACCCAACGGCACCAAAACAGCAGGATCTTGAAAAGCACGTAGTCGAGCTACCAAATCTCCTCTATGAACCCATAGTAGGAGCTCCTCAACCCATTAGTACTAAATGCATCTATGCGTACACCGCTATTCTGGTTAGTGCTATTTATATCCTAAGCCTGCGTATAGAATATGTACCCATTTATATCGTATCCTTGTCATGTCACAATTATAAATGTTGACCCTTTTGCCAACCATGTCAGCATATCACTTGACGAGTTCCTAGCAGTCGCTCCTTCAACCATTGGTTAAACCGACTGTTGTGCTGTCTCGTGATCCAAACATCCGACCGATTTGGATTCTGTTGCCGAAACAGGTCCTTGTGCTGGTCGATATACAGGGACGCTTCAGTCATGTGTTGTAAGACCGTGAAATGGGCTTGAGTATACGCTCTCATCTCTGGAGTGATTGCTTTCCCTCCGATGGTCCCGATACCCTCGAGCCTTCCCTCATGGTGAGATCGAGGCACACCTATTGGTTCGACCTGAGCCATGTAATCAACGTTGAACTCAATGATCTCTTTGGTTGCATAACCTTCGACGATGCTGCCCTCCGACCGAGATCGATTCCGTACATAGGACTTGAGAATTCACATGAACCTCTCGAACGGGTACATGCCACATAGGAACACAGGCCCGCACATCTTTATCTCCCTCACAATGTGAACAATGAGATGGACTATGATATCGAAAAACGACGGAGGGAAATACATCTCAAGATGACATAGAGTCATCACCACCTCGTCCTGCAGAGCATCTAGTTCTTTGGGATCGATGACCTTCTGAGCAATTGTGTTAAAGAAATAACACAACCTCATGCTTGTTTCTTGGACCTTGATCGGTAAAATACTTCTAATTGCAACAGGGAGCATCTGTGTCATCAACACATGACAATCATGAGGCTTCATGCCAATTAACTTCAAATCTTCCATCGAAACAAGTTTCTTCATGTTGGAAGAGTAACCGGACGGAACTTTCACACCATGCAAGCACTGGCACAATTCAGTTCTCTCGGCCTTGGACAGAGTGTAACAAGCAGTGGGAAGGTATGTTCGTCCTTTATGGTCTTTGTCGGTGCTAACTCAGGTCTGATATCCATATCAACTAAGTCAAGCCGTGCATTGACACCATCCATTGTGTTGTCACGAATGTTCAGTAAGAGACTAGTCAAGCTGTCACATACATTCTTCTCTACGTGCATAACGTCGATACAGTGACGAGCTTCTAGGTGCTCCCAATAAGGTAAGTCCCAAAATATTGATCTCTTCTTTCAGATATTCTTCTCACGGGTCCTCGATTTATATTCCTTTCTGAGCACAACATCTAAATCCTTAACCATATCATAGACCTCTTTTCCGCTTAAATGCCTTGGAGCTGAACTGTCCTCCTTCTCTCCGTCGAATTGTTTCTTCATCCTGCGGTATGGGTGAGCCCTCCGGAGGAACCTACGGTGACGCATGTACACGATTCTGCGCGAGTGCTTCAGCTACACACTCTCGGTATCATCTAAACAGTGAGTACATGCTTGGGCCCCTTTTGTACTCTTGCCCGACAAATTAACAAGGACAGGATAATCATTTATGGTGCAGAACAACAATGAGCATACAATGAAGTACTCTCGTTTGTACATATCCCATACCTGTACCCCTTCAATCCACAGTATTTTTAGATCTTCAATCAATAGTGCTAGGTACACATCAATATCATTCTCAGGTTGCTTCGGCCCTTGGATAAGTATCGACAGCAAAATATACTTCCGCTTCATACACAACCAAGGAGGAAGCTTGTACATACAGAGAGCCACGGGCCAAGTGCTATGTCGGCTGCTCATGTTACCGAAATGATTCATTCCATTTGTACTCAATCCAAACCTTATATTCCTCGATTCCACACCGAAGTCTACAAACCTCCTATCGATATTTCTCCACTGGGTGGAATCAGTAGGGTATCTTAACTTTCCATCCTGCTTACGCTCCTTTGAGTGCCAACGCAGCAGTTTTGCCTCATTTGGGTTCGCAAAAACCCGCTTCAAACGGGGAATTACAGGAAGATACCACGCCACCTTAGCAGGAGGTCCTTTCTTCACCTCGATTCCCTTGCTATCATCTGATTGATTCTTACGTTTGTATCGGGATGCGTTGCACACCGGACATACATACATGTCTGCGTACTCTTTACGGTAGAGAATACAGTCGTTCAGACATGCATGTATTTTTTCTACTTCCATTCCCAACGGACAAAGAACATTCTTGGCTCTGTAGGTGGTTTTGGGCAACTCGTTTCCATCCAGAAGCATGTCCGCTAAGAGACCTAACAGCGCCGTGAAACTCTTGTCGGACCAACCGTTGCTTGCCTTCAATTTCAGCAGTTCAAGCGCGGATGACAACCTTGTGTATTCCGGCTTACAGCCCGGGAACAAAGGCTTCTCCGAGTCCTTCATCAAGCCCTCGAATTTACTAAACTCTCTCTCACTATAGTTCACTTCTACATCACGAAGCATCTGATCCAGATTGTCATCGTGCAGCCTATCCGAATCGGAACCATAATCGCCTTCATCTGGCGGCATATCGTTGACTTCGTCGGCGATGTCGTTATTACTACCTTCTTGTATAATCTGCTCTTCACCGTGACTGGTCCAACGTGTATACCCCTTTTTGAAACTCCTTCGAATCAAATATGATTCGATTTGCGCTTGGTTGTCAAACATCTTCAGATTCTCGCAGTCAATGCATGGACAGTACATATATTCCGCCCCTTTATTCAACATATTCCTCTCGGCAGCTTTTGTAAAAGCACACATGCTATTAATGTATTCTTCACTCACACGGTTCTTAGCGTATATCCAGCTACGGTCCATCACACGGTTCGTGTTGAAAAGCCTGAAAATAAATAAAAGGGTGACCATGGTCTTCACTAGCGATTTCGGCGTAAACGTCCAAAATTACTCAAATTAAAGAATGCTTATGCTCCAGCAGCTCACCTCGATCACAAGGAAGGTGTCAATGAAGTCCGCCGGGGAAGGTCCAAGGCGGCTGGTCGTCGGTGAACAGAGGCAACGGCGGCAAGCTCCTCGGTGATAGGTCTTCTCGGTGGAAATAAACTGAAACGAAGCATATGTACAGCTTTAGGAGGACATATAGGTGGGAAAATCGACCTTAGTGGGGTCGAGCACTCATTGAAGAAGAGTTGGCATCGACAGGCGGTGGCGGTGATAGCTCGACGTGGGCGACAATAGCTGAAATGAACCATATGATCGAGTGGGCTTAGTGAGGTGAGGCGATACTAAAACCGAGCACGGAGTGGCGCTGATGGACTCATCGTAGCGCCAGAGATGGAGAAGAAGACTGTTAAGGAGTACACTACAACAGATGATATAAGTAAGCGAGCAAAACGGCGACCGCTCTGCGTGATGGGATAATTGTCACGCACGGCCACCAAAACCGCTCGTGACATGCATAATATCACGCATGCTATTATTAAGAACCGTCTAGAAAATATCACAAACGATTTCCAACAACAAACCGTCTGTGATATGTAGCAATATCACAGACGGTTATTGTTAAGAACCGTCTGTGATATTTCACAGACGATTTTTATCATCAACCGTCTGTGATATTACTTCTTCACAGACGGTTTTTAGCGTGGCTAGTAATACAGATTGTCTCTAAACCAAAACCGTCTGTGATGTCATGTAATACAGACGGTTTTGATCAACCGTCTGTGATGAGACGTCCAGTATTAGTCTTTCTGTAGTAGTGCTTAGTCTAAGACTTTGACCACATTGGTCTATGACCCTTGGTCTAAGACTATGCATGTTTTGGAATTTTAGTAATGCATATGTCTTTACACATATGTGCCCAATTCCAACATTAACAACTACTTTGATTTGGTTTGATCTTTGTTCTTTTCCGTGCATAATCTACGAAGGTTGATGGGAGTCTGTGACCAGTCACACACCTTTATTCATGTCTCTCGTTGAGCATTCCTTAGTATGCTTGTTTCCCATGAATTTTTATACAGGTATGATGTATCTGATCCCTCCTCTGCACGGATGATTTCTGCACTTGCTTCAATGGTTGACAGATAAATATTTCCTTTTTTTATGTCTGTTTTTGCTGTATCAAGTTTGCAAATTTTACACGTTTTTGCTGTATCAAGTTTGCAAATTTTACACATATTGAATTGTCCCAATAATTATTGGGTGTCGTCTTTCTATATTTCAGAACTTTTATTTCTGATATTGTTTTTAGTTTTGAATATAGTGAAGTTTATTACGGGTTTTTTATGTATATTTGTATTCGTGAACGTAGATAAAGATAACTATTTGTATTTATCTTTTTATTCGTATGCATGAATGATTAAGACAAAATTAGTTTGATCAAGAATTCAAGCAGTTATTCATCTATATACTTGACCAATCCTGTGTGATAGCTTTTCAGTCGTAGATCCTGCAGTATACACGGCAGTTTCCTTTAATTAATTCTTTCATGCCAAGTATTTGATGGATTTCTTCTTTATACATCCGGTTAATCTAAACAAATTTTATCGTCTTGCTTTCATTTATGCTAGCTCTACCATATTTCTATCCATTGTTTTCTACCTCCATCCTCAACAAACTGCTTCCTACAAATTAAGTGTGAAACATGAGGAATCAGGATGCGTGCCTGACAAGAGACATAAGGGTTTAGGTTACGGTTTAGGGACGCAAAACATAACAACAACATTTTCTTTGCATGCTAAGTATTGCTCACCGACGTACGCAACAAATCTCAACAAAGAGCAGAAGTGAAGGGGATGAGTACCCAACGCTATCAATTCGATAGTACTCACAGCCCAAACCAAGCCATGTATGTATATCTCAAAGGTTAAGCAGTGGTGCTATTCATACGGACTAAAGTTGTGTTTCGTTGTTTATATTAAGTGGTATATGTATGAGTTGGTTTAAAGAAAAAGTTATTTATGTGTTTGGTTGTTTCAATAAAACTATCTCATCTTAGATGATAGGATATAAATTTATGAAATATTTTCTTTAGATGTTGAACAATCTCATTCATCTAAAACAATAGAATCATATGGTACAAGATCATCTCATCCCGTTCAACTTTATCACACCAACCAAACACACACTACACACATACAACGCACTTACTAGAGTGGGCCCATTGGCCAGGTCGGATGAAATAGCACGACACGTGATTAAAAGAGATATTTAGACTACAAGAAAGAGCAGCCCTGAACTTCCAAACACCGAACGACGTTGATCATCACGTGAACTTCCAAACACCTGACCGCGCGCTGGCTAAGTCCACGTCAGTCCGTAGCCCTTAAGGAGTTTTTGGCATACGTAATAGTAAAACTAATCTCCTGCGTATTAAAGGCAAAATATAACACATTGTATGTACTCCAAAGGACTAGATTTGCCAAGGACATGACACATGGCGAATCCACCCCAGTGACGTGGAAATGCCTTGCCTGGCACCCAGGGGAGCAGAAATATCCTCGTCCGGCCCCAGGGATGCAGAAATAGCCTCGTCCAGCCCCTCGGGCGTGGATTCTCTCTTTTTCAGAAAAGACTGAAAGTTGTAGGAATTTTTAAATATAACAAATAAGCTCCAAAAATTATAAAAAAAATTGTGAAAACTCCTAACATAATGTACTTGCTTGTGTAATGTTCACATAATTTTATCTGTTTTGCATTTTTCTTAAAAATTCCTTTTATGATACTATTTGTATGTAAATAAAATAATTGATTTGAGGAAAATTTTAAAAACATGCTCAAAATACTTTTCACATTTATTCTCAGTATAATTATCACAAGTTTAGATTTTTTGGATGTTACAAATCGAGTGATCATATCATACAAAACCGAAAATCGTAGATAGTAAAAATAGTAATATGATTACTACTACTCGGAGCACGAAGGAAAATGATATTGGTACCCGAAGTCAAAAATTTTTTAAAATAATCTATTTTTTATTATAAATTACAAATTTATTCTTGCGATCTTTTTTACAGAAAATACTATCGTCGCTTAATGGTTCAAAAATAGACCCGCAATGTTTGAATAACAAAGGGTATCACAATCTTATGACCAAGTTCAAAGAACGCACTAATAAAGAGTACAATGTAAGCAATTAAAGAACCATTGGGATAGTTTGAAAAGGGACTATTCTAATTGGAAGACATTGAAGCTCCATGCATCGGGGCTAGGCATCGATCCTAACATTTGATCCATTGAGGCAAGTGATCGGTGGTGGTTGAATGATTAAGGTATACAATCTTTAATATTGTTGCATGTGTATTGGATTTTAATTGTTCAAATTGTTTCATGCATTCTTGCATTTCTAATGACAGCCATGCCACAATGTAGCAAGTTCAAGAAAGCACCCGCAACATGAGGACAGCTCGACATCATTTTTGATGGTGCAAGTTGTACGAATGAATCCTCTCTTGTCCCCGGAGCGGATGGTGCTACCCATGTCAATCTTGAGGATGATGAGGTGAGGTGATGAGCCTCGGGATGAGGAGGGAACCACTTGCACCAAAGAAGTCAATCCATGTGGACAAGGGCAAGAAGAGAGTCACCATGGCTCACCAAGTGGGAAGAGGCCAAGAAGACATACAAAGACGTGCAATCAAGCGTTTGGTGGATATTATGGAGAGGTCTCATGGTAGCAAGAATTCTGTGACCAGTGCACCTAGTTCAGTGGTTGATCCTGTTAGGCAAGAGATATCTGAGATGATTGATTTGGTTATTGAGGCGGGGGCCGAAGAAGGGAGTGATGAGCATTTCTATGCCACACAACTCCTCATCAAGAAGGAGTATCGAGATGTCTTTCACACACCGAAGACACCTCAAGGGCGGCTAGCATGGCTTACAAGGACATGGGAGGAGAAGAAGAGGCGTTAGTTTGTTTTAATTGTCCTGTGTTATGTAACATACTATGTGACTTGTTATGTCAGTTATGTATGCTACTTGGTAGTATCTTATAACTATGTCATTTATTTATGTGCAATGGTGGTCATTTTTTAGTTGTGTCATTTATTTATGTGCAATGGTGGTCATTTTTTAGTTGTGTCATTTATTTATGTGCAATGGTGGTCATTTTTTTAGTTGTGTCATTTGTTTATGTGTAGTGGTGGTCATTTTTTTAGTTGTGTCATTTGTTTATGTGTAGTTGTGGTCATTTTTTAATTATGTTATTTGTGTGTGCCAGATGAGCTATTCAAGTTCGTCTGGTTCAAGTGATGATGAATCAACTGATGAAGCAGTGGTGGATGATGGTGGACCTGGATATGTTCTTGCCGCTTAGTTGTGATTGTCGCTGGATATTTTGATAACTATGGTGACTCTAGTACGAAGAGGCCAAGGAAAATACCTATAATTACGGGGATCCAATGGGTTGAGGATACACTTGCTAGTGCACAAGAGTGCTATGACATGTTTAGAATGCGAAGGTCGGTTTTTCTTCACCTTCATGACACTCTTGTTAATAACTATGGCTTGAAATCAATCATGGAGGTGAACTCAAAGGAAGCATTCGCAATGTTCGTATGGACCTGTGGAGCTCCTCAATCCAACCGCCAAGTCAATAACCGGTTTGGCCATTCCAAAGAAACCGTGAGTAGGAAGTTTGCGGAGGTTTTGGAATGTGTGTACCGTCTTGGTGTTGACAACATAAAGCCTACAAATCCTCAATTCTCGACAATACATCGTAGACTTCAGGAGGGAAGGTTTTCCCCTCATTTTAATAATTGCATTGGTGCGATCGATGGGACACATGTACATGTGACAGTTGTTGCATGAGAGACGACCAAAGCATTTCAACCTACACGGATACACTAGTCGAATGTCATGGTTGTTTGTGATTTCGACATGAGGTTCACTTTGTTTGCACTGGCCGCCCGGTCGCACACGACACGCGCATACTCCTTGATACTTTGGTAACGCATAAGGACTACTTTCCACATCCTCCTGAAGGTACTTTCCTTATTATTTCCACATACATTACCAACCTTCGTATATGGGTCAATAGTTCTTTTTCATTTGTATTGTAGGAAAGTATTATCTAGTGGATTCCGGATACCCAAACCGCAAAGGTTATCTATCTCCATACAAGAACCAAAGGTATCATGTACCTGAATTTCAAAACGGTGGTACACCGCTTGGACTGAAAGAGGTGTTCAATTTTCATCATTCTTCCCTCCGGAATGTTATTGAGCGTACATTTGGTATTTGGAAGATGAAGTGGCGATTCTACCGAGAATCCCAAGTTACCATGAGGACAAGCAAAAGAAAATTATCGTTGCAACAATGGCTTTGCATAATTTTATTCGGATAGTGCTTTGATTGATAATGATTTTGCTCGTGCGAGAGGAATAGGGATTATGTGGACGGGGATATGTCCACTAACATTAGCGCATATGATGATACAATCTGTTATGGATGATGTTGACATGAACGACTCCGTGGACGCTATTGCAATAGCTTTGGTAGCATGACGATAGGATAGTTGGTAGCATGACGGTGTCCGTGTGTTTTCTTATTGCAGCAGTCTACTAGAGTTGTGGTCTTATTTTTCAAATTGTAAGAGTTGTCGCTGCCTTATTTTTCATACTTGTGCAAGTTTTTATGGTGAAATTGGTTATGTGAAGATTCCAGAGGCAAGCATTGTGGATTTGTCCAATTTGTATTTGTTTTTTCTTACATATGACAAAGGCATTATCACAAGATGTTGAAAGCAAGTCCGTCATACCACTCAAGAGGCCTAGCATGATCAATGGATGGATTTTTTTGCATGGAATATGGTCTTATATTGGTCAATGTTTCTGTCTATGTGAATAACTTGTAAAATAACATCTCATTATTCCTTTATGGTTGGTGTCTATCGTGCTCAATATCGGTGTTGTCGATATTGCGTATGTTCCCGCCAATTGCGTTAGTCGTCGTTAAAAGTCGTCAATTGTTGTTACATATCGTTAAATGTTGTTAAATATCGTTAAATATTGTCAAAGGTCGTCTAATGTTGTTAATTACGTTAAACGACATCAAACAAGTCATTACTCTCATCAGGGGTATTTGAGACATTTCTCATTTCGAAGCTTACGACAACTTATCTAAAAGTCGACGACCAAACAATGAATCGTAAAAGCCCAATTGCTCAAATTTCAAACGAAAAAGCTCAAGAAGACAAACCCAAAGCCGCCAAAGAAAGCTACACTGTACAAAGCAGGGCCTAAGTCAAGCCGTGCATTGACACCATCCATTGTGTTGTCACGAATGTTCAGTAAGAGACCAGTCAAGCTGTCACATACATTCTTCTCTACGTGCATAACGTCGATACAGTGACGAGCTTCTAGGTGCTCCCAATAAGGTAAGTCCCAAAATATTGATCTCTTCTTTCAGATATTCTTCTCACGGGTCCTCGATTTACATTCCTTTCTGAGCACAACATCTAAATCCTTAACCATATCATAGACCTCTTTTCCGCTTAAATGCCTTGGAGCTGAACTGTCCTCCTTCTCTCCGTTGAATTGTTTCTTCATCCTGCGGTATGGGTGAGCCCTCCGGAGGAACCTACGGCGACGCATGTACACGGTTCTGCGCGAGTGCTTCAGCTACACACTCTCGGTATCATCTAAACAGTGAGTACATGCTTGGGCCCCTTTTGTACTCTGGCCCGACAAATTAACAAGGACAGGATAATCATTTATGGTGCAGAACAACAATGAGCATACAATGAAGTACTCTCGTTTGTACGCATCCCATACCTGTACCCCTTCAATCCACAGTATTTTTAGATCTTCAATCAATAGTGCTAGGTACACATCAATATCATTCTCAGGTTGCTTCGGCCCTTGGATAAGTATCGACAGCAAAATATACTTCCGCTTCATACACAACCAAGGAGGAAGCTTGTACATACAGAGAGCCACGGGCCAAGTGCTATGTCGGCTGCTCATGTTACCGAAATGATTCATTCTAATTGTACTCAATCCAAACCTTATATTCCTCGATTCCACACCGAAGTCTACAAACCTCCTATCGATATTTCTCCACTGGGTGGAATCAGTAGGGTATCTTAACTTTCCATCCTGCTTACGCTCCTTTGAGTGCCAACGCAGCAGTTTTGCCTCATTTGGGTTCGCAAAAAACCGCTTCAAACGGGGAATTACAGGAAGATACCACGCCACCTTAGCAGGAGGTCCTTTCTTCACCTCGATTCCCTTGCTATCATCTGATTGATTCTTACGTTTGTATCGGGATGCGTTGCACACGGGACATACATACATGTCTGCGCATTCTTTACGGAGAGAATACAATGCTCGGACATGCATGTATTTTTCTACTTCCATTCCCAACTGACAAAGAACATTCTTGGCTCAGAGGTGGTTTTGGGCAACTCGCTTCCATCCGTAGCATGTCCGCTAAGAGACCTAACAAATGCGTGAAACTCTTGTCTGACCAACCGCTGCTTGCCTTCAATTTCAGCAGCTCAAGCGCGGATGACAACCTTGTGTATTCCGCCACTACCGAACAAAGGCTTCTCCGAGTCCTTCATCAAGCCCTCGAATTTACTAAACTCTCTCTCACTATAGTTCACTTCTACATCGCAAGCATCCGATCCGATTGTCATCGTGCGTTCTATCCGACCGGAACCATAATCGCCTTCATCGGCGGCATATCGCTTGACTTCGCACGATGTCGTTATTACTACCTTCTTGTATAATCGCTCTTCACCGTGGATCGTCCAACGTATACCCTTTTGAAACCCCTTCAATCAAATATGATTCGATTTGCGCTGGTTGTCAAATATCTTCGATTCTCGCAGTCAATGCATGAACAGTACATATATTTCGCCCCTTTATTCAACATATTCCTCTCGGCAGCTTTTGTAAAAGCACACATGCTATTAATGTATTCTTCACTCACACGGTTCTTAGCGTATATCCAGCTACGGTCCATCACACGGTTCGTGTTGAAAAGCCTGAAAATAAATAAAAGGGTGACCATGGTCTTCACTAGCGATTTCGGCGTAAACGTCCAAAACTACTCAAATTAAAGAATGCTTATGCTCCAGCAGCTCACCTCGATCACAAGGAAGGTGTCAATGAAGTCCGCCGGGGAAGGTCCAAGGCGGCTGGTCGTCGGTGAACAGAGGCAACGGCGGCAAGCTCCTCGGTGATAGGTCTTCTAGGTGGAAATAAACTGAAACGAAGCATATGTACAGCTTTAGGAGGACATATAGGTGGGAAAATCGACCTTAGTGGGGTCGAGCACTCATTGAAGAAGAGTTGGCATCGACAGGCGGTGGCGGTGATAGCTCGACGTGGGCGACAATAGCTGAAATGAACCATATGATCGAGTGGGCTTAGTGAGGTGAGGCGATACTAAAACCGAGCACGGAGTGGCGCTGATGGACTCATCGTAGCGCCAGAGATGGAGAAGAAGACCGCAAGGAGTACACTACAACATGATATAAGTAAGCGAGCAAAACGGCGCAGACCGCTCGTGATGGGATAATTGTCACGACGGTTTCACCAAAACCGCTCGTGACATGCAAGAATATCACGCATGCGATTATTAAGAACCGTCTAGAAAATATCACAAACAATTTCCAACAACAAACCGTCTGTGATATGTAGCAATATCACAGACGGTTATTGTTAAGAACCGCTCGTGATATTTCACGCATTTATTTTTATCATCAACCGCTCGTGATATTACTTCTTCCATTTGCGGTTTTAGCGTGGCTAGTAACACGATGGTCTCTAAACCAAAATCGCTCAGGATGTCATGTATACAGACGGTTTTGATCAACCGCCCGTGATGAGACGCCCAAAGATAGTCTTTACGTAGTAGTGCTTAGTCTAAGACTTTGACCACATTGGTCTATGACCCTTGGTCTAAGACTATGCATGTTTTAGAATTTTAGTAATGAATATGTCTTTACACATATGTGCCCAATTCCAACATTAACAACTACTTTGATTTGGTTTGATCTTTGTTCTTTCCGTGCATAATCTACGAAGGTTGATGGGAGTCTGTGACCACACACACCTTTATTCATGTCTCGTTGAGCATTCCTTAGTATGCTTGTTTCCATGAATTTTTATACGGTATGATGTATCCGATCCCTCCTCCGCACTGATGATTTCGCACTTGCTTCAATGGTTGACTGGATGGTTCCATGCAGTTTGGCGGCGATGCCAAGCGGCAAACAGGCACGCGTGAGTAATCGGCATACATGCCCTGTTTTTTGCTGTGTTCTACTACGCATGACTTCTAACTACATGTTACGTCTTGCAGGTTCAGTAGGAAGGGAGTCCGCCGCGGCACGAACTGGGGGAGTAGGATGAATGACTGGGTAGGGCAGTGGGAGGGCGCGCTACAAGACCGTGTGTAGGAGGACACCCCTTACGACCTACGATGCGTACCTCCGCTGGTACGCTCCTCAGACACGTACCAGGCTCGTACTTGCTGCAGATGAGCCCGCAGCACGTGTCCCGACACCGACAGACACATACCCTATGCATTTCGCGCAGGACGTCCACCGCACGGTACGTTACATCCTACTTCGAAAACTTCAGTTGTGCACTCCGCCATTACAGTTTTCACCAGGTCTTGTTTTTCATGTAGGCGAGTATCGCTACTGAGATTACGATGGACTGCCACTCATGGCTTCAGAGGTTCATGGACGGTGTGGAGGGCACACACGAGGAGATGGCCCAGGCTATCCGTCGTGTGGCTGATCATGCCACACGTATTTTCGGCCTGTTGTCGTGAACCAGGCTCCCAGAGGTTGATACCAGCGGGTATCCCGTCGACGCCCCACGACGACGGCGCGCCATCCCGCCCAGCAGAAGAGCACAAAGAAGTAGAGGGTCGGGCGACCACGACGACACACCGACGCGCCCTGACGAGGCCGGATGCTCGACCAGCCCTGTCCGCCGAGGCCTAAGGAGGTTGGAGGTCCGCCGGGCACACTCAGACACCGCAGCAGCCGCACTCGCCGGTCCTCCACACCCCTTCGCCTTCCACACTCAGCACACACAGGGAGCGTACGGCGTGCCATACTTCCCTATGGACGCCTTCGCGCACACTATGGCACTAGCCGAGGGTACGTCACGTGCACGCATCGTGTTTTTTTAATTAACTAACAATATTTTACTGTGCAGGTCCAATTACCTATGACGAAGGGTCCTCCCCAGGCTTCACGGAAGCCCACTACTTCTTGGTGGACGACGACCCGGCACCTCAGCCCACACCCGCTGAGGTTCTCTCCGGGTCACAGCTCGACAGTGCGCCAGTACCCACACAGCAGCCGGTTCTGTCCACCCCTTTGCCTCTCGGTCCTCGTTAGACCAGGGCTCCAGACCGTCTTTCCCTATCGGGGCCAAGGCCCCGACACCCAGCGCAGAGGAGGAGGCCCAAGCGAGCTCGTAGGGGAGGACACGGAGGTGCAGTGGGCGGTGCCGATGCGGGAGGGGATGCTTGGGGTGCGGTTGGCGGGGGCTAGTAGGGGGTGTCCACCTACTCTGGCTGTACATTTGTTCGTTATGTCATACTTAAATTTTGCACTTCATATGTGATGCCTGTAATACTTTTGCGTTCTTATGTGTACTTGTTCATACATCACATATTTGTCCAATGCATATGGACTTCTATAGCTTAAAGCACACGACAAATCGATGCAACATGTCAACTTGATAAAAGGCAACCGCCATAACACATCCACCATTCAGTTACATGCTTTAGGAGATTGAACATAAGTGCGTACAGAGCGGAGACTAGTGAGGTACAAGCTTCTCCGCCCGTGCCTAATGGTAGAAGGTGCCTCCCGCTACCCACATAGAGTGTTCTCCAGTTGGGCGCCTCGGACGTGGCTGGCTGTCGTTGTAGTGGCACGCACATATGCAGCTAGGGTTGGCGCAGCAGCATGTGGGATCATAGGAACTTCCTATGTTCACGACCTCCTCGTTGTCCCTCTCGCGCTGCATCTGTTGGCGGAGGTCATCATTTTGCTCCTTGAGATCGTCAATTTGCGCCTCCAAATCAAATAATCGGTTCCACAATGTATGCACGTGCATCGAAACATGTCGTTCATGGGGACAATTGATCCAGCGGGTAAAGTTACATTTTGCCATCTGTGGTAAGGAACGGTTAGTATGGAGGACGTATTAGCAGTAACATGAACAAAACTATTTACCCCAGAGTATGGGCATCGGAAGAAACGTCGTCCGCCATCGAAAGGGCAGTCCATGACCTGCACGATAGCGTCATCCTCGTGTCCGCATTTCGGCCATACCGGTTGAGCACGCATGTTCGGCATCAACCGGTAGTTAGGGCCGAAGTCCTCCCTCCTTTCCAGGAGAAGGTCTGGCTTCGGCGACCCCGGTTGGACTGGTCTCTGGCGTCCGCCATCGTATGTTACTGTATGACGGAGAAAGTTGTTCTTCCTACGGTTTCAAGGATCGAGTGGTCCTACTTTCGGAGCGTGGGGCTTGTATTTTATAGCCCGTGGGGGGAGGCTAACAAAGCGGGTAATGTATTAGCTTGCTTTGCGCACTGACAAGACCAGACGAGGCAGCTTTGCGTACTGACAAGACCACACGGGTCAGCTTTGCGCAGTGATAAGACTAAAGGAGGCAGCCTTGCGCAGTGACAAGACCACACGGGACAGCTTTGCGCACTAACAAGACCAGACGAGGCAGCTTTGCGTACTGACAAGACCACACGGGCCAGCTTTGCGCAGTGATAAGACTAAAGGAGGCAGCCTTGCATAGTGAGAAGACCATACGGGACAGCTTTGTGCACTGATAAGACCAGACGAGGCAACTTTGCGTACTGACAAGACCACACGGGCCAGCTTTGCGTAGTGAAAAGACTAAAAGAGACAGCTTTGCACAGTTTAGGGTTTAGGTTTAGGGTTAGGCTTTTCAGATCCACTTGCGAACCATGGGCATGACAACACTATGCCTCCTCAGCTTTTCAGATGGATATAACAACACTCTACCTCCTCAGCTTTTCAGAACTAAAAGACATGACTCTGCATGAAATTAACCACACCATGCCAACCATGGGGCTTATAAAAGGGGGTTGAACCAAACCCAACACTACACAACAGATACCCAGCTATGGACTCTTAAGCAAACTTCTACGCGAACATGTTGCAGAAGCGCAAGTGGCTTGCGCAGAAGAGGAAACATCTACAATACCCAGATCGAACAATGAAAGATGCTCAAGTACCACCACGTTTTCCAATCCCGCAGTGTGTGTGTGGCAAACAGGCAGAGATCATTCAATCCACACACCCAGACACCGCCGCCCAGGCGTACTACACGTGCGGGCACCACCTCGTAAGTGTTTCTTTCGCGTGCCTCGATTTTTCCTCTCCCAATGTTGAGTTCCTTAAATTTTTAACTTCATCCCCACGTAATGGCAGCCCGAGATGCACTGCCACTTCTTCCAGTGGATCGACGGCCCGGAGATGTACGACAGGGCATTCATCCAGCAGAAGTACATGCTGAACTACTCGGTGCGGGCCGAGAACTTCGTGCGGTGGAAACCTTACGTACCGAACCCTCCCCAGGATGTGAGTTCTGAAGAATTTACATCCTTATTACGTTTTTCACTGTACGGTGTACTTACATCATACAATCGCAGGACATGGACGACTTCGACGTACCAGTCCGATGTGGACAGTCCCGCGACAAGGGCAAGGGAAAGACTCATGCGGCTGAGCCCGGTCGCCACAGCTTATCCGGTCGCCCAGGTGTTATCCGTACCGACGACGTGAGTTATGAAGAATTTACATCCTTGTTACGATTTTCACTATACGGTGCACTTACATCATGGAATCGCAGGATATGGACGACTTCGACATACCAGCCCGACATGCAAAGTCCCGCGACAAAGGCAAGGGAAAGGCTCATGCGGCTGAGCCCGGCCGCCACAGTGTATGCGGTCGCCCAAGTGTAATCCGTATCGACGACGTGAGTTATGAAGAATTTACATCCTTCTTACGATTTTCACTATATGGTGCACTTACATCATGGAATCGTAGGACATGGACGACTTCGACATACCAGCCCGACATGGAAAGTCCCACGACAAGGGCAAGGGAAAGACTCATGCGGTTGAGCCCGGCCGCCACAACGTATGCGGTTGCCCAAGCGTAACCCGTATCGACGACGTGAGTTATGAAGAATTTACATCCTTCTTACGATTTTCACTATACGGTGCACTTACATCATGGAATCGCAGGACATGGACGACTTCGACATACCAGCCCGACGTGGATAGTCCCGTGACAAGGGGAAGGGGAAGGTTGAGCTAGCATGTAAGGGAAAATGGCACCGATCCACGCAGTAGATCAGGTCATTACGTAGTAGTCCCTCATCCTACCCCCCATGTTTTTCACTATCCCTAAAGTCATGTATACTTATATGGTCCGGATGCTTGTGTCGTAGTGTACCGTAGTAGTAGCGAGGATGACTAAAGCAATTAGCCGAACCATCACGACATGTGCTTCTGTCTGCGGACTCTAATGTAGTTCTTGTTCCATGGGGCTTGTAAGTTTGCCTCTTCTAGTCGAATCCCAGAAAAAACCTTTCGCACCGACATCGAATCCTCCTTCGCTTCGCTACAAATACCGAAATTCTGTTGAAGTCTTCTTAGTCCTTACTATTATGAACTTACAGTCAGAAATCAATCGTGCTTCAAAATTCCCTATTTCTCATCATCACTACTGTAATGTTCTAACATGTCAATTTTTTATGCTATAGGAGCTTATTTTCTACGTTTATTAATTCGTACGAACGCGACACTCATACGAAGTAGCGATAACAAATTTGAACAGATAAAATTTTAAAAAATTTACACAATCAAGTACACAGTGTCAGCAGGCTACACAAAAAATTCATAATTTTTTGAACTCTTCTGCAATATTTCAAAATTCCTTCCCATTTCAGACTCTAACTAATTATCTAATTAACCTAACATAACCTAATTACTAACCCTAACCGTGTGGGTACTATTGCGGGGGAGCGGGGTGACAACGCTCCACCGCAATAGTGCCGGGCACATTGCCGTGCCGCGGGGTGGCAACGCTCCACAGCAATAGTATCGGGCGCTGAGGTGGCGCGACCGGGGTTGGGGCGAGGTGGTGGTTGGGCGCGCGCGTGGCAACGCGCCCGGTAGGTGTCGGGACGGTACATGGCGCATGCGGCAACGCGCCCGGCTTGCCATTTTTGCAAATACACGTGGCGGGTGGTCAGAAGTGCAAATACGGTTTCTACTACTCATTAATTACTGTCTCAATACACATTAAACAAGAATTGAGAATAAAAAAAACAGCCGACGAGAACCATCTGTCGCCCCCCCCCCTGGTCGCCCATCGATTCGGCGAGAACCATCTGTGTCGCCCAGCAGTTCGGCGACAGCCATCTGTCGCCGAACGGTTCGGCGGTACATATTGAGTCATCTAATGGTTGGGCGACTGGATCCTATCGCCCAACCATTAGGCGACAGTAGTATTTTCCTGTAAAAAAAATCGTAAGAATAAATTTGTAATTTATAATAAAAAATAGATTATTTTAAAAAAAATCCCCGAAGTCAACCGAAACGTACTCGGAGCACAAAGAGAAATAGTATTGGTACCCGAAGTCGATCGGGACGTAGAGGAAATCATACTCCGATTTCATGGCAATATTCTAATACGGTTTTAAATATTTATCTTCTTTACGGAGGTAAAAGAATAAATAAATTTTTACTCACGGTTTGTTAGTCATAATTAAAATTCGTAACTAAAATAGTTGTATTTAATTAACATAATAATTTAATAATAATTAATTATGCTTCATTAATTAGTATTAAATAATTAGTCAACTTAATTAGAAAGTCATTGGTAGCTAGTATTAACTAGAATAGTCAATACTAATTATGTAGTGGTGGTTAATTGGGCGTAATAAATTAGTCGCAATTTATTTGTCATAAATTTTTAAACGCAATTAAATAGAAGTAATTATTAGGCTACATTAATACTATTAATTATTTAGTTGTAATTAACTAGGCTTAATTAAGAAGTCGTAGTTAGTTGTTTTAATTAAAATAGTTGTAATTAATCAACCATAACTAATTAGTCGTAATTAATTACTAACTAACCCTATTTATTCCGAATTGACTCACCGACCCCATTTTTGCCTTTGATGGAGGGGGCTAGATTTATTATTTTGCACACTAAACATGTTATTTTAGCCAAAAACTCTCTTTGTATCCCCATGGCCTGGTCTTACCCTCTTTTTTTACCTCACATTCGGACGTGGGTAGTAAAAGTCCATGATTCAAGTGATTAGATCAAACAATTGTAAAAGTAGTAGTATGATTACTACTACTTGAAGTACAAAGGAAAATAGTATTGATACCCGAAGTCGACCGAGACGTACAAGAAATCGTACTCTGAGTTCACAGCAACATTCCGATACGGTTTTTATCTTCTTTACGTACGAAAAAAAAAAGAAGTAAATATTATTATATGTACCAAAATTTTCATTCCACAATTTTTTTTTTCACGTAGTAAGCAGCCTAGGCCACTCCTGTTTATCATATCAAACTTTCGTTGTCGGAGGAGGGGATATTATCACATGTGACAAAATTATATCAAACAATGATTTTCAGATTTTAGCGAGAATCCAGAGACGTCAAAAGCAAGATTTTAGCTATAAAAAAACAAAAGATGGGACTACTGCACCCCTAGGGCTCCAAGGGTTGGGACAAGGCAAATCCAACCCCATGGTTTAGAAAATTTCAAAAGAAATGTAAAATTAGGATAATTATACTGAGAATAAATGTGAAAAAGGATTTTGAGTATGTTTTAAAATTTTCTTATTGCATTTGCATACAAACCGTAGCTTTAAAGGAATTTTTGAAGAAAAAATACAAAACAAATTAAATTCTTAAAAAAGTACACAAGTACACAATATCAGAAGCCTTCAAAAAAAAATTATAGCCCATTTTCTATATTTAGAAATTCATAAACTCTCAGTCTTTTCTAGAAAAGAGAATCCACACCCCTAGAGCTGGACGAGAGTATTTCTATACCTTTAGAGGAAGAATTTGCCATGTGTCATATCCTCAGCAAATCTAGTCATCTAAAGCACAGACAAAGTGTCATTTTATTTTTGATGCACGGAGGGCTAGTTTTGCTATTACGCACGCCAAAAAGTGTCAAATGCACCAAAAACCCACCCTTCTGTACATAGTCGGTATGAATAGGATTGTTGCTCTCGGCTAGCCTTGTATCTGCGTCGTTGAAAACGACGCACCAACACTTTGACTCATCAAGATATGATTAACTATACTTACTCTTGAGTCCAATGCATTTATTCAGTAAGCAGACCACATTCTGCAACAGCAATAGCACCTACAAGATATCCACCAAACATGGAGTATTGGCAGTGGGAACAGTACCTCTACGATCGGGGGCATTAAGCACCGAATTACGTGATATGCCAAAAAGATGCAAAAGAACAAAAAAAGATAAAAGCAGCTGGACCACATGTTTGGCATCCCGATAGAAGGTTTCGTCCAAAATAATTTACAGAGTGCCGGATGGGTAGAGTTAGGCTTTCGCTGGCCATGTTGCTTGAGATGACATGATTATGCCCACAATCACTCCAAACAGTCCCAAAGCGCTGCCGAATATCTCAATCACCAGGATCTTTACAAAGAGTGATGAGTTCTGAGCATCAGACAGTGCACAACTGCTTCCAATTATTCCCACACATACTCTGTAGATTGGAAAATTAATCATCTAGAACTGTGGAGCATAATACACAAGAAAATAACATGTAAAGGTTGGTGCTTACCCACAAAAAAGATTGGCAAAGCCAACAATAAGACCAGACGCAAAGATTGCATAGCCAGCTCGGAGAGACTCTGGAGCATACATTTGAGCTGATGGCACACTTTCAAGCTTTGTTTGGAGGATGATTGCCACTATTACACCATAAATTGCAACAGCCTCGCAGAAGATGACACTGTAAAGCAAACGTAGATGCATAGGTATCACAAGTTCAAAGTCAAACATTGTGATTCAAAAGGTCGTTCAAGACATGTCAAAGAACAAAAGCTTAGGAAATTAACAATAGATTAATTTCTAATATAAAGCTAGAAGCAACCACTAGCCAATCAGTTAAAAATTCTGCAAACTAAGCTTGCAGCATTCCTTGTGCCCAAATAGATGCAGGGATGAGTGTATCTGATGGTGTTTGGTTAAGTGAGTTAAATGGTGGAATAAAGGCTATGTAGATGCATACTAGAAGCCAGATATGGAACTTGTTTGTGCAACTGATGAGAAACCTAAACTTCATGCAGTGATTAACAACTTAGCACATCTAGTGGCCACTAGATGTATCCAGTATCAACTCACGCAGGATGAATTGGTTCAAGCAACCAAACAAATCCCAAATCCCTTAATCAGTTAATCCATGTGGTATTATTCATTACACACTGTTTGTAGAGTATTCAAGGCATCACAATATACAAATGGGCATCTTTGGTTCAGCCGTTCGAGGATAATCATGGTAAGTTAAAATGAACCAAATGACTAAACTATTGTAGTTAAGACATATTATTAATTCTCAAAATGAGCTAAACAAAGCATATATTTCAGGTGTAAATGTCAATTTTAGTGGAAGAGAGAAATGGGAGCTCTACTGCAAGAGCCCAAAGGGTATATATATAAAGTACAAGAAACTAAACCATAAACTAATACTACAATACCACAACCACCCCTAACCTATACATGACACTACAGTGCTAGACTACTACCCTTGACACATTACACAACCCTCAGGGCCTTAACAGTAAACAGTTAAACACCACTACTATCACTAACCAATCTATTCAAAACAGCAGCAGAACTTCACTTGTATTATTGCTGTTGGACTATAAAATGTGAAATATGTTGTACCGGATAAATTGGAGCAGTGCATGACTCAAATTGGTTCCAACTAAGGATCAAAATCACGGCGGCCGGTAACCGCCGGTTACCGGAAAACCCATTGGAGACGGGATAAATAGTAACCGGCTGAAATTTTTCAAATTCAAATTTATGATTGCATAATGTACTTCCTAGGTTGGTTTAGACCTTTTTTGTGCTAGATTACGGATTGTATGAGCTAAATATCCTTGAATTATTGTATAAGCAAATCCCGGTGGTTTTAGACTTGGAAAGCACATTGCATGCTCTCCCCCCTTGTTGCGACTTGGATGTCTGGTTGCAGTTGCAGGGGAAGGAGAGGCGGGGAGGAAAAGTAGATAACAGGAAATTTACTACATTGCATGTCGATTTGCAGCATTGGATGCTCTCCCCCCTCTTGCTTTTGCACATTGGATGCTCTCCCCCTCTTGCTTTTGCAGCAGTAGCACCTAAAACTGTGCCTGCTCTATCTTTGGCTATGGATCACCAACAATATCATTCTCGGCCACAAGATCTTCTTCCTATGAATCTCATGCTAGCTTAAGGTCTATTCGAACTTATGGACGTCGATATGTCAACCTATTACCTTCTGGTGATGATTCTCATTCGTCAGACATTTCTTCTCATCCTACTTACCATTATGGTCTTGTAGCCAATGCAAGAATTGTTTACCTTTGGGTAGAACCTGAATATTATCAACAAATTTATAATCATTGCGTAGAATATGCGCATCAAACATACACTTGGGATCAATACAAATCCCACCTAGCTTAATCTGAAGGACTTGTACTCATTGATAACAATGAGTGAATTGCACAATCTTTGCGTTTCTCGACAATGTATTGGTATGAATTGCTACTCCATTATTGTTTTTAGTATTGCTAGTCAAGTTATCATTCATTACCATTAACTTATGTTTTTATTATTTTAGATGCTTTAGAACACTTGGAGGAGAGGGCTGCCCTAGAGAGTGAAGCTAGCAAGGTTTTCTCTGTTTTTTTCCAATTGCTACTTCATTAAACACTTGGAGGATTGTTACTTCATTAAACACTTTCTAATTAATATTTGTATTATTCCAATTGCTAATTACGCAAACCAGTTTTCTCTGTTTTTCCGGTTTTTGACCGTTTTTCTGGTTTTTGGGCGGTAACTGGTTTTCAAAATCGTCAATTCAAAATTCAGTTTTCGAACTTCATCTAGGCTTTCCAAAGTTTTTCCGGTAACCGGCCAATTACCGTTACCGACCGCCGATCGGTTTTTCTACCGGTTCCGGGTTTTTGATCCTTGGTTCCAACACTAACATGAACATCAGGCACCAACACATATCCAAGTGTCCAACATGGCAAATAGAAAAAAAAACGACTTGGAAGACTTGCATAGTTATCAAAAACTTGACAAAACAGGGAAAGTACGCAAACATTACACCAGAACACCAAAAAATATCATTCATGTTAGTACAATTGTACATGTTTTTTTTGTTTGTTTAGAATGAAAAAAAAAACATTAGATTCGTCACTTATAGAACAATAAATCTAGTTCACTGAAGAAAGAGCCCTAATCAAGTGTAAAACATGAGGATTCAGGATGTGTGCCTGACAAAACAATGGACATAAGGGTCTAGGTTACAATTTAAAGATGCGAAACATAACCACAAGTCCACAACAGTTTCTTTGCATGCTAAATATCGTTCACAGTAGTAACAAATCAACAAATCTCAACAAAGAGCAAGGTGAAGTGAAGGAGATGAGGACCTAACGCTAACAATTCGATAGTGCTCACAGCCAAACCAAGTCATGCATACCTTAAAGGTCAAAGGAGGCTGGGAGGCTCATAACAATAGGCACTCAACTAAACGAACTGCCTTGAAAAATAGAGCGGAAGCCTCCCTGGAATCTAGAACGTAAGAAGGTTAGCTAGGCAATTACAATTGCATGCTGTTGGCATTTTTATGGGTCTAATTACTGCAGAAAGTATTCAAGCTAGAGTAGAGTAATACTTTGCGGAACAAGAGAAGACAGATGGACACCTCCATGCTACTTCCTGTGCCCATATGAATACATGCCCACAAGCACTAACAGAACTACAGTACTTTTCATCAATCCAACTATTCTCCGCGTAAAGTTCCACGCAGTACCATCACTGACTCTAATTAACAGAAGAAGCAATGTCCAGACGGGTACAGATCATGAAAGCAGTACCAAATTACGAGCTCAGAGCGCACCAAGCACGGCCTAATCTAGCAATCGCAGCACGCACGAGACGCCATAGAATCAAATCAGGGTAGCAAGCAGAGACTATAAGATTCCCCACCTAATGAGGTTCTTGGAGGTGATCCTGGGCGCCTTGATGGCGGCCCCGATGAGGCTGCTCCCCGTGATGAAGATCCCCCTGCGAGAGCAACAACAAGCAGCAGGATCAGTAAGCAGACTGCACCGGAGGGTACAGATCTAGGCGAGACTGGGTGCGACCGGTGCTTACCATGCCGCGCCGAGGACGGAGACGCCGATGGAGACGGCGATGCCGATGGCGGAGAAGGTGTAGGGCGAGATCTGCACGAGCGCGCGCGCCCACGACGAGTCCGACGATGACATGCTCTTGCCCTCTCTCTCTCTCTCTCCCCTCCTTCCCTTGCGATCTCTCTCGAGCAGATTTCTTCGCGCGTGGAACCGCAGGGTTGGATCGGGAAGGGGAGGGGGATTTGGGGAAAGAAAGAGTCGGGGTGTTCGGGACTCGGGAGTTGTGGTTTTCAACCACGGAACCAGACCAGACGTGGTGGGGCTGGGAAAGGATGCTGCGTGATCCGTCCGATCTGGGAATGGACAGTTCAGATGGGATCTTCAGGGTCACGTGCCTGTCGCGAGAGCGTTGGGGAGCTAAAGCCCAGATCTCTCTAGCGGGACAAACGTGGGAAGATGGGCTTGGGCTCGAGTTGAGCAATCTGTGCTTCTGAAACTATGCAACCGTAGCCCATATCAATATTGGTAGAGTGTAGTGGTGTCTAAGTGGGCGGCAAGGCCCGGCTCGGTAGGGAACGGCCGGCCCGGTTAGGTAATCGAGTCGTACCCTGTTGGCTTAGTCGCCGGCTTAGGCACGGCACGCCAAGCGCATGGGCTGTGCTAGGCTTGTCCAGGTACAATTAATCCGTTGGGCTAATGTTGATCCATTTAGCCTATATGATATGAAAAATTGAAAAAAATATAAAAATATCCTAGAAAAAATATATTTAAAAGAAATTTATATATACTTATAAAATGAACTATATAAAATTTAAAAACTACAAAATAAAATCATATAAGTATTAAAAATGAAAATATAAATCATATAAATATTAAGAAATAAAAAAATCATATATATTAAAAAAATAAACATGTCATGCCGGGCTGGCTCAGCCCATCTACAGTGTGGGCCATGCTCAGGCTGAGCCAACAATCCTGTGCTTTAGACCGGCCCGGAGGCATGGCCGATCGGACCATGTCTAGTAGAGTGTGACGTGTGATCTGTTAAAAAAAAAGAAAGGAAAAAGGTAATGGTGTCACGTGTGCGCTACCCGGTCCCTCGAGAAATTGTTTTTTGGTGATGTTTCATTAGTGGCTAGCTATGTTTAAAAGGAGAAACAACCATTGTCATAGAAAATCTATCTATAATTTGGTGTTAATAAAGCAACAATTTTGCAGTGAAAAAACACTAATCTACCGTCATCCACGATTTTTGATGGATGGTACCGGCGATTGAGCTAGATTTTGGATGATTAGAGAGGATTCGACACCGGTGTCGATGAGGTCCACCAGCATAAGATTGCGTGAGCTGCGGGTACGAGACTGGAGGATGAGAAGAATGCAATGAAGGCAGCACCACCGCACCGAGGCGAGGAAGGAGGGATGGCGGCACAACTGCACGGGGGGAAGAGGGCTGCAAAAGGTGAGGCACAATGACCAACACAAACGAGTTAGATAGAAAATATAAAGGGATGTATAGTAGGGTGATATCAGTCGTCTATAATCATTGTCACGTAAGATTTTTTGTGATATAGATAAGTGAGAAGGAGGAGAGAGAGGTGGAAGCTATCAACAGACGGTCTATAAAACCCTTATAGACATTATTTTTGTCGTTGTATCTATGTTGTCAACAACCCATATGTTTTTTGCAAACAAGTGTTGTTTTTTTGTCCAATTTCAATAAGAACACCAATACTTGCGAGAAAAAAAATAGAGAGAAGTCTCATAAATAAAATATCTAGCCAGAAATGGTGGATTATACGCTCATACGCTGTCATGCCTACAGGTTACTAATCAGAACAAGAATTCAGTTAAGGCCACAGATCAAATTTCTCATAGGGAAATACAACTTTTTATTTCGCTTCTACCAAAATTCCCATGCAAGTTACAATAAACAGGAGAAATACAACCTCATTCACTCTAAAGTACAATTAATTATGATTAGGGGAAATGAAATACAATAAAAAAGAATCTAATTACACATATCAATGGATCAAGTACACTTCCGTTTCCGATGTGGCTTCCCTGTCCCGCGCCCGTGTTCTCATGCATGTTCCCTCCCACGTGGTGTACTCGTTGTCGTATTGATGTTGGCCCCCTCGACCTTTCGTCCACACAAAAAAAGGACAATGCTACTGTATATACGTCCGATACAATTGGACTCATTTATTACTACCTCTAACTCTGTCTCTCTCTCTCTCTCTCACACCCAAATACTCCAACGCCCGCCAACGACACTGCCACCCTGCGCAACCACAGCCTCCATGGCGCGCGGCAGGACACGCTTCCCCACACAATGCCTGCGCACGCTTGCGCCTGGCCCTGGAGCGAGTGCCCCGCGCCGCGCGCGGCCACGGCCACCCTCGGGCGCGTCGTCGCTACCGACAACGCGCCGAGGAGGACGCGATGTCGGCGGGGGACTTGGGCCGTAGGACCACGAAAGGCGCTTTGGAGACGACGGCGCCGAAGTCGCCCACCGAGGATAGTGCAGGCTCAAGCAGGGCCACCAGACCAAACATGTCGGTGGGGCACTGGATGAAGTTGACCGAGGAGCAAAGCAGCAGGGCCAGGATGACGACGTACAGATACAGGGCCTTGAGCTCCATGGCTTCTTGGCCTAGCTCCCAGCACCCTCGTTCGTGCACACGCTTGGAGAAGTTACAAGGGCAAGTGCATTGGCCGGTGCTCTTGCTGGATGAGACCAACAGAAGAGGTTGAAGGTGTCGTCGCGCTGCTCTGTTTTGCTGCTTCCTCCCCATGAGATATTTTGAGATCCTCTTCTTTGAAAATGTTGCATTTGTATTTTTGAGATGTTGTGACGTTGAAAAAAAATACGAGCATTGAAAAAAATATTGTGATCGTTTAAAAAAATGTTGCATCATGTTTTTTGATATGTTGCGACCTGTTGAAAAAAATGTTGTGGTCCATTGAAAAAATGTTGTATCCTGATTTTTGATATGTTGCGATCAGTTGGAAAAAAAATGTTGCAACTCAAATTCTCTCCTAATGATTCCGTTGTTTTGATGCGTGAGATGGACAACTGAAGAATTTTCCTTGGAGCAAAATTCTCTTTTTGTTAGATGGAATTCTTTTTCATAGCGCCAGTGTGACAGTTTGATTGTAGTACTGGAAGCATAACACGGTGGTTTGTCAATCAGCTAATATGAGAACATGCTAGATGCTAATGCGCTCTTTGGAGATGTTGGAGCGGCGTACGACACTAGTGCTCGGACCGTACGTCCGAGCGCTAGTCGCTCCAAAAAAAAGTCGTTGTTTTTCTTTCTTGTTGTCGCTTAGTCCATTACTATCACTATAAGTTAACCCACACTAATGGCATGGATGTAATTGTTGATAGATCTGAGGAGGGTGTGATAATGTTTTTGCTCGGCGTCGATCGTCAGCCTTAGTAATAGAGTACTTCTGTAGAACGATCATTTTTATAAACCTTGGCCTGGTACGTGTTGAATAGCAAAATGAAGGGAAATGGCACCAACAACAAACATATGTGGCATGTAAAAGTAAGACATGTGATTTTGGTTATAGTTTTTTTCCCCTAAAACGTAAAAGGACTAAAGGAGCAATTCAAAATCTCAAATAAGGAGAAGCATGCTTTCATGAACTAATTCTATCGATATAATAGTTTTTTGTTATGCTCGATCAGAATGGATTGTTTCAGGTACGTAAAGAGTAATAGACTAATACCTTTCTTTTGTAAGCAAAGGGGACTGTTTCATAAATACAAAGGATATAGTGATTCTAATTGGATTTCTGATGCAGATGAGATTAATGCTACAAGTGGATACATACTCACTCTAGGAGGCGTTGTTGTTTCATAGAGGTCTTACAAAAAGGTCATTTTAACGAGGTCAACCATGGAAACTAAACTCACAGCATTGGACACAACAACTGTGGAGGCAGAATGGCTACATGAGATCTTGATGGATTTACTGGTGGTTGAAAACCAATTCTGGCTATTCTTATGAACTATGATAAGCAAACAGTTATCATCAAAGTGACAGGTGCAAAGGATAACGTGAAACCCTCAAGACATGTGAAAAGATGAATGAGGTATGTCAAGAAATTGAGAAACTCTAGAGTGATAACTGTGGATTACATCCAAAAGCTAAAAATACGGCAGATTTCTTAACAAAGGGACTATCGCGAAATGTGATAGATAATACATCGAAGGAGATGAGAATGAGACATACGTGAGTTACACCATATTGGTAACCTTCCTATGTGATCGAAGATCCCGTGAAGTATGCTCTGGGAAGAACATATTGTTAGGTAACTAGAGAGTACATTCCGCGGGAGATGCAGTTCTCTCATTTTTCTATGATAGGTGATGACCCGAAAGTGCATAGTGTCATTTGCAGCAGTTTCCCTCAGAGTATTCCAATATTTATATCAATCCCTTGTGGACACGTGGATTAATCTATTACCTTATAACAAATATTAGTTAAGTACAATTAAAATAACAGTGGTGATGGTAATTATGATTAGAATAATAAAAAGCTAGTTTACTACTAAAGCAATAATAATTCTAATATTAAAGAGGTTGTGATTCATATGACGAAGAATAGGGCCTAGTGTATTAGGGTCACCTGCAACATTAGTAAATCTCGGGGAAGATACTAATAATGATATCATAAATCAAAGCAATTACGATAACCATGTGTTCATGTAGGCAACACACCTATATGCATCTTCGTCGGACAAACATCATATAGGAGAATCAATTGTCCTGATCATATGCGTGCGGCAACACATAACGCTCGCAAATAAGGAATTACCGCATAGACCAACCGACTTAAACCAGACCAACGCATTAGGTGTTGTGGTTATGTTGTGCTCCCTCAAGTGGATGCTTTTGAAAGCCGGTCTCTACCGCTTTCATTGTCACCAACTCTACGTGTCAATCTTCCACTCACCACCTATTGTCACCTTTCCTTGCACTAACCTATGGAGCATTAGGGCCCATCGAGTCCTAGTATCAAGGAAAGATATACAAACACTAAAACAATGATAACACATAAAGCATACATGAAAGTTAGATCACCCCTCTATTAGTTAGCACTACATGGCTACCTTAACCCTTAACCTTTGAGGAATTACTCACTTATATCCATAGGAACCAAGAACAATAGATAAATAATGAAGAATATAATGACAATAATACGAGAATAGCAAATATGTATTGATAAAGATGTTTTGATGTTCCAGTTACACCAATGGATGAATGATTACAAGGATGGATGAATGGAGGATGAACTATGGTTGAAAATATGGTGATGATGGTGTTTCTGGACGTGATGGATGGTGTGGTGGTTATCTCTTCTTGCCTCCATCTTTTTAGATGCATCTAGTCTCCTTTAAATAGCGGATCCTAGGATTTCAGCACTGTGAAGGTGTTTGTGCCACCAAGAAGCCGAATATCGCCTTAGAGCCTTCATGGTTCTTCCTCAACTCTAGCTAGCGGGGGACGCACCACCTCGGTTGATGGCGTAGGAGGTGGATCTAGGCATGCCATCGTGCACTGCGGCGTGGAGGGCCAGTTCCAGACCTGACCAGTTCACCTCATCACCGACGTGCACCCACGTTGCCTAGGTGCTCTAGCGTCGCCCCCACCGCTGCAGTCTAATTTGGCCATCACCAACCCCACCACTGCATCTTCTGAGGTGCTCTGTCAGCGCTGTGCACCCGCTCCAAATCCACTCAGGAAGCTCAGATCTCATCATCCCCGTGGTGCTCCACCCTTGTATCTTATCCATCGTCTTTGGATCTGGCGCTCCTGATCCTTTCGAGGGATATATTGTACCTCGAAACTGAAAAAATGCTTTTGAAGCTTCCTGACTTCTGATAGATACTGAGACAAGGTCGTATTAGAGCATTGCTACTCTTTTCGACTTGATTCACGACTAGTTCAGAGTCTCCTCTCATGAGTAGTCGTCAAATCCTAAGCGCTTTTGCTGCTCGTATGCCAGCCAATAAACCTTCATATTCTACTATATTGCTAGTAGTAGGAAAGTTTAATTGAATAGCATACTTTAAGGTTTCTCTTGTAGCAGATACTAGTACCACCCATCCCTCGAGCCACTTAGTATAAGTGACCCATCAAAGTACATTGTCCACTGGTCGTGGGATTCGTATTGGGGTTCCTGAACAGGTTTAGGATTTGTTCATTCGGTGACAAAGTCTGTCAAGATCTGGGATTTAATGGTCGTTCAGGACAAGAAA
Organism: Ampelocalamus luodianensis; assembly: GCA_036346255.1. Taxonomy (NCBI): domain Eukaryota; kingdom Viridiplantae; phylum Streptophyta; class Magnoliopsida; order Poales; family Poaceae; genus Ampelocalamus; species Ampelocalamus luodianensis. Next base: position 25,315,211 of record CM070623.1, read on the forward strand.
TGGAGGTTGAACTCCCCAAGTTCAACATACCATTTTGTCATGCACCCTGCTGCTTCTCTATTCTAAAGGACCTCTCCTAAGGAAAACTCGGACAGCACAAATAACTTGTGTGCTTGGAAATAATGTCTCAGTTTCCTCGAAGACATGAGGAGAGCATTAGATGCTTTTGGACCTAAGGGTAACAATCCTTAGGCCCATGTAAAACTTCACTTACGTAGTAAACTGGTCGTGGAACATTTTTCACGTTCTGCGACCAGTACTGCGCTCACTGCTTGTGGCGTAGCAGCTAGATATATTATTAGTGTCTCTTCTAGTTTCAGAGAACCCAGAATAGGAGCACTTGTAAGATATCTCTTGACATCCTCGAAGGCTTTGTTTGCCTTCTCTGACCATTCAAAACCCTCATATTTCCTCAGAAGTTTAAAAGAAAGAAAGTCCTTTTTATCACAGTCGTGTGATGAAATGACTTAAAGCCACCATACATCCTGTGAGTTTTTGGACTTCTTTCATTGTGGTCGGAGGGTGCATTTGTTCAATGACTTTTATTTTTTTAGGGTTTGCTTCGATTCCTCATGCAAAAACAAGGAATCCAAGCAACTTTCCTGAAGAGACTCCTGTCGGTGATCTAGAATTGATCTTATGTATGAATGATTATTTAGGGGTCTCCTAAGATTGGAACTATGCAAAGAAGGACACAGGTATTTTATACATGTTCAAGTCTTCTCCAAGAGAATAACAATCCTACTCCTGTTGTACTGTATTCAGAGTGCTAATTACAATCAAGAGGAAAACTAAAGCCTAATGTCTTGTGCTCCAGATTGTCCTCCTCCTCCTCTGCCTTCTGACTTCAGCCTTTATATAATGTACGGTGAGGTGGTAGTTCCTCCAAGCCAAAAGACGTCTCAACGTTCTAGATGATGAACCGCTTGGTGGAGGTTATTGTCAGAGATGTTACACCCCCCAAATCGCTAAGCAGTTGTCATCAGAGACAGAGAAAGGGTCGTGCGGCCATTCCTGAGAATAACTGCATATATTAACTGCTCTGTGTATTTAACACGATGCATAAGACTCCCTAATCGATTAAGCCCACGTGACAGCAAGCCTTATCAATTATAGGGTTGTCAAAGACAACCTGGTCGTAGAGATTATACGACCACAAGGTGGTCATAGAAGGGCTTATGACTAGGTAATGATCGTAGAAAGTCTTACGACCATGGGGTGGTCGTGGAAAAGCTTACGACCATATAACTAGGTTTCTCCCTTGTGAATATTAAAGGGAATACTTAAGACTAGCATAGCAATATATTCATCTATAATAAGAATTACAGATAAATAGTAAATTGAGGATTATTATATTCTTGTCATCTAGCCCCCCAACTTCAAGTGAAAATGACACATGGAAAAGAGGTCATAGAAGAGAAGTCGTCGAAAGTACAGCCTTCTCGACTGATATTTCATTTAACCAGAAATGAACTTGGTCAAAAGGTAATTTCACTTGAGTTGTGAAGACATACTCGGTTTTCTCAAATAGACAAATTTAAGAATCCCAATTGGCTCTCACAGACTTGTCTGTTGGAGCAGTTCCCGAAGAGATGGCAACTATTGAGTCCCCACGATTTCTAAACTCAAGCGTGCGGCTATAAAATCTTACCACAGGGGTAACTTTAGGGTTTTTACTTTCCCTATTTCCATTAACTGTTCCTCGAGTTCTTGCTTTCTCCGCCGCCAACCAAATTGCTTGGTGCGGGCTATAAAGTATTGTTTCTTTTCTAACTTTTGCAGAAAGTATGCATGGCCGATCATCGAGATGACCAGGAGGTCGAAACGACGTTCGTCGTAGTGGGGTCGGAGGAATTTACTGCTCCTCTGCCCAAGAGGCATCGCTTGGTGCGGGCCACCGACAAGCACGACGCAGGCTCAAGCTCTACTCCCCCTCCGACTAGCCCCTTCCAGAAATTCTTTGCAGACCATGTCGCTATAAAGAAGAGTAAGGCGGTCGTAGCGATCGAAGCACTTAAGGATAAAGCCCACGAGACCAAGGTACCTTTCTATTATGACGACAAGACTTTTCAGTTTCTACTCCTCACGGCTTTGTCAAGCGACTAGAAAAGGAAAACTGAAAGAGCTTTGTCTTTTGTGAAGGATACTGCTACGATAGCAGAGCCCTTAGTCGAGGTGAGTGCCACCCCTCAGGTAGTCGAAACGGGCTTCGATCAGTAGGAGGGGCAAGGAGCTTTGGGAGCTGAGGTTCTTGATCAGGATCTTCGACCAGACATGGTCGTGGAACAAGTTGTCACTGTTGGTGAATACCACAGACAACTCGTGTTGTTACGATAGCAAAAAGCTGAACTCTGTGAGCTGACAGAGAGATGGTAAGTAAATATAACCTGTAGTCTTTTCTTTCAACTACCTGTTCAGTTCTCATGTCTGCTTCAACCTTCGCAGGTTTAAGAGCGATGAAAAGTTCTTGGCTGGTGCACTCGATTACAAGAAAGTCGAGACGCAAAAGTTAAGGGCAGAAAAAGAAGATCTGGTGAAGAAGCTTCAGGAGGCAGTTTTTGCAACTCATGAGTTGCAGGATAAAATAAACAGTAAGTTCTGAACTTAAGACTGTTTATACGAATAACTTTCTTTTCTTTTTTCTAATTCTTTTTCCCTTAATAGAAAAAGTGGTGGAAATGGGTAAGCTTGATATCGAGGTTAAATAAAAAACATCACTTGTTAACGAGCAATCCCGTATCGGTAAAGAAAAAGACCAGAAGATCAAGTCATGGGAAGAGCAGTGCGCAAAGAACGCTACCTCCCACGACATCGAAGTCAAAAAGCTTGACTCTCGATTAGCAGGTAAGCAAATCTTTACCTACGACCAGTTATGTTTAACTAATATTCTAAGAGATATTTTGTCTAACTAGTTGCACTCTATTTTCAAAGCAAGCAGTCGAAATAAAATGACTCTAAGAAGTTTCGACTCGTAGTTAGGAGGAGATGAAGTCGATAAAGATCAACCTTCAAGACAACATTTCTCTCCTGAACAATGTACTCAGTGGGCTACGTGCTAAGGAGGTTACTCCTCTTGAAGACACGATGATTGCTTACACGAGTGCCATTGGAGAACAAGTCGAAACTTTGCAAGAGTTGATGACTACTTTGAAGACCAACCAAGCTGACTCGATAAGAAAGGCGGTCGAAAGCACAGTGAGTTATGCTCTGGCAAAACTTAAAGCCCATGACCCCAATGTTAGTCTGCAACCAATCGAAGCTGACTTCGACTGCTCTGAAGCAGAAGTAGGGCTGTTGATTAAAGAAATATAGTCGGTCAGTGAGAAGGTCGCGAGGAGATGCAAATAAGATCTCCTTCGTCATAGTAGTTTGTAACAGAACACTTGTAAAGACAAGCTTTTGTTTATGTATATAAAGCTTCTTTTTTCCTACAAATTATCTCATCGAGTAGTTAATAACTCATAAGACAATGAAAGAAAAAGAAGTTGAATTTAAGACTAAGAATTGAAGTCATATTAATAACTTTATCCTAGCCCCTGACTATTTGCTTAGTTTATTTATATAAACTAAGTAAATAATGTAAAAAGGGTTGGCTTTTTTTTAAAAAAAAAAAGTTGTTTGACCTTTGTTGTGAAGTGGACTGAAGCCGCCACAGCATTGGCCCTTAGGCGAGGATGACACCATTCTAGTATTCCAAGCATACTGTGTACGTGGCCTCCGGTTGCCCTCTCATCTTTTTCTCACGCTCGTTCTTGCTTACTTTGGGGTGGAATTGGTGAATCTTGTTCCCAATTCCATCACAATGTTGAGCGTCTTCGTTTACTTATGCGAAGCCTACCTGGGGATTCCATCGAACTTGGAGGTCTTCCAGTACTTCTACGGGATGGGTAGACAGGCCGTAATCGTAGGTAGCTACGGTCTGAAGCTCCACGATGGGAAGTTGAATGAGTACATTCAGATATTCACCGGTCGTCATTGGCGAGGTGGAAGAAGAGGTGGTTCTATTAGGAGCTGACCAAGGACAACAGTCTCTCCTTTGTCGGCAAAGCTGCTGAGAAGAATCCTTCCTTGGATTCGACTCCCACCGACCACGACTGGATCGCCCACTACATTCAAGCCATAAAAGACTTGAATGAAGAGGGGCTTACGGGATGGCACATGGTGAAGGATTTCATCACGCGCCGCATCAATCCTGTGAAGAAACGAGCACACTCCATGTGGAGGTACTCAGGGGACAAAGATCCGACCAGGAATTTCGAGGAGGGTAAGTAAATTTTCAACTTAGCTCTTTTTTGGTTGATTTTGAGCTTGACTGTTGAAAGCTTTATTGACTCGACAGTCGTTGATGGTGGGCTCGACCACGATTGGAAAAATGATTGGGTCGAGTTGAAGGGATCAGACAGTCACCTTTCTCAAAAGAGATGGTGATTTTCAACCACTTAGGTACTTTATTGACAATAGCAGGGTCGGTGGAATTTACCTCTCATTCGATAGCTTTGAGTTGTCGTTTCGACTTGTATGCCGAAGATCCTCTATAGATGTGACCGATGATGTGTTCTGGATCTTGAAATGACATATCCTCATCATCATCCGACTATTTTTAACCACTTGTTTGCCCCACCTCTTCAAGTGTAGGAAGCGGTCCTTTGCCGGTGTAGTAATCCTTAAGTTTTCGCTGAAAAACTCGGCAATTGCAAAGGTTGTGTCCTTTTTTGTGTGAAAAAGACACCACCTTAGCTTGTCGTTCTTTCATTTGGGGCGTTTACCTTTGCCTCGATCGGGATATGGTTTGAAACTCCAAGGCTCCTTGTCGCTCACGGCTAAGATATCCTTAGAGCTTTTGACTTAAAGCTCTTGGCCTTTTTTTGCTCTTGGATTTTCTAGCCTTTTATCATTTTTCTTGCTGCCTTCGCCTACTCCTTGAGTGTCCTTATCATCACGATCAATCGTGCGATTCCATTCGACTGCTTCTGCAGCAGTTGCATAACGGTCGGCCATTTCAAAGAGCTCGGCAACGAGTAGATCGACTCTTTGTGGCTGATTTAATAGCCACGACCGAGCAAATCCTTCGAGTACATTAGGTAGGTAATTGGCCATGAAATGCTCTCCTCCTCCTGCTACTCGAACAACAGTGGTATAGATTTGAAGAAACTTAATGGTATTTTGTGGACGAAACCATGGTGGCCAGCGAGCTGCTCGAAGGTCAGGCGAAAATGTCCGGCATCCGGCAATAATACCATGACACCTTCTTTTTGGGAAAGAAGGGTTGATGTCACCAGATAATTGTACTCGATGATACCCAGTGGTAAGCGGACCTGATCTATTATAGATCTCAGCCCTACAAGGGTAATACTCATACCTCATCTACTGTTCTAGATTTCTTGGAAGAAGTGGTGAATGACCACTTCCCCTAGGAGTTTGTCAATCACCAGTTGTTCGAGAGACTCTTCTCCTAATAGAATCATGGTTAGGAGATCGACCAGACCTGATGTCTTGTCATTCTCCACGAGGAGAGTCATCGAAACGACTGGCGTTCGATGGAGTTGTCCCGGTATGACTACCAGAACGATATCGTTGAGTCTGCTCAAGTCTGAACATCGTGTCCTGAAGTCTTCATGCGATCTCTTGAGTGAAGAGGTCATAGCTTGGTGCTTGTACAAGCTCTTGAGTCAGGTCTTCAATGAGGTCATTGATTCGTTGAAGTTCTTGAGCTTCCTCTGACCAGTATTGGATGCGCCCAGGTAAAGTCCTCTGAGTAGCAATTCTTCTTCTCTGAATGGTTCCAGGATCATCAATGTCTGAGTCAGTCAGAGTATGCCTCAGTAGAGAGCGATCATTTCTAGGATTTCGACCAAGCTCATGAAGGTGGAGATCCTATTCATTACTAGAGGCGTTCTTACCATCACCACGAGAACCCAAAGTCAGTGTGCGATGGAAAGCATCCCTAGCCCTGCCTCTTGGAGAGAGACTAGGATCTGAGGGGAGGAAAAAGACCTCCTGGATGCTATTATCTCCACTTGCGCTTGAGTCCTCCTGACTCGAGTAGTAGTCGAAAGACAACGCCTCGCGACTTGGAGAAATCCTCTGCAGGAAGGAGGATTCTGGGTTATAACCATCTCCAACTAAAGGTGAACCCTGTGGAGGTGTGGTCAAATCCGCAGGTGAAGCAGGCTTGAAAATGCACCTCATGGGAGTAACCGAAGGGTGACAGTTATCAGATATTGATTGAGTCCCGGAATCATGCACTACTACAGAAAATGTCTTCACATACGGTTCAAAAACGTCATCACAGACAGTTTCGTGAGCTGTCTAAGTTTATGGTTCAGTGATGACTGAGGTCATCACAGATAGTTTTCGAACCATCTATGATGCATACTATCACATACGATTATTAACTCAGAATCATCTGTGATAATTGCCTATCACAGACGGTTTATAGATAAAACGATTTGTGATAGTTTCCTATCACAGACGGTTTGTAGATGAAATCGCTGCGTGATAGTCGATGTATCACGCATTTGTAGATGACAACCGCCTCGTGATGATCTCTTGTCTACGCTCAAGCGATGGTCGCTTGTGCCTTTAAAGCCGACTTAATATGTATGTATATATATATATATATATATATATAGTTCGTAGTCCCTTGTTAGCTAACTCGAGGCCTGAATTCAGCTAGCTAGCTCGCTCCTTGAGTGTTCATATCCTAAACGTACAGGTGAACCACAGCCTACTTTATCGAACCTGACACACTCGAGTGTGTGATTTGCTTCATGCCAACTCTCCAAGTGCTTGTAGAATCCTTCTACTGCTATAAAAACTAATGAAATCAGCATAAAGCTCACACTTTGAGCTAAAAATTTAATGCTTTACTAATATGTCAAGAACTATCTCAGGACAGCCAATTAACCTTTCAGTCAACAAAGGATCTTTTGATTAACAGTGCAAAAGAGACACCATCTCAGCATATTTAATTTCCGACATACCAATTAATAAACAATTTCTATGTTAATTGCAGCTTTACAAATTAGCTTAACCTTTACAAATATGAAAAGTTAATTGCACATTTTAAAAACAGAATACCATATAGGAACATACATCTCATGAACCAACATCATACACAAAGAACCCACCCATATCATCCAACCATCACAGAACCCCCACTATAGCCCACATCATTCATCACCCACATCACAGAGCAAGGGAGGGAAAGGGATAGAGAGTAAAGGGGAGTAGTTACCCTAGTGCAAACGGTAAATCAATCACCGGCAGTAGCTCACCATATCCATCTCCTTCATGTTAGCAACAACAACCCAGATCAGTAAACAAGTCAAACTCAAACCCAAAAACCGAAGCAACAAAGAATGTAAACAACTCAAACTCAAACGCCGGTGGGAGAGGACGAGGTTGACATCGCTAGTGTTGGTGGTGAGGTAGCCGAGGCCGAGGTCGGTGGAGAGGTAGCCAGGGGAGGTCGGTGGAGAGGTAGCCAGGTCGCGCACGCCGGGGGGAGAGGACAAAGAGGGGAAGGCAGATCTGGCGGCGGGGAGGTGGATTTGGCCGGGGGGAGGTCGATTGGACCCGCGCACGGCGGCGACAACAGCGTCACCGTAGTTGTGTCACGACGGTGACACTGCATAAGACACTCTTATCATAAGAGTGCCTTGTGTAGTGAACCGTGGTGTCACAACCGGCGGTGACGGCGACGGGGTCGGGGAGAAGGCATGACTTGGGGCGAGAGTCGGCAAGGAGGCTTCGGGCGACGGTGTCGAAGTTGGGGGCACTCGGGTGGGGAGGGGAACGGGCGAGAGTAAGGGCGCTGGGGTGTGACGAGTTAGGGCGCAAACCCTAGCAGGCTCCTATTAATAAAGGGATATCCCGGGCGGTTTTCAATATGAACCGTCTATGAAGTCTACAATTATCACAAACAGTTCGTGTTCAGAACTGTCTGTGATAAATACACATCACAGACGGTTCCAATATAGAACCATTTTTTTACTGGCATGGGGCATGGCGTTTTTGGTGTTCTCCGTGCACTTAACTAATTAAAATAAGTCGCGGGTACATAACCACATGAGGTACGTACTTCACAATAAATAAGTAAATTCTAGGGTAATAAGTAGTAAAATTGAAGACAAAGGGATATATACACTTGTTTTTCATCGGTTAGTAATGAATGTTGTCATGTACATTGTATTTAATTTAACGGTAAGTAGTTTGATACCTATGCAAAGAACTTGGCATACTCATGTCTAATCCTACAGTCGTCGCTACAGAAGACGACGTAGTCGTCCCACCCTTCCGTCACGCCGCAGACGGTGCTCGTGCACCAGTGGCTATCATCCGACAGTGCCCACACTCGGCCCAGCGTCCCGGCCATATTCTTCCACGCTGTCTCCTGGACCGCGTTTGCAGGGAGCCTTCGGCATCACCTGCACTCCCGGTTGGTCCTCTTGGCTATCTCGCACCTGCCGTCGGTCGGCTCGCCCTGGACCTGGCTTATGTAGTGCTTCCCAACGTTGCGCCTCATTGGCCGTGTAAAGGAGGAGGCTGAGCACGTATGCAATGGCCTTGTGGGCGGCGTCGGCTGCCCGCTCAAAGCACACGAGGTCGCGCTGCATATCCTGGTGAGCAAAGACAAGCGGGAGGCCGATGATGAAACAGGCCTCCGGATTGCCGGTGTCGGCCAGGTGGTTGACGACGGCGAGATATTACTCGTTGTCTAGCCACTTCATCGCCTCCTTCCACTCCAGCGCCACACGCCTCCCCACGGCGCCCTCCTTAGATGCCTTGTATATGGCCTTACAACTCCAATATACGTACATACACAATTCAAGACATCAGAATAAATAGTAGTATGTATTTTTATAGGTATAAATATGTACATATATATATATACGTGGCTCGTAGGCTGCAGAGATCAACCATGGGCTGAGGAGAGCTCACGGCCATGAGGCCGACGATGTGGATGATGACATCGTGAGGAAGAGCGACGGTGATCGCCGACCTCCTCACCTTGGTCCTCGCCGTCATGCTCTGCGTGCTCACCCTGGCGTACGTATTCAATACCATGCGTGCTCACCATGGCGCGCGATGATCATTCTTATAAAACGTTGAAGAGACGCATCGTAACATCGGCGCCGAGACGAGGAGTAACGTCGGCGTGCGAGATGAAGAGACGCATCGTGCGGGAGCGAGACGAAGAGACGCATCGCGCGGGAGCCGAAAGATTGAATTATTACAGACGGTTCTTAATAAAAACCATCTATGACGTCTATAATCACAGACATATCTTCTTAAAAACCATCTGTGATGAGCATTTAGTTGTAAACATAGGCAAATGAGCGTGAACCATATTTATAAAAAAAAACAATTCCCGAAAAGGTGGTGATGCTTTGGTTACCAACGATTTATTAGAAGCAGATTCTAATAAATCCTATCCGTCAGACTTCTATCTTTATTCGTTAATTTAATCTTGCCACAAGTTGTTAATTAAACCTATAAATAACCATCAGAAGGGTAGAACTAAGAAAACATCACTAAAAAACTTTTCATCTTTTCTTACTTCCATTTCTTTATAAAGTTCTCATCTCCATACCCTTCTAGTAAGACAAAATTCACAGAACAAATTGACTTTTAGACCACCCTGCATGGAAATAACAAAATCCATGGATAACTACTACAATTTAGGAGGTCAGAAAGTCAATTTGGTCTATGGATTTGAAGTCTTTAAGAAATTAGTACAAGATCAAATCCCTATGATCAGGTGAGCACTTCACTGTCTATGATGTGTAACTTTTGATCGATCGATCATGTGAACTACTTCTGCATTCTTCTATTGATCGGAGGTTACACGTCAAGACAGTGAAGTTACACATGATACAAAACAAGGTGCTTACCGAATTATATATCTTCTGCTTTCTTTTGTTGGGGAAATTAGCTTCAATTCAACCACTTCAAAAGATCAATCCGCCGATCAGGAGTGGTTGGAATCAGCTAATCAGTTGTCTGTAGTTACAGACAGTTCCAATAAATAACTGTTTGTGAATTTACTAGTATCACAGACAGTTCTTGTTCAGAACCATCCGTGATACTTCACAGACGGTCTTCAGTATGAATCGTCTGTGATATTACCTCTTCACATACGATTTTTAATGCAGCCAGTAACACAGACAATCTCTAAACCAAAACCTTTTGTGATTGCATGTAATACAGACGGTTTTGGTCAATCGTGTGTGATGAGGCGTCCAGTATTAGCCTTTTTGTAGTAGTGATGGATTCTAGGACTTACTGTGCTAGATCAGATGACCTCATATGGGGTTGAACATTTGGAGGGGAAACCCTCGCCGTGGCGCAATCCTGACCCTAGTCGGATAGACCCTTACCCTTTGAGGAGTCTGGTTCCTCATCTGGACATAATGTTGTGGGGGAGAAAGATCCCACATCAACCTTGTTTGCGGCATGGTCTCCTCGGTCTGGTGAAAGATCCCTAGAAATGACGTTGTCATCGAACAAAATGATGCTATGCTCATACGTGTAGCAGACATCCATGTCTAGTTCTCCATAGTTGGCCAAATCGAATAAATTCTCCTCACTGCCATGAAAGCATCAGAGTTGTAAAATTAAGATAATATGTCGAAAAGGAAAAACAGGAAGATCCCCACGGACGGCGCCAACTATCGATGGTTTAGAATCAATCTTACGAATGAATATTGGGAACTTTCCTTGAGTTAGGCCACACAGAAAAAGACAGGGGAATTTATACATGTTCGGGCCTTCTCCTGAGAGAATAATAACCATACTCCTATGTTGTTGTATTGACTTTGCTTTACAATAAGTAAGAAATCGCTAGAACAAGTGCTTAATGACTTCTATATGTGTCGTTGTTCGATCCACCTGATCTTGTCTCTGATCGATTTGCTTCTGATATTCCTTTGTCCACCGACTTTACTCCTTATATAGCGCATGAAGGGGTGGCGATTGTCCATGTCAAGGGGCGTCTCATCGTTTGAAGAAATGTGCACGTTTCAGTGACGGTTATTGTCAGAGATTGATCCTCTCACATCTTTTTACAGTTATGTCAGAGATAGAGGCTTAATACGTGCAATTATCTCGAAGAATAACAACACATATTAACTACTGTGTGTATTAAACATATCGTATAAATGTACTTAGTCGATTGGGCTCACATGTCTGTAAACTTTGTTGACTATAGGGTGGTCATACTTGGGTAAAACTTACAACCATGAAGTGATCGTAGTAAGGCTTACGATCATGAGGTCATCGTAGGAAATCTTATAACCACTAGGTGGTCATAGAAGCACTTACGGCCATATAGGGTGGTCATAAAATGGTTCACGACCACTTAGCTATGCTTCTCCCTTATTAATGATAATGGATATCCTTACAAATAACATGAAGATGTTGCTATCTATAATAACAATTACATATGAACAATTTAATCAATTGAGGATTATTAGATCCTCGTTACAAAACGACATCTCCCTTCTATGCTATTATATTTCATAAACGTTACCCTTTTTTGCTACTGGTGTCAACTCCGTTAGTTTTTTCCTGTCAAAATTTTCCAAAATATCCAAATTACCCTCGTCTTCTTTCTCCTCCCTCCTGATGAGGCCCTAGGTGCATCTACTACGATCGAAAATATCCCTAAGTTACAAGTTTGTGCTAAACCTCAAGTTGAGCCTATTTTGCATTACAAGGCAAAGAAATAAGAACTAGGTTGTGCCAAGAGGGAGGGGAGGAGGGAGGTAGGCTGAAGGGGGAGTTTGAGCATACATGGGAAGCTTGTGGTGGTGCATGAGGCAAGCACTAGTCATAGTGAAAGGCATGTTGTGCATAAGGGAAGCTCTAGTCCAAGAGAAGCTAGTCGAGGAGGTGAAAACCCTAGGCAAGCTCATGGACATGAAAAGCATGCAGCACATGAGAAGACACAATGATCGAGGGCTTTGTATGGAGGAAAGTTTGCAAGAGAATTCAGCCAAGATAATATGAAGGAGCCAAATTCAAACTCAAAATCCGAAATCAATGCATTTTTAGCCTAAGAATCCGAAATGGATTTGGATTGGAGTAATTCTAATCCGGATCTTTCTTTAAAAGAGAAATTAATTAAGAAATTGCTTGTAATATGATAGTTTAATTTATTTTCAGCAATTAGAGTAGTTTAAATTCTGAATTAAAGTTGGAGTTTGCAATAGGATGATTTCGGATATTGTTCACACGCACGCACTGTCCACCAACTTGGTTTACTATTCACACAGCACCGTTCACTGGCTCGAATTACTGTTCACATGCGTGTACTGTTCACCGATCCTATATATTCAGTGGTAGACCCCATTATAAGCAAGTTTGAGTTTAAGAAAATACATAAAAGTCACATGTTTATGTGGCGCATAATGAGTACATGTGTTTCGAAAATTCTCATCTAGGGTTTTGTGATTGTGTGAATATTAGAGGGTGGTTTTTCTTCTAAAATCCGTGATTCCTTATGGATCATCTCACCAATTCGTGGCATCCTCAATTGCTCATGATTTGGTGTTGTTTTTTGGGTTTGATTTTGTTTCTCTTCGGGTTGATTCAATATCTATCAAGTATCATTACTTGCTTTGGAGATACACTTGTTCTTTTATTTTGCAGAACCAAGAAGGAGGAAAGCTAGTGTTTTGCTTCGATCAAATATTAAAATTCAAGTACCGTGAAAATTGTGCATCAACCACACGTTGATCCGTATCAACTCCTCTTTCTCTCTCTCCTCCTCTTCTCTCCCTCATCCCAGACCTCATCCCACCAGCCCACGCCCTATGCCGCACCTCCATTGGCCGCCTCCTCCCCCCTTCGCCCGTCACTTGGCTTGGCTTATCCGCGAGTTCCTCTTCCTGATTCAAACAGAGATCGAGAGAGAGAAGAACAAACAGAGAGAGTAAGGGTGTTAGAAGCCAATGGTGTGATTAATTTCAAAAGAGAGACGAGGACGCAGGCGAATTTGGATGGATTACCGAAAAGGGTTGCAAGACAAAAACGCATCCCGCCAGACTTAGAGACGATGCTAGTGCAGGCGGCGACGATGATGGGGTCTTAGGAGACTGGGGATAGGAAGGAAGAGGAGCTAGCTGTTGCTGCCGCTACGGATTTGAGGGAGGGGCGTCGATGTGAAGTGAAGCGAGGAAGGCGGTGGAGACTTCTGCTCGGTTCTTGCTCTTAGTATTGGACATAGCAGGACGAGGTGTCAAGCTGTAGTTGGGGACATGTGAGAAGCTAGCGAAGCCCAGGCGGCAGCGTCGGTGGCCTCATGGAGCGGCTCGAAGGTGGCGACCGCCACTCTTTCTGTGTGCGCGCGCGTATGTGCTGTGTGCGTCAAAGAGGAAAGAAGAAGACAATAAACGCAAAATGATATTTTCGTAACTACTTTGCGGCTTGACTGGTCAACGATGACGTAAAAATGATATGATTTCAAGTTTACAGTGGCATGAAAGGAAGATCTCACTTTGCAATGGGGCTTATAACCTTTGCAATGACATATAAAAAATTTATCCAGTCATATAAGGCTAACAATAATTCAAATAGCATCATTACCCTCCTAAGCTAGTGCAGAACCTAAAGAAACATAAGGCAAAAGACCTATGTATGGTATTGAAAATGAAAAGACAGACACTATCACCCTCCTAGGTTGTGCATGGGCGCTGCTCCCTCTCAACGCGCTACAACCATGCTAACCATGGGCGTATACTTGGATAGCCAACAACTTGGCGCCACCCGCCATGCACGCATATGCTACCAATCTTTCTAATAGATATTGGAGATAATGGATGAGGCTGCTCCCAATGGGCAGTATCTTAGTGCAGTTTCTTAGTGCATGAGGAGTGTTAGGATACTATCTTCCCAATGCATGGTTTCTTATGGTGTAGTATCTTAGGTCATTTTAATTAATTAGATATAGAATCTCAAGAAGATGGTGTGTACAAGATGGAAATGAGTTAATTTTCTTGTCTATGACTTCGAGCCAGAGCAATCTCTTATTTAGATACTGCAACAATCTCTCACCTTATTTAATCTACTGCCATATCAGCACTTTGCCTATATGGTACTTTTAAGATACTGGCCAGGGGGAGCACTGGGAGCAGCCTGATATTGCAATGGACGGGGAATGTCACTGCTGCCACAGTATTTGTGGACACATGCCTCTGAATATGAGTCGGACTACGAATATGCCGGGAACATCATGCAAGGTGATTCTGAGGCTGCTTCGAAAAAAAAGTTGCAACTAACTTTTATATCCAAAACTAGATTTTTTTTTTAAAAAAAAAAACACCGCAATGCTAAGCGGGGCCTGAGAGGAGCTGAGGAGGGAATGCAGACTTGCAGAGGGAGTGAGCTTGTAACATCCCCATTTTGGCTTGTGTTTCAAATGTAATAAAATGAGGATAAACTAAAGCTTTTCTTTCATCCTTTTGCCTTTGAACTTTTCTGGAATTCTTGTAAAAGAATTTTGGAAAATCCAAAATCAAAATCCTCAAATTATCTCAAGTCAACCACCTCCTTGGTGAATCTTGTGTCAAACCCTTGGAAATAATTTTCCTTGGTTCTAAGGTTACCTTGTGACACCTCTGAATTATTTCATAATTTTTGGAAATTATTTGAAATATTTTAGAGGCAAGTCAAACCCGGGTCAAACCTCTGAAATAACATTCTGGAATTTCTTGAGGAAATTCAAGTGCACAAAAATTCCTGGAAATTTTATGGGAGGTTAATCCTGAACTCAGGAAGCTCCAGTTAAAATTTCATAATTTTTGGAGTTGGTTTGATACCTCAATTAAATCCCCAAAGTTTCAGTTCAAAAATCAAACCTAATCTGCAGTGCATCGCTCATCGCTCGAGTCGCTTGGTGGGTCCAACCACCTAAGCTGCAGGTTCAGGTTTAGACCCGCCGACGTGGCTCGCTTGTGTGCGTCGGATCTCCATCACGCGGTCCTGCTTGGCCAACGAGGTGGTGACGCGTTCTCTTGTCCGCCGTTGGATCAAGATCGGGCGCCACCCTCGTCGCCCTCCTCGCTCGCTGCCCGCCGCTCGCGCTCGCTCTGCGCCATGGCGTAGAGGCTCGTGGCGATGGCGTCGCATCCACTCACCCTCGACGCCAACGGCGTGTGCATTAAATGCGCGTCGCTGAGCCGCCCCGAAAGTCCACCTTCTACCGCTTCCTCGCTCTCTCTCGCCAGCAGCGCGAGGATCCGAGGCGAGCAACGGTGCCTTCTCGCTCTTCCCGGCTACCAAGCCCCCGGTCACCTCCTTTGGCTTCCTTTCCTCTCCCGCGGCTCCCTCTTTTCACTCAAGCTTGGCGAGCCCCAAACTCACCCGCGCCATTTCACCATTCTTTGCGCAGAGCTTCTCGGTGAAGCTCACATCCAGTGGCCCTCGGGCTCGACGCTGGTTCCCTCTCCACCCCTCACCTCGTGAGCATTAACCCTAACTCGGTTGGTCTTGATCTTCGCAGAGGTCACCAATTTTGGGTTTCTTCCGCGCCGATTCTCGACTTCTTCTTCTCGGCGCCAGAAGACCTTCATTTCTATTGCTCTCTACCGACCTCCTCTCGGGTGTTGAGAAGCTATTGGCATCACCCACTCTTCTTTGTTTGATCCGATTTCTCCTCGCGTGAAGCCTCCACCGCTCATCTCTCGTCCTCGCGCCAAAGACCCTCCGGCCGGCTTATCTTCACCGCGACCTCCGGTGAGTCCTCGGCACCCTCAAAGAGCTAGCGCTGCAGATAGTGGGGCTTAGCCCCTGCGCTCGCGGTTGTCGCTTTTACCGCGAGATCGCTCTCCGCCTCTTTGCCGCGCGGCGGTGTAGGTCATCTCGGCGGTGTTTTTGGTGCGGGCGTGTGCGCGAGGTATTGCGCTCCCATTTGGCCACTCACCCGCGCCGCCAGCCACTCGCGGCGTTGCGCCAGTAAGCGAGCGGCGCGTCGCGGTTTTGTTGTTGGGCGACAACGCCGCGGAGCGACGTGGGTCGCGCCGGCCGTTGGATCCGAGATCAATGACCTCGAGCCTCCACGCCGACCCTCTGCTCGCGCGTGAGGAGTGTATTGGCCTGGTTCAATGTCGTCCGTTGGATTCGAGATCTCGCGGTGTGGGTTAGCCACGTCGCCCTTTCTCGTCTGCCGTTTTCGCTAAGTCCGTAAATCGATCACATTAGGGTCTTCTCATTTTCATATCTTTGTCATCTTAGCTCCAAATTAGATGATTCCAATTTTGTTAGCTTCCTTATAACTTGAACTTAAATGGGAAAATAATTAGAGACCATGATCAACCTCGAAAACCATTCTCAAAAATAGTAAGCAAGTGAACTTAATAATTTTTTTTGAACTTTTAGCAAACTTGTAAAATGCATATCTTTTATCTATAGCTCATTTTTGTATGAATCCGATTGGATTAGCTTCCACTACTAGTGTATTTGCTAGGAAAATTGGTTTCACAAATTGTACTATTTTTAAAAATCATAAGGATCATATTTTAGTTTAATACCCTAAACAATTTAGACAAATCATAACTCTTTCAATATAACTCCAAATGACCCAAAAATTTACATGTAACCTTATAATACCAGTAGCTAACTATCATAAAAGTTTCAGCTTCAAAATCACTCTAGAAAATATTTTATGAACAGTACTAATTAAGTGTAGCATTTTGGCCGAAAATGAGTATCTAGATCATATCTTTTTCTTCACTAATCCTTTTTAGTTAGTTCTTGTTCCTAAGGTTAGATAGGACCTTAGACTACCTTGTGTATAAATTTCGTCGCATTTGGATAATTTTTGCTTGCTCTTTTGTTTAAGTGTTGCTCGTCTTATTGGTTGTTCTCGCTTCTTTTTGCTTTTCGCTTAGGCTTCGACATTTGCGGTAACCCCGAGAACGATCCTCTGCAACAGTTTGAGCAACAGCAAGCAGGCAAGCAGTTTGATCATATCCACTCAATCCCATTAATTTTAAAATCTAATACTTTGTTTTACTTGTATGTATGCATGCTTTTGTGTCAATGATTAATTTTGCCGAATAGAGGTAGCTAAGCCTATTGCATTGTTTCCCTTAAATTGTTCACCCCTGCCACAACCTTAGGAATATTATCCTCACCGGTGAATTAGAGCCCGGTGAATGATTTAGGGCCTTTTATTTGTCTTTACGATATGATGCTTAGCAATGCTTAGTTATCGGTAGTATTGGGCGATCATCGACTTAGTCGGTGATCTTGATCACACTAATGCTATTATTATTCTATTATGTCTAGCCCTTGTGTTTTACCAACTTGCAAACCAAAAACTGAAAACAAAAATTATATCTTGGCTTGGGCACAATGGTATGTTGGTGTGATCTGTTGGGTGTGATTGGAATGGTGCCTAAGTCCCCAAGGACCGAGTTACTTGTGTCACTAAGCCAAGCGCTTATTGCGTGCTAACCACACGGGAGGGATATGGGACCTCTCTTGACTAAGTACTTTGGGAGGTGTTAATTAGGAGCTGGTCGGTGGGTGTGTTCTTGTGTGTGTGTGTGTAGTGTTGGAGGGGAGCATTAGCGCACCAGCTTAGGGTCATCTAATGTGTCCTTCTCCGTGGGTTGCGCTCTTAATTAGCATCGTCCATTGGAAAGTGTCTTGTTAGACTTAGCGTGCTCGCATACCAAAGGAAGTATGCTAACCGTGGTCGTGGAAAGACGGTCTATCGTGTGGGTACATTGGTATACCCTGCAGGTTAAAACTATTCGAATAGCCTCGCCCCAGGTTATGGACATTGCTTGGTAAGGTCGTAAGAGACTAGACTACAACCTTTTAAAACTTAAACTTGACATGGGTGGTATGAAGGGTACTTCATGCTATTGTTGTGGTGACTATTGGGTTAGTCACTTCTAGGTCATGTGTTGTCTTCACCTATTGTTATCCCGCCGCTATTTGAACAATAAAAGTTAATTGCACACTTGCTTTGGAATCTATTACCTTATTGCGAATGAAAACTTGCCTTATGCTAAAAATAAGTCCAAAGCCTCCTCCACTTAAATAAAGCTTGCATGTAGTTAATTATAGTTCTGTTATCTTACACGTCAGTCTTGCGAGTACAAAAACAATTTTTGTACTCAGATGCTATGCTTAATTGTTTTGTTGCAGAGGAAGAAGGTGAGCCCCAAGGGCCTCACTTTTGTGAGCTGTGTTGTGGTGGCGTTTGGGACGACTAGTCTGGCGTCCGGTTGGTTGCCTTGTGGGTGAAAAGCACACCGATTGGCTTTTGTTTATTGCCATCTTATGGCCCTTGTGCTTCCGCTGTTTACTTGTTTAGTTGTATGTCATTTTGGCCGGTCGGCCTCTCTTTTGTACTAACTCTTTATGCTATGTATGTCTTTTGCTTTTAGTGTTGTGTGAATGAATGGAATTGGTGCATAATTTTGTAACGGGGTGTGTATACTGCATTTCTGGGAAGTATACATATCTCGAGGCTTGATTTATTTGATTTGTACTGTTAGGACCAAGTGGTTGGTTAAACAGTACAAGCCGAATAAACTGGGTCCTCACAGAGCTAGAGCTGGCCAAATGGGTCGGGCCTATCGGGCCAACACGGCACGATATCAGAGGCCCGCTTAAGCACGACACGCCCATAATCGCTCATGGTCTGCGCTTGCCCAACACGAGTTTGGCCGTGCCAGGCCGCCACTCGACACGGGGCCGCCCGCCACGCAAGACGCAACGATGTCGGCCGTGCTAGGCACGGACGACAAGAGCGGCCGAGAGCAGCGGCACCGCAGCTCTGCCGCGCCGCGAGGAAGAAGGCGAGCGGCGCGCGAGGCGGACCGGAGGGCGAACAGTGACGCCGGCGGCGGAGGAGGCCGAGCGAGCGCGGACCGAGAGGAAGAAGGCCGTTGCGGGAGGCAAGGAGCCCGATGAAGCACACGCGCATGCGCAGCGGGCCCACGACCGCCTCGTCCCATTCCGCTCGCGTGGTGGGCCGCCCGACGCCGTGGACGCGCGCGCGCAGCGGTGGTGGCGAGAGACGAGGCGGCGCGACGAGAGGAGAGCGAGCAGCGGCGGCGCGGCGGCCGGAGGAGCGAGGAGGCGGGTGCGGCGTCAGCGCGCAGCAGCCTTGCAGCGCAGAGCGGCGGTGGGCCGGCTGTAAGAAGGGTGGCGTGGGCGGGCAGCGCGGCGGTGGCGAGGTGGGCGGGGTAGGGGCAGTTGGTAGGGGTGGGCGGGCCGAGCATGGGCGTAACGGGCTAAACGAGCCACATTGGCCCGATAGGCTAAGCGGTCGTGGTTTACCGACACCGCATGATTGCTCGATGGTGTCCGGTTTAGACCACAACTTTGGCACATGAGCCGATCCAGCCCGATACAAATAGTAGCTAGGTCAAAATAGGCCGTGCCGTGTCGGGCGGCCCATTTGGCCTGCACTAGAGTGAGCCGGTGTCTGCAAGGGGACATGGACGGAGAGGGAGTGACTGGGGAAGAGAGTGGAGGCGCCGACAGGCGGGCCCAACGTCCTCGGGCTGGGCAGGAGCGGGCGAACGGGTTGGGGCGTGTGTGTGTATTTTTTTTTTGAAATTGATATCTTAGGGCTTCTTCCTCCGCACCGCCGCCGGCCCTCCACCTCTCGCCATGGCCGTCTATCGCCGTCTCCTCCTACGCCGCCTCTCCTCCTATCTCCACCCTCAGCTCCAGCCCGCCGCCTTGCCCGCCTCAGCCACTCACAACTTCTCCCCAAAGTCTCGTCCCTTCGCCTTCTCCTCCTCTGCGGAGCGCCGCCGCCTCCGCATCGAGCCGCCGCTCCGCGCCCTCCGCTCCGGTTAGTGTTGATTCTGCTCTGATGGACACGCAGAATCGGATCATCGATGGCGCTTCCAAAACGGTTCATAGACTTTTATGAATTGAATCGATGAATCTGTACCGCTGATAAACAATGAAATTTACATCATTAACGTTTCTAGTGCAATCAAGAATAGTATTGCTTAAACTTCCCATCGTGTATCGTTTTATCAAGATTCATTGTTTTTCTTAGGTTTTACAAGCCATGCTAACTGCAGTTATAGTTGGGATCGCCGGTTGGGTTCAACGGTTGTTGCTGTACTAGTTGGACAAGCAGGTTTGATTTTTGTCTCTCCTGTGTATATAGTTCATATATTAGCTCCCCATGTGTGTACCCCCTGTTTATGCATTGCATGCTGCTTGCTTGTAGCTCAATTCTCAAAATTTGAGTACAAGATAATTGCTGCGCTAATGGCAATTTTGAACTCTGTCTGCTGTATTAATTGCATGGCAATTCTGAATATGGTGGGAATCCAAATATTCCGTAGCATCCTATTCGAACAACAAAACTACAGTGCAGGATTCTTTCTTTCCTAGGATACATAAACATTGCTTTCGATCCTTTTGTTGGCACCAATCAATGAAAGCCCACAAACTAATTCCTGAAATGACTTCCATGCATAGCGCTATTGCCTGATGGTGATGTGCATTGCATCATATGTATATCTATTCTGTTATGACCGGCATCTACTACCAGCGCCGAGGCCAGCCAGCGGCTAGGCCTCACGACAGTTAGGGTGCTAGTTGCCCAGGGGAGGGGATCACTTTAGAGATTAGATTCCTTAAGAATTGTGTATCCCTTTCCGTATTCAATTCGTATTTCCTTTCTTAACAGTTTGTATTCGAGTAAGTCTGTTAGACATAGGATATATATATTCCTAAGCAGTATTGGAATAAAAATCAAGCAAGGTAATAATCTTACCCGCCTCAAGGGCTTCCTCTGCTTTGCTGCTCTCCCGCTCATCACCACGGCGCTCTGCGCACGGCAGACGGGCTCCGGCCACGCCTCTACGCCTTGCGCAGCAGAGGGAGGATCTCTGATCCTATCAACCTGGTATCAGCGATGCCGGGCGACGATGACAAGGAGACGCTCCAGCCGGTGCCGCCGCCGACTGCCACCGACGCCACTGCGAAGGCCCTGGCCGACATCGCCCAGCAGCTAGCCAATCTCTCCACCCGGCTGGCGTCCGTGGAGCACCAGCAGGCGTCCGCATCGACCGGCGCCATGTCCCAGGGTTTTTCTTTCGGGATGCCAGGGTACGGCGCGATGCTGCCTTCGCCTGCTGCCACGGCGTCCACCATTCCCCTGTACGCCGCGCCATCACCCATCGCGCCATCCGCCCCTCTTCCCATCCACAAGATCAATTTTCCTGTGTCTCTTCTCGCCGCCGCCCATGGTAGCTCGCTGTGCGCCGCTTCACTCGCTACACCGCCGCGGCTCGCAATGGGCGCAACGCCCGGGTTTGGCGTGCCCGCTTTGAAAGAAGCTCAATTCTCCTCCTATGACGGCAAGGAAGATCCCACGAATCGCTCCATCACCGCGAGCGCGCCCGGCGCCAGACGCTGACGCGCGATCGGGTATGGCTCGCGCCATATCACCTGCAAAGGCTGCCTGACTTGGTATTATGCCATGGAACAGACGAGGTATGCCGCCTTGGGAGCGGTTCAAAGACTTGTGCCATCAACGGTTCGTGCGCAATCCGCAAAGCAATCGCCTTGCTGAACTTGCTCGTTTACCCTTCCACGGCACGGTACAGGACTATCTGGAGCGCTTCAACGCTCTGGTGTGCCATACAACACATCTTCTTCCCGTCCAAAAGGCGGAACTCTTCGTGGGGGGCCTTCCGGAGCACATCCGTGTCGACGTCGAGCTCCAGGAGCCTCCGGACCTGCAGACGGCCATGCATCTAGCTCGAGCCTCATTTAACGCCGCGCTACCGCCTCCATATCGGCACAGGCGCAGCGGACTACTCGTCCTTTCCCGCGACCGCAGATGACGTTGAACACGTCGCTGCGCGCCCCTACTGCAGGCACGACGGTGGCTGCAAGCGCGGCTACACCCGCGCTGCCCTCATCGACCACGCCCCACTGGCCGTTCGCCGCTTGACACCACCGAGATGACCGAGCGCCGCTGCGGGTCGTGCTACAATCGTGACGAATCAGACGTGAGAGGTCACCAGCGCGGCCGTTTCTACCTTGAGGTCACCGACTATCTCGCCGACGACATGGGGGGCCGACGAGGCGCCACGGCGCTTCCGAGGAGACGCGGTAAGAACCGGCCGTGTCTCTACACGCCATCGCCGGCATCCGTATCGCGAGACATTCCACCTCCACGCCTACATCAACGGCCACCGCTCTCGCCTCCTTGACGGTTCGACCCACAACTTCATCAACGCCGACGTGATGCGCCGCATTGGTCTCGTGACGTCCGACGCCTTCCTTGCGAGTCACGGTGGCCAACGGTGATCGCGTTGCGTCAGGGTCGAGCGCGCCAACGACATGCGCATTGGACACGAGGAGTTTTCCATCGATCGCCTCGGCGTCAATTTGGGTGGCTTTGACCTCGCCCTCGGCGTGGACTACCTCCGACACCGGGCCCCATCCTATGGGACTTGACGACCTCTGCATGGCCTTCACCAGTGGGCCCGCCGCGTTATGGAAGGGCATTGGCTCACCGCGACGACATAGGGCGCCGATGCTTCACGCCATCAACGGCTTCTCGGCACAGCCGCCGCCGACCGTCTACTACAGCAGATGAGGTGCTCTTCGACATGCCCAAAGCCGCCACGCAGACGCCCTACGACCACCGCGATCCACTCCATCGCCTCAAGACGCACCGGTGGCCGCCCGCCTACCGCTACCCGCAGCTCCGTATGACGAGCCGAGCGCCGCTGGCGCCGCAATGCCGAGCAAGGCATAATACGACCAGTACCTCTCCATTTTCGCCACGGTGCTGCTGGTCCGGTGCCGACTTCTCGGCGATTCTCGCATCGACTACTGTGGCACCGAACGACAAGACGCCCAGGACAAATTTCGATTCCGGTTGTCGATGAGCTCTCGGCGAACTCCATGGCGCCAAGTTCTTCACTAAGCCGGATTTACGGTCCGCTATCATCGTCCGACGCGCCAGAGACATCGAGAAGACGGCGTTAGAACCCACCACGCACTTCGAAGTTTCGTCATGCCTTTCGGTCTCTCCAACGCGCCGACATTTCGTGCACTCATGAATGATGTCCTCCGCCATTCCTCCGCAGTTCGTGCTCGCCTTCTTCGACGATATTACGATTTACTACCGCCCCGTCCGAGCACTGCAAAGACGCCCGCCTCGCTGACGCTCATGCGCCCACGCCTCTACGAAAAGGACGGTGTTCTTCGGCACCGTCCGCTGCCTACCTCGCCACGCCATCTCGCCAACGGTGTCGCCATGGATGCCGACAAGGTGACCGCCGCCTCGGCCGCCAGAGCCCTGCTCGCCGGGCGCGCGCTGCTTCGGGTTGGCAGCACACCGGAAGTTCATCCGGACTTCGCACCATCGCCGCGCATCGACCCGCCTATCGCGCAAAGAAGCTTCGCTGGACGCGGAGTCGGCGAGGCTTTCACGGCGCTCAAGCCGCACTCGCCAGACCGTGCATCGCAAATGCCGGACTTCGACAGGGAGTTCATCGTCGACTGCGACGCCTTGGGCACGGGGTTCGGCGCCGTGTTACACCAAGGCCGGACCTCGCTTTTTCGACGGCTTTTCGCGCGCCCACCACAAGCCGGCGGCCTCGAGCGCGAGCTCATTGGTCTAGTCCGTGCCGTTCGGCATCGGCGCGCGTACCTCTGAGCGCTGCTTTCGTCCGCACCACCACTACACTGAAGTTCCTATTGATCGGCGGCTCCACCGCTCTCAAGATCGCGGATCGCAAGTTGTTCGGTTCGACTTGCGGTTGAGTACCGCCGGCGCCTCAACTCGGTGGCCGACGCACTTCACGCCGCGACACGATACTCCCACCGAAACACGGCGCACTCCATGTCATCTCCGGGCCCTCGTTCCGCCTTCTCGACGAGATCCGCGCCACGACAGACGGCGACGCCGAGGCGTGCCAACCACGCCAACAACTCCGAACGCCTCTGGCCCCATGGCGCACTGATGACGGCTTCTGCTCCACGCAGCGTATTTTCGTTCGCCAAGATACCGACTTACGCCAAGCAGGTGATTGCGCTGCTCATGCACCGCCACGAGGAATCCAGAAGACACTCCAGCGCTGCGCGAGGATTTCTATATACCGGGCGATAGGGTGCTCGTCGTGATTTCGCTTCGCACATGCATCACCGCCAACGCAACAAGACACCGACCACAACCGGCAGGCCTCTTGCAACCGCCAAATACCATCCTGGTATGGGCGGACATCTCGATGGACTTCATCGAGGTCTTCCCAAGGTCCACGGAAATCCTATCCCGACCGCCGCCGACCGCTTCTCAAAGTACGCGACTTCATCGCCTCACCACCCGTATTTGGCAGCAGACGGCCGCCACGCGCCTTCTTCGAGGGCATCGCTCGGCTACGGCTTCCCACATCTATCGCCGATGACCGTGATCCGGTCTTCACGATCACATGTGGCGCGACCTCTTCAAGATGGCAGCGCTGCTACGCTCGAGCACGCGCCCACCCCGCACGCACGGCCATCAAGTCGCCAACAAGGTGATTGCCATGTACCTCCGCTGCGCCACTGGGACCGCCTCGCGCATGGGTTGATCGCTTCCATGGGCGTAGCATCGCTACAACACATCGCTCCATACGGCACCGCACCATGCCATTCCGTGTCGCCTATGGACGACTCCACAATCGTTGTTGCCACACACAACCGGAACTGCTCAGACGGAGGCGGTAGATACCCTCCTACATGACCGCGACGCCTTCCTGACCGAGGTTCGCCAGCACCTTCTCCAGGCCCAGCAGTATGCCAAGCGCCACTACGACGATCATCACCGGGAGTTGGTGTTCGAGGTGGGGGATTGGGTGTGGCTCCGCCTCTGCGTGACCGCCCGACGCACTCGTTGGATCACCGCCCCAGGGGCAAGCTCGGTCCACGCTACGCAGGCCCGTTTCAGGTACTGGAACGCATTGGGAAGGTGGCGAATCGCCTCCAGCTGCCCGAGGGAGCCCGGCTTCACGACGTTTTCCATGTGGGACTACTCAAACCGTTCCGCGGCGATCCTCCGACCATGCCTCCACCGCTGCCACGGCAGACGGCCGCCTGCTGACCACCCCGAGCGCGCGTCGCGTGCCCAATCTGGCGGGGCACAGCACGCCTCGTCAAGTGGCATGGCTTGCCCACCGAGGACGCAACCGGGAGCCGCTGCAGACTTCAAGGAGCTCTACCGATGTTCACTCGAGGACGAGCTGTTTTGAGGGGAGAGATGTTATGACCGCATCTACTACACGAGGCCGGCCAATGCTAGGCCTCACGACGCTTAAGTGCTAGTTGCCCGGGGAGGATCACTTTAGAGATTAGATTCCTTAAGAATTGTGTATCCTTTCCGTATTCAATTGTGATTTCCTTTCTTAACAGTTAGATTGAGTAAGTCTGTTAGGACATGGGATATATATATTCCTAAGCAGTATTGGAATAAAAATCAAGCAAGGTAATAATCTTACCTGGCCTCAAGGGCTTCCTCTGTTTTGCCTGTCTCTCCCGCCTCATCACCACGGCGCCCCTGCGCCGCCGGCAGGACCGGGCTCCAGCCCCCGCCTACTGCCCTTACGCCTTGCGCAGCAGAGGGAGGATCTCTGATCCTATCATATTCACTATTGGGTAACTCCAGAACTTTGTTCCCTTGTTCAATACTCTTTGCTACTTGTTAGCACTGTCATGTATACCTGACAACCTACCTTACACATTCATAAGTTGTTTACCGGCATGTAATTATCTTGGCACTTTGAGGTTTTGAAGCACATTAGGATTTTTCCTTTTATTTTCTATTTTAGATTTCATGGAATGAATTTTCATATTTTGTGCCCTCCAACCCTAACTTCAGTCTTAATACAGCCGTTTTTCTTGGTTTGAGCAATGACTCTGCATTGGCTCAGGATGATTCAGTCAGTCTAGGAACCACAAAAAGTGAGCAAGCTGAGGGAAATACTACTGGTCTACAACGAATTGAAGATGGCTCAGTGATCTCAAATGAACACACAATTAAATGGAGGATCTTCACTGATAATGCACGAGATTTTTTCTTGAAAGCAAGTAACTCAACCTTAGCTTCATTTGAACCATCTCTTGGCACTATTGAGAGTTCATGAGAAAAGCTAGTTTTATATAGTTTCCCTGTTTGTTCTGAACAATAATTCTTTTTTTAAAGAAATGTTAAACAACCCTAGTGCTTACTCTCGAAGGTTGCCATTTTTAGACAACCTGTTGGGTCCATGCCTTTTGGTATCGCTATGGGGATTGCCATCGGAAACCATGGACATGGATATATGCCTCTAGTTTTCCCATTAAGCCATGTGCTGTTTTAACGTGCATATTCCAAAACTTTAGGTAATCAAGCATATTATTACAAATTGTTATTTCTTGAACGCTCTGGTTAGTAACTTCTCATAATTAGTTGTTCCAAAACTTGCTACTTTTAGGAAGCCATGATGCGGGTCTTGTGTTTTGGAAGACTTATATAAGTATACTTCTACCTGTGGCTTTACTTGTCTCTAGAATGGTATCTAGTGCTTTAACAATTTGTACTTTCATTTGTAGTAGCAAGTCAGTTGTTTCTCCTCAATCTTGTGCTTCTTCAAGCCATGTTACTATTAAACATGTACATTCACACGATGATTTGGACTGTATTACTGCTATTTTAACATCTCGATGTTGCTCGAAGTATGAGAGATTGAGGAAGGGAGGGGTGAATTGTTTGTCACTTACACTCCTTATTTTGACGTTCAAGTTTTCTGTCCATTTTTAGGGAAACTAGATGAATCTGAGAAGTTCTTCCAGGCAGCCCTACATGAAGCCAAAGAAGGATTTGGACTGAGAGATCCTCATGCTGCATCGGCCCTTAACAACTTGGTAATTGTTAGGCTGACTATGTACTATTGTACTGAAGATTGAAGGGCATTCTGTCATTACTTCTCTTTTGAATTGACCTGCAGTGTTTATGTTGAGTCCGTAATCTAAATGTTAACCATGAGTTTTATATATTCTTGTTCACTTACCTGGCAAATTGACTTCTAGTTCTTGTTATCAGAGACTCTGTGTTGTTCAGCTGTTTTGATCAATTCTGTGGGTTTATGTTGGTATTGTATTTTTGTTTTTCAGTTTGTGCGACAGACAAGCTTCACTATTTTTCCTCTAACATGCTGTATTTGCATTGTCTAAGCAAAGAAGCCTAACCTGCTATATTAGAGTCCTATGTGTGTGATTTTTCATGTCAGTTGCTACTTACTATAGGAAGGCTCATACACAAGCTTTGTATTATTGGATGTAGTTATGCCTCATTAAGTTAGAGGACTGGAATTAAACTGCGAGATAAGATACTAGACCAGATACTGTGTTAGCCTTTCATAAACCCCTCTTAATACTAATCTGGATGAAGAAACATTCCTTTAATCTTTCTTGTTCCTAAATTTTGCAGGCAGAGTTTTACAGGTTAAGAAAAGAGTACGATAAAGCTGAGCTATTGTACCTGGAAGCAATTGAAATCCTGGAGGAATCATTTGGATCTGATGATATACGGTACATTCAGATTTCAATTTTTTCTGCATTATTGTCCAGAGTTTCAATTTAAGCAATGAAAATATTCATTTCTAACTACACTTGTCAACTTTTCTGTTTTTATATTTACTATGTTGAGGCTGTCCAAATGGCATTCTCTGGGGTTTACTTTACCATACCGGTGTAGTACCACTTCATTCTGGGCAGTAGTATGGTCCGGTCAGTTTGGAGTATTTTGATTTTGTTACGACTGATACTTTGGGCCAGTAATAGTATACTCTGTTACGGCCACTCTCACTCTAGTGGACTGGAACTCTTGCGCCATAACAGTTGTAAGCTTGACAACTTATAGCATGGTAGTAATGATATGTCAAATGCAAAGAGCCTCCACATAAATCCTTATTAAAAATACAAAGCGTCAACTGCTGACTACAGTCAAAGGTTGATATCTGTGTTCCTTTGAGTTTCAAGTTCTTGTTTTCAAGTATTTCATTTTTATGTAAGTCAAATCCCCATCTCTGTATCTTTTTGCATGCTTGTTGCTTGATCACATCTGGTGAAACACACAACGTACTGTCTAAATTTGCTATGTTGATAATTATCTTAATTTTGGTCATTCTATCGAATGTATTTTACTGTAGAGTTGGAACAGCTTTGCATAGTCTTGGAATATGCTATCAGCTTCAACGCAAGTTTACTCAAGCTCAGACATGTTATGAGGTACCTTTTGTGGCATCATGAGTCTTTTCTAATTTGTACAGTTGTTATGGTTCTGTAATTGTGCTGTGCTACACAGTTTGAAATGTTTTTGTGTGCGAAATATCATGTAACTTATTACGGACAATAGTTTTGTATGGAATGGGCACATCAAGGCAGTATTTTTTTTGTTCCTTACTTCCCTTCAAGTGTAGTGTTTGTACTCTGTTGAGAGTGATGGTGGGGCCAAATCTTTGTTAACTTGAATAATGTGCACCATCTTGTTCCGATTTGTTTGTGCTGTGAAGTAAGATTTCTCTAGAGTAGAGAATCAAGCATATAAACTAAAGAATTTCTTAAAGCAACATAGCAGCAGTAAGTTGCAAAACTTTCATGTGAATACTCTGTTCGAGCTGGATGGAAGTATTAGCGCAATGACCATTTGTTATGTTTTCTTTTGTAGTTCTCTAATTTGAGATAATGCTTGCAGAATGAAGATGTGCAACAAAAACATGAAACAGAAAAAAAAACTATCAAGGCACTGTAATTATTACTATAATTATTTTATTTTTCTATGCTTTCTGCATGTGTGTTTCAGTTTAAGCTCGTTTCTTATACCCTTTTCTTTTTCCGATGTTCTCTTTTGCAGCGTGCTTTGAAGGTACTGTAAGTTAATTCTTCTTTCCATGTTCAATACATATTCTCTTAGTTTCATGTATTTCATTAATGGTACTAATATAACAAGTTAATAATACATGGAGTGAAGCAGTACACTGTTTTCTTGTCATGCATGTCATCGCTTGTTGTTGACTGTTGGCATGCAAGTAATTTTTTTGTAATGCCAGCGAGAGCAAAACAACAGGAGTGGCAATTTGCTTGTAATTTTCTTGTGTTCTGTTGTTCAAAATAGACAGTTTAACTTGGCCAACACAATTTGATTTTGTCATGTGGCATTTTGAGAAGAATTTTAAAAAAAGGGATAATTGGTTTTCTAGCAATGAAAGATCACCGGTTTAGGTATATACCACTGAATTTCCTTGGTACACTTTATTACCACCGAAAGATCATTCCGTTCCTTTTTATACCACTCCGTCCATCCCCGTGGGTGTTTTTCGATTTTCCTTTTTCTTTTGTCAAAAATCAATTCGTGAAATTCCACAAATACCCCCCTCCTCTCGCTGCACTCTCTCCCCCAGTACCCGTCTCACCGACACTCTAGCCGACGATCTCCTCTCTCTGCACTCTCTGTCGGCTCGCGCGCGCGGCGTGTGGATTCTTCCCGTGCAGAGAGGCGCCAGGGGCGTGGGAGCGCGCTCGGCGGTGAGTAGGCCAAGGTCCGAGTCCATCTTCATCGCCGGCGCCAGCGACCACTCCTGCGGGATGAAGCGGGACTCGACGAAGATGGTGGAGCTCTCCTCCTCGATGGCCACCTTGTGCTTCCCCTTCGGCGCGTCGGCAGCGAGGGGTAGTCGGCGCTTGTGGAGCTGCGCCGAGTCCTCATCGCTCCCAGCGGCGGCGGAGCCTTCCCTGTGGTGCCCTCACGGGATACGGCGCCACCGACTGAGCCTGTGGCCTTTGGTCGTGGACGCGGGAGAGCTCCCCGGAGAATCCCCGATATCCACCGCCGCCGACTCGGCGGGCGACTCAACGGCGCCGTTCGCCACCACACTGTCCATATCGGCCGCTGGAACTAGCATCAAAGAAGCAGACTCATTGTGGGGTGGCGCGCAGGAGGTACGAGTTGTTGGGATCGGAGAGCATGGTAGGGTTGGAGATGGAGTGATGGTTCTTGGAATCGAGAGGAAAAGGAACCGGAACATTCAAGGCCGGCCACCGGTGCTGAAGGAGGTGAGAGGGAAGGAAAGCTTCAGAGGGGCAAATTAACACAGCTAACGGCGGGACACCTCAAGTTAACGAAAATGGTAAAATAGGGAACGGGGAAAACTTCGGATGGTATTAAAGTGTACCCAGACTTTTCAATGGTATCCCTTAAAAAAACAAGTGGCATGATCTCAACTATCTCTTTTTATGGCATTTACACCAATATGAGGTTCACCGATAGTATTTTCAAAATTTTCCCTTTTAACTTGAGTTGTTGAATGCTGACATCTTATCCACCGTAGCTAATGTTAAGAGTAGTGATGTAATAGTCATGTATGGGTTAGGGGTAGTTAGGTAATTGTAGTCTAGCTAGGGTTTCTAGTCTAGGGTTTCACTTGTATACTATATATTGCCCCCTTGGGCTCTTGCAATACAATCAACAATTCAGCCCTCATTTCACTCTTCTCTCCCAAAATCTAACATGGTATCAAAGCCTCGATCCAAACACTAGCCTTCATCTTCTTCCACCCAAGCCGCCCCCGGGAGGAGCAATCTTTACTCCCGGGGGCAACACCAATCTCTTTAGTGTATCGATAGTTTAGTTTCTTGTCCAAGTAGCAGCAACTTCAAGCAAAGAGCGTAAACTAGCATTTGCAATATCATCACTCGAGCACACATCTCGCCGCCGCGCATGCGCATCACCATCGGATCCGGCGGCCAAGGCCCACCTGGCCGCCGGCTCCACCTCGCGCGGTCGCCGAAGGGCCGCCAGCTCCACCTCGTCGTGCCCTCGCGCGACCGCCCTCCGCACCGGCCATCTCCACCTGCTCGACATCTCCTGGATCCGCGCCGCCTTGCCTGGACCATCTCGGCGCTGACTCTCTGCTTCCGGATCCGGCGTCGCCGCCATCCTTGCCTCGGGCCCGGTGGTCCTCCTCCTCCGGCAATGGCCTCGGGCCGACCTCCTCTACTTCGGCTCCTTCCTCTGCTCGAGCGACCGGGGCACGGGATGGATCCAGCGCCCTTGGAACTCATCCTCCTCACTAGATCCGTGCGGATCCGCCATCCCGCCGCCGCTCGGCCTCGCAGCTCCTTCGCCAGTCATCGATCGGGCCGCCGCCGCCGAAGTTGCTCGCCTCGAGGGCGCCGGGCTTGCACCACCTTCGCCGGGTCATTTGGATCGGTTGGCCACTCCATCGCAGCGACTAAGTCGCCGCGGCCGCCGTGTTCTTCGCCGCCGCTTCTTCCGGCTAGATCCTACGATCCATTGATGTCGGCCGCGGATCCGGTCTTCCTCTTCGTCGCCGGTCGTCTTCTTGTCT
The DNA here is from genome assembly GCA_036346255.1 of Ampelocalamus luodianensis. Lineage (NCBI taxonomy): Eukaryota > Viridiplantae > Streptophyta > Magnoliopsida > Poales > Poaceae > Ampelocalamus > Ampelocalamus luodianensis. The sequence continues at coordinate 25,346,587 of CM070623.1, forward strand.
TCATCACCGACCTCCTCCACCGCATCAAGCGCTTCGTCGCTGAGTTCGGCTATCTCAAGGACCTCCCCGTCGCCGAGCCACCTCTTCTGGCCGTCTCCTCTCCGACGCTTGGAGGCAAGGTTATTAAGTCGGTAAGTCGACACTACCCTGCTAGTGACCGACTTACCGACTAGTCGGCAGTGCATCGCTTACATGGTCTCTGAGACTTACACAAGATAACACACACACACACACCCCGCAGAAGATCTCGCCGCCGCCCGGCACCGCCACCCAATCGCCCGCCGCCTCTTTTCCTCGCTACCTACCGCCTCGCGCCTCCCCCTCTTTCTCTTCGCCTCCCTCAGCGCCAGACCGCACTGCCTCCTCCAGCCCCTCAGCGGCAGCGCCGCCCCGCGTCGCGCCGCCTCCCCACCCCCTCTTTCTCTCTAGCCCTCCCTCTCTCTCCGCGCTCCTTCGCCCGCGCCGCCTCCTCCCTCAGCGCCGGGGAGGAGGCGCCGAGGAGCTGCGCGACGGTGACGGGGAGTCGGGAGGAGGAACCGCGGGGAGGAGTTAGCAGATCCGGAGCAACCGAGCGAGCTCCGGGCGGATGAAGACACCCACGGGCGGCAGAGTACTCCGGCGGCGCAGATCCGGAGATAAGACAACACCCACTGGCGACGGAGTACCCCGATGGCGTAGATCTGGAGGCAAGACGGTGGCGGCGCCGAGTGGTGAAGACGAGTCAGCACTTCTACCTCACTCTCCACTGATCAAGGTGAGCTCCTGGCTCCTCTCTTCTCTCCTTCTACCTCCCTCTCCATCGAAGGCTCCGAGAGAGCGATGATGGGCGGTGGCAGCGAGATGGGAACTTGGCAAGTCGAGTCGCCGGACCCAGTCGCCCATGCTCCATCGACTTGTCGACTAGTCGACGACTTAATAACCATGCTTGGAGGTCCACGCTGGGAACTCGTTTGCCGCTCCAGCGACTCCAGCTCCAGCACGCTGGACTTGTCTGCTAGTTCGTATGGGTGTGGGTGATTACCGCTTCTGATCTGCTAATACTCATACTGCTGCTTGGTTATCGCTAGTTGCATCTGATCTGTTGATTGATTGCTCTGCCTCACTATTGCTAATGCTGCTACCTGCTGCTGCTAGTATCTTTAGTCTATTTCCTTTGATTTCCATCTAGTCGATCTAAGTCCACTGCATCTCTCTTTGAGTTTGTCGAAGTCATGCCAGTTCATCATATCCTTTGTTGATCAGCCGATTGCTTTTCTTTTTTTCGGGTTGCTACGTACCGTCCATTAGATCGAGTGCGGTCACCCCCATCATCATTGTTGATGCGACTTTGCCCTCTTGGTCCTCTCTTGTAGCCATCTTGCTACACATCTTCGTATCATTGCGACTCTTGACCAATGGCCTTCTTTATTGTCATCATCAACGTCTCTTCGTCTTTGTTTTCGTCGGGCGCCAGATTCGACACCGTCACCTCACATCTTGGGTGGGCGGATCTGGTCCATCGTTTTTACCTTCGTCGGGCGCTAGATTCGACACTGTCACCTCACATCTTGGGTGGGCGGATCTGGTCCTTCGTCTTTACCTTCGTCGAGCGCCAAATTCGACACCGTCACCTCATATCTTGCGTGGGCGGATCTGGTTTGCGTCTTCATCTCTATCTCTCTTCATCGGCTTGATTTGACATATATCTCTGTTCCTATCGGTTTCAACATCTTCAAATCAAGACATTCGTGTGTGAAGAGCCGAAGGATAATTTTTGTTCAAGAGTTGCATGCTTTGACGACATCTTCAAGCTCGAACTTCGGATTTATCTTTTTTTAGTGTTATCCTTTTCAAACTCAATGCTATTGCATACGCATTGAGTTTGAGTGGGGGTGTTAAGAGTAGTAATGTAATAGTCATGTATGGGTTAGGGGTAGTTAGGTAATTGTAGTCTAGCTACGGTTTCTAGTCTAGGTTTCACTTGTATACTATATACTGCCCCTTTGGGCTCTTGCAATACAATCAACAATTCAGCCCTCATTTCACTCTTCTCTCCCAAAATCTAACAGTGAACAGTACCAGGGTACTATAGCAGAATACCCACGTAGAGGATTAAGATGGCTGCTTATTATCTATTTTGTTGAATAGTGATTAGTTTCCTAGAATAGGTATTAGTTATTTTGTAGCCTATATATTAGTTAGGAATGTTATTATTAGATTGATCCCTATCCATATTGGATAGGAGAGCCTCTATATAAGGAGGACTGTTGTTATATTTCAGAGGGAAGCAATATGAATGAATTAATCTAGTCTCCTCCCAAGGTTCTTCTTCCCCAGCGCATTGTCTCCCCTTTCTCCTAAAGCCACTCCCTTTCAGCCGTCCTGTCTCGGCCCTCCTACGTACAGTAGTTACCCCAATGAACTAAGGTTCATTACAATATCAGTACCAATCTATCTAAAAATCACGTGTTTGCTTATGTCTAGAAACAAAATATTTGACTTAAATTCTTACTCTGTATGGAAATTCAATTTTATAAGTATGTCATCCATCAGTTTTAATTGCCGTCTGTAGATAGAAGGACGTGTTATGGGGGTTGGTCACCCAGAATATGCAAGTACAATGTACCTTCTAGCCAAGGTACTACTGCTCCCTTTCTGTTTAAGTTACTGTTGTATATTGTCATTATTTTCTTGTCACTAATCCTGCTTATGCTACCTTTCTTAATCCTGTACCTTCCAACCAGGGTACTACTGCTCTTTTGCTGTTTAAGTTACTGTTGCATATTCTCATTATTTTGTTATCAGTAATCCTGCTTATGCTACCTTTCTTAATCCTGTACCTTCCAACCAGGGCCCTACTGCTCTTTTGCTGTTTGAGTTACTTTTCTCCATTCTTTATTCTTTCTTTCTTTTCTTTTTGTCAGCAAACCTGCTTATGTTAGCTTTCTTACTCCTGCAATATTTTTTTAAAACCTTTTCCTTTTCTATAGAACTATTCGAGACTTCCAGTGAGGGCCTAAAAAGTAGCATGTGTCATGCGAACTGATTTTGCATGCTAATTGTTACTGTCTTTACTTTCTGTTGACATTCTACTCCCTGATCTTTTTAATTTTCATGCAAAATCATGATAATTATCTACTTCCTTTTTTTATATATAATTTTCATGCAAGGCTGCGAGGGAATAGGAAAACAAATATACAAGTATATCTGACCTCATGGCACTGTTAGGCAGATACTGCTTAGTTATGTAATTTGACTATGCATTCAGAATAATCAAGTGATAATTAGGTCTTTCCTGTTCTTCCCTTATTTATTCTCCTCTATCTCCTAAGTATTTATTCATAGCCACCCACACGGAGTATTCTCTCTCATCTTTCCAAACTAATGATGATGATATTTTGGTCATTTTGCAAAGGAGGAAGTCTTATCCTGAGCATTTCCTTGTGTTCTCCATTTCTTGTCATGAACTCATGGCAGATGAAATAATTTTATAATTAGTAGTTAGGGGAAGGTTATGTATTTAACTGTGAAGTTAAATTAGTTATTTTGCAATTTTCAAACTTTCTATAGTGTTTTGTCACATAAGGCCAAATTCCTTTTCTATTATTAGGTGCTAAGTCTACAAGGAAAAGGAAAAGATGCAGAAGCCCTTATTCAAGAGTCTATTAAGATACTGGAGGTATGATAGTCATTTCAGGTCGTAAATTTGAATCAGCTGTGTGTGCATGTAAGGGTTTGATGAGGATTTTGGCATTAACTTAGGAATCTGGGCTTGGCGAGTCACGGACATGCATACAAAGAATGAGGTATCTCTCTACGGTAAGCTCCTATTGTGGATGATTTTCCTCGCTTGCAACAATTAGTTTTAGGGCATTCCAAAGCTATGCACGGGTGATTCTAGTATATTGCTCCTTTTAAAACCGAAATGATAGTCATGCTTTTTTGTTGTTCATATGCATGATATTTTTATCACTAAAGTTGCATTAACATGTATTAAATATACTGTGGCAATAGTGCAATTAGATAAAAAACCTAAACTTTCTTATATATACCTAGGGGGAAACTCAAATTGAATGTGAAAGCGTAGCATAGCCAAGCGGTGTGGCACCTTGTCTCTCTGACATGATGACTAGAGTTCGATTCCCACCAACCACAGGTTGGATGGGTTGTTTGTGTGGATTTTCCACTTTCCCAGTGACTTGTGGGCTGTGAGCATTAAGATAACTATATTAACCAATTATTCCTACCCTCTCAAAAAAAAAAAAAATTGAAAGTGAAACCAAGCTTTTTCTGAGTTTTATACATCCAAGCAAGATGCTAGGGCCCCTACAAATCAGTGGACTCTTGCTAACCTTTGCATGTTTGCAAGGTTCGTGGATGCCTTTAATACTTAGCTTGTATGTGTACAATCAGTTTCTGGGAAATTTAGTGGGTGGAAACTGGGAGTACACGGAAGGCGACGCCTACAAGGTGTGCCCAAAAAGGTTGATGAATGTTGGGAATTTTAAGGCATTCCTAAATCTCTATGGAGGTCGCAAATTCGTAGCATCTTGCGTAAGATTCAAAATCTATTCCATTCTTGCTTAGGTCGTTAGTTTGCGGTTTTGCCAAACATAAATTATATTGTAAATGAAGGGCTTGAGTTAATTTATTCTCGTGGAACATTGATTGTGGCTTGATACTTGTGTTTGATACTTTATTTCAGGAGTTGATAAAGTCAAAACGATTTGCTGAAGCTGAAAATTGGCAAAGGAAGATATTACATAATCTGGAGCTTTCGAAGGCATGTCAATATATCTTTCCTCTCTTCTGTACTATGTCTTCAATGTTCCTTCTGATGATAGCAATATTAGTGTGAAGTTAATCATTAACACGGCGCGGGTCCTAAATTGCTGCTTGAGTTAATCTATGTATTAGCAAGTTCCACTGATCCACTGATTTTTGTTAAGTGTTGTATATTCTCCATTCTCTCTCTTGTCCCATGTGGCCCATGAGGCCCATGTAACAATGTCTATATATACTCTCAGTTAATGAATAAGCTGTATAGTTGTGAATAGCAAAATACTCTCCAAATCTTAACATGGTATCAGAGCCATAGGGTTAGGGTTAGGAACCACACCCGGTATGGCCGCCGCCATCCTCGCCGTTGTCGGCGAGCCTCCGGTGAGCCGTCACCGGTGTGGTATCACTTTTCCTCTCCCTCTCCCGTGGTTCTTCTCCCAACTCGATCCGGATGGACTCCAGTCATCTTCCTCGCCACATGTCACCGTCTCTCGGATCCTTGGCCACGTTGTCGCCACCGCTCAGATCCGGGGCCTCCTCGTCGCCACCGCTCGGATCCGGGGCTTCTTCATCGCCACCGCTCGGATCCGGGGCGTCAGGAGCCTCTTCGTCGCCACCGCTCAGATCCGGGGCCTCCTCGTCACCACCGCTCGGATCCGGGGCTTCTTCATCGTCACCGCTTGGATCTAGGGTGTCAGGAGCCTCTTCGTCGCCACCGCTCGGATTCGGGAGCCATCTCCTCTGCTTCGGACACCGTCGGGATTGCACGACAGCACCAGAGCTCGCACGTCTTCTTCACCGCAGTATTCGCACCTAGATCCGCTGGATCCGGAGCTCGCCGCCTGGATCCAGCACATCTTCACCTGGATCTGGCGCATCTTCTTCACCTGGAGCTTGCCCGATCCGAAGCTTGCTCGGGATGCCTCCTCGCACCTGGATCCGCGGGATCCGTATGATCCAGCGCATCTTCTTCATCCGAGCTCGCGACGGACGCCTCGCCCACCTCGCCAGCCGCGAGCTCGACGTCACCTCTCGCTCTCCTCCGATCCGCACTGCAAGCGCCGAGAGAGAGAGATCTCGCCATCCGCTCATGCTCACCGTGCTTCGCTTGCTACTCAGCGCAGAGGAGACTAGGAACGGTTTGATATCTCTGTTGTAATATACAAGTGCTGTTGATGCATCCAGTCTATTGCTACTGATGAATCCAGTCTATCACTACTGTTGCTGTTGTTGATTGTGGTACATCTATTGCTCTTGATGCTATTGTGCTGCTCCTCAGTACTATTGATGTTGGCCTGCTACTGTTAGCTTATGCTGTGGATTACGATCTCTTGCTATTGCCTGTGGTGTTGGTACTGCTGAGGTTGTTGCTTGGTGTTAGTGTACTTGATCATCTCATGGCTCTTGATGGCATTATTGGTCTTGGACCTATTCGAGGTGATGATGCTATTGCTTGTTCTGTTCCTGCTAAGCCGTGGAGTCTTGTGCAACTCAGTTTGATCAGATTTAGACCCAGTTGTGTCGACTCCAGGCATCTTCCAGTGCATCCACCGGCTTGACTGCACCATCATATCCTGTGTCAGGTGCTCCACTCCCATGGATATTGGATTCAGGGGCTTCTTTCCATGTGACATCTGATGCAACTCAGCTCATATCATGTCGTCTTGCTGCACAAGGTATCAAGATTTAGAGAGCTGATGGAACGCCATGCACGGTCTCTCATCAGGGGACTCTTTCCACCTCACTTCACAGTTTCAGATGTCTCACTTGTCCCCACGCTCTCCATGAATCTCATCTCTGTCGGGTAGCTCACAGATATGAACTGTTTTGTTGGGTTCGACGATAGCTCCTGCTTTATGCAAGATCGTCGAACAAGAGTTGCCATTGGTACAGGTCATCGTCAGAGAGGTTCTGCAGGGCTCTATGTTCTTGATCGTCTGAGTCTTCCTTTATCCTCCATTTCTGGTATTGCTCCTGCCCCTATTCCTTCACCCTCTGTGATTCATCTACCCCTTGTCCTTCTGCATCAACTTCTATTTGCCAATCTTTTCCTCAATGGCATCATCGCTTGGGGCACTTGTGTGGCTCACACCTCACTATCTTGATTCATCAAGGTGTTCTTGATCCTATTTCTGTTGGCACAAATTTTTAGTGCAAGGGTTGTAGACTTGGCAAGCAAGTACAACTCTCATATCCTTACAACATTTCTCACTCTGATCGTCCCTTTGATTTGGTCCATTCGGATGTTTGCGGTCCCTCTCCTTTTGCTTCTGGTTCTAGTTTGGTGGTATGGCCTGTTTCTTCTAAGAACAGATAACAAGCAAAATAAAAGTTGGTTTGAGAGAGAGAGAGAGAGAGAGAGAGAGAGAGAGAGAGAAGGGGAGCAGGACTCTAATCTAGAGTCAAGCTGCTTTACTTTTTCATAACTCAGAGGCCACAAGCTCACAGTGAGTTTATCAATGCAGCACCCTGGCCTAAGATGTCATATTCTTTTAATTGGCAATCTCTCTTGATGAAGGCTTATCGCGAATCATCCATATTCCCTGTTAAGAGTTGTACATTCTCTCTCTCGGTTCATGTGGCCCATGAGGCCCGTATAACCTATGTCTATATATACCCTCTCAACAATGAATAGAATGCACATTTGTGAATAGTAAAATCACTCTCTCATATTCTATCATGGTATCAGAGCCCTTCCTCTATAACCCTAACACTGTTTCCTAAATCCCCCTCCGCCGCCATCTTGCTAAGCCTCTACTTGGGCCGGTGGGCTCCAAGCCGCACCATCGAGCTCCATCGCCGGCCTTCCTCCTCTTTGCCGTCTCCGGACCCCGCGGGATAAGACGTCGCTGTGACCGCGGGGTCACCTCGTCTCTGCCGCCGCCGAGCTCTTCGTTGCCCGATGCAAGGTCGTGCCCTGCTCCATCGTCGCCTCCATCGCCTGGATCCGCACCGCACGTGCCTCGCCTTGGCCTTCCTCCTCTCTGTCGTCACCCGACGCCGCCGAGCTCGATCCACGCCTCCTTTGCACTGGATCCGGCGCCTCATCGACAAGCACCAAGTCCACGCCGCCGCCGAGCGCACCAGCGCCTCGTCCCTGTTGTCGCTGAGATCGATCCCCGGCTCTTCTACACAGGATCCGGCTTCTCCTCACTAGCGCCTCGTCCCCATCGCCGCTAAGCTCGATCCACGCCCCCTCAGCACAGGATTCGGTGATGGATAAGTCTCTGTGTTGGCTTTTGCCGCCCTTCAAGGACAGCATCCTTGACTGGCGGTTAGCATCTCTTTTGGACAGAGCATCTTGGACTAGCTTTAGGACTAGCTTTAGAGGACAGAGCATCTAGGACAGAGCATCTAGGACACAGCATCTAGGACAGAGCATCTAGGACAGAGCATCTTAGACTTGCATATGCTTGGCATATGCTTGGCTGGTTAGCCCTATAAATATGTATCCCCAACCCCTCAGGTTGGTATGGCATTGTGAAGAGAAATATACAAGAAAAATTGCCCCATCTCCAAGTGTCATCCTCTCCATGAGAGTAAGGATCTTGCTATCACCAAGAGCAAGAGTCCAGCGACAACAAGTGGTATCGAGCTATACTATCTCAGTAGCCCGAGCATCTCCTCGCTCATCTCCTTCTCCGCCCTCAGCAGCTGACCCAGTGAGCAAAGCAGCAGCCCCGGCCGCCCACGCCACCTCTCCGAGACGGCAAGCTCGCCGGCGCGACCTCTCCACGCAACACTTCGCAGCGCCATGTCCGCAGGCGCTCGCCTTTCGGCCGCTTCGAGCACGCGGCGTCGGGCCGGACGGCCGAGCTTCGCCCGCGGCAAAGCAGCCATGAAGCGAAGCGGCGCAGAGACCGCAGCCGCGCAGCGGGCGCCGAGGCCGGCACGCGGAGCCGCGCAGCAGGCATGGAGGCGGAAGCGGCGGCGGCAGATGCAGCGCGCCGCGCAGCGAGGTCAAGGTCTCGCGGCAGCAGCAGCAGCTCCATCTCTCGATGGCATGCTAGCGACGCGACCTTGAGCTGGAGAGGGAGGCAAGGCGAGGCGAGCGGCGCGCATGGCGCCGCGCGACGCCACGAGCTTGGCGGCAATCCAGACAGCGCGGTCCGCTGATGGCGCCTCGAGGAGGCGCAGACGGCGGTGGCGCTCTGGAGGAGGCGCGGCGGTGGCGCTCGAAGAGGCGCGCGCGACAACGGCGGCAGACGGTCGATAGAGAGCGCCTTCACAGTGCGGCGGGGTTTTCTCCGGACCGGCATCGTGGTTACCACGGGTTCCGTGTCGTTGTCGAGGACGCCGCCGCGGCGCGGTGGCCTACCCACCAAGGCCAACTACGCCGAGCGGGCGCGATGAAGGCGAGGCCTGTGCACGGCGACACGCGGGAGGCGGTCCCAGACGGGCGACGCCGACCACGATCAGATCGACGGCGCCGATGCCCTCATCATCGCAGCCCCGCCGAGATGCGCTCGCTCTCCAACAAGCGATCGCCAAGGAGGCTTGGGACGCCATCGCCGCAAGACGACGGCAGCGACCGCGCGCGCAAGTCCACATCTGCAGCATTTCGCGACGGAGCGGAGACCCCGCCTTCAAGCCGCGAGGACGTTGATGACTTTGCTCTCGCCTCAACACTCACGCAGGTTGGTAAAGTTCGGCGACGACACCTACAAATGGCGAGAGAGTCGCCGAGAAGCTCTTTCGCCGCGTCCCAGAAGTACAAGCGGATGGCTCGCCGATCCGCTCTGCTGGACCTTCCACGACAAATCGACGAGGAGGCGATAGGTCGCCTCAAGGTCGCCAACGATGATGAGCCACGCTCTCTCGACCCGCCACCATTGGCGGGAAGCTCCTCCTCACGGAGGAGTGGGGCACGGCCAGGTGACAGGAAGAAGGGGAGCCTTCTTCCACGACAATGCGACAGACGCGTGATAAGCGCGGCAAGCCGCGCAAAGACGCCAGGTATGGGCGCGAGGACGCGCGAGGGTGATGACTGCGGAGGCGCCAGGCGGCGCTGCCGGCAAACAAGAGCCAGACGAGACGCACTCTTGCTACAATCGCGCAAACTCCGGTCACCGGGCCAAGGATTGTCGATACCACGACGCGCCGTGCCCACGCCGCGCAGCGGAGGAGGAGGAGCATCCGCTCTGTTCATTGCTCAGCGAGCATCGAACTACCTCCAGCAAGACCGGCCGCAGCTGCTCTCTCCACCTTGACGAGCCAAAAACACACGCCTCTTCTGCGAAAGTTCCGCAATGAGAAGACCGACGGGCGGTGCTCGACACCGCGACACCCACCACATGACCGGCGGCCGAGTTCTTCTCCGAGCGTGACTCAGCGCTCGAGGCTCATTAAGTTTGGGGACACCTCCGCGTTGAAATCAAGGACGACACTCGCTCTAGGATCTGGATGGCTCAGATTCTCCAAGGAGACACACAAGACTTAGGGAGATTGATGGATAAGTCTCTGTTATTTTTGCCGCCTTCAAGGACAAGATCCTTGATAGCGGTTAGCATCTCTTTGGACAGAGCATCTTGGACTAGCTTTAGGACTAGCTTTAGAGGACAGAGCATCTAGGACAGAGCATCTAGGACAGAGCATCTTAGACTTGCATATGCTTGGCTGGTTAGCCCTATAAATATGTATCCCCAACCCCTCAGGTTGGTATGGCATTGTGAAGAGAAATATACAAGAAAAATTGCCCCATCTCCAAGTGTCATCCTCTCCATGAGAGTAAGGATCTTGCTATCACCAAGAGCAAGAGTCCAGCGATTAACATTCAGCGCCTCCTTGATGAGTGCCTCGTCCCCGCCGCCGCCGAGCTCTCCGACGACGGATCCTCTGCTCTGACGAGGCTGTCGGCGCCTCCTGTTCTTCGACGAGGCTGCCGACTACTTCCTTTGCTTCGATGAGGCTGCTAGCGCCTCCTCTGCTTTGACGAGGCCGCCGACCACTTCTTTGCTCTGCCGATTACCGTGGCTCTGTTGTTTGGTACTACTTGCCACTACTGTTGCTCTGCACTGTTGTCTGCTGCTATTGATTGCTCGGTCTGAGTGGTGCTTGCTCTGATTGCCATTGTGCGGCTGCTGTGTGTTAGCTAGTTGTGCTGTGGATCATGATCTCCTGCTACTGCCTGTTGTGTTGGTACTACTGAGGTTGTTGCTTGGTGCTAGTGTACTTGATCCTATCATGGCTCTTGATGGCATTCTTGGTCCCGGACCTTCAAGGTGATACTGCTATTGCTTGTTCTGTTCCTGCTAGTGCGGTTGAGTCTTGTGCGACTCAGTTTGGTCATATTCAGGCTCAAAGGAGCAATCTTCAGGCCCAGTTGTGTCGACTGCAGGCATCTTTTGGTGAATCCACCGGTTTGACTGTACCGTCATGTCCTATGTCGTGCTTCACTCCCATGGCTGTTGGATTCAGGGGCTTCTTTCCATGTGACATCTGATGCAAATCAGCTTACATCATGTCGTCCTAGTGCACAAGGTATCAAGATTTAGATAGCTGATGGAACGCCATGCATGGTCACTCATCAGGGGACTCTTTCCACCTCTCACATCGCAGTTTCATATGTCTCACTTGTCCCCACGCTCTTAATGAATGTCATCTCTGTCGGGCAGCTCGCAGATATGAACTGTTTTGTTGGGTTCGATGATAGCTCATGCTTTGTTCAAGATCGTCAAACAAGAGTTGTCATTGGTACATGTCATCGCCAGAGAGGTTCTGTCAGGCCCTATGTTCTTGATCGTCCAAGTCTTCCTTTTTCCTCCATTTCTGGTACTGCTCCTACCCCTATTTCTTCATCCTCTGTTGTTGGTTCATCTATCCCTTGTCCTTCTGCATCTACTTCTGTTTGCCAGTCTTTTCCTCAATGGCATCACCGCTTGGGGCACTTGTGTGGGTCACACCTCTCTATCCTGATTCATCAATGTGTTCTTGGTCCTGTTTCTGTTGACACAATTTCAGTGCGAGGGTTGTAAACTTGGCAAGCAAGTGCAACTCCTATGTCCTTCCAGCTTTTGTTGCTCTGATCGTCCCTTTGATTTGGTCTATTCGGATGTTTGGAGTCCTCCTTTTGCTTCGAAGGGTGGTCACAATTACTATGTCATCTTCATTGATGACCATACTCGATACACTTGGATCTACTTAATGAAACACCGTTCGTAGTTATTTTTATCTATCAGTCTTTTGCTTAGATGGTTCATGATGGATAAGTCTCTGTGTCGGCTTTTTGTGTGTCGGCTTCTTTTTGCTTTTGCTTTTGCTTTAGCATCTTAGACTAGCTTTGCTTTGCTTTAGCATCTTAGACTAGCTTTTGACTAGCATCTAGGACAAAGATCTTTGCTTTAGCATCTTAGAGGACATAGAGGACAGAGCATCTAGGACATAGCATCCTAGACTAGCATATGCTTGGCATATGCTCTGCATATGCTTGGTGTTTAGCCCTATAAATATGTATCCCCAACCCTCAGTTGGCATGGCATTGTGAAGAGAAATATACAAGAAAAATTGCCCCATCTCCAAGTGTCATCCTCTCCATGAGAGTAAGGATCTTGCTATCACCAATAGTAAGAGTCCAAATGACTAACAAGTGGTATCGAGCTTGTGTATCCCGTAGCCCGAGCATCTCCTCGCCATCTCCTTCTCCGCCGCAGCAGCCCCACCCAGAAAGCAAGAGCGACTCCTGCCCACGCCACTCTCCGAGACTCGCAGCTACTCGTCGGGCGCCCTCTCCACGCAACACCCCCAGAAGCGCCATGTCCGCAGAGCGCCTCTGCTCGGCCGCCGAGCACGCGGCGCCGGGCCGACGGCCGAAGCCGCTGCAAGCAACATGCGAAGGAAGCGGCGGGCAGAGACCGCAGCAGGCGCAAAGAAGCGGGCGCGAGGCCGGCACAAGCGGAGCGGCAGCAGCTGGCGAGGCGGAAGAAGAAGGCGGCAGATGCAGCAGCGGCGCCGCAGCAGGTCAAGGTCTGCGCGGCGGCAGCAGCAGCCCATCTCTCGCTGATGACGCCGACGCGACCTTGAGCTGAGAGGAGGCAAAGGGGCGAAGCGCGCAGTTGGTAGCCGCGACGCCACGAAGCTTGGCGGCAGCCAGACAGCGCGGCCGCGCGGCTGATGGCGCCTCGAGGAGGCGCGACGGCGGTGGCGCTCGAGGAGGCGCGCGGCGGTGGCGCTCGAGGAGGCGCTTCGCGGTGGCGCCTGGAGGAGGCGCCTGGCGGTGGCGCTCGAGGAGGCGCGACGACAACGGCGGCAGACGGTCGATAGAGAGCGCCTTCCTGTGCACAGCGGGTTTCTCCCGACCGCACCGTGGTTACCACGTTCCGTGTCGTCGTCGACGCCGCCCCGGCGGGTGGTTTACCTCACCAAGGCCAACTACGCCGAGCGGGCCGCGGTGATGAAGGCGAGGCCTGTGCACGGCACATGCGGGAGGCCCGGTCCGATGCGACGCCGACCACGATCAGATCGACCGCGCCGATGCCCTCATCGCCGCAGCCCCGCCCGAGATGCGCTTCGCTCCAACAAGCGCATCGCCATGAGGCTTGGGACGCCATCGCCGCGCGCGACGGCAGCCGCGCGCCGCAAGTCCACACCGCAGCACTTCGCGACGGAGGAGACCCGCTTTCAAGCGTGCGAGGACGTTGATGACTTTGCTCCGCCTCAACACTCGCCGCAGGTTGGTACGCTCGCGACGACACCTACAGGAGGAGAGAGAGCGTCGAGAAGCTTTCGCCGCGTCCCCGAGAAGTACAAGCGCATGGCTCGCCGATCCAGCTCTCACGACCTTCCACGATAGTCGATCGAGGAGGCGATAGGTCGCCTCAAGGTCGCCAACGATGATGAGTCAGCGCTCTCGGGACCGCCACCATTGGCGGAAGCTCCTCCTCACTCGGGAGGAGTGGTCGCCGGCCAAGGTGACAGGAAGAAGGGAGCCTTCTTCCACGACAAAGCGCCGCATGCGTACAAGAAAAATTGCCCCATCTCCAAGTGTCATCCTCTCCATGAGAGTAAGGATCTTGCTATCACCAATAGTAAGAGTCCAAATGACTAACTCATACTCAATTCTCTTCTGCCATCCGTGTTTTTCGTTTTGATTCTAGAGGAGAGTATCTTTCATCAGCCTTTCGTCAATTTCTTTATTCTGATGGTACTCTTCCTCGGCTCTCGTGTCCTGGTGTTTATGCTCAGAATGGTGTTGCTGATCGCTGTTACTTACTTTAGGAATTTGAGAAGACCATGACTCCAATAGTAGAGATGCCAATATATAGATAACCACATGGGCCACATGGGCTGGGCCTTGATATACTTAACACCCCCCTTCAAACTCAAGGTGGAAACGGAGGTTTTGAAGCATTGAGTTTGAGCAAGTGAAACCGATGTTGCTCTCGAGTTTGTGCTTTAGTGAAAAAATCTGCCACTTGCGCCTACGAGGCACATCTTGAAGAGCAATTGTTTTCTGCTGACAATGAGACCGAGTAAAGAAAGCATCAACGCCAATATGCTTTGTAAGTTCATGCTTCACAGGATCATTGGCAATTTGTATGGCTCCAGTATTATCACATAGAAGAGGTGTAGGAGCATCACAAGAAATACCAAAATCTGCTAACAACCATCGAAGCCATACAATCTCTGAAGTGGTAGTGGCAAGTGCTCGAAGTTCTGCCTCTGTACTAGAACGAGATACAACTGCCTGCTTCTTAGACTTCCATGCAAGGGGAGAAGAACCAAGAAAAATACAATATCCTGTGATAGAACGACGATCTGTTGGATCACTCGCCCAGGTGGAGTCCGAGTAAGCATGAAGCTGAAGCGGACTTTCACGAGCATAGAACAAACACTGAGAAGATGTCCCCCTTAAGTACCGTAGTACACGAAGCAAATGTCCAAAATGAATGGAAGTAGGAGCACTCACAAACTGACTCAGAATATGAACTGCATGAGCAATATCAGGTCTAGTAACAGTGAGATAAACAAGGCTGCCCACAATATGTCGATATCGAGAGGGATCCTCAAGAGGTGTACCATCGGTAGAACGAAGTTGTAAATGAAGATCCATAGGTGTCGCAGCCGTTCGACTATCTGTAATGCCAGAACGAGCAATAAGGTCTTGTATGTATTTGGACTGAGAGAGATAGTAGCCCTTTGCAGAATGCAACACCTCAATTCCTAAGAAATAACTGAGAGGACCCAAATCAGACATATGAAATTGCTCACCAAGTTGCTTCTTCACATGAGAAATGTGTTCCACATCATCTCCCGTAATCAACATATCATCAACATATAGAAGAAGCAAAGTACGCCCACGTGGAGAGAGATGAATAAATAGAGCAGGGTCATGATCACTAGATGAAAACCCAAAGAGCAGTATCACCAAACACAAAGCGCTCAAACCAAGCACGAGGAGCCTGTTTAAGACCATATAAAGCACGGCATTTAAGGCGACAAACATGACCAGAGGAGTATCAACACCGGAGGTGGTTGCATATAAACTTCTTCATGCAAATCACCATGAAGAAAAGCATTCTTAACATCCATTTGAGAGATGGTCCAAGAAGAAGTAGCAGCCACGGCAATAAGAGTACGAACAGTAGTCATATGAGCAACTGGTGCAAAGGTCTCATCATAATCTCTCCTTGAGTTTGTTTGAAAGCCTCTAGCCACAAGACGGGCTTTATATCTCTCGATAGAACCATCAGACTTGGTCTTAATTTTGAATACCCATTTAGATGTAATAGGCACTGCATGTGACGGTAATGGAACAATATCCCAAGTTCCTGTACGATCAAGGGCAGCAAGCTCCTCAGACATAGCAAGCTGCCATTCCGGAATATTAGAGGCTTCCTGGTAAGTGGATGGCTCATCAACAACAGCATTCACACGTGGAGAACCATACTTGTCAGCCGGACCAATTGCAGTACGATCTCGTAGATTATATCTTGGACCAACCTGTAACTCATCAGGAATAGTATGAGACTCATCAATATTATTAGAAGCATCAACAGCGGTCGTATCAGGACTGGCCGTGGTGGTAGAACTGGGTGGAGGTGCTGTGGGGTTTGTAGGGCGACGATGGAAAACACGTGTGATAGGTGGTTTAGAATGAAAAGGAGGTGGCGCAGGAGGAGGTGTTGTCTCCTGTGAAGGTGGCATGATGAAAATAGAAGGAGCAGGAATGGGCGTAATATATGGAGAAGGTGTAGTGACATCAGTATTGGGTAGAATAGGAGGAAGACACAGGAACGAGGTGGATTCTGTGGGAGAATATGAGGTCTGAGTAGAGGGGTTATAAAAGAAAGGACGGTCCTCAGCAAAGGTCACACATCACGAGAGATACGTATGCGACGAGAAGAAGGATCATAACACCGATAACCTTTATGCTCAGGACTATACCTCAGAAAAACACACTCAACAGATTGTGCAGTCAATTTAGTTCGCTCACGAGGTGCAAGCAAAACATAGCAAGTACATCCAAAAACTCGGAGATGATCATAGCTAGGAGAGGTACCAAAAAGAACTTCACCAGGACATTTTCCAGACAGTTTGGATGAGGGCTGTCTATTGATGAGGTAGACAACAGTAGAAACAGCTTCACCCCAAAAATGAGAAGGAACAAAAGATGAAATCAAAAGTGTGCGAGCAGTCTCTATAAGATGGCGATGTTTGCGTTCAGCAACACCATTTTGAGCATGAGCGCCAGACAAGAGAGCCGAGCAAGAGTACCCTCGGAGGACAAAAAGCGATTTAAAAGCATCGACAAATACTCACCACTGCAGTCGAACGAAAAACTCTAATAGGAGTAGAAAACTGTGTGTGAACCATGCGAACAAAAGACTGGTAAATGGAACACAACTGAGAGCGATGTTTCATGAAATAAATCCATGTATATCGAGAATGATCATCAATAAAAATGACATAATGTTTATGACCACCCTTTGTAGCAAAAGGTGCAGGACCCCATACATCTGAATGAATAAGATCAAAAGGTCTAGCTGAGTGAGAAACACTAGATGAATATGGTAGTTGTATTTGTTTTCCAAGTTTGCAACCCTTACAATGAAAACTAGACTCAATACATGTATGACCTAAACAACCTTTATTTATTAATGTGGACAACCGGGACCCACAAAGATGACCAAGACGATGATGCCATTGGGCGAAGGAAGAGGCGAAGACGGCAATGGATGACACACGAGCCGAGACTCAATGAACGAAGCAATGGAAGAAGGAAGGCGCAAGGTGTCGAGGATGTAGAGGCTAGGAGCACCTTTACGGCGATGGCCAGTCCCAATCACTTTCCCGCTTCGACGGTCCTGAATAAAACAAGATGAGTCATCAAATCCAACAAAACAATGTTGGTCGGTAACTTGACCAACCGAAAGAAGATTCATGGATAACTGAGGTACAAAAGAAACATCAGGTACAAAAAAATGAGGATTGCAAAGTGAACCCTGATGAGTGATATGACAAGATGTACCATCACCGTATCGAATGTAAGCACCATCGATGAATCGCTTGCAAGCAACCAAGCTGGACTGATCGGATGTAACATGAAAAGAAGCCCTCAATCAAGCACCCAAGACGACGAAGGAGCATTAACAGCGGCGGCGGCAAAGAATAGACATTGAACCTCTAGAAGGGAACGTTACCACGACCACGAGCAAGACGACGCGTGCGATAGTCGACCAACTTTTACGGATAATGAGAGAAACGGTTCTGGAAGATGACCGGACTTGCCACAATGCTTACAGAGCTACCAAGAGGTACTTTTGGTGCACTAATCCTCTGAGAAGCTGCCAACACACTATGAGGAACAGATGCAGAAGAAGACATAGACTTAAGACGTGTTTCTTCTGCAAGTAAATCAGACAATGCCTGTGCCATGGTGAGAGCAGAAGAATTGTGAAGCAATCGTGTACGAATGGAATCATACTCAGCCCGGACTCCCATGACAAATCTGTAAGTAAAAAACTTTTCAATAAACTGATGTGCTGGACAGGGAACAGCTGTACACTCAGGTATCATGGAAGTCAATGATCCCATCAGACGATCAAAAGCAGAGTAGTACTCATCAATAGACATATCATTCTGCTCAATTTCATGAGTTTGTTGCATAAGAGTATGCAAAAGAGCACCACTATCCTGAACATAACGCTTCTTCAAGTTATCCCATATGCCTTTGGCTGTTTTGAACTTAGACTCATAATCATGGAATGCTTAGTACTATTCACCATGGCAGCCATTACTTTTCCATCATTAATATGCCATTCTTTTACTGCAGCAGCATTACTACCATCATCCTTAAGCACAGTGGAGGTTCGCTTAAGTGAAAAAGTAAACCATAGCCCTCAATGCGCTTCTACACAAAAAGCCCACTCTGGATAATTCTGACCATCTAGGGTGAGATTGATTACTATTGCATTTAGCTGAGACATGTTGACCAACAAAGAGCAAAGATAGCGATTACACGATCGTGATGTCACGTGCGAGAGGCAGCAGCGGCAGACGGTCAAGAAAACCCAACAAGCTACGGCCGAGGCGGACGGAGCGCATCGATCTGCCGAGGCGAGCGGCGACGCCGGCCGGATTCGACGAGGGGCAATGGCAGAGGCGCGTGCTCCCATGGCGGCGCTAAGTCGGGCGGCGCACTCTTCAGCGACGAGGCGAAGTCGGCAAAGCGGCGCCGGATCGAGGCAAGCGCGGCCAAGAAAACGCCGCGATCGGGCGGCGGCCAAGAAAGCCGCGCGCGCCGCAGAGGCAACGGCGATCGCAGCGGAGGCGGCTCGACGAATCCGCCACGGCGAAGACGGCGGCGACGCGGCGGCGGATTCGCGAGGCGCCGCAGGACGGCGACCAACCGACGACGACGGCCGGCGGAAGAAGCCGCGACGGCGGCGGCAGGGCGCCGCGACGGAGACGGCGGCGACGAACGACGCGAGGCGGCGGCAGCGGCGGCCGCGACGGAGACGGCGGCGACGGCGGCGGCGACGGCGACGACGCGACGGAGAGGCGGCGACGGCGGCCGATCGCCAATCGGAGTTTGATCGTGGGAGAGGAGGATTAAAATAATCCTAACCTAACCCTAATCCATTGCTCTGATACCATGTTACTTACTTTAGGAATTTGAGAAGACCATGACTCCAATAGTAGAGATGCCAATATATAGATAACCACATGGGCCACATGGGCTGGGCCTTGATATACTTAACAATCGCAAGCACCGTCACATCATTGAGACTGCTTGTACTTTTCTAATTTCCTCCTTTGTTCCTTCACTTCTGGGGAGCAATCTCTACGACAGTCTATCTCATCAATCGTCAGCCCTCTTACAAACTTCAGAGCAATTGTCCTGGTGAGGTCCTGTACAGAGCACCTGCTCGCTATACTCATCTTCGTGTTTTAGGTTGTGTTTGCTATATCCTAGCACCTCGTGAGCGCACAAAGATGAGCCCTCAGTAAGTTGAGTGTGTTTTTTGGGCTATAGTCCTGAGCATAAGGGCTATCGTTGCTATGATCCCTCAACACGTCGTATTCGCATCTCTCGTGATGTAGCCTTTGACTAGGGTCGACCCTTCTTTTATCATCATTCTACACATCCCACTCCTTCCACAAATCCCACCTCCTATTTGTGTCTACCCCACATACCTTCATTAGACTTGCCTTCTCCAGATACACCTCCACCAGTTTCACCTTCTATTGTGTCTCATGCACCAGCTCCATCAGTTTCTAACACTTCCACTTTCCCCTTCACTATAGTCGTCGACAAAGAGTTTCTTCTGATCCTCAGACTTCGATTCCTCTTGAACCTTCTGATCCTCAGTCCTCTCCTCCACTTGACTCTCTAGCCAGTACCACAAACTCTGACGATCGTTTTATTGTATCACGGTATGGCCTATGTGATCGTTTCTCTATGTAGGCACTAGATAGATGGGGTTTTCTTTGTGCATGTGCAATATCTGAGCTGAGTACCTATCAGGAGGCAGCCAGTATACCTGAGTGACAATTGGCTCTAACTGAGGAGCTTACAACATTAGAGTGTACCTGCACTTGGGATATTGTTCGCTACCATCTGGAGCTTTGCCTATAACTTGCAAGTGCGTGTACAAAGTAAAGACCAAGTAGATGGTATAGTGGAGCGATACAAGGTTCGTCTGGTTGCAAGAGGTTTTCAGTTGGCTCATGGTCGAGATTATGATGAGAGTTTTGCTCCAGTTGCTCATATGACTGCAGTCCGTACTCTCATTGTAGTTGCAGCCGTACACTCATGGATTATATCTCAGATGGATGTTAAGAATGCTTTTTTTCATGGTGATCTACATGAGGTTTATATGCAGCCACCTCCAGGTGTTGAGGCTCCTACAGGCTATGTTTGTCTCAAGCAGGCTCCGCGTGCTTGATTTAAGCGTTTCAGTTCTGTGATTCGAGCTGCGGGTTTCACTCTGAGTGAGCATGACCCTGCCTTGTTTATTCACACGTCTCAGCGAGGTGGTACTTTGCTTTTTCTATATGTAGATGATATGCTGATCACATGAGATGACATGGACTATGTGACTTTTGTCAAGAAGAAATTGAGTGAACAATCTATGATGTCCGATTTGGAACCATTGAGCTATTTTCTAGGGATTGAGGTTCATTCTAATGGTGATAGCTACTACTCTTAGCATCGCTACACCCATGGAGCTTCACTTACAGCTTCGACCTACGGATGGTGTACCACTGACAGATCCTTCCCGCTATCACCAGCTTGTTGGGAGCCTTGTTTATCTCACTATCACCAGGCCAAACATTGCTCATCTTGTTCATGTGCTCAGCTAGTTTGTCAGTGCTCCCATACCAGCTCACTATGGTTATATTCTTTGTGTGCTGAGATACTTGAGGGGGACTGTGTCCAGACGTCTGTTCTATGCCAGTTCGAGTCAGCTCCAGTTCCACGCTTATTCTGATTCCACTTAGGCGAGTGATCCTATTGATTGCCGATCTATCACTGACTACTGCATCTCTCTTGATATTTCGCTCATTGCCTGAAAGTCCAAGAAGCAGACTGCGGTGTCGCGCTTTAGTGCAGAGGCTGAGCTTCGAGCTCTTGCCGCAACCACCTTAGAGATCATTTGGTTTCGATGGCTCTTAGTTGATCTCGATGTCCATTGTGATAATCCTACTTCTCTGTTTGTGACAATACAAGTGTCATTCAGATTGCTAGTGATCCAGTCAAGCATGAGTTGACAAAGCATATTTGTATTGATGCATCCTTCACACGGTCTCATTGTCAGCAGTCGACCATCGACCTCAAGTATGTACCCTCAGAGCTTCAAGTTGCAGATTTCTTCACTAAATCTCAAACTCGAGAATAACATCGGCTTCATCTATTCAAACTCAGGACATCAGATCCTCCTGATCCACCTTGAGTTTAGGGGGGGGGGGGTTTGCTAAGAGTTGTACATTTTCTCTCTTTCTCTGTCCACGTGACCCATGTAGTTCATGAGGCTCATGTAACCCATGTCTATATATACCCTCTTAATAATGAATAAGATACACAGTTATGAATAGAAAAATCACTCTCATATTCTAACATTCCCTACAAAACCTACTGGTGTTTATCTATGACATTGTTTGATAGGGATGGGATTCGTTGGATACTACAAATGCAGCTGAACTCTTAACTTTTACTCTTCAAACCATAGGGAAGCTGAAGGAATCAGAAGAGCTATTGGAAAGGTGAAGCTCACTAGCTGGTTGTCCATTTGGCTCATTGGTCATTTTCTAAGTTCTCTTACTTACAGCTCTTCAATGTTTACATTATTTTTAGATGCCTTGAAGTCAGAAAAAAGATTCTCTCTGGAGACCATTTTCAGGTTTGCTTCATATTTATTCATTTGATCTTTGATGACAGCAGAATGTAAATTGTCATCTTGAGTTACCAAATGAAAGTACACTGACAAGCTTTTTACATGGTTTTTCTGTCCGCTTAAAAAGTACACGCCTTAAGAACACTTGCATGCGTACTTTGAGTTTTCCACCTCAAGCATATGCTGTTATGGCAGTTTATGCAGAGATGGCTGTGTAGCCCTGCCACATTGCATCTTGCATAATCTGTTGTTCAGTCTCGTGTAAAATGCCTTCTTTTGTGGTTATCGGCAAATTGTGCTGCAATGAAGTCATGGTTTAATTTTCTTTTTTGCATGGCATAATATGCTATGCTCCCAGCAATTGTAGTTGCAAAAGATGTCACAATGACAATCAAATGTGCCTGTTTTACATGAATTTGGACTGTGGAGTGAGTTGAGTATTTCTTTCTATATGTTGTCCTCCTGTAAAGGATAAAAAACCCGGCCGGTACCGGCCCACACCGGTAAAAAATATCGGTCCGAAAATGGTCTAAATCTAATATTTGAATTTTAAATTTAAATTGATGAACAGTAGTTCCGGTCTGTAACCAGTAGAAAACCATCCAAATTCAAATTGTGATCAAATTTTGTTTGATGAATTTTGATCAGTTTAAAACCGGTAACCGGTACCGGAGGGGGTCCGATATTTTCCCATTTCCGGTTTTTGAATCCTTGTCTCCTATTGATACTCTGATTATGTTCCATCACTCCAAACACAGGATCAACGATTGATTGTTGAGAGAGACTCTACCTTGGACCTTGGGTGATTTCAATTAATGGACAGAGTAGATTATTCTGCTTAGTGATCATATTTGATTGAAAATATTGAGATGTTTGTGTCCGGTATTTTCCAGTTTAAGTCCATGATATGTTCATTGACATCTATGGCTCTAGAAGACCATAACTATGCTCAGGTAGACTTGCTTCACAAAACAGATAGGAGATATGTCCCAGTTTAAGCCCATGATATGTTCATTGACATCTTCTTCGTCTGTACTTATTTGGAGGAACCCCATCAAACAGACATCAATTCCTTTGAAGCCAGATATTCCAGCAACCCAAAGTAATTAATTCCTTGAAGATCTTTGAGTCAGCACTATCCATTACTGTGTGCAGCATGTCAAAAATGTCTAAATATAAATCTCAGGTTATGTTTATCAGCCGAGCACTCCAAACTGACGTTACAAGAGAAAAAAAGTGTTTCCAATCCTCCAGCATTCCAGCACATGACATTTTCATTCATAGACAGGCCGCTGGTGCATCAGCCATTCAGCCGTGACTTTTCCTAACTGTCGTTGTTTCTATTGCTGGTAGCGCAGTGCTGTTGTCTTTACGCTGCTCATTGTTTTGTTGGTAGTCTTTTTGGCTTTGGCCTTGTAGCTGACTTTCTTCCTCTATCTTAATGAAGTTGCAGAGCTTCTGCCCTCGTTTGAAAAAGACATTTTAATTCATAAGTTTCTCAAATATAGCATTTCAGGAATCTAACTGTCACGACCTAGAGATCGTAAAGGGTAAGTGTGGATAGTGGGAGGCTTTGGCCCCGGCTTCTTCCTAGGAGTCGTGACTTAGATGGAGGAGAGGGCACACAGGAGCAGCAATGCGCAGGGAGGCAGGGCGCACAGGGAGGTCAGGAGAGGAGATAAATTGGGGAGGATGATTAGAGATAGCTTCTTTTGATGATTCCCTCAATAGATCAGCTGACTCCTTATAAGTATGGAGTGGCCCCTAACAATTGGCATCTAATCTTAACGTACCATCTCTCCTAATGGCTTAAGGCCCAAGCAAAGCAAACGAATTACAACTCTATCTCTCTAATGGCCTAATGGCTTGCGGCTGCCGAAGGATCTGCTGCTGCAGTCAAACTCTGCCCCTTGGCACGCCTACTGTATGTGGCCCCCACATGACATAAACTCGTTGAGGAGCTCACTCATCACATCCTGGCCAGTGCATCCCAGGGAGAATCCCTCTGGACGTTGCGCTGCCAAGCCATGCCAAGTAACCCGCCTGCCTTTGTGCGTGAATGACATTTGTAAATGCTCAAAGTCGAATGACATTTGTAAATGCTCAAAGTCCCATAGGATCAGGCCCAATGTGCGCAACCACTTCACGCTGAGCACGATGTCGAAGCCGTCCAGTGGGATCGTGTGGCAATCGATGTTGTAGTACTTTTCCCCGATGTGAAGTCCCATGGTTGAGCATTGTCCGCTGCTGGTGAGGCGATCTCCGTTCGCCACCAGCACGCTCATGCCCGTGCGTGGTTGTAGAGTGACACCTGCCTTGGCTGCTGCCTCCTCGGCAATAAAATTGTGGGTCGAGCCACTGCCCAAGAGTTTTTGTGGGTCGCACACCTACTAACGCATATAATGATATCTCCGGATCTGCAATTTCCATTTCCTGTTCCCCTTCATCGTCAATGCCGGTTGACGGTGGCCACATGTAAAATAGGCGTTTGCACCGGTGTTGCGGTGAGAATTTCTTGTCACAATTATAGCACAATCCAGCTTCTCTATGTGCTCGCATCTCCTTCGGTGATAGGACAAGGCGTTACGGGCGGCGGCGCAAAACCGGCAGAGGAGGTGGCCGCGTCGTGGCGTGGCGTCTTTGCGTTGCCACCCGTGGCGATCGTTGCGTTGGTCGTGGTGGCACGCTAGGCTCTTGCTCCTCCTTGGTTCGGCTGCATGGCCATCTTTGCACGGAGTTCGTAGGCCCATGCTAAGCTCATGGCTACCTCAAGATTGGTTGGTGATTACAACGTGACGTCGATCCGAAGAATCCCTTGTAAGCCCACTGTGAATAGTTGGACTTGTTGCTCTTTCGACAGTGGTCCGACGTGGCTAAGGAGTGCCAGAAATTGATCCTGTACTCTTGCACTGTGCCTGTACGCTTGAGGTTGGTAAGTTCCCCCAAGGGGTTGTGGCGCAGGGGAGGACCGAAACGAAGATGCACCATCTCACTAAAGCATTTCCATGGTATGGTCCCTATCTCACGTTCGACCTGGCTGTACCATAGCTGTGCAGTGCCAGTCATATGGTATGCCGCCAACCAAGCCTTTTCTTCCTCCATGGTTCGCTGTTCGTGGAAGAATGGTTCGCAACAATTTATCCAAGGTAGTGGATCCTCCTTTCCGTCAAACATTGGAAATTCCAGTTTGTTGAACCGTGGAACTCCTGTGTGTCCGTTGTTTGCCGTCGCCTCGCTCGCTGGCTAGGGTAGCTTTGTTGGCTTCGGTGGGATGCCGCTGCCCGAGTTGTCGTTCGTCAGGTTACCCTTGCCATGTTCTAGCCGGCCAATGGCCAGATGTTGCGCCTTTTGTTTGTGTCGAGATCATTGTAAATTATGTAGCCGAATCCGACATGAGAACAGTCCCCCCGGCGGTATTGGAAGTCGTTGCAATACATCGCTGTCTTTGATACGTCTTGCCCACAAAGGCGCCCACAACATTACATCCTCCTCCGCAAAATAGCTCGCTCTCGAGTTGGAACAAGAGATAACGTTGTTGAAAACCATCCAATCGCTCCCAAGTTGCATCGGCCGAAGAACACCCCAACCATTGAACGACTAGTTCCCAAGTGCCATGGTTCAGACGAGCCCGGACAATAGATAACGGCAAAGGAACCACACGACCATGCACAAT
The DNA here is from genome assembly GCA_036346255.1 of Ampelocalamus luodianensis. NCBI lineage: Eukaryota > Viridiplantae > Streptophyta > Magnoliopsida > Poales > Poaceae > Ampelocalamus > Ampelocalamus luodianensis. Next base: position 25,371,856 of record CM070623.1, read on the forward strand.
TCCAGTAGTCGGCCAGGAACCGGTGGAATTGGCCTGAGATACTTTTTGAGTAAAGTGACATGAAAAACATTATGTATACGAGCTTTGGGAGGAAGATGAAGATGATACACAACTGTGCCGATGTGTTCTTCAACCAAGAAAGGTCCGTAAAAACAAGGAGCCAACTTAGAACGTTGTTGGTCGATGATGGAAACTGTGGTTCGATGATGAAGACGAAGCCAGACCGATTCACCCACCTCAAAGTTGATCTCATGGTGATGTTTGTCATAATGCTGCTTCATGTAATCTTGAGCTTGAAGGAGGCGTTCGTTAATTTCAGTGAGAAAGTCATCACGGTCACGCCACTGCCGATCAACAGCCGCCACTCACGCTGCACCTGGCTGGTGTCAATAGAGTAGGAGGGTTGCGCCCATAGACTACCCGAAAAGGTGTGGTCCGCAAGGCGAAATGATAGGAAGTATTGTAGCAAAACTCTGCCCAAGGAATTCATTGAAGCTGTTGCTTAGGACGATCACCAGATAGACACCGTAAGTACATAGCGATTGTGCAGTTGGCTACCTTAGACTGACCATCAGATTGTGGGTGAAAAGCAGAACTCATGAACTTAGATCCCGCAAGACGAAAAAGTTTTGTCCAAAAATTACTGGTGAAAACAGATCACGATCACTTACAATAGAACAAGGAATACCATGGAGACGAACAATATCATCGAAGAAGACGCGAGCAACGGAGTTTGCCATATAAGGATGACCAAGCGGAATAAAATGGTTGTATTTCGAAAAACGATCAACAACCGTTAAGATAATCGTTTTGTCGCCCACCTTGTGAAAACCTTCAATAAAGTCCATAGAAATATCTTCCCAAATTGCCGATGGCACGCTCAAAGGCTGGAGAAGTTCGGTTGGATGTAAATGGTCAGTTTTATTTTGTTGGCAGACCACACAACCTTTGATATGCCCCAAGCCTCCTGGCGCCTTCTTGTTGGAGAGCGAATCGCATCTCGGCCGATCGCAGCGATGAGGGCATCCAACGCCGCCGATCCCGGTCGTAGTCGACGCCGCCGCACGGACGCCTCCCACATGTGCCGCACTGAGCTCACTTCATCACCGCGCCCACTCGACGAGTTGGCCTCGGGCGAGGGTAGGCCACCCACCGGCGGCCGGCCCCCGACAATACCGAACCCGTGGTAACCACGGTGCACGTCCGGAGAGAGCCACGCCGCGCGTGAAGGCCGCGCCTCTATCGACCCGCTCGCCGCCGTTGTCGGCGCGCTTCTTCCAGAGCGCCACCGCCGAGCGCCTCCTCAGAGCGCCACCGCGGCGCGCCTCTCAGAGCGCCACCGCCGAGCGCCTCCAGAGCGCCACCGCCGAGCGCGGCTACCCATCGCGCTGCCGCCGCCGCTTCCTCTCCGGGCCGCTCAAGGTCCGCTGGCTTGCGCCGCCATCGCCAGATGGAGCTGCGCCGCTGCACCGACAGACCTTGACTCTCGCCGCGCCGCACGCTGCCGTGACCGCCGCCGCCTCCGCTTCACTCTCCGCTCGCCGCCGCTACCGGCTGGCCGCCTCGACGCTTTGCGCCATTGCGGCGCTCTCTGCCGCCGCCTGCCGCTTGCCGCGGCGAAGCCGGGCCGTCACGACGCCACAGGTTCGAGGCGACCAACGCCGAGATCGCTCGCGACATGGCGCGCTATCGGGAGGGTGTTGCGTGGAGAGAGGCCGCTTCGACGAAGCCGCCGTCTCCTCCAAGAGGAGCGAGCGGATACCGGAGCCGCCGCCGCACGGCCGGGCCGCAAGGTCGAGAAGGAGATGAGCAGAGATGCTCAGCACGAGGATACACAAGCTCGATACCACTTGTTAGTCGGACTCTTGCTTGAGGTGATAGCAAGATCCTTACTCATGGAGAGGATGACACTTGAGACGGGGCAATTTTTCTTGTATATTTCTCTTCACATGCCAATTCACAAACCTTTTTATTAACACCAGGGTTGAAAAAGGTCGCTCGAAAAATCGATGTAAAGTTTTCGGAATGCCTCCATGACTAGTACTATGCGCATCGGCAAGCAATTCGGTCCAAAGAAGCGATTAATCAGCCACAAAAATACGCCTGTAGGGAACCGGAAACCAACCTGCTCTGCTAGGGAAATGACCCCGGAGACCAGCCTGATAGACTATATCTATGAACGTTATATAAAATCAATCCATCCACGAAGGTCTAACCGGATTCAGCGGTACCGGCCAAGATTTATCACGCAATACGATGAGTTCAGGAATAGATGAAACATCCTGCTGAAGTGCGGTAAAAAGGGCAAAGTGTGGTCCGGATAATGCCCGGAGGGCCATGTCCTCATCTCTCCGAGATAGTGCATCCGTCGTGGCGTTTTGTCGACCAGGACGAAACTCCAGAGAAAAATCATAACCAAAAAGTTTGTTCACCCAAGTATGTTGAGGAATAGTAGGGAGCCTCTAATCAAGCAAAAACTTCATGCTATAATGATCTGTCCGAACAAGAAAAGCGTCCCCAAAGATATGACTACCAATGTCGTACGGCCTTAACCAATCCAATTAATTCACGTTCATAAGTGACCAATTTAGCATGGTGAGGAGCTACCGCCCGACTGAAAAATGCAATTGGGCTCCACCTTGATGCAATATAGCCCCAAACCCCGCACAGGACGCATCACAATCCACCGTGAAACGCTTGGTGAAGTCAGGGAGATGGAGGACTGGCACTGTCACCAGGGCTATCTTCAAAGCCGCAAAGGCCAAATCGGCATATGATGTCGATGAGAAGGCTTCCTTCTTGAGTAGTTTCGTGAGGGGAGCTACCACTGAGCCATATTCCTTGATGAACTTTCGGTAATAACCGGTGAGACTGAGGAACCCATGAAGTGCCCTGATGGTACGTGGTTTCGGCCATGCCTGAATTGCGTCTATATTGTCGGAATCCATAGCCACAACTTGACCAGAGAGGATATGACCGAGATAAGCCACAGACTCGTCGCCAAATACACTTGGATTTCTTCAGAAAAAGTTGATGATGCCACATAAGTTGAAGCATAGTGCGCACTTGCTGAAGATGTTTGGCCCGCATTAAAATGCAATTTGCGTTCCGTCTAGCCGTAGGTACTCCGCATCTTCACGGAGAATTCAATTTCATCGGGTCCATGTCGGATGAGCTGTAGACCAAAATATCGTCAAAGAAAACAAGGACGAAACGGCGAATAAATGGCTTGAGGATGTCATTCATGAGCCCCTGAAATGTCACTGGAGTGTTCGTCAGGCCAAAGGGCATGACCAAGAACTCAAAATTGTCCACAATGTGTGCGAAACTATCTTCTCAATATCAGAACTGTGCATCAAAACTTGATGATAGCCACTGCGCAAATCAAGCCTTGTGAAGAAACGTGCACCATTGAGTTCATCCAAAAGCTCATCAACGACTAGAATCGGAAATTCTTTGACTGTTTTGTCGTTGAGAGCACGATAATCCACAGAAAAACATCACGATGCATCCTGCTTTTTAACCAACAATGTCGGTGATGAAAATGCCAAAGTACTTTCGTGAATAATACATTAGGCCAACATGTCATCACATTGCTTCTCAATCTCATCCTTCAATAATTGTGGATAACGATATGGCCGAACGGCCACCGGCACCGTGCCTGGCCGGAGGTGAATGTGGTGATCATGTCGTCGGGGTGGCGGCAAAAAGAACAAAGAATTCATCCAAAAGATCTCCCATCAAATCGTGTCTAGTAATGGCACAAACACGTCCTTCGGTTGAGGCAGCATCAAGTCCCGCCCATGTCACCTGATGATCGTCTCGCCAGAACGACATAGTCAACTTCATGAAATCCCACAGAATAGGGCCCAAAGTGCGGAGTCATTGTACTCCAAGGACCACGTCAAAACCGTCGAGAGATTACGTAGCAATCTGCAAAAAATTCTTCGTGATCAATAGCGAAGTGCGCGTTCGTGCTGACGCCGAAGCTCGTCACACGGTCACCATTGGCCACGGTAACGCCCATGCCAGGCCGCGGTCGCGGAGACAACCCCAGGCGATGTGCCACTGATTCGGCTAAGAAAGTGTGGGTGGAGCCGGAGTTCACGAGAGCGAGCAGCTCATGTCCGTTGATTGCCATCTTTAATCGCATCGTATGGCTTGTGCGAATACCCGTGAGGGCATGGAGACAGATCTCGACATGGTCATTATCTTCGGTCGGTGCGTTGTCATCGTCCCTTCATGGAACAACGATGGTTCCTAGAGAATTTTTCGAGGCAATTGTTGCACAATCCCTTGGCGCGTCGATCGGACATCTCCACGGAAAGACGTCGGAAGTGGAGGCAGGGTTGGCTGCGGTGCCGGTGGTCGTCGACAGTACGGATGGCGCTGGAGCAGCCGCTACCATAACTATCAAAGTCGGCATGCTGGTCCTGGTTGCCAAAGCCCCGGACATGAAGCGCGGCCTGACGGGGGTTTTTAGAGGAGGCTTCGGATCTGCTAATATCTCCTCGAGACGCTGCTCGTATGCCCTAGCCAAGCTCATGGCCGTTTGAAGATGCGTTGGATGTTGAAGCTCCACGTCGGTTTGCAACGGCTTGCCAAATCTGGCGATGAAAAGTTGTACTTGTTGTAGCGGTGAGAGTGGCTCGACACGGCATAAGAGTGCCAAAAATTTCTTTTGGTATGCGTCGACCGTTGTCGTTTGTTGGAGTTAAGCAATTCGCCAAGAGAGTTGTTGCGGATGGGAGGCCCAAACCGTATGTTGACGAACTCTGAGAAGCAAACCCATGAAATAATGCCTTCATCGCGTTCAAGTTGGTAGTACCACTGTTGGGCGGCGTCGGTCAAGTGGTAGGATGCCAACCAAACTCGTTCTTCATCCATGTTCATTGCCCCCGAAAAAATTGCTCACATCGATTGAGCCAAAGAAGAGGATCTTCCTCGCCATCGTACGTCGAGAAGGAGAGCTTGTGGAAGCGAGGAGCCGTGCGCCGATCTTCGTCGTCGCGAAACCCGGGTTCAAGAGGCGGCATTGGGCGTGGAAGCCACCGTTGCCACCACTGGAAGCCGTCGGTAGAGCCGCCGCGCCCCTCCTGTCTTCCACCCAGCGATCACTTGATCGTGCGCTACCTGCTGCGCCTTGATGCCGCTGATCTGCATCATCATGATTGCGAGTTGTTGGAACACATCGTCGAGAGTCTTGGTTTCCATGGCAAAGGGTGGTGATGATGGCTCTGATACCAAATCGATATGGCATGGGAGGATGAGAAGGAAGATTCAATGAGAACGATAACTGGCAAAGGTGAGAATCGCCCTTGTACATGTCGGCACTGTTGCTAGCAACGCAAGGCTCTGATCTGCCGAAACTTGGTGGTAAGAACTAATTTATTTCTTGCTTGTCTCCTCTCAATGACATATGCTGCCTTCATAGCCTAGGCGCAATGTATTTCGGTATTTCCGAAGTCTGAACAGCACAACGAATTCGGGAAGGAAACAATTCAAACTCTAATTCAATCTCCAACTCACTATCCAACTCAATCTCTTCAGGAGATACTAATTTTATCCTATCTCTTAAGGACATTAACTCTAATTCTACCCCTCTTCCGAAATCTACTTGCTTCCGAAATCTCCTCCTGCTTCCTTTATTCCGAAATCTCCCTCTGCTGCCATATCGGTAGCAGTAACCGATTCGGTTACTGTAGCCGAATCCGACACGGGAATAGTCCCCCGGCCGAATTGGAAGTCGCTGCCGTACGTCGCCGTCTTTGATATGTCTTCCCTACAAAGGCGTCTACAACACTTTGGCCCCGGCTTCTTCCGAGGAGCCGTGGCTTAGATGGAGGAGAGGGCACACAGGAGCAACAATGCGCAAAGAGGCAAGGCGCATAGGCAGGTCGGGAGAGCAGAGAGAAATTGGGGAGGATGATTAGAGATAGCTTCTTTTGATGATTCCCTCAATAGATGAGCCGGCTCCTTATAAGGATGGAGTGGCCCCTAACAATTGGCATCAAATCTTAACTTACCTTATCTCCTAGTGGCTCAAGCCCCAAGCAAAGCAAACAAATTACAACTCTCTAATGGCTTAAGGCCAAACAAGGAAGCTTATCTCCTAATAACTTGCGGCTGCCGAAGGACCTGCTGCTGCAACCGAACTCTGGCCCTTGGCACGCCTACTGTATGTGCGCTCCCACATGACACTATCCTCACAGAATCAACACCTATTTATTTAATTCTATATCTTTTTAGGTATTTGGATTGGTCACATGAAATATATAAGTAGATTTACCATAAAAAAATATTTCATGTTATATTTTAAGAGCTACAAATATGTTGTGACAAAATTTAGTGTCAAAGATGAATCCCCGTGTTGTGGATCTTTGTTCACATCAGGGTAACTACCATGCAGAAGATGGTCAGATGACATGGCCCAAAGGAGCTCAGGGTTTCTACAGAAGAGGGATAGACAAAGACCGGGATGATAGAACTTTAGACAGAAGAGACTTAATTCTTTCTTGCTTAATTCACAATGAATACATTGCTATCCCATTTACTTGACCCCAAAGAAATAATAACTAAAGTTAAGGAGACTTATATCCAGTAAAACCCAACTAACAAGGCAATTAATTATTTTTATCTCTAATTTCCATGTAATGTGCCATCGAGTCCCACATGAACAATGTGCGGTTGCTATGGTACCGCTGCACAACTCCCGAGGCCAAGGATAAAAATCCCGACAGAATCGGCGTTAACCATCTGCTACGTAAATCCCGATTAGTACCTGGTATGAAAAAACCACCAAATTTTCAAATTTAAATTTGAATTTATGACTGCATAATGCACTTTCTAGGTTGGTTAAGACCTTTTTGTGCTAGATTACGTATTGTATGAGCTAAATGTGCTTGAATCATTGTATGAACAAGTTCCAACATCCTCTAATTAATATTTGCTTTATTCCTCTAATAAATATGCTTGAATTATTGCACTTCCTATAGATTACCTATTGTACGAGCTAAATAAGCCTTTTTTAGGCCTTATGTTTCAGGATTGTTACTTCATTAAACACTTTCTAATTAATGTTTGCATTATTTCAATTGCTAATTACCCATAACCGGTTTTCTTTGTTTTTTTCCGGTTTTGGTTCCGGTTTTGGGCGGTAACTGTTCCGGTAACCGGTTTCAAAACATCCTCGATTCAAATTTCAGTTTTCGAATTTCACCCAGTTTTTTCCCGGTAACCGGCCGGTAACCGTTAGCGGCCGCCAACCGGTTTTTCCACCAGTTCCGGGATTTGCATCCTTGCCTGAGACCTTCAAAAGTCAAAACTCAAAAACATCAAGAACTGTGTTTTCCTGGTGTTTGATATACAATGTATTTCATACTGGTTGCCACTGGGAACCAGCCAGAACCTAGTCCACCTGGTGGGAATCAGTCCTGTACCGGGCTTTGAAACCCTACTTAACATAATTTTTTAAATGATTATATCTCCAGTGGTTGATTTCCCATTGTTCCTAACGTTACAGGTAGCAGGTACATTGGTACACTTGGCAAGGCTAACTATGCTCAAATTTGCTAGTGATCTAAAGAACGTGAACAGTGACTATGCTAGCTCTGACCTTCTTAGGGCAAAACAACTTGTCAATGATTCAATCAGGTATTTCATTGAGTTCCTTCTTTTCTTCTTTTACAATGCTTTGAGTTCTTGATCTCCATAATTCCTTTGAACACTTTCAATAACTGGTCATATTTTCAAGATGCCGCTGGCGTATTGAGGCCAATAACTGATAGAGCCAAGAAAACTGCAGCCTGACAGTTTGGGTGAAATTCTACAGGAAACCCCTACCTTATAAGCTGGAGAGGCAAATTCGATTAGTTTGATTCTGCATTTTCAGAATGAATGTTTCCCAATTACTTGTTTCCGGTTGTAGTAATCATAGTGGGCCAATAGTTAATAATAGTACTGTAGCCCAGATAACATGAAATGAAATGTGTGTAAGTGGCAATATCCTTTGGATTAGTTTACTTGTTCTAAATGACTAGAGGTGTTCTCTTTTGTTGGTAATAGGGCTACTAATGGCCCAAGGCTTAGTCTAAGTTAGCTACCAATTCAAATCAAATGTGTAAACCCGTAAGTTATCTTCCAATTCATAAGTCTAATCTGCACCTAAATGTAAAGTTGAGCATTGGGCCATGTACTTAGTACATAACAAGGGATAAACACCGTAGAAGAGAGACCAATGGTGACGTTATGAAGGCAGCACTGCGCTGAGAGGAGAGGGCACATGGGTTAGAGAGGAACTCGGCTGGGAGGAGGGGACTTGAGAATTGAGATACTTTGGAATTAATTTATGTTTCTTGCATAATTAAAATAGAGACAATGCTTAGCCTTATATAGCCAGCATAAGCAGATTGGAAACAAATAACTAATCTAATCTAATCAAATCATAACTTCCTCTCATAGGGATTGATATCTAATCAAATCATAACTAACATTATCTCTTAACTAAACTGGCTGCTGCCCTTTCCTTGTGCGCCAATGCAGTTGGCCCATGTTCATGACAGGCCAAGCCAGATCTATGAATTCTGGACCAACCTGTCATGATGGTACTGTATAAGCAGATATGTTCTTCCCGGTTTGATTTTGGCAGATGGAATGCATTGAGTTCCAATTCTATTATGCTAAAATTCTGGTTACCGCTGTATCATTATTTATTCTACTCGACTTTTGTGCTTTTTTTCTATGATGTTTCATCATTTATGTTTGCATAGATTCTAAATGGAACTAGCATGATGAATTGCTTGAATCGCACTATTGATAAGTCTCAAATATTTTGTCATGGCAGGATAACTGAAAGGATATTAAATCACTCAAGGAAGGATCTGAACAATCTTAACAGTGCATCCGCTGCAGATAGAGATAAGATTGCAGCGACCAGTGTACTTGTATGTTCTCCTATGACCCCAACTTGTCTGAGGGATCTATTCATCTATCTTTTTCTTTATCCGCTATCTGATTTATGCTTGCACTACCTTCGTCTCTTTTTGTTGCCATTCTTATCCCGCTTCTCCTGTTTTCGTTGTACTAGGTTACTTTTGACTGATTAATAGTATCATTTTTTTAAAAACCGAGGGCAGGAGCTCTGCCATTCATTTCAAGAAGAGAAATACACCGACCCCATGAGGGGGGACACCAACATTGGAGGAGTCCCAAACCTGGAACTCCTATCGAAGCAGATGTTAAGAGTAGTAATGTAATAGTCATGTATGGGTTAAGGGTAGTTATGTAATTGTAATAGTTTAGGGTTTCTTGTACACTATATATATTGCCCCTTGGGTAGTTAGATTTAGCCCCAATTTCACTCTTCTCTCCTAAATCTAACATGGTATCAGAGCTTAGATCCGAACACTAGACTCCATCTTCTTCCACCGCTGCAGCCCTCGGGGGAGAAATCTCACTCTCGGGGGCAGCAACTCCCTATAGCAGCAGTAGCAACTCCCAGCAGCAGCGTCTTGAATCGGTTCGGGCGTTCGGCCGAGCCTGGAGATCACCCGCGCTTCTTCCTCGGGATCCTCGCCGCCATCGCTCAGCGGGCGCATAGCAGCAGCACCAAGCTTCAACTCCATCACCGACCTCCTCTGTGTCGCCAGATCCGGGTGGGATCTGGCCATCCTTGTCGCCGGAGCTCATCCTCGCCAGATCTGGGTGGGATCTGGCCATCCTTGTCGCCGGAGCTCGCCTTCACCATCACCGACTAGATCGGTTGGTCTCCGCCATCGCCATTGTCGCCGGCGCCGCAACCGGTCGGATTCGACTGGATCCATCACCGACATCATCTTCCGGACGGAGTTGGCGGGCGGGTCCGAGCCGCTGCTCGAGCGGCGCATCTTCCCCTCTGCTCAAGCGCATCTTCCCCGAGCTCGAGCGCGCGCCGTCCACGTCGGATCCTCTGCTCCAGCATCTCACGGTGGATCCTCCATACGCCTTCTCGCCAATCCGGTGCCTGGATCCGGCGTCTCTGCTCCACTGCTTGGCGCCTGGATCCGGCGTCTCTTCTCCACCGCTCGGCGCCTGGAGAATCACTCGGTGCCGCCGCCTCGTCTCCACCAAGGATCCGGCGAGATCAAGTGCTGGAGGCCAAGGACTTCTCAAGCACAACGCCTTGCCCCTTTGCTCCGGCACAGATCCGGTGGGTTCCCACCGAAGATCTGGTGCAGCTCGCCACCGCCATCCATGTCCTCTGCTCCCGCGATCGGGTCTTCTGCTCCAAGCCGGCTGCCGCGTCGCCCGGCCAGATCCGGCGTCGACCTCGCCTCGGGTTGCTGCCGTCGGCCCTGCCTCGCGCCGCCACCTCCTCTCATCTCAAGTCTCGGCTCCACTTCTGCCTCTTCGGATCTCCCTCGAGCTGCCGCCGCCTCCACGCCCAGCGCGTAGCCATGGCGGAGCAGACTGAGAAGGCTTTCCTCAAGCAGCCAAAGAGGCAGAATTATTGCTGGAACATGGCATAGTGCCAAGATGAACAGGACCATCATTGTTCGCTGGAGCTACCCTACTCTGATTGCTGCTGCCGGTATTGGTACTCTGATTGCTGCTGCTAGTATCCTAAATCTATTTTCCTTTGATTTTCATCGAGTCCATACAAGTCTGCTGCATCTCTCTTTGAGTTCATCGAAGCGTTGCTAGTCCATCAAATCCTTTGTCAATCAGCGGATTGCTTCTTCCTTTTCAGGTTACCGCGGTCCGTCCATTGGATCGAGTGTGGTCACCCCATCATCGTTGTTGATGTGACCTTACCCTCTTGGTCCTCTCTTGTAGCCATCTTGCTACACATCTTCGCATCATTGCGACTCTTGATCAATGGCCTTCTTTGTCGTTATCATCAACTGTCTCTCCTTCGTCGGGCGCCAGATTCGACACCGTCACCTCACATCTTGGGTGGACGGATTTAGTCCGTCGTTTTTGCCTTTGTCGAGCGCCAGATAGATTCGACACCGTCACCTCACATCTTGGGTGGGCGGATCTGGTTCGTCTCCTCGTCTCTATCCCTCTCTTCATCGGCTTGATTTGACATATATCTTTGTTCCTGTCGGTTTCAACATCTCCAAATTAATACATTCGTGTGTGAAGAGCCGAAGGACAATTTTTGTTCAAGAGTTGCATGCTTCGACGACATCTTCAAGCTCGGACTTCGGATTTCTCTTTTTTTTAGTGATATCCTTTTCAAACTCAATGCTATTGCATATGCATTGAGTTTGAGTGGGGGTGTTAAGAGTAGTAATGTAATAGTCATGTATGGGTTAAGGGTAGTTATGTAATTGTAATAGTCTAGGGTTTCTAGTCTAGGGTTTCTTGTACACTATATATATTGCCCCTTGAGCTCTTGCAATATATGAGCAATTCAACCCTCATTTCTCTTCTCTCTCCTAAAATCTAACAGCAGAAACCAGCACCAACAAGGCAAGAGCTTTGCGGAGCAACACTAAAACATGACCCTCACCTAGCTTACAAACAACAAAGGCTTGAGTTGGCTAATAACAAGGTATCGCACAAAGCTGAAGAACTGCGTCTCTTGCAGGGCTTGAAGTGCAGCCATTAACAACAGAGTGCTCACGACGTCAGCAGCCACACCACGACTCACCAACGTGAACCCACCACAGCACACCACACCATGGGTTTGCGCCTGCAACAACACTGCACAACGGACGACAACACTAGCACGACAAGCTTGCCATTTTGGACCTATTCCAATCATCACTAACAAAGAGACACCTCAAAGCTTGGTTGTGCTTAACAAACTCTGCAGAGTAAGGAATGATGTAGCATATTGAGTAGCCTAGAACGGTACCAAATCTTGATTCCAGTGCCTTCTGTTTTGCCCTCCATGCCTTAGCATAGCTGATTGTGTACTGGAATCTTGCTTCTATTGCCCGAATGATGGATCATGGCTCGAATCTAGATTATCCACGATCTCACCATACATGATGTTTGCGATGAAGGCTGATGACAAGTTCTTGTAGGACTGTGTTGATTGAGCGACGACACGTGTGAGGGACTACTATATAACATTTCTAGTAGGTGTCCCACTTAGGCTGGAATGTATGCACTCGCCAAGAGCATCCCTCTATATCGCACTTCATGTCGTAGCATCTGGGATTGGACTTCACTACCGTGAATGTATGCCGCTCCGATATGACCAAGAATTTAACAGCCTCCTGCACGGCCTCCTTGCATTTGTACATAACCCATTGCCTAACCTCGTTCTGATCATACTCCCACGGTACATAGGAGCCTTCGTTAACGACGAGGTTGTTGAACCGGTATGTGTTCCACTCGAATGGAACCGTCTGTTGTTCCACACCATCCTTCTCATCAAATCCTTCATCTTCTGACAATGTCTGATAGTCCTAGTCTTCAAGATCCATCCTTTCAACTAGGCCTTCGATCACTTTACCTTCGTCAACAATCCTACTAGCTTGCCTGACGGAAGGAGCTCCTTCCTCACGGTCTTCATCAACCACATCAGCAACTCCCCGACCTCCTGCCACTTGGAGTCCCCAACTTCTTCTTCGGCATCCCCACCACCTGCTTGTTTAGCCGCCGATGTAGGAATGGCCTTGGCATATGCCTAGGCCAGAATGACCAAATCCCACCCTTCCTTCCTCACCAGGCCTACATAAGATTGTCGTGACCTAGTTCCCTTGAGATGCATTAACCGCCAATATGTGTCATGTTGTGCTTGGTTGGTAAGGTAACTCAATTTCAGATCATACACAGTATGGTCCAAGTCAAATGTGTGGAACCACCGCACCACAGTGCCCTATGTACGCTGCTCTGGTCTTGCTAGGGTTACGGTCGTTGATTGGAAATAACGCAAATCAATCCTCGAGACCCTCCAGAATAGTCCCCTAACCGTAGTAAAATTTGAAATTGGTTGCGCCCGACATATTTGACGTACTGCATTATAAACAATATTTTCACGATTAAAACATATCTAAGACTAAACTACCTACGGAAAAAGACTATCTGCAACATACTACACTATGTAACCATAGATCTAAAACTATGTAATACATTAAGTTTAAAAAATTACCTCAAAGGCGGGCGACCGAACAGGCAGTGCTTCGCTAGCTCCTCTCCTCCCCTCTCCTCCTCTCTTCTCCTCTCCTCTCCCTTCCCTCCCCTCTTTCCCTTTTTTCTGAATAAAAGTGAGGTTTGCCTGAATTTTGGGGTTTTGGGGTCTTTTATAGGGGAGATTGTGTCGCCATTTGGAATGGTGTCAGAGACTTGCGGGATCCGGGATCCCTGTCGCTGTTTCGAATGGCAATTTGTCTAAATTTTAATATTATAAAAATTACCCGGCATCCTGAATCCCACCACTACAAAAGCTCACCCAAACAACTAAGCTCCAACCCTCTCTTCTAACCTACTCTCTTTTAATTTACACTTCTCTCACGACTCTACTCGGTGCCATGTCTCAGTCGTCTAGTTTAATGAGCCGAAGAGCAGTGGCGCTGGCGAGTGCAAGGCGCGTGAACTGCCCGAATTGTGACATCCAGCCAAATGTCCTGTACTCCAACACTGAAGAGAACGGGGGTGTGTGTTCTACAAGTGCCTGTATTTCTCGGTGAGTTCGATTTCCGTGAATGCTGGTATTTGGATTTAGGGTTTGTTTCTCACTTCTTTTTCACTATTCGGTGTTGTTCTCAGGACAACGGTTGTCAGTACTTTCAGTGGACGAACTCTATTGGTGTTCTGGTCGAAAGAACAGTTGAACATCTGCATGTAGTTCCATATGGTCCAATGATGAACATGCTACCTGCAGACGAGCGCTTTGACAAGATTTTTGACCACTTGAAGTGGCTCAGGAAACTTATGTGTGTGTATCCTTCTGGTAGTGTGTGCAATATGTATTAAGTAGTGGTGGTGTCTGCTTACGGGATTCATGTATGAATGATGTTGTATGCTTTTTATGAATTGCGAGAAGTCTTTAGCTTTTGGCAACTGGGTCTGTATGAACGTAACATGGCAAGGGATTCACGTATGAACTTCGGTATTACACTTGTGCATACTGTGAAGACAACACACTGCGACGTTACCTTTTAAGTCAGAAATGACATCTCTCTACCACGCTACCTTCTCAAACCGAAAAGACCGCACGCTGTCACGCCTCACCTTTGCAGACTGAAAAGATGACACACTGCGACGCTACCTTTTAAGACAGAAATGACCGCACACTGTCAGGGCACACATTGCCACCTTTGCGGACTGAGAGGATAGCACACTGCGACGCTACTTTTTCATACCAAAATGACCACACTGCCACGACACCTTATCAGAACGAAAAGACAACACTAGGTCACGCCACCTTTTTAAACCGAAAAGACCGCACACTGTCAGGCCATACACTTCCACCTTTCCCGACCAAAAAGACAACACACTACGACGCTACCTTTTCATACCGAAATGACAACACTCTGCAACGGCACTTTTTCATATCGAAAAGATAACACACAGTGATACTACCTTTTCGTACACAAATGACCACAGTCCATCACACCAACTTTTCAGACCAAAAAGACAATACACTGCGACGCTACCTTTTCGTACCGAAATGATCACACTCTACCACGCCACCTTTTCAGATCGATATCTTTGCACTTCTCCTTCCACCCTCAGCATTATACCCTATCCGCTCATAAAAGGAGGGAGAAGAAAGCTGGAGGATAAGACTACACCATACCCAATACTTCACTCCAACTTGGTTCACACAACAGAGAGAAAGGAGATGTTGGGCTTGTCATCGAACTTCTACGCAAAGATGTCGCGGAAGCGCAAGTGGCCTGCCGAGAGGGCTAAACCCTACCCCGATTGTTCTATGAATGATGCGTCGGTATCGCCAGAGTTCCCACACCGACAATGTGTGTGCAAAGAACCGGCGAAGATCATTCAGTCCACACACCTAGCGACTGCCACCTAGGCATACCACACGTGTGAGAACATCCTTGTAATCGTATCTTATAGACTTTTCACATGTTATATTGCATTCCACATATCTACTTCATTGACACATAATGGCAGCCGGAGATGCGATGCAACTTCTTCTAATGGATCGATGGCCTGGACATGTACGATAGGGCGTTTATCGAGCAGAAGTACATGTTCAACTACGCGAAGCGAGTTGAGACCTTCGAACGCTGGAAACCTTACGTACCCAACCCTATTGAAAAGGCACCGGAGGAGCCTAGGAAAGCTGGTTGGTGCTGGACTCCAGAACAGGAAACTGAGTACGACCGGGCTGAGCGCACGGCGGACAAGGAGAAGGCTCCTGCTAGTGAGACCGGCTGTTGCCCTCGCGCTTCCCGTCGCCCGGGTGAACTTCATATCGAAGAGGTAAGTTAGGTTCAATTTGCATCCTGATTATTGATTTGGCCCTATGTTCTGCTATCTTAACATCATTCAATCATTCAGTCCATCTCGCAGAACATGGTTGACTTCGAGACTGCCGCCTTCGCGGGCAGTGTCTAGAGACAAGAGGAAGGGGCCGATGGGCCGCCAGGACTAATCGACTCCGTTTCAATAAACCTTTTTTCTGATTCCAAAAAGGCGCACATGTATCTTAGGTGTATTTCAGTTTGTTGATTCGTGCATGTTGTCGTTTCTAATGCACGTAACCAAACCCAGTGCGCTATGTAATTTGCAATTAAATTATGAAGTCTTCCAAACTTAAATCTCATTTCCCAAATATTTCAACTATTAAATAGTACGTAATCTTTTTCCAAAGAAATCGGTTCCACGAACAATTCAATCGGGACAACAGCGTGCATGGCAATCCTAATCCCAAATATTTTTTTCATTTCACTCCGAAGGGGGGCTGTTTGTGTTATTGTGCCGCCGATCTCGCATTTTTTACCTCTTATTTCATTATATTCTCCTATTTCGGATTCCGAACTACGCGGACACTTAAAGAAACTACCAAAAAAAATTCCCTGAAAATTACTAAACTTTTAGTCTGAATTATGTACACACAATTTTTTTTAAAAAAAAACAAACATGACCCTGTCGCCAGTTGAGCCTGTCAGGGCTGCTGTCGCCAGCTGGACTGACGACGGCAGCCTAGTTCTGCAATTGTTTTTTTTTACTATTTAATTTTGTATTTTTTATTAAATTAATATTCTTTTTTAAAAAATCCATTGTATTATTTTAATGACATGTTTTTACGTGTTATGCATGTAGTTGCAAGCACTTGAACTTGTTGGACTTCTTGAAATTGGAATGAAGCATATGCTAGCTCCGGAGGTACTTTTCTGAACTTTATTTATGCATTGACAATGATTGGATAATGTGTTACTCCATTTTATTTTTATGCTCCTAATATACTCTTGGTAAGGCTCCCTGTGGAACATATGAAGCACAGATATTTCAAGATTGATGATGTGTTCATATCTCGGCTATTCATATGTCTTGATACAAAATCTCAGTCCAATATATCACAATGTGCATCCATTTTAAAAATAAGTTTGCAAAGATCTGACGCACCACTGATGCATGTTGGATATACTAAATCATTTAACCACATTAGTTTTATTTATCTTTTACTGTATTAGTCCTATGTGAAATTAATCACACATAATGATTGCCTTTTAATGTTACTGTTATGCTCTATGGAATGAAATGATATGAATTATCAATTAGAACCTGTTTTCAATAGGCAGAATGAAATTCATTGCTCAAATTCTCATTTCAACAGGGACTTTGCTACTGAATCTTATAAATTAACCAATTCTTCCATTCAAAAAATAAAGTTAGCAACTAGTTGTAATGGCCTCGCTGAGATTCATGAACCGCAAACAGGGACAGAGTTGCTATTGGCGTGACGAACTTTTGCTTTATGGTGAAATTGCAAATTTCAAACTTAGCCATTTGTGTCATATGGCATAATAAACTTTCATCTATGTTACATTTTCAGAACAGATCATACGTGCACTGTACAAAAAGACTACTTTTGTACACATCTTTTGTGATATAAGTCTGCTTTTCTTGTCTTTTTTGCACAGTGCATATATACCATATTTTTGCATGTGCACATGTTCTACTGTTTGAGTTTTTTTTAGAATGCACGAAACCAAAACATGGGTTCATATGATCCTACGAGCTGATTTGCTTTTCCCAACTTCAGTATTTTAACAGATTTATTATCTTCAATTTTCAGGAGTTAGATTATCATCCTATTGAAGCTCTGCACAAATGTATCACACTTTACAAAGAGGTACACGCTAACCTCGATTTAATGCTGGGGAGCATCATGCTTATGGGTTAAATTGGATTAGTTGTTAGCACGAACTACAGAATCAATGGACCTTTTAACACGACATTTGTTCTTACAGCCTCATACCCAAAGCTTAGCGTCAAAGGCTGTGAAGAAGGACTACCTGAGATGCTTGAGGAGGCTCACCAGTATTGTTAAGGACAAATTTGTCATGTCGCAATCTATAAAGTTGCAGGAATTGTTAGGCGAAGCGCAGCAAATATTGGAAGAATTGGGAGAAGATGATAATAGGAAGAAGTAATTCATAATATGGACGAACAGCCATGTACACAGAATCTCTCACCCTGCTACTTGACTTCCTAGAAACAAGGCCTGGAGTTGAGTATCTCCAGCGTTAACAGCATACCGGAGAAACAGGGTTTCTCCATTTTTTTTGTCCAAGTCTACGAAATGGCATCAGAGACTAGGAAGTGTTTTTTTCCTTAAGAGGAAGGATGAATGTTGAAAGAGTACAGTTTAATTGGGCCTGTTTTGTCGGTACCTTGAGGGGAATCGGACCATTACATGTCTCCTTCAAGCTACATTGAACTCGAACAGTATATACTTTATATTTTTATAGTGATGAAAGGGTTCAATAGTGTACTATTCCGTCGGATCATAAAAACTATGTGGTCAAATCTTTTGATCTTGGATCAGTATGTCTCTTTGAATATTTAGGTTAGTAATGTGAAAGTGATATAATAGATTCATAAAAAAAAAAGTACTATCGTACGATTAATAATCTTTAGAAAATATGTCCTAAACCTTTTCTCTTGTTTTTGGTTTGCCCCCAAAATAGCTCATATATGATTGTGAAAATTTGGAAGTGCACATGACATAGCAGGGGTACTTGTTTTGATGTCTAGCCTTACTAAACCAAATTTTAGGTGCCACATTTTCATTGACATGTGTTTGGTTTGTAATCATATATGTACCCCATACTTAGCCATATAACCCACGTCAGAAACTTCTTTTTTTTTACTAATTTTGCTACACTTTGTGCTGACCCGATTTGGCTACCATAAAAAATTATTTCCAGCCGCACTTTACCTAATTTTAGGTGTGACAAAGTTCGTTACAAACCAAACGTCCCAATAGCAATATGTCCACACGAGAATTTTAATGTTTTTAGATATTAACTATCCAAAACATTTGATAAATTGCAAATTTAGTTTGGACTTTTCTCATTGAATAACAATATCTTCTCTATCTGAATACATATTTGAAATGGGCTTATATATATAAATGTGAGTGTGATTTTCATTCACGCTAATAATAGTATTCGCTATACAAATCTACATTCAAAATTGATTAAAAAAACTATTAGCTAATTCAGCGCTGCAATATCACAGATAATTAAACATTTCTATCCAATTTGGTGCTAGATATTATTCCTTCAACAAAAAAAAATATCGTAGAATTGTTTATCATGCGTTCATTTGAGTTTATTTTATTACCAGTTGATGTACAAATTAAGTGAATGTCCAAGACCGATTGCACTTTGTCCATATGGAGTTTAAATTTATATTTGACGTACATGCAATTCCCATTCGAATCTTTTTTTCCTTATTCGAATCTAGCTTGGAGTATATTATACGTACCAACCGATGACGAATTTTTGGTCGTATTGGCATTTTTCACCTTGTATTCACAGGAATGATCATCCCAGTTTTTTTTTTTTTTTTTGCAAATATAGCACTGTTCTAAATTTTTGAAACCTAAAATCCAAATTTTTGAAAGCAATGTCCTGGAATTGTCTCAAAAATTTAGGGTTTAGGTTGCGAAAATTTGGAGTTTAGGTTTCGAAAATTTGAGATTTAGGTTGCGAAATTAGTGGTCCGAGAACATGTAGAGGCACATAGACCAGAAGATGAAGAAGACTCGAATACACGACATCCGGGTGATCGATGGCCTCAGGTGGAAGTACGAGATCAGGCTTCGGCAGAAATACGTCAGCAGTCATGTCGGGGGGAAAGAAACCAGGCATGCACCCTGGGTGATGTGACGACATGCATATGCAACAAGTCGAAGCTCCTGCACAAGCCATGCTCGCATGTGTACAAGACGTGTTGTGAGATCCCGGTGTATTTAGCTTGTAATGCTGAGTCTTCCATTGACTCTAGCATCCCAAACCAAATATACCGTGCCTCGGAAAAATGTATACTTTTCAGAATTGCAGTATACACACCCTCTTACAAAATATTGCATCAATTCCATACAACACACAGGACCAAAGCTCAATCTTTACAAGCAAAAGACATATAGACGAGTTATTACAAAAGAGAGATCAACCACCAAGACAAGTAAAAATAGTTAATCAATAGCGAAAGCAAAATGTCATAAGATGGCTTTGAACAAAAGCCAACTGGTTTATCATACACCCACAAGGCAATTCGACCGGGCCAAGCTAGTCGTCCACACCGCAGAAAAACTCACGAAAGTCGATCCCTTGGGGATCAACCTCCTCTGCAACAAATAAGTAATGCAAATGAGTACAAAAATGTACTAGTAAGACTTACGAGTAACAAACCTAGATACTACTACATGTAGGCTTTAATCAAATGAGAAGGCTCAAGGTTAATTTTCGGCATAAAGCAAATTTTATTTGCAATAGATAATAGATTGATGATAGTTTTAACAATTCAAAAATTATTTGTTCAAAATAACAGCGAGAGAATAAATAATAACATAGAGATATCCTGGAGATGACTAACCCAATAGCCATCACAACAATAGCACGAATTACCCATTCGTACCACCCACATCAAGTTTTAATTAAAAGGTTATAGTCTAACTCTTGAAGGACCTCCCCAAGCGTGTCCATAACCTAGAACAAGGCTATTCGAATAGTTTGAACCCTACAGGGGTGTACTAATGTACCCACACTTCAGACCACCTTTTTGCTAAGCTATTTAGCACACTTCCTTTGGTATGCCGGCACAGCTAAGTCCTACGAGACCCTTTTCAATGGATTGAGCTAATCAAGAGCCTCACGTATGGGGGTTAACCTTTAGTGATCTGCCGGCGAAATGGATCACAAGGACTCATACATAGAGTAGGATGCACTGGTGATGAGGCCATCCCTACTACTGCTACATCTTCCATCTCTCCTAGTGTGCATAGGGATGCTATACATGATGTACCTAAAGGTCCCATGACAAGGGCAAGAGCTAAACTACTACAACAACAGGTGAATTTGTTTCTTAATGTATTGCTTTCTATTGATGAGGACAATATACTACCTTATACTGGTTTCTTGTGTATTCTTAGGTTTGAACAACATGGAGAGACATTACCCGCCCATGCAGTCATCAAGGTCAATCCATGTGGTGCAAATACATTCACGTGAGAAACTAACCAAAGGAGTTGGTGTTGGCTTGCATGCTATCACGGTCATGCCAACATATCAAGCAATTGGTTCAAGTCAAGTCAATGGTCAAGCCATGTGCAGCCCGCATACTACACGTTTCAGCAGCCAATAATGCCAAAGCCATGGCCAAACCAAATCAAGTCACGGTCAGGTGGCCGACTCATGTATTATTAATTTGTTGAGTCACATGTATTAGAAAATGTGAACCTCCGGCCCAAGGCCTGCTATGCATGTGGGAGGACACCTTAAATAGCAGCCGCCGCCGCATGTAGGGGTACGACGATTTTTGACATTAAACAAAGAAAAATAGTTTGCTTTCTTCTTGATAGCTGATGGCATCAATGGGGAAAATTGAGAGTTCTTGCTAATTAAGATCGTTCAACCTTTCCGCTGGGAATTGGGAGCGCGATAGGGCTTCGCTTGGTGGTCGTGAAGTACAGCACGTGTGTTCTCGCGAATTAAAGAGTGTTCGTTCTTGCATTGGATCACTACGATTCGAGAGGCTACATGTGAGTATCTTGATCCTACGTCGAGAAGATCGGGTGACCGCGTATCATCTTGGTATCAAAGCGCGGTTGACTCGGTAGGATTATTTATACCTAGCTTAGATTGATTTTATTTGCTGTTCTTAATACCTAGAGTCCATAAACCGAAAATTGCAACATAAAAATTCCAAACCCTAGTTTTTGTATCTGTTATTTCCTGTGAGTTTAGTTAGGTTTTAATCCATTAGAATTTTTGTTTAGTGCTGATCGTAGTGTCCTTTTGTGTTGCTTAATCTTTGTGTCCAATTAAAACCCTAAAAAACATTTGTTCTTGAACTCCTCAAGTCCACGCGAAAATAAAAACCCGATCGATGAACGTCACGGCAGCGGGGCCTTGCGCATAAATGCGTGATCGCTCTGATGTTCCGCATGAAACTCTGACCTTATTGCTACAGTGTTCCACGCGTTGCAGTCCCAAAGCATCATTTCGGCCTGCTACAGTACATGAGGCTTGAACAGTGTGCATAAAAAAAATCCTTCGTCTTTGAGACTAGTCCTTGATTTGCATAAGGGTTGTTCATTAAATTATTTACACTTGCTGGAAATTTGAACTTTGTGAGGAAAGCTTAAACCCTAGTTTCGCAAAAAAAAAAAAGAAGAAAAAGAAAGGGAAGCCACAAGTCAAAAAAAAATTGTGTGTCTATGAAGTAACAAAAGAGAGAGAGAGAAATAAAGCAAGAAAAGAAAGGAAAAGGATATTAGTCGAAACTTGAAAAAAAAAGAGGGATAACCTTAGTTCATAAATTTCAGATTGTGTATTTAATTTCTTTGAGCAATCTTGTGCCCTTATATTTCATATTATTGCAATTGATTAGCGTCTCTCCTAGTACTTGGTGCAAAATGAGCTAGTTTTCATCTCAATTTCAGATTGCATCTCACTAGCTCATTCTTTTGTTTGCACTGAGTCACATTGATCTTTGCGTGTGTGTCATACACTTCGCTTAAATCTTTTGGATCAGCATTTAGGCAAAATATTCTAGCTTGGATTGTTACTTAGCTTTACAACATCAAGAATTTCAGATTGCTAGGATATATACCTCCATACCAAGCTCCACCAAATAATCGTTGTTGTGCAATTATGAACACTCTTAAATTCGCTTGATCATCATTTTGCTATTGTAGCTTCCACCAAGTGTAAGTTTCTTTTGACCTTAATTCACTTCGGAAAGGTAAGAACTTTACTTGGGAGAGAAAAGAGAGTTTGAGTGAATTTTACTAATTCATATACATTCTTGCTATTTGTGTTTTTCTTTTGCACAACCTAACCATGTCAGGTGGCGAAGATAACTATGGTGAGGAGCATGCTGTTGATCTTAATGCCCCAGTGACTCGCTTCCAACATCAGGCATTGAGAAGTACATTGCAACAATAATTTGTAGCTGGCACCACTGCAATGGGGAAGAACTCAGAGCGGATATGCAGGATCTCCGCATTGACCTTAATCAACAAATGAATGTGTTGCGTACGGGCATCGTGAATGATATTGTACGTGCACTTCGTCAACAGTAAGAAGAAGATAGTGTGCATCTACCGGCTCATATACCTCCACGAGATGAGGAAGTCGCTGCACAGTCGCCCAGGATGCGCAACAACGGCAAGACCGTTTGGTGACACAAGCCATACAACCACCTCCACTTGGGATAGGAGGTGGGGGAGGCGCCCAAGGACCCGGGAGGGGCCGTGGGCATGGAGGTTGAGGTGGGGGAGCACCTCACTTTGATGATGATGACTTGTACCACTACGATGATGGATACCACCGCCGACACCGCCACGGCAATGAACGGCCTCATGAAGAGAAATTTGGTAAGCTTAAATTTACTATGCCAATATTTTCAGGAATACATGATCCCAAAGATTACCTCACTTGGGAGCTCAAGGTGGACAAGGTGTTCCGTATGCACAATTACTCTGAAGAAAAGAAAATATACATGGCTGCACTTGAATTTGACAAGTATACGCTCATATGGTGGGAACAAGTTCAAAATCAAAGGAGAGAGTACAATGAACCTCCTATCACGACATGCGAAGAGATGAAGTCTCACATGAGAGCGAGGTTTGTTCCTAAACATTACAAACATGATTTATTTGATAAATTGCAGCCAATGAAGCAAGGCACTCTCACGGTGGAAGAGTATTATAAAGAGATGGAGATGGCCATGATTCAAGCTAATATATTTGAGCAATAAGAACAAACAATGGCTCGCTTCCTTGCTGGTTTGCACCCTCCCATCAAGCGCATCACCGAATTTAAGCCCTACAACAACATGGTAGAGTTGGTGCATCAAGCAACCAAGACTGAAAGACAAGTACAACAAGATATGAGAGCAACAAGAACATCATCATATACACCTACAGGAGGTAAACCCACATCCCATTTCAATTCTTTTAAAACTAATCCATCTAGTTGAAGTTTTGCTCCTAGTACCAGTGCTGCACCAGGCGGGAAAAATGCAACAACACCCATTGCCAAGAAAGGTCCAACACCTTCTAGCTCATCTTCAGTGGGTTCTACAGCAAGAAGTAGTGTCATCCAATGCTTCAAATACCTTGGACGAGGTCATATGCAAAAAGATTATCCAAATAACAAGATTATGTTGCTATTGGAGAATGGAGAGTATGACTCTACTAGCGAGGAGGAAGGTGAGGCCCTTGCTAATTTTGAAAGATTTGGAGATGTACATGAGGAAGTACACGAGAAGGAGGCGCATGAGGATGGTTTTTGTGATCCCGAGGCTGGTCCTATCCTTGTGTGTACACCGACGGTGTTGGCTGTGCAAGCAAAACCCACTCATGAGCAGCGCTGCAATCTTTTTCAAACAAGAGCTCACGTGAGTAAAGATGGTAAATGTTGCAAAGTTATTATTGATGGTGGTAGTTGCCACAATTTATCTAGTAAAGAACTTTGCACTAAACTTGAGTTGAAATACAAGAAACATCCGCATCCATATCAAATTCAATGGTTGAATAATGATGGCTCTATGAATGTTGGATATACTGTTGATATTAGCTTTCAAATTGGTTCTTATCATGATACCATAGAATGTGATGTTGTGTCCATGGACGTATATCACTTACTTTTAGAAAGACCATGGTAATATGATAGATCTGTGATTCATAATGGAAGAACTAATCAATACAAATTCATGTGGAATGATAAAGAAATAGTGCTACGACCATTAACCCCTTCTCAAATAGTATATGATAACATGTAAAAGATTGAGGTAAAAGTAGAGAATGAGAGAGGGAAGGAGCAAAAGAGTGTGATTCCACAAAAGGTGAGTGAGAGCCACAAGCTAAAACTGAATGGAAGAAGAAAGAATGAGGAAGAGAAAAAGTTGGTCATGATAGCCACTAAATCTGATTTGAGAGAGATGAGAGATGATCCCACTTTGATGCACCTTGTATTACTGTACAAAGATGTTTTGCTTTCTACTAATAACTTAACCTCTCTTCCTAGCGTGGTTTCTCAAGTTTTGCAGGCTTATGAGGATGTCTTTCCAGAGGAGGTGCCCGCTGGTCTACCGCCTATTCTAGGCATTGAACATCAAATTGACTTAGTACCAGGAGCTCCACTTCCCAACCGGCCGCCATACTGCACAAACCCAGAGGAGACAAATGAAATTCAGCGGCAAGTACAAACACTCATGGATAAAGGGTATGTACGCGAAAGTCTTAGTCCTTGTGCCGTTCCTGTCATTCTTGTTCCTAAGAAAGATGGTACATGGAGAATGTGTGTAGACTGTAGAGCTATCAACAATATTACCATTTGATATCGTCATCCTATTCCTAGGTTAGATGATATGCATGATGAATTAAGTGGTTCTACTATCTTTTCTAAGAATGATTTATGTAGTGGATATAATCAAATATGAATGAAACATGGTGATGAATGGAAAACTGTTTTTAAGACAAAATTTGGTTTGTATGAATGGTTAGTAATGCCTTTTGGTTTATCTAACACTCTTAGTACATTCATGCGTTTAATGAACCATGTTTCGAGACACTTCATCGAAAAATTTGTGGTAGTCTATTTTAATGATATTTTGATATATATAGCTGCTCATTGGAAGAACATGTTGAACACGTTAAACAAGTACTAGAAGTGCTAAGAACTGAACAATTGTATGCTAATCTTGAAAAGTGTACTTTTTGCACAAACAAAGTGGTGTTCTTAGGCTATGTTATTTCAGCTCATGGAATTGAAGTAGATGACTCTAAAGTTGAAGCTATTCGAAATTGGTCTACTCCTGTCAATGTTAGTCAAATTCGTAGCTTTCTTGGGCTTGCTGGTTTTTACCGCGTTTTGTGAAAGATTTTAGCACCATTGCTGCCCCATTAAATGAATTAACTAAAAAGGGCGTTGCTTTTGAATGGGGAGAATCACAAGATAAAGCATTTGCTGAATTAAAGCAATGTTTGACTGAAGCACCATTGCTTGTTTTACCTGATTTCACTAAAACTTTTGAGATTGAATGTGATGCTAGTGGAATAGGTATTGGTGGTGTTTTGATGCAAGAAAGAAAACCTGTTGCATACTTTAGTGAGAAACTTAGCGGTGTACAATTGAATTATCCTGTTTATGATAAAGAATTATATATTCTTGTGCGTGTTTTAGAGACTTGGAAACATTATATTTGGCCTAGAGAATTTATCATTCATTCTGATCATGAAGCCTTGAAATACTTGAAAGGTCAAGCTAAACTGAATCGTCGACATGCTAAGTGGGTCGAATTCATTGAAACTTTTCCATACATTGTTAAATACAAGAAAGGTAAAGAGAATATTGTAGCTGATGCATTGTCTAGAAAGAATGTGCTTTTAACTCAGTTGGAAATAAAGGTACCTGGATTAGAAAGTTTGAAAGATTTATATACTTCCGACCAAGAATTTTCCGTACCATATTCTAAATGAAAAGATGGGAAAGGATGGGATAAATACCATATTCATGATGGGTTTCTCTTTCGTGCTAACAAACTATGCATTCCAGGTTCGTCTGTGCGTTTGTTGTTGTTGCAGGAATCTCAAACAGGTGGATTGATGGGACATTTTGGGAGAGAGAAAACATACATGATGCTGGCCGATCACTTTTATTAGCCCAGGATGCGACGTGACATCGAGAGGTTTGTTCAACGATGTATCACATGCCATAAAGCTAAATCGAAACTTAATCCACATGGTTTGTATATTCCACTTCCAGTTCCTAGTGCACCTTGGGACGATATTAGTATGGATTTTGTGTTAGGATTGCCACGGACTAAGAGGGGGAGGGATTCTGTTTTTGTAGTTGTGGATAGATTTTCTAAGATGGCTCATTTTATTCCTTGTCATGAGAGCGATGATGCGTCGCATGTAGCTGACTTGTTTTTCAGGGAAATTGTGCGATTGCATGGCGTGCCTCGCACTATTGTTTCAGATCGTGATGTGAAGTTTATGAGCTATTTCTGGAAGACTTGGTGGGCTAAGCTTGGGACAAAGTTACTATTTTTGACAACTTGTCACCCACAAACCGGTGGACAAACGAAGGTGGTGAACCGTACACTCTCCATGTTACTGCGGACAATGATTAAAAAGAACCTAAAAGAGTGGGAGGACTATCTGCCGCATGTGGAATTTGCTTATAATCGGGCGGTGCATTCTACTACTCAATTGTGTCCCTTTGAGGTGGTGTATGGCTTCAAACCGATCACACCACTTGATTTGCTACCACTTCCATTACAAGAACGTGCTAGTATGGATGCCTCCAAGCGTGCTGATTTTGTAAAGAAACTTCATGAAAAGACTAAAGAGGTAATTGAGGTGAAGGTACGTTCTTATGCTTCCAAAGCTAACAAAACTAGAAAGAAAATACTATTTGAACTAGGTGACTTGGTGTGGGTTCATCTTCGCAAAGAACGCTTTCCAGAGAAGCGTAAATCAAAATTGATGCCCCGTGGTGATGGTCCTTTTAAAATGCTTGCCAAGATCAATGATAATGCATATAAAGTTGAGCTTCTAGGAGACGATTATGGGGTTAGTACTACTTTCAATGTTGCTGATTTGTCACCATTCTTTGGGCAAAATGATACAGAGACGAGGACGACTCCTTTTCACGAGGAGGATGATGATGAGACCATCCCTACTACTACATCTTCCATCTCTCCCAGTGTGCATAGGGATGCTATACATGATGTACCTAAAGGTCCCATGACAAGGGCAAGAGCTAAACTACTACAAATAACAGGTGAATTTGTTTCTTAATGCATTGCCTTCTATTCATGAGGACAATATACTACCTTATATTGGTTTCTTGTGTATTCTTAGATTTGAACAACATGGATAGACATTACCCGCCCATGCAGTCATCAAGGTCAATCCATGTGGTGCGAATACATTCACGTGAGAAACTAACCAAAGGAGTTGGTGTTGGCTTGCATGCTATCACGGTCACGCCAACACGGTCACGCCAACATATCAAGCAATTGGTTCAAGTCAAGTCAATGGTCAAGCCATGTGCAGCCCACATACTACACGTTTCGGCAGCCAACAATGCCAAAGCCATGGCCAAACCAAATCAAGTCACGATCAGGTGGCCAACTCATGTATTATTAATTTGTTGAGTCACATGTATTAGAAAATGTGAACCTCCGGCCCAAGGCCTGCTATGCATGTGGGAGGACACCTTAAATAGCAGCTGTCGCCACCGCATGTAGGGGTACGACGATTTTTGACATTAAACAAGAAAAATAGTTTGCTTTCTTCTTGATAGCCGATGGCATCAATGGGGAAAATTGAGAGTTCTTGCTAATTGAGATCGTTCAACCTTTCCACTGGGAATTGGGAGCGCGATAGGGCTTCGCTTGGTGGTGTGAAGTCCGTCACGTGTGTTCTCGCGAATTAAAGAGTGTTAGTTCTTGCATTGGCAACAGAGGATCACTACGATTCAAGGGGCTACATGTGAGTATCTTGATCCTACGTCGAGAAGATCGGGCGACCCCGTATCAACCGGCCCAGTTCAAGCCGTTGCGGGTGCTCCTCTTTTCCTTGTCCCATGTTGCATATAACCAAATATGCAACCCACCACGCGACTCATTAATTAACACCCCCAGAGTACTAAGTCAAGAGAGGTCTCATACCCTCTAGTGTGGTTAGCATGCAAAATGCTTGGTCTAGTGTAACAAGATGTTTGGTCCTTGTTGACTCGGGCACCATTCCAGTCACACCCAAAAGCACACCATCATACCATTGTGCCCAAGTTTAAATCATTTTATTTTCAGTTTTGGGTTTTCACAAATAAACAAAGCACAAGGTGCTGAATCATAAGTAATGATAAATTTTTGTGTGATCAAGGTCATCGACTAAGTCGATAACCGCCCAATTCTACCGGTAACTAAGCATTGCTAAGCATCATATCGTAAAGACAATAAAAAGACCATAAATCATTCACCGGGCTTTAATTCACCAGTGAGGATAATAACCTAGGGCAGTGGTAGGGGTGAACAATTTCAAGGCAACAATGCAATAGGATTAGCTACCTCTAATCGACAAAAAATAATTTTGACACAAGAAGCATGCATACTTAGTTTTTGCAAACAAGATATTAGACTTTTAAAAGTAATAGGAGCAATATGATCAAATGATGCTACATCTGCTTGCCTCGTTGGATATCACTTGTTTGCTGCAGAGGATCGCTCTCACAATCAATAATTTCTTCGGAACCTATCGCAAGAACGAGAAAATCCAATAAAAACGACGAACATCGAAAAAGACTCAAAATTCAAACTCATCCAAAATCCATGAAATTTACACAGCATGTAGAACATGATTTTAGAAAAATTTAGCAATAAGAATCATTTTATTTGGAGTAATGATGCAAAAGTTATAGCTTAATTATGTTTAGTCTGCTGGAAAAATCCAAATTAATTATTATATGTTACTGTTCATAGCATAATTTTCCAAAAAGGTTCTAAACCTGGAATTTTTATGGTAGGTAGATATTGACATTCTAACGTTAACAAAATTGAGTTTACTCCATTTAGAGTTAAAATGAATTTGTTATGATTTTTCTAAGTTATGACACTAGGGCACAATTAATTTCAGTGGCAAGGATAATATTAAAACCTATCCTATACTATAGCATAGGAATAGAGGAATCTAACCATTTTTAGTTTACTCAATTTGGAGTTGCAGGGAATTACTTGTGTCTTTTACAAAATTTAAACAATTTTTAAAGCACAAATAAAGCTAATTAGAAATTAAATCTATTAACAAATTTTTCTCGAGCAAAACTAAGCCTACAAACATTTTTAGATTAAAGCTTAGTTATAATCAAAATTAACAAAATTTGAATCAACCGAAAAGGATTAAAAATGAATTAGTTATGAAATTTTGAAGTTTTAATACCATTACGGTTTGAAATAAACCTCATCGGCTTTTAATTAAACTAAGCCGACGTGGAAACGCATGGGCTGTTGAGATCAAATCTAATGGCCCACGCGAACGGAGCACAGAGCACGCGCACGCGCACAGTGCCCATCGTTGGATCAAGATCCAACGGTCCACAATTATCGGGGCATTCGGAGGTTCCAATCATCCTTGATCGTCGATCTAAAGATGGAGGGCTCAGGGCGCAGCAACGTTCGAAGGTCCGAATATCCACGCGATCTGAGCCGCAGATCTAGAGATGAGCGGCCCACAACGCTTTGGGGAGTTCGATGGTCCGAACATCCCTGAGGATCTGGGCCGTTGATCTCAAAATCGACGGTCCAGGACCAACTAAGCGTTGCGTAGGCGCCCGATAGGGTTTGAAGGCGCTGGGCCCACATGTAAGCGACTACTAATGCCACTCATAGTGGTTTAAAACGCACAGGGCTTTAAAAGTGTGGCCCACATGTCAGTGACCAAACCTAAAGCTAAGTGCACGGTGCTCAGAGATGATTAAGTGACGGGGCCGACCTGTCATATACTGGAGGTCCCAAACTTAATGCCAACACGTGTTTTACCAACAAGGACTATAATTAATGGCTAATGATTAAGCTTAAGATAGATTAAATGCTAATCATTATGCTACAGTGACTGTCCACGTAAGGCACAGCAAAAACCTGAGTTTGAACTTGAGCTCACCACCGGCGACTCCGGCCGCGACGGCGTGAACCAAGGATAGGAATGGGTTGGCAATAGCCTTGCGCACCCAAGGGTGGTACTCTCAACGGCGGCGACGACCAAGAATGGGGGCGAGCCAGAGAAGAATGACGGCGACAAGTACGACTAAAAATGGAAATAATCAAAAAGCTCTACAGCGGTCCAAGTAAGCGAGTGCCAAGCTTCTAGGGACTAATAAGAAGTTACCTAGCACAAAGAAGGCAAGAAGATAGCCGGAAAAGCTTCGGCGACCAAGTAGCTTGCCGGAGTTGAAGAAAAAGAAGTGGAGAAGATGACTTGAGCAAAAATAACAGACATGGGTGGTAGGGTTAGCTCCATAATAACTCAGAGAAGGTCCATGAGCAAGGAATTGAAGAATGAAGCCCTTACCCGAGTTGAGGAAGAAAATAGGTGATTTCAGCCGAATTTGAACAAACCCTTAATTTGACAATTTCTGTGAATACCAAACCAAATTAAGTCAGGGTTTTTGCTAGAGATGATGAGAGGAACAAAGGGAAGCAAAAAGATTGCCAAAAGAACCCTTAGAGCACTGTCGTCGAAGAGAGCTTGCTCTGGCCGACAATGGCAGATTTAGGGGTTTTGGTGTTTTGAGCTCACACCACCGAGAGGAGCTAGGGTTAGCTAAGGTGGTGACTAAAAGAGGCAAAGGTGGAGCTTAGGGGCTTTTTATAGCCGGAGAGCAACAGTTTGAGCTAGGGCACGCTCCAAGGATGAGCTCAGTTCATGGCTCTGCCATGGACGAGCTGAAATGATGGGAGTAGCTCGAAGCACGACTTTGGGGCCGAAAGCACTAGCACGCATTAAATGAGGGCTTAAGAGTCGTTGACGAGGATGAACGAAGAGGACAAGGCTCTGCAAAGCCCCTCCCCTACTCTGCCATGGCACACGCGTGCGAAGAAGATGACCAGCAACGGCGCGGGCCCACTTGGCAACGAAACAAAGAGAAGCAGCTCAAGCCCTAAGTGTTTTAGTGGGTTGAGCCAAACCAATTACTTTGGGTCAAAGATCTTAACCGTTAGATTAAAATCCGACGGTACAAAAGCATGCACTACTTTAGAACTGGCTCAGTGCAGTTAGTTGATTGGGCTCAACCAATTGGCTCGAGCTAGTTTTAAAAAGGTGACCGAGCGCGAAGGGGTACGCACCGCAACAGTTGGATTAAAATACAACGGCTACAATGCGACGGCGTGATTAGAGGTCCGAACGTTCATGGCAACATGGACCACACGATGAAGATCCAACGGCTGACATCCAACGAGCATTTGAAAAGCTCGGGACGGCGCTGAGATGGTTGGGTCGCACCAAGAATAGCGGTTGGGCTCGAGTCCGACCCGAGTCCAACAGTTTTGACTTAGAGTTTTAGAAATGGGCTAAAAACTTTGAGGGATTTTTAGAGATAGCAAACTAACTCCAAAAATTCTAAAATTTTAATTGGAGGTTACTAATTCCAGGATAAACCTTGCATAAATTTTCCAGAGGTTTTTAGGCAAAGCAATTTTCTCCAAAAATTTCTCAAGGTTCTGAGTTAGGGTTTGACCAAGGGTCAACAGGTTTGACTGGCCTCTTAAAATATTCAAACAATTTCTAAAAATTATGGAATTTTTCAGAGGTGCCACACAGCATCCCTAGAACCAAGGAAAAATATTTCCGGGGGTTGAACACAAGATTTGGTAAGGATTGAAAAAGAAGGTTCATGACTTTAGTTAATTTGGAGGTTTGGGTTTTTGATTTCACACAATTCTTTTACAAGAATTACAGAAAAGCTCAAAAACTTCAAGATGGAAGAAAAGTTTTAAATTTCTACATATTTTCTTACATCTGAAACACAAGTTGAGAATTGGGATGATACACATGTGCTCAAATGAGGCAGATGTGTATGTCATACATCTCCGAGTACTACGATATGCAGCACCTTTTCGGTACATTGAGTGCAGAGTTTCACTCGTATGGCTTGGAAATGAACTACAAGAATATTTGGCCAAACAAGGTGTAATGGGACCGAACACGACCTTGAAGACAATAGGGAAGGAGCGACAACAGACATGGTGCTTCGGAACGATATGGATGCCAGCCAACATACCAGTATTACCCGCATAATCAAGTGCAGGATATGCAAGACCCCTAGGCACTCAATGAAGGATTGTCCCAATAGACCGAGCTTGTCGGATCGTTATTCGGTGTCGTAATTTAATGTATCGACGACGTGAGTTATGTAGAATTTACATCCTTATTACGTTTTTCACTATACGATGCACTTACAGTTGTCGGATCAACTATCGTGGTGTTATCGTTGCGCCATTTCTCCAAAGTTCTCCACCGTGTATGAACTCTCTAGCGCATCGCATTATCACTTACCTTCCTGCTTATGAATTATTGCTACCTCAATCGTCCTCACAAAATTCTTTAAAAATTTACCGCACTATAACAACATACGATGATCACAAAATGTTATTGCGAGTCTAACAGATTTCATATCCTTGAGAATCTAAAAAAATCACAAACAAACCAACCAACCTTGTCAACACCCTTTTATTTCCAAAAAAATTAACAACCTACAAACAAGATTTGCTAAATATATTAGTTACAAAAATTGACATTTATTCCCCCACAATTGGAGTTGCAATGCAGCTTTTTTCCATACATTCCAAGTCACATGAAATCATAAAACCATAATTTTTGAAACCTAAAATCCAAATTTTCGCGACCTAAATCCTAAACTTTTGAGATAATTCCAGAACACATATAAAATTATCGAAACATTACACAATCAAGTCCACTACATGAGGAGTCTTCAAAATAAAATTCATAATTTTTAGAGCTCATTTTCTATATTTACAAATTCTTACAAACAGTACACTTATATAAAATTGCAAGAAAAAATCTGAACGAATAAAATTATGGCAAATTTACACAAACAAGTACATTGTTTTAGGGGCTCTACATAAAATTTTATAATTTTTCGAACTCATTTGTTATATTTTAAAATTTCTACAAATAGCACCGAAACTCAATTTAAACCCTAAACCTAATCCCAGACACGTGGCCCGTTCATGCATGGCCACCGTGCATGAACGGGAGATGTGGCGGGCGATGTGGTGGCGGGGGAGGCGTTCCCGCACGGCGGTCGTGTGGCAACGAGCGATGTGGCGGTAGGGGAGGTGTTCCCGCACGGTGGCCGTGCATCAACGGTGCTATATTTTCAATAAAAATTATGGGATGGTCATTCCTATAAAAACGAGTTGAAAAGCTGCCAATACGACAAAAATTCACCGATGACTAGTCCAACTGAAATGGTACTATGGTTAAATATCACAATTTGAATCCAACTAACTACATGATTGATGGGTTTATTGTTGATTTTGTTTTTTGATTTGATCTTATGACCTTAGATGCTAAGCTTAAAGATGACTATGGTTCAACTGCACCGTTCTAAAATAATATTGTTGTAGATACGAGTCTAAACAGTATATTTGTAGGCACCTCGCTTGACTACATCAACCACCGACGCAAAGGTAGGAATTGATGCACGAGCGATGCAAAAGAACCAACTCGGTTGTATAATGAAGTACAAGTAGCCTCCCCCATCCAACCCTATTTATGGAGTGGGAGGTAGGAAACAAGGAAGTTACATTTTCCCTTCAACCATAGTATGAAGTTGGGGTCATTTTCGCCTATTCACCCTAGCAAGACCGTCCTGCGTAAGCCGCCATGTCACATGGTCTTGGAACTGGGGGAGCCAGCCGTTGAGAGCGCTCCACTTGAGGTACCACCTACACCTTGTCTTGCCGCTTCATTGCTCCGGGTGCGCAGCATCCCAAGTCTCAAATTGAGGAACCCTCGCCCACGCGCTTCCTTCACCCCTGTGTCACATTGGTGGTTGCGCTCCAGCCTTGCTCCTTATAGCGCGGTGAAGGATTGGTCCCTCCATTATGTGTCACCGGTGTGTTTTGATGATTAATGATAATTGAATTTGTAGGACTAATATTTTCTATGAGTTGGTCAAATAGGTTAAGACCAATAATAATGAAGACTTTGGATGACATCATGTGTTGATGGTCATCAAGTCAAGATTCGGGATAAAAATGTCATCGTGTATTGATTAGCACCAAGTCAAGATCCTAACATGAAGGAAGTTCATCATGTGTTGATGTACATGACAAGGACCCGGACTTGGAGAGAATATGTTCATCATCAAGTGAAAAGCTTCAAGTAAATGTGTAAGGTAAATGTATAACTAGTGTAAGCTAAGAATGTGTTATTAGTCTTTTTGTAATACCCCGTTTATTAAAAAGAAATAGAAAAGGATATTAGAGAAGAAATTAAAGGAAAAGAGAGTTAAGAGGGAGTTGTGGGACGCTAGCCCAAGGCCCAATCCGAATTCGTTTGGGTTTATACTCGGAGGAGGCGCCTGTTGCTAGCGCTATAAAAGGAGAGGTGAGGGGTGGACGTGCCCTAGCCGACCTCAAGCCCTGCACCCTGGCCCTTGGGCCGCCCCTGCCAGCCTCTTTTGCACTGCTCCCCTGCGCACTGCCTTGTCGCCTCTCCTCTGCCCCTGCCGCAACTAGCTAGTGCTGCTACTGGCTGCCGCAACTAGCTCTGCATGTGCACTTGCATGCCTGCGTGCCTCTACTAGCCTTTTGTTGTCGCACCTCTGCTAGCTTTGCATGTTGCATGCACCCTGTGCTAGCTCTGCTGCTAGCTAGCGATGCATGTGCATGGCTACATGTTTGCTAGCAGCCAAGAGAGAGAGGAAAGAAGGTGGCTGCATGGGGGTGGTTACTGCATGCTGTTGTGCCATGGAAGCAAGGAGAAGGAAGCAAGGAAGAAGGAGAAGAGGAAGAAAAAGGAAAAATTTGGGTTTCATGATCTGATCTTTTTTGTCGTCCGATTTTGAGGGGTAGCGATCTGAAAAGCATTGTTTTGTTATTAGATTGATGATTAATCGTAGTTTAGAGTAGATTGATCGTGGGAATTGGTTAATCAGTGATGCCCTGTTTCAATTAATTATGCTGCTGAGCTTTTGCGATGGAGTTTTGGGGGTATCTACGTCATGTTTAATAACTTTGCCATGTTAGGAAAATTATAGATAATTATATAATATTTCCATAGAGTATAAGATCACTAGATTTGGTTAAGCGGTTTGAAAGTTATGGCTTGCTATCCAAAACTCCATCGCTGTTAATAAACAGTCATGTAGATTGTTTATTTCGTGTTGTAGATGGTCGAATTAAATTATGATCATAACTATATTTAGTTAGATAATTATTTGTAGTTTCTGAAAGTGGTAGGATTTGCTATTTTTCATGTGATAGAAAATAGATAATTTTTTTGTAAAGTTTGCTATTTCTGTAATGTTCTGGTTTGACTTTCGGGGTTAAAAACGAAGATTTAGATGACGTAATAAGAGAATTTGCATAACTAGGAAATTGTATAAATTTTGTGTAGATTCTATAAAATATAGATTTTGCTATATTTGGATTATAGGAGTAAAAGTTATAGATGTTTTATCACCAGGACAGCGAGTGGGTTGTCTAGTGAAGAGGGGTTAATTGTGTCAGGTTTGCACGTAAGAGCGATGTTGAATTGTTTGATGTTCATGTACTGTTGTCGTATGTTTTTGAGGTGGATTATTGGTTTTGTTCAGAGAGTTTTGCTTCAAGTTCGGTGTCGTCTTTGCATCGTTTGGGTTTTTGTGGCTAAAAGATAAGTGCATGGTAGAGCAGTAGATATCAATTTGTTTGTCATTGTCTTAACAACTATATTGCCATGACATTTATTTATGCTTTAATTATGCTTATTTAAATTCCATGATAATGATGATGGTGGTGGTATTGCCATGAGGATGGCATGGTAATGATGATAATGGAACAAATTGTATTTTTGCATCATGTGCACAATCATTGCATAATGGATCACTTTTGGTGATCATATGATATCTACTTTGGTGGTAGAGACTTCACGGGGGGGGAGATCATCGGTCCCTTGTTGGATGGGCTCGAGAAAGGGTGAACACTATCGCGGGTGTTCACTCATGCTATACCGATACGAGCGATGAGATAAGCAAATAAGCCTGTAGAGTAGAGATATGCATTGCATTAATGGAAAGATGGTGGTATAACTTGAACACATAAATAATGATGATATTTTGTTTGGACTGATAAGTTATTTATTCATTGTTCTATTATGTACTTGTTGAGTTTTGTACTCACCCTTGCTTGTTATTGTTTTTCAGGTGATCATTGAAGGCGACATGTATGGGATAAAGTAGCACAGATGCATCATATGCAATCAATCACACAGACATATCTACTTAGTTGTTTTCACTAAATCTAGAGACATGATACTTCCCTTTAGAGTTGAGTAGTGATTTTGGTTATCATTAGCTTAATAATTGAAATTTTGGTTTATTTAATATTAATTTGATTATATTATTTTGTTGCTAATAAATGTTCCTAGGAGCATTGTTCTGGACGTTTCTCGGGAGCGTGTGACATAAGCGTTTCTCAAGCTTCACGTGTGGTTTCAAGATGTGAAAGTTAATCCTTTATGCATTTATATTGTTATGTTTGTTGATATGTGACTCGTTGGGGGGGGTTATTCCATGCATTGCTTGCTAGAATTATTGGTAATTATGGTTTAAATTATTACTAAGAATGGTTTAGGTGACATTATGTGCTTAGTGTTGGGCCTAGGTAACCACTTTTACTAGTCTCGGTATTTGGTTAGAAGACCAGTTTGCTTGCATAGGTTGATATACTATTAAGAGAAGTCTTGACTAGTAGCTTGGGTGTGTCATGTGCTGATAGCTTATTATGCTTGTTGTAGCTCTTCGAGATGTTGCTAGTATTTGCGAATGTGTTTTATAAATAGTTGATGCTCATGTACATTTCTTATCGCATGTGACTTTAGTTATATATTTCTTATCGCATGTGATTTTAGTTTGCGAATGTGTTTTGCAAACGGTTCAAGTCCTTGTTCCTAATCCTTGTGACATGATTCTAAAGTTAGCAAAAGTATTTTTGCAACTTGTTGTGGATCATGTTTTACCTCTTGTTTGCGTGGTACTTCATATTTGTGAATGTATTTTGCAAAGTGTTGATGTACATGCATCTTTGTGGCTACTGGAATTTTGGAGCTGGTTTGACTGACGTTGTATTGGCGGTCTGATCGGTCCTTATGCCCCAACTTGGAATTTGTTGCCGGTTGCCTTTTTCCAGAGAGCTTGTGTTGTGCCTCTCTCTGGAAATTGATGGGCGGTCTAACCGGCTCGACGGTTTGACTACACCGATCAAACTTTTCCAAAACCATTTTTCTAGACACCGTTTCTAGTACTTTGCATTCTAGATAGACCGCAATTGTTAATGCAGACTGACCGGTGAAAGTATCTAGGCCCTCAAAGTTTACATGGTGGTACATATTTATGGGGAGCTTTCTCTATTTATTGATTGACTTTAAAAGCAACTAATTCTTCATCTTCTTTAAACTCAAATAAAAAATGTCTTGCCTATCAAATGTTAAAACTAGAATATACAACCTTGTGTATATTCAAAAATTTTCATATCATCTACATTGATTGGGTTGTCATCAATTACCAAAAAGGAGGAGATTGAAAGTATCTAGGCCCTCAAAGTTGATTTGGGTAATTAATGTCAATATTATGTTAAGGGGCTAATATGTGTGCTAAGATGTGTTAAAGGTTAAATTCAGATGATTAATTGATGACAAGGCTTGGCAATGCTAATGTGATGAAAGATCAATATGGATCAAGACAAAGGTATTGTATAGCTTAAGGACCCTTTATAGTTTTTACCAGTCTCGGTGTTTGGAGAAAAGACTAGGTTTATAGGATAAATGTCGTTCTATAAAGAGGGATCATAACTAGTAGCTTGAGAGACTATTTATGTGCCATAATGATCAACTAGGGTTCATACATCACTTTGTTTTGAGCTTCTGGAAAACTGTTTTGAAAATCGGTTTGACTGCAAGTGATAGGCGGTACTCCCGCAGGTCCGTAGTACCGATATTTATATGGTGGTACGTATTTTTTAGAAAGCATGTTTTTAAGTATTTTTTATCCTCTCTGAAAATCAGAACAACCGCATTTCAACTGAGGTATTACCACAGGACGGTAGTACCGAAATATAGATGGCGGAACGTATTTTACAGAGAGTGTGTTTTTGGGAGTTTTGATCTCCCTTGAGGATTGGTATGACCGTAAATTCTTGAGAGGTACTATCGAGTGCGGTAGTACCTATTTTTAAATAGCGGTATGTTTTTTTTTCTAGAGAAGGTATTTTTGTGTAATTTCTTGAATTGTGGAAACAGTAGTTCTGTTCGAGCTGAGCGGCACTACCGCGCTGTGGTAGTACCGATTTCTAGTTGGTGGTAGTACCGCAACTTTATTTTGTAACGACTAGTTCAGAGCATTAAATGCTACTGTTTCGACCGTTGAGCAAAAATCGGTAGTACCGGGTTTCAACGGTGGTATTACCGCAAATCCTGATTTTTCCAGAAAAGTTGTTGTAATGGCTAGATTTGTTGGTGAGGGTTATAAATACACCCCTAGTTGCACAAGGTTCAGAACTTCTTGGCCATATTGAATACACTTGAGTCCTTGGTGCTCTCTCTTCTACTCATTTGCATTGAATTTCTATTTTGGAGGTAGTTGAGAGCTATTAAGTGCTTTGCATCGTTAGTTAATCATCTTAGACACTTGATAGTATTCAAGCGAGTGCAACAATTTGTTACTCTTGGTGCTTGCCAACACCTAGACCGCTTAGAAAAGAAGTTGCGTGGTGATCACTTCAAAAAAAGCTTGTGAAGTGACCCGACAAGGAATTGTGAAGTGGTTGCGTACTCACCATCCCCGGAGAGGAGGAAGAGCAACGATAGTAATCGAGGGTGAAGGCTTAATTTGTGGAGTTGACTTGATTCGTTTAAGTTATCTTAACATGGATTAGTGAAGACCGACAAATCTTCGACACCATGGGAAAACATCTTGTGTCTCCATTGTGGTTTAAATTCTTGCATTTACTATTTTCGTATTTACATTTCTAGCAATTACTTGAGTAGAATTCCTTAGCTAGAATTGTATTAGTATTGGCATAATTTTAAGTGTTCTTAGCATATATTGATCATATGATTTAAACTTATGCTAGTATTTCATCTTTATGATTGCAATTGTTAAAATTATCTTTAGAACACGAAAAATTTATAACCTCCTATTCACCCCTCTCTAATCAGTCA
Source organism: Ampelocalamus luodianensis (assembly GCA_036346255.1). Lineage (NCBI taxonomy): Eukaryota > Viridiplantae > Streptophyta > Magnoliopsida > Poales > Poaceae > Ampelocalamus > Ampelocalamus luodianensis. Next base: position 25,411,457 of record CM070623.1, read on the forward strand.
TTCTTGATCCTACAACCGGGCCCTAGTCTGACTGACGTGATCAATCTTTTCCAGTAGTGTTTCCTATCATGTTTTTGAGCTCCAGTGTGGAGCGGTCTGACCGGCGGTGCTTGTAACGGCTAGTTTCTAACTGTTGCAGTAGCGATCAGTCTGATCGGTCATGTGTTGGCAGTTAAACCAGATTTCCCTATTTTTGTTGGAATCTCATTCCAACGGCTAGTTTCTAGGTGTGGGATATAAACACCCATTGTGGCCGGTTGGGCAAGGTTGCTGGTGCCCCATTCTTCTTCCTTGAGCTAAGAGCAAACCTCTCACATCTTACATGCATGTGTTGCGCTTAGTGAGCTTGAAGAAGCAAATCCTTGTGTATGTGTTGTACTTAGTGGTGGATTGTGTATCCATTAAGTTTGGGCATTTGTTTCGTTCAAGTGAGTGTCTCCGACTTGTTACTCTTGGAGATTGTTGTCTTCTAGATGGTTTGGAGGAGTTGTGTCAATGATCTTCTTAAAGAAGGTTGTGAGAAGGGGCATGGTGTTATGAGTGGTTCGGTGCTCACTATCTTCGGAGTGGAAGAAGAGCAACCGTAGTGGATTCAAGGTGTTGGCTTAATTCGTAGAGTCGGTACTATTTATTTGGGCTTAACTCAACGTAGATTAAGAGAAACTGGCAAGTATCCAAACTCTACAGTAAAAGGATCATGTGTCATTGTGATTTGCTCCCTTGTGCTTTATTTTTTGTAATTTACATTTCTAGGATTGAATTATTTGCTTGTTACCATAGGATTGCAAACATTGACATAGATTTACGTTGTTGGTGCACTTAGTTAAGACTAGTTGATTTAGATTTTAATTGTATAAAATCATTTTAATGTACACTTATGCATATAAAACCAATTTTGGCCATAGAGAATTTTAAAACCGCTTATTCATCCCATTTAGTCGACCTCCTTACCTTACACGCGGCGACTCTCCCCTAACCCATGTTAGCTTCATAAGTTGTTGTTGTCGCCCTACGTGGGTGACGCAGAATGCTGCGAGACTGGAATGAACCTAGGTTAGCTTCGTAACTCGTTGTTGTTAATGTACGCGGGTGACACATATCGCTGCAAGTAGAGGCAAATCTATAGTGTATGGGTCTGGGTCGAGTGACGTCGACACCCTCCACTTCAGCCCAGATAACCCCTTAGTATATAAATATTTGATTCTTTATTATAAATTATAAGTTAATGTTACGAGTTTGTGATAACCTTGGTGTTTTTTTTCCTAGATCTGCTCTGGCCGAGACTAAGGTGACGTGGCATGATGTTGGTTCCGCTGTCCGCGAGTACCTGCTCGTTTTCGACTTATCGTCGATTCGAGGGAGGGCGGGACCTTTTCCCAAACAAATATAATACATTTTGTTGGGAAACCATGGGCTCGACTCGCAGATCGCCCATTAGTGGCGCCCATCCCAAACCCTAGCAGGTCGTGAGCCTATAAATAGGGGTGCTATTCATTGTAAAGGATTGATCGATGGATGAAGGAATAAAGAGAAGCAAGACGTCCCCTACATCTCTCGTGTTCTATCTCTTGTTTCTGTTCTTGTGTTCATGCATTGTTCTTACGATTCTGAGTTTGTCTACGAGGTTATCGCTCGGACTGGACTCGCCAGCGACGGTTCCTCAACACGTTATCGCACGATCGACTCTCCTCGCATCGAAAGGTAATCGTCGATGAACGACGCCGTAGATTGAATCGCTTTCGATTGCTTTCAATTCGCAAATTTGGCTTTCTAGATTGTTTTCCTACGGTGCAAATCCGCTCTAATCTACCGCGAGCCGACTTGAAGTCGCCGGCCAAGCCGATCGGTGGATTGTATGAAAGAGTAGATGATGATTGTACCGTAGGTAATAGATGCAATCGCATGAAAGGCACCATGTGCAATGGCACCGCCTGCAAGCGGCTGTCACTACCTCCGCGATACGTTACCGGTCGGCATAGTCCGCCATCACGTACCGCCACGGAGGCAACGACAGTGCCACGCCGCTAGCACGCGGCAAGCACGCACATGACGGCATGAAGCCGTGCCTCCGTTGCAATCTCGTATTACATCGTATTGCATCGTATACATGAACAATAATCGCATGAAAAATTAGCGCTCAAGTCGCCAATCGCATTGGCACGAGTCACGCGGCCGTATGTCGTCATCTTGGTATGGGTATGTGTGCCAGAAGCACCGCCAAGAATCAATCTATACCAGCATAATCATGAATAGTAAAATAAAAAAAAAAACCGACGCAGCCCCGTATGGCGCGCCACGGCCACGCACTTTGCTCGCATGCGCGCCACCATATGCCACATGCGCTGGCCGGCCCGAGCCGCGCCACCGCACTAATTTGCCTGCCGGCCCCTGACGGCATGCCACCGCCGCCGCACGCACGGCCGCCAGCGCGCCGATTGCGATAGCTTGCTTGAGCCCGCCGCCGCCGCTCCCTCCCGATCCCACTCGCCATCGCTCTCGCTCGCGAATCGCGCCGGCTAGCCGTGCGAATCGCTGTCGCGCTCACCGACGGCTTCGGCCGATCGCCCGCAGCGAAGCGCCGCCGGTCCGCCGCCGCAGCCGAGCGCCTGTCTCACGGCTGCCGCCGCCAGCCGCCGCGCCCGCCGATTACCTGGCGCCGCCAGATCCGGCGCTTGCTCGCCGCCGGGCGCGACGCTGCCGGAGCCGCGCCGCCACAGACGGCCGCCGCCGGCTCTCGGACGGCAGCGCCACTCGGAGCAGCGCGGAGCTAGGGAAACCTAGCTCCCATTTGAAGGAACGGGTGGCCGGCTCGAATTATACTGGGCCGCCAAGAAGGCCGGTGAGATTTCACGAAAGAAAAACGAAAACCGAAAATCTCGAATTTTGCAAAAGAACCTTGAAGTGTTCATAATTGCGCGAATTTTCGCGAATAAGGAAAATTTGCAAGGAAGCCCTCATAACTCAAAATTACGAGGAAGTTTTTGTCGCTAATGATTTTTGCGAAAAACCCTCGATGATATGAAAATTACGGCGACAAGAAAGAAAAAAAAAGGAGGCGGTTAAAAACCAAACTTTTGCAAGAAGGCCCTCCGAATATACTGAAAATTACACGCAATTTCTCTCAGGCCGAGATTTCGCTTTAACCCCGAAACTTGCGCTTTAAGCCAAAAGTTACTTTTCTAGCAGAAAAAGACCTCGGGAATCCGAATTTTTGCATATTTTGAACTTTTGAAGCATGTTTATTCTTGTTATTATTATTTTTATGCAATTTATTTATTGTATTTACTGTTTTGATTATCTGTAATTACGTATATTGCTTTTAATCACCGAAAATAGCAGTAAATCATGAAAATGCATAGAAAAATACGGAACACGAACTCGAGTTCAAGAGCATTGTGAGAATTTTGCAACCATTTTATGCAGATTACAGCAGAATCCTTTGAACTTTTGCATGAATATGAAGATGACCGCATCACAAATCGAGACTCAAGAATCGACCCAAGATGGTCGAATTTGCATGTAATTTATAACAGTCTTCAATTCTGTGGTAATGTAATCACGGATGAGAAGAAGATTGAGAAGACTCTCTACCTTTCACCCGAACGCGGTGCAATCCGCAAGCAACTATCGTCAAGACGGCTACATGAAGTATGTCGAATTAATTGACATCATGCAAGTTGCAGAAACTCAAGATGATATTCTAAGAAAGAACTTCATCTCGCAACCACCTAGTAGCAATGTTGGCCATGAAGCCACTGCTAGCAGCTACAAGGTGATGAAGCCTCTCACAAATGAGAGGGACAAGAAGGGTAAGGTCGTAAGCGCACATTATTGATGTTTTCCACCTAAGAAGAAGGGCAAATGATAGCATGAGGCATACCTCGCCATTGCAGCACGCAGGATTCACATCCATTACCGCATTTATGAATGTGAAACACCAAGAGTGTTTCCATCATCCCTCCTTTGGACATCGCAGTGGCGGTAGTAGCTACCAAGAGGAGAAGATCGCGCATGGAGCCGATTTAGGCGTAAGTTCTGAATACTTTGCCTATTAGATCCAAAGCACGATTGCACTCGGACCTTTATAGAAACTTGCGCTTTGTAATTGAAGCGCAATTATTGAATTATTGAATAATGGTTGCAAGCTCTAGAAGAGCAAAACATTAAATTCTTATTATGAGTCCTGCAAGACTTATTTTCCGTCTTTATAATAGCAAGTTACGTTACGATATCCAAGTATTTTATTTATGTGTTTGCTTGCTTTCTACTACATATTAATAAAGTACAATATATTAGAACGCGTGTGGCGCCTATGGAGGATGTGTGCTTAGCATGTAAGCGACAACGAATACCATCCTCGAGAGAAAGAAATTTTTCCATCGACCAACAAGAATGCCGGTAGTCTTACGACGACATGACAAATGATACTTGTATAATAGGCTCGGAAGGGCCATAATTATACTTCCAACGCACAACTTTGGTCATTGAAGAAGACTTGTTGTACCAGAATCGACTAGAACTCTCAAGGATATTTGCGCGCAACAGCTTCCATGTAGAGATCGAAGAAGAGTATGGTATGAATACTACGCCATTACAAAGCGTGAAGAAAGTGAAGAATAGCATTAGAATATCTTCCTTCATATGAAATTGGGCTATACTACAATAATATTAAGGCACCTACGACTTATACTCGTCTGAAACCGTATTTAGAAGCTCAACTTTTCTATCTCGGCATGATAGATTGTGCCGTCTAGGTCTTAGGATGATGAGAAATATAATTAACAATTCACAGGACATGATATGAATGTTAAGAATTTCTCGAATCAGAAGATTTTGTGTGCCCCGTGATGTGCCACGGAAATTAATTACTAGACCTTTTGCTCAAAGCAAAGGATAAAGTCCTGCATTCTCGGACCGTATCCATGGAGACCTTTGCGGTACTATATAGCCCCTTAAGGGTAATTTGAGGTATTTTATAGTGCTCATCGGGCTTCCTAATGGTCGCACTATGTTTATTGTCTACGAAAATCAAGCTTTTGCAAAGCCAATCTCGTAGATAATTAAACTAGAAATATTTTCCCTGATCATCATGAGAAGTCCACCTGAATGGACAACGCCGGAGGACTCACTCCGAAAGCATTTGATGATTATTGCATGAAAATGGGAATTAAAATTGAGCATTTTGTATCGCATGTCCGTACCCAGAATGGACTAGCAGAACTTTGAAGAATTGTAATTTACCAACTACGTGTTGGGGACACGCAGCCTCGCCGCAAAGAACTCTCATCAATTTTAGACCGTCGCCTATAACATCCATCCACCTAAGCAACTAGCGTAAGGGTCAGCGCCGAAAACTACTCATCTTCGCAGGTTGGGTTGCAAGGGTTATATACCTATACCACCACCGCAGCGAACTGCAATGGGTCTTCTCCAAAGTCTGGGATATACGTTGGTTATGAGACAAAGATCCATAATCGAGTATTTGGACCTTATGATCGAGATTTGAATAATGCCCGATTCACGATAGTACATTAGATGAGGTTAGTTTCCCTTCATTAGGGGAGGAAATCAACTCTTTATGATAATGTCGGGAAATAATTGAAGTCTAGAAGACAATTGAAGTCCAGAAGATAATTGAAATCTATGTATATGACCCGCGCAATAGTGAAGCAAATATTGAAGTCCAGAAAATAATTGATTTGCAAGCATTAGCGAATCAACCGCTCGACCACTTTAGTGATTTGAAAAGCGTGACTAAGTCGCATTTGTTCGTATGCAATGCACCGGAGGGTTGAAATACCAATGAAGGTATCCCTAATCCCGCCCGCAGGCCTCGTAATAAAGGACGAGAACTCCGGTCCTCAATCCAAAGTAACCGGGACGCCTTTGTGGAAAAGGATAAGAAGGACTTGACACAACCGATCACCGGCGCCCCGAACCAGAAAGGGAACCAGTTGAGACTGCATCGGTATGGAACCTTCAGAAAGGCATACTGTAATTGAATATTCCCATGAAGGAGACATCGCATGAATGTGCGCACACATCTGAGTGAAAAACTAAAGGACTTGCCCCGCAATTGAAGCAGCGGTGAGCAAGTAGAAGCATTAAAAGAATTGCCCTTGAAGAAATAGCTATAAGCTTTATGACCCTGAGAACCTTTGAATATGACAACAACCAATGTCGACATTTACTTTGCAAAGAAACTTGCCACAATCATCAATCTTGATTCGAGCCCGACGTCATTAATGAAAGGAAAGATCGACAAGAAGATTGTGAGAAGGCAATAGAAACCGAATTATTCTCTCCGAATAAAAGAAAATACGTTTGGGCCTGTAAGCCGCACGTCTCCCCTTGTGCACCCCGTAGGCATAAGTGGATATTTGTTCGAAAGAGAAATGAAAAGAAGGCTCGTTGCATAAGGTTTCACCGAACATCCGTAAGATGATTATGAAGAAACCCATTCCCGATCATGGCGTAACTCCTTTAGACATTTATCTCAATGGCAAGTGAACTTGAAATTAGAATTGAAATTGATGGACGAGGTACCAAAGATACCTTTATGAAATATTGATTCGATATTTATATGAAGATACCGAATGTATCCTCGTCCCAACCAAGATAGAGCAAATAGAAATATGTACATGTGAAACTCGTAAAGTCATTGTACGAACTTAAGCAATCAAGCGCATGTGGTATAATCGCAGCTTACTTTCTATGCAAGAAAGGCTACACTAACAAATGAGAATAATCTCTGTATTTATACAACGATCCTGAATAGATTTTGTATAATCTTAGAGTATGAAGATGATTTGAATGTCATCTAACCCCAAGGATATTAAGAAAGCAAGCTCTTACCGAGTCGAGTTCAAATGAAAGGTTTGGGAAAAACTAAATATTGCTTAAGCTTGCAGCTTGAGCATGCCCTCAAGGGATATTATTGCATCACCACCTACACTTAAAAGTGTTAGAAAGGTTCAACTTTGAAAAGGCATACCTTTGAAAGTGCCAATGGTCTGAGATTTTTGCAAAGCAAGACAAGGTCCCGCATGCACCTAGAAAAGAGGGGAGGAAATCTGGGACCGAATTCCCATACTTAAGTGTGATAGAAACACTCATGTATTGAACAAATTGTACTAGACCTGACATTGTATTTGCCAGAACCTACTAGCAAGGTATAGTGCGAAACCTAACAAAGGCATTGGCGGGAATAAAGGATATATTCCGATACCTCTAACGGCAAAGAACTTGGTCCATTCTACGAAAGAACAAAGACTTAACTATGAATGACAATGCGTAAAAGGGTACTTGTAGGACCCAGATACACCAAATCGCAAATGCAGCTATGAACTCCTATGTGGTGGAACTGCAATTCCATGAAAATCGCTCAAGCAGAGTCTTGTCCGACTTCACGAACCACTCTAAACAATATCATTATACGAGGCCTCACGAGAATGTACTTGGCTTCAATGATGATTCACTACAACCAGCAGCTATGTGGATTGAATACCGCACAAACCCCACTATTATCAATGAAGATAATGCGACTTGTGTTGCACAAGTGCAGATGGGTTATTGTGAAGAATCCTCTCACAAAGCATATCAACCTCAAGTTCTTCTATGCTCATGAATTGCAAAAGATGAACGTAATCAAAGTATTGCATACTAGGTCATGTGAGAATCTTGCATTTATTCACTGTCACTTCCAAAGATCTTTGAAAGATGCATATGTGGAATTGGAATGATGAGACTTAGAGAAGTGCGTAATCTGGGAGAATCTTCACAAACTCATTACTAAAGCTTGATCACGAAGATCGAGTACCCAAAAGGTAAATCCCGAGATTAAATGAAATTGGGTGGATTGTACTCTTTTTCCTTGACGAAGTTTTCTGAAGTTTATCGGCTAAGGTTTTTAATGAGGCAATCTGTATCATAGCGAAACTTGTATCATGTACTTTTCTCCAAATTTTTCCCATCTGGTTTTTATGGAGTTTTGACGAGACATGGACATGAAGGATGGGTGCCCAAGGGGAGTGTTGGGAAACCATGGGCTCGACTCCGCATCGGCCCATTAGTGGGCGCTCCATCCCAAACCCTAGCAGGGTCGTGAGCTTATAAATAGTGTGCTATTCATCAGAAAGGATTGATCGATGGATGAAGGAATAAAGAAAGCAGACGCGCCCTACATCTCTACGTGTTCTATCTCTTGTTTCGCTTCTGTGTTCATGCATTGTTTTACGATTCGAGTTTGTCTACGGCGTTATCGTCGACCGACCGCCAAATGACGGTTCAGATGCGCCCGAAAAAAACATGAATACGATGGCTCGATCCTATCGGAATTCGACCCGTTTTCACCACCAATTTGCCCGGTGCCTAACCGAAGCAGTTTACACACAATCTCCATCGTTGGACTCGGATTGGGGCCAAGGCAGCAACGAGCCGCCGCCACCACTCGCCAGCAGCGACCGTATCCCAGGAGAGGCGGCGGCGGCCGCCCCACGCGGAACCTGGTGCTCGGATGGTCATGGTGATGAGGTCCGCCGCGAGGCACGCCCTTCTCCTGCCGCTGGCGCCCCGCAACCCCGGCGCCTTCCTCGACGGCCGGGGAAGGTTCTTGCCGCGTGCTCCCGGCGTGCGGCCGTGTCGCGCGGCGAGCTCCGCGCCCGCTCATGAGTATCTTCCTCCTCTGTTCAGGTGAGGGGGACCAGATAGCTAGGCTGTGTAATGCTCTTGGAAATGTTGCGGGGGCTGATTGATGTTCAGTTTCTTGGTTCTCACGCAGCGTCGCACCGATGATGGACTGGACGGACAACCACTACAGGACGCTCGCGCGGCTGATTTCGAGGCACGCGTGGCTGTACACAGAGATGGTGGTCGCCGAGACCATTGTGAACCAGAAAGATAACTTGGTGAGTTACTGTATAAAAGGATGGGTCACATTAGATGCATCTAACTATATTATTGGGAAAGTTGGTAGATTCAACTTTTATTGTCAAAATATGCAGGATAGATTTTTAGCATTTCCTGCTGAACAACATCCTATTGTGTTGCAAATTGGTGGAAGTAATCTGGACAACTTGGCGAAGGCAACTGAACTGGCAAATGCTTATCCATATGATGAGATCAACCTGAAGTAACAATGTCACTCATATCTCATCTAATCATGCAGTACATTATATTATCTCATATAATTTACACATTACCTTTTGTGTTAGTTGTGGCTGCCCCAGTGGCAAAGTTGCTGGTCATGGTTGCTTTGGTGCTCGCTTAATGCTTGATCCAGAGGTTTGCTCCCTGAATTCAGCATAGTGAAACCACGATGTAATGTGAATTTGTTCTTTCTCCACCCTTAATCAATGTTGATTCAATTTTCTGAAGTTTGTAGGGGATGCTATGTCAGCTATTGCTGCCAATTGTGATGTTCCTGTCAGTGTTAAATGCAGAATTGGTGTTGACGATTGTGACTCATATGAAGAACTATGTGAGTTTTCTTCAGAAACCTTTGATTTTCCAACAAAATAACTTTAGTAGTGATATGGGCCAACTAGGTTAACTAGTCGACGCGTGTAATTGCCCTATCTTTCACGACACTTGAATCACAAACAGCAAATTGCTCTTGGAAATTGCGCAATAAAACAGCAAGAAATAGTGTGTATGTGTGTGTATACACACAACAAGTATTCAAGCCCTAGCTTTCCAACAGCAGCAATTATGTTCTCCTCTCCAACCAGAACAGCAAGTACTAGTTGTATATACGTGTATACGCAAGTCTGTAAACAGCAGTAATTAATGAATCACGGCCTTCAATACAGCAGTACTCAAACCAACAACTAGTAGATTGATCCCTTAGTTGATTCCTTTTTCTCAGCAGTGAAGGGAAATCAGCAACAAAAATAGACAGAGAACTCAGTTTATGCAAACCGAGCACTAGCCAAATTCCTCCCAACCCGTTGACAACTTGAGCACAAATTAGAGAGATGGAAATCATGGAATCCTGGGATTCAGATGCACAGCAATCAAGAACGATCTTGAATCCACACAGAAAATAGCTGGATCCCTAATCGGATCAGCAAGAACACAGGGTATTTGATGGAATCGTCATCTAGCATTTCTGGAGATATACTTGACAACAAAAAAATAACAACGCCCCCTTACAAAGGGTGCACCCCCTGGCCTTTTACATGGCCAAACCAACACACCAAAAATCCTAAACCAATCAAAATACTAACTTCGACTCAAACATGGCTCAATACTTGCACTCGATTTCTCCTGGAAAAGAAAAACGAAGGAACCAAACTATGGTTCAGACTTCAGACCAACTAAATAAAATAATGAAACCAACTTAAAGAGTTATTTGGAATTGCCCAATCCGAATAGAAAAAGGTTGGGAAGTCACGTTACTATTCCTTCCTGGCTTCGGCTCAAAATTCTGGCTTCCTTCCTTTATTTCTGGCTTGTTATGTATTCCTGGATTAAAGCTCCCGTGCACAGCAGCTGCACCACCCCCCACACGTGCACAGGCCCTTCCCATATGTGGCTATGGTTTTAGTGCCCCTTTCTTTCCAACACACAGCAGCTGATCTGGGTAGTTTCTTGTGCGCTGCCTGACACGGCACACCTACATGCTGTTATTTCTTTCCCTTTACCTTCCATGTCGGTATTAACAAGTATTTCAGCCACTATCACTGAATTATCACCAATTGAAGCCATTAGGGTTGGTAGGGCCATATCAAGTAGGCTTCTCAGATATTAGGAATGGAAATCCTGTGTTGACATTTACACTCTTTTGGATAATATATTTACGCCAAAAAAAATAGAGCAACAAAGGGTAGCTGCAATCTGCCATATGATTTTCATATGGGCAGAATAGGTCGACCTATACCAGAAGTTCGAAGAAAAGTAATGACGCACTTGTTGGTGATATATCGTTGTACTTTCTAGCAGAGTTGCTGTAATTGTTGCTGGTCAATGTATTTATATATGTCTGAGTGTGGTTTAGCCTTAAAGGTTAAATTTTTTGAAGAAGCTTTAGTAGTATTGTACATTTATATTACGAAAGCATGGTAACAAAGCTTGAATTCTTATTAGCTGTCAACCTTAAATGCACCACTGGTCCAATTGCTTCTCGACCTAATCCAACCATATAATATTCCCAAATCAAAAGATTACTTACGAACTTCTAACATCAGTGGAGTCTATCTGAATATATTACATCATAGCCTATTCTGAATTGGCCTACTGCATGTAATGTCACCTGTGAATGACAGGATAATAACTAGTTGATTTCATCATTATATAGGCCCAAAATGACCAATTAGTGCCATGACTATTTGGGCCCAAAATGGCAGATTGGTTTTCAAGTTACTCTACTGCAATAATTGAAGTACCTCTGCCAGTTAATTGGTAAATGATCACTCTTGCCATGTGATCTAATATTCTTTGTGCATTGATAAAAGATCACTCTTGCCATGTGATCTAGTATTCTTTGTACTAACGGCCTTTTGTATGATGAGAAGTGCAGTCTGTTACGTTTATTGGGACATTTGTTTATCCTTTGCATGCACCAAGCAAAAATAAATAGGATGTTTGAATAGGTATTTGAATCAGTTTCTTGACTAATGTCTGGTTAGCTGCTGGTTATGATTTTTGAATCTTGCTCTTTATGAAGATGTTAGGCAAAAGAGTTCCAATTCTTGGGAAATTTGAATTCTATTTAATTGAAACAATCTTGTTGGGGTTGTACTGTGTTATCAAGTTGACGAAAGAGTCTTGTGCCACAAGTTTCATGTCATGCTGCAGAGAGGCACAGTTACGATGATTTGCTCATTCATTTCATGCTAGATAACTTCAATAATCTCATTCCTTCTGATTCCATTTCTACCTAATATATTTGATATGATGTTTATCTTTTCAGTAATGTAGGTTTAAATATTTCCATTTGCTTAGAAAGTCTATTCTGTCTTGATGGTTAATTTTCCCCTGTTGCGCTGACATAGTGACATGTTACAATGTATTATATACTTGTTTAAATTTTGGGTCCATTGACTTGTTTTCACCAGGCGAATTTGTAGATAAGGTTGTTTCAAAATCACCAACTAGGCACTTCATCATTCATGCTCGGAAGGCATTGCTTAATGGCCTCAGTCCCGCTGAGAATCGGAAGGTTCCTCCTTTGAAGTATGCTTACCCATGATATTTTATTATTATTATTATTAATTTTTTTTGCAGAAGAGAATATCGTTCAAGATTTACACAATGGCACCATTAATATCTCTAGAGAGGAAAATTCATACACATAAACTATACTCCCTCCAATAAAAAAAATAAGGGTCGTCCTAGAATGTGTGCATGCAAACTATATTAACTTTGGCTAACGATATTTCTTTGAATATTTAGATTGGCCATATGAAAATGGTATGTGCATATTTGTCTCAAAAAATACTTCCAAAATACTATAATTTAATAGGTTTTACAAGTATATTACATTATAAAATGGTGGTCAAAGTTATGTTGTGGAGATCGTGTCAGTGTCGAAAACGACACTTATTTCTGGCTGGATGGAGTAATAAATATGTGGCATCGAGCAAGATTTCAATTTCCTGATTTGCAAAAAAAAAAAAAAAAAAAAACAATGGACCCATGGCAATACCAGTTCCCGGCTGGTTACTGGCAGGAACTGGTTTCCCCCAAGCAACTTCAATTTGTCAAATTTAAACATACAGTTTTAGTTTGACTGGTTCTTGCCTGAGTTACTATTCATCAATTCGAATTCAATTTTAAAGTTTTCCGGACTGGAATTTTTTCTGGTTCCCGATGGTAACTGGCTGGTCACTGCTGGTATTTTTCTCCCTGGCATCAAGCAATGTCCCTTGAAATACTAATGCATCATGGTTAAGCTATTGTGCTGCTCTTTCCACATATTGTCTTCTCCGTCCAGTCTTACATATCCAATTTGTACGATCAAGAAAACCGATTTTACTACTGTTTGAATTCTGAGTAGTCAATTCTAGCCGTAGCACCTAGTAGAGACTAGAGAGTGCTTTATTAGAATTTGGATTCAGACACTCCTGTGTTAAATGTTTTGCTTTATTTCAGTTTTTTATGCTTGGAACAGGTTTAAGGTTTCTTAATAACATCATTTGCAGATATGAGTACTACTTTGCTTTATTGCGGGACTTCCCAGAAATACAGTTTACTCTAAATGGAGGTATAACTACTATTGATCAAGTAAGTGACTGTCTTACAATTGAAATAATTTTTTTAGCTATGGACAAATAGGTCAACCTGTCAATGTGATTGTCTTGCTGTTATGTGGGGCATCCCCTACCGCCGGCGTGCCCGTGCGCAAGGTCAGGATGGCAGCAGCCAGCAGTAGCTTTGCGGCGCAATAAGAGTTAGAGTCAATTAAAGAGATTGAGTTAGTTAGATATTATGAGATTGAGTTAGTTATGTTCAGATTAGTAGCGTCCTTCTTCGTTACGTATTTGTTCCTAATTTAGATATGATTGTTAGGGAGGATGTCTCTCTTTAAATAAGAGGCAGCCACATCTATTTTGAGGCAATGAAATAAGAAAATTCCCAAATCCTGGTCTCCCTTTCTGTTCCTGAATCCCCCTTCTCTTGCCGTGTGCACTGGCTGCCACCACAGCGCCCGGGTACTAGAGCTACCAGCCAAAGCCACCCGTGAGCCACGATTATCCCCTTCGCAATTTAGGTCAATGTTAGAAGTTGCCACTTTGATGACCACATCAAGCAGTGAGGCCATCTGTCCAGATTCCATATTAGATCTTACTTGATGTTAGTGGTATTATACTACCGCTAAAGTGAGCCGGTTTTTTTCACAGCAAGAAAATGTAGTTGTCTTCATGAGCGCAAGAAAATCATTACTTACAATGTTGCATAACATATTTTATCTAACAAATATTTCTCTATGATTATTTTAACATTACTATATAGACGAATCTGTTTGTAGTTATCCAAGAGGCTAGGAATTTGATTATCTTCAAACTGGTTTGTGTTAGATATGTCTTGTATAGGGTGTTCTTTGCATATTTACATATACATGTAACTTGTATATCTTGGCCTTTGGCCCTTTGGAATAGACAAGGGTTCATTCCAACATGGTATCAGAACTATGGCTCTCTCTCCTCCCCCCAAAACCCTAACTCTAGTCTCACCTCTTCTTCCCACATGACCGCCACCGCTGCCATCCGGATCATCCCCTGCATCGCTCAGCCGCTCCTTTGTTTTCGCCCAGATCCTCCCTGGATCGGCTTCATTACCTCGCGTTGGTGCTGCCTCTGGCGCTTGCTCCCCGACCAGGTCTTCCGCAACGTCGTCTCCCGCCTCAACACCAAGGACGGCGCGTGCACTACCACGCTCGCCTCGCGTTGGCGCCGCCTCTGGTGCTCGTTCCCGACGCCCTGGCCCCCCCGTCACTCAGGCCCTGCAATCGCCACCGCCCCTTTGCACTAAGGTAGCCGCTCTGCACCTTGGGCCCCTTCTAGCTCCCCTGCTCAGCCCCGGCCCTGAGCATCGCCCTCGGCCGCCCCTGCTCGTTGTTAGATGTGTATTATCACCTGTGTATTTCTCCTGTTGTATAAGGGGTTATCTGCATATATACCACACCTGTACTTATATAAATATTGGCCCGTTGGCCTCATGATGAATACGAGCGCTATTCATAACATGTTATTAGAGCAAAGGTTGGGTTAGGGTTTTCTCACGTGACCGACGCCACCTCCTCAGCCGCCGGTTGCCTCTGCCGCCCTCGAGCTCTTTTCCTGACTCTTCATCTTCGCTCAGGGTCGTCCGCGTGCCTTTGCCGCCGGATCCATCACCTAGCTTTGTCTTCGCTTAGGGCCGTCGCTTGCCTGTGGACTCACGCCGTGTCGCCCGTCGGCATTGCCCTGGGGAGCCACCGTCGTCACTGCGTTTCGTCTTCGCTCGGGAGATCCTCTCCGCTACTTGAGCCCGTGATGTTAGTCGCTGGACTCTTACTATTGGTGATAGCAAGATCCTTACTCTCATGGAGAGGATGACACTTGGAGATGGGGCAATTTTTCTTGTATATTTCTCTTCACAATGCCATGCCAACTCGAGGGGTTGGGATACATATTTATAGGGCTGTCACCAAGCATATGCCAAGCATATGCCAAGATGCTAGTCTAAGATGCTCATCCTAGATGCTCTGTCTAGATCTTTGTGTGCTAGATGCTCTGTCCTAGATGCTCTGTCCTCTAAAGCTAGTCCTAAAGCTAGTCCAAGATGCTCTGTCCAAAGATGCTTTCCTAAAGAGATGCTAACCGCTTGATCAAGGATGTCTGTCCTTGAAGGCGGCAAAAGCCAACACAGACTTATCCATCAATCTCCCTAAGTCTTGTGTGTCTCCTTGTGAGTAACTGAGCCATCCCGATCCTAGAGCGGGCGTCGTCCTTGATTTCAACGCCGAGGCGTCCCAAACTTGAGAGCCTCGAACGCTGAGTCACGCCGAGAAGAACTCCGCCGCCTCGGCCATGTGGTGGGTGTCGCCGGTCGAGGCACCACCCGCGTCCTTCTTTATTTAAACTTCGCCAAGAGGCGTGTGCTTTGGCTCGTCAAGGTGGAGGAGAGCGCGCGGCCGGTGCCGCCGAGGTAGTTCGATGCTCGCCGAGCAATGAACAGAGCCGGATGCTCCTCCTCCTCCGCTTTGCGCGACGTGGGCTCGCCGTCGTGGTATCGCCGACAACTCGCCCAACGACCAAGCTTGCGCGCATGTAGCAAGAGTCGTCTCGCCGGCTTTGCTTGCGCTGCGCGCGCTCGGCGCCTCACGGCCATCACCTCGGACGCCCTCGTGCCCATGCTCGGCGTCTTTGCGCGCTTGCCGCGCTTACCACGCGTCACGACGCTGTCGTGGAAGAAGGCTCTTTCTTCCGTCACCTTGGCCGGCACCGCTCCTCCCGAGAGGAGGAGCTTCCGCCAATGGTGACGGGTCCCGAGAGACCGCGTGGCTCATCATCGCTTGAGGCGACCTATCGCCTCCTCGATCGACATCGTGGAGGTCCAGCAGAGACCGGATCGACCGAGCCATCCGCTTGTACTTCTGGGGCGCAGCGAAAGAGCTTCTCGACGCCTCTCTCTCGCCGAGGTGTCGTCGCCGAATCGTACCAACTTCGCAGCAGAGTGTTGAGACGGAGAGCAAAGTCATCAACGTCCTCACCGCTTGAAGGCGGTGGTCTCCTACTCCGTCGCGAAGCTCGCGGTGTGGACTTGCGCGCGCGGCCGCCGCCGTCGTGCGCGCGCATGCGATGGCGTCCCAAGCCTCCTGCGATCCGCTTGTTGGAGCCGAAGCGCATTTCGGTGGATCGCGGCGATGAGGCATCCAGCGCCGCCGATCCCGGTCGTGGTCGGCGTCGCCGCACGGATCGCCTCCCACATGTGCCGCACAGGCCTCGCGCTTCATCACCGCGCCCACTCGACGTGGTTGGCCTTGGTGAGGGTAGGCTACCCACCGCCGGGGCGGCCCCGACAACACTGAACCCGTGGTAACCACGATGACGGCCGGGGAGAACCCGCCGCCTGCGGAAGGCCGCGCTCTATCGACCCGCTGCGCCGTTGTCGTCGCGCGCTTCTTCCAGAGCGCCACCGCCGGCGCGCCTCCTCAGAGCGCGCCGCCGAGCGCGCCTCCTCCAGAGCGCCACGCCGTCGCGCCTCCTCGAGAGCGCCATCGCCAGCACCGCGCTGCTCGATCGCCGCTAAGCTTCGTGGCGTCTTGCGGCCGCCATCGCGCTTCCGCCTGCCGCTTCCTCCTCTCCGCTGCTCAAGGTCCGCGTCGGCCGCCATCAGCCAGATGGAGCTTTCTTCTGCCGCCGCCGCGCAGACCTTGACCTCTCGCCGCGCCGTACGCTGCATCTGCCGCCCTTCTTTGCTTCCTTCTCTCGCCAGTCGCCGCCGGCTCCGCGGCAGCGCTGACGCTTTGCGCCATGCAGCCGCGTCTCTGCGCCGCTTCGCTCGCGGCTGCTGCGCGAAGCCTCGGCCGTCACGACGCCGCGCGTGCTCGGCGGCATCGAAGGCCGAGATCGCCCTGCGACATGGCGCGCATCGGGGTGTTGCGTGGAGAGAGGGCGCTTCGACGAGCCGCCGTCTCGAGAGGAGCGAGCGTGGGCACCGGGTTCGCTGCACTGGGCGGGCCGCCGCGAGGTCGAGAAGGAGATGAGCAGGAGATGCTCAGCTACAGGATACACAAGCTCGATACCACTTGTTAGTCGCCGGACTCTTACTATTGGTGATAGCAAGATCCTTACTCTCATGGAGAGGATGACACTTGAGATGGGCAATTTTTCTTGTATATTTCTCTTCACAATGCCATGCCAACTGAGGGGTTGGGGATACATATTATAGGGCTAATCACCAAGCATATGCCAAGATGCTAGTCTAAGATGCTCTCCCAGATGCTCTGTCCTAGATGTTTGTGTGCTAGATGCTCTGTCCTAGATGCTCATCCTCTAAAGCTAGTCCTAAAGCTAGTCCAAGATGCTCTGTCCAAAGATGTTGTCCTAAAGAGATGCTAACCGCTGACCAAGGATGTTTGTCCTTGAAGGCGGCAAAGCCAACACTGAGACTTATCCATCACGTGACGCCTTCCTGCCGTGGTCGCTTCCGATCCGAGTCGCTCGGAGCCGCCGCTGCCATCGCACAGTGAGACGCCGCGCCGCTGCGCCAGGGAGTCGTCGCCGTCGCCGCTCGTCTCCAAGCCTCTCTCTCGGTTTTGTTCTGAAGCTCTCTGTCGGTTCCGAAGGAAAAGCCTTCGGATCAAGAAAATAAAAAAAATAAAAAAATGCCATCTTTTTCGGGCACCGTTTCTATTCCTCGTTGCTCAGTGATCTTCGATGGTATCAATTATCGGGATTGGTTTCAGGACATGCGCCTCCACAAGCGTGGTTAGCGTTTTAGGGATTTTCTGACCGTTGAGTTGTCTTGTCCGCCTCACCCTGTTCCACATATTGAGCCTGTGCTCCCGAAAGATGCTTCCGAAGACACTTGTAAAGAGACATCTGATGCTTTTGAGGATGCCATGGAGACTTTTCAGACTCAGTTTGTTGCCTACAAGACATGGATTGATAAGGATGCCTGTGCCTCTGCTATTCTGGTTGCTAGCATGGAAGTGCATCTCACTGGGGATGTGGTTGGCTTGGCCTCAGCACGGTTGATGTGGGAGCATCTGCGCAACCGCTACGAGCCGTCTGGTGATTCCTTGTATCTTTCTGTTATGCGTCAGGAGCAGTCGTTGCAGCAGGGAGATGCCACTGTGGACGAGTTCTATGCCCAGTTGTCTGTGGTGTGGCGTCAGATTGACTCTTTGGGACCAGATGTTTGTCACACTTGTAAGTGCTGTCAGCGTCAGCAGTCTCACCTGGAGCTTCGTTGCATCTACGACTTCTTGACATGTCTTCAGACTGAGTATGAGCAGACTCGTGCTCAGTTGTTGGCATGCCACCCTCATGTGACTCTGTTGGAGGCCCTTGCAGCTATTTGTTCTGAGGGGATTCGCTTTCGTGGTGTGGGTTTGCTGCCGTCCCAGTCGTTTCCTTTGGTTCTGGCAGCTCCTCCAGTTTTTACACCTGCTACGTCTTCAGCTACTCTTCACCAGTTGTGTCTTCACCAGTGACAGCTGCTGTTAGTAGGGGACTCAACTACACCTATTGCAACAAGGATGGATATGTGGAGTAGTTCTGCTACAGGAAGAAGGACTTAGTTCGTGATGGCCGTCCTCCAAAGGGCACTGGCGGTTCCTCCTCTCAGAGGAGCTATGGTGCTTCTGATTCTCAGGAGTTTCTCACACTACTGTGTCGCATGGCTGCTTTTGCACCGTTCGGTTCTATTGGTTCTGCTGCACAGTCTTCTAGTGAGAGACCACCTTCTACTTCTTCTTTAGGTATATCACCTTGGATTCTTGACTCTGGTGCTTCCTTTCATATGACATCTGATTCCACCAGTCTCACTTCTATTGGTCCTTTAGCTGCTCCTATCACTGTTCAGACAACAGATGGTACCTCTCTGTCTGTCACAAGACGAGACACTCTTTCGAATTCCTCTTTTCATGTTGCTGCTGTTTCTTATGTTCCCAAACTAACTATGCAGCTCATATCTGCCTGTCAGCTCACCGATCATGGTTGTCGTGTTATTCTCGATTATGATTCTTGTTCTGTTCAGGATTGATGCACGGGGACTCTGGTTGGTACTGGCCCTCGCCGCTGTGACTCACAGTGTCTATGGGAGCTTGACTGATTTCATCTTCCTTCCGCTGCCACTGCTGGTCTTGTTGCCTCCACCACTGCCTCCGCATCTGCTGCATCCTCCACTACGTCTTTTGCTCAGTGGCATCATCGTTTGGGACATCTTTGCGGGTCGCGTCTATCTTTTTTACTTCGTCGTGGTCTTTTAGGGTCTGTGTCTAGCTTGGTAAACAACTTCAACTCCCCTATCCTTCCAGTGCTTCAGTGTCACAGCATCCTTTTGATCTTCATTCTGATGTATGGGGTCCGACTCCTTTCGTGTCATCGATATTATATAATTTTTATTAATCACTTTTCTCAACACACATGGATATACTTTATGTAATCTCGTAGTGAGGTTCTATCCATCTACAAGAATTTTGCTACCATGATCCGTACTCAGTTTGACTCCTATTCGAGTCTTTCGTGCCGATTCTTCTGGGGAATACTTGTCAGGAGTCCTTCGTGGTTTTCTTCTTTGCAGGCACTTTTTCTCGCTTTTCTTGCCACAGTGCTCATGCCCGTAAGTGTGGTGAACTAAGCATCGTCATCTTCTTGAGACAGCCTGTTAGTCGCTGGACTCTTACTATTGGTGATAGCAAGATCCTTACTCTCATGGAGAGGATGACACTTGGAGATGGGGCAATTTTTCTTGTATATTTCTCTTCACAATGCCATGCCAACTCGAGGGGTTGGGGATACATATTTATAGGGCTAAACACCAAGCATATGCCAAGCATATCCGAGCATATGCCAAGCATATGCTAGTCTAGGATGCTCTGTCCTAGATGCTCATCCTCTATGTCCTCTAAGATGCTAAAGCAAAGATGTCATCCTAGATGCTAGTCAAAAGCTAGTCTAAGATGCTAAAGCAAAAGCAAAGCTAGTCTAAGATGCTAAAGCAAAAGCAAAAACAAAAAGAAGCCACACACAAAAAGCCGACACAGAGACTTATCCATCAATCTCCCTAAGTCTTGTGTGTCTCCTTGTGAGGAATCTGAGCCATCCCGATCCCGGCGCGAAGATGACGGAGCCGACGCCTTGATTTCCACGCCGGGCGCCCCAAACTTGACGGAGCCTCGGACGCTAGAGTCAAGCTCGGCGAAGAACTCCGCCAACCGGCCATGTCGCGTTTAATCGCCGCCGGCGGAGACGTGTGTTTTGGCTCGTCAAGGTGGAGAGAGCCGCCGGCGGCTGCGCCGAGGTAGTTCAATGCTCGCCGAGCAATGAACAGGCCGTGCTCCTCCTCACGCTGTCGCGACGCGGGCTGCCGCGTCGTGGCCGCCGACAATCTCGCCCAATGACCAAGCTTGCCGCAGTAGCAAGAGTCGCCTCGCGCTCTTGCTTGCCGGCCGCGCCGCTGGGCGCCCACGGCCATCACCTCGGACGCCTCGTGCCCATGCTCGGCGTCTTTGCGCGGCTTGCCGCGCTTTGCCACGATGCGTCGCTGTCGTGGAAGAAGGCTCCTTCTTCGCCACCTTGGTCGGCACCTCACCCTCCCGAGCGAGGAGGAGCTTCCGCCAATGGTGACGGGTCCCGGAGGATCGGCTCATCATCGCGACGACCTTGAGGCGACCTATCGCCTCCTCGACGACATCGTGAGAGGTCCAAAGAGACCGGATCGATCGAGCCATCCGCTTGTACTTCTGGGACGCAGCAAAGAGCTTCCGACGCCTCTCTCTCTCGTAGGTGTCGTCGCCGGCCCGTACTAACTTCGCAGCAGAGCGTTGAGACGAGAGCAAAGTCATCAACGCCTCACCGCTTGAAGGCGGGTCTCCCACCGTCGCGGCGCTGCAGTGTGGACTTGCGCGCGCGATCGCCGCCGTCGCGCTTGCGCGGCGATGGCGCCCCAAGCCTCCTTGGCGATCTTCTTGTTGAGAGCGAATCGCATCTCGGGCGATCGCAGCCGATGAGGCATCCAGCCGCCGTCGATCCCGGTCGTGTCGACGCCGCCGTCACGGACCGCCCCCATGTGCCGCACTGAGCTCACTTCATCACCGCGCCCACTCGACGAGGTTGGCCTTGGCGAGGTAGGCCACCATCACGGGCGGCGTCCCCGATAATACGGAACCCGTGGTAACCACGGTGCGTCCGGGAGAGAGCCACGCCGCTCGTGAAGGCGCGCTCTCTATCGACCCGCTCGCCGCCGTCGCGGCGCGCGCCTCTTCCAGAGCGCCACCGCCGAGCGCGCTCTCCGTGAGGGCTACCGCCTTGCGCGCTTCCTCCAGAGCGCCACCGCTGCGGCGTTCCTCTCCAGAGCGCCACCGCCGGCGCGCCTCCGAAGCGCCACCGCCGAGCGCGCCTCCAGAGCGCCATCGTCGGCCGCGCTGTCTCGATCGCCGCTAAGCTCGTGGGCGGCGCGCTACCATCGCGCTGCCGCCGCGCCGCCTCCTCTGGGGCCGCTCAAGGTCCGCGCGCTGGGCTATCGCGAGAGATGGAGCTGCTGCTGCCGCCTGCAGACCTTGACCTCGCTGCGCCGCCGCGCGCCGTGACCGCCGCCGCCGCTTCCACTCTCCGCTGGCTTCCGCCGCTCCGCGCCGCCGCCCTCGACGACCTTTGCGCTGGGCAGCTGGTCTGCTGCCGCTTCGCCATGCGCTTGCTGCTGCGCGAAGCTCGGCCGTCCGGCACGACGCGTGGCTCGAGGCGGCCAACGCCGAGATCGCTCTGCGGACATGGCGCGCTGCTACGGGTGTTGCGTGGAGAGAGGGCCGCTTCGACGAGCCGCCTGCTCCGGAGAGGAGCGAGCGTGGGCCGAGAGCCGCTGCACTGGCTGGGTCACGAGGTCGAGAAGGAGATGAGCGAGAGATGCTCAGCTACGGGATACACAAGCTCGATACTACTTGTTAGTCATTTGGACTCTTACTATTGGTGATAGCAAGATCCTTACTCTCATGGAGAGGTTGACACTTGAGACGGGGCAATTTTTCTTGTATATTTCTCTTCACAATGCCATGCCAACTCAGGGGTTGGGGATACATATTTATAGGGCTAAATGACCAAGCATATGCCAAGCATATGCCGAGCATATGCCAAGCATATGCTAGTCTAGGATGCTCTGTCCCTAGATGCTCTGTCCTCTATGTCCTCTAAGATGCTAAAGCAAAGATGTCACCCCTAGATGCTAGTCAAAAGCTAGTCTAAGATGCTAAAGCAAAAGCAAAAGCTAGTCTAAGATGCAAAAGCAAAAGCAAAAAGAAGCCGACACACAAAAAGCCGACACAGAGACTTATCCATCACAACCCATGTTCTTATGCTTGCTTCTGTTGTCCTACCACACTTCTGGGCTAAGGCTGTTTCTATTGCCACTTTCCTGATTAATATTCAACCTTCTTCTGCTCTTCAGGGTGGGATCCCCGTTGAGCATCTTTGTGGAATGACTCCTGATTATTCTAGTCTTCGTCTCTTTGGGTGTGTGTGTGTGTGCTATGTTCTTCTTGCACCTTGTGAGCGCACCAAGCTGACCGCTCAGTTTGTGGAGTATGTTTTTCTGGGCTATAGCACTGAGCATAAGGGATATCGTTGTTGGGATCCTGTTGGCCGATGGATGCGGGTTTCTCGGGACGTCACTTTTGATGAGTCTCGTCCTTTCTACCCTCGCCCTTTTCCTTCCACCACTCCAGCATCTGTTGTCGATCCACTTTCTTTCCTAACTTTTCCTGCCACCCCCATAGTCACCACACCTCCATCACAGCCTTTGGCCTCTCTGGTGCCTGCTTCATCGTCTCCTTTGCTATTGACACCCTCTCCCGAGGCTCCTCTTGGTCTTGTTTCTTCTTATTCTCTACTACACTCGTTGTCCGCAAGTTGAGGATTCTTCTGATACGCCATCTTCTTCTGATGGGTCATCTTCTTCGACCTCTCCTCCTTGCTATACTCCTCGTGATCACCACCTATTCAGCCTCCTGAGTGCTTCGGTTTTGCTGCTGCTGCTCTTACTGAACCGACTTCTTATCGTGATGCTGCTGTTCATCAGGAGTTGCAGCATGCGATGGCAGAGGAGATTGCTGCTCTTAGCGTACTGGCACGTGGGATCTTGTCCCTCTTCCCGCATGTGTTACTCCTATTACGTGCAAGTGGGTCTACAAGGTTAAGACCCGCTCTAATGGTTCTCTTAAGCGCTACAAGGCTCGTCTCATGGCATGTGGTTTTCAGCAGGAGCATAGTCGTGATTATGATGAGACTTTTACTCCTGTGGCTCACATGACCACCGTTCGCACTCTTCTTGATGTGGCGTCTATTCGGGCATGGTTCATCTCTCAACTTGATGTTGTTAGATTATGGGAGAGAAGAGAGAAATAGGGGCTGAATTCTTGATCTATTGCAAGAGCCCAAGGGGGCAATATATAGTGTACAAGGGAAACTTTAGACTAGAAACCCTAAACTACTACAATTACATTACTACCCCTAACCCATACATGACTATTACATTACTACTCTTAACACCCTCACTCAAACTCAATGCGTATGCAATAGCATTGAGTTTGAAAAGGATAACACTAAAAAAAAAGATAAATCCGAAGTCCGAGCTTGAAGATGTCGTCGAAGCATGCAACTCTTGAACAAAAATTGTCCTTCGGCTCTTCACACATGAATGTCTTGATTTGAAGATGTTGAAGCCGACAGGAATAAAGAGATATGTCAAATCAAACCGATGAAGAGAGAGATGAAGATGCGTACCAGATCAGCCCACCTAAGAAGTGAGGTGACGGTGTCGAATCTGGCGCTCGACAAAGGCAAAGACGACGGACCAGATCCGCCCACCCAAGATGTGAGGTAACGGTGTCGAATCTGGCGCCCGACGAAAACAAAGACGAAGAGTTGATGATAACGACACAGAAGGCCATTGGTCAAGAGTCGCAATGATGCGAAGATGTATAGAAAGATGGCTACAAGAGAGGACCAAGAGGGCAAAGTCGCATCAACAACGATGATGGAGGTAACCACACTCGATTCAATGGACGGACCGCGACAACCCGAAAAGGAAGAAGCAATCGGCTGATCGACAAATGATTTGATGGACTAGCAGCGCTTAAGTCGATCGACAAATGATTTGATGGACTAGCAGCGCTTCGATGAACTCAAAGAGAGATGCAGCGGACTTGGATGGACTCGATGGAAATCAAAAGAAATAGACTAAGGATACTAGCAGCACATACAAGCATCAGCAGCAGATACTAGCAGTGATCACACCAGCACCAACATGAAGCAGAGCAGGAAGCTTGCAAGAAAGAGGCTGCTGCTGCACAAGATGACCATAACATGGTGGGCTAGCGGAGGCAAAGACTCCACAACTAGCAGCAGCGCAAGGACGAGTAGATGAGATGGCCGAGCGGCGGGTGGAAGTCTTATGGTCGTCGCCGGATCCAGAGGAGATGACAGCATCGTCGGCCGAGCCCCAGAGGAGGCGGCGCCGAGTGATTCTCCAAGCGCCGAGCGGTGGAGCAGAGACGTTGGATCGGCGAGAAGGTGTAAGGAGGATCCGCCGTGAGATGTTGGAGCAGAGGATCCTGTATGGACGAAGCGCCACTCGAGCTTGGGGAAGATCCGCTCGAGTAGAGGGGAAGATGCTCCGCTCGAGCAGTGGCTTGGACCCACCGATCTGGTCGGTAATGGCGAAGGTGAGCTCCGGCGACGAGGATGGCCAGATCCCACCCGGATCTGGTGAGGAGGATGAGCTCCGGTGACAAGGATGGCCAGATCCCACCCGGATCTGGCGAGGACCACTTGGCGATGCCGGTGCAGACCAGATTCGAGCGAATTTGAGCCGGGGGAAACCGGTGATGGCGGAGGCGACGAGGGCCGCAGCGAGTGGCGGTCGCGACAGGGCTGGGCACCGGCGTGTCCTGAGGCGCGAGGCAGAGGAGATCCGGCGCGGCCTGAGGCGCCACTGGGTGACGATGGCGACGTCGAGCGACGAACTAGAGGAGGTGCAGCGGCGCGGATCCTCAAGCCGCCGGCGCAGATCCGGAGCTCGAGGAGACATGCGGCGTGGATCCACGAGCCGGCGAAGCAGAGGAGTCGATGAAGACGAGGCGGCGGAGGAACGACGCCGGATCCCGCACTCGTGGATCCGGATGAGGCGGCGACGAGAGGACGACCCCGCGCTCACGAATCCAGATGAGGCTGCGACGGGCGGTGAATGATCTGGTTGTTGATGCTGTGGATTTGCACTACAAGACGATTGGCGGTGCTGATGTTGCTACTTGAAGAAACAAAGACCGAGACTGCCAGCTGCTACTTGATATTGAGAAACTACAAAGATAAAAACAAGATTTGGTGCTGCCCCCGGGATTGCAGATTTCTCCCCCAGGGGCTGCAGTGGTGGAAGAGGATGGAAGCTAGCTTATGAATCTAGGCTCTAATACCATGTTAGATTATGGGAGAGGAGAGAAATAGGGGCTGAATTCTTGATCTATTGCAAGATCCCAAGGGGGCAATATATAGTGTACAAGGGAAACCCTATACTAGAAACCCTAAACTACTACAATTACATTACTACCCCTAACCCATACATGACTATTATATTACTACTCTTAATAGATGTCAAGAATACCTTTCTTAATAGTGAGCTGTGCGAGGAGGTTTATATGCAGCCACCATCAGGGTATTCTGTTCCTGAGGGTATGGTTTGTCGCCTTCGCCGATCTCTTTACGGCCTCAAACAAGCTTCTTGTGCCTGGTTTGATCTTTTCTCTTCTGTTGTCACTACAACTGGTTTCTCTGTGAGTGCTCATGATCCTGCTCTTTTTATTCACACTTCGCATCGTGGTCGGACGCTTCTCCTTTTATATGTTGATGATATGATCATTACTGGAGATGATTATCAGTATATCACTTTTGTCAAGGAATGTCTTAATGAGCAGTTTCTCATGTCTGATCTGGGTTCTCTTTGCTACTTTCTTAGGGTTGAGGTTATTTCTACACCTGAGGGCTTCTATTTGTCCCAAAAAAAGTATATCCAGGATCTTCTTGATCGTGTTTTTGTTATCAACACACCGCCGAGACTCCATGGAGCTTAATATTCATCTTTGGCTGACTGATGGTGAGCCTCTCACTGATCCTACTCGCTGTCATCATCTTGTTGGGAGTCTTGTTTATCTGGGTGTCACTCGTCCTGACATTTCACACCCTGTACATATCTTGAGTCAGTTTGTTTTTGCTCACACTCAGCTCCACTATAGTCATCTTCTTCGTGTTCTACGATATCTTCGTGGAACCATCACTCGTCGTCTGTTTTTCTCTCGCTCCAGCTCTTTAAAGCTCCAGGCATATTCTGATGCCACCTGAGCCAGTGATCACTCTGATCGCCAGTCTCTTTCTGCCTATTGTGTTTTTCTTGGTGGTTCTCTCATTGCTTGGAAGACTAAGAAGCAGACAACAATTGCTCGTTCGAGTGCAAAGGTTGAGTTGCGAGCAATAGCTTTGTTGACTGCGGATGTTACTTGACTACGGTGGTTACTTGAGGATTTTGGTGTTTCTGTTTCAGCACTCCTCTTTTGTCTGACAGTACAGGTGCCATTAGCATTGCTAAAGATCTGGTGAAGCATGAGCTTACAAAGCATATTGGTGTTGATGCTTCCTACATGCGGATACAGGTGTAGGACCAGGTTGTTGCTGTTCGGTATGTGCCTTCAGAGCTTCAGTTGGTAGACTTCTTCAGAAAGGCATAGACCAGAGCTCAACATAGTCTCTATCTCTCCAAACTTCACGTTGTTGATCCACCATAAGTTTGAGGGGGGAGGGGTTAGATGTGTATTATTACCTGCGTATTTCCCCTGTTGTATAAAGGGTTATCTGCATATATGCTATACCTGTACTTGTATATATATTGGCCTATTAGTCTCATGATGAATACGAGCGCTATTCACAACACTCGTCGCCAAGCTCCCAGCCGCCGCCCTACCTGTCTCCGAGCGCTACCTCACTGCTCCTCCTCGATCGTCACCAAGCCGAGGTTTCGCCATAAGTCTCTATGAACTACGCCGGTCGGCTTTTGTGTCACCTTTTGCTTTCGCCGGCGCCCGCCTTGCCTTGTTAGCCCTCAAGGACGCCTCATCCTTGGCTCGGTTGTTAGCATGTCTAGGCTTCTTGCCGCCATCTTCGAAAGTTGCGCTCATCTTAGGCCGCCTTCGCCTAGGATAGGTTGTTACCATCTTAGCTCGCGGCTTGGCATATGCTTGCTTATTGCCCCCTTGGGCGCGCGCCGCCGCCAAGCCCTCGCCGTTGGTTGCCGACATTGCTTTGCTTCGGTCCAGCCACCTTTGTTTTGGCTAGCGCCATCAGAGTGTTAGTTGGACTCTTACTATTGGTGATAGCAAGATCCTTACTCTCATGGAGAGGATGACACTTGGAGATGGGGCAATTTTTCTTGTATATTTCTCTTCACAATGCCATACCAACTTTGAGGGTTGGGATACATATTTATAGGGCTAACCAGACCAAGCATATGCCAAGCATATGTCGAGCATATGCTAGTCATATGCTAGTCTAGATGCTCTGTCTAGATGCTCATCCTCTATGTCCTCTAAGATGCTAAAGCAAAGATGCTTTGTCCCTAGATGCTATTCCTAAAAGCTAGTCTAAGATGCTAAAGCAAAAGCAAAAGCTAGTCTAAGATGCTAAAGCAAAGCAAAAGCAAAAAGAAGCGGACACACAAAAAGCCAACACGAGAGACTTATCCATCAATCTCCCTAAGTCTTGTGTGTCTCCTTGTGAGGAATCTGAGCCATCCCGATCTGGCGCGAAGATGACGTAGCCGACGCCTGATTTCCACGGAGGGCGTCCCAAACTTGACGAGCCTCGACGCCTAAGTCACGCTCGGAGAAGAACTCCCGCCAACCGGGTCATGTCGCGTTTAATCGCCGCCAGGAGAGGCGTGTGCTTTGGCTCGTCAAGGTGGAGGAGAACCGCGCGGCGGTGCCGTCGAGGTAGTTCAATGCTCGCTTTGAGCAATGAACAAAGCGGATGCTCCTCCTCCTCCGCTGCGCGACGTGGGCTCGGCCGCGTCGTGGTCGCCGACACTCCTTAGCCCAATGACCAAGCTTGCCGCGCTTGTGGCAAGAGTCGCCTCGTCGGCTCTTGTTGCCGGGTAGCGCCGCTCGGGCGCCTCACGGTCATCATCCTCGACGTCCTCGCGCCATGCCCGGCGTCTTTGCGCGGCTTGCGCGCTTATCACGCATCGCGTCGCTGTCGTGGAAGAAGGCTCCTTCTTCCTCGTCACCTTGGCCGGCACCACCGCTCCTCCCAGCGTGAGGAGCTTCCCGCCAATGGTGACGGGTCCCGGAGGATCGTGGCTCATCATCGTTGATTTACCTTGAGGCGACCTATCGCCTCCTCGATCGACATCGTGGAGAGGTCCACAGAGACCGGATCGACCGAGCCATCCGCTTGTACTTCGGGGGCAGCGAAGAGCTTCTCGGCGCCTCTCTCGCCATCGTAGGTGTCGCCGAACTTTACTCAACCTGCAGCAGAGTGTTGAGACGGAGAGCAAAGTCATCAACGTCCTCACCGCTTGAAGGCCGTGGTCTCCCACTCCGTCGCGAAGTGCTGCGGTGTGGACTTGGCGCGCGCCGCCGCCGTCGTCGTCGCGGCGATGGTGTCCCAAGCCTCCTGGCGATCTTCTTGTTGGAGCGAATCGCATCCCGGCGGGGCTGCAGCGATGAGGGCATCCGGCGCGTCGATCTGGTCGTGGTCGACGTCGCCGTCACGGATCGCTTCCCGCATGTGCCGCACAGGAGCTCACCTTCATCACCGCGCCCACTCGGCGTAGTTGGCCTTGGTGAGGTAGGCCACCCACCGCCGGCCGTCCCGACAACGACCGGAACCCGTGGTAACCACGCGACCGGTCGGGAGAAAACCACGCCGCGCTGCGGAAGGCCGCGCTCTATCGACCCGCTCGCCGCCGTTGTCGCGCGCGCTCTTCCAGGGCGCCACCGCCGAAGCGCCTCCTCCGAGAGCGCCACCGCGTCGCGCCTCCTCCAGAGCGCCACCGCCGAGCGCCTCCTCCAGAGCGCCATCGTCGCGCTGCTCGCCGCCAGCTCGTGGGCGTCTTGCGGCTACCCATCGCGCTTCGCCTGCGCCGCTTCCTCTCCGGGCCGCTCAAGGTCCGTCGGCTGCTGTCATCGCGCGAGAGATGGAGCTGCTGCTGCCGCGCGAGACCTTGACCTCGCTGCTGCCGCGCGCGATTCGCTGCCGCCGCTTCACTTCGCCTCGCCGCTTCCGCCGCCCGCTACCGACGCTTTGCGCCGCCTCGCAGCTCTTCGCCGCTGCCAAGGCCGCTTGCCGCGGCGAAGCTCGGCGCTGCCGACGCTCAGCCTCGAGGCGCATCGAACGCCGAGATCGCTCATGGACATGGCGCGCTGCGGACATCGGTGGTGTTGCGTGGAGAGAGGTCGCCGACGCAGCCGCCGCCGTCTCCCAGAGAGAGGCGTGGATACCGAGGCGCTGCTGCTGCATTGGAAATTTGCGAGGCCGAGAAGGAGATGAGCGGGAGATGCTCGGGCTATAGGATACCCAAGCTCGATACCACTTGTTAGTCAGCTGGACTCTTACTATTGGTGATAGCAAGATCCTTACTCTCATGGAGAGGATGACACTTGGAGATGGGGCAATTTTTCTTGTATATTTCTCTTCAATGCCATACCAACTGAGAGGGTTGGGGATACATATTTATAGGGCTAAATGTACCAAGCATATGCTAGAGATCTTTCTGCATATGCTCAAGCATATGCTAGTCTAGGATGCTCATCCTAGATGCTCAGTCCTCTATGTCCTCTAAGATGCTAAAGCAAAGATGCTGCCCTTGATGCTAGTCAAAGCTAGTCTAAGATGCTAAAGCAAACCAAGCAAAGCTAGTCTAAGATGCTAAAGCAAAGCAAAAGAGCAAAAAGAAGCCGACACACAAAAAGCCGCATGGACAGACTTATCCATCACGAGCCCTACCACGGCCGCCACACCGCCTCCTTGGCGCTTGGGCCACCATTGCCGGATCTGCGCTGCCTTGGCTAGCGCCAGCCGCCAAGCCGCGCTGCCTCGCTTCGCCCGCTTGGCACGCCACCTGCCCCGAGCTCTTGCCTCGGACTCTCTCCTGAGGCCACACAACAACTCCTCACCCTGGTCCAGCGCCTCGGTGTCGGCTCGTCCTCAGACTCGTCGGGATCAGCTTGTCTAGCTCTTGCGTCTCAGGGGTCCTCCTCGCCTTTGTCACCTCCCTTGTCTGGTATCTTGTCTCTGTGGATCTTGTACTCTGGTGCTTCTTTTCAGAATGACACCAGATTCTCCCATAGCTCTTCCTAAAACTGTTCATACTGTAGATGGTACCTCTCTTCCTGTTGCAGGACGAGGCATCCTTTCCACTCTTGCTTTCAAGTTCCTATGCCGTCTCTCATGTTCCCACGCTTACTATGCAACTTATATCGGCTGGTTAGATCACTGATCACAACTGCTGTGTTGTTCTTGAGTTTGATTTGCTATGTCTAGGACCGCCGCATGGGGATTGCTTGGTACTGGCCCTTGGCGTCGTGATTTGCAGTGTCTTTGGGAGCTCAACTGGCCGCATTTTCCTTCCGCTGTCTTTACTAGCCAGTCAGCCACTACCACTGCCTTTGTTTTTGCTGCGTCCTCTACTCTTCATTCGCTTAGTGGCACCATCGTTTGGGTCATATTTGTGGATCGCGTCTGTCGTCACTAGTAGGTCGTGTTCTTGGGTCTGTTTCTAGTGACACCTCTTTACATTGTATGGGTTGCAAGCTTGCAAACAGTTGCAGCTCCCCTATCCCTCTAGTAATTATGTTTCTACTAGTCCTTTTGATCTTGTTCACTCTTATGTTTGGGGTCTGGCTCCCTTCGTTTCGAAAGGGGTCATCGATACTATATGATCTTTATTGATGATTGTTCTCGTCATATTTGGACCTACATCATGTCCTC
The DNA here is from genome assembly GCA_036346255.1 of Ampelocalamus luodianensis. Lineage (NCBI taxonomy): Eukaryota > Viridiplantae > Streptophyta > Magnoliopsida > Poales > Poaceae > Ampelocalamus > Ampelocalamus luodianensis. Next base: position 25,442,632 of record CM070623.1, read on the forward strand.
TCGCAGTCAGGTTCTCTCTATTTACCAGATGTTTGTCATCATGGTTCGTACTCAGTTTGATTCGGCCATTCGTGTTTTTCATGCTGATTCTGGTGGTGAGTACCTATCTACTGCTTTGCGTCACTTTCTCGCTAAGCAGGGTACTCTTCCCCAGTACTCTTGTCGTGGTGCTCACGCTCAGAACGGTGTCTCTGAGCGTAAGTATCGTCACTTGCTTGAGATAGCTTGTGCTCTCATTCTTGCATCTTCTGTTCCACCTCACTTCTCATCTAAGGCTGTCTCCACTGCTGCTTTCCTCATCAACATGCTGCCTTCCATTGCTCTTCAGGGTTCTACTCATGTCGAGCGTCTCTACGGTCGGGCTCCAGAGTACAATCACCTTCACTGTTTCGGCTGTGTCTGCTTCGTTCTTCTTCCGTCTCGTGAGCGCACCAAGTTGACTGCTCAGTCAGCTGAGTGTTTTTCTTGGCAACAATCTTGAGCATAAGGGTTATCATTGCTACGACTCTATTGCTCGCTGGATGAGGATCTCCCGGGATGTCACCTTCGATGAATCTCGACCTTACTACCCATGCCCCCCTACTGTCACCTCGGATTCCCTTGCTGAGTCAATCTCCTTTCTGACTTTTCCTAACCCTCTGCTTTCTACTTCTATTTCTCTTCCACCTTCTTTGCTTCCCTCTCCTCCAACTCCACCTGTTCCCTCTCCTCCAGAGTTTCTTTCTAGCTCTTTTGTTGAGATTCCACCATTTTCCATGCATTGCTCTCGCCATCCTCGGCCTACTCCAGTTGAGCCTCCGTCCTTGTTGAGCCTTGTTCCCAACTCTTCTTCTCTTTTCTTTGCTGGGTCCTGCTCCGCCTTCTCTTCCCAGATACGATCATTGTGATCGTCGCACTGTCAGGCCTCCTGAGCGTTATGGCCTTGCATCTACTGCTCTTTCTGAGTCTACGACCTACCTTGAGGCTGCTACTTACCCTGAGTGGTAGCTCGCGATGTCTAAGGAGATTGCTGCTTTAGAGCGTACTGACACTTGGGATCTTATGCCCTTACCTACGTGTCACTCCTATCGCGTGTAAGTGGGTGTACAAGATCAGAACTCGCTCGGATGGTTCTCTTGAACGCTACAAGACTCGTCTTGTGGCGCGTGGTTTTCAGTAGGAGCATAGTCGTGAGTCGTGACTACGATGAGACCTTCGCTCTTGCCGCCCACATGACCACTGTTCACACTCTCCTTGCTGTGACCTCTGTTCGACAGTGGCCCATCTCTCAGCTGGATGTCAAGAATGCCTTTCTCAATGGCGAGTTGCGTGAGGAGGCCTACATGCAGTTGCCCCTTTGCATTCTGTCCCTGATGGTATGGTTTGTCTCTTTCGTCGCTCTCTCTATGGGCTCAAGCAAGCCCCTCGTGCTTGGTTTGACCGCTTCTCCTCTGTTGTCACTGCTGTCAGCTTCTCCGTCAGTGATCACGACCTTGCCCTCTTTGTATGCCCCTCTCCTTGGGGTTGGACGCTCCTTTATGTGGATGATATGATCATCTCTGTGGATGACTCTCAGTACATTCATTTTGTGAAGGAGTGTCTTAGTGAGTAGTTCTTGATGTCTGATTTGGGTCCTCTTCGTTACTTCCTTGGGATTGAGATCACTTCGAGCTACTACCTCTCCTAGGAGAAGTGCATTCAGGATCTCCTTGATCGTACTTGTCTCACTGATCAGCACATGGTAAACACTCCTATGGAGCTTAGTGTTCACCTGAGGATCCCACTTGCTATCGCCATCTTATCGGGAGCCTCGTTTACCTTGGGATCATCTCTCACCCAGTTCACATTCTGAGTCAGTTCGTTTTTGCTCCCGCTTAGCTCCACTGTAGCCACCTTCGTGTTTTGTGATATCTTTGCGGGACCATCAGTCTTCGCCTTTTCTTTCCTCGCTCCAGCTCTTTGCACCTTCAAACGTACTCTGATGCTACCTGGGCTCCTAGGCTAACGATCCTTCTGATCGCCGGTCTCTTTCTGCCTATTGTGTTTCCTTGGTTCCTCTCTGATTGCCTGGAAGATCAAGAAGTAGACTGCTATTTCCCGTTCGAGTGCTGAGGTTGAGTTGCGAGCCATGGCGGCGTTGACAGCTGAGATCACTTGGCTTCGGTGGCTACTTGAGGATTTCGGTGTTTTAGCTTCTGCACCGACTTCTCTCTTATCAGACAGTACTGGCACGATTAACATTGCTCGAGATCCAGTAAAGCATGAGCTCACTAAGCACATTGGAGTAGATGTTTCGTACATAGATTGCAGGTGCATGACCAAGTTATTACTCTTCACCAAAGCAATAACTTTAGTTAGCCGATTTTTTCACCAAAGCATAAACTAGAGCTTATCATAGCTTCTATCTCTCCAAACCCAGTGTTGTTGATTCACCGTGAGTTTGAAGAGGGGGGGGGGGGTTGTTAGATATGTCTTGTATATGGTGTTCTTTGCATATTTACAGATACATGTAACTTATATATCTTGGTCTTTGACTCTTTGGAATAGATAAGGGTTCGTTCCAACAGTTTGGACTTAGTCTTAGATAATTATCCACAGAACTAGTTCCTATTGTGATCTCAAGATAAATATATTTTACATGACTGAGTCGAGGCATTCACCTAATGAATACATTACTGTCCCCTGTCAGGAGATTACATAATGTTGACCTCTGAACCTTGCATGACTTTAACCCTGTATCAGTTTGCTTGAACATCTTTTGTTTTGTTGCAGGTTAGCGCATCCATAAGACAAGGTGCACATCGAGTTATGGTTGGTCGGGCTGCATATAATAAGTATGGTCTTTCATTAGAAATATTTTGTTTCTTTCAATTCTTTGATGCTTTCGAACTTGCAAACTAAAGTGGGAAATCGGGCGTACACCTGCTCTGAAGCTTTGAGACTACATTGACTACGATAGTTTTTCCTTTTCTGGCAGAAGCTTTTTTGAGTTGTTGCTTGTCAGTTATTATCTTTAATAATTTCCTTTTTTGTGGGTAAACTTTCCAGTCCATGGAACATGCTGGGGCATGTGGATGGTGAAGTTTATGGCATGCCAACAAGATGTTCTTCTCGTCGCCAGGTTTAGCATTAAAGACGATCTTGTTTTGAGCTATCAGCTATTTCTTCTATTGACTGAACTCTTTTTTTAGATCCTTGAGAGCTACCAGGTTTACGGTGATTCTATAATTGGACAGTATGGCCCCAGCAGACCAAACGTGAGACAACTTGTCAAGGTTTGAGTTACATTTTAATGACATAAATATCCTATTTTCAGTTTTATGATCAAATGGAGCAGTGACACTTCAGACTTGTAGAAAACTCAAGTCTGAGCGCACTTAGACAAAATACTATCTTTTTTTTTTTTGGAGTTCTTCCATTTGGATACATTCTTTCACCTTGTAATGTAATAGAACTTGATGTGCAGTGTACACCTTGTAATGTAATAGTATTCACTCAAGCACTGTTAGCTTTGTTTGCTTCTAGATCAGGAATGATACTGTATGCCTAAGATATGAATTAAAAAAATAGATATAACACCAAATAAACTTCATGAACACATTTGCGATCATCAGGCAATTTTACATGTTTGTCCTGATATCATCAGCTGCTTGATTAAGATGTAGCAGATGCAAGTTCTGCATTTTGTCTTGTAAGATATAAACAGTAAATCCAGTTGCAAGGTTATAATGCAAGACTTCATGCTTTTGCTACCTCTATTTGTTTTTGCCATCTTTTTTACATTTGATATTATGCAAATATATACTTCCTTAATTATGGTTGACAAAATCACTTCATTTTGACACAGCCTTTGTTAAATTTATTCCACTCGCAACCTGGCAACAGCCTGTGGAAACGCAAGGCTGACTCTGCATTGCGTCATTGTAAGGTAAGTTAACACAATTATTACCCTCCCGCCATATCTTTTCTTCCAACAAATAACAATAGAACAAAGATACGTATACCCTATTGCATTATTATGAAAATTCGGCATCAGTAAATGAAAATGAGCTAAATGTTTGTCTTGTACAACTATGCAAAATTGGTCCCTTGTTAATTGTTATTTGTCATGCCCACATTATGTCAACATAATTTTATGCCATGCACATTGTTGTGTGCTAAGGGTTGATGGCGCAAGCGGTATGAGTGAGACGTGGGAGGGCGCACGGCAAGCGGACACCGGTGAGGCGGTGCCATCGTACGAAGGGCAAGGCATTGAGGCGCGAAGGAGAGATAGGGGGAAGGACTTCTGCTATTTCTTGCTTTCCCTTTATTGATAATCTCCTTACCTTATATAGGGATTACAAACTAAAGATGGAAGCCCACCAGAGATAATCTTTCTTTAAACTAACACAATGTTCCTAATTTATCTTAACCTTCCTAAAGTCCTAACTTAACGGGCAAGGAATAGAACTCGTGGCCCTTAGGGGGCTGACCGGCGCTGGCGCATACGCCACGTCTCACGCTGCTTCTGGTGCACGGCGCTGGCTGTTGTCTCGCTATGCTCCTTGTTCTGCGGCGAGCCCTCCGGTGGTATTGTATCCCAACCATAACATCTCTTCCCTCCTACGAAAACAACTCTTCCTCTTGCTGAAATGCAGGAACAAACAGTGAAACTCACTGACTAGTTCCCATGTAGCTTCCAATTCGGGTAGTCCGCGCCAAGCAACAAGGACTCGCAAATTGCCCTGATTCGTGTAGTCCCCGAATGGCCTTCATTGGCATCGGTAAGGCGCGGCCATTATCTAACTCCGGTAGTGTTGGCGGTGCGACAGGTGGCACACCATGAAACAACTTGAGTAGACCAACTTGAAATAAGTTATGGATGCGTGCTCCACTCGGTAACTGCAGGCGGTATGCCACTTTGCCAATGCACTCGACAAACTTGGTACGACCTGAAGAAGCACGGTCTCAACTTGTGTCGTGCTTGAGTAGACCGTGATAAAGCTTGATGATGTGCAATACGAAGCCAAACCCAATCGCCAACTTGGTAGTGAACTTTTCAGTGACGCTCATCATAATAGTGCTTAGCATATTCCTGTGCTTGGAGTAGGTGTTGGCGGACGTTGGCCAGGAATTTGTCACGGTCTTGCATGGCCTAGTCTACATAGGTACACGGGCATCACAACGCTCGTAAGAGCGCAGCGCAGGAGGGTCGTGCCTGTAAACCACACGGAATGGCGTCTTCTTGAGAGTTGAGTGGAAGGATGTGTTGTAGCAAAACTCCGCCCATGGAAGCCATCGGAGCCACTGTTTTGGGCAATCACTGGTGAGGCATCGCAAATACATTGCAATCACTTTATTGATCACCTCCATTTGCCTATTGGATTGGGGGTGGTACTCCGTGCTCATGTGTAAGCGGACTACTGCCAAGGAAAAAAGTTCCTTCCGAAAAGCACTTGTGAATACTACATTGCGAGCACTTACAATTGAACTAGGAATGCCGCGTAGACGCACAACCCAAAGAAAGCTTGGCTAACCATCACCGCCGTGTAGGGATGCGCAAGTGGAATAAAATGCGCATATTTAGAGAACCAGTCGACGATGGTGAGGATGACAGACTTGCCCTGAACGCGAGGTAGCCCTTCCACGAAGTCCATTGATACATCAGCCCAAACCAGCGTGGGCACTTCCAGCGGATGTAATAGACCAGCGGGGTGAAGATGTTCGGTTTTGTTGCGCTAGCAGACCCCCGAGTCCTTCACAAACTCCTGGATGAGCTGTCGGGTGCAGAGCACATGGAAGTCGACCCTCAGTCGTTGTAGTGTCTTTTGGACTCTCTCGTGTGCTTTCTCATGTAGTGCGGATAGAATAGACAATAGAACAGACGAAGTGGCCGGAACGTAGATCCTTTTGTCGAAGAGTGACAGGCCGTCAGACACGGCCCAGGGGGCACCGCGCTGTCCTGGAGGACCACATCGTGAAGAGCGATTATCTCCGGTTCGGTGTCTGCGAGGGCTCAGAGCTCGTCAAAGAGAGCGAGCCATGCAGATGAAATGGCGTACATCAGTTTGTTGGTAGCATATTCTCGACAGGACAAGGCATCTGCCACCGCGTTGAGACGTCCTGGCCTATATTCAACCGAGAAATCATAGCCCATCAGCTTGCTCACCCAATGATGTTGTGGTATGGTCGATGATCTCTGGTCCACCAGAAACTTGAGGGAGTAATGATCAGTGCGCACTATAAATGAACGCCCCATAGGTACGGACGCCAATGTCGCACCGCTTGAACGAGCCCAATCAGCTCATGCTCATAAGTGGCCAATTTGGCATGGCGGGGCGCGACCGCCCTGCTAAGGAACGCCACTAGACCGCCGCCTTGATGCAACACAGCCCCAAAGCTTGAGTTGGAAGCATCACACTCCACAACAAATGATTTGGTGAAATCAGGAAGCTACAGAACTGGTGCTGATGCAAGAGCTTGTTTGAGTGCTTAGAAGGCTTGGCTGGCCTCCTCGGACCAATCGAACGCCGCCTTCTTGAACCGTGTAAGCGGTGTCGTGATCGCCCCGTAGTCCTTGATGAAGCGGCGGTAGTACCCGGCGAGCCCGAGAAAGGAGCGTACAGCACACACCGAAGCAGGCGTCGGGCAATCTTCTATGGCAGCCACCTTTTGATGATCCATCTTCACACTAGCCGCCGAGATAACGTGTCTGAGATAGGACACCATCGATGCCCCAAAGGTACACTTGGTCCTTTTTAGGATGAGGTGGTGTCACTGTAGCACCTCAAACATCATGCGAACTTGGCATAAGTGCTCCGACCAGGAAGAACTTTAAATTAGAATATCGTAAAAAAATACAAGCACAAACCGACGAAGATAGGGACCAAGAATATCATTCATCAGCGCCTGGAATGTCGCTGGTGCATTGATAAGGCCGAAATGCATCACTAGAAATTCGAAATGCCCTTGGTGCGTGCGGAATGCTATCTCTTTCACGTCATCGAGGTGCATTCGGACTTGGTGATAGCCGGAACGGAGGTCGAGCTCTTTGTGAAGAAACGCACCCCCAGAGTTCGTCAAGGAGCTCTTCCACCACTGGGATCGGGAATTTATCCTTGTTTGTCTTCTCGTTGAGTGCATGATAATCCACATAATCGCTAGGAACGATCTTGCTTCTTTACCAAAAGAACTGGAGAGGAAAATTCCGAGTGCTTAGGCAAATTATACCTTGCTGCACCATCTCCTTATATTATCATTCCGATTCGTCTTTTTGCAATTGAGGATATCGATATGGCCGAACGGCCACTGCGTTGGTGTCGGGTGCCAAGTGAATGCGGTGATCGCATCGGTGTGCTGGCAGTAGGCCACATAGCTCAGTGAACAGCGTTGCAAACTCCTCCAGCAGAACGGTCATCAAATCGCCCTCCTCCGCAACAAGCGCGTGCACGGCCCTCTTGCTGGGTGCGTATCCTTGCCAGCGAACATTGGGATCGGCGCGCCAAAAGGACATGGTAAGGCATCCGAAATCCCACACTATTGGCTCGAACGTCTTGAGCCATTGCACTCCAAGTACTAGGTCGAAGCCACTCAAGGGAATCGAGTAGCAATCTGTTAAGATTGTATGAGTGTGTGTTGTACATTCTCTCTCTCTCTCTGCCCATGTAGCCCATGAGGCCCATGTAACAATGTCTGTATATACCCTCTCATTAATGAATAAGATACACAGTTGTGAATAGCAAAACCCTAGTCTTATTTTTCTGACATGGTATCACAGCAATCTCCAACCTTAATCCTATTTCATAAGCAAATCCCACCAAAGTCGGTCGCTGTTGTGCCACCTCCGCCGCCGCGGGCTGGTGGGCTCCGAGCCGCTATTGTGCTCGACGGCAACCTCTCTCCTCGGCTTCGTGCTGGCACCTCTGGATCTGCGCCCTCGCTGTCAATCTGTGTCGAGCTGCCTCCCCTCAAGCAACTCCTTTGCCTCACCTCCCCTTCGGATCTATGCCTGCGTTGTCAATCTGTGCCGAGTTACCTCCCCTCAAGCAGCTCTCCTCTGCCTCACCTCCCCTTCGAATCTGTGTCGATGCCGCCTCTTCTGCCTCATCACATCAAGCGCCAACGCCGCCTCAAGTGCCGATGCCGCCCCCACGACGTCTCACCTCTGGATCTGCGCTGAGCCATCGCCTGGAGGCCGCCACGTCGTCGATCTGCGCCGAGCTCATCGCATGGAGGCCGCCGCACCACCGGAGACCTTGCTGTGCTTGCTCGTGGGTCCTCTGCGACGCTGGTTCCCCTCGACGACCACACTCCTCTAGTATTGCTTGCCTCCTATGTTGGTATTGCTCCTCTACTCCAAATTGATTGCTACTGTGTTGTCTACTATTGATCTTTACTGCTACTGCGCTACCTCCTGTTGATTGCTTGCTGCCGTGTGGTTGTGGTCCATCAAGATGGCAAAATCTGACTCAATGTTTGGGGGCAGTTCATCTCTCGTGTTCACAGACATCAAGCTTGATGGGTTGAACTACTGAGCATGGGCTTTCTTAGTCAAGACTACTCTTAGGGGTTATGGTTTGGCCTCTCATTTGACTGATGATCCTCCTGATCCAAAGAAGGTTGATATCGAGGTAGTAAAGGCTTGACAGAAAGAGGATGATCGTGTTATGACTGGCCTCGTTCTGAGTGTTGATATTTATCTGAGGATGAGTCTTGAGTATCATATTTCAGCCAAGCAGATGTGGACATACTTTGAGAAGAGATATGTCCAGTCCAGTGGTGCTCTTCGCTTCACATTACTCAAGAACCTTCATAGTATTCAGCAGCAACTGGATCAGTCAGTGGAGGAGTATTACAGTGCTTTCACTCATATAACTGGCCATCTAGAGTCTGACACCGAAGGTTGCCACTGATTGTCAGTCGTGCCTTGCAAAAGATCAGTATGCTCAACAGATGCTCATGTATCAGTTTGTGATGGGACTTCGATCAGAGTTTGAACCTGTTCGTACTCAGTTACTCAACTATCCCACTTCACCGACTTTGACTAAGGTGCTCTCTAGTTTGATTGCCGAGAAGACTCGTCTTCATTCGCTTATGCCTACCTCGATCCTCACCACATGCTGTCCTGGGTCTCTCACAGCGGTCTGTATCTACCAAAGCTACTCACAGGAGTGCTGGTATGTTCTCATTGCAAGAGGACTGGTCATCATGTTGACAAGTGCTTCAAGTTACATCCAGATCAGCTTGTTGATTATCGTGCTAGACACCCACCTGATTGTCATCATGGAGCACCTACTGGATCTCCGAGAGCACTTATTGGAGTAGTCACTGTTGCCACACCCACATCTACTGTGACTTCTGGATCAGTGTCTGCTATGACCTCAGTTGCACCTTCTGCTCCTAGCTCCGCTCATCCTTGGGTTCTGGACTCGGGTGTCTCTTTTCATGTTACATCGGATAACTCTCAGCTTGTTGCTCGTAGGCCTGTGATTGATGCTGCATATGTTCACACTGTTGATGGTACACCTTGCTCAATCACCCATCAGGGCATTCTCTCAACATCTCGCTTCTCTGTTCCTGATGTGTCTTTTGTTCCTCAGCTATCTATGAACCTTCTTTCTGTTGGTCGACTTACTGATATGAACTGTTTCATTGGATTTGATGATTCTTCTTGTTTCATTCGTGATTGTCGAGCGGAAAGAGTGATTGGTTACGCCATCGCCGTAGAGGCTCTCTTAGTCTCTATGTCTTGGACACCTTACATCTTCCTTCCACCAGTACGTCGAAAGCCTTAGTGTCTTCTGCTATGTCATCATCTCAGTCTCCTGTTGGTTCTTCCTTCAGCAAGTGACATCACAGACTTGGTTATCTCTGTGGAGCTCGTCTCACCACTCTAGTTCACCAGGGTTCCTTAGGTCATATCACTGTTGAGTCTAGTTTTCATTGTACTGGTTGTAAGCTGGGGAAACAGCCAGAACTTCCATATTGTAGTAGTACTTCTCAGTCCTCTTGCCCTTTTGATTTGGTGCATTCAGATGTACGGGGTCTATCTCCTTTTGCTTCGAATGGTGGTCATAGTTATTATGTCATATTTGTTGACGATCGCTCTCGATATACTTGGATCTATTTTATGAAACATCGTTCTTAGTTGATTTCCATTTATCAGTCTTTTGCTAAGATGGTTCATACTCAGTTTTCTTCTTTCATTCGTATTTTTCGTTCCGACTCTGGGGGAGAGTATCTTTTGTCAGCCTTTAACCAGTTCCTTTCTTCTGAAGGTACTCTTCCTTAGCTCTCGTGTCCTGGTGCTCATGCTCAAAATGGTGTTGCTGAGCACAAGCACCGTCACATCATTGAGACTACTCGTACTCTTCTCATCTCCTCCTTTGTTCCCTCTCACTTCTGGGGGATGTAGTCTCTACGGCAGTCTACCTTATTAACTGTCAGTCCTCTTCCAAGCTTCAAGGCAAGTGTCCTATGAGGTCCTGTATAGAGTACCTTCTCGCTATGCTCATCTTCGTGTCTTTGGCTATGTGTGCTATGTCCTTCTAGCATCTCGTGAGCGCACAAAGCTGAGCGCTTAGTCGGTTGAGTGTGTTTTCTTGGGTTATAGTCCTGAGAATAAGGGATATCATTGCTATGATCCCTCAGCATGTCGCATTCACATATCTCGTGATGTAACCTTTGATGAGGGTCGACCCTTATTTTAGGGGGATTGGATCATATACCCTCCCTGAAATTCAGGATTTCAGGATTTACCCTCCCACCTCAATGACATGTGGGGTCACCATAAGTCAATGACATGTGGGCCAGGAGGGTAAATCCTGAATTTCCATCTAAGGGGAGGGTATATGATCAAATTTTCCCTTATTTTATCATCCTTCTACACATCACATTTCTTCCACAGATTCCACCTCCTTTTTGTGTCTACCTCTTATTCCTTCATCAACCTTGTCTTCTCAAGATAGACATTCTCCATCAGTTTCACCTTCTAGTATGTCTCCTCCACCAGCTCTGTTAGTCGCTGGACTCTTGCTTGAGGTGATAGCAAGATCCTTACTCTCATGGAGAGGATGACACTTGGAGATGGGGCAATTTTTCTTGTATATTTCTCTTCACAATGCCATGCCAACCTGAGGGGTTGGGGATACATATTTATAGGGCTAATCAGCCAAGCATATGTCGAGCATATGCCAAGCATATGCTAGTCTAAGATGCTCTGTCCTAGATGCTCTGTCCTCTAAAGCTAGTCCTAAAGCTAGTCCAAGATGCTCATCCTAGATGCTCTGTCCTCTAAAGCTAGTCCAAGATGCTCTGTCCCAAAGAGATACTAACTTGCCGATCAAGGATCTTTGTCCTTGAAGGGCGGCAAAAGCCAACACAGAGACTTATCCATCAATCTCCCCCTAAGTCTTGTGTGTCTCCTTGTGAGGAATCTGAGCCATCCCGATCCTGGCGCGAAACTCACGGAACTTGATCCGCCCAAGACTTGGTCGTGAAGTCGCGGTGGTCTTGGGTGTCGATGTAGTTGGTCGGACACTCCCTTCATCGAGGCGCCGATGAAGTGATACCTTACCGGATGTGCTTCTCGCGCTCATGGAAAACGGGTTCTTCGCCAAGGCCAAGGCGGACTTGTTGTCCACCCCGAGCTCCACGCCTCGCGCCTCTACCAAGGAGATCGCCAGCGGCCGTGCGACCACGAGCTGAGTAGAAGCGGTAGTGGCTGCAGTATGTACCGCGCAGCCTAGACAGAGCCACTACCTGGCCGCTGACCGATCGCATCGGACACTTGCCAGGAAGAACGGCGTCCGGCGGTGCTCTTGCTCGTGTCGATGTCGCCGGCGTGGTCGTCGTCGTATGCACGATGAAGTCGCGCGCGGGCACCTTAGGTAGTGCAAGCCGTAGTCGGAGGTGCCCGCAACGTAGCGGAGGATCCTCTTCATGGCTCGCCGATGCTCGTCGTCGGTCATTGCATGAGCCGACTAACGTGCCGACGGCGAACGCCATATCCGGACGCTGTGTGGACAAGGTAGCAAAGGCGCCCATAATCGCGCAGATCTGCGTCGCGTCCCACTTCCTCCGCCGTACACTCACGACTCGGCTTCCCTCTCCTCCATAGGAGTGTGGGGTGGGTTGCGATCGGTGAGACCGCCAGACTCCACGATGCGCTTGGCGTGGCGATCTGCGAAGAGATGCCGAGCTGTCCCGTGGACCTCGATCCCAAGTAGAAGGAGAGAGCCCAAGTCGCTCATCCGGAAGGCGGTCTTCATCTCCGCCTTGAACGCCTCGACTCGGCCTCCTTGGGCCGGTGATCACCAAGTCGTCGGCGTGGCGCCCACCAGGGCGTTGTCGCCTTGCCCCGCCGGTGACCGCGACCTCGTGTGCGCTCTGGCTGGAACCCCATTTGCGTATGTGGAGTCCAACTTAGCGTTCGGGCTCGTGGTGCTGCGCATGGCCGTGGGGCCTTGCGCAGCGGAGGACCTTGCCCTCCTTGCCGGGATGGCGAATCCCGCGGCCGATTTAACGTGACCTCCTCTTCAAGTCGCCGTTGAGGAAGGCGGACTTGGCGTCCATGTGATGGGCGCGCCAACCCTCTGGCCGCAAGTGCGAGGAGAAGACGAGCGGACTCCATGCGCGCGACGGGTGCGGCGTCGTCGAAGTCGACTTCCTCTGCCGCATGAATCCTCGTGCCACCAAGCGAGCCTTGTGCTTGACGATGGCGCGGCTTCATCCGCTTCGGCGAACACCCACTTAAGGGTGATCGCGCGTGGCCGGCAGAAGATTCGCCACTCCACGTCCGGTTCCGCTCGACGCGTCCATCTCTCGCTTCATCGCGACACGCCACGCCGCTCTCCCTCCGCCTAAGCGAGCGGGGCTCGCCGTCGCTGCCGCGACGCCAAGTGCGCTCCGCCTCGAAGTCGTGCTGCGCCGATCCGAGGACGAAGCGGCTCGAGGATGTTGTCCATGGTACGGTAGCGCGAGGCTCGCCGTCGTGGTAGGCGTCGACGCGGTCCTCGTCGTGGGGCGGTGAGTGCGAACTCCACCGTCGCGCGCTCATCGTGGATCAAGCTGTTAGGGCGATCCGGTGGTGTGGCGGGCGGTGCGAGAGTGGTGAGTCGGTGCCGAAGTGGTGGAGCACTGGCCGAGGTGGTGGCGGCGGTGTCGGGGTGGGCGAGCTCGGTGAAGACGCAGCCGCTAGCTCCCGGCTCTCGAAGTGGGCGAGTCGACAACGGTCCACGAGAGTCGGTCGAACCGTCGCCCACCGCCTTGTCCCACGCCTGCGCCGCCGTCGAACACTGGCGTCACGCGAGATGCGGACGCGTGTGTGATAGGGTCGAGGATGCGGTAGGCCTTCGAGCCCTCCGCGTGCCGGCGAACACTCGGAGTGCTCACGCCGCCGAAGTTTGCCGATGTGGCCAAGCTCCTTAGCGAACGCGAGGGAGCCAAGACCCGCAGTGGAGACCGCCGCTTGCGCCCATGCCAAGCCTCGTGCGGTGTCCTCAGTCGGCGCCTTGGTAGGCGAGCGGTTGAGGATGTAGACGGCCGTCACCGCCTCTCCCGAAAAACGGCATCTCCCTGCTTGAGGAGAGCCCGAGCCATCCCCACAACCGCCTCGGTTGCGCGCGCTCGGCGACGCCGTTCTGCTGCGAGGTATGCGGCGCGGAGTAGTGGCGCTGAATGCCTCATCGGCGCAGCGATCGACGCAAATTCACCGCCGTGGTCGCGCCGGCGTTATGCGTGGCGCGCGACGCCGCAGCTTCACGGCCGCACTCGCCTCGCAGCGACTGCGTGCGCTGATGGCGTCCGCAGCCTCTCCTTGCCGCCGAGGACCATCACCCACATGTAGCGGAGAGGTCGTCGACGGCGCAGGAAGTAGCGTCGTCCTCGGTGTGGCCGGTGTCACGGGCCACAAGTCCGTGCACGAGCTCGAGCCTCTCCTTGGCTCGAAACTCGCCTTTGGGGAAAGGTGATCGCCTCGCCGTCAACACACGACGTCGCAGAAGCGCTCCACATGGTCGAGGCACGGCAGCCTCGCACCATCTCCGTGGCACCGAGCCGCCTGTGGCCTCGGGTGAAGGTGCCCAGCGCTCGTGCCGCACGCCTCGTCGTCCGACGAGCGGCGAGACAGAGGGTTGTGCCACCGCATGTGAAGGATGTAGAGGCGATTGCGCCTCGGTTACCTTGGCAAGAAGGCGGCGGTGAAGATCCCAAATCCGCGACACCGTGCTCGATCTCGACACGCTGAGCCGTTCTCATCCACCGCCCAAGCCGATGATGGAGTTCGCGGATCGGGGATGTAGTAGGCGCGGTGAGCACTGTGCTCACGGTGACACGGCGGTGAAGATGACGAGCCGACGCCTTGATTTCCACGCCAGAGGTGTCCCCAAACTTGACGGAGCCTCGGGCGCTAGAGTCAAGCTCGGCGAAGAACTCCGTCGGCCGGTCATGTGATGGGTAGCGCCGGTGTCGAGGCACCACCCGTCGGCCTTGTCGTTCTTTGAGCCGTGGCCGAGGAAGGCGTGTGCTTTGGCTCGTCAAGGTGGAGAGATCCGTTGCGGCGGTGCCGGCCGAGGTAGTTCGATGCTCGCATGAGCAATGAACAGATCCGCCGCTCCTCCTCCTCGCTGCGCGGCGTGGGCCGCCACGTCGTGGCTGCCGACACCACGCCCAATGACCAAGCTTGCCGCAGCTTGTGGCAAGAGTCGTCTCGTCTTGGCTTTGCTTGCCGTGGCGCCGCCTGGCGCCTCACGGTCATCATCTCAAGACGTCCTCGCGCCATGCCCGGCGTCTTTGCGCTGCTTGCCGCTTGCCACGCATGCGCGCTGTCGTGGAAGAAGGCTCCCTTCTTCCTGTCACCTTGGCCGGCACCAGCGCTCCCGAGTGTGGAGGAGCTTCCGCCAATGGTGGCGGGTCCGAGACGCCGTGGCTCATCATTGTCGGCGACCTTCAGCGACCGCGCGCTCCTCGATCGTCATCGTGGAGAGATCCAGCGAGATCGGATCGACTGAGCCATCTGCTTGTACTTCTCGGGGACGCAGCGAAAGAGCTTCTCGACAGCTCTCTCCTCGCTGTAGGTGTCGTCGCCGAACTGTACCAACTTCTGCAGCAGAGTGTTGAGACGGAGAGCAAAGTCATCAACGTCCTCACCTGGCTTGAAGGCCAGGGTCTCCCACTCCGTGCGAAGTGCCTGCAGTGTGGACTTGCGGGCGCGGTCGCTGCCGATGCGTGCCGCAGCGATGGCGTCCCAAGCCTCCTTGGCGATGCGCTTGTTGGTAGCGAGAATCGCATCTCGGCGGGGCTGCGCGCGATGAGCATCCGCGGCCGTCGATCCTGGGTTGTAGTCGACGTCGCCGTCGGATCGCATCCCACATATGCCGCACTGAGCTTTACCCTCATCACCGCGCCACTCGACGTAGTTGGACTTGGTGAGGGTAGGCCACCCGCCGCCGGGCGGACGTCCTCGACGACACCGTACTCGTGGTGACCACGATGCAACCGGGAGAGAGCGCGTCGCTGTGAAGGCCGCTCTCCGCCGACCGTCGCCGCCTGCGGCGCGCCTCCTCGAGCGCCACCAGCCAGCGATCGCGCTGTGCTCGATCTGCCGCCGCGCGGGCGTGAGCGGCCGCCCATCGCGCCGCTGCCCTCACGCCGCCTCCTCTCCGGCTCAAGGCCAGCGTCGCCGCTCATCGCAGAGATGGAGCTGCTGCCGCCGCCGAACCTCGACCTCTGCTGCGCGACGCGCCGTGCGCTCTGCCGCCGCGCCTTCGCTTCCACCTCCGCTTGCTGCCCGGCTCGCCATTGCCGGCCTCGACGCCCTTTCGCAGTGCGGCGTTCTCTCGCTGCCGCTTCGTCTTTGCTCTGCGCGGCGAAGCTCGGCCGTCTGCGACGCCGCATGCTCGAGGCGGCCGAAGGCCGAGATCGCCTGCGGACATGGCGCGCCATCGGGTGTTGCGTGGATAGAGGGCGCCGACGAGTCTTGCCGCCTCTCGAGAGGAGAGCGTGGGCGGCCGGGGCTAGCTGCTGTGCACGGGCCGTCTGCGAGGCGGAGAAGGAGATGAGCGGAGATGCTCAAAGGCTACGGGATAGTATAGCTCGATACCACTTGTTAGTCATTTGGACTCTTGCTTGAGGTGATAGCAAGATCCTTACTCATGGAGAGGATGACACTTGGAGATGGGGCAATTTTTCTTGTATATTTCTCTTCACAATGTCATGCCAACCTTTGAGGGGTTGGGGATACATATTTATAGGGCTAATCAGCCAAGCATATGCCAAGCATATACTAGTCTAAGATGCTCTGTCCTAGATGCTCTGTCCTCTAAAGCTAGTCCTAAAGCTAGTCCAAGATGCTCTGTCCTAGATGCTCTGTCCTCTAAAGGTAGTCCAAGATGCTCTGTCCAAAAGAGATGCTAACCGCCAGTCAAGGATGCTGTCCTTGAAGGGCGGCAAAAGCCAACACAGAGACTTATCCATCAAGCTCCACTAGTTTATGACACTTCCACTTTTCATTTTCACTATAGTTGTCGACAAAGTAAAGAACAAGTCAGATAGTTCAGTAGAGCGATACAAGGCTCGTCTTGTTGCAAGAGGTTTTTAGCAGGCTTATGGTTGAGATTATGACGAGACTTTTGCTCCAGTTACTCATATGACCATAGTCCATAATCTTATTGCTGTTGCAGAGGTACGCACATGGACTATATCTCAGATGGATGTCAAGAATGCTTTTTTCATGATGATTTACATGAGGACTATATGCAGCCACCCCTTGGTGTTGCGGCTCCTACAAGCTTTGCTTGTCGCCTTAGGCATGCTCTATATGATCTCAAGCAGGTTTGAGCGTTTCAGTTCTGTGATTCGAGTTGCTGGTTTCGCTCCAGGTGAGCATGGTCCTGCCTTATTTATACATACTTCTTAGCGGGGTCGTACTTTGCTTCTGCTATATGTAGATGATATGCTGATAACAGGAGAAGAGATGGATTATGTGGCTTCTGTGAAGAGGAAATTGAGTGAACAGTTTATGATGGCCGACTTGGGACCGTTGAGCTATTTTCTGGGGATTGATGTTCATTCTGATAGTGAAGGTTACTATCTCTCTCAGCATCGCTACGTTCAGGATTTGCTTGCTCGCTCTGGTATGACTGATACATGTAATGCTGTTACACCCATGGAGCTCCACCTATAGCTTCGACCTACATATGGTGTACCACTAACAGATCCTTCTCGCTATCATCAACTCGTTGGGAGCCTTGTTTATCTCACTGTCACAAGCCAGACATTGCTCATGTTCATGTGCTTAGTCAGTTTGTCAGTGCTCCCACCTCAGTCCACTATGGTCATATTCTTCGTGTGCTAAGATACTTGAGAGGGACTGCATCCAAACGTCTGTTCAATGCCAGTTCGAGTCAGCTCCAGCTCCACGCTTACTCTGATTCCACTTGGGCGAGTGATCCTACTGATCGTTGATCTATGACTGGCTACTGTATCTCTCTTGGTACTTTGCTCATTGCCTAGAAGTCTAAGAAGCAGACTACGGTGTCATGCTCTAGTGCAGAGGTTGAGCTTCAAGCTCTTGCCGCTACCACCAATCCTACACATCTCTTTTGTGACAATACAATTGTCATTCAGATTGCTAGTGATCCAGTCAAGCATGAGTTAACAAAGCACATTGGTGTTGATGCATCCTTCACACGAGCTTCAAGTCGTAGATTTTTTTTTTACTAAATCTCAGACTCGAGAACAACATCGACTTCATCTACTCAAAATCAGTGCATTAAATCCTCGTGATCCACCTTGAGTTTGAAAGGGGTGTTAAGAGTGTACGAGTGTGTTGTACATTCTCTCTCTTTGCCCATGTGACCCATCAGGCCTATGTAACATAGTCTATATATACCATCTCATTAATGAATAAGTTGCACAGTTGTGACTCATTAATGAATAAGTTGCACAGTTGTGAATAGCAAAACCCTAGTCTTATCTTTCTGACACAATCCACATGGAACACCTCGTCGTGCATGCTGATCTCCTGGTTGCTGCAGATGCCTCCGCTTGCAAGATGCTCGCCGTTAGCCACTGCCACTTTCAGTCCCTATCGCCCTGCCTGCATTGGCCAGTTGAGACGGCTGCATATCTCTTCCGCCACAAAGTTGTGCGTCGATCCGGCGTCCACCAATGCCATGAGTACAACGTCACACACCGTGACCTCCAACTGCATGGTACGATCGGTGTTGATGTTGGTCGAAGCATGCAGCGAGATTTTCGGGTTAGGTTTTTCATCAAGATCGTCAGTGTCGGCGGCCACCACGTTCACAAACTCAATGTGCAGTAGCTGCTTGCATTCATGAGCTGAAGTAAATTTCTCGCAATTGTAGCACAGCCCAAGTCGCTTTCGCTCGATCGCTTGTTCCGGTGTGAGGAAGCGCCGGAACACTCGCTTTTGCCCGCCTCAGGTTTGGTTGCCCCAAGTGGCCAGCTTTGTCGCCACCAGGATCGGTGTTGAC
Source organism: Ampelocalamus luodianensis (assembly GCA_036346255.1). Classification (NCBI taxonomy): domain Eukaryota; kingdom Viridiplantae; phylum Streptophyta; class Magnoliopsida; order Poales; family Poaceae; genus Ampelocalamus; species Ampelocalamus luodianensis. The sequence goes on from CM070623.1 coordinate 25,461,090, forward strand.
GATTGCCCGATGAAGGGAGACTTGGGCGTTGGCTTATGCGTGGGTGCCGTAGCTGTCGCCTGTTCGGCCACAACGGTGGCCCTTTGCTCGTACGCATCTCCAGAGTATTGGGCGCCTGCAGATCAACATCAATACTGAGCGGTTCATGGAGTCCGGTTGTAAACAGTTGTACTTGCTGCTCCGGAGTTAATAGCCCGACTGTAGAGGCGAGCTAGAAATTGGTCGATGAAGTCGTCCACTGTGCCCGTGCACTTAAGCTGAACTAGCTCTCCAAGTGGGTTGTGCCGCACTGGAGGGCCGAAACGCATGTTCACGAGCTTCGAGAAGTGGCCCCAAGATGGTGCCCCCTCCCCGCATTCTAGGCGGCAGTACCACTGTTGTGCGCTGCCGATCAAGTGATATGATGCTAACAACACATTCTCTTCTTCCATCGTCCACTGCCCGCGGAAGAACTGCTCGCACCGACTAAGCCATGGGAATGGATTATCCTTACCGTCGAAAGTGGGAAATTCCAGTTTGTTGAAGCGTGGAACTCAGGTCGTCTTGGTGCGTGCTGGTGGAACCTGGTCGGGATAGGTGGAAGGTGCAGTTGTCCTTAGTCCAAGCATGCCTGCACTGGCCTTCGAGCCCTCAGGATCATTGAGCTTGACCTTCTCCACGCGTGCCAATCGATTGTTGTGGCTTTCCATCCGATTGTTGATGGTGCAAAGCTGTGCGTCGTGGTTGTCCTGCATCTTGTTGATTGCGTCGAGTTACTCGCTGTGACCATCTTGCCTCTTGTTAATGCTGGCTAATTGGGCGTGGATCTTGGCGAACATGGCTTGGGTGTCTTTGGGATCGGAACAACTGCCGCTTGACATGATGGGTGTAGCGGCTGGCTCTGATACTAGGTGGCTCAAGCGGTATGAGTGAGACATGCTAGGGCGCATGGCACGCGGCCGCCGGCGAGGCGGTGCTGTCGTGCAAAGGGCAAGGTGCTGAGGCGCGAAGGAGAGATTGGGAGAAGGATTTCTGTTATTTCTTGCTTGCCTTTTATTAATTTCTGTTATTTCTTGCTTGCCCTTTATTAATAATCTCCGTACCCTTATATAGGGATTACAGACTAAAGATGGAACCCACTAGAGATTATCTCTTTCTTTAAACTAACACAATCTTCCTAGTTTGTCTTAATCTTCCTAAAGTCCTAACTTAATGGGCAAGGAATAGAACCCGTGGCCCTTAGGGGGCTGGCCGGCGCTGGCGCTTGCGCCACGCCTCACGTCTTCTCGCTTTGCTCCCTGTTCCGTGGACGAGCACTTCTTATTCTTTTTCTCTGTAAACTGTAGTTCTGAAAAAAATTACATGGGAAACCATTAGTTACGAAATTTCTTTGCATGCAGACTGAGTGACTGACACTTGCATTTTTTTCACTAGTGAATTAGTTCTTACATGGTAAACCATAAATTGTGAATTTTTTTTTATGTGCAGACACTACAATCATTCTTAGAGGAGACTCTTGACGCAATACCAGACTGTGTCCTTGACGCGCCAATAGTCAAGGAGCCACCCAGTGAGGAAGGATATTTCGCTGATGTGGATTCTTTGTTGCCGCCAAGATATACAACACTGACCAACGGTAGCTATGTAAGTCCAGCACTTGTAACTGCATCCACTTGCGGTACCAAAGTTTCCGGGGAAAAGCTAAAATTACAGAAAGCTTCAAGCCTGCAAGTTTCCCTTCAAGGATAGATACGTCGAAACATCATTACTTGTAACCACCAGAACTAGAGTTTTCACTTTTCCGGGGGCGAAAAGCCCCTCGTTCATCTATTATCTTTGTTATATCATTGTCAGTATCCCAGCTAACATGGCCAAGTGTATGTGCCATTTGTTTCCAGTAATTTCGAGTTTGTCCACACCATTTCTGTTTGAGAATTTTCGATTAATACACTAGTGGTAGATCAGTTTTCGCTACCAGTTTTCCCAAGCTGTACTGCATCTTGCCAGAATGGCCATCCTATAGTGTGTTTTTTTCTTCCGATTACAAGCTATAGCGCTGATTCTTAATTGGCCCGTTTAGTTTGTGTTAGAACCTTCATGACTAGATTCATATTTGCGCTTTGCTTTGAAGTGCTTAAACTTCTAGAAAACAAGGTCGATTAATATCAAAGACCTCACACTTGATACGCCTAACCAAGTAACCAGTGGCGGAGGGTAATGGTCTAATGGAGGCCAAAAGACTAGGTAGTTGATGGATGCACGGAGTTAACAGAGGGTCGTGTTGCTTTTGATACATTTTTCATGGGCGCCATGAATGGTCCACACGAGTGCAAGCAAGCTTACACAATTGAATGGAAAACCTGTACTTATATTCGAAGCTACATTTTTTCGATGTTATTTTTTTTTATTAAATCTGCTTTGTTCTTCTATGTAAAGTTCTGATGGGCCACTTTGTGGACGGTTTTTTTAATCAAAGTGAATGGATGCAAGGAAAATTTATTTGGTTACGGATCGTGTACGGACAGAACTAAATGTGTGATCATTTCTTCTAAATGCAAATATACAATATAATTGGAAATTGTCGCAGTGAAGCTTTTGTATGACGCTTTCTGGATATAGTTTATGATGAAATTCATTGTTACAAATGGAATACCACTTTGGTATGATTTGTTTACATTTTGTTACAATCTTGCCACCTATGGCAGTTATATTTTGTCACAAATTTCATTTGGAAGAGCTATTAACTCACTAAACCGTGACATCTTTTACGTCACAAAATGTATTTCTTAGTTACGAGTTTTTGGTCACAAATAAGAGGCTGCACAGCCAGTAGCTTTGTGATGATACGCTTTTTTTTGTAATAAAATACCTTCTGTTTCGCACGATACAAGACAGACCATCATACCACCAATATTTCATCACGAAATATTTTTCACGACAAAAAATACGATATTTCTTGGTGTTTTGGCTTCATCACAGCACGTCAATTTTGTTGTAGCGTTTTGGCGTCGATATACAAATCTGCAGTTACACTGCTGTGTTCTATTTAACCAGCTGTTCATGGTAGTGAAGAAAAGTAACATTCCAGAAATGGTGCTTTGGTGTCCTTGTGGACACCTTTTTTCTCTCTTTAAACAAGCTGGTCGACAACCTATTATTGAGCATACACTAGTATAACTGTATAAGTGAGTTTTTTTTTGCGAATAAGGAACTCATATTTCATTACTAGAAAGAATGGGTACAGTAAATGAGTATGCAAGTGCAAAGAAAATCCGATATCTGGTTAAGCCAAGTGCACCATTGCGCCTAAAGAGGCTTGGAGAGGGTTTGCAAACAATTTTTTCATTTACAGATTTACTTTATTTAATTGCAGTGTGGTGGCTAATGAGAGGGTTGACAATCCAACATATATCAAGTCAAATGTTTCATGAAATGTGACGTATATCACTTTTGTATCACCAAACACATCTATTGGTCTGCTAGTCAAAAGTTTTAAAGTTTTACTCCAGAGGGGGTGATGCACTGTCGTAGTATACTATGGCGGTTCAGTTGAGCCCCTATTTTTATTTTTTTTGGAAAACAAAGCTATTGATACTAAGGCACAGTTTGAAACTTGAGAATTTTTCTCCAATTTCCGTGTGAATTGAACTACTTCCTATGAAATTGTAGTGAAATTCCCGTGAAATTCCCACGTTCCAAACGGGCTCTAATATGCGAAATTTGCATAGTTAGAAATAGAATACTCCCATCTTATGTTCGAACCCATGCCACAAAAATTCTGGTTCCGCCATTCTAGAAATGCATGGACGTCTTATGAAAATCAATTAATGCAGGAAGCAATAATTAGCTAAAACTGATGCTGTAAGAACTAACAGTACAACTGAACTGCAATACTGATGTAGTTCTTTTAGAATGATTGACCCATGACACAATTTTGGAGGTGTTATAACATTTAGTTGCCTAAATTAGTTAATGAGCGAGGGGCGCAGATATGATTTCAAAACCACATACAAGAACGATTAATATGACAAGTTAGGGTCATATGATGACCCACGCCAATTTATACCTTTGTCTCACCTTTAAGTTGGTCCTTTTGACGTCGATTTATACCTTTGTCTCACATGATGACCCAATTTATAACTTTGTCTCACCTTTAATATGACAATGAGAATTGAGAGTGTCGATATCTGACGGCGTGGCTGCTTGACACGTTGGCCGGACTGAAGGAGGAAGAATTGAGCTTGTTCTGTACAGGTGTTTATGAAATCTGGCGAGTTCGAAATGAAGTGAGACATGGAGAATTGCCGGAGGCAGCTGTGTCTGTAGCGCGAAGGACTGTACACCTCGCTAAGGAATGGCAGTGCCTTCATCCTACTTTGGAAAAGGTGAGTAGATCTCTTTCTGAACAATGGAAAAAGCCATCCCATGATCGGGTGAAAGCGAATGTTGATGGAGCTCTCAATAAGGGAGATGGAAGTGGAGGATGTGGTGTGGTGCTTCGTAATCACGAGGGTTTGTTCTTGGAAGCTTCGTCTGTGTGGGTGAAGGGTGTCAGTGATCCGTTTCATTCTGAACTTATGGCGTGCAGACGAGCGCTGGAGCGGAGCTGGCAACCGAACTGAACATTCAACATTTAGTGGTGGAAACAGACTGTGTAGGAGTGTGGGGAAAGTTACAGCAGGAGGACTCAGACATATCAATTTATGGACCTCTGGTGATGGAGATAAAGGAGAAGATGCAGAACTTTCAGAAGGTGACCTGTTCGGTTATCCGGCGATCTGCAAATGGAGTAGCTCATGTATTGGCAAAGGCTGGTTGTAATGAACATTTGTATGTTTCCTGGTTCAGTGTAGCTCCAGGTTTCATAGAACCTTTGATAGAAAAGGATTGCACTGTGTTGTCAAGTGATTAATGAAAGCCAGCTTCTCCCTCAACAAAAAAAAAAAGTTGGTCTTTTTTTCCTACAAGGACCGTATATTGGTATTTTAGCCATGTGAAAAGTAGAAATGACTTGAGTGCACAATTTGCAAAATTAAAGGGTCATTACTTACTAGGACAATCGTCGAGTTTAAGGACCCAAATGGTAATTCCCTACAAGTTTGTTGTGCAAATTGTTCCATAGAAAAAGAGTTTGCTGTGCAATTTCTTAGAAAAGAAAATTTCTCAATCCCCATTCTTTTTTTCTTCTCTCAAGTCCAATCTCGATTTTTTTAAAATAATACATTTTTAAAAAGATTTACAAAAATAAATGCCCGTTTAATAAAACTACAGAAATGTCTTCTATCGCCGTTCCAAATGGCGAAATAGCTCTGTCAACATGCAAAATGTCGATAGGACATGACTTGGATTTTTTTTTTTTGCAAAAGTTTTTGAAAGTAGCAGTAAACAGAAGACACAAAATTCGGTGCTTACATTGTCCATAGTAAGAAACAAGTAATAAGAAACAATATTAGCAGTAGTACATAGGTTACACATAATAATTTGACGCCTGACATAACATCAGTACATCGAACAACACAACTAAATAGGACATATGTCATTACATAGTTGTTCGATAAATCACAATGATAATAAGCAAGACATTCATCACAACATATTTCAATAAGATAAACCATCCCTATGGCCGCCACCTCCACGTCCGCCATGTGGACCTCCACGATGCCCACCTCAAGTGGAGCGGTCGGATAAGGTCCTTGTGGCGTCGTCCGAACTGCTGACCTATCCTTCATGCTGTTTATTTCTCTCATGGCAATACTTGAAGGTATGTTTGGACTTTCTGCAAATAGAGCACTTCTTCGTACGACGTCCGGCTTTTGCTTCGTCCATGTCGTTCCTGATACACCGACTCTGCTGCAGGCCAACCGTTCCCTTTAGTCTATCAATGTCAGCGGCCCAGATCTGCTCCTCCCAGGTAGGATGGCTGGTGAAATGGCTAACCACACCGTAACCATACAACTCTGCATTACAGGTTAGTATCACCTCTTCCTTAGCGAAATATTCAAAAAGGTATCGGCTAGGATGCTACGCCAACGTCAAACATGCGGCCATCACATGTGAGCATGGCCTATGCAGAAGAAGTGGCTTGCTGTAAGTGCATATGCAATGAGTGCGACCAAGAGTGCACTCGTGGATGATCCTCTCACGGTTCGTCTCGCAGCATTCTTTCTCTCTGCAAAGTACTTCGAAGCGAAGCTCCCTTGTGCCCATCTTGAATGCCATATGTATCTCACACTTCTTGTTCTTCTCCATGTACTTGGTGATCATGATGGAGTACAGTACTCTGTCAGTTGCCATGGAGAGCGACACAATGTTGCTTTGGTTAACAAAGTATTTTGTGGTGTCCCGCAAAATTGCCTCCATAATACCAACCAAAGTGAGGCACCTCACGCCGCACATAACTCAATTGTACACCTCAGCTAGATTCATTGTTATGACACCATACCGAGCACCAAACTTGTCATGTAGCAATGACCACTTTACCTTAGACTCGTACTCGATCCAATCCGAGAAGCATTTCACCTGTCTACCGGTCTTCCTCGTCAAATTGGGACTATCTATGGGTAACTCAAGCAATGACTCAGGTAGATTTTCAGCACTAGTGGCAGGCTTCTTCACTGTTTCCCTTCTGTGCATCCTCTTTCGCTCATCTAGAGTTTTCCAAAGTGCGTTGAACTTCTTCTGCAAGTTCTGGTTGCACAACTGCTTGAAAAGGTCCATCAAGTTCTTGTTGTGAAACTAGTTATAAAAGTTTGCACCCATATGCTTCATACACCACCTACTCTGTAGATCCACCTATGGAAGGGGCTCGTGTGCCCTTGTTGTAGCTGAGTTATTGCACTCAACAAAGCTACATACCGGTCATGTATGAGGCATACGTTAGGACGTCCTTGTACAACATAAATATTCACATTCCTCATAAACCACAACCAACTATCGTTTTTCTCGCTTTAGATGAATGCAAACGCAACGGGAAGAACTTGGTTGTTCTCATCCATCACAATTGTAATAAGTATCTGCCCCTTGTAATTCCCAGTAAGGAACATGCCATCCACGCACAAGATTAGACGGCAATGCCGAAATGCATTGATGCATGCACCGAAGGCGAAGAATGCTCCCTTCAGTACCCTCTTCCCGGCGAATTTTGGATGCGTGGAATCTTCAATGGCGACATGAGTACCGAGATTCCTGTCTTCTATGACTCTGAGCTGTCTGGGCAGGTTGTGGTAGGAGTCCTCAAACGTGTTGAACCTTGCTTCCAATGTCTTCTGCTTTGCCCTCCGCACCTTAGCATAACTGATTATGTGCCAGAACCTTAACTCTATCGTCCGAATGATGGATCGTGGCTCAAAATCTAAATTATCTATAATCTCTCTGTACATGACATTCACAATGAAGCCTGATGACATGTTCTTATATGATTGCATTGATTTAGAGACAATGCATGTGTGAGGGATTACTATAGAGTATTTCTAGTAGGTATCTCACTTAGGCTGGAATGCGTGCACTCGCCAAGGGCATCCCGCTAGCTCGCATTTGACGTCATAGCACCTTGGGTTAGACTTCACTATCGTGAATGTGCGTCGCAGTGACAAGACCCATAATTTAACACTTCTTAGACCACCTCCTTTCATTTGTACATGGATCCACATTCTGGTGGTACTCCCACGGTACCCGTGATGCTTCGTCCACGATGAGGTTATCGAATTGGTGTGTGTTCCACTTGCGATCCCTTGCCATTGTAATATCCCAAAAAATCATTTTGGCAAAATAATCAATACTAAATAATTTTATTTTATTTACGTATTTTCCATTTTTTTCCCTTTTTTAGAAATTTCCTTCATTTATTAAAGCTTTTCCTAAATTTCTAGCAATTAAAAATTTTATTACTTAATTTCTGTTGAGATTATTTTATTTAAGCTAAAAACCCTATATAACTACTCTGAAATTTTATAGAATTTTTAGAGTTGTCTTGTTTTTTCAAGTTTAAAAATAATTTTTAGCACTTCAAAACTAATTATTGTATAAAAATAAAAAATATTTTATTTTAACTCAAAATATTTTATTGAGAATCTAAGATTTTTCTTGCATTTGTTGGAGTTTATATGTTATTTATTTGAGTTAATTTGTTCTTTATGTGAATTTTCAAAAGTTAAATAACAATTTTCTGTATTAATTAATTATTTCCAAAAAATAAAAACACTATTCAAAATCTGGACCCGATCCGCTTTCGCCTGGTCCTACCCGTCAGCCACCCTCATTGTAACCGACCCAAACCACCATAATTCCGGTCGTTTCTAGTGTGGTCACCGGTAACCGCCGCATTTACTCTAGCCATAGCTTCGGTGATGAATTTCGGTCGAATAGTTGCTCTTTCGCCTCTATAAATTGGACTATAGCCTCCTCATCCCATTCCCCACAATGTTCTCTCTCGGTTTTGGCCGAACCTTTTCGGAGTGCCCTCTACGAGCTCTTCTTCTCCATGCCTGGTAAGAACTCCGATAAACCTGATCTCCTCATCTGTTGCACCATTTTGCACAAAATTTTACTAGTGAGTTCCTCTTGAGTTTCCATACATTTGTATTCAAATGTAATTTTTATTTCATTAATCATTCATCGCGATGACAAAAGTCACCGACAGCCATGTCTTCTTCCTCAACTTCGGCGGCATATTCGGTGAGCTCTCTGGACCTCTATCGGCCACTAGTGGTCCTCAAATATTTACCCAAGAATCCCAAGCTATCCTCTACAACATGTTTGTTTAGTTTTGGCTAACGTGCACCGGAATACCATCGACCACATCTTCTTCCCCAAGTTTAGCCACAACTCCGTCGAGTCTGATTTGTTCATCTGTTGGATAACTACCTTTCTATTCAAACGAAATATTGTTTTCCTCAACGAGTTGACGTACTGTCGTCGCTGCCATGAACCTGATCGAACCATCGCTTCTTCCTCACCTCTGGCCACCCCCGTCCTCCTTCGACGACCCACGTGAGGTGACTTCACTCTCCATCTCTTCTCCTTTCTTTTGCACCCCCTCGTCGTCTGTCGCTAACGACCACCACCCAAACCACCATGGCTATGGCCATCTTGTCCATCCTCCTCTCCATGACAAGTGGGCCCTTATTTTCCAAATTCCTTTTAATCCAATTCAAATCCCTAATTTGTGACAAGGGGACCCCATCCATAATTCTTTATATTTCCAAAAAATATTCAATTCACTAATGTGTGGATTCCAATGTCAGATTCTCTCTCCTCCATTAATATCCCGAAATTTCTATTATTCCATGTGAAATCCAACTTTCGAGAACCCGTTCTCCTTTGTTCGAACTCTGATTCAGTTGATTCAAAATGATAAATGAATATAAATTCAATATCTATGTCCTAAAACCTATATTATTAATTTGGGAGTTTATTTGGATTTTATTTGAATTTTGTTTCTATTTGTCTTGTTTTCACGTATAGATTTCAACGACTCTAGAGAACCAGGTTACTTCATCCACCAAGAATAACAATAATTTGAGCAAGGCAACTTACATCCGTTGACCATATGTGATCCTAGTAATTTAAATTATTTATGTTTTTTTAAATTATTATTACGTTCTTACTTTTATTCAGAGAAATTTAAATTCCTAGTTTTAAATTGTAGCTAAATCCCAACACTTGTGTATAGCCAAATTTTGGGAAAACCATTGTCATTGATGTCAAGCTAGGTAGTACGGTGAATCATTCTTGGTTTGATATATTTTGGATGTAGAAATTTATAAGATTGGATAATGCTATAAGAGATTCTCGTGAATTGAAGGAACCAAAGGTATATTTGTGAAAGCCCATTGGTTATGAATATTGGTGAAAGCCCATTGATTGTGAATAATCTAAAGAATATCAACTTGTGGTTTATATAGATGTTTCAGAATGAATATAGAGTTTAACTTGGTGGAACTAATTAGATTATGAGAAGTTTCTAAACTTGAAGCACTAGTTTATTTATCTAGGATCAAAAGTATAAATTGGATTTAAACCAAATCTTGGTGGAATTAAACTGATTTTATTGATTGTTGGAGAAATAGTATTGAGAAATTGATCCGGTAAAGATGGTGATTAATGGCGACAAAGTTGGATCTCTATAACAATTCATGATGTTAATTTTGGTGGGATTAAATGGATTATTGGTGAGTGTTGGAAAACTAGTATTGACAAACTGATTGAGTAAATGTGATAAATAAAGAATAAAGATGGATTATCATAATAGTTTATGGTTGGAATTTTGGTGCATTGATTGAATTATAGGGAAATGATGAAATTGGTGGAATTATTTGAGTATTAGTGTTTGGTTGATCTACAGTTGATGTTGGATAAATTTAATCAATGGTGTGGTTGTGTAACACCCTGGCTATCCGGAAGCCAAAATGTCACCTAAAACATCTAACATACATCCATAATGCGGAAGAACTTGAGACAAGTATATCAACTAAAGACAGCATTAAGATAAATGGACATGGTGAAGGTATCCTTCCTTCACCTTCTAAGTTATTTACTACGACCATCAATAAAGAAGGTTCACACGCAGTAATAAATCAACATCCAGGTGGAGAAGGTATCCTTCCTTCTCCAATTATAATTTAATTATTACAGTTCATCGTTAACGAATGAAATATGGAACTAAAATTTAGACTTGAACATGAATTTGATGTTGTGAACAAGTAGTGCGTGTCTACTCCCTCCCAAGAGCCAACATCAGGGGTTACCTAAAATAAACAAACAACGCAAGAGTGAGTCCATGACTCAGCAAGTACAGTTATCAATAAGATAATCATTCAATATGAATAAGACAAACTCATCATCAGGTTCGATCACATCACAACTGATTACAAATGAAAACATGATATGAATGCTCAAAATCAAAGGAATGGACTGCACACATGCATATATCGGTATAGCCAGTGAAACACCCGTCGGTGTTCACTCAAGCACGCATCTTAACAAAAATGCGGGGATCCACTTCCCGTATGAAGAACGTTTCATACGGGTGTCCAACATTGCCCATCTTGGAGTTAATGGGTCTTACATGCCCATTCTGGAATTAATGGGTCTTTCAAATCCACTCCCGTGGACGGACATGACAATGTCCAACACGCCCACACTTGGAATGGTGGGACTTGCAATCCACTTTCGTGGAGGAAACATGCATAATGAATGCATAGAATGAAATACGAATATTGAAAGACATGATAACAAAACATGGATTCAACACATATGCAAGAACATAGACAATCCATCTTCTCTCGTATCATACCAAATCACAGCATGACCATATAAACATTCATCAATCACAATCATTAAGGGTGGCAATGTACTTGCCTTCCACGATGCGACAGCGTTAGTCGGCAAAGGTGATACTCCTAAACCCGAGGCTTCACCTCCTAAACAAGTAAAATAATTTCAATAAGGACATAATATACCCAACACTACTAATCGATGCTAAACATCGCTTCACGATGACTCTAGTCATTAATACAAAACTTAAAATGAAATCAACAATTTCGACATAACTTAATTCTGGACAGCAGCACGGTAATTGACATATCTATTGGTCTGGAACTCGGAATGAGGTGAGACCAATTTCCATGGATTCTTAACTGACATATCTACAATACTCTGGTTGGGCAAAAGTTCAGATTTTGCCTCTAATAAAATTTGGCCCACGGCTCAAATCTGTTGACTGAATTAATAGACAGAAATATCGGCTAAATTAAAATATCCATAACTTTTGTTGTACAACTCCAAATTGAACATTCTTTATCAATCTGAAAAGGTTATCGAATTATATACAATAACTTAGTTGGCACGACATTCATATATTGTCTTTAACAAAAAGTGGCACACGGGTCAAAATTAAAGATAGAAACTGACATACAAACTGGACAGACTGACATACAATCTGGACAGTCACAAAGAAAAGTGCATAACTTTTGATATATAAATCCAAATGAGGTGTTCTTTATCAATCCTGAAAGCTAGTGATATCACCTTCAAAATTTGTTATGGGCAAGACCTCTGAATCACCCTCTAACTAGGCCATAAATCAACCTATACAGAGACTGCTATTTCTCGTCAGGATTCTGGACAGCAGATAATAAATCTAACATAACTTTTGACTCGTTCGTCGGATTTTAGTGATCTTGGCGGCCACCGAAAGCTAAGAACAAGACCTACAATACTCCAGGAGATGAACAACTCTAATTCGGCCTATAAAATACCGAAACAGGCCACGCAACATTCAGGACAGAACTGAAATTCTAACGGCAGCAATTCAATCCAATCAAACTAATCGAATTAGATCTCAAACAACCTAAACAGCGAGGGAAATCGATCATTACCCTTGTAGAACCATCGGAGATCGCTGATCAAATCCCACGAAGAAATTCTCCTTCAATCCTCTCTTCCTTCCTCTTCTTCTTCTTCCACGGTCGCCACAAGCGCAGGAAACATGGCGCCGGGAGAGGAGGAGCAGCAAGCGGCGAGGTATCGAGCACGCCGCTATCGTAGCACGCCGCTATCGCAGCACGCCGCCTCTGTAGCATGGCGGCTACTGTAGCAAATGGGGCTAGGGTTTGGTCCTCCTCCCCTTGCCTTCTAATGGCTGCCGCCCACTCATGGGCCTTGGGCCACTATGGTCGCTCCTCTTCTCGAATATGGGTTGGCGCCCATACTTCTCCTAAAATTCTGAATTTTAACTTATTTCCTCTCTAATCTTACAGCATTCGATATCGAATAATCGGGTATTACATTCTACCCCCTTAAATAGGATTTGACCGATCCTCACACCGACCTCGCGAAAGGTCGATTGCAACTAAAAATTAATAACGAGTAACATGTACTCGATATGAACAAATCTGAATAATGCTCGTGCATGCGAGCCTCCACTCCTAAGTGGCCTCTTTCTGACCGAGGACACCACAACATCTTGACGCAAATCGACGTCTGAACTAACACTCAACCCGGTACTTCCAGGTACACTCATCGGAGAAAACTCGAAGGTAAGATCCTACTCGATGGTCAACGGCGCAAACGAAAACTCAAACTCTGGATCTCCTGTACTCACCCAACACGATAACATACAAGACGTTACGCACTCACGCATGGACCGAGAGATCCTGGCGATACGCCAACTAGCGAAAACAACCCAATGTACCTTGGTTAACCTTCCCATTGAAACCGAACCACACGACAAGCACGAAGAACACGAAACTCGTGTTCCACCTTTCAATCGAACTCTTCACTAAAGCAAGGATCACCTCCTTTAACCAGAAACACACTATCGAAACTCTTTTACCGGCAAAACATATCTGAATAAGAAAAATTCACATCACAAATATACGTTACCAACTGAGTACTGAAGAGTAAAATCCAGAAATCAGAATTTCATCAAGAAAACCTTTCCACTTTCCAAGTGGCAAATTGCGAATAAACGTCAACGAAAGCCAAAGGGAGATCACTTGAACGCTCAAACCAAAAACTTCTTTTGTTTTGCCTGAATTGGAAAGAAGCAAACATGCCAACACAACACCAACTCACCATGCGAAGACACGACCAACAACATAAAGCTCAAATGAGTAACAAGAAAACGCTTCAATACCCAAGGTAACATCCTTTTTTTCAATTCCTCTTTTAGGAATAAAATTTCTCTCGACATTGGAATTTGAATTCATCGCATACCACACGGTCTCAACCATCTTCATTTAACATCCTCAAGTTAGGCTTAAACCGAAATACATCATCCACACCTTTGTGGAGAGACTCTATTGATTCCATCAACACTGGACCACTCCTTCAACTGATGACATTAATTTGATAGAAGGCACCAAAGCCCTCAAAACCCATGCAATCTCATCACCTCCAACTTTCAAGAATATCACATCGAATTTTTCAGACACTCGCTCATGAACTACAACAAAAGGGTTCTATCGACAATCATTCCACTACTCGAATACTCCAGCTTTTCTATCTCCTCTACACACAAATCTTTGGGCGACCAAAAGTTTAGCATGAAAATGGAAAGCCCAAATTTAACCTCTGAGACCTCTACAACGAATTCCTCTTAACAAATAGTGAAATCATCGGATTAAATCTCTAACATCCCCACGATTCCGACATTCTCACTCATTGACATCATCAGAATCACTCACACAACATCGCAATACTTTCCAGTTGTGTTACTCAGAAATTGATTAAGGTTTCCATACATTTGATAATCCCCAACATATCCACATGAACCAAAGTTCGGAACTACACTATACCATAGGTTCTACTTAGTCAAACATTATACGCTTTTACTTGAAGTCATACATTCCATCCGAATCAACTTCCTCCAAGAGGTTAAGGTCAAAACCAACTCATCTTCTATTACTACTCCAATAGTGGGTAGCAAAACTCACCCCTACAATCACTTAACCACCACCAAACAAACAACAACTTACGAGTTGTAAAACTTTCTGACACAAAACGGTTGATCCTTTCTCAAAAGAAAGAGGCGAATAAGAACAAATTTCACCACACAGAAAATGTTATCTGCTCACAGTGAGCACAAAACCAAAAGAAATAATCTGTAATAAAGATCTAGAAAACGAAAGTTGAGTTCACAATGGAGGAGCACGCATCCTCGAAAGGGAATAGCAAATAACCACTAATAAGAAAAAAATGACATTGCGATTGAAACTCGACAACTCTTGAGTGAAAAGAGTAAAAGTTTATGAACAATTCAAATAACTACCGATTACAAAACTTGACTCAAATTCTCAAATATTCCTCTGCACTCTTTCCTTAACACTCAAATTAATTCTTTGACTAACATCGCTTTGCCACAGCGTACAAGATAAGATCTTTAGTCCAAACCACAAGGACTAATTAAGAACCAATGAAATTCTTCCATACGTCATATTTGTTCGAAATAGTTCAACTACACAAGAAACATGAGATCCAAATAATCTCACCACCAAACTCAAACATTTCCAATTACAGATTTGCGAAGCAAGTAGATTATTCTCCTCTTAAAGGAACCAACATAAGTTCTTTGATTGCAACCTCACGTTGCCAACTCGGACCAAAGAGCCTTTAGAGTTAAACCACACAAATCTCTTAAGAAGCAACAGACAATCCAATACCTTAATTTATTTAAAATAATTTCGATTACGGATGATTTAAGAGCTCAAAGAAAATATCACTAAAGCTAAACTTGAAATATTCACATCGAACGATATCACCAAGGCGATCAAATTACTATGGGTATTAACATCAATTTCACAACAACAATTAGAAAACACTTCAAAAGACTCACGTGAAAAGAATGAGTTGATTCTTTCTCGAAAGAAGAGACAAATGGAAACGATTTTCACCAACTAGAAAACTCATCCACCACTCACTTGAACATGGGACCAAGAGAAGAAACCAATTAAGCAATGAACTCACAGAACATAAGTGGAGTCCACGGTTGAACGCATAAGCCTCACAAGAAGAGAATATCGAACCTTAACAGATAAGAACAAATAAGTATTCGAATCAAACACTGCATCATCAAGAACCATTATTACTTTGCAACATATCGCTACTCGATAAACTTCATTTACCACATAAAGCTGAACCCCAAAAGATCATGAATACAAATTCAAATTTGATCATTTAGGAAATATCACCATGGGTGATCAAATTACTACAGAATTAACCTCATTATCACATTTTTGACTATTTAATAACATCGACAACATACATAGTACCAAGAATCATCAAACTTTATTACTCCATCCTAAAACTTCCCAAAGGGAACACAAACCACAAGGTTGAAACAAATTTATCATAACAAGTTTATGCTAAGCAATAACAATATCACAAGGCACGCTAACAAAGACTACTTACGAAATTCATCTACTCAATTGTTGGTGTTGCTCAACACTTTCTTCAATACTCATTAACAAATGATGATTGTACTAACCACGCGTATACATACGGTACTAATTCTATTTGCAATCACATAACCATTTATAAACATAGATTCACATTTCACCTTTGTTGAAATCATTTCAAAACATGATTAAAGATTCACTAACATAATTTCCTATAAACAAGGTTTCATGAGTCGATACACCAAAGACCCATCCGGTACTTTATACAAGTTTCAACAATTTTAGCATACTAGGAAATAGATAAATCTAGCTCTTATGTAAGATCTATAGGTTACGAATAGATATTGTGATCTTTATTTAACATACACCTGAATCAAATACAAGGACATATCAAATTAATCAGTTTCACTTCCATGGATGGTAGTTAAGAGTAATTGATTTGCACTATGCTAATAACCCAACTTGGTAACTCATATCATAACAATTTATTCGCTTAATCATAAATTCTCAATTTAAGCATGGCAAGACATCACAAAAGGATTCTAACACCTTACTACAAAAAAGAGAGACTTCAAACCTCAACGCTCAAGTAATCCAAAGAAACACATAAAGCCAAAGCTTTCCCAAGCAACCGAACTTACAATGGAAAACTCTTCACTAATCAAGTTACCAAATGAGTAAATGAGTCATTCTTTTTCAATGAGAAAGAAGGAGCAACCAAGAAAACATCAATCTTGCCAATTGACAACGATCACAAGTAGTAGAAACAACTCAACGGTTGAAAGGCATTATTTGTTTGAGAGAACCAAGAGGGATCTATGGAAAACCATAACTATCATGGACCACAAATCCGGAGAAGTTCATCAACCACCACAGGACAAGAATTGCCAAATTCAAATCAAGAAAGAGAACAACTTTCTAAAGCAACTCACGCTTAACACGAAACTATGGTACTGGGTAACTACTCCTCTAACCACGCTTCTGCGAGCACGTGGTGTAACTAGTGAATCGGAGTAACAACCACGACCTCCACTTCTTATCATTTGATAACATCACGCCTAACCGAAATACTCAATTATGATTACAGGATCATCTCATGACAATCATAGTATTAGTTCATAGATATTGAATAACATAGCGGATCATATATTACCAACAAGGATGATAGTGCGAAGCAATTCAACAATTGCTCAACCAAAATGAAACATAATAACAGATATTGCGGAAGCAATGTACTTTTCAACCCCACCTCACGGTACAAGGTGTCATTTTAATGTTCTTCTATTAACCACGGACCTAAAGCCCGCTCGATACCAAGCGTAACACCACGGCTATCCTAAGCCAAAATGTCACCTAAAACATCTAACATACATCCATAATGCGGAAGAACTTGAGACAAGTATATCAACTAAAGACAGCATTAAGATAAACAGGACATGGTGAAGGTATCCTTCCTTCACCTTCTAAGTTATTTACTACTGACCATCAATAAAGAAGGTTCACACGCAGTAATAAATCAACATCCAGGTGGAGAAGGTATCCTTCCTTCTCCAATTATAATTTAATTATTACAGTTCATCGTTAACGAATGAAATATGGAACTAAAATTTAGACTTGAACATGAATTTGATGTTGTGAACAAGTAGTGCGTGTCTACTCCTCTCCCAAGAGCCAACATCGGGGTTACCTAAAATAAACAAACAACGCAAGAGTGAGTCCATGACTCGGCAAATACGATTATCAATAAGATAATCATTCAATATGAATAAGACAAACTCATCATCGAGTTCGATCACATCACAACTGATTACAAATGAAAACATGATATGAATGCTCAAAATCAAAGGAATGGACTGCACACATGCATATACCGGATAGCCGTGAAACACCGTCGGTGTTCACTCAAGCACGATCTTAACAAAATGCGGGATCCACTTCCGTATGAAGAACGTTTCATACGGGTGTCCAACATTGCCCATCTTGGAGTTAATGGGTCTTACATGCCCATTCGGAATTAATGGGTCTTTCAAATCCACTCCGTGGGCGGGACATGACAATGTCCAACACCGCCCACACCGGAATGGTGGGACTTGCAATCCACTTTCGTGGAGGAAACATGCATAATGAATGCATAGAATGAAATACTGAATATTGAAAGACATGATAACAAAACATGGATTCAACACATATGCAAGAACATAGACAATCCATCTTCTCTCGTATCATACCAAATCACAGCATGACCATATAAACATTCATCAATCACAATCATTAAGGGTGGCAATGTACTTGCCTTCCACGATCTGACGCGTTAGTCGGCAAAGGTGATACTCCTAAACCCGAGGCTTCACCTCCTAAACAAGTAAAATAATTTCAATAAGGACATAATATACCCAACACTACTAATCGATGCTAAACATCGCTTCCCGATGACTCTAGTCATTAATACAAAACTTAAAATGAAATCAACAATTTCGACATAACTTAATTCTGGACAGCAGCACGGTAATTGACATATCTATTGGTCTGGAACTCGAATGAGGTGAGACCAATTTCCATGGATTCTTAACTGACATATCTACAATACTCTGGTTGGGCAAAAGTTCAGATTTTGCCTCTAATAAAATTTGGCCCACGGCTCAAATCTGTTGACTGAATTAATAGACAGAAATATCGGCTAAATTAAAATATCCATAACTTTTGTTGTACAACTCCAAATTGAACATTCTTTATCAATCTGAAAAGGTTATCGAATTATATACAATAACTTAGTTGTACGACATTCATATATTGTCTTTAACAAAAAGTGGCACACGGGTCAAAATTAAAGATAGAAATCGACATACAAACTGGACAGACTGACATACAATCTGGACAGTCACAAAGAAAAGTGCATAACTTTTGATCTATAAATCCAAATGAGGTGTTCTTTATCAATCCTGAAAGCTAGTGATATCACCTTCAAAATTTGTTATGGGCAAGACCTCTGAATCACCCTCTAACTAGGCCATAAATCAACCTATACAGAGACTGCTATTTCTCGTCAGGATTCTGGACAGCAGATAATAAATCTAACATAACTTTTGACTCGTTCGTCGGATTTTAGTGATGTTGGCGGCCACCAAAGCTAAGAACAAGACCTACAATACTCCAGGAGATGAACAACTCTAATTCGGCCTCTAAAATACCGAAACAGGCCACGCAACATTCAGGACAGAACTGAAATTCTAACGGCAGCAATTCAATCCAATCAAACTAATCGAATTCGCATCCGAAACAACCTAAACAGCGAGGAAATCGATCATTACCCTTGTAGAACCATCGGAGATCGCTGATCAAATCCACGAAGAAATTCTCCTTCAATCCTCTCTTCCTTCCTCTTCTTCTTCTTCCCACGGTCGCCACAAGCAGGAAACATGGCGCCGGGAGAGGAGGAGCAGCGAAGCGGCGAGGTACTGTAGCACGCGCTATCAGAGCATGCCGCTACTGTAGCATGGCGGCTACTGTAGCAAATGGGGCTAGGCTTGGTCCCCTCCTCCCCTTGCCTTCTAATGGGCTGCGGCCCACTCATGGGCCTTGGGCCACTATGGTCAGCTCCTCTTCTCGAATATGGGTTGTGGCCCATACTTCTCCAAAAATTCTGAATTTTAACTTATTTCCTCTCTAATCTTACAACATTCGATATCGAATAATCGGGTATTACAGGTTGATCAAATGGGCATAATTGAATATTATTGGGAGTATGATTTTAATATTGAAGGATGCCTTACTAAGATTGGAGTTTGTCTAAAATTTTGTTGAATTAAATTGTGAGAAAAATGGTTGGTTAAGATGATGAATATTAGAATAACAAGATTACAAGTAATAGAGTAGAGATTTTCATAACCATGTTATTGGAGTTTTATAGGATAATCCTTGATGATTGAAATTGTTGAACATGATTCACAAATTAAGTGAGAGGATTTACTAAAGGGTTATGGAGGAATATTAGTGCAATTACATTCTTCGGTGAAATTCAGATATAATTGAATTTTAGAATGATTTTAGGGTTTTCAAATTCTTGAACATCGAATTCCTCACACCTTGTCGCCCTAGGTAAAACTCTAGTTAATACAATAGTATTAACTAGATCCTTTTGTGAAAAATATGCTTAGTCATGCTTAGATCTGAAATATTTGATTTGGGAATTTACAGCCAAAGATCAAACTATGGTTTAAAATTGTATCTATGGCATTGGTATGCCATGAAAGTTTACAAATGATTTAAAAAGTAAAATAAAATAAAAACTAGTTTAGACTTGGGAGAAATGGTTGTTAAGGTTAGTGCAAGTCGATGCACGGGATTGATTTATTTTAATGGTCAAGACCAGGGTTTTATTGGAAATCGCCAAGTCAGGACCGGTCTGCAAGCTGTAGATTATAAAGCCATTCCGTACTATCACAGATATGGTATGGGACAGACCTAGCTAAATAATTTGCAATATTCCACTACTAGTTGTGCCATTTGGATGTTCGGGTGTCGGGTAGACAGAAATTACCACTTAGCGCAAGAGGGGGACTTCCGGCTAGACTGGTAGTCCAATGACAGTGAAACCTTAGCGGCATAATTGCTTTGGGGATGGAGCATGGTAAAAGTGTCCACGGTCATGGGCATGTTGAGCAAAGCCTTTCGCGGATTAGACTATAGTTTTGGTTTCAAAATGAGTTTGACATAGATGATTTTGGATGGTTAATCCATGTGGAAAATTTGGGCGGATAGCCTTGTGTTAGGAGGTTATCCTTCACCAGAAATGTATGGAGGTTATTCTGCAAAAAACTTGACAATTAAAATCAAATTCAATTTTAGATATAACATAACTACTTTGGAACTTAGTAAATGTATTTGAAATGCCAAACATTGCTTTTATACAAAAAACCCTATAAGCCTTCTTTTGATATTATCCATGCATGTATTAACTATGTTATGAGTGTAACTTGCAGTGTACAATTATTTGTACTCACACTTGCTTAATAAAATATTATTCAGATGAGATGGAATTCACTACCCTAGTTGATTGCTTGTGGAAGATTTGCTGAACCCTATTACTACTTCATCTTTCGTTGTGTCCTTTTTATTGTTAGCTTGTAAGTCGTTCTTGTAAAACTCTGATAATTATTAATAAAGTTGTACAACATGTGGATGTTACCATATTTATTTACTGTATACACTAGCTACTATTCTAGAGGCTAGTGTAGCATACACAGAGAATCTATGGGTTTTACTCCCGGGTTCGACATCCATGGTTAGGTATGACTGACATGACCTCGTTTTCTTGAGTTGCAATAACTCCCAATGTGTGCTCTGCGGTGACCGAGTGACAATGAAGTTCAATTTAAGATCATGCAGAGCTTGGCCCAACTCGAAGGTGTAATACAACCACTAAACCACTGCATCACAGTACCCCATGTATGTTGCTCTGGCCTTGTTAGGCTAACTATCACCGATTAGAAATAACGCAAATCAACCCCCTCAGGATCCTTCAGAATAGTCCCATGATCGTAATAAATTTTAAAATTTATTACGTCTGACATATTTGACGTAATGCACCAAAAATAAGATTTACACGATTAACCACATATCTAGAACCGAACTGCACACCTAAAAGGAAGCACTGCAACATACTACACTACGAACATACATCTAAAACTATCTAATCCATCTGGTGAAAAAAATTGTGTGCAAGGTGGACAACTAGATGGACATCGTGTAATACCTCTCCATGGGTAACGATCACCTCCCGCTGGTTGGATCAATTTAGATTCATAATTGCCATCGATTAGAGGATTGTTGATCTTCTGCGATTAATTTCAGTACTGTCCAGCGCTTGCTTGTCAGTTTTTGGGTAGTTAAAGTCTGAATTATAGGATTTCGTCTCCTAGAGAGTTGTAGGGATTGTTTTCAGATTTTGATAGGTTCAAAGATCACCCAATTCAGAGTTGTGGTCTAGAAGTTATGTTAGTTTCTTTACTGTTGTCCAGAAATCCTGACGAGAATTATCAATCGTCTTGTTTATTAATTAAGATTTTGTTATAGGCTGATTCAGGGGTGTTGCCCAAAATGATTTTTGTAGGTAATTCCATTAATTTTCAGGATTGATAAAGAATACCTTTTTGGATGTGTAGAACAAAAGTTATGTACGTTTTAATTTTACTGTCCAGAACGTATGTCAGATTCTGACGATAGTTTTGAGCTGTGGGCTAAAATTTGTTAAAGGCACAATTTGAGGGTTGGTCCAACTAGACTTTTGAAGTACATATTCTTAGCTTTTCAATTTTATAGATAAATCAATATTTGGTTCAGCCAATTAAAAGTTATAGCATTTCTTGTGCTATTGTCCTTTCTGTCTGTCAGATTATAACTTTAGATTTTCAACTGAATATTAGACTCAGATGTGGGCAGAATCAGAGGATCTCGCCAACTAGGTTTTTGTAGATGATTTCTTTATATTTCTAGAGTCTGAGATCGCACCTTTTCAAGTTTCAGAGCGAAAGTTATGAAGTTTTTAGTGCTGCTGTCCAGTATAGCTTCCTGCTAGAATGTCGTTCAACTTGAGTAGAATATATATATATATATATATATATATATATATATATATATATAACTTTGGGTTTTGGGGAGATGAGGTAGAAGCGTTGCAAGTAGCGTCTTGATATCATGTTGTTTTTATTTGAGTAATTTAATGGTGTAGGAGGAGAGGCTTCGAGATTAGCAGCATTATCCTTACCTCCTAACGCATCGCAATGCGAAAGGCAAGTACATTATGGGTTATATTGACTGCTCTTTGTTTGATGTTCATGCTATATTTAAATTCTATGGACTATAATTAGATTCCAATGATTCCTGCTTCTTACCACGTATAATGATCCATGCTCTTGAGATTATGTCTTTCATATTCATTCATTCATACATTCATGTTTCAACCACGGGAGTAGTATTGAAAGTCCCTTCATTCCAATATGCTTATGTAAGACCCACCATTCCAATGTAGGCAAACTGGATCCCCGATATGAAATATTCTTCACACAGGCCTTGTATCCCCGCATTTTGATAATACGGACATGAGTGAACACCGACGGGTGTTCACTAGCTATACCGGTATAAGTAGAAGTGAAGAGCATACATTTCATTCTTGCATAAGATTTCTACCATTCTATTTCATATTCAGACATTGTGAATGTTATGTTCTTGATTCAGTAAATTTCCATACTGTTCTGTTGTACTTGCTAAGTCGTGGACTTATTCTTGCCTTTGTTTGTGTGTTTTAGGTAAACACTGTTGACGGCATGCTTGGGAGGGATTAATCAAGGATCACTTCATTCACTTCACATATCACTATTAATTAATGGACTTGTTATTATTTTTCATTTGGTAATGTTGGATTGTAATAATGGAGTTTGGATGGTTGAAGTTATCTTTCATTATGACTTTGTTGAATTAGTGAATGCTTAATAATCGTCGTATAGACTCTTGTTAGTTTTATCTTGAATAGTGCAATAGGATTGGATACTTTGAAGTTTGATTTGTTGCTAAAATTTATTTCAATTCTTAGGGTTAATCTATCGTTTCTTGATCCTTACTTGTTAATAGCTGATAGATTGTTGAAATTATTTTATATTGTTGAAGTATGTTAGACTTTTAAGTAATATCTTGGCTTCCGCATAGCCAAGGTGTTACAGTTGGTATCAGAGCGGGCTTTATGTCCGTGGTGAGTAAGTTAGCAACTTATGTAACTGATTTTGCTAAGATTAGTTATTGTTTTAATTAACCTAAAACTTAACACAATGGTTCACAGTAGGATGGGATGGGTCAAGCAATGGATTTTCGTTTTCGTTATTTTGCATTGTTAATCTATGATATGATATGATTTTCTACGCCTATGAATTTATTCTATGGTTGTTCTGTGTGATGATAGTAGTTGACAAGAGGATTAGGTCGTGGATGTAACCTTGGGTTGCCAGGTTGCACCACCGCTTTGGGTTTCTTTAGGGAGGTTATTGTCTTTCTTGAATTTAGAATGGTTATTCTTGTTCAGATGTAGTGGATGAATTTTCTTGGGCTAACGTTTTATTGCAGTTGATGGGTGTTCATCGGTCTTTGTTGGTTCCATAAAGCAAACATTTGTTCTCCCGAATGATGAGTTGTTTTGCTGCTTATAAGCATAGATCATTTATAAGATTGATCTGTTATTGGGAAGTTCTATCCTTCTTGTTGGGAAACACGACTTGTTCAATCGCTGGCTTTTGGTTACTGAAAGCTTAATTTTGCATGTTCTTAAACGTGAGGAGGCTTTGGCCCCAATGTATTCTTTTCGAGGTAATTTGAGTATGAAGCTTAATACTTTTCTTTTGATGAGAGAAAATGTTAAGGCTCTTTGTGCAATGTTTTTCTCATAGTTAAGTCAAAGATTGTAATAAAATAAAATGATTGGGTATGGGTTTCAATTGGTCCCTATTTGTTTTTCGGAACAAATATTATCTTTCTGACTGTTGAGCTCTCTTTGCTACTTGTAAATGTAGTTATTGACAAGATTGTTCTCTTTCATGAGAGTCCTTTTTTTATAAAGGTGACCTGGTTATCCGTTTGGTATTTTGGATAATGGGCATTATCTTCTACAAAGTTCATTGAAGGAAGTTTTGACTCTACTTATTTCCTTTGGAGTAGTTGGAGTGTTGAGGTTTAGAACCTCTTCTTTGCGAAAGAAAGTGTTAAATCTCTTTTGTAATGTTTCGTTGTGTTAAGTGAGAAGTTGCAAGATTACAAGATAATTGATAAGATTTGGGATGTCAAGTTGGGTCCGTGGCGTGATGCACAATTAAACTTAAGTAATTCCCTTGGTAGCGTAGTTGGTTAATTCATTGATGCCTTGCAATGATTGCATCATGAATTTTGATTTGGATATATCTATTCCTAAATAGAGTCAACATTATTACTAAGAAAAGTGGATATTGATATGAAACAATCTTGTATATGTTTACTTGATAGTCTTACATAAATTCTAGATTTACCTAATTCCTGACATACTAAAATTGTTGAAAACCTGCATAAAGGACTAGATGAGTGTTGGAGTATCGGTTTGTAAAACCTTGTTTCATAGAAATTATGTTAGTAAATATTTTATCATGTTTTGTCCTAATATCTGAACATACGGTGAAATGTTGAATCTGTGTTTATAAATGGTTTTGCAATTGCAAATAGAGGTAGCACCATATTTACTTACATGATTAATACAATTGTCAAATTGATAGTGAAAGCTGATGTTGGTGTTGAGTAATACCAACAGCTGAGTGGACGAATTTCATAAGTGGTCTTGATAGCGTGCCTTATGAAATTGCTATTGCATAGTATGATCTTGTTAAAATAAATTTGTTTCAACCTTGTGGCTTGTGCTTCTTTTGAAAAGCTTTAGGATGGTACAATAAAGTTTGATGATTTTTGGTACTAATGTATGTTATTGATGTTATTAAAATTGTCAGTAATGTGAGATTGATGTTAATTCTTTTAGAGATAAAGTAATTTGATCATCTATGGTGATATCGTTTAAATGAGAATATTTCAAGTTTTGATTTCGTAGTTTTTTGGAACTCATGAATTATGCGATAACTGAAATTAGTTTAAACAAAATGATATATTTGAATGTTCTATCGATTCTTAAGTGATTCTTGTGATTTGAGC
Organism: Ampelocalamus luodianensis; assembly: GCA_036346255.1. Lineage (NCBI taxonomy): Eukaryota > Viridiplantae > Streptophyta > Magnoliopsida > Poales > Poaceae > Ampelocalamus > Ampelocalamus luodianensis. The sequence continues at coordinate 25,486,676 of CM070623.1, forward strand.
TTTAAGGCTCTTTAGCTTGGGTTGGTAAAGTGATATTTCAATCAAAGAAAATTATTTCTTTTGTTAAAGGAAAAAGTGTAGTAGAAGTATTTGAGATTGGAGTCAAGTTTCGTAATTTGCGGTTTATTTGAGTGTACCTGAATCTTCTGTTTTTCCCCATAAGAGCTTCCCGATTTCCAAAGGCAATACCTTCCTCTCATTTGAGATTTGATATTCTTTTCGTGCGGTACTTGTGCCCTCAACTGTAGACTCCCTATTTTTACTTACATGATTAATACAATTGTCAAATTGATAGCGAAAGCTGCTGTTGGTGTTGACTAATACTAACAGTTGAGTGGACGAATAACCCTGGCTACTGATTTCAAGTCATGGTAAAATCAGAGAGTTAGTGATTTCAAGCTATGGTAAAATCACAGAGTTAGACATTTCAAGTCACAAAGTCAGGAAAAATTGGGAGATACTTATCACATACGGTTTTTAATACGAACCGTCCGTGATACTAGCTCATCATATATGGTTTTTGTTTGAAACCGTGTGTGATTCGTGGAAATTTTTGAACGCTTGCGCAGGAGGCGAAATGTTTTGGCGCTGTCCTTATATATTATAACCTCGCATTGTCTTCCATCAGTCTCTCCCTCTCCCCTCCCCACGCTGAGCTCCAGCGACCGCCCTCGATTCACTGATGCGGTTCGACGAGGAGATGCAGCCGATGAGGAGGAGAGATGCGCAGGAGCTCCATGTTTGCCGGAGGAGGTAGACTGCCAGAAGGTATATGTATATCACCAAAACATACACAATTTGTTGGTTGTTTGATGGCTCTTATTTTATTTGTACCTAATGCCGGAGAGTCGCCGGAGGTTTTCAGTCATCTCTCATTTTCCTTACCGATGAGCTTGAGTCAAATTCGGACGATAGGCAAGAATAGTTTGTGCTATGCTGGAGCTCACAAGACTAATACAAGAAGCTTATGAGTTCTTCAGGAGCTTGGAGGCACAGATGGATTCTAGCTAGTTTAACTTTGTAATTTTATTCTTTTTTCCCATTCGGAGGGGATGTTATGAAATCTTTTCGTTTCCCTTTTGCTAGATAGTTCCCTCCTACAATGTGTTTGCCATCATAATTTTAATTAGATTTTAGTTGTTTTGCTAGAGGTTACATATGAAAAGTATTGTCCAGCAATTGATTGGTTTGACTCAAAATTTGAATTTTTTTTTGCAATAGAAAAAACTATCACGACGGCTCTGAACAAGAACCGTGCAGTGATAATACTATCCTGAGCGGTTCTTGTTGAGCCGTGCAGCGATAGCTTTTGACGCAGTTCAAAAACCGTCTGTGATGACCTTGTATCATTACTGACCCATAAACTCAGAAGGCTTATGAAACCGTCTGTGATGATATTTTTGAACCGTCTGTGAAGACCTTTTCTGTAGTAGTGTGCTTAGTACAATAACATGCAAAGTTAAGTCCTTAATTGACCTAGGCGAGACTGCCAAACTACTCTAAGTTACCAAGATTCACATTTTCCAATCACAAGTCCACCATGTCACACATCCTTTCCACTTGCCTCAGTCTAAATCTTTTTCCCACCCTATTGATTAGGTGCAACACATGCCATAACAGGTGACAACATACATCACAGGATTTTTCACAAAATGTTCCATAATCACTTAGTCAAGTATGAGACTAATATTTCAAAATGATATCAATGACTCGTTGCAATGCTAAGCATACTAAGCGTGTCTAACCAACCCACGATGGTGGTATGATAATACCAACTAATAGTTTCACCAAGCTAGGGTGAAAAATGATCATAGTAATACAATTATCAAGGGTGACATAGGCAAGTGGCTCATATAACTAATCCCAAAATAAGTAAAACATTTGATAATAGAATTAGCAATGCAATAATTTAAATCAAATAATTTTGTAAAACTGGGTATAGCATGATAAAAGCACAACTTGCCTTACAATAGCAATGTTGTTGTTCTTTTATTTTCGATCTTTGACTTCCTCGACCTTTAGCCTCCTCTGCACACTTCCAGAACATCAACATCAAACGAGAGAGAAAGTGCAAATACAAACAAAATTCAAAAGACAAATCAAATAAAGTCCAACTTAAAATTGAGTGGTATTGGAAGGTAGTGCTTGATTTTTGATGAATTTAGAAACTTGAATGAGCTCAATCGGAGTTCTTATGAGGAAGAACAAGCTCTCGGCAGTTGACCGAAAAGAAAATACTAAAATAGGAAAAAAGGAGAGATAATATGTGTGACTGATAGGTGGGGCCGAATGAATATTCTTGGATTCTTTATTTTTTGGGATTTTGGAAAATAGCTGAGAGGATGACATGTGGGACCCATGGGATAAAAATGAATTTATTGAATTATAATGATTCCAGAAAAAAGAAAGAGAGAATGACATGTGGGCCACTGGTCTATGGACCAAGTACACGGAGAGGTGCTAGTCCACCATGGACCAAGCTCATGGAGAAAGGTTGACCAAGGGTTGACATGACACACGGGGCCTGCATGTAAGTGAGGGAATAGGGTTAGGGTTATGGATTGTGTGGATGACACGTGGGACCCAATTGTCATTGAGACAGGTGTCCCTAATGAGTGGGGTCGGTGGAGGATGACGAGGCAGGATGAGCTGAGGTGGTCGAGATGTGGCACTGAGGTGGCAAAGCACGAGTGAGGTGGTAGTGATGCGATGTGGCATCGGCGTGAGCGGTGACGCTTTGAGCCCGACGGCTTGCCAGCGGCAGCGGCCACGGCAGAGGCAAAGTAGGGCCGCAATGCTGAGAGGGCGATGAGGCGAACAAGGTGATGCAGCCAACTTCACCGATAGCGGTGTTTGATGAGCGGTGGCACGACAGAAGCGATGAGGTGACGAGTTGCACGGTGGTGAGGCACTGTGGTGAAGCTTCGGCAAATGGAAGCGAGCATGGTGTAGAACATCGAGCAGAGAACCCAACAGGGTGGATGGTGTCGACGGACACTCACCGAAGACAACAAAATCGAGCGACGAAGGGATGGCGACCAGAGATGGAGAAGAAGAACTTGATCTCTGCTACACACGGTGACATGAAAGGATTCTCGAGAGGCTCACTGAGGCGACGAGGAATGCGACGATAAGCTTTTGGGGTGGCGGACGCGACCAAAGGTGAAGGAGAAGGAGTTGGTGCCAGAGCTAGGAGGCTCGGGAGCTCCGATAGGTGGGAACAAATGACGGAGGACAATGAGGCGAAGTCGGTGACGCGTGTGATGGCTTGAGGGGCTTTGACGGTAGAGAACCGGTGCGACACAGGTGGCACTAGGCTTGGAGAAGACAATCGGGGCGAAGCGGATGCGCACGGGAGCGGCAACTTTTATGGCCTTGGGAGGCAGCGGCGTACGGGACACGGAGAGTGGTGTGGAGTCAGTGTCCGATCCAGACACGCTTAGCGGCGGCGACGTAGTCTGGTGGGGCTAGTGCACGGGCGACATGGCACACACGGCTGACAAGCGGGTTCGAGGGTAGCGGGGGATGAAGCGGGTGGTGGGCGTGGAGCGTGGCTACTAGTGGGGATGGGCCGGGGAAAAGGTGGGCCCGAGGAGGGAGAAAACGGAATAGGCTGAGCCAATTCAGCCCATGAAGGCAATTGAAAATGGGAAGAATTTTCGTATTAAAGAAAATGCTAGAAATCCAAATGAGGCAAAATAAATAACAAATGAACTTGGAAAAATCCAAGAAAATTCCTTTGAACATAAGGAACCCAACTAAGCTTTAATCAAATTAAATTGTTTTAATTTAGTTAATTCCCAATTAAGCTTTTTTTAATTCAAGGAAAATTGGTGGAATTTTTTGGGGACCTAAACTTCAGAAAATATTTTGGAAGCTCAAAATTTTGGGATGTTACACCCTCCCCCTGTCTCTTCTTTTCGAATAAAAGTGAATTTTGACCCAATTTTGTGGGCCTATTATAGGGGAGGCTGTGTCGCTATTTAGAATGGCAACAAGGACTTGCAGGGTCTCTGCCGCCATTTAGAATGACGGTTTGCCAGCAAGCAAATCGTCATTCTAAATGGCAACATAGGCATTTGACATTGTTCGGTGGGTGACAAGGCTCCTGTCGTGTTGGGACCCTAGGTTTCTAAATTTGAACCCTCGGTGTATTCTGAACTAGTTTCATGATCAGTAGCTAGTTCACACAGTAGAAAAATTGATGAAGTCATAACCATACAACGAAACAGCCAAGAAAGAAGTAAAATATCATTACATAGCAGCAACTGACCTTATGGTCAAGGTTTACAAAGTTTGCTATGTAGGGCTTAGAGGCAAAAAGATAAACTTGCAGTGGAAGAAAACAACTCGTGGTAGCCAATCATTAGGAAAATATATGGATTCCCTGATTCTTTCTCTTCGACTGATCAACAAAGGCGCAAAGCTGTGAGTACATAAAGTACTCAGCAAGTCATTAGGAAAATATCTGTAAATAGTATTCATGCAAGGCTTTGAGCAAAGAATAGTTGTATGGTTATTTTTTGCAGAAAGTAGTATTGACTGAAAATACAGTAAATAGATTGAAAAGCATAATTTAAAAGAATAATAAATAAATAGACAATTTCTTTGAAATGACCAGTGAACTACCCGTTCACTTCCCAACCAATCCACCATTACAATATTTTTATGAAAAGTCTACCCATCGTGTGAAATCACTAGGCATTGTCCATAACCGGAGACACGACTATTTGAATAGTTTTTAACACTTTGCAAAGGTTGTACAGCTTGACCCACAAAGAGATAATCAACTTATAATATCAGCCATGACACGCTTCGATAGGCTTGCGACTAAGTGATTATCACAAGGCTTTTACAAAGCTCTGTCTTTACCCAGTTTTGCTCGCTAATGTTTCGCCACACCAGCCCCCTCTTGCGCCAAATCAACAACCCAAACAGAACCAAATCAAAATATTGCTAATTAATTAGCCAGATCCACCCCATCCTGGACATGTGATTGTACGGTAAATCCTAGATCAATGGTGCACATAGTTAAGTCCTTAGTGATTACTCAGACGAGACTACCTCATCTAATGTGCCTCGCGCACCCTACCATGTGCCTCGTGCACCCTCTTTACTACCCAACCACTCACCTAAGTATAATTATTTTCAGCCATAGACTTGGCACTCAACTCAAATATAAACCAACAAACCATTTCTGTGGGGACCCCGGAGTTATCTCCGTAAGACCGAGACTAATCAAGGTCTTAGGGACATAACCCTGGATCTCCAGTAAATGGATTCCAACTTAACTCAGTCTAAATGAGAGGCTTGACTGTAAACTAGAGCCCCGACGATCATGCGCGCCGCTCCCCTGCGAGCACTGCATGATTGTCGGTTCCCCCAACAAGCCAAGCACGACACTTAGTGAGTTAAATGGGAACCCATGAACAGCGAGTATGACCTATATTGGCTCTCAAGATCAGTGAACAATATATTCATACTCTCATTACAACGTCGATCACATCCATACAATGCTCATACATAAATAGTACAAAAGTTATACATCACATTTCCAAGTTTACAACTACATAAGTGGCCAACCGGCCAAATTAAACAAGTTTATAGCGGAAGCGAGTAAATAAACCAAAATGCCAGTAGTGGTATGCCCACAACCCATCGACAACCGATCGGGAGTTAGAAGATAGCATACTACTCGTCGGTGTCACCTAAATTGACACCGACAATCTCATCGATCTCAATATCGTCCTCACTGAAAAAGCCGACAAACACACATTTGAGTACCAAAGAGTACTCAAAGTCTTACACAAATAAAAATAGTTATGCATAAGGTCATTCAAAGGAAGGACTCATATTGGCTTAGTTTTGCGAAAGAGACGCAACAATGTACAATCTACACATACTAGTTTTTCAAGTGCCATTTCAAAATCAGATTTGAAGTAGAAGTAAAGCATGTGAATAAGTAATGAACTGAGTAACAAATAAAGCGTCTGAATAGCAAAAGTGGCTGCCCACTTTGATACAACAACAAGCATGAACATCCCATTCATGAAATTACCGAGTTCACCCACAATTTTACTTTCAAGTCTAACAATAGTAACTCCCGAACTCAAGCGGTTGTCCATAACCGTGGACACGGCTATTCGAATAGGTTTATACCTGCGGGGTGTACTACTTTACCCACACGACTCGACTAGCCCGTAAGCCTCCTGGATAATGACACACTTCCTTTGGTATCTTGGCGGGAGAATCGAGATCTGGTCATTTTCAAGAAGAAAACCCTATTGAGCTAAGTCCCCATGTGACATGTTTCGGTCTTAGTACAAGTAGCATATAGCACTTGCTAAGGGGCTCACATGTTATATTAGAAATACCAATGTAATGAAAAGGTAATTGGTGCTCCCTGGCACACTATAGAACATTGACATCGATTCCTAAGGACAATTGACAAAGACACAATTGTCCCTACACCACCGTGAGACTTAACATAATAGGACATTCCCCTTACTTGACCGTACAGCACCCATATACTGCGTATGGTAGCACGAATGTACTTGAATCAACGACGTTACCAAAGTTCGGTCCTTAATTGTCCAGACAAGTCAACCACTTACCCAAAGCTCGTGCACCAAGCACCATCACTAACCAACACTTGTCCAGACCAAAAGCTCATTTAAAATGACAAAAATTAACTCATAAAACATATACAAAGATCTGAAACAAACGTATAAAATGACAGTTGTGTGTATCCCATAATTGTCGGGTTATTCCCGACAATCAGCTACCGGTTCTAGACTTGCATGGCTAAGCAGACCCGAACAAAATAATTTCACACATCCTATCATAAACATTTCAGTACTGGAATAATTCATGGATAGCCACAATGACAATATAATAGGAGGTGTCTAACTATTCGTCAAAAAATAGCGACATTATCAAAATAACATGCAAGCAATTATCATTGCATCTACCCTAACAAAACTGGGATCAAATATGATGCAAAAGAAAGTTCAAAGGATGCTTGCCTTGCAGGAAAAGTAGTTGTTCACTCTCGGTGGCGTAGGAGTCAATATCAATAGGCTCGGTATCTAGATAAATACAATACCGAATAAACATCGAGAAAAACCTCAAAAATCAAAATGCTCAAGAATGCATGATTTTTCTACAGTAGCTAAGTAGTGATTTTAGATGATTTTTGGTGAAAGAATTATTTCATTTTGATTTAGCATAAGAAAGTTATGGTGATTTGATTTTCAGATTTCAATACGCCTTCGTTTGTGTAATTTAATTACGAGATGAAAATTTGTAGAGCAGTGGTGAGTACAAAGTTTACATGGATAAATAGGCAATATTATTACCAGTTCAAAACAGTTGAGTTTGCTTCATTTGGAGTTTCCAAGATTTAGTTATTGATTTCTAAAGTTATCAGTATTAATAGTGTAAAAATAATCCCCTTTAGGATCATTTTTCTCAACTACAGTTTCTGAGACAGAGGTAAGTTTGAAACCTATTTTATAAATTAGTTCACTAAAAATGAAAAATATCACAAGTGGTTTCACTGTTTTTGGAATTAATATGAAATGGTTATGTATTTTTGAAGTTACAAGCCTTTTTCTATTGTGCGAATAATAGAGTTATAGGTTATTCTTTCAAAATAATTCTTTCTGTTATAGGGAAATGTTTGAAACCAATTTTAATATAAATTTCATTCAAAATGAAAATTTCCAGAAGTGGTTTCATTGCTTTTGGAGTTAAAATGAATTTGCTATGCATTTTAGAAGTTAATACCAATTTTCAATGTATAAGTTAATAGGTTTCGAATTTCATAATGTATTTCCTACTTTTCTCACCGAGCGCTAGCTTAGCCGCGGTCGCTGACCAGCGGGCTCGGTGAATAGTGAGTTTTCTAAATTAACTCGGATTTAAATTCGGCTCTGACGTGTGGGTCCTGTCGTCAGTGAGTAGGTCCACTGGACTTGGTCCACACGCACAAGTGCACGGTGCATGGGGTTTAAGGGCTAGGCCCACCCGCCAGCCTCTCCCTTATCTCTTTTAACCTCACGGATTTCTGTGCGCGGGGCTCGCATGTAATAGACTCATCAGCGCCGCTTAAGACATCACTTAATGGCTAAGCCAATCATTAGACACTAATGACTGTCATTTGCCGTAAAAGGACAGCTACAGTAGCTGCCCGCGTACGACAACGCGTCCGCGCGTTCACCCGGTGGCTCGCCGACGATTCCGACCCTGGCGGTGCCAGCCAAGAGCATGCACGGGTGCACAATAGTGTGGTGCTCCTATGGAGAGTAGTCTCGGCGGTGGCCGGCTGTCTGCGCGACTCACCGGAGTTGGCGGAGCAACTAACTACGGTCATGAAGCAAGCGACAAAGTGTCGCTCCGCGGCACATACAAGCGGGTGCAGGGTTCTCTGGCTACTAGGAGGTTACAGAGCTAGGTGGAAGCTCGGGAAGCCGGAAATCGGTGGAGCACCGGCGGCGCGGAGAAGAAAATGTTGACAACGACTTCACGTGGAGAGATGGCAGGCAAAACAAACTACAGTGAGTGGTCGGAGCAGCTTAAGCATCAACAGGAGATGCCACAAGAGCAAAGAATTGAAAAATGGCTTACCGAATCAAGGTGGGAGATGAAAAGGTGTCCTTAGGCGAAAATGGCTCAACCCTCGATTCACAAGGTCTGTAGTGAAATCAAGAAATTGATTGAGGGGAAAGTTTAAACAACCTAAAGGACACAAGGTGACGCGCAAGTCTTAGGTTAATACTTCCTGGACACGAAGATGGCACGAAAGGTGTCCCCGGGGCGCGCTCTGGAAATGGCCAAGAGCTCGAAGGTGCACCCGAAGCTACAAGGTAAGGTAGGAGCTGAGCTTAGCAAAAATGCAAACGTCGAGGAACGTAGAGAAGAAAGGATCACTCGGAGAGACTCACCCAGAGAGAGCTCAAGCGGCCTCCCTCTCCTCGGTCAGAGAGGAGAAGTGAGGAGAAGGAGGGGTTGCGAGGGGTGATAAAGCCAGAGAGACCCTGGTGGGCGCGGTGTGCAGAGGAGAAATGCGGGGATAGGCCAACGGACGCGGTGAAGTGAGAGGGGCTCAGGGCGTAGTGGCCGCGTGGCGAGGAAGCTCTGTGCGAGCGCCTGCCCGAGGAAGAAGAAGGGCCTGACAGGCGGGCCCGGCGGCGGCGACTCAAGGCTCTGAGACAAGTCACCGCTATGTGGCTGAAGGTGGTCCATCAGATTAGGATCGGGTGGATGAGATCGATACGTGTTGTTTTGAACTGCCCAACGGTGGCGAGATCTGGATCGTTGATCCATGATCCGATGGCTGCATGTGACGGTGCAGTTAGGCGGTCGGGCTGAGTCGGCTCGCCGAGTCGGACTCGAGCCCAAGGAACAGTAGCGACCGGTTAGGGTTTAGACTGATATTTGAATTGTTTCTCCACTTTGACCAGAGGCTTAAAAATATAAATAAAATTCCTAAAATCATGAAATAAGTTTTGGGGGTTCCTGGGGTAGCCTAGTGTCCATAACAATTATTGAACCCTACTGTTCATGATATATTTTGTAATATAAAAATTCAAACTTAGGCTAGGTCTTTCAATGGTGTTTGAATTTTCTTAGGGTTCAACCCAGCCCCAAAAATTTGGGAAAAATTATATTAATTCGTGATAATTAATATAGTATTCTAATCAATTATTTCCAGAGATATTTTAGTAGCATTTATTTCAGTTTTTAGTTTGGAACTCAATCTAAAGTGTATGTTTCATTTGTATTTTGAGATTTTCCAAGTACAATATTTAAATGAAAGGTTTCAAAACATGATGCATGCTAATAAGATGCATAATAAACCATTTTATTAATTTGGGGATGTGACAAACCTCCCCCCTTACAGAAGATCTCGACCCCGAGATCGATAGGATGGAAGTTGGACAGGAAAGTTCTAAAAGAAAAACATAACATCCGTTGTCTTGATTTCCTTCAAAGATAGTGCCAAGATATCTTTGTAAGGTTACAAGGAATGGTTGCTACATTTTCCTTCCCATTGCTTTGTTTACACTTTCCTTTCTTGATTCGGAGACACTTCAAGTAGAAAGAAAAAGATCTGGATAGTTAGCTCGCACTTGATCTTCACGCTCCCATGTTGCTTCATCTTCAGTATGATTGCTCCACTGAACCTTGATGAATTTGATAATGCGATTTCGCGTCTTGCGCTCCTTTTCTTCAAGAATGCGGATCGGGTGCTCCCGATAAGAAAGATCAGGTTGCAAGTCAAGTTTTTCTAGCTCGGTTGCTTCGGTTGGGACACGAAGACACTTCCTCAGTTGTGAAATATGGAAAACATCATGTACATCAGCAAGTGATGGTGGCAATTCAATTTGATAAGCCACCGGTCCCAACTTTGCTAGAATTCGGAAAGGTCCGATTAGCGCGGTGCCAATTTACCTTTGACTTGGAAACGATGCGTCCCTTTCATTGGAGAAACCTTAAGGTAGACATGATCATTCACCTCAAAGCTCAAGTCACGGCGGCGACGGTCGGCATAGGACTTCGGCGAGATTGCGCGTCGAAGTCGTTCACGAATGACGCGAACTTGTTCTTCCGCATCCTCCACCAAGGTTGGACCATAAATGGCCTCTCCCGGCCGACCAGTTGGAGGTGTCCTACAAGCCCTTCCATACAATGCCTCAAAGGGTGACATTTTTATGCTTGATTGGAAGCTATTGTTGTAGGAGAACTCCGCAAACGGTAAGCACTTTCCCAGTCCTTGTTGTAGGACAGCACACAAGCACGGAGAAGGTCTTCCAAAACTTGGTTTACCCTCTCTGTCTGTCCATCCGTTTGTGGGTGATAAGCTGAGCTGAAAAGCAGGTCGGTCCCCATTGCTTGATGCAAGCACTTCCAGAAGTGCGATGTGAACTGAGGGCCTCTATCTGAAACAATCACCTTTGGTACACCATGGAGACAAACAATTTTGGAGATGTACAACTCTGCTAGCTTGGCACCGGTGTAAGTGGTCTTGACAGGAATAAAGTGAGCAACTTTAGTCAGACGGTCGACAATCACCCATATGGAATCGGACCCAGCTTGAGTCCTTGGGAGGCCGGTGATAAAATCCATGCACCCTTCTTCCCATTTCCACTTGGGAATGGGCAAGGGTTGTAGAGTACCTGCCGGCTTCAAATGCTCAGCTTTGACTCTTTGGCATACATCACACTCGGCAACATATTGAGCGATCTGTCGCTTCATTTGGCTCCACCAGAGCCTTTTCTTCAAATCTTGGTACATCTTGGTACTACCAGGGTGAATAGAGAATTTGGAGTCATGAGCCTCTTTGAGAATTTGCCCTCTCAAAGTGTGGTCAAATGGCACCACCAACCGGTTCCCGAACCAAAGGGTGCCTTGCGAATCTTCTTTAAAACCTTTGGCTTTGTGTCTCTTCATTGCTTCTCGGATTTGAGCCACTTCTGCGTCAGTTTGCTGGGCTTCTCTAATCTGGTCCTCAAGTGTAAACTCACACTTAGGGCAGCGAGCGAACCTTCTTCAATTATTTCCAGTTGCAGTTGTTGCATTGCAGCACACAAGCCTACCGAAGAAGGGATTACAGATAAACAGTTGCATTGAGATTTTTTGCTCAATGCATCGGCCACCACATTGGCTTTTCCTGGATGATAATGAAGTCCCATATCATAATCTTTGATTAACTCAAGCCATCTTCTTTGTCTTAAGTTCAGATCATCTTGGGTGAAAATGTATTTGAGACTCTTGTGGTCTGTGTAGATCTCGCAACGATTACCGATGAGGTAATGTCGCCAAATTTTTAGAGCATGAACAACTGCGGCAAGCTCTAAGTCATGAGTGGGATAGTTAGCTTCATGAGGTCTCAACTGTCTCGATGCATATGCCACCACTCGGCCCTCTTGCATAAGCACACAACCGAGCCCATGGCGAGATGCATCGCAGTAAATATCGAAACTCTTGCGAACATCTGGAAGGATGAGCACCGGAGCTGTGGTCAGACATTCTTTAAGAATCTGAAAGCTTTGTTCACAATCAGCTGACCACTCGAACTTCTTTTCCTTCTTCAGAAGTTGAGTCATTGGCCTATAAATCTTGGAGAAGTCCTTGATGAATCTGCGGTAGTAGCCCGCAAGTCCAAAAAAACTGCGTATGTCGGTGACGCTCTTGGGTTGCTTCTAGTTCAGCACATCTTGCACCTTGCTTGGATCAACAGTGACACCACCTTTGGAGAGTACATGACCCAAGAAGCTCACTTGCGAAGCCAAAATTCACACTTGCTGAATTTTGTATAGAGTTGATGTTGACGAAGCTTCTCCAACACAAGTCTCAGATGTTTCTCGTGTTCTTCGTCGGACTTGGAGTAAATCAGGATGTCATCAATAAATACAACGACGAACTGGTCCAAATACTCCATGAAAACCGAGTTCATGAGGTTCATGAAATAAGCAGGTGCATTAGTCAAACCAAAAGACATAACAGTGTACTCGTATAGACCATACCGAGTAGAGAATGCTGTCTTTGGAATGTCCTCTGTTCTGACCTTGATTTGATGGTAACCCAACCTCAAGTCAATCTTGGAGAACACTTGAGCCCCACTAAGTTGGTCGAACAGGTCATCAATCAGCGGATACTTGTTCTTGACAGTGACTTCATTTAACGGACGGTAGTCAACACACATCCGTAAACTCTTGTCTTTCTTCTTAACAAAGATGGCCGGGCATCCCCAAGGTGAGGAGCTTGGCCGAATGAAACCCTTATCTTGAAGTTCTTGGAGTTGTGCTTTCAATTCTACCAACTCATTAGGAGGCATCCGATCGGCGCTTTGAGATTGGCGCGATGCAGGGTGCAAGCTCGATGGCGAATTCAACTTCACGGTCGGTGGCATGCACAGTAGTTCTTGAGGAATACATGCGGATATTCACACACCATCGGCACTTTCTCAATTTCAAGAGAGGTACTAGTTTCCAAAGCATAGAGATGAGCGCCATGAAGGTGCAAAAATGACCTGACTGCCATCTTCGCTAGTGACTGAAATGGACCGTTGACCACAATCGATCTTTCCCTGATTTTTGGACAGCCAATCCATCCCTAATATCACATCAATACCCACTGAATTTATCACAATTAAATTTGCCAAGAAGTTGATATTATGAATTTCCACCTTTACGCCCCGGCAGACTCGATCGGTTTGGAAAACCGATCCCGGTGATTTGATTTGATAAGGTGGCTGAAGTTTGTGCATTTCAAATTGATTAAGTGCAGCATATTCTTCTTTGATGAATGAATGAGATGCTCTGAATCAAATAAAGCGATCTTTGGACAAGAATTAACGAAGTGTACCCAAAGCGACGTGCGGGCGTCGCTAGCCTCCTCGGCGGTGACGTGGTTCACTCGACCACATGCAGGGATTTGAGGAGGGGTAGATGCTGCCCTCGGAGGTGGTGAAGGTCTTGCTACAGCCGGTGGAGTAGGAGCTCGATAAGTGCAGGGCATCCTCGCCGCTGGCGGCGGTGAGAAGCATAGTGGCCTGGCGACCACAATGAAAACAGATGACATTGGGCTTGTACGCACCACTGTTTTGGGGGTTTTTACCCCCATTGTTCCACTGCGCCACTGGTGGAGAAGGTCGTGGAGGGACCACAGGAGGCCTCGGTGGTCTTTGGGGCACGAGCGAGTGCACAGGGCGGTCGGTCTGGCCGCCGAGGGAAACTGCCGCTAGCTAAAAACTGGGCGGCCCTCTTCCTCTTCTGGACTCCTCCACGCCACACTCTTGTGCTCCACTACAATGGCCTTGTTTACAAATCTGGAAGTTGCGGAAGTCATGTGCGGCTAGAGCCAATCGCATCTCCTCGCAAGCCCCCATGAAATGGCGGCGCGGCGTCGGTGGAGACATCATCGAGGGCATAGCGAGCCAAGGCGTTGAACTCCTGAAGGTACTCAGAGACGGTCTTCTTTCCTTGCTTCAAGGCAAGAAACTGCTGCTGCTTGATCAACATGACCCCCTCAGGAATGTGGGCCTCCCTGAAGGCCACGCAGAACTCGCCCCATGATGGAACTTCTCCATCAGGCTGCATGGCGGAATAGTTGTCCCACCATGCACTAGCGGCGCCCTCTAGCTGATAACTGGCAAAGAGCACCCTCTCAACGCCTGTGCACTAAACAATAGCCAGCTTCTTCTCAATGTCCCTCAGCCAGTCCACAGCCTCCATCGGGCTCTCGGTGCCTGAAAAGGTGGGGGATTGGTTCGCTGAAAATCAGCGAGACCTCCCCGCTGCCTCTGATGTCCCCCTCCCCTGCTGCCGCAGGAGCAGGAGAAGTGTTGCGACTTGCGAGCTATAGCCTCCAGGATCCTGGTCTGATCCATCCTGTTTCTCTCGATCTGAGCCAAGACTTCCGCCATAGTGGGTGGCGGAGGGAGCACTTCCTCAGATGAACTGCCCTGCTGCTGGTGCTGCTGAGAGGGCTCACCCCTCTCTTCTCGGGCATAGAGGTCGACCTTCAAGCGGTCGATTGCCCCGGGTGGAGATCCCCGTCACGCCGAGCTCTCGCACGAGTGGTAGGGCCTGGCATCCTGAAGTGACAAGGAAAATTAACAGATGCCAAGCTTGCTAGAAACAGTGTGAATTAAAAATCTGGACAACAAGCACATAGCTCTTAACTAAGCATGCATAATGATATAAAATGCACAAAACATAACACCGAATGGGCGTACAAAGGTGCTAATGCCAGCACAAGATCCATAAATTCAAAACATAGTGTTTCTAATGCAATTACATTCACAAAGGCCCGTGGGCGAAAAGCAACTACCGGAATTAAATGTTCTTGCAAGAAAGACAATAATAGTTCACGTACCACTAACCTATTACAGGGAATCAAAGATACATGCTCAACCATGAGCTAACACCCACAACATCCTAAATGTTGTTCCGGTCAAAGTTCACTGGGAATTCGTCCAGAAGATGTGCCCGGGGATCCAAAGATCATCGGGTCCCTAGATTAGGAAGACGCAGGGTGATCCTATGGCATTAATATGACCTCCTACTACGGAAGGCGACAATGCTGGGAGCGAGAAAGATAAGGGAGATCATATTAGTGCCATATAGCACATTGGGATGAAAAAGCCTCATGTCGCACATGAGCCTTAAGTGCTCTGAGCTTTAATGAGGCCCGCGCGTCTCCCACAACTTCGTGCATGGTGCGGCGATGCATACGGTCCATGATATGCACCAGCCTTGCCAATTGTCGAACACGAGGTGCGCGGCTGAATCCTAGCAAACTGCTCACTTCCCTTCATGTGCTTGCATGGGGAAATGGTCATAAAGCGGTGGGGCAGCTCTGCCGAGATCATAGCGGAGGCGACTCATGGCCACCTAGCCACTTCTTGCGGCGCCATGGCCTCCGAAGTGCCATAAGCTGAACACGATACGGGATGCTTCCGCAACACGTCTAGCAATAATATCGCCCACGACCAAGTATTCCTCCATTCCGGCCCTCGATCTCGACGGTAAATGGAGTACATCGGCTGGTAGGTAAAATTCACCTTCCACATCATATCCCTCAGTAGCTCCGGGTATCCTCCCATATCTTCAGCTTGGGTCTCACGAAGAAGGTATTGGGGGTTCATCTAAAGGAGGAGAAAAGGCAAGGTAAGTTAGTTTTGCAAAATCAAAAGCAGATAAGGTAAGGGATGATACTAGGATGGGTAAGGAATAAAAGATACTCCTAACTTAACTTTTCGAAAGTAATTTTTTTTTGATAATTTTGAAAAGTAATTTGACCAAAGGCTTACTAAACTTAACGCCCATGCTATCTCTAACCTACAGTCAGTATGGCTCTGATACCAACGCTGTGGGGACCCCGGAGTTATCTCCGTAAGACCGAGACTAATCAAGGTCTTAGGGACATAACCCTGGATCTCCAGTAAATGGATTCCAACTTAACTCTGTCTAAATGAGAGGCTTGACTGTAAACTAGAGCTCCGACGATCATGCGCGCGCTCCCTGCGAGCCTTTGCATGATTGTCGGTTTCTTTATGCCAAGCACGACACTTAGTGAGTTAAATGGGAACCCATGAACAGCGAGTATGACCTATATTGGCTCCCAAGATCAGCGACCAATATATTCGTACTCTCATTACAACGTCGATCACATCCATACAATGCTCATACATAAATAGTATAAAAGTTATACATCACAGTTCCAAGTTTACAACTACATAAGTGGCCGACCGGCCAAATTAAACAAGTTTATAGCGGAAGCGAGTAAATAAACCAAAATGCCAGCAGTGGTATGCCCACAACCCATCGGCAACCAACTGGGAGTTAGAAGATAGCATACTTGTCACAGCCCCAACAATTAAAATGGATTAATATGTATTCATAAGCATGCATTATTGATTTCAAAACATTTCCATAATATATTGTACTTGGAAAATCTAAATTGAGGTGAACATACACATCAAAATTCACATTTCAATTCGAATCAGTGATAAAAAGTTGTGATCATCATCTGAAACCAATTTAATTAAATACTAGATTAGTTTTCATGAATAAATATAATTTTTCCAAAATTTTTGGGACTGGTTTGCACCTTGTAAAAATTCAAACACAATCTAAAGACCAACATTATGTTTGAATTTAAAATATACAAAATATGTAATGAACAGTAGGGTTCAATAATTTTTATGAACACTAGACATACCCAGGAACATCTGTGAATTATTTCACAATTTTAGGAATCTTATTTCTATTTTTAAGCCTCTGGTCAAACTAGAGAAATGATTTTAATTTCTGGTCAAACCCTAAACCTAAACTGGCTGCTACTGTTCCTTGGGCTCGAGTCCCACCCGGCGAGCCGACTCAGCCCAACCGCCTAGCTGCACCATCACATGCAGCCATCGGATCATCGATCGACGGTCTAAATCGCGTACCCCTTCGGCCCATTCCGAGCACCCCTCTTCTAATCCCAGCCGTCCAGCCGAGATCCAACGGCTTGCGCTGATCCACTTAACGTACGCCCGCGCCGCGCGCTGATTCACTGACACGGTGGAGCCCGCATGTCAGCTCTGTCTTCCTCCTCTCGCTGACGCTCGCGCAGGAACCAAGCCCCACGCGGCCGCGAATCCCTTCCGCGGCAGTGACGTCGTCAATCCACCGAGTCCGTTGGCGGTCCCGGCCGCTCCGTCTCTCGCGCCTCCACTTCGTCTTCTTCCGAGCTTAACACCCTCTCGGCACCCCTCTTTTCCTCACTTCTCCTCTTTTGGCGAGGAGGAGGAAGCTCTCCGTGCGTGTCTCTCGGGTAAGCTTCCACCGGTGGTACCGATCTTCTTCTTGTTCAATGCCTTGTCCATTTTTGCTAATGCGAGCCCTCTCGTTGCTTGTAGCTCGTGTTCCATCTTGAGCTCTGTAGTGTCCAGAGCGCGCACCGTGGACACCATTGTGCCGATCTTAGCCTCTGGTGAGTTTTCCTTCGCTTATGTGCGTCACGGTTGCTACTAAGCTCCACACTTATTTCCCCTCAATCGATTTGATCTTTGCAGCGCAGATCTTGTTGATTTGAAGATTTCACACTTTCGGCCGTGAAGCAACTTTTCACCTCCCACTTCAAATTGGTAGGCTATTCTTCAAATTCTTTGCTCCTATAGTTTGCTCTTAAGGTCCTTGAGATAACCCGAGCATTCCCCTTGCTTCTTTTTGCTCAAAGCATAATCTCTTCGTTGAGCAGTCGTTGCCATCTTGTTCTCCGGCGACGCCGCTCCAGAAACCCAAGCTTCTCAGAGCCCCTTCTACTCGTAGCTTCCACTTAGCCTTTAGGACACGGGCACTCATTGGTTGTTTGTCGCGAGCTCTACCTGTCTTATGCACTTTTGCAAATATCGCCGTCGCTAGCTCGACTAGCCGCCGTGCAGGCCGCTCGACCCTCGGGACTACTTCCTTTAGGAGCGCAACCCTATTGTGCATCTAAACATGCTCGTGGTTCACGCCGCCAGTGGCGGAATCGCCAAGCAAGCCGCCGGTGAAAGCGCGGGGACGAAATCCCGTTGTCGTACGCCGACCATCACTGTAGCACGTCATTAGCGTTAACTGTAATCATTAGCATTTAATTGATGTCGGAAATGAATGATTAAGTCCACTGACGTGTGGACCCAAGGCATTAAACACGTGCTAAGAAACTAAATGAACTGGAGTCGATCTGGACCGTCAGATGCGAAAGGAGCGGTTTGGATCTGAGGGACGTTCGGGCCGTTCCGATTGCACCTCGACTGTGGACCGTTGGATCTTGATCCAACGGCTCGCAATCGTAGCTCTAGGATGCACGTGCGTGCGCCTCGCAGTGGGCCGCTGACGAGCGGGCCCGCTGGTCAGTGACCGTGGCTAGCTGAGCCTCGGTGAGAAAAGTAGCAAATGGTTTATAAAATCCGAAAATCATTTACTTGCATACTGAAAAATATGTATAACTTTGAAAATACATAACTAATTCATTTTAACTCCAAAATGAGTGAAACCACTTCTGATAATTTTCAAAATTAATGAACTGTATATAAAAATTGAGTTCAAACATGTCTCTATAACAGAGAGCACTATTTTGGAAAATAAGCCTTTAACACTATTATGGTTACATTAGAAAAAGGGCTGATAACTTCAAAAATTCATAAGTAATTCATGGAAACTCCAAAAACAGTGAAATCAATTTTGGTAATTTATATTTCAAATGAACTTAATTATAAAAATTATTTCAAACTTACATCTAGCACAGAAACTGTAGTTTGAGGAAGATGATCTTAAAAGATATTATTTTTGTACTAATAATGCTGATAACTTTAGAAATCGATAACTAAATCATGAAAACTCCAAATGGAGCAAACTCAACTGGTTTGAACTTATGATAATATTTCCTATTCATCCATGTAATCCATGTACTCACCACTACCCTACAAAATTTCACTTCATAATTAAATTGCTTAAATAGAGGCATATTGGAATCTGAAATTCAAACCGACATAACTTTCATATACTAAATCAAAATGAAATAATTCTTTCACCAAAAATCATCTAAAAGCATGACTTAGCTACTGTAGAAAAATCGTGCATTGTTGAGCATTTTGGTTTTTGGGATGTTTTCTCGGTAATTATTTGATGATGTATTATTCTAGATCCCGAGCTTATCGATATCGACACTTACGCTACTGAGAGTGAGCAGCTATTGTACCAACAAGGCAAGCATCATTTGAACTTTATTTTGCATCATATTTGATCCCATTTTTGGTTAAGATAGTGCAATGATAATTGCTTGCATGCTATTTTGATTATGTCAATATTTTTGTGATGTGTAGTTTAGTTATGTCCTATGCTTGAGGTTAATCTTGAATTATGCCAACTCCTATATGCTTAAGATAGGATGTGTGAATTATGGGTTATAGAATTGCTTAGCCATGCAAGTCTAGATACGGTAGTTCGATCGTCGGAATAACCCTACGGTTTTGGGATAAACACAACTCTCATTTTATGATTTATACTTGAGACCTTTGTAGCTGTTTTATGAGTTAAATTTTTGTCATTTTAAAATGAGATTTGGTCCGGACAAGTCTGGTTAGTGATGGTGTCTTTGTGCACGAGCATTGGGTATGTGGAATGTCTTGTGCAGACGATTAAGGACCGAGCTTTGAGTACCAGCGGTTCAAGCAACATTCGTCTTGCCACACGCGGGTTGGGAGCCGTGTGGTTAAGTAGGGGAGGTTCCTATTGGTCTAAGTCTCATGGTGGTGTAGGGGCACTTGTGTTTGATCATCCGTCGTAGGAGCCGATGTAATGTTCTATAGTGTGCAGGGAGCACCAATTACCTTCGTTGCATCGGTATATCCAATATAACTTGTGGGCCCCTAGCAAGTGCTATCGACGCTTGTACTAGGCAAGGAACCATCTCACAAGGGAGACTTAGCTCAATAGGGTCTTCTTCTTTGAAAATGACCATATCTTGATTTACCCGGCCGACATACCATAGGAAGTATGTTATATTCAGAGGCATCTGGAGGCTTACGGGCAAATCAAGTCGTGTGGGTAAAGTAGTACACCCCTGCAGGGTTATAAATCTATTCGAATAGCCGTGTCCGCGGTTATGGACGACCGCTTGAGTTAGTGGCTGCTTAGGGTTAGATTTTTGAACTGAGGTTTTGTGGTTGAACTTGGTATTCGTCATGAATGGGATATTCATGTGTTTAGTGTATCAAAGTGGGCTGCCACTTTGGTGTTTGTTTGATTCAATGGTTACCATTAAAAATGTTGTATCACTTACTTTACTTCTACTTCAAATCTGATTTCAAATGGGCACATGAAAAACTAGTATGTGTAGGATGTGAATTGTTGCGTCTCTTTCACAAAACTAAGCCAATATGAACCATCCTTTGAATGACCTTTATGCATAACTATTTGTATTTGTGTAAGACTTGCGAGTACCTTTGTACTCAGCCAGATGTTTGCTGGCCTTTTCAGGTGAGGAAGATTATGAGACTAACGACCTCGTTAGTGTCGATGTAGACGACACATTTGAGTAGTGTGCTACCATTTAACCCCCAGTCGGTTGCCGATGGGTGATGGGCATACCACCGCTGGTCTTTGCTTAATTTACTTGCTTCGCTACTACTTGATACTTTATTTTGATTTTGGCCGGTCGGCCGTTTGTAATAAGCTGTAGACCTTAACTATTATGAAGTATGTCTTTTGAACTCCTGTTGTATGTGTTGTATGGATGTAATCAACGTTGAATGAGAGTATGAGTATATTGGTCGCTGATCTTGGGAGCCAATATAAGTCATACTCGTTGTTAATGAATTCCCATTTAACTCACTAAGTGTAGTGCTTCGAATCGAAAGAGAACCGGCAATCATGTAGTGCTCGCAAGGGAGCAGCGCGCATGATCGTCGGGAATCTAGTATTCAGTTGAGCCTTCCACTTAGGTTGAGTTAAGTTGGAATCCATTTACTGGAGACTTAGAGTTATGTCCCTAAGACCTTGATTAGTCTCGGTCTTACGGAGATAACCCGGGGTCCCCACAGCGTTGGTATCAGAGTCATACTGACTGTAGGTTAGAGGTAGCACTGGCGTTAAGTTAGTAAGTACCTTGGTCAAATTATTTTTCAAATTATCAAAGTATTTTCAGAAAGTTTAAGTTAAGAATGTCTTTTATTCCTTATCCATCTTAGTATCTTTTCTCTCCGGGTCCTGTTTTGGTTTATGAAACTAACTTACCTTGCCTTCTTGCCTTTAGATGAACTCTCGAGTACCTTGTCCGGAAACTCAAGCTGAAAGGAGTGGATGGATACCGGCGTTCTTTGAGACATGATGTGGAGGCGAACTTCACATATCAGCCCACTTATTCCATCTACCGTGTGATCGAGGACCGGGAATGGAGGAATTTATGGCGATAGTAGATATCGTTGCTAGACAAGTTCTTGAGCATACCTTACCGCTTCCAGCGCGTGGCACTTCGAGGCCATGGCGTTACAAGAAGTGGCTTTGGTAGCCATGAGTCGTCTCGCTCGACTGGCCGAACTGCTCACCACCATATGATCATTTCCCCATGCGGCGCATGTTAGGAAGTGAACACCTTTGCCGAATTCAGTTTGGGAGGACCCCAAGTCGAGCGATTGGCAAGACGGTTCACGTAATGGACCAAATGCATCGCTGCATAGTGCATGAGTTATGGGAGACACGTCGTGCGTCTCATTATAGCTCGAGAGCATTTGCGGCTTATGCGTGACATGGGGCTCATTCGTCGGATGTCTTTGTATGGCGCTAACGAGGTTTCACCGTACATTTCTGCGCCGCCGGACTATCGTCTTCCTGAAGTAGGAGGCCATATCATCGGCGTAGGATCCCCCTTACGCCTCACCAACCCAGGAGACCCAGACGACACAGGATCCCCTGGATACCACACCTCGAGACTTTCCGGGAACTTTGACCGAATAATATCTAGCTGTTAGGGCGAGGAGCTCCATATCCGAGCATGTATCCTTTATGTAATAGGGTAGTGAATGTCGAACTCTCATGTTTTATTTTATTTTGGATTTGTTGTCTTAATGCCTACAAGCATTTATGAATGAGATGGTACCAAAGGCTTTGTGTTGATTAATGTTTTTGTGTTCCATTTGGTGTTGTGATTTTGTGCGTGTTTATTGATTGTGCAGTATAGCCAAGTAATTGCTTTTATCTTATTTACTAAATATCCTTGTCTATTCTAGGATGACAGACCTACTACCGTTCGGGAGCCTGCGTGGCGGGGCTCACCTCTGGGGCACCACGTCTTCGCACCTTTGAGCGATTTCTACGAGCAGATCGGACATCTCATCACCACCTCGGTGGGTGAGCCTTCTCACCGCCATCCCAATATGGCGAACCACCCGAGGAGGTACTTCCACCACCGCCTACCATGGCGGAGGTCTTGGCGATGATTGAGCGCAACCGATGGACGGACCGGATGCTAGAGGCTATCGTCGCAACACCGCTCCAGCTCCGTCCCAAATAGGGGAGTTGCACCTCACCGCGCTCATGGAGGGCTCGCCGATTTTCAAATAACCAACCCTCCATGTTTCTCGCAATGCGAGGATCCTATGGAAGCAGAGGACGGCTCCATACCATCGAGAAGAAGCTGGCGATCGCTCAATGCGCTGGCGTTGAGCGGGTCCTTTTCGCCAGCTACCAGCTGGAGGGCGCAGCGAGTACATGGTGGGACAACTTTTCCGCCATGCAACCCGGCGGATACGTCCGACTTGGGACGAAGCCGCGCCGTTCGGGAGGCCCATATCCTCGAGGGGTATTGCTAATCAAGTAGCAGCAGCCTTGCTTTGAAGCAAGGGAGGAAGAGCGCATCGAGTACTTGCATGAGTTCAACTCTCTTGCCCGTTATGCCCTCGATGACGTATCCACCGACGCCACACGAATGAGTTCTTGCATGGTTTGACTGACGAGATGCAGTTAGCACTTGCTGCACATGATTTCAGGAACTTCCAGCATCTGGTGAACAAGGCTATTGTGGTGGAGCACAAGAGCCTAGCGGTGGACGAGTCCAGGAAGAGGAGGAGGGCCGCAGTTTGCGCCTAGCGGCGCTTCCTCGGCAGCACGACCACCCTGAGCACCCGAGCCCCAGCTCCAGTGCCCCCAAGACCTCCCACGGCACCTCCACGACCCTCTCCACCAGTAGCTCAGCGGAGCAATGGGAGTAAGAACTCCCAAAACAGTGGGGCATACAAGCCCAATGTCACCTGCTTTCATTGTGGTCGTCAGGGCCACTATGCACCAATGCCTCGCCAAGCGCGAGGATGCCCTGACTTACCGAGCTCCTACTCCACCACCAGCCCAATGAGACCTTCACCACCTCCTAGGGCAACTTCAGCTCCTCCCCGGCTCCTACGCGTGGCCCGCGTGAACCACGTCACCGCCGAGGAGGCAAGCGGTGCTCCAGACGTCGTGTTGGGTATGCTTCTTGTTAATTCTTGTCCAAAGATCGCTTTATTTGATTCAGAGCATCCCATTCTTTCACAAAAGGAATATGCTGCACTTAATCAATTTGATATACATACACTTCACCCACCTTATCGCATTCAGTCCCCGGGATCGGTTTTCCAAACTGATCAAGTCTGACGGGATGTAAAAATCGAAATCCAAAAGGTTAACTTCTTAGCAAACTTAATTGTGATAAATTCAATGGGTATTGATGTTATCTTAGGGATGGATGGCTGTCCAAAAATCGTGAAAATCGACAGCTCCCAATGGTCTATTTCGCTACCAACGAAGACGGCAAATAGTCATCTTTGCATCTTTGGAGGGTAGCTCTCACCTTTATGCTTTAGAGGCAAGTATCTCTTGAACCGAAAAGGTACCGTAGTATGTGAGTATCCTGATGTGTTCCTCAAGAACTTCCGTATGCCCCGACCGAGAGGTTGAGTTTGTCATTGCTTGCACCCTGCATCGCGCCATCTCAAGAGGCCGTATCGGATGCCTCCCAATGAACTGGTGGAATTAAAGGAGCAATCGAAAGAGTTGCAAGATAAGGGATTTATCCGGCCTAGCTCCTCACCTTGGGGATGCCCAGCTCTCTTTGTCAAGAAGAAGGACAAAAGTCTACGGATGTGTGTTGACTACCGTCCGCTGAATGAAGTCACCGTCAAGAACAAGTATCCGCTCATGATTGATGACCTATTCGATCAACTTAGTGGAGCTCAAGTGTTCTCCAAAATCGACTTGAGATTAGGCTACCACCAAATCAAAGTTAGAACTGAAGACATCCCAAAGACGACCTTCTCTACTCGTTACTGGTTGTGCAGTACACGCTTATGTCTTTTGGTTTGACTAATGCCCCAGCCTATTTCATGAACCTTATGAACTCGGTATTCATGGAGTACTTGGATCAGTTTGTAGTAGTTTTCATTGACGATATCCTTATCTACTCCAAATCTGATCAAAAACATAAGCAACATTTAAGGCTAGTGTTGGAAAAGCTTCGCCAACATCAACTGTATGCCAAATTCAGAAAATGTGAGTTTTGGCTTCGAGAGGTTAGTTTCTTGGGTCATATCTTATCTAAGGGCGGTGTCGCGGTTGATCCTAGTAAGGTGCAAGATGTCCTTGAGTGGAAACAGCCCAAGAGTGTCACCGACATTCGCAGTTTCCTTGGACTCGCAGGATATTACCGCAGGTTCATCAAAAATTCTCGAAAATTGCAGGCCTATGACCCAATTTCTTAAAGAAAGAAAGGAAATTTGAATGGACAGCAGAATGTGAGCAAAGCTTCCAAACCTTAAAAGAATGTCCATTTAAAGCTCCAAAGGCTTGTTCCGCGGATATTCACAAGAGCTTTGATATCTATCATGATGCATCTCGCCACGGGCTTGGTTGTGTGCTTATGCAAGACTACCGAGTGGTGGCCTATGCATCAAGGCAATTGAGGCCTCACGAGGCCAATTATCCTACACACGACTTAGAGCTCGCACCGTAGTTCATGCCTTGAAAATTTGGCGACATTACCTCATCGGAATCGCTATAGATCTACACCACCACAAGAGCCTCAATACATTTTCACTCAAGCCGAACTAAACTTGAGGCAAAGAAGGTGGCTTGAGTTGATCAAATATTATGATATGGGACTCCATTATCATCCAGGGAAAGCCAATGTAGTGGCCGACGCATTGAGCAGGGAATCTTAATGCAACTGTCTGTCGGTAGTTCCTTTTTCTGCAGGATTGTGTGCTGCAATGCAATGCTTACACCTGGAGATAGTTGAAGAAGGTTCACTTGCAAACCTTAGTGTGACCCACACACTTGAGGATCAGATTAGAGAGGCCCAAAAGACTGATTTAGAAGTGGCTCAAATCCTGGAACTAATGAAGCAAGGCAAGGCTAAATGTTTTAACCAAGATGCACAAGGTACCTTATGGTTTGGAAACCGTATGGTGGTACCATTTGATCGCCACTTGAGAGAACTAATCCTTAAGGAGGCTCATAACTCTAAATTCTCTATCCACCCCGGAGTACAAAATGTATCAAGATCTAAAGAAAAGCTATGGTGGAGCGAATGAAGCGCACATTGCGCAAGATGTGGCCGAGTGTGATGTATGCCAAAGAGTTAAGTGAGCATTTGAAGCCACCGATACTCTAGATCCCCGCCCATTCCCAAGTGGAAATGGGAAGAAGTTGGCATGGATTTTATCACCGCCTTCCTAGGACTCAAACTGGATCTGATTCTATATGGGTGATTGTTGATCGCTTGACAAAGGTTGCTCACTTCCTTCTGTCAAGACCTCGCACCGTGGGGAAAAGTTAGCGAGCTTTATATTGCAAGAATTGTTTGCCTACATGGTGTACCAAAGGTGATAGTGTTCGATCGAGGTTCCCCACATCCTACTTCGGGATGCTTACATAAAGCCATGGGAACCAATCTATCTTTTAGTTCCGCTTATCACCCGCAGACGGATGGACAAACCGAGAGGGTAAATCAAGTCTTGAAGATCTCCTCCGAGCTTGTGCGTTGTCCTATAGCAAGAATTGGGAAAAATGTTTACTGCTCACGACTCTCGTACAATAATAGCTTCCAATCCAAAGATACAGATGTCACCATTCAAGCATTGTATGGGAGGGCTTGTAGGACACCCTTGAATCGTCCGGCGGGGAGAGACCATTTTATGGTCCGACCGTGGAGGATGCCGAACAATGTGTCTGTGTCATTCGTGAGCGACTTGAGCGCGCAATCTCGCCGAAGTCCTATGCCGACCGCCGTTGCCGCGAGTTGAGTTTCGAGGTAGATGATCATGTGTATCTCAAAGTATCTCAAATGAAAGGATTCGCGGTTTCAAATCGAGGTAAATTGGCGCCCGCTATATCGGACCTTCCGAATCCTAGCCAAGTTGGGATCAGTGGCTTACCAGCTAGAGTTGTGTGAGGACCCCGGTTTATTCGGCTTGTACTGTTTAACCCTCCACTTGGTCCTAACAGTACAAATCAAATAAACCAAGTCTCGAGATATGTATACTTCCTAAAATGCAGATACACACTCGCATAAAATCATGCATCAATTCCATTTATTCACATAGAACCAAGCACAACAATAACTTAAAGACATACATAATATAAAGAGAGTTAGTACAAAAGAGAGGACGCCCATAAAGACATACAAATAGATAAATACACAATGCAAAATGGCCATAAGATGGCGATAAAGAAGCTACGGTGTGCCTTTCACCCACAAGACAACCAACCGACCGCCAAGCTAATCGTCCCACCCGCAAGAACACACTCACAAAAGTGAGGCCCTTGGGCTCACCTTCTTCCTCTGCAACAATTAATATTAAGAAGCGGATGAGTACAAAAATTGTTTTTGTACTGCAAGACCGACGTGTGAGATAACAGAACTATAATTAACTACATGCAAGCTTTATTTAAGTGGATGAGGCTCGACTTATTTTCAAGATAAAGCAAGTTTTCATTTGCAATAGGGTAATAGATTCAAAGCAAGTTTGCAATTAACTTTATTTGTTCAAATAAAAGAGAGACAATTATAACAATAGATAGATGACAACACCAACCTAGAAGTGACTAACCCATAGTCACCACAACAATAGCATGAAGTACCCTTCATACCACCCATGTCAAGTTTAAGTTTTTAAAAGGTTGTAGTCTAGTTCTTGTGGAAATAACCAAGCGTGTCCATAACCTAGGACGAGGCTATTCGAATAGTTTAAACCTGCAGGTGTACCAATGTACCCACACGATAGACCGCCTTTCCACCAGCCACGGTTAGCATACTTCCTTTGGTATGCAGGCACGGCTAAGTCTACAAGACGCTTTCCAATGGACGATGCTAATTAAGAGCCGCAACCCACGGGAGAAGGATACATTAGACAGCCTAATCGGACAGCTAATGCTCCCCTCGCACACCACAAACACACACACGCACACACCCACCGACCAGCTCATAATTAGCACCTCCCAAAGTACTTAGTCAAGAGAGGTCCCATATCCCCCCTCGTGTGGTTAGCACGCAACAATTGCTTGGATCAATGGCACAAGTAACTCGGTCCTTAGGGACTTAGGCACCATTCCATTCACACCCAACAGATCACACCAACATACCATTGTGCCCAAGTCAAGATATAGTTTTTGTTTTCAGTTTTTGATTTGCAAATTGGTAAAACACAAGGATTGGACATAATGGAATAATATAAGTATTTGTGTGATCAAGACCATCGACTAAGTCGATGATCGCCCAATACTACCGATAACTAGGCATGGCTAAGCAATATTTATTCGAAATCTACTAAGTGACAAGAGCTCATCCAACGAACTCTAATCACAAAGAAATAACCTAGGCTCGTAGTAGAGGATAATCATTTACCTACAGATTATGCAACTAGAGGATTAACTAATCAATTTAACAACAAAATAGCAATGCATACATAGAAGTTAAACAAAATATTAGACTTTAAAAGTAATGGATTGGATGGGAAATGATCAAATGCTTTTGCTGTCACGCTTGCTCAATATGTCGCAGAGGGTCACTCTCAAGGACGGCACAAACGTCGGAACCTACCGAAAGAGCGAAAAAGAAATCGATAAGAACAAAGAAAACGAAAAAGACTCTAAAACCAAAATGCTCCAAATGCTCTGAAAACTTTACAGCAGAAAGAGCACGAATTAACACAATTTTAGGAACAAGAACCAACTGATTTGGACTTTCTACGAGAAAATGCAATCATTCGCTCACATAATTAAATTGTTTGGTGAAAAATTCTAGAAAGGTGGTGTAGCTGAAATTTTTATGGTAGGTAGCTACTGACATTCTAAGGCTAACACAAGTGGTCTCACTTCATTTGGAGTTAAAATAATTTAGTTATGATTTTTCTAAGTTATAAATCTAAGGCATGTTTTATTTCGGGATTAAAGACTACTGTAAAACTTATACTATGCTAAAGTACTTTAACAGATGCATTTATAGAACTTTAGTTTGTTAAATTTGGAACTACAGAGAAAAAGATATGCATTTTTGAAGTTTAAAACAATTAATACGTGCAAATAAAAGCTCTCGAACTAAATCAAAACCAACGAAATCGGGAGGTCGTGGGCGTTGATCAAAGATCGCACGGCTCACGAGCTCAGATGCCCAAAACCCGCACGAGCACCTGGGCGCAAAGACCTCATCGCGCCTAGGGGAGGTCTTAGCCGTTGATATCGAATCCAACGGCCCCGACCACTGGAGGTACAGCACGCGCGAAGGAGGTCCTACGGCTACCTAACTAAGGGGGAGGTCTGGATGGATAAGATCTCCCGAGGGGAGGTCTTAACGGTCTAGATCTGAGGCGGGGGAGGTCCTAAAGCCACGGATCTAAAGGAGGAGGTCCTGAACGGCTAAGATGAAGCGAGGGAGGTCCTAGACGGTCAAGATCTCCAGGAGGAGGTCCTGAACGGCTAAGATGAAGCGAGGGAGGTCCTAGACGGTCAAGATCTCCAAGGGGAGGTCGTGACGGCTAAGATCTCACGGGGGAGGTCATGGATGGCCATGATCTACGCGGGGAGGTCCTATGAGACAGGTGTTTAATAGAGAGAGGTCTGGGCGGTTCAGATCTCCGTGGGGAGGTCCTGAACGGTCTAGATCTAGGCGGGGATCTTGCGGTCTTCTTCACAAAGGACCAGAGGTGGTCTTTTTGCAAAGAGGACCCCAAAGGTAGTTTTGAAGGTTCTCTTTACAAAATACCAGGGGTGGTCTTTTGCAAAGAGGACCTCGGTGGGGTGGTCCGAGAGGGTGGTCTTGATAACACTACCAGGGGTGGTCTTTTCGCACAGAGGACCTCAAGGAGGTCTTTTGCAAAGAGGACCTCGGGGAAGGTCCTTTGCGGAAACACAGAGGTGGTCTTATACGGCTAAGATTTAACAGGTGGTCCCGACGGTCGATCACCACCAAGGGAGGTCCGAGACTTAGGATTTTTCTAAAAGATCCTAAGGCCCGCATCTAATCTTGGAGAGGTCGTGAACGGCTAAGATTAGCCCGAGGAGGTCCTAGAGTGGATTTAATGGCGCAGACCTCCGGACAACGACAAAAAGGTGGCGGCTAAGCCAAATTAAAAGCATCTAATGATTGACAACAAATGAATCCAACAGAGCACTTAAAGACTTCCGGACTTTAATTCTAAACCCATGGCCCACACGCTGACTGACTCCACGACAGATTAAGACACCATTAATGCCCCAAATGATAAGCAATGATTTGAGCATTAAAGTTGTCCAAGAACATGACGAAACGGAGGTTTTGACCGACAAAACCGAGCGTGTTCCACAAATTTGCCGTCGGCGACGTGGACCTCGTCGGCGAAACCAAGAACACGGATGAGTCCCAAATAGGAGGAGAACCTAAAGGTGCCAACAACTAGGTTAGAGCGCACCCTACCGGCGCTAGCCGAGATAACCGCCGGAGACCAAATGCGCCAAAACGAAACCGAAGAGGTCTAAGAGGATCGGGTTTTGGAACCAAGTACTCACCAGAATTGAAGGAGAATCTGAGTGGTCGCGGTAGCTCGTGCCACAGTGGAGGTCGCGGAGATGAAGAAGACGGCTCCCGCCACAAACAAGAAACTCCCACCTTGTCAACCTCTATGAAGGTTTAAACAACGCAAATTAGGAGATTTGAGGTGACCAAGAGAACAAAGTGACACTAATATTGCATTAATGAACCACTCGGAGCTCTGGAGGTCGCGGAGAGCTCCAAAGTTCAAAGAATGGAGGCAAAGACTTTCGGGTGTTTTGAGCACAAGAGCAGAAGAAGAAGCTAGGGTTGAAAAGGAGTGTGTAAAGAAACTTAGATAGCAAGCTTGGGCTTCAAATATAGCTGGTGGAAAAAAATGGCAAAGTCAGCCGGTGCACTGAGCCAAAGTACACATGATATGATGGGAGTAGGTTGTTAGAGAGACTTTTGAGCAAAAAGGGGCTGCCAGACATTTAATGTTGGCAGCACATAGCCGTTTGTCAGCTCTAGAGTTGACAAGGCACTGC
This sequence comes from Ampelocalamus luodianensis, assembly GCA_036346255.1. Lineage (NCBI taxonomy): Eukaryota > Viridiplantae > Streptophyta > Magnoliopsida > Poales > Poaceae > Ampelocalamus > Ampelocalamus luodianensis. The sequence continues at coordinate 25,517,236 of CM070623.1, forward strand.
TCTCTACCGCCATGCACAAAAATTGATAATGCCCAGGCCCCAGTAGTCAGTGAGAGAACCAGGGAGAACTGGTCAACAAGTGTAACGGTTGGAATCCGCACTGAGCTCCCACTAGGGAGGTCTGAACGGTTGGATGAGAATCTAAGGGCTCAGATTTTAAATAAGGATTAAAGGTCCTAGCACTTAGGGGAGGTCTGAGCCCCAGATCCAAAGATGAACGGCCCACGATCACCCAAGTGCTAGGGGTGGTCGAGGAGGGCTGAGGAGGTCGCCCTAGGGTGGTCTTTGCAAAAGGTACAAAAGAGATCCAAGGGGAGGTCCTCAAGGGTTGTCTTTGCAAATAGAACATGAGGAGGTCGTGCGGGTTGGATTGAGATCCAAGGGTCATGGTCATGAGGAGGCACGCGCTACTGGTGCTATTCGGTGGTTTGACCGAACCAGCTTGGCTCGAGCGTCTCAGTCTTGCGCCGAGAAACAAAGCGTGAAGACCAAGAGGTTTGGATTTTAGAGTGAAGCTTTGGGAATTTAATTTAGGTATCAATTCAACTCTAAAATTGTGAAATTTTTCAGAGGGATCACAAACCATCCCAAGAACTAAGGAAAAATATTTCCCGAGAAGGATCACAAGATTGGACAAGATTGTTTTTGGAGGATCAAGATTTGGATCAACAGACTTGTGACTTTGTATTTCCATACTCTTGTACAACAATTGTTTAGTACACACAGGAAATACATGCTGTAAGAAAAAGTTTTAATTTCTACTCATTTTCTTACATTTGAAACACAAGTACATAATTTGGGATGTTACAAGTTGCCACCATCACTTTCAAATGTGCATAACGTCTTCCATGTCTCACAACTCAAGAAATGTCTCCGCATTCCAACCGAGGCAACCGAGTTAGGGGAACTCGACTTGTAGTCCGATCTTTCTTATCAGGAACGCCCGATTCGCATTCTTGAGAAAGCTGAACGCAAGACAAGAAATCGCAACATCAAGTTTGTCAAAGTCCAATAGAACAACCACACCGAAGATGAGGCAACATGGGAACGTGAAGACCGAATACGATCTACATATCCAGATCTCTTCTCTACCTGAAGTGCCTCCGTATCAAGAAAGGAAAGGTTAAACAAAGCAATGGGAAAAGAAAAATGTAAGTACTTTTCTTATAGCATCATCGTAATACCTTAGCACTATCTTTGAAGGAAATGAAGACAACGAATATTACATATTCCTAGAACCACCCTATTCTACTTTCCACCCCGATCTCGGACGAGATCTTTTGTAAGGGGGAGGTTTGTCACACCCCAACAATTAAAATGGATTAATATGTATTTCATAAGCATGCATTATTGATTTCAAAACATTTCCATAATATATTGTACTTGGAAAATCTAAATTGAGGTGAACATACACATCAAAATTCACATTTCAATTCGAATCAGTGATAAAAAGTTGTGATCATCATCTGTAACAATTTAATAAAAAGTTGCGCTGATCCACTTAACGTACGCCCGTGCCGCGTGCTGAGTCGCTGACACGGTGGGGCCCACATGTCAGCTCGTCTTCCTCCTCTCGCACGACGCCGCGCGCAGAACCAAGCTCCACGCGGCGCGAATCCCTTCCGCGCAGCGACGCCGTCAATCCACCGCGTCCGCTGGCGGTCCCGAGCCGCTCCGCCTCTCGCCGCCTCCACTCCGCCTTCTTCCGAGCTTAATACCCTCTCGGCACCTCTTTTTCCTCACTTCTCCTCTTTCTAGAGGAGGAGGAAGCTCTCCGTGAGTGTCTCTGGGTAAGCTTCCACCTGGTGGTACCGATCTTCTTCTTGTTCAATGCCTTGTCCATTTTTGCTAATGCGAGCCCCTCTCGCCGCTTGTAGCTCGTGTTCCATCTTCGAGCTCTCTGAGTGTCCGAGCGTGCACCCGTGGACACCATTGTGCCGATCTTAGCCTCCGGTGAGTTTTTCTTCGCTATGTGCGCCACCGGTTGCTACTAAGCTCCACACTTATTTCCCCTCAATTGATTTGATCTTTGCACGGCAGGATCTTGTTGATTTGAAGATTTCACACTTTCGGCCGTGAAGCAACTTTTCACCTCCCACTTCAAATTGGTAGGCTATTCTTCAAATTCTTTGCTCCTATAGTTTGCTCTTAAGGTCCTTGAGATAACCCGAGCATTCCCCTTGCTCCTTTTTGCTCAGAGCATAATCTCTTCGTTGAGCTGGGTCGTCACCATCTTCTTCTCCAGCGCCCACGCCGCTCCAGTAGCCCCAAGCTTCTCCGAGCACCCCCTTCTACTCAGGTAGCTTCCACTTAGCCTTTAGGACACAGGCACTCATTGGTTGTTTGTCGCGAGCTCTACCCGCCTTATGCACTTTTGCCGCAATATCGCCGTTGCTTAGCTCCGGCTAGCCGCCGGTACAGGCCGGCTCAGCCCTCGGGACTACTTCCTTTAGGAGCGCAACCCTATTGTGCATCTAAACATGCTCGTGGTTCACACCGCCGTGGCGGAATCGCCGCAAGCCGCCGTGAAACGCGGGGACGAAATCCGTGTCGTACACCGACCATCACCGTAGCACGCCATTAGCGTTAATCGTAATCATTAGTATTTAATTGATGTCGAAATGAATGATTAAGTCCATCGACGTGTGGACCCAAGGCATTAAACACGTGCTAAGAAACTAAATGAACCGAGTCGACACGACCGCCGATGCGAAAGGAGCGTTTGGATCGAGGGACGTTCGGTCGTTCGGATGCACTCGACTATGGACCGCTGGATCTTGATCCAACGGCCGCAATCGTAGTTTCCAGGATGCGTGCGTGCGCCTGCGCGAGCGGCCGACAAGCGGCCCGTTGGTCGCTGACCGTGGCTAGCCGAGCCTCGGTGAGAAAAGTAGCAAATGGTTTATAAAATCCGAAAATCATTTACTTGCATACCGAAAAATATGTATAACTTTGAAAATACATAACTAATTCATTTTAACTCCAAAATGAGTGAAACCACTTCGATAATTTTCAAAATTAATGAACTGTATATAAAAATTGAGTTCAAACATGTCTCTAAGAAGAGAGCACTATTTTGGAAAATAAGTCTTTAACACTATTATGGTTACATTAGAAAAAGGGCTGATAACTTCAAAAATTCATAAGTAATTCATGGAAACTCCAAAAACAGTGAAATCAATTTTGGTAATTTATATTTCCAATGAACTTAATTATAAAAATGATTTCAAACTTACCTCTAGCACAGAAACTGTAGTTTGAGGAAGATCATCTTAAAAGACATTATTTTTGTACTAATAATGCTGATAACTTTAGAAATCAATAACTAAATCATGAAAACTCCAAATGGAGCAAACTCAACTGTTTTGAAATTGTGATAATATTGCCTATTCATCCATGTAATCCATGTACTCACCACTACCCTACAAAATTTCACTTCATAATTAAATTGCTTAAATAGAAGCATATTGGAATATGAAATTCAAACCGCCATAACTTTCATATACTAAATCAAAATGAAATAATTCTTTCACCAAAAATCATTTAAAAGCATGACTTAGCTACTGTAGAAAAATCATGCATTGTTGAGCATTTTGGTTTTTGGGATGTTTTCTCGGTAATTATTTGATGATGTATTATTCTAGATCCCGAGCTTATCGATATCGACACTTACGCTACTGAGAGTGAGCAGCTATTGTACCAGCAAGACAAACATCATTTGAACTTTCTTTTGCATCATATTTGATCCCAGTTTTGGTTAAGATAGTGCAATGATAATTGCTTGCATGCTATTTTGATTATGTCAATATTTTTGTGATGTGTAGTTTAGTTATGTCCTATGCTTGAGGTTAATCTTGAATTATGCCAACTCCTATATGCTTAAGATAGGATATGTGAATTATGGGTTATAGAATTGCTTAGCCATGCAAGTCTAGATACGGTAGTTCGATCGTCGAATAACTTGGCGGTTTTGGGATAAACACAACTCTCATTTTATGATTTATACTTCGACCTTTGTAGCTGCTTTATGAGTTAAATTTTTGTCATTTTAAAATGAGATTTGGTCCGGACAAGTGCCGGTTAGTGATGGTGTCTTTGTGCACGAGCATTGGGTATGTGGAATGACTTGTCCGACGCTTAAGGACCGAGCTTTGAGTACTGCGATTCAAGCAACATTCGTGCCGCCACACGGGTTGGGAGCCGTGGTTAAGTAGGGGAGGTTCCTATTGGTCTAAGTCTCATGGTGGTGTAGGTGCACTTGTGTTTGATCATCCGTCCGTAGGAGCCGATGTAATGTTCTATAGTGTTCACTGAGCACCAATTACCTTCGCTGCATCAGATATCCAATATAACTTGTGGGCCCCTAGCAAGTGCTATCGGATGCTTGTACTAGGCAAGGAACCATCTCACAAGGGAGACTTAGCTCAATAGGGTCTTCTTCTTTGAAAATGACCCTATCTTGATTTACCCTACCGACATACCATAGGAAGTATGTTATATTCAGAGGCATCCGGAGGCTTACAGCAAATCAAGTCGTGTGGTAAAGTAGTACACCCCCGCAGGTTATAAATCTATTCGAATAGCCGTGTCCGCTGTTATGGACGACCGCTTGAGTTAGTGGTCGCTAGGGTTAGATTTTTGAACCGAGGTTTTGTAGTTGAACTTGGTATTCGCCATGAATGGGATATTCATGTGTTTAGTGTATCAAAGTGGGCTGCCACTTTGGTGTTTGTTTGATTCAATGGTTACCATTAAAAATGCTGTATCACTTACTTTACTTCTACTTCAAATCTGATTTCAAATGGGCACATGAAAAACTAGTATGTGTAGGATGTGAATTGTTGCGTCTCTTTCGCAAAACTAAGCCAATATGAACCATCCTTTGAATGACCCTTATGCATAACTATTTGTATTTGTGTAAGACTTGCGAGTACCTTTGTACTCAGCCAGATGTTTGCTGCCTTTTCAGGTGAGGAAGATTATGAGACTGACGATCTCGTTAGTGTCGATGTAGACGACACATTTGAGTAGTGTGCTATCATTTAACCCCCAGTCGGTTGCCGATGGGTGATGGGCATACCATTGCTGGTCTTTTGCTTAATTTACTTGCTTCCGCTGCTACTTGATACTTTATTTTGATTTTGGTCGGTCGCCGCTTGTAATAAGTCAGAGCTTAACTATTATGCAAGATGTCTTTGAACTCCTGTTGTATGTGTTGTATGGATGAAATCAACGTTGAATGAGAGTATGAGTATATTGGTCGCTGATCTTGGGAGCCAATATAAGTTATACTCGTTGTTGATGAATTCCCATTTAACTCACTAAGTGTAGTGCTTCGAATCGAAAGAGAACCGGCAATCATGTAGTGCTCGCAAGGAGCAAGTAGCGATTAAGCCTTCCACTTAGGTTGAGTTAAGTTGGAATCCATTTATCAAGACTTAGAGTTAAAGCCTCTCGGTCTTACGGAGATAACCCGGGTCCCCATAATATCGCTTGTCGGTGTCATAATGGCACTCACTTCCGTTGGCCGAGTACCAAAGAGTACTGCAAGTCTTACACAAATAAAAATAGTTATGCATAAGGTCATTCAAAGAAAGGGCTCATATTGGCTTAGTTTTGCGAAAGAGACGCAACAATGTACAACCTACACATACTAGTTTTTCAAGTGTCATTTCAAAATCAGATCTGAGTAGAACTACAGCAGAATCGAGATACGGGCTCATTTTCAACAACAAACATGAACATCCCATTCAAGAAAACCCTATTGAGCTAAGTCCCCATGTGAGATGTTTCCACTTCCTTTGGTATGTCGGCGGGAGAATCGAGATACGGTCATCTTAGTACAAGTAGCATATAGCACTTGCTAAGGGGCTCACATGTTATATTGGAAATACCGATGTAATGAAAAGGTAATTGGTGCTCCCTTGCACACTATAGAACATTGACATCGATTCCTAAGGACAATTGACAAAGACACAATTGTCCCTACACCACCGTGAGACTTAACACAATAGGACCTTCCCCTTACTTGACCGTACAGCACCCATATACTGCGTATGGTAGCACGAATGTACTTGAATCAACGACGTTACCAAAGTTCGGTCCTTAATTGTCCAAACAAGTCAACCACTTACCCAAAGCTCGTGCACCAAGCACCATCACTAACCAACACTTGTCCAGACCAAAAGCTCATTTAAAATGACAAAAATTAACTCATAAAACATATACAAAGATCTGAAACAAAGGTATAAAATGACAGTTGTGTGTATCCCATAATTGTCGGGTTATTCCCGACAATCAGCTACCGGTTCTAGACTTGCATGGCTAAGCAGACCCGAACAAAATAATTTCACACATCCTATCATAAACATTTCAGTACTGGAATAATTCATGGATAGCCACAATGACAATATAATAGGAGGTGTCTAACTATTCATCAAAAAAATAGCGACATTATCAAAATAACATGCAAGCAATTATCATTGCATCTACCCTAACAAAACTGTGATCAAATATGATGCAAAAGAAAGTTCAAAGGATGCTTCCCTTGCAGGAAAAGTAGTTATTCACTCTCGGTGGCGTAGGAGTCAACATCAATAGGCTCGGTATCTAGATAAATACAATACCGAATAAACATCGAGAAAAACCTCAAAAATCAAAATGCTCAAGAATGCATGATTTTTCTACAGTAGCTAAGTCATGATTTTAGATGATTTTTGGTGAAAGAATTATTTCATTTTGATTTAGCATAAGAAAGTTATGGTGATTTGATTTTCAGATTTCAATACGCCTTCGTTCGTGTAATTTAATTACGAGATGAAAATTTGTATAGCAGTGGTGAGTACAAAGTTTACATGGATAAATAGGCAATATTATTACCAGTTCAAAACAGTTGAGTTTGCTTCATTTGGAGTTTCCAAGATTTAGTTATTGATTTCTAAAGTTATCAAGATAATAGTGTAAAAATAATCCCTTTAGGATCATTTTTCTCAACTACGCTTCGAGACAGAGGTAAGTTTGAAACCTATTTTATAAATTAGTTCACTAAAAATGAAAAATATCACAAGTGGTTTCACTGTTTTGGAATTAATATGAAATAGTTATATATTTTGAAGTTACAAGCCTTTTTCTATTGTGCGAATAATAGAGTTATAGGTTATTCTTTCAAAATAATTCTTTCTATTATAGGAAATGTTTGAAACCAATTTTAATATAAATTTCATTCAAAATGAAAATTTCCAGAAGTGGTTTCATTGCTTTTGGAGTTAAAATGAATTTGCTATGCATTTTAGAAGTTAATACCAATTTTCAATGTATAAGTTAATAGGTTTCGAATTTCATAATGTATTTCCTACTTTTCTCACCGAGCGCTAGCTTAGCCGCGGTCACTGACCAGCGGGCTCGGTGAATAGTGAGTTTTCTAAATTAACTCGGATTTAAATTCGGCTCTGACGTGTGGGTCTCGCTGTCGCGAGTAGGTCCACTGGACTTGGTCCACACGCACAAGTGCACGGTGCATGGGGTTTAAGGGCTAGGCCCACCCGCCAGCCTCTCCCTTATCTCTTTTAACCTCACGGATTTCTGTGCGCGGGGCTCGCATGTAATAGACTCATCAGCGCCGCTTAAGACATCACTTAATGGCTAAGCCAATCATTAGACACTAATGACCGTCATTTGCGTAAGCGGACAGCTCGATGGCGCTCACAGACGACAACGCGTCCGCGCGTTCACCCGGTGGCTCGCCGACGATTCCGACCCTGGCGGTGCCAGCCAAGAGCATGCACGGGTGCACAATAGTGTGGCGCTCCTATGGAGAGTAGTCTCGACGGCTGAGCCGGCCTGTACCGGCGGCTCACCGGAGTTGAGCGGAGCTACTAACTACGGTCATGAAGCAAGCAGCAAAGTGTCGCTCCGCAGCACATACAAGCGGGTGCCCAAGGTTCTACTGGCTACTAGGAGGTTACCTGAGCTAGGTGGAAGCTCGGGGAAGCTGGAAATCGGCTGGAGCACCGACGGCGCCGGAGAAGAAAATGTTGACAACCTGGCTTCACGTGGAGAGATGGCACTGAGCAAAACAAACTACAGTGAGTGGTCGGAGCAGCTTAAGCATCAACAGGAGATGCCACAAGAGCAAAGAATTGAAAAATGGCTTACCGAATCAAGGTGGGAGATGAAAAGGTGTCCTTAGGCCGAAAATGGCTCAACCCTCGATTCAGCAAGGTCCTGCCGTGAAATCAAGAAATTGATTGAGGGGATAGTTTAAACAACCTAAAGGACACAAGGTGACGCTCAAGTCTTAGGTTAATACTTCCTGGACACGAAGATGGCACGAAAGGTGTCCCCGGGGCGCGCTCTGGAAATGGCCAAGAGCTCGAAGGTGCACCCGAAGCTACAAGGTAAGGTAGGAGCTGAGCTTAGCAAAAATGGAAACGGCGAGGAACGTAGAGAAGAAAAGGATCACCCGGAGGAGACTCACCCCAGTAGAGAGCTCAAGCCAGCCTCCCTCTCCTCGGTCAACAGAGGAGAAGTGAGGGAGAAGGAGGGGTTGCGAGGGGTGATAAAGCCAGAGAGACCCTGGAGTGGGCGCGGTGTGCAGAGGAGAAACGCGGGGACAGGCCAACGGACGCGGTGAAGTGACAGGGGCTCAGGGCGTAGCGACCGCGTGGCGAGGAAGCTCTGCGCGAGCACCTGCCCGAGGAAGAAGAAGGGCCTGACAGGCGGGCCCGCGGTGACAGCGACTCAAGGCTCTGAGACAAGTCACCGCTACGTGGCTGAAGGTGGTCCATCAGATTAGGATCGGGTGGATGAGATCGATACGTGTTGTTTTGAACTGCCCAACGGTGGCAAGATCTGGATCGTCGATCCATGATCCGATGGCTGCATGTGACGGTGCAGTTAGGCGGTCGGGCTGAGTCGGCTCGCCGAGTCGGACTCGATCCCAAGGAACAGTAGCGACCGGTTAGGGTTTAGGGTTTTGACTGATATTTGAATTGTTTCTCCACTTTGACCAGAGGCTTAAAAATATAAATAAAATTCCTAAAATCATGAAATAATTTCTGGGGGTTCCTGGGGTAGCCTAGTATCCATAAAAATTATTGAACCCTACTATTCATGATATATTTTGTAATATAAAAATTCAAACTTAGGCTAGGTCTTTCAATGGTGTTTGAATTTTCTTAGGGTTCAACCCAGTCCAAAAAATTTGGGAAAAATTATATTAATTCATGATAATTAATATAGTATTCTAATCAATTATTTCCAGAGATATTTTAGTAGCATTTATTTCAGTTTTTAGTTTGGAACTCAATCTAAAGTGTATGTTTCATTTGTATTTTGAGATTTTCCAAGTACAATATTTAAATGAAAGGTTTCAAAACATGATGCATGCTAATAAGATGCATAATAAACCATTTTATTAATTTGGGGATGTGACAATTTCCCGCATTTTCTCAGTGAAACTGTTTTTATGAAATACAAGACTATACCCGATGGACCGCACCAAGCATGCTCATGATCGAGAGTACGACTATTTACGCATGAGTTTTAGTGGCTCACCACGACCACGAGGGTGCAGAAGATGAGGTCGGGGAGGCTCTGGAATAGCTTGTCGATGATGAGCAGCGGCAACGTAGAGGAGGTCCACGACGGTAGCTCACCATAGCAACGGAGGTGCTACAAGTAGTGTCACATTAGGTTACTGAGGTGCCGAGGATGGTGTAGACATAGGGAATCAGCCCGAGGCTCACTGGATTTCGAAGATGAACAGAAATGGCAACAGCGGCCGTGAATGGGGAAATGAGAGTAAAGCTCAAATTTAGGGCGAGATTGCCTACATTGAGTGAGGGATTAGCATCAATAGAGTGTAGAACACCTTATGACATTATTAGTTTGGGCTAGGACTCACTGGAGGGATGGGAACACGTTGGCGAGCTCGAGTTCATGTCGGAGTTGAGGACGAAGGCGAATGCGATCGAACTACAAGGCTTCTAAGGCTGCATTAAGCACAAAGAGGAATGAGTGATGAATGAGGATCAAGATGACGCGGGCGTCGTGACTCGTGGGTGAGGAAGCTCACCAGAGCGGGAATGGTTCGGAGGCGCGCTCACCAACGTCAAGAATGACGTAATCATTCCTGTGAAACCAAGGAGTGATGAGGCTCGGGTTTGCACGAAATGGAACATGGGCGAGTTGAGGATTACAGTGCGCATGCTAGGGCTTAAATAGCTAGGACAACGGTGAGACACCGGTGGCAGCGCGAGAAACCCACGGGCTGCTCTAGGTCTCTTCGCCAGTGCGAGAATAATGCGCCATGAATGGGGTAGCTAGCATGGGTGGGGCTGGTGGAGGTGACAGGGTAGTTAGGTGCAAAACGATGGGCGGCGATTGGAAGCCGCCGGAGAGCGACGGAGCTGATGAGGCGCACTAGCGTTGTGGCGAGCGAGCGAGGAGCGAGGTGGATGAAGGGAGATGACAAGTGGGGCCATGCTATCGATGAGCATGGGAGCACGGGCGCTGGCATGGGCTGGTGCGCGGAAATGGGCCGGCTCAGATGCGGCCAAAAAGGGTGAGCATGAATTCAAAAATAGGCTAAGTATTTTCTGAATTTTTGAACCTATCAAGCTGACTCCAAAAATTATGAAAATTTTTATGGGGGCTTGTGACATCATATAGTTTATCTTTTAAATTTTACAGGATTTTATCTGCTTTGTGATTTTCTCAAAAATTCTTACAAGTTGCTGCTTGTATGAAATTTCATTATTTGCTTTATACAAAAAGTTCAAAAATCATGCATAAATAGTTTCCCACATAGAATATGCTCAAAATTATTTTCCTATTTATTTTTATTATGCCTCCCAAAAATGAAAATTTTGGGATGTCACAACTTTTGTAACTTCTTGGTATACCCATGGATTGGTTAGTTCCTATTTGGAAGGTTATAATTTCTTAACCGCGCCAATTTCCACCCCTGCTAATAGTTTAGCACACTCTTTGTTGCTACTATGGGGCCCAGAAGTGCAAGGGGATTTTACTCGTTAGTTCCAATTAGGCAGTTTGTGGACTTTTATCACTCTCCATGGGGCTTTTGCACTAATAATTTTCATGTTACGTCAATTTGTGCTTGCTCGATCTGTTCAATTGTAGCCTTATAATGCAATTTCATTCTCTACTCCAATCGTTGCTTTTGTTTTTGTATTCCTTATTTATCCATTAGGGCAATCTGGTTGGTTCTTTGCGCCGAGTTTTGGCGTAGCAGCGATATTTTGATTCATCCTCTTTTTCCAGGGATTTCATAATTTGACATTGAACCCATTTCATATGATGGGAGTTGTCGAAGTATTAGGTGTGGCTCTGCTATGCGCTATTCATGGGGCGACCGTAAAAAACACTCTATTCGAGGATGGTGATGGTGCAAATACTTTTCGCGCTTTTAACCCAACTCAAGCTGAAGAAACTTATTCAATGGTCACTCCTAATCGATTTTGGTACCAAATATTTGGTGTTGCTTTTTTCCAAATAACATTGGTTACATGTCTTTATGCTATTTGTACCTATCATTGGTTTATTGATGAGTGCTATTGGTGTAGTCGGCCTAGCTCTGAACCTACGTGCCTATGACTTAGTTTCCTAGGAAATCTGTGCAGCGGAAGATCCTAAATTTGGGACTTTCTACACTAAAAATATTCTTTTAAATGAGGGTATTCATTCGTGAATGGCAGCTCAGGATCAGCCTCATGAAAACTTATATTCCCTAAGGAGGTTCTACCACGTGGAAACGCTCTTTAATGGAACTTTCGTTTTAGCTGGTAGTGACCAAGAAACCACCGGCTTTGCTTGGTGGGCTGGGAATGCCAGACATCAATTTGTTCGGTAAACTACTTGGAGCTCACGTAGCCCATGCCAGATTAATCGTATTCTGAGCCGGAGCAATGAACCTATTTGAGGTGGCCCATTTCGTACCAAAAAGCCCATGTATGAATAAGGGTTGATTTTACTTCCGCACTTAGCTACTCTAGGTTGGGAGTAAGGCCGGGGAGTTCTAGATACATTTTCGTACTTTGTATCTGGAGTACTTTACCTAATTTCCTCCGCAGTCTTAGGCTTTGGCGACATTTATCACGTGCTTTTGGGACCTGAGACTCTTGAAGAATCTTTTCCATTCTTTGGTTATGTATGGAAAGATAGAAATAAAATGACTACAATTTTTGGGTATTCACTTAATTTTGTTAGGTATAGGTGCTTTTCTTCTAATACTCAAGGCTCTTTATTTTGGCAGTGTATATGATACCTGGGCCCCGGGGGGAGATGTAAGAAAAAATTACGAATTTGACCCTTGGCCCCAATGTTATATTTGGTTATTTACTAAAATCCCCTTTTGGGGGGATAAGGGTGGATTGTTAGTGTGGATGATTTAAATTATATAATTGGGGGACATGTATGGTTGCGTTTCATTTGTGTATTTGGTGGAATTTGGCATATCTTAACCAAACCCTTCGCATGTGCTCGTCGTGCATTTGTATTGTCTGGAGAAGCTTAATTGTCTTATAGTTTAGGCCCTTTATCTGTTTTTTCGTGTTATCGCTTGTTGTTTTGTCTGGTTCAATAATACGGCTTATCCGAGTGAGTTTTATGGACCTACTGGGTCAGAAGCTTCTCAAGCTCAAGCATTTACTTTTCAAGTTAGAGACCAGCGTCTTGGAGCTAATGTGGGATCTGCCCAAGGACCCACAGGTTTAAGTAAATATCTAATGCGTTCCCCAACGGAAGAGGTTATTTTTTGAGGGGAAACTATGCATTTTTGGGACCTTCGTGCTACATGGTTAGAACCTCTAAGTGGGCCCAACGGTTTGGACTTGAGTAGGTTGAAAAAAGACATACAACCTTGGCAAGAATGACGCTCATCAGAATATATGGCTCTTTAAATTCCGTGGGTGGCATAGCTACTGAGATCAATGCAGTTAATTGTGTCTCTCCTAGAAGTTGGTTAGCAACCTCCCATTTTATTCTAGGATTCTTCTTTTTTGTGGGCCATTTATGGCATGCACAAAGAGCTTGGGCTGCTGCAGCAGGCTTTGAAAAGGGAATTGATTGTGATTTGGAACCTGTTCTTTACATGAACCCTCTTAACTAAGATTTTCTTATTTATAGCTATTCTACTGTTTTTTTCCTGTTCTAGCTCAGTTATTTCCATCTAGTGGAACCATTCATTCCTTTTATGAAAGAAAGATAAGGGTACAAAACAAAGAAAAAACAAATAAAGAAACAAACATATTCAATAATCAAAAGGAGAGAGAGGGATTCAAACCCTCGATAGTTCCTAAAACTATACCGGTTTCAAGACCGGAGCTATCAACCACTCAGACATCTCTCCACGGCCTAATCCCTATTATTCCTACAAATAAACATAGCCATATGAAAAATGATCTACTAACCTCTAGAAACATCTCATATGCAAGTTCCCCTTTCGATATATCTTTGTATATTGTATAGACGGATACAGGATCCACTATATCCGCTTGTGAAATAAAGACTAAAGCCCCTCCCCTCAACCCCATATCCAAATAAAAAAGGTAGTAAGTAATACGTTTTAAAGAGAAGAATCAATGGATTCATGATTAAACCCCTCCTACTTCTTGTATTTATTACAATTTTGGTTAAGTGAGGGATCAAATATGTAGTCAACTTTATTTGATGGTAGCTTGGAGGATTATAAATATGACTATTGCTTTCCAATTAGCTGTTTTTGCATTAATTGTGACTTCCTCAGTGTTAGTAATTAGTGTACCCCTTGTATTTGCTTCTCCTGATGGTTGATCAAATAAAAAAAACATTGTATTTTTTGGTACATCATTATGGATTGGACTAGTCTTTCTGGTAGCTATTCTGAATTCTCCCATTTCTTAATTTTGTTTAGTATTTAGTAGCCTGATACAAAATAAATAAAAAGGCCATTACTTCTAAAAAAATTCGAATTGTGAGACGCATTAAAATGCAATTTGCGTTCCAGATTGCTACCTCTTCACTTTCATTATTATGAAATTCCATTGCCATTAGAATATTGATTGACAAACAATATTTAAAAGGAAACTCTAATATAATAGAAAATGAAACGGTCGACCTAGACATAGACGGACGACCCAGGCAGACATACCCTATAAAATATATCCCATAGCGATCGTAGTTCAATGGTAAAACATCTCCTCGCCAAGGAGAAGATACGGGTTTGAATCTCACCGCTCGCCAGCTTAATTTAGTAAGGTACTACAATAAAAAAAATTAGTCTAGTTGACTACTTAACTACTTATATTAAAATAAGCAGGTGTTAGTCTAGTACCATATCCCTTACTCTCTTACCCTTCCTTTGCACCCCACTCAAAAAAGGGGCTCCAGAGGCGGGAATCGAACTCGCCATCAAAATGGATCAAGAGATAAGCAAAAGAATGCTATTAACTTAAAGAAAGGCAATCCACGCTCACTTGATCAAGAAATAAAGTGACTAAGCATTGCCATTCGACCAGTAAGACCTTGAACCTCCTTCACAGTTGAAGGTGGTCGGAGAGATTCAATGGCACATATTTTTTTAGGATTCACTTCAATGCCTTTAGGTTTAACAAGAAAGCCAAACAATTTACCAGAAGAAACACAAAAAGTACACTTTTCTGGATTCAACTAGATTCCTTTATTATTTAGATTGACAAAGTTTTTGTCAAATCAGACAAATGATCAGAGCTTTTTGTGCTCTTTACAATGAGATTGTCTACATATGCTTCCAGATTACACCCTATCTGGTCGACAAATATCTTCTACATAAGTCGTTGGTACGTGGCGCCAGCATTTTTCAGCTCAAATGGATCTTGACATAGCAGTAGATACCGAAAGGGGTGATGAAGTCTTCTCTTCATCTTCTCTTGTCATGTTGATTTGATGGTAGCCTGAGTAAGCATCTAGAAAACTCATCAATTCACATCCTATAGTTGAGTCGACCTGCTGATCGATGCGAGGTAAAGGGAAATCATCCTTTGAACAAACAATATTCAAATTAGTAAAGTCAATGTACATCCGCTACTTAGACCCTGTTTGGTACAGATTTTATTCCCAGTTTCTCAATCGATTCTCGTAGAGCCGTACCAAACACCCTGATTCTCAAAACTACCAGATTCTGCTTCTCGCGAGGAGTTGTATCGAAAATGAACTAGCAACGAGAAGCAGCCTTCCCGCAGATTCTCGTGAGAATCCAACCTTTAAAAATGAAAATACCCCTGGAAGTTTGATGTATTTACCCGCAATTGCCATTGAACTACCCCTCAGAAAATTCCACCACGCGCGACCCCAGCCTTACCCTTCCACCTTTCCCCTCGCGTCGTCCTCTCCTCCCGCTGCTCTCGCGATAAGGAGAAAATCGCGCCTCCAGCCCCGTGTGCGCCTCAAGTCAGGGGCGGACCCTACCTTCAGTTTTAGAAGATTCTCCCCCTCTTCCTTCCCCCGCACGATGACGACGATGACCCCCAGCCACACGGCGAACCGCTCCCGCACCCAATCCATCTATCTCTAGGGTTAGGGCTTCTCCTCTAGTTCCCAAGGTCACGCGGTGCGGCCACCCACAGTGTGGTCTCACGATTTTTTTTTGTGAAAATTTATCCCCTTTTGAGCTCAAAATCGCCGATTTTCTTGTTAAAAATTGGCCCTTTTTGTTGTGACTTACTCTTTTTCTTGGAGTTTTTTTACCCCCATTTCCCGAGATATAAATCGGAGCATTCTAGAGGTGATTAGTGCTCTAGAGCGCGCTCTGGCTGCAGTTTTGATTTTGCTAAAAGACTTTGCGATTTTTGTGCGAAAATCACCTATTTTTTTGTTTAGCGCGCGGCTCCAAAATTTAGTGAAGGTGAAATTTTGTGCCTCCGAGTGGCCTTGGTGCTCTAATTCTTGAAACACTCGTGCATACTCTATGAGCGTGAGGCGCGCGAATTGGGCTTCCGGCTATTTGGGCATGCACGTAGGGTGTTTGTGTTCATGCCTCGGTTGTCCTGCAAGTTCGCCGATCTCGAGAGCGTCATTTCCTCTGCGGCGCCGCGCCGCATGTAACCAGACACGATGAGCTGCAGCAGTGACGAGTGTAGGGATGGTGACAGCGGTGGCAGTGAGGAATTCAGGCGGACTCGGCTGAGCGAGGTCGTGGTCGATGATTTGGTGGAGCCAGCACGGTGCTCGAATTCCGCAGCACCGGTGTCTTGGATTGACAAGAAGCTGCTTGTTGATCCCAGGATGCTGTTCATTGGAGCCAAGATTGGGGAGGGAGCTCATGGGAAGGCCTACAAGGGGAAGTAAATAAAGCATCTTTTATTACATAACTGTACCTAATGTTTGTTACGTTTGTGCTCAAAGTCGTCAGTACTTGCAACAATTGCACCAAATTTGAAGTCTCTGCTCCAGTTTTAGTGTTAGAAGTTGTACAATCAAATGGGTGTTATGCACTACACCCTTGCTATGTATCAACCAAATAGGGGGTAAGAGTTATGCTATGAATTGATGAGTCTCAGAGGGTGCCTGGATGCTCATGGTGCATCTCACCTCAGTCGGTTAAATCGCACAAGCTGCGACTAAGACCCACTTTAGGCTTTTGATGTATTTATGAGTTTAATAGGTAGAAGGACACTTCGATGGAAATATTAGTCATGAGCTGTGCTGCTATCCTTTAGGACCTCCACATGATCGATGGAAATATACCTCCAAGGATCTTAAATTTTCTTTCTTGATTTAGCTATGCTAGTCTGTTGTAGATATCTGCAATTCCTACTGTGGTCAAGGATTCTGGAGATTGTTCAACCTTACAACTTATTCTAATACTTGCATAGAGTTCTTCTCAATTTTTGTACGTTTCAATGTACACCACTGGTGGATATTAACAAATTGGGCTGGCATTCTTGCCCCATGAAGGAACTTTGCCATTTAACTCTTCATGTTGATGTTATATAACTATATTGTGTATCATAGTTTTTTTTTTTTTTGCCTTCAGGGATACCTGTGTCCGTTTTTATCAGTAAAAAATTAGTTTTTTATGTGTGCTTTCGAATAGGTATGGTGATAAAATTGTAGCAGGGAACTACAGGAGAAAGAACTAGCTAATGTTGTAGGGAAACTGGCAAACTGCCAGAAGACAATAGCTTTGCTGAGCAGGCAATTGAAATCTTTAGCCGACTTTGATGAATTCATCCCCGTAGTCGAGAACGATGGTGCCTTAACTGAAAGCTAGGTTGGCGACCTGAAGTTGTTTGATTCAGCAAGTTATCAAGCACAATTTGGCTGGTTAGCTGTCACATGATTTGTGAAATATTTGGTTTGGTTGTCACATGATTTGTTGTGATGAGAAGATTGCCAGAATCCTTCTCAGATGCTATATATATGGATATATAAGTTATAGTTTATAGGCTCAAGTGTTCATATGGAAGCATTGTTCATAGGGTTGTTCAAGCGAACTATGTAAAGATTATTGTTGTTCCCCCTGTCTTATGGAGATGGCATCTTGATTATCTCTGTGAGTGATCCATCAGATGAGAAATACCCTTACTTTCACAAACTCCAGTTAAATTCTCACGTTACAAGCAAGGCCTAATTTAATTTCTGAAATACACATTTCTACTACTATGGTATGAACTAGTAGGAAACTCCCAAGCTCTGAACCAGGTTCAAATTTCAGATTTCTAGGAACAGCTTGCAAGTCACTATTGATTTCCATGCAGCAACAAGACTGACATTGGTCAAACTAAACTTGATCATTATTAATTAGATAACCATGATATGACAAGAACACAACAAGCATATGACAGTAAGCCAAAGTGCCAAACTATTTACATATTGCTTATAGAAAATACCGCAAAATGGCTAGGTGAATATTTCAAGACAATTAAAAATGAGAGATATCATTCGATTTTAGATAAACTCTAATACAAAAGACGTCATTTTACAAAATCGTTAAAGGCAAGCACCGTGGTCAAAAGTCAAAACTGGACAACAGCGATTCTAGTGTGATACATGTCCTATGCAACTTGTTTCTTTCTCTTCTTTTTCATGCCTTTGCTTCTTTCGCCAGATTTTTTGCTCTTTGGGGTGTACATTTCAGCACCACTGTTATTTGTTAAAAGTTGTACTCCATCAAGAAGTGTAAATGCAATGTAAAAGGCATTATGTACAAATATAATTGAAATATTACAACTAGGGGTAACATGGTCTATTTACCTCTAATCCTCCCTCATATGGTTTTTAGAGCCAACCTACCACCAAACGCTTTCAACAGACAGCTCCAGATTCTTAGAGAAGTGGATTCTTAGAGAATCAGGAGCAGAATGTGAAAAATGAGAATCTGGAGTTGTACCAACAGGGCCTTACCATTTGCTTTCTTTACCATGACCAAATTCACGAGCCAATCAGGGTGATCAACTTCGCGAATGAAGCCAGTGTCTAAGAGTTTGTCTAACACTTGCTGAATGGCGTTTCATCGATTAGAAGTGAATCATCGGAACTTTTGCTTTACTAGTCATTTGTCAGGCTGTATGTCTAGCCTATACTCGATCATCTCCCTTGGGACCCCAGGCATGTCGGATGGTTGCTATATACTCATGTTGATTAAATGTATAGGCTCATTTGCATTATTACTGTTGGACCGAAAAGGTGACTAGAGGGGGGTGAATAGGAGCACAATATCTTTTTCTCCCAAATCAGATTCAATACGAATCTAACTCCAATAGCTATGAAAGCTATGAAGATCAATCAATCAAGCACAGCGGAAGACTTGTATTGAATCCAACCAAAACCCCGAAGCAAAAGCAACAGAAACTCAAATCACAAAGTCTCGGGCGGTCTGACCTCTCACAGGGGTGGTCAGACCGGTTGGCCTAGCGATCGGACCTCTCTCTCGGGCGGTCAGACCTCTAGTTCAATGAACAGTGAAATCAGCCCAAAAAACCAAAACGCAAATTGAGCTAACTTTTGATTTGTGCGTCCAAACCTCATGAAACTTGACACACACCTTCTCAAGGATGTCAGGAACCTATTCCAAGCAACAATCGTGAAGATCCTTGCCAAAGTTTAGACCTTTTTCCATTTGAGTGAAGGTGGTTCAAAAACCGAGTCAAAACGAAAATATGATCTAGAGACTTGCTCGTGGGTGATTGATGATCAAGATGATCCTAGATGAGTTCCCACATGTCGCAGCAAGTTAGATCACGGCAAGAAACCAACCAAAAACTCATGGATCAAAGAAAGACTACAAATCACCAAATAGAGAGAAAGAAAGCAAATAGACTCATCTTTGAAAGAACTTTCTTTGGATTGATTTGATATGGTATTGGTTTACAGCCACTCCATCAATGGAGGACAAAGACTCAATACACGAGCAAGAAATCAAATCCAACTCTCTAGAACCCTAACCTCCAACTATCCTCTCCCTAAACAAACTAGGTTTTCCAAAACAAATGAAAGGGTTAAGGGGGTGCAGCCACCTCCCTCCTCTATATATAGTGGAGGTTAGACTTTCTAGAAGAGTTTCCCTAATAGGCTCCAGTTAAGGCCCAACACAAACGGGTCATACACGCACGTATTTTAAAGCGTCGTCTTCATCTCCTCTTGACCTAATCCGCTTCTCCACGTACCATCTTGCGCCGCGGGTTAGCAAAAGGTCACCAAGGAGGTATTTGGTAAAATTACCAAAATACCCCTTCTCGATCTTTTTGCAAAGACCGAGTCCCATCTTCGTGAAGCACTTCTATGCTTCGCCACGTGTAGGTTGATCCAACGACTCTCATCATGTCGGCAAGTCTCTTCCATCCGGCTCCCACGAAACCACCATGGTACCTGCACCGACCCCCGCGCCGCTTGATCCAACCCGTCGCACCGAACTACCCGTTCGGTCACCTTTGTCCACCTTGCACCATGCTTGAGTCCATTGACCTCACCCGGCATCGTCGATCGTTCTGAACCTCAGCTCTCCAAGCCTAGTCCTGATCATCCTCGCCGTCGATCGTCGTTGACCACCAAGCTCCCTGCACAACAATAGACAAAGAAATTGAAACCGGGAACAAGTTCTTCATAACTTGACCTACGTTAGTCAAAACATGCATCATGCAACACATATGCACTGACACCCATGAGATTGACCTAACAAGTAAACATCGCCGCCACACGGGCCGACGAACAAGTTAAAACCGGTCAGACCGCCAACAGATGGCTGGTCTGACCGCTACCAAGGGACTTAGCCAAAATACCAACTCAAAATCCGCAACCACTCTGAAAATTTCAAACGAATAGAACTTTTGCCTCGAGGCTTCAAAAATTATGGGACCAAGAGAAGTAGAACCTCCTCTCTTGCCTACACCATCTATTTTTGACCCAGCCTCAAACTCCAAAACCACTTTCATGGCTGGTCTGATCGCTCAGCGGTAGCCGGTCAGACCGCCACACTGGTGTAAGATCGAGTAGGCCGACTAGAGAGGGGTGAATAGGCGTTTTAAAACTTTTATGCACTAAAACCGATTTCTAATGCGAAAGTTAATACAAATACGGTTTTGCACAATTAAGACCTAAAAACCACTAGGCTCAACTAAGTGCTCCAACAATACAAGTCTAATGATAATAATCAATTGAGCATGGACTTGTAAGCAATTCAATTTAAGCAATGTAAATAGCACAAAGCATGGCAAGCCTTCATACACAATGAATAGGCAATTTAATACAAGAAATATAAATTGTGATAAGTAAAGCTCAAGAATGCAAACTACAATTGACACGGTGATATTTTTCCCGTGGTGATCGAAGACTTGCCGGTCTCCCCTAATCCACGTTGAGGTAAGTTCAACCTTTTGGATTGGCTTCAAAACGCGAGGCAACACCTCCGAGGTAAGTCCAAACCACTTGGACCGGTTCCAACCGAACCAACACCTCTAAGTGAGTTCAACCGCTTGAACCGACTCCAACTTGAACTTATCACCTCAATCCACTAGGGTTGCTCTTACTCCGCTCGGAGATGGCGAGCACCAAGCCACTCACAAATCGCCTGGTCTTCTCACAAGCTTCACTTGAGAAGATCACCGACGCACCACGCTCCACGCCGCCTAGGTGTCGGCAAACACCAAGAGTAACAAGACTCAACTTTCACTTGAACCAATCAAGTGCCAAAGCTCTATGGATAAGCAATCCACAACCTAATGCAACACATGCACTTAGGGTTTACTCTCAATCACTCACTAAGTGCAACACATGCACACAAGAGTATGAGAGGCTTGCTCTTAGCTCAAAGAAACTCAATGGGGCACCAGCTACTACTTTCTCACAGAGCCAAGGTGGGTATTTATAGCCCACACACAAAAACTAGCCGTTGAGAAAGATTCCAGAGAATCTGACAAAACCGTCGATCACCAACTAATGGCCGGTCGGACGCTTAAGCGCCAACGGCTATAAAACTAGCCGTTGGACTCACAATCGGTCCGACCGCCAACCAATGGCGGTCGGATCGCCACGCCGTCAAACCGCCAGAGGCGGCGGTGGCGATCCGCTCAATCGAGCACCGAGCAAAACCGAAAACATCTCTTCGGAAAAACATACCGCCAAACAAATATCGGTACTACCGCACTCCGTAGTACCGTTTCAAACTCCCTGTACTACGCGCACTCTGTAGTACCGCTTTCTTCTGGCGGTACAAGCGAAGATCGGTCGATCGCCCAACCCATGGCGGTCGGACCGCTACCACCGATCGATCGCTACGAGAGGCGGTCGGATCACAAGATCGAGAAGATCGAAATGACTTTGTACATTTGCCTCAACTCAATTTGCAAAACACATTTGCCAAATTGATGCAACATGTACATAAAAGATGAAAGCTAGATTCTCAACAAGTTGCAAAACACATTTGCCAACTTTTAGAATCATCGCCACAAGGAATAAGGTACATGGACTTAAACCGTTTGCAAAACACATTCGCAAACTAAAGTCACATGCTACAAGGAATAACCATAAGCCACAACTACTTGCAAAACGCATTCGCAAATATAGGCAACATGTTAAGTTGATCTAGAGCAAACACAATGAGCTATCAACACATGACTAACTCAAGTTACTAATTAAGACCCCTCTTAATAGTACGGCAACCTATACTAGCAATCCGGTCTCCAACCAAACACCGGGACCGGTAAAAGACTAGGAACAAATCCTTAGCTCTAGCTAGTCATACCTTTTCCTTGCGCAACCACTTGAAGCTTGATGACGCATACCCTTGCTTCAAGTCTTGACATACATCAACTCATGATGCACTCTTCACTTGACCTCCATCAACACATGATGGATTCTTCTTGTCTTGATGATCAACTCATGATCATCTCCTTTACTCCAAGCTCTTCACTTCAATATCATCAACCCATGATGATGTTCTTCTCTTGATATCATCAACACATGACGATATTATTTTTCTTCAAACACTTGACTTGATGACGATCAACTCATGACGTCATCCGAAGTCTTCAATCACACGGAACATAACCTATTCATCCATCTCAAGGAGAAACGTTAGTTCCACAATATGATTATCATTAATTACCACATCATACCATTAACTCATAATGGTTGGGACAAGATACCACAATCTTTATCTCTTTGGTAATTGATGACAACCAACACAATTACAGATAATTGAATGTGATTGGTATGAGTATATATAAACTACAAAGGTTATGTATACTCAAAAGATACATGAGCATATGTGAACTACGTAAGTCTCATATGCCCATAAGAATATATACTGAACTACACAAGTTGCATATATTCAAGGATATATTTCAAGGTAAAGATCCTTAATATATGTGGACAAAGGAATATGGATCAATACTAATGAAACCGCAAGATATAGATTGAACTCCCCCTAGATGTGTGCATACACGAGTGTGTAAATGAAATATATGCACATATACAAGTTTTCCTTTTTGGTGAAGTTCAACCTATATATTGGATCCGAGGAATGCAACAAGATATAATTACATGATGTCGAATGCATACCTCTTTGATCTTTAAATCCAAACAAGACTAAGCAATAGATAATCAATAGAATTGTTAGTCTCACAAATATATTTGTCATTAATGAATACATACTGTTGGATTTTTGCTCTTATATCCAAGCTGAGACTAAACATGATATAACAATAAGAGTGTTAGTCTCATAAGTAGATTTGTCATTAATAACCAAAACACCATTAACACATAATGGCGGGTCTAGATTCTTCAATCTCCCCCTTTTTGGTAATTGATGACAAATCCTTTATCAATAGCCACATTTGAATATTATCAACATATATTGAGTAATTAAGCTATTGAAATATAAATCATGCATATAATGAATTCTTTAAGCATATGAAGGAGACATGTAGAATATTTGATACACAACCAAATGTGGAAAGATATTGATCAATCATTCTCCCCTTTTGGCATTAATCACCAAAAATTCAAATCAACCTTAAACAAAATAAAAGATTTTGCAAGATCAAGAGGTTGGCAAGAGAAGACATTTTATTGAGAGATTAAATAAACATTCTCCCCTTTTAAAGACAGGTTGGGTTCTTGAGAGAATTTTGAAAGATTCTGCAACCAAGAACCAAACAGAGATAAAACTCCCCCTAAATATGTGCATTTAATATCTGAAAGGAATACATGCACAAGAAGATTTTATGAAATTTTGACGGAGTTTTCTCTAAACAATGAATCCAAGTACGCATGACAATTTAAAATCAAGATAAGAATATTCATGCAACAACAATAAGAATTCAATTAATAACATAATTCAGACAAGGATAAAGAACACAATTCATAACATTGACAATCACATATCCAAGAGTCTGATAGCAATTAACGATTATCACAGGGTACAATAAGCTCATAACAAATAACAAAAGATAACAATAAAGAGCTTATCCCACAAAATAAGGTCTATTGACCTACATATGAAAAGATAGAACAACTAAGATGGAGGAGCCTCTGTCGAAGATGGGGCAGCAGCTGATGTGGATGGAAGATCGTCATGCTGAACGCCTGAAGATGTATGACGACGACTCCCAAACCTCTGATAAACAACTGGTACATGCTGCTGATGATACTCTGAGAGTCTCGCATCCATACGACTGACCCTCAAGTCCAAAGTCTCCAACCTAGATGTAGTCTCTGCATGCATCGATCATATCTCGCATCCATGCGATCAAACCTAGCATCCATGCTCGTCAAGGTGCAAGATAGTCGCCAAGATCGCATCACCGCTCGAGGAGCTCACGACTGAGGTCCTTGAGAGGATGATCCTCGCCTCGGATGTCAAGAGGAGGTGGAGGGGGCACCGAGGAGGAGGAGCATCTCTAGGTGCAGACTCCTTATGCTCCATATCATAGTCCCGATCAAAATCAATCTTACTCAATGAGCTTCATAATGTAAGGAGCAAAATAAATGATTTTAGTTTTATCTCCTTTAGAAGTAGCAATCTCTCTAATGATCAGGTCCATAACATCAAATCTCGTGCCATCCATAATATACTTAATCACATTCCAGGCACGTCCATGTATCTCATCATTATTTCCACTCCTAGGAAAGAATGATGCTCTCATGATCCTATTAATAACACTGGGAATGGCAAGAAGTCCAGTTACCTTTCCACGTGCATAAAGATTTCCTTGATCATAGAACTCATCTACCTGAGTGAGGTCAAGAGATTCCTGAAGATGTACCTTTAGACCACTCGAATCTCCTAGACTCAGGGCACTTATAAAATCATCCTTGGTAGCTTCCAATTTTTGATGTCCACTCATCCATTCAAGATAATCATGATCAGGAGAAACAAAGACTGTAGCATAAAACTGTCTGATGGCTTTTGCATGAAAGTTGCATTGTAAAGAGACTAAAGATTCCAATCTGACAGCTCTAAACAATCTAAGCAAACCATTATAGACTGGATTCTTGCCAATGTAGCTCCATTTCACAAAGCGATGATTAGCAAACTTTTCTTAGCATAGATTATCGATAGACATCTTTGTTGAAATAAAGTGTGGAACATACCCATGGTTGCATTTCTAGGAAATCAAATCGATTAATATGCCTCGAAATAGTATATTGTTCACTCTTAATAGTAGACACATCAAGTCCAATAAACTGACTCTGATCAGACGCAACATCTTCATTATCATCCTCATCATCATCCTTATCCTCATACTCATACTCATTGTCACTGCTGTTATTGTCACTGTTGTCATCACTTGCACTTTCTTCTTCTTCTCCAACTTCTTCTTCTACATCCTCCATTTGTTCATCTCTAGAAGAGGAAAGAGGTGCAGGGCGAGACGTAGTCCTCTTGACCGGCATAGTCACTGAGATAAGATAGCAAAGAATATCAAAGGAGTTTCAAAGAATGAATTAACAAGCATTCATAAAGCCATTTGATCCATCGCCTATTGTCACAGCGGTCGGATCATTGCTCGGCCGGCCGGACCGCCAGAGGATCGGCCGAGCCGCCACTGCGGCGGTCAGACCGCTAGTGACAAAATGATAGTCTGAATTTTGGAAAAATCCAAAATCTCCAACTTTTGTTCAATGGCATAATGAATACTTCTCAATTTACTCTTAGGCTACTTGCAGGTTCAATTATTTCACCAATTTGAATGAATTTGGGGACAATTAAGTCAAACCCTAGAATTTGGGAAATATTCACAATGTGGAAGATTTGCAAGTAGAGATGGAGGAGATTACCGGCTGGAAATGAAGAGATTAGTCCAAGGAGATGAACCCTTGAAGCAATTTGGAAAGAAATAGCCGGATTTAAAAAAAAACACCCTTCACCTAGGTTTCCATATTTCGGTTAGTAAAATCAACCAAAATACAAACCGATTGAAGAAGGAGTAGAGAGGGTGAGGGAGATCTCCTTGAGTACCTTGGGGATCCAAGAAGATGGCCGGAGAGGGAGATCCGAGCCAGAGAGGAGGAAGTGGCGGCCGGGAGCAACAGGAAAGGTTTTTCGGTTTGGAGTGAAATGAGGAGAAAAGCTTCTCGGGTGGACTTAAGGGGCACTTCACGCAAAATCGGTCTGACCGCTGGGCTTGGCGGTTCGACCGATTCAGTGATCGATCGCCAAGGTGGCGGTGGGGACGAGGTTGGTGAATCGACAAACAGATTCAAAGATGGATTTGAGAAAAGAATAGAATTGTTGTAATTTGCTCCAAATTTTCACACAATCAATCAAACAAACATATTTGGAGCATTTCCAACTTATATAGCCCTTTAAAATCCAATCCTCAAATAATTTTTATAAGATAAGTTTTAGTTTTCGCAAATGAAATTGTATTTTCGAGAACTTTCACAAAAAGAGCCAAATTGAGCATTTGATGAAATTTATAGCATCCAATTGCATGTATGAGTCATAAATACCATCATGGACCTATTTATGTGAATAATTTAGGCTCAAATGGCTAAACTCTCTTAAGTGCTAGAAGGTGACCATTTAGGTCAAACCGATATTTTGGACGAGTTTCGGAATCGAAAAACTTTTGGTGAGTTGGTCTTTTGGAAATCATTTGAATACGAAAAGTGTTTAGAATAACCAACTCTAGGATTTTCCTTTTGGAACGAAGATCAAATTCCTTTTAGAATAGATTTTACACAAAAATCTAGTTTAGGTCAAAAACAAGATCCTAGAATCTAGAATTTTGGGTAGAAACTTATTTTCACTTAAAATATGTTTTTCTTGAACCAAATCCTTTGGTAAACCTTTGAAATGCATTTGTATACATTTTGCAACTAATTTTTCAAAGGATATACTAATAATTTCAAGTTTTTGACTTTTGGCTAAAAGGCTTATTTTGAAAAACATTAACTAGCACTTAATTAATTTGGGCACACCTTGGGACGTGATATACATGTAAATGATTTAGCACTCCCCCATAATGTGCCACTATCATCTTGCTCAAGATACAAATAAACAAAATTAAGCAAGAGAGCAAGAACAACCCTTTTCATAAGATTTTCATGAATGCAACCTACACAAGGTAAAGGGTCTAGATACTTCAATGTAAATACTTGTTACCGAAATGACATTGGCTTATGATATGATATGATTATCCTCAAGCTTGGCTCCAATATTGACATAAGATGGAATCCACCTTTTCATGAATACGCCAAGTCTCCAATGCCTTTCCAGGTACCTATTAATCATTTAAGCGCATTTTGGTACCCAATACTTGGTTGGGTCCATGAATGTTAGTCACAATACTTTTGGGCACCCAAATAGCCCTTCTAATAATAGTCTTAGGTGAACTAACAATTCTAGCAAACACATTGTCATTCTTATCCTTCCTAAGCACATAATGATCATTATAAATAATTGGCTTAGGAGAGATACCTTTGGGACATTCCTTACTAAAATGTCCTTTCTCCCGGCAATTGTAGCAAGTAGGGCTTTTGCTTCCCCTTGATGTCTTCTTATCTTGCTCATTGCCGTCTTGCCTCTTCATTGAATGTCTTGGCTTGACATCCTTTTGATTTGGACACACCGAGGCAATGTGTCCAAACTTCTTGCATCCAAAGCACTTGATAATTTTGAATTGATCTCCATTTTGCTTTGGGTGACTCTTCACCTTCTTCTTGGCGGTGAGACCAAGTCCTCTCTTGTCCATTTTCTTGATAGGGCACTTGGAGGCAAAGCGACCCTTCTCATTGCAATCAAAGCATTTGATATCCTTGATCTTTTTACTTTCCTCTACAAGATTAGTCTCACAAGTCATAGAGGAAATTGAAACATTTAATTTAGAGCAACAAGGTATATCATTTAAATCATTAACCTTGTTAGGGCACACGGAAGCCATGTGTCCCTTTTCATAACATCCAAAGCATTTGATATTTGAGTATTTCTTTCCTTTTTGCTTTGGGATGAACTTCACCTTTTTCATTTCGATGAAGCCAAGTCCTCTCTTGTAATCTTCCTTATTAGGACATTTTGAGGAGAGGTGACCCTTTTGATGACAATCAAAGCACTTGATGTTCTTGTTGTGTCTTTGATTGTGTCTCATCTTGCTATTCTCCCTTTTCTTCATGGGAGTGAAGCCGATTCCACTCTTATCACTTGAGCTTCGTTGCTTGCTCAAGATATCATCAAGAGTGGCCTTCCCTTTGTGGCTTCTATCCAAGTTATTTTTCAAATTTGTGACTTGGGCCTTGAGTCTTTTGTTTTCCTCTAAAGATTAGTTTCAACAAGCATAGAGGAAATAGAAGCATTTTCACAAGTGCTACAAGGCATGTCAATTAAATCATCACAAGATGTGGATATGTTAACTTTAGATGAATTGCAAGAAATAGGAGCTATGCATGGCAAATCATCTATTAAATTATATGTAATGCCAATATCCACATTGGACTTTTTAAGCTCATTTAGAAGAAGAGTTTCATGTTCATCTTTTAGCACATCATAATTATCTTGAAGTGAGATATGCTCCTTTTCTAAAACCTTGAATCTCTTCTTTTCTTTTCCAATATATTCATTTAATTCTTCTAGCATCTCCATCAATTCATCATATGAAGGCTCATAATTATTTACCTCATTTTTACCTTTAGCCATAAAGCAATGAGGCGATGTTGATGGAGTTGATGTCTCATCATCGTCGGAGCTAGAAGTTGAGCATTCTTCTCCGACGTCCATTCTTCTATGCGATCATTGCTTGTGGAAGTGGACCTTTCATAATATTCTTGAAGATGGGTCCACATCTTATGAACGTTCTCGTGATCGCATATGGCATCAAACACATCTACACTCAAAGCACTAAATAAAGCGTTAATTGCTCGAGCGTCGAGATGTAAGCATTTCTCTTCCTCAATTGTTGGATCAAGCCTATCCAAAGGAGGAGAAAAGCCGACATCTATAATCCGCCATATATTTAGGCCCATGGCCTTAAAATAACATGACATGCGGATTTTCCAATGTGCATAATTTGTGCCATCAAATTTAGGTGTTTCACCTAGGTGTATAAAATCTCTAGTCGCTATCCTTTACTCTCTAGACGGTTAAGTCTAATAAATGAGAGACCAAGCTCTGATACCACTTGTAAGATCAAGTAGGCCGACTAGAGGGGGGTGAATAGGCGTTTTAAAACTTTTATGCACTAAAACCGATTTCTAATGCGGAAGTTAATACAAATACGGTTTTGCACAATTAAGACCTAAAAACCACTAGGCTCAACTAAGTGCTCCAACAATACAAGTCTAATGATAATAATCAATTGAGCATGGACTTGTAAGCAATTCAATTTAAGCAATGTAAATAGCACAAAGCATGGCAAGCCTTCATACACAATGAATAGGCAATTTAATACAAGAAATATAAATTGCGATAAGTAAAGCTCAAGAATGCAAACCACAATTGACACGGTGATATTTTTCCCGTGGTGATCGAAGACTTGCCGGTCTCCCCTAATCCACGTTGAGGTAAGTTCAACCTTTTGGATTGGCTTCAAAACGCGAGGCAACACCTCCGAGGTAAGTCCAAACCACTTGGACCGGTTCCAACCGAACCAACACCTCTAAGTGAGTTCAACCGCTTGAACCGACTCCAACTTGAACTTATCACCTCAATCCACTAGGGTTGCTCTTACTCCGCTCCGAGATGGCGAGCACCAAGCCACTCACAAATCGCCTCGTCTTCTCACAAGCTTCACTTGAGAAGATCACCGACGCACCACGCCTCCACGCCGTCTAGGTGTCGGCAAACACCAAGAGTAACAAGACTCAACTTTCACTTGAACCAGTCAAGTGCCAAAGCTCTATGGATAAGCAATCCACAACCTAATGCAACACATGCACTTAGGGTTTACTCTCAATCACTCACTAAGTGCAACACATGCACACAAGAGTATGAGAGGCTTGCTCTTAGCTCAAAGAAACTCAATGGGGCACCAGCTACTACTTTCTCACACAGCCAAGGTGGGTATTTATAGCCCACACACAAAAACTAGCCGTTGAGAAAGATTCGGAGAATCGGACAAAACCGGCCGATCAGCCAACTAATGGCGGTCGGACCGCTTAAGCGCCAACGGCTATAAAACTAGCCGTTGACTCACAATCGGTCTCGACCGCCAACCAATGGCGGTCGGACCGCGCCGGCCGATCGCCGAGGCCGGGCCGCTCGGGCCAACCGAGCGAGCACCGAGCAAAACGAAAAACACTCTCTTACGGAAAACGCATCGCCAAACAAATATCGGTACTACCGCACTCGGTAGTACCGTTTCAAACTCCCGTACTACCGCACTCCGGTAGTACCGCTTTCTTCGGCAGTACAAACGAATATCGGTCGAACCGCCCAACCCATGGCGGTCGATCGCTACCACCGCCGACCCTACGAGAGGCGCGGATCACGGCGAATGATAAGATCGAAATGCACTTTGTACATTTGCCTCAACTCAATTTGCAAAATACATTTGCCAAATTGATGCAACATGTAAATAAAAGATGAAAGCTAGATTCTCAACAAGTTGCAAAACACATTTGCCAACTTTTATAATCATCGCCACAAGGAATAAGGTACATGGACATAAACCGTTTGCAAAACACATTCGCAAACTAAAGTCACATGCTACAAGGAATAACCATGAGCCACAACTACTTGCAAAACGCATTCGCAAATATAGGCAACATGTTAAGTTGAGCTAGAGCAAACACAATGAGCTATCAACACATGACTAACTCAAGTTACAAATTAAGACCCCTCTTAATAGTACGACAACCTATACTAGCAATCCGGTCTCCAATCAAACACCGAGACCGGTAAAAGACTAGGAACAAATCCTTAGCCCTAGCTAGTCATACCTTTTCCTTGCGCAACCACTTGAAGCTTGATGACGCATATCCTTGCTTCAAGTTTTGACATACATCAACTCATGATGCACTCTTCACTTGACCTCCATCAACACATGATGGATTCTTCTTGTCTTGATGATCAACTCATGATCATCTCCTTTACTCCAAGCTCTTCACTTCAATATTATCAACCCATGATGATGTTCTTCTCTTGATATCATCAACACATGACGATATTATTTTTCTTCAAACACTTGACTTGATGACGATCAACTCATGACGTCATCCGAAGTCTTCAATCACACAGAACATAACCTATTCATCCATCTCAAGGAGAAACGTTAGTTCCACAATATGATTATCATTAATTACCACATCATACCATTAACTCATAATGGTTGGGACAAGATACCACAATCTTTATCTCTTTGGTAATTGATGACAAGCAACACAATTACAGATAATTGAATGTGATTGGTATGAGTATATATAAACTACAAAGGTTATTGTAACACCCAGGTTCGTCATGAGCCTGGAATGCTACTAAACAACTCTAAAAACTCTAAAGAAGACAATTCTAATAAAAATTTCGGCAGAACCTCCCTTGTAAAGTTAATTACATGAAGGTTCCAACACACAGAATAATCAAATATTAAATAAACTTCCATTCCAAATCATCAAAGAATAATCAAAAACATGCTAAGAAACCATCATAACTAGAGAGGTATAACATTCCACTACTCCTCATTATTACATTTAATCCAAAGCATAAGATGTATCATATTATTCAAAGACCAATAACTCTCTCAAGATCAATCATCCTTATTTAGTTCATGTGGTATGTGTGTGACTAGCACCTAATTTCCCCATGCATGTCATTCTTGTCTCGGTACCTAAACAACAATAAAGCAAGAGTGAGTCCATAGACTCAGCAAGTACATTAAGAAACCATGGCAATAACACACATATAAAGGGAAATTAACATTAAAACATCTCATATGCAAATGCAATGCTCAAGGACTTTATCTTTAACTTTCTGTGTACATTACACTGTGTGCAGAGTATCGCGCCGCCGCATACCCATGCTGTCTTGGCGCCGCATACACAGGACCAATTGCCCGTTACTCCGCAAGTAACGGGGACCTCAAGCCCACACTCCACGAGTGAGGGGATCTCGGGCCCGTCACATTCATGACGGGGATCTCCAAAGGAAACATACTTGGGCACCACGTGACCAAGTCTCAACATGATATCTTTATGCAAATGCTTATCATGTAATCATCATCAAATTACCAAAATTCAACATCACTTAATCATAGTAAAGCATGAGCATCATTTGAACAATAACCATACTTAAGCATTCATTAAGTATACCATCTTGCAATGCATCCATACAGCAATTAACACACAATTTAGACAATCATTCAAAACAACAATGCACTTGCCTCAACCGTGCGAAGGTGGATGTCGGAATGAGGTACTGCTCCCGAGCCAAACCCACACCTGGACAACAATTGAGACAGGCTAAGGCTACCATAAGGGCCTAATAACGAAATCATAAACACAACATGAGTACATGGTCCACTAAACGCAACCCCAACGTTAAAGCTAGCTGTCAGATTTCCTTTCCAGAGAACAGCCCCTTCGAAAAATCATAACTAAATGTACAGAAATCCAAATGGAGTGATCTTGGACATTCTGAAAAGGTTATTGAATTTCCTTCTAAACCTAGTTGGTGAGGTTCTCTGATTCGACCATTTCCTAGTCCTACCAATCTAAACAACAGAGTATCAATTTTCACGTCGGGTCTCTGGACAGCAACATTGAAACTATCATAACTTTCTCTACGTTCGTCCGAATTTCATGATCTTTAGTTTTCCTGAAAGCTAGAAGGATTATCTACAACTTTCGTTATACTGGGGTTCTCAGATTTCCACTTTAACCATCACTTTTAATTGGTTTTCTACAATCTGCCTAAATACTGACAGAGCAGTGGAACAGCAGACTTAGAAAATCATAACTCTCTAACCGTTAATCGGATTTGAGTGAACTTGGCGGCCACTGAAAGCTAAGACAATAACCTACAACTCTCTAGGAGACCAAAACTCCAGATTCAACCTCTAACCACACGAAATTTACCCATAAGCCACTGGACGAAAATTGCATTACAGCAGGCCGACTACCACCTAAACAAAGACTAACCAAAAACTCTCCCAAGACTAATTATCCTTCAAGAACAGCGTGTTACCCTGACGACGCTGCCGGCGAACCCGGATGGCGATCCTTCCTCTTCCTCTTCTCCCTTCTCTTCTCCCTCCTTTCTTCCCTCCTTTCTTCCTCTATGGCCGGTGCAGGAGGGCTTCTTCTCCTCAAGGCCGGCAAGCAATGGAGGGGAGGTTGGGGGCGCAAGGGGAGGAACCAGGAGGTGGTGCGCAAGGGAGGTGGTGCGCAAGGGAAGGAGAGGAGATGGGGGCGGCCAAAGGGGATGGGGGGGCTCGGCTAGGGTTTGGGGGGAAAGTGGTGCCTTCCCCTTGGCCGGCCACCTAAGGCCCGATGGGCCGGAGCCCAAGCCAGTTGGCGAAAAACGTGCTTTCACCCCTCTAGAAGCGAAAATCAACTTTTTCCTTTTGATCCTTTTACTAATACCGAGAAGTCCCTCCCAAACTCTTTCTCGAACCTCTCGAGCTTTTGGGACATTACATTCTACCCCTTACACGCAATCGTCCTCGAATTCTAACCCAGCCACGCCAAGGGACTGATACGAAAAGACTTAAAGCACAACACGCACCTGTAGAGAATAATTCCGGATATTGCTCGCGCATGCGGGCCTCCAACTCCTGTGGCTTCTTTCTGACCACTGCGACCAAAGAACTTTAACATACTTCAGCGCTTTGTTTCTCAAAACCTTCTCTCGATTTCTCCAAGATCCGCACCGCTTTGACTCAAAGGTCAAATCTTGCTCTATGTGTAGAGGCTCTAGCGGTACATGATGCTCGGATCTCGCAAATACTTCTCGGCATGGATACATGAAAAACATTGTGAACTCCACGCATAGACTCGCAGGTCTAAACGATAAGCCAACTTCCCGATTCGAGCCAAGACCGTGAATGGTCCTATGTACCTTGGGCTAAGCTTCCTCCGTGCCAACCTCACCACACCTTTAGTGGGGACACTTTCAAGAGCACTGATCCCCACTTCAAATTCCAAGTCTCTTCTTCTCACGCTCGCATAACTTTTCTGCGCTTTGAGTCGCTAATGTTTCTGTCTCACCGAGCTACTCGCTCTACGCCTTTTGTACCCAATCCGACCCAAATCGCTTTCTCACCCACGGCTTCCCAGAAAGTGGTGACTGCACTTACCCATACAAAACCTCGAACGGAGCGGCTTTATGCTTGAATGATAGCTGTTGTTATAAGCAAATTCTGCTAAAGGCAATTGATCCTCCAACTACCCTTCCAAGACAAAACACAAGTCCGCAACATGTCCTCCGAGTGGTCCGGATGGTATGCGTTAAATGCCCCATCGTCTGTGGATGGAATGTCAGTACTCAAACGGAGTGTGTGCCCAAAGCACTCTGTAAACTTTCCCAAAACTTGAGACAAACTTGGCATCTCTGTCGGAAATGATGGTCTTTGGCACCCCATGTAACCTCACAATCTCCCGCACATAGATGGGAGCTAAATCACTTGCCGAGTTAGTAGTGCGAATGGTATAAAGTGTGCGATTCTTGAGACGATCCACTACCACCCACATCGCATCCTTACCCCTTGGTGACCGGGTAACGCAACTACAAAATCCATAGAAATATCGTCCCACGGCCATTGCGGAATCTCTAAAGGTTGCAACAACCTGCAGACGTTTGTGTTCCGCCTTCACTGTTGACAAACACCACATGAGGCCACATAATTAGCTATGTCCACCTTCATCCTTTTCCACGAAATTCGCTTTAGATCACGATACATCTTCGTTTCACCCGATGAGCAAATTACGGGTACGATGTGCCTCTTTCGAATATCATCCTTGACCTTCGCTTTACGTACGCGCAAAGCGCCCTTAAACCGCAACGCACCACACTCATCCAAACCGAAATCTCCGCCTTGCCCAAATCCACCGCTTCAACCCTTTGTAGTAATTGATCTTCTGTTGTGCTTCTCGCACCGCTCTCGAATGGCCGACTCAAGATCACCGTGTTTCAACACGTGCGCCCCCGCATAGCAAAATGATATACCCATGCGGTCAAAGTCGAGAATGAGATAATCCATGTAGCAAGCGCCGCTTTGCGACTAAGAGCATCCGCCACCACATTTGCCTTCCCGGATGGTATTGAATAGATAGATCATAATCCTTAATTAGCTCCACCACTGCTGGCGCCTTAAATTCAGATCTTTCGGTGAAAATATACTTAAGACTCTTGTGATGCAGTAAACATCACAACCCTCACCATACGAGATAATGCCTCCAAAGTTTGGTGGCAAACACTACAAACGCCAACTCTAAATCATGAGTTGGGTAATTCATTCATGCTTCTTGGTGCCTTGACGCATAAGCTATCACCTTCCCTTCTGCGCATAAGGACACAACCCAACCCAATCCGAGACGCATCGAGTACATCAGAAATCGCTTCCTGTGCTCGGAAGTGTAAGGATAGGGGCGGTCACCACTTTTCCTTAAGGGTTTGGAAACTATGCTCACAGTCATCATCCCACCGAACTTCACATCCTTCGTGTGAGTCCGGATAAGGGTTTAGCAATAATGGAGAAATCTGCACAAAACGCCGATAGTATCCGCCATGCCGAAAGCTTCTCACTTCTTTGACGTTGGTTGGCGTCTTCCATTCTACCATCGTAGAAATCTTACTTGGGTCAACTGTGATTCCCTTATCATTGATGACATGCCCAAAATCCCACTTCGACATCCAAAACTCGCACTTTTCGTTTGGCATAAAATTTATGCTCCTTAGTGTTTCCAACACAAGCCTCAGTGTCGCTCATGTTCACTTCGTCTTTGAATATATCAAGATATCATCTATAAAGACTACCACAAAATCATCCAGTATTCATGCAACATCCTGCTCATAGTCTCCATGAAAGCGGCAGGCGTTCGTTAGTCCAAAAGACATAACTTTAAATTCAAAATGCCCATACCTTGTAGAGAATGCCGTCTTCTCAATATCCTCCTTTCTGACGAGGATTTGATTATAACTGATTGAAGGTCAATCTTTGAGAATACCTTGGCCCTCTCAACCGATCAAATAGATCTTCTATACGAGGCAGAGGATACTTATTCTTGATGGTTAATCGGTTAAGAGCACGATAATCAATACACATGCGCCAACTACCATCTTTCTTCTTGGTAAATAGAACAGGGCTCCCCATGGAGACACACGGGACGAATGAGATCCTTTGCTTTTAAATCATCCAATCGCTTCTTTAGTTCCTCCCGGAACGGACGGACCAACCGGTGAGGGGTCATAGAGACAGTCGGGCGCTCGTACCAAATCAATTCGAACTCTACAGACGAGGTGGGGCATCCTGGTAGTTCTCACTGGAAAACATCCAGAACTCCCGAACGACCAAAATTTCTTCTGCGCTGCAGATGAACTCGGCTTCTCCACTAGAGACAAAAGAAACCCATTCTTCGTAAATGCGGCCACGGAAAAGACTAGCCATCACAAAAGTGAGTGAGATGGAGCGCTACATTGGAATACTATCTCCGCCTTGACGGAGCTTGCGGGTTATTGTCTTCCAAAAGCAGAAATGACAAAGACGGTAATTATGCAACCACCCATCCCCAAGATGACATCAAATGGCTCCATCCTCATAACCATCAGTTAGCAATGAACTCTTCTCCATCTAACGAAATCACACAACCAGACAAATCAGAGCTAGAGAGAATTCTCCGTGAGAATTAACTAGAATCGATCGAGCTATTGGTGCAGACTCAAACTCGCCTTACTAACAAAATCTAGTGATACAAAGAAAAGGTAGCCCCAATCAAATGAACAAGTGCCTCTCTCAATCCACCAAGAGCGTACTGTCACCACATCGGACGACTCACCGACTCTGCCGTCGGCATAGCGTAGAGAGGCTGCTGGGCGGTAGGGGCTCCAACACCCGGTACGGTGGTGCGGGACTGCTGGAGGTGCCAAGGTGCTACTACGGGAAATGGAGCCACGGGAGGGGCGGCCAAAAATACCTCGCGGTGGAGCTCCTCCGGGAGCGGGAAGTAAGGCCGAGGCGGTGCCCAAGTTGGAGTAGGAGTAGCCGCTAACATCCGAACCGACCCTCGAGAAGAAGCCGCTGGCGCTGCACCGACACCGCGCACAGTTCCCACTTGATGATACCGGCGGGATTCCGCCGACAAACCAATGCCTTATGGCCCTCCCGACCACAATGGCGACAAGACCCAACCACCGCATCTGCTCTATGCTCATCGCCGCACTTGAAGCACTTCATGCCTTGCCTCGGGACCGGACGTAACCTAGGTGCAGTGCAGACGCCGAGAAGTGGAAGAAGATCGTGCCCCGTGAACTTGGTCTTGAATGACTTGCGGACCTTTGAACCTCTTGGAAGTAGGCCTCGGAAGGTTCCACCCCACCGCCAAAACCCTCTTCGCCGCCACCGCTCCTCGGATACCACGGCGCCTTCACCTCCGGCAACTCCTCACCAAGCCGCATCTCCGTTCCATGCCCCGGCTTGTTCGACCAGGAGCTGAAATCCCGCAACTCAATGCTCCCAATACTGCCGAACTCTTGCACGAGCCCCCGCGAAACCTCTTGGCTTTTTCCTCATCATTTGTGGCCACAATGGAACAAAACGAACCAGTTGTTAAAACTCGCTTCATACTCTGTCACTTGTCATCTTCCTGCTTGAAGTTCTCGCATGAGACTTCCATTCGCTCCACATATGAAGTGGATAAAACCTCTTCTGAAGTGCTCAACAAAATACTCCCGTAATCGGTCCATGAGCCGTCCCGGCCATCGAACTCCTTCCCACCGATATCCGCCGCCCTTCAATTGGAAGGCCACGAATCGAGCCTCATTTCGATGTCATCCCCGAGCTCAAGTGCCTCTCCATGTGTCGCAGCCCAATTAGTCTGCGCCGGCAGCGTGCTCGACCCATCGGCGGTGTCCACCTCAAAGCGTTCCATTGATGTAATCCCATGGCATACGCCGCAAAGTGCCGCTGCGGGGCCACCACAGAGCGACAACAGCGCGGTGGCGGGCCTGGTTCTCCTGTACCGCTGAAGCAACCTCTTCCTCTGACTCCGCAGGGCTAGCTTCTCCCACTACGGAATTCCGAACCTCTGGCGGGGGCGATGCCTGGCCTCGCCCGGCTCCCTGCCGGCCTCGACCACGACCTCGGCCTCCACCCCTTGCCATATCTAATCATCACAGCAAAACAATCAAACAATAAGCAATTTCATCATCTAGGACCACAAGAGTAGTCTATCTAGTAGCTATCACACGAGATAAATCAAAAATCTCAAAAGCAACATAATGCAATGCATTAACCCATTCCCACCTACTGTGCATAGTGTGTCAAATTTAACCTTTCATATCCCACGGACCTCTGACCGCTCTCGATACCAATCAGAACACCTGTGTTCGTCATGAGCACGGAATGCTACTAAACAACTCTAAAAACTCTAAAGAAGACAATTCTAATAAAAATTTCAGAACCTCCCTTGTAAAGTTAATTACATGAAGGTTCCAACACACGTAATAATCAAATATTAAATAAACTTCCATTCCAAATCATCAAAGAATAATCAAAACATGCTAAGAAACCATCATAACTAGAGAGGTATAACATTCCACTACTCCTCATTATTACATTTAATCCAAAGCATAAGATGAGATCATATTATTCAAAGACCAATAACTCTCTCAAGATCAATCATCCTTATTTAGTTCATGTGGTATGTGTGTGACTAGCACCTAATTTCCCCATGCATGTCATTCTTGTCTCGGTACCTAAACAACAATAAAAGCAAGAGTGAGTCCATAGACTCAGCAAGTACATTAAGAAACCATGGCAATAACACACATATAAAGGGAAATTAACATTAAAACATCTCATATGCAAATGCAATGCTCAAGGACTTTTATCTTTAACTTTCGTACATTACACTCTGAATGCAGAGTATGCGACCGCCACAAGATGCCCATGCTCAGGCGCGCACGCACAGGACCAATTGCCCGTTACTCCGCAAGTAACGGGACCTCAAGCCCACACTCCACGAG
Source organism: Ampelocalamus luodianensis (assembly GCA_036346255.1). Lineage (NCBI taxonomy): Eukaryota > Viridiplantae > Streptophyta > Magnoliopsida > Poales > Poaceae > Ampelocalamus > Ampelocalamus luodianensis. The sequence goes on from CM070623.1 coordinate 25,556,324, forward strand.
TGAGGATCTCGGCCCGTCACATTCATGACGGGATCTCAAAGGAAACATACTTGGGCACCACGTGACCAAGTCTCAACATGATATCTTTATGCAAATGCTTATCATGTAATCATCATCAAATTACCAAAATTCAACATCACTTAATCATAGTAAAGCATGAGCATCATTTGAACAATAACCATACTTAAGCATTCATTAAGTATACCATCTTGCAATGCATCCATACAGACAATTAACACACAATTTAGACAATCATTCAAAACAACAATGCACTTGCCTCAACCGTGCGAAGGTGGATGTCGGAATGAGGTACTGCTCGGAGCCAAACCCACACTGACAACAATTGAGACAGGCTAAGGCTACCATAAGGGCCTAATAACGAAATCATAAACACAACATGAGTACATGGTCCACTAAACGCAACCCCCAACGTTAAAGCTAGCTGTCAGATTTCCTTTCCAGAGAACAGCCCCCTTCGAAAAATCATAACTAAATGTACAGAAATCCAAATGGAGTGATCTTGGACATTCTGAAAAGGTTATTGAATTTCCTTCTAAACCTAGTTGGTGAGGTTCTCTGATTCGGCCATTTCTAGTCCTACCAATCTAAACAACAGAGTATCAATTTTCACGTCGGGTCTCTGACAGCAACATTGAAACTATCATAACTTTCTACGTTCGTCCGAATTTCATGATCTTTAGTTTTCCTGAAAGCTAGAAGGATTATCTACAACTTTCGTTATACTGGGGTTCTCAGATTTCCACTTTAACCATCACTTTTAATTGGTTTTCTACAATCTGCCTAAATACTGACAGAGCAGTGGAACAGCAGACTTAGAAAAATCATAACTCTCTAACCGTTAATCGGATTTGAGTGAACTTGGCGGCCACTGAAAGCTAAGACAATAACCTACAACTCTCTAGGAGACCAAAACTCCAGATTCAACCTCTAACCACACGAAATTTACCCCGCAAGCCACTGGACGAAAATTGCATTACAGCAGGCCGACTACCACCTAAACAAAGACTAACCAAAAACTCTCCCAAGACTAATTATCCTTCAAGAACAGCGTGTTACCCTTGACGACGCTGCCGGCGAACCCGGATGGCGATCCTTCCTCTTCCTCTTCTCCCTTCTCTTCTCCTCCTTTCTTCCCTCCTTTCTTCCTCTATGGCCGGTGCAGGAGGGCTTCTTCTCCTCAAGGCCGGCAGCAATGGAGGGAGGTTGGGGGCGCAAGGGGGAGGAACCAGAGGTGGTGCGCAAGGGAGGTGGTGCGCAAGGGGAAGGAGAGGAGATGGGGGCGGCCAAAGGGGATGGGGGCTCGGCTAGGGTTTGGGGAAAAGTGGTGCCTTCCCCTTGGCCGCCACCTAAGGCTGATGGGCCGAGCCCAAGCCAGTTGGCGAAAAACGTGCTTTCACCCCGCTAGAAGCGAAAATCAACTTTTTCCTTTTGATCCTTTTACTAATACTGAGAAGTCCCTCCCAAACTCTTTCTCGAACCTCTCGAGCTTTTGGGACATTACAGATTATGTATACTCAAAGATACATGAGCATATGTGAACTACGTAAGTCTCATATGCCCATAAGAATATATCTGAACTACACAAGTTGCATATATTCAAGGATATATTTCAAGGTAAAGATCCTTAATATATGTGGACAAAGGAATATGGATCAATACTAATGAAACACAAGATATAGATTGAACTCCTAGATGTGTGCATACACGTGTGTAAATGAAATATATGCACATATACAAGTTTTCCTTTTTGGTGAAGTTCAACCTATATATTGGATCCGAGGAATGCAACAAGATATAATTACATGATGTCGAATGCATACCTCTTTGATCTTTAAATCCAAACAAGACTAAGCAATAGATAATCAATAGAATTGTTAGTCTCACAAATATATTTGTCATTAATGAATACATACCTGTTTGGATTTTTGCTCTTATATCCAAGCTGAGACTAAACATGATATAACAATAAGAGTGTTAGTCTCATAAGTAGATTTGTCATTAATAACCAAAACACCATTAACACATCATGGCAGGTCTAGATTCTTCAATCTCCCCCTTTTTGGTAATTGATGACAAATCCTTTATCAATAGCCACATTTGAATATTATCAACATATGTTGAGTAATTAAGCTATTGAAATATAAATCATGCATATAATGAATTCTTTAAGCATATGAAGGAGACATGTAGAATATTTGATACCCAACCAAATGTGGAAAGATATTGATCCATCATTCTCCCCCTTTTGGCATTAATCACCAAAAATTCAAATCAACCTTAAACAAAATAAAAGATTTTGCAAGATCAAGAGCTTGGCAAGAGAAGACATTTTATTGAGAGATTAAATAAACATTCTCCCCTTTTAAAGACAGGTTGGGTTCTTGAGAGAATTTTGAAAGATTCTGCAACCAAGAACCAAACAGAGATAAAACTCCCCCTAAATATGTGCATTTAATATCTGAAAGGAATACATGCACAAGAAGATTTTATGAAATTTTGACGGAGTTTTCTCTAAACAATGAATCCAAGTACGCATGACAATTTAAAATCAAGATAAGAATATTCATGCAACAACAATAAGGATTCAATTAATAACATAATTCAGACAAGGATAAAGAACACAATTCATAACATTGACAATCACATATCCAAGAGTCTGATAGCAATTAACGATTATCACAGGGTACAATAAGCTCATAACAAATAACAAAAGATAACAATAAAGAGCTTATCCCACAAAATAAGGTCTATTGACCTACATATGAAAAGATAGAACAACTAAGATGGAGGAGCCTCTGTCGAAGATGGGGCAGCAGCTGATGTGGATGGAAGATCGTCATGCTGAACGCCTGAAGATGTATGACGACGACTCCCAAACCTCTGATAAACAACTGGTACATGCTGCTGATGATACTCTGAGAGTCTCGCATCCATACGACTGACCCTCAAGTCCAAAGTCTCCAACCTAGATGTAGTCTCTGCATGCATCTGATCATATCTCGCATCCATGCGATCAAACCTAGCATCCATGCTCGTGCAAGGTGCAAGATAGTCGCCAAGATCGCGTTCCGCTTCGAGGAGCTCACACTGGAGGTCCCTGAGAGGATGATCCCTGCCCTGGATGCTGAAGAGGAGGTGGAGGGGGCACCTGAGGAGGAGGAGCATCTCTAGGTCTGTACTCCTTATGCTCCATATCATAGTCCTGATCAAAATCAATCTTACTCTGAATGAGCTTCATAATGTAAGGAGCAAAATAAATGATTTTAGTTTTATCTCCTTTAGAAGTAGCAATCTCTAATGATCAGTCCATAACATCAAATCTCGTACATCCATAATATACTTAATCACATTCCAGGCACGTCCATGTATCTCATCATTATTTCCACTCCTAGGAAAGAATGATGCTCTCATGATCCTATTAATAACACTGGGAATGGCAAGAAGTCCAGTTACCTTTCCACGTGCATAAAGATTTCCTTGATCATAGAACTCATCTACCTGAGTGAGGTCAAGAGATTCCTGAAGATGTACCTTTAGACCACTCGAATCTCCTAGACTCAGGCACTTATAAAATCATCCTTGGTAGCTTCCAATTTTTATGTCCACTCATCCATTCAAGATAATCATGATCGGGAGAAACAAAGATCGAGCATAAAAGCGTCGATGGCTTTTGCATGAAAGTTGCATTGTAAAGAGACTAAAGATTCCAATCTGACAGCTCTAAACAATCTAAGCAAACCATTATAGACTGGATTCTTGCCAATGTAGCTCCATTTCACAAAGCGATGATTAGCAAACTTTTTCTTAGCATAGATTATCTGATAGACATGCTGTTGAAATAAAGTGTGGAACATACCCATGGTTGCATTTCTAGGAAATCTGAACTGATTAATATGCCTCAGAATAGTATATTGTTCACTCTTAATAATAGACACATCAAGTCCAATAAACTGACTCTGATCAGGAGCAACATCTTCATTATCATCCTCATCATCATCCTCATCCTCATACTCATACTCATTGTCACTGCTGTTATTGTCACTGTTGTCATCACTTGCACTTTCTTCTTCTTCTCCAACTTCTTCTTCTACATCCTCCATTTGTTCATCTCTAGAAGAAGAAAGAGGTGCAGGGCGAGACGTAGTCCTCTTGACCGGCATAGTCACTGAGATAAGATAGCAAAGAATATCAAAGGAGTTTCAAAGAATGAATTAACAAGCATTCATAAAGCCATTTCAGTCACTGCCTATTGTCACAGCGGTCGGTCATTACCGCCTGGCGGTCGGACGCCAGAGGATCGATCGGCCGCCACTATGCGGCGGTCGGATCACCAATGACAAATGATAGTCTGAATTTTGGAAAATCCAAAATCTCCAACTTTTGTTCAATGGCATAATGAATACTTCTCAATTTACTCTTAGGCTACTTGCAGGTTCAATTATTTCACCAATTTGAATGAATTTGGGGACAATTAAGTCAAACCCTAGAATTTGGGAAATATTCACAATGTGGAAGATTTGCAAGTAGAGATGGAGGAGATTACCGGCTGGGAATGAAGAGATTAGTCAAGGAGATGAACCCTTGAAGCAATTTGGAAACAAATAGCCGGATTTAAAAAAACACCCTTCACCTAGGTTTCCATATTTCGGTTAGTAAAATCAACCAAAATACAAACCGATTGAAGAAGGAGTAGAGAGGGTGAGGGAGATCTCCTTGAGTACCTTGGGGATCCAAGAAGATGGCCGGAGAGGGAGATCCGAGCCAGAGAGGAGGAAGTGGCGCCGAGCAACAGAAAGGTTTTTGGTTTGGAGTGAAATGAGGAGAAAAGCTTCTGGGTGGAGTTAAGGGGCACTTCACGCAAAATCGGTCGACCACTGGCTTGGCGGTTCGATCGATTCAATGTCGACCGCCAAGGTGGCGGTCGGACCGATTGAGGCTGAACTGACAAACAGATTCAGCACTGGATTTGAGAAAAGAATAGAATTGTTGTAATTTGCTCCAAATTTTCACACAATCAATCAAACAAACATATTTGGAGCATTTCCAACTTATATAGCCCTTTAAAATCCAATCCTCAAATAATTTTTATAAGATAAGTTTTAGTTTTCGTAAATGAAATTGTATTTTAGAACTTTCACAAAAGAGCCAAATTGAGCATTTGATGAAATTTATAGCATCCAATTGCATGTATGAGTCATAAATACCATCATGGACCTATTTATGTGAATAATTTAGGCTCAAATGGCTAAACTCTCTTAAGTGCTAGAAGGTGACCATTTAGGTCAAACCGATATTTTGACGAGTTTGAATCGAAAAACTTTTGGTGAGTTGGTCTTTTGGAAATCATTTGAATACGAAAAGTGTTTAGAATAACCAACTCTAGGATTTTCCTTTTGGAACGAAGATCAAATTCCTTTTAGAATAGATTTTACACAAAAATCTAGTTTAGGTCAAAAACAAGATCCTAGAATCTAGAATTTTGGGTAGAAACTTATTTTCACTTAAAATATGTTTTTCTCGAACCAAATCCTTTGGTAAACCTTTGAAATGCATTTGTATACATTTTGCAACTAATTTTTCAAAGGATATACTAATAATTTCAAGTTTTTGACTTTTGGCTAAAAGGCTTATTTTGAAAAACATTAACTAGCACTTAATTAATTTGGGCACACCTTGGGACGTGATATACATGTAAATGATTTAGTACTCCCCCATAATGTGCCACTATCATCTTGCTCAAGATACAAATAAACAAAATTAAGCAAGAGAGCAAGAACAACCCTTTTCATAAGATTTTCATGAATGCAACCTACACAAGGTAAAGGGTCTAGATACTTCAATGTAAATACTTGTTACCGAAATGGCATTGGCTTATGATATGATATGATTATCCTCAAGCTTGGCTCCAATCTTGACATAAGGTGGAATCCACCTTTTCATGAATACGCCAAGTCTCCAATGCCTCTCCAGGTACCTATTAATCATTTAAGCGCATTTTGGTACCCAATACTTGGTTGGGTCTATGAATGTTAGTCACAATACTTTTGGGCACCCAAATAGCCCTTCTAATAATAGTCTTAGGTGAACTAACAATTCTAGCAAACACATTGTCATTCTTATCCTTCCTAAGCACATAATGATCATTATAAATAATTGGCTTAGGAGAGATACCTTTGGGACATTCCTTACTAAAATGTCCTTTCTCCCTATTGTAGCAAGTAGGGCTTTTGCTTCCCCTTGATGTCTTCTTATCTTGCTCATTGCCGTCTTGCCTCTTCATTGAATGTCTTGGCTTGACATCCTTTTGATTTGGACACACCGAGGCAATGTGTCCAAACTTCTTGCATCCAAAGCACTTGATAATTTTGAATTGATCTCCATTTTGCTTTGGGTGACTCTTCACCTTCTTCTTGGCGGTGAGACCAAGTCCTCTCTTGTCCATTTTCTTGATAGGGCACTTGGAGGCAAGCGACCCTTCTCATTGCAATCAAAGCATTTGATATCCTTGATCTTTTTACTTTCCTCTACAAGATTAGTCTCACAAGTCATAGAGGAAATTGAAACATTTAATTTAGAGCAACAAGGTATATCATTTAAATCATTAACCTTGTTAGGGCACACGGAAGCCATGTGTCCCTTTTCATAACATCCAAAGCATTTGATATTTGAGTATTTCTTTCCTTTTGCTTTGGGATGAACTTCACCTTTTTCATTTCGATGAAGCCAAGTCCTCTCTTGTAATCTTCCTTATTAGGACATTTTGAGGAGAGGTGACCCTTTTGATGACAATCAAAGCACTTGATGTTCTTGTTGTGTCTTTGATTGTGTCTCATCTTGCTATTCTCCCTTTTCTTCATGGGAGTGAAGCCGATTCCACTCTTATCACTTGAGCTTCGTTGCTTGCTCAAGATATCATCAAGAGTGGCCTTCCCTTTGTAGCTTCTATCCAAGTCATTTTTCAAATTTGTGACTTGGGCCTTGAGTCTTTTGTTTTCCTCTACAAAATTAGTTTCAACAAGCATAGAGGAAATAAAAGCATTTTCACAAGTGCTACAAGGCATGTCAATTAAATCATCACAAGATGTGGATATGTTAACTTTAGATGAATTGCAAGAAATAGGAGTTATGCATGACAAATCATTTATTAAATTACATGTAATGCCAATATCCACATTGGACTTTTTAAGCTCATTTAGAAGAAGAGTTTCATGTTCATCTTTTAGCACATCATAATTATCTTGAAGTGAGATATGCTCTTTTTCTAAAACCTTGAATCTCTTCTTTTCTTTCCAATATATTCATTTAATTCTTCTAGCATCTCCATCAATTCATCATATGAAGGCTCATAATTATTTACCTCATTTTTACCTTTAGCCATAAAGCAATGAGGCGATGTTGATGGAGTTGATGTCTCATCATCGTCGGAGCTAGAAGTTGAGCATTCTTCTCCCGACGTCCATTCTTCTATGCGATCATTGCTTGTGGAAGTGGACCTTTCATAATATTCTTGAAGATGGGTCCACATCTTATGAACGTTCTCGTGATCGCATATGGCATCAAACACATCTACACTCAAAGCACTAAATAAAGCGTTAATTGCTCGAGCGTCGAGATGTAAGCATTTCTCTTCCTAAATTGTTGGATCAAGCCTATCCAAAGGAGGAGAAAAGCCGACATCTACAATCCGCCATATATTTAGGCCCATGGCCTTAAAATAACATGACATGCGGATTTTCCAATGTGCATAATTTGTGCCATCAAATTTAGGTGTTTCACCTAGGTGCATAAAATCTCTAGTCGCCATCCTTTACTCTCTAGACGGTTAAGTCTAATAAATGAGAGACCAAGCTCTGATACCACTTGTAAGATCGAGTAGGCCGACTAGAGGGGGGGTGAATAGGCGTTTTAAAACTTTTATGCACTAAAACCGATTTCTAATGCGGAAGTTAATACAAATACGGTTTTGCACAATTAAGACCTAAAAACCACTAGGCTCAACTAAGTGCTCCAACAATACAAGTCTAATGATAATAATCAATTGAGCATGGACTTGTAAGCAATTCAATTTAAGCAATGTAAATAGCACAAAGCATGGCAAGCCTTCATACACAATGAATAGGCAATTTAATACAAGAAATATAAATTGCGATAAGTAAAGCTCAAGAATGCAAACCACAATTGACACGGTGATATTTTTCCCGTGGTGATCGAAGACTTGCCGGTCTCCCCTAATCCACGTTGAGGTAAGTTCAACCTTTTGGATTGGCTTCAAAACGCGAGGCAACACCTCCGAGGTAAGTCCAAACCACTTGGACCGGTTACAACCGAACCAACACCTCTAAGTGAGTTCAACCGCTTGAACCGACTCCAACTTGAACTTATCACCTCAATCCACTAGGGTTGCTCTTACTCCGCTCCGGAGATGGCGAGCACCAAGCCACTCACAAATCGCCCGGGTCTTCTCACAAGCTTCACTTGAGAAGATCACCGACGCACCACGCCTCCACGCCGTCTAGGTGTCGGCAAACACCAAGAGTAACAAGACTCAACTTTCACTTGAACCAGTCAAGTGCCAAAGCTCTATGGATAAGCAATCCACAACCTAATGCAACACATGCACTTAGGGTTTACTCTCAATCACTCACTAAGTGCAACACATGCACACAAGAGTATGAGAGGCTTGCTCTTAGCTCAAAGAAACTCAATGGGGCACCAGCTACTACTTTCTCACACAGCCAAGGTGGGTATTTATAGCCCACACAAAAACTAGCCGTTGAGAAAAGATTCGGAGAATCGGACAAACCGTCGATCGCCAACTAATGGCGGCCGGATCGCTAAGCGCCAACGGCTATAAAACTAGCCGTTGGACTCCACAATCGGTCCGACCGCCAACCAATGGCGGTCGGCCGATCACCACGCGGGCCGAGGCCGAGGGGTCGGGCAGCTCAACCGAGCACCGAGCAAAACCAAAAACATCTCTTCGGAAAAAGCGTCGCATAAACAAATATCGGTACTCCGCACTCCCAGAGTACCGTTTCAAACTCCCGCACTACCGCACTCTGGTAGTACCGCTTTCACACGTACAAGCGAAGATCGGTCGATCGCCCAGCCATGGCGGTCGGATCGCTACCACCGGACCGCTACGAGGCGGTCGGATCGCCAGATACAAGATAGATCGAAATGCAGACTTTGTACATTTGCCTCAACTCAATTTGCAAAACACATTTGCCAAATTGATGCAACATGTAAATAAAAGATGAAAGCTAGATTCTCAACAAGTTGCAAAACACATTTGCCAACTTTTATAATCATCGCCACAAGGAATAAGGTACATGGACATAAACCGTTTGCAAAACACATTCGCAAACTAAAGTCACATGCTACAAGGAATAACCATGAGCCACAACTACTTGCAAAACGCATTCGCAAATATAGGCAACATGTTAAGTTGAGCTAGAGCAAACACAATGAGCTATCAACACATGACTAACTCAAGTTACTAATTAAGACCCCTCTTAATAGTACGACAACCTATACTAGCAATCCGGTCTCCAATCAAACACCGAGACCGGTAAAAGACTAGGAACAAATCCTTAGCCCTAGCTAGTCATACCTTTTCCTTGCGCAACCACTTGAAGCTTGATGACGCATATCCTTGCTTCAAGTCTTGACATACATCAACTCATGATGCACTCTTCACTTGACCTCCATCAACACATGATGGATTCTTCTTGTCTTGATGATCAACTCATGATCATCTCCTTTACTCCAAGCTCTTCACTTCAATATCATCAACCCATGATGATGTTCTTCTCTTGATATCATCAACACATGACGATATTATTTTTCTTCAAACACTTGACTTGATGACGATCAACTCATGGCGTCATCCAAGTCTTCAATCACACGAACATAACCTATTCATCCATCTCAAGGAGAAACGTTAGTTCCACAATATGATTATCATTAATTACCACATCATACCATTAACTCATAATGGTTGGGACAAGATACCACAATCTTTATCTCTTTAGTAATTGATGACAACCAACACAATTACAGATAATTGAATGTGATTGGTATGAGTATATATAAACTACAAAGGTTATGTATACTCAAAAGATACATGAGCATATGTGAACTACGTAAGTCTCATATGCCCATAAGAATATATACGAACTACACAAGTTGCATATATTCAAGGATATATTTCAAGGTAAAGATCCTTAATATATGTGGACAAAGGAATATGGATCAATACTAATGAAACATAAGATATAGATTGAACTCCCCTAGATGTGTGCATACACGAGTGTGTAAATGAAATATATGCACATATACAAGTTTTCCTTTTTGGTGAAGTTCAACCTATATATTGGATCCGAGGAATGCAACAAGATATAATTACATGATGTCGAATGCATACCTCTTTGATCTTTAAATCCAAACAAGACTAAGCAATAGATAATCAATAGAATTGTTAGTCTCACAAATATATTTGTCATTAATGAATACATACCTGTTTGGATTTTTGCTCTTATATCCAAGCTGAGACTAAACATGATATAACAATAAGAGTGTTAGTCTCATAAGTAGATTTGTCATTAATAACCAAAACACCATTAACACATAATGGCGGGTCTAGATTCTTCAACTGGCCAGTCTGACCACCGTCCTGACCAGTCGGACCGCCAGTTAGTTCACCCGATAAACCACCCGAGGCACGGCCGGTCTGACCGCCACCATGGTCGGTCTGACCGCCTGAGGCCTGGCAGAACCTAAACTTTGCCGAAAACGCGTGTTTCCGCAAACCTTCAACGTCATTGCCAATTGTCACATCATCATAAGATCATGAGCATATCCCCATGATATTCACAATTACATTTATCCTTGAAGCTTGGACTACGTGGTAACCAAGTAGTGATATATTTAAGATCCCCATCATGTATTTGAGGGGCATAAGATCCCCACACTCGTGGAGTCTAGGTTTGAGGTCCTTGTGCTAGAAGGCACATACATGTGTATATATGGACGGATACATACTCTGCATTACCGGTAAATGCAAAGAGAAAAGAAATGTGCATTTGTGGATGTACATTGTATAGCAGCTAAAGCTGAATGGTTATGATATTATTGTGAATGACTGTATATGAGAAGTTTTACTATTATAATCAAAGCCTGCTTATGAGGTTTGGTTTATTATTTTGAATGTACTTTGCTGAGTTATGGACTCACTCTTGTTGTTATGTTTTTGTTTTAGGTACATCTTGTGAGGACGACATGCATGGGAAGGGCTAGAATCATTTGATGCACTCTCCACCACGTTAAACACCAAACTTAATAATTCAGTAACCTAAGTTTAATTGGAGGAACCTACCTGGGGTGTTACACCACGCTCGTAAGGGGGAGTAGGACGTATATTCGCAAGCCTGTCTTTTTTTCCCCATTTGTCAAGTGTTTTCAATTCCAAAAGACACACATGTATCTCAATTGTACTACTGGATTTATCATTAGTGCATGTTGCCATTTGTATGTAGGGAGTAGTGAGGCAAACATAAGTACCTAATCAAACCCTGCGCGCCATATAAATCACACCTTATTTATCATATGTTATGTCAGGCTTAAAATCTTATCTTCGATGATATATTCTAAAATATCAGTCCAATTGATCACATAATAAAAAAACTAGCTAATTTTGGTGGTTCTAATTTTCTCCATCTACCATACGATCATGTTTCCAACATGTGTCTCAGGTAGTCCAAATTATATCAGATAGACGAACATTACAATCATCTAAAGACCATGTAAAGTATTCCAGCAAATAAAAAGGGAAATAGCAGTGACAGAGATCTGTCGCCATTTCAAACGTTGTGTCGCCGTTTGAAATAGCGACACAGAGCTGCTTTCTGCCACACAGGACTCAAGCAGGCTCCACATCATCTATCACCTTTTCAAACAGAGACAACACATAATCGTTATTTCAAATGGCGACAATGGTACTCCATTGTGATTTGTGATTTGAAATAACGCATAATCACAAAAATATTTTTGTGATTTTTCTTGAGCTATTATTTATGTAATATTAATAAAAAAATGTATTATTAAAAAAACTCGGCTGCTCTGCAGCCGACCGGTCCCTCGTTCCGGTGCGGCCCAACCTTTCCCCACGGCCTAGGCGGCCAGAGCCCCACACGCCAAGCAGCAGCGCGTTCCAACTTCCAAGCAAGAGACATTCTCCCCTCCCCTCCCTTCTTTCTCCGCACTCCACCTCCGCATCTCCCTCTCCTCCCCTCCCTCTCGCCATGGACGCCGACCTCGTGCAGCGATGCCTTGAGGCCGGCGGCCGGGACCTCCTCCTCCACCACCCCTCCTCCCCTCCCTCCCCCACCTCCGCCTCCGCCGCCGCCGCCTCCTCCTCCTCCATCCTCCAGTCCCTCCCCCTCCACATGGTAAACCCCAATCCCCCCTTCTCCTCCTCCTTTTCTCTTCCATCCTCCTCCATTGCTACCCCTAATCCAATCCGCTTCCTTTGATCCAGTCCTTCGACCGCGGCTCCTACCTCCTCGTGAAGGCGATCCAGGAGCTACGCGAGCGCAAGGACGGCCTCGTCGTCACCGTCGGCATCGGCGGACCCACCGGCTCCGGCAAGACCAGGTAGGGGCGCCCCACCCACTCCGCGACCGCCTCACGTTTGGTCGTTCGGTGCTGACTGGTGGGTTTGGTTGGTTCGGGTGTGGTGGTGCTGTGCTGGAGCAGCTTGGCGGAGAAGGTGGCGTCGGTGCTGGGGTACGTCGTGATCGTCTCCATGGAGGACTACCGCACGGGGACCGGGGCCGACGACGGGAGCGACGTCGAGGCCATCGACTTCGACGCCCTTGCGCGCAACCTCCAGGTCCGTGTCCGCCCCCTCTCGAATCCGTTTGATTTGTGGGTTGGATTGGATGCGTGCAGGCTGCCTACTTTAATGACGGGTCGGAATGTGGAGAGAAATGGTGGGTTTGAATGCGCTGTTCTATTGCACAATTTGGTAGCGTTACACTATTGGTTGCTGTTGAAGGAGAATAGAATTGATGGGTGGGTGCATACGGGGAAAGTGGAGTTATTGTCAGAAAGAGAAGTGTCCAATTTCTTGTATCAGTGCCACTTTCCGTTATAGTCCTCTATACAAATGGATAATAGAACATAGTCCGCAGACGTGCACACTCCATGAAATTGGGCCAAAACACCGACTTCCATATGAAGATCAATTGAAATAGTAATAATTGTTTGTTGATGATCTTTTAGCCTCCTAACTGTACGATACACCGTACATATGTCAGCAAGATCGATGGAAGATGATCAAGTCTAGTGGTTTGATACTATGTAGTTGAAATCATAGTTGCCGGATTCGCTATAAAACCCTACGAATCGTGAACTGGATTCGTCGAATCCGAACCAGTTTAGGGTACGGGGTTCGTGTTCGTAGTGGAAATTGGAAGAAAAGGTGGCGAAACTACAAACCCAAATCCCGTACCGCGACTCGGATGAACCGCGTTTCTGGTAACTATGGTTGAAATAGAGTAGTTGATTGATATATGAATTTGGTAAGCAGAGTAGATGGGAGTAGCTAATCTGGGAGAAGGAGTGTTCCATTTCTTCTGCCATTCATATCTTTGTTGCATTTTTGCTCTCCACTCTAACACTCAATACACCTGGATGTCGCAGAATAGTTTACGTATACACACCAATAGTGGTTCTTGGAATGTTTATTCATTTTTATCATCTTGGCTTTGGAAGAAAACAACAGGAACGAGAAATCTGACCTATGACTCTTTCCTTTGAAATGGTGTAGAGCGCATGGTTTTGATTGATTCTGGGTAGGGATCAAAATCTTATTAGCACTGAAATGGTACGAAAATGTTTTTTTACTGTGGCCATGTGCATGTGTGCTGCAGGGGTGGGGGGGTGGCAAGAGTGAGGTAGGGTGGGGGTGGTTGGGTGTTGTCGTGTTGGTGATGGTGTTGTGTGCATTTGTTGGATCAAGGTCTGTGCACTCCAAGGAAGATTGGAATAATAAGTAGCTTCTGAAAGGCTGAAACAAATGGAACCTGTACTGTTGAGCACTTGATCATAGTGGCTTGAATTATCATTTTAGAGCTTTTCAGTGTTCTAAATTAAGGCTGCTTGAGCTGCATATGTGCCAGCATAAGCGGTACTGGTTGGTCGAACCGAATTAGAAGGATGCCTTATTCTCTCATCTTAGAGCTTTTGAGTGTTCTAAATCAAGGCTACTTGAGCTGCATATGTGCCTGCATAAGCGATACTGGTTGGTCCACTGCTTTGCTATGCCAAGAGATAAACAAAAAGGACACATGGTCATTGTGGAAGTCAGTGAGGTGTTGCCTTGTGTGCTTAATGGAGCACTCATGCACATGGTGATTATGAAGAAATGTATAGTAGTGTCAGATTATAGTTCAGTAATTTGTCTTCTGGTGGACCAAACAATCCAAATTTGCATGGGCTCTGATCTGTTTATTTGCAAATATGTGATGGATTAAATCATTGATTGGAATGTACAATTAGCATTTCTCAGCCTATAAGCACCAAGCCCTCTGGTACTGTTACTGGTTTTAGCAAACATCTGGTACAGCATGGATTTGGTCTTGTAGGGTCATTCTTTGTCTGCTGGAGTGCACAAGTTGGAAATTTCTGCTTTGTCCAGTGTTTCTATATGCAGGGATTGCTCTAGTTATCCATACTTGATGCACTTGCATAGTTGCATCAATATTCCAGCCGTTGTTTAGATAATGTTTGTACAGAATTTTCTTTATTTGTTTGGCTATGTTGACAATTTTCTGCTTATTTAGGTGTATGACAAGTACCCTTACAATCATGTCTGTTGAGCAGGATCTTGTAAAGGGTAAAGATACGTTGATGCCATTGGTTGATTTTCAAGAGAAGAAACGTACAGGATCGAGGCAACTGAAGATTTCGCCATCCGGAGTGGTGCAATATCTCAGCCATACATGCTATAAATTATTGACAACCTTAGAATCAGATCTGTTTGCTATTTTAATACAAGTTATCCTTGTAGGTCATTGTCGATGGTGCTTATGCTCTGCATTCAACACTAAGGTCACTGCTTGATATTCGTGTTGCTGTGGTAAACATTATAATCGCTTTAAATTATTTTTGTTACAGAACAATAATTATATTTCTTGAGTAATTTTGGGCATTATCTTCAGGTTGGTGGTGTTCATTTTAGCCTGCTTTCTAAAGTTCAGCATGATATTGGAGATTCTTGCTCCTTGGACTATCTGATTGATAGCATATTTCCGTTGTTCAGAAAGCACATTGAGCCGGACCTGCATCATGCTCAAGTAGACATCTTGTACTTTTGTAACTGTTGTTCTCTTTTAGTCTGTAGCTACCATTTGATATGTTGGTCTTGATGTAAATATTGAGTTGCTGGTGCAGATTAGAATCAATAACAGCTTTGTCTGCTCATTCCGGGAACCGTACTACAAGCTAAAATGCAAAAATGAGGTCAGCAGTGGTTTCCTGTTGATTGATAACATATTATGTATGGATCTTTGTGTTTGTTTCCTATCTTTAGTTTATCTAGCACAAGAAGCAACCATACTTAATGAAGCAGCTTTCTTTGCGTATATTAGCCAATCAGGAAGCTAGCTCGTTGAACTCTGTGAAGTATGACAACTAAGATACCTTCGATCAGAAGATCGTAGGCAAAAAACCCCAAGTTGGGGCAAAGACTTTCCTTATTATCAATTTCATACATGATTTTTTAGCTTGCTTGAGGGTACCCAAATTGAAATTTATGGCTGCTTTGTTCACCTTCACAGCTCACCTGTATGCTGTATATATGTATAGTTTGTCATATATATTCCCTTTCTCTTTAGTTTTGCAGGACCATTATGTGACACTGCAAAACAAAAATCAAATTGATTGATTTAGACTTCTCTGTTGAAAACTAACTTGAGGTTTATACTAAAATACCAATTTATAGGATTTCTGATGCTTACAGATACTTTGTCCTTTTAGTATGCTTTAGTCCATACCCCCTCTAGTAAAAAACAAGACCTAGAATGCATGCGGTTAAACTACTTTAACTTTGACCATCAATATCTTTGAATGTTTAGAACATAGTTATTAGAAACGCGGTTCGTCCGAGTCGCGGTACAGGACTTTTTCTTCCAATTTCCACTGCGAACACGAACCCCGTACCCTAAACCGGTTCGGGTTCGACTAATACGGTTCGCGATTCGTAGGGTTTTATAGCAAATCCGGTAACTATGGTTTAGAATGGACATATAAAAATGATATGAGTATGTCTCGAAAAATACGTTCATAAATCATAATAGTATTGTTTTATTAGGTTTTACAAATATACTAGCCAAGTGCTCATGTGTTGCAACGGATTTGAAATATAATAAACGATACCACAAGTTATAATAATATGAGTTTTCTTGTATACAATGAGTTGGTTACACTAAAAATTTGCAATGGAAACTCAAAATTTGCACTGAATCAACATAGTAAAGCAATCATATGAAATTCATCGTGCACAAATAATCATCAATTAGCTAACATAGTGCTCATCGACCTATTCATTATGCACAAAATAAATATCTCTAAATCTGGAAATGGCATACAAAATCCACATTTGATCAGCAAGCCACAGAGTCGTACCATAAGCCACATGCATACACATATGTACTGATGACCCCATCCTCCATAGAAGATCCTTTGCTTAGGGAGGTGAGTGAACCAACCACAATCGTCACCAACTCAAATATTTATAGTATTGATGATCAGCAAGCCACAGAGTCGTACCATAAGCCACATGCATACACATATGTACTGATGACCCCATCCTCCATAGAAGATCCTTTGCTTAGGGAGGTGAGTGAACCAACCACAATCGTCACCAACTCAAATATTTATAGTATTGAAGATTACAATAGAAACTGGTGGACAAATTTTTGTTTTGAAGACTGTGTCAGTGTTAAAAAGGTCACTTATGTGTGACTGGAGGTAGTACATATATTATGATTAAATTAAAATCTTCACTGGTCAAATAGTGATGTTTCATGGGAGCGAGCATATTGCCGTTGCATTGCAAAATGCTAAATTTGCAAACGTTTGACCCGGGAATGCATATTGCTGTTGCATTGCATAATGTTATATATGTGATTTGAAGTTTCTTCAAAATACTTCTCATATGGACCTATAACCTACATTTCTATTTGTTTGAAATGCGCTACTATACTACATATTAATAGGAAACCTACAAATATATTTGAAATGGGGCTATATTTGTCCTTGTTGCAGTATCGAATCAAATGAGCTTCTGCATGAGTTGAGTTTACTAATTGTTTGTTTGTTGTTATGCTTACTATTTTCACTTCCTTTTCTTCTTTAACTTTGCTTTTTTATCTTTGTAGTCACCAGACGGTCAGAAGTTCTATTCTTTTGATCAAAATAAAGCAGAAACTGAGAAGTGAGTGCATATATTCTTTGTACTGTTCTTTCTGTATTCATGTTTACATTCATCTAGAGGTGTTTTGTTGTTTGAAGTAATTCATGTTTACATTCATCTAGAGGTGTTTTGTTGTATGAAGTCCCCATAGACATTCATCAAGCTTATGTGTGTTCACCATTTCAATTTGTGATAATTGGTTTCTTTACTATTTCAGCTTTATTGAGATGTACCTTAGGCCACCTTTTGCTTCTGAAGAAATTAAAATTGATGATTGGATTAAAGTTAGGCAATGTGGAATAAGATACTACCTGTCTCTTGGGGACCAGAGGATCGTTGACAAGTACTTTATTATCCGTCCAAAAGCTGAATTCGAGGTATGCAAATGATCTTATCATCCTAAACTTATGGAATTGTTAAATCTTACAATAAGAACTGAATATCTACATCAAATTAGCACTGGGAAGAGACAACCAGTGTTGACTTCCTAAGGTCAAACATTATGTGTTTGGCTAGTTGCTAATGTTGGGAAGAAACCAGCAAAATAAGGGATTGCTTTACTCAAGCAACTAATAGCAATTCCCTTTGCATTGTTTCCATCATTGGCTAAGCAGAAGTAAAAAGGAAACATTTTAGTTCAATGATTTTACGATTTATGCCATTATAGGAGAGAAAAAAAAATGATGTCCAGTTTCAGTAAAATGAGTACTATATGTTTTTAGTTGCTACCTGAAATGTTTTGTGAATTCTTATGCTTTTTGCATAAGCAAAATCAGAAAGATGAAATTTTGCTATTGATTTGTAGGAATATCTGACATAAATCAATTCATGTATTTACCTTGTGATATACAATGTTGACAGGTTTTACTTTCTGATCTGCTGCCTGTTTTTGAATTTATCTCAGGTTGGACGGACAACTCTTGGAGGATTGTTGGCCTTGGGCTATATTGTTGTTGTTAGCTTTAAGCGGACGTGCACATCTGTCAACACAGACCAATTATTGATAGCAGCAGAGACTATTGACACCCTAAATGAGACTTTTTTGGTGTTAAAAGGGCCAAGTAGGAAGGTATGCACTCTTGGATGCTGGGTTATTACATATTGATATCTATGGAACAATGAGAGTTTGAAACTGCTGTGATGACCCAGTTGTGCTCCGTGTCATTTGTTTGATTTTGCCTGGAATGTCACAAATCTGTTAACTTTCTAAATTAATCGAACATAACATCCTGTCTCCCTTGGTTCTGGTACTTGCACATCTATCCTCATCCTTGAACTCTGAATAATTTTGAAGTTTCTTCTTTTGCTAAAAGTAGTGTCTTTACTCTTGGAATACATTCTTGTTGATTCCCTAGAATGTGCCTGATATTTGCTTAAAACAACTTGGGTGGTTTTTGACTTGTATTGAATGTGGTCAACGGGTTAATGGATCCAGTAATGCTAACATGTTATAGGACTGAGTTGTATACCAGATCAGATCATCCTCCTGCGTCATTGATGAGACGTGTCAACAATACATCAGCTATTTACTATACTTGTTTACTTCCAGGAAACTTATAAAATTGTAATCATTCATGTAGCTGGAGTTTTACAAATGCTTTCCTTCTAGTTGAGCTATAAGACTGTTATGAACTTGTAGATGGCTGAAATTTAAAATTATGTTCTCAACTGATAAGTTTAGCTATGTAACCGTGCTGTCATATTACTTTTCAATTGAAGGAAAGATGCTTATGAATTCTAAATGATCTTATTCTAATCTCCATAAAGTCCTTCATTTTGAAACCTTTAGGTTTCTTTTGATGTTTGTTACCAACTTATCTATAAGAAAACCTATCATTGAACTTCACGTACATTTTGGCAATGTAACTGACTTACATAATTTAGATTGTTGCAGCAGAAGCTTCTAAGCTAGGTATAAAGGGGCCATGGATCACGAAGTCATACCTGGAAATGATCCTAGAGAGCAAAGGTACAACTCTCTTGTTTGTGCATTTTATGTTTCCAATAAAAGCTATTTGCTAATAAGTTTCTTATTGGTCTAGGGGTTCCACGACTTAATACACCTCCACCAAACTCTAGCAAACTACTGACTGAAAGCCAAGAAAAGAAAATTGCTGCACCTAAACCAATTCGTGTTTCTTCCGATACTGTTGCAAATCTTGATGACTTTGTGCAACCATGGACGAGGTCACCACCCAAAAAGTTGGACCAGGAACCTGCTCTGGGGAAATGGCAGTTTATCCCAGGTTTTTCAACTTTGGATAGGAATTTTATTATGCTGTTTCGATGTGCTATTTGTATGAAAAAAGATTAGGCTGTTTCTTGGTGGATTACAGACTCCAAGATATTCATTTCCTTTACAATATCCAAATGGTTATCTTGTACACATTTACAGATTCTTCTTCAAGAAGTAACATGCAGCTAGCTCCCCTGCCAGATTCTTATGACTTAGATAGGGGTCTTCTCCTGTCAGTTCAAGCGATTCAGGTAAACAGAACCACATATCTTTTTTTTGGCAGTAGTCTATGCATACACAGATCTAACAAATATTCCATTATTTGTTGTCTTTCAGGCATTGTTGGAGAACAAAGGATTTCCTGTCATCGTTGGGATTGGTAATAATGTCTGTACCTTTTGACTTTTTTTTTTCCAGTCTAGTGTAATTGATTTAGTATTTAAACTGAAAATTATAGACCAAGTATCTGCTTTAGGAAAATTGATAACTAAAAAGATCCATGCCAATTTGCTGGGGCAACTCAACCATTTAGTTTGGCCCTCTGCCTCAGATATTTCTTATGGCAATTTCGCATTCTCGTGTTCATTTGTAATGAGTGTCAATGTCATTGAAGTGTTTTCAAAACCTAAGTCCCTCCCAAATTTCACATGATCCTAATTGAATGGATATGATGTGCTGGTATGCTTCCTGTACTGCATGACTGGGATAAAACAACCGGAACTGGGCAATTTCCTGGTCACTGGCCGGAAATGGTAACCGTCCGGTTACAGGAATTCCCGGAAAAATCCTGGGAAAAATCCGGATGAAATTCGCTTGAATTTGCTTAAAAACCAGCAAAAATTCGAAAACTGGAATTTGAGTTTGCTAAACATGGAAAACCAGCCTGTTTTTCCATTCCTGGTCCCCACCGGTAAGCCCGGTTACCGGCGGTAACCGGCCGGTTTTTTTATCTCTGCTGGTGCTATACAGATAATTGTACATATGGTTGTCAAGATAAAAATGTGATCGTGATGTCCGCGCAAAAGAAAAGGGTGCTTGTTACAAGTAATGTCTACTATGTTGGATTCTTAGAGCTACCAGGAAACACAGTCCATCACTATACACTTTTAAGAGTAACTGGTTGTGCAAGTGTTATGATTCTTGCTGTGGTTTTTCTACCAGTACTGGCTACATGTCACGCCTTTCTGGTAATTGAATAAAACTTACACTTGATACTGGACTGTTTATGGCCAGTGGCCATGTACTGGGAAAAATGTCTGTTAAACCACACCTTAAGCATTAGTACTGGACTACTGAGGCAATATTCGCATCTCCCATGTCTTCTGGCAATAATCAATTAGTGCTGGACTACTGAGGCAATGTTCAAGAAGTCTTCTGACAATTATCTAAGGTTTGAGTTCCACAGACCACTATCTTCTGCATAGTCTAAGCCTGCCTCATACATTATATGGGTTAGATTGATTCTATAAGGTATAACTGCCTTGACATGACAGCTTATTTTGTAGGTGATTAAGTTGGTATTATTTGTCACTGTTATTTGCAGGTGGTCCGAGTGGATCAGGAAAGACAAGTTTAGCTCAGAAGATGGCGAATATAATTGGCTGTGAAGTTATAAGCTTGGAAAGTTATTACAAGCCTGAACAAGTGCGGGACTATAAATATGATGAGTATAGCTCATTGGATATTGCTTTGTTGACTAAGGTGATGCTGTTTTCATTAGTGAAATTTATATATCCTTTTTGTGTATTGTCATGTAAATTTCAGTTTCACGTGCCAGATTTAGCTAAAACTTAAATTCTAAACATACTTCCAAATTTTGTCCATGCGAGATTAGTTTAAACTAGTGTTCCGAAAACTGATGGTAAGCAGCCGATTACCAGATTTGCTAGTCTTGTCTGGTATCTACAAAACTGGACAGAATTAGTGTTAATTTGATGGTACTTTGAAGATGTGGACATTAATGATTAGTTGATTATGCAAGATAGGGGAAATTGCTATTGATATCAGTGATTATGCAAGGTAGGGGAAACCTTGAGAAAAAGCAAAGCAAAAGAAGAAAACCAAGTCGACCAAAAGATGATTGGAAACTGGCTGGTTTCCAGCTTACTGGCCTGTATCCTGAGGCCTTGATGTGATAGCTTATTGCTGTTCATGAGCTTTCAGGCAACGGCGAACATGGATGAAACTCGCAAGAGGATACCTTAGGGTTTAGACGTACTTATTCACCGTAAAACTAGAAGTGGTAAAAATAGTTCTTTAGGCAAACCAGGTGGAGAAGATAGTTTAATACTCTGGCCTGATTCATTATGCAATATGCTGTATCCTTATATAGGATTGGTTCTAACAATCATCGTGAATTGAACTGAACTCCTAACTGAACTGGACTCTTCTTTCCTACTTTAACTTAAAGTAACAGAAGCTCCTATCTTATCAAGCCATCTAATAACTAATTAAGTAGATGCCGCATGGGCTGGTGCTGGGTGACGAAGCCTAGTATAATGCGGGCCCCACATGACCCCTGTATAATGTCAGGAAGCTCCCACTGCTGAGGAGAGGAGCAATTGCCTTTGTACCCTCGAAGTATGCTGGTATAATGTTAAGTAGTTCCCACTTCTAGAGAGAGAGAGAGGCATACGGCATACCCTTGTTCCAGGACACCTTGGTAAATTGGCCAAGAGACAAGGTCAGTATGTGTTGCTAATAGTGGTCTGCCACCCTTGGAAAGGGTTAAGGATTAAAGGGGGCAGGTTCTATTTGGATGTGTTCTGTTTCCAAAAAACCCTTTGATTGTGCTGGTGCAGCCTTCACAAGAGTCCAGCAGTATCTTTCTTGGGCTCCTGAAGGGTTTCCACATCCTCCCGATGACTGCAGGGCACTGTGAGATTTTGGAGAGTACGTACAATCAATGATGATATCTAGGAGTACGTACTTCCGTTTCTTATATACCACTTAAATCATATGATAACACATCTTTATCAATTTGAGTATACTCCAATAATGATTATAAGATACCTCAAAATGAGTTCCATTAAAAATTTCATTAAAGCCCACTTTTTATAGTAGAAGTTGTGTATATACTTTTTTATATATGAAAAAGGGCATATAGCAAAAATAAAGGGCTCTAATGAAATTTTTTCAATAAAATCGCATTACAATATCTTATAATTGGTATTTAAGTATACTGAAAATGATAAAAGTAGTATAATATGTTCGTTCAAGTGGTATATGAAGTGAGAGTATGTACTCCTAGGAGTACGGAAAAAGCTTCATATATATATATATATATATATATATATATAGAGAGAGAGAGAGAGAGAGAGAGAGATACCTTCTACTCCCGGGTGTAGCTACTCCCACCTTTGATATATATACACACACACAGTAGCGCTATTTAGTGCTCGCGCGCTGAATAGATATTTTGCGTGTGGGTTGTTGCCTAGGCCTCGCGGCGCGCCAGCTCACGCGCTTCCCACGTGGGATCGACGGTAAAACACACGCACACATGTTGCAATCGGCGATAAAAGTCTCGGTATCGTCCAATCTGGCAGTAAAACCCACGCGGATCTTTGTTTTGTACATGAATGTTTCTTTTATTGTTTTAGTAATAACTTTTGATTGGAAGCTCCGATTTACGAACGGTTTTCACTGGTAGCTTGGTGACGATGAGGGTAACATAATGATATAAGTCTCGCAAATAAAAACCTCTATACGTTTATTAAAAGAGATTTACTGCAACCTCCGCATGACTTTACTGTCATCTTAGCCAACTAGTTCAGACAAGTAGACGATCAATTAGCAAACAATCAGTTCCTTGTTTTGTACATGAATACTTCTTTTCTTGTTTTAGCAATAACTTTTGATTGGGATCTCCGATTCATGAAAGGTTTTCACCAGTAGTTTGGTGACGACAAGGGTAACAGAATGATAAGTCCCGCAAATAAAAGCCTCTCTGTGCGTTTGCTAAAAGAGATTTACTGCATCGCTAAAAGAGATTTACTGCAACCTCTACATGACTTTACTGTTCTGTTACAAAAAATATTTTAAGTAAACTCCACATGACTTTACAGCTCTGTTACAAAAAGATTTACTATAATCTCCACATGACTTTATTGCCATCTTAGCCAACTAGTATAGACAAGTAGACAATCTACTAGCAAACAATCGGTTCCTTGTTTTATACCACCAGCGGTAGGTTGGTTTGAGCGTAGAATAACTTATTATACGCTTAGGCGTAGATTAGTTGGGCCTCATGGGTGAAGACTCTTAATATGTACTGATATGTACAAAACTCTTAACACCTCCTTCAAACTCAAGGTAGATTAGGAGAATCGAATGCACTGAGTTTGAGTAGATGAAGCCGATGTTGTTTTCGAGTCTGAGTCTTAGTGAAGAAATCTGCAACTTGAAGCTCTGAGGTTACATACTGGAGGTCGATGGTCGACTGCTAACAATGAGGCCGTGTGAATGATGCATCAACACTAATGTGCTTTGTCAACTCATGTTTAACCGGATCACTAGCAATCTAAATAACACTTGTATTGTCACAAAACAAAGGTGTAGGATTATCACAAAGAACACCAAGATCAACCAAAAGCCATCGAAGCCAAACAATTTATCAACCAAAAGCCATCGAAGCCAAACAATCTATCAACCAAAAGCCATCGAAGCCAAACAATCTCTGAGGTGCTAGCGGCAAGGGCTCGAAGCTTAGCCTCTGCACTAGAGCGTGACACCGCAGTCTGCTTCTCGGACTTCCAAGCAATGAGCGAAGTACTAAGAGGGATACAGTAGCCAGTGATAGATCGACGATCAACAGGATCACTCGCCCAACTGGAGTCAGAGTAAGAGGGGAGCTGGAGGTGTCTCAAACTGGCATAGAACAGACGTTTGGACGTAGTCCTTCTCAAGTATCTCAACACACGAAGAATATGACCAGTGGACTGAGGTGGGAGCACTAACAAATTGGCTGAGCACATGAACAATATGAGCAATGTCTGGCCTGATGATAGTGAGATAAACAAGGTTCCCAACAAGCTGATGATAGCGGGAAGGATCTATCAGTGATATACCGTCTGTAGGACGAAGTTGCATGTGGAGCACCATGGGTGTGGTAGCATTGCGAGTATCAATCATACCAGAGCGGGCAAGCAGATCCTGAACGTAGTGATGCTGAGAAAGGTAGTAACCATCACCATCAGAATGAATCTCAATCCCCAGAAAATACCTCAATGGTTCCAAATATGACATCATAAACTGTTCACTCAATTTCTTATTGACAAAAGCTACATAGTCCATGTCATCTCCTGTGATCAGCATATCATCTACATATAGTAGAAGCAAAGTACGACCCCGCTAAGAAGTGTGAATAAACATGGTAGGGTCATACTTATTTGGAGTGAAACCCGCAGCTCAAATAACAGAACTAAAACATTTGAACCAAGCATAAGTCTGCTTGGGACCATATTGAGCACGCCTAAAGCAACAAACACAACCTGTAGGAGCCTCAACACCTAGGGGTGGCTGCATATAGACCTCATGTAGATCACCATGAAAAAAGACATTCTTGATATCCATCTGAGATATAGTCCATGAGCGTACCGCTACAACAATAACGAAAGTACAGACTGTAGTCATATGAGCAACTGGAGCAAAAGCCTTTATCATAATCTCGACCATAAGCTTACTGAAAACCTCTTACAACAAGACGAGCTTTGTATCGCTCCACAGAACCATCTTACTTGGTCTTTATTTTGTACACCCACTTGCAAGTTATAGGAACAACTCCGGATGGTTGTGGAACAATATCCCAAGTGCCTATACACTAATTCTGTAAGCTCCGCAATCATAGCCAACTGTCACTTAGGTATACTGGCTGTCTCCTGGTAGGTACTCGGCTCATATAGTGCACCTGCATGAGAAAAACCTCATCTCTTTGGTGCCTGGATAGAAGAACGATTACGTAGGGCATATCCTGATGTAGTAGAATCATTGTTAGAGTCCGTGGTACTGGCCGGAGGGTCAAGTGGAGGAGAGGATGACTGAGGACTAGAAGTATCAAGAGGAATGGAAGTCTGAGGATCAGAAGGAATTCTCTGTCGGCGACTATAGTGAAAGGGAAAAGTGGAAGTGTCAGAAACTGGTGAAGCTGGTGGAGGAGACACACTAGAAGGTGAAAATGGTGGAGAAAGTGTATCTGGAGGAGGCACGTCTGGTGAAGAAATGAGAGGTAAAAGGTGAAATATGTGGAAGGAGGAGTAGGATGTGTAGAAGGATGATAAAAGAAGGATCAACCTCACCAAAGATCACATCACCAGAGATGCGAATGCGATGTGCTGAAAGATCATAGCAACGATAACCCTTAAGCTCAGGACTATAACCTAGGAAGACACTCAACCGACTGAGCATTCAGCTTTGTATGCTCACGAGGTACTAGAAGGGCATAGTAGACACAACTAAAGACACAAAGATGAGCATAGCGAGCAGGTGCTCTGTACATGACCTTATTAGGACATTTGCCCTGAAGCTTGGAAGAGGGTTAGCGATTGATAAGATAGACTGTCGTAGAGATCGCTTCCCCCCAGAAGTGAGGGAACAAAGGAGGAAATGAGAAGAGTACGAGCAGTCTCAATGATGTGACGGTGATTGCGCTCAGCAACACAATTCTGGGCATAAGCACTGGGACACGAGAGCTGAGGAAGAGTAACCTCAGGTGAAAAGAATTGATGAAAAGCTGATGAAAGATACTCTTCTCTAGAGTCAAAACGAAAAACACGAATGATAGAAGAGAACTTAGTATGAACCATCTGAGCAAAAGACTAATAGATAGAAATCAATTGTGAACGGTGTTTAATGAAGTAGATCCAAGTGTATCGAGTGTGGTTATCAATGAAGCAGGCATAGTAACTGTGACCACCATTTGAAGCAAAAGGACCCGAAACATCCGAATGGACCAAATCAAAGGGATGATCAGATCTAGAAAAACTGGAAGGATATGAGAGTTGTACTTGCTTGCCAAGCCTACAATCCTTACACCAAAAATTGGTATCAACAGAAACAGGACCAAGAATACCTTGATGAATCAGGATAGAGAGGCGTGAGCCAAACAAGTGCCCTAAGCGATGATGCCATTGAGGAAAAGACTTGCAAACAGAAGTAGATGCAGAAGGGCAAAGAGTAGATGGACCAACAACAGAGGATAAAGAAATAGGTGCAGGAGTAGTACTAGAAATGGAGGATAAAAGAAGACTAAGACGATCAAGAACATAGAGCTCTGCAGAACCCCTCCTACGAGAACAAACAAGCTTACTCCGGATAGGACTAGGACCAAGGATACCTTCAAACACCATCATAGATCAAGTACACAAGCAGATCATCGAGCAGAAAAATCCCAGTAGCAGAGCAGTAATAGCACTAGATCTGGCGACAGCGCAGCAAAAGCAGAGGAGGCTACCGGTGACGATGCAGTAGCACAAGAATAATTACAGATCCGGGGGTCTCCAGCTCTGTAGGGCTACCATTGGAGAGCACATCACCAAGCGAGAGAGTTCAACGATTCGCGAGGCAACTTTGGCGGCGGGGCGGTGAAAGTGGAGAGATCAAAGCAGCAAACTCCCTTCATCCTGTGCGACCTCTACGGTGTAGCTCGGAGAGGGCAAAGGTGGCCACCGATTGGCCGACGTTGGGCGACGAGGTCAAGGGGAGGGCTGTCGAGTCGCCAGGGAGTTCACACCTTCTAGGCGGTGGAGCTCCGCGAGGACAGCCCGAACCACTGTTGGATCGAGCAATGGAACTCAGTGGCAGGGCCCCGGCGGCTGGATCAGGTGGTGGGCTCGGCGGCGCGGCGGCACTCTTGGATCGGGCGAGCTTCGATCGCGATGGCCCGTAGAGCCACGCGAGATTTGGAGTAGAGGATTCTGGCGTCATCGGTGAGCCTGGTGGTAGGCTGGTGGTGACGAGGTGGAGCTCGGTGAAGGCTGAATTGAGCTCGAGGACGAGCATATCTGATTGTGAATGCACCGGCGATGATGAGAAAACCTCAATTTGAGGAGACAATTCCTCGATTCGGCCCGATGGTGGCAAGGTGACCTCGATTCGGGAAGACGATGTCAAGGTGACGAAGAGGAAGAGCGAATCTGACTCGATCCGACGATGGTGGGGGTTGAGATGCTTGGATGAGGCCGTGTGAAGAAATGTTTTTGCTATTCACAACTGTGCAACTTATTCATTATTGAGGATATATATATATAGTTGGGCCACATGGGCCAAGACTCTTAATATGTACTTATATGTACAAGACTCTTAACAGGCACAACCGTCTCTGGCATTGTTTGGTCAGGGCATTCAAGTGATTTCACCTTCTCATCCTCCATAGGGGCTGAGATTTTGTGGCCAATGCCCTTGAGGGGTCTTGGTTTGCACCTGGTAGGATTGTAAGAGATGCCTTTAAGGCACATGAAACTGGTTTCTGGGATGGGGACATTTTGTAATTTACCAGGCATACACAGAATATTATGAACAACTATTTTATTAGTTAATTAGTTATTCATGGATAACTGGATTTGGTTCCAATTCATCTTCAGTTTCTTTGACGACGGTTCTGTTCGAGTGCTTTATCTGTTTTAGCTGCTCAGCTAAATAGCTCCTTACGATGACTGCTAATATTTTGGTCTTTCTGGGTAGCCATTTTTGCATTGTTATTTGGCATTATGCACACCATAAATTTTGTCAGGAAAAGATAACCAAGTACTCAGAGAATGTCTCATCTGCTAAACATTTAGTAGAGTAGTTTAGGTTTGTATGTAGCAAAATGAATTCATTCAGTTGAAGTAGACAAGTAGTTAATTAGTTGTTATCTAAGGTATAGGGGAGTGGGGACAAAACTACTCTCTAAAATTATTGTCACACCACATAATCCTGTTTGCAGCCTTTTCATTCATGCAGTTTGTAGTTCATAATTTTGTTTGGACTGTGTGCAGTTTAAGTTCTTTGTACATGATCTGAATAAGTATGTGGTTGGTTCTTCTTTACTACTTGTTAAACGGGAACCTCTCTTGTTGCAATACAGAATATTAAGGAGATCAGAAACAGTCATAAAGCAAAAGTTCCTTGCTTCGACTTTGAGAAGTTCAGCAGAAATGGATTCAAGGAGCTTCAAGTCTCCGAGGAATGTGGAGTGGTAAAATATATACACGTCCAGTACTTTCATAGTTTCATTTGAGTACATTTTGTTGCTGTTCGACAGGGTTATATAATTTTGATTTCTGAATAATCATCTCCGTAGTTTGGTATTATCATCTCTGGAGAATCAACTTCTCTTGTGCATTGTAATCAGTTCTTAATATTTGAGACCTATCATTCATGTTGGATGGCTGTATGTTAAATCTGTTTTATATGTAACAAATAGAATATAAGATCAGTTTTATATGTAACAAATAGAATATCAGATTTAAATCCGGTTGGAGTTTCAAAATTAATCTAGTTGAAAGAATATAGTTACATGACACATCTATTACTCTTCTAATGAGGATTAGATACACAAATTACGTGTTCAAATATGGAGGCTCATTTAAGTTGATGATAATATGAAACTATGAAAATAAACTTGTTGAGGGTGTTAAGGATAGCAGTGTAATAGTCATGTAAGTGTTAGGGGTAGTTATGGAATTGTAGCCTAGATTAGGGTCTTAGTGGAGGTCTCTTTTGTATACTATATATTGCCCCTTGGGCTCTTGCAATACAACAAACAATTCAGCCCCATTCCTCTCCTCTCTCAAATTCTAACATGGTATCCGAGCTTAGATCCAAACTCTAGCCTCCATCTTTTTCCACCGCTTTTGCCCCTGGAAGGAACAATCTCCACTCCCGGGGGCAGCAATCAATCTTTTTATCATTAGCATATTAGTAGTTTCTTTGTAGTTTCTTCGTGGAAGTAGCAGTAGTCTCGGTCTTAAATTCTTCATCTTCTTCCAGCAGCAGCAAACAGTCTTCCGATTGATTAGCACATCTTTGTCTCTACTCCACTTTACTATTCCTCTTGAGAAAAAGGGGGAGACCGGAGCTCATTCATCACTGAATCAGCTCGTGCCTGTCGTGCCCGAAGCAGCAGAGCCATTCATTCATTCTCTCCCTCACTAGCAGTGGTATCAGAGTAGCCATTGCTCCTCAGTCCTTCCACGGCGGAGATCCCCGAGCTAGTGAGTCCCTCAGGCCCGACGTTACTCTTGCCCTCCACCTCAACAGATCCGGTGGGATCCGGACCTTCTTGCCCAACGACATCTGGACCTCACCCATTCGGAGCTCCTCCTGTCGATCCGGAGCTCGACCTCGCCGATCTGGTGGGATCGGAGCTCCTCCGTCGCCGCCGTCGCGGCCGGAGCTGCCTTGCCCTCACCGACTAGATCGGTTGGTCTCTGCCGTTGCCATCGTCGCCTGGGGCATTGCAGCCGGTCGGATTGGACCGGATCCAGTGCCGACATCATCTTCCCTAACTAGATCCGGACGGAGTTGGCCGGATTTGGCGCCACCATCCCAGGATCCATCGATCCCTACTATTGTCGGCCTTCATCTTCGCCGCCGGCCTCATCCTTGCCGGATCCGGTGCAACTCGTCACCACCATCCATGGATCTAGGCCTTGTCGTCGCTGTCGACCTCTCCACGTGCGTCGAATCCAACACGGCGTCGCGCCGCCACCCTAGGCTCTCCCTCTAGCAGCCGCCACCGCTTCGAGCCTGTTCTACCCCGAGCCGCCACTGCCTCTCCTGCCTCAGGTTGCCGTCAATCTACCGAAGGAGGTCACTGTCGTCCTCGAGCTTGATCCGTGTCGGATCTGTGCATCCCGCCACTGGGAGTCATCGTCTCCGTCGGATCCTAGCCTTCACTTCGTCGTCGGCGTCAAATCGAGCTCAGTCTGTTGCCTGATCGAGTCATCCCCATCAACACCGACTCAACCTCCGTCGCCGCTGGGTCTTCTCTAGACCCTCCTGGTCGGATCTAGTCCTCACCATGGTCTCTGCTAGTGCCTGTGCACAGCGCTTGCTGCTGCTCCATTCATGGAGCGCCGCTGTTGCCCTCGTTTTCTTCTTGGAGCAAAGTTCTGATGCTGCTTTGCCTGCGCGACCACCTTCAGCTCACCCTGCTCCAAGCTTGTGGAGAGTTTGTGCCTCCACTGGCCCAGCATGGTCATCTTGTGCAACAGTAGCCTCTTTCTTGCATGCTTCCTGCTTTGCTTCATGTTGGTGCTTGTGTGATCACTGCTGCTTCCCCGCTCGTCACACTCAAGTGTCCTCTGTTGTGCTCTGCCTCGCTGGTTGGGATTGGCCATCTTGCTGGCTTCGGCCTCATTTATTCATCCGCTGGGCTGGCTAAGCTACTGCTACTGTGCTGCTATTAATGCTTGTATCTACTGCTAGCTAAGTCTATTTTGCTTTGATTTCCATCGACTCCATCCAAGTCCACTGCATCTCTTTTGAGTTCGTTGAAGTCGTGCCAGTTCATCATATCCTTTGTCGATCAGTCGATTGCTTCTTCCTTTTCAGGTTGCCGCGGTCTGTCCATTGGATCAAGTGCGGTCACCCCCATCATCATCGTTGTTGATGTGACTTTTCCCTTTTGGTCCTCTCTTTAGCCATCTTGCTACACATCTTCGCACTATTGCGACTCTTGACCAATGACCTTCTTTGTCGTTATCATCAACTGTCTCTTCGTCTTTTTTTCGTCGGGTGCCAGATTCGACACCGTCACCTCACATCTTAGGTGGGCGGACTTGGTCCGTCGTCTTTGCTTTCGTCGAACGCCTGATTCGACACTGTCACCTCATTTCTTGGGTGGGCGGATCTGGTTCGTATCCTTGTCTCTATCTCTCGCTTCATCGGCTTGATTTGACATATCTCTCTATTCCTGTCAGTTTCAACATCTCCCAATCAAGACATTCGTGTGTGAAGAGCCGAAGGAAAATCTTTTTTTAAGAGTTGCATGTTTCGACGACATCTTGAAGCTTGGACTTCGGATTTATCTTTTATTTTAGTGTTGTTCTCTTCAAACTCAACGCTCTTGCATACTCATTGAGTTTGAGTGGGGGTGTTAAGGGTAGTAGTGTAATAGTTATGTAAGTGTTAGGGGTGGTTATGGAATTGTAGCCTAGATTAGGGTTTTAGTCTAGGGTCTCTCTTGTATACTATATATTGCCCCTTGGGCTCTTGCAATACAACAAACAATTCAGCCCCATTCCTCTCTTCTCTCCCAAATTCTAACAGAGGGGATGGTATCTATTTTATTCGTCTGTGGGATACTGCACATTTGTCCTTCAAAGTTTCTTGGAGGAAGTGGAACATGGTATGAGAACAGTTGATGACAGGAAACGAGAACACTGGCTTAAACTAGCTCCATGATGTGCTTGGTAGGCAGATTCTTTACAATACAGCTCTGCACAAACACGAGTTATTAAAGGTACAAAACCAATATCGATGAGATTCTAGGCAGTGAAAAGAAAATTGTGACAACGTATCTAGTTATGGAAGTAGGCACTAGAGTTGAATTGGGTTGACTTTGATAATATAATCTTCTAAATGTTCATAGTTTTTTTGTTTGTAAGTTGTAACCTCCTGGAATTCTTAAATCTCATGGATAACAAGTGATTGTTTCTTGACTTGCACTTTTGGATTACCAGGTAATCTTTGAAGGTGTCTATACTTTGCATCCTGCTATAAGGAAATCACTGGATTTGTGGATTGCAGTTGTAAGATTATTCTTTTCAAATCTTGAACTGTTAGTCTAGTCGCATTTTTTGCTACTTCATTAAAAGTTTTTCTGTGGAGATTTATTGT
Organism: Ampelocalamus luodianensis; assembly: GCA_036346255.1. Taxonomy (NCBI): domain Eukaryota; kingdom Viridiplantae; phylum Streptophyta; class Magnoliopsida; order Poales; family Poaceae; genus Ampelocalamus; species Ampelocalamus luodianensis. The sequence continues at coordinate 25,588,882 of CM070623.1, forward strand.
ATTCACTCATACTAGGTTGGTGGAGTTCATTCGCATCTTATCGCAAGAATACAGAGAGACAAGAATCGTGCAGGCTTTTCTATTTCCCAAAGTGAAATTATGACCACCGTGTTTCCGCTGTTTCAGCAATACATAGAACCACATCTTGTCGATGCTCATGTTGGTACAAGAAACATGAATGTTCACCTATTTGTTTTGTTTTTGCCATATATGATTGCCCATTATTGTGTATTTAGTAAGTGGTCTGGACTCATGCAATGTTCCGTCTTTATATTACCTGCTTTGCAGCTTAAGATTCAAAATGACTTTGATCCTGTGCTCTCTCCTGAAAGCTCACTTTTTGTATTAAAAAGTAAAAAACAGGTAAAATATGTTGCTTTATATTCAACATTTCATGCTTCCATTGGTGAATGATTTTTTTGCTTTTTTTTTTTTATTATTTAGGTATCCTACCAAGACATCCTGAAAGTACTCGATGCTAGTAAAGTCTGCAGTTCTGTCCAGAACTTTACTGATGTGTACTTAAGGCTTCCTGGTGTACCATTAAATGGACAGCTGACAGAAGGCGAGTGTATTAGGGTCAGGATATGTGAAGGAAGATTTGCATTGTTAATACGAGAGGTTTGTGTATTTTCTGCATTTCCTTTTTTCCTTATGTTTTATTGACACAGGTCAATGACATGTTACTTTTTCTCATGTCTTAAACTTATGATAGCCCATAAGGGAAGGAAATTTTATTATCCAGCCAAAGGTTGATTTTGATATTAGTGCCAGCACTGTGGCAGGACTTCTTAAGCTTGGGTAAGTGGTGTTGTATGACATTGTCCTTCATCTATCATATTTCTCGAGAGAAATTTGTACCAAAGTCCCTGCACTTGGGTGGAGGTGGCACCTTGGTCCTAAACTTCAAGATTGTACTGTCTTGGAAGGTCCCAAAACCTGTCTAATGTGCCACTTAGATCATTTTGGTGGATTGAATTACTAATTTAGCTGATGCTATAGAGGGGTTAGTGATGAAATGCTATGTCACATGATGACAAAATGCCCACATAGCCACCTCTTTCCTCCCAAATTCATCATCAACATCCCATCACTAAACCCTTCCACCACATCATCTAAATTCGTAAACAAATCCACCGAAACAGCCAAAGTATAAGTGCAGAACATTATTCAAGTTTAGGGGGCTTACCATGAGAATTTGATGTATAGGGATCAATGTGGAACCTCTGCTGAAGTTTAGGGACGCATGGTGCAATTTTTCTTTTCATTTAATTTTGCAACCGTTTGGTGCAGTTTCCCATCCTCTTAGAACACAGCCTCTATCCTGATGCTTCCATATCCAACATGAAATGGTTTCGAAAAAGTTGCCTAGTTGGATCAGTTAGGAAATAACTTGTTACGTATGGATTAGGGACCCATGGTGCAATTTTTCTCTTCATTTAATTTTGCAACCGTTTGGTGTAGTTTCCCATCCTCTTAGAACACAGCCTCTGTCCTGATGCTTCCATATCCAATATGAAATAGTTTCGAAGAAGTTGCCTAGTTGGATCAGTTAGGAAATAACTTGTTAGTTGTTATGTATGGATTCCAGGAAATTTTAGGAAACAGTAATTGTAGTTAAACTAATGTTTTGGAAACGCAACCAGAAACCTCAGACCTGGTCCAGCGTAATTTATGACCACTTGCTCAGCTGTCTGACAAAAAGGTGGGATTGTGGAGTAATGAAATTCTCAGTTGATATGTCATGCCCTAGGGACTGTATCGGGTAGCTGTGAGATGTAGGCGGCTTTGGCCCTGGCTTGCGCCCAGGAGCCGTGCCTGCGGCCGGGAAGACGCAGGTGCGCATTAGACTGGGAAGGGATTGAGCGGATTGGGGAGAAAAGAATTAACTCTTGCTTAAACCAAAAGGATTACAAGACTGCTCTTTTATAGAGCTGGACCCTGGCCTGTTTGGCCCTTTTTTCTAATCAACTCGGACACCTATTACTTACGTACTCAGCTCTACTTCCTAAACAAGCTCTTGAACTGACTAACTCAGACGATTACAACTTGGCTCAACTAAACCGACTTGGTAACAAACTCATGCCGAATCCTGCTGCCCATGCATTTGTGCGTCAGGCCTACGGAGCTGGCGCTGGTAGATAATTTTGACCATGACTTGATATGCCAAAAGCTTCCTCTTAAAAAAAAGATGCCAAAAAGCTCACTTGATCTAGATGCTAAAAAGCTCACTTGATCTACATTCTAAATTATTTGCTGCACTTGGAGATATCGTGAAGTTGTATGATGTATTGTTTTGATTCCACATTTTGTAGTTACCAAGCTGTTGCATATATTGAAGCTTCTGCAGTGATTTACCAAGATGGAAAGGTTATTATTTTCCTTCATAGCTATTGTTCTTTCCCTTTTTTTGGAAGAGAAATTTACTAGAATATGATGTGCCATGATCATTGGTTGATGGTTCTTTCCGTGACTTATGGCTATTGTTGGATGAGCTATGATTAAGGATCAAGAGAGATAGCAATTGTAACACGTTGATGGTACATTGCCTTAAACTGCAGTAGATAGCAAGTTTAATAAGAAAGATTTGTCACATCATGACATTGTAGACCCTGGAGCCTTTTGGAACTGGAAAACTGTGCATTTCATATGAAAGACTTGTTGAAATATGCTGAGCATACATTCATTATGGTATTGTGGTAGTTTAAGTGCTCTCCCTTTGAAAAGATTCTTGTGGTGGTATCTATAGTGTTCTCTGTCTGAACATATTCCACTTTATAGTGGGGTCTTTGTCTACTGTCTAGTATTTTTGCTGATATGGTTGGAAATGCTGTTACGAAGTACAGGCTAAAATTACCTAAAAAAAGCTAGGCAAATCTTGCATAAAGTTAAGAAACGAAGTAAAAAATTTCACCTAGTTTTAAGTGCAGATTTTATTAACCTTTAGAATTAGGACTTGACAAATACAAGGAACTGTCACTGACTCACCATCAATAATATAATCCTGTACTTAATATGATTTGTGAATTACATGTAAACTAATTTATTATCGATCTGTATCCAGATTCATATATGTACAGAAAACAAATTGTATATTGAAGAGTATGATTGATACCTTATCGGTTTGTAGAAAAAAAAAACGATATGGTACCTGCACAGTCCAGGTAGAACTTTTTTTGGAATGGTGTACCCCCCCTTACATATAATTGTTGGAATGAATCCTTAATCTATTCCAATGGACGAAAGGCCAAAATATATATGCTACAAGTGTAGGTAAATATGCAAAAAAATACCCTATACAATAGACATATCTAACACCCCCCTCAAACTCATGGTGGACCAACAACACTGAGTTTGGAGAGGTAAAAGCTGTGCTGAGCTCTAGTCTATGCTTTGGTGAAGAAATTTGCTAACTGAATCTCGGAAAGCACATACTGAAGAGCAATAACTTGGTCCTGCACCTGCGATCTCATGTGCGAAGCATCTACTTCAATGTGCCTGGTGAGCTCATGCTTCACTGGATCTCGAGCAATCCTGATCGCACCAGTACTGTCTGAAAAGAGTAATCGGTGCATAATCTGAAATACCGAAATCCTTAAGTAACCACTGAAGCTAAGTGATCTCAGCTGTCAACGCCGCCATAGCTCGCAATTCAGCCTCGGCACTCGAACAGGAAACATGAGTTTGCTTCTTGGTCTTCCAGACAATCAGAGAGGAACTAAGGAAAACACAACAGGCAGAAAGAGACCAGCGATCAGAAGGATAGCTAGCCCAGGTCACATCATAGTACGCCTGAAGCTGCCGAGAGCTGGAGCGAGGAAAGAAAAGGTGATGACTGATGGTCCCACAAAGATATCGCAGAACACGAAGAAGATAACTGTAATGGAGCTGAGTGGGAGCATAAACGAACTGACTTAGAATCTGAATTAGTTGAGAAATGTCAGGTCGAGTGATCCCAAGGTAGTCGAGGCTCTCGATAAGATGGCGATAACGAGTGGGATCCTCAAAGGGTCCCCAGTAGGCTGAAAGTGAACACTAAGCTCCATAGGAGTTTCCACCATGCGCTGATCAGTGAGACAAGCACGAGCAAGAATACCTTGAATGTACTTCTCTTAGGACAAATAGTAGCCCTCAGGCGTAGAAGTGACCTCAATCCCAAGGAAGTAATGAAATAGACCCAAATTAGACATCAAGAACTACTCACTGAGACACTCCTTCACAAAATCAATGTATTGAGAGTTATCTCTAGTATTGATCATATCATCCACATAGAGGAGCGTCTGACCCCGAGGAGAGGTGTGTACAAAGAAGGCAGGGTTGTGATCACTGACGGAGAAGCCGACAATAGTGACAACAGAGAAGTGGTTAAACCAAGCACGAGGGGCTTGTTTGAGCCTACAGAGAGTGACGAAGACGATAAACCATACCAGTAGGGATAGATGTAATGGAGCTGAGTGGGAGCATAAAGGGTCCCCATCAGTGAGCCCACAGAGAGTGACGCAGCTCGCCATTGAGAGACATTCTTGATGTCTAGCTGAGAGATGGACCACTGTCGAACAGAGGCCACAACAAGGAGCACGAACAATGGCCATGTGGGCGACGGGGCGAACGTCTCATCATAGTTACGACCATGCTCCTGCTGAACATGGTAGCGCTCAAGAGAACCATCCGAGGGTGTCTTGATCTTATACACCACTTGCACGTGAAGAGTGACACGCATAGGTTAGGGCACAAGATCCCAAGTGTTAGGATGCTCCAAAGCAACAATCTCCTTAGACATCGCGAGCTGCCACTCAGGGTGGCGGCGACCTCACTGATGAGTCGTGAGGCTCGAGAAGAAAGCGGCGGTGTGGCCGTAGTGCTCAGGAGGTCTGACAGTGTGACGATCACGAAGATCGTATCTGGAAGGTGGAGCAGGACCCAGTGAGAACAGAGGAGAGTTGGGAACAGGACCCAGTAAAGACGAAGGCTCAACTAGAGGAGTAGGCTGAGGATGACGAGGGTAGTGCAGGGGAAAGGGTGGAATTTCAACAAAAGAGCTGGAAGGAACCTTTGGAGGAGAGGGAATACGTGGAGTCGGAGGAGAGGGAAGCGAAGAAGGTGGAGGCGGAAGCGACACAGAAGTGGAAAGCCGAGGGCCAGGAAAAATTAGAAAGGAGATCGACTCAACAAGAGAATCTCAAGGTTGTAGCCGAAGGTGACATCCTGAGAGATCCTCATCTGGTGAGCAATAGGGTCGTAGCAGCGATAACCCTTATGCTCAAGACTGTAGCCAAGAAAAACACTTTCAACTGATTGAGCAGTCAGCTTGATGCGCTAACGAGGTGGAAGGACAAAGCTGACAATCGAAACAACGAATGTGACTACTCTGGAGCTTGACTGTAGGGACGCTCGACAGGAGTGGAACCCTAAAGAGCAGTGGAAGACTGCATGTTGATGAGGAAAGCAGCAATGGAGACAGCCTCAGCTTGGAAGTGAGGTGGAACAGAAGAGGCAAGCATGAGATCACGAGTTGTCTCAAGCAAGTGAAGGGGCGTCGGGAGAGGGAGTATGAGGCAGGAGCTTGGGGTAGGGCGACAGCAGCGCATCGAGGTAGGGGCGGTGGCGGCGATAGCAAGGAACAGGGGCGGCGACAGCTCGAGAGGGAGGTGGTACCGAGAGCTCGAGGCAAAGGTGGCGTCGGGATGAAGGTGGACGGCGTTGACATCTTGGGCCTCATCCCCGATGGCAGTGGATCTGGCATCCCAGGCCTTACTGGTGGCGGCCCCATCGGCGGTGGTCCCCTCATGCACTGCTATGGCGAACCCCAGGGAACGGAGCACGTAGCGTCGGGGCGGCTCGGCGTCGGCAAATGGCTGGATCCGGACGAGGCATAGCAGATCCGGGGCGGCCTGTGCAAGTGACGGCTGGATCCGGATAGAGCACAGCAGATCCGGGGTGGCCTGGCCGTCAGGGCTCGGGATCTAGTCGTCGAGGCTCGAGGCGACGCAGAGCAGAGCAGCTTCGTCGTTGGATGGCAGGATCTGACGGCTGGGGCGACCGCCGTGCGTCAAGGAGATGAGGTGGCGGGAGAAGCTCTGACAACACACAAGAGCTCGGGTGGTGGGATCCGGCTGTCGGAGCTTGCTGGGTGAAGCGGCGTCGGGATCGAGCTTGGCGGCGGATTCGGCTAAGTGGCGGAGTTGGTCGAGCGAAGTCGAGGCGCGATGGCTTTGTCGGATCTAGGTGGAGCCGGCGAGTGCAAGAAGCTTGCGAGATCCGCGGCGGCGCCGGCGAGCGAAGCAGAGGTGTTAGGCGCTGAGGCGAGCAAAGGAGGCGGCGCAGAGTTGAGGCGGCGCAGAGGCGTCGTGGTGCTCGAGGCGGCGAGAGGGGCGGCGGTGCTTGGAGCAAAGGATCCTGGGACGGGGCCGACGGCGGCGTTCACGTGGGGAGGATGGGGTGGGCTAGCGTTAGGGTTTTTGGAGAGGAGAGGCTCTGATACTATGTTGGAATGAACCCCTGATCTATTCCAATGGGCGAAAGGACAAAATATACATGCTACAAGTTAGACCTATTCACGGGCGACCTGGCCCGCCGGCCCAGCTCGAGCCTGACCCTGTCTAGGCCGGGCTTGAGACTGGAATTCCGGCCCGAAATTAGCTCGGCTCGGCCCGAAATCCCGAAAAAACGCAATAAAAATGAAAATCTATTTTTTAATCTTGGAAACGAAGTAAATAATATTTTTTATTCCAAAAATGATTAAAATAATATATTTAAATCAAAAAACAAATTTTGGTCCGGCTCGAGATCGTCTTTGTGACCAGAGCTTTTCCCGACAGACCCAAATTAGCGTTTGAACAAGTCTACTACAAGTGTAGGTAAATATGTAAAGAACACGCTATACAATAGACATACGTAACAATAATGATATAATGCATGTTAGGGTAAACAGCATAATAAAGGTTATTACTCCGTCCATTTCAAAATAGTTGTCCAACTACCTTATGCGCACGTACCAAGGGGAAACGAAATCTAAGTAATAGTTAATGTAATAGCTAATTGGATCATGCTTACCTCTATGAAATGATGTATGGCAACCACTTAAAATCTTTCAAATCATTAAAAGCAGGGGTAGAGGATGAAAATAATAACTACACGTGATTTCCCCAATGGACAACTGTTTTCAAAAGACAAATCCCAATAAACTAGATAATTATTTTGAAACGGAGGGAGCACATTGAAAGAATTTTGCCATTTTTTTCCTTGAATGGTCGACTGGTAGTAATACTGTTCGGAATTTGAAGCCATATTATCTAATGCTAGTACTACCACAATGCTTTTCGGGAAATTTTGGTTCACATATGCACACAATTTGGACAAGTTTATGGATTTAGATCATTTCTCACATTTATATGATTTGAGACTGCTTTACACTTTAATGTGGTACCTTGACATTTTCCCTCAAGCAATGTTCATTGTTGTAATACTTTGTATCAACATGGCATAATGTTATGATGGAAACAGATGCACTATACCTACTTAAATTGCCATTGGTTCTGCAACCACTGTCTTCTAATGCATTGGTTTACTCAATTGAAGATTCTTATAGAAGTTGACCATCTACATGGCGTGACACATCCATATCTTCAAATTAAAGGAGCTAACAAGGAAATAGTTTCCTCTGCTGCTTCTGCACTCAGCTTAGATGGTTCGTATACAACAAAGGTATTGTTAAAAATCCCTAGCTAGTCCATGTGAATCATATGCGCACACTGTGTTTGTGTATATAACTATATTTTCAGTTTCATGGTTCCTTGCTTCCATGCAGAGCTATCTTCAAATTATTCTGGAGAGTTTACCAGCGTGTGATAATGTTCCTGCTGGTATTCATAGCCAACAAGCTGCCAGGCTTCAGGAACTGGTTGAGTTCATTCAGTCACAAGTATGTTAACTTGAAAACTACAATAGACAATTTGTAGTATTTTTTTGAGGATCTGTCTTGACAGCTATTTTTTATGGTAATCATAGCATTAATACCTACTTGTTTTCATTCATTTCCCATATTATAGATTTTTTGCTTCAAATAAAAAGAATATTTGATGAATGATTTATGAACCATTGTTGTTTTCAAGTCCATGAGAAATGGCCTACTTAATAAGTAAAAATTTCTTGGCTAAATTTATTTGATACAAGAGACATAAATATATGATTGTGGGCACACCGTTTTTTAGATTGGCTCTCATGTTGGACCTAGTTCATATGTTTACATAATGTGGTCAGTGGATTACCATTGGTTGCTGAGCATGCCTGCTTCATGGTTCCATGTAGCATGTCTATCCAGTTAACAATTCACACTGCATCACCCCAACGAGGATTCCAAAATCCAGAACCAGGATGGTTCTGAGTCCACCACTTGCGTAGTGATCCTTAGATCATAGGGGTAAATACCATACAGAAAGAGGCCAGATGGCAGCGGCTGGAAGGAGGGAGATGCAAGGTGAAGAGGGAGATCTAGATCGGGGTGACTTCTTATTTCGTTCTATGCTTATCTCAATGATACTGTGCCAACCTCTTATATAGAGCCAGCAGCTAACAAACCAACTAATTGATAAGATGTGATGAGCTAACTAACCCTATCTAATAGGCCTGCTGGTTGCTGCCCTTGCGTGTTCACATGAACATTTCCCTGCCTAAAACAACTTGCTTGCCGGAAATCACCCAATTCCTGGAATTTCCCCAAAAAGCGTTGACTTGGCTGGAAGCATCCGGAATTATCCCTGTAAAGGTGTAGTTAAAATTAATCAGGATTTAATATCCTAACTCCGTTTTGACCCACAACTAGCCAGTCTTCGCTGTGCTCTTTGGCTGTCAGCTGTTACTGGTATCCAACTGGCATGATCTTACTGAAAGGTTCGGTAATCTTTTTTCACCCTTGTTCATCATGGATGATGGAGGCAAAGGTTGAACAAAGGTGGAAGAAATGTCAAAGGTCGCAAGCAAAGGACCAACTGCCAACCAGTGATGCATTTGAGGTGTAGTAAGTAGCATTTTGATGGGCAAGTTACACTTCTCTTAGGTGGTTAATCAGGAGTAGAATGTAAATTGTGTACGAATGCTTGCATAAAACTTCCATCAACATACCGATGGCCATTGTATGACCTCAACTGTGCACAGTTCTGCACATAAATTAGGATTACTGTTCCTTTTTTAGGTGCATATGGTTCCATCCATAACCATGAAAGTGTTCATTCGAGGACATAATGGATGTACTTCATGATTGTAAAAGTACATACCCATGTGACACCTGCAAAAAAAAAAAACCGACACTCTTATCGAAGGAATGAACATCTGTAGCTGGGAGCTAACTGTTTTCATCAAAATAATGCCTGTTTTTGCATTAAAAATAGAACTATAGTAGCAGATGTATCAGATTTTTAGGGGCAATTTGCCCAGTAATACTACAAAGATATCACGAATTGGAAAATAACATCGATGTATCATTAACATGTGACCTCATGGCCTACCTGTCATCTTCACATTAGATGTCATTTTAAATTTATACATCATTGTAATATTACTGATCAAATTTTCCCTAGATTTTATGGCTATTGATTTTTCTATACTTATTCTCATCTATTGAAATAATCCCTAATGCAGGGAGGGAGTTTCAATTCAGATTCATCTTCACCTATAAGAGAAATTTCTTCGACAGATAGTGTGCTTGATGATATGCAGTCCAGGATAAGGAAGCTTGAGAGATGGAATACAATAAATATGGTAATTGTTCTGTATTTTCACTGTTAGTGTCTATATGTTAGCTTTTAGATCCATCAAGTCGGGTGACTTAGGTTAAATTCAGTTTACATGTAGTGGTGTAACAGTACTCTCCCTCCCGTCACAAATATATGTCGTTTTGGACATTGATACGGTCCTCAAAATACGACTTTGACTACTATTTTTTATTGTAATATAGTTATAACACCCAATAAAATTATAGTATTTGTGAAAATACTTTTCGAGAAATATCTATACATATGAATTTCATATATCCAATCTAAACATTTAAAAATATATTGATAGCCAAAGTTTTGAAAGTTTGACTATATGTATCCTAAAACGACATATATTTGTGATGGGGGTTGTGTTAAATAACTAAACATTAGTTACATTACATATCATGGTTCTTGTGCAGGTTTTATGGACTATATTACTCTCTGCTCTTGTTGGGTATTCACTATACCAAAAAAGACGTCACTGACAAGTCATACAGCAACTGACCTCAACTGAACCACAGTAGCATGGACAAATTAGTGCTGCTTTGAGCAGATACCCTAAGGTTTGTTTTAACATAATGCTCGCCATTACTCCTTCGGAAAACTGCGCATTTGACATTAGCTTTTATCATTTTGTAGGTATTATTTTCTCGTGATGTGCTGATGTTTCAGCGTAGCTGATGAAAAGAATCCTCTGACAGTTGATTGATACTTTGATAGGTTAGTGATGTTAGCAGCAGAGTTGACATGTAAAATCATGCATACCACACTACCACAGGTGTACAGTGGCTTAGTTGCAACTGCTAATCGAAAAAAAAAACAGGATGCCCATGATGCGCTGAATGATTTGCTGCGGAATTCATTCCTGCGAGAGTTGCTGTCTTCAGCACAGGGACGAATGAACCGAGCAATGTTTTTTCTTTAATAGGAAAAGGAGCGGCCTTTTTTGAAAATGGATGTCTATAAGTACACTCATGATTAACTACTAGTTGTGCAACGATTCTGGGATATGTGACGGCCAGGCTGCACACCGTCCTGTCTTGTTCAGTCTCGTGGTTTAGTCTCTTAGTCGACATGAGCACTTGAGCAGAGGTTGCGTCGCACCTCCCCTTCCTCGCAATCTCGCTCTCCTCGCATCCCCCTCCCTGACTCCCTCTGCTTCTTTCTAAGTTTACATCTCCTCTCTCTATTTTGGGCTACCAAATCAACAAAAAAAAAAAAAAACTGAAATCCATGTCAGCATCCAATGCTTGCCTAAGCTGATTTGTATCTGACTGACTACTTGAGCAAGCTCACGGGGTACAAATATGCATCACCGAAGTTCACTGACCAATTTGAACCACATGTGTAAGTTGACAAAAACACGCTGCAATTTTACTCGAAAATCCAATTCAGTTTCTACCGTTTGATTTTATTCTTTTTGACCCCATATTTGTTTGGCATCTTTTCATTTTAGAGAACTACGGTGCAATTTACCCTTTGTTTCTTTTCTTCTCCGTTTTCTTCTTCATTTTTTGTTTTCAAAACAGGCATCAATTTGATTGTGAGGAGAAATACATCGCATACGACTAACCACATCAGCACTAGGACATCTCCCCCGTCTTTTTTCTAATGCCCGCTCTAGATTAACATTTACTTGATAACTTCTGTCCATTTCCAATCAAATGATTTACAAGACGACCATATCTGAAACTAATCGCTCAAGCTCAAACACAATTGGTAATCACGCCCCTCTCTGCGCGCTCAATTCTCCTGGAGCTTGAAGAACGCCATGAGAGGCGCGTACACCCTCTCCTTGGCGTTCACGGCCATGACGAAGTCGGCGTGCGCGTAGTCGGCGAGGTACTGGGCGGTGAGCTTGTCGCCGTCGTGCGACTTGAGCGCCTGGAAGAGGTGGTGCACGTCCTGCACGTCGGAGAGGCTGTCCCTGCCGCCATAGCTAAGGAAGAGAGGGAAGTCGTCGGGGATCTCCGTGACGTCGTAGACCGGTGGCGTCGCCTGGCCGTAGTGGTTCATGTTGTCGCCGGCGTTGCCGTAGTCGTACTTGGCGATTGTGCCTCCTCTGATCACTGTTTGGTTAGGGTACAATTGACGAGTAACGTGTTAACAATTCCTTCTAAGTTCGATATTTTTCCGGCAAGTGTAGTCCAGAGTTGTCTACTTAGAACACAGCAGAAGGTAAAAGTTTTACAAATCATGAGTATTGTGGCTTGACATACTCACTTTGAGCCAAGTGAATCATGTTCTTGGTTGCAGAAGCTTGTGGCTCATGGGCGAGGAAGACCTGGACAGAGGAGTTGTCAAGGCAGCAATTCTCACCTGCACCAATTGTTTCAGTATGACGTGTCAATATAGATAAGCTAAAGATTATTCTTTTTTTTTCTTTTGAAAACGGAAGCTAAGCAAAAAAGAGAGAAAAAAGCAGCAGATACGTATTGTTACCTGTAAATAATGACATCAGATTATAGCAATTGATCCCTGGTTGCTTGCATATGTCAGTGACAAGATTGTGAACAACCTCCCTGCGTAGAAATTCTAACTATTAGACGGATAAATTCTTCTTGTAATTAACACCAGGACACTTCAACTCTCTGAATTTATTTTGTTCTGAACTTCAGCTCAATGAACCACGAAAACTTGGCAGCATGAATTCAGAAACAAAAAGCTTACCCTGTTGGATCGAAGTCATTAAGGCCCAACCAGTACAAAGCCTGCGATCAGAAAGAAACACGCAACAACACATCAGTATTCTCCATCCATGGACTCGTCGGAGCTCGGAGGTGCCAGCTCGGGCGTTACCTCGGCCAGGAAGATGTCGGCCGCCGCCCGCGCCAGCGGCGACGACAGCTTGTCGAGGAACGCGATCGGGCTGAGCAGGCCGGCCGACCGCAGCATCCCCACCTGCTGCTTCTGGCTCAGGGCAGCGAGCGCGATCAACGTCCCCTGCATCGGCAGCACAACAAATCAAATTAGTGAAGGATGTATTTGACTGAAAAAAGTTTTTACCTACAGGCTTTCTTACCAACGAGTGCCCTACGTAGTGCATCTTCTGCCGGCCTGCCTGGTCGTACACGTACTGCACTATCGCCGACAGATCGTTGCTGGCCAACTCGTCCCATGACCAGTTCCAGTAGGCCTGGATTATTTCGAGGTACATATATACAGATCCAACGTTAGCACGACAAAAAAAAGTTTCAGCACTTTATCCATCAACAAATCTTAATTAATTAACATGGCATGCATTCACCGGATCATTGGAAGAAAGCGACGTGTGGCCGCGGCTGTAGACGGTGCCGCGGCTGTTGGCGATCCAGACGTCGTAGCCGTTATCCGCCAGGATGTAACCCAGCGACTCGTTGGGCGAGTTCATCAGCCATGTCACCCCGTCCTGCCAAATTTTGTTTGAAATCAGTGCATTGCTCCATGCATTGCCTTTTTCTTGTAAGAAGATGTTATCATCCGCAAGCTGGGTTTACGAAAATGACAATTTGGCGTACAGTACTACTAGTACTAGTGACAAAAACACGAACTACATTGCGTAGTGACAGTAGCATATACCATCATGAGCCCGTGCTGAAGCAGGACCGGTATCTTGCCGGCGTCGGCCGCCGACTCGCCGGCGCTGCTGCGGCCCGGGATTCGCTGCAGGCTTAGGATGTATCCGTCTTGTGTCGTCACCTGCACAAAATATTATGTAATCACCCGATCCAATCAATCTCTCATAACACACAATTAATCTAACCCGACGATGTAAAAATCTTATCTATTCTATGAGAAAATTCACGATATGCACGATATACCACTGAATAACTACATGATTCACTATATACTGCTCATTGTGGGACAAACATGTGTTAATGAGACACCAATAACATATTATAAAGATTTGAAACTATTCAATGACATATAACGAGTTACCCCGTATTCTATACTGTGATGTGATGCATTCCGTTCTTACCGTGTGTTCTTCGCACGTGTAGCCGAAGGGCTCCACCCTGGACTGGCACGTGCCGTTCGCTGCCGCACGTGGTTCATCTGGAGCTGGCCGTGCTGCTGCTGCTAATCCTAGACACAGGAGAATTGTCAAGATGATGCATCTGCTGCCTCTTGACATTGTCAATCTGATCATACACATGAATCGCCCAAATCGTTCTCTGCTCTCGATCGGTGGTTCTTTCGATCGATGTGGGATTCGGTTTCTTTTGTGCTCATCTTTTATAGCTAGATCGATTGCAGGATTAATCGTGTCATTTTCGACTCGGATTAACCGGCGTTCCATGGGAATTGGAAGTAGTATGTGTGAACTAGTAGAATATCTTAGCTTGTTTTAACTTCTAGTTGTGTTCTCACAGGGGGAGAAGACGAAATTGATGTGATTGCAACGAGGGGGTGCCAAGTTACCAACCAATCGTTGTTGAGTTCTGAAGAGTCATCTCACGATCCTTACTAATTGGCAGCTATTCTTTAGGGTCATTAAGTAAACATCAGCTTGGGTAGTTACGGCATTGTGATGTACAGATAACTCTTTAGTTCCCGTTCGACGATAGTAACATAGTTCACACGTCGACTGTTATTGCACGCAGAAGGCTACCACTAATATAGCAGAGGAAGCTACCACTAATATAGCAGAGGAAACGTATTGTGCCCTTATTTTCCCTAGCAGTAAAACATACTCCTACACTGGTCAATTTATCCCTACGGCCGTTAACTTTTGTTGTAGTATCTGTTGTGAGCACGGCAATATTTTAGTTTCAGATTTCATTATGATGCGAATATCACAAAAAAAAAAACAAAAAATACATAAAGCAATAGTAACAGCAGGTAACACATTATACTTAAAAAATATACGCAAGAATAGGATTACAACATAGTCGGTCTGTCGCACAAACGACTTACAGTCGGGCTTGATGAAGAATAGAAGCAGTGTTGATGTAGTTGTGCAAGTAGACAATGTCGAGGAAGAAGCTGAGCGGTCGCGCGGATGCGCTGCCCAGGAACCTTATTGCCGCCCTGTGCATGTACTCTCTGCGACAACGGTTTGAAGATAGCTGCTCTCCTCCCTTCCATTAATCACTCACCAATTCCAAAGCTAGCAGAGAAAGAAGAAAAACGATGATAACAATCACTTTGCTAAAGTGTTGTTAATATACCAATCTTTTGGTATAAGTTACATACGGGTTGAACTTACACCTAGAATAATAAGATTTATCTTTTCACAACCGATGAATAGACAACGCCTTGAATTAACAACTTTTTGTGATCAGACTTGACTTGAAATTCCAACTGATACTAGGTTGCCAAAGAATCACACCTAAACGGAGCGTTATATGGTCACGCTCCTTATCTGCTCATGAGCTTTCTAGAGAATACCCTATTCTTGTGAACTGTGACATCATAGTTAGGCTCAAGTAGGTGTAATCATTTTAAGTATCATGTAGACTAATGCCTTTTGTCCTCCTTGGATACTAGAATACATTAAGGTTTTAAGCCAACCTTCCATACAGTTAAGAGTACTTTGTCTATTAGGACACGAGTACAATTATAGTTAATATGTACTTTCTTGTTATAACATCAACTTGTTTTTCTCATTACCTAAGTCACGGGATCTCCGATCAAGAAAGTTTAGGTTACCATTGTGGTGTAATTTAAATGGGCCTCATATCCATGCCCATAGATGCAACGTAAATCGCTTTCCGTGCTAGCATCTTTGTGAAAGGGTTTGCCAGATTTTCCTTACTTTGAATATAGTTCACAACAATCACTCTCGAGATTCTTAATTTTCTAACAGATTTAAGCCTACACATGTTTGAAAGACTTCATGTTATCCTTAGTACTCATAACCTTACTCAACACTGTTTGGTTATCGCAGTACATTAGCATTGCCGGTATGGGTTTCTCCATTAATAAAAAGTTCAATAATAGCTCTCTAAGTCATTCAGTTTCAACAGTGGATGTGCCTCGTGCTACAAGTTTATCTTCCATGGTTGACATTATCAATATCGTCTGTTTGTAAGACATCCATGAAACTGCAACACCAACTAAGGTAAATACATAACCACTTGTAGCTTTGATCTCGTCCACAATAGAGATTCAATTGGAATCACTATATCCTTTCAGTACAGATGGATAGCCAGTATAGTGAATCCCATACAAGGTCATGCCTCTCAAGTAGCGCAACACTCTCTCAAGTGCATCCCAATGATCGTCTTCTGGGCTAGAAGTAAACTGACTCAATTTGCTCACAACAAATGAAATGTCAGGTCTTGTTGCACTAGCTAGATAGATACATAAGGGGCCCAATAATTGGTATCTCAATTGATCTTTTCCAAATCCTTGATTCTTCTGAAGCTTAACACTAGCATGATAAGGTGTTGGGAAAATTTTGCACTTCTCAAGGCCAAACCGGCTCAATATTTTCTCAACATAATGGGATTGGTTCAATGTGATCCCATCCTCATTCTTGATCAATTTAGTATTTAGAATAACATCTGCCACTCATACATCTTTCATATCAAAGAATCGAGATAAGAAAGATTTGAACTTGTCTACTACAACAATGTTTGTCCCAAATATAAGTATGTCATCAACATACAAACACAAAATCACTCCTTTACCCCCACCATAACGATAATATACACACTTATCTATCTCATTCACAGCAAAACTAGCATATGTCAAAGTTTTATTAAACTTCTCGTGCCATTGCTTTGGTGCTTGATTTAGGTCATACAAGGATTTGAATAATTTGCACACCTTATTTTTCTATCAAAAATGACAAGACCATCCAGTTGCTCTATATAGATTTCTTCATCCAACTCTCCATTAAGGAAAGCTGTTTTTACGTTCATTTGATGGACGTGTAGACCAATAGGAAGCAGCTAAAGCTATGAGCACTCTAACGGTGGTTAGTCTGGCAACAGGAGAATAAGTATCAAAATAATCCTCTCCTTGTATATGTATAACTCTTGGCCACAAGTCTTGCCTTGTACTTATCAACAGTATCGTCAAAACTCATTTTGTTTTTGAAGACCCACTTATATCCAATAGGTTTGCACCCGCTAGGACGATTAGTGATCTCCCAAGTCCCACTAGGTATGATGGAATCCATCTCGCTACATACTGCCTCTTTCTAATTCTCAACATCAGGTGATGCATAAGCCTCTAAAAGAGTTTTTAGCACATCATCCACGAGGTATACAATAAAGTTGTCGCCAAAGGTTTTCTCTACACTTCGTAGCTTGCTCTTATGAGGAGCCTCTTCGACTAAATTATTATCCTCCTTAGGAATATCACATACTGGTGGTATATAATTCATTTGTTTAGAAATGGTGGTAGGTTCAAAATTACTATTATTATTCTTAGTTTGATTATTCTCAGTTCATGAAGTACTACTACCTGCAGTTCTCATAGGATAAATATCATAAAAAAATTAAGCATATCTAGACTCCATTATTGTGTTAGCAATAATCTCAGGAGTTTCTAATTTTAATACTAAAAATCTATAGGTCGCGCTGATATGATCATATCCTAGAAAAACACAATGAACTGTTTTAGTTCCAAGATTTCTTTTTTCTGCAATGGTATATTGACTTTTGCCAAATACTCTCAAGTTTGTAGAAAATTGACATTGGGTTTTCCCCCCTTTCATCCCTCATATGAAGTAATCTCACGTTTTTTAGTGATTACTCTGTTTACGATGAAAATTACTGTCAATATAACTTCCCTCCACCATATCTTAAGCATACTAGCACTCCCTAACATAGCATTCATCAAATATGTTAGTGTTCGGTTTTTCCTCTCAGCTACCCCATTTGATTGGGGCGAATATGGTAGTGTAACTTCATAGACTATTCCATACTCATAATAGAATTTAGAGAGTTCATAAGAGATATACTCTCCTCCACAATCAGACCTTAGTCTTTTAATTTTTCTTTCTAGTTGGTTTTCAACTTCGTCCTTATCAATTTGAAAGTAATTTAAAGCTTCATCTTTTATTTTTAGTAAATACACATAACAATAATGTGATGCATCATCAATAAGAGTTAGAAAACATGTTTTTTCTTCTTTTGTCAACAATACATTCATCTCACATAAGTCAGAATAGACAAGATCTAATGATGCAAAGTTCTTTTCTTTCTTCCATCCGTAAAGGGTTTTCGAGGCTGCTTTGCTTGCACATAAGTTTGGTACTTTGATCATTTGACAATTTCATATTTTGGAATTAATTTTAATCTGGACATTCGAGCAATGCTATCAAAACCAATATGACAAAAATGAGAATGCCAAACATTGACCTCACAATTATTCAAACATGTCGCAACATTTAGATTATAACAAGAGTCTAAAGTACTTAGGCGGAATAAGCATCCGCTCCAATAGCCTTTACCAACAAAGTTCTCAAACTTACACATTACAATTTTATTTTACTCAAATGCATAGGACAAAATCACTAATGAGGTAATGTTTATTGTTGGCGCATGCTACATGTTCTTTAAGTGAACAATCTTCCTTGAAGTAAGCCTCAGATTCGTTATGCTAATACCAAGAACAGAAGCATATGACCTATTCCCCATTAGGCCAGAGGAAGCCCTGGTTGCCTGGTAAGAAGAAAACAACGAAATATTATAACATACGTGAACATTAACACCAATATCATCCTACCAATCAGTGGATTGACATGTTGAAAAAACAACAAGTGAATTACCACACCTTTCTGTTGAGGCCTCGCCTACAGTCACATTGACAACCTTTTTCTTTGGCTGTTCAGCATCCTTGCTCTTGCCAGTACGACAGTCCATCACATATGACCGTATTTTCCATTCACGAAATATGTGATGTCCTCAAGTCCTTCTCAGTTTTCTTCTTCTTAAATCTAGTTGTCTTGTTTGGTTTAAAGCCTTTATTTTTTTGCCATATTTCTTCTCTATGATATTGGCATTGTTCTCGCTGGAAATGCTCGGTGCATCTTTTGCTCTTGTCTTTTCTTTCACATCAAGGGCAACAATAAGATCCTCAATAGAAATCTCTTCTCTCTTGTGCTTTAAACTAGTAGCAAAATCCCACCATATAGTAGGAGGTTTGGCAACAATACCCATAGCCACAAACTTAGGAGGCAAAACACAACCCAAATGCACAATCTTGTCGACCAATAGCTAAAGCTCATGAGCCTGTGCAACTATCGACTTGGTATCATCCATGCTAAAGTTGAAGAATTGCTCATGGCATGTAGAGCCCGCGACCAGCCTTAGCTTTCATATATTTGTGCTTTAGTGCATGCCACAACTCTATGGCAGGCTTGAAGTCCATATACACATCATAAAGCTAATCTGTTAGTATGATGAAAATGCAACCAAGGGTTGTGTTGTTCGTATTGTCGAATTACATATACTGTTCAATCTTAAATGGATACTCCGGATGGATCACCCACCAGAGCCCCAAAGACATGAGCCAAAACTTGGCCCTAGTCTGTCATCTATGAAAGTTCTAACCAGAAAACCTCCCAGGTTTCATAGCATCAAAAGTACTAGCCATTGATGAATCACAAAAATATTCACAATAAGGTTTTCGGATTGTTGGGAGTATGTGCAATATTTTAATTCTAGATTTTATTATGAGGTGAATATCATAAATAACTAGAGACGCATAAAGAAATAATAATAGCAGGCAACACAATGTACTTCAAAATATACGCAAGAATAGGATTATAACAGAGTAGTTCGGTTGCACAAATGACTTTCAGTCGGGCTTGATGAAGAACACAGTGCTGACACGGTCGTGGAAGTAGACAACGTGGAGGAAGAAGCCAAAGCATTCACGCGGATGCACTGCCTAGAAACCTTATTGCCACCCTCATACAGGTACTCTCTGCGACAATGGTTTGGAGATAGCTGCTCTCCTCCCTTCCCGATGCACGCCGAGAAGGAAGACCGATGTGGTGCAACAACTCAACACCATATAATAATTCACTAGAGGAGGAAGGCAAAGTAAGAAATGAATGGATAAATTCTTGTTCTAATTCATTCTAGACGTCTCCAGGCCCTTATAAGGACAAATCATTTACTCTCTAGTAATTACTATAATGAACCTAAATTAAGTCACTGGTAACTGCTAATTCAAATCAATTAATGGTATTTATGCGGTGTTTAATGGCTCCCGGTGAGTTCACATAAAAGCAGAGAGACATGCACGGTTAGTTCTTGACCGGTTACGATCAGCTCGCAACTCTTTATGGTCAGTTTGTATCTGATCACAACTAGCTTGCAACTTCTTATGGCTAGATCATATCTAGTCACAATCAGGTCGTAATGATCCCCGACTAGGTGGTAGACACTTATAACTAGCTTATAACTCCTTACAACTGATTGTGACTTGTCCTGAGCAGTCTAGCTTGTAACTCCTTACAACTGATTGTGACTTGTCCTGATCAGTCCATAACTCCTTACGACCAATTTATCTCTGGTCAGACTGAAGTAGACCAGTTGTTTTGCTTCCCATCACTTGGCTAAACTATGCATGGTTTGAAATTTCCAAAGGAACTGGACCTAATAAATGGGCTAACTTCCAACAGTATGTACCGTATCTATTCTACGAATTCATTTGTTCCTCTGCGTACAGTAGCTAGTTTAGCCTTGTGAGCATATCAAGGCATTCTTGAGAGATTCGTGAGGCGTTTGGTCTTGAGTTTATCGTACGGGTACTAATATCGAATCTGTTGCCAAGTCAAGAACATTGTTAATCTTCAAGATGCCATTAGAGGTGTGCAGGGGCTACTCCAACTGGCCACAATTATCACCGTCAAGGAATAATGATACCATGACGGGCACTAGAATGCACGCCAAGGAAATAATAACCGTCATGGAAAATAGAAAATCCTTGATGGCGTTCAAGCAACCGGCAGGGAAATTGCATTGTGTTGTGAAGGCATTTCACGCTGGTGGCAGATAGTCACGCTGCTGACATTTTGCCGACAGATGACAACTACTCCAGGAGATGTAGTTTTCCCGACAGACATGTTTTTGCCGAGAGACTATAATTGCTGACTGCCTGCTTGGCAACCATTGGCCAAAGGGAATGGGATTGCATAAATGGTACTATTAAGTGCTTTTGGATCTAATGGACCGTTTAGGGTAAATCTCCACACTAATGAGTCTAGGAAAACCTGATTTACAACACTTCAGGGCTTGTTTTGAAGAAAGGTATTGCTCAAGAGAATTAAATACTAAGCATTTGGATCCAAATTTCCTTTCCAAACAGGCCCTATGAGTACTACAAACTTCCTTGATTAGTTATAGAAACAGAGTGGCATTCTGGTATGTGCTAGTAACAACTACGTAACTTCGTATATCAGATAGCAACGGCCGTCGTATCAAGTTGCCACGCTACACAAGATTTTGCTTACAAGGCAAACAAAATAATTTATGACAAAGCTTATGATATCTTCAATAGAATTAGACTTTGGCCCTGCGTGGATCACAACACGACGAGAATACGGCCGTTGTGAGTACGGATTTGATGACTGTCTTAAAAAAAGAAGGTATGGATTTGATGACGATAAGATAGATTGCAAGCTTTGTACGTGTGTAAGAGCACTTCTTTCATGATCCACATCTGGAGTGATATGCTGATGCAACTATTTAATAAATTAATAATGTTTTCGAAAAGCAAGTACCGGACCAAAAATTAGTCCCCTCAAATCTTAGGAGCCAATTCTAATAATGTTTTTCCAGCAAACTTAATTCCTTTAATATTTTATCGCCTATTTGCATTTTCGAAACCTTGCACCAAAATACTTATACCGGAGGAAATTCATCGAAAACCTGTAGAAATCGGCTGTAATGGCAGGACTCTATGGCCAGCACGCTACTCCCACTGCAATTCGTATTATCAAATCATGTTAATCCTATGTAACATGATTATCTACTCCCTCCTAGCACAATAACTAAGATTCATTAGGTAACATGATCAAAGTTAAACCCATAGAAGTTGTCTTTTCACATTATAAAACATTAATTATACACATATTAATTGTTGCAACTAAGTACAGAGTATTGGATGGAAAGAGTGCAAATTAATCTGTCTTGAGAAACAAAAATGACTTTATACTAAGTAATATACAACAAAAAAGGACAGACTAGAATGGGGACATATCCGGTGCAAACAAACAATTACCTGCACTCACAAACAGTGGCGGACTCAGAAATGGACTAGGGCCGGTGCTAATTTATGATAAACTAAAATCATCACTAAATCATAATCAAGCAAAATAGACAAAAATACCTGAAAACGGTTAGAGATAGGAATCTTTTTGTATTTCCTTATCTATCTTTATATTATCTTATCTGTATATGACATACACCATTTATACTCACTATATATATTGCCTATTGGTCTCTTCAATATACACATAATATTTATAACATGGTATGAGAGCAAAGGTTAGGTTTAGGGTTACTGTAGCCACCGTCGCCGCCACCATCTCTACTCGCCTCCGCTGCCGCTGCCCCCGGGAGGAGCAATCTCTCGTGGATTTTCTTTCCTCGTGGAAGCAGCAGCACCATCTGGTCATCGCCGAGCTTCATCTTCATCGCCAGTCCATCGTCGGTCCAGATCCGATTTGGATCGGGTTGATCTGGACCGGGTCCTCCCGTCCACGTGAGCCGCCTCGTCTTCTTCATCGCCTGGAGGAAGACGAATCCGACAGCTCAAAACCGCCATCATCGTGCCCAAGCTCCCCTGTTCTCCAGCAGTTCCACCGGATCATGTCCTCTCCGCGTCACCCGGGCCAGATCCCACCGTCACCGCACCGCCTGAGCCGGATCCCGCCCGCCCGGGCTCTCTCTGGCTACCGCGCCATCATCCCATGGGCCGCAGCGCCACCAGATCTCCTGCTTATGTGGGAGGCCTTGGATTCGGCGCCTTGGAGACCTTGACGAAGTGATGCTCGGGGCCCTGCCGCGGAAGCATGTCGTTCGGCACCATCTCCTGGTGGGTCCGCCGCCACCGGCCTGCAGCCCCCATGCCGTCGGCTCCGCGTTTTCCTTCACGCCGTCGCCCTGTAGCCCCGAATGATCCGGCGCTCGGGCCTCCTCTGTTGTCGACTGCTTCTGGGGTGCTCTGCTTCTGGGGTGGAGATTGGAGATTGAGGTGGAGAAGTTGGAGTTTGATGCTGGCTCTTCGGTTGTGACTGGATGGCTCTTCGGTTGTGATTGGATTGCTACCGAAATGGGAGTCTGTGCTTCACGAGATGGGCATCCAATGCGTAGTAACGTTCCTGTTGAGGAACCGTCGCTGGCGAGTCCAGTCCGAGCGATTACCTCGTAGACAAACGTAGAATCGTAAGAACAATGCATGAACAATAAGAACAGAATAAGAGATTGAACACGAGAGATATAGGGGACGTCTTGCTTCTCTTTATTCCTTCATCCATCGATCAATCTTTTACAACGAATAGTACCCCCTATTTATAGGCTACGACCCTGCTAGGGTTTGGGATGAGGAGCCCACCTTGGGCCAGGACTCCTGGTCCTGGGCCCGGTTTCCCAACACTCCCCCTTGGGCACTCATCCTTCATGTCCATGTCTCATCAAAACTCCATAAAAACCCAGTGGGAAAAATTTGGAGAAAGAGTACATGAATCATGTTACGCTATCTTTACACGAATTGCCTCATTAAAAACCTTAGCCGAGAAACTTGGAGAAAACTCGTCAAGGGAAAAAGAGTACAATCCACCCAATTTCATTTAATCTCCAGGATTTACCTTTTGGGTACTCGGTCTTCGTGATCAAGCTTTAGTAATGAGTTCGTGAAGGTTCTCCCCCTGAATTCTGCACTTCTCTAATTCTCATCATTCCAATTCCACATATGCATCTTTCAAAGCTAGACGCTGGAAGTGACTTAGTGAATAAATCTGCAAGATTCTCACATGACCTAGTATGCAGTACTTTGATTAAGTTCATCTTTTGCAATTCATGATCATAGAAGAACTTGGGGTTGATATACTTTTATGAGAGGGTTCTTCACAACATCCATCTGCACTTGTGCAACACAAGCTACTTTATCTTCAAAGATAATAGTGGGGGTTGGTGCGGTATTCAATCCACATGACTGCTGGATGTGGTGAATCATTCGCCGAAGCCAAGCATATTCTCGTGAGGCCTCGTACAGTGCTACTGTTTCCGAGTGGTTCATCGAAGTCGGTACAAGACTCTACTTAGACGACTCTCATGGAATTACGGTTCCACCACATAGGAATACATAGCTTGTTTGCTATTCGGCTGTATGCGGGTCCTACAAGTACCCGTTATCTGCATTGTCATTCATAGTTAAGTCTTTGTTCTTTCTGTAGAACAGACTAAGTTCTTTGCTTCCTTAGAGGTATCGGAAGGTGTCCTTTATTCCCTGCCAATGCCTTTGGTAGGTTCTGCACTATACCTTGCTAGTAGGTTCCCGGCAAATACAATGCCCGGTCTAGTACAGTTTGTTTAATACATGAGTGCTTCTATTGCACTTAAGTGTGGGAATTCCGGTCCCAGGACTTCCTCCCCCTCTCCTTTAGGTTTGTGCGGTCTTTGTCTTCTTTGCAAGGTCTCCGACCATTGGCATTTTCAAAGGGTATGCCTTTGCAAAGTCGAACCTTTCGACACCTTACGAGTGTAGGTTGGTGATATACTAATATTCCTTGAGGACATGCTCAAGCTCCAAGCCTAGGCAATATTTGGTTTTACCCAAATCTTTCATTTGAACTCCGACTCGGTAAAGCTTGCTTTCTTAATATCCTTGAGGTTGATGATATTGAGATCATCTTCATACTCTAAGATTATACAAAATCCATTCAGGATCGTCGTATAAATACTAAGAGATTATTCTCATTGTTCGTGTAGCCTTTCTTGCATAGAAAGTCGCTTCAGCGATTATACCACATTCTGCACGATTGCTTAAGTTCGTACAATGACTTTCGAGTTTCTGCTGTACATATTTCTATTTGCTCTGTTTTGGTTCGGAGACGATGATACATTGGTATCTTCATATAAATGTCCGAATCAATATTTCATAAAGGTATCTTTGGTACCCCATCCATCAATTTCACTTCTAACTTCAAGTTCATCGCCATTGAGATAAATATTTAAAAGGAGTTCCGCCATGACCGGGAATAGGTTTCTTCATAATCATCTCTGGATGTTCGGTGAAACCTTGTTCAACGAGCCTTGCTTCTTTCATTTCTATTTCGAACAAATACCCACTTATGCCCTACGAGTTGTACAAGGGAGCGTGCGACTTACAGCCCAAACACCTTTCTTTTATTCGGAAAGAATAATTCAATTTCTATTGCCTTTTTCCAATCTGATCTTTTCTTTCATTTATCGAGCGTCTGAGCTCTGGATCAAGATTGATGATTGTGGCAAGTTTCTTTGCAAAGTAAGTGTCGACATTGGTGTTGTCATATTCAAAGATCCTCCGTGGTCACATAATTTATAGCTATTTCTTCATGGGCGGTTCAGCTAATACTTCTACTTGCTCACCGCTTTCAATTGGGGCAAGTCCCTTTAGTTTTTTTTTTTCGATGTGTGCGCACACATCCATCGATGTCTCCTTCATGGGAATGTTCAATTCAGTATGCCTTTTACGAAGGTTCCATACAGGTGCAGTCTCAACGGCTACCCTTACAGTTCGAGCACTTGGTGATCGGTGTGTCAAGTCCTTCTTATCCTTTTTCACGGCGTCCCGGTTGCCGGATTCGAGGGACCGAGTTCTCGTCCTTTTATTACGAGGCCTCGGGCGGGATTAGGCATACCTTCAATGGTATTTCAACCTCTCGGTGCATTGCTTGCAGGCAAATGCTACTTATTCACGCTCTTCAAATCACTAAAGTAGTCTGGCAGTTGATTCGCTAATACTTGCAAATCAATTATCTTCTGGACTTCAATTGTCTTCTAGACTTCAATTCAATTATCTTCTGGACTGCAATTATCTTCTGGACTTCTCTATTTGCTTTACTAGTGCGCGGGTCATATGCATAGATTTCAATTATCTTCTGAATTTCAATTGTCTTCTAGACTTCAATCATTTCCCGACATTATCATCAAGGGTTGATTTTCTCCCCCTAATGATGGGAAACTAACCTCATCTAATGTACTATCAGCGAATCGGGCATTATACAAATCTCCAGTCATATGGTCCAAATACTTGATTATGGATGTTGTCTCATAACCAACGTATATCCCAGACTTTCGGAGAAGACCCATTGCAGTTCGCTACGGTGGTGGTATAGGTATATAACCCTTGCAAACCAACCTGCGAAGATGAGAAGTTTTCAGTGCTGACCCTTACGCTAGTTGCATAGGTGGATGGATGTTATAGGCCGACGGTTTAAAATTGATGAGAGCTGCTGCGGCGAGATCTGCGTGTCCCCAACATGTAGTTGGTAAATTACAATTCTTCAAAGTTACGCTAGTCCATTACGGTACATACATACGGTACAAAATGCTCAACTTTTAATTCCCATTTTCATGCAATAATCATCAAATGCTTTGAAGTAAATTCTCGTTTGTCCATTGGTGGACTTCACATGATGATCGGGAAAATATTTCTAATTTAATTATCTGCGAGATTGGCTTTGCAAAAGCATGATTTCGTAGACAATAAACATACGTCGCGACCATTACGAGGAAGCATCGATGAGCACCATAAAATACCTAAATGACCCTACGGGGTGTTATAGGACCGTAAAAGTTCTCCCTGGATACGGTCCAGGGATGCAGGGACTTCATTCTTCGCTTTCAGAGCGAAAAGGTCTAGTAATTAATTTCCCGGTGGTATATGCGGGCGCACAAAATCTTCCTGATTCGGAAAATTCTTTACATTCATATTATGTCCCTGTGAATTGTTAATTATATTTATCATCATCTTAAGACCTTAGGCGGCATAATCTATCATGCCAGAGATAGGTAAGTTGAGTTTCTAAATGCGGTTTTCAAGGCAGTATAAGCTGCAGGCGCCTTAATATTAGTGTAGTATAGCCCAGTTTCATATGAAAGAAGATATTCTAATGCTATTTTTACTTTCTTCACGCTTTGTAATGAGCGGTATTTTGTACCATACTCTTCTTGGTCTCTACGTGGAAACCAAGTTAGCGCAAATATCCTTGAGAGTTCTAGTCGATTAGGGTACAACAAGTCTTCTTCAATGACCAAAGTTGTTCCCATTGGTAGTATAATTATGGTCATTCATAAGCCTATTATACAAGTATCGCTGCCTGCGATTGTCGTAAGACTATCAGCATTCTTGCTGATTGACTGAAAAAATTTCTATTTCTCTCAGGATGGTATTGGTTGTGCCGCTACATGCTAAGCACACTTCCTCCATAGGGCGCCACACGCGTTCTAATATAATGTACTTTATTAATATGTAGCGAAAGCAAGCAACACATAAATAAAATACTTCAAATATCGAACATAACTTGCTATTATAAAGACGGAAAATAAGCCTTGCGAGAACTCATGATAAGAATTTAATGTTTTGCTCTGCTAGAGCTTGCAACCATTATTCAATAATACAAAATTCGCTTCCAATTGCAAGCTGCAGTTACTATAAAAGATTCGAGTGCAATGCGTGCACTAGATCTAATAGGCAAGTATTCAGAACTTACGCCTCAATCGGCTCCATGCACGATCTTCTCCTTTTGAGCGACTACGGTGTGGCACTGCGATATCCAAAGGAGGGATGATGATGGTCACTCTTTGAAATCCACATTCATAAGTGCAACTAATGGATGTGAATCCTCTGTGCTGCAATGGCGGGTGTGCCTCATGCTATCATTTGCCTTTCTTCTTAGACCGAAAACATCAATAATGTGCGACGCATGCGACCTTACCCTTCTTGTTCCTCTCATTCGTGAGAGGCTTCATCACCTGTAGTTGCTAGGAGTGGCTTCATGGCCAACATTGCTACTAGGTGGTTGCGAGATGAAGTTCTTTCTTAGAATATCATCTTGAGTTTACGCAACTTGCATGATGTCAATTAATTTGGCATACTTCATGTAGCCGTTTGACGATAGTTGCTTGCGGATTGCACCGCGTTCGGGTGAAAGGTAGAAAATCTTCTCCATCTTACGCTTATCCGTGATTACATTACCACAAAATTGAAGACTGATACAAATTTTTATACAAAATCTGGCCATGTTGGGTCAATTCTTCGAACTACTGGTTCGTGATGCCAGTCATATTCATATTCATGCAAAAAGTTCAAAGGATTACTGCTAGTAATCTGCATAAAATGGTTGCAAAATTCTCATAATGCTCTTCGAACTCCTAGTTCGTGTTCCCGTATTTTTCTATGCATTTTTCATGATTTACTACAATTTTCAGTGATTACAAGCAATATTAACAATCACAAATAATCAAAACAGCAAATACAATAAATGAATTGCATAGAAATAACAATAACAAAATTAAACATGCTTCAAATGCTCAAAAATATGCAAAATTGGATTCCCGAGGCACTTTTCTGCTGGAAAATGACTTTCTCGGCGAAATCTGCAATTTCTAGGGGTTAAAACGCGATATTTCAGTTCAGAGAAAAATTCGCGCGTAATTTTCCAATTTTCAGGGGGCTTTCTGCAAATTTTTCTTATTCGCAGCAAAATCTCGTAATTTTCAAAACTACGAGGGCCTTACTGCAAAATTTCATTATTCACATACTTATCCTCGTAATTTTCAGAATCACGAGGGTCCTTTGTGCAAATTCCCCTTTTCTTTTCTTTTTCCCGTTTTTTTTCTTTGGTCATTACTTGTTTCGACCCACTGTAGGCGCAGCGCGGTGGGGTAGGGTTTCCCTTGCCCCTTTTTTCGGTGGCGGCGGCTCATTGCGGAGCGCGCACGCGCGGCGGCTCTTGCGGCGGCGCGGCGCGGGCGTCGTCGGCGGCTTTGATCCTAACCATGCGCGGCCGGCGGCAGCGAGAGGCGCGTGGCGGCTGCGCGCGCGGCGCTCCGCCGAGTGCGCGGCCGGCGAGGACCGGCGGCGGCGCGGCGTGGCGTGCGCGAGGCGCGCATGCGGCGTGCGGGTGTCTTTGCGAACGCAGCGCGGCCGCAAGCGGGGGTCGGCGGCGTCGCGCAGGTGAGCGGCAGCGCCGTCGGCCGGCGCCGAGCGCTCGGCGGCCATGCGGCGGCGCTCTCGGCGGCGCCCATGCGGTCGGCGGACGAGTCATCCGCCCGTTTTTTCTTGGTTTCTTTCGGAAGAAGTGCGGCGCGGTGTGCGCGGTTGCGGGGCCAGGCACGGCGGTGCGGGCGTCGGTGGCCGAGTGCGGCGGTTGCGGTCGCGGTGGCATCGCCCCACTTCCTCTTTTTTCTTGCGGTGTAAGCGGCGGCGGCGTGGCCGCGGCATGGTCGGTGCGGCGTTGCGGGCCGACGGCAGACGGCGCCGGCTGCCGGCGGCGGTGATCTGGGCGAGTGGGCGCCATAGGCCGTGACACACACCTCCTTTTATTCTTGTTCATGTAGCTACAATGTAGTGCGTACTATTTATGCGATGCATTTTATTCATGTAATGTCTGTTCATCCGATTCAATTGTAGTTCATGCCTATGGTACAATCGACATCCGCTCTTTCATGCAATCTATCGATCGACATTGTGCCGGCGACTCCAAGTCGGCTCGCGATAGATTAGAACAAATTTGCACCGTAGAAAACCAATCTAGAAAGCCAAATTTCTGAATTGAAAGCAATCTAGAAAAAGCGATTCAATCTACGAGTGTCGTTCATCGACGGTTACCTTTTCGATGCGAGAAGAGTCGATCGTGCTGATAACGTGTTGAGGAACCGTCGCTGGCGAGTCCAGTCCGAGCGATTACCTCGTAGACAAACGTAGAATCGTAAGAACAATGCATGAACAATAAGAACAGAATAAGAGATTGAACACAGAGATATAGGGGGACGTCTTGCTTCTCTTTATTCCTTCATCCATCGATCAATCTTTTACAACGAATAGTACCCCCTATTTATAGGCTACGACCCTGCTAGGGTTTGGGATGAGGAGCCCACCTTGGGCCAGGACTCCTGGTCCTGGGCCCGGTTTCCCAACAGTTCCTACGCTACCTCTAGCCCACCATACTCAGTTCGATAGGCATCTTGGTCACGGGCTACTGCCTACGCCCAGTTTGAAATCCCACCGCATAGCCAGGCTGCTGCTATCTGCTAATTAGGTTTTGCTTTCTTTGTGTCTTTTTCTTCCGTTGCGTCCATCCAAGTCCGTACTATTCAATCTTTGACTTTGTCTAAGTCACGTGAGTCCATAAAATTTATTGTCAGACATAGAAGCATAGGAATTGCCTTATGCATGGCAGTAGCCGCTGCTCCTGCTCTTCTTTCTGAGCCGCGTGCAGATTGTAGAAGTCGTTATGATACCGCCGCTTTCTTAGCCGCTGCCCCGAGCTTCTAAGGTCGCCGCGCTTCTTTCACGCCGCCGCCGTCTTGGGCTTTGATCTGCATCGTCATGCTTCTACCTATTCCTATTCGGCTTGATTTGATAGCTATCTCTATTCATGTCGATTTTATCTTCTTCGTCGTGTTGCCGCAGTCGACTTTCTCGGCCCTGCACCTTGTGCTTTATGGGCTGTTGCACGACTCCGGATGGGAGGAGATCTTTTGATACTCGACATATTTTCTAAGAGCTGTATGGTATGACGACATTATCAAGACCAGGACTTTGGATTTTCCATATTTTAGTGTCAACCCTTTCTAAATGCAATGCTATTGCATACGCCTTACATTTGAGGGGGGTGTTAGAGATATGCTAGAGATAGGAATCCTTTTGTATTTTCTTATCTGTCTTTATATTGCCTTATATGTATATGGTATGCACCCCTTGTACTCACTATATATATTGCCCATTGGGCCTCTTCAATATATACAATATTCATAACAAAAACAAACTTTGTCTATTTTGCTCGATTCTGATTAATTTTCTAGCTAGAGAAATACCAAATTAAGGAAGATTTGATCCACTAAACCATCGCGACAACATGTCTCCATTACGACAACTTGCATAGACATAACAACTATTATTTGTAAAGGTAAACATGGCTATTAAGGTGTCGCTTAAGCGGTAAGCCGGGGGGGGGCACGCCACGACCTCGCCTTGCCACCGTTCCCATTTTCTCCTGTGTGCAACGGCGTCACCCTCACCCTCGTGACCGCGGCGGCTTCCTCTGCTCTGCTACATGTGGCGTTACCCTCGTGACCCATGGCGGCGACCTCCTCTGCTCTGCTACGCGTGGCGTCACCCTTGCCTCCTCGGCACACGGCAACGGCGGTGGCCTCCTCCGCTCTGCTGCATGCCTCCATCCCTATTGTGGCATCATTAGTAGCACTCTCTGCTGCGCCTTCACCCTCTAGATCCAAGTATCCTCTGCTCTCTCTTCTCCTTCCTGGCATCCCCCTCCCTCCTTCTCCTTCTCCTTCCTGGTATCCCCCTCTCTCCTTCTCCTTACCATCCTCTGCATGCTAGCAGAGTATGCCCTTCTTCTTCTTGGCATCCCCTATGAGGATGCCAAGAAAGAGAAGGAGAAGGAGAAGGAGGGAGGGAGAGGACGGGAGGGAGAAGAGGGGGAGGCTGGGAAGGAGAAGAGGGAGTAGAGCAGAGGATGGTGGGGAGAAGGAGAGATGGTGCCTTGATATCTCTGCTCTTGATGCTACATACTATTAAATGCTAGATGCTACTTGTTGGAACTTGCAAGGGGATGGATGTCACATGAGAGAAGAGCAATTGGAAAGAGGATGTGTGCTACATGGGCTCAAGAACCGGTGGCATCAAGAATGCATATGCTACTAATTGCTGATTTAATTTGCTGTTTTACTAGGTTAAAACATGTGTATGACATCGCTCGCCGCATGTCTTAAGCACTATGACGATAAAGAATGTAGTTAAACCCTCGCCTCGTCTTCTCTCTTTAACAACCATGACGGTAAAAAGATACAAACAGCAAATTCACAAATACAAAGCATACCGCTAGGTACTAAGCACATGCCACCCCTGTCCATGCATGAACATGATGCAACTGCCTCATAAATCAGCCGCTAATGTTAGGACCAAGAACTAAAGCTCGGAATAAATTCCATTTATGGACATCACTTTCTTGATGGCTCGACCTGGGGAGTAGCATTATACCATAACCATGCCACTGGTCCTAAGTCGGAAGCTTGAGGCCGAGGGCCAGAGATATGGATCGAGACATGCAGCTAACATCGGCTATTCGCACGCACTGTTTGGCACCTAGAAATGAATTTGGTGATGAAGAGGAGTCTCAACGGCATGCGCAGCGTCTTGCAGGCTGCTAACTCTCGCTACAACACGATGGACTTCTAGAGGTGCCTATAGATACCCGTATACGTGCTTAAAGCTATCAAATAGTACTCCATTCGTCTCGTGAGAGTATATACAATAGTTTGTTTTTTTAGCTTTTATTAAAAAGAGAGTATTTAATTTAATAAAAAGAAATAAACATTCTAATAGATTGTTTTTGAGTTTGTATCTAATACTTTAATTGCTACCCACAAAACAAATTTTTAGATAATAAGCAAGTCTTTAATAACTATTTTGTTGTTTCTTGTGTCTTGGTATAAACAACTTGCTTGTTTCTTCATTTAGAAACAATATCACATTCTCTCCTCACCATCTCTTCTTCACATCACTTAAATGCTGATGTATCAATCTTTAGTAACAAGTGATATGGATTATTGTAGATACTCTAATATAAGTCTATCCTCTTGGGAAACGGGATCATACAATATAAATCAGTTGAGGGAATCAAGGTATCGCTATTGTAATATTTCGACTCTACACTTCTGCTTTAATACAGAAAAAATAGTTGAGTAGTTGTAGTGTGCCCTTTGATAGTGGTATGCATGATCCAATTTTAATATTTTTTTAGATTTAATGTTTTCTTGGTTTGTACAGTAGTAAGCTTGGACATATATTAGGCGACGGAAAGAATAGTTTTTCAGAGTGCTTATCGGCTAATGAAAATGGCGTTCGAGAAGTTAATAATAAGATGAAAATGACCTACTAATCAAACTTTCGGCAGGTTGTCATCAGGGTTTCCGATACCAGAAAAACAATTTACCAGGGCCGGTAATGCCGAAAATCGGATTTTTGCCGAAATTTTCAAATCAAAATTTGAAATTTTTGAATCTTAAAAAATTAAATTCAAGCAAAATTCAAATAAATTCGTTTTTTTTACAAAATTCATCCAAACCATTTTTGACAACTAGTTTATATTTCTACCAGCCCACCGGTGAAACCAAAATTTCTGATTTTCGGTCAAAATTTTCGTTTTTTTGACCGAAATTCTGAACACGTTATCATTCGAGACTCGAGAGTAAATAGATTGCCGCTTTGCCTTTGGACAACAATTAATTACCGCTTTGCCTTTGGACAACAATTAATTACCGCTTTGCCTTTGGACAACAATTAATTAGATGTCTAAGTGTAGATGTCTAAGTGGGCCTTAACGATCGTTTTCCACAGCACTGTTTTTCGCAACACTGCTGAAAGTCCCTTGCGGATCGGGCAAGAACATATAGCTAGGTGCAGCCGTGCAAGCACTGTGCGCCGGCCGAGATCCAGGGGAAGGATGTATCAGATGCAATGAATCACAAGAAATAAATCTTTGATTCGACCAATTATTTGTTAGAAATTAATCTAGACTTGTCAAGTAATAGGATGTTATAATCCTGATACAATCAGCATCAGATCAAATTAGTTTGTTTCCTTTGTTAAGCTTTCCATATTTATGCTTTCCATGTTTAGATTTTTGACTTAGATAGCAAGTTGATTAGGTAGTCTATAAAAGAATGTATAATCATATGTGTTTCGATGGAAGCAATAGAGAAAAAAAAACAGAAAAATTGCCGTGCGCCATGCATACAACACCAAAAATATCTAGCGTGCTTCTTGCTGTACATGAGTTTTTTTTTCCCAAAGCGCTCTTGTCTCGTGTGCGTGTGTATTGCAAATGAGCGTAGCATGTTTACTTCTAGTCGAATATTGCTTCCAGCGTGATAGCTCATGTGTGTTCCTTCAAAGCATACATGTGTGTATATTTATCTAGTCGATTGGCTTCTAGTGCTACGTGTGTATTCACGTGTGCGTGTGTTCGTGCTCGGCATTGAGTGTTCATCTGGGGCTAACAATTGATATAAGAGCTTGGTGTGTGTGTGATCATCGGGGTAGCAGAGGCAGCAAAGTGAATGTCGACGCGACGACGTTAGGAGTACTGGCAAAGGAGAGTTTCATGGTGTGGCTGCATTACCCCCATGCTCACCCATGCGTAAGTTTATGCCTCGTGTGTCGAGGCCCGAGTCTCTGTCACGGTCGAGCTGCGTCACGGGCAGAGGAAAAGTGGTGAGTCACTGATAAGTTGCGTCACCGGTGGCGAAGATGTGGCAACAAGAGGATGCTGTGATGGCACACTCGCGGTGAAGGCCATGAACCATGGTGTGAGGTCATGGAAGTGGAAGTGGCAATGTGATGCCGTTGCGAGAAACCAGCGGTGCGAGGCCGCTACGACAACAGCGACGTGTGAGGCCGCAACAAGATGATGGAGGTGTGATGCCGTGTCATCAACAAACCAATGGGAAAAGATAGCATTGGCGGCTATTTCCGTGTCTCGTCGAGGAGAAGATCGACAAAGATGTGTAGGCTCCGCTCAAGTCCATGTCGAAGAATCTAGACCCGCTATTATGTGTTAATAGAGTATTTTGGTGATTAATGACAAATCTAATTGTGAGACTAATACTTCTACTTGTCATCTATTGTTTAGTCTCAATTGGATTAAAAGATGAAACTCATGGTTATCAATGACAAATCATTTTGAGAGACTAACATACAGTTGTATTGTTATACCTATTGTTTAGTCTCAATTGGATATAAAGGTAAGAATCAAAGAGGTATGCATTCTACATCATATTCTTATATATTGTTACATTCCTTGGATCCAAAATATAGATTGAACTCCACCAAAAAGTTAACTTGAATATGTGCATATATTCTTCACACACATTTGCGTATGCACACATTTAGGGGGAGTTGACTCTATGTTTTGTGGTTTCATGAGTATTGATCCATATTCCCTTTCCACATATTTGAGATCTCTACTTTGAAACATATCTTTTGGCATATATAACTTGTGTAGTTCATATATACTTATATGAGTATATGAGACTTGTGTAGTTGATATATATACTCATCCTTGAGTATATACAGTTTGTGTAGTTCATATATACTTATACAAATCTTTATTCAATTATTTGTATTTGTGATGGTTACCATCAATTACCAAAGGGGGAAAGATTGTGTATCTTGTCCCACCATTATTGGTTAATGGAATGATGTGGTAATTCATGATAATCGTATTATAGAACTAACATTTTCCTTAAGTTAGTGAAATAGGTTTTGTTCTATAGTAATGAAGACTTTGGATGACATCATGAATTGATTGTCATCAAGTCAAGATTCAGGAAGAAGAAAATCATCATGTGTTGATGATGTTCAAGACAAGATCCTGAAGTAAAGAGATGATCATGAGTTGATCATCAAGTCAAATAGAAGACCCATCATGTATTGATAGAGGTCAAGTGAAACATGCATCATTTGTTGATGCACATCAAAATCAAGAAAAGGAGATGATCATTAGTTGATCATCAAGTCAAGAGAAGGTCCATCATGTGTTGATGGAGGGCAAGCAAAGAAAGATCCATCATGTTTTGATGGAGATAAAGTAGAGGATGCATCATGAGTTGATGCATATTAAGACTCGGGATGGAGGATGTCATCATGTGTTGATGAGCATCAAGTCAAGATCCCGAAGCAAAGGAAATCATCATGTGTTGATGATTGTCAAATCAAGAACCCAGACTTGAAGTGATGATGTACGTCATCAAGCTTCAAGGTTTGTGCAAGGTAAAGGTATGACTAGCTAGACTAAGGATGTGTTTCTAGTCTTTTACCGGTCTTGGTGTTTGGTTGAAAGACCGGATTGTTAGTATAGATTGTCGTACTATTAAGAGGGGTCTTTGGCTAGTAGCTTGAGTTAGTCATGTGTTGATAGTTCGTTGTGCTTGCTCTAGCTCTCGTTAACATGTTGCCTATATTTGCGAATGTATTTTGCAAATTGTTGAGGCACATGGAAAATCTGTGTTAGCATGTGACTATACTTTGTAAATGTGTTTTGCAAATAGTTGAAGTCCATGTACCTTAACCCTTGTAGCATGTGACTATAATTTGCAAATGTGTTTTGTAAATAGTTTAAGTCCATGTACCTTATTTCTTGTGGTGTGATTCTAAAAGTTGGCAAATATGTTTTACAACTTGTTGAGAATCTCATTTTTACCTTATTTGCATCGCGCATCAATTGTGCAAATGTGTTTTGCAAATTGAGTTTGTTGCGGAGTGCAATCTGGTAATGTGATTCTAAGAGTTAGCAAATGTGTTTTGTAACTTGTTGAGAATCTCACTTTAGCCCTTGTATGCATCTTGCATCAATTGTACAAATGTGTTTAGCAAATTGAGTTTGAAGCAAAGTGCATTCTCTGCTTTGTCAGGAACATCAGAAGTATCGGCGTGTAATACGTGTAACTACCGTGATGCGGTAGTACCGTATTTCCTTGGCGGAACTACTGGTCGTTGATCTTATCGTTGGAGCATGAAAGTTCGGACCATCCGAAAGTTCAACTAATCGTGTGGCCAAGAGACGTGATCCGAAAGTTCAGATTGAATCTGAGTCGTCCACGTGGCAAGTCCGATTGGGTGAGCTGGTCTTGCTATTTTTGTGTAAAACAATAGTACCAGAGCTTTGAGCGGAACTACCGTGTCGTGGTAGTATCGCAGTTCCTTTGGTAGAACTTCCGGAGTTGGTTGTACCGAGTGCGTGTTTGA
Organism: Ampelocalamus luodianensis; assembly: GCA_036346255.1. Lineage (NCBI taxonomy): Eukaryota > Viridiplantae > Streptophyta > Magnoliopsida > Poales > Poaceae > Ampelocalamus > Ampelocalamus luodianensis. Next base: position 25,625,559 of record CM070623.1, read on the forward strand.
ATCATGTGGCTAAGAGCCGTGGTCCGAAGTGATCAGTGAATCTCAGCAGTCCACGTAGCGTGAATGTTCGGACCATCCGAAAGTTGCTGAGATCGTGTGGTTGAGAGGCGTGGTCTGAACGTCCAGTTGAATCTAGGACATCCACGTATCCAACTCTCAAGCTTTGCCATTCTTGACTGAACGGAAGTACCGGCGTGCTAATTGTGGAACTGCCGCATCGTGGTAGCACCGATTAAGTAGTGGTATGTTTATTCCAAAACGTGTGTTTTCGAGCATTTGTTGCTCTCTTGGAAGAATGGTAGTACCGGGCTCTTTGAGCGGAACTATCGTGTATTGCTTGACGGTAGTACCGCACCAACTTGACAACGACTAGTTCAGAGCTTTGTCCGCTGCTGTTTTCGACCGTTGAGTCAAGTGCGGTAGTTCCGGCCATTATTTGGCGAAACTATCGATTGTGCTATTTTTCAGCAGATTTTCGTCCAACTACTAGTTTTTATGTGTGGGCTATAAATACCCACCTTGGCCGGTTGGAGGAGGTGGCTAGAGTTGCTGAGAAGTTGCTGAACTTGTTGAGGGCTAGTGCATGTGTTGCTTAGCCCCCATTCCATTCTAGAGCAAAGAGCAAGCCCTCTACACTCATATGTGCATGTGTTGCACTTAGTGAGGCGTGAGAGGCAAATCCTAGTGCATGTGTTGTATTAGGTAGTGGATTGTGTATCCACTTGAGCTAAGACACTTGATTGGTTCAAGTGAGAGTCTTAGGCTTATTACTCTTGGTGTTTGCCAACACCTAGACGGTGTGGAGGCGTCATGCGTCGGTGATCTTCTCAAAGAAGCTTGTGAGAAGACCCAGACGGTTTGTGAGTGGTTTGGTGCTCGCCATCTCCGGAGTGGAGGAATGAGCAACCCTAGTGGATTGAGGTGTTGGTTCGGTTTAGAACCGGTCCAATTGGTTTGGATTTACCTTGGAGGAAGGCTTAATTTGTGGAGCCAGCTCAATTGGTTTGGGTTTACCTCAACGTGAATTAGGGGAGACTGGCAAGTCTCCAAACATTACGGTAAAAACATCAATCGTGTCAATTGTGGTTTGCATTCTTGCTTTACTTATTGTAATTTACATTACTTGTATTAAATTGCTTATTCATATGTGGATGATTGCTTGATTGCTGTCTTATATTGTGTTAGTGCACTTAGTTAAGACTAGATTGATTTAGGTTTTAATTGTGCAAAACTGTGTTGTTAAGCTTCCGCATTAGAAATCGGTTTTAGCCAAAAGAAAGTTTTAAAACCGCCTATTCACCCCCTCTAGTCGGCCACCTCGATCTTACACATGTACGTGTAGTCGATCTCGTGCTAAGAAGAGGAGGGTAGAACTACTTGAAGATGCATCAAAAGATTGACCTTTCAGATGCGGAGTAAGGCAAGTCTAAATTACGGGTATATTGTTGGAAATTAACCTAGACTTGCCAAGTAATAGGGCGTTAGGATTCTGATACAATCAACATCGGATCAAATTAGTTTGTTTTCTTTGTTAGGCTTTCCATATTTAGGTTTTTGACTTGGGTTGCAAATTGATTAGGTAGTCTATAAAAGGATGTGTAATCATATGTGTTTTGGTGGAAGCAATAGAGAAAAAAAGAATAGAAAAGCTGTCGTGCACCGTGCATGCAGCACCAAAAATATCTAGCGTGCTTCTTGTTGTACGTGAGTTTTTTTTTCCAGAATGCTTCGTCTCTTGTGCGTGTGTATTGCAATGAGCGTGGCACGCTTACTTCTAGTGTAGTATTGCTTCCAACGTAATAGCTCACGTGTTGTGGATGCTTTTACAGGAAAGACTTGCCGCCATCGTAATAGGAATGAAAGAAACGATGCTGGTATTCAAGCCTCATTCGAAAACAGCACAGGAGAACAGAGTCCAGAGAAGGCAAAGTAGAATCCGAGTTGATCTCTAGAAGCAGTTGTGTAGCTTACACAGAATAGTTACCTTATGAGGAATAGTTTCCTTTTTTTTTTTTGTAATAGATTCCGAATTAGTTACATCTTGTAAGATTGTCTCTATATATACGAGGGACAAACGTTTGAGAAGAATCAATAAATATATAGTCTAAAGAAAGTTAACGCAGCTCAGAGCCTCCTGCACGACGGCCGATCCATCTCGTCGTGATCCGGAGGGCGACTGCCCACCATTATTTGAACATCGCTATCTTCTTCGTTCTCATCCGAGAGCACACGAACTACTTCCTTCCCTTGATCATCACAGGAAACGAAGCCATATCATCACGTGTGTTCCTTCCAAGCATACGCGCGTGTGTATTTATCTAGCCGATTGACTTCTGGTGTTACGTGTGTGTTCACGTGTGCGTGTATTTGTGCTCGGAGTTGAGTGTTCGCTTGGGGCTAACATTATTTAGAAAATCATTCAACTAATCAATTGAATCGTGCGCCATTAATTCAGCATGCATTTGCGGCAAATCTTGGCAAGCTGCCATCCGATCATCGACCGCTAATCGTAAAACGTGGCAGGGTGTCTGTATAGTATCTTATTAAATCAAATGCAAATAGGGGCGGAACTAGATCTCGGACCTCTCGGGCAATAGCATGAGATCTAGAATCAAAAGTCCATATAAAATCCTTAAAAATCAGTAAAATACAACTTCATATAAAAACAGTTGAATCGGCCCGAGGCTGCCTGTGGCTAGCTCGGCCCCAGGTTGCAAACCGTAAAATTAGATAGCCCAAAGTGGTGTAATATCTCACTTCTTTTCGCTAGTTTGACTCCTAGTAAGGTACTAGCTTGCCATGTGTTACGTGGTTCTCGTGATCTAATATATATTTGGACAATACTACTATTCGGGTGTACGATGGGAGACCAAAAAATCGGACATTCTATTGCTCACGTGACTTGTCCATATGTCTAGCTTTTTTTGTCTGTCATAGACCACTCCGCTTTGACCAAGTCATTGCTTCTATCCCACACTACCATTCCTATCCCACATCGCCATATCATTCATCTCTCGTCTCACTCTCGCAAGCTCATTCAGCCATTACCATACAATTCTTCTTTGATCTCGGAATCCCTCACCTTACTTTCTCCATCCCCACCCTATGATGGCTCATCGGTGCCGAAGCTCACCACTAGAGCCCGCTGCTAGAGCCACAACTGTCCCTATTATTCCCTCCCTCCCTCCCCCTCCCCCCTCTCTCTCGGATCTGATAAGGAGAGGGAGCGCATGCAACAAATACGTCGGATGGCCGTTGAAGAAGTCAAGAAGACAGATAATGAGCAGACGACATGAGGTTGGCGACCTTTTCCTTAAGTCCATGGAGACAAATGTTGCGGTAAGAGAGATTTTTTTGTTACAATGGTATTTTTGATTTCTTGCAGCACAATTATCATTTAAATATTGCATGCCTTCTCTCGAATTGTTGCAACAACTTTTCTTCATTGTTGCAGAAAGTGATTTAGTTTGTTGCAATACATCTTCTTGAATTTTTGTAGGAAAAGAAATTTTGTTGCAACTATTGTCGCTGATAGTTGTACACATGGAATCAAAATATTTTATGAGTTAATTTTAAATGTTGTACATTTTTTGATGTTGCAACAATTATTTTCAGATATTGCAACTATTATTTTAAAATATTGCAATGTTGTAACATCAAAATTTATTTGATTGGTATATTTAAATTAGTTTTTAGATACAGCTAGGTTCTATACATATGGTTTCCATGCAATTCTGGTGAGAATATGCTATTTTTCCCAATGTTTTTCGAAGGAGATCGATGGAGGAGTTTTCGTTACGTCGAGTGTGTATGATGTTGTATAGTACTTTCACTTGTTTCGAAGGAAGAAAAAATACACTGAGAGCATTATGGTGCCAGATCGGACGACAAGGTGTGGCTCTACTCGCGTCCGGTATGTTTTGCCACAAAATCATTTTCTTACATTTCCATAGGAGTTAAATTGTTGTAATAAAATTGTTATAAAATTCTTTCGAAACGAGTCCTCAGTTCACGACACCAGCATCCCGTCCGGATCAAACAGATACCCGGGGGCGCACGTCGCACGAGGCACACGCGGCTGCTGCGAGCGCACACGAAGGCAGACGCAAACGCGGTGCACCGCGTGGCTCGGTCGCCCGCCTCGTGAACAAATCGAGTCGACTGCACTGCACCGGGCTCGGCTCGCCCATACGGTACTGCCACCGCGCCATTAACTACGCGCATTCAAGCCACCGCGCTGCGCACCAACTACCTCCTCCGCTCCCCGGCTTAAATGCCCCCTCCTCGTCCCCATCTCCTTCCCTTCAAAGCGAGAAGAGAGAGAGAGAGAGAGAGAGAGAGAGGGAGCGAGTCGAGCTGTGCTGCGCCGACGCGGTTCTTGGTTCTTGGTCGAGATGTCGAAGATGGCGGAGGAGAAGGTGATGGCGGCGGCGGCGAGCGGCGGAGGGGAGGACGGGTTGCAGGCGGGGGACCAGGCGGCGGCGCGGGTGCGGCCCGTGGAGACGCTGCTGCGCGCGGCGCCACTGGGGCTCTGCGTCGCCGCCATGGCCGTCATGCTCCGCGACTCGCAGAGCAACGAGTACGGCGTCGTCTCCTACTCCGACCTCGGCGGATTCAAGTACGTCGCTTGCTCTCCTTTTGCCTCCGACCGCCTAGTTCTTGGCATTTTTTCCCCTCTTAATTTGCTGCGCGCGCGGCCGGATTAATGCATGTCTGGCTTAATTCTTTTGGTTTTGTGGCGAAAAATCGAAGGTACCTGGTGTACGCCAACGGGCTGTGCGCGGCCTACTCGCTGGTTTCGGCGTTCTACACAGCCGTGCCGCGGCCGGCGACGCTGTCCCGCTCCTGGGTCGTCTTCCTCCTCGACCAGGTTACTTCTTCACTTTAACAAATTCCTTGTAAAATTCATTTGTGTTTGCCTTTAGGATTAATTAGAGCTTTTGTTTTTTTTACTGTGTACAGTAGGGTAACATACGGTATATATAATAATAATAATAAAAGGTTTATGTACAGAAAAGAAAGAAAATTACAGCCCCTTAGGGATTGAGTAATTAAGTTATTGAGTCTAGTCAGTCAAATAAAATTTCCCATCTTTTACTCGATATGCGGAGTAAGTTTATTCTTGAACTTAATTTTCCGATTTGAGGTGCTTGGCGAGACATTATCAAAGATCTTCCCGTTTCTTTGCTTCCAACTTTCCCATATTCCCGTTTCTTTGCTTCCAACTTTCCCATATTCCCGTTTCTTTGCTTCCAAATTTCCCACGCTGCAATTATAAAAATTTGCTTGTTTGTGAATAGTAATATTGATTTGTTCATGCTCAAATGAGTACTGTCAGATCCTTGCTTTCCTTGTTTGTGTCACAAGGCTTCACGATTTAATAATTTGGTATATTAACGTGCAACGCGTATGGATGCAGGTGTTCACCTACCTGATCCTGGCCGCCGGCGCGTCGTCGGCGGAGCTGCTCTACCTGGCGTACAACGGCGACAAGGAGGTGACGTGGAGCGAGGCATGTGGCGTGTTCGGCAGCTTCTGCCGGCAGGCGCGTACGTCGGTCGCCATCACCTTCGGCTCCGTCGTCTGCTACATCCTCCTCTCCCTCATCTCCTCCTACCGCCTCTTCAGCGCCTACGAGGCGCCCGTGCCCTCGCTCGGCAACAAGGGCGTCGAGATCGCCGCCTTCCCGCGCTGAGCTCTGGCCGCGCCGGCGTCTGTGGCCGATCGGACGGTGCCGCCGTCGGTCGGAGGCTGAAAAGTTTAGTAGTGTGGGTGGGTGTTCGGTGTTTGTGTGTGACTAGGCGAACAAATAATAAGTAAGGGTTTATAGTAAATTTCCAGCTACATACATTGCTTCTGCTCTTCTATTTCTTTTTTCTGAAATGATCTTCAGGAATGCAAACTTAATTTCTGTGATAATTGACGCTTAGTTTATGTTTAGGGACTAAATTGTTTTTGTTCATATAGTAGAACGATATAATATAATCGAGGCGTGTTTGGAACGACGAAATAAAAAGATTTATACATGTTTTGGAATCCATAGGAAAATTAATCGTTAGACCTTCTACCGATTAAGGCTCTTGAACTTGTGGAAGCCAACAAACCGTGGAAGCTAACAAACCAGGCTACTTCGATGTAGAATGTGATGTCTCCTAATTAAGCTTTGTTTTGCTACGAGATAGTATATTGTGATAACAAAACACTTTCGGTATGTCAGTCATGGATAAATTAGCTACTTGCAGTAACACGTTGATTAAGAAATCATAATTGTAGTATTTAACTGTAAGCAGAAGCTGGAGAAAAACTTTTTTCCATTTCAATGGTAATTGTCTATTCCTATATAATCATTAAATTATGAATTCGCATGTTGAAGTAGTATCGAACTGAAAATAACTAGATGATGGCCGTGACTGCTTAAGTCGACGAAAGGGCAAGATTTGATTCCCTCTCAATGAGTTGCGTTCTGGGATTTCGGTGGAGACTGGAAATACTAGCAGCTAGCTCTAATTGTGTAGATCGAAAATCTGAGAATAAGAAAGAAACAAATAATGAGACCTATTACTGTTTTGCTGGTCCACACTAAGCAAACTCTGCATACATTGATTTGGCCATAGGGATGTATCTTGTTTCTTGCTGTTGTCTTTGCCTTGGTCTGAGGCTAGTCAGTGAACTGTAATTAGTTTGTTGTCGCTTGCCCGGGTCTTGTTCTTGGTTAATTTGAGAAAGAGTAGATGGTTATATTTATTCTTTAAGAAAATTTGTGAAATATCACGTGAAAATACAAATTGGCGAAAATTTGCATTTTCACTAAACATAGAGGATTTTAAAAATTCTCAACAAAATTATCAGATGTACGATACGTTCTATATCTTTGTAAGATTTAATTGAAGATCAAACTCAATTGTGTTTGTGAGATTCAAAAAAGACAAAGGCTTACTCAAAACACTATCTCAACGCGTATTTGTCTTTTCGTATCTCACAAAAGAGATTGGATTTGATTTTGAAATTTTACAGAGATATAGAACATATGTTCCCTAAATTTCGTAATGTTTGGAGAATTTGTGAGAACTTCTAAGTTTGATTTTTCATCAGTTCATCGGATACACGGCACCTAGATTTTATCCACGATTCAATATTCTTAGTTCTTATTAACATATTTTAAAGTTAGCTCTCATCTCATATGTTCCACACATCCCGCAGTTATTGTAGTTAACTTCAAACCCCAATCATCACATTAAGTATTCTAGCGCGACAGCAAAAACAAGCTTTCTATGATAGGGGTTGTATTGATGTTCTGATTTTCATGTTGTCCGAGACATGATTTTGACAATTAGCTTTATCACAATGTATTTGTAAAAGGGAAAATTTACAAAACACCACCACAATTTAGAGTTTTTTCTTTTCAAATTTTCATAGAGTCTACAAATACTTTTATTATTTCATATTAAATACATCTTTTTATAAAATGGATGTGATTTGTTTATGAGAATAAGTTAGGGAATGATTTATTTTGAAATATTACTTTAAAAACTATTCGATAATAAAAAGGTTCATACTTTAACGACAGGATGATGAAAATTATCTTTTTTTTTAGAAAAAAAATCCTAACTTGGGTGTATTTCTATTTTCTCTATTTGTAAATATATAATAGGCCTAGTTATGTTAATGTGAAGCGGAGGGACTATGATATTACAATTTTTTTCCTTACGAATCGACTTAACAATTTAAATATTTAACATATACTATTAGTCTAAAGCAAAGTTTAGCTGGACTATTTCTTGAGTGACTAGTTTATCAGGGCTCTTCCAACAAGCAAATTTACTTAATACATAGCTTATGACATGTCACATTTTTGTTGAGATGGAAGAGGGGGAGAAGACAAAGGACCTTGATACTCATGCAAGTATAAGCCCTTTTAGGAAACCAAAAAAATTAGTAAAGTTATATCCCTCCAAACTAGTCATTCTACCTCATCTAAATACAAAACTTTAGTAACAAGCTATAGTACCAAGCCATTGGAGTAGTTGTATCTAAATTCTTATTTAACCCGAGGAAGTGCCCCATCTGTTCTCTTTTAGTCATTATAGAACGTGTGCAATCAATGTTTTAAAACTTTGATCCCTAATATACAAAAATAAATTTGAATTTTTTATACGGAAATGCCATTACTATATTTGTCAAATAAGTACTTTCATATTAATATATTTTAAATGATTTTTACTAACATATAGCTTGAAAAATAATGATAAAAAGATCGTGTCGCCCAAAGAGATTAGTAAAAATACGGAGGTAGTAATAAGACAGTCACATCAACATTATCAAGCACAGGATAAGAATTCTAGTAGCTTTATAGTTCCCTGGAATCGAGGCGAAAATGAGGGCTCCCGCATTCTTTGCACGGTGTTGTGATTGCATCTAACCAAGCTGAAATAAGGACGGTTGCTTGTTTGCATTGAGGACAAAGCAACTTCACTCACTGTCAAGCAGGGGCGTCTGCTCCGTATTTATTTTCATATTTTTGCGGGATACGAAACGAATATGGATACCTGGGATACGAATACAAATATGAATAATCTCGAATACAGATACAGAGCGAATATGACCACAAATATTTCTCAGGATAGGAAAACCCCCTCAAATTGTTTGCCTAAGAATAACAGAAACAAATAAGTACTTCATTTGATCCAATGTTCATGAATTCTTCATGATTTCAGCAATCAATCTACACAAATCAACAAATTCCCTTGATTCATAAAGATACATAGCTAGAGATAGTCCATCAGTCATCACATAGGCACTTGCAATCAGTCATCACAGAGGCACTTGCAAGCAATACTTACATTTGTCATCCCATAGGCACTTCGAAGAAACACTTACATATAAATGGGCCATGTATCTCTTGGCCATGTATTACAATCGAGGTTCAATCATGTCAAAAGTGGTGTTCGGAGACATCTTCGTACAATTGTACTCATCAAGATAGACACGCAGGACCTTACCGTGACGAAAACAGAGTTCCGAAGGGCCAAATTAGAAAATTCAAGTGCAGCAAGGGCAAGAGTTCATAAACTTCTAGGGGGCACGAACCGAAGAATTCCATTAGGGAAGGACCTATTTGCAATTATAATGAACTTGGAGGGCCAAAATGAAAAAAAATGACAAATCAGAACGGTTATTAACCCAGCGCCACCACTGGGAGAGATTGAGGCTGATTTCCTTCTGTTTTCCTAGTCCCTTCTACCTCCCTTCTCCTCCACCTCCGGCCACCGGCGACCCAGGCCATCTTGCTGGCGAGTCACTCATCTCTGCCACACACTGGTCACCACCGTCACCAGTTCACCACCCACCGCCGCCCACTCCATCGAGCGCCGCTGTTCCTAACTCTTTCTCTGCCTCCTCCACCGCGGCTGACGACGACAATCTCGACGATGCTGCTTCCTCTCCCAGTTCATTCTTGCGTTGAGCTTCATCGCCGAGCCGCCGTTGAGAATGACGTTGTCGTCCTCTCCGTCTCCTGTTCCTCCCTCTGCTCCGCCTCTCCGTCAGCGATCCAGCGGCGACCTCGGCTTCCTCTTCTTCCTCTACGCCAGCGTTGACCTCAACTTGCTTTCCATCATCTTCTTCACGATGGCTGGATAACCAAATGATGTCTAGAGCTAGCTAGCTGATGCCGTAGCCGTAGCCGTCAGATAGTGTCATATTATATTCGTACTTGTTTCCAAAACTAACAGTATTAGTTTCAGAGCCGACGCTAGCAAAAAATTATCCAAGCCAGCGTTAGCTGGATCCGAATAAGGCTAGATCAGGTCGGCAAGTATCCGAGTCGTTTTCACCAGCAACAATGTCTGCAAGTGGAAGCTGAAGCTACAATTTGTACAAGCGAGGTTTCGAGAAAGCAGAAACAGATTTTGACTACATTAATTGCTATGGCCGTGCCATCGTCGTCATTGTGGTACCAGATTTTGGTGGCCATGTAAATAGCACTGCTGACCGAAGAAGAAGTTCAGTAAGCTAGTTAGTGTCGTCGCTTTGGATCGATGGCTGAAAGAAAAGGGCAAGATTTAAGGTCCCGTAAGTTTAGAACGTGAGATTTTCTTTTCTAATTTATATGAGAATTGAACTATTTTTATTTAAATTTCTACAAAATTGCTACGCTTTCAAACAGGATACACCTCACACCTAACTTAATTACCAGTCAAATCGAAATTAATGCTAAAACAGCACTATATGTACGTACTCTTTTATTATTTAGTACAATATTGGTGGATCTGTGTGGAAGAGGTAATGGTTGTTCCTTCTGGCAAAATAATAAAGGAAAGAAAAATAGGAATCCAAATGATGTCTCAACTGGTCTGCTCTGGTTCATGTACTCCATGTAGATGTTACTCGGTGCAAATAGTATGGGTAATTCCCGATTGATCAGATACCGAATCCGATCGGTACCGAATTTAGGAAGAGAATCCTATATTCGGCTAGATTCTGTACCAGTACTGGATAGTTAGTCTCGGATTCGGTAGCAAAATCGAGAGAGCTAATGTCCGATCAAATAACATTGGTAAACAGATAGCCGGATATCCGAAATCATACATGCTCCTCTTGCCGCTGGGAGCCACGGCCTGCCCCTGTCGCCACCTCCACATGTCGCCGGTGCTCCACCGTCGGGAGCCGCCGCCTTCACCCGTCCCCGCAACTCGCCACCTCCACTCGTCGCCATGACTCACGGTTGGGAACCGCAACATCCGCGGTTTGTGGCCCCCATGATGGAGCGAACTGGAAGCGACGAAGACGACGATGTCAACCGACTTGGTGAAAAGGTGTCGGTAGTGGAGAGGAAGGCGACCATGCGTGACGGAGATGGTCACATCTTGACCGGATCTAGCAGCCACAACATAGATCCCACAAATCAGATCTGATATGATTTTGCCGTCACTACATCGGTTCCGCGTGCAAGGAGTGCAGCGAAGGGGAAGGGTGGCGAGGCAGGGAGAGATGACGGAGGGGAAGGGCAGTGAGGAGGTGCAGGATGGTGCTGACGTGGTCAACGAGGGAGGATGAGGCGACGACACTCGGTGGTGGGGAGGCGTGGGAGGAGGGCGGCGGTGAGGGAGGTAGAGGCGGTGGTGCTGGGTGTTGGAGCTCAATAGTTGGGGAAGGGTGACAGCGAGGAACGGTGAGGGTGGCAGCTAGCTGATTGGGGAGGAGGACTGAGGGAGAGGTGAGAAAGGTGTTTAATTGTAGATGGTGAAGCTAACGTGTGTGTCCAATGGTAGAAAAGTAAAAATGTTGTTGCGTTTATTATGTGGGCTAGTGCTAAGAGACAATTTGGTGGAATAGCTGTCTCTAGAATTGTTGGTTGATGACATGAACATGTTTAAAGATAGTATAAGAGACAAACTGTTGTACATGCCCTAAGAGTGTTGCTAGTTGCTACCCAGTCTCGTCTCGACCAAAGGAAGCATGCGTTGCAACGAGCATCCGCATTATAATTATGTGCGTACTCATGTTGAATAGTTGAAGCGATGGCGGTAATGGTTCAACATATATTTCGTTCTGTATGCGTGTACTATCCTCCTATATTATCCTTTTCCGACCGAATCCGTTGTGTATCTGTCCTGACGGTATCGTATTCAAAACTCCGAACACTCCAAATTTGTATTCGTATCCGGCTTGACAGTATCTGGCTTCGAATCTAGGAAAAAAAAGGTTAGGTTACGATACGAGTAATATCCGACCCGAATCATGTTGGATTTTTATGTGGCTTTCAATATTTATTGTGATTATTGTCTGCTTTAACTCAATGTGGAATTGTTCATATTATTGATGTATGTGATAGGGAATAATTTGATACAGAATTTAACTCAAGGAATTAATACTCGAGGTGTTGAGGACGGTTGTGCTGGAATATGGTAGACATATTTATTGAGATCGAGTCTAGTGGAATTTTGTGAGGACCCGGGGTATTTAACTCATAATACTTAACCTCCACAAGGTTCTAGTATTACCAATCAAATATCCTAAGCCTCGGTGAACATGTACTTCCCAGAAATGCAGTACACACATACCTTTATAAAAGCATGCATCATTTCCATACAACTTACAAGACCAAGTCTAGCAAAAGACATACAAATATAGAGTTATTACACAAGGGCCGACCGGCCAAATAACATTAAAGTAACATAGACGACAGCGGAAGCAAAAGTGCCATAAGATGGCGATAATAAAAAAAAGCCAATCGGTTAGCCAATAACCCACAAGGTAACCGACCGGGCAGCCAAGCTAGTCACACCCACCGCAGCAAAACTCACAAAAATCGATCCCTTAGGGATCCACTTCCTCCTCTGCAACAATAAAGCAATTCAACTGAGTACAAAAATGTACTCGCAAGACTTACGAGTAACAAGCCTATACATAGCTACATGCAAGTTGAAACAAAGGAGATGGTTGTATGGTTAATTGGACGCATAAAGCAATTTTCATTTGTAATAATGTAATAGATTGAAGGCAATTTGTTAAATCTGTTTTTTTAATTGTTGAAATAACAGCGAAGGCGATAATAATTAACATAAATAATAACCTAGAGGTGACTAACCCAATAGCCACCACAACATAGCACGAATTCCCCATTCGTATCACCCAAGTCAAGTTTTAGTTTCTCAAAGTAATGTAGCACAAGGTGCTGGACATAAAGTCATAATAAGTTTTTGTGTGATCAAGATTATCGATTAAGTCGACAACCGCCCAATTCTACCGGTAGCTGAGCATGACTGAGCAACATTAACTCGTAAACTACTAAGTGACAAGGGCTCATCCAACGAACCCTAAATCACAGCAAGGTAATCCTAGGCTCAGTAGTAGAGGATAAACATTTACCTACAGATTATGCATCTAGAGGATCAACTAATCGACAATAGTTTAACAACAAAATAGCACATGCATATATAGACTTTGCAAACAAGATATTAGACTTTGAAAATAATAGGAGCAATATGATAAAATGAATGCTACATCTACTTGCCTTGCTGGAGCTCACTGTCTTACTGCAGAGGATCACTCTCACACTCAATAATTTCTTCGGAACCTATCGCAAGAACGAGAAAATCTAATAAAAACGACAAACACCGAAAAAGACTCAAAATCCAAATTCATCTAAAATCCATGAAATTTACACAGCAGGTAGAGCATGATTTTAAATGAATTTATCAACAAGAATCAATCAATTTGTACTAAGCATGCAAAAGTTATAGCATAAACAATTTCAATCTGCTGGATAATTCCAATTTAATTACTTTCTATTACTGTTCATCGCATAAATTTCCAGAAAGTTTTTGAACATGAGATTTTTATGGTAGACATGTCATGGCATTCTAAGCACAGCAAAAATGAGTTCACTTCATTTGGAATTAAATTGAATTTCTTCTAATTTTTCTAAGTTATGAAACTAGTGTACAACATTTTTCAGAGGCAAAGACATAAATAAAACCTATTCTATACTAAAGCATATTAACGGAGGAACCTAACACATTTTAGTTTGCTCAATTTGGAGTTACAGAGAATTACTTATGTATTTTACAAGTTTTAATGAACTTCTAGAGTAACAATTAATGCTAGACAAGATAATATACTAACACCATTATTTCTGGTACAGAACAAAGTCCAAACACATTTTTCGATTAAAGTTCAGTTAAACAGAGATTTAACAAAATTGAAACCATCTAAAAAGGAGTTAAAATGAATTACTTAAGCACTTTTGAAATTTTACATCAATTCATAGTTCACAAATAAAGACTCCCGGGTTTTTATTAAACTAACTCAAACGGAACAGCTTGGGCCGTTGATATCAAATCCAACGGCCCACGCGCACTGAGCACAGCACCCGCGCACACGCACGCGCTGAGGAGGTCTTGACTGTTAGATCAAGATCTGACGGTCCAGATCTACGAGGGGAGGTCCTAAGGTTTAAGATCTACAAGATGGGAGGTCTTGAACGGCTCAGATCTCCCAAAGGAGGTCTTGGACGTTCAAGATCTACCGGAGGAGGTCTTGGATGGCCAAGATTTACAAGAGGAGGTCCTGGACGGCTAAGATGTCCTAGGGGAGGTTCTAAAGGTCAAGATCTAAACTAAGAGAGGTCTTGATGGCTAAGATCTCACAGAGGGAGGTCCTAACGGTCAAGATCTAAACTAGGGGTGGTCCTAACGGCTAAGATCTCACAGAGGGAGGTCCTAACGGTCAAGATCTAAACCGGGGGAGGTCCTGATGGTTTAAGATCTCACAGACGGGGGGGGGGGGGTTCCTAACGGTCAAGATCTAACAGAGGGAGGTCCTGACGGCTTAGATCTACAAGTGGGGAGGTCCTAAAGGTTAAGTTTACCAAAGCCCATGGGGGTGGTCTTTTGCAAAGAAGACCCAGAGGGTGGTATTTGCAAAAGTCCAAGGGGTGGTCTTAGGAAAGGTCTGGGAGGGTGGTCCTAGTAAAAGACCAGGGGGTGGTCTTGACGGCCCAGATCTGCACGGAGGAGGTCCAGGACGGCCAAGATCGACAAGAGGTGGTCCTGAAGGTTGTCAAATGGGTGGTCTAGCTTACGACAACAGGACTTCAGTACCACCCGGTTTTGCTTGCCGGCTCGCCGCCGGTGACTCTGGCCACGGCGGCGCAAACCAAAGGCGGCAAAAGGTTTGCAATAGTATTGCGCACACCCAGAGAGTACTCTCGACGGCGGAGCCGACCCAAAACGACTGCGAGCCGGAGATGGGCGACGACGCAAACCCAGCCAAAAATGAAAACAATAAAGAGCTCTGCAACAGTCCAAGGTAGCGGGTGCCGCAGCTACTAGGGGCTACCAAGAGACTGCCTTAGCACTGGAGAGGAACAGAGGTGCACGGAGGAGCCCTGGCGGCGACTACCAGTGCCGGAGTTGAGGAAGATAACGCGGGGACGAAGGTCTGAGCAAAATGAAAAGCACCGAATGATGAGGACAGCTTCGCAAAGGCCTAAAGGTGGTCCACGAGTAACCAATTGAAGGGAGGAGATCCTTACCGGAGTTGAGGATGAAAGCGAAGAAACACGGCCAAAGGAGACCCAAAACCCAATTCAAGCGATTCCTGTGAAGGCAAGCCAAATTGAGTTAGGGGATAGGACCACGGTGATGAGAGGGACCAGGCGATGTGAAAAGAAAGCAAGGGGACCACTAGAGCGCTATCGGCGATGAGCTTGCTTCACGGCCAACAATGGTGGAAAAGGGCTCACAGTGGTCTGAGCTCAATTAACAGAGAAGGAGCAAGGTGGAGCTACGGTGGAGACTAAAAGAGGCAGAGGTGGAGTTTGGAGACCTTAAATAGCTGGAGAGCAACGGGAATGGCAAAGGCAAGCTCCATGGTGAACTTGGTCCAAGCCTCTGCCATAGGCGAGTTGAGCGCGATGGGAGCAGGTGGAAGGAAGACTTTAGGGCAAAGCTACTAGCATGCATTTAATGCACAGGACAAGGAGCCATTGACAGGTGATGCACGAAGTTGACAAAGGCTCTCTCCCACGCCCTGTACTGTACCTCGCGTGCAGACCAAGGTTGAAGATGACCAGGGCCTTGAGGGCCCACCTGTCAATGAGAGAAAACCAATGTGGCCCGAGCCGGAACAAAACGAGTGGGTTGAGTCAAGCCAACGGGCACGGACCCAAACTCATCAATGGTTGAATAGAAACGAACGACTCAGATTACTTGGAAGTGGTCATAGACGGCTTAGATCTGTTGAGGGTGGTCCTGGACGGTCCAGATCGCTTGAGAGTGGTCTTTTGTAAAATGACCAAGAGGTGGCCTTTGCAAAAAGACACGAGGTGGTCGTTACCAAGGGTGGTCTTGAGGGTAGTCTTTGCAAACGACCCAGGGTGATCTTTGCAAAGACACAGAGGGTGGTCCAAATGACGGGGAGGTCCGAGCGTTCCCAAAGATCTCAATGGTAGACAGGAGATCCAACGGCTGAAAGGAACGTGCCCAAGGACCGAGCCCGAGTGCGCTAAGAGGTTGGGTTCAACCGTGAGGCCCAAGTCTGACTTGAGCCCAACAGTGACTTAGACCAGGGTTTGAAATTGAACTAAAACTTTGAGGAATTTTTAACTAGAGCTACACAACCCCAAAAATTCCAAAATTTTTACAGGAGGTGCTCAACTCCAGGATTGACATTGTATAAAATTTTCAAAGATTTTTATGCAAGGAATTTTTCTCCATTTTTTTAGGTACTGATCTATGGTTTGACCAACAATCAAATTGGTTTGACTATTCAAACAATTTCTAAAAATTGTTTAATTTTTCAGAGGAGTCACACAGCATCCCTAGAACCAAGGAAAAATATTTCCAGAGGATGATCAAAAGATTATCCAGAAAAGTTTCAAAGGTTCAAGACCTAGGTCAAAAGAGGCTTGCGATTTTGAATTTCCATAATTACTTTACAAGAACTTTTAGAACATTCATACAACAAGATGCAAGAAAAGTTTTAATTTCTACACATTTTCTTATATTTGAAACACAAGCCAAGAATTGAGATGTTACAAATTTAATATGCATGCATATGATTAATCCGGATACAGCACAGGACGGAATAGCTGGGTTTGTTTTGCAGGATCGGCTCTGCAGGCTGTTGACCCACATGATCGGATTGGAGATCATGGCACATGACTCATACATTTGTGCTAGGGACTAATATATTTTAGACTCAAAAAACTAGCCCGTCTGATTATGGTTGGTGATATGGTTCAGGAGTCTCATGGTGTACCAGAAACAGGTGGGTCACTTTGTAACACCTAAAAGTGGAGTTTATAATTAGGTTCCTAACCTCTAGCCTGACTATGCAATTGTGAGCGGTACCACAGAAAAGGTGGAGGAATAGAGGGTAGACCCAACATTGGTTTCAGAGCTGGGATCGGAGGTGACACGCACGGCAAAAGCGAAGCCAAATTGACGACGGTCGTCTTGTTCGTGGACGTTGCATCAAAAAGGCGTTCCACGTCCGAAGCGAGGCCAAGATCAAAAGTGATGTCGCTGTCGGTTTTCATCCTTGGTCGACTTTTCATCAAAAACACGTGCGTCCGCTGTCTCCTCGATCAACGTGCATAGAATTGTTCGCATCTGAATTGCATCAGCGCGTCCCGCAAGCCATGAAGCTTTTTCGCTGCATTGCTAAAGGAATTTTGCTCACGCCGTGAAGGAGAGTATAGGAGGCATGAGTCCGGACGCTTCTTTGTCAAATCGATCAGCGCATCTCGTCCTCGATCGACTTTTTTTTCGTTCATCACAACACAGGAGGCTTGCATCTGGTCTTTTCTTTGTCATTGATCGCCGCGTGTCCAGCATTAGGGATGTGGCAAGGCATGCATGGAAGGCGGACGAATAGAGCGGATTTGCTTTCTCTGCACTAGGAGGCTAGTGCCTGCAAGGAGAACCGTCGTTGTCTCGATTGACCGTTCATCAAGAAGCAGCAAGCGCGATTTGCACGCTGTGAAGGAAAAGTAGCCAGCGTCCCTTTATCCTTTCGTCCTCGGCCTGTGTGCGTCTAGGTATCTTGCAATGGCATCCAACATCGTTTTTCTGAACTGATTAGATCTTGCAAATTGGATGGCTCAAATTTTATGGTCTGGAAAAGGAAAATCGTGTTTTTTGCTTTCTACTAAAAACATTGATTATGTAATAGACAAAAATGAACCGAAAGAGCTAGAAAAAAATTCCACGGTTGAGGAAAAAGAAAATTATGCAAAAGAATAGACAAAAATGACTGATTCTTTAGCTGCTGAGTATGAGGGTGAAGAGAATGCGGGGAAAATAATGCGTAATGTCGAACAATATTTTGGTGAAGTATCTCTTATTAAAGTGCTTAATCTTGTTAATTGTTTTCTCTCCACTAAGATGAATGATACACTTCTATGAATATCTCAATAAACTCTGTGTTTTAGTAGAGGAATTAAAAAAATATTGGCTATCCTTTTTCTAAAGAAGTGCAGGTCATGGTTGTTCTAAACTCTTTGCTAAATTTATGGGAATATTTTAAGATATATTTCTGTCATTCTAAGAGGATACTCAATATGTGCACTCTGAGGCATCATTTGCTTATGGAAGAAGATAGAAAACCCTCTCAGGGAAAAGAAAGAAACACTCACAATTTTGGGTTACACCTTGGAGAGGAAAAATGTTTTAATAAAAGAAATTGGCAAAAGAGGAAGCCTAGTGATGATTTGAGAGAAAAACTTAACAAGAAACGCGATCAGGATGATCGTGAAAATATAACTCAGTTCAGAGGAATGATAAGTACAAGAATTTCAAGTGTCACAACTGTGGTTAGTATGGGCATTTCGGAGCTGACTATAAGAAAAAGAAGAAACCGAATAAGTAAAAGAATCAAAACAGTTAAGCAGTTGAGTGTAAAGGCAATTCATCATTTAACGGTATCTCTAATATTTTTGTATACACTGAATCTTTATTTACTACTACTTTTCCAAATAGTTGGGTTGTCGATTCTGATGCTACATCTCATATTGCTAAAGATAATGGAGCTTTTACTTCTATGCGAACAATTCCAAGGGGAAATAGATATGTCTTTTTGGGCACTAATACCAAAGCTAATATACTTAGAATTGGAAATTATATCCTAGAATTCCCTAATAGAGGAAAATTATTATTACATAATACTTTATATTCACCTAGCATGAGAAAAAAATTTAATTTCTGTTGCTCAGTTAGAATCTATTGGTTATGATATACTGTTTGGAAAAGAAAGAGTTAAAATATTACTCAATAAGAAATTAGTGCATACTATAACTCATCAAGAAGGTCTTAATTTTCTTGATGAACTATCAATTGATGAAATATTGATTGCTTGGTTGGTGAAAATAACTCCATAGTGAGGAATACTAATAATAGGAACACATGCTCATAATCTTATTTATGGCATTTACGACTTGGTCATATATCTAAAAATAGAATTAAGAGACTTATTAATTCTAGAGTTCTGCACCGTAAGTGAGAGGATTTTGGTATTTGTGAGGCATGTATAATGGGTAAGATGACCCGTGCACCTTTTCCAAAGGCAGAAAGATTTAATGAGCCTCTTGCCATTATTTATTTTGATATTTGGGGTGATATGTCTACTCCTACTACAGGTCGAAAGATTTATTTTATCACATTCACTGATAAATATTCTAGATTTGGTTATGTGTATTTTTGTAAACATAAGTCGGAAGAATTTGATGTATTGAAGACATTTAAAACTAAAGTGGAAAATCAATTGAATGGAAAGATCAAAGTTTTGAGAACTGATCGTAGAGGAGAATACACTTCAGGAATATTAAATGTTTTTTGTAAAGAGCATGGAATTATTCATCACTATACCATACCTTATACTCCGCAACAAAATGGAGTTATTGAGCGGAGGAATAGAATACTTATGGATATGGTTAGGTCTATGATGACTTATTCAGATCTTCCTTTCAATTTTTGGGGTGAAGCTTTATATACCGTTGTCTATTTATTAAATCATTCACCATCTAAAGCTGTAACATTCACTCCTTATGAGTTGTGGACTAGAAGAAAACCCTCACTTCGCCATTTAGCTATTTGGGGTTGTAATGCACAAATTAGAGTGCCAAATCAAAACCGTACAAAATTACAACCTAAAAGTACGCAAAGAATTTTTATTGGTTATTCTTTGGAATGAAAAGGGTACATGTTTTATGATCAGGAAAAGGATAAACTGGTGAAAAGCAAGGATGCAATATTTTTAGATCAAAACACACCTCGCCATGCTAAGCGGGAAAGGGTAGAATTATTGGTAACTCCACCAGAAGCACAGATGGATACATCTGGTTTTAATTATCACATATGTAACACCCTAGCTATACGGAAGCCAAGATGTTACTTAAATAGTCTAACATTCAACAACAATGCAGAATAGGATCAACAATTTTATAATTAAAATCATAAGCAAGTCAACCTCTAGTAGGACGAATGTAAGCAATTGAAACAAAATTCACCATTTAAAATAGTACCAACTCAACTGTATCCTAAAATATGAAGATAGCAACCATCCACCTCTATTTATTACAATCCAATAAATAACACTTGAAAGGTAATGATGAGTTCATGTAATTGAAAGTGAAATATTGTGAGGTGAATGCATTATCCGTGACTAATTCCCTCCCAAGAATGCCGACTTCAGTGTTCACCTAAAAAAACAAACATAAGCAAGAATGAGTCCAAGACTCAGCAAGTACAACAGAAATACAAGAACAATACTGAAAAAGAACAATATCATCTCATCATGGGTTATGAATGTGGAATGACGTAGGCATATGAATGCATGATATGCAAATATCCACTTCTGCTTATACCGGTATAGCTAGTGACACACCCGTCGGTATTCACTCAGGCCCGCACTATACAAAAGGCGAGGATCCAAGGCCCGTATGAGAACATTTCATAACGGGGATCCAAGTTTGCCCATATTGGAATGGTGGGTCTTATGTGCCCATATTGGAATGATGAGTCTTTCTCTGCACTCCCGTGGGTGAATCATGAACATATGAAAGTATGAAATAAATATGAACATAGGAGACATCTTCTTATTAACCATAATTTAAAAAACGTAGAATGAATAGGAATCATCTGAAATCTATGCAT
This sequence comes from Ampelocalamus luodianensis, assembly GCA_036346255.1. Taxonomy (NCBI): domain Eukaryota; kingdom Viridiplantae; phylum Streptophyta; class Magnoliopsida; order Poales; family Poaceae; genus Ampelocalamus; species Ampelocalamus luodianensis. The sequence continues at coordinate 25,646,216 of CM070623.1, forward strand.
AGGCAATAGAAGGTAGTCATAACATGAACAACAAGCATATCGACCATTCAATGAACAATACTTTCCACAAGGTACTTGCATTCCGCCTTGCGAAGCGTTGTGAGGCAAGGGAGATGCCGCAACACTCGAATTCCCTCCTCCTACATAATTTAATTACTTAGATAAGAAATAACGCGAATAAGACGCTAATTGCAACGCTTAAATGCCTTTCCCTACACAAGGTTCACATGGTTGTTGTATACAATAAAACCAACAGTCCAGTGGGACGATAATCAGGACAACGGTACTAAAAACACCATATCTTTTTCTCTGAGACTCGAAACGGGGTGATCTTAGATCCTATGAAAAGGTATCGAAAACTTCCACATTAGTCTAGTTGGTGCCAACTTCCAATTCGGCCAAAAACCAAGGCTAACATTCAAATGAAAGTCTAATACACAATCTGTCTTGCAAAACTTCGAGGCAGTAAAGAAATACTCATAACTTTTGATTGGATTAACCAAAATCCAAGATTCTTATTGTTATAGAAAGCTAAGATCACCATATTCAAAATCCTAGTTGGCATGACACTCACATTTTACCTTTAACAAAAAGTGGCACACGGGCCAAAATTAATGACAGAATCCGACATACAGTCTGGACAGTCATATTGAAACGTGCATAACTTTTGGTGTACAAATCCAAATAATGTGTTCTTTATCAATCCTGAAAGCTAATGAGATTACCTACAAACATTGTTATGGGCAATACGTCTGAATCAGCCTCTAACTAAGTCATATTTTAACAAATACAGTGACTGTTAATTTTCGTCAGACTTTCGGGACCGCAGCAAAGATTCCATCATAACATTTAAACTGCAACTCGGAATTGAGTGATCTTTACGTTCACTGAAAGCTAAGAACGAACCCCACATAATACTAGGAGATGGGATCCTCTGATGCGGCCTCTAAGATCACGAAAACAGTTACACACTAAACTGGACAGAACCTAATCTAGTCGCAGCAAGGTTTCTATCCAATAAACATAATCAATTTCGCATCTACTTTTATCCAACCATCAAGGAACATCGAATCTTACCCTCATAGAACCCCTGGAAGACGCTAAGCACAACCCCATGAAGTGGATCTTCTTCTTCTCCTCCTTTCTCCCCTCTTCTCCCTTCTCTTTTCCTCCTCCTTGTAGCCGGTCTGCTGCTGGAAACCTCCAAGATGGCAGTAATGGAGGGCTTGAACCTTAGAGAGGGAGGTGGGGCGCAAGAGGGAGGCAGGGGGTGGCGGCCAGGTTGGGGAGGGAGAGGAGGGGTGCGGCCAAAGGGGGAGGACAAGGGGATGGCTAGGGTTTGGGGGAAAAGGGGGTGGCACCCCCCTTCAAGTGGCTGGCCCCCTCTTGGGCCTTCTGGGCCGCAGCCCAAGGCCCTAGTTGGCGAATTTTCGCCAAAAAGTCCAGGTAAAAAAGGTTATTCTCTTCTTTTTCTCTTGCTCCCTTTGCTTAGTAGTATTCGCAGTATTACAACATCGAAGGAGGTTCAGCTCTTGAAGAAAATACAAATCCAACTCCCAACACTAACATGCTTAGGAGAAGGGTGAGGAATTTTTGTACACCTCAATATCTAGATGATTATTACTTGTTCTTGGGAGTCCACTCTAAAATTTCAAATTTAGAGGAAGAACTAAAGACTTATAAAGAAGCAATAAGCTGCTCAAAATCAAAACTATGGGTGGACGCAATGTGGGAAGAATTAAACTCGATGCAAAGGAATAAAGTTTGGGAACATGTTGATCTACCAAACATCCGTAAACCCATAGGATGCAAATGGGGTTTTAAATGAAAATGGATTGCAGCAGGTTTAGTGAAAAAATATAAGGCTGTGCTTGTCGCTAAAGGCTTTACACAAAAGGAAGGTATTGACTTTATGGAAACTTTTTCTCTTGTTGTAAAATTTACTTCAATTCGCATTATTAGTGCTCTGGTGGCTTATTATGATCTTGAACTCCACCAAATGGATGTTAAAATGGTTTTTCTTAATGGTCTTTTGGAGGGGGAAATATATATGAAACGACCGGAAGGTTTTGAAGAAAAAAATGAAAATAAGGTTTGCAAGTTGAATAGATCAATTTGTAGTCTTGAACAAGGTTCGTGTTAATGGTATATTATTTTTGATAATGCTATCATATGATATGGTTTTTCAATGATGGAAGATGACCATTGCGTATATACAAAAGTTGTGAGCAATTGTTTTGTGTTACTGTCTTTATATGTTGATGATATTCTCATTGCTTATAATGATACAAATACATTAATGGAAGTGAAAGCTTGGTTGTCTTCTAAATTTGATTTGAAAGATACGGGAGAAGCTTCCTATGTTCTAGGAGATGAAATACATAGAGATCAGAATAAAAGGTTTCTTGGGTTGTCCCAAAAGGCATACCTTCGAAGCGTTTTAAAACGATTTTCTATGGAAACAACAAATATGTTAATTTAACCATTGTGAAGGGAACTAAACTCAGTGAATAATTATGTCCAAAAACTCATGAGGAAAAAGCTAGAATGAATGGTATTCCTTATTCTTCAGCTTTGGGATGTCTTATGTATGCTATGTTATTTACACGACCTGACCTTAACCATATCATTGAAATTCTTAGTAGATATCAAAAAAATCCTAGGGAAGAGCATTGGAAACAAAGCAAATATGTACTGCGTTGTTTCAAAGGAACTATGGATTATTCATTAAGTTTTAATGGTAGCATGAACTTGAGCACAAGCTGTCAACATGTCCTCCAACACTTGTTTACTCTTTCAGTTTGCCCATCCGTTTAAGGGTGATAAGCAGTACTAAAATTTAAATGAGTCCCCAAAGCTTCATGCAAACTCTGCTAGAAACAAGAGGTGAACTGTGATCCTTGATCTGATAGTATCTTCTTGGGCACACCATGCAAACTGACAATCCTTAACATGTACAGTTCTACAAGGTGATTTTCTGAGTATGTGGTTTTGACTGGCAAGAAATGTGTAATTTTTGTTAAAAGATCCACTATTAGCCAAATGGAATCGTAACCCGATTGAGTCCTACGTAAACCGATGATAAAATCCATACCGATCTCTTTCCATTTCTACTCTAGAATTTTCAAGGGCCACAACAGACCTACTGGTATCTGATGTTCTACTTTTACTCTCTGACACGCGTCATACAGGAAACAAACTCTACGACTTCTCACTTTAGATTTGGTCACCAAAATTTATTTTTAACAACCTAATACATCTTGGTACTTTCAGGGTAAATAGAATACTTCTGTAACATCTCAATTTTAGACTTGTGTTTCAAATGTAAGAAAATGAGTAGAAATTAAAACTTTTTCTTACATCAAGTATTTCCTGTATGTTCTAAACAATTCCTGTACGAGAATTATGGAAATACAAATCACAAGTCTTTTGATCCAAAACCTTGTCTTCCAAAAACATTTTTGTCAAATCTTGTGATCATCCTTTGGAAATATTTTTTCTAACTTCCTGGGATGGTACGTGACTCCTCTGAAAAATTTCACAATTGTTAGAAACTGTTTGAATATTTTTTTTAGAAGGCAGTCAAACCTGTTGGACTTTCAGTCAAACCTTAAACCAGAGCCTTGCAGAATTTTTGGAGAAAAATGCACTGCATAAAAACCTCTAAAATTTTTATACAAGGTTAATATATGAGTTAGCAAGCTCCAGTAAAAATTTAGAATTTTTGGAGTTGTTTTGCTATCTCAAATAAATCCTCAAAGTCCCAGCTCAGTTTAAGACCCAAAATCTGATTTCACTGTTCGTAGGGTGCGAGTCGGACTCGGACTCGAGCCACTTGACTTGGTCCAGTCAACTAACTGCACCCGGTCTGGCTTAAAAGCGCGAATCCAATCTTAGCCGTTGGATCCTAATCGCACGGCCCAGGTTCGCGAGAACATTCGGACCGTGCGAATGCGCTGATCCTTGTGAACCGTTAGATCTTGATCAAACCGTCCAGGTTATCTGAGAACGTTTGGACCTCCGAAGGTCATATTTAATCATGGCCGTTCATTTCTAATCCAAGGGCTCAAAATCGCCCGAGCCTTTTTCTGGTCATCTTCATCCTCGCGCCGTGTGTGAACAGAGAAAGAGACAGAGAGAGGCATGGTTTGGGTCAAATCGTGCTCCCCGGCAACGTCTCCCTAGTCGGCATTAAGTGCTTGCAGGTGCTTTCGGCCACGATCTCACCCTACTCCTACATCCCCATCACTTCTTCTTTTCGGTCCACCTTTTGTGCCCTAAGCCAATGTCACCCGAGAGGCTCCTTTTGCCAAACCCTAGTTTTCCAAGCGTTATAAAGGTCCCATAATCCCCTCCTGGTGTTCCTTTACACCACCCTTAGCTCCTTGTTCATTTTTAGAGCTTAATACACCAAAAACACCAAATCGCCATTGTTGGTCCGAGAAGCTCAATTGTGGATCTTGGTGCTCCAGTGGTTCATCTTCAATTTTTCTTGTACCCTTTTGAACTCCTTAGCACTCTAATCATTTCCCCTCACTCAATTTTGGGTTTCATTCACAGGATTTGACAAATTTGGGGTTTGTTCAAATTCGGCCGAAACCATCCCCTTTCTTCCTCAGCTCCGGTGAGTGCTCCATTTCTCAATTATTTGCTCATGAAGCTTCTTTGGGCTATAATGAAGTGATTTTGACCACCAGTGGTGTTCATTTTGACTCAGGTCTCTTTTCCCACTTCATCTTCTTCAACTCCAGTGGATTCCTCTGCTGTCTAAGCTGCTCCAGCCATCTTTGAAACTCATCTCGGTTAAGGTAGCTTCTTATTAGTCCCTAGAGGCCGTGGCACTCGCTTGTTTGAACTGCAGTAGAGCTTTTTTTTTTTGCTATTTTCGCATTTGGCAGTAAAAGCCCCCGTCTCCATTTTCCGGCTCGCCGGCGTTTAGGGCCGTCACCGCCGGCGAGGTCACCACCGTTGGGTCTGCAAGACTATTGTGAATCCATTTTGGTGCTTGGTGGGCGCCACCGCGGCCAGAGTCGCCGGCGACGAGCCGTAGATCTCGCTCGGGTTTTGTCGGGCGTAATCGCCTGGTTTTGGTTGTCATTAGGACACCATTAATGATCTAATCATCGCTAATCATTAGGGGTGATTATTGTGTCTTAATCTAGCCCGTTGTGTCTCTGACTAGTGGGCCCAGCCTTTTTAAAACCCCGCTGGCGCTAGCTGATTTCTTTCGGACATCATTAATGCTAATGATTGTCATTAATCGCTATCTTAACATTAATATGTCCGAATTTGCCTCATGTCTCACTGACATGTGGGCCCGTTGGCTTTAAACCACAGTCACGGGCTCATTAGGGCAAATCTGGGGTCATTAATTGCTAATCATTGCTTAGCAATTGATATGTCTTAAGCCGACAAATTGTCTCACTAACATGTGGGCCCGCATTAAAACCCCCCCGCCCCCGCGCACTTAAGCCCCGTGTGTAACGTTTTGTTGATCGTGGACCGTAGATCTCGTGATCAATGGCCCAGATCAGGGCAACTTTCGGACCCCCCCGTTTCCTAATCGCTCTGGATCGTCCATCTCGCGATGAACGACCAAGATTCGTGTGCTATTCGGGATCCCCGAAGGGTAGTGCGCTCTGAGCCGCTCATCTCAAGATCTGCTGCTGTGGATGGGCGAGGCATTGGCGAGGTCCGAATGTTTCCATCCACGTGGGCCGTTGGATCTAGATCCAACGGTGGGCTCCTTTTGGAATCGCGCGCGTGCGCTGCTCTTCGTGCGCGTGGCCCGTTTGATTTCGCATCAACGGCCCACGAGCGTCCACGTCGTTTTATTTCTGTTAAGATTGACTTTATTTCGGTAAGTCTTTATTTATCAACTAAAAATTGTAGTTGAACTTTAAAAACTCATAACTAATTCATGTTAACTCCTTTTTAGGTGTTTCCAACTGCAATAAATTCTTATATCACTAAAGTTTAATATAAAGATGCTTTTAGACATGTTTCTGTAGCAGAAAGTTTTACAAACACTAATAACTTGATATCAGCCATTTTAGAATATTCCAGAAAATGGATTAAATCTTGTAAAATGCATATCTTTTTCTGTATAATTCCAATTTGTGCAAAATTAATTTTGTTAGATTCCTCTGATAGTTTACTTTAATAGAAAATAGGTTTTGAACATGGTTTTATTTCTGTAAAGTAACTTGTGCTATGTTTACAACTTAGAAAAATCATAAGTAAATCATTATAATTCCAAATTTAGTAAACTTAACTTTGCTGTCATTAGGATGTCATAACCTACCTATCATAAAAATTTCAGACCTTAGATCATTCTAGAAATTTTCGTCATGAACAGTACCAGTAATTAATTTAGTTGATTTAATAGGTTGAGAGAGTGTATTTTGGCTATAACTTTTGCATACTAAATCCAAATTGCATGATTCTTGTTCCTAAAATTTTATAAAATCATCTTCTTGATACTGTATAAATTTCATTAGATTTGGATGTCTTTTGCCGTTGGAGTTATTTGGTGTTCTTCGTTCTTATTGATTTTATCGCCTTTTCGCGTTAGGTTCTGAAGATAATATTGATATTGATTCTGAGCCACACCATCGACCTGCACTCCAAAGAAGGCAAGCAGATGTAGCATCATTTGATCATGTTGTTCCTAATATTTTCAAATTCTAATATATTGTTTGCAAATTCTATGTATGCATTGCTATGTTGTTTTAACTATTGTCGATAGTTAACCCAGTAGATGCATTATCAGTAGGCAAATATTTATCCTCTACTACTGAGCCTAGGTTTATCTTGCTGTGATTTTGGGTTCGTTGGATGAACTTTTGTCACTTAGTAGTTTACGAGTTGTTGCTTAGCCATGCTTAGCTATCAGTAGAAATGGGCGGTTATCGACTTGTCGATAACCTTGATCACACAAACTTATTATGATCTCTATAATTCAGTTTTGTGCTATGTTTAAATTGCAAAACTAAAACTGAAAACAAAACCATTTGGATTTGGGCACATTGGTAAGATAGTGTGATTTTTGGGTGTGACTGGAATGGTGCCCGAGTCAACAAGGACCGAACATCTTGTTACACTAAACCAAGCATTCTTGCGTGCTAATCACACTAGAGGGTATGTGACCTCTCTTGACTTAGTACTTTGGCGTGTGTTGGCTACGAGTCACAGGAGGGCGTGTGTGTGTTGCGTTGTGGTAAAATGAGGTGGTTGCGTGTGGGAGCATTGTAGTTGTCCGAAAAGCTTTACTCCGAGGGGTAGTTGTCTTTTCGGCTTTACAATGTAAGCGTATGGGTTTCTATCCATACGAGCGACTCGTAGTTGATTCACAATATTGGAAATGTCTCGTAGGACTTAGCCGTGCCGACATACCTTTGGAAGTGTGCTAATGTTGTGGCTTAAAGGATGTCTGAAGTGTGGGTACATTGGTACACCCCTGCAGGGTTTAAAACTATTCGAATAGCCTCGTCCTAGGTTATGGACACGCTTGGGGAAGTCTTTCAAGAGTTAGACTACTACATTTTAAATTAAAACTTGACGGGTGGTATGAATCAGGGATTCATGCTATGTGTAGTGGCTTTTGGGTTAGTCACTGCTAGGTGGTTACTTGATAATTATTGTTACTCGCTGCTATTTCAATGCTTAAAAACTGAATTGTCAAACTGCTTTCAATCTATTACATTATTGCAAATGAAACTTGCTTTATGCGTCCAAATAACCATATAACCATCCTTCCTTTGATACAGCTTTCATGTAGCTATGTATAGGCTTGTTCCTCGTAAGTCTTGCGAGTACACTATTGTACTCACCTGCATTGCTTATTGTGTGCAGAGGAAGAAGGTGAGCCCGATGGGCCTCACTTTTGTGAGTGGTGCTGTGGCAGTGTGTGGGGTGATTAGCTTTGCGGCTCGGTCGGTTGCTGTAACATCCCAATTTTATGAGTTAAAAATCTTTTAATAGTTAGTAGGGAGAAAATTAACCCTTTGGATTTATTTGAATTTAAATTCAAAAGCTTAATATTGGACTTTACAATGAAAAACATTTAATGTGAATAATCCCAACATGAACAATAGCCAAAACTATTTTATTTGGGTTCTATGTGCTCAGATATATTTTCTAGTTTTTTTCTACAATTTTTCTGAGTTCATTTGCTATTTTCTATTGCTTATTTGAATTTCTGGTATTTTCTAAATTAGAAAAGCTATTAAAATCTCAGTTAAATCTTCAGGCCGAATATTCGCAGCCCATCTCCTCTTCCCGCGCGTGCGGCCCGCTTGCAGCCCAGCTCCGCTCGACTTGCCAGCCCGCCTCGCCCGCGCGCGCCACGCCTCCGTGCCGCTGACGTGTGGGCCCCGTGTGTCAGGTCGTCGTCTTCCCCGCGTCGTCGTCTTCCTCGCGATTGCCCGAGTCGTCCGCCATTGCCGAGCTCCAAGGCCTGTCCGACAACGCCGTTTTCTATCTAAACTCCTTCTAGAAAACGTGCCAAATCCTATCTCTAACCTCTCCGCGCCCGTTTCTGTTAAAATCCTATCCCGAATCTTACCCTATCGCTGGATTTCCGAAATTGGGTTTCGTGATCTTCTCGGACTCGATTTGGGGATTTCTTATCCCGTGCCGCCCCGGCCCTATAAAAGGCACCCCCGGGTTCGCCCTCTCGACCGCAACCTAGAGCCGCCACCCACCTCGCCCCGAGAGCCCTAGCGCCGCCGCAATCGGAGTTTTAGTGTTTTCTCACCGCCGGCCTTTTTCTCCGTTTTACGCCGTCGTCGACGTCGCCCTACCCTCGTGATCTGCACCGTCAGGTTCAGCGTCACCAGGGCTACCTCCAGGAGCCTTCGCCGTCGCCAGAACCTCACCGGAGCTCCAGTCCGACAAAACCAGAAGCTGCTCCGCCGCTCAACCCTCGCCGTCGGCCGTCTCCGTTGACCTTAACCACCCGGAGTTGCACCCAGAGGTTCGCAATAGCGCCCTCTACACGTCGGTACCACTCACCGCCGGTGGATCGCTGCCGTTCGCCGTTGTCGTCGGTCCCCGAGCCCCTCCGTCGTCGAGCTAACGTGGCCATCTACGTCGGCAGCCACCTCAGCGGCCATGCCTGCGTGTCATCTCGCGTGGCGCCGCGTCAGCGTCCTCGTTAGCGTCGCGTGGCTCAGTCCATCGGACTCCAGATCCCGAGGCTCGGTAGACCTAGTCTACCGTGAGTTGTGTCTCTGACATGTGGGTCCCACATGTCAGAATTTTCTGTTATTTCTTTTAATTCCCGATTTTCCCTGCTGACATCAGCATTGCGCAATAATCCAATTTTTCTTTAGAGAAATAATTCGAAAAATCCAGAAAATCCAAATTAGGGTTTCTTTTAGATTTAAAACTTCCAGAGCCCATAACTTTTGCATCCTAACTCCGATTGAGCCCATTCAAATTTCTAAATTTATCTAAATTCAAGATCTATTTATCTGAGATTTTTATTTAATTTTTGGATCTTGTTTTGCCTCTGTTATTTATTTGTTTTTTTTTATTTGTTTCGTTTGCGAGTAGACGTCGATTCGTCGGGGAATTTCGTTGAAGAAGGAGCACCCCAAGATCAAGACCAGTACATAGACCTTTTCCAAGGCAAGTCATACCTTTGATCATCTTGAACCCAGTTTTCAAATTACTCTATGTTAAAGTATTGCATTCTACTTTAATTATTTATTTAAATGCTTTGGGCATAGTTATTATCCAAATTGTTATCACACCTTGGCCTTGTATGTCATAATTCCTTGTCACCCTAGATTGGTTACTAGTTGGTAATATTATAGCACCAACATGGGTTGGTTAGATGCGAGTACAATTGCTTAGCCATGCTACGAGTCTCACATCTCATGTAAGTTGCAATTATCAAATGTGACTAAGTGATTATGGAACTTTGTGTAAAACTGTGTGCTATGTGTTATTACTTCATGATGACATGTGTTGCACTAAAACCATCTGGGTGGTAAAGGATTTGGACTGGGGCAAGTGGTGGAAACTGTGTGATATGGTGGACTTTGTGATGGGAATGATAATCTTTGTGATCTAGTTAGAACATGGAAGTCTTGCCTTGGTCAATTAAGGACTTAACTTTGTGCACCATTGAACTGAGCCTTACTGTACGACCACATGCCTGGTATGGAACGGGCCTAACTTAGTAGGTTATGGATTCTTGGCACTGATTACTCAGGTGGTAGGTTAGACTATGGGTGGAGGTGTGTACTACAAGGTAGTGGCATCACGGGGCGGTTCGCCGTGTCCCTGTCCAGTGGTGTGTGTTATGCCAAAGCGCTTCGTTTGGGTTGGCATAGCGGTTTGTAAGCACATCGGGAGTGTCAATGTTGAGATGAAGTTTCTGAACCGTTTTGTTATGATTAGTGCTTGCTACACTAGTTGTATCTTGTGGGTAAAGTGTACAACCTCTGTAGAGTGTTAAATCAATCTATTCGGATAGCCGTGTCCGCGGTCATGGACATGCTCGGGGATTTCACACGAGGGGTAGTTTTCATAAAATGTTGGGATGGGAGCTATGTGATCTAAGTCATGTGGCTATGTGAAATAATCTGTTTAGCTTTGTGTCTTTGTGGAAACAAGTGTTAAATTATTATTGTCTATTGATTTTGAATTATGCTTTTAATCTATTATTCATATTCAATTGCAAATATTGTATTTCTGCAAAATAACCATAGAAGCCATTTCCTTTGGAATAAACCTGCATCTATATATTGCATTCTGTGGTATGATTTGCGAGTACGGTTGTGTACTCACGCTTGTTGTAAAACTTACGCCTAAACCTACAGAAGAGGAGGAGTCTACGCCTGCTTTCGAGGAGGAGTTCGCCGAAGGTTGCTGATCGTTAAGGTCTGGATCCCAGTCGGTTGCCTGTGGTGAATTGATGAGATCTACGCTGGAGTTATTTCTGTTCCACTGCTGTTTTATTCTCTGTTAGCCCTACGTGGCTTAATAAGTGTAAACTCGACCATAAGGTCAAAACCCTTATTTGTTATTCAAACTAATCGTTTACCTTATTTATCGCTTGTGTGGATCGATATTTACCTATGTTAATCCTGTGTACACTAGCGTGATCCTGGACTAGTGCAGCATACATAGAGGGTTCTAGAATCGTAATTTTGGGTCCCGACAGTTGCCCTGTGGTGTTATGTGGCTATCCGGTCGTCTTTTGGTTTAAGCTATCTTATGGCACCTTTTGCTTCCGCTGATACTTAATACGTATGTCATTTGGCCGGTCGGCTGTTCTGTAATAACTTATTATTATGTATGTCTTTTGCTAGACTTGTTATATTATGTTGTATGGAATTGATGCATGCTTTTGTATGATGTATGCGTGCTGCAATTTCTGGGAAGCACATGTCCATCGAGACACGGTGTATTTTGTTTGTGATACTAGAGCCAATGGAAGGCTAAGTATTACAAGCTAAATAAACCAGGGTCTCACAACTTCGAATCATGAGCCTCCTTTAAAATTAGCAGTCTCAAACCATCAATGTCAGGCACACAGATACGTCTATCGACCCAAAGTGTATCTTGATCATCCTTAGCGAAATCTTTGAACTTTCCTTCTTCCATCTTGAGCTTAATATCCTTAATTACATGATATTTTGGTTAGGCTACACGAATCTGCTTTTCAAACGTATACTTTACTACTTTAATTTCTGAAATTCTTCGTGAAGTTTTGGGCAATTCTCTTTCATCTTCAAAGCATTATAGTAGCTCTTGCGACTTAAAACATCTGCCACAACATTGACTTTACTTGGATGGTGGTGGATTTCGAGATTATAATTCTTTATTAACTTCAACCATCTTCTCTGCCTCATATTCAGATCATACTCGGTGAAAATATACTTCAAACTCTTATGATTCGAATATATCTCATAATAATTACCAATAAGATAATGATGCCAAATTTTCAAAGCATGCACAATGGCAGCTAACTCCAAATCATGAATAGGGTAGTTCTCTTCATGAGGCCTCAGTTGTCTAGATGCATAAGCAACCACTCTTCCTTCTTGCATCAAGACACAACCTAATCCTTGACACGAAGCATCACAATAAATATCAAAATCTTCCTGAATATCTGGCAAAACTAGCACTAGAGCTGAAGTAAAACATTTCTTCAACTCCTGAAAACTTTCTTCACAAGCTGGAGTCCAATCAAACATTTTCTTCTTCTTTAACAACTTCATAAGAGGCTTAGCAATTGTTAAAATCCTTCAATAAAATGATGATAATATCCTGCCATTCTCAAGAAACTACAAATATGAGTCACTTTCTTGGGCGGCTCCCAATGTAACACTACTTTAACTTTACTAGGATCAACTACTACTCCTTTGGCTATCATCATATGACCTTGGAAATCAACTTTCTGCTTCCAAAAGTCACACTTGCTGAACTTAGCATACATTCTTCTTTCGTGATGGAATAAACTAGAATATCATTGATGAACACTACCACAAACTTGTCCAAATATTCCATGAAAACTATATTCATCAAATTCATGAAATATGCAGGGGCATTAGCCAAACCAAATGACATGACTAGGAACTCATAATGTCCATATCGTGAAGAAAAAGTAGTCTTCAGTACATCCTTTGGACAAATCTTCAACTAATGATAACCTGATAGTAGGTCGATCTTTGAGAACACTTCGGCTCCCTTCATCTGATCAAACAAATCATCTATCCGAGGAAGTGGTTACTTATTCTTGATGGTAACCTTGTTGAGGGCACGATAATCGATACACATCCTCATGCTTCCATCCTTCTTTCTGACAAACAGAATTGGCACTCCTCAAGGCGACAAACTAGGTCTCACAAAATCTTTCTCAAGAAGTTCTCCAATCTGTTTCTTTATTTCAACTAACTCATCGGCTGGCATCCGATAGAGTCTCTTAGAAATCGACACTGTTCCAAGTACTAAATCAATAATGAACTCAATGTCACGATCTGGTGGCATTCAAGACAAATCTTCTGGAAAAACATCTGGATACTCTCGAACAATAGGCACATCCTCTAAAGATACGGTTTTCAAACTATTGATCACTAGATGTCCATCACGCACTATAGTGGTTAGAAATTTCACTTTATTTCCATTGGTACCTTCGATTGTTACGGCTCTTCGACCACAATCTAGCACAACTTTGTGCTTTGATAACCAATCCATACCAAGTATGACATCTAAAGTATGGGTATCTAAGATAATGAGGTTGGCTAAAAACTCAACTCTGGAATGAGTAACTTAGCTCCTAAACATCCCAACTTAGAGCTTAACTGTGCTCTAGGAGATTGAACTAACAAAGTTTGCTTAAGATGCATAGTTTCCAAATTATTCTTGCTTGCAAAAACTCGAGAAACAAATGAATGCAAAGCTCCAAAATCAAACAAAACTGATACAGGTACTGAGTTCACAAGAAACTTACCTAGTACTATGTCAGGTGCTTCCTGAGCTCCTTCTAGGGTGACGTGGTTGACACGGCCTCTAACCACGGACTGTGGTGCTCCTTCGGCTTGTCTGGTAACTTGAGGTGCTCCTCGGTTACTTACTAGCGTTGGTGTCTTGGCATGAGTAGCTGCAAGGTTGAACCAAATTGGAGTCATTGCTCCTTTCTTAGGGCAATTATTAGAGAAATGCTCTGGCTCCCGGCAATTGTAGCAGAGTATAGGGACACTCTACTAGTTGCCTCCTAAATTGGTGATGAATGGGGGTAGGACTACGAAAATTCTGAGCAGCTGGACAAGGTGATGGTGCAGGCGCATGTGTCTTAAATGTATACTGAGGTGGAAAGTGAGTAAACTACTGTAACATCCAGAACTCAAGTTTGTACTTCAAATATGTGAAAATGAGTAGAATTTAAAACTTTTTGAGCATGTTTGAATTTCTGGAGCTTTTGCTAGATTTGTTGCTTTTGAAAATTTTGAAATCAATTAGACAATATAACTTAAATCTTAACTCCAAGGAGAAAACATAGGCAAAAACTTGTGATCATCCTCTGGAAGTATTTTTCCTATTTTCTTCACCAACCTAGTAACCTCTCTGCAAAATGTCACAATTTTTAGATTTTGTTTGCTATTTCAAAAGAGCAAGTCAAACCAATTTGAATTTTGGTCAAATCCCTAGGGCAGCAGCTTGTGAATTTTCTTGGGAACAATGCAGTGCATAAAAATTTCTGGAAACATTATGCAAGGTTGTTCTATGTCCAAAGGTGTTACCATAAAAATTTTGGAATTTTTGGAGCTTCGGAGCTACCTCTAAAAATTCCCCAATCCTCTCAGCCTTTTAAAAATCAAAATCTGAAATCACTATTCATTGGGCTCGGACTCGAACTCCGACTGCGCCGCTCGGCTCGACCGCACCAATTAGCCGCACCGCCCGAGTCCAATCACTCGCGACCGTCCGATGCAGAACGCACGGCCCATGTGCGCTTGATCTATTCGGACTGTCCTTATATGTCATCGAATCTCGACCGTCCATTTAGGATCTAGCGGTCGGCGTCGTCTTGATCGAGTCAAACCAACTGATCGCGCCACACTTGGTTCCTGCTCGTGTCGCTTCGTCGCCGTCGCTGATGAGTGGGCCCCTCTTGTCAGGTTCGTCCTCGCCGTCTCTGCTGCCTACCGGAGCTCGCTGGCGTTCGCGCATGCGTGCCACGCAGCTCGTCGCTGCCACTTCGTGGACGCGTGTCCGTCTCCGGAGGATCGCCAGGAGTCTATCTACCCACTGAGCTCACCCATTTCTCCTCGCTCCCATTCTCGTGCTTTCTCCGCCTGATTTCTTGTTCCGGACGGAGAGGGAAGCGGCGGCGCGCCGTGTCGGAGCCGCCCTTGAGCCCGCGACCTCACCATCGTGATCCACTCACGACACCGCTTCCATTTTGCCCAGTCCGGGTCCTTGGTATCCAGTGGATCGCCTGGAGCGACTTCGTCGTCTCAGCCTCCGGCAGCCTCGGCCCCGTAGCCGCTAGGGCGTTCTGGTGAGTCTCTAACCTCAGCACCTGATCCCTTGTGATCACATTTCTCCACTGAGACTTACGGTGGGTTTGTTTTCGCTTTTGGTGCATCGTTGAGGGCGTGCGGCTGGTTCTTCTCCGGGCACGGTGATTCGCCGCCGCAGCGATTCTGGCCTCCTCGGATCTCCTTCGTCGACGTTATCTTAGGTGTATTGCTCCTCGAAACGAGGCGATCCCTTGGCGCACCTTCTGGAGTCTTCTCGAAGCCCGTAGCGCCTTCTCCGCGTGAGTAGTAGGTTTTTCTCCGCCTCAGTTCGCGCCAGCTCGCCGCCGGCATCCCCGTGGGCTTGTGTCGCCGTCATCGAGTTCGCGAGGTCTCAGTGAACCTGAAGGTATAACCCACTCGCCCAGAGACCCGCTGGTTCGCTAGATCCGCTGTGCGGCCGCACCGCCGTCCTCGTGAACGTCGGTGAGCCGCCGACAGCGTTAGGTTTAACCTCCCTCTTTAGTGTTAATCTCCGTTTAGCTATATCACTGACTTGTGGACCACTCCGGAGTTAAGTGCATTTAGAAATCTTAATCTAGTCGTTATCTATCCTTTGAGTCCATGACATGTGGGCCCATTTTACCGATTAAGTGTTTGTGTAAACTTTGAAAATGCATTTTCTCTTTGAGGAAACGTGTTTTTCGGTGCGTATAGGTTAGGATTACGTTTTAGGTAGCCAAAGACGTATTCCTAAAATACGTCTTCGACGTCACCGTTAGGCGCCGTGGTCAAGTTTGACTCGGTCACGTTTCTCGCTTGGCCCCACCGATGGCCAGTGATCGTGGGTCACCGAGTGCCGTGAGAAAAGGTTTCAGTACTTTTAAATTTTCCGAATTGATTTTCTTTTGCACTGATAATTCAATTAAACTTAGAAAATTCATAACTAATTCAATTTTGATCCAAATCGAATGAATCCAATTTTGTAAATTTTCATTTTTAATGTACTATTTATCAGAATAGGTTTTAGATATGTCTTTGTTCATAAAAATTTGATAAATAATTAAATGGCGTTTTTATGTATTTCTAACTTAGAAAATTCTTCATATCTCCAAATAAAATGTTCTCTGTTTCTAAAATTTTGTAAAATCATGCTCTAGCTGATGTGTGAAATTTGTGCTCATGAGATTAAATTGAATTTTGGTTTTTGTCGGTGTTACTTGTTCTTATTCGTTCTTTTTGCTCGATCGATAGATTGCGGCGATTACAGTATTATCGAGTGAGCCTCAAGAACATATTGAGCAAAGAAGAACTGTGCAAGCAATTTGATCATGTTAATCCCTTTATATTCAAACTAATATTTTGTTTGCAACTTGTATGTATGCATTGCTATTTTGTGTTAAAGTATGGTTAGTGGGCCCTTTTAGTTGCATAATCTGCAGGTAAATGATATTCCTCTACTAACTGAGCCTAGGTTATTTGCTGTGATTGGAGATCGTTGGATGATCTCTTGTCACTTAGTAGCTACGAATTCAACTGCTTAGACATGCTTAGTTATCGGTAGAAATGGGCGGTTATCGACTTAGTCGGTAACCTTGATCACACAAATTATTATAACTTGTGTTTCAGTATTTATGCCATGTTTAATTGTGAAAACTAAAAACTGAAATAAAATTATTTGGACTTGGGCACAACGGTATGTTGGTGTGCTTTTGGGTGAGACTGGAATGGTGCCCGAGTCTTTAAGGACCGAGTTACTTGCGCCACTGTACTGAGCATTTTGCGTGCTAACCACACTAGAGGGTATGGGACCTCTCTTGACTTAGTACTTTGGCGTGTATTGGCTCCGAGTCGCAGGGGGTCGCAGGAGGGATGGTGTTGGGAGCATGGTAGTTGTCCCAAAAGCTTTACCCTTTGTGGGTAGTTGTCTTTTCGGCTTTACCATGTAAGCGTATGGATTTCTATCCATACGAGTGGCTCATAGTTAATACACAATATATGAAATGTCTCGTAGGACTTAGTTGTGCCGGCATACCTTCGGAAGTGTGCTTTTGTTGCAAAAAGGCGGTCTGAAGTGTGGGTACATTGGTACACTCCTGCAGGGTTAAAACTTGTAGTACTCCAGGTTGGTTTTTGGGAGATTACCTAGTTAATTAAAAGAAATCTACTTGGAAATTTGGTTTCGGAGGAGGACCTAATGGAAAATTAAGGAGTTAGCAGTAAGAGGAGGGGGTTTTCGGAAGTTGCCGCCAACTTGGGCCTGGGCTTTGGCCCCAAAGGGGCCCATATGTGGCCGGCCAAGGGGGGGACACCCCTTTTTCCCCCCTTCCCAACCCTAGCCGCCCCTTTGCTTCCTCCCCCCTCCAACTGTGCGCCTCCCCTCCCCCTCCACCCGTGCTCCCTCCCCCTTCCTCCCCTCAAGCCGCAGCCCTTGCCTAGGGTTCCCAGGTTGCCGCACTCCCTTCCCTTGGCGCCTCCTTCGCTGCCGGCAAACTCCGTTCGTCTTCCCCGATTGCCGATTTGGAGATCGCTGGAGGTGGCCGGCTGTTGGAGAAGGAAGAAGGCAAGGGGAACGTGACCATCATTGGGGGAAGAGCTCGCTGGTGGGTGCTCGTCGTGCCCGGCAAACGGTTCTTCAAGGGTAACCACGTTTTCCCCTCGTTTAGATGCCTTAGCGATTAATTGTTCTATGTCGGTAATTCTGTCGCCTCAGGGCAGATCGCGTTAGAGGGACGTTTTGATATAGTTAAGTGTGGATTCAGTCTCGGGCGTCTCCTAGAAAGTTGTAGAGGACGTCAATAGCTTTTAATGAAGTGCTAGATTGTAATTTTTGGACCTCTTTAGCAAAAGTTATGATTTTATTGGTGCGGCTGTTCTGCAACCCTGTCAGTTTTTGGACAGGTTTTAATCATCTGACCTTGGCGATCAGTTAAAGAAAGAATTAGAGGTTCTCAGTATAACGAAAGTTGTAGATAGTTGTCGTAGCTTTTAGGTAAGCACAAGAACATGAAATTTGGCTAAACTATCTGAAAGTTATGATAGTTTTAGTGCGCTGTCCAGAAAGGGTGACGTGAAATCGATGTAATACCCGATTATTCGATATCGAATGCTGTAAGATTAGAGAGGAAAAAGTTAAAATTCAGAATTTTAGGAGAAGTATGGGCCACCAACCCATATTCGAGAAGAGGGGAGCCAGCCATAGTGGCCTAAGGCCCATGAGGGGCGGCACCCATTAGAAGGCAAGGGGGGAGGGGACCAAACCCTAGCCCCATTTGCTACAGTAGCCGCGTGCTACAGTAGTCTCTGTGCTACAATGCGGCGTGCTACATGAGTGCCTCGCCGCTGCTGCTCCTCCTCTCCCGGCGCCATCTTTCCTGCTGCTTGTGGCCGACCGTGGGAAGAAGAAGAAGAGGAAGGAAGAGAGGATTGAAGGAGAATTTCTTCGTGGGATTTGATCAGCGATCTCGATGGTTCTACAAGGGTAATGATCGATTTCCTCGCTGTTTAGGTTGTTTCAGATGCGAATTCGATTAGTTTGATTGGATTGAATTGCTGCCGTTAGAATTTCAGTTCTGTCCTGAATGTTGCGTGGCCTGTTTCGTGATCTTAGAGGCCGAATTTGGGTTGTCCATCTCCTAGAGTTTTGTAGATATTGATCTTAGCTTTCGGTGGCCGCCAAGAACACTGAATTCCGACTTTCGAGTCAAAAGTTATGATAGATTTACTATCTGCTGTCCAGAATCCTGACGAGAATTAGCAGTCTCTGTATAGGTTGATTTATGGCCTAGTTAGAGGGTGATTCAGAGGTCTTGCCCATAACAAATTTTGAAGGTGATATCACTAGCTTTCAGGATTGATAAAGAACACTTCATTTGGAGTTATAGATCAAAAGTTATGCACTTTTCTTTGTGACTGTCCAGATTGTATGTCAGTCTGTCCAGATTGTATGTCAGTTTCTATCTTTAGTTTTGACCCGTGTGCCACTTTTTGTTAAAGGCAAAATTTGAATGTTGTGCCAACTAGTTTATTGTAGGTAATTTCATAACCTTTTAGATTGTTAAAGAACGCTCAATTCGGAGTTGTAGATTAAAAGTTATGGTTGTTTTAGTATTGCTGTCCTGTTTGTTCAGACAGAAGCTGTGCTGCTGTTTTGTTTTCTTTATTAGAGAAGTTTATTGGCCGAATTGGGAAATCTCATCAACTTGAATGTTATAGATATGTTCGTTAAGATGAGGTAGGATCTGACTCATCTCAGTTCGAGTCCCACGTCATTAACTACTGTCATTTTCGTGCTGCTGTCCCGACACGCTTTTGGGTTGCAGCCTGTTTTTCAGATTAGGTTTTATGGTGATTCCTTGGGAGTTCAAGGGGGTATTGTAGACTATTAATTCGGGTTGGATTCTATGTTGTTCTTATTTCGTTATTTAATTGTTTAGGCCACGAGGCTACCGTTTGGGAGCGCCATCGTTGCTCGCAACGCACGCAACGCGAAGGCAAGTACTTTGTTGCTTTTGAGTGTTATGATTGTGAATGTTTTCATGAATATAGTGTGACATATTGTGTTACCCGAGATGCTGAATTGGTTATGTTCTTTCATTATGTGGAGTATATACCGAGAGATGGTATTATCACTGCTCATGTTCATATCATGCATCCTTTTATTCATGTTATGTCCACGGAGTGGATTGTAAGTCCCACCATTCCAATGTGGGCAATTTTGGACATTGTCATGTCCCGCCCACGGAGTGGATTGAAAGACCCATCAATTCCAAAGATGGGCACGTAAGACCCATCAATTCCAAAGATAAGCAGCTTTGGACACCTATATGAAACGTTCTTCATATAGGACTTGGATCCCCGCACTTTGTTAAGGTGCGGGCTTAAGTGAACACCGACGGTGTGTCACTCACTATACCTGTGATATGCATGTGTGCAGTCCATCCTTGATTACATTCATTCATTTCATGTTTTCATAAGTGTTCACTGATGCAAGGTTCGTGATTCTTAAATGGTGATGTCCTCGTTGTATATGTGTTCTTTCTCTTTCATCAGCACTTGCCAGTCATGGACTCACTCTTGCGTTGTTTGTTTATTTTAGGTAACCCCGATGTTGGCTCACTTGGGAGGGAGTAGACACGCACTACTGCTCACATCATCCTATTCATGTTCAAGATTAAATTTAGTTTTATCTTACATTCGTTGATGATGAACTGTAATAATTAAATTATAATTGGTGAAGGAAGGATACCTTCTCCACATGGATGTTGATTTATTATCTTGCGGTGAACCTTCTTTATTGATGATCGGAATTAAATAACTTAAAGGTGAAGGAAGGATACCTTCATCATATCCTCGCTTAACTTAATGTCAGTTTTAGTTGATATACTTGTTTCAAATTCTTCCGCATTATGGATGTATGTTAGATGTTTTAGGTGACATCTTGGCTTCCGGATAGCCAGGGTGTTACAATCGATGTTTTGTTAGTCAGCTTAAAAGTGATTTTAGATGGCCGAATCAGGGAAGATCACCAACTAGGTTTAGTTGGGAAATTTGATTACCTTTCAATGAAGTCTAAGAACACCTAATTTGGACCACTGTACGGAAATATATGAATTTTAGAACTTGACTGTTTGCAGAGGACAATTCAGTACTTAGGAAAGTGGGGTCGGGATCGCAATGCAATCTGCTACTTGATGAGTTCGCTTATTTAATTCATGTTTTTCGTTACTATGGTCTTAGTTTATATTCTTAATGTATTAGGTGGGGATTGGTACCGAGGCAAGACCGCCTTCACGCCCTCCATTCGCATTACCAAAGCAAGTGCATTATTTGATTTGTGGTTGTGATTGATTGGTCATGTTTGTGTGCTTTTCGATATGTGTTAGCATAGTGAGATTGTTGGCATGATGATTGTTTAAGATTGGTGGATGCTCCAATATGTCTATGCTCTATTGTTGTATGATGTTATCGTCTTTTGGTAATTTGATTATGAATAAGTGATGAGCATGTGCATATTGAGATCATATTGTGGCTTGGTCACGTGGTGACCAAGTATGTTTTCCTTTGTGATTCCCGTCATGAATGTGACGGGCCCGAGATCCCCACACTCGTGGAGTATGGCCATGAGGTCCCCATTACTTGTGGAGTAATGGGCAATTGGTTCCTGTGCTCGCGAGCACAGGCATGGGTATGCAGCGACGGTTGCATGCTTTGCATTTCTGTAAAATGCACACAAAAAGATAAAGATAATTTAACAAATTTTAAAATAATAAAATTTTATTCAAAAATTGAAATTTTCCAATGGTATTAGAGTTATTAGGTTATCTAAATTGTTTTGATATTAGGAAATTATTCCCGTTAGTTGTTTCCCTTAGATTACCGTTTTTATTTAAACATTTGATGTTAGCCCTTAGATATGATATAACTTTGTATTTAAAAATTTGTTCACCTTTTAAAATTTGATTGAGTAGACCGGGTAAAATGTTTGGCATTGTTTATTCTGTTAACCAAAATTGCTTTTGATTTCTCATGAATGGCGTGATTTTAGTTATGAATGTTGGCCATTAGACCGAAATTTGGGATCACACCGATTAACTTGTAACCAATTTAAGATGGCCTTTTTAATGTGAAACTAAAAAACCAAAAGGCGCCCAAAGGTGAGGTGGGTGATGTGGCAAGGCCCAAAGGGGAACTTTTCGATTACCTTATCCCTAAGGTTGGTTTACCAACCTGGGTAGTTTCCACAGTTTGGATGGCCTGGGTTTAAAGATCGTGGTGTTTCAAAAGCTTCCGTTATCTGATTGTTTAAGGATGGGTTTCACCCAAATTATTGAATACCCCTTTTGATACCGCCTTAGATAGGCATAAGATTAGCTAAACGCTTAAATTTAGGTTGGAAACAGGAACTTCCTGTTTGACATTGTAGGTGACACCTAATTATAAATTTAACTAACTTTAATTTGTTGATATTACATTGTTTCCTGTTGTCATTAAATTCCTTTTCTCTAAATAATTGCTTAAATTTGCAATAAAGTTAAAAAAGTTTCCAAAAAGGCTTTTCACTAAAAGAGCTTTTGCTGGTTTATTTTTGCTTCTTAAGTCCATCTTTGACATTTTGCTTTGTGTTTGTATTAGTTGGCCAAGGTTTCTTGTGAAGGTTGTGGATTATTGTTAACTGCTTGCTTGTGTGCTTTTTTAATTGTTTTTTTTCCTTTATGGTTTTGCTTCCCCTTGTGTTTTATTTAATTTGTAAGTTTTTTGTTGGTAATTGATCAATTAATGTGTATTGAAGGTGTAAATTAGGGTTCGGAAGTTAACATTCCCAGGCTTGGTAAATGTGATGCTAGGTTTGGAAGCAATTACATTTCAATAAGGGAAAATTTTAAGTAATCGATTTAAATAACTTTATTAGTATTTTACTTTTAATTTTTATTTTAATAAGTTGTTTTCCTTCTTTTATTTGTCCTTGCCTTTTCTTGTTAAATTTCAAAGTTGTTGTCTTAATTGTTTAAAGTTGGGAAAATATGAAGGTGGTTATTATTTAGTGGAGATTTGAAGAACTTGGAATCAAGCCTACTCGGAGTCGAAACAAATGACAGCAAGCACAAGTTTCGATCGGTAGCTTATTGTAATCCCAAATTGGATTAAAAGGAAGATGTTTAGATGCCCCCCTTTTCGATTCCCGTCAACCGCCATCACCATGGCCACCTCGGCGAGCTCCGAACAATTCCTCGAGCCGAGTATCCTCACCCTTCCTCATCCGTCGCCAACCTCCGAGCGGAGCTCCTTCACCCGAGCGACCCCACTGAACTCCGCCAGCCGCTGCTCGCGCCGACTTCGGCCACTCGCCCCCTCGCGACCACCCGTAAGCTCCCACACTCGTGGCTGCTCATGCTCTACAATTCTTCCCAATCGCATCCGCCGCCGCCCTTTCCACCTCCACGGCCGGCCGAGCTTAGCCGCCGCCCCGCCCGCCCGAGCCCCAACTCCACCACCTCATGGTCGCCCACTCACCGGATCCATTTCAGCCACACCGCCGCCGCCGCCAACCGCCGGCGCCGATCCATGAACCGAGCCCCGAAGCTTCCCGGCCGCCTCCCGTCCTCGCTTTTAGCCGTGGTTGTTTGGCTAGTTTCAAAATAGGTTCTCAAATGAATTAACCAATTCAAAGTTTGAAATGTGGAGAAATGTTAGTTAGTTTCGCAACCGAAGCGCTTTGTCCGTATGAGCAGAGGGGTGCTTAGAAGGGATTTTGCTTTGTCGTTGGAAACCACATAAAAACCTACCACCTAATGCCGACAATCTTTGTGGTTGTCATTTTTAGTCACTTATCCAGTAGCGTAAATTTGAGTTGAGTTGAAGGAAGGCGTAGCAATTCAGGTAGAGATTTTCCTTCGTAAGATTTTGGCAGAAAAGTTTTCGTTGAAAACCGCTTTGTGAGGCTATAAACATGATGAATGACTAAATTGATTGTTTAATGGGTATTAAAGTTTGTTAACCATCACTCATTCTCGATTAAATCATTATTTTTGTCCGAGGGTCGAGCAGGGTGTCTTAACCATTTCATGAAATTTTGAACAGAGAAGGAAGTTCAGATTGTAATCGTGTTTAACTTCTAGACTACTCGCCTAATCGACAATTGAATAAGTGATTCCAGAGAAAATGGGTTGATAGCACCTAAAATGTAGAAAGTGTTCCTTGTAGTTTTTGCACGAGACCTAAAAGTTTCACTTGTCAATAGGTTAATGAAAGGTAAATAATGAGTTGGGAATGTCTTAATTCAATTAATCTTTGGACAATTAGTTTTAAGTAACTATCTTTGGGAGTCAACTATGGTTAAGAATAATCAGAGCTAGTATCAAGCAACCAAATCCTTTTTGTGCCTTGTGATCAGAGAAGGTGATTAAGGGAATGTTGAGATGTCCTTAGTTTCCTCACTAGATGGTTGCACAAGAGTCCGTAGATAGCCAAATGGGCATTAGGGTAGTGACTCTACTAAATTTAGTAGAAAAGGTTTTGGGCTTTCACCGCTAAGCTAGCAAGAGGAGGAAATCACATGTCAAGAAACCCACTTGTTAGTCCCATCCTTTTTTTTGTGTGAACTAATTTAATGAATGTCATTTTAGTCACTCTAATGAACTATCGAAATGAAGTTCGAGTCTAGTAAGTTTAAATGAACTTATCACAAAGAAGGTTATATAGAATAGCGAAGTTAATTAAAATGTGCTAATATGTCAGAGCTAATAGATGTGCACACAATCACCATCAAAGTCCAAAAGAATAGGATATATAAGAGGATTGATTTTGACCGTATGATTATCGTGAAAATAAGTGAGTTTGGAAATATCGAATAAGAAATCCGTATAATTTAAATAATTCCAATCGCTAATTTGTTGTTCCCAATTCATGATCTATCTTCGTGTTTTTGATTTTTTTAGATACCTTTGGCATTCCGTGTTTATTCGTTGTTTTTCGCTTGGCGCACCGTTAGATGACGTTGATATCGAGAGTGATCATCCGCAGAAGTCGAGTATCTCTAGCAAAGCAAAGGCAAGCGCTTGATCATATCCACCATTCCCATTATTTTCAAGGCTAATATTTTGTTTAACTTGTATGTATGCATGCTTTTTGTCAAAGTAATTTTGTCGATTAGAGGTAGTTAATCCCATTGCATGGTTGCCCTAAAATTGTTCACCCGCCACTACCTTAGGAATATTATTCTCACCGGTGAATTAGAGCCCTGAATGATTTAGGCCTTTTATTTGTATTTACGATATGATGCTTAGCCATGCTTAGATACCGTAGAATTAAGTGCTATCGACTTAGTCGATAACTTTGATCACACAAAAATTATTATAACCTTATGATTCAAAGACTTTGCCTTGTTTAATTGTGAAAACTAAAAACTAAAAACAAAATGATTTCGACGCGGCACAATGGTAAGATGGTGTGATTTTGGTGTGATCGAATGGTGCCCGGCCGCTTAAGGACCGAACATCTTGTGAGTATCTCATATTCCAGCATTTCGGCAAACCACTCAGAGGGTATGGGACCTCTGACCTAGTACTTTCTGTATTGGTCCGGTCGCAGGGGTCGCAGGAGGGATGGAGGTGGGAGCATGGTAGTTGTCCAAAAGCTTTATCCCGAGGGTAGTTGTCTTTTCTGGCTTTACCATGTAAGCGTATGGATTTCTATCCATACGAGCTGCTCGAGTTAATACACAATATTGGAAAACGCCTTGTTAGACTTAGCCGGCTCGCATACCAAAGGAAGTATGCTAACCGTGGTGTGGAAAGGCGGTCTAAAGTGTGATACTGGTACACCCGCAGGTTAAAAACTATTCAATAGCCTCGCCCTAGGTGATGGACACGCTTGGGTAAGCTTATCAAGAGTTAGACTACAACCTTTAAATTAAACTTGATGGGTTCGTATGAACGTGTTCATACTATTGTTGTGATGGCCATTGGGTCATCTCGATGTCTTTTATGTCACTACTATCAGACGTCTTATTTCCGCAAATAAAATTGAATTGTTAAACCGCTTTCAAACTATTACAAGATACAAAGAAAACTTGTTTCGCAAAAGTAAGTCCAGAGCCCTCCACTTAAATAAAGCCTCCATGTAGTTAAATTATAGTTCTACTCCTTACACGCCGTTTATGTACAAAGACAATCTTTGTACTGTGTGCTTTGCTTTATGTTTTTGTTGCAGAAAGAAGGTGAGCCCAAGGGCTTCCCTTTGTGAGATGTGTCATGGTTTGACGACTAGCTTGCTGCCCTGGTTGCCTTGTGGTAAAGGCACACTAATTGGTTTTTATTTATTGCCATCTTATGGCTTTTGCTTCTGTAGTTTGTTATTTTATCTTGTAAGTTCTTTCTTTTGTATATTGAAGTTTTGATATTGTAACCGCCGTATGGAATTGATGCATAATTTTGTAACGGTGTGTATATCGATTCGAAGTATACATATCCTGAGGCTTGGTTTATTTGAATTGTGATGCTAGGGTCAATGGAATGCTAGCATTACAAGTCGAATAAACCGGGTCCTCACAAAGTTGGTATCGAGTCAGATCGACCGTAGAAACCCCTAGCTTTGTCGTTATTAGGATATTTTGAAAACTTATTTTCAAAATGTTAAATGGGTTATGAAAACTTAAGTAAGTTCTCAGATTTTACCCTTACCTATCTTAGTTTGCTCATCTTGCCTTATTCTTGTTGAGTTTTCAAAAGTTGTTCCGCCCTTCTCCTTTCAAAGTTAGTTGGTTATCGTTAAATCGGTTTGGGGAATAATGAGAGTTGAAAATATGAAGTGTTGGTTATTATTTAGTGGAGATTTGAAGAACTTGGAGTCAAGCACTCATCTCGGAGCTCGATACAAAATCTGACAGCAAGCACAAGTTTCGATCATGAGCACTTAGTTCGTCGATAGGATTAAAAATGAGATGATAAATCAACTAAAACTCATGGGATTAAAAGGGTAAGATGTGATATTAGATGGCTAGTGCCCAATCCACCCTTATATGGTTTTTGCCATGCCTTTAGATGCTTAGAATTTGAGTTGTGTTCTAAATTTTATCATCCTAAACGATTGCTCGCTCATTCAATACGAGATAGTCGCATCGAAGCAAATCTTTTGTTTTGTGGTTTTGCGCTGTCTTATGCTTTCATACAAACATTTGGAGTTCATTTCTTGTTATGTGTTTGCAATCGGGTTAGGTAATGTCCGCTTCTCCTAATCGATGCCTTGCTTTAAGATTAGTTAAGGTTATTCTTAGAATATATACACCTAATGATATTAGTTAGCTTGTAGACGCTGGATTTTGTAATCGTTCTCCTCGCCCAAATAGTTGCACATCGCCTACTGACGCATGTATAGCAACTATGTCTGAACCTTTGAGTAGTTAGTACATGCTAGAATTAAATTGCATACCCATTGCCATTCCTCACCTTATGCCCATTCTTTCCTCAACTTATCTTATATGCACCAAAATGTTTAAGGGGTAGAAGATACCTCAAAATACTTGTTAGGCATCTTGATTCCTATACTTTGATCATGCATATAGTTTCTAAATTAACTTAAGCATGTCAGTCACTCAAGTTGCATAAAACAAGAAGCATGTAGGCATACATGTGAGCATTTGCACTCTCACTAATCAAAATTTAAAATTTGCCTTAGGACTAATTTGCACACATGCATCCTCGCATTCATCCGTGCATTTCTTTCCCAACCAATCCAATAGAACCAGATAAGTGAGGTTAGACAGACCACCTTAAACCTTGCTTTCCTTCTCTTTTCGTGATCAACTCGGTATTGATACTAGGTTATCATCTAACTAGTCCTTCCGCCCTATCGATCGGTGCCACTTTTCTGGCCGATCGATTGGAGCCGAGTCTTTCATACTACCGTAAGACGACGTGAAGCGTGATGTCAAATTATCTTCAAATCAAGAAAGGAAAGGTTAAACAAAGCAATGGAAAGGAAAATGTGACAGAACGCCGGATATCACATGATCTTCCAAAGACTATCTCTCAAGAAAATCAAGATAATGATGGTGCATTTCGCTTAGAGTTGAAAAGAACTACTTACAAAACACTTAATGTATGATATTAGGAATCCTTCAACAAAGCTTCCCACTTTAGCACCTAAAACGCTCAAGAACCTCTCTCGATTCAGATTTGAGTTCGATCGTGTAAACTGAAAGTGACCTCGTGACCAAACCCACCTAGGTTGCTGCACACTTCGCTCCGACCTCGACCACTGAATCTCTGACGAGATTCTGCTAAGGGGGTAGATTTGTAACAATTTCCAAATTAGGATTGTATTTAAATGTATAAAAGATTAAAAATTTAAAACTTTTGGTTGTATCTTTTGATCATGCTCATGATTTCCAAAATCTTGTGCACAATTTTAAAATTTGGAGATTGTATCAAAGTTTGTGTTGAAATTTTAAACTTTTAAACTTAAATTCCATTTCTATTTGAATTCCAGAAAATAAGTGAATGAAAGTTTCCAAAAATAATTTATTAAAATACTATATTATTTATCTTGAATTATCATTATTTTTACCAAATTTTTAGAAGTCATTTTGCCTTCCCCAAAATTCAAAACAAAACCCAAAGGCAGATTTGAATATGATTTAATTCTAGTGAAATTTTAATATGAAAAGTGTTGAAATTATTTTTCCTTAGTCCCTTGTAAACCTAAGGGTGCCCACAAAAATTTTCAGAATTTTTAGAATTTTATTTCTATTCCAAACTGCTAGGTCAAACTTAATTGTTTTCGGTCAAAAACTAAATCCAAAATCTAACCCTAACTCAACCCGACGTCAACCCACTTCGCCACCCTGCCCAACCACACCAGCCAGCGAGCCACCTCTCCCTCTCTCACTTACCCAGGCCCCTGCCGCTGTGGAGTTCTTCTCCACGCGGCGCTTGCCCGAGCACCATCTCGCCCAAAGACCAGCAGCCAGCCGCAAAGCACTATTGCCGCACCACCGAGAGCACGCTTGCCCCGGTTTTGACCTCGCCATGGTTTAGCTTTCGGCCACCCACGCAGCCGCATTCCTCACCAAATGCCCTCCACGCGTCGCCGATCGCTGCTGCATGCTCGCCACGCACCGCGCCCGTCGGCCACCGCTCTTGTCATGAGCCACACCGAGAGCATCGCCTCCATGCTCGTGATCCGAGCCAACCGCCGAGCCACCACCGAGAGCATCGACTTCTTTGGCCTATTTAGGGGTGCCAGAGCACCCATTGATTCTCTTTGCTACCCTCCCGCTCTCCATCTTCTCCTCCACAAACAAGCACAGAGGAGCCGCCACGCCCATCCATCGCCGCTCAGATTCTCCTCGCCGAGTCCGCCAACCCAAGACGTTTCTTCCCAAACTTCTCCACACCTGTTCCCTTGACACCCTCCAATCTCTCATTCAATTTTGAAATCTATTGCAGAAACCCGCGGCGCCGCTCTTCTCCGATTCCGCCGGTCAACCGCCATCACCATGGCCACCTCGGCGAGCTCCCGAACAATTCCTCGAGCCGAGTATCCTCACCCTTCCTCATCCGTCGCCAACCTCCGAGCGGAGCCCCTTCACCCGGAGCGACCCGCCACGGTGAACTCCGCCGCGCCGCCATGCGTCGCGCGCTGACTCCTCGGCCACTCCGCGCTCTCGCGACCACTCCGAAGCTCCCACACTCTGTGGCTGCTCATGCTCTCACCAATTCTTCCCAATCGCATCCGTCGCTGCCGCTCTTTCCACCTCCACGGCCGCCGCCAGCTCTCTAGCCGCGCGCCCCGCGCCGCCTCAGCCCCAACTCCACCACCTCATGGTCGCCACCACTCACCGGATCCATTTCAGACTCACACCGCCCCTGCCGCCCCAACCGCCGGCGCCGATCCATGAACCGAGCCGCCGAGTTTCCCCGTGGCCGCCTCCCCGCCTCCGCCTCTTTAGCTGTGTGTGTTCTCTCGGCTAGTTTCAAAATAGGTTCTCAAATGAATTAACCAATTCAAAGTTTGAAATGTGGAGAAATGTTAGTTAGTTTCTCTGCAACTCAGAGAAGCAGTTCTTTGTCGCTTGTATGAGCAGAGGGGGTGCTTAGAAGGGATTTTGCTTTGTCAGTGGAAACCACATAAAAACCTACCCAGCTAATGCCGACAATCTTTGTGGTTGTCATTTTTAGTCACTTATCTGAGTAGCAGAAATTTGAGTTGAGTTGAAGGAAGTTGCCGGTAGCAATTCAGGGTAGAGATTTTCCTTCTGTAAGATTTTGGGCAGAGAAAAGTTTTCGGTTGAAAACTGGCTTTGTCAGTAGGCTATAAACATGATGAATGACTAAATTGATTGTTTAATGGGTATTAAAGTTTGTTAACCATCACTCATTCTCAGATTAAATCATTATTTTTGTCCTGAGGGCCGAGCAGGAGGGTGTCTTAACCATTTCATGAAATTTTGAACAGAGAAGGAAGTTCAGTACTAAGTACTGTGTTTAACTTCTAGACTACCAAGCCTAATCGACAATTGAATAAGTGATTCCCAGAGAAAATGGGTTGATAGCACCTAAAATGTAGAAAGTGTTCTGTTGTAGTTTTTGCACAGTAGACTGAAAAGTTTCAGTTTGTCAATAGGTTAATGAAAGGGGTAAATACAGTAGTTGGGAATGTCTTAATTCAATTAATCTTTGGACAATTAGTTTTCAGAAGTAACTATCTTTGGGAGTCAACTATGGTTAAGAATAATCAGGAGCTAGTATCGAAGCAACCAAATCCTTTTTGTGCCTTGTGATCAGAGAAGGTGATTAAGGGAATGTTGAGATGTCCATTAGTTTCCTCACTAGATGGTTGCACAAAGAGTCAGTAGATAGCCAAATGGGCATTAGGTAGTGACTCTACTAAATTTAGTAGAAAAGGTTTTGGGCTTTTCACCGCTTAAGCTAGCAAAGAGGAGGAAATCACATGTCAAGAAACCCACTTGTTAGTCCCATCCTTTTTTTTTGTGAACTAATTTAATGAATGTCATTCTTAGTCACTCTAATGAACTATCGAAATGAAGTTCGAGTCTAGTAAGTTTAAATGAACTTATCACAAGAAAGGTTATATAGAATAGCGAAGTTAATTAAAATGTGCTAATATGTCAGAGCTAATAGATGTGCACACAATCACCATCAAAGTCCACGAAAGAATAGGATATATAAGAGGATTGATTTTGACCGTATGATTATCGTGAAAATAAGTGAGTTTGGAAATATCGCGAATAAGAAATCTCGTGATAATTTAAATAATCTCCGAATCTGCTAATTTGTTGTTCCTGAATTCATGATCTATCTTCTGTGTTTTTGATTTTTTTTTAGATACCTTTTGGCATTCTGGTGTTTATTCGTTGTTTTTCGCTTTGGCAGTTTTTACCGTTAGATGACGTTGATATCGAGAGTGATCATCTGCAGCAAGTCGAGTATCTCTAGCAAAGCAAAGGCAAGCAGTTTGATCATATCCAGTTCATTCCCATTATTTTCAAGGCTAATATTTTGTTTAACTTGTATGTATGCATGCTTTTGTGTCAAAGTAATTTTGTCGATTAGAGGTAGTTAATCCCATTGCATGGTTGTTCTAAAATTGTTCACCCCGCCACTACCTTAGGAATATTATTCTCACCGTGAATTAGAGCCCTGAATGATTTAGGCCTTTTATTTGTATTATTTATATGATGCTTAGCCATGCTTAGATACCGTAGAATTAAGTGTTATCGACTTAGTCGATAACTTTGATCACACAAAATTATTATAACCTTATGATTCAAAGACTTTGCCTTGTTTAATTGTGAAAACTAAAAACTAAAAACAAAATGATTTGACACGGGCACAATGGTAAGATGGTGTGATTTGGTGTGATCGAATGGTGCCCTGCCGCTTAAGGACCGAACATCTTGTGAGTATCTCATATCCAGCATTTCGCGTACAACCACACTAGAGGGTATGGGACCTCTTGACCTAGTACTTTGGCGTGTATTGGTCTCGGTCGCAGGGGTCGCAGAGGATGGAGGTGGGAGCATGGTAGTTGTCCGAAAAGCTTTATCCCGAGTGGGTAGTTGTCTTTTCTCGCTTTACCATGTAAGCGTATGGATTTCTATCCATACGAGCGGCTCGTAGTTAATACACAATATTGGAAAACGCCTTGTTAGACTTAGCTGCCTCGCATACCAAAGGAAGTATGCTAACCGTGGCTGTGGAAAGGCGGTCTCAAGTGTGGTACAAGTGGTACACCCTGTGGGTTAAAAACTATTCGAATAGCCTCGCCCTAGGTGATGGACACGCTTGGGTAAGCTTATCAAGAGTTAGACTACAACCTTTAATTAAAACTTGATGGGTTGGTATGAACGGTGTTCATACTATTGTTGTGATGGCCATTGGGTTGGTCATCTCCAGTGATGTCTTTTATGTCACTACTCATCAGACGTCTTATTTCTCGCAAATAAAATTGAATTGTTAAACCGCTTTCAAACTATTACAAGATTGCAAAGAAAACTTGCTTTCGCTAAAAGTAAGTCCAGAGCCCTCCACTTAAATAAAGCCCTATGTAGTTAAATTATAGTTCTGCTACTCTTACACGTCAGTTTAATGTACAAAGACAATCTTTGTACTGTGTGCTTTGCTTTATGTTTTTGTTGCAGAAAGAAGGTGAGCCCCAAGGGCTTCCCTTTGTGAGATGTGTCATGGTTTGACGACTAGCTTGGCTGGCCCTGCTGGTTGCCTTGTGGGTAAAGGCACACTAATTGGCTCTTTTATTTATTGCCATCTTATGGCTTTTGCCTCACTGTAGTTTTTTATTTTATCTTGTAAGTTCTTTCTTTTGTATATTGAAGTTTTGATATTGTAACCGCTGTATGGAATTGATGCATAATTTTGTAACGGTGTGTATAATGATTTCAAGTATACATATCCGAGGCTTGGTTTATTTGAATTGTGATGCTAGGGTCAATGGAAGGCTTAGCATTACATAAGTCTAATAAACCGGGTCCTCACAAAGTTGGAGATCAGAGTCAGATCGACTGTGAGAAACCCCTAGCTTTGTCGTTATTAGGATATTTTGAAAAACTTATTTTCAAAATGTTAAATGGGTTATGAAAACTTAAGTAAGTTCTCAGATTTTACCCTTACCTATCTTAGTTTGCTCATCTTGCCTTATTCTTGTTGAGTTTTCAAAAGTTGTTCCGGCCCTTCTCCTTTCAAAGTTAGTTGGTTATCGGTTAAATTCGGTTTGGGGAATAATGAGAGTTGAAAATATGAAGGGTTGGTTATTATTTAGTGGAGATTTGAAGAACTTGGAGTCGAAGCACTCATCTCTGAGCTCGGATACAAAACTGGACAGCAAGCACAAGTTTCGACTCAGAGCACTTAGTTCGTCGATAGGATTAAAAATGAGATGATAAATCAACTAAAACTCATGGGATTAAAAGGGTAAGATGTGATATTAGATGGCTAGTGCCCAATCCACCCTTATATGGTTTTTGCCATGCCTTTAGATGCTAGAATTTGAGTTGTGTTCTAAAATTTTATCATCCTAAACGATTGCTCGCTCATTCAATACGAAGTTAGTCGCATCGAAGCAAATCTTTTGTTTTGTGGTTTTGCGCTGGTCTTATGCTTTCATACAAACATTTGGAGTTCATTTCTTGTTATGTGTTTGCAATCGGTTAGGTAATGTCCGCTTCTCCTAATCGATGCCTTGCTTTAAGATTAAGTTAAGGTTATTCTTAGAATATATACACTCAAATTAGGATTGTATTATAAATGTATAAAAGATTAAAAATTTAAAAACTTTTGGTTGTATCTTTTGATCATGCTCATGATTTCCAAAATCTTGTGCACAATTTTAAAAATTTGGAGATTGTATCAAAGTTTGTGTTGAAATTTTAAACTTTTAAACTTAAATTCCATTTCTATTTGAATTCCAGAAAAATATGTGAATGAAAGTTTCCAAAAATAATTTATTAAAATACTATATTATTTATCTTGAATTATCATTATTTTTACCAAATTTTTAGAAGTCATTTTGCCTTCCCCAAAATTCAAAACAAAACCCAAAGGCAGATTTGAATATGATTTAATTCTAGTGAAATTTTAATATGAAAAGTGTTGAAATTATTTTTCCTTAGTCCCTTGTAAACCTAAGGGTGCCCACAAAAATTTTCAGAATTTTTAGAATTTTATTTCTATTCCAAACTGCTAGGTCAAACTTAATTGTTTTGGTCAAAAACTAAATCCAAAATCTAACGCTAACCCAACCCGACCAACCCACTTCGCCACCCGGTTCCAACCACACCAGTCACGAGCCACCCTCCTCTCTCACTTACTCAGGCCCCGCTGCCGAGTTCTTCTCCACGCGGCGTTTGCCCGAGCGCCATCTCGCCCCAGCACCAGCAGCGCCTGCCCAGCACCATTGCCGCACCACCAGAGCACGCCGCCCGGTTTTGACCCGCACATGGTTTAGCCTTCGCTTCACCCACGCAGCCGCATTCTCACCAAATGCCCTCCACGCGTCGCGATCGCCGTGCATGCTCGCCACGCACCGCGCCCGGTCACCACCGCCCTTGTCATGAGCCACACCGAGCATCGCCTCCATGCTCGCGATTCGAGCCAACCGCGAGCCACCACCGAGCATCGACTCCCTTGGCCTATTTAGGGGTGCCAGAGCACCCATTGATTCTCTTTGCTACCCTCCGCTCTCCATCTTCTCCTCCACAAACAAGCACGAGGAGCCGCCACGCCCATCCATGGCCGCTGTACCTCCCTCGCCGAGTTCGCCAACCCAAGACGTTCTTCCCAAACTTCTCGCCACCTCGTGTTCCCTTGACACCCTCCAATCCTCATTCAATTTTGAAATCTATTGCAGAAACTCGTGCGCGCCTCTTCTCCGATTCCGGCCGGTCAACCGCCGCCATCACCATGGCCACCTCGCGAGCTCCGAACAATTCCTCGAGCCGAGTATCCTCACCCTTCCTCATCCGTCGCCAACCTCCGAGCGGAGCTCCTTCACCCGAGCGACCCGCCACGGTGAACCCGCCGCCGCCCGCGGCTCGCGTCCGCGGACTCCTCGCCACTCCGCCCTCGGCGACCACCCGTAAGCTCCCACACTCTAGGGCTGCTCATGCTCTCACTAATTCTTCCCCAATCGCATCCGCCGCCGCCGCCCCTTTCCACCTCCACGGCCGTGGCCGTGTTCCTAGCCGCGCCGCCTTCGTGCCGCTCGAGCCCCAACTCCACCACCCTCATGGTCGCCCCACTCACCGGATCCATTTCAGCCCACACCCGCCTCGCTGCGCCCAACCGCGGCGCCGATCCATGAACCGAGCCGCCGAGTTTCCCTGTCTTTGCCTCCCTGTTCGCCCTTTTAGCCGTGTGTGTTCCTCTCGGCTAGTTTCAAAATAGGTTCTCAAATGAATTAACCAATTCAAAGTTTGAAATGTGGAGAAATGTTAGTTAGTTTCGTGCAACTCGGAGAAGCGCTTTGTCGCTTGTATGAGCAGAGGGGTGCTTAGAAGGGATTTTGCTTTGTCGTTGGAAACCACATAAAACCTACCCGACCTAATGCCGACAATCTTTGTGGTTGTCATTTTTAGTCACTTATCCGAGTAGCGTAAATTTGAGTTGAGTTGAAGGAAGTTGCTTGAGCAATTCAGGTAGAGATTTTCCTTCTCAGTAAGATTTTGGCGAGAAAAGTTTTGGTTGAAAACGGCTTTGTCGAGAGGCTATAAACATGATGAATGACTAAATTGATTGTTTAATGGGTATTAAAGTTTGTTAACCATCACTCATTCTCGATTAAATCATTATTTTTGTCCGGAGGGTCGAAAGCAGAGGTGTCTTAACCATTTCATGAAATTTTGAACAGAGAAGGAAGTTCAAGATTGGCATCGTGTTTAACTTCTAGACTACTCAAGCCTAATCGACAATTGAATAAGTGATTCCAGAGAGAAAATGGGTTGATAGCACCTAAAATGTAGAAAGTGTTCTGTTGTAGTTTTTGCACAGTAGACTGAAAAGTTTCAGTTTGTCAATAGGTTAATGAAAGGGGTAAATACAGTAGTTGGGAATGTCTTAATTCAATTAATCTTTGGACAATTAGTTTTCAGAAGTAACTATCTTTGGGAGTCAACTATGGTTAAGAATAATCAGGAGCTAGTATCGAAGCAACCAAATCCTTTTTGTGCCTTGTGATCAGAGAAGGTGATTAAGGGAATGTTGAGATGTCTGTTAGTTTCCTCACTAGATGGTTGCACAAGAGTCCAGAGATAGCCAAATGGGCATTAGGTAGTGACTCTACTAAATTTAGTAGAAAAGGTTTTGGGCTTTCACTCGC
Organism: Ampelocalamus luodianensis; assembly: GCA_036346255.1. Classification (NCBI taxonomy): domain Eukaryota; kingdom Viridiplantae; phylum Streptophyta; class Magnoliopsida; order Poales; family Poaceae; genus Ampelocalamus; species Ampelocalamus luodianensis. Next base: position 25,682,044 of record CM070623.1, read on the forward strand.
TTAAGCTAGCAGTAGGAGGAAATCTGTCATGTCAGTAAACCCACTTGTTAGTCCCATCCTTTTTTTTTGTGTGAACTAATTTAATGAATGTCAGTCTTAGTCACTCTAATGAACTATCGAAATGAAGTTCGAGTCTAGTAAGTTTAAATGAACTTATCACAGTAAAGGCTATATAGAATAGCGAGTTAATTAAAATGTGCTAATATGTCAGAGCTAATAGATGTGCACACAATCACCATCAAAGTCTGCTGAAAGAATAGGATATATAAGAGGATTGATTTTGACTGTATGATTATCGTGAAAATAAGTGAGTTTGGAAATATCAGTAATAAGAAATCCTGTATAATTTAAATAATCTCCGAATCTGCTAATTTGTTGTTCCTGAATTCATGATCTATCTTCTGTGTTTTTGATTTTTTTTAGATACCTTTTGGCATTCTGGTGTTTATTCGTTGTTTTTCGCTTTGGCAGTTTTTACCGTTAGATGACGTTGATATCGAGAGTGATCCTCTGCAGCAAGTCGAGTATCTCTAGCAAAGCAAAGGCAAGCAGTTTGATCATATCCAGTTCATTCCCATTATTTTCAAGGCTAATATTTTGTTTAACTTGTATGTATGCATGCTTTTGTGTCAAAGTAATTTTGTCGATTAGAGGTAGTTAATCCCATTGCATGGTTGCCCTAAAAATTGTTCACCCCTGCCACTACCTTAGGAATATTATTCTCACTGGTGAATTAGAGCCCGGTGAATGATTTAGGCCTTTTATTTGTATTTACGATATGATGCTTAGCCATGCTTAGATACCTAGAATTGGGCTGTTATCGACTTAGTCGATAACTTTGATCACACAAAAATTATTATAACCTTATGATTCAAAGACTTTTGCCTTGTTTAATTGTGAAAACTAAAACTAAAAACAAAATGATTTCACGCGCACAATGGTAAGATGGTGTGATTCTTGGGTGTGATCGAATGGTGCCCGGTCGCTTAAGGACCGAACATCTTGTGAGTATCTCGTTATCCAGCATTTCGGCGCATAACCACACTAGAGGGTATGGGACCTCTCTGACCTAGTACTTTGGCGTGTATTGGCCCGGTCGCAGGGGTCGCAGGAGGGATGGAGGTGGGAGCATGGTAGTTGTCCAAAAGCTTTATCCCGAGTGGGTAGTTGTCTTTTCGGCTTTACCATGTAAGCGTATGGATTTCATCCATACGAGCGCTCGTAGTTAATACACAATATTGGAAAACGCCTTGTTAGACTTAGCCGTGCTCGCATACCAAAGGAAGTATGCTAACCGTGGTGTGGAAAGGCGGTCTAAAGTGTGGGTACAGTGGTACACCCTGCAGGTTAAAAACTATTCGAATAGCCTCGCCCTAGGTGATGGACACGCTTGGGTAAGCTTATCAAGAGTTAGACTACAACCTTTAATTAAAACTTGATGGGTTGGTATGAACGGTGTTCATACTATTGTTGTGATGGCCATTGGGTTGGTCATCTCCGTGATGTCTTTCATGTCACTACTTCATCAGACGTTATTTCGCAAATAAAATTGAATTGTTAAAACCGCTTTCAAACTATTACAAGATGCCAAAGAAAACTTGCTTTCGCTAAAAGTAAGTCCAGAGCCCTCCACTTAAATAAAGCCTGCATGTAGTTAAATTATAGTTACATACTTTACACGCCGGTCTTGCGGGTACAAAGACAATCTTTGTACTGTGTGCTTTGCTTTATGTTTTGTTGCAGAGAAAGAAGGTGAGCCCCAAGGGCTTCCTTTTGTGAGATGTGCTTTGGGTTTGACGACTAGCTTATGTCGGTTGGTTGCCTTGTGGGTAAAGGCACACTAATTGGCTCTTTATTTATTGCCATCTTATGGCTTTTGCTTCCACTGTAGTTTGTTATTTTATCTTGTAAGTTCTTTCTTTTGTATATTGAAGTTTTGATATTGTAACCGCCGTATGGAATTGATGCATAATTTTGTAACGGGTGTGTATACTGCATTCAGGAAGTATACATATCCCGAGGCTTGGTTTATTTGAATTGTGATGCTAGGGTCAATGGAAGGCTAAGCATTACAAGTCGAATAAACCGGGGTCCTCACAAAGTTGGTATCGAGTCAGATCGACCGTAGAAACCCCTAGCTTTGTCGTTATTAGGATATTTTGAAAACTTATTTTCAAAATGTTAAATGGGTTATGAAAACTTAAGTAAGTTCTCAGATTTTACTCCTTACCTATCTTAGTTTGCTCATCTTGCCTTATTCTTGTTGAGTTTTCAAAAGTTGTTCCTGCCTCTTCTCCTTTCAAAGTTAGTTGGTTATCGGTTAAATTCGGTTTGGGGAATAATGAGAGTTGAAAATATGAAGTGTTGGTTATTATTTAGTGGAGATTTGAAGAACTTGGAGTCGAAGCACTCATCTCGGAGCTCGGATACAAAATCTAGACAGCAAGCACAAGTTTCGGATCATGAGCACTTAGTTCGTCGATAGGATTAAAATGAGATGATAAATCAACTAAAACTCATGGGATTAAAAGGGTAAGATGTGATATTAGATGGCTAGTGCCCAATCCACCCTTATATGGTTTTTGCCATGCCTTTAGATGCGTTAGAATTTGAGTTGTGTTCTAAAATTTTATCATCCTAAACGATTGCTCGTTCATTCAATACGAGTTAGTCGTACCGGGAAGCAAATCTTTTGTTTTGTGGTTTTGCGCTGGTCTTATGCTTTCATACAAACATTTGGAGTTCATTTCTTGTTATGTGTTTTCAATCGGGTTAGGTAATGTCCGCTTTCTCCTAATCGATGCCTTGCTTTAAGATTAAGTTAAGGTTATTCTTAGAATATATACACTCTAATGATATTAGTTAGCTTGTAGACGCTGGATTTTGTAATCGTTGTTCTCCTCGCTCCAAATAGTTGCACATCGCCTACGGACGACATGTATAGCAACTATGTCGGAACCTTTTGGAGTAGTTAGTACATGCTAGAATTAAATTGCATACCCATTGCCATTCCCTCACCTTATGCCCATTCTTTCCTCAACTTATCTTATATGCACCAAAATGTTTAAGGGGGGTAGAAGATACCTCAAAATACTTGTTAGGCATCTTGATTCCTATACTTTGATCATGCATATAGTTTCTAAATTAACTTAAGCATGTCAGGTCACTCAAGTTGCATAAAACATAACTTAAGCATGTCAGGTCACTCAAGTTGCATAAAACAAGAAGCATGTAGGCATACATGTGAGCATTTGCACTCTCACTAATCAAAATTTAAAATTTGCCTTAGGACTAATTTGCACACATGCATCCCCTGCATTCATCCTGCATTTCCTTTCCCAACCAATCCAATAGAACCGTATAAGTGAGGTTAGACAGACCACCTTAAACCTTGCTTTCCTTCTCTTTTCTCAGACCGAACTCGGTATTGATACTAGGTTATCATCTAACTAGTCCTTCCGCCCTATCGATCGGTGCCACTTTTCTGGTCGATCGATTGGAGCCGAGTCTTTCATACTACCGTAAGACGACGTGAAGCGTGATGTCAAATTATCTTCAAATCAAGAAAGGAAAGGTTAAACAAAGCAATGGAAAGGAAAATGTGACAAGAACGCTGGATATCACACATGATCTTCCAAAGACTATCTCTCAAGAAAATCAAGATAACAGATGGTGCATTTCGCTTAGAGTTGAAAAGAACTACTTAGAAAACACTTAATGTATGATATTAGGAATCCTTCAACAAAGCTTCCCACTTTAGCACCTAAAACGCTCAAGAACCTCTCGATTCAGATTTGAGTTCGATCTGTAAAAATCCGAAAAGTGACCTCGTGACCAAACCCACCTAGGTTGCCACACCTTCGCTCCGACTCCGACCACCGGAATCTCGGACGAGATTCTGTTAAGGGGTAGATTTGTAATGACCCCAAATTAGGATTGTATTTTAAATGTATAAAAGATTAAAAATTTAAAAACTTTTGGTTGTATCTTTTGATCATGCTCATGATTTCCAAAATCTTGTGCACAATTTTAAAATTTGAGATTGTATCAAAGTTTGTGTTGAAATTTTAAACTTTTAAACTTAAATTCCATTTCTATTTGAATTCCAGAAAATATGTGAATGAAAGTTTCCAAAAATAATTTATTAAAATACTATATTATTTATCTTGAATTATCATTATTTTTACCAAATTTTTAGAAGTCATTTTGCCTTCCCAAAATTCAAAACAAAACCCAAAGGCAGATTTGAATATGATTTAATTCTAGTGAAATTTTAATATGAAAAGTGTTGAAATTATTTTTCCTTAGTCCCTTGTAAACCTAAGGGTGCCCACAAAATTTTCAGAATTTTTAGAATTTTATTTCTATTCCAAACTGCTAGGTCAAACTTAATTGTTTTCGGTCAAAAACTAAATCCAAAATCTAACCCTAACCCAACCTCGACCGAACCCACTTCGCCACCCTGTTCCAACCACACCAGTCACGAGCCACCCTCCTCTCTCACTTACCTTGGCCCCGCTGTCGAGTTCTTCTCCACGCGCGCTTGCCCGAGCGCCATCTCGCCCAAAGACCAAAGCCCCGCCAAAGACCATTGCCGCACCACCGTGAGCACGCCGCCGGGTTTTGACCCCGCCATGGTTTAGCCTTCGGCTTCACCCACGCACCGCATTCTCACCAAATGCCCTCCACGCGCTCGCTGATCGCCGTGCATGCTCGCCACGCACCGCGCCGGCCACCACCGCCTTGTCATGAGCCACCCGAGCATCGCTTCCATGCTCGTGATTCGAGCCAACCGCCGAGCCACCACCGAGCATCGACTCCTTGGCCTTATTTAGGTGCCGAGCACCCATTGATTCTCTTTGCTACCCTCCGCTCCTCCATCTTCTCCTCCACAAACAAGCACAGAGGAGCCGCCACGCCCATCCATGGCCGCTGCACTCTCCTCGCCGAGTCCGCCAACCCAAGACGTTCTTCCCAAACTCTCGCGTCACTCCGTGTTCCCTGACACCCTCCAATCCTCATTCAATTTTGAAATCTATTGCAGAAACCCGCGCCGCCTCTTCTCCGATTCCGCCGAAGTCAACCGCCCATCACCATGGCCACCTCGGCGAGCTCCGAACAATTCCTCGAGCCGAGTATCCTCACCCCTTCCTCATCCGTCGCCAACCTCCCAAATGCCGAGCTCCCTTCACCCGAGCGACCCGCCACGGTGAACTCCGCCACCGCCGCCGGGCTCGCGTCGCTGGACTCCCTCGCCACTCTCCGCCCTCGGCGACCACGCCAAGCTCCCACACCTGTGGCTGCTCATGCTCTCACTAATTCTTCCCAACCGCATCCGCCGCCGCCGCCTTTCCACCTCCACGGCCGGCCGCCGTGTTCCCTAGCCGCGCGCTGCTACCGCGCCCGAGCCCCAACTCCACCACCTCATGGTCGCCTCCACTCACCGGATCCATTTCAGCCCACACCGCCGCCGCCGCGCCAACCGCCGCGCCGATCCATGAACCGAGCCGCCGAGTTTCCCCGTGCCGCTCCCCTGCTCGCTCTTTTTAGCCGTGTGTGTTCCTCTCGCTAGTTTCAAAATAGGTTCTCAAATGAATTAACCAATTCAAAGTTTGAAATGTGGAGAAATGTTAGTTAGTTTCGTGCAACTCGAGAAGCGTTCTTTGTCGATTGTATGAGCAGAGGGGTGCTTAGAAGGGATTTTGCTTTGTCGTGGAAACCACATAAAAACCTACCCAGCTAATGCCGACAATCTTTGTGGTTGTCATTTTTAGTCACTTATCTGAGTAGCAGAAATTTGAGTTGAGTTGAAGGAAGTTGCCGGTAGCAATTCAGGGTAGAGATTTTCCTTCTGTAAGATTTTGGGCAGAGAAAAGTTTTCGGTTGAAAACTGGCTTTGTCAGTAGGCTATAAACATGATGAATGACTAAATTGATTGTTTAATGGGTATTAAAGTTTGTTAACCATCACTCATTCTCAGATTAAATCATTATTTTTGTCTGGAGGGCTGAGCAGAGGGTGTCTTAACCATTTCATGAAATTTTGAACAGAGAAGGAAGTTCAGTACTAAGTACTGTGTTTAACTTCTAGACTACTCAAGCCTAATCGACAATTGAATAAGTGATTCCAGAGAGAAAATGGGTTGATAGCACCTAAAATGTAGAAAGTGTTCTGTAGTTTTTGCACAAAGAGATCTAAAAGTTTCAGTTTGTCAATAGGTTAATGAAAGGGGTAAATACAGTAGTTGGGAATGTCTTAATTCAATTAATCTTTGGACAATTAGTTTTCAGAAGTAACTATCTTTGGGAGTCAACTATGGTTAAGAATAATCAGGAGCTAGTATCGAAGCAACCAAATCCTTTTTGTGCCTTGTGATCAGAGAAGGTGATTAAGGGAATGTTGAGATGTCTGTTAGTTTCCTCACTAGATGGTTGCACAGTAGTCTGTAGATAGCCAAATGGGCATTAGGGTAGTGACTCTACTAAATTTAGTAGAAAAGGTTTTGGGCTTTCACTCGCTTAAGCTAGCAGTAGGAGGAAATCTGTCATGTCAGTAAACCCACTTGTTAGTCCCATCCTTTTTTTTTGTGTGAACTAATTTAATGAATGTCAGTCTTAGTCACTCTAATGAACTATCAAAATGAAGTTCGAGTCTAGTAAGTTTAAATGAACTTATCACAGTAAAGGCTATATAGAATAGCGAGTTAATTAAAATGTGCTAATATGCTGTAGCTAATAGATGTGCACACAATCACCATCAAAGTCTGCCGAAAGAATAGGATATATAAGAGGATTGATTTTGACTGTATGATTATCGTGAAAATAAGTGAGTTTGGAAATATCAGTAATAAGAAATCCTGTATAATTTAAATAATCTCCGAATCTGCTAATTTGTTGTTCCTGAATTCATGATCTATCTTCTGTGTTTTTGATTTTTTTTAGATACCTTTTGGCATTCTGGTGTTTATTCGTTGTTTTTCGCTTTGGCAGTTTTTACCGTTAGATGACGTTGATATCGAGAGTGATCCTCTGCAGCAAGTCGAGTATCTCTAGCAAAGCAAAGGCAAGCGCTTGATCATATCCAGCTTCATTCCCATTATTTTCAAGGCTAATATTTTGTTTAACTTGTATGTATGCATGCTTTTGTGTCAAAGTAATTTTGTCGATTAGAGGTAGTTAATCCCATTGCATGGTTGCCCTAAAATTGTTCACCCTGCCACTACCTTAGGAATATTATTCTCACCGTGAATTAGAGCCGGTGAATGATTTAGGCCTTTTATTTGTATTTACGATATGATGCTTAGCCATGCTTAGATACCGTAGAATTGGGCGGTTATCGACTTAGTCGATAACTTTGATCACACAAAAATTATTATAACCTTATGATTCAAAGACTTTTGCCTTGTTTAATTGTGAAAACTAAAAACTAAAAACAAAATGATTTCGACGCGCACAATGGTAAGATGGTGTGATTCTTGGTGTGGTGGAATGGTGCCCGGTCGCTTAAGGACCGAACATCTTGTGAGTATCTCATATCCAGCATTTCAAGCGCATAACCACACTAGAGGGTATGGGACCTCTCTTGACCTAGTACTTTGGCGTGTATTGGCTCCGGTCGCAGGGGTCGCAGGAGGGATGGAGGTGGGAGCATGGTAGTTGTCAAAAGCTTTATCCCGAGTGGTAGTTGTCTTTTCGGCTTTACCATGTAAGCGTATGGATTTCTATCCATACGAGCGGCTCGTAGTTAATACACAATATTGGAAAACGCCTTGTTAGACTTAGCCGTGCTCGCATACCAAAGGAAGTATGCTAACCGTGGTGGTGGAAAGGCGGTCTAAAGTGTGGGTACAGTGGTACACCCTGCAGGTTAAAAACTATTCGAATAGCCTCGCCCTAGGTGATGGACACGCTTGGGTAAGCTTATCAAGAGTTAGACTACAACCTTTAATTAAAACTTGATGGGTTGGTATGAACGGTGTTCATACTATTGTTGTGATGGCCATTGGGTTGGTCATCTCTAGGATGTCTTTATGTCACTACTTCATCAGATCGTTATTATTTCGCAAATAAAATTGAATTGTTAAAACTGCTTTCAAACTATTACAGATGCCAAAGAAAACTTGCTTTCGCTAAAAGTAAGTCCAGAGCCCTCCACTTAAATAAAGCCCGCATGTAGTTAAATTATAGTTCATTACCCTTACACGTCGGTCTTGCGGGTACAAAGACAATCTTTGTACTGTGTGCTTTGCTTTATGTTTTGTTGCAGAGAAAGAAGGTGAGCCCCAAGGGCTTCCCTTTGTGAGATGTGCCGTGGGTTTGACGACTAGCTTGGCGCCCTGGTTGGTTGCCTTGTGGGTAAAGGCACACTAATTGGCTCTTTATTTATTGCCATCTTATGGCTTTTGCTTCCATTGTAGTTTGTTATTTTATCTTGTAAGTTCTTTCTTTTGTATATTGAAGTTTTGATATTGTAACCGCCGTGTATGGAATTGATGCATAATTTTGTAACGGGGTGTATATCGCATTCGGGAAGTATACATATCCTGAGGCTTGGTTTATTTGAATTGTGATGCTAGGGTCAATGGAAGGCTAAGCATTACAAGTCGAATAAACCGGGGTCGTCACAATTACACCAGTGGAACGCTTTGAGGTTGGACACCTTCGACGGATCAGGCACGCCGGTTGATGCAGCTAACTGGCTGCGCCACATTGAGAGGCACTTCGGAGCTCTGGGAATGACTTCTAAATGAGGCTCGGCTCGTGGCTTTCCAATTGAAGGCGGCAGATATATCGTGGGAAGGAGTTCGATGGCTGACAAGAATTTCATGGACCAGCATACTGGGAACATTTTGTTGAGCATTTCAGAAGAGGTTTTTTCCACTTCATATGTGGAGCGAATGGAAGTCTCTTACGTAACTACAAGCGTGGTAAGATGAGCGATGTAGTATGAAGCGGGTTTTAATAACCTGGTTCGCTTTGTTCTAGCTGTGGCCACAAATGATGAAGAAAAAGCTAAGAGGTTTCGCGGGGACTCGAGCAAGAGTTCCGCAGTATTGGGAGCATTGAGTTGCGGGATTTTAGTTCTCTGTCGAACAAGCCGGGGCATGGAACCGAGATGCGACAGTGAGGAACCGCCAGAGCGGAAGGCGTTGTGGTTCGAGGTGCAGTGGCAGCGAGAAGAGGGGTTTTGGTAGTGGAGGTGGACCTTCCAGAGGCCCACTTCAAGAGGTTCAAAGGGCCGCAGAAATCGCTCAAGACCAAGTTCACGGGGCACAGTCTTTCTTCCACCTCGAAGGCGTCGGCGGTGCACCTAAGTTACGTCCGATCCTGTAGGTGGCATGAAGTGCTTCAAGTGCGGCAATGAGCATAGAGCTCAGAGTGCAATGGTTCTGGTCTTGCCGCCATTGTGGTCGGGAGGGCCATAAGGCATTGGTTTGTCGGCGAATCCCGCCAAATCATCAAGTGGGAGCCTGTTCCGTTGACGACGCCGCATGCAGCCTTCTTCTGGTCGGTGCGGATGTTAGCGGCTACTCCTACTCATACTTGGACACCGCTCGCCCTTACCTTCCCGCTCTGGAGGAGCCACGCCGCGCCAGTGTACTTTTGGCCGTCCCCTCCAGCAGTTGTGGCGCCTTTAGCACCTCCAGCAGCTGCCGCACCACCGCACTCGGTGTCTGAGCCCCTCACCGCCCAAAGACCGCCTCCTATGCTATGCCGACACGTGAGTGGTGGGTCGACCCGATGTGGTGACAGGTACACTCTTAGTGGACTCAATAGAGGCTCTTGTTCTTTTTGATTCAGGAGCTACCTTTTCTTTTGCATCACTAGATTTTGTTAGTAAGGCGAAATTGAGTATGCAGCCTATAGCTCAGTCAATTCTAGTTAGTTCTCCTGGGGGAATTCTTTCTAGCTCCACCGTTTGTCCTGGTTGTGTGATTTCGATAGATGGAGAAGATTTCACTACTAATTTGATGGTTATGAAGATGGAGCTATTTGATGTTATCTTGGGTATGGATTGGTTGCATAACTACCGTGTTGTCATCTCTTGTTTCTGGAAGACAATAAACTTGCAAGCTCCATCTGGTCAGGAGATAGTATTCCAATGTAGCGCCCATCTCACTCTTTTTTGTGATGGCTAGCTTGTTTCACGGTGGCCGGCAAATAAGAGTGGGTTTTTTTGTCTCTAGTGGAGAAGCCAAGTTCGCCTTTAACGTGCAGTAAGATATTTCGTTGTTCGGGAGTTCTTGGATGTTTTTCAAAGAGCTACCAGTGATGCCACCACCTCGTCCCGTAGAGTTCGGGACCATTTGGTACCGGCGCCCGACTGCCTCCATGACCCCTACTGCTTGGGCCCGCCCATTCCAGAGGAACTAAAGAAGCAGCTTGGATGATTTACAAGCGAAGGACCTTATTCGCCCAAAGGTGTCTCCGTGGGGAGCTCTGTTCTTTTACCAAGAAGAAGGATGGTAGTTGGCGCATGTGTATTGATTATCGTGTTTTAACCACTTACCATCAAGAATAAATATCCTCTACCTCGCATAGAAGATTTATTTGATCGCTTGAGAGGGCCAATGTATTCTCAAGATTGACCTTCAATCAAAGTTATAATCAAATCCTGTCCAAAGGAGGATATAGAGAAGACGGCATTCTCCACAAGGTATGGGCATTTTGAATTTAAAGTTATGTCTTTTGACTAACGAACGCCTCGCTGCTTTCATGGAGATAATGAATAGGATGCTACATGAATACCTGGATGATTTTGTGGTTGTCTTTATCGATGATATTTTGATATATTCAAAGACTCAAGCCGATCATGAGCGACACCGAGGCTTGTGTTGAGATGCTAAGAGGAAATAAGTTCTTTGCCAAGCTCAAAAAGTGCGAGTTCGATGTCCGAGGTGGGATTTCGGGCATGTTATCAACGACAAGGAATATCGGTTGATCCGAGTAAGGTTTCCACAATGGTTGAATGGAAAAGGCCACCAATGTCAAAGAAGTGAGAAGTTTCTTGGGCATGGCAGATATTATCGGCGCTTTGTGCAGATTTTTCCATTATTGCCAAGCCTTTGTCCGCACTCACCCAAAAAGAGGTGAAATTTATGTGGGATGATGATCATGAGCATAGTTTCCAAATCCTTAAAGAGAAGCTAGTGATCGCTCCTGTTTACTCTTCCCGAGCCGGGAAGCGATTTACGGTGTACTCGTCGTCTCTGATTAAGTTAGGTTGTGTCCTCATGCAGAGGGAAAGGTGATAGCTTATGCATCGAGGCACCAAGAAGCATGAGCGCACTACCCAACGCATGATTTAGAGTTGGCACTGTAGTGTTTGCCCCAAGCTTTGGAGACACTATCGTATGGTGAAGGTCGTGATGTTTATACAGCATCACAAGAGTCTTAAGTATATTTTCACACGTAAAAATTTGAATTTAAGGCGCATGCTTGGTCGAGCCGATTAAGGATTATGACCTCTCTATTCAGCACCATCCCTGTAAGGTAAACGAGTGGTCGATGCTCGAGTCGCAGCGGCGCCGCAACATTGGATTATCTCATTGCTGATTTTGACCGTATGGGTATATCATTTTGCTATGCGGGACCACATGCGTTGAAACACAATTGATCTTGAGTCGGCCATTCCAGAGCGGGTGCGGAAGCACAACAGATGATCAGCTTTTGCAGAGGGTCGAAGCGCCCGACATGGGCAAGGTCGGGATTTCAGCTTGATGGGTTTGGTGCGTTGCGGTTTAAAGGTCGCTTTGTGTGCCACAAAAGGTGGAAGTCAAAGGTGATATTCGAGAGAGGCTCATCAGACTCAGATATCTGCTCATCCGGCGAGACGAAGATGTACCGCGACCTGCAGCAGAATTTTTGGTGGAAAAGGATGAAGGTAGACATTGCTAACTACGTAGCCTCCTGTGGAGTTTGTCAGCAAGTGAAGGCAGAGCATAAGCGTCCTGCAGGATTGTTGCAGCCATTGGAGGTCCTCGCGGCCTTGGGAGGACATCACCATGGACTTTGTAGTTGCGTTACCCGGCCACCGCGAGGAAGGATGCGCTTGGGTGATAGTGGATCGACTCAGCAAGTCTGCACACTTTATTCCTATCCGCACAACTAACTCCGCAAGCGACTTGGCTCCTATTTATGTGCGTGAAGTCGTGAGGTTACATGGGGTACCAAAGACCATCATTTCCGACAGGGATGCCAAGTTTGTCTCCAAGTTTTGGGAAAGTTTGCAGAGTGCACTGGCACCCACCCGTCTCAAGACAACATTTCATCCACGCATGATGGGCAATCGGAGCGCACTATTCGGACTTTGGAGGATATGTTGCGATCTTGTGTTTTATCTTGGAAGGGTAGTTGGGAAGATCGGTTGCCATTAGCGAATCGCTACAACAACAAACTATCATTCCAAAGATAAGGCCGCCTGCTCGAGGTTCCAGATGGACGTAAGTGCAGGTCACCGCTGTATTGGGAGGCAGTGGGTGAGAAAGCAGTGTTGGGACCAGATTGGATCCAAAGGACGGTTGAGCGAGTGGCCTTGGTGAGGCAGAACCTGTTAGCATCCCAGAGCAGGCAGAAAAGTTATGCGGACGTGAGGAGAAGAGATTTGGAATTCGAAGTGGGGAATCAGGTGCTTTTGAGAGTATCTCCCACAAAGGGTGTGGTGAGGTTCGGTACCAAAGGGAAGCTTAGCCCGAGGTACATTGGACCTTTCACTATTTTGGCACGGATCGGGAAATTGGCATACCGCTTGGATCTTCCAGAGTCGATGCGGGGGGTACATAATGTATTTCATGTATCTATGTTGAGAAAGTACCTGTGAGATCCAGAGCATCATGTACCGCTAGAGCCTTTGACCATAGAACAGGACTTAACCTTTGAGTCAAAGCCAATACAGATACTGGAGAGATCAGAAAGAGTTCTGAGGAATAAAACGTTGAAATATGTGAAAGTTCTTTGGTCACAGCAGACTGAGAGAGAGGCCACCAGAGTGGAGTCCATGATGCGCGAGCAAAGATCCGAGTTATTTTCTTCAAGTGCGTACTCTTGTTCAAAGCGTTGTTGTGATCTTACCTTAGTGTGGCATGTTTAGAATTCGGGGACGAATTCAATTTAAGGGGGGTAGAATGTAGTACTCCAGGTTGGTTTTTGGGAGATTACCTAGTTAATTAAAAGAAATCTACTTGGAAATTTGGTTTCGGAGGAGGACCTAATGGAAAATTAAGGAGTTAGCAGTAAGAGGAGGGGGTTTTCGGAAGTTGCCGCCAAATTGGGCCTGGGCTTTGGCCCCAAAGGGGCCCATACGTGTTCGGCCAAGGGGGGGGACACCCCTTTTTCCCCCATTCCCAACCCTAGCCGCCTCTTTGCTTCCTCCCCCTCCAACCGTGCGCCTCCCCTCCCCCTCCACTCGTGCGCCCTCCCCCTTCCTCCCCTCAAGCCGCAGCCCTTGCCTAGTGTTCCTAGGTTGCCGCACTCCCTTCCCTTGGCGCCTCCCTCGCTGCCGGCAAACTCCGTTCGTCTTCCCCGATTGCCGATTTGGAGATCGCTGGAGGTGGCCGGCTGTTGGAGAAGGAAGAAGGCAAGGGGAACGTGACCATCGTTGGGGGAAGAGCTTGCTGGTGGGTGCTCTTCGTGCCCGGCAAACGGTTCTTCAAGGGTAACCACGTTTTCCCCTCGTTTAGATGCCTTAGCGATTAATTGTTCTATGTTGGTAATTCTGTTGCCTCAGGGCAGATCGCGTTAGAGGGATGTTTTGATATAGTTAAGTGCGGATTCAGTCTCGGGCGTCTCCTAGAAAGTTGTAGAGGACGTCAATAGCTTTCAATGAAGTGCTAGATCGTAAGTTTTGGACCTCTGTAGCAAAAGTTATGATTTTATTGGTGCGGCTGTTCTGCAACCCTGTCAGTTTCTGGACAGGTTTTAATGATCTGACCTTGGCGATCAGTTAAAGAAAGAATTAGAGGTTCTCAGTATAACGAAAGTTGTAGACAGTTGTCGTAGATTTTAGGGCAGCACAAGAACACAAAATTGGGCTAAACGATCTGAAAGTTATGATAGTTTTAGTGCGCTGTCCAGAAAGGGTGACGTGAAATTGATGTTTTGTTAGTCAGCTTAAAAGTGATTTTAGATGGCCGAATCAGGGAAGCTCACCAACTAGGTTTAGTTGGGAAATTTTATTACCTTTCAATGAAGTCTAAGAACACCTAATTTGGACCACTGTACGGAAAGATATGAATTTTAGAACTTGACTGTTTGCAGAGGACAGTTCAGTACTTAGGAAAGTGGGGTCAGGATCGCGTTGCAATCTGCTACTTGATGAGTTCGCTTATTTAATCCATGTTTTTCGTTACTATGGTCTTAGTTTATATTCTTAATATATTAGGTGGGAGATTGGTACCGGAGGCAGCACCGTCTTCACGTCCTCCATTCGCACGCGGTTAAGGCAAGTGCATTATTTGATTTGTGGTTGTGATTGATTGGTCATGTTTGTGTGCTTTTCGATATGTGATAGCATAGTGAGATTGTTGGCATGATGATTGTTTAAGATTGGTGGATGCTCCAATATGTCTATGCTCTATTGTTGTATGATGTTATCGTCTTTTGGTAATTTGATGATGAATAAGTGATGAGCATGTGCATATTGAGATCATATTGAGGCTTGGTCACGTGGTGACCAAGTATGTTTTCCTTTGTGATTCCCGTCATGAATGTGATGGGCCCGAGATCCCCACACTCGTGGAGTGTGGGCATGAGTTCCCCATTACTTGCGGAGGAATGGGCAATTGGTCCCTGTGCTCGCGAGCACAGACATGGGTATGCAGCGACGGTTGCATGCTTTGCATTTCTGGTAAAATGCACACAGAAAGATAAAGAGAAAGGATCCTTGAGTATTGCATTTGCATGAGAAATGTTTTATTGATGCGATTCTTGCTATGTATAATGTTGCTATAACTTTTGTTTAGTACTTGCTGAGTCTGTGGGCTCACTCTTGCTTTATTGTTGTTTTAGGTACTCGATCCAAGAACGACATGCATGGAAGGGAGTAGATTGTTTTCCACACACACCTCACCCTGAACCAAATAAAGTTGAATGAACTCCAGACCGCATTTTAATAATTGAGCAAGTTACTTATAGGTTTTGTTTTGTCTCATGCAATGGATTAAATGTAATAATGATGAGTAGTGGAACTTCATACCTCTCTAGTTATGTTAGATACTTAGCATGTCTTTGATTATCTTTTGATGTCTCTGGATGGATGTTTTAGTTAATATTTGATTTATCTGTGTGTCGGAACCTTCGTGTAATTAACTTTACAAGGGAGGTTCTGCCGAAATTTATTAAGATTGTCTAGATTAGATTTATTAGAGTTTATTTAGTAGCATTCCAGGCTCATGACGGGCTGGGGTGTTACAAAACTATTCAAATAGGCTCGTCCTAGGTTATGGACATGCTCGGATACGCCCCCCAAGAACTAGAATACAACCTTTAAATTAAAACTTGACATGGGTGGTATGAATGGGTAATTCATGCTATAGTCGTGGTGACTAATGGGTTAGTCACTTCCAGGATATTGTCATCTACTTATCGTTATTTCATCGTTTATTTCAACAATAAAAATGAATTGCCAACTTGCTTTCAAATGTATTACATTATTGCAAATAAAGATTGCTTTGTGCTAAAATGAGCCATACAGCCTCCACTCAAATAAGCCTGCATGTAGTTACGCATAGGTCTGCTAGTCCACACGTCAGTCTTGCGAGTACATTTTTGTACTCATTTGCTTTGCTTAATATTTTTGTTGCAGAGCAGGCAGGTGAGCCCCAAAGGCCTTACTTCTGTGAGATGTGCGGGTTCTGGGATGACTAGCTTGGCGGTCCGGTTGGTTGCCTTGTGGGCTAAGGCACACTGATTGGCTTTTGTTCATAGCCATCTTATGGCACTTTTGCTTCGCTATTTATTTTGTTATCTGTTTGTCATTTGGCCGGTCGGCCCTCTGCTGTAATAACTCTACCTTGTTGATTACTGTTTGGTATCGTGATGTTTGGACTCTATGTTTAGAATGGAGTTGATGCATAATTTTGTGAAGAGGTGTGTATACTGCAGTTCTGGGAAGTATACATATCTCGAGGCTTGGTTTATTTGATTTGTGATGCTAGGGCCAGGTGGTTGGTTAAGCATTACAAGCCAAATAAACTAGGATCCTCACAAAGTTGGTATCAGAGCCATCCTGATCGTAGTAACCCAAGCATGATCGTCCTTAGGATATTTTGTAAAAGCCTATTTTCAAAGTAACAAATGGTTTATGAAAGCTTAAGTAGATTCTCAGATTTTACTCCTTATCTATCTTAGCTTTCTACTCACATCTTGCTCTAATTTGAGTTTTAAAATTTGATTCCTCTCTTTCCTTTCAAAAGGTAGTCAATTGTCGGTTAAATCGGTTTGGGAGAACCCTAAGAATTGTAACCTAAAAGTGTTGGCTGTCTGTCAATGGAAAATTGAGACTTCTGGAGCTGAAGACTTCGACCAGGGACTTAAAGAAGAAAGTCTGAACAGCCAGCTAGTGGTTAGTGTGTAGGATTGGAAATGAGAGGATAACCAAACTTGTGGGGGATAAAAGGGTAAGATGTAATATGAGTTACCTAAATGTCTAACCTTTTCTTAGAAGATTTTACCTTGCTTTCCAGCTGTATTTCGAAATTGTCTTCCTAAAACTGATTGCTCGTTCTTTCATACGAGTTAGTCATCTTAGGGAGTTGATTTTATGAATTGCAACCTTGCCTTGTTGTTATGAACTGTTAGAGTTTATTTTGTAGAGTGGATGCTTGCTTTCTATGTTTTCTGTTATAAAATTGTTACTAACTTACTTGGTGGAGCAGATGGTCGGTGGAACTCAGAGTGGTCGGAATCACCACTGTTCGGATGAGGAGCTTCCCCCTCCTCCGACCATGGCTGAGGTTCTCGCTCAGATCGAGCGGAATCGTATGGATCAGACTCGGATTCTGGAGGTCATCGCGAGGAGCACCTCCACTCCCGCGGGTGCCCCAGGACCTGGAGGTGGTGGCACCAGTCTCGTGGGGGACTCGCGGAGTTCCTCCGTACGTAGCCACCGACTTTCTCCCGGTCTGAGGACCTACTTGACGCAGATGATTGGCTCCGTCTGGTTGAGCGAAAGCTCAACATCGCCGCGCCGTGGAGCGGAGAAGGCATCGCTTGCATCCCACCAGCTTGAGGGTGCGGCACTCTCGTGGTGGGAGAACTTTCTCGCCATGCAGCTCGCTGGCCATGTGGTCACATGGGAGGAGTTTCACACTGCTTTCCGTCAGGCTCATGTCCCCGCCGGTCTTGTAAAGCTGAAGAAGAAGGAGTTCCTTGCGCCAAACAGGCGCAAATCGGATCGAGTACCTCCATGAGTTCAATCATTTGGCGAGGTACGCTCTGCCGAGGTGGCCACCGATGAGGCCAAGCAGAGAAGTTTATGGAGGGCTTGTCTGAGGAGCTGCAGGACAAGCTCTCTATTGTGGATTTTGTTGACTTCCAGACCTTTGTGGACAAGGCTATCGTCGCCGAGCACAAGGCAAAGGCGCTGGGTGAGTCCCGCAAGCGCAAGTGGGAGGCCCAGCGATCTGCGCAGCCCAGCCTCTCCCGTCCCCGTGTTGGGCCTCGCACTGGCCCGTTCTTTGCTTCACCACCGCCGAGGCCATCGGCGTCGCCACCATCCCCGCAGCCGTGATTCGCCACGTGCACCGCGCCCAGCCAGGTGGCCCCCGTAACCCGGCTGCCGAGGTCACTTGTTTCCACTGCCACAACAAGGGCCACTATGCGAATAGTTGCCCTCAGAAGATTGGAGCGGCCCCTCGTCCTAATGGAGGATGCGGGCAGGGAGTGGTCACCCACCGACCGTAAGATCATCCGTAAGACCTGTGGTGTGGGAGGGCCGAGTCAACCATATCTCGGCTGACGAGGCTCAGGAGGCGCCTAACATTGTGCTGGGCACACTTCTTGTTAACACTCGTCCTGCTGCAGTATTATTTGATTCAGGAGCATCGCATTCTTTTATTTCAAGATCATTTGCTGCTGCTAGTGGTCTTCACTGTGTTCCTTTGAGGGTTCCTCTGCTTATTCGCTCTCCGGGTTTGGAAATGAGAGTTGGTTTAGAATGCCGGGATGTTCCTATTGATGTTGAGGGTGTAAGATTCTTGGCAATTCTTATCCTGCTCAACTCAGCAAGCCTGGATGTGATTCTTGGCATGGATTGGTTGTCCCAACACTTGGGACAGATTGATTGTGCCAGGAAGATTGTCTATCTCACCAGCCCCTCAGGCAAACTGGTTGGGTTTTCACCGCAGCTGCAAGAGCCACACCTTTGTGCACTTGAAGCAAAGCCAGCCTTGAAGATTCAGGATGTTCCCACAGTTCATGACTTCGTGGACGTTTTCCCCGAAGATTTTCCTGGGATGCCTCCAGTTCGAGACCTTGAGTCTGTCATTGAGTTGCTGCCCGGTACCGCTCCAATTTCGAAGGCGCCATATCGGATGCCTCCCAATGAGTTGGAGGAGTTGAAGAAGCAACTAGGTGAGCTTCAAGTGAAGGGTTTTATCCATCCTAGCTCATCTCCTTGGGGTTGTCCAGTGATCTTTGTGAAAAAGAAGGACAAGACTTTGCGCATGTGTGTTGATTACCGTCCGCTTAATGAGGTGACGGTGAAGAACAAGTATCCTTTGCCCCGCATTGATGACCTTTTTGATCAGTTGACTGGAGCCCGGTTATTCTCCAAGATTGACTTGAGATTGGGATATCATCAAGTCAGGACCAGGGCTGAAGATATTCCGAAGACGGCTTTCACTACTCGTTATGGTCTTTACGAGTACACCGTCATGTCTTTTGGTTTGACCAATGCTCCCGCCTTGTTCATGAATCTTATGAACTCAGTGTTCATGAAATACTTGGACAAGTTTGTGGTGGTATTTATTGATGACATCCTTATTTACTCCAAGAGTGAAGAAGAGCATGCTGAGCATCTGAAGCTTATGTTGGGAAAGCTACGTGAGCACCAGCTATATGCGAAATTCAGCAAGTGCGAGTTCTGGTTGAAGGAAGTGGCATTCTTGGGCCATGTTCTTTCAACCGGAGGTGTAGCTGTGGATCCTAGCAAGGTCAGCGACGTGCTATCTTGGGGTCAGCCCAAGTCAGTCACCGATGTTCGGAGTTTTCTTGGTTTAGCAGGTTACTACCGTCGCTTTATCGAGAACTTCTCCAAGATCGCGAAGCCGATGACTGAATTGCTCAAGAAGGACAAGAAGTTTGTGTGGTCCTCTCGCTTGTGATGAAAGTTTTCAGAACTCAAGCAGCGATTGACATCACCCTGTTCTTGTTCTTCCGATGTCCACAAGAGCTTTGATATCTTTTGTGATGCCTCTCGTCGTGACTCGGTTGTGTTCTTATGCAAGAAGGCGGAGCAGTGGCCTATGCATCAAGGCGGTTGAGGCCTCATGAACTCAACTATCCTACCCATGATTTGGAGTTAGTCGTTGTTCATGCACTCAAGATTTGGCGGCATTATCTCGATCGCAGAATCACGTGAGGTGTATTCGATCACAAGAGCTTGAAGTATTTGTTCACCCAGCCGGATCTGAACCTCAGGCAAAGAAGATGGTTGGAATTGATCAAAGATTATGACATGGGCATTCAGTATCATCCGGGCAAGGCCAATGTTGTTGCTGATGCACTGAGTCGAAAGGTGTATTGCAATACTTTGATGCTCCACGAGTAGCAGCCTGCCCTTCTTGAAGAATTTCAGCGGCTCAACCTGGGTTTAGTTGAGCACGGTTCCCTTGCTTCTTTGGTTGTGCAACCAACCATGGTGGATCAAATCAAGGCAGCACAGCAATCAGATGTTGGTGTAGGTCACATCAAGGGAAACATCAGGAATGGGACAGCCAAGTGTTTCTCAGAAGATGAGCACGATGTTGTGTGGTTTGGACAGCGGCTTGTGATTCCAAAAGTCATGGAATTGCGGGATTTGATTCTCCGCGAAGCCCATGATTCCCCCTTGTCCATCCATCCCGGGGCCACCAAGATGTACCAAGATCCTTTGCCAGTGCCTTTGCCAGTGCCTGAGTGGAAGTGGGATTCCGTTGGTATGGATTTCATTACCGGTTTGCCCCGTACTTCTTCTGGGAAGGATGCTTTATGGGTCATCGTTGATCGGTTGACGAAAGTAGCCCACTTTCTTCCAATGCGGGCTAAGATTGATGTGAACCAATTGGCAGATCTTTACATATCCCGCATCGTGAGCTTGCGTGGTGTGCCATGAACAATTGTATCAGATCGTGGTTCTCTCTTCACCTCTCGGTTTTGGCACAATTTGCAAGAGTCTATGGGGATCCGTCTTTCTTTCAGCTCAGCTTATCATCCCCAAAACGATGGACAGATGGAGCGAGTTAACCAAGTTTTGGAAGACATGCTCCGCGCTTGTGTTCTTTCCTATGGAAAGAATTGGGAGAAGTGTTTGCCGCTTGCGGAATTCTCCTATAACAACAGCTTTCAGGCTAGTCTCGGCATGACACCGTTTGAAGCCTTGTATGGGAGGATGTGCAGAACCCCATTGAACTATTCAGAAACTGGTGAGAGATAGTTTTTTGGCCCAGATTCCATCAATGAGGCTGAAAGCCAGATTCAGTTGATTCGCGAGCATCTGCGAGTGGCCCAGTCCAGGCAGAAGAGTTATGCAGATCGTCGTCGCCGTGAGTTGAGTTTCCAGCCCAATGACTTTGTTTATCTCAAAGTATCGCCTTTAAAAGGGCATCGGTGTTTCGGCATCAAGGGCAAGTTGGCTCCTCGATATGTTGGACCTTATCGCATCGTCAAGAAAGTGGGAGCTGTTGCGTAAAGTTGGAGTTGCCAGCTACACTTGAGGGGGTGCATGATGTATTCTATGTGTCCCATTTGAGAAAGTGCCTCTGTATTCCGATCGAGGAAACTCCGTTGGAAAATCTCGATGTGCAAGAAGAAGATTTGACCTACCGCGAGCGTCCTGTTCGCATTCTTGAAGAATCTAAACGAAGGACAAGGAATCGAGCAATCAAATTCCTTAAGGTTCAGTGGTCGAATCACTCTGAGGATGAGGCAACTTGGGAGCGGGAAGATCGTCTCCGTGCGGACTACCCATCTTTCTTTTCCCAGTGATCGAAATCTCGGGGCGAGATTCTTGTAAGGGGGGGGGCGGAGATTTGTAACATCCAGAACTCAAGTTTGTACTTCAAATATGTGAAAATGAGTAGAATTTAAAACTTTTTGAGCATGTTTGAATTTCTGGAGCTTTTGCTTGATTTGTTGCTTTTGAAATTTTTGAAATCAATTAGAACATATAACTTAAATCTTAACTCCAAGGAGAAAACATAGGGAAAAACTTGTGATCATCCTCTGGAAGTATTTTTCCTATTTTCTTGACCAGCCTAGTAACCTCTCTGCAAAATCTCACAATTTTTAGATTTTGTTTGCTATTTCAAAAGAGCAGGTCAAACCAATTTGAATTCTGGTCAAATCCCTAGGGCAGCAGCTTGTGAATTTGCTTGGGAACAATGCAGTGCATAAAAATTTCTGGAAACATTATGCAAGGTTGTTCCCTGTCCAAAGGTTTTACCATAAAAATTTTGGAATTTTTGGAGCTTCGGAGCTACCTCTAAAAATTCCCCAATCCTCTCAGCCTTTTAAAAATCAAAATCTGAAATCACTATTCATTAGGCTCGGACTCGAACTCCAACTTGAGTCCGACCGCGCCGCTCCACTTGACCGCACCAATTAGCCGCACCGCCCGAGTCCAATCACTCGCGATCGTCCGATGCAGATCGCACGGCCCATGTGCGCCTGATCTATTCGGACTGTCCTTATATGTCATCGAATCTCGACCGTCCATTTAGGATCTAGCGGTCGGTGTCGTCTTGATCGAGTCAAACCAACTGATCGCGCCACACTTGGTTTTGGCTCGCGCCGCTTCGTCGCCGTCGCTGACGAGTGGGCCCCTCTTGTCAGGTTCGTCCTCGCCATCTCCGCTGCCTACCGTAGCTCGCTGGCGTTCGCGCATGCGTGCCACGCAGCTCGTCGCTGCCACTTCGTGGACGCGTGTCCGTCTCCGGAGGATCGCCGGGAGTCCATCTACCCACTGAGCTCACCCATTTCTCCTCGCTCCCATTCTCGTGCTTTCTCCGCCCGATTTCTTGTTTCGGCCGGAGAGGGAAGCGAAGGCATCGCCGCCGTGTCGGAGCCGCCCTTGAGCCCGCGACCTCACCATCGTGATCCACTCTCGACGCCGCTTCCATTTTGCCCAGTCCGGGTCCTTGGTATCCAGTGGATCGCCTGGAGCGACTTCATCGCCTCGCCTCCGCAGCCTCGGCCTGTGAGCCGCTAGGCGCTCGTGAGTCTCTAACCTCAAGACTGATCCCTTGTGATCGCATTTCTCCACCGAGACTTACGGTGGGTTCGCTTTCACTTTGGTGCATCGTTGAGGGCGTGCGCCGCTTCTTCTCCGGCACGGTGATTCGCCGCGGCGATTCCGGCCGCCGAACCTCCTTCGCCGACGTTATCTTGGGCGATATTCTCCGGAGCCGAGGCGATCCTTGGCGCACCTTCGAGTCTTCTCGGCCCGTGGCGCCTTCTCGCGTGAGCGTAGCTTCTTCTCCGCCTCCGTTCGCCGCCGCCGCCGCATCCCCTGCAGCCCGTGTCTCCGCTATCGAAGTTCGCGAGGTCTCGTGAACTCGAAGGTATAACCCACTCGCCCGAGACCCGCTGTTCGCTAGATCCGCCGCGCGCGCGCGCCGCCGTCTCGTGAACGCTCGGTGAGCCGCCGGCGGCAAGTAGGTTTAACCTCCCTCTTTAGTGTTAATCTCCGTTTAGCTATATCACTGACTTGTGGACCACTCCGGAGTTAAGTGCATTTAGAAATCTTAATCTAGTCGTTATCTATCCTTTGAGTCCATGACATGTGGGCCCATTTTACCAATTAAGTGTTTGTGTAAACTTTGAAAATGTGTTTTCTCTTTGAGGAAACGTGTTTTTCGGTGCGTATAGGTTAGGATTACGTTTTAGGTAGCCAAAGACGTATTCCTAAAATATGTCTTCGACGTCACCGTTGGCGCCGGCGGGGTCAAGTTTGACCTGGTCAGCGTTTCTCGCTTGGCCCCACCGGTCAGTGACCGTGGGTCGGCTGAGTGCCGGTAGAAAAAGGTTTCAGTACTTTTAAATTTTCCGAATTGATTTTCTTTTGCACTGATAATTCAATTAAACTTTGAAAATTCATAACTAATTCAATTTTGATCCAAATCGAATGAATCCAATTTTGTAAATTTTCATTTTTAATGTACTATTTATCAAAATAGGTTTTAGATATGTCTTTGTTCATAAAAATTTGATAAATAATTAAATGGTGTTTTTATGTATTTCTAACTTAGAAAATTCTTCATATCTCCAAATAAAATGTTCTCTGTTTCTAAAATTTTGTAAAATCATGCTCTAGCTGATGTGTGAAATTTGTGCTCATGAGATTAAATTGAATTTTGGTTTTTGTCGGTGTTACTTGTTCTTATTCGTTCTTTTTGCTCGATCGATAGATTGCGACGATTCTGGTATTATCGAAAGTGAGCCTCAGCAACATATTGAGCAGCAGCAACCAGGCAAGCAATTTGATCATGTTAATCCCTTTATATTCAAACTAATATTTTGTTTGCAACTTGTATGTACACATTGCTATTTTGTGTTAAAGTATGGTTAGTGAGCCCTTTTAGTTGCATAATCTGCATGTAAATGATATTCCTCTACTACCTGAGCCTAGGTTATTTGCTGTGATTGGAGATCGTTGGATGATCTCTTGTCACTTAGTAGATACGAATTCAACTGCTTAGACATGCTTAGTTATCGGTAGAAATGGGCGGTTATCGACTTAGTCAGTAACCTTGATCACACAAATTATTATAACTTGTGTTTCAGTATTTATGCCATGTTTAATTGTGAAAACTAAAAACTGAAAATAAATTGATTTGGACTTGGGCACAACGGTATGTTGGTGTGCTTTTGGGTGTGACTCGAATGGTGCCCAGTCATTATGACCGAGTTACTTGCGCCACCGCATTTCGGCATTTTGCGTGCTAACCACACTAGAGGGTATGGGACCTCTCTTGACTTAGTGCTTTGGCTTGTATTGGCTCCAGTCGCAGGGTCGCAGGAGGGATGGTGTTGGGAGCATGGTAGTTGTCCAAAAGCTTTACCCTTTGTGGGTAGTTATCTTTCGGCTTTACCATGTAAGCGTATGGATTTCTATCCATACGAGCTGCTCATAGTTAATACACAATATTGGAAATGTCTCGAGGACTTAGTGTACAAAGATACCTTCTAAGTGTGCTTTTGTGGCAAAAAGGCGGTCTGAAGTGTGGGTACATTAGTACACCCCTGCAGGGTTAAAACTATTCGAATAGCCTCGTCCTAGGTTATGGACACGCTCGGATACGCCCCCCAAGAACTAGACTACAACCTTTAAATTAAAACTTGACATGGGTGGCATGAATGGGTAATTCATGCTATGGTCGTGGTGACTAATGGGTTAGTCACTTCCAGGATATTGTCATCTACTTACTGTTATTTCTGTCGCTGTTATTTCAACAATAAAAATGAATTACCAACTTGCTTTCAAATGTATTACATTATTGCAAATAAAGATTGCTTTGTGCTAAAATGAGCCATACAGCCTCCACTCAAATAAGCCTGCATGTAATTATGCATAGGTCTGCTAGTCCACACGCCAGTCTTGCGAGCACATTTTTGTACTCATTTGCTTTGCTTAATATTTTTGTTGCAGAGGAGGCAGGTGAGCCCCAAGGGCCTTACTTCTGTGAGATGTGCGGGTTCTGGGACGACTAGCTTGGCGGTCCGGTTGGTTGCCTTGTGGGCTAAGGCACACTGATTGACTTTTGTTCATAGCCATCTTATGACACTTTTGCTTCCACTATTTATTTTGTTATCTGTTTGTCATTTGGCCGGTCGGCCCTCTACCTTGCTGATTACTGTTTGGTATCGTGATGTTTGGACTCTATGTTTAGAATGGAGTTGATGCATAATTTTGTGAAGAGGTGTGTATACTGCAGTTCTGGGAAGTATACATATCTCGAGGCTTGGTTTATTTGATTTGTGATGCTAGGGCCAGGTGGTTGGTTAAGCATTACAAGCCAAATAAACTGGGGTCCTCACAACTACTGAGGAACTGTCCTCGCTCGCTGTTGAGACTGGTGGCTTCCTTGTTGAGCCATTATGCGCTTGCAGTTGTCATCCAACTCATTGTTCTTATCTTCAAGGACAAGATCCTTGTTGACCAACTCTAGGAAATCTAGAATGTATGAGCAATCAGACTGACTTGCAGTCTGGTGTTTAGTCCTTTCAAGAAACTACTTTGTCTGGCTTTGTCGGTGGTGACATCTTCTGAAGTATAATGAGCAAGCTGATGGAAATTGTTATGGTAATCAGACACCGTCATACGTCCTTGCTTGAGTGCACAGAATTCATCCTTTTTCAGGTCTATGATTTCTTCCGACATGGTACTGGCGAAAAGCTATAGAGAACTCATCCCAAGTGATGTTCTACAGAGTATCATGCACAGAACAAAAGTTCTCCCACCATTCAGCAGTAATACCTTCCATCTGATGGGTAGCAAAAGAATCTTCTCTTGATCATTGCATTGAGTGAAGTCAATCATCAACTTCCACTAGCGAAACACTTTCGAAAAAGTTAGCGGGCAGGTCCTCATGAACTCTACTTGCTTAGACTGTCCATGATGGCTATGAGCAACTGGTGCTGCATTGTGATTGTTGGCTTGATTGTTGTTCATGTTCTACATTTGATTCATCATTGTATACACCATTAGAGTTTGGGTGGCCATAAATTCTCCAAAGTTCTGCAAATCTATCGACGGTGCTTGTGGTGGAACTGCTCTTGCAGGGGTCTATTCACTTCCCTCTGCTCCATTGGCTCCATTGGTTCCTAATCCACAGGCAGCATCGTTGCAAGTTTGAACCATCTAGCGGAAGCTCCAAGGGATTAGATAAGGTGGCAAGCACAAGGTAAGTTAAGAACTAAGCAGGGGATAGGCTAAACCCAACAAACACAACACAAAGAAACTCAACTGAAATAACTATATTAATAAGGGTCTTAGCATGGCTGCAACAAGTGCCTAAGGGCTCTTGCAGCTCATACTACACACACAAGAAAACAAAAGGCGAACCTAACACACAATCTAACGTCTAAAGGATGACACTACTATTCTTAAGATGATATGGCTCTCACACACTGAGTCTCAACTGACTTAGGCTAACTCTCGGTTGCCTTACTCACTGAGGTAACCTCCACAACCACGACGGTGCTCTTCCCTGCTGTAGGTTGGCAGACTAGCAGATATCCTCGTGAACTAATCCTGATGACCTGGAACTAGCGCAACAGGAACAGCTGACTCGGGTACAGGCATGACTTGTTCTGTCTCCTCAGGTAGACATACAAGCGGCTCCTGTGCATACAAAGCTTCTCCCACTTTGCAATCCTCTCCTTTTCAAACTGCAATGTCTCGTAGGCTCCCTGTAGCTCTGCTGTAGTAGTCTCCAAAGCTTCCTCCTAGTCTGCAATAAAGTGGGCAAGGTGAACCATGGTAGCATCTTCTTCTCCATCGGTGGAGGGGTAGCGGGCTAGACGGTCCACTACAGAGGCGCGAGGATGAAGGCGAAAGACTGAACCCTTCAACTCATTGGCATAGATGCTGCACACTCGTAGGATGGCAAGACGTGAAGACTCTTGTATCCTTTCCTCAAAGATGATCCTCCAAACAGTGGTGTTCATGGGACGACTGGCCTTGCTATCCTCTCAAGCGTAGATTGTCAGTTGACACTGCACACCACGATTCCTGCTATTCACCATCCAGTTGGTGCTTCAGTAGAGTGGCCACTGGAATCCTCCAAGTGCTTGTAGAATCTTCCACAACTCGGCAGCGAAACCTCTGGTATGCTCTCCATAGGTGTGAAGCCGTGCCATCTAACAAATACAGGCAAAAGGAAAGAACCAAGTTAAAATCAGTGGAGAGAAGAATTTTAACAATAGGTGAGTCAAGAGAGAGACAAGAAGAGTAAATTAATTCATTGATCTTGCAAGTTAAATTTTTTGCTTTAGAAAATAGTTTTGAAATTCTTAAGGATGGCCGATCTAGCTAAGGTTAAGACCTATAGTCAGTATGACTCTGATACCACCTCTAGCGGGACCAAAATATACAAATCTAGACCCTGTGTGTATAATACACTAGTCCAGGATCACGCTAGTTTAGACAATATCAAAATAGATGAATATCATTCCACACAGGGTGAATATAAGAATAAACGACTAATTTGATTATGAAATAACAGTTGTGACCTTATGGTTGAGTTTACACTTATTAAACTACGTAGGTCTAGCAGTAAATAAAGAAATGGCAGCGAAACGGAAACAACTTCAGTGAGAGCCCATCGACTTGCCAGAGGCAACCAACTGGGATCAAGACCTAGCGATCACCCTCCTCATGAAACTCCTCCTCGAAAGTAGGCGAAGTCTCCTCCACTTCAACTAATTGCAGTAAGAATGAGTACTCCAAGTATTCAACAAGTTGTACCACATAATGCAATTATAGATAATGGCTTACTTCGAAGGGAATGGCTTCTATGGTTATTTTGCCAAATAACAACATTTGCATTTGAATACAAATAATAGATTGAAAGTATAATTTAAAACAAATAAACAATAATAATTTAAAAATAATTTTCACAAAGTTCACGAAGCCTAATCAATTTATTTCACACAGCCACATGAGTTAAACCACATAGCTGTACCCTTCCTATCGTTTTTATGAAAATTTACCTCTCGTGTGAAATCCCTGAGCATGTCCATGACTGCAGATGCGGCTATTTGAATAGATTGATTAACACTTTGTAGAGGTTTGTACACATTACCCACAAGATATAACCAGTTTAGCTCGCACCAATCATAACAAAACGTTTCTGAAACTTCATGTCGATAATTGACCTCCCGATGTGCATACCATTGTACCAACCCTAACGGAGTGCTTTGGTCCGACACATATCGTGGGACCCTCGGTCTATGGAATTAAAAGAGTATCCCAAAAAATAGGAAACATAGTCTGACACGTGGGACCCTCGGTCTATGGACCGGGTCCATGGATTCTAGTATACAGGTCCATGGCTCATAGGTTCAAGGAACAATGAGCTAACATGTGGGGCTCACATGTTAGAGACTCGTTCCACCGTAAACTAGGTTTTGCTAGGGTTAGGTTTGGGGTTTGGGTACGGGTGGTGCTAACAGGGCATTGACGTGGCTGACACATAAACACGAGGCTGAGGTGGAGCTGACATGGCTGACATGTTGTGACACATGGCTTCCACGTCATGTTGATGGTGGCAGTGGCTCGGGAACCTAAGGTCGTAGGCGTTTAGGGCCACGGCAGCAAACGCGAAGGTGTATGACGAGGATCTAATAATTCTCATTTTACTATTTATCTGTAATTGAATATTATGGGTAAATATGACGTCACACAGCTATTGAGTATACCCCTTACAGTAGTAAGGGAGAAACCAACCAGGTGGTCGTAAGCTTTTCTACGACCACCCCCATAGTCGTAGGTTCTCCTATGACTACCGCGTAATCATAAATCCTCCTACGATTGCCTCCGGTCGTAAGTCTTTCTATGACCAGTACCCAGTCGTAAGCTTTTCTACAACTACCCCTTGGTCGTAAGTCCTTCTACGACTAGTCCTGCCACGATTTCTCCACAGATAGCTGGGTCCACTCGCCAGTAGGCCCTATTAACTGTGAGATCTGAGCAGTCAAGATAAGTAGTTATTCTCTGGAATAACTGCAGTTAACTCACCATTATCTCTGATTGATAACCGTCAAGCAACATGGGGAGGTTACTACTCTGGTGATTACTACCATTATTACGAAATAATGAGGTGCCCCTGACCTGGAACGACTACCTCTTCACATACTATAAATAGACATCTTTCAGAGAGAATAGGGGAGGGACTTTTGAGAGGCAATCAGTAGCAGTATTAGCGCAAGTCTTTCCACTGATTGTAACCAGGATACCCAATAAAATATACACATGAGTAGGGTTGTTATTTTCTCTGGAGAAGGCCCGAACCTGTATAAAAATCCCCGTATCTCTTTTGTCTGCGTGATCAATTGTGGAGACCCCCCGAATCAAATAATCTTTATGTAAGATCGGTTCTAAAACACTGACAGTTGACGCCGTCCGTGGGGATCTTCTAATAATTCCTTGTCAACAGTTCTTTCTTTTCTCTTTGATGCTTTTATGGCAGGAGAATGGAACGAGGAGAACTGGCTCGACTTGGTCGATTACGCAGACATCGACATGGATGCCGGTTTCGACTAGGAGCCGAGTATCGAATCATCCGATGGTATTGCCACCTTTGGAGATCTTTTTTCAGATCTTGAAAATCACGCCATCGGCAAAGTTGAGGAGGGATCCTTATCCCTCACAACAATACGCCTAGCTAAGGAACCAGTTTCCTCAGGAGGCAAGGGTCAACACGACCACAAACAAGGCTGCCCCAAGACAGACTCACAACACGACGAGAGTTTTTCCTCCAAGTGTTCGAGTCCCCCTAAGGCCGTATGACTTGGCGAGGCAGGTTCTAGAAGCCATCACCCCAGAGCTTCATCAGCACCTGATGGTCCTTTTTCTCTAGATAATTCCGTAGAGAAGAGGATCGAACACGCTTTTCCTCCAAGTTTGACCATCCCATCGTAGGACACAGCTGCAGACGGAGACGGTTATAACCCGGAGTTCTCCTACCTGGAGGGGTTTACTCCAAGTCGCCAAATGGTGTCTCTCGACTACTCCTCAAACGAGGAGGCCTCGAGCGCAAGTGGAGGTCATCAATGAGAGGTCTTTGTCATTCCCTCTGATCAGAATCATTCTCCCAGAGGCAGGATTGACGATGCTCCCCGACGGACACACACTACGTCCCCTCATGGCAATGGCAAGGGCACCACTGCTGGCGAATGAGACAACACTTTGATGAACGTGTGGGATATCCTCAACATTCTCGCACTTCATTGAAACCCACTCAAGGGTCTAATATGGATGATCCTGAGGCAACTCGGTGAAGAAAAATAGCGGCTCAGAAAAATTTCCCTGGGCACGCTTATTTCTAGTCAGAGGAGGCTCAGGAGCTCCAGCACATCAACGACTTGCTTGAGAATCCAACCCAAGAGCTCGCTCGAGCACTAGGCTACGATCTCTTTGCTGAAGAGATCGCACGAAGGCTTCGGAACACAATGGCAAAACTCGAGCGTCCTCGTCGACATCAACCCGAAAGTCGTAGTAGTATGACTCCATCTTCTGCCAGCCGTTCGGACAACTCGTCACATGGGGGACGACATGATCTTCGATCACGTCACTCTCTTGACATGAGGAAGGCTCGTTGGACATTTGAAGATCGACAAGCCCCCAGGAGGGGTGATCTTTCACCACTTCAGGGACGAAATCTTCGGCGCAGACGGAATACAAGGAGTATTTCCCTCATAAGACTGAGGCCTACCATAGGTCTAGCCCACTTGTGACTGGGTATCATCAAGTACGATCACCCGGTGACATTAACCCTTCTTTCCTGCAAAGAAGGCGCCAAGAAGTTATCTCTAGATGTCGGGCGTTTTCACCCGATCTTCGAGCAGTTCGCTGGCCACTTCGCTTTCGACCAATGAACATGGAGAAATTCGATGGAACCAAAATCCCATTGAATTCCTCCAGATTTACACAACAGCTATCCAAGTAGTAGGAGGAGGAGAGCATGTAATGACAAATTACCTTCCGACTGTGCTTGAAGGATCTGCTCGATCATGGCTTTTAAACCAGCCATTCGAATCGATCTACTAGTGGTAGCACCTCTGCGACCTTCTGCTGGCAAACTTCCAGGGTACATACAACCACCCTGGAAAGAAGGACGACTTGCACCAGATAAGACAGAATGATCATGAGACTCTGCGTCAATTCATCAGGCGCTTCATTCAGGTTCGTAATTCTATTCCAGAAGTTTCTGACTTGTCTGTGATCAGGGCTTTCAAGCAGGGAGTGCGCAGCAGAAGGATAATGTAGGATATAGCTTTGAATCCTCCTGCCACTGTCGTTGAACTCTTCGAGATGGCCGATGGATATGCGTCTACCGCTGAAGTAGTCGAGTGGAACAACACTATCGACTGTGAAGACAATATCCCTCAAGAGGCAGGTGAAAGTGGTAAGAAAAAGGATAAAAAGCTAAGAAATCCAAGAACAAGGTGAAAATACATAAGTCTCCAGCCACTGGTTCTAAGGAGATTCTGGCCCTAAGCGACAAAGAGCCACGTAACTCCAAGCCAAATTCTAACCGAGGCAATGGTAAACGCCCTGATCGAAAGAATGACAAACCCAGGTGGTGTCCTTTTCACAAAAAAGAAGGGCATGACCTTCGCAACTGCCGAGTTTTTCTACGAAAACTCGAAGACTATTACTCTAGCAAAGGGCCACTTCCTACTCTTGAATAGGTTGGTCAAACAAGTGGACGGAAGGAGTCGGATGACGACGAGGAGGTGCCGTTTCAGGATCCGCAACACACCATCGATCACATCTATAGGGGATCATCGGCATATGAGTCAAGGCGATAGCTTAAGGCTGATGAGCGTGAGGTAAACACAATCGACTCTCCTCTTGTCAATAAAATGCCGAAGTGGTTGGAAGTAACTGTAACACCCCAACTCACAACGAGCCTGGAATGCTACTGGAATTAAAATTAAACTAAAACTTGATACAAATTTTTGGCATAACCTCCTTTGTATAGTCAACTATACCGAGGCTCTAACAAATATCATGGCAATTAGCAATAAACTCCATATTCAAGTTCATTCAAACATGCAAGATAATCTATTAAACATAACCAAAATTTGCTACTCTCATTATTACAATTAATCAATCTCAAAACCATCCATAAGTAATTCTTAAGGTTGAGTGGTAGTGCGTGCATCCAAACATCTACTCCTCCCATGCATGCCGATCTTGTCGCTTGTACCTAAAACATATCAAAGCAAGAGTGAGCCCAAAGACTCAACAAGTATCAACAAGGCTAAAGCTAAACTCACACCATAGCATCAATATACCAAAGTAAACATTACACTAAACATATCCTTCATGCTTATGTAATGCGACCATGCAATGCACCTTTTGAACTTTAGCTCTTTTTCACATTTTACCGGTAATGCGGGGTATACATCCGTCGATGGATACCCTTGCTCGTGGCCTCTTTGCACAGGGACCAAGAGCCTATACACCACTTGTATAGGGACCTTTGCCCATCATCTTAATGATGGGGACCTCTTTACTCATTGCCCACATTCCACGAATGTGGGGACCTTAAGCCCGTCATCTACATGACGGGGAACCTCGATCATGCATAGTCACCACGTGACCAATCCTCCAATATGATTGCATGATGCACATGAACAAAACTTTAAAACATCATACATATGGATTCACAACAACGACATGCATGAATAAACTTATTCATACTTCAAGCATTCCTCATCAATGACATTCTTAGCATTCTAGTATCCATGAATAGCACATATATTCATAATACTAGCAAACTGAACAATCCTTCATGAATAACAATTAATCATAACTCAAGTGTTCACCATCCTTAAACATACATATCACACTATAAAGCATGCATTGTTATTACGCATCAAAGTACTAGCACCCTATATCAAACATTCATCATTATTCTCTCAATCAGAGTACTTGCATTCACCAAGATAAATTGGAACTCATCACAATAACATCCATGCATGGCTATTACGAGTAAACCACAAACACTCTCAAAGATAAAAACATAGTTATGCTATAACCCGAATACTTGCCTCAACCGTGCGAGAACAGTGGACGCGAAGAGGGCGCTACCCCTGGGATCACGCTCCCACCTGAACATAAAGATAACCCCAATCTAAGACCAACATACTGGACCAAAATCATAAATAACAACACAAATTAACTTACTAAACTCCCAAGTGTTTCCAATCTTCCAATTTCTAGCGATGGATTTGGTGTTCACTACGGACAGTCAACTTCTAAAATACATAACTTTCTGCTCAGGGGTCCAATTAAGATGTTCTTAGAATTTTTGGAAAGATAACTAAATTTCCCAAATAAACTTAGTTGGGGAGCCCTTTTGATTATGCCAAATACTACCTCTACCAAGCCAAACTACAGAACATCAAAATTCACGTCGGGTTCTCTGGACAGTACACTAAAACATCCATAACTTTTGCTATGAACGTCCAAATCTTGTGTTATTTAACTCTATGAAAAGGTATAGAAATTACCCACATTTTTTGTTATATTGAGGTCCTCTGATTTCGACCTTAACTAGCAGATTCATCCCATTTTTTACAGACTGTTCAAAACTGACAGATTAACAGAGCAGCGATACTAAAAAATTCATAACATCCTGACCGTTAATAGGATTTGGGTGATCTTGGTGGCCACTGAAAGCTAAGAACAAAATCTACATATCTCTAGGAGACCAAACCTCCTAATTCGGCCTCTAAACATATGAAACTGGTCGCGCAACATTCTGGACAGAATTGATTATCTACCCGCAGCAATTTGATCTAATCAATTCTAAGCAATTTCGCATCTACTACCAATCAAAAGATGAAGATCGACATCCGTTACCCTTGAAGAACCTGATGAGCACCACGAACACACTCCTACGAACACTCCCCTTCCTTTCACCCTTCTTCTTTTCTTCTTCTTGACCGATCTACCTCCCGAGCGTTCCTCCTTCTTTAATCTCGACACCGGTAGCGGGGAGCCCCTTCCTTGACCGGCAGCAGGGATGAACACCATGGGAGGAGGCGATAGGGCAGAGAAGGTGGCCAAGGGGAGAGGGAGCAAGGGGTGGCGGCCACAAGTGGGGAGGAGGGGAAAATGGGAAGGACGGCTAGGGTTTGGGGAGGGTGGCGCTTCCCCCCCTTTGGCCGGCCACCACAAGGCCAAATGGGCCTAGGCCTAGGCCCAATTTGTCCCACTTTAGCAGAAAAACCCCCTCTCAAAACACTGCTAAACTATTTAATATTTGGTCCCTTTCCTGTTTCGATTAATCTCTCCCGATTAAATATTCTCTTCCCGATTACATCCTTTTGAATACTTTTTGGGGTATTACATTTTACCCCCCTTAAACAGAATTCGACCCCGAATTCTACCTGTCATCTACTCGAGAAACAACAACAACCACAACTAGAAAATTAAAAACCAACAAGATGTACCCGACGTGAACAACTTTGGTTAAAGCTCGATCAAGCGAGACTACTTCCCATGTCTCTTCTCGTTCAGACCGACATGACCAAAACACCATAACGTATACCCATGTCTACCTCAACACTCTCTCTGACCTCTCCAGTACAAGTATCGGATGAGACTTGAAGGTGAGATATTGCTCGGTGGTCGACGGCGTTAACAAAACCTCGAACTCTGGATCTCCCAGGTACTCACTCACACCAGAACAGACAAGATGTTACGTACTCCGCGCACGGACTCGAGACACCCCGCGATACACCAACTAGCTTAAAACAACCCAATGTACCTTGGGGCAACCCTCCCGAGTGGTACCGAACCACGCAAAAGCGCGAGAGAACACCGAACCCTTATTCCACCTCTCAATCGGACTTTTCACTCAAACAAAGATCACCTCCTTTAATGAGAAACACACAACAGAACTCGCTTTAAAACACACTCTTTTACCGACATAGCCCAACTGAATATGAAGGACTCTCATCGCAACCAAACGTTACTAACTCGGTACTAAAAGAAGTCTAATCCAGAAACAAGGATTTATCACGAAAATCTTTCCACCTTCAAATTAGAAATTTTGCAAATAAACACCACGTCCGCCAAAAGAGAAAACACTCGAATAACCAAATCCGTCATTTCTTTTATTCTTTCTGAACTGATAAGTACCACATATACCAACACAAAGTCAAGCCCAATTTATAAAGACATCCATCATAAACTCATAGCTCATACAAGAATCAAGAGAGCGTTTGATGCAGAAATAATCTTTTCTCAATTTATCCTTTAGAAATAAAATTTCTTTCAACCTTTTGGAATCCCGATTCATCGCATAACACACTAACCCATCTCTCTTAACTTGGCATTCTTAATGCTAAGCACAAACGGAAATACATCAACCACACCTCAGAGAGAGGCTCTATCGACCCCGAAACAATACTCTAGTCAACTCCTGCATCGAGTGAATTACTCTGATA
Source organism: Ampelocalamus luodianensis (assembly GCA_036346255.1). Taxonomy (NCBI): domain Eukaryota; kingdom Viridiplantae; phylum Streptophyta; class Magnoliopsida; order Poales; family Poaceae; genus Ampelocalamus; species Ampelocalamus luodianensis. Next base: position 25,717,428 of record CM070623.1, read on the forward strand.
GATAACTTCTGATGCATCCCAAAATGGATCTTCACACGTAATCATGTTACCTCAGTCCTTAAGAATGAACATCTCGAAATTCTCATCACATATTCTCATGTATTTCACCAATAGATTTCTATCAAAGATCATCCTACTATTCGAAATCCATCATTATTATTATTTGGGCGATCAAAGTCCTAGCATAACAATGTAAATCCCAAATTTAACCTCCAAGACTCTTGCAACGAAATTCTCCTATAAAAGATAGGGAAATCCTCAAATTAAATCCCTAAAATTCCACAATTCTCACATACTCACTCATTAACATTATCATGAATTTTTTTTCTTGACTAGTTTACCTTTACAAAGATTATAACTCTCAGAAGGTTACTCATTTAAAGCCAAATCACTCTTGACATTACTCAACATTTTCTATTACCTCATTAATGGACATGACGATTCGATTACTTTGTAATCCCACTCTCATTAAACCATATCATCAAGTATAACCATGCACAACCTCGCAATACTACCAAATTGCGATACTCTATAAAATTGATCAAGATTTCCATACTTTCGGTAATTCTAATGTTCCACCAAGTGAACAAAAGATCTTGGATCACAATCACTATAGGTTCTACTAGTCAGAACAATGCAATCGCTTTAACCTCATATGACAATCTTCCGTTGAGATAGACTTCTATCAAAGGACTATATTACGAAATTATTTCATCCTCTAATGCTCATCGAATAACTTACAACTTAAAGTTTCACAACTACAATTATTAAACACCTCAAAAGACTCAGGTGAAACGAATAGGTTGATTCTTTCTCAAAAGACAGAGCGAAAGGAATCAATTTTTTTTTATCAACTAGGAAAACATGTGCCACCGTAGTGAACACAAGACCAAGGAAAACTGTCACTTAGGCTAAGTACTCGGAAAATATAAGGGAAAATCAACAGTTGAGGGCTCAAGCCCTACTGAAAGCGAATACCAAACCACAAATGAGAAAAAGGTAATGCCCTTTGAAAATTGATAACTCAAATAGAACAACTGCATAAGATTTAAGCACTCTCAAATAAACTACAAGATGTGAAACGTGACTTGAATCTCAATTTCTTATACTTCACTCCTTCCTTTAACAAGGACGGTTATTTTCTGTGATTACTACATCACTTTGCCAGCTAAAACAAGATAAACTCTTAAGACCAAATCATAGGAACCACTTAAGAACCAATAAAACCCTTCAACATGTTACTTTTTTTTTCAAAGCAACTCAATCACCACTCACACAAGTCACAATCTCTTGCAGATAATCTTACTAACATCAAGATTAATACACTCTGAACACGAATCTTTATCATCAACTATTTCATTAAAAAGCCCCCCAAAGTTTCACCGAGTTGTTTCATACTACTTTTTCATCCCATCTTCAAAACGAGAGTATACCAAAACCATACAACATCACTACATCAACCTCTTAAGTTTAGAAGGGGTCTACTACCCAATTGAAAAGCTCCTACCAAAACCCTTTCATCAAGGACTTAGTATCATCCGATTATTTCACAATCATGTGGGCATAAGCCACCTATTATATCATATCAGTTCAACTTTTAGCGATGCTCATCATCAAACTTCAACACACAATGCTTATATGACAACCATTGTTGTTATCAATCGCTTCATTATGAAATCTAGTTACTACCTACTTTCCTTCCCAAATCACTTGGATATAACAAACACATATTCAACTGTTCCTCCTCATATTTGGATTTCGGCAAAAACACACTAAAACATCAAAAATCGAAATCTTCTATCGATTAAAAGTCTCAATAACATTACAACCAAACTCATCGTGTCATTCTATATAGAAGAACTACATAGAACTCTTCCCATAAATTCTAGATCCACCGATATTCAATCCATTCAACCGATTATACATAGTTCCAGTAAATAATCATACTAGAGAATATGTAATTCTAGCATTTCCTCTAGTTTCCCTTTCCACCATTTTAATTAAACCATGGGAACCAAAGAACCCAACAAGTTTAGCAACCTAAACGATTTTAATGGCCGGACTAATTCATCAATGTTCCATACTTCTTAATATCTCTTTTGACACCGAATAGGTATGGACATACTCTCGATCACTACTCATATATACAGCTTCATCAAGAACTAGTAGAAGACAACATGAACTTAATCAATTTCACTTCCAAGGTTACTAATTAATACTAATTATGCACCAAACCAATGACTCAACTTGATACCCATACCATATCGAGTTATTTGATTACAATCTCTGATTTAACCATAACAAGGCATCACAAAAGGATTTTAACATTTTCCACCAGAAAAGAGATGCATTAAACTTCATCACTCGGAATAAACCCAAAAGAAATACTTAGAGCCAAAGCTTTCTCATGTTAACAAATTTGCAACAGAAACTCTCAATACCCAACTATCAAACGAATAAATGAGTCAATCTTTGCCAAAGAGAAAGAAGGATCAACCAAGGAATTATCAATTTTGCCAAGATTGAGGTCAAGAAAGAATACAACTTTCCAAAGCAGCTCACGCTCAACTCCTGCAACTATGGTATTCGGGGTAACTACTCTATTTGTCTACCACGAACGGTGTTATAACCCGACAAGGTCCAAGGTCACAACCACGGCCTCCACTTCTTAACAACCATTAACGACTCGCATAAACAATATAATCAAGTATGATTATACATGATCATCTCATGGCAATCATAGAATATATTTATAGATATAGAATATCATAACATAGATTAACAACAAGAAATATAGCACAGAGGCAATTCACAATTGCTCAACAAATGTAACATAACAACAAATAATGCGGAAGCAATATAATTCCCAACCCCACCTACTGTGCACAGTGTGTCAATTTAATATTTTTCTATTAACCACGGACCTAAAGCCCGCTCTGATACCAACTGTAACACCCCAACTCACAACGAGCCTGGAATGCTACTGGAATTAAAATTAAACTAAAACTTGATACCAATTTTTGGCATAACCTCCTTTGTACAGTCAACTATACCGAGGCTCTAACAAATATCATGGCAATTAGCAATAAACTCCATATTCAAGTTCATTCAAACATGCAAGATAATCTATTAAACATAACCAAAATTTGCTATTCTTATTATTACAATTAATCAATCTCAAAACCATCCATAAGTAATTCTTAAGGTTGAGTGGTAGTGCGTGCATCCAAACATCTACTCCTCCCATGCATGCCGATCTTGTCAGTTGTACCTAAAACATATCAAAGCAAGAGTGAGCCCAAAGACTCAACAAGTATCAACAAGGCTAAAGCTAAACTCACAGTCATAGCACCAATATACCAAAGTAAACATTACACTAAACATATCCTTCATGCTTATGTAATGCGACCATGCAATGCACCTTTTGAACTTTATCTCTTTTTCGCATTTTACCAGTAATGCGGGGTATACATCCGTCGATGGATACCCTTACCTGTGCCCTCTGGCACAGGGACCAAGAGCCTATACACCACTTGTATAGGGACCGTTGCCCATCATCTTAATGATGGGGACCTCTTTACTCATTGCCCACATTCCACGAATGTGGGGACCTTAAGCTCGTCATCTACATGACAGGGACCTCGATCATGCATAGTCACCACGTGACCAATCCTCTAATATGATTGCATGATGCACATGAACAAAACTTTAAAACATCATACATATGGATTCACAACAACGACATGCATGAATAAACTTATTCATACTTCAAGCATTCCTCATCAATGACATTCTTAGCATTCTAGTATCCATGAATAGCACATATATTCATAATACTAGCAAACATGAACAATCCTTAATGAATAACAATTAATCATAACTCAAGTATTCACCATCCTTAAACATACATATCACACTATAAAGCATGCATTGTTATTACGCATCAAAGTACTAGCACCCTATATCAAACATTCATCATTATTCTCTCAATCAGAGTACTTGCATTCACCAAGATAAATTGGAACTCATCACAATAACATCCATGCAGGGCTATTACGAGTAAAACACAAACACTCTCAGCATAAAAACATAGTTATGCTATAACCCGAATACTTGCCTCAATCGTGCGAGAACAGTGGACGCGAAGAGGGCGCTACCCCTGGGATCACGCTCCCACCTGAACATAAAGATAACCCCAATCTAAGACCAACATACTGGACCAAAATCATACATAACAACACAAATTAACTTACTAAACTCCCAAGTGTTTCCAATCTTCCAATTTCTAGTGATGGATTTGGTGTTCACTACGGACAATCAACTTCTAAAATACATAACTTTCTGCTCAGGGGTCCAATTAAGATGTTCTTAGACTTTCTGGAAAGGTAACTAAATTTCCCAAATAAACTTAGTTGGGGAGCCCTTTTGATTCTGCCAAATACTACCTCTACCAAGCCAAACTACAGAACATCAAAATTCACGTCGGGTTCTCTGGACAGTACACTAAAACATCCATAACTTTTTCTACGAACGTCCAAATCTTGTGTTCTTTAACTCTATGAAAAGGTATAGAAATTAACCACATTTGTCGTTATATTGAGGTCCTCTGATTTCGACCTTAACTAGCAGATTCATCCCATTTTCTACAGACTGTTCAAAACTGACAGATTAACAGAGCAGAGATACTAAAAATTCATAACTTCCTGACCGTTAATCGGATTTGGGTGATCTTGGTGGCCACTGAAAGCTAAGAACAAAATATACATATCTCTAGGAGACCAAACCTCCTAATTCGGCTTCTAAACATATGAAACTGGCCGCGCAACATTCTGGACAGAATTGATTATCTACCCGCAGCAATTTGATCTAATCAATTCTAAGCAATTTCGCATCTACTACCAATCAAAAGATAAAGATCGACATCCGTTACCCTTGAAGAACCTGATGAGCACCACGAACACACGCCTACTAACACTCCCCTTCCTTTCACCCTCTTCTTTTCTTCTTCTTGACTTACTTCTCCTGACACGATGAACACCATGGGAGGAGGCGATAGGGCGGAGAAGGTGGCCAAGGGGAGAGGAGCAAGGTGGCGGCCACAAGTGGGGAGGAGGGGAAAATGACGCTCCAAATCGACTTTAGCAGAAAAACCCTCTCAAAACACACCTATTTAATATTTGGTCCTTTCTGTTTGATTAATCTCTCCCGACCATCTACTTGAGAAGGGTGTTGCGATCCTTCGACTAGGCCAGTCGATTTCGATTGCGGTCGAACCCACCATCAACAATTGTCGAGTAAATCGAGTTTTAGTTGATGGTGGAAGCTCGTTAAACATATAGTTTACGAGTACCCTGGATGAGATGCAAGTTCCCAGGATAAAGGTAAGGCTGGTACGATACTCTTTCTACGGAATCGTACCGGGGTCTTCAGCCAAACCAATTGGCCAAATTTCTCTTCCTTTAACATTTGGTTTACCAAGTAATTTCAGGACAGAGAAGATCTCCTTTGATATGGTTGATTTCGATACGACATATAACGCCATACTCGGACGACCAACTTTGGCAAAATTCTTAATAGCTACTCACTATGGATATCAATGTCTTAAGATGTCTGGTCCCAAAGGAATAATCACAATTTATTGTGACAAGAATATGACGCCTAAAGATGGTTGGACATACCAACTCGAGATTTAAAGTCACCGACTAGCAAGTCGAAGCCTAAAGCTGCACCAAAGCCGAACGACCAAGTCAAGGAGGTTCCTTTGGATGCGGAGGGGCCTTCTAAGACTGTTCGCATCGGGGATTCTTTTGACCCCAAATAGGAAGATGCTCTCATCACTTTCCTCCGAGCAAACGCAGATGTCTTCGCGTGGCAAGCGTCCGACATGCCCGGAGTCCCTAGGGAAGTGATCGAGCATAAGCTAGCTTTACGGCCTAATAAAGTACCCGTAAAACAAAAGTTATAGAGATTTGCCCCTGATCGACGAGATGCTATTAGGTCAGAATTGGACAAGTTGATTAAGGCAGGCTTCATAAGAGAAGTCAACCACCCAGAGTGGTTGCCCAACCCTGTAATGGTTAGGAAGTCGAATGGAAAATGGCGTATGTGCGTAGACTTCACTGATCTGGACAAAACTTGTCCAAAAGATGATATCCCTTTACCTCGTGTCGATCAGTTGGTTGACTCTACTGCTGGTTGTGAAATATTAAGCTTTCTAGATGCATACTATGGTTACCACCAGATCAATATGTGTCTAGAAGATGAAGAAAAGACCGTATTCATTATGCCATTTGGAATATTTTGCTATGTCAAAATGCCATTTGGTTTAAAGACTGCTGGAGCTTCTTTTCAGCATTTGATGTAAACGATTTTTTCACCTCTAGTAGGTCGGAATTTAGAAGCCTATGTTGATGACCTAGTCGTAAAAAGCAGCAAACGGCATAATCATATTGCGGACCTGCAAGAAACATTCGATAACCTTAGAAAGCACCACTTGAAACTCAATCCCGAGAAGCGTGTGTTCGGAGTCTCTTCAGGAAAATTGCTTGGATTCTTAGTCTCTGCATGAGGAATCGAAGCAAATATCAAAAAGATAAAAGCCATCATAGAGATGCGCCCTCCGACCACGAAAAAAGAAGTTCAGAAACTCATAGGATGCATGGCGGCATTAAGTCGTTTCATCGCACACCTAGGAGAAAAAGGACTGCCTTTCTTTGGACTTCTAAGGAAGCATGAGGGTTTCGAGTGGACGGAAGAGGCTAACGCAGCCTTTGAGGATGTCAAGAGGTATCTTACGAGTGCTCTTGTCCTGGTTTCTCCGAAGCCAGGAGAGACACTCTTAATTTATCTAGCTGCCACGCCACAGGCACTGAGCGCAGTACTGGTCGTAGAATGTGAAAACATACAACGACCAGTTTACTACGTTAGCGAAGTTTTACACGGGCCTAAGGAGTGTTACCCTCAGGTTCAAAAGCTTCTATATGCCCTCCTCATGTCTTCGAGGAAACTGCGGCATTATTTTCAGGCGCATAAACTAGCTGTGTCGTCTGAGTTTCCCTTGGGAGCGATCCTCCAAAATAGGGAAACAGCGGGACGCATGGCAAAATGGTCAGTCGAACTTGGGGAGTTCGACATCCATTTCATGTCCCGAGCGGCCACTAAATCCCAGATCTTGGCAGACTTTGTCGCCGAATGGACAAATCCTGAACCTGTTTGGGGTCCCCAGTGCGATTCCCACGACCAGTGGACGATGTACTTTGACGGGTCACTTACTATAAGTGGCTCAGGGGCTAGGGTGGTCCTGGAATCTCCTACTGGAGAGACCTTAAAGTATGCCATACAATTAAACTTTCAGGTCACAAACAACGTGGCAGAGTATGAAGGTTTGCTAGCTGGCATACAAGCCGCGAAAGCGCTCTCGATTCGCCGACTACTCGTGAGAGGAGACTTTCAACTAGTCGTGAATCAAGTTAGAAAAGAGTACTAGTGCTCTAATCCGAGTATGTCTCGGTACTTATCGAAAGTTTGAAAGCTAGAAAAGCATTTTTTGGGCTTTGAGGTACAATTTATCCATCGAAAGGATAATTTCCTCGCAGACCAACTTGCTCGTATAGCTTCTTCCTGATCCATAGTACCGAAAGGAGTGTTTCTGGAGCAACTAGAAATCGTCCCTAGTTGAAGAATTAGAGACACCTCCTATTGAAACAGCCTCTCTAGAGTACGAGGATACCTGGATGACACCCATCTACGAGTATCTTCAGACGGGTTCCGTGCCCGACGACGATCTCGAGGCAGATCGATTATCCTGAAAGGCCAAAATGTATAATTTGGTCGAAGGTATCATCTACAAAAGAGGCACTCATGGGGTGCTCATGCCATGCATTCCGCGGAGCAAAGGATTAAAACTCCTTCACGACATACACAGAGACATCTGTGGGACTCATGCTTCCTACAGAACGCTGGTCGGTAAGGCCTTTCAACAAGGTTTCTATTGGCCAATAGCCCTCTACGATGCCAAGAAGCTGGTTAAAAAATGTATACAATGCCAGTTTCATAGCAAGCAAATACACCAGCCGGCTCAGGCGTTACAAACAATTCTTCTGTCTTGGCCTTTTGCGACCTAGGGTCTCGATATCCTAGGACCAGGTGGATTCAAATTCCTTTTTGTGGCTATTGACACATTCACAAAATGGATAGAAGCCGAACTTGTGACCGGGATAACAACGGAAGCAGCTAAAAGGTTCCTGATGAGATGCGTGATAACTCAATTTGGGGTACCTAGTCGAATAATCACAGATAATGGTAAGTAATTTTCGAGCGCAAAATCTCAGGAATTTTGCGACGAGTTGGGTACCAAGTTGTGCTACACTTCTGTCGCCCACCCCAAAGCAATGGGGCGGTCGAAAGAGCAAATGGCCAAATAATGAAGGGAATTAAAACTTGAGTCTTCGACCAGCTTGTCAAGCGCTGGGGGGCTTGGGTGCAAGAATTACCCTCAGTATTACGGGCAATTCGTACGACTGCTAGTCGGGCTATAGGAGAAACACCTTTCTTTCTAGTTTTTGTTGCAGAAGCCATACTTCTGCCAGAACTAAAGATCAGGTCCGCACGAGTCAAAAATTTTAACGACTCTATGTAAGAACACTTTGAGTGGACGACATCAACCTGCTCAAAGAAAAGAGGAACCGGGCTTTAATCCGTTCTACAGTCTACCAACAAGCCCTCCGCCGATACTACGATTGTTAAGGTCCAACCTCGCAGCCTAGCTGTAGGTGACTTGGTATTGAGGCTTATCCAATCCCAGTCTAATCGTGTAACATCCCAAAGTGCTGTTACCAAAATAAAAATTAAATAAAGTTATTATTTTTAGATTTTCTGAAATTTGAAAGAGTTCTATTGCTTTATTTGATTTTTTTTGAAGTTTTAAAAGTCAAAAGTAAAATTTATTTGAAGTTCTTGAAGTTTTACTTGATGTAAAGCTGAAAAATAAAAATTTAATTAATTTCTAGAATTTTTTGGAATTTTAAAAGCTTTTTCCTAAATATTTTAAAGCCAAAATAATTTATTTGCAAAATTAAAAGCCAATTATAAGTTGAAAGTATTTTATTTAAGTCCAAAATAATTCTAGGAATTTATGTGAATTTTTGCATAATTTTTGGATTTTATTTACTATTTTCTAAAGCCCTTTCTAATTATCTGAATTAAATCAATTGGAAAAAATCAAATTGGAAATCCGTAAACCTTTTGGACCAAAACCCACCGGTCCGGCCCATTTTTCCACCGCACCTCCGGCCCATTCGGCCCGCTCCACACCAGCCCAGCCGCCAGCCGTTTTTCCCCCTCTCAGCCAACGGCCACCAGCGCCCACGCACACGCCTCCTCCGCACCATCGGATTCCCATCCAACGGTCCCGCGCCATCTTCTCCCCCGCTGTCTTCCTCCTCCAGCCGCAAACACCCGTCGCCATTAGCGCCGCGTTGAGCTACGTCTCCGCCGTGATTCCCTCCCCTCTTCACGCGTGAATGTGAGCATTGAATTCCCCCGATCACGCCGCCCATCTCCGGCCATTTGCCCTTTATCCACGTGCAAAATCGCTGGGACCGCGCCATTACCGCCGCCTTCCCCATGCCCGATCTCCCGCTCCGACCTCGCCCGCACCCCTTTAAATAGAGCAGCGGCTCCGCCTTGGCCTCCGCATCTCGCCGACACCTCCCACTTCCCCTCTTCCCTCTTTGTTTGGCCGACTTTCACAAATATTCGCCGCCAGCCGCCGCCGCTTCCGCAACCTCTAGCGCCGCCGTCGACGACGCCCCGACCACCCTGACCTCACCATTGGCTTCGCCGTAGCCCCGCGAACCCGGTGCGCGCCTCGTCTTCGGTGGAGCCGTGCCGGAACGTCACCGCCACCGCAAGCCGGACCTCACTGCCGCCTCCTGAGCTCGCCGCCGGCCATTCCATCACGACCTCAAGCTTACAAGGTGAGCATTAGATTCGTTAGAGTCTCCTCTTACCGCTCATGACCTCACTGGTGGTTGAATTCCCGCCGATCGCCGACGCCATCGGGCCCCGAGCTACGCTCGCCATCGGCGCTGACTTGGCCGGCCATGTGTTGCCAACTCAGCGCCGGGTTAGCACCACGCCCGCGCACATGTGACCACGTCAGAGCCTATGTGGCGGCCCCACGCCAGCTCATGTGACCCTGTGCACTGTGCGGTGGACCGAGTCCACGGTGGACTTTGACCAAACCGTGGGCCTAGTCCATTGACTTGGGCCCACGTGTCAGAGGCAGAGAATTATTTTCCTTTAGGAAAATAATTCGCTAAATTGATTATTCGCACTGACGTCAGGCTGATGTCATAAAGCCTTTTTTCTTTAGAAAAATAATTCCAACAATTCTGAAATACCCTAATTCTATCATTTCATGTAATTCCAATCTTCCAAAACCCATATCTTTTGCATCCGAACTCCGATTTAGGTGATTCAAATTCATAAAATTTTATAAAATTAAGATCTAGCCAACTAAACCAAAATTATTTAATTTGGAGTTCATTTGAACTATTGTTTGAATTTTGTTTGAATTTGGCTTATTTCGTGATTAGATTTCGAGTACTTAGGAGAGTCAGATGTCGACGCCGTTTGAAGAGCACATAAGAGGATTGATTTTGACTGTATGATCATCGTGATTGTATACTTGGACTACCTGAAGAAAGTGTTTTGAGTACTAGGTGACATGTTAAGGAAAACAACATCACCTCAGTACCAAGTGATCTGTTAAGAAAAACAACACAACCTCATCAAGCAAGGCAAGTTATACCCTTGATTATGTTGATCCCATTATTTCAAATTATTTATATTCTGTTTTAAATTATTACTACATGCTTATTTATATTCATTAATTTAAATTCCTATTTTAAATTTATAGTTATGCCTAAAACCCTTTGTATGGCCAATTTTGATAATTGAAGCAAACATATTGTCACCATAGATAAAACTTGGTTGATACTATAGTATGAACTAGAGCATTTTGAGAACAATTATGCTTAGCCATGGTTATAGACCAAATATGTTTAATTTGGGGAATTTCAGCCAAAAAGCAATTGTTGTTTAAATTGTATCCATGGCATCGGTATGTTATGGAAGTTTATGAATGTCTTTGAAAAATGAAATAAATCAAAATGGTTTGGACTTGGGAGAAATGGATGATTGGTGGGTGTAGGTTTATGCACGGGCTTAATCCGGTTAGGGTTAAGGCCCAGGGTTTAATTTGGAAGACGCCCAAGTCAGTTAAGGACCGGCCTCGGAGCGTTCCTTTGCTATGCCTATAATGGGCTATGCCTTACCGTACTACCACATGTCCTGTGTGGGCGGGACTTGGCTAAATAATTTGTGATGTCTTAGTGTCATTTGTGCTATGTTGTTTGTGTGGGGGTCGGTCAAACAGTAGTCCCATCTGGCGCAAGAGGGGGCTCCTGGAGGACGGTCAGTCCAAAGGAAGCGAAATCTTAGTGGGCATAAATACATTAAGATAGAGCATTGTAAAGGCCTCGTGATAGTCACTTAGTCGCACACCTACATAAGTGTGTGAGCGGACAGTACAAGTTGATTATCTCTTGTCGGTAAAGTTGTACAACCTCTACAGAGTGTAAAACTATTCGAATAGCCGTGTGCACGGTCATGGACATGCTAGCAAAGCCACTGAAAGTTAGACTTTGGTTTTGATTTCAACAGGCTTTATCAAATGTTTTTGGATTTCTATCCAATTGGGAAATTTGGGCAGGAAGCCTTGTGATAGGAGGGTATCATTCACCATTCTTGTGTGAATGTTATCTGACTATAAAACTTGAGAATTTATAAAATGAATTTTAGGTATAGAATAACTGCTTTGGAACTTAGTACAAGTATTTAAAGAAAATACTACTTTATGCAAATTCAACCAATAAGCCATCCTTTGTTACATCCATGTATGCATGTCTTTCTGTTATTTGACGGGTGTAACTTGCGAGCATGGTAGTTATGCTCATACTTGCTTTATACAAATAAATTTCAAAGGAGAAGGGCTTGCTACCGGTGTGGATCTCGAAGACTAGGCCGCTACCCCAGTCGATTGCCTGTGGCAGATCAGCTGGACTCCACTACTACTTTTCGTCTTCCACTATGTTCTTTATTGTTGGCTTGTAAACCTTTTTTATAATAAACTCTGTTGATTATTAATAAAGTTGTGATATGAATTTGTTACCATATGTGTTTACTGTGTGAACTAGCTACTGATCATGGGACTAGTTCAGTTATGCACAGAGGATTCGGGAGTGTTAATCCCGGGTCTTGACAAATCGGAACAAACTTTCCCCCAAGTGGGAAGGTTTTTACACTATGGTTGAAGTTACGCGTCCAGGTTCGGTATGACTAGCAATAGAGGATGGCCGTGTTCTCTCGAACTCTTGGAACATCGACCAGTTACGCAAATTTTACGTGTAACAAACCTCCACGACAATAAAATATCAGGTTCTTTCTATCTTTATTGTCTTTCCTTTAGTTTTGCTTTTATAATTTTTCGACCATATTTTATACGCTAAATTTTTCTTTACACTGGTCGGAGAAAGGACATAGCAACTAGTCGAAGTCTCTCCTCTCTGCATGTATTGCCTTGTTCCTAACTTTTGCTACCAATACAAAGGTCTTGGGCTCAGAAATATGGTCAAAAAGTTTTTAAGTAAACTCATATCACCTTAGTTTATTTATTTCATTTTGAAAAATACTCTAAGAAGAGCGCACTTTAAAGATTTGTTCGACTGCTTTTGGTACACTTGGTTAGTTTTAACTGGTCGGAGGAAGAAACACACCTAGTCAAAGTTTCTCCTCTCTGCACGTGGTCCTGCCCACAAGAAGGAACTTTCTAGGGTCGTCCCGTTTCCTACTTTTGCTGCCAGGACAGACTTGTCAAGTACACTAAGAAAAGTTAAATAAATCTTTAAGGTCCTCTAGATGTTTGTTTCACTCAAGTTATCGTTATTTATTTGATTAATCTGGTTGGAGAGGGTAACATCACCTAGTCGAAGCCTTTCCTTTCTACACGTGGTCCTGCCCACTAGAGGCAACTTCCTAGCGTCGATTCGTTTCTACTCTTTCGACTAGTGCAAGATAATCGAGATCAAAAGCTCTAAGTCGAACAAACCTCTCTGTTTTCAGAAACCATTTCTTTACCATTTTCTTAGTTTATTGGAATAAGTCCATATTACACCCTTGAACTTTGCGTCGAGTCCAAAATACCCCCTGAACTCCAAAACTGTCTGATTTGCACCCTCGAACTGCCCATATCGTTTGGTTTACACCCCTCGGGCCGAAAACAGATGGTTTTGGATGACGTGGCATCACTAATATTTTGATTTTCTTGATTTTCAAACTTCAAGAGGCCATATCTTCTTCGTTCAAACTTCGATTTGAGCGATTCAAAATTCAAAATTCCTTGTCTTGCTGTTAGTATTTATTTGTAATTTTTTGGGATTTTATTTGGAGTTGTTTTATTTATTTGGCTTTGCTTGCTAAATAAATAAAAAACTCCAAAAAAAATCCAAAAAAATTATCAAATAAATACTAACAGCAAGATAAGGAATTTATAGGAATTTAGAAATTTGAATCGCTCGGATCGGAGTTCGAACGAAGAAGATATGGCCATCAGAAGTTTGAAAATAAAATATTAGTGATGCCACGTCATCCAAAACCACCTGTTTTCGGCCCGAGGGTTGTAAACCAAACGGTTTGGGCAGTTCGAGGGTGCAAATTAGACAGTTTTGGAGTTCAGGGGGTATTTTGGACTCGGTGCAAAGTTCAGGGGTGTAATATGAACTTATTCCTAGTTTATTCAAATTGACGAGGATCTAATAATCCTCATTTTACTATTTATCCTTAATCATATAATACGGGTAAATATGATGTCACACAATTACTTGGTATAACCCTTATAGTTGTAAGGGAGAAGTTAGCCAGGTGGTCGTAAGTCTTTCTACGACCACCGCTATAGTCGTAAATATTTCTACGACTACCACATAATCGTAAGTTCTCCTACGATTACCTTCGGTCGTAAGTCTTTCTATGACCAGTATCCAGTCGTAAGCTTTTCTACGACTACCCCCTGGTCGTAAGTCCTGCTACGATCAGTCCTGCCATGACTTCTCCACAGATAACTAGGTCCACTCGCCAGTAGGCCCTAGTAATTATGAGATCTGAGCAGTCAAGATATGTAGTTATACCTGGAATAACTACAGATAACTCACCATTATCTCTAATTGATAACCGTCAGGCAACATGGGGAGGTTACTACTCCGGTAATTACTCTCATTATTGCATAATAATGAGCGCCTCCTGACCTGGAACGACAACCGCCTTCACAGCATACTATAAATAGGCATCTTTTAGAGGTAATGGGGAGAGGCTTTGGGGAAAGAGTGCAAGTCTTTTCCTTGATTGTAACCAGTATACCAAATACAGCACACACAGGATTAGGGTTGTTATTCTCGCTTGAGAAGGCCCGAACCTGTATAAAAATTCCCGTGTCTCCTTTGTCTGTGTGATCAATTGTGGAGACCACCCGAATCAAATAATCTTTACGTAAGATCGGTTCTAAAACACCGATAGTTGGCGCCGTCCGTGGGGAGTTTCTGGTAATTCCTTGTCAACAGTTCTTTCTTTTCTCTTTGATGCTACCTTGGCAGGAGATTAGAACGAGGAGAATTGGTTCAACTTGGCCGGTTACGCAGACATCGACATGGATGCCAGTTTCGACTACGAGCCGAGTATCGAATCATCTGATGGTATTGCCGCCTCTGGAGTTCTTCTATCAGATCTCGGAGACCGCATCACCACCGGAATTAAGGAGGGATCCTCATCCCCCAGAACAATACGCCCAGCTGAGGAACCAGCTTCCTCAGGGGGCAAGGGTCAACACGACCACAAACAGGACTGCCCAAGGACAGACTCACAACACGACAAGAGTTTTTTTCCTGAGTGTTTGAGTCCCCCTAAGACAGTACGACTTGGCGAGACAAGTTCTGGAAGCCATCATTCCAAAGACCCGGGTCTTCGATCAGCTTGTCAAACGCTCGGGGGCTTGGGTACAAGAATTACTTACAGTATTATGGGCAATTCGTACGACGGCTGGCCGAGCTACAGGAGGAACACCTTTCTTTCTAGTCTTTGGCGCAGAAGCCATGCTTCCGCCAGAACTAAAGATCAGGTCAGCACGAGTCAAAAATTTTAACGACTCCGTCCAAGAACAACTTCGAGCAGACGACATCAACCTGCTCGAGGAAAAGAGGGACCAGGCTCTAATCCATTTAGCGGTCTACCAACAAGCCCTGCGCAGATACTACGATCGTATGGTCCAACCTCGCAGCCTTGCTGTAGGTGACTTGGTATTGAGTCTTATCCAATCCCAGTCTAATCAGAATAAACTTTCCCCCAAGTGGGAAGGTCCGTAAACCGTGGTCGAAGTTACACATCCAGGTTCGGTACGACTTGTAATGGAGGATGGCCGCGTTCTCTCAAACTCTTGGAATATTGACCAGTTACGCAAATTTTATGTGTAACAAACCTCCACGACAATAAAGTATCAGGTTATTTCTATCTTTATTGTCTTTCTTTGAATTTTTCTTTTATAATTTTTTTCGACCATTCTTCATACGCTCATTTTCTCTTTACACTGTTCGGAGAAAGGACACAACTAGTCGAAGTCTCTCCTCTCTACATGTGGTCCTGCCTGTGGGCTCCCCGGGTTATTGGAAATGTACTTAATTAAATTCATACAGTAACATGATTATTAATGAAGGAACAGTACTGTCCCTCAATTAAAGATCATGCTAAAGGTATAAATTCAACAAGTAACAATTCCAATAAACGGATCCTGATATATATATATCTCACAATGGTTCCCGTGATCAATGACCATTGCATATATATATCCTTTAACAACATTGCATCATACACATACAAGTCGTACATTTGCATTATTAAACATAAGTTTACAACATTCGGGTTTAGTACTACAATATAGAGTGACTTGGTCACTACAACATATTCAACAGCGGAAGCAAAATAAACTAAAAAAAAAGTCCACCAATGGCCTCATCCACCCGCAGGCAATTGCGTGGAGGAAAGAAGTAGCGTTACTCGTTAGCGTCACCCTGATCGGCGCTAACGGGTACTTCATAAAGAAAACCGTCCTCACCTGCAACAATAGGTGATAGCACCTTGAGTACGGAAGGTACTCAGCAAGTCTTACACAAACTAATTAAAGAAAGTGGTTATTAGAGCCTATTCAAAGGAGTAGAGTTTTTACATGCTTAAGGTTACAACAGGAAGGTATAAAGGTTCAAATTTGCATAAAGCGATACATCTTAACCTACAAAGGCTAACTTTTGATAAAGCAATTTAATAAATCAAAGTTTGCTTAAAACATAAGTAAATGACATAAAAGTAAATGATGCAATGCATGATTCCCTCATGCAAACCGAAAATAAACCAAAACCACATTTTTGAAAATCAAAGCTTCTATACAGTGACATCAATTCAAGTTATCGCCCATGACCGTGGACACGGCTATTCGAATGCTTTATACCTGCAGGTGTACATCTTTACCCACATGACTTAGCTAGCCCGTTGCCTTCGGATGCCTCGAATGATGACATACTTCCTTTGGTATGCCGACCGGGAAACTAAGATTTGGTATTTTTCAACAAGCCAACACTATTGAGTTGGACCCCATGTGTGAGTGATCCCGCTTAAACAACGATCGATAGCATCCGCCTAACCGGCACACATGTTGCGTCGATGAATGCCGATCCAAACAATTTAATGCGAATTGGGTTCCCTACCCATAGTAGAATGCTATCGGCACCATTAAGGTATCGTATATGCGACGAGGCACATATACGCCCTCACCCTCCTAAGAACATCTGATACTGACATACAAGCTCACATGGCATAAAACGCAGTCCTCGGACTGCAGCATCTATGCCATACAAGGTCAATACACATATCCTTACTCTCTGTTTCCAACTCAATAGTCTTAACATTTTACTTAACCAAACAGCGCCCATACACTACATGTGGAAGTACGTGGGGGACTTGAACTGAATAGTCAGAGTTCGGTCCTTAATTAACCCGGACAAGTCCACCACAAAACCCAATCTCGTGCACAAAAGCACCATCACTAGCTTCCTCTTGTCCAGATCAATTTGAATTTCAAATACAAGACTGATTTAAAGAAACTGGACAAAGAGTTTAAAATAACAATAGTTCAGTGGTGATTCCCATGTTTGACAAGATATGCTTGTCAAACTCTAAAATCTCTAGACTGCATGTCTAAGCTAAAACTAAAAATATAGCTTATGATATACAAGACTATGCTAGGTTAAGTGTATGGTGACAATTGAGGTAATCCATCATGTTTGGTCATAGCTAACTACTAATGAGATCACATTTTGTACTTTCTAAAAATAGCATGCACAGATATCACCGGATTTGTAAAAGCTATTGTACAAAATTTGGGATCAATATGGTGCAAAGAGGATGCTTGCCTTGGTAGTAGTATACTGCATTGTGAGTTGATCGATACGAGGTAGATTCAAAACTTCAAATGAACCAGATTCTATAGAAAGCAAATAAATCCAATAAATGCCAAATCTGACAATAAGCTCAAAATGAAGGAAAAATGCATGATCAATTTGGAAATGCATGATTACAGTATTCTTAAGCCATAACTACCCATCATAATGATATTAACCCATTATATAGCTTACTGTTTTCAAAAGACAGAAATTAGGTTTTAGTGCAAAGTTCCAGTTTTCAGATTTTAAAAGAGTCAAAACAGGCGAGTTGCAATTTTCGGAAAAGGAATATAGAACATGCAAAGTTCATAAATAAAACTTAGCATGATCTTTTAGGTAATTAATATCCCAAACCAATCTTAGGTTAACCCTAACTAGTTAGATCACATTAACTAAGAAGAAATTCATTTTTGTCGGTTAAGCCGACAAAAAGAATCAGAGACAGATCTCAACTAGAAGTCAAAATAGATGATGACAAGAATTGAAAGATCAACTTGTCATGCTGCTAGGGTTTAGTCAAAACCTAAATAAGATGGTAAGTTGACAGAAGAACCCTAGGTTTTGAAAATGACATGGAAAACCGAAAAGGTATAATATCAACTTTTCAGTTTGAAGCAAGTTGAAGCTACTGATGCTTAAAAGAATGATTCACAGGAGCATCTAAGGTCCTTAAAATGCTCAAGATATCATAACTAGGGTTTTTGGCTTACCAGTATAGGAAAGATACCAAGATTCTGAAAATTCGAAGTTGATCGACAGAGAGGTAAATTCGATTTAACTTTGCAAAGATGTCGAATCTTTAATGGAAGGTAAAACCAAAGGCTTAAGGATGGATAAGCAAAGGATAGGAGCAAAATCCCACTGGCCGCAAAGAAAAAGTGAGCTTCAAAGGTCAACAATGGTCATGACTCAAAAACTAGGGTTTATATATAAGGGAGTTGAGCTACGGGACAATTGGGAAAAGTCTAGAGCTTGATGAGGTGTCCATTTAGGCTAATTATCCCAAAAATTAGTTGCAAAAACTTTGGGATAAATCCTCTCCTTGATTTTCCAGAGAGAGCCGCAGAGAGACAAGGAAGATGATAAGAATCATCGACATGTGGGTCCCATTGGCGATCCACAACAATGCAGCGCTTCACAAAAGCTCAAAGAATATCACCGTCCGATTGGAAATGGCGGTGTGATAAATCGAGAGATCAAATGATTTGAATCGGTACGCTTAATATGGACCGCACGATCTAGATCGGTTGATCGAGATCTAATCGAAATCCCGAAGCGGGTCGCGGGCTCGCTTTCAAAGAGACGTTGGATTAAAATCCAACGATTAGCTAAAAGAATACACGTCGCCCGTTTAGATGCGATGGCACAACACCGTTGGATTTGATTTCTGGTCGATGGAAAATTGAACCGGATGGTCCGATTGCATACACTCATATGGATCTTACGATTGAAATCCAACGATCCACCGATTTTGGGCTTTAAAGGCCCACGGTCAAAAAGGAGCGCCGTAGGATTTAAATCCAAGGGCCCATATAATCGCGCGCCTCTGATTTCAAATTGGAATAAGCGCCGCAGTTAGATCAAGAATGAATGGCTGCGATCGTGAGGGGATCCGGAGTCGTCCGAATGCATACACTAATCTGGACCACACGATGAAGATCCAACGGCCCAGAGGAGCGCGGGCTTTATAACACGTGGTAAAAAGGAAAAGCCGTAGGATTTGAATCTAACGGCTCAGATAAAAGCGCGCCTTTAAGTTTAAAACGAAAAGGGGTGCGCTGTTGGATTGGAAATGAACGGTGGAGATTGAAAAGGGATCCGGAGTTGTCCGAATGCATACACAAATCTCGTTCGTTAGATCAAGATCCAACGGCGGAGATTAAAACGCACACGTGGACAGCTCGCGGGACATTATAGCCTCACCCGTTCGATTGAAGATCAACGGTTCATATCACGCGGGGAGTTTTGGGCTCGCGCCCGAACGTGACTGGGCTAGACCAATTTGATTCGGTTGGACCAAGACCCATGGTCCGAGTCGCTACAGTGCTGAGTTTGGGTTTAGACCGTTTTAGTGGACCAAACCTTATTCAAATACTTAAAAGGTTTGACTGGGCTTTTAAAAATAGCAAATAAATTTATAAAATCATGAAATTTTTACTGGAAGCTACTGGGATAATATATTTCCCAGATAAATTTTATAAACCACATTTTCACTTTGTAAAATACATAAATATTTATTTCAGTTTAAAATATTTATTTAAAGACAATAAATTTTTCTTTAAGCCCAAATAATTTCTAAAAATGCAACAAAAACATTTTTAGCCAAGATAATTTATCTAGGCTTTAATAAAAATACTTCCCAGTCATAATACAAGTTTTATCTTGTATTCCTTTAAGACCTCAAATGGTTCTTTAGGGTTTTGACTAAAAAGGAAGGTTTTTAATTTGTAACATGCTGCCCAAAGTGTAAAAATGAACAGTAATGCTATGAACAGTACCTCATTACTGTTCATAAAGCATTTTATTACTATTTATAAACTTGGGGCTATTACACTGCCCGCTAGAAGGAGCTTCCTAGTATCGCCTTTGTTGGACCGAAAAGGCGACTAGAGGGGGGGTGAATAGGAGCACGATATCTTTTTCTCCCTAATTAGATTCAATACGAATCTCACTCCAATAGCTATGAAAGCTATGAAGATCAATCAATCAAGCACAGCGGAAGACTTGTATTGAATCCACTCAAAACCCCGAAGCAAAATCAACACAAAACCAAAACACCAAATCTCAAGCGTCGACCTCTCACAGGGGCGGTCAGACCGGTTGGTCTAGCGGTCAGACCTCTCCGAGCGGTCGGACCTCTCTCTCGGGCGGTCAGACCTCTAGTGCAATGAACAGTGAAATCAGCACGAAAAACCAAAACGCAAATTGAGCTAACTTTTGATTCGTGTGTCCAAACATCATGAAACTTGACACACACCTTCTCAAGGATGTCAGGAACCTATTCCAAGCAACGATCGTGAAGATCGTTGCCAAAGTTCAGACCTTTCTCCATTTGAGTGAAGGTGGTTCAAAAACCGAGTCAAGAACGAAATATGATCTAGAAACTTGCTCGTGGGTGATTGATGATCAAGATGATCCTAGATGGGTTCCCACATGTTGCAGCAAGTTAGATCACGACAAGAAACCAACCAAAAACTCATGGATCAAAGAAAGACTCAAAATCACCAAATAGAGAGAAAGAAAGCAAATGAACTCATCTTTGAGAGAACTTTCTTGGATTGATTTGATATGGTGTTGGTTTACACCACTCCATCAATGGAGGACAAAGCTCAAGACATGAGCACGAATCAAATCAAAACTCTCTAGAACCCTAACCTCCACTACTCCTCTCCTAAGCAAACTAGGGTTTGAATCACAATGAAAGGGTTGAGGGTGCAGCCACCTCCCTCCTCTATTTATAGTGGAGGCCTAGACCTTCTAGAAGAGTTTCCATAATGGGCTCCGTTAAGGCCCAACACAAACGGGTCACACACGCACGCATTTTAAAGCGCCGTCTTCATCTCCTCTTGACCTAATCCGCTTCTCCAATGCACCGCCTTGCGCGCGGGTTGGCAAAGGTAACCAAGGCGGTATTTGGTAAAATTACCAAAATACCCCTTCTCGATCCTTCTCCAAGACCGAGTCAGTTGCGCGGCACTCGCTGTTCGCCACGTGTAGGTTGATCCAACGGCTCTCATCATGTCGGCAAGTCTCTCCCATCCGGCTCCCACCGAAACCACCATGGCACTTGCACCGACCCCCGTGCCGCTTGATCCAACCCGTCGCACCGAACTGCCCGTTCGGTCACCTTTGTCCATCTTGCACCATACTTGAGTCCAATAACTTCACCCGGCATCGTCGATCGTTCTGAACCTCAGCTATCCAAGCCTAGTCCCGATCATCCTCGCCGTTGACCGTCGTTGACCACCAAGCAACCTCCACAACAATAGACAAGCAAATCGAAACCGGGAATAAGTTCTTCACAACTTGACCCACGTTAGTCAAAACATGCATCATGCAACACATATGCACTGAAACCCATGAGATTGACCTAACGAACAACCATCGCCGCCACACGGCCGAAACAACAGTGAAAACGGTCGATCGCCACCATGGCGGCCCGACGCTCCTTACGGTCGGATCGCCCCAAAGGCCGATCGACCGCCACCCATGACTTAGCCAAAATTTCAACTCAAATCGCAACCTCTCGGAAATTTCAAACGAATAGAACTTTTGCCCGAGGCTCCAAAATTATGGGACCAAGAGCAAGAGAACCTCCTCTCTTGCCTACACCCTCTTTTTGGCCCACCTTAAATTCCAACACAACTTACATGGACGGTCCGACCGCCGGCGATGGCGGTCGATCGCCACACCGTCGGTCGACCACCGCCTCGCCGGTCGGACCGCCCGACTAGTTCACCCGATAAACCACCCGAGGCACGCATCGTCGCATCGCCACCATGGCCGTCCGATCGCTGAGGCTCGACAGAACTCGAACTTTGCCGCGCTTGTTTCGCAAACCTTCAACGTCATTGCCAATTGTCACATCATCCTAAGATCATGAGCATATCCCCATGATATCCACAATCTCCCCCTTGATGAACACATTGGCAATTCCCAACAAATGCAAATTTTGAGGTTTGAAAAGTAAAAACTGGTCATTTTCGCGCAAAGGCACAACTTGGTCCATATGCAAGAGAAAGCAATGAAAATGACCAAGCTGGCTTCAGAATAGTATAGGCAAGTGAGATAAGGCAAAAGAAAGCGAGAAAGCTTCATTTTCCAGAAGGTCCATATGAAAGAACAATTGTTCGATATGACCTTTGATCATCGTGAGGCTGAAGAATTGCAATTCAAGTTCATAAATGGCAATACGATCAAAACGAATGCAAATATGAAACTCCCCCTCACAATGATCCTCAAATATCAGAAAATTTCAAATTCTCCAATTTTCTCCCCCTTTTTAATACTTTTAAATCTTCTCCCCTTTACACATCTCGAAATATCTTCTCCCCCTTTGACAATGGAGTCATCAAGGAATCACGCCTTCCTCTCGTCCAGAGATAACAAGTGCAGAATGAGGAAAAAGCATAAGAAGGAGCATGCATGAAATGCAATGGAGTGGCTTCATATTTTTGAATTTTTCAATTTTTTGATTACAAGAAGCTTTGGAGATTACCCAAAAAGAGCAAGCTAGCATTTCTAATCACACTCAATACATATCAAGCCTATCAGCGCTAGCAAGATCATGTGAAGACATATATAACAAAGCTAAGCAAGAAGGCTTAAAGTAAAGTAATGAATTTTAGCATTTTAAGCAAAGCTTCAAATCTAGCAAGTTCATCAACAGGGATCCTAAGATGATATTGGCCATGTCAAAATGTCAATGTGAGATCAAGAAGCTAACAATGACCACATTAAGAGATAAACAGGTCCTGAATTGAATCATTTTGCTCAATTTGTATCAAACAACCATTTTTTTAACAGTTTATCATTTGCTATGAATATTGCAGTTGATTAAAGGTATATCTTAGTGAAGAAGATCCTGGACTAGGAGTCATCCACAAACTCTTCCTAAGCTTCTACCAGGGCGACAAATCTTGAGGTTCATGTCAATTTTGATAAGCAGTCCCCATGAGATCGTCTAGATCATCAAACTATCTCCAAGTTCATGTCTATGACATGCGGTCTAAAGAGTAGTTTGGCACATTTTAAGCACAAGACAATCTTTTTATTTGATTTTTCGTTTTTCACAAGAGCAGATTTAGATTCTTAAAAGAACAAGAAGCTCAAGTAATGATCAATAATAGATTCAAGAGCTAACACAGCAATTTTGACAGGGCCATTGTCATAAAAGGAGCACTAATTGCGCAACTAGCTAAAACATCCACAAATTGCAGTTTTTTAGTTCAAGTTGTCTTAAAGTTCTGGCCCATTCAGCAAAGACTTAGCTACACATGTGAAAGCATGATAATTCTAGCAAGTCAAAGAACTAGACATGACATTGAGCATAATTGAAATACTAAAGCTCAAAAGGGTAATAAGCAAAGCTTCATCAATTTTAAAAGACAAGCATAAAAGCTTATATTACAATGCATCTTTTTGGTTTTTCATATAAATGCAGTATGATACAATGAGATGCACAAAAGACATAAAAAGCCTAAAAAGATAAAAAAGATCAAAAGAAAATACCACTAGAAGAAGGTATCAGAAAAGATCAGAAAAGCTCAGATGAACAAGGAAAGTTCAGAAGAACAAGGAAAGTTCAGAACAGAGCCAACTCCGCTCAAACCAACCCGTAGGGATAAATTACCCCTAACTCACTTCTCAAGGTGGCAAACCTAGTTGGGTCTAAAGGCTTGGTGAGGATATCAGCTAACTGAGCCTCGAACTCCACGAAATGCAGCACAATATCACCCTTCTCGACATGATCTCTAAGAAAGTGATAGCGAATGTCTATGTGCTTGGTCCTAGAGTGTTGCACAGGGTTTTTAGCAATGCTTATAGCAGAAGTGTTATCACAGAAAAGAGAAACACTATCAAAAGCCAACCCAAAATCCTTAAGAGTGGACACCATCCACAAAATCGACTCTGACAACTAGCGAGACTACATATTCACTTTCAAAGATGGATTGTGCAATGTAAGATCTGTTTCCTAGAAGACAAAGAGACAAGAGAAGTGCCTAAGAAGTGACAAGTGCCTGAGGTACTCTTCCTATCGAGCCGACAGCCTGCAAAATCAAAATCAGAAAACCCCCGAATGGACAAAGAAGAAGAACAGGAATACCAAATGCCATACTGGAGGGTAGAATGTAAATACCTGAAAATGCGCTTAACGGCTTGGCGATGGGAAGTCCTTGGAGACGCTTGAAACCTCGCACACAGGCAGACCGTGAAGTGGATGTCCGGTCTTGAGGCCGTCAGGTACAGGAGGGAGCCGATCATGCTGCGGTACTCGTGTTGATCAACGGCTTCTCCTTCCTCATCGGATCCGAAACGATCGAAGTCGCCATGGGAGTGGCGATCGACTGCGATCACCCACCTCGGCGCTTGAGCGGATCCTTGGTGTACTTCGTCCGATGGATGAAGATCCTTCCTTGCATTGCTTGATTTGAAGCCCTGAAAGTAATTGAGTTCTCCCATCATACTCATCTCAAATTCCTGGACATGGTCTCGAAAAAACTAGAAACAAGAGCATGAGAAGAACCACCAAAGATAATATCATCTACATAAATCTGAGCAAGCAAGAAGTCATTGCCACGCCTAAGGATGAACAGGGTCTTGTCTACCTTACCCATCTCAAAATCATTCTTAAGCAGAAAGGTCTTAAGTCTATCATACCAGGCTCTAGGGGCTTGCTTAAGACCATACAAGGCTTTGGATAGCTTGAAAACATGATGTGGATGCTTGGAATTCTCAAAGCCTGGGGGTTGTCTAACATACACTTCCACCTCTATAAAACCATTCAAAAAGGCACTCTTAACATCCATCTGATATAATCTAAAACCCTCAGAAGCAGCGAATGCAAGCAGAATGCGAATGGCTTCCAATCTAGCAACAGGAGCAAATGTCTCATCAAAGTCTAACCCCTCAACTTGGCTAAAACCCGAGCTACCAATCTAGCATTGTTTCTAACCACGTAACCATCCTCATTTTGTTTATTTTGAACACCCACCTATCACATTATGACCACTAGGAGGTTCTACTAGATTCGGACCTTATTCCTCTCAAAATTCTCTAACTCCTCATGCATGGCATTCCTATCGGATAACATTGATGATCCAAAGAAGCAACAAATAGAGAGTAGAGACTTGGATCGGTTGGAGATATGCCTACTCATATTGATTCATTGTATCCATGATTTAATAAATGTTCCTCCTTTGTGTTGATTAACAAGTATGTGACTTGTTTGTGAAACTCTTTACTTGTATGGTTATTCTAAAGTTGTCCTAGTCGGAGTTCATGCACACGTGAATGATGGATTAGCACATGTATCGGTTGATGACCATGTTTCACAGATAGACATGGAGATGTCAAACCAATAATGTGGACACATGTTTAGAACATGCCGATGAGACATAGTAATTATTCTTATGGTTCTCTCTACACAATGTATGCGCCTTGTCCTTAGACACAGAGATTGTCGCATGTAAGAAGCAATCGACCTACTTAGGGCTATCAATGCTACTCCGTGGCAGGTAGTTATAAAGGTAGCTTTCGGGTTTGTCATGAAGCATAGATGACTGGGATTTGCCCTCTCTACAGAGATCGTCGATGATCGGATCCAGAATGCATGGCCATGCTACTTAAGGTTAAGAGTTAACCTAGTAAGTTCGGATCTCGAGAAGCAGCTTGGGCATTAGGCAGATTGGCATGTATCATGGTTCGATCTTTACGTATGTTTAGGAGTTGGCACGCCTTGCTAGAGCGCTACCAACTATTGACCAAGTATGTGTACTCGCGTCATGTCTAAACATATGAACCATAGGTCACACACTTAAGAAGTGAAGTGGATTAGTCGCCTCTATTTGGGAGATAATATATTTGAAAGGAGGCGGAGGCGCCGCGGTTGAGGTTGAGTTTTTCCATCCCCAAACCTCCGCCACCCTCCCACGTAGGCTCGCGGATCTAGTAGTCGGCGTGATACCTTTGAAGAAGAAAGGAGTTGTGCGTGGGGCGCCACGGCGAGGAAGTAGTACGACTCACGTCTTGCATCAACTTGCGACTACTGCGCCCGGTGAAGCGCGCGTCTAGTGGTAAGACCGTGATCTATAATCTGCGGTGATCTTGGTTTCGGGTAGAATTTTTAATTTGCTTGGCCTACCCGCACACGATACCGGAGCCTCGCTCATTAAGATTACCAATCATCGATCCGGAGGATGATGCCTCACGAATATGAAGTGGGCGCGGGAGATAATATCTCCTCAACCTCCGTGGTGTTGATGAAGAGATGACAAGTATCGGAGCTTGGGCAGAGCCTCAACGGCGGCGGTGGAGGACAAGTATCGGCCGTCATCATCATCCTCCACAAAGATGCTTTCACACTGTATCACACAAGCGTCGGATCTAGCTCGGGGCTAGTATCATCAAAAGTGACATTGCATGTCTCTAGACAATGTTAGTTTCAACATTAAAACCCGAAAACCCTCGAATGTGCGGGATAACCCGAATCTGTGAGACCCTGGTTTATTAAACTTGTAATACTTAACCTTCCACCGGTTCTAGTATCACAAATAGAATAATCAGCGTCTCGATGAATATGTGCCTCCCGAACAAGCAAAGACACATACATCAATTCGGCATGCATCATTTCCATACAATGAATATAACAAGTCTACCAAAATACATACATATTATAAGTTATTACAACACACCGACCAAAATGACATAAGTACCAAATAAGTAACAGTGAAGCAAAAGTTGCCATAAGATGGCTCAAACCAAAAGACGACAGGTTAGCCACATAACACCACAGGGCAACCGACCGGGCGCCAAGCTAATCGCCTGTAAGCGCCACAAAGACAACTCACAAAAGTGAGGTCCATCGGACTCACTATCATCCTCTGCACAACACAAGCAATGCAGGTGAGTACAAAAATGTACTCGCAAGACTTACGAGTAGCAAGCCTATACATAGCTACATGAAAGCTGTATTCAAAGGAATGTGGTTATATGGTTCTTTGGACGCATAAAGCAAGTTTCATTTGCAATATTGTAATAGATTGAACAGCAGTGTGTAAAATCTGTTTTTAAGCATTTAAATAACAGCGAGTAAACATAAGTAACAAGTATCCACCTAGAAGTGACTTTCCCCAAAGCCACCACAACATAGCATGAATCCCTGATTCATACCACCCAACAAGTTTTAATTTTAAAATGTTGTAGTCTAACTCTTGAAAAGCTTATCCAAGCGTGTCCATAACCTAGGACGAGGCTATTCGAATAGTTTTAATCCTGCGGGGTGTACCAATGTACCCACACTTCGCACCGCCTTTTGCCAAGCTATTAAGCACACTTCCTTTGGTATGCTTGCACGGCTAAGTCCTCTGAACTCTTTCCAATGGAATATGCTAATCAAGAGACGCACGTATGGGGGTTAATCCTTAGTGATCTGCCGACGAAATATGGATCACAAGGACTCATACGTGGAGCCGATACACCGCCTCTCGGGTGTTCTCCTCCCTACAAACGTGTCCATGTTGCATATAATCAAATATGCAACCCACCACGCGACTCATTAATTAACACACCAAAGTACTCACCAAGAGAGGTCCCATATCCCTCTAGTGTGGTTAGCACGCACTGTAATGCTCGGATATGAGATACTCACAAGTAGTTCGGTCCTTAATTGACCCGGCACCATTCCAATCACACCCAAAAGATCACACCATCTTACCATTGTGCCCAAGTCTAAATTGTTTTCATTTTCAGTTTTAGTTTTGCAATTTAGACAAAGCACAAGGCTGAAATATACACATAGTAATAGTTTGTGTGATCAAAGTTATCGACAGTCGATAATCGCCCATTTCTACCGATAGCTAAGCATGGCTAAGCATAGAGACACGTAAACTACTAAGTGACAAGGGTCCATCCAAATAACCCAAAATCACAGCAAGTAACCTAGGCTTCAGAGTAGAGGAATAAACATTTCCTCACTGATAATGCATCTAGTCGGCCAACTATCGACAATAGTTTAAAACAACATAGCAATGCATACATAGAATTTGCAAACAATATATTAGAATTTGAAAATAGTAGGAACAATATGATCAAATGAATGCTACATCCGCTGTTCGGTGAAGTGCGAGGATCGATGGTCTGTGGCTCAATATCAAGATTAATAATATTGTCTTCGGAACCTAACGCGAAAAGGCGATAAGCAAATAAGAACGAAGAACACCAAATAAACTCCAACAGCAAAACACATCCAAATCTAATAAAATTTATACTACAGCTAGGGAAAGATCTAAGACAATGATAGGAACAAGAATCATGCAATTAGGACTAAGCATACAAAAGATATGAGCAAAATGCTCTTTCTCAGCATATAACAACCTAATTAATAATTAATACTGTTCATGGCGAAATTTTCCAGAATGATCTAAGGTCTGAAATTTTTATAGTAGATAGATTATGACATCCTAATAACAGCAAAGTTGGATTTACTAATTTTGGGGTTATACATAATTACTTATGATTTTTCTAAGTTGTAAATCTAATGCAAATCATTTTACAAAATTATGAACATGCTCAAATCCTATTTTATATGAAAGTATATTAACAGACGAATTTAACAAAATTGATTTTGCACAATTTGGATTTATACAGAAAAAGATATGCATTTTTCAAGATTAAAACTATTTCTGGAATATTCAAAATGACAGAAATCAAGTTATTTCTAGATGTACAATTTTCTGCTACTGCAACATGCTAAAATCCATTTTTATAATAAACTAAAGTGATAACACGATTTATTACAAGTGGAATTATCTAAAAAGCAGTTAAAATGAATTAGTTATGAGTTTCTAAAGTTTTTATATCATTTTCAGTTGTTAAACAAATACTTACCGAAATACAGAACAACCCAAATAAAAGAATACGACGTGGGCGCCGACAACCCTTGATCTAACATCCTACGGCTCACGCGGCGAAAACAGCGCGCGCCGCGAACTCAATCGGAGCCACCGTTGATCACGATCCAACGGCTCACACGAGTGTATGCATCCGACGGTGCGGTTGCTTGGGCCAATCCCACCGCAGATCTGCAGATGGACGGTCCAGAGCGCACCAACGGTCGGAAGGTCGGATTGCACACACGATCTCGGCCGTTGATCTCAAGATCGACGGCCGAGAATGATCAAGGCATCCGAGGGTCCGAATGCACACGCAGATCCGGGCGCAGATCTAGAAACGAACGGTGGCTAAAGATCGAAGTTCAAAAGAGGTGTTGACATGTGGGACCGCATGTCGGTGACTTCGAGTCACCCACGCTTGGTTTAACCAACGTGCACGGCACCGCCCACTTGTCGGCCGAGAGTGGCGGTTAGGACAGGATTAATGCTTCTAATGATTACCATTAACTAGGCACTAATGAAAACTGGAATTTGATTTTAACCCCTCGGGCCCACAAGTCAGCGACCC
Source organism: Ampelocalamus luodianensis (assembly GCA_036346255.1). NCBI lineage: Eukaryota > Viridiplantae > Streptophyta > Magnoliopsida > Poales > Poaceae > Ampelocalamus > Ampelocalamus luodianensis. Next base: position 25,747,208 of record CM070623.1, read on the forward strand.
AGAGGAGATTTCCGACAGGAATTAAATGCCGACGCATTAATTAACCAATGATTAACATTAATGATGTCGGAATAGTGCGGGATTGAACCAGAGAGTGATTTAAGGATATTGGGCCCACTGGTCAGTGGCTCAACCACAAAGATTAAGACACAATTAATAACTAATGATTAGCAATTAATGTGTCCTAATTAAGTGACGAAAACGGGAGCGCTGTGTCGGCAAAACCCGAGTGGTTTCAACGGCGAATCGCCGGCGACACTGGCCGCGGCGGCGCCCACCAAGGACCAAAATGGATTCGCAATAGCACAACGGATCTAATGGTAGCATTCTCACCGGCGGCGAAGGACTAGAACGCCGGCTAGCCGGAAAATGAAAACAGGAGCTTACTGCTAAAAACGAAAATCGCGATGAGCTCCACTGCAAACCTAGGATGCGGGTGCCAAAGCTTCTAAGGACTAATAAGAAGCTACCTTAGGGACGAGAAGCTTCAAAGATGGCCGGAGATGCTTGATCACGGAGAAAGCTCGCCGGACTTGGAGAAGAAAACCCGAGATAGATACCCTGAGCCAAATGAGTGATTCCAAAGCATCAAAATAGCTTCATAATGATTCACAGAAGCTACATGAGCAAGTAATTAGAAAATGGAGCACTCACCTGAGCTGAGGAAGAAGATGACCAATTTCGGCCGAATTTGAACAAACCCCAAATTGGACAATTCCTGAGAATCAAATCCAAAATTAAGTGAGGGGAAATGTTCAAGGAAGTAAATAGATAAGGTTAGGGCAAAGAAACGTGAAGGAGGACCACTGGAACACCAAGAACACCAATGGAGCTCCACGGGTCAACAATGGCGGTTTGTCATTTTTGAGGTGTTAAGCTCCAATACTGAGAATGAAGCTTGATGGTGGTCTAAAGAAATACCAGGAGGTCTTGAGAGTGTTTATAAAGCCATGAAAGCATTAGGGTTTGCACCACACATCTTTCGGGCGGCAAAACACAAAGCACAATGCGCGGCCGACATGGAAAAGATAATAGCTGGTGCACTAGGGCATGGCATGGCCGAATGTGTCTCCCACGACCCATAATGTCGACTAGGGCAGCCGTAGGGAGCATGAAATGACATCTCCATGCCTTGCACTGTTTTCGCACGGCGGGAGGTTGAAGATGACCAGCGCAAAAAGCTCGGGCGATTCAGAGCCCCACGATCTAAATCGGACGGCTACTCTGCGCCACGCCTCGGCTTTAAAACACAACGGGAGATTGCGAGCCCTACGATTAAAACGAACGGCTCAGATAGCCCCATGTCGCAAACGCGGTTTACAACGAAGGGACACGCGGGCGTTGGATCTTAATCCAACGGCTCTGATTCAAAAATGCAACCGAGGGTCCGGGTTTCGCGCATCTCGATGGTTGGATGGAGATCTAACGGTCGACAATCAAACTTGCAACCGGAAGGTCCGAAGTCTTACACGCGCGCGGGCCGTGCAATTTAGATCCAACGTTTGAGATCCAAGGCGCGTTTTAAAGAGTGGCTCGGTGCAATTAGTTGACTGGACCGAATCAATTGGCTCGAGCCCGAGTCTGACTCGAACCCGAGTAACAGTAAAACCAAGTTTGATTTTGAAATAAGAACAGAGACTTTGAATGATTTATTTGAGGTAGCAAAATAACTCCAAAAATTATGAAATTTTTACAGGAGCTTGCTAACTCAGATATTAACCTGGAGTAAAATTTTCAGAGGTTTTTATACTGCGAATAATTCTCCAAAAATTCTGCAAGGCTCTGTTTTAATGTTTGACTGAGAGTCAAACAGGTTTGACTGCCTCTAAAAATATTCAAACAATTTCTAAAAATTGTGAAATGTTTCAGAGGGGTCACATACCATCACAGAGACTTAGGAAAAATATTTCCAGAGGATGATCATAAGATTTGACAAGATTGTTTTTGGAATAACAAGATTTGGATCAACTAGACTTGTGACAATGTATTTCCATAATCCCTTGTACGAGAATTGTTTGGCACAACAGGAAATACATGATGTAAGAAAAAGTTTTAATTTCTACTGATTTTCTTACATTTGAAACACAAGCCCAAGATTGGGATGTTACAGAAACAAACCATCAAAAGTCCCTGATTCAAATTTATCTAGATTTCCTGTCTTAAGAATGAAACACTTAGCTCCAAAAACTCGAAAGTGAGAAACAGAGGGTTTTCTACCAAATCGAAGCTCATAAGGAGTCTTGCCCAAAGATGATCTCAAGAAGACACGATTTGCAATATGGCAAGCTGTAGCAATAGCTTCGGCCCAAAACCTCCTCGGTGTGCTATACTCATCTAGCATCGTCCTAGCCATCTCGACTAAGGTTTTGTTCTTCCTTTCCACAATACCATTCTGTTGAGGGACGTGTGGAGAAGAGAACTGATGCTCAATTCCGCGCTCAGCACAAAAAGAGGCAAACGAGACATTCTTGAACTCCGTGCCATTGTCACTACGGATCGCTCTCAAGGCACTCGAAAGTTCAGAAGCCAAACGAAGAACAAGATCACGATAGTGACCAAAAGCTTTATCCTTCGAAGTAAGAAAGAACACCCAAGTGTATCTCGAAAAATCATCGACGATGACAAGAATGTACCATTTGCCACCGATTGACCGAACCCTAGCAGGACCAACAATATCCATATGAAGCAACTGTCCTGGTCCGTCAGTCATGACCATAGTCACTGAAGGGTGTGAGGCGGCAACTTGCTTGCCATGCCTACATGGCGCACATACAACATCCTTGATGACTTTGAGTTTGGGCAAACCTCTCATGAGATCAAGGTTGCTAACTCGCGTCAGATGATCAAGACCAATGTGCCCCAAACGTCGGTGCCAAAGTCAAAAATCAGAAGAAGGTGTAACCAAGCATTTAAGAGAACCAGCAAGAGATTCAGAAAAATCAGCTCCAAAGATCCTAGCAACTCTATAAATCCCAAAAACGAGCTCACCAGCTGAATCAAGCACCCGACAAGCATTTTTCTTAAATATAGTCTCATAGCCATCATCAAGAAGCTGTGAGACAGAAAGTAAGTTGAACCTGAGCTTGTCCACAAGGGCAACGTCCTTCAGGATGAAATTGTCATTCACCCTGATTGATCCTGTTCCTTCAATCCGCCCTTGAGTATTGTCTCCAAAGGTGATGAAGACATCACCTGTCGACCGCGTGAAGGAGGTGAACCATCTTGAATCTCCGGTCATGTGGCGTGAACAGCCGGAGTCGACGAACCACGTGTTCTTCCTCCCGCGGTACTCCTGAAAATCAAGGCACAAAAGATCGATGTGTCTCAATACTGGGGTTAGTTAAACATGACTTGGGAACCCAATACTGAGACACACGTCTGTGAGTAGTATGCAAAGTAGAAGTGCTATCCTTGATTCTATTTGAAATTCTGTTATGAGCAATGGTGACTCTAACATGAGAGTTATCCTGTCTAGGAGTATGAGAGTGATTAGCATGTGAAACAAATCCTAGACCAGGTTTCTTCCTTTCTAAATTACCATGTCTCACAAAAGCTCTAGGTTGATTAGATGATATTCTAGCAAGATTTTTCCTAGCATTTTTTAACCTACGCCAACAGAACTCAACCAAATTCCCATCCTTCTTGCAATAGGTGCAATGGTACTTGGTACCACTGGGAGAAGCACCTTTTGACTGAATAGATGGTTGGGCATATCCTACAGATTTGAAAGTGATCTTTGCAGGTTGGGTATCAAATTCAACTAAGCCATTTTTCAAAATTTGAATGCCACTAGATTTGTCCTGGGCAAAGTTGTATCCTAACCCTTGCTTCTTATAAGGAGTTTTTGACTTGTCAAGAATCATGTTTAACTGTTTCTTACCTTTAGAGAATCTTTCTAATGTGTCCTTAAGGTAAGCAATTTCTTTTCCAAAGTTAACACATGGAGTCCACATCGCTCAAGGATCGTTCTCCAAGAGCGGCAAGAACCCGGTGAGCAGCCTTCCTGAGCTTGGCATCATCAAACTTGAACTTGCGTCCCTGAGGCTTCTTCCAAGCTGGCTTTTCATCCTTGGAGTTGCTCTTACCTTTCAGCTTGGGGCAATTTGCCCGGATGTGATTAAGCTCTCCACACTCATAACAAGTCACAGGGCCTCTCTTTTTGTTTCTCATATTGTTGTAGGCCCGTGTGAACTTCTTAATCAAAAGTGTCATCTCAGGCTCAGGAATACTTTCAAGATCCTCTTCTTGAATTGCAGATAAAGAAGCAAGAGAAATTCCAGAAGAAGACTCAAACGACCCATCACAGGCTCTCTTGAACGGGTCTACTACCAAAGCCATGTTACCCTTCTTAGAATGGTTAGCTTTCTGGATCTCATGAGTCTTGAGCTTGCTATAGAGCAGCTCCAAAGTCAGATAAGAGAAGTTGATATTTTCCTGAATGGCGGTAGCCTTTATCTCCCACTCCCTTGTGTTGATTGCAGCCAGGAGATGGATGACATTTTCTGACTGGGTAAATTCAATACCAACAGCCTTCATTTGATTTATCACTGTGTTAAAGCGACTGAAAATATCATCGATGCTCTCACCAGGACGCATCTCGAATTTGTTATATTCTCTTTTATAGACCTGCTGACGCACTTGTTTGATTTGGGAAGAATCCTCATGATAGGTTTCGAGGGTCTTCCAAATCTCATGTGCAGTCTCGAGATTGCAAATCCTATCATATTCCAGTCTACCAAGCCCACCATACAGAAAATTCTTTGCCTTACGGTCATTAGCCAAGAGGGCTTCAGAAGCCGGCGTAGCAACCTCAGGCAAGATGAGCGGATCTCGAACAGCCTCCCAAATACCTCGTGGTTCGCTCTGAAGAAAGACACGCATGCGGTTCTTCCAAAAGGCATAGTCGTGCCCATCGAAGATATGCGGTTTGGAGGAGTACTTATCCATCGCCAAGTTCAGTGACCGGTTAAGATCAAGATTGAACTAACCAGGCTCTGATACCACTTGTTGGACCGAAAAGGCGACTAGAGGGGGGTGAATAGGAGCACGATATCTTTTCTCCCTAATTAGATTTAATACTGAATCTCACTCCAATAGCTATGAAAGCTATGAAGATCAATCAATCAATCACAATGAAGACTTGTATTGAATCCACTCAAAACCCGAAGCAAAATCAACACAAAACCAAAACACCAAATCTCGGGCGTCGACCTCTCACGGGGCGGTCGGGACCGTTGGTCTAGCGGTCGATTCTCCGAGTGGTCTGACCTCTCTCTCGGTGGTCGGACCTCTAGTGCAATGAACAATGAAATCAAGACGAAAAACCAAAACGCAAATTGAGCTAACTTTTGATTCGTGCGTCCAAACCTCATGAAACTTGACACACACCTTCTCAAGGATGTCAGGAACCTATTCCAAGCAACGATCGTGAATCTATCCTTGCCAAAGTTCAGACCTTTTTCCATTTGAGTGAAGGTGGTTCAAAAACCGAGTCAAGAACGAAATATGATCTAGAAACTTGCTCGTGGGTGATTGATGATCAAGATGATCCTAGATGGGTTCCCACATGTTGCAGCAAGTTAGATCACAGCAAGAAACCAACCAAAAACTCGCGGATCAAAAAAAGACTCAAAATCACCAAATAGAGAGAAAGAAAGAAAATGAACTCATCTTTGAGAAAACTTTCTTGGATTGATTTGTTATGGTGCTGGTTTACAGCCACTCCATCAATGGAGGACAAAGCTCAAGACATGAGCACGAAATCAAATCAAAACTCTCTAGAACCCTAACCTCCACTACTCCTCTCCCTAAGCAAACTAGGGTTTCAATCACAATAAAAGGGTTGAGGGGGTGCAGCCACCTCCCTCCTCTATTTATAGTGGAGGCCTAGACCTTCTAGAAGAGTTTCCATAATGGGCTCCCGTTAAGGCCCAACACAAACGGGTCACACACGCACGCATTTTCAAACGCCGTCTTCATCTCCTCTTGACCTAATCCGCTTCTCCAACGCACCGTCTTGCGCCGCGGGTTGGCAAAAGGTAACCAAGGCGGTATTTGGTAAAATTACCAAAATACCCCTTCTCGATGCTTCTCCGAAGACCGAGTCCAGATTGTGCGAAGCACTCGCTTGCTCCGCCACGTGTAGGTTGATCCAACGGCTCTCATCATGTCGGCAAGTCTCTCCTTCCGGCTCCCACCGAAACCACCATGGCACTTGCACCACCCCGCGCCGCTTGATCCAACTCCGTCGCGACCGCGCCTGTTCGGTCACCTTTGTCCATCTTGCACCATACTTGAGTCCAATAACTTCACCCGCATCGTCGATCGTTACGAACCTCGGCTATCCAAGCCTAGTCCCGATCATCCTCGCTGCGTTGACCGTCGTTGACCACCAAGCAACTTTGCACAACAATAGACAAGCAAATCGAAACCGGAACAAGTTCTTCACAACTTGACCCACGTTAGTCAAAACATGCATCATGCAACACATATGCATCGAAACCCATGAGATTGACCTAACGAACAACCATCGCCGCCACACGGGCTGACGAAACAAGTGAAAACCGATCGACCGCCACCATGGCGGTCGACCGCCCTCACGGCCGGACCGCCACCAAAGTCCGGCTCGACCGCGACCCATGACTTAGCCAAAATTTCAACTCAAATCCGCAACCTCTCTGAAATTTCAAGCGAATAGAACTTTTGCTCGAGGCTCCAAAATGATGGGACCAAGAGCAGAGAACCTCCTCTCTTGCCTACACCCTCTATTTTTGGACCTCAAATTCCAACACAACTTACATGGGCGGTCCGATCGCTCAACGATGGCGGTCGAATCGCCACACCGGCGATCGGCCGACCGCCGCGGCCGTTCGGACCGCCCGGCTAGTTCACCCGATAAACCACCCGAGGCACGACCGGTCTGCCCGCCACAATGGCCGGTCAGACCGCCTGAGGCCTGACAGAACCTGAACTTTGCCGAAAACGCTTGTTTCCGCAAACCTTCAACGTCATTGCCAATTGTCACATCATCCTAAGATCATGAGTATATCCCCATGATATCCATAGCCTTGTTCCTAACTTTTGCTACCAATACAAAGTTTTTTGGGTTCAGAAACATGGTCGAAAAGTTTTTAAGCAAATTCATGTCACCTTAGTTTATTTATTCATTTTGAAAAATACTCTAAGAAGAGCGCACTTTTGAGATTCGTTCGACTACTTTTGGTAAACTTAATCGGTTTTAACTGGTCGGAGGAAGAAACATATCTAGTTGAAGCTTCTCCTTTTTGCACGTGGTCCTGTCCACTAGAAGGAACTTCCTAGCGTCGTCCCGTTTCCTACTCTCACTATCAGGACAAACTTATCAGGTACATTGAAAAAGGTCGAATGAATTTTTTAAGGTACTCTAGATGTTTGTTTTACTCAAGTTGTCGTTATTGATTTGATTAATCTGGTTGGAGATGGTAACATCGCCTAGTCGAAGCCTTTCCTTTCTGCATGTGGTCCTGCCCACTAGATGGAACTTCTTAGTGTCGATCCGTTTTCATTCTTTCGACTAGTGCAAGATAATCGAGACTCGAGAGCTATAAGTCGAACAAACATCCCTATTTTCAGAAACCCTTTCTTTACTATTTTCTTAGTTTATTCTAATAAACTAAGCAAATAATCGAGGGCTAGGATAAAGTTATAAATATGACTTCATTTCATAGTCTTAGTCTCTTTTTTCGAGTTATTGTCTTACAAGTTACTAACTACTCTACAAGATGATTCGCAGGGAAAAGGAAGAAGGAAGGAGGAATTGCACATATCTGGTCTGATTATTTCTTCCTTTTTCATTATCTTACGAGTTACTAACTACTCTACGAGATAATTTGCAGGAAAGAGGAAAAGATCATATATTTATACATCACCAAAAGGGCTTGTCTTTACAGATCCCTATTATAGACTACTCTGACAAAGGAGATTCTATTTGCATCTCCTCTGCGACCATCTCGCCGACTGACTGCATCTCCTCGATTAACCGTTCTGCTTCAGATTCGGTACAGTCGACGTTGGCTTCAACAGAATGAGGGTTAAGGTTGGGGTCACGGGCTTTAAGCTTTGCTAAGACAAAGCTTACAGCTCCTTTGACCGCTCCTCTTATTGAGTCAATCTGGTTGGTCTTCAGAGTAGACACCAACTCTTGCAAGGTACCGACTTGCTCCCCAATGGCACTCGTATGAGCAGCTATCGTATCATCGCGAGGTGCGACCTTTCCAGCACGAAGCCCATCGAGTACATTGTTCAAAAGCGAAGTGTTGTCTTGAAGATTGATCTCCATCGACTTCATCTCCTCCTGGGTGCAAGTCGAAGTCTCGTGGAGTTGTTTTATTTCAACTAATCGCTCTGAAAGGAGTAAGGATTGGTCAAATAAAATGATTCTACGAGAAGGAAAAACAATTTAATAGCAGATAAAGTTTTACTTACCCGCTAATTGAGAACCTAACTTCTCAATTTCTTGATCTTTGTCTTTCGCGATGACGACCAAGGATTTTTCCTGAACCTCGATCTGAAGAGTCCCCACCTCGGCCTGAAGGGCCATATTTTCGACTTCTTTTTCTATAAAAGAATGAGAAGTTAGGAAGGTGAAGATCAAAATTATAAGCAGTCGTAACTCCACGTACTGTTTATTTTTTCCTACAATTCCTGAGTTGCAGAGTTACCCTCCTGAAGCTTCTTCAGAAGGTTGGTGACGTCATCCCTTAGCTTTTTCGTCTCGGCTTTTTCGAAGTCAAGCGAATCAGCTAAGGTCTTTTCATCACTCTTAAACTTAAAAAAGTTAAGGGTAGACATGAATACATAGACGAGTATATAGTCGTAAGCTTTTCTACGACCAGTATCTAGTCGTAAGCTTTTCTACGACAACCCCCACCGAGTGCTGAACAAGTAGTTTAATTATAAAATGATTACAAGTGGTGGTCACTCACCACCTCTCTGCTTGCTCGCAGAGTACTGCTTTCTCTTGTCGTAATTTGACAAATTACCGATTGTACTCGCAAATCGTAGCAACTTGTTCCACGGCTCTCTGTAGGAGAGAAAGACGATAATAAACAGGGATAAAACCATACATGTAAGTATCGATGAATACTTACATTCATGCTTGACCAAGCAAACATGGAGACTATCCGTGATGGATCTTTCAGCCCATCCATCTCCTCGACTCGTTTCCACCAAACCCCTTCGAGACATTTGTTATCAAAGACATCCCCGCAATTGGGAATGTTGCTGGGGTGAGGAACTCGGTCGCGAGACTGGTAGGCAGAAGATCCTACAATAGAAGCAGGGCCAAAGAAATCAGAGCAGAAGTTAAAGTACTCTTCTTCCTTTGATTCGGTGATGGAAGCACCGCCTGGAGGACCGGAAGGAATGTCCTCGACAACCTGCTTATTGGCACAGTGGTCGGAACTCTCACCACCACCGACTCCCGGTGTCTCCCTAGTGGCCTCCCTCATCTCCACCTCCATCCCTACGACTACCTCGGTGGTTGTAACGACTTCAGCAGCGACGACTTCCTCCACCATGGGAATAGTGGCTGGAGCTTCAGCTACTAACGCAGCCACACCTTCGCTGGCTGAGGGAGTGACAACGAGCTTCTTAATAGAAGCATCCCTGGGGCTGAAGGAGTTGGGCTAAGATCACAAAACGAAAAGTAAGTTAACTCGTGAAAAACAAAGGGTGAATGCTGTTCTTACACTTATGTTTTTCACATACCTCTGCGCACTGGACCTAACCCAGAACTTGGGAGCAACCTTCCCAACGGAAGGTTTTTTCAACTTCCTCTCGACTACTGATGGTCGAGGATTAGTTTGGGGAACGGGAGTCGCCGCTTCATGACCCTCTAGACTCCCCGAATGGCCGAGATCTATCTTGACCACCTCAAGAGCACTGCTATCTTCGACCTCGTTTCTGTGAGACGCGATTCCTTCACAAAAGACATGAAGCTCTTCCAGTTCTCCTTTTCTAGCTGCCTTATAAAGCCACGAGAAGCAGAAACTGCGAAAGTCTAGTTGTCGTAATAGAAGGGCATCTTGACCTTGGGGGCTTTGCGCTTGAGGGCGAAAGCAGCTTCCTCTGCTTTTTTCCTCGCCGCAGCCATGTCTGCAGTGAATTTAACAAAAGAAGCAGGAGGAGCTGAACTCGAGCCACCTTTGTCGCCGACCTTTACAAGTCGACGCTTTTTGGTTGGAGGGGCTTTTGCTGACTCCACTTGCGCTGTCGCCCCAATGACCACCTGATGAGTCTACGGCGGCCCGATCTTCCGATAGGTTCGATTGATTTCGTCGTGAGGACGTTAACGCTTTGAGGCTTTCGACCAGCAGATCGTCACCTCGCAATTCGCTACACCCGCACGACTGTCGTTATCGACCACGCTCGCACGCGATCGACCTTACCACGAAGGTTATTGTCCCTGCAAGCAATCGAAGCAACTCACAAGAACAAAGAAGATGCAATCTGAATTGTATTGCGAATATGAATGAAGTTCACAATGTGGGGTTCCTCAAACCGATAAACGGTGAAACTGCAAAGTGGCAGAATAATCTAAGAAAAACCCAACCCTACACTATGGCGGCTGTTGTATATTTATAGGGGACGTGAGGAGTTGACCTAGGGTTGTGCGACCATGGGGAGAGGCGTACACAACCTAGGCTTTGACCCCGACACGCTTACAAGGCCCTATTAGGCCCAAAGCGGTGTCGCAAAGACACCTAAAGACGGTCCAGAACTTGAGACCTAGTCGTAGCGCCGGCCGATCCGGTCGTGAAGCGCCGCGAACCTTGTCGAGGGCTTGAGACCTGGTCGTAGTAATCGCGGGATCGGTCGTAGGGTGGCGAACCTTGTCGAGGGCTTGAGACACAGTCGTATCGGCGGGGATCGGTCGTAGGGTCGTAGACCGGTCGAGACCTTGGGGATCCATTATTCCTAAGTAACAACATATCATCACAATTATTAGGTAGTATACCATTCTGCATAGATAAATTATTAGCACCTAGAAATGAGCTCACCTCATAATTTAAGTGACGCGCACGAGCTCTTGTCATAGGACCTTGTAGTTTAGCAACTGGATCTGTAGGCTTTTGTGTAGTGCGTGTATCCGAAAGAGTGATGTCCTCATCACCACCAAATCGACTTCCTCGTCATCTTGGCGGTCTTCCATGCCTACTTTCTGTTGGAAATAAAAAACAGAAAGTGGTCGTAAGTTTTTCTACGATCACTAACTGGTCGTAAGTTCTTCTACGACCAACCCACAGTCGTAAGTTTTTCTACGAAAAATCTTTTAGTCGTAAATCTTTTACGACAATAGGCACCTGAAGACGAAGTCAATTCTCGATTACCTTTAGGCACTCTACCTTTTCCTCTACGATTAAAACCGCAAGAATTTGGGGAGCTGCCACACTGGAAGGACTCTTCTCACAGATAAGCCTCAATTTCTGCCTGTGGAAGATCTGTATGGACAAACGACACAATTAACAGACCAGATCAAGATTAGCCAAGGCCAAAGTCAAAAAGTGAGCTTTCCACTTACCATCCTTGTAATATCTGGTCGGGTCTTCTTTCCCCGACTACCTCCACATAGGAGGGACTCGTTTCTTCAGGGGACTAATGCGGCGGGTGACGAAGTCCTGCACCACATGCCATCCGGTAAGCCCCTCCGTCTTCAAGTATTTGATGGCTTGAATGTAGGGGGCGATCCGATCAAGATTACTGGGAGTTGAATCCCAGGAATAGATCCTCTCAGCGGCATTTCCGATAAACGAGAGGTTGTCTTCCTTGGTGACTTCCCAGTAAAACCACTTCTTCTTCCACCCCGGCCACGACGACCGGGTGAACATCTGAATATACTCCTTCGACTTCCCGTCGTGGAGCTTCAGACCACAACTCCCAGCAATTCCGGCCTGTTGAGGCATCCCGTAGTAATACTGTAAAAGCTCGAGTTCCACCGGAATCAACAGGTATGCCTCACACAGATACACGAATACACTTAGCATTGTGATGGAATTATGACCAAGGTTCACCAGCTTCACCCCAAAGTGCTCGAGTGCGAGTGTGAGGAAGGGGTGAGCAAGCAACCGGAGGCCACACTCACAATACGCCTGGAAGACGGGGATTTGACCGTCCTCCCCCGATGGCCAGTGTTGTCCATTCGCCGTAATCCACTTCACGAGTAACTCCTCGGGAATTTTCTCGGCGGCAACCAAGGCATTCATCTTCGCATCATCCATTTCCGATTCAGCCCACTCGGAGACGATCCTAGCCATCTTTTCTTAAGGAGGAGAGAGTTGGATTTGGGAAAGCTTCAAGAAAATACACAGTGCCGCTGGCGGTGGAAGAGACGAGAAGACGACGAACAGTCAGGGTGAACTGGGGAAAAGGTAAGAACCCTAAATTCATCTCCGCGGTCTGATTTATAACCGTACGCTTGAAACAAAACGCCGTGGGAACCCAATGGTTTCCACCACTTCGGGAATTGCTCTAACGGGCAGATCTTTTAAAAATCTGTCTGTTCGAGAGTACTGAGGCTCTTTTCACACCTCAAGCGAAATTACCTTCTTGACCAAGTATACTTCTGATCAAAAGAAATACCGATGGGAAAGGTTTTGCTTCCGATCATAGGGCCACGATTACTCCAAAGTCGTAAGATTTTCTACAACTATCTTGTAATCGTGAGATTTCCAACAAACTGCCTCGACCAAGCATTTTTCTGGTCGAAAGAAACACATGCTGAAGAGTTTTTCCTTCAACGTTTTTCCTATAGACCCCTAGTGGCCGTAGGATCATCTACGACTCCTCGCCCAAGTAGGTTATTTTCACTTGAAGCTGGGTGGCTAGATGATGAGGATCTAATAATCCTCATTTTACTATTTATCCTTAATCATATAATACGGGTAAATAGGATGTCACACAATTACTTGGTATACCCCTTACAGTTGTAAGGGAGAAGTTAGCCAGATGGTCATAAGTCTTTCTATGACCACCCCATAGTCGTAAGTATTTCTACGACTACCACATAATCGTAAGTTCTCCTACGATTACCTTCGGTCGTAAGTCTTTCTACGACTAATATCCAGTCGTAAGCTTTTCTACGACTACCCTCTGGTCGTAAGTCCTGCTATGACCAGTCCTGCCACGACTTCTCCACAGATAACTAGGTCCACTCGCTAGTAGGCCCTATTAATTATGAGATCTGAGCAGTCAAGATATGTAGTTATACTTGGAATAACTACAGATAACTCAACATTATCTCTGATTGATAACCGTCCGGCAACATGGGGAGGTTACTACTCCGGTAATTACTCTCATTATTGCGTAATAATGAGTGCTTCCTGACCTGGAACGACAACCGCCTTCACAACATACTATAAATAGGCATCTTTTAGAGGTAATGTGGAGAGGCATTTGGGGGGGGGAAGAGTGCAAGTCTTTTCCTTGATTGTAACCAGTATACCAAATACAACACACACAGGATTAGGGTTGTTATTCTTGCTGGAGAAGGCCCGAACCTGTATAAAAATTCTCGTGTCTCCTTTGTCTGCGTGATCAATTTTGGAGACCCCCCGAATCAAATAATCTTCACGTAAGATCGGGTTCTAAAACACCGACACAAATAAACTAAGCAAATAGTCAGGGACTAGGATAAAGTTATAAACATGACTTTAGTTCTTAGTCTTGGTTTCTTTTTCCGATTCGTTATCTTACGAGTTACTAACTACTCTACAAGATGATTTGTAGGAAAAAGGAAAGAGGAAGGAAGATCACAGTTATTTGGTCTAATTATCTTTTTCCTTCATTATCTTACAAGTTACTAAGTACTCTATGAAATGATTTGCAGGAAAAAGGAAAATATCATATATTTATACATCAACAAAAGGCATGTCTTTACAGGTTCCAATTACAAACTACTCTAACGAAGGAGATTCTATTCGCATCTCCTCCGCAACCTTGCCGCCTACCGACTGCATTCCCTCGATCAACTGTTCGGCTTCGGCTTCAACCGAATGAGGGTCAAGGTTGGGGTCATGGGCTTTAAGCTTTGCTAAGACATAGCTTACAACCCCTTTGACCGCTTCCTTTATCGAGTCAGTCTGGTTGGTCTTCAGAGTGGTCACCAACTCTTGCAAAGTACCGACTTGCTCCCCAATGGCACTCGTGTGAGCGGCTATTGTGTCGTCACGAGGTGTGACCTTTTCAGTTTGTAGCCCATCGAGTACATTGTTCAAGAGTGAAATGTTATCTTAAAGATTGATCTTCATGGACTTCATCTCCTCTTGGGTGCAAGTCAAAGCCTCATAGAGTCGTTTTATTTCAACTAATCGCTTTGAAAAGAGTAAGGTTAGTTAGATAAAATGATTCTACGAGAAGGAAAAACTTAATAGCAGGTAAAAGGATTACTTACCCATTAATTGAGAATCTAATTTCTCAACTTCTTGATCTTTGTCTTTCACGATGCGGGTGATCTCATGGACGACCAAGGTTTTTTCTTGAACCTCGATCCAAAGGGTCCCCACCTCGGCTTGAAGGGCCCTGGTCTCAACTTCTTTTTCTGAAAAAGGACGAGAAGTTAGGAAGGGAAAAGATCAAGATAATAAGCAGTCGTAACCTCAAGAACGTACTGTTTATTTTTTCCTGCAACTCTTGAGTTGCAGAGTTGGCCTCCTGAAGCTTCTTCTGAAGATTGGTTACTTCATCCCTTAGCTTTGTCGTCTCGGCATTTTCGAAGTCGAGTGAGTCAGCTAGGGTCTTTTCGTCACTCTTAAACCTGACAGAGTTAAGGGTAGACATGAATACCAAGATGAGTAGTCGTAAGTATTTCTGCGACTAACATGTGATCGTAAGTTCTTTTACGACCACCCCTGATCGTAAGTTTTTCTACGACCAATACTAAGTCGTAAGGTTTTCTACGACAATCCCCACGCGTACTGAACGAGTAGTCGAAACACAAAATGATTACAAGTGCCAGTTACTCACCACCTCTCTACTTTCTCGTAGAGTACTGCTTTTTCTTGTCATAGCTTGACAAGTTGCCGGTTGTACTCACAAACTGTAGCAATTTGTTCCAAAGCTTTCTACAAGAAAGAAAGTCAATAAGAAGCGAGGATAAAACCATACTTATAGGTATCGTTAGATACTTACATTCATGGTCGTCCGAGCGAACATGGAGACTATCCTCGTCGGATCTTTCAGCCCATCCATCTCCTCGACACGTCTCCACCAAGCCCCTTCAAGACATTCGTCATCGAAGACTTCCCCACAGTTGGGAATGCCGCTGGGGTGAGGGACTCGGTCGCGAGATCTGTAGGCGAAAGATCCTATGATGGAAGCGGGGCCAAAGAAATCAGAGTAGAAGTTAAAGTATTCTTCTTCCTCTGACTCTATGATGGTAGCACCGCTTGTAGGACCAAAAGGAATGTCCTCGACAACCTCCTTACCGGTGCGGTGGTCGGAGCTCTCACTACCACCTTCTCCTGGCGTCTCTCTTATGGCCTCCCTTGTCTCCGCCTCCATCCCTACGACTGCCTCAGTGGTCGTAGCAACTTCAGCAGCGACGATTTCTTCCACCATGGGAATGGTGGCTGGAACTTCAGCTACCACCGCTGTCGCTCCTTCATTTGCTTAAGAAGCAGTAGCGGGCTTCTCAATAGAAGCATCCATGGGGGTTGAAGGAGTTGGGCTAAGATCACAGAACAAGGAGCAAGTTAACTCGTGAAAAACAAAGGGTAAAAGCAGTTCTTACGCTTTTATTTTTTACATACCTCTTCATCCTGGACCTGACCAGGAACTTGGAAGCAACCTTCCCAACGGAAGGTTTCATCAACTTCTTCTCGACTACTGTTGGTCGAGATTCAATTCGGGGAACGAGAGTCACCACTTCGTGACCCTCCTAACTCCCCGAGTGGCCGAGATCTGTCTTGACCACTTCAAGAGCACTGCTGCCCTCAACCTCAGGTTCTGCTAGAGCAACACTTTCCTTCACAAAAGACATGAAGCTCTTCCAGTTCTCCTTTTCTAGCTAATTTATAAAGTCATGAGAAGCAGAAACTAGGAAAGTCTTGTTGTCGTAGTAGAAGGGTACCTTGGCCTTGGGAGCTTTACGCTTAAGGGCTACGATAGACTCATCCTCCTTTTCCTTTGCCGCAGTAGCCAAGTCAGCAGCGAATTGAGAAAAGGGAGCAGAAGGAGTTGAACTCACGCTACCTTTGTCGCCGACCTTTACGAGTCGACGCCTTTTGGTTGGAGGAGCTTTCGCTTGCTCTGCTTACGCCGTCGCCCCAATGACCACTGTAACATCCCATTATTTTGGACTTGTGTTTCAAATGTAAGAAAATGGCTAAGAATTAAAACTTTTTCTTACATCATGTATTTCCTGTTGTACCAAACAATTCTTGTACAAGGGATTATGGAAATACAATGTCACAAGTCTATTTGATCCAAACTATGATATCCCAAAAACAATCTAGTCAAATATTGTGATCATCATTGGGAAATATTTTTCCTAAGTTTCTGTGATGGTATGTGGCCCCCCTGAAAAATTTCACAATTTTTAGAAATTATTTGAATATTTTTGGAATCAGAGCCTTGCAACCTTTCAGTCAAACCTGAAATCAGAGCCTTGCAGAATTTTTGGAGATTTATTCACAGTATAAAAACCTCTGAAAATTTTACACAAGGTTAATATCAGAGTTAGCAAGCTCCTGTAAAAATTTTATAATTTTTGGAGTAGTTTTGCTATCTCAAATAAATCCTCCAAAGCCTCTGTTCTAATTGGAAAGTCAAAACCTAAATTCACTGTGCTTTGGGTTCGAGTCAAACTCGGGATCGAGCCAATCGACTCAGTCCAGTCAACTAACTACACCGAGCCCCTTTAAAAAGTGCGCGTTGAATTTCAACCGTTGGATCTTAATCGCGCGGCCCTTGTTCTTTTAAACATTCGGACCCTCCGGTTGCTTGTTCGAATGTCAACCGTTAGATCCCTGTAACATCCCCATTTTGGCTTGTGTTTCAAATGTAAGAAAATGAGGATAATTTAAAAACTTTTCTTACATCCTTGTGCTTTTAAACTTTTCTGAAAATTCTGTAAAAGAATTTTGGGAAAATTCAAAATCAAAAGCCTCATTTATCAAGTCAACAACCTCCTTGGTGAAATCTTGTGTCAAACCCTTGGAAATAATTTTCCTTGGTTCTAAGGTTGCTTGGTAACACCTCTGAATTATTTCATAATTTTTGGAAATTATTTGAAATATTTTAGAGGCAAGTCAAACCTTGGTCAAACCTTTGAATTAGCCTTCTGGAATTTCTTGAGAAAATCCAATGCACAAAAATCTCTGAAAATTTTATGGAAGGTTAACCCTAAGGTCAGGAAGCTCCAGTTAAAATTTCATAAATTTTGGAGTTGATTTGATGCCTCAATTAAATCCCCAAAGTTTCAGTTCAAAAATCAAACCCTAACTGGTTTTCACTGTTCCTCGGGTGCGAGTCAGACTTGGGCTCGAGCCAACTGACTCGACCGAGCCAACTAATTGCACCCGGCGCGGTCGAGCGGGCGCGCGCGTCATCAGCCGTTAGATCTCCATCGGACGGCTCTCATTCGTGTAAGCATTCGGACAACTCCGGTTGCCCTCTGATTCTCAGCCGTTGGATTTCAATCGGGCGGTCGACGTTCGCCCGATGCCGTTTCAACACGATCGCGCGCTAGCCCTTGGATGCAAATCGGACGGCTGGCCATCGTCATCCTCCTCTCGCTCGCGCGGCGCTGCGCCATGGCGGAGCCGAGCGTGGGTGCGCAGTGCCCTGTCACCTCTGTCTGCGTCAACGGCTCTCTGCTGGCGCATTAAATGCCCGTCACTCCACCGCCCCGTTTAGTCGTCGTCTCAACTGCTCCCGTCGCCACGGCGGCGCAGCAGCAGCGGGAACCCGAGGCGCCAACGGTGCCATCCTCGCTCCTCGTGCCTACTTAAGCCCCATTGTCCTCCTTTATCTTCCTTTACACACCCTTGAGCTCTCCCTGCACCCACGCCTTGTGGAGCTCCCGAGCGCTCAAATCTCTCGCCGCCATTGTTGCCCGGAGCTTCTCGGTGAAGGCCGTGCTCCAGTGGTTCCTGGCTCCCTCCTTGCTCCTGCACCTCCTCTCACCTCGGTGGTGCTTAACAACCGCTCCATTTCAGTTGCGTCAACGGAGCACCGGATTTTGGATTTCCCAAATCGCCGCGGCGCCTCTTTTCGTCTCCGGTCTGGGTGAGGCCTTCTCTCTTCAATTCCTCTCTGGTAGCATCGGTGGGTGGTATGCAACCTATCTTGATCCCGGGCTCATTATTTTGGCTCGGTGATCTTCCTCGTTGCCGCCATTGTTGCCATCGCGAGCTTCGTCGCGAGTGCTCGGTCATCCTCTGCACCTTCGCGTCACTCGTAGCATCGCGATGGTCCCTAGATGCTCGGGCACCGCTTAAATGAACCGCTGCGAGCTCCTTGCCGCTTGTCGTCGTTGTCTTCTTTACCGCGCCGCCGCCGCCGCGCCGCCGCTCGGGTCCACCACCGCGGTGTGGGTGGTGCCGAGGGTGCGCAACGCCATCGCGCACCCATTCACGGCATTCACTCGCGCGCCGTGCCTTTGGTCGCGGCGTTTTGCGGTGAAGCCTTCGCCGCGTTGTCCGGACGACAACGCCGCGGAGCGACGTGGTGGTCTTCGCCGTTGGATCCGAGATCAACGACCGAGCCTCCACGTCGACCCTCCGTTTCGCGCGCGAGGAGTGTTTTGGTCTTGTTCAATGTCGTCCGTTGGATCTGAGATCGACGGCTCTCAATCGTCCACGTCTCCGGGTGTTAGGAAAAGCCCCGAAAATGCTAAGTCCAAAAACTGAAGAACTTTAGGGTCTTGTCATTTTTGTATCTCTGTAAATATAGATCCAAATTAGATGATTCCAATTTTGTTAGCTTCCTTATACCCTGAACTTAAATAGAAAAATAATTGTAGACCAGGATCAAACCTGGAAAACCGTTTTAAAAAATAGTAAGCAAGTGAACTTAATACTGTCTTTCAGAACTTTTAGCAAACTTGTAAAATGCGTATCTTTTTATCTATAGCTGATTTTTGTATGAATCCAATTGGATTAGCTTCCACTGATAGTGTATTTGCTAGGAAAATTGGTTTCACAAATTTTACTGTTTTTAAAAATTATAAGGATCATATTTTAGTTTAATACCCTAAACAATTTAGACAAATCATAACTCTTTCAATATAACTCCAAATGACCTAAAATTTTATATGGCTTATCACTATACCAGTAGGTAGCTACCATAAAAGTTTCAGCTTCAAAATCTTTATAGAAAATATTTTTGCTACAGTACCTAATTATGGCCGAAAATAGGTTTTTAAGGAATATCTTTTGCACCACAAATCCAAATTAGGTTTTTCCAGTTTCTATGACTAGGTATATTCATATTTTACCTTGTGTATAAATTTAACGCATTTGGATAAACTTTGCTTGCTCTTTTGTTTAAGTGTTGCACGCCTTATTGGTTGTTTTCGCCCTTTCGCTTAGGCTTCGACATTTGCGGTAACCCCGAGAACGATCCTCCGCAACAGCTTGAGCAACAGCAAGCAGGCAAGCAGTTTGATCATTTCCAATTTGATCCCATTACTTTTAAAGTCTAATATTCTGTTTAACTTCTATGTATGCATTGCTATTTTGTTGTTAAATTGATTAGTTAATCCTCTAGTTGCATAATCTGTAGGTAAATAATTATCCTCTACTACCTGAGCCTAGGATATTTGATGTGATTAGAGTTCGTTGGATGAGCTCTTGTCACTTAGTAGATTTTCGAATAAATATTGCTTAGCCATGCCTAGTATCGGTAGTATTGGGCGATCATCGACTTAGTCGGTGATCTTGATCACACAAATGCTATTATTATTCCATTATGTCCAACCCTTGTGTTTTACCATTTTGCAAATCAAAAACTGAAAACAAAAATTATATCTTGGCTTGGGCACAATGGTATGTTGGGTGATCTGTTGGGTGTGATTGGAATGGTGCCTAAGTCCCTAAGGACCGAGTTACTTGTGCCATTGATCCAAACAATTGTTGCGTGCTAACCACACGAGGGGGATATGGAACCTCTCTTGACTAAGTACTTTGGGAGGTGTTAATTATGAGCTGGTTGGTGGGTGTGTTCTTGTGTGTGGGTGTTTGTGGTGTTGGAGGGGAGCATTAGCAGACCGGTTAGGCTGTCTAATGTGTCTTTCTCCCGTGGGTTGCGGCTCTTAATTAGCATCGTCCATTGGAAAGCGTCTTGTTAGACTTAGCCATGCCTGCATACCAAAGGAAGTGTGCTAACCATGGCTGGTGGAAAGGCGGTCTATCGTGTGGGTACATTGGTACACCCCTGCAGGGTTAAAACTATTCGAATAGCCTCGTTCTAGGTTATGGACACGCTTGGTTATTTCCCACAAGAACTAGACTACAACCTTTTAAAAACTTAAACTTGACATGGGTGGTATGAAGGGGTACTTCATGCTATTGTTGTGGTGACTATGGGTTAGTCACTTCTAGGTTGGTGTTGTCATCTATCTATTGTTATAATTGTCTCTCTTTTATTTGAACAATAAAAGTTAATTGCAAACTTGCTTTGAATCTATTACCTTATTGCAAATGAAAACTTGCTTCATGCTGAAAATAAGTCGAGCCTCATCCACTTAAATAAAGCTTGCATATAGTTAATTATAGTTCTGTTATCTCACACGTCGGTCTTGCAGTACAAAAACAAGTTTTGTACTCATCCGCTTTGCTTAATATTAATTGTTGTAGAGGAAGAAGGTGAGCCCCAAGGGCCTCACTTTTGTGAGTCGTGTTCTTGCTGTTTGGGACGATTAGCTTGGCGGTCCGGTTGGTTGCCTTGTGGGTAAAGGCACACCGATTGGCTTTTGTTTATCGCCATCTTATGGCCATTTTGCTTCCATTGTTTAAATTAGTTACTTATGTGTTATTTGGCAGTCGGCCTCTCTTTTGTAATAACTCTCTTTATATTATTTATGTCTTTCAGTTGTTGCTTTTGCTTCGGCTCTATGTGTATGAATGGAATTGATGCATGATTTTGTAACGGGGTGTGTATACTGCAATTTTGGAAAGTATACATATCTCGAGGCTTGGTTTATTTGATTTGTACTGTTAGGACCAAGAGGATGGTTAAACAACAAGTTTAATAAACCGGGTCCTCACAAAGTTGGTATCGAGCCATTCGACCGTAGTAACCCAAGCTTGGTCGTCCTTAGGATATTTTGAAAACCTTATTTTCAAAGTATCAAATGATTTATGAAAGCTTAAGTAAGTTCTCAGATTTTACTCCTTACCTATCTTAGCTTTCTATCTCACCTTGCTCTAATTTGAGTTTTAAAAGTTGTTTTCCTCTTTTTCCCTCTAAAGATAGTTGTTATCGATTAATTGGGTTTTGGGACCAATGAGTTTGGCAAATTGAAGTGTTAGCTTCTACAAGGTTTTGAAGCTTCCGAAGTTGAAGATTTCAATTAGGAGGCTTGGATGCGAAATCTGGACAGCGAGCATTCGATTTCCGGACAGCAAGCTCAAAGGTTCTAAATAGGGTAGAAAATGAGAGGTTAATCAATTAAAACTTGTGGGAACAAAAGGGTAAGATGTGATACTAGTTAGCTAAGTATCTAACACCTATTTCGCTGAGTTAACCTTGCTCTCGAGTAGTGTTAGACTTGTTGTAGTGTGCTGAAATTTTTATCTTCTCACACTATTACTCGTTCATTCAATACGGGTTAATGGCATTGAGAAGTTGAGCTTGGTTTGGAGTTTTCTTGCTGTTTTGGAGCTTCTTTGGAAACATTTCCAAGTTGGTTTACTTGCTGTTCTTGGCTTTCGGTTAGGGTGATATCTCATTCCCTTAATCATTAGCTTTTCGCTTTCATCAACTTCTAGTATTAATGCTTTGGTTTCTAACCTAAATTTCTTGAACCAGGATGGCTGGAGGTACTCGTAGCGGCCGTGGTCAGCAGCCTGGTTTGGATGAGGAGCTTCCGCCTCCTCCGACCATGGCCGAGGTCCTTCGCAGATCGAGCGCAACTGTTCGGAGGACGGAGGGTCTCGCTGGATGTTATTGCGCGCAACACCTCCGCCTCGACCGGTGCCTCGGGATCCGGCAGGAGGCGACATCGATCTCGTGGGGTTTGGTGAGTTTCTTCGCACTCACCCCACGTTTCCGTGTCCGAGGACCCATTGATGCGAATGGCCGCTCGTCGGGTTGAGCGTAAGCTCGACGTTGCTCGATGCTGGATCGGACAGGCGCTCTTTGCCTCCCATCACCGCAGGGGGCAGCACTCTCTGTGGGAGAACTTGGCCATGCAGCCCGCCGCCACACTGTCTCTTGGGATGAGTTCGGACGGCGTTCCGTCGAGCTCACATCCTCGCGGCTTGATGAAGCTGAAGAAGAAGGAGTTTCGCGCTCAAGCAAGGGCGTAAGTCGGTGATGGAGTACCATGCGAGTTCAACCACTTGGCTCGTTATGCTCCATCCGAGGTGGCCACCGATGAGGCCAGCGGGAGAAGTTCATGGAGGGCTTGTCCGAGGAGCCGCAAGACAAGCTCTCCATTGTGGACTTCGCCGACTTTCGAGCCTTGGTGGACAAGGCCATTGTTCTTGAGCACAAGGCGAAGGCGCTGGCGAGTCCCGCAAGTGCAAGTGGGAGGCCCAAATCCGCGCAGCGGCCTCTCGTCCCGTGTCGGGCCTACCCGGGCCCGTTACGTGGCTTCACTACCACCGAGGCCGCCAAACTGGCTCCTCGCCCTCCGCAGGCGTGCCCGATCACGCGCGCTGCGAACCAGCAGGTGGCCCCGCAATCCGGCCGCCGGGTCACTTGCTTTTCGTGCAACCGAAGGGCATTATGCCAATAGTTGCCCTAACAGATCGAGCGGCCCTCATCCTAATGGAGGACGCGGGCGGGAGGTGGTCCTCCCGAGATCGAAAGGTTGTCCCCGCTACCCAAGGCGTGGGTAGTGGCGCGTCAACCTCATCTCCGCGGAGGAGGCACAGAGGCACCGACGTCGTGTTGGGTACCCTTTGGTTAACTCTTTCCTGCTATAGTTTTGTTTGATTCAGCGCATCTCATTCGCTTGTTTCGAGTCTTTTCTTCTTGTGGGAGGTCTTCTTTTACTCCATTGTTGGTCCCGCTGCTCATTCGCTCTCCCTGTTGGAGATGAGAGTGAGTCCGAGTGTAGGGATGTCCTGTTGAGATAGAAGGGTAGGATTCTTGGCAAACCTTATCCTCCTTCGATCGGCGAGCTTAGATGTAATCCTAGGCATGGATTGGTTGTCTCAAAGACATGGGACAAATTGATTGCGCTAGGAGACTCATCTACCTCACCAGCCTTACGGCGGCGGGTTCGCTTTCACCGGCCGCAGCGTTGCGCATCTCTTCGCGCTCGGCGAAGCCACTCTAGATATTAGTGAAGTTCGGTGGTATGTGACTTTGTTGATGTCTTCCCGATGACCTTCCGGGATGCCACCAGATTCAAGACCTCGAGTTTGTCATTGAGTTGGTTCTCGATGCATCACGATTTCAAAGAGGCCTTACCGGATGGACCCAGTCGAGTTGGTGGAGTTGAAGAAGCAGCTGGGTGAGCTTCAAGAGAAGGGTTTCATCCGACCCAGCTCATCTCCTTGGGGATGCTCAGCAATCTTTGTCCCGAAAAAGGACAAGACGCTGCACATGTGCGTTGATTACCGTCCACTTAATGAAGTAACGGTAAAGAACAAGTACCCTTTGCCCCGTATCGATGACCTCTTCGATCAATTAACTGGAGCTCGAGTCTTCTCCAAGATTGATTTGAGAGTGGGATATCATCAAGTTCGGATTCGACCTGAGGATATCCCAAAGACAGCTTTTTCTACTCGTTATGGCTTATACGAGTATACCGTCATGTCATTCGGCTTAACCAATGCTCCGGCCTTGTTCATGAACCTCATGAATTCGGTGTTCATGGAGTATTTGGATAGGTTCGTTGTGGTCTTCATCGATGATATCCTTATCTACTCTAAGAGCGATGAGGAACACGCCGAGCATCTGAGGCTTGTGTTGGGCTAGCTTCGCGAACACAAGTTGTATGCGAAGTTCAGCAAGTGCGCATTCTGGTTGAAGGAAGTAGCCTTCTTAGGCCATATTCTTTCGGCAGGAGGTGTAGCTGTGGATCCTAGCAAGACCAAATGACGTGCTTTCTGAGTCACCCGCTTCGGTCACCGGTTCGAGTTTTCTTGGTTTAGCGGGATATTATCGCCGCTTTATCGAGAACTTCTCCAAGATAACGGCCGATGACGGAGTTGCTCAAGAAGGACAAGAAGTTCTCGTGGTCCGTGATTGCGAGAAAGTTTCCAAGCGCTTAAGAAGCGATTGACCACCGCTCCGCTCTTGTTCTCCCGATGTCCGTCAAAGCTTCGATATCTTTTGTGATTCTTCTCGAGGCCTCGGTTGTGTCCTTATGCAAGAAGGCAAGGTAGTGTCCTATGCATCAAGGCAATTGAGACCTCATGAAATCAACTACCCTACCCATGACTTGGAGTTGGCCGTTGTGATCCATGCACTTAAGATTTGGCGACATTACCTAATCGGTGTCGTTGTGAAGTGTATTCGGATCACAAAGCTTGAAGTATTTGTTCACCCAACCGCACTGAACCTCGGGCAAAGGAGATGGTTGGAGTTGATCAAGGACTATGACGTGGGTATTCACTACCATCCGGGCAAGGCCAATGTCGTTGCGGATGCGCTTAGTCGCAAAGCGCATTGCAATGCATTGTTGCTCCAAGAGCCTCAGCCCCCTCTTCTGGAGGAGTTTTAGCGCCTCAACTTGGGTTTGGTTGAGCATGGTTCCCTCGCTGCCTTGGTTGTACAGCCAACTTTGGTGGATCGGATCAAGTCCGCTCAACAGTCGGATGTTTGAGTGAACCGCATCAAGGAAAATGTCAAGAATGGAACAGCCAAGTGCTTCTCCGTAGATGAGCTTGGTGTCTTGAGGTTCGGGCAACGCCTCGTGGTTCCAAAGGACATGGAGTTGCGGGATTTGATCCTCCGCGAAGCCCATGATTCTCCCTTGTCCATTCATCCCGGGGCCACGAAGATGTACCAGGATCTTCGCGAGAGATTTTGGTGGACCCAATGAAGAGGGAGATCGCAAGGTTCGTTGCCGAGCGCGACGTGTGTCGTCGTGT
Source organism: Ampelocalamus luodianensis (assembly GCA_036346255.1). Lineage (NCBI taxonomy): Eukaryota > Viridiplantae > Streptophyta > Magnoliopsida > Poales > Poaceae > Ampelocalamus > Ampelocalamus luodianensis. The sequence goes on from CM070623.1 coordinate 25,772,455, forward strand.
CAAGGCCGAGCATCGGCGCCTGCGGATTGCTTCACCCTTGCCCATTCCGAGTGGAAGTCGGATTCGGTCGGGATGGATTTTATCACCGCCTACCTAGATCACCGAGGGGCAATGATGTCGTTTGGGTTATCATTGACGGTTAACGAAAGTGGCGCATTTTCTTCCAGTCAAGACCAAGATTCGTACCGGTCACCTTGCGGAGCTCTATATCGCCAGGATAGTGAGCTTGCATGGGGTGCCGAAGACGATCATTTCTGATCGTGGTTCCATCTTCACTTCCCAGTTCTGGCATAGCTTGCAAGAAGCTATGGGAACTCGTCTTTGTTTCAGCACCGCATATCACCCCCAAACAGATGGTCAGACCGAGAGGGTCAACCAAGTTTTAGAGGACATGCTTCGAGCTTGTGTCCTTTCCTATGGGAAGCATTGGGAGAAGTGCTTGCCATTCGCCGAGTTTTCTTACAACAACAGTTTCCAAGCCAGTCTCGGCATGGCACCATTCGAGGCCTTATACGGGAGGAAGTGTAGGACCCCGTTGAACTGGTCTGAGACCGGTGAAAGACCTTTCTTTGGCCCGGACTCGATTAATGAGGCCGAAGGTCAAGTCCAGCTCATTCGTGACCGCTTACGCACAGCTCAATCCCGGCAGAAGAGCTATGCGGATCGTCGTCGTCGTGAGTTGAGCTTTGAGCCCAATGACTTCGTTTATCTCAAGGTTTCTCCTCTAAAAGTCACCAGCGTTTCGGTGCCAAGGGCAAGTTAGCTCCTCGATATGTCGGTCCATACTGTGTCATCGAGAAGAAGGGAGCTTTTGCCTACAAGTTGGAGTTGCCTGCTGCACTTGCGGGGGTACATGATGTTTTCCATGTGTCCCAGCTAAAGAAGTGCCTCCGTGTTCCAACAGAGGAAGCTCCGTTGGAAACCCTGGATGTTCAGGAAGATTTGACCTATCGCGAGCACCCTGTTCGCATCCTCGAGGAGGCTGAGCGAAGGACAAGGAACAAGACCATCAAGATCCTTAAAGTTCAGTGGTCGAACCATTCCGAAGATGAGGCTACTTGGGAGCGAGAAGATCGTCTCAGTGCAGACTACCCCTCTTTCTTTTCCGAGTGAACCAAATCTCGGGACGAGATTTTTGTAAGGGGGAGGTTTGTAACATCCCCATTTTGGCTTGTGTTTCAAATGTAAGAAAATGAGGATAATTTAAAAACTTTTCTTACATCCTTGTGCTTTTAAACTTTTCTGAAAATTCTTGTAAAAGAATTTTGGGAAAATTCAAAATCAAAAGCCTCATTTATCAAGTCAACAACCTCCTTGGTGAAATCTTGTGTCAAACTCTTGGAAATAATTTTTCTTGGTTCTAAGGTTGCTTGGTAACACCTCTGAATTATTTCATAATTTTTGGAAATTATTTGAAATATTTTAGAGGCAAGTCAAACCTGGGTCAAACCTTTGAATTAGCCTTCTGGAATTTCTTGAGAAAATCCCAGTGCACAAAAATCTCTGAAAATTTTATGGAAGGTTAACCCTAAGGTCAGGAAGCTCCAGTTAAAATTTCATAAATTTTGGAGTTGATTTGATGCCTCAATTAAATCCCCAAATTTTCAGTTCAAAAATCAAACCCTAACTGGTTTTCACTGTTCCTCGGGTGCGAGTCAGACTCGGGCTCGAACCAACTAATTGCACCCGGCGCGGTCGAACGGGCGCGCGCGTCATTAGCCGTTAGATCTCCATCGGACGGCTCTCATTCGTGTAAGCATTCGGACAACTCCGGTTGCCCTCTGATTCTCAGCCGTTGGATTTCAATCGGGCGGTCGACGTTCGCCCGATGCCGTTTCAACGCGATCGCGCGCTAGCCCTTGGATGCAAATCGGATGGCTAGCCATCGTCGTCCTCCTCTCGCTCGCGCGGCGCTGCGCCATGGTGGAGCCGAGCGTGGAGTCAGCGATGCCTGCCACCTCCGTCTGCGTCAACGGCTCTCTGCCGGCGCATTAAATGCCCGCTACCCACCGCCCGCTTAGTCGCCGTCTCAACTGCTCCCGTCGCTCACGGCGACCGCAGCGGCAGCAAAAACCCGAGGCGGCCAACGGTGCCATCCTCGCTCCTCAGGCCTACTTAAGCCCCCATTGTCCTCCTTTATCTTCCTTTACACACCCCTTGAGCTCTCCCGTGCACCCACTGCCCTTGTGGAGCTCCCGGCGCTCAAATCTCCTCGCCATTGTTGCCCGCGAGCTTCTCGGTGAAGGCCGTGCTCGGTGGTTCCTGGCTCCTCCTTGCTCCTGCACCTCCCTCTCACCTCGGTGGTGCTTAACAACCGCTCCATTTCAGGTTGCTTCAACGGGAGCACCGGGATTTTGGATTTCCCCCAAATCGGCCGCGAGCGCCTCTTTTCGTCTCCAGTGCCGGTGAGGCCTTCTCTCTTCAATTCCTCTCTCTGGTAGCATCAGTGGGTGGTATGCAACCTATCTTGATCCCGCGGGCTCATTATTTTGGCTCAGGTGATCTTCCCCTCGTTGCCGCCATTGTTGCCGTCGCGGAGCTTCGTCGCCGGAGCTGCTCAGTCATCCTCTGCACCTCCGCGTCACTCAGGTAGCATCGCAGTAGTCCCTAGATGCTCGGGCACCGCTTAAATGAACTGCTGCGGAGCTCCTTGCTGCTTGTCGTCGTTGTCTTCTTTACCGCGCCGCCCCTCGCCGTCGCGCCGCCGCTCTGGTCCACCACCGTCGGTGTGGATGGTACCGGAGGGTGCGCAACGCTATTGCGCACCCATTCCTGGCATTCACTCGCGCCGCCGTGCCTTTGGTCGCCGGCGTTTTGCCGGTGAAGCCTTCGGCCGCGTTGTCGGACGACAACGCCGCGGAGCGGCGTGGCGGGTCTTCGCCGTTGGATCCGCAGATCAACGACCACGAGCCTCCACGCCGCCCTCTGTTCCGCGCGTGAGGAGTGTTTTGGTCTGGTTCAATGTCGTCCGTTGGATCTGAGATCGACGGCTCTCAATCGTCCACGTCTCCGGGTGTTAGGAAAAGCCCCGAAAATGCTAAGTCCAAAAACTGAAGAACTTTAGGGTCTTGTCATTTTTGTATCTCTGTAACTATAGATCCAAATTAGATGATTCCAATTTTGTTAGCTGCCTTATACCCTGAACTTAAATAGAAAAATAATTGTAGACCAGGATCAAACATGGAAAACCGTTTTCAAAAATAGTAAGCAAGTGAACTTAATACTGTCTTTCAGAACTTTTAGCAAACTTGTAAAATGTGTATCTTTTTATCTATAGCTGATTTTTGTATGAATCCAATTGGATTAGCTTCCACTGATAGTTTATTTGCTAGGAAAATTGGTTTCACAAATTTTACTGTTTTTAAAAATCATAAGGATCATATTTTAGTTTAATACCCTAAACAATTTAGACAAATCATAACTCTTTCAATATAACTCCAAATGACCTGAAATTTTATATGGCTTATCACTATACCAGTAGGTAGCTACCATAAAAGTTTCAGCTTCAAAATCTTTCTAGAAAATATTTTTCTACAGTACCTAATTATGGCCGAAAATAGGTTTTTAAGGAATATCTTTTGCACCACAAATCCAAATTAGGTTTTTCCTGTTTCTATGACTAGGTATATTCGTATTTTACCTTGTGTATAAATTTCGTCGCATTTGGATAAACTTTGCTTGCTCTTTTGTTTAAGTGTTGCACGTCTTATTGGTTGTTTTCGCCCTTTCGCTTAGGCTTCGACATTTGCGGTAACCCCGAGAACGATCCTCCGCAACAGCTTGAGCAACAGCAAGCAGGCAAGCAGTTTGATCATTTCCAATTTGATCCCATTACTTTTAAAGTCTAATATTCTGTTTAACTTCTATGTATGCATTGCTATTTTGTTGTTAAATTGATTAGTTAATCCTCTAGTTGCATAATCTGTAGGTAAATAATTATCCTCTACTACCTGAGCCTAGGATATTTGCTGTGATTAGAGTTCGTTTGATGAGCTCTTGTCACTTAGTAGATTTTCGAATAAATATTGCTTAGCCATGCCTAGTATCGGTAGTATTGGGCGATCATCGACTTAGTCGGTGATCTTGATCACACAAATGCTATTATTATTCCATTATGTCCAACCCTTGTGTTTTACCATTTTGCAAATCAAAAACTGAAAACAAAAATTATATCTTGGCTTGGGCACAATGGTATGTTGGGTGATCTGTTGGGTGTGATTGGAATGGTGCCTAAGTCCCTAAGGACCGAGTTACTTGTGCCATTGATCCAAGCAATTGTTGCGTGCTAACCACACGAGGGGGATATGGAACCTCTCTTGACTAAGTACTTTGGGAGGTGTTAATTATGAGCTGGTTGGTGGGTGTGTTCTTGTGTGTGGGTGTTTGTGGTGTTGGAGGGGAGCATTAGCAGACCGGTTAGGCTGTCTAATGTGTCTTTCTCCCGTGGGTTGTGGCTCTTAATTAGCATCGTCCATTGGAAAGCGTCTTGTTAGACTTAGCCATGCCTGCATAACAAAGGAAGTGTGCTAACCGTGGCTGGTGGAAAGGCGGTCTATCGTGTGGGTACATTGGTACACCCCTGCAGGGTTAAAACTATTCGAATAGCCTCGTCGTAGGTTATGGACACGCTTGGTTATTTCCCACAAGAACTAGACTACAACCTTTTAAAAACTTAAACTTGACATGGGTGGTATGAAGGGTACTTCATGCTATTGTTGTGGTGACTATGGGTTAGTCACTTCTAGGTTGGTGTTGTCATCTATCTATTGTTATAATTGTCTCTCTTTATTTGAACAATAAAAGTTAATTGCAAATTTGCTTTGAATCTATTACCTTATTGCAAATGAAAACTTGCTTCATGTTTGAAAATAAGTCCAGAGCCTCATCCACTTAAATAAAGCTTGCATGTAGTTAATTATAGTTCTATTATCTCACACGTCAGTCTTGTAGTACAAAACAAGTTTTGTACTCATCCGCTTTGCTTAATATTAATTGTTGTAGAGGAAGAAGGTGAGCCCCAAGGGCCTCACTTTTGTGAGTCGTGTTGCGCTGTGTTGGGACGATTAGCTTGGCGGTCCGGTTGGTTGCCTTGTGGGTAAAGGCACACCGATTGGCTTTTGTTTATCGCCATCTTATGGCCATTTTGCTTCCGCTGTTTAAATTAGTTACTTATGTGTTATTTGGCCGGTCGGCCTCTCTTTTGTAATAACTCTCTTTATATTATTTATGTCTTTCAGTTGTTACTTTTGCTTCGGCTCTATGTGTATGAATGGAATTGATGCATGATTTTGTAACAGGGTGTGTATACTGCAATTCTGGGAAGTATACATATCTCGAGGCTTGGTTTATTTGATTTGTACTGTTAGGACCAAGTGGATGGTTAAACAGTACAAGCCGAATAAACCGGGGTCCTCACAATCCCCATCCAACCACCCTGATTCACCAAAACATTCGGACCTTCCGGTTGTTTGTTTGAATCTAAGCCGTGCGTTTCTAATCCATGGGCTCGTGTTCTCCTCTGTTGTTTAAACCTCCAATCGTCTCGTTCAATCTGAGTCGTTGGATTAAAATCCGACGCTCACCTTTTCCCTCCGTTGGGTTTTAAACTCAGAGGCGTGGCGCAATCTCAGCCGCCCGATTGAAATCGTAGGGTTCTGGATCGCCCGAGCTTCTCCTCTGGTCATCTTCAACCTCCAGCCGTGCATGAACAGTAAGGGAGGGATGGCAGTGTCATTTCATGCTCCCTACAGTCGTCCTAGCCGACATTTAGGGGTATGGGAGACACTCTGAGCCGTGCCATGCCCTAATGCACCATCTACCACCTTTTTCCCTGTCGGCCTCGTCTTGTGCTTTGTGCTTTGCTGCCCGAAAAGCGTTTGGTCCAAACCCTAATGCCTTCAAAGCTTTTTAAGCACCCAACACACTTCCTGGTGTTTCTTTAGACCACCCTCAAGCTCCATTTACAGTATTTGAGCTTAACTCCTCAAAACCACCAAATCACCATTTTTGAACCGAAGAGCTCCATTGGTGTTCTTGGTGTTCCAGTGGTTCTCCTTCACGTTTCTTTACCATATTCTTATCTACTTACTGTCTTGAACATTTCCCCTCACTTAATGTTGGATTTGATTCACAGGAATTGTCCAATTTGGGGTTTGTTCAAATTCGGCCGATTTTGGTCATCTTCTTCCTCAGCACAGGTGAGTGCTCCATTTTCAAATTACTTGCTCATGTAGCTTATGTGGACCATAATGAAGCTATGTTGATGCTTTGGTATCACTCACTTGGCTCAGGGTACCATTTTCAACCTTTCTTCTCCAAGTCCGGCGAGCCTCCACCGTGGACCAGCTTCTCCGGCCATCTTTGAAGCTTCTCTTCATCAAGGTAGCTTCTTATTAGTCCCTAGAGGCTCTGGCACATGCTTCTTTGGACTGCCATTATTACAAAATAATGAGGCGCCCCTGACCTGGAACGACTACCTCTCCACATACTATAAATAGACATCTTTCGGAGAGAATAGGGGAGGTACTTTTGAGAGGCAATCAGTAGCAGTATTAGCGCAAGTCTTTCAACTAATTGTAACCAGGATACCCAATACAATATACACAGGAGTAGGTTTGTTATTCTCTCTAGAGAAGGCCCGAACTTGTATAAAAATCTCCGTGTCTCTTTTGTCTACATGATCAATTGTGGAGACCCCCCGAATCAAATAATCTTTATATAAGATCGGTTCTAAAACACCGACAGTGTACATTGTGTAGCTAAGGCGATGGGGATCTCAGGGTGCACTCACGGTGACCAAAGATGGATGGTGCTACGACAATGTCCCGGCGATGTTGGTGTAGATCTAGTCGACACAATCCCAACTGTGGCGACCGTGAAGGCTAGGGCTCACTAACAACGACGGAATCGGGCTACGAAGGTTTTAACGATGGCTTTTCTTCTTGAGGTGATTTCGACGGCTAGTGCTTGGGATTCGAGTAGCGGTGGCTACGGTTAAGGTGCAGAGGTTGATCTACGCCCCCCTTTATAACGTGGCGGTCGGGAGAGTCCATGGTGTGCACGCCAAGAAATTGGAGTGGCGGTGGAGTCCATCTCGTAACCAAGTAGAGACAATGAACAGTAACTCGGTGGGGCGCACACGTCGATGATGGTGGCCCGGGCGAACCCGTGTCACACACGACACGTGAGAGGCTGATAGGTTGGTCTGGGTGCGGGCGAGTGAGAGAGAGAGAGAGTAGGCTAGCGCAGGATTGGGCCAGTTGGATTGGGTTGGGTTTCAGAGAGAATGGACCAGGGAAAAAGGATTTCAACCCAAAATATTTCCTGAGATTTTAAATAGCTTTTGTATTTTAGAAATACCAGAAAATCAAAATGACAAATTAAAAATAGTAAATGAACTTAGAAAAATTCCAAAAAAATCTAGAAAATATTTCCAAGCACAAGAAACTCAAATGAAATAGCTTTAGAATTATCTGATATTCAGATTAGTCACATTAAATTATTTTAACATTTGGAGGTCCCATTTAAGCTTTATTACATCAAATAAAATTGTGTGAATTTTCCAAGGGACTTAACTACTTAAAAAGGTTTGAAAAATCAGAAAATTGGGATGTTAGATTAAGGAACTTGAGCTACTTAATTTATTGAAGTACGTACTTTGCCATTGAGGAGGAGCTACTTAATTAGCACGTTTGCCCTGTGTGTCGGCATGGTCAACAGTGGTGCAAAGTCAGCTCCAACCCCTGGGGGAACAGACGGGGGGAAGATTGGCTCCTAGGGGCATGGATGAGGTGCTCTAGCCCCCTAGGGCACAGACGAGGCCATGTGTCGCATCCCAACTGCTCCGTGATGCCAATTTTTCCTTTGATGCACGAGGCAGGGGGGTAGTAGATTTGTAATTTCATGTGCCAACAATGCTATGAAAATCAGATATTACTTCTGCCTCCTCTCTCTCCATCAAGATCTAGCCCACTCCTTGCTCATGGTCACCAGCTCGTTGCCGCCCCGATATTTTGCTTGAGCCCCCACCCATGCGGCGCCATCAAGGTTGGTCAGAGCTCCGCCACCTCTCCTCACTAGTGCAGACAGTACCATACGTTTTTGGTGCTAGTGGAAAAAGGTGGCCTGATGAAGATTCAACTAGTTGAATTGATGGATCTTGCTTGTTTGGCCCAATCTTTCATGGTATTCACGAAGAACAGCAACGACCTTCTCCTTCTTCTAGCTTTGGCAGCAATGAGTAGGGTTCCGTTCAATTCCTCAAATTGTAACCACAACAAGTCAAGTAGATAGATAGGGATCTTGCAAACCAATTGGATATGATTGAATGGCAAGAACAGCAATGAAGTCACAAACCAATTCAGTAGAATTGAATTGTAAGTAGTAGTAGATGCCTTCGGCTCAAACCAAGAATAGTGGTCCTTGACTTGCACCCAAAACCAGCAATAAATGGTGATCTCCTCTTTATCTTGGTCGAATCTCTCTCTCTCTCTCTCAATCTTCCTCTCTTGGCCATCTCTCAAGAATAGATGATATGCGCCAAAACGACTTTTCTATTTTTCACAAACAAATCATAACATAATTTCTGGTCCCTTACAATGGCCTAAGGGCCTTGGCTTTATAGCCATACACATGCATAGGCCTTCTGGCTGACTCCACCTTGGTTTCAGCCTAAACAACCGAATCCACATTAAACTTCTGAACGCACACAACTAGAACACTTGATTTTAGAAACTAAAGACAGCAAGGAGGTCTAGAACGATCGAGGATGCTAGGTGAAGTGGTTCATCTCAAGCAAGGCACAAGATGGACAAAAACAAGAAGAATAATAAGTTTGGTGCAATGGGTTGCATCAAGTGGCTTTAGCCGATCTTAGTGTTGGTGGGAGCCGGATGGGAAAGACTTGTTATCATGGGGAAAGCTATTGATGAACCTGTGTGTGGCAAATCTTTGGTTTGCTCCACAAGATTGGACTCGGTTAAGGATAGAAGGATCGAGAAGGGGTATTTTGGTATCTTCACCAAAATATCGGGTTGATGACCTTGGAGAAACCACGACACATGATGTCATAAAGGAGAAGTGGCTTAGGTCATGGGGACAACAAGATCACATAGAGATGGATTCGGGAGACCCAAATCGTCGTCTGCTTTGAGAAGCATGTGTTAGTGTGAGACCTATTTGTGTGTGGGCTTAACGGGTGCCTATTAGGATTTGTCTCTAGACCTAGTGTCTACTATAAAAGGGATGGTGCAGGATTTGCACACCACCCAAGCCTAGAAAACCTAATTTGAGATTTAGGGAAAGTGGAGAGAATAGATGAAACTTGGGTTTGAGAGATGTATTGAGATAAATTGTGGAATTGGGTGCTCATGGGTGAGCTTTTATCCGCCATGGTAGAGTGGCTGTAAGCCTTCAATTCCTCAATATCAATCCAATCAATTCGAGCAAAGATGAGTTCTCTCTTGTTCTTACTCTCTCTTGAGTTTTTGGGTTCTTGTGTTCTGTGGGTTTTGCCTTGGTCTTTTAATGTGATCTAGTGTTCTACGACTTGTTGAAGTTGATCTAAGATCATATCGTCCCTCTTTCATCCACGAGCAAACATTTCGATCAAGTATATGTTTCCCCTGATTTTAAGCCCTCTTGCATTCAATAAAAAAATTCATGGCATCTTGGCTTTGATCATCTTGATCTTCTATTGGAATAGGTTTCTGACCTTCTTGTTGAGTTATGTATGAAATCTCAAGTGATTTCGATGTCTAGATCAAAAGTTAGGTCTTTTGAGGATCCAAAATCATACTGATTTTATTGTCAGTCCGAGGGTTCAATTAGATCGGCCCTGGGAGCGGTCAGACTAGCCGAGCAATCAGAGAGTCTGCACCTTGGCAGTAGACCTGTTCAAGCATCTAGCCAAGCCGGACTTTAGGCCGGGCCAGGAAAAGCCTGGCCTTGAATGGCTAGGCCCGATCCCGGCCTAGCCCGACATAAGCCAAGCCCGAAGCCTGAAAAAAACCCTGATTTTCCTATTTTTCTAATTAAAAAATATTTAAAATTTCATTTTCCCAAATAAAATATTGTTTTTAATTATTTTATTGTATAAAAATAAGATTTTGAATCATTTATTTAATGTAATCGGGCTTTTTGGGGCTTCGAGCTGGGCTTGTGGGCTGGAAATCAGGGCCCGACCTTGAAAAAATTTGGCCAGTCGGGCTGGGCTGACCGGGTTGCACAACCATTATTTAGGATGTATTAAAACTAATTACTTCTCAAAGAAGGGGGGGGCATTGCTTGCCAGCAAAAGGAAGGGGATGGAGACAGATAGAGATCGAATCTGCATGAGCAGGGCAGACGATCATCTGCAATAGGACGAACATGCCGGACCACAGTCAGAAATCCATCTGCTGACGCTGGCGCTGCCACATAGAAGCACTAATCCAAGAGATGGCGAGGGAGATACGGGTGAAGGAGAGGGGGTGGCACGGGCGAAGGCGAGGAGGGGGCAGCGTAGGCGAAGGGGAGGAGGGGGTGGCGTGAGCGCATGGGAGGGGGGCGGTGAGAGCAGCTGGCAGTGGGAAGGAGGCGTAGGGGAGGAGGGGGCGGCGAGAGCAGCTGGAGGCCAAAGAGAGTCTAGGAGGTGGAGTTGGTGTTGTGGGGAAAGGGGAGGCGTGGGTGCGTAGAGGGGAGCAGATGGTGGTGGGGTAGTGGAAGTGAAAGCGGTGGGGCAGTGGAAGAGGAGCGACGACGGGGACGGAGCGGAGGGAGGGGAAAAGACGGCAGGATTCAGGAGGGTTCTATCCACCGTGAGAACCCGATAGAAGGGAAAGGGAGAAGATGCGTCTGCTACCGGTCGGCGTGAAGCGAACAGCCAAGAACCGATCTGGCGTGGTGTAGCGGCCTGTTGGTGTCGCGGGGAAGGGGGAGATGGCAGTGCGAAGAGGAGAGCAGTTGGGGGTGGGGCAAGGCAAGAGGGAGCGGTGCCATTGGGAAGAGGAACGGCGGCGGGGAGGTAGTGCGGAGAAGGGAGTAGTTGGCGGCGGGGAAGGGAAGAGGAAGCAGCGGCGCTAGGAATAGGAATGGTGACGGGGAGGGAGTCGATGGATGGGAACGGACGGGAGGAGTCGGGAGATTTCCGTACGTGGAGGGCCTGGGAGTGCGGCGATTGCACACGCTATAAAGGGAGGTACTGGCTGGTGTAGCGGCACCGAGCCCTCCAGCACCTGGCTACTCGCGATTGGCGCAAAGTCGCCAAAAAGGAGGCGTGGAGGGGCTGGGAGCGCGGCGATCTCACGCCCTATAATAAAGTTTATAATTAGTCATACTATAAATAATATAAATGTATTCAGATTATACCTTACCCAGAATTACCATCAGATATACATGCTAAATTCTTTCCTCTGTGAGTACAATCCTTACATTTAATTTGAATAATGGGGTTCAGGTTCAGGCATGTCTAATTCCAAACTTTCCTTAATTAACAATCCCTTGGCCGATGCTGATGTTTTCTGCAACCTAATTTAAGTATGTTGACCATGAGTGGCAGGGATTGCTTGTGGTTAGGAATAACCTAATCGTCCTGCATGGCTAGAATTTGGAGGTAGTAAAAGAGCCATGTTGATGAATGACACGGGGATTATAGTCTCCTAATTTTGGCTTCGTCTCCTCCTTCCTCTCCTTGATATTAGAAAGCAGCACACCTCCCTCCCCCCTCTTGTTCCCAACATCTTTCTCTCCTTCCTCCTGCAGCGGCTGTCGTCATACGGCAGCTGCTGCGAGCCAACGCACCATCATTTTGGAGGAGGGAAGGCGACGGCGGCGCATTCGATAGCCAACACCTTCTTTGACACATTAGATCGTAGTAGAGAAACCACTGCAGAAGCCATGGGCAACAATGGTCGAGAGCACAAGCGCGGCGTTCCGCGCCCACCGCCTTTGTCGCTCTTCATCGACAGGGAGGAAGAAGGGGCCACCATGACCGGGCAGCCGCTGGTGACAAGGACGCACCCGGTCCCCGCCTCCGGCAACAACAAGAAAAGGCTGCTGTCCAAGCAGCTGTCCATGAAGGAGACGACCCGGGAGATCAACTGGGAGAAGCGGCGGCGGCAGATACAGCGGCGGAGGAGAAGCATGGGCACACAGGACGCCGACGACGAGGGCTGCACCAACATGGACGCCACCGCGGCCAACGGGGAAGCGAGCTCCAGCACCGAGCGGGTGCACAAGAGCCTGACCGACGAGGACCTCGACGAACTGAGGGGATCCATGGAGCTAGGGTTCGGGTTCGACGAGGAGAACGGCGGCCAGAACCTCTGCGACACTCTCCCCGCCCTCGACCTCTATTTCGCCGTCAACCGGCAGTTCTCGGAGCCCAAGCTGCGGGTGACCACCGGCTCGTTGCCGTCCCTTTCGTCGGCGACGTCGTCGTCGTCCACGCTCTGCGGCACGCCGAGCCCAGGCAGCCCTAGCGCGCATTCTTCCCTCATTGACTCATGGAAGATCTGCAGTCCAGGTGAATAACACCATTTTTATTCGTCCTATCTGTTTCCATTCCTTGGTAAATAACAAAATTTTCTTGTTGCTGTGATGCAATAGGAGATAACCCTCAGCTTGTGAAGACAAGGCTTAGGCACTGGGCTCAAGTAGTGGCTTGTTCAGTAAGGCACTCCAGCTGAGTGCTGTAACCGCTCTTCCATAACCGTTGTACAATCCAATTGTACCTACTAACAGAACGTGGTAACCTTGTTGTTGTGAAGACGCCCATGGTGGTTGTGTATAGATTTAGTATGTATGTGTTGGCAACAATTGTTATATATATGCGCCGTCCCTGTTTCTGCAACGACATGATCAATGTCAAATCCTTGATTGGTCGCTTATTTAATCATCGCCCATCTTAACTTATTCTTCTTGTCGATCGATTTTATTTTTAGATGCTAGCTCTTGCTCATCGATTTACTTGGAGTTCATATTGCCAAAAAAAACATTTAACTGACGCTCATCTCTGTTGGAATTTTGCTCTGTTTGCAAATGGAAAGTGAACTTGAATCGAATATATCGGATATACAGTTTTAGATGAACAGGTCAGGAAGACCCCAGTCCCATTTTTATTCATGAAACTGAAAGACAGTAGTGTAAGCTCAATTTAATACATATCCAGAAAACTGTGCCGAAGAGCAACCGTATTACTCTACCAGAACTGACAAACAGAGGAAACAAAAAAAAAACAGCTAAATGCATCATTCAGACATAATTTAATCAATCTCTTGCCGGAGCACACAAGGAGTTCAACTGTTTTTGCTCCCCTTTACAAACTAAAAAACAACTTCTGATGCATGACATTCCCTATCTGACATCCCATGCTCATCAATTTTTGCTCCTAGAGAAATGATATTTACCTTCTAAGCAAAGAGTGAGAAGCACCCTGATATAGCCCGACTAGTAAACTAGTGGATGCGTACACGGATGTAGCCCGACTAGTAAACTAGTGGACGCGTACACGGATGGCCCGATCTTCACGGTACCAGTAAGAAACAGCAGCACCACCTCTTTGGTTGTGTCAAAAAAATCTGCAACAGTTCCCTTCGTGTGGCAGTATTCAGACCTTCCTTTCACGAACAAAAATATAGCAGTGGCAGCTCGTAACAAATCCCTGATTTGTTAATGCGCTCAGCAGCCGTAAATAGCATTGAATCCTTCCCGTAGCAAGCAGCAATCTTCAATAGCTTGGTTCGGTTGTACAGAAAGATGCATACATAGGGGTGGAATATCACAGACGGTTCTTATTTCCAACCGTCTGTGATACGAGTATATCACAGACGGTTCTCCACAAACCGTCATGTTGAACTATCAGAGCGGCTCCATGTGGAACGTCGTGATATACTCAATATCACAGACGGTTAATAAGTAGAATCGTCGCGTGATATCTTGACATCACAGACGGTTTGTTAAACCGTCGTGATGTCGATATATCACGACAGTTCTACTTATTAACCGTCTGTGATATTGAGTATATCACGACGGTTCCACATGGAGCCGTCTGCGTAGTTCAACACGCACGATTAGTAATAGGAACCGCTCAGTGATGAGGATATTAGCACGATGGTTCTTCATTCAACCGCTGCGTGATAGCGCATCTGAGCATGTATATGCGCAAATAATTAACAAAATGAATTTTGCCCGAGAATAAATAGATGATAAAGAGACCATATCATCACGACGATAAAAAGACCATATCATCACGCATTTAAAAATTAAAGACCATATTTACATCACAGACAATAGACTGGCTTTATCGTTTTTACATCACAGACGATAAAAAAGGATGAGCGATCCTATCTTAGTCTTCAAATCTTCGTACGCATTCTCGTCGGCTTCAGTGGGAGCGGGATCAGCGATTGTCTCACCAAACGCCTCCACCTGTGACCTTGCACGCTCAATTTCCTCTTATAGATGTTCGGACTCCGTAATCAAGTCCCATATAACCCAGAGGCCATCAACCCTGGTCTCCACAGTCTCGGCTAGGCTGACCCGCTCTCCTGCAATGTCGAGGTCGTCCTCGACTCTCTTGGCTACATCCTCGGTGCGGACCAAAGAGTTCCATAGGACAATCTCCACGACGAGGTTTACTCGCCGGATGCTGGAGAGCCTCGCACTGGTCTGTTGGAGGAGGAGCTCCAATCGACCGATGATCGCCGTTATGGTCTCCGGTAGATCGGAGAGTCTACAACGGATTGCATTGCGAATGGACATCTTGTTCGCAGCTTGGGCCAGGTTGCGATCAGAGAGGTGCGAGTACACAACCATAATGTAGGCCAGTGCAGCCGGGACGAGAGAGGAAGCCATTTGGAATTTGTGGAGAGAGAGGGGATGATCAAGGATCGAGGTTCGTGAGAAATCCCTCTGATAAGGGTTGTCTATTTATATAAAAGAAGTAGTAAAGCTGGAGCAGGAGACGAAGAGACACTCGCGCGGGAGATGAAGGGAATGAGATCCATAGCACAGACAGCTCTATGATGGATCCGTCTGTGATAAGATATCACAGACGGCTTTATGTAAGCACCGTATGTGATATCATCAATATCACAGACGGCTCTATTTAAGCACCGTCTGTGATATACTATCACAGACGGTTCTTTAATAGAGCCGTCTGTGATATCCTAAACGGTTCTTTAATAGAGCCGTCTGTGATATTTAGGATATCACAGACGGCTCTATTAAAGAACCGTCTGTGATATACTATCACAGACGGTTCTTTAATAGAGCTATCTGTGATATCACAGACGGTGCGTCAATAGAGCCGTGTGTGATATCATTTTTATAAAAAGGCGCACCCTAGGGTTTTTCTTTTTACTCGTCACTTCGTCTCCCGCGCCCCTTAGGCTCTCACGTGCTCTCTCGGCTCCTCTAGGGTTAGCCCGTTCACCTCCCGGCCGTAAGACCCGACGCCGCCGCCCCTTCATCGACGACGCTGCCTCCGCCTCGACGCGTGGCCTCCTCCCCGTGTCGGCCTCCTCCTCTCGCACCGCCTCCTCCCCTGCGCGCCTCCTCCCCGTGGCCTCCTCCCCCGCCGGCCTCCTCCCCGCCGTCCTCCTCCCGTGTCGGCCTCCTCGGTGCCTCCTCCTCCCGCGTCGGCCTCCTCCCCTGCACTGGCCTCCTCCTTACACCGTGAGTTGTTGTGCGGCATCCTCTCTGTGAGTATTCCTAAAGATAATATGTGAACTGAATCTAGTACTAAAGATATGGCAAATTGATCAGTGGGCTTTGTTGACATGCTCTGTGATGAACTTTGTCTTATACTGAGATTGAATGTGATAGTTAGTTGATTCTTGAGCTCTATTGTACAAATTACTTCCTACTGTCAATTTCATATACTGTTAATTTGTTACTTTCGATTGAAAAGGCGTGGAGGAATGTGATAGTTAAGATGAACTTTTCTCTCTGTGATGAACTTTTCGCTCTGTGATGAACTTTTCTCTTATACTGAGATTGAATGTGATAGTTAAGATCATTTTCGGTAACAGTTGAGATCATTTGACAGTTAAGCAAAGTATTGTTTAGAGCTCATAGTTTGAATTTATACTATCATATTCATTTAATGAAGAG
This sequence comes from Ampelocalamus luodianensis, assembly GCA_036346255.1. Taxonomy (NCBI): domain Eukaryota; kingdom Viridiplantae; phylum Streptophyta; class Magnoliopsida; order Poales; family Poaceae; genus Ampelocalamus; species Ampelocalamus luodianensis. The sequence goes on from CM070623.1 coordinate 25,788,547, forward strand.
TATAGACAATAGGATTGATGTAACAACCCTAACTTAGGGTTTGTATTTCATATGTAAAATTTTGAGGAGAAATAAAAACTTTTGTTGTCTCATCAAATCATTTGGAAGTTTTCCAAATTTTCCCTAGCAATTTCCATTTTCTTGAATTGAATTCTTGTGAATGGAAATTGTTGTCAGCAAATTCTTAGCTTTCAAACTTGTGATCATCCTCTGCAAATAATTTTCCTATCATCTTGATCATCCTACCTACCTCCCTGAATTATTTCACAATTTTTAGATTTTATTTGCTATTTCAAATGGTCAAGTCAAACTAGTTTGAATTTCTGGTCAAACCCTAGGTCAGCAGCTTGTGAATTTTCTGTAGAACAATGCATTGCATAAAAAGTTCTGGAAAATTTATGCAATGTTGTTCTATGTCCCTTGTAGCTACCATAAAAATTTCGGAAATTTTGGAGCCATGGAGCTATCTCTAAAAATTTCCCAAACCTTCTCTGTCTTTTAAATCGAATTCTGAAAACACTGTTCCTCGGGCCCGAACCCAACTCAGGCTCGAGTCCGACCCGCACCACTTGACTCGGTCGCACCGCCTAGCTGCACCGCGCGGGTCCGATGGCTATCAGCCGTCCGATGGAGATCGCACGGTCCACGTTCGCGTGCGCAATCGACCGGTCCGAATGCATACAGAGATCTCGACCGTCCATCTCAGATCCAACGGCCGATACAATATTGATCGAGTTAAACCCACTCGTCGCACCGCACCTGGCTCCGACTCGAGTCGCACCCTTTACTCTCGCTGACAGGGCGGTCCCACCTGCAGGTCTTCTCCGCCACGTCGCTGAGCCAGCTCAGCGCGCCGCCGCTCGCCGTAGCTCGCCGGCCGCCGCCGCGCATGCACACTGCCACCTCACCTCACCGGTCTTTTCACCGCCCCACCGTTTCACCTCGCTGCCTCCGCCTGCTCCTACAAAAGCCGCCGAGGGCTTTCCCTACCTCGTTTTCGTCTCCATCGCCTTTCTTCTCCACCGAGCTCCAGGAGCCGAGAGCGTCGCTGCGACGCCTCCGAGCGTTTCAGCCGCTCCGGTGAGCTCCGGTCATCGCCGACCGCGTCACGGTGTGTTCCACCTCCCTGGGAAGTAAACCCCTCAAGGAATTTCGGGTTTCATCGCCTGTGGAGCTGCGCGTGGGCTTTCTTCTCCAAGTCCGGCCGAAACCGCCTCTTCCGCCACCGCATCTTCTCCGGTGATCTCCAACTCGATTCCTTGCTCGGTGAGCATCACCTGGACTCCACCTTTCTTCTCCACTCACTCACACGTCCTCTCGTTCACCTCAGGCTCCTGTCGTCGTTGACCGCCTTGCGCCGCCGCGGGCTCTCGTCGCCGAGCCACTCCGGTGCCTCTCCGTCGTCGCCAAGCACACCGGTGAGTTCCTGGAGCCTCACTGATGCCCATGCGCGCGCTAGTATTCATCGTCTCCCTCTGCAGTCGCACCTTATCACCTCCACGGCCGGCCGGCGCGAGCTATCGCCGCGCCGCCACGGTGCCGCTCAAGCCACACCACTGCCACCCCTAGCTTCCATTCACTCTGGATGACCCATTTTTGAGCTCACCTTCGCCGCGCCACCACTCCACCGCCGGCGCCCACCGCCGCTCCAGATCGGCCCGAGCCTCCCCTGTTCTTCCTTGAGCTCCCTGTTGCTGTTGTGGCTGACAGTGGGGCCCACCTCCCTTAAGCTTTGTAGTTAGCTGCTGATCATGCTTATGAATGTTCATTAGTTCACTCTCATTGCATGATCAAAGTTGGTATTGGAAGTTTGAAAGTATTTTAGTGTTGTTCTCTGTAATTGTTCCCTGTTGTCATTTCTGTTGTCAGTAACTAAATTTTAGCTTCATACTTATGCTTTGGATTCTTGTTTAGTGCTGGATTACTCCCTTTTGTTGTAGTGGTTAGCATGAAATCATTTAGTTAGTATCTTTAAATTTCAAAGCTCTTGTTGTCATGTTTGATCATAGGGATAGTTAGATGATCATGTTGTTGTCTCTGTACTTTTGATTTATCGATCTGATAAGATTTGGAGTAGTAGCATTTGAATTGTGATAACCTTCCTATACGTTGGTGTGATACTTAGATGTGTTAGTAGCTGAATTTTATTAAAGCCCAAGCTTAATTAGAATTTTGTTTAGCATCTCATAGTTGGATACTTGACTAGTTAGTGTTATCAATAGCTTCTTGTAGGTTCTGTGCTCTCATCTGATAATGGTTGTTTTAGAGTAGCTAGCTGTTTTTGATATATTAGCTTGATGATTAAATAATAGATGTGCACACAATCACCATCAAAGACTGTCGAAAGGTTAAAAAAACATAAGAGGATTGATTCTGTGATTAGCTTGGTAAGTAAGTAAGTTTGAGTAGATCAACCATGAAACCATGTCTAATTTAAATTATCTTCGCGGCAGCTATTTTGTTATCCCTTTTGTTTTGGTCTAGCTTCCGTGATTAGATTTGTGGTTGCTTTTGAAATTTTGAGTTTTGTCGGTGTTATTCGTTCTTATTCGCTGTTATTTGTTCAATCGTTAGGCTTCGACATTTGCGGTAACCCTGAGAGCGATCCTCTGCAACAGGTTGAGCATTCTGAGCAACAGCAGCCAGGCAAGCAGTTTGATCATGTTTATCCCAGTATTTTAAAATCTAATATTTTGTTTCAGCTGTATGTATGCATTGCTTAATTTGTGTTAAATTGATTAGTTAAATCCGTAGCTGCATATCCTGTAGGAGAAATATTGATCTCTACTACCTGAGCCTAGGTTATTTGCTGTGATTAGAGATCGCTGGATGATCTCTTGTCACTTAGTAGATCCGGGTCAATCTGCTTAGACTTGCTTAGCTATCGGTAGAACTGGGCGGTTATCGACTTTAGTCGGTAACCTTGATCACACAAAATTTGCTATAACCTTATATTTCAGCATTTTGCTATGTTTAATTGTGAAAACTAAAAATGAAAAACAAAATGATTTAGACTTGGGCACAACGGTATGTTGGTGTGATCTGTTGGGTGTGACTGGAATGGTGCCCGAGTCAATTAAGGACCGAACATCTTGTGAGTGGATTGTTATCCAGGCATTTTTGCGTGCTAACCACACTAGAGGGTATGGGACCTCTCTTGACCTAGTACTTTGGCGTGTATTGGCTCCGGGTCGCAGGAGGTCGCAGGAGGGATGGTGTTGGGAGCATGGTAGTTGTCCGAAAAGCTTTATCCTGAGTGGGTAGTTGTCTTTTCGGCTTTACCATGTAAGCGTATGGATTTCTATCCATACGAGCGGCTCGTAGTTAATACACAATATTGGAAAAAGTCTCGTAGGACTTAGCTGTGCCGGCATACCTTCGGTAGTGTGTTTCGGCTTAAAGGCGGTCTGAGGTGTGGGTACAGTGGTACACCCCTGCAGGGTTAAAACTATTCGAATAGCCTCGTCCTAGGTTATGGACACGCTTGGGTAAGCTTTTCAAGAGTTAGACTACAACCTTTTAAAATTAAAACTTGCAGGGTGGTACGAATCTGGGGATTCGTGCTATATTGTGGTGACTATTGGGATAGTCACTTCTAGGTGGTTACTTGTATCTATCTTTATTTTGCAGTTATTTCAACAGTAAAAATGAATTGCAAACTTGTCTTTAAATCAGATTACATTATTGCAAACAAATCTAGCTTTGTGCAAATGAAACATATGGCCTCCACCAAATAAGCCTGCATGTAGCATATGAACAGGTCTGCTAGTTCACACGTCAGTCTTGCGGGTACAAAGACAATCTTTGTACTCAGGTGCTTTGCTTAATGTTTTTGTTGCAGAGGAAGAAGGTGAGCCCCAAGGGCCTCACTACGTGAGTCATGTTGCCGCTTTCGTGGGCGACTAGACTTGGCGGTCCGGTCAGATGCCTTGTGGGTTGGAGGCACGCTGATCGGCTTTGTTTATAGCCATCTTATGGCACTTTTGCTTCCGCTGTCCATCTTATTTATTGGTGTATCTTGGCCTGTCGGCCTTTGTCTGTAATAACTCTACTAATTGTTTATCTTCCGTTTGGTAGTGTAGTGTTTGGACTCTATGTTTGGAATGGAGTTGATGTCTAATTTTGTACCAAGGTGTGTATACTGCTTTCTGGGAAGTATACATATCTCGAGGATCAGTTTATTTGATTTGTGATGCTAGGACCAGGTGGTTGGTTAAGCATTACAAGCCAAATAGATTGGGGTCCTCACAATTGAGATGACAAAGACTTGTTCTTTTGCAACTCTCCTTCTGAGAGCACAAACTACCATCAATCCTTCTTTATATATTATACGTTTGTGCATCATTTTCGGTTAAGTTGAGTAAATGTGCTTGAATCTGGTCAGTTAGAGCTTACGCATATTGCTTCGTGCATATATAGATAGCAAGTAAGCGTCATGGCGTCCGCACCATCTTCGCCGCCGTCTGGATCTCCGAGGAAAGTGGTACGTACGCGAGATGGCAGAGGAACATCGAGAATTCCTCCAGGCCTAATGACCGTCACGGAGGTCAATGCCAATGGGATCCCTGTGAGTCCCCCCAAAGCAGCGGCGAGATTCCAAACCTTGTGCGGGATACTTGGAAGGGAACGGGTCCCCATCACCACACTGAGCTGGAACACTGTGTCGGATGTTCGGAGAAGCCAGCTGTGGGGCGAAGTTTTAAAATCGTTCACTTTCCCAGCCGCAGACCTGGCGCGCGTGGAACGACAGGCGTTGCTCTCGATCGGAAAGGCGTGGAGGACCTTCAAGAGCGTGCTTGTCACAAAATACGTGAACACGGGTCGAACGCCCTTCACGGCGTATAAATTCTTGTCGCGGGATATATGGGACGCTTTTGTGCAAATGAAGACGACGCCCGAATTTCTTGAGGAAAGTGCGACGCACAAGGTTCTCCAGACACTTAACACTCACCCCCACAAACTCGGCACCGCTGGGTACGCGGGTAAAACCGCGCAATGGGCGGCGGAGGACGCGAACGAAACAAGGCCATTTGCTGAGATCACAGACCACCGCGCTCTCTCCTGGTTAAGAGCGAGGGCATCAGTTACGTCTTCGGGCGAAATCTCTTTCACAAACCCGCGAACATCGATGTGGCCAACCGTGGTAAATGTCTTCGAACTACCTAGTTGTTAATAAGTCTATAACTTCATAATGTATATAATAACATGATGACCTCTTGCAAAGAAGAATTGAGTTCCGCATGTTCCGAAGGCTCCTTCCAAGCAGACAGGGAGAAGGATATACTAACTATGGCCCTGGGAAACAAAGAGCACCCGGGTCGCACGCGAGGCAAAGGTGTTAACGTATCTTGGAGGGATGGATTCCCAGACGACTACTGCACGTATAGGAGCAGAAGAGATCCAAGGCCGAGTACGACACGTTGTTGGAACATGTGCTTACTTCAAAATTTGAAGGAAGAGAACGGTGCTTCTCGCAAAATTTGAAGAAAAGATAGCAAGATTGCAAGACCAAGTGAATCAACTACTACTCCTCAACAACGATGCAGCCGCCCCGTTGTTTTGGTAGGCGCCCTCCTCAACATCGAGTAGCGTCGCCCACGCAAAATTGTGAACACGATGATGTCCAATTACCTATCGACGACATCAAGGTAATGTACATCTCGGAATGCTCCAAAGATAGACTTATAGGACGCCTTAGCTAATTGCGTGTCGTTTTGTAGGAGCCGACGACCGCACACTCCAAGTGAGGATGGTTGGGATGTCTATTGAGGTCGGGCGGGGTGGTGTATCCATGCAATGAAGGGATAGTGCAAAGACGGTACCAGTGTGGCGCAGGTTACGCCAGTGGTCCAGTGGACATGGTACATGATAATTTTAGGGCCGTCCGCGGAGATTCGCCCAACGATTTAAATCATAACACTAGGGGATGCCTGCATGCTTTTATTCAAGGCCAAAGAAGGACATCGCTCGACCTGCAGCGTCCTCAACCTTCGATGACTCCACCCAAACCATCTCCACACGACCATGCCTCGCAATTCAACTTTTGAAGGACATCGTCCCGACCTGCAGCATCGCCTCAAGTTTTGATGACTCTACCCCAACCATCTCGACACGACCATGTCTCTCCAACAGACCCTCCATGATCGCACCTCAACCTTCGCTTGAAGCCCGCCTCATCGGTTCCCGTGGAGAAGACACCGAACGAACAAAAAAGCGTGCGCCGTGTCGGTTCCGAGTCGTCGACAGAGGAAGACGCGTGGCGAGCAAGTCGCTCGGACAAATCGAAATCGAAGAACATTAAGGCGCTCCGCCTCTAACCCTAAGAAATACTCTTTCGAAGTCCGCTGGCGGCGAGCACGATTAGCCTACGCCGGATTAGGTTGTCGAGTTTGCATAGCCGGTACTTGCGAAGACCAAAGGGAAAGGGTGCGCTGATGGAATCACCGTCGATATACGGAGGACTATTTCTCCACGAGCCGCCCCTTCATCGTGGGCTTCACGACTTATTCGACCTATTCAACCTCAAAGCCCTCGATGCCTCACTTCTACGATGCTGGACACTGTAAGTGTGTACAATCAAGTTCTACATTCACGTACATTCACGTAATATAACAACTCATTGCTTATGTATAGATACATGATTAAAACTGCGGCGATTGAAAGAACCGGTGGGTTTCTCGACCCACACGTGGTCTCGAGCAAACCATCTTGGCGCACACATCCTCGCCGAGAAATACATAACGGCGGATTGCTTGCTCAAAACTACGGGGACTACATAATGGTGCCCTACAACCAGAAGTAAGTGTTTCACTACTTGCTATACAAATTTCATTTGTACTTTATACGTAGTATGAACTTAGGTTTAATGACTATAGTGACATACATGAGTAGGCATCACTAGATCCTTCTAGTCATTATACCAAAGAGGAATCAGGTACTATACCTTGATTCCCTAATGAAAAAAGGCCACGACTTCACCCTTGTGCAAGAAGTACTCGACAGGTGTGCTCATTTCCTCCATACATAACTCTATTGTAGTCTTCCTTCGTTTGAAATGGCCGAGGTTAACTTTTTGAAACATGTAGGTCGTTCATCTCCTATATTGCCGAGGAGGGCTATACAAGGGAACTAACGCCACACTTAATCACGGGACGCAATTTCCTGATGCGTGCTACAACACAATAATCCTATATCATACTTCGTAATAATGCGTCTCGAACCGACTATACCTATATATATAATTCTATTTTTCAAGCCGCCAAGAAAAGCGTAAGAATGTGCATTCTACGTTTGCCATCATATGCGATTCTCATGAGTGCTAGGTTGCGGATCCCGAGGTTGGTCAATCTCGCAATAATTGCTAATTATAAATTTAAATATATATGTGTAACACTTTACTCTTGTTTGTAGGTTTTGAATATAGATTTAGATTCACTGCTCGTAAAGAGATCTCGGATGTTCGAGGGAGGCTTTGCACCTTCATCATGACGGATATCATTGCGGCCGACGGAGAGTTTCACTACTGAACGACCTCGAAACAATTAATATATATTTGATATAGTTGTAATTCACTTTGAATAGTTGTAATTCAATGGTACACTAGCGACAATTTTTGATATATGTTGGTTTGTAATTGACAATGATCACTTTGGGTTGTCCGTTGATTTATCTGTGATGTATCTATTTTCTGCCTGCTTATTTTCAGAGGGCATGGCTAGCAATTCCTGAGGCTAGCCGAAAATTTAAAAAAAATAGTTAGGCTGGAGTAACTATCACAGACGGTTTAACAATCAAACCGTCTGTGAATATGCATATCCCAGACCGCTCTATGTGATATACACATATCTCGCATTTGTTCGTAAATAGAACCGCTCAGGATATCTTATCACTGCATTTCTATTTACGAACCGCTCGGATATGTGCATATCACGACGGTTAAATAATTAGAACCGCTCGATATGTGCATATCACGACGGTTTGTAAATAGAACCGCTCGTGATAATTAGATAGCACAAGCGGTTCTTTAATAGAGCCGTGATAATTAGTGATAATTTAATATAGATAGCACGACGGTTATATAATTAGAACTGCGTGTTGTGACTTATCACGCACGGATTTTTAACCGTCAGATAACCGCTGCTTATCACAGACGCGTACAAAAACCGACGGTTCGGAACCGCTCGTGATGACTGCTCCAACCGCTCGTGATGAGGTTGTGTGTAGTAGTGGTGGCGCGGGAGGGGGAGCAGAGGGGAGCGGCGTACCTCGATTTGGTGGCGTAGATGGCGCGGCGAGCTAGATTCGGCGGGGGAGATGGTGGGGCGATCTTGATTCGGCAGGGGACATGGCGGCGAGCTCGATTCGGCGGTGTAGATGGCGTGATGAGGACATCACTCCTTTGGATACACGCACTACACAAAATCCTCCAGATCTAGTTAAATTATGAGGTGAGCTCGTTTCTAGGTGCTAATAATTTATCTATGCAGAATGGTATACTACCTAATAATTGTGATCTTTTGTTACTTAGGAATAATGGATCCTCAAGGTCTACGACCAGGTCTACAAGCCCTACGACCAGTCCTCCCAGCGCTACGACCAAGTCTCAAGATCCTTGACTAGGTTCGCCGGCGCTACGACCAGGTCTCAAGCTCCTCGACAAGGTTCACCAGCGCTACAACCAGACCAGCCAGCGCTACGACTAGGTCTCAAGCTCTACGACAAGTCTTTAGGTGCTGCGACACCGTTTTGGGCCTAATAGGGCCTTGTAAGCGTGTCGGGGTCGAAGCCTAGGTTGTGTATACCTCTTCCCACGGCCGCACAACCCTAGGTCAACCTCCTCATGCCCCCCTATATATATACAACAGCCGCCACAGTTTAGGGTTGGGTTTTTCTTAGATTTATTCTGCCACTTGCAGTTTCGCCGTTGTACGGTTTGAGGAACCCCACTTTGTGAACTTTATTCATAATCGTAATACAATTCATATTGCATCTTCCTTGTTCTTGTGAGTTGCTTCGATTGCTTGTAGGAACAATAACCCTTGTGGTAAGGTCGATCGCGTGCGAGTGTGGTCGATAACGACAGTCGTGCGGGTGTAGCGAATTGCGAGGTGACGATCTGCTGGTCGAAAGCCTCAAAGCGTCAATGTCCTCACGACGAAATCAATCGAACCTATCGGAAGATCGGGCCACCATAGCCATTAGTTGGTATCAGAGCAAAGGTTGCTTGTTAGGTAATCTCGTTTATCCCCTTTTTATTAGTTGTTTCCATCACCTAGAGTCCAGAAAATTTGCCCCATAAAAAGTTTTAGATCTTAGTTTTTCCGCTGTCCAAACCACGTTGTTCCTTTTGCAATTTTGTTTTCAGTATTCGCGTTGTTGAGTTCGAGTCCATCGTCGGTGTCTTTGTTGCTGGTTTAGTCGTCGTGATCTAGTTTCTAGTGTCGAGTCTTTGCTGTTTTGGTCGTCGTGTATCTCGGCTTGTCCTTGGTTGCATCCATTGCAATTAGGGTTTGTCTGCTATAGCCAAGATTGAGTTACCACCCCCATCCGACCACTTACTCGTAACACCACCCCCATCCAACCACCTACTCGAGCCAACACCCCCATCTGACTACCTCCTCGTGTTCGACTACCTAGTCGGATTCGACCACCTACTCCATCCGACCACCTCCTCGTGATCGACTACCTAGTCGGGTTCGACCATCTACTCATTTCTGCCCCGACATCCTACACGTAGTCTATCTGTTTCTAGTTGCTCTCGGACACCCACGCACTCATCATATCGTGTCCGACCCAACAAAAACCGAGAAGCAATTCCATAGCCGAAACAGAGATAGCCCAAGTTCAGAGAGAGAGAGAGAGAGTATCTTTTTATTACCTTTATACCCCTGCTCTCCGGAAAAAGTTTGTGACCTATATATATCCCAGGCCCGGAAAAGGGTTTTGAAGAGTTGTGAGTCAAGGTCACTTGCGCAAAAAAAGAAAAAAGAAAAAAAAGAGAATAAAAAAAAGGGACCACTCCAGTTGGCTCACGACCACCCTCAGTTGGCTCACGACCACCCTCATTGGTGCTCCACGACCACCCACAAGAGACATCGGTTGCTTTGCCAATTTTGTTCCTTTGTGCTTGTATCTACCTTATCTTTCGGTTTGCTTGAGCTAGTGCTAGGAGCGCGTTTGGGCCAGCAACTGTGACGAGTACTGTGGACTTTGATTTAACTTTGCTAATCTGATTTCATTATTGCTACTCCTTGCTACTAAACATTGCCTGTTCGAGCTCCACGTACTTTTGGCCCTCAGATTTGGATCCTTGCATTCGCCTCCGCCACAGTCATACATCCCACCTTCTCCGATCAGACCACCTTCTACAATTTGGTAAGAGAATCATAAGAGCTTGGTAAGACGCTTGAGAGTGTGTGATTCCACCTTCCACCACCTAGTAGTTGGTAGGGATAATACATTTGTGTTGTCTTTTGTCTCCTACTAACAATGGCAGGTGAGGAATTGAATACGCAAGAGTGTGTTGTGAGGGAAGAGCTTACAAGGGTGTTGGATGAGCACCGTCATGCTATTAATGACGACATCGAAAGGAAGTTTGCGGAGACAAATGCTACACTACAACAACTCAATGCTAGTATTGCAACACTCAATGCACGTATTGATGGTTTGGCCAATCAACAGCCGAACAATGGTCGTGTGGATCCTCAAGGTACAGCCCACGACCATGAGATCGACAACGATAATGAGATGCGCCACCACGTTGCCTTGGATGCACGACAACGGAACCGATTGAACTTCAACCGTCAAGGTATGGAGGTAATAACTTTCCGCACCATAATGCACATGATAATGATGATCCATATGCTAAAGTCAAGTTCACTATACCATCTTTTGCGGGTGCTTATGATGCTGAAGTATATCTAGATTGGGAGATGACGGTAGAACAGAAATTTAATGCTCACTTAGTTCCTGGAGTGCATAGAGTTAGGCAAGCCACAAGCGAATTTAAAAAATTTGCCATCATTTGGTGGAGTAGAGTATGCAATGATGGATTAGCGCCTACTACCTGGGATGCTTTAAAGGTTGCTATGCGTAACAGATTTATTCCACCCTCTTTTAAACGGGACTTGCGTAAGAAATTGCAGCGCTTAAACCAAGGTAATAGATCCGTAGAAGAATATTATCAGGAGCTACAAATTAGTATGTTGCGTTGTGATATTATTGAGGACGAAGAGGCTGCTATGGCACGTTTTTATGGAGGACTAACACGTGAAATTCAGGACATAGTTGATTACAAAGAATATGATAGTGTTCCTAGATTGTTCCACCTTGCATGTTTGGCAGAAAAGGAATTGTAGGGACGACAGCAGAGGCTAAGGAACAATTTTGGGAGCACGTCTACACCAAGATCAACATCAGGGCACGTTAAAACAGTCCCACCTTCAGCTACACGGTCTGTTGCCCCCTCCTCGAGTAGGGCGCGTTCAGCAGCACCTCCGACACCATCACATACACCCGAGGTAAACAAATCTACTAGTGTGCAGGTCCCAGCCAAGAGTTCTTCTTCGGTTGCTTCCACAGGTCATACGACTAGGATTATTTGTCATCGTTGCAAGGGAATGGGCCATGTCATGAGGGACTACCCAAGTCAGCGAGCATACCTCGCCACTGAAGACGGAGGTTATGTAAGTGCTAGTGATATTGAGGATGAGTATGTGCTTGCAGCTAACATTGCACGTGGAGGAGACGAGACAGATAGTGATGCTGATGATGTAGAAGAACAAGTAGCTGTTGTTGACACAGGGACTCATGTGAGCCTTGTTGTGCAGCGAGTGCTAAGCGCACAAGTGGAGAAAGCGGAGCAAAATCAGCGGCACAACTTGTTCCAATCCAGATTCCTCGTGAAGGAGAGAGCCTGTAGAGTCATCATTGATGGAGGGAGTTGCAACAACCTTGCAAGCTCCGAGATGGTCGAGAAGCTTGGCTTGACCACACAACCACACCCACGTCCCTACTACATCCAATGGTTCAATTCGTGTGGTAAGTTAAAGGTAAACAAAGTTGTGAGAGTGCAATTTTCAGCTGGTAATTACAAAGATAGTACCGACTTTGATGTAGTGCCTATGCAAGCATGGTCGTTGTTGCTCGGTAAGCCTTGGATATATGATAATGATGTTTTGCACCATGGTAGAGCTAATACCTACTCGTTCTCACATAAGGGTAAGAAGATTAAGTTGTTGCCTTTAACTCCCGCTAAAATTGTGAAAGATAAAGTAGAGCGTGCTAGAAATGAAAGAAATACCACTATGCAACATGATTATATGATAATGATGTTTTGCACCATGGTAAAATCATCAAGTAGCTAGAAATGAAAGAAATACGTGTTTTCCCACCTAAAGGGGAGAAAGTGGCACCTAGTTCCAAGGCCGAAGGAATTAAATTGAAAGGGTGTGTTATGCTTGCCACTAAATCTGAGCTTGCTGAAATTTGTGATAATGAGCTGTCATGCTATGCCTTGATATGCAAAGATGCTTTATTTTCACTTGAGGATATATCTAGCTCTTTTCCTCCTACTGTTGCTAACCTTTTGCAGGAGTATGTGGATGTATTTCCAGCTGAGATACCCCCGGGATTGCCCCCTATTCGAGGGATAAAGCATCAAATTGATTTGATTCCGGGAGCGACTTTGCCAAACCGTGCGGCATATATGACCAACCCAGAGGAGACTAAGGAAATTCAGCGACAAGTCCAAGATCTTTTGGACCGTGGGTACGTACGAGAAAGCCTTAGTCCTTGTGTTGTTCCTGTTCTTTTGGTTCCTAAGAAAGATGGAACTTGGCGTATGTGTGTTGATTATAGAGCCATTAATAATATTACCATAAGGTATCGTCATTCTATTCCTAGGCTAGACGACATGCTTGATGAGTTGAGTGGCTCTATTATTTTTACAAAGATTGACTTGCGAAGTGGCTACCACCAGATTAGAATGAAACTGGGAGATGAATGAAAAACTGCTTTTAAAACTAAGTTTGGACTATATGAGTGGTTAGTGATGCCTTTTGGTCTAACTAATGCACCTAGTACTTTCATGCGATTAATGAACGAGGTTTTACGTCTTTTTATTGGAAAATTTGTGGTCGTTTATTTTGATGATATCTTGATTTATAGCAAGTCACATGAGCTACACTTGAATCATATATGTGTTGTTTTTAATGCCTTGAGAGATGCACGTTTGTTTGGTAACCTTGAGAAGTGCACCTTTTGCACCGATCGAGTTGCGTTTCTTGGTTATGTTGTGACACCACAGGGCATTGAGGTGGATGAGGCAAAGATCGCAGCCATCCAAAGTCGGTGACGCCTACCAGCGTGTCACAAAGCGGAGCTTCCATGGACTTGCTGGATTCTATCGACGTTTTGTGCGGGATTTCAACACCATTGCCGCACCATTGAATGAATTGACAAAGAATGGAGTGCCTTTCCGATGGGGACCTGCGCAATAGAGGGCATTCCACTTATTGAAAGAGAAGCTCACCCAAGCACCCCTACTCCAACTCCCTGATTTTGGTAAGACCTTTGAGATTGAATGTGATGCTAGCGGGATTGGGATAGGTGGTGTATTGATTCAAGAAGGTAAACCAGTTGCATATTTTAGTGAGAAACTAAATGGGCCTAGTCTGAATTATTCTACCTATGACAAAGAACTGTATGCTTTAGTTCGTGTGCTTCAAACTTGGCAACATTATCTATGGCCCAAAGAATTTGTTATACATTCAAATCATGAATCGCTAAAACATATTAGAAGCCAAGCTAACCTAAATAAACGACATGCTAAATGGGTAGAATTTATTGAGTCGTTTCCATATGTCATAAAGCATAAGAAAGGTAAGGACAATGTGATTGCTGATGCGCTTTCTAGACGTTATACCATGTTATCTCAACTTGACCATAAGATTTTTGGTTTAGAGGCCATTAAGGAGTTATATGCTACTGATTTGGACTTTAAAGAATTACTTGAACATTGTAAAGGAGGGAGAACATGGAATAAATATGTGATAATTGATGGTTTGACCTATCGTGCTAACAAGCTATGCATTCCAGCTAGCTCCGTTCGTCTTTTGTTGTTGCAGGAGGCGCATGGAGGAGGTTTGATGGCGCATTTTGGAGCAAAGAAGACATAAGATGTGCTGGCCGCCCACTTCTTTTGGCCAAAGATGAGGCGCGATGTTGAGCGCTATGTGGCTCGCTGCACTACATTCAACAAAGCGAAGTCCCGTCTCAATCCACATGACCTTTATATGCCTCTCCCTATTCCTAGCGCCCCTTGGGAGGATATATCTATGGATTTTGTTTTAGAATTGCCTAGGATAAAGAGGGGGAGAGACAATATATTTGTAGTACTGGATCGATTTTCTAAAATAACACATTTTATACCTTGTCACAAGAGCGATGATGCTACAAACATAGCTGATTTATTTTTTCGAGAAATCATTTGCTTACATGGAGTGCCCAATACTATTGTCTCGGATCGCGACACGAAGTTTTTGAGCCACTTTTGGAGATCACTTTGGAACAAATTGGGGACAAAGCTCCTTTTCTACTACGTGCCATTTTCTACTGGAGGTTGTCACGTGCCATCCCCAACCGATGGACAATTTACTACCTTTGCGGAGGTTGTCAACATGAAACGTTATCCACTATGTTGCGAGGAAAGACCTATTTTAAAGAAGAATGTGAAGATGTGGGAAGAGTGTTTACCACACATTGAGTTTGCTTACAATAGGTCGGTACACTCCACCACTAAGGTAAGTCCATTTCAGGTAGTGTATGGTTTTAACCCCCGTGCTCCTATTGATTTACTACCTTTGCCTACCTATGAACATATTAATTTAGATGCTAAGAAGTGTGCTGAATTTATTCTTAAGTTGCATGAAACAACTAAAGAAAATATAGAGCGTATGACTGAAAGGTATAGGGTTACTGGAAGTAAAGGTAGGAAAGAAATAAAATTTGCACCGGGTGATTTAGTTTGGGTGCATTTGAGGAAAGACAGGTTTCCGGAGTTAAGAAAATCAAAATTGATGCTTAGAGCTGATGGACCATTTAAGATAATTAAGAAGATAAATGACAATGCCTATCAATTGGAGCTACCTGTAGATTTTAGGGTTAGCCCCACATTTAACATTTCAGATTTGAAGCCATACGTGGGAGAAGCAGATGAGCTTGAGTCGAGGACGACTCCAATTCAAGAGGGGGAGGATGATGAGGACATCACTCCTTCGGATACACGCACTACACAAAATCCTCCAGATCCAGTTGCTAAACTACAAGGTCCTATGACAAGAGCTCGGGCACGTCACTTAAATTATGAGGTGAGCTCGTTTCTAGGTGCTAATAATTTATCTATGTAAAATGGTATACTACCTAATAATTGTGATCTTTTGTTACTTAGGAATAATGGATCCCCAAGGTCTACGTCCAGGTCTACAAGCCCTACGACTAGTCCTGCCAGCGCTACGACCAAGTCTCAAGATCCTCGACTAGGTTCGCCAGCGCTACGACCAGACCAGCCAGCGCTACGACCAGGTCTCAAGCTCCTCGACAAGGTTCGCCAGCGCTACGACCAGACGAGCCAGCGCTACGACTAGGTCTCAAGCTCTACGACCAGTCTTTAGGTGCTGCGACACCGTTTTGGGCCTAATAGGGCCTTGTAAGCGTGTTGGGGTCGAAGCCTAGGTTGTGTATGCCTCTTCCCACGGCCACACAACCCTAGGTCAACCTCCTCACGCCCCCCTATATATATACAACAGCCGCCACAGTTTAGGGTTGGGTTTTTCTTAGAATTATTCTGCTACTTACAGTTTCGCCGTTGTACGGTTTGAGGAACCCCCACTTTGTGAACTTCTTTCATAATCGCAATACAATTCAGATTGCATCTTCCTTGTTCTTGTGAGTTGCTTCGATTGTTTGCAGGAACAATAACCCTTGTGGTAAGGTCGATCGCGTGCGAGCGTGGTCGATAACGACAGTCGTGCGGGTGTAGCGAATTGCGAGGTGACGATCTGCTGGTCGAAAGCCTCAAAGTGTCAACTTCCTCACGACGAAATCAATCGAACCTATCGGAATATCGGGCCACCATAACCATCATGGCAGGGCGAGCTCGATTCGACCACGGCGAGCTCGATTCGGCGGCCGGGGGAGGCGCAATGCGGGAGCCCAAAGTCCCGAACCCTAGCACGCGATGGAGAGGGGAACGGGTGAGAGTAAGGACACAAACCCTGGCGTGCGATCTGTTATTAATAAAGGAATATCACAGACGGTTCTATGGTAGCCTTAGTGTGTCTCATATGTTATCCAGGTGTGGGTTTGATTCCGGGAGCAGCACCGTATCCCCAACCTCCTCGTTCGCACGGTTGAGGCAAGTGCATTGTTGTTAAATGGGTGTGATTGATTGGCTATGTTTGTGTGCTATTTGATATATGGTTGCATAGCAAGATGGCTTACTTGATGAATGTTTAAGTATGGTGATGGCTCAAATTATGCTTATGCTCTACTGTGGTTCAATGTTGTTGTCTTTTGTTAAGATTGATGATGAATGAGAGATGAGCATTTGCATATTGAGAGCATATTGAGGCTTGGTCACGCGGTGACCAATCATGTTTCCTTTGAGATCCCGTCATGAATGTGACGGGCCCGAGATCCTCACTCGTGGAGCGTGGGCTTGAGGTCCCGCTACTTGCGAGTAACGAGCAATTGGTCCTATGCGTGCGCGCACAGCATGGGTATGCGGCGACGGTTGCATACTCTGCATTACCGGTGTAATGCACACAGAAAGTTAAAGATAAAGGTTCTTTGAGCATTGCATTTGCATATGAGATGTTCTATTGTTGATCTCCTTTACATGTATGTTGATGTTATAGTTTTTTTATGTACTTGCTGAGTCTGTGGACTCACTCTTGCTTTTATTGTTGTTTTAGGTACCTGAGCCAAGAACGTCATGCATGGGGGGAAGTAGTTTGCTAGTCACACACATGCCACATGAACTAAATAAAGTTGAATGATCTTCAGATCGTAATTGTTTTTAGTAATTGGGCAAGATACTCAAAGGTTCATTATGTCTTGTCTCTTAAGTATAATAATGATGAGTAGTGGAACTTTATACTTCATTGGATTGCTAGATACTTAGTATGTCTTTTTTTATCTTTTGATGTGTCTGGATGATAGTTTAGTTAATTTATGAATTATCTGTATGTTGGAACCTCCGTGTAATTAATTTTACAGGGGAGGTTCTGCCGAAATTTACTAAAGTTGCCTTGATTAGAATTATTAGGGTTTTGTTTAGTAGCATTCCAGGCTCATGTCGGGCTGGGGTGTTACACCACATGAGAGGGATATGGGACCTCTCTTGACTAAGTACTTTGGGAGGTGTTAATTCGGAGTCGCAGGTGGTTAAAACTGTTTTTATAAGGGGAAGAGCACCTGCAGTTGCTGCGGCTGGGCCGGTGCACCCTACCCTTCAGGTTGTCGCGGCTCTTAATTATCATCATTCATTGGAAATGTCTCGTTAGACTTAGCCATGCCTGCATACCCAAGGAAGTGTGCTAACCGTGGCTGGTGGAAAGGCGGTCTATCGTGTGGGTACATTGGTACACCCCTGCAGGGTTTTGATCTATTCGAATAGCCTCGTCCTAGGTTATGGACACGCTCGGATACGCCCCGTGAGAACTAGACTACAACCTTTTAAAAACTTAAACTTGATATGGGTGGTATGAATGGGTAATTCATGCTATTGTTGTGGTGACTATGGGATAGTCACTTCCAGGATGTTGTCATCTATCTTTTGTTACTATGATATTCTTGCTGCTTTTTGAACAATAAAATGAATTGCAAACTTTCTTTTAAAATGTATTACATTATTGCAAATAAAATTTGCTTTGTGCTAAAATAAGCCATACAGCCTCCACTCAAATAAGCTTGCATGTAGCATATGTATAAGTCTGCTAGTCCACACGTCAGTCTTGCGAGTACATCTTCGTACTCATTTGCTTTGCTTAATGTTATTTGTTGCAGAGGAAGAAGGTGAGCCCCAAGGGCCTCACTTTTGTGAGACATGTTGTGGCGGGGTTTGGGACGACTAGTTTGGCGGCCCGATCGGTTGCCTTGTGGGTAAAAGCACACTGATTGGCTTTTGTTTATCGCCATCTTATGGCACTATCGCTTCCGCTATTTAATTAGTCTTTTTATGTCAGTTGGCCGGTCGGCCCTCTTTTGTAATAACTCTTATTGTATGCCTACTGTTTGGTAATGTGATGCTTTGAATCCTATGTCTAGAATGGAATTGATGCACGAATTTGTGACGGTGTGTATATCGCATTTAAGGAAGTATACATATCTCGAGGCTTGGTTTATTTGATTTGTAATGCTAGGACCAAGTGGATGGTCAAGTATTACAAGCCGAATAAACTGGGGTCCTCACAGTAACTTCTGCTCTTCTGACTAAGACTGGAAAAGGTCCAATGTATCTTGGTGCGAGCTTCCGCTTACTCTGAAACGACACATTCCTTTGAGAGGTGAAACCTTTAGATAAACATGGTCTCCAGGTGCGAAAGCTAAATCTCAGCGACGGTTATCAGCATAACTTTTCTGCCTAGTCTGAGCGGTTCTCAGCTTTTCTCTGATTGACCTAACTTGATCTTTGGCCTCCTTTAGAATATCTGTCCCAAGCACTTGTCCTTCACCTGATTCATTCCAAGACAAAGGTGTTCTGCACTTTCTTCCGTAAAGAGCTTTGAACAGGGACATTTGCAAACTTCATTGATAACTATTGTTGTATGAAAATTCTGCATAAGGCAGCATTTGATCCCAACTGGTCTTGTTTTCTAGGGCGCAAGCTCTCAACATATTCTTTAGAATTTGATTTACTCTTTCTGTTTGGCCATCTGTCTGTGGATGGTAAGTTGTACTAAAATTCAAATTAGTGCCAAAACATTGTACAACTTCTGCCAGAATCTTGAGGTGATCTGAGATCCTTGATCCGAGATGATCTTCTTTGGTACTCCATGCTAACATACTATCCTTGCTATGTACAATTATGCAAGTCTGTCTTCTGAGTAGGTAGTTTTGACTGGGATGAAGTGAGTAACTTTTGTTAGGCGATCTACGATTACCCAGATAGAATCATAACCAGCTCTTGTTCTTGGCAGGCCAGTGATAAAGTCCATGCCAATTTCTTCCCATTTCCATTCAAGTGTCTGCAAGGGTTGCAAGAGTCCAGCAGGTCTCTGATGCTCGGCTTTAATTCACTAGCAAACATTACAATTCGGCCCGAATCTAAACACACTTTAGAGAAAGAACAACCACGATCGAGAACAAACAACGGTAACCACGCATCTGTTGTGAACAACACGGTTAAAACTCACGCACACGAAACTCCAACTTCCCAGTAGCATCTCCTCGGTTCGAAAATACCACAACACAACGACGTAACGCGACGTCCGAACTAACACTCAACCCGGTACTTCGGTACACTCATCGGAGAAAACTCGAAGGTAAGATCTCACTCGATGGTCAACGGCGCAAGCGAAAACTCAAACTCGGATCTCGGTACTCACCCAACACGATAACATACAAGGCGTTACGTACTCCACGCATGGACCGAGACAGATCTGGCGTCACGCCAACTAGCGAAAACAACCCAATGTACCTGGGTTAACCTTCCCATTGAAACCGAACCACACGACAAGCACGAAGAACACGAAACTCGTGTTCCACCTTTCAATCGAACTTTTCACTAAAGCAAGGATCACCTCCTTTAACGAAAACACACTATCGAAACTCTTTTAAAGCGGCAAAACATATCGAATAAGAAAGATTCACGTCACAACTATATGTTACCAACAGATCGAAGAGTAAAATCCAAATCGAGTTTCATCAAGAAAACCTTTCCACTTTCCAAGTGGCAATTTCTAACGTCCACGAAAGCCAAAGGGAGATCACTTGAATGCTCAAACCAAATACTTCTTTTGTTTTGCACTGAATTGGAAAGAAGCAAACATGCCAACACAACACCAACTCACAATGCGAAGACACGATCAACAATATAAAGCTCAAATGAGTAACAAGAAAACGCTTCAATACCCAAGGACACATCCTTTTCTCAATTCCTCTTTTAGGAATAAAATTTCTCTCGACATTGGAATTGAATTCATCGCATACCACGTGGCTCAAACCTCTTAATTTAACATCCTCAAATTAGGCTTAAGCAGAAATACATCATCCACACCTTTGTGGAGAGACTCTATTGATTCCACTGAATACACTGGACCACTCCTTCAATTGATGACATTAATTTGATAGAAGGCACCAAAGCCCCTCAAAAACCCATGCAATCTCATCACCTCCAACTTTCAAGAATATCACATCAAAATTTTCAATTACACCCGCTCATGAACTACAACAAAGGGTTCTATCAACAATCATTCCACTACTCGAGAATACTCCGGTTTTCTATCTCCTCTACACACCAATCTTTGGGTGACCAAAAGTTTAGCATGAAACAGAAAGCCCAAATTTAACCTCAGAGACCTCTACAACGAATTCCTCTTATAACAAATAGTGAAATCATCGGATTAAATCTCTATGATCCCCACAATTCCGACATACTCACTCATTGACATCATCAGAATCACTCATACCACATCGCGATACTTTCAATAGTGTTCTTGTATAAAATTGATTACGTTTTCCATACATTTGATAATCCCCAACATTTCAACATGAACCAAGGTTACGGAACTACACTATACCATAGGTCCTACTTAGTCGGACAATATACGATTTTATCTCGAAACCAAACATTCCATCCGAATCAACTTCCTCCAAGAGATTCAGGTTTGATCCCAAAATATTCACATCGAACGATATCACCAAGAGCGATCAAATTACGAAAACACTTCAAAAGACCCACGTGAAAAGAATGTCTTGTTTTCTAGATTAAAGATTTACTAACATAATTTCCTATAAACAAGGTTTCATGAGTCGATACACAAAGACCCATCCGGTACTTTATACAAGTTTCAACAATTTTAGCATACTAGCTATAGGTTCGAATAGATATTGACAATCTTTATTTAACATACACCAAGAATCAAATACAAGGACATATCAAATTAATCAGTTTCACTTCCATGGATGGTAGTTAAGAGTAATTGATTTGCACTATGCTAATAACCCAACTTGGTAACTCATATCATAACAATTTATTCGCTTAATCATAAATTCTCAATTTAAGCATGGCAAGACATCACAAAAGGATTCTAACACCTTACTCAAAGCAAGAGAGACTTCAAACCTCAACGCTCAAGTAATCCAAAGAAACACATAAAGCCAAAGCTTTCCCAAGCAACAGAACTTCAATGGAAAACTCTTCACTAATCAAGTTATCAAATGAGTAAATGAGTCATTCTTTTTCAATGAGAAAGAAGGAGCAACCAAGAAAACATCAATCTTGCCAATTGACAACGATCACAAGTAGTAGAAACAACTCAACGGTTGAAAGGCAATATTTGTTTCAGAGAACCAAGAGGATCTATGGAAAACCATAACTATCATGGACCACAAATCCGGAGAAGTTCATCAACCACCACAGGACAAGAATTGCCAAATTCGAAATCAAGAAAGAGAACAACTTTCTAAAGCAACTCACGCTTAACACTGAAACTATGGTACTGGGTAACTACTCCTCTAACCACGTTTCATGAACGAGTGGTGTAACTCGTGAATCCCGAGTAACAACCACGACCTCCACTTCTTATCATTTGCTATGTACTCTGTAATCTCGCGCTTCATACTAGGCCACCATTATAACTCCTTGAGATCTTGATACATCTTAGCCCTTTCGGGGTGAATGGAATATAATGTTTCATGCGCTTCCTTAAGTATCAACTGCTTAAGCTCTTTCTGGTTCGGTACACAAATACGTTTATCAAACCAAATGGTGCCTTACTCATCTTCTGAAAATCTTAGAGATTTACCCTTCTTCATGTTACTCTTGATCTCCTTGATATCTGCATCTTCAACCTGAGCTTTCTTGATCTGATTCTACAGAGTGGGTTGCACTTCCAAAGTCGCTAAGAAGCCTTCTTCAACTAATTCAAGCTTGAGCTTCTGAAATTCTTCATGTAGTGCTAGTTGACTTTCCTTGATCATCAAAGTATTGCAGTAGACTTTTCTGCTTAAAGCATCCGCTACAACATTAGCATTGCCTAGATGATAATAGATTCCAATATTGTAATCTTTGGTCAACTCCAACCATCTACTTTGCCTCATATTAAGATCAACTTGAGTGAAAATGTACTTCAAGCTCTTATGGTCGTTGTAAACTTCACAGCGATTACCGATAAGGTAATGATGCCATATCTTCAAAGCATACACCACGACAGCCAACTCTAAGTTATGAGTGGGGTAATTTGCTTCATGAGGTCTCAACTGACGTGAAGCATATACTACTGCCTTCCTTTCTTGCATCAGGACACAACCGAGACCTTGTCGTGATGTATCATAGAAAATCTCAAAATCCTTCCTATAACACCCCAGCCCAACGTGAGCCTGGAATGCTACTAAACTTATAGAGTAACAATTAAAAACTAAGTCTTTTTACTAAATTTCGACAGAACCTCCTTTGTATAAACGACTATACTGGAGGTTCAGACAATTTAATATAGCATCATTCAATATACCAACCATCCAATTTAAACGAATCATCAAAGAGCACCCAAAAATATGCTAAACAACTAAAGCATAAACAAAAGGGCATCCACAATCTTCTAACCAACTCTATTACATTTTATTCCAAGCAAAAGGTATAATCATGAATAATCCTTTAAGCCGTTTACTCAATTATTAAGGCATGTTCCAAATTTAATCAACTATAAATGGTTCGTGGCAGTGTGCATCCAAACTTATGACTATTCCCTTCCATGCATGCTGTTCTTGCTAGGGGTACCTAAAAACACAAATAACAGCAAGTGTGAGTCCAAAGACTCAACAAAGTACAAAATAATAAGACATTATAATACACAATTATAACATCAACATCCATTCCCAAATCTTTACAATAAAACATATCACATGCTTATGCAATGCACAATGCATCTTTTCCCTTTGACTCTCTTTGTATTTTACCGGTAATATAGGGTATGCAACCGTCGATGCATACCCATGCCTATGCTCTCAAGCACAGGGACCAAGAGCCCATACTCCGCAAGTATGGGGACAACAAGCCCACACCCCACAAGTGTGGGGACCACAAGCCCACACCCCACAAGTGTGGGGACCACAAGCCCATCATATACATGACGGGGACCTCAAATCATTGCTTGGTCACCACGTGACCAAGCCTCAAATATGATGACATGATGCACATATACAATTCCTCTATCCATCATTAACATGTAAAGACAGCAACATCATGCATGAATAAAACTTACTTATACTTCTAGCATTCATGATCATTCACATTAATATCATTCTAGCATACATAAATAGCGCATACATTCATAATACTATTAAATACGAACAATCACTCATGAAAATCCACCACTAATTGTACTTGCCTCAACCGTGTGAAGATGGAAGACACGAAGAGGGCACAACCCCCGGAACCAGACCCTAACCTGATTTAATTTAACAAACACTCTAAGATATCAATTCTGGACAAGATCATAAATATAAACAAATATGAAATCATTACACTCTCTAGCGCAACCCCAACTCCATGATCCCTAATCATCGGTCTGTCCTCTCAACAGAAAGACCCAATCTAAAATTCATAACATTTCGACCATAGATCTAAATGTGGCGTTCTTAGACTTTCTGGAAAGCTTGACAAATTACCCACCTAAACCTAGTTGCTGGGCTTTCCAGATTCGGCCATCTTCTACCCTTTCCAAACTGATTAATAGAACATCTTAATCTCGTTAGGGTTTCTAGACAGTGACACTAAATCTAATGTAACTTTCCGTACACATGTCCAAATTTTATGTTTTTAGCTTTCTGGGAAGCTCATCAAAATATCTACAACTTTCGTTATGGTGGGATCTTCTAATTAATCCATTAACTATTCTCTAATGATCGATTACTATTAACTATCAGAATTAAAGCGGAACTGTAGGACGACAGCGCTACAAAAATCATATGTCCTAATTCGCTCATCCAAATGACCTGATCTAATACTCTACGGAAAGCTAGCGACGTTTCCCACATCTCTCTAGGAGGCGTCTAGACCAGAAACCACATTTAACTTCCTCAAAAACGTCGGCCAATACTGACTGCCCTAAACAGATCTATTACCGATGTTGCCTAATTAATCAAATACACCACCAATCGAATGGGGATCGAGATTACCCTTGAAAACCCGCTAAAGAATGCAAGGAACACCACGCGATCCCTCTCCCTTCTCCCCTTCCTCTTCCTTTCTCTTCCCTTCTTCCTTGGCCTGCGACAAGGGGGTGACAAGGCTTGGCCAAGGAGGACAACATGGAGGGGGTGGCAGCAACGGGGGTGGGCTATGGTGCTACAGTAATGGTGGTGGCACTGTAGCATGGTGGTACTGTAGCAAAGCTAGGGTTTTCCCCTCTTATATGGCTGGCTGCCCCTCCCCCTTGGGCCTAAATGCTGTGGGTCGAGAGCCCACAGCCTAGGTTGTCTAAAATACTCAAAAAACCCCTAAAACATATGTTAAATCCACTCTCTCTCTAATTGGTTCTCCTCTATAAAGTCTTTTTCTCACTTAAATATATTTGGGGTATTACACTTCCGAACATCAGGCAGAATCAACACTAATGCGGTGGTCAAACGCTTCTTTAACTGTTAAAAACTCTGCTCATATTCTGGTGTCCAAGCAAATTTCTTTTTCTTCTTCAACAACTAAGTGAGGGGTCTTACTATTCTAGAGAATCCTTCAATAAATCGGCCGTAGTATCCTGCCATACCAAGAAAACTTCTGATCTGAGGCACTATCTTGGGCAACTCCTAGTTGAGCACATCCTTGACTTTGCTGGGGTTGACAGCGACTCCTTCGGTAGATATGACGTGTCCCAAGAAGGTAACTTCCTTCATCCAAAACTCACACTTGCTGAACTTGGCATAGAGTTGATGATCTCTAAGCTTAGTCAGGATCAAGCGAAGGTGCTCTTCATACTCTTCCTCACTCTTGGAGTATACTAGAATATCATCGATAAAGACAATGATGAACTTATCCAAATACTCCATGAATACTTTATTCATAAAGTTCATAAAGTAAGTAGGAGTATTGGTCAATCCAAAACTCATACAGTCCATATCGGGTTGAGAAAGCTGTCTTAGGAATATCCTCCTGACTAATCTTCAACTAATGGTATCCTGACCTCAAATATATCTTGGAGAACACCCCGGCTCCCTTCAACTAGTCAAACAGATCATTGATCCTGGGCAGAGTGTACTTGTTGTTGATGGTGACTTCATTGAGTGAGTGATAATCCAAACACATCCGTCGGGTACCATCCTTCTTTGCAACAAAGATCACTAGGGTTCCCCAAGGTGAAGAACTTGGTTGGACAAATCCTTTCACTTGCATCTCCTCGATTTGCTTCTTCAGCTTGACTAAATCATCAACAGGCAGACAGTAGGGTCTCTTAGAGATAGGTGCAGTTCCAGGAACTAGGTTGATGATAAACTCTAGGTCCCTGTCTGGTGGCATCCCAGGTAATTCATTTGGAAACTCACTAACCACTGGCACATCTTCCAAAGATACAGCCTTGACACTGCAGACTAGTGCTCCAACATGCTTTCCCATAGAGGCTTCAAATTTTACTTTAGCCCCAATTGGATTGACCAAGGTGATGCTTCTACCACAACAATCCAAAATTGCTTGGTGATTAGCAAACCAATCCATACCCAAAATCACATCTAGGGACTTGGTGTTGATGATTATGAGGTTGGCTAGAAATTCTACCCCTTCTATGACCACTTTAACTTGTGGGCAACCCTGGTTCATACTCAACTCTGAACCGGGGGATTGAACCAAAAAAGCAGTTTTAAGAGTCGAAACCTTTAATTGATGCTTTATAGCAAAAATACGAGAAACAAATGAATGCAAAGCTCCATAATCAAACAAAACAGTAGCAGGTGCTAAATTTACTAGGAACTTACCCAGCATGATGTCCGAGGCTGTCTGGGCTTCCTCCACCGTGACATGGTTCACACGGCCTCTCCCAAAAGGCTGCGAGGTCTTGGCTGGTGCAGTTGGAGTCTGAGGTGCTCCACATCCGGCTCCTGGCATGGGGGGTTCTGGTTGGAGTAGCTCCCAAATTGAATATGACGGGGGATGGACCTTGCTTTTGTGGACAATTGCTGGCGTAATGTCCTAACTGCTAACAGTTGAAACAGCTAATTCCTGCGGCATGATTGTTGGTTCTTGGCTACTGGTTGTTGGTGTTATTGTTGCCAAAGCTGCGGAATCCTGGAGTAGATGGGCTAGGTGCTGTCGCAGGGGTATTGAATGTGACAGGAGGAGCAAAACGGGCAGGGTGCTGCACATTCATTCTGTCTCTCTGCGGATGATTTTGATGAGCACCATGTTGCAACAACTTCCTTTTACATGATTCTTCAAGCTCTCGGTGTGACTCCTCTATGAGCATGGCCTTGTTTACTAGGTACTGAAAATCTACATAGTCGTTACCAATGACTTGAACCTTCAAGCTAGGATTGAGTCCTCGCTTAAAATGTTTCTGACGCACATCATCTGTGGCAACATCCTCCTAGGTATATCGTGAGAGTTGAGTGAACTTGTTAAGGTACTCACTGTAGGTGATATGCCCTAGAGGCAATCATAGAGATAATTGTATCACGTCTATGTTTATGAGTTATTGAATAAATGTTATTTTATTCCTTGAATGAATCATTAGTTATAAAGATTAACAAGTATGTGACTTGTTGGTGAAGCTCTTTAATTTATATGATGTCGTTCTAAATGTATACCTGGTCGGATGTCACTGGTCGGAACACCAGTGACTCTACCACCAGCACATGTATTGATTAGTGACTATGTTTCACCGGTCATGGATATAGGGATATCAAATCAATAATGTGAACACATGTTAGAGAACATGGGGTTGGATAGACCCATCTGGAGACACTGCTGAGATTATTATGATTTTATATGTCATCAGTTGGTCTCAAGCAATGACGATGTGCAATGACGATGTATAAACCTTAGACCTGAGATCAGCATGGTTCCCTACATGTGTAATAGCACTCTTAGGATTTGCCAAACGCTATTCGTTACAAGGTAGTTATAAAGGTAGCTTTTGGATATGCTATGAAACATTGTGACGACCCGGGATTAACACCCCAGATCTTCTGTGCATAACTGAACTAGTCCCATGATCAGTGGCTAGCTCACACAGTAAACACGTGTGATAACACAACCATAAACACTAAAATTTATTAAAATGACAACAGAGTTGATTACAAGATAGCCTTACAGGGCAACATTAAATAAACACAGCGGAAGACGATGAAGAAGTAGTAGGGTCCAACAATCTGCCACAGGCAATCGACTGGGGTAGCGGCCTAGTCGTCATAATCCACACCTGAAGCGAAGTTCTTCTCCTCTGAAATTTTGTTTGCATAAAGCAAGATGAGCACAACTTCCGTGCTCGCAAGTTACACCCGTCAAATAACAGAATGACATGCATACATGGATGTAACAAAGGGTGGCTTATTGGTTGACTTGCATAGAGCAGCATTTTCTTTAAATACTTGTACTAAGTTCCAAAGCAGTTGTTCTATAACTAAGATTCATTTTATAAATTCTCAATTTTATAGTCAGATAACATTCACACATGAATAGTGAAGGATACCCTCCTATCACATGGCTTCCTGCCCAATTCCCATCCGGATAAACCAGTTTGAAGAAGTCTTTTTCAAACAAAACCAAAGTCTAACTTTGAGTGGCTTTGCCAGCATGTCCATGGCCGTGGACACGACTATTCGAATAGTTTTACACTCTGCAGAGGTTGTACAACTTTACCCACAAGACACGATTTCTCTAGTTTATTTGGCATCCGTCGATACCACCGCTCACTACCTTAGGTAAGCAGTCTAGAGCACGTGACAAGGCCTTTACAAAGTTCTACCTTAAAGTATTTATGCCCGCTAAGGTTTCGCTTCTATTGGACTGACCGTCCTCCGGGAGCCCCCTCTTGCGCCAGATGGGTCTACTGTCTGACCAACACCCACACAAACAACATGGCACAAATAACAATGAGGTATCACAAATTATTAAGCTAGGTCCTACTCCCCATACTGAGGACATGTGGTAGTACGATGGTGGCGTAGCAAGATGCGGCTCGAAGACCGGTCCTTAACTGACCTGGGCAACTTTCCACAAACCCATGGGCCTTAATCTTAACCAGATTAAGCCTGTGCATAAACCTGCACCCACCAGACAACCAATTCGCCCAAGTCCAAACCATCATTTTATTTCATTTTACAAAGTCGTGTATAAAACTCCCATGACACACCAATGCCAAGGGTACAATTTAAACAATAGTTGATTTTTGGCTGAAATTTCCCAAAAGAAATATGTTTGGTCTATAAACATGGCTAAGCACAATATTTAAATGATCCTAGTCCATACTATTGTATCAACTAGGTTTTATCTAGGGTGACAATATGTTTGATTCGATATCCAAAATTGGCCATACAAAGGATTTTAGGCATAACTATAAATTCAAAAATAGGTATTTAAATTACTGAATATAAATAAGCATGCAGTAATAATTTGAAACTGGATTTAAATAATTTTAAATAATAGGTGCAAGTATGATCAAGAATGTAACTTGCCTCGCTTGAGGTGAACAGATCAACTGATACTGAGGTGATGTTGTTTTTCTTAACAGGTCACCTAGTACGCACAAGCACTTTCTCCAGGTAGTCTATGTGTACAAGCACGATGATCACACAGTCAAAATCAATCCTCTTATGTGCTCTTCAACGGCGTCGAAATCTGACTTTCCGAAATCGTCGAAATCTATACGTGAAAATAAGCCAAATTCAAACCAAATTCAAATAAGATTCAAATTAAGTCCAAATTGAATAACTCTAGTTTAGATAGCTAGATCTTGAATTTAGATAAATTTAGAAATTTGAATGGGCTCAATCGGAGTTTGGATGCAAAAGATATGAGCTTTCGAAGTTTGAAAATTACATGAAATGATAGATTTAGGGTTTAAAGGAATTTGTGGCCAAATGAACTCAAAATTAAATAATTTTGGTTTAGTTAGCTAGATGATGATTTTATACAAATTTTGCAATTTGAAACAGCCAATTTGGAGTTAGGAATGAAAAGATATGAATTTTACAAGTTTATAACCTAAATCTGGAATTAATAGAATTTTCTGAATTATTTTTCTACTGGAAAAGCTAATTATTGCGCAAGATGACCTCAGCATGGAATTTTCGGCTGAAAAGAAATAAAAGAAAAAGAATTTGGCCGCGGGGCCCACGTGTCATATACACGGTCCTCATGGACTGAGTCCATAGACCCGTTGGCGCAGGGGTTGTGGTGAGGTGGCGCACGTGGTGCCATGCAGGCGCCACCTCAGCGGAGCTGCGTGCGTGGCGCCGATGTGGCCCTGGCGTGGCATACACGTGGTCATGCCACGTCGGCACATGGCCGGTGATGCCCCGGTGTTGAGCTTGCCGGCGTTTCGCGCCGCGGCGAGCTCCACCGAGGGGCGCTACGGGAAGAGGGGAAGGTGGGGAATGTGAGGCTCACGGTCGCGGCGGATGGCGCGGCGTCGGCCGTGGCGAGCAAAATGGCGGCGAGATTGGCTTGCGGGCGGCGGCGACTTCAGCGATGTCCGGTGAAGCTTCGCGCGCCGCAGGATGCGCCGTGGCGGGCGGTGTCGATAAGCGGCGAGGCGGCAGGGAGGCTTCGGGCGGCGCTAGAGCGGCGAGTGGATGGCGGCCGGCGGGCGAAAACGCCGATGCGGTGAGCTTCGGGGCGAAGAGAGAGTGAGTGGTGGCGGCGGCGTTGGTGTAGAGGGCTCACGGTGCTCCTATTTATAAGGGCGGAGGGGACCGGGGGTGCGGAGATCGTGTTCGCGATCATGGCGGCGGTTAGGGCGCGCGCGAGCGCGTGTGGGAGAGAGGGGAACGTGGGGAAAGAAGGCGGTTGGGGGCGGCGGTTCGTGCGCACGCCGTGCGGGAGATGCGGGGTGGTGGGAGGCGGCGGTTGACGAAGCTTATGCGGGCGGCAATGGCGGAAGTGCGGCTCGCGCGAGGAAGAAGGAGGTGGGGGAGAAGATGAAGCGGGGCCGTCGGATTTTCATCCGACGGTGCGGAGAAAAAGGAGAGAGAGGGAGGCACGTGGGTTGTTGGATTAAAATCCAACGGCCGAGAGGGAGGAAGGGGGTTTAGCTGGGTGAAGTGGGCCGAAAAACGGGCCGGGGCACGGGAGAGAGAGATGGGCTGGAGGGATTTCGGCCCAAGATGGGGTTTTGGGTTTTTAAATACTTTTCCAATTTAATTAATCTGATTAATTCATTTTGGCTTTATAAAATATCAAATTAAATCAAAAAATGTTGAGAAAATTCACAGAAATTCCCTCATTTATTTTGGACTTAATAAAATATTTCCAACTTAAAGTTGGCTTTTAATTTTGCAAATAAATTTGTTTTGGCTTTAAAATATTTAGGAAAAAGCTTTTAAAAACTCAGAAAATTCTAGAAATTAAGTAATTTTTTATTTTTCAGATTAAATCAAATAAAACTTCAAGAACTTCAAATAAATTTTAAATTTGACTTTTAAAACTTCAGAAATTTAAATAAAGCAATGACACTCTATCAAATTCAGAAAATCCAATAAAACATTAGCTTTATTTTATTTTTAATTTGGTAACATAACCTTGGGATGTTAGAAACTACCCCCCTTAAAAGGAATCTCGTCCCCGAGATTTAGAGTGGCTAGAAAGAAAGCTGGGGATACAAGGTTTTCAACTGGCATTAATGTCGTCTACATCCTGCTCATCATCCGACAGAATTTGAGTTGTGACATTGCACAGACATCCTCGTCAAGAATTTTGCGGCTTCTTGTTTCTTTGAACGATTTCCCTTTGGAGCTTCGGATTTGCGGCCTGCTGTTTCTTTGGACAGATGTGGGCATAATGCCCTTTCTCTTGACAGTGAAAACAAGTGACACTTGCAATAGGAGGAAACTTCTTCTGAGGTTGGCCTTGAGCAGATAACTTGGAGGTGCTAGGGCTAGCTTGATGGTTTACTACTTCATTTTGGGGCAATGGTAAGCCCAATCTTCTGTACTTTTGTACTTGTGACAATATTCTCGCGTTTGCTTTTCTTCCTGCTGTCGGTGTTAGTGTTGCGATTAGAATGGCTTCTGGAATGCTGTCAGGGGCGAGTGCTAAACGTCCTTTTGGGCATTGATTGGCATAATGTCCCATATCCTGACAAGTGAAGCATTGTATTCCTGCCCTTGATGTCTTGTTCTGTTGAAATTGTCCATCATTGATGTTGCGGAACGTCTGCATTGGTGGATGTGGTGCCGATCCTGGAGTCTTGAATACGGTTGTCGTTGGTGCTTGGTTGGGTTGGGGTTGAATCACACGAGCCTTGAGGTTTCTTGCATCATGTTGCCCTTGATCCACCATTTTACTCTTGGAACACTTGGTGCAGTAATGTTGTTCTTGTGTCGTCGGAGCAGTGGATGAGAAAACATTGTTGTTGCTCATTTGTTGCATCAACTGCTGCATTAGTTGAGCCTGGGTGATGAGTAATTGGTTCAAATTCCGAAGGGTTTCTGCTATCAGTTGTTGGTTGCCTTTAGCAAGGTTATCCTTGCTGGTGTTACTATCGTCTTCAGAACAACGGGTGTTCTTCATCTGCCGGTTACACCAAAGATTTAGGAAAGGGGAACAAAGTATAGGGAAGAGACAAAATATGAGGAACTAAGGGGATAGAGCAAAACAATACTCCCAAACGAAAGAACCAACTGAAAATCTTTTCAGAACAACTTTTCATAATTTTCTACCCATCGAGACTCTTAATTGGGTGTAGCAACTCAGTACACAGAATGAGTCTTGACAAAATTATACTATATGGCTGGGCCGACGTCGTATCTTCTGCTTGTGATTTTTGATGACGATGTTTCCTTGACAGCCTCATGTCTTGTGGTCTTGAACGTAAGGGTTAAGAACGTGTTGACCAGCTATAGAAATTTCCAAGGAAAAGAGAGTCCATTTAACATTATAAAATGGTGAGGGGATAATAAGGTAAGAAAGCTAAAGATAGATAGATGACCCAGATGAGGAGAGAACAATTTATTTTTCTTGTTATATAAAATAAATTTTGAAGTTTTCAACTAACGGCCATTCTAACTAGGTCACGACCTACAGTCGACATGACTCTGATACCACTTTGTGACGACCCGGGATTAACACCCCAGATCTTCTGTGCATAACTGAACTAGTCCCATGATCAGTGGCTAGCTCACACAGTAAACACGTGTGATAACACAACCATAAACGCTAAAATTTATTAAAATGACAACAGAGTTGATTACAAGATAGCCTTACAGGGCAACATTAAATAAACACAGCGGAAGACGATGAAGAAGTAGTAGGGTCCAACAATCTGCCACAGGCAATCGACTGGGGTAGCGGCCTAGTCGTCATAATCCACACCTGAAGCGAAGTTCTTCTCCTCTGAAATTTTGTTTGCATAAAGCAAGATGAGCACAACTTCCGTGCTCGCAAGTTACACCCGTCAAATAACAGAATGACATGCATACATGGATGTAACAAAGGGTGACTTATTGGTTGATTTGCATAGAGCAGCATTTTCTTTAAATACTTGTACTAAGTTCCAAAGCAGTTGTTCTATAACTAAGATTCATTTTATAAATTCTCAATTTTATAGTCAGATAACATTCACACATGAATAGTGAAGGATACCCTCCTATCACATGGCTTCCTGCCCAATTCCCATCCGGATAAACCAGTTTGAAGAAGTCTTTTTCAAACAAAACCAAAGTATAACTTTGAGTGGCTTTGCCAGCATGTCCATGACCGTGGACACGGCTATTCGAATAGTTTTACACTCTGCAGAGGTTGTACAACTTTACCCACAAGACACGATTTCTCTAGTTTGTTTGGCATCCGTCGATACCACCGCTCACTACCTTAGGTAAGCAGTCTAGAGCACGTGACAAGGCCTTTACAAAGTTCTACCTTAAAGTATTTATGCTCGCTAAGGTTTCGCTTCCATTGGGTGGCCGTCCTCAGGAGCCCCTCTTGCGCCGGATGGGTCTCTTGTCGACCAACACCCACACAAACAACATGGCACAAATAACAATGAGGTATCACAAATTATTAAGCTAGGTCCTACTCCCCATACTGAGGACATGTGGTAGTACGATGGTGGCGTAGCAAGATGCGGCTCGAAGACCGGTCCTTAAGCGACACAGGCAACTTTCCACAAACCCATGGGCCTTAATCTTAACAGATTAAGCACATGCATAAACCTGCACCCACGAGACAACCAATTCGCCCAAGTCCAAACCATCATTTTATTTCATTTTACAAAGTCGTGTATAAAACTCCCATGACACACCAATGCCAAGGGTACAATTTAAACAATAGTTGATTTTTGGCTGAAATTTCCCAAAAGAAATATGTTTGGTCTATAAACATGGCTAAGCACAATATTTAAATGATCCTAGTCCATACTATTGTATCAACTAGGTTTTATCTAGGGTGACAATATGTTTGATTCGATATCCAAAATTGGCCATACAAAGGATTTTAGGCATAACTATAAATTCAAAAACAGGTATTTAAATTACTGAATATAAATAAGCATGCAGTAATAATTTGAAACTGAATATAAATAATTTTAAATAATAGGTGCAAGTATGATTAAGAATGTAACTTGCCTCGCTTGAGGTGAACAGATCAACTGATACTGAGGTGATGTTGTTTTTCTTAACAGGTCACCTAGTACGCACAAGCACTTTCTCCTGGTAGTCTATGTGTACAAGCACGATGATCACATAGACAAAATCAATCCTCTTATGTGCTCTTCAACGGCGTCGAAATCTGACTTTCCGAAATCGTCGAAATCTATACGTGAAAATAAGCCAAATTCAAACCAAATTCAAATAAGATTCAAATTAAGTCCAAATTGAATAAATTTAGTTTAGATAGCTAGATCTTGAATTTAGATAAATTTAGAAATTTGAATGGGCTCAATCGGAGTTTGGATGCAAAAGATATGAGCTTTCGAAGTTTGAAAATTACATGAAATGATAGATTTAGGGTTTAAAGGAATTTGTGGCCAAATGAACTCAAAATTAAATAATTTTGGTTTAGTTAGCTAGATGATGATTTTATACAAATTTTGCAATTTGAAACAGCCAATTTGGAGTTAGGAATCAAAAGATATGAATTTTACAAGTTTATAACCTAAATCTGGAATTAATAGAATTTTCTGAATTATTTTTCTACTGGAAAAGCTAATTATTGCGCAAGATGACCTCAGCATGGAATTTTCAGCTGAAAAGAAATAAAGAAAAAGAATTTGGCCACGGGGCCCACGTGTCATATACACGGTCCTCATGGGCTGAGTCCATAGACCCGTTGGCGCAGGGGTTGTGGTGAGGTGGCGCACGTGGTGCCATGCAGGCGCCACCTCAGCGGAGCTGCGTGCGTGGCGCCGATGTGGCCTGGCGTGGCGCCGATGTGGCCCTGGCGTGGCATACACGTGGTCAAGCCACGTCGGCACATGGCCGGTGATGCCCCGGTGTTGAGCTTGCGCGTTTTGCGCCGCGGCGGCTCCACCGGCGCAACGAAAGAAGGAAGGTGGGAATGTGAGGCTCACGGTCGCGGCGGATAGGCGCGGCGTCGGCCGCGGCGAGCAAAATGGCGGCGGCGAGATTGGCTTGCGGCGGCGGCGACTTCAGCGATGTCCGGTGAAGCTAAGCGCGCGCCGCAGGATGCGCCGTGATCGGCGGTGTCGATAAGGCGGCGCGGCGGCAGAGCTTCGGAGGCAACGCTAGAGGCGGCGAGTGGATGGCGGCCGGCGGTGAAACGCCATGTGCGGCGAGCTTCGGAGCGAAGAGGGAGAGTGAGTGGTGGCGGCGGCGTTGGTGTAGAGAGGCTCACGGTGCTCCCTATTTATAGGGCGGAGGGGACCGGGTGAGAGATCGTGTTCGCGATCATGGCGGCGGCGGTTAGGCGCCGCGCGGCGAGCAGTGCGGGAGAGGGGAGAACGTGGGAAAGAAGGCGGTTGGGGCGGCGGTTCGTGCGCCACGCCGTGCGGGAGATGCGGGGTGGTGGGGCGGCGGTTGTGAAGCTTATGCGGCGGCAATGGCGGAAGTGCGGCTCGCGCGAGGAAGAAGGAGGTGGGGAGAAGATGAAGCGGGGCGTCGGTTTTCATCCGACGGTGCGGAAAAAAGGAGAGAGAGGGAGGCGTGGGTTGTTGGATTAAAATCCAACGGCGAGAGGAAGAAGGGGTTTAGGGTGGGTGAAGTGGGCGAAAAAGCGGGCGGGCGCGGAGAGAGATGGGCGGAGGATTTGGCCCAAGATGGGGTTTTGGGTTTTTAAATACTTTTCCAATTTAATTAATCTGATTAATTCATTTTGGCTTTATAAAATATCAAATTAAATCAAAAAATGTTGAGAAAATTCACAGAAATTCCCTCATTTATTTTGGACTTAATAAAATATTTCCAACTTAAAGTTGGCTTTTAATTTTGCAAATAAATTTGTTTTGGCTTTAAAATATTTAGGAAAAAACTTTTAAAAACTCAGAAAATTCTAGAAATTAAGTAAATTTTTATTTTTCAGATTAAATCAAATAAAACTTCAAGAACTTCAAATAAATTTTAAATTTGACTTTTAAAACTTCAGAAATTCAAATAAAGCAATGACACTCTATCAAATTCAGAAAATCCAATAAAACATTAACTTTATTTTATTTTTAATTTGGTAACATAACCTTGGGATGTTACAAACATGCGGAGGGATGTGACTAGTCAAATATGGGATTTGCCCCTCCTAACATAACAGGAGAGATATCTATAGCCCATTGAAGTGATTGGATAAAGAAAGTGCATAGCCATGCCACTCGTGGTCAAAGAGTTCAACCACATAAGGTTATCTGACACTCGATCGAGAAAGTATTGAACAGTCCATGGATGACATAACATCTCAATTGGAGTTCAACAAGATATCGTGAGGCAAAGGGAGAATACACAAGTAGCTCGTCGTATGGACTTACGAGCTGGTCGTAGACTAGTCGAACATAATCACAAAGTGGTCAAAACCTGGTCGTAAGGAGTTACGAACTAGTCATGACTAAATACGAATTGGTCGTATAGAGATACGAGCTAATCATAAGTGATGAGGACCTAGTCATAGATCATATTGCATTAAGGTTCATCCGATATAATTTGTGTGTATTCAGGAATCGTTATGTCCTGCTAGGAACCGCCAACAACTCATAGTCAGAAAAGGTTTCTGAGTCACAACCGATTACGCATGAACCTATAGGGTCATACACTTAACGATCGAATTGAAACAAAACGTGTTCAGACATGATCCATCATGGGCACTTTATAAGGAGATGCTGGAGGCTATTGGGAGATATGCGAGACACGTGAGTTGCTCCACCAAAACCCTAGCCGCCATCTTCTTGATAGTGCCTTCCCGTACAACTTGGTGCTAGCACAATAGCGTTCGGTGTTCCTTCCCTAGATGTGTGAACACCATAGAGGCGCTACTGTGATTGCTGTTGTGCTTGAGGATGATCCGCGACTTCTCAAGGAAAACGATTGGTTGCTGGAGGAATCGATCGACATCGGGAGCTTGGACGATCGACTACGACCACTACATTTACGTGCTCTTTGTTGGACTAGGCTGCTCGAACTCTTCTTTCATTGCATTGCACATCTGGTGGTAATGATGTGTGATCTTTTGCTTGCTTGGTATCCTGGTTTACGTGGTAGATTTTTGAATTGTCAGCTTGCGTAGCCTACCTGTATCCCTTCAGTGGTATCAGAGCCATCCTACATAGTTTTTTATCTAGATCAGTCGCATATACTTGATATGTAGCAGTAGTAGATTGGATCTATAACTAGTCGGTTCTGGTAACCTAGATCGGTTCATGTCGATTAAACGATCTAGACACTAGTTGATAAGATCAATTGGTTTTTGGCGGTTGTAGATGGGTTTTTCAAGGAGGTATAAGCTAAAAGGATCTGATGGTCTTTTGCTCTTATTCACAACCACACTGCATAATGCTCCTACCGGTTGGAATTCTGTCATCGGTGTATGCCGCAGTGTGTGGTCGTATCAAGGCAGTGATCAGATTGGTTCGTAATAGGGTTAATATGATTGATCTGATGATTTCCAAGGCTCGGTTATGTCAATAAAATTCATGTCTTAGGAAAATTTTCTGAGAGCGCTGCCCTCAACCAGCGAGGGACGCTGCCCCTTCAAACCTCGCCTGCTAACTACCTAGCAGGACCGCCGTGCTGGGTAATCGTACCGCATGTTATAGGTAGTATGTGTTCATGTCGCCCGATAGAATTGGATTCTATGCATTACTCATTTTTGCAGGGATTGATGTGAATAGTATAGTCCATTGTGTATGTGATGCATGAATGGATTTTCATGGCCTACGTGTCATGCTGTGAGATAGCCATCGAGCTATATATTATTGTATAACGGCCTACGTGCCGACATGTGATGCTTGAAATTATCTTCTGTAATTCATTACTAGCTTTTAGAAGTAATTGCTGAGTAGATGAATGTGGTCAAAGATTTCGAGCATGGTGGTCGAAGAACAGGAAGCATGCTGATGGATATCGACATTTTAAGGGCCATACTATTTCACAGTTTAATTTGATTATCCTTGAATGTTTGTATTTATTCCTGTTATGCTATTTGATCATGTTTTATCATAGGATGTTTTAACATGATAGAGTAGTATCTCTCAAGAAAAATTAAGTAAATTGATGCCTTTCCAATTGCTGCACCTATCACGATTTTGATCGTTAATTGGCAGGTCTACCAAAGTAGGGTGCCATTGACTATCTTGATAAGATGGGGTGTGTAATGTCCCAAAAGTTCGAGAGGTTCGAGAAAGAGTTTCGGGAGAGACTTCTCAGTATTAGTAAAAGGATCAAAAGGAAATAGTTTATTTTCGCAGCTAGCTCGGGGTGAAAGCGCGTTTACGCCAACTGGGCTGGGCTCCACCCATCGGGCCTTAGGTGGCCGGCCAAGGGAGGGCACCACTTTCCCCCAAACCCTAGCCGAGCCCCACCCCTTTGGCCGCCCCATCTCCTCTCCTCCCCTTGCGCACCACCTCCCTTGGCAGCCACCTCCTGTTCCTCTCCCCTTGCGCTAACCTCCTCCAGAGCCCCTCCATTCTGCCGGCCTAGGGAGAAAAGCCCACCTGCGGCCGGCCATAGAGGAAGAAAGGAGGGAAGAAAGGAGGAGAAGGCAAGGAGAAGAGGAAGAGGAGGGCTCGCCATCCGGGTTCGCGATTCGGCAGCGTCGTCAAGGGTAACATGCTGTTCTTGAAGGATAATTAGTCTTGGAAGAGATTTTGGTTAGTCTTTGTTTAGATGGTAGTCGGCCTGCTGTAATGCAATTTTCGTCCAGTGGCTTGCAGGTAAATTTCGTGTGGTTAGAAGATGAATCTGGAGTTTTGGTCTCCTAGAGAGTTGTAGGTTATTGTCTTAGCTTTCAGTGGCCGCCAAGTTCACTCAAATCCGATTAACGGTTAGAGAGTTATGATTTTCAAAGTCTGCTGTTCCACTGCTCTGTCAGTATTTAGGCAGATTGTAGAAAACCAATTAAAAATGATGGTTAAAGTGGAAATCTGAGAACCCCAGTATAACGAAAGTTGTAGATAATCCTTCTAGCTTTCAGGAAAACTAAAGATCATGAAATTCGGACGAACGTAGAAAGTTATGATAGTTTCATTGTTGCTGTCAGAGACCCGACGCGAAAATTGATACTCTGTTGTTTAGATTGGTAGGGCTGAAATGGCCGAATCAGAGATCCTCACCAACTAGGTTTAGAAGGGGAATTCAATAACCTTTTCAGATTGTCCAAGATCACTCCATTTGGATTTCTGTACATTTAGTTATGATTTTTCGAAGAGGGCTGTTCTCTGGAAAAGAAATCTGACAGCCAGCTTTAACGTTGTGGGTTGCGTTTAGTGGACGATGTACTCATGTTGTGTTTATGATTTTGTTATTAGACCCTTATGGTAGCCTTAGCTTGTCTCAATTGTTGTCCAGGTGTGGGTTTGGCTCCGGGAGCAGTACCTCATTCCCGACATCCACCTTCGCACGGTTGAGGCAAGTGCATTGTTGTTTGAATGATTGTCTAAATTGTGTGTTATTTGCTGTATGGATGCATTGCAAGATGGTATACTTAATGAATGCTTAAGTATGGTTATTGCTCAAATGATGCTCATGCTTTACTATGATTAAGTGATGTTGTACTTTGGTAATTTGATGATGATTACATGATAAGCATTTGCATAGAGAAATCATGTTGAGGGTTGGTCACGTGGTGTCCAAGTATGTTTCCTTTGGAGATCCCGTCATGAATGTGGCGGGCCGAGATCCCTCACTGCGTGGAGTGTGGGCTTGAGGTCCCGTTACTTGCGAATGCGAGCAATTGGTCCATGTGCGTGCGCGCTAAGACAGCATGGGCTATCTTGGCGTGATCGCATACTACATGACATGTGTAATGTACATAGAAAGTTAAAGATAAAGTCCTTGAGCATTGCATTTGCATACAAGATGTTCTAATGTTAATTTCCTTTATATGTGTGTTATTGCCATGGTTTCTTAATGTACTTGCTGAGTCTATGGACTCACTCTTGCTTTATTGTTGTTTAGGTACCGAGACAAGAATGACATGCATGGGGAAGTAGACCGCTAGTCACTCACATACCACATGAACTAAATAAGGATGAATGCTCTTGAGAGAATGATTGATCTTTGAATATTATGATTTGTTTTATGCTATGGATTAAATGTAATAATGAGGAGTAGTGGAATTTTTATACCTCTCTAGTTATGATGGATTCTTAGCATGTTTACGATTATCCTTTGATGACTTGGAATGGAAGTTTAATTAATATTTGATTATCTGTGTGTTGGAACCTTCATGTAATTAACTTTACAAAGGAGGTTCTGCAGAAATTATTAAATTGTCTTCCTTAGAGTTTTTTTAGAGTTTGTTTAGTAGCATTCCGGGTTCATGACGACTGGGGTGTTCTGATTAGTATCGAGGCGGTGTGGGTCCGTGGAATATGAAAGGTTAAATTTGACACACTATGCACGATGGGTGGGAATGGGTTAATGCATTGCATTATCTTTTTTGAGATTTTTGATTTCTCTTGTGTGATAGCTGCTAGATAGACTACTCTTGTGGTCCTAGATGATGAAATTGCTTATTGTTTGATTGTTTCTTTGTGATGATTAGATATGGCAAGGGTGGAGGCCGAGGTCGTGGTCGAGGCGGCGGGGCGGCGAGGCGGCATCGCCCCGCCGAGGTTGAAATCCGTAGTGGGAGAAGCTAGCCTGCGGAGTCGAGGAAGAGGTTGCTTCAGCGATGCAGAGAACCAGCCCCGCGGCTGCGCTGTTATCGCTCTGTGGTGGCCCTGCGATGGCACCTCGGCGTTGCCATGGGATTACATCAATGGAACGCTTTGAGGCTGGACACCTTCGACGGGTCGAGCACGCTGTCGACGCGACTAATTGGCTGCGACACATGGAGAGGCGCTTCGGGCTCGGGGATGACATCGAAATGAGGCTCGATTGTGGCCTTCTAGTTGAAGGGCGGCGGATATCACGGTGGGAAGGAGTTACGATGGCGGGGCGACTCATGGACCGATTACAGGAGTATTTTGTTGAGCACTTGGGAAGAGGTTTTATCGACTTCATATGTGGAGCGAATGGAAGTCTCCTTGCAGAACTTCAAGCGAGGAAGATGACGGTGTGAGTATGAAGCGAGTTTTAACAACTTTGTTTGTTTTGTTCAGTGTGGCCACAAATGATGAGAAAAAGCCAAGAGGTTTCGCGGGGGCTCGGGCAAGAGTTCCAGGTATTGGGAGCATTGGAGTTGCGGGATTTCAGCTCACTGGTCGAACAAGCCGAGGGCATGGGCCCGAGATGCGGCTTGGTGAGGAGCCGCGGAGGGGAAGCGGCTGTGGTATCCGAGGCGGTGGCGGCGAGAAGGGGTTTTAGCGGTGGGGTGGGACCTTCGAGGCCTACTTCCAAGAGGTTCAAAGGTCGCAAAATCATTCAAGACCAAGTTCACGAGGGCAGTCTTCTTCCACCTGCGGCGTCTGCGGTGCACCTAGGTTACGTCGGTCGAGGCGGGGCATGAAGTGTTTCAAGTGCGGCGGCAGCATAGAGCTTGAGTGCATTGGTTGGTCTTGTCGCCATTGTGTCGGGAGGCCATAAGGCATTGGTTTGTCGGCGGAATCGCGGTATCATCAAGTGGGAACACATGCGATGTCGGTGCAGCGCCCGGCTTCTTCTCGAGTCGGTTCGAGATGTTGCGGCTACTCCTACTCCAACAGGCACCTCCACGGCCTTACTTCCCTGCTCACGGAGAGCTCCACGCGCGGTATTTTGGCGCCCCCTCACTGGCCCCATTTCCGTAGTGGCGCCTTGGCACCTCGGCAGTTCCGCACCACCGTACGGTGTTGGAGCCCCTACCGCCCACCGGCCAGCGATCTCCTACGCTATCCGACGGCGAGTCGGTGAGTCGTCTGATGTGGTGACAGTGCGCTCTTGGTGGATTCATGAGAGCACTTGTTCTATTTGATTCTGGGGCTACCTTTTCTTTTGTATCACTAGATTTTGTTAGTAAGGCGAGTTTGAGTGCGCACCAATAGCTCGTCGATTCTAGTTAATTCTCACAGAAATTCTCTCTAGCTCTGATTTGTCTGGTTGTGTGATTTCGTTAGATGGAGAAGAGTTCATTGCTAATCTGATGGTTATGAGGATGGAGCCATTTGATGTCATCATGGGGATGGACTGGTTGCATAATTACCGTCTTTGTCATTTCTGTTTTTGGAAGACCATAACCACGCAAGCTCCGTGCAGGCGGGAGATAGTATTCAATGTAGCGCTCCATCTCACTCACTTTTGTGATGGCTAGTCTTTTCGGTGGCCGTCACGGTGAAGAATGGGTTTCTTTTGTCTCTAGTGGAGAAGCCGAGTTCATCTGTGCGTGCCAGAAGAAATTTTGGTCGTTCGGGAGTTCTGGATGTTTTCCATGAGAACTACCAGGGATGCCACCACCTCGTCCGTAGAGTTCAGAATTGATTTGGTACGAGCGCTCGACTGTCTCTATGACCCCTGCAGGTTGGCCCGTCCGTTCGGGAGGAACTAAAGAAGCGATTGGATGATTTAAAAGCAAAGGATCTCATTCGTCCCAGGTGTGTCTCCATGGGGAGCCCTGTTCTTTTACCAAGAAGAAAGATGGTAGTTGGCGCATGTGCATTGATTATCGTGCTCTTAACGATTAACCATCAAGAATAAGTATCCTCTGCCTCGTATAGAAGATCTATTTGATCGGTTGAGAGGGCCAAGGTATTCTCAAAGATTGACCTTCAATCAGGTTATAATCAAATCCTGTCCGAAAGGAGGATATCGAGAAGACGGCATTCTCTACAAGGTATGGGCATTTTGAATTTAAAGTTATGTCTTTTGGACTAACGAACGCCCTATTTGCTTTCATGGAGACTATGAGCAGGATGTTGCATGAATACTGGATGATTTTGTGGTAGTCTTTATAGATGATATCTTGATATATTCAAAGACTGAAAGTGAACATGAGCGACACGAGGCTTGTGTTGGAAACACTAAGGGAGCATAAGTTTTATGCCAAACCGAAAAAGTGCGAGTTTTGGACGTGCAGTGGGATTTAGGGCATGTCATCAATGATAAGGAATCACAATTGATCCAAGTAAGATTTCTCTGATGGTAGAATGGAAGACGCCAACCAATGTCAAAGAAGTGAGAAGTTTTCTCGGCATGGCGGGATACTATCGGCGTTTGTGCGGATTTCTCCATTATTGCTAAACCCTTATCCGGACTCACGAAGGATGTGAAGTTCGGGTGGGATGATGATTGTGGCGTAGTTTCCAAACCCTTAAGGAAAAGCTGGTGACCGCCCTGTCCTTACACTTCCGAGCACGGAGCGATTTCTGATGTACTCGATGCGTCTCGGATTGGGTTGGGTTGTGTCCTTATGCGAGGAAGGGAAGGTGATAGCTTATGCGTCAAGGCGGTGAAGAAGCATGAACAGTTACCCAACTCATGATCTAGAGTTGGCGTGTAGTGTTTGCCACTGAAACTTTGGAGACATTATCTCGTATGGTGAGGGTTGTGATGTTTATCTGAGATCACAAGAGTCTTAAGTATATTTTCACTCGAAAGATCTGAATTTAAGGCGCGCAGTGGTGGAGCTAATTAAGGATTATGATCTATCTATTCAATACCATCTGGGAAGGCAAATGTGGTGGTGATGCTCTTAGTCGCAGCGGCGCCCGCTTCATGGATTATCTCATTGCTTGACTTTGACCGTATGGGTATATCATTTTGCTATCACGGGATCGCGTGTTGAAACACTGGTGATCTTGGAGTCGGCCATTCAGGCGGGTGCGAAAGCACAACAGAAGATCAATTATTGCAAAGGGTTGAAAGAGGTTGGATTTGGGCAAGGCGGAGATTTGGTTTGGATGAGTGTGGTGCGTTGCGGTTTAAGGCGCGCTTGCGTACCACGAAAGCGAAGGTCAAGGATGATATTCGAAAGAGGCACATCGTACCCATAATTTATTCATCCGGTGAAACGAAGATGTATCGTGATCTAAAGCGAATTTACGGTGGAAAGGATGAAGGTGGACATAGCTAATTATGTGGCCTCATGTGGTGTTTGTCAACGGTGAAGGCGAACACAAACGTCTGCGGGGTTGTTGCAACCTTTAGAGATTCCGCAATGGCCGTGGGGCGATATTTCTATGGATTTTGTAGTTGCGTTACCCCGGTCACCAAGGGGTAAGGATGCAGTGTGGGTGGTAGTGGATCGTCTCAGTAAATCTGCACACTTTATACCAATTCGCACTACTAACTCGGCAAGTGATTTAGCTCCCATCTATGTGCGGAGATTGTGAGATTACATGGGGTGCCAAAGACCATCATTTCCGGCGAGATGCCAAGTTTGTCTCAAGTTTTGGGAAAGTTTCTGAGAGCCTTGGGCACACAGCTCCGTCTGAGTACTGACATTCCATCCACGAGACAGACGGGCGGGCGGGCGTACCATCCGGACCACGGAGGACATGTTGCGGACTTGTGTTTTGTCTTGGAAGGGTAGCTGGGAGGATCAATTGCCTTTAGCGAGAATTTGCTTATAACAATAGCTATCATTCAAGCATAAAAGCCGCTCAGTTCGAGGTTTTGTATGGGCGTAGTGCAGTCACCACTTTGCTGGGAAGCCGTGGGTGAGAAGGCGATTTGGGTCGGATTGGGTACAAAAGCGTCAGAAGCGAGTGGCTCTGGTGAGATAGAACCTATTAGCATTTCGTGAGCGACATGAAAAAGTTATGCGACGTGAGAAGAAGAGACTTGGAATTTGAAGTGGGGATCAGTGCTCTTGAAAGTGTCCCCACTAAAGGTGTGGTGAG
The DNA here is from genome assembly GCA_036346255.1 of Ampelocalamus luodianensis. Classification (NCBI taxonomy): domain Eukaryota; kingdom Viridiplantae; phylum Streptophyta; class Magnoliopsida; order Poales; family Poaceae; genus Ampelocalamus; species Ampelocalamus luodianensis. Next base: position 25,833,321 of record CM070623.1, read on the forward strand.
GTTCGGTGCAGGAGGAAGCTTAGCCCAAGGTACATAGGACCATTCACGATCTTGGCTCGAATCGGAAGTTGGCTTATCGTTTAGACCTGCCGAGTCTATGCGTGGAGTGCACAATATTTTCATGTATCCATGCCGAGGAAGTACTTGCGAGATCCGGAGCATCATGTACCGCTAGAGCCTCTACTCATAGAGCAAGATTTGACCTTTGAGTCAAAGCCGGTGCGGATCTTGGAGAAATCGAGAAGGTTTTGAGAAACAAAGCGCTGAAGTATGTTAAAGTTCTTTGGTCACAAAGATCAGAAAGAAGCCACAGGGAGTTGGAGGCCCACATGCGCGAGCAATATCAGGAATTATTCTCTACAGTGCGCGTTGTGCTTTAAGTCTTTTCGTATCAGTCCCTTGGCGTGGTGGGTTAGAATTCGGGGACCAGTGCATGTAAGAGGGTAGAGTGTAATGTCCCAAAAGTTCGAGAGGTTCGAGAAAGAGTTTGGGAGAGACTTCTCGATATTAGTAAAAGGATCAAAAGGAAATAGTTTATTTTCGCAGCTAGCTCAGGTGAAAGCTGCTTTCGCCAACACAGGCTGGGCTCCGGCCCATCAGGCCTTAGGTGGCCGGCCAAGGGGGGGGAGGCACCACTTTCCCCAAACCTAGCCGAGCCCCACCCCCTTGGCCGCCCCATCTCCTCTCCTCCCCCTTGCGCACCACCTCCTTGGCAGCCACCTCCTGGTTCCTCTCCCCTTGCCCAACCTCCTCCAAGAGCCCCTCCATTCTGCCGGCCTAGAGGAGAAGAAGCCCACCTTGCAGCCGGCCATAGAGGAAGAAAGGAGGGAAGAAAGGAGGGAGAAGGGAAGGGAGAAGAGGAAGAGGGAGGGCTCGCCATCCGGGGTTCGCATTCGGCAGCGTCGTCAAGGGTAACATGCTGTTCTTGAAGGATAATTAGTCTTGGAAGAGATTTTGGTTAGTCTTTGTTTAGATGGTAGTCGGCCTGCTGTAATGCAATTTTCGTCCAGTGGCTTGCGGGGTAAATTTCGTGTGGTTAGAAGATGAATCTGGAGTTTTGGTCTCCTAGAGAGTTGTAGGTTATTGTCTTAGCTTTCAGTGGCCGCCAAGTTCACTCAAATCCGATTAACGGTTAGAGAGTTATGATTTTTCTAAGTCTGCTGTTCCACTGCTCTGTCAGTATTTAGGCAGATTGTAGAAAACCAATTAAAAATGATGGTTAAAGTGGAAATCTGAGAACCCCAGTATAACGAAAGTTGTAGATAATCCTTCTAGATTTCAGGAAAACTAAAGATCATGAAATTCGGACGAACGTAGAGAAAGTTATGATAGTTTCATTGTTGCTGTCCAGAGACCCGACGCGAAAATTGATACTCTGTTGTTTAGATTGGTAGGGCTAGGAAATGGCCGAATCAGAGATCCTCACCAACTAGGTTTAGAAGGGGAATTCAATAACCTTTTCAGATTGTCCAAGATCACTCCATTTGGATTTCTGTACATTTAGTTATGATTTTTCGAAGAGGGCTGTTCTCTGGAAAAGAAATCTGACAGCCAGCTTTAACGTTGTGGGTTGCGTTTAGTGGACGATGTACTCATGTTGTGTTTATGATTTTGTTATTAGACCCTTATGGTAGCCTTAGCTTGTCTCAATTGTTGTCCAGGTGTGGGTTTGGCTCCGGGCAGTACCTCATTCCCGACATCCACCTTCATACGGTTGAGGCAAGTGCATTGTTGTTTGAATGATTGTCTAAATTGTGTGTTATTTGCTGTATGGATGCATTGCAAGATGGTATACTAATGAATGCTTAAGTATGGTTATTGCTCAAATGATGCTCATGCTTTACTATGATTAAGTGATGTTGTACTTTGGTAATTTGATGATGATTACATGATAAACATTTGCATAGAAAATCATGTTGAGGCTTGGTCACGTGGTGTCCAAGTATGTTTCCTTTGGAGATCCCGTCATGAATGTGGCGGGCCGAGATCCCCTCACTCGTGGAGTGTGGGCTTGAGTCCCCGTTACTTGCGAATGCGGGCAATTGGTCCTGTGCGTGCGCGCCACGAGCATGGGTATCTTGGCGGCGATGTCGCATACTACGCGTCACAGTGTAATGTACAGAGAAGTTAAAGATAAAAGTCCTTGAGCATTGCATTTGCATACAAGATGTTCTAATGTTAATTTCCTTTATATGTGTGTTATTGCCATGGTTTCTTAATGTACTTGCTGAGTCTATGGACTCACTCTTGCTTTTATTGTTGTTTAGGTACCCGAGACAAGAATGACATGCATGGGGAAGTGAGACTGCTAGTCACTCACATACCACATGAACTAAATAAGGATGAATGCTCTTGAGAGAATGATTGATCTTTGAATATTATGATTTGTTTTATGCTATGGATTAAATGTAATAATGAGGAGTAGTGGAATTTTTATACCTCTCTAGTTATGATGGATTCTTAGCATGTTTCTGATTATCCTTTGATGACTTGGAATGGAAGTTTAATTAATATTTGATTATCCTGTGTGTTGGAACCTTCATGTAATTAACTTTACAAAGGAGGTTCTGCCGAAATTTATTAGAATTGTCTTCCTTAGAGTTTTTTTTAGATTTTGTTTAGTAGCATTCCAGGTTCATGACGAACTGGGGTGTTACAGGGTGGGTGTCGGATGCCCACATGCATAGTATTGGTTTAACTTGACAAGGCTATCAAAATAGTTTTGGACCAGGGCATAGAGATGCCATCCAACAAACAAGAGTCATATATGATATGATTAGCAAAGGGTTGCTTACCTTAAATCACTAAGTTTCTAGCAGTGATGTCAAAGCTCACTAGGACTTAATGATTTTTGGATCTTGAACTCACTATATGATGTTAGCGGGAAACATGATTTAGAATATATAGTGGGAGTATCTATTATTGACTATTGATGATTAAGCTCGACAAGGTCTGGACTAGTCATATGGCGATATGAGCTGATTGTAAATTAGTCGAATATAACCACCAATATGAGTGACTAATAGAAGATCTTACATAAACATAGTGCTGAATTTTTGCATATTCTGTTGTAGGTCATGGCACCTACTACTTCTTCTGCACCTACCTTTAATTTGTGATCTATTCTTAAAAAGGAAAAGTTGAATGGTTCAAAATTCATTGACTGGTTTCATAATATGAGAATTGTTCTCAAACAAGAAAAGAAAGAATATATTCTAGAGGGTCCCTATCCCGAGGAACCAAGTGCCGATGCTCCTCGTGCTGAAAAGAATACTTATGAGAAGCATTGCAATGATGCAGTCGATGTGCACTGCCTAATGCTTGCTACCATGAACTCTAAGCTTCAGAAGCAATATGAGACTACAAATGCTTACAATATGATTGTGAGTCTGAATGGTATGTTTCAGGATCAAGCAAGGGCAAAGGGGTTTAATACCTCTAAGGCATTATTTTCGTGTAGGCTGTCAGAAGGTAACTCGATCAGTCCTCATATGATCAAAATGATTGGTCTCACTGAGAGCTTGGAAAAGCTTAGTTTTTCCTTAGCCAAGAGTTAGCTATTGATGTGATTCTTCAATCGCTCCCTACGGGCATTGAGCCTGTCATATTGAATTTTTATATGAATGGCATGGAGAAGTAAATGAACAAGTTGCATCGCATGGTTAAAGGTGCTGAGGACAGCATCAAGAAAAGTTCTAATCATGTGATGATGATTCAAAAGACTACTAACTTCAAGAAGAAGGGTAAGTTAGGAAAAGGAAAAGGCAAAGAAAAGACTCAGGATGAGATCGAGAGTCTCAAGGCTAAGCTTAAGAAGCTCAAGATGGGTCCTAAGCCTCACACATAATGTTGCCATTGTCATGAGACTGGGAATTGGAAGAGAAATTGCAAAAAGTACTTGGCAGAGATGAAAAAGAATAAAGGAAGTAAGACTTCCAGTTCAGGTATAAATGTTATACAAATTAATATTGTCACTTCTCCAACCAGTTCTTAGGTACTTGTCGGGAACCAAAAATGCAATTCTGGACCCTCTGTGTATAATGCACCAGTTCAGGATCACGCTAGTGCACACAGTATCAACAAAGATGAATATCGATCCACACAAAGTGATTAATAGAATAAACGAGTAATTTGAATAAAAAAATACTGGTTTTGACCTTATGGTCGAGTTCTACAACTTATCAAGCCACGTAGGGCTGACAAAGGATTAAATAGCAGCAGAATGAATAAACTTCAATGTAGGTCCCATCAATTCAGCACAGGCAATCGACTGGGATCCAGACCCTAACGATCAGCAACCTTCATTGAACTCCTCCTCGAAAGCAGGCATTGGCTCCTCCTCTTCTATAGATTTGGTGCAAGTTTTACAACAAGCATGAGTACAACAAGCAAATAAACAAAACAAATAAATAACAAAGGTAAAACAAACTCCAAAAATAAAATAAAAATATGATATAAATAGATCTCGAATTTAGATGAATTTAGAAATTTGAATGTGGTCAATCGGAGTTCGGATGTAAAAGATATGGGCTTTGGAAGTTTGAATCTAAGGAAAAAAATCCTAAAACAGAATTATAGGAATTTTCGAATTATTCTTCAATAGAAAAATCGGATTACTACGCAAGCATGATGCCAGCGAAGGATTTTTGGGAATAAAAGAGATAAAGAAACTACTAACATGTGGGACCCACACGGCAGTCTCACAGCTCACGGTGAACCAAGTTCGCCAAGCCTTTAAATCTAGGGTTTGGTGAACCATGCCCGCACACGCTAACAAGCTGACACGCACGTGACACGTCAGCATCGGGGTGCTGTGGCCACACACGTGGACGTCCACGTTGGATGACACGTCAGATCGGCGACGGTGGCGCTCGGGAACCAAGGTTCTGGTGAACAATGGCGATCCACCGGCGATGAGTGGTACGGGTGTGTAGCTGAGGCTATTGCAATCCTGACGGTATACCTCCGGGTGGTCAAGGACATCTATGGTGGTCGGCGATGAGCTCGAAGCGGCGAGGAAGGTTCGGGTTTTGTCGAACGGCTGCTCCAGTGAGGCTCCGGGGCAACGGAAGGGCTCCTAGGGAAGCTCCGGCGATGAGGAAGTCGACGACGCAGTCCACAGTGGTAGGGCATCACTAGTGGAAGCAAAATTCGCGAAAGACAAAGCTTGGGTGGAAACCCTAAATCTCGGATTGTGGCGGCACTAGGGCTCGAGGGACGAAATTGATCGGGGCTTTGGATGCGGGGGTGTTGACGAACCTTGGGGACCTATTTATTGGGCCGGCGTGTGAGATAGGGAATCCCCAAATTTGGAATGTCCTCGGGTTCATTTGAAATACGAGATGGAGTTCATCTCATGGACAATTGGGAGCAGATACGGACGCAGACGAATAGGAGATAAAATTTGGCAACAAAATCAAGAAGGTTTTTGATATAGAATACATTTGTCGGATTGAGCTTCTAGAAGGGCTTCAATGGCAGACGAGGTGAGGACTCCGCGAGGATGACAGTGAAGGGGACAACGATGGTGCGGGCCCACCTGAGAGAGATAGGCGCGGGCGCGTTCGGACTCTAACTGATCTGACTGTCAAGCCTTGATCGGATGGTCTAAACTGATTTGAACGTTCGGACCGTCCAAATGGCCAAACTCCATCGGACCGTTCAAAGTCGATCAGACGGCTCAAAACGCTGGTGATGTTCGGATCGTCGAACACATTACGCCATCGAACTGTTCAAAATAGATTGGATAGCTTCGACAAAAAGGGCTGGCTGTGCTACGCGCGGAGAGAGAGAGTGAGAGGCTGACATGCGGGGGCCAGCATGTCAGTTGGAGGTGTGGTGCGCATGCGGACTGGGCTGCACAGAGCTGAGCTGCGGAAGGTTTGGGCTGGCTTTTGGCCCAAGAGCTTTTATGAGATTCTAATTAGTTTTCTATTTTAGAAAATAATATAAATTCAAATAAGCAATAGAAAATAGCAAATGAACTCAGAAAAATTCTAGAAAAATCTAGAAAATATATCTAAGCTTATGGAATCCAAATAAAATAGTTTTGACTGTTGTTCATGTTGGGATTATTCATGTTAAATGATTTTGATACTAAAAGTCTAAGTTAAGGTTTTGAGTTAAATTCAAATAAAAACCTGTAATACCCCAAAAATATTCGAAAGAATATTCGAGAGAGAACAACTAAATTTAGAGAGAATTAAGAGAAATAAGGTAGAAAATTCAGAATTTTAGGAGAGGAATGGACCGCCAATTCATATTCGAGAGGACAGAGCCGGCCATAGTGGCCCAAGGCCCATAAGTGGGCTAGCAACCCATTAGAAGGCAAGGGAGGGGGGAGAGCTAAACCCTAGCCACTTGTGCTACAGTAGCCGCCATGCTACAGTACACATGCTACAGTACCTTCACCTCCGACTACTCCTCCTCTCCTCGGCGTCGTCCTCCCTACTGCCGGCGATTGGGAAGAAGAAGGAGGGGAATGAAGAGAGGAAGAGGAAGAGGTAGAAGAGGAGAACACCATCTTTGTGGGGAGAGATCACTGGTGCGTGCTCTTCGTGCCCAACAATCAGTTCGTCAAGGGTAACCCCTGTTTCCCCGATTAGATGCATCTTTAATCGTTGTAGCAATGTCGGTAATCATGCCTGCTAAGGACAGTTCATGTTAGATCGACATTTTGTTGTAGATACAGGCATATTCAGTTCTGGATGTCTCCTAGAGAATTGTAGAGAACGTCTCTAGCTTTCGATGAAGTACAAGATCGCATTATTCGGACTTTTGTAGCAGGAGTTATGAATTTATTAATGTGACTGTTCTGCAAATCCGTCGGTATTCTGACAAGTTTTAGTAATCTGACTTGAGAGATCAGTTAAATGGAAAATTAGAGGACCTCAATATAATAAACGTTGTAGATAATTGTCGTAGCTTTCAGGGAAGCTTAAGAACGCGAAATTTGGACAAACGTACTGAAAGTTATGGTAGTTTTAGTGTACTGTCCAGAGAACCTAACGTGAAATCGATATTCTGTTAATTAGCTTATTAGGTGTATTATATGGCCGAATCAGGAAGGCCCACCAACTAGGTTTAGTTGTAAAAATGGATAACATTTCAAGGAAGTCCAAGAACACCTCATTTGGACTCCTTTACTAAAAGATATAAATTTTAGAACATGACTGTCCAAAGAGGGGACAGAACAACATTTAGGAATTGGAGTTGGGTTCGTGTTAAAAGAACTATTGCAAGTTCGTGTTTGGTTTTATAGTTTGTTTGATCCATTACTGTTGTCTTAGTACACTTTTAATGAATTTAGGTGGGGGGCTGGTCCCGGAGGCAGCACCCTCTTCACATCCTCCGTTCTCACGCGGTTAAGGCAAGTACTCTGTTTGGTAGAGTAATTATGGATGGTTTGACAGTGAATGCTAGTATTTGATATTTATTAGCTGTGTTTGATTGATAGTGTGATATGCTGGATAAAGATGATGAATGCTTATGGTACATGCTAGTATATTATATATATTAGCTGTGTTTGATGGATAGTGTGATATGCTGGATAAAGATGATGAATGCTTATGATACATGCTAGTATTTGATATATATTAGTTGTGTTTGATTGATAGTGTGATATGCTAGTTAAAGATGATGAATGCTTATGATACGAATGATTGTTATTCATATATGTTGTTAAAGTTGTTCATGATTATTGCAAAACTGTAATTGTTCATGTGCACTGCGAGAGCATACATAAGACCTGGTCATGTGGTGATCAGGAATGCATATTTGAGGTTCCCGTCATGTAGATGATGGGCTTGAGGTCCCCACATTCATGGAATGTGGGCATTGAGAAGAGGTCCCCATCAAGAAAATGATGGGCTTATTGTCCCCACACCTGTGGAGTGTGGGCTTGAGGTCCCCTTTACTTGCGGAGTATTAGGCAATTGGTCCCTACGCTTGCAAGCACATGCATGGGTATGCAGCAACGGTTGCATACCCCGCATTACTGGTGTAATGTGCAAAAGAGTGAAAAGGAGAAAAGATGCATTGCACATCTGCATTCATACATCATGAGATTTGTTTCCGAGCAAAGTTTTAGAATTGAATGTTGATGTTGTGATTGTGAAGTTAATGTTTCATTTTTGGTACTTGCTGAGTCTTTGGGCTCACTCTTGCTTTTGTTGTGTTTTAGGTACCTTTGCAAGAACGATATGCATGGGAGGGAGTAGACCTGAGTTGGATTCACACACTGCCACGCATCATGAAAAGTTGATTAAACTTTTAGAATGTCCATTAATAAATAAGCAAACCGCTTAAGTATTGATTATGGTTATGCTTCATGCATCGAGTTTTTGTAATAATGATGAGTAACATATTTTATACAACCTTGATCATGTTCTAGCTGATTAGCGTTTTTTTTAATGCTTAGTGATGATACTGGATGTTGAAAGATTTAGTTTTGATAATCTTACTTCTGTTGGAACCTCTGTATAGTTAACTATACAAGGAGGTTCTGCCAAAATTTAGTAAATTGTCCTAGATTAGCTTGTTAATGTTTCATCGGTAGCATTCCAGGCTCATGTTGGGCTGGGGTGTTACAAAACCAAATGGTGAATTTTCTCCCTACTAACTATTCAAAAGGTTTTTAAAGCTTAGAAAATTAGGATATTACAAACCTCCCCCCTTAAAGGAATCTTGACCCCAAGATTCAGGCTAGGAAACTCGGCTTTCAGCTGTTCTTCACGCTCCCACGTTGCTTCTCCTTCTGAGTGGTTGCTCCATTGAACCTTGCAAAAATGAACAATCTTGCTTCTAGTACAACGCTCTGTGATATCCAAAATCTTGACTGGCTATTCCTTGTAAGTGAGATCTTCTTTCAACTCAATTGAATGCAAAGGGGCTTGTTCTTCTAGCGTACGGAGACACTTCTTCAACTAAGAGACATGAAAGACATCATGCACTCCTACTAACAACTACGGTAGCTCCAACTGATAGACAACTTCTTCACGACGTTCCAAAATCTTGAACGGACCAACATACCTCGGGGCAAGCTTCCCTTTGGCATGAAACCTTTTTACACCTTTAAGTGGAGTAACTCAAAGATACAAAAAATCTTTTGGCTCAAAGTTAACATCATGACAACGGTTATCAACATAGCTCTTCTGCCTAGACTGAGCTATCTTCAATCTTTCTCTAATCATAGCCACTTGCTCTTCTGCTTCTTGTATAATATCTAGCCCGAAAACTAAATGTTCAGCTATTTCTGACTAATTCAAAGGGGTTCTGCAGGCATGACCATACAAAGCTTCAAATGGTGATATTTGCATATTGCCTTGATAATTATTGTTGTACGAGAATTCTGCATATGGTAAACTCTTATCCCAACTGGTAGCATTAACTAGAGCACAAGCTCTCAACATATCCTCCAATATCTGATTAACTCTTTTGGTCTGTCCATCTGTCTGAGGATGGTAAGCAGTACTGAAATTCAAATGGGTACCCAAAGCTTCATGCAAACTTTGCAAAAAACGCGAGGTGAACTGAGACCCTCAATCTAACACTATCTTCTTGGGTACACCATGCAGACTGACAATTCTCGATATATACAACTTTGCAAGGCGATCTCCTAAGTAAGTGGTTTTGGCTGGCAAGAAATGGGCAACTTTAGTCAAACAATCAACTATTACCCAAATCGAATCATAACCCGATTGAGTCCGGGGTAAACCGGTAATAAAATCCATTTCGACCTCTTCCCACTTCCATTCTGGAATCTTCAATGGTTGCAACAAACCTACTGGTTTCTAATGTTTGGCTTTTACTTTCTAACATATGTCGCACAAGGCAACGAACTCTGTGACTTCTCGCTTCAAATTTGGCCACCAAAACTTATTCTTAACATCCTGGTACATCTTAGTACTTCCAGGGTGAATCAAATACTTTGAGTCATGGGCCTCCTTTAAGATTAGCTGTCTCAACCCATCCATATCTGGTACGCATATACGTCCATTAATCCATAGTATATCTTGATCATCATTGGTGAATTCTTTGAATTTCCCTTCTGCCATCTTTTCTTTGAGCTTCACGAATCTGTTTCTCTAGGGTAGACCGTACCTCTAGGTTGGCCACAATTCCTTCAGGTACCACTTATAGTTTCAGCTTTTGAAATTCTTCATAAAGTTTTGGGCAACTCTCTTTTACTTTCAAAGCATTGTAGCAGCTCTTACGACTTAGAACATTTGCAACTACATTGGCTTTTCTGGGATGGTAGTGAATTCCAAGGTTATAATCCTTTATCAATTCTAACCATCTTCTCTGCCTCATGTTCAAGTCTGGCTGAATGAAAATATATTTCAAGCTCTTATGATCTGTGTAGACTTCGCAGCGATTCCCAATGAGGTAATAACGCTAAATCTTTAAAACATGAACTATGACAGCTAATTCCAGATCATGGATAGGATAATTCTCTTCATAAGGCCTTAATTGCCTTGACGCATAAGCGACAGCTCTTCCTTCTTGCATCAGGACACATCCTAATCCTTAACGCGAAGCACCACAATAGATATCAAAATCCCTCCGAATATCTGGCAGAATCAACACTAGGGCTAAAGTCAAACGCTTCTTCAACTCTTGAAAACTCTCTTCACAAGTTGGGGTCCAAGTGAACCTATTCTCCTGCTTCAATAACTACGTAAGAGGCTTACCAATCGTTAAGAATCATTCGATGAAACGGCGATAATATCCTACCATTCCTAAGAAATTATGAATCTGAGTTACTATCTTGGGCTGCTCCCAATGTAACACTGCTTCGACTTTACCAAGGTCAACTGCTACTCCCTCGGCTGTCATCACATGACCAAGGAAATCAACTTCCTTCTTTCAGAAATCGCACTTACTGAACTTAGCATACAATTGATGCTCTCTGAGTTTCTCAAAGATTAACCTCAGGTGTTCGGTGTGTTCTTCCTCTGACTTGGAGTAAACCAAAATATCATTGATGAACACAACCACGAACTTGTCTAGATATTCCATTAATACTTTATTCATTATGTTCATGAAGTATGTAGGGGCATTAGTCAAACCAAAGGACATGACTAAGAACTCATAATGTTCGTACCGCATTGAGAAAGCGGTCTTCGAGATATCCTTGGGACAAATCTTCAACTAATAATCATCTGATCGCAGGTCGATCTTTGCGAACAGTGGTGTAACCTGGTGAATCCCAGAGTAACAACCACGACCTCCACTTCTAATCATTCGATAACAACACGCTTCACCAAAATACTCAACTATGAATATATAGGATCATCTCATGACAATCATAGTATTAGTTCATAGATATTGAATATCATAGCAGATCATATATTACCAACAAGGATGATAGTACAGAAGCAATTCAACAATTGCTCAACAAAATGAAACATAATAACAGATATTGCGGAAGCAATGTAATTTTCCAACCCCACCTACTGTGCACAGTGTGTCATTTTAATAACTTAATTACCACGGACCTAAAGCCCGCTCTGATACCAACTGTAACACCCTGGCTATTCGGAAGCCAAGATGTCACCTAAAACATCTAACATACATCCATAATGCGGAAGAATTTGAATAAAATCAACTAATGATAGTATCAAAACAACCAAGACATGATGAAGGTATCCTTCCTTCACCATCTAATCTATTTATTTCAGTTCATTGATAATGAAAGTTCACACGCAGTAATAATTCGACATCAATGTGGAGAAGGTATCCTTCCTTCACCACTTATAAATTTATTATTACAGTTCATCATTTACGAATGTAAGATAGAACTAAATTTAATCTTGAAAATGAATTGGATGATGTGAACAAGTAGTGCGTGTCTACTCCCTCCCAAGTGAGCCAACATCAGGGGTTACCTAAAATAAACAAACAACGCAAGAGTGAGTCCACGACTCAGCAAGTCTGATGAAAGAGACATAACACACATATGAACAAGTCATCATCATAAGAGAATATGAGCATACATCGAATGAAAACTTAGGAATGCATGGCATGAATGAATGTACTCAAGGATGGACTGGACACATGCTTATACGGTATAGCGAGTGACACACCGTCGGTGTTCACTTAAGCCCGCACCTTAACAAAAGTGCGGGATCCAAGTCCTATATGAAGAATGTTTCATATGGGTGTCCAAAGCTGCCCATCTTGGAATTGATGGGTCTTACGTGCCCATACCGGAATTGATGGGTCTTTCAATCCACTCCGTGGGCGGGACATGACAATGTCCAAACACGCCCACATTGGAATGGTGGGACTTACGATCCACTCCCGTGGACATAGCATGAATAAAAGGATGCATGATATGAACATGAACAATGCTAATATCATCTTTCGGCATTTACTCCACATATTGATAGAACATAACCAATTCAGCATTTGGGTATCACAAGATGTCACATCATATTCATGTAAACATTCACAATCACAACACTTAAAACCAACAAAGTACTTGCCTTCGCGTTGCGGCGTTAGCGAACAACGATGGCGCTCCCAAACCCGTGAGGCTCGCGGCCTAAACAATTAAATAACCGAAATAAGAACAACATAGAGCCCATCATGAATTAATATTCTACACTACCCTCTTGCACACCCAAAACATAGTCATAACCCAAATCTGAAATTCCAGCAGACAACATGGAATCCCATCCGACAGCAGCACGGTAAAGACCAAAACTAATGATCTGGGACTCCAAAGAGATGAGCCCAGATCCTACACGAGCTTAACAAATATATATCTACAACTTTGTAGTTGTGAGATAACCCAATTCGGCCAAACTAAATTGCTAATCAAACGAAACAGCAGAACGAAACTGTGCGAACATAAAAAACAGCAGTACTAAAACGTCCGTAACTTTTAAACTACAACTCCGAATTGAGTGTTCTTTATCAATCTGAAAAGGTTATGGAATTACCTACAATAACCTAGTTGGCACGACATTCATATTTTGCCTTTAACAAAAGGTGGCACACGGGTCAAAACTAAAGATAGAAACTGACATACAATCTGGACAGACTGACCTACAATCTGGACAGTCACAAAGAAAAGTGCATAACTTTTGATCTATAAATCCAAATGAGGTGTTCTTTATCCATCCTGAAAGCTAGTGATATCACCTTCAAAATTTGTTATGGGCAAGACCTCTGAATCACCCTCTAACTAGGCCATATATCAACCTATACAGAGACTGCTAATTCTCGTCAGGATTCTGGACAACAGATAGTAAATCTATCATAACGTTTGACTCGAAAGTCGGAATGAGATGATCTTGGTGGCCACCGAAAGCTAAGAGCATCCTATAAATAACTCTAGGAGATAAAAATCCCTAATTCTTCCTCTAAGCATACGAAACAGGCCGCGCAAGAAACTGGACAGAATTGAATTTGTAGCAGCAGCAATTTAGCCCAATCAAACTAATCGAATTCGCATCTAATACAACTTAAACAGCAAAGAACGCCTCGTTACCCTTGTAGAACCTTAGGAGACGCTGATCAAACACCTCGAAGAAGATCCTTGTCATCTCCTCTTTTCTCCCCTCTTTTCCCCTCTTCTTCTTCCTCCTTGCGGCAGGCCAAAAGCAGGAAATCCTCGGGAGGTGGCAGCAATGGAGGTTCATCTTGAGAGGGAAGGTGGAGGCACCAAGGTAGGGAGAGGGCAGGAGGTGGCGGCTGCCAAGGAAGGGGGTGAGGGGGAAAATTTCAGCCAAGGGGAAAAGGGAGGGGTGGCTAGGGTTAGGGGGGTGTGGGGGCGCATGGGCTTTAGGCCCATGATGCCTCCCCCTCTTGAGAAGGACCGGCCAGCCCACAGGCCACGGCCCGAGCCCAGGTTGCCATGAAAAACCAGTAACCCCCCTCTCTTTACAAGATCTGATGAAGAACAATTCCCACGAATAAATTTGATCGCTGCCGATTAAATTATTTCCTTCCGATAGTTGATCCTCACACTTTCGGGATATTACATTCTACCCCCAATGTGAGTTCGGCCCGAATCTAAACACACTTAACCGAAAGAACAACCACGACTGAGAACGAACAACGGTAACCACGTACCCGTTGTGAACAACACCGGCTAAGGCTCACGCACACGAAACTCCAACTTCCCAAGTAGCCTCTCCCTCGGACTGAAAAATACCACAACACAACGACGTAACACAACGTCTGAACTAACACTCAACCCGGTACTTCAAGTACTCACTCAACACGAGAACATACAAGACGTTACGTACTCGCGCATAGACTCGAGACGAGTCTGGCGTCGCCAACTAGCGAAAACAACCCAACGTACCTTGGGCTAACTGAATAAGAAAGATTCACATCGCAACTATCGTTACCAACCGATGCATCAAGAGTAAAATCAAATCAGAATTTCATCAAGAAAACCTTTCCACTTTCCAAGTGGCAAATTGCGAATAAATGTCACGAAAACCAAAGGACAAATCACTCGAATAACCAAATCAATCATTTTTTTTCCTTTCTGAAATGCCCAGAACCACACATGCCAAAATCGAGTCAAACTCAACTTACGAAAGACATTGGTCAACAGTACAAAACTCATGCGAGAATAAAGAAAACGCTTCACTAATCAAGAAGACATCTTTTCCTTAGTTTCACTTTTTGGAATAAAATATCTCTCAACCTTGGAATTGAATTCATCGCATACCACACGTTCTCAACCTCTTAATTTAACATCCTCAAATTTAGGCTTAAACCGAAACACATCATCCACACCTTTGTGGAGAGACTCTATTGATTCCATGAACACTCTAGACAAGCGATGACATTACTTTGATAGAGGGCACCAAAGCACCTCAAAGACCCACGTAATCTCATCACCTCCAACTTTCAAGAATAACACGTCAGAATCCTCAGTACACCCGCTCATGAACTACATCAGAAGGGTTCTATCGACAATCATTCCACTACTCAGAATACTCCAGTTTTCTATCTCCTCTACACACAAATCTTTGGGCAACCAAAAGTCTAGCATGAAAATGGAAAGCCCAAATTTAACCTCCAAGACCCCTACCACGAATTCCTCTTATAACACATGGTGAAATCATCGGATTAAATCTCTAACATCCCCACAATTTCGACATACTCACTCATTGACATCATCAGGAATCACTCACTCAACATCGCAATTCTTTCCAATTGTGTTACGCTATAAAATTGATTAAGGTTTCCATACATTTGATAATCCGCAACATTTCAACATGAACCAAAGTTCTGGAACTACACTATATCATAGGTTCTACTTAGTTGAACACTATACAGATTTTACTTCGAAACCATACATTCCATCTGAATCAACTTCCCTCCAAGAGGTTCAGGTCAAAACCAACTCATCTTCTATTACTCCTCCAATAGCTTGGTAGCAAAATCTCACCACTACAATTACTTAACCACCACCACACAGTAGCCAAAACTACGCTTTGTAAAGATTTACAACACAAAACTAATGATCCTTTCTCAAAAGAAAAAGGCGAACAAGGACAAGTTTCACCGCACAGGAAAAAGTTGCTGCTCACAGTGGGCACGAAACCAAAAGAAATAATCTGGTAATGAAAATCTGGAAAAACGAAGGTTGAGTTCACAGCGGAGGGCACGCATCCCTCGAAAAGGGAATAACAAATAACCACCATTAAGAGAAATAGCATTGCGATTGAAACTCGACAACTCTTGAGTGAAAAGAGCAAAAAGTTTATGAACAATTCGAATAACTACAAGTTACAAAACTTGACTCAAATTATCAAATATTCCTCTGCACTCTTTCCTTTAACACCAAATTAATTCTTTGACTAACATCGCTTTGCGCATCGTACAAGATAAGATCTTTAGTCCAAACCACAAGGACTAATTAAGAACCAATGAAATTCTTCAATACGTCATATTTGTTCGAAACCGTTCAACTACACAAGAAACATGAGATCCAAATAATCTCAATCACCAAACTCAAACTTTTCCAATTACGGATTTCATGAAAAGCAAGCGATTAATCTCCTCTTAAGGAACCAACATAATTTTCTTTAATTGCGACTTCACGTTGCCAACTCAAACCAAATCCGTTAAGATTCAATCACATGAATCTCTTAAGAAGCAACAAGACAATTCAATACCTCAATTTATTTAAAATAATTTCAACTACCAGATGATTCAATAGCTCAAAGAAAATATCACGAAAGCTAAACTTGAAATATTCTCATCTGAACGATATCACCAAAGGCGATCAAATTACTATGGGTATTAACATCAATTTCACAACAACAATTAGAAAATACTTCGAAAGACCCACGTGAAAAGAATGGGTTGAATCTTTCTCAAAAGAAGAGACAAATGAAAACGACTTTCACCAACTAGAAAACTCATCTACCACTCGCACTGAACACGGGACCAAAGAAGAAACCAATTAAGCAATGAACTCAAAGAACATAAGTGAAGTCCACAGTTGAAAGCATAAGCCTCACAAGAAGAGAATATCTAATCTTAACAAATAAGAACAAATAAGTATTCAAGATCGAAGCACTTGCATCACTGAAGAACCATTATAACTTTGCAACATAACGCTACTCGATAAACTTCATTTACTACATAAAAACCTGAACCCTCAAAAGATCATGAACACAAAACTTGAAATTTGATCATTTAAGAAATATTACCATGGGTGATCGAATTACTACGAATTAACCTCATTCTCACATTTTGACGATTTAAAACATCGACAACATACTCGTACCAAGAATCATCAAACTTTATTACTCCATCCTAAAACTTCCCAAAGGAAACACAAACCACAAGGTTGAAACAAATTTATTATAACAGATTATGCTAAGCAATAACAATATCACAATGCACGCTATCAAAGCCTACTTACGAAATTCATCTACTCAACTGTTGGTGTTGCTCAACACTTTCTTCAGCGTTCATTAACAATTGATGATTGTACTAATCATGTGTGTACATATGGTACTAATTTCATTTGCAATCACATAACCACATATAAACATAGATTCACATTTCACCTTTGTTCAGAAATCATTTCAAAACATGATTAAAGATTCACTAACATAATTTTCTATAAACAAGGTTTCATGAATCGATACACCACACCCATCCGTACTTTATACAAGTTTCAACAATTTTAGCATACCAGGAAATAGATAAATCTAGCTCTTATGTAAGATCTATAGGTTCTGAATGGATATGGACAGTCTTCATTTAACCTACACCATGTATCAAATACAAGGACATTTCAAATTAATCAATTTCACTTTCATGGATGGTAGTTAAGAATAATTGATTTGCACCATGCTAATAACCCAACTTGGTAACTCATATCGTAACAATTTATTCGTTTAGTTATAACTTCTCATTTTAAGCATGGCAAGACATCACAAAAGGATTCTAACACCTTACTACAACAAAGAGAGACTTCAAACCTCAACGCTCAAGTAATCCAAAAGAAACGATAAAGCCAAAGCTTTCCCATGTAAACGAACTTACAAATGAAAACTCTCACTAACCAAGTGTCAAGCGAGTAAATGAGTCATTCTTTTTCAATAAGAAAGAAGGAGCAACCATGAAAACATCAATCTTGCCAATTGACAACGACCACAAGTGGTAAAAGCAACTCAACGGTTGAAAAGCAATATTTGTTTCAGAGAACCAAGAGGGATCTATTGAAAACCATAAACTATCATGAACCACAAACCCAGGAGAAATTCATCAACCACCACAGGACAAGAATTGGCAAATTCAGAAATCAAGAAAGAGAATAACTTTCTAAAGCAACTCACGCTTTTCTAACAACTCACGCTAAACTATATGGTACTGGGTAACTACTCCTCTAACCACATCTGCGAACAGTGGTGTAACCTGGTGAATCCCAGAGTAACAACCACGACCTCCACTTCTGATCATTCGATAACAACACGCTTCACCAAAATACTCAACTATGAATATATAGGATCATCTCATGACAATCATAGTATTAGTTCATAGATATTGAATATCATAGCAGATCATATATTACCAACAAGGATTATAGTACAGAAGCAATTCAACAATTGCTCAACAAAA
This sequence comes from Ampelocalamus luodianensis, assembly GCA_036346255.1. NCBI lineage: Eukaryota > Viridiplantae > Streptophyta > Magnoliopsida > Poales > Poaceae > Ampelocalamus > Ampelocalamus luodianensis. The sequence continues at coordinate 25,851,429 of CM070623.1, forward strand.
TGAAACATAATAACGAGATATTGCGGAAGCAATGTAATTTTCAACCCCACCTCATCGTACGATGTGTCATTTTAATAACTTAATTACCACGGACCTAAAGCCCGCTCGATACCAATCGTAACACCACGGCTATTCGGAAGCCAAGATGTCACCTAAAACATCTAACATACATCCATAATGCGGAAGAATTTGAATAAAATCAACTAATGATAGTATCAAAACAACCAAGACATGATGAAGGTATCCTTCCTTCACCATCTAATCTATTTATTTCAGTTCATTGATAATGAAAGTTCACACGCAGTAATAATTGACATCAATGTGGAGAAGGTATCCTTCCTTCACCACTTATAAATTTATTATTACAGATTCATCATTTACGAATGTAAGATAGAACTAAATTTAATCTTGAACATGAATTGGATGATGTGAACAAGTAGTGCGTGTCTACTCCTCCCAAGTGAGCCAACATCGGGGTTACCTAAAATAAACAAACAACGCAAGAGTGAGTCCACGACTCGGCAAGTACTGATGAAAGAGACATAACACACATATGAACAAGTCATCATCATAAGAGAATATGAGCATACATCGAATGAAAACTTAGGAATGCATGGCATGAATGAATGTACTCAAGGATGGACTGCACACATGCTTATACCGGTATAGCGAGTGACACACCGTCGGTGTTCACTTAAGCCCGCACCTTAACAAAAGTGCGGGATCCAAGTCCTATATGAAGAACGTTTCATATGGGTGTCCAAAGCTGCCCATACTTTGGAATTGATGGGTCTTACGTGCCCATCTTGGAATTGATGGGTCTTTCAATCCACTCCGTGGGCGGGACATGACAATGTCCAAACACGCCCACATTGGAATGGTGGGACTTACATCCACTCCGTGGACATAGCATGAATAAAAGGATGCATGATATGAACATGAACAATGCTAATATCATCTTTCGGCATTTACTCCACATATTGATAGAACATAACCAATTCAGCATTTGGGTATCACAAGATGTCACATCATATTCATGTAAACATTCACAATCACAAGACTTAAAACCAACAAAGTACTTGCCTTCGCGTTGCGGCGCGTTAGCGAGCAACGTGGCGCTCCCAAACCCGTGGCTCGCGGCCTAAACAATTAAATAACCGAAATAAGAACAACATAGAGCCCATCATGAATTAATATTCTACACTACCCTCTTGCACACCCAAAACATAGTCATAACCCAAATCTGAAATTCCAGCGAGAACATGGAATCCTATCCGACAGCAGCACGGCAAAGACCAAAACTAATGATGCGGGACTCCAAAGAGATGAGCCCAGATCCTACACGATCTTAACAAATATATATACAACTTTGTAGTTGACGAGATAACCCAATTCGCCAAACTAAATTGCTAATCAAACGAAACAGCGAATGCAAAACTGTGCGAACATAAAAACAGCAGTACTAAAACGTCCGTAACTTTTAAACTACAACTCTGAATTGAGTGTTCTTTATCAATCTGAAAAGGTTATGGAATTACCTACAATAACCTAGTTGGCACGACATTCATATTTTGCCTTTAACAAAAAGTGGCACACGGGTCAAAACTAAAGATAGAAACTGACATACAATCTGGACAGACTGACCTACAATCTGGACAGTCACAAACAAAAGTGCATAACTTTTGATCTATAAATCCAAATGAGGTGTTCTTTATCAATCCTGAAATATAGTGATATCACCTTCAAAATTTGTTATGGGCAAAACCTCTGAATCACCCTCTAACTAGGCCATATATCAACCTATACAGAGACTGCTAATTCTCGTCAGGATTCTGGACAACAGATAGTAAATCTATCATAACTGTTGACTCGAAAGTCGGAATGAGATGATCTTGGCGGCCACCGAAAGCTAAGAGCATTATCTAAATAACTCTAGGAGATCAAAATCCCTAATTCTGCCTCTAAGCATACGAAACAGGCCGCGCAAGAAACTGGACAGAATTGAATTTGTAGCAGCAGCAATTTAACCCAATCAAACTAATCGAATTCGCATCTAATACAACTTAAACAGCAAAGAACGCCTCTCGTTACCCTTGTAGAACCTTAGGGAGACGCTGATCAAACACCCGAAGAAGATCCTTCTCATCTCCTCTTTTCTCCCCTCTTTCCCTCTTCTTCTTCCTCCTTGCGGCAGGCCAAAAGCAGGAAATCCTCCGGGAGGTGGCAGCAATGGAGGGTTCATCTTGAGAGGGGAAGGTGGAGGCACCAAGGTAGGGAGAGGGCAGGAGGTGGCGGCTGCCAAGGAAGGGGGTGAGGGGGAAAATTTCGGCCAAGGGGAAAAGGGAGGGGTGGCTAGTGTTAGGGGGGTGTGGGGGCGCATGGGCTTTAGGCCCATGATGCCTCCCCCCTCTTGAGAAGGACCGGCCAGCCCACCTGGGCCACGGCCCAGGCCCAGGTTGCCATGAAAAACCAGTAACCCCCCTCTCTTTACAAGATCTGATGAAGAACAATTCCCCCGAATAAATTTGATCTCTACCGATTAAATTATTTCCTTCCGATAGTTGATCCTCACACTTTCGGGATATTACATCTTCGGCCACAATCCAATACGGCTTTGTGCTTGGATAACCAATCCATGCCAAGAATGACATCTAAGGTCTAGGTGTGTAGCACAATTAGGTTGGCTAGAAACTCCACGCCAGCTATGAGTAATTTAGCTCCTAAACATCCCACTTTAGAGCTTAGCTCCGCTCTAGGCGACTGGACTAACAGAGTATGTTTAAGATGCACAACTTCCAATTTATTCTTGGTGGCAAAAACTCTGGAAACAAACGAATGCGAAGCTCCAGAATCTAACAAAACTGATGCAGGTATTGAGTTAACCAGAAACTTACCCAGTACAACGTCGAGTGCTTCCTCGGCTCCTTCTAGAGTGATGTGGTTGACATGGCCTCTGACCATAGTCTGTGGTGCCCCTCTGGATTGACCGGTGGTTTGAGATGCTCCTTGATTGTTGCCTAGCATCGGTGTCTTGGCAGGTGTAGCTCCAAGGTTGAAGCGTATTGGAGTGATTGTTCCCTTTTGCGAACACTGGTTGGCGAAATGGCCTGGCTGACGGCAAGAATTACAAACTCTTGGTTCATGCTGCCTATTACTTCCTGAGTTGGGGTTGACTGGTGCAGGATTGCAAAAATTCTGAGCAGCTGGATGAGTTGTTGAAGTTGGTGCAGGTGCTCTGAAAGAATTCTATGGCGGGAAACAATTGAACTGCGAGGACCTGTCCTTGCCTTCTGTTGCGACTTGTGACTTCCTTGCTAGGCCATCCTGCGCTTACGATGGTCTTCCAACTCTCTTTGCGCTTATCCTCAAGGACTAAAACTTTCATTACTAGTTCTTGAAAATCCAGAAAGGTATGGGCGATCAGGTTGACTTGTAGCCCAGAATTTAGTCCTTTCAGGAAATGACTCTGACGAGCCTTGTCGGTGGCAACATCCTATACAGCGTAGCGAGCTAGCTGAGAAAACTTGTTGAGGTAGTCAGTCACTGACATCCCTCCTTGCTTGAGAGCACGGAACTCATCCTTCTTCAGGTCCATTATCCCTTCCGGCACATGGTACTAACGGAAGGCTGTAGAAAACTCTTCCCAAGAAGTGTTTTGCGGTGTCTCATTCACTGCACAAAAGTTATCCCACCATTCAGACACTATGCCCTTCATCTGGTAAGTGGCATACAGAACCTTTTCATGGTCGTTGCATTGGGTGATCAGTAGCTTCCTTTCGATGACGCAAAACTAATCATTGGCCTCAACTGATGAGACATTCCCAAAAAAGGTGGGTGGGCGAGTCCTGTAACACCCCAGCTCAGCATTGAGCCTGGAATGCTACTAAAATTAAATTAAACTAAACTAAACTAAGATCAATTACAAATTTTCGGCAAAACCTCCTTTGTATAGTCAGCTATACCGAGGTTCCAACAATTAATCATGGCATTTATCAATATCTTCATAATCAGGTTCTTTCAAGCATGCAGGATAATCTCATAAACATAATCAAAATTTGCTATTCTCATTATTACGATTAATCAAACTCAAACCATCCATAAGTAATTCTTAAGATTGAGTGGTAGTGCGTGCATCCAAACATCTACTCCTCCCATGCATGCGGGTCTTGCTAGTTGTACCTAAAACACATCAAAGCAAGAGTGAGCCCAAAGACTCAGCAAGTACCAACAAGGCTAAGCAAGTTATCATTCATAGCATCAATAATCCAAGATAAACAATGCACCAAAGTATAGCCTTCATGCTCATGTGAATGCAACCAATGCAATGCACCTTTTCAACTTTATCTCTTTTGCATTTTACTGTAATGCGGGTACACAACCGTCATTGATACCCTTGCTCGTGCCCTCTGCACAGGGGACCAAAAGCCTATACACCACATGTATAGGGACCTTTGCCCATCACTTTAATGATGGGGACCTCTTTATTCATAGCCCACATTCCACGAATGTGGGACCTCAAGCCGTCATCTACATGACGGGGACCTCAACTATATGTACTTGGTCACCACGTGATCGGGGCACTGTATGCTCTCAACATGCATATGCACCATGATAACATATTCATAAGCGTGATTACATCATATTCTCATTATCATGTAAGCAACCTTACTTCGCTATCGTATATCAAAAACATGCATACATGACCAAGTATCCAACACGTTTGAAACATGCAAATGCTCCATACCCACGTCTTTCATACCCAAGAATTTAACATGTACATAACAACATGTAAGATTTAGCAACGCTCAAGGGAAACGTTAACCATAGCTTGCATTCATCAAGATAAAAGGAAAACTCATTACACTAACATTCGTGCAAGGCTACATCAAGCAATCACAACAATTTCATCATACAACCGAAAATACGCTATAACCCGAATACTTGCCTTAACCGCGCGAGAACGGCGGACGCGAAGTGGGTGCTGCCCTTGGGATCTCACTACCACCTGGACAAGAAGATACCCCAAACTAATACTAGCATACTGGACCAAAATCATACATCACATTACAATCGAAATCGCTAAACTTCTTATCACGTCAAGTTTTTTTTCTAATTTCTAGCGATCAGTCACTGCGGACAGCAGACTTCAAAAATTCATAACTTTCTGCTCAGGAGTCCAAATAGGATGATCTTGGACAATCTGAAAAGTTAATTAAAATTTATAAATAAACTTAGTTGGGGAGACCCTCTGATTCGGCCATCTACCAGACCTACCAATCTATTTAATCAGAGCAAACATTTCACGTCGGGTTTCTGGACAGCGACAAAGAAACTATCATAACTTTCTCTACGTTCGTCCGAATTCAGTGATATTTAGCTTTCCTGAAAGCTAAGAGGATTAGCCTCATTTTTCGTTATATTGACGTCCTCTGATTTCGACCTTAACTAGCAGATTCATCCCATTTTCTACAGACTGTTCTAAACTGACAGATTAACAGAGCAGCGATACTAAAAAATTCATAACTTCCTGACCGTTAATCGGATTTGGGTGATCTTGGTGGACACTGAAAGCTAAGAACAACATCTACAACTCTCTAGGAGATCCAAACTCCTAATTCTGCCTCTAACCACATGAAACTGGCCACGCAACATTCTGGACAGAATTGCAACTTTAACAGACCGACTTCAATCTTGCCAAAACTACTCGATTTCGGTTCTACGACTAAACACACAACAACAAACGAAGCTAGTTACCCTTGGCGCAGCTGAAGATCACGAACTCGGATGGGATCCCGCTTTCTTCTCTTCTCCCTCTCTTCTCTTCTCTTCCTTCCTCTCTCCTCCTCCTTCTCTTCCTCCTTAACCACCGCAATGGGGGCCTTCTTCTACCTTCTGACAGCAGCAATGGGGAACTTGGAGGATGCTTGGGAGGGGTGGAAGGGGGAGGTAACCCGGGAAGGGAGGCGTGAGAGAGGGGGTGGCGGCCACCAAGGGGAGAGGGTGGGGCGTGAGGGAAGTGGGGAGGAGGGGCTGCGGTTAGGGTTTGGGGGGGAGTGGTACCCCTTGGGCGGCTGCCCTTGGGCTCCCATGGGCTGGGCCCAAGCCTAGGAGTGACTAAAAACACTGATTTCCCCCTTTTCAACTATTGAACTGCGAAATTAACCAAAAGGTCCTTTCCGAAAACCATTGAATTCTCTCCCGAATATTTAATCTCCCCCGATTAAGGCTTAACACACTTTCGGGGTATTACAAGTCCTCATGAACTCGGCTAGTTTAGATGGTCCATGGTGACCATGAGCAGCTGTGGGTGGACAGAATCACGGCCTGCGGAAGACGTGGAGCTGGTGCCGAACACCTCGCGGGTGGTGCAGCCTGAGAATGGGCCTCTGGTGCTGGCCCAACGCGAGGATGAACAAGGCCGGCCCGAGCCGACTGATGGGCCTCCCACTTGCGCTTACGGGACTCGCCCAGCGCTCTCGCCTTGTGCTCGGCGATGATGGCCTTGTTCACCAAGGTCTGGAAGTCTGCAAAGTCAACAATGGAGAGCTTGTCCTGAAGCTCCTCAGACAAACCCTCCATGAACTTCTCCTGCTTGGCCTCATCAGTGGCCACCTCAACAGGAGCATACCTCGCAAGATGGTTGAACTCATGGAGGTACTCAGTCACAGATTTGTGCCCCTGTTTGAGCGCAAGGAACTCCTTCTTCTTCAGCTGACCTGAACTCCTCCCACGAGACCACGTGTCCCGCGGGCTGCATGGCGAGGAAGTTCTCCCACCATGAGAGTGCCGCACCCTCCAACTGATGGGATGCGAAAAGTGCCTGCTCCTGCTCCTGGCACTGAGCAACGTTGAGCTTCCGCTCAACCAGACGCAGCCAATCATCCGCGTCCAGGGGATCCTCGGACCTGGAGAAGGTAGGAGGCTGAGTACGGAGAAACTCCGCAAGCCCCCACGAGTATGATGTCCACCACCTCCTAATCCGGATGCACCAGAGGGAGTGGAGGTGTTCCATGCGATGACCTCGAACACCCTACGGTCCTCCGAACGGTTGCGTTCGATCTGCATAAGGACTTCAGCCATGGTCGGAGGAGGGGGAAGCTCCTCATCGGGACCACCTGGCTGATCCCGACCACTACGGGTCCCTCTAGCCATCCTGTTTCACTAAGACAAGTTAGCTACAACTCGAGACCCAAAGCACGGAAATCCAAACTCAATAAAAAGGCTCAAGAATAACCATAAAAGAGCATAAGACCATAAGTCACCAAATCAACTTCCCGAAACGACTAACCCGTATGGAAAGAACGAGTAATCGTTTGAGAAGACCAAAATTTCAGAACTCAACTCTAGCTCTCAACAGCCCAAAACCAAGGTATAACCACTTAATAGGGTATTAGGCATTTAGCTAATTCATATCACTCCTTACCCTTTTAGTCCCACAAGTTTTAGTTGAATTAACCTCTCATTTCCTACCTCCTTTACTAATTACTAGCTAGCTGTCCAAACTTGTTCCTTTAAGCTTCTGGCCGAAAATTCCTGCTCCAGAAGCTCCCAATTTCGGCAATGGACAACCAATCCTCCAAATTACAACACTCATGGTTTTCCCAAAACCAAATTTAATCGATAAGTGGCTAGTTTTTTAAAGGAAGAGAGGAACAACTTTTTCAAAACTTAATCAAGAGCAAGGTGAGATAAGCAAGCTAAGATAGGTAAGGAGTAAAATATGAGAACTTACTTAAACCTTCATGAACCATTCGAAAGTAAGTCTTCAAAATATCCTATAGGCGACCAAGCTAGGGGTTTCTACGGTCAGTATGGCTCTGATACCAACTCTGTGAGGACCCGGGTATTTAACTAGTAATACTTAACCTCCATATGGTTCTAGCATTACTAATCAAATATCCAAAGCCTCGATGGACATGTGCTTCCCAGAATTGCAGCACATGCTCATCATCACAAAATTATACATCATTTCCATACAACATTAATACTAAGTTCAACAACGACATACATAAAGTAAAGTTATTACAAAAGAGCCGACCGGCCAAATAGCACAATATACAAGAATGACAGCGGAAGCAAAAGCGCCATAAGATGGCTAAGAACAAAAGTCGACCGGTTAGCCAACACAACCCACAAGGCAACCGACCGGGCCGCCAAGCTAGCCGCCCCGCAAGCTACCACAACACAGCTCACAAAAGTGAGGCCCTTCGAGCTCACCTTCTTCCTCTGCAACAAATACATTTAAACAAGACAACTGAGTACACTAAGGTACTCGCAAGACTGACGTGTGGAATAGCAGACCTATTCATATGCTACATGCAGGCTTATTTAAGTGGAGGTTATATGTCTCATTTTGCACAAAGCCAACTTTATTTGCAATAATGTAATACATTTAAAAGCAAGTTTGCAAATCTGTTTTGATGTTGAATATAACAGCGAATTAATAATAAATACAAGTAACCACTTGGAAGTGACTATCCCAATAGCCACCACAACATAGCACGAATCCCCGATTCGTACCACCCATCAAGTTTTAATTAAAAGGTTGTAGTCTAACTCTTGAAAGACCTTGCCAAGTGTCTCCATAACCTAGACGAGGCTATTCGAATAGTTTTAACCTGCCGGTGTACCAATGTACCCACACTTGCATCGCCTTTAAGCCACAAAGCACACTTCCAAGGTATGCAAGCACACTAAGTCCTACGAGACGTTTTCCAATATTGTGTATTAACCACGAGCCGCTCGTATGGATCGAAATCCATACGCTTACATTGCAAGCGAAAGACAACCACCATCACGGGAAGCCTTTCGACACCGCAATGCTCCCAAAGACCATCCCTCCCGCGACTCCTGCGACCGAAGCCAATACACGCCAAAGTACTAAGTCAAGAGAGGTCTCATACCCTCTAGTGTGGTTAGCACGCTAAAATGCTTGGTTTAGTCTAACAAGATGTTCGGTCCTTGTTGACCCGGGCACCATTCCAGTCACACCCAAAATCACACCATCTTACCATTGTGCCCAAGTCCAAATCTTTTTGCTTTTAGTTTTTGGGTTTTTGCAAATTGAACATAGCGTCAAGCCGAAATGTAGGTACATAGTAAGCATTTGTGTGATCAAGGTTATCGACAAGTCGATAACCGCCCAGTTCTACCAGAAGCTAAGCATGGCTAAGCAATTAATCCGCAAAACTACTAAGTGACAAGAGCTCATCCACGAACTCTAAATCACATCAATAACTTAGGCTCATGGTAGTAAAGGATAATCATTTGCCTAAGAAAATGCATCTACTAGGTCAACTACCGACAATAGTTTAACACAAACTAGCAATGCATACATAGAATTTGTAAACAACATAAATACTTGAAAATACAGGGATTAACATGATCAAACTGCTTGCCTTGCTGGACTGGTTCTTGCTGCAGAGGAGAGTTCTCAGATTCAATATAATCTTCGGAACCTAACGCGAAAATACGATAAAACCAATAAGAATGAAAAACACCAACTAAAACTCAACAACAAAAGACATCCAAATCCCATAAAATTTACACAGCAGCTAGAGGTTGATTTTAGACAATTTTAGGAACAAGAATTACTTCATTTGGACTTAGCATGAAAAAGTTATGCCCTAAACAATTTCTCTCAGCCTGAAAAATTCTAATTAAATTAATTACGGCTACTGTTCATGGAAAAAATTTCTAGAATGATCTGGAACCTGAAATTTTTATGGTGGGTAGATAAGGTCATCCTAAGAACAGCAGGGTTGAGTTTACTTCATTTCAAGTTGAAATGAATTACTTATGATTTTTCTAAGTTCTAAAACTAGTAGATCATTAACTTCAGTGACAAGGATCATATTAAGACCTATTCTACACTACAGTATATTCCTAGTGGGTTTTAACAAAATTTAGTTTGCTCAGTTTGGAATTACCGAGAATAAGTTATGAATTTTACAAATTTTCAATAAATTTCTAGACAACCTTTTACACTAAACAAGATCATGCAGTTTATATCCTTTTTTGCTACATAACAGTGCCTAAATTTATTCTCAGATTAGAGTTCATTCTATAACAGAGCTAAAGCAACTGGAATCATTCAAAAAGGAGCTGAAATGACAAAGTTATGCACTTTTGAAATTCGAACAATCCAAATACTTTGAAAATTTGAGCTCTCGGGAGGTCTAACAGACTTAACGAAAACGGGGAGGTCGTGGCCGTCGATCCTTCATCGCACGGCTACGGACCTCGAAGTACAGCGCACCGAGAGACCTCTTCCGCATTGGGGAGGTCTGGGCCGTTGAGATTAAATCCAACGGCCACGACCAGTGCATGCACAGCACACACAGAGGAGGTCCTCGCGCCTAGAGGTGGTCGGGACCGTCAGATCATGATCTGATAGCCCTGACCTCTGAGGGAGGTCCTAAGGCTAAATCTACGGAGGGAGGTCTAGCCCGTTAGATCTAAATCTGACGGTTTAGACCTGAGGAGGAAGTCCTAAAGCTACGGATCTAAAGGATGAGGTCCTAGACAGTCAAGATCTCCAGGGGGAGGTCCTGAACGGCTAAGATCTCGCAAGGGAGGTCTTAACGGTCACGATCGAGCGAAGGAGGTCCTGAACGGTTGGGATTTACACGAGGGAGGTCCTGGGCGGTCAAGATCTCGTGGGGAGGTCTTTAAGGACAGAGTTTAAACGGACGAGATCTGGACGGCTAAGATCTTCACGGAGGAGGTCCTGAACGGTCCAGATTAAAGCGGAGGGAGGTCCTGAGGTTTTCTTTATAAAAAGACCAAGGGTGGCTTTTTACAAAGAGGATCCCGAGGGTGGTCTTTGCAAAATGACCAAGGGGAGGTCTTTTGCGCACGGGGAAGATCTAAACAGCTAGGATTTAACCAGGGTGGTCCTAGACGGTTGGGATCGACTCTAGGGGAGGTCCTGGCACTTATAGTTTTCGCAGACCAGGATCTAACGGCCTAGAGCTAACCTAGGAGGTCTTTATCGGCCGAGATGGATCCAAGGAGGTCCTGTGGCTTAGCGTTTCTACTAACAAGGGCTCTACGGTCCAGATCTAATCTCAAGAGGTCCTGGACGGCTGGGATTTGGCGGGGGGTGGTCCAAGACTTAAGGACTTTTCAACGAAGATCTAACGCTCAGATCTAAACCTAGGGAGGTCGTGGACGGCCACAATTAACCCGAGGAGGTCTGGTGACTTGACAAAATAGCGACAAGGTACAGAGCTCGACGTTGAGCTCGCCGGCACGTCGCCGACGACCAAAGCCATGGCGGCGCTAACCAACTAAGCCAATATGTTCGCAATACTATTGCGAACCTAATGGGAGCATTCTCGACGGCGGAGCAGGCCTAGAACGCCGGCGAGCCGGAGAAGGGCAGAGGATAAGTTTTCGGCAAAAACCGAAAACGGCGAAAACAAGCTCCACGAGCTAAACTAGCTAGACCTTAAGCTCTAAGGGACTAAAATGAACGCACCCGAGTGTAGGAAAGGCCTTGAGGAACTCGGAGGAGACCCAGCGGTGGAGCAGTTCGCTGGAGTCGAGGAAGAAGATAGAAGAAGCCTCGAAGAACAGTTCTCCCCAGGGACTTCCTCTGTGAAATCAACCAAAATGAGTTAGGGAAAAAGGCTCCGGGTGGTTAATTGAACAAGTTGGCATTCCAAGTTGCAATTAAAACCACTGGAGTTCCAAGGCCATCGGCGGAGCTTCCCGGCAACAATGGTGGATTTGGGAACCTCAGGAGGTTTTGAGCTCCACACACTGGAGGTGAGCTGGGAGGGTGGCTGAGAGCGGAAGGGGGGGTTCAAGGAGGACCTCGGAGGAGTGCTCATGTAGCCCGGAGGCCAACTGAGCACGAGGACGATGGTTTAATGGCGACGGGGCAAAAGGGGGGCTCCGAGCCGTTGTAGGGCCCCACGAGGTGACTGGAGCCTGCACTGCTCACCTACGCATGCGCACGCGGGGAGGAGGAAGAAGAACAGAAGAGGAGCTCGGGGAGGTTGGGAGCCCCACGATTACAATCCAACGGCCCTGAACACGCGTGCACGAGTCTGAGCCCTAGCTCGGCTGAACTCGGCTCGACCGAGCCGGCTTGGTCGGGTCGGACTGGTTCGACTCGAGCCCAGTCTAGCTCACCCTAAATTTGGGTTCCAAACTGATCTGGAGTTTGGGGGATTTATTTGAGGTAGCAAACTTACTCCAAAAATTATGAAATTCTTACAGGAGCTTGCTAGCTAAGTCATTGACCTTGTGTAAATTTTACAGAGGTTTTGGGTTATACATTTTCCTCCAAAATTCTACAAGATGTCACTAAAGTTTGACTAGAATTTAAATGGGTTTGATGACCTCCAAAAATATTCCAACAATTTCTAAAAATTGTGAAATTTTTCAGAGGGGCTACACATCAACCCAAGAATTTAGGAAACTTATTTCCAGGAGATTATCACAAGATGGAACAAGAGTGTCTAAGAAGAATAAGATGTGGGCTAAAATGACTTGTGATTTTTGTATTCCCATGATTCCTTTACAACAAATGTCCAGGCATACAAGAAATACAAGATGTAAGAAAAGTTTTTAATTTCCCCTCATTTTCTTACATTTGAAACACAAGTCTAAAACTTGGGATGTTACAACTCTCCCCCCCCCTTACAAGAATCTCAACTCGAGATTCCGTTTACTCGGAGAAGAAGGATGGGTAGTCAGGACAAAGGCGATCTTCCCGCTCCCAGGTTGCTTCATCTTCAGAATGGTTTGACCACTGAACTTTAAGGAACTTGATGACACGGTTCCTTGTCCTTCGTTCAGATTCCTCGAGAATACGAACAGGATGCTCGCGGTAGGTCAAATCTTCTTCCACATAAAGAACCTCCAACGGGGTTTCCTCAGTTGGGACACGGAGGCACTTCTTCAGGTGAGACACATGGAACACATCATGTACCCCCTCAAGTGTAGCTGGCAGCTCCAATCTGTATGCCACAGCCCCAACTCTCTCGACGATACGATAAGGCCAAATATACCGAGGAGCTAATTTGCCCTTGATGCCAAAACGCTGATGGCCCTTCAATGGTGAGACTTTGAGATACACAAAGTCATTGGGCTCAAAGCTCAACTCACGACGACGGCGATCTGCATAGCTCTTCTGCCTGGATTGGGCCGTGCGCAAATGCTCGCGGATCAACTGAACCTAACTTTCGGCCTCATTGATCGAATTTGGGCCGAAGAACTGCCTCTCACCAGTCTCTGACCAGTTCAATGGGTTCTGCATCTCCTCCCATTGTAACACCCCAACTCCACAAGAGCCAAGAATGCTACTAAAGTAACTTTACACAAAACTAAACTAAGATAATTTACTAAATTTCGGCAGAGTCTCCTTTGTATTTCTAACATCACATGGGTTTCAACAGTTAAAAGGGAGTTATAACAAAGTACTTCAATATTCATGATCAACAATAAGTACTCAAGAACTTACTAATCGACTGAACAAATCCTCAAACTTCCAACTAGACTACTCATCATTATTACAAATAATCCGATACGGAAACATAAACAGGTCAAATCTTTGATCAGTAGCTTAATTAATAAGGCATGATCCGAGAATTTAAGTTCATGACAAGCAGCGTGCAAAGCATAATGCTACTCCCTCCCATGCATACTGCGCTTGAACTGGGTACCTAAAAACAACAAGAAAGCAAGAGTGAGTCCACGCACTCGGCAAGTACATAAATAAAAAGACGCATAATTCAATCCATAACATCAAGATCCATATTCAGAGCACAACACTAAATCATTCCACATGCAAATGCAATGCTCAAGGATTCCTTTTCTTTATCTCTTTGTGCATTTTACCGGTAATGCAAAGTATGCAACCGCCGCCGCATACCCATGCTCTTGGCGCGCACGCACAGGACCAATTGCCCAATACTCCGCAAGTATTGGGACTCAAGCCCACACTCCACGAGTGTGGGATCTCAAGCCCGTCACATTCATGACGGGGACCTCAAAGATGTGCATGCTTGGTCATCACAAGACCAGGCCTCAACATGATATCAAAATGCATATGCACCATCTCTTTTCAACATCAAGCACCAATGGCGGTAACAACATTCATGAATAAAGGCAATAACGACATTCATGAATTAAGGCGATAACAACATTCATGAATAAAGGCAAAAACAACATTTATGAATAAAGCATATCCATACTTTGAACATTCACCACTCTGATTATGCACACTTATCAACAGCCATACGACATTAACAAGCATCAAACCTGCATTCATGTCCAAGCAATCACAAACAAGGATCAAACGATGCACTTGCCTCAACCGTGCGGGAACGAAGGACGCGAAGAGGGTGCCGCCTCCGGAACAAGTCCCCCACCTAAACATTCAATTAAGAAATGCTAAGACAGCAATAGAGGACCACTCAAACCATAAAAGTAAACACGGACTCACAAAAGTTCCTTTAACGCGAACCCAGCCCCAATTTCTAGATGTCGCTTTGTCCCCTCTGTGGACAGTCATGTTCTAAAATTCATATCTTTTCGTACAGGGATCCAAATTAGGTGTTCTTGGACTTCATTGAAAGGTTATCAAATTCCCCAACGAAACCTAGTTGGTGAGCCTTCCTGTTTCGGCCATCTACTACCCCTAACATGCGAAATAACAGAACATCGTTTTCACGTCAGGTTCTCTGGACAGTACACTAAATTGACCATATCTTTCAGCTCGTTTGTCCAAATTTCATGTTCTTGTGCTTACTTGAAAGCTACGACAATTATCTACAACTTTCGTTATACTGAGATCCTCTAATTCCCCATTTAACTTATCGCACAAGTCAGATTACTAAAACCTGTCAAAACACTAACTGATTCGCAGGACGATCGCACTAATAAATTCATAACTTTTGCTACAGAGGTCCAAATAATATGATCTAGCACTTCATCGAAATCTATTGACGTCCTCTACAACTCTCTAGGAGAAGCCCAAGACTGAATCCGCTTTTAACTATATCAAAACGTCTGTCTAATGCGATCTGTCCTGAGGAGACAGAAATACCGACATTGCTACAACAATCAAAAGATGCATCTACTCGGGGGAATCCGGGGTTACCCTTGACGAATGCCGATGACCAGGATGCCGCCCACGAACCTTCACCCTTTCCTCTCCTCTTCCCTTCTCCCTTCTTCCTTCTTCTTCTTTTTTTCTTGGCCGGCCACCACAATGAAGAGGCATCGGAGGAGAGGGGCACCACCATGGAGGAGAGGGATTGCTACAGTACCGTGCTACAGTGATGGTGGCGGTATTGTAGCACGGAATTACTGTAGCAAACCTAGGGTTTCCCCTCCTCCTTTTGTTGGTGGTTGATTTTCTCATGGGCCACTATGGCTAATTTCCCCCCTTATGGCCGGCCACCACCTCCCACCTTTGGACCAAATACCAATGGGCCTGAGGCCTCGGCCCAGGTTACTATTTTCTATTTGATCCTTCCCTCAATTCAATTTCTAAATAGTCCTTCTCTTTAAATAACTTAATTCTCTCTCGATAATCCTTTCAAATACTTTTGGGGTATTACATTCTACCCCCTTTAAACTGAATTCGACCTCGACTCACTAAGCTTACACCAAAGTATAATCACACTAAAACTTACTAACATTGCTACGCACTGCCGTGAATAATTTAGACATCGCCGCGCATGCGAGACTCCAATTCCCAAGTCGCTTTCCCACTTGGACTTATGGGACCACCGCACCTTGATGCAACTGATGTGTTACGCCTCATCACTTATACCATCCTAACCAGAACCACTCAATGGACAAGACTCGAAGATGCGGTAATGCTCGCTGGTCAACGGCTATTACGAAACCTCACACTCCATATACCTTAAGCATTCTCTCAACACCGGTTCATCCAAAACATTAAATACCCCTCTCCAAGACTTGAGACGGTTCTAGTGAATTGCTATCTTCCGGAATCCCCGCAACTTCCAAAACAACCAAATATACTCTGGGCTATCTATCTCTTCGGCACCAAACCACATAACTTGCACATAAACATTTGGGACTCTTGTTCCCTCTCAGTCGATTCCTTCACCAGAACAAGGAGATCCTCCATTAAGTAGGGACGCGCAACACAACTTATTTTATCAAACTTTAATAATCAGATTCAACTGAAAACAAAGGATTCACAAAACAATTCCAACTTTCCTCCAAAACACTCAAATCCAAAATCAGAGATTCTTCACGAAAACCTTCCATCCTTCCAACTCGGCAGTTTGCAACTAAACACCACATAAGCTAAAAGAGAATTCGCTCGAATGTCCAAATCAATTACTTCATTTATTTTCCTGAACCGGACAAAACCACCTTATCAACATAAGTCAACTCAAATTGTACATGATCTCCATTATATAAAAAAAAAAAAAACCAATTCAAGCAAGAACCAATGGAGCACTTCTCTACTCGAGGATCATTCTTTTCTCGGATGTTCATTTAAGAAATAATCCCTTTCTTTTTCATGGGTGTGCGAATTATCACACTAACTCCTCCTCTTAACCGACAATCTCAAAATGATCCTCAAACCGAAAGAACAACCATACTTATTTAGAGAGACTCTTCTAATCCACAAAAGGATTCTCTAGTCCACTCCTATCCCAAAGGAATTATTTGACAAATGGTTTCAACGCCTCAATAGAGATTTTTCACCCACAAGCACATCAACTCATTCTCATAAAGATAATCAACTTGAGTTCTCAAAGACACATACTCATTTACTTTACCCAAAGTATTCTATCAAAGATCAACATACTATTCAAAATTCGCCTGCTCATCTACCTCTACACATACTATTGGGTCTCCAAGATCCTATCATAAAAATACAAAGCCCAAATTCAACCTCCAAGTTTTCTACTATGAGTTTCGTATAATTGATAGAAAATCCTTAAATTGCTTACTAAAATTTCACATAGCTCACAATAACCTCGGTTATTATTATCAACATTCCTCACTAATCGTAATCGCCCCAAGGCGTTTATTTCACCAATCTTAGGCCTCTAATCCACACCAATCCAATTCAGTTGCACAACTACAATATACTCATTCGCAATACTCTAATTGATTGACCACGATTCAAACATACTCAATTACCAACGTCAATAAATAAATAAATTCTTGACCAAGTTATACTTAGAGATAATCTAACTCCCAAAGGGTTACTCACTGAGGCCGAATCATACCTGACAATAACTCAACAATTCCTGCTATGCCATTAATTAGCACAACACTTAGGTTTCTCTACGCCGCTACTCTCATTAACCTTCACCATCAAAACTCTTCTACACAATCTTACTAAGTATCCAAATACACAATCTTACTAAGTATCCAATTGCGATACTCTAATAAATTTATCAAGAGTCCGTACTTTCGATAATCCCAACATCCCAACATGGACAAATGTTACTGGATCATAATTCGTCATAGGTTCCACTAGTTGTAAAACTAATCAATTTTATTTCATCGACAAACCTTCCATTTAAATATAACTCCCTCCAGGTATTATAGGTCAAAAACCAATTCACTATCTATCGCTTCTTCAAATAGCTTGGTTCCCAAACTTTCACCACTATCATATACTTGTCTACCACCAACCAATCGCCATAATACACTTTATAAGACTTTGGCAACACAAGTTGGTTAATTCCTTTCTCAAAAGGAAGAAACAACCAAATACAAGTTTTCAACGCACAAGAAAAATGTTGCTCCTCGGAGTGAGCCCGAGACCAAGAGGAATACCAAATATTAATGATCCCGAAAACAAAATACGAGTCAGAATAAGGGCACATGTCCCACAATAAGGAACTTTCAAACCTCCATAAATCATAATAAAACACTGCTATGGAAACCCAAGAAACTCTTAAGCTTTAACAATAGAAAAAATTATAGATCACAATTCTTAACTCCAACCTCAAATACTTATGGTACACATTTTTCGTTAAGAAAGAAAGAAATTTTCTTTTATTACAACACTACTTAGGAACCAAACCACATTAATCACTTAGGAACCAAATGTAACCTTCCCACAGTCACATTGCTCAACTAATTTCATCTACTACATAATTCATGAACTCTAAAAGATCACGAATGCAAAACTCCAAACATTTCATTTAATCCATATTATGAAAAGCAATCAACTTACTTTCTCTCTAGAAGAATTATCACCACTCACAATCTCTTGTAGATCGTATTTCTAACATCAAGAGTAATTCACTCTTAACAAGATTCATATTGTCAACCCTTCCTTTAAAAGTCCTCAAAAGCTTTCCAAATTGTTATATACTAGATTATCATCTTATCCTCAATTGAGGGTATACCAAATTTTTACAACCTCACTACAACAACCACTTTATTTTAGAGGGAACCGACTACACAATTTAAAAGGTTATTCAAACCCTTCCATCAAAGACATACTATTATCCGATAGTTCTACCATCACGTAAACATTGTTCATCCATTAAATCCCATCGCTTTATCTTTTAGTGATGCTCAACACCAAACTTTAATAGACAATAATTGCACCTAGCGATTACATACAATCACTAAGTATCCACCAAAGGTTACTCCAAGATTAATATCCACTAAGACAATAATCTAACTCCTTTTGAACTTAACCATCTCAAATGGTTAGATTAATCCATTGAGATCGCTTAATCTAATTTATCAAAGAAGTTTACCAAATGTATCACTCTTAATGATCAACTCAATTCATCAATGTTCCACACTTCTTATCAACTCTATTGATTACAATTAGATATAGCCATACTCTTAATCACAATCATCAAGAATTATTACAAGAAACTTTCAAATTTATCAACTTTCTTTTCAAGGATCTTAGTTTGATCGATCATGCACACATCGCACCTAACCCGATAATCCATATCATATCCATTAATTGCTTTAATTATAACTCTGTCACTTAACCAAGACAAAACATTGCTAAAGGGTTTAACATCTTCTTTCATAAAAGAGAACTATTAATCTTCAACACTCAAAATACCCAAGAGAGATACATTGAGTCAAAGTCTCCACGTACTAAAGGACACAGTAAAAGAAAACTTTCATTAACCAAAACATCAAGCGAATAAATAGGTCAAGTTTTCCAATAAAAAGACAAAACTCCAATACAAAGGTCAATCTTGACAATTAACAAAGTTCACCAACCGCGAGAATAACTCAACAGCTTGGGAAAATAATAATTGATTTACAGGACAAATTAAGCCAAAGGAAACACACAACTTTTTCAAAGCAACCCATCAACCGCAATGAATCGATACCCAAGAGAAACTCATCAACCACAACTGATAAGAGTTGATCAAATCCAAATTCAAGGAAGAGAACAACTCTTCTAAAGATACTAACTATCAACACTTGTACTAAGATATCCGAGGTAACCACTTCCTATTCTCACACCGCGAACGGTCAGAACTGTAAAACCTGGGGCCACAACCACGACCTCAACCTCTCAAGATGGGTTATCCCCACACATAATAATTATATAATCAATTAATGAGCAATCATACTCAATTCATACCAAAGAATCATCCATACGATATAACGGAAACGAAATGCAATGCAATGCCCATTCCCATTCTATCATGCACCAAAGTGTCAAATTTTAAGTTCATTAACCATTACAAAATTTTAGCAACTTAAGTTGCCTAAGTTGTAAATCCAATCACCACGGACCTACACCGCTCTCGATACCAACTGAACACCCCAACTCCACAAGAGCCAAGAATGCTACTAAAGTAACCTTACACAAAACTAAACTAAGATAATTTACTAAATTTCGCAGAGTCTCCTTTGTATTTCTAACATCACATGGGTTTCAACGGTTAAAAGGAGTTATAACGGCATCGCAATATTCATGATCAACAATAAGTACTCAAGAACTTACTAATCGATCAACAAATCCTCAAACTTCCAACTAGACTACTCATCATTATTACAAATAATCCGATACGGAAACATAAACAGTCAAATCTTTGATCAAGAGCTTAATTAATAAGGCATGATCCGAGAATTTAAGTTCATGACAAGCAAGCGTGCAAAGCATAACGCTACTCCCTCCCATGCATATCGTGCTTGAACCGGTACCTAAAAACAACAAGAAAGCAAGAGTGAGTCCACAGACTCAAGCAAGTACATAAATAAAAAGACGCATAATTCAATCCATAACATCAAGATCCATATTCGGAGCACAACACTAAATCATTCCACATGCAAATGTAATGCTCAAGGATTCTTTTCTTTATCTCTTTGTGCATTTTACCGGTAATGCAAAGTATGCAACCGTCGCCGCATACCCATGCTCATCTGCGCGCACGCACGTGGACCAATTGCCTAATACTCCAAGTATTGGGGACCTCAAGCCCACACTCCACGAGTGTGGGGATCTCAAGCCCGTTACATTCATGACGGGACCTCAAAGATGTGCATGCTTGGTCATCACAAGACCAGCCTCAACATGATATCAAAATGAATATGCACCATCTCTTTTCAACATCAAGCACCAATGGCGGTAACAACATTCATGAATAAAGGCAATAACGACATTCATGAATTAAGGCGATAACAACATTCATGAATAAAGGCAATAACAACATTCATGAATAAAGCATATCCATACTTTGAACATTCACCACTCTGATTATGCACACTTATCAACAGCCATACGACATTAACAAGCATCAAACCCGCATTCATGTCCAAGCAATCACAAACAAGGATCAAACGATGCACTTGCCTCAACCGTGCGGGAACGAAGGACGCGAAGAGGGTGCTGCCTCCGGAACAAGTCCCCCACCTAAACATTCAATGAAGAAATGCTAATACAGCAATAGAGGACCACTCAAACCATAAAAGTAAACACAGACTCACAAAAGTTCCTTTAACGCGAACCCAGCCCCAATTTCTAGATGTCGCTTTGTCCCCTCTGTGGACATTCATGTTCTAAAATTCATATCTTTTCGTACAGGGATCCAAATTAGGTGTTCTTGGACTTCATTGAAAGGTTATCAAATTCCCCAACGAAACCTAGTTGGTGAGCCTTCCTGTTTCGGCCATCTACTACCCCTAACATACGAAATAACAGAACATCGTTTTCACGTCAGGTTCTCTGGACAGTACACTAAATTGACCATAACTTTCAGCTCGTTTGTCCAAATTTCACGTTCTTGTGCTTCCCTGAAATCTACGACAATTATCTACAACTTTCGTTATACTGAGATCCTCTAATTCCCCATTTAACTTATCGCACAAGTCAGATTACTAAAACCTGTCAAAACACTAACTGATTCGCAGGACAGTCGCACTAATAAATTCATAACTTTTGCTACATAGGTCCAAATAATATGATCTAGCACTTCATCGAAATCTATTGACGTCCTCTACAACTCTCTAGGAGAAGCCCAAGACTGAATCCGCTTTTAACTATATCAAAACGTCTGTCTAATGCGATCTGTCCTGAGGAGACAGAAATACCGACATTGCTACAACAATCAAAAGATGCATCTACTCGGGGGAATCCGGGGTTACCCTTGACGAACGCCAATGACCAGGATGCCGCCCACGAACCTTCACCCTTTCCTCTCCTCTTCCCTTCTCCCTTCTTCCTTCTTCTTCTTTTTTTCTTGGCCGGCCACCACAATGAAGAGGCATCGGAGGAGAGGGGCACCACCATGGAGGAGAGGGATTGCTACAGTGATGGCGGCGGTACTGTAGCATAGAATTACTGTAGCAAACCTAGGGTTTCCCCTCCTCCTTTTGTTGGTGGTTGATTTTCTCATGGGCCACTATGGCTAATTTCCCCCCTTATGGCCGGCCACCACCTCCCACCTTTGGACCAAATACCAATGGGCCTGAGGCCTCGGCCCAGGTTACTATTTTCTATTTGATCCTTCCCTCAATTCAATTTCTACATAGTCCTTCTCTTTAAATAACTTAATTCTCTCTCGATAATCCTTTCAAATACTTTTGGGGTATTACACCCACACAAGGCCTCAAATGGTGCCATGCCAAGAATAGCCTGAAAGCTGTTGTTGTAGGAGAACTCAGCAAACGGCAAGCATTTCTCCCAATTCTTCCCATAGGAAAGAACGCAAGCACGGAGCATATCTTCCAATACTTGGTTGACTCTCTCTGTCTGACCATCGGTCTGAGGATGGTACGCTGAACTGAAAGAAAGATGTGTCCCCATAGCCTCTTGCAACTGGTGCCAAAACCGAGAGGTAAAAAGAGAACCACGATCTGACACAATCGTTCGTGACACACCATGCAGACTCACAATCCTTGATACATAGAGTTCAGCTAGAGGTCCCACACGAAGCTGAGTCTTGACAGGAAGGAAATATACCACTTTAGTTTGTCTATCAATGACCACCTAAATGGCATCGTTTCCCTTGGACGAGCGAGGCAAACCGGTGATGAAGTCCATACCAACGGAATCCCACTTCCACTCTGGCACAGGCAAAGGCTGAAGAAGGCCTGCTGGACGCTGATGCTCGTCCTTCACACGACAGCACACGTCGCACTCGGCAATGAACTTGGCAATCTCACGCTTCATTCGAGTCCACCAGAATCTCTGACGAAGGTCCTGATACATCTTGGTAGCCCCGGGATGGATAGACAAGGGAGAATCATGGGCTTCGTGGAGAATCAAATCCCGCAATTCCATGACCTTAGGAACTACAAGACGCTGCCCAAACCACACAACTCCATGCTCATCCTCTGAGAAGCACTTGGCTGACCCATCCTTGATGTTCTGCTTGATTTAACTCACACCAACATCTGTCTGTTGTGCGGCCTTGATTTGGTCAACCAAGGTTGGTTGCACAATCAAGGTAGCGAGAGAACTGTGCTCGATCAAACTCAAATTGAGCCGCTGAAATTCTTCAACGAGGGTAGGCTGCTGCTCTTGGAGCATTAACATGTAGCAATACACCTTCCAACTGAGCGCATCCGCAACGACATTGGCCTTGCCCGGATGATACTGGATGCCCATATCATAATCTTAGATCAACTCCAACCATCTTCTTTGCCTGAGGTTCAGATCTAGCTGGGTGAACAAGTACTTCAAGCTCTTGTGGTCAGAATACACCTCACAACGGTTACCAATCAGGTAATGCCGCCAAATTTTGAGTGCATGAACCACTGCAGCCAACTCCAGGTCATGTGTAGGATAGTTGAGTTCACGAGGCCTCAACTGCCGCGATGCATAGGCCACAACCTTGCCTTACTGCATAAGCACACAACTAAGACCCTGACGAGAAGCATCATAATTGATATCAAAACTCTTGTGAATATCAGGAAGAACAAGCACTGGGGCTGAGGTCAACCGCTTCTTGAGTTCCTGAAAACTCACATCACAAGTAGCAGACCACTCAAACTTCTTGTCTTTCTTGAGCAATTCGGTCATAGGCTTCGCAATCTTGGAGAAATTCTCGATAAAGCGGCGATAGTAGCCAGCCAAACCAAGAAAACTCCGCACATCGGTGATCGACTTGGGCGACCCCAAGATAGCACATCACCGACCTTGCTAGGATCCACACCACACCCCCGCCGAAAGAACATGGCCCAAGAATGCCACTTCCTTCAACCGTAACTCACACTTGCTGAATTTTGCATACAACTGTGCTCGCGCAGCCTTGCCCAACACAAGCTTCGGATGCTCAAAGATGCTCTTCTTCACTCTTGGAGTAGATAAGGATATCGCCGATGAATACCACCACAAACCTATCCAAATACTCCATGAATACCGAGTTCATAAGGTTCATGAATAAAGCAGAGCATTAGTCAAACCAAAAGACATGACGGTGTACTCGTAAAGACCATAACGAGTAGCAAAGGCCGTCTTTGGAATATCCTCGCCCGATCCTCGACTTGATGATAGCCCAATCTCAAGTCAATCTTGAAGAACACCCGGCTCGTCAATGGTCAAAAGATCATCAATACGGGCAAAGGATACTTGTTCTTCATCACCACCTCATTAAGCGGACGGTAATCAACACACATGCGCAAGGTCTTGTCCTTCTTCTTCACAAAGATAACTGGACAGCCCCAAGGAGATGAGCTGGGACGGATAAAACCCTTCTCTCGTAGCTCACCTAGTTGATTCTTCAGCTCCTCCAACTCATTAGGAGGCATGCGATACGGCATCTTTGAAATAGGGGCGGTATCGGGCAGCAACTCAATAACGAACTCTGTGTCTCGAACGGAGGCATCCTGCAAATCTTCGAAAACATCCACAAAATCACATATCGTGGGAACATCCCGGATCTCAAAGGTGGCTTCACTTCAAGTGCACAAAGAAGGGGCCCCCGCAACTGCGGTGAAAACCCAACCTGTTCACCTGAAGGACTAGTAAGGTAGACAATCTTCCTGGCACAATCGATTTGCCCCAAGTATTGGGACAACCAATCCATGCCAAGAATCACATCCACCGCAGAGTCGAGTAGGATAAGATTCGCCAAGAATCCCACTCCTTCGATGTGGATAGGAACATCCCAAGATCCTTGGTCGCCTCATTTCCGAACCCAGAGCGAATAAGTAGTGGAACCCCAAAAGAACACAAGGAGACCACTATCAACAGAGAAACGATCTCGAAATAAAGAATGCGAAGCTCGAGTCAAATAAAATCGTAGCGGGACGTAAATTGACAAGAAGCGCATCTAACACAACGTCGGGCGCCTCCGTGCCTCCTCACCGAGATGTGGTTGACTCGGCCGCTCCCATACCCGGGTCTTCGGTCGTAGGTGAACACTCCTTGCCCGCCCTCCATTAGGACGAGGGGCGCTTCAATCTTCTTAGGGCAACTACTCGCATAGTAGCCCTTGTTGTGGCGATAGAAGCGGTGACGCCGGCACTGGGTTGCGGGAACACCGCCGCTGATCGCAGCGCACGTGACTGAATCACGGTCTGCGGAGGACGTGGAGCTGGTGCCGAAGGCCTCGGGGGTGGTGTAGCCTGAGAATGGGCCCCTGGTGCTGGCCCAACGTGAGGACGAACAAGACCGGCCCGAGCCGACTGATGGGCCTCCCACTTGCGCTTGTGGGACTCGCCCAGCGCTCTCGCCTTGTGCTCGGCGATGATGGCCTTGTCCACCAAGGTCTGGAAGTCTGCAAAGTCAACAATGGAGAGCTTGTCCTAAAGCTCCTCAGACAAACCCTCCATAAACTTCTCCTGCTTGGCCTCATCAGTGGCCACCTCAGCAGGAGCATACCTCGCAAGTTGGTTGAACTCATGGAGGTACTCAGTCACAGATTTGTGCCCCTGTTTGAGCGCAAGGAACTCCTTCTTCAGCTTCATCAGGCCGGCGGGGAAATGGGCCCGACGAAAAGCTGACCTGAACTCCTCCCACGAGACCACGTGTCCCGCGGGCTGCATGGCAAGGAATTTCTCCCACCATGAGAGTGCCGCACCCTCCAACTGATGGGATGTGAAAAGTGCCCGGTCCTACTCCTGGCACTGAGCAACGTTGAGCTTCCGCTCAACCAGACGCAGCCAGTCATCCGCGTCCAGGGGATCCTCGGACCTGGAGAAGGTAGGAGGCTGAGTACGGAGAAACTCCGCAAGCCCCCCACGAGTCTGATGTCCACCACCTCCTGATCCGGATGCACCAGAGGGAGTGGAGGTGTTCCTTGCGATGACCTCCAACACCCTACGGTCCTCCGAACGGTTGCGTTCGATCTGCATAAGGACCTCAGCCATGGTCGGAGGAGGGGGAAGCTCCTCATCGGGACCACCTGGCTGATCCCGACAACTACGGGTCCCTCCAGCCATCCTGTTTCACTAAGACAAGTTAGCTACAACTCGAGACCCAAAGCACGGAAATCCAAACTCAATAAAAAGGGCTCAAGAATAACCATAAAAGAACATAAGACCATAAGTCACCAAATCAACTTCCCGAAACGACTAACCCGTATGGAAAGAACGAGTAATCGTTTGAGAAGACCAAAATTTCAGAACTCAACTCTAGCTCTAAACAGCCCAAAACCAAGGTATAACCACTTAATAGGGTATTAGGCATTTAGCTAATTCGTATCACTCCTTACCCTTTTAGTCCCACAAGTTTTAGTTGAATTAACCTCTCATTTCCTACCTCCTTTACTAATTACTAGCTAGCTGTCCAAACTTGTTCCTTTAAGCTTCTGGCCGAAAATTCCTGCTCCAGAAGCTCCCAATTTCGGCAATGGACAGCCAATCCTCCAAATTACAACACTCATGGTTTTCCCAAAACCAAATTTAATCGATAAGTGGCTACTTTTTGAAAGGAAGAGAGGAACAACTTTTTCAAAACTTAATCAAGAGCAAGGTGAGATAAGCAAGCTAAGATAGGTAAGGAGTAAAATATGAGAACTTACTTAAACCTTCATGAACCATTCGAAAGTAAGTCTTCAAAATATCTTAAAGGCGACCAAGCTAGGGGTTTCTACGGTCAGTATGGCTCTGATACCAACTCTGTGAGGACCCGGGTATTTAACTAGTAATACTTAACCTCCATATGGTTCTAGCATTACTAATCAAATATCCAAAGCCTCGATGGACATGTGCTTCCCAGAATTGCAACACATGCTCATCATCACAAAATTATACATCATTTCCATACAACATTAATACTAAGTTCAACAACGACATACATAAAGTAAAGTTATTACAAAAGAGCCGACTGGCCAAATAGCACAATATACAAGAATGACAGCGGAAGCAAAAGCGCCATAAGATGGCTAAGAACAAAAGTCGACCGGTTAGCCAACACAACCCACAAGGCAACCGACCGGGCCACCAAGCTAGCCGCCCCGCAAGCTACCACAACATAGCTCATAAAAGTGAGGCCCTTCGAGCTCACCTTCTTCCTCTGCAACAAATACATTTAAGCAAGACAACTGAGTACACTAAGGTACTCGCAAGACTGACGTGTGGAATAGCAGACCTATTCATATGCTACATGCAGGCTTATTTAAGTGGAGGTTATATGTCTCATTTTGCACAAAGCCAACTTTATTTGCAATAATGTAATACATTTAAAAGCAAGTTTGCAAATCTGTTTTGATGTTGAATATAACAACGAATTAATAATAAATACAAGTAACCACCTGGAAGTGACTATCCCAATAGCCACCACAACATAGCACGAATCCCCCGATTCGTACCACCCATCAAGTTTTAATTAAAAGGTTGTAGTCTAACTCTTGAAAGACCTTGTCAAGCGTCTCTATAACCTAGGACGAGGCTATTCGAATAGTTTTAACCCTGCAGGGGTGTACCAATGTACCCACACTTCAGACCGCCTTTAAGCCACAAAGCACACTTCCGAAGGTATGCCGGCACAACTAAGTCCTACGAGACATTTTCCAATATTGTGTATTAACCACGAGCCGCTCGTATGGATCGAAATCCATACGCTTACATTGCAAGCCGAAAGACAACCAGCCATCACGGGGGAAGACTTTCGGACACTGCAATGCTCCCAGCACCATCCCTCCTACGACTCTCTGCGACCCGAAGCCAATACACGCCAAAATACTAAGTCAAGAGAGGTCTCATACCCTCTAGTGTGGTTAGCACGCTAAAATGCTTGGTTTAGTGTAACAAGATGTTCGGTCCTTGTTGACCCGGGCACCATTCCAGTCACACCTAAAATCACACCATCTTACCATTGTGCCCAAGTGTGAGACCCCGGTTTATTAAACTTGTAATACTTAACCTTCCTCTGGTTCTAGTATCACAAATAGAATAATCCGCGTCTCGATGAATATGTGCCTCCCAGAACAAGCAGCACACATACATCATATCCAAGCATGCATCGATTCCATACAACAGATTACAACAAGTCTACCAAAAGACATACATAATATAAGTTATTACAACACACCGACCGCCAAATGACATAAGTAGCAAATAAGTAATGATGAAGCAAAAGTTGCCATAAGATGGCTTAAACCAAAAGACGACCGGTTAGCCACATAACACCACAGGCAACCGACCGGGCCGCCAAGCTAATCGCCTCAGAACGCCACGGCACAACTCACAAAAGTGAGGTCCATCTGACTCACTATCATCCTCTCGCACAACACAAGCAATGCAGTGAGTACAAAAATGTACTGCAAGACTTACGAGTAGCAAGCCTATACATAGCTACATGAAAGTCAGTATTCAAAGGAATGAGGTTTTATGGTTCTTTGGACGATAAAGCAAGTTTCATTTGCAATATTGTAATAGATTGAACAGCAGTTTGTAAAATCTGTTTTAAGCATTTAAATAACAATGAGTAAGCATAAGTAATGTGTATCCACCTAGAAGTCACTTTCCCAAAGCCACCACAACATAGCATGAATCCTCGATTCATACCACCATCAAGTTTTAATTGTAAACGTTGTAGTCTAACTCTTGAAAAGCTTATCCAAGAGTGTCCATAACCTAGGGCGAGGTTATTCAAATAGTTTTAATCCTCGCAGGTGTACCAATGTACCCACACTTGCACCGCCTTTTGCCAAGCTATTAAGCACACTTCCTTTGGTATGCTAGCACGGCTAAGTCCTACAAACCCTTTCCAATGGAATATGCTAATCAAGAGACGCACGTATGGGGTTAATCCTTAGTGATCTCGCCGACTAAATATGGATCACAAGGACCCATACGTGGAGCAAGATACACCGCCTCGGCGGTGTTCTCCTCCCTACAACGTGTCCATGTTGCATATAATCAAATATGCAACCCACCACGCGACTCATTAATTAACACAGCCCAAAGTACTCAGCTAAGAGAGGTCCCATATCCTCTAGTGTGGTTAGCACGCACGTAATGCTCGGATAATGATACTCACAAGTAGTTCGGTCCTTAATTGACCCGGGCACCATTCCAATCACACCCAAAAGATCACACCATCTTACCATTGTGCCCAAGTCTAAATTGTTTTCATTTTCAGTTTTAGTTTTGCAATTTAGACATAGCACAAGGCTGAAAAGTACACATAGTAATAGTTTGTGTGATCAAAGTTATCGACGAGTCGATAACCGCCCATTTCTACCGATAACTAAGCATGGCTAAGCATAATGACACGCAATCTACTAAGTGACAAGGGTCCATCCAGCGAACCCAAAATCACAGCAAGTAACCTAGGCTTCAGTGGTAGAGGAATGAACATCTCCTCATCGATAATGCATCCAGTGAGGCCAACTCATCGACAATAGTTTAAAACAACATAGCAATGCATACATAGAATTTGCAAACAATATATTAGACTTTGAAAATAGTAGGAACAATATGATCAAATGAATGCTACATCCGCTTTTCTGGTCAAGTGCGAGATCCGATGGTCGCGTGGCTCAATATCAAGATTAATAATATTATCTTCTAACCTAACGCGAAAAGGCGATAAGCAAATAAGAACGAAGAACACCAAATAAACTCCAACAAAGAAACACATCCAAATCTAATAAAATTTATACTACAGCTAGGGAATGATCTAAGACAATGATAGGAACCAGAATTATGCAATTAGAACTAAGCATGCAAAAGATATGAACAAAATGCTCTTTCTCAGCCTCAAAACAACCTAATTAATAATTAGTACTGTTCATGACAAAATTTTCTAGAGTGATCTAAGGTCTGAAATTTTTATAGCAGGTAGATTATGACATCCTAATAACAGCAAAGTTGGATTTACTAATTTTGGAGTTATACACATTTACTTATGATTTTTCTAAGCTATAAATCTAATGCAAGTCATTTTACAGAATTATGAACATGCTCAAATCCTATTTTATACGAAAGTATACTAATGATTTAATTTAACAAAATTGGTTTTGCACAATTTGGATTTATACGAAAAGATATGCATTTTCCAAGGTTAAAACTATTTCGAATATTCAAATGACAAAAATCAAGTTATTCCTAGTTACACAATTTTCTGCTACTGCAACATGCTTAATTCCATTTTTATAATAAACTAAGGTGACAACATAATTTATTACCGTTGGAATTATCTAAAAAGCAGTTAAAATGAATTAGTTATGAGTTTCTAAAGTTTTTATATCATTTTCATTGTTAAACAAATACTTACCAAATACGACAAACTCCAATAAAAGAATAAGACGTGGACAACTCCCAACCCTTGATCTAAAATCCTACGGCTCACGCACAAAAAACAGCGCACGCCGCGACCGATCGAACGGAGCTCACCGTTGATCACGATCCAACGGCGCACGCACGTGTATGCAACCGACGGCGCGGTTGCTTGGGCCAATCCCAGCCGCAGATCTGCAGATGGACGGTCCAGAGCGCACCAACGGTCGGAAGGTCCGATTGCACACACGATCTCAGCCGTTGATCGCAAGATCGACGGTCGAGAATGATCAAGGCATCCGGAGGGTCCGAATGCACTCACGATCAGCGCCGCAGATCTAAAAATGAACGGTAGATATTGATCGCAGTTCAAAGGAAGATGCTGACACGTGGGACCGCATGTCAGTGACTTCGAGTCACCCACGCGCTGGTTTAACCCACGTGCACAGTGCACTGGGCCCACTTGTCAGCGACTGAGAGTGGCGGTTAAGACCAAATTAATGCCATTAATGATTAACCTTAAATAAACACTAATGACTGCTGAAATTTGATTTTAACCCCTCGGGCCCACAAGTCAGCGACCCAGAGGTAAATTCCGACAGCGATTAAATGCCGACACATTCAATTAACCAATGATTAATCTTAATGATGTCGGAACAGTGCGGGATTGAACCAGAGAGCGATTTAAGGATATTGGGCCCACTGGTCAGTGGCTCAACGACAACAATTAAGACACAATTAATAACTAAAGATTGGTAATTAATGTGTCCTAATTAAGTGACGAAAACGGAGTCGCTGTGTGTCTTCAAAAACGAAGCGAGTTCAACGGCAAATCGCCGGCGACAACGGCATGCGCGCGCCACCAAGAACCAAAATGGATTCGCAATAGCACAACGAATCTAATGGTAGCATTCTCGCCGCGGTGAGGACTAGAACGCCGCTAGCCGGAAACGAAAATGGGAGCTTTTCTCGCTAAACATGAAAATAGCGAAAGCTCATTGCGGACCTAGGATGCGGGTGCGAGCCACTAAGGACTAATAAGAAGCTACCTTAGTGACAAGAAGCTTCAAAGATGGCGGAGATGCTTGATCACGGTGAAAGCTCACGGTCTTGGAGAAGAAAACCGAGATAGATACCCGAGCCAAATGAGTGATTCCAAAGCATCGAGATAGCTTCATAATGATTCACGAAGCTACATGAGCAAGTAATTAGCAAATGGAGCACTCACCGAAATGAGGAAGAAGATGACCAATTTCGCCGAATTTACAATGGAGGAACACGCGGCGTTGGATCTTAATCCAACGGCCCGATTCGTAAATGCAACCGAGGGTCCGGCGGTTCGGAAATCTCAACGGTTGGATGGGAATCTAACGGCCGACAATCAAACTTGCAACCGGAAGGTCCGAAGGGTTACACGCGCACGCCGCGTGCGATTTCGATCCAACGGTTGAGATCCAACGCGCTTTAAAGAGAGGCTCGTGCGCTTAGTTGATCGACCAAGTCAATTGGCTCGAGCCCAGTCCGACTCGAACCCAAGTAACAAGAAACCAAGTTTGACTTTGAAATAAGAACATAGACTTTGAATGATTTATTTGAGGTAGCAAATTAACTCCAAAAATTATGAAATTTTTACAGGAGCTTGCTAACTCAGATATTAACCTTGTATAAAATTTTCAGAGGTTTTTATGCTGCGAAAAATCTCCAAAATTCTGCAAGGCTCTGTTTTAATGTTTGATGAGAGTCAAACAGTTTGATCCTCTAAAAATATTCAAACAATTTCTAAAAATTGTGAAATTTTTCAGAGGGGTCACATACCATCACAGAGACTTAGGAAAAATATTTCCAGAGGATGATCATAAGATTTGACAAGATTGTTTTTGGAATAACAAGATTTGGATCAACTAGACTTGTGACAATGTATTTCCATAATCCCTTGTACAAGAATTGTTTGGCACAACAGAAATACATGATGTAAGAAAATTTTTAATTCCTACTGATTTTCTTACATTTGAAACACAAGCCCAAGATTGGGATGTTACAAAACCTCCCCTTACAAGAATCTCGCCCGAGATTCTCATTTACTCGAGAAGAAGGATGGTTAATCGCACGAAGACGATCCTCGCGCTCCCAAGTTGCCTCATCTTCGTAATGGTTTGACCACCGAACCTTAAGGAACTTGATGACACGGTTCCTTGTCCTTCGCTCGATTCTTCGAGAATACGAACAGGATGCTCATGATAGGTCAAATTTTCTTGTACATCGAGATTTTCCAACGGAGTTTCTCAACTGAACACGGAGGCACTTCTTCAAGTGTGACACATGGAACACGCCGTGCACACCTCAAGTGAAGCCGGCAACTCCAATCTGTATGCAACGGCTCCAATCCTCTCGATGATGCGATAAGGCCCCACATATCGAGGAGCTAACTTGCCCTTGAAGCCAAAACGCGATGGCCCTTCAAGGGTGAGACCTTGAGATACACAAAGTCAATGGGCTCAAAGCTCAACTCCCGACGACGACGATCCGCATAGCTCTTTGCTCGGATCGGCCACGCGCAGATGCTCACGAATCACCAACTCGACTTTCGCCTCATTGATGGAATCGCCCAAGAACCGACGCCACCGCTTCGACCAGTTCGGAGGGTTCTACACCGCCTCCCATACAAAGCTTCAACGGTGCCATGCCAAGACTAGCTTGAAATCGTTGTTGTAGGAGAACGCTGCAAACGGCAAGCACTTCTCCCACTTCTTCCCATAGGAAAGAACACAGGCACGGAGCATATCTTCCAACACCTGGTTGACTCTCTCCGTCTGACCATCAGTTTGAGGATGATAAGCTGAACCGAAAGAAAGACGTGTACCCATCGCCTTTTGCAGATTATGCCAAAAGCGAGAGGTGAAAAGAGAACCACGATCTGACACAATCGTTCGTGGCACACCATGCAAACATACAATGCGAGACACATAGAGATCCGCCAGCTGACTAATACTGAGATTGGTACGCACTGGCAGAAAATGTGCCACCTTTGTCAATCGATCAATGACAACCCAGATAGCATCCTTCCCAGAGGAAGTACGGGGCAGACCGGTGATGAAGTCCATACCAACGGAATCCCACTTCCATTCTGGTACTAGCAAAGGCTGAAGAAGGCCTGCTGGACGTTGATGTTCAGCCTTGACACGACAGCACACGTCGCACTCGGCCACGAACCTAGCAATCTCGCTTCACGCGAGTCCACCGAATCTCGCCGAAGGTCTTGATACATCTTGGTAGCTCCAGGATGGATAGACAAAGGGGAGTCATGGGCCTCGCGGAGAATCAAATCCCGCAATTCCATGACCTTCGGAACCACCAAGCGTTGTCCAAACCACACAACACCGTGCTCATCCTCAGAAAAGCACTTAGCTGACCCATTCTTGATGTTCTGCTTGATTTGGATCACACCAACATCCTGCTCATTGGCAGCCTTGATTTGTTCCACCAAAGTCGGTTGCACAACCAAGGTAGCAAGAGAACCATGCTCAATCAATCCCAAATTAAGCCGCTGAAATTCTTCGAGAAGGGTAGGTTGTTGTTCTTGAAGTGACAAGGTATTGCAATACACCTTGCGACTGAGTGCATCCGCAACAACATTAGCCTTGTCCGGGTGATACTGAATGCCCATATCATAATCTTTGATCAATTCCAACCATCTCCTCTGCCTGAGGTTCAGATCTGGCTGGGTGAACAAATATTTCAAGCTCTTGTGATCAGAATACACCTCACAATGTTACCAATGAGGTAATGCCGCCAAATCTTGAGTGCATGAACCAGGCCGCTAACTCCAAATCATGGGTAGGATAATTGAGTTCATGAGGCCTCAACTGCCTCGATGCATAGGCCACAACCTTGCCTTCTTGCATAAGAACACAACCAAGTCCTTGACGAGAGGCATCACAATAAATGTCAAAGCTCTTATGCACATCAGGGAGAACAAGCACCGTGCCGACGTCAATCGCCTTTTGAGTTCTTGAAAACTCAAATCACAAGCGATGACCACACGAATTTCTTTTCTTTCTTGAGCAATTCGGTCATGGGCTTAGCAATTTTGGAGAAGTTCTCGATAAAGCGCGGTAGTAGCCCGCTAAACCAAGGAAACTCCTCACATCGGATCGACTTGGCTGCCCCAAGATAGAACATCGCTGACCTTGCTAGGATCTATCGCGACACCACTGCTGAAAGAACATGGCCCAAGAATGCCACTTCCTCAACCGTAACTCGCACTTGTTGAACTTAGCATACAAATGATGCTCACGCAGCTTTCCCAATACAATCTGCAGATGCTCAAGATGCTCTTCTTCACTCTTGGAGTAGATAAGAATGTCGCCAATGAATACCACAACAAACTTATCCAAATACTCCATGAACACCGAGTTCATAAGATTCATGAACGAAGTCGAGCATTGGTCAAACCGAAGACATGACGGTGTACTCGTGAAAGGCCATAACGAGTAGTGAACGCCGTCTTTGGAATATCCTCACTGATCCGACTTGATGGTACCCCAATCTCAAGTCAATCTTGGAGAACACACAAGCCCCGCCAATGGTCAAAGAGATCATCAATACGAGGCAAAGGATATTTGTTTTTCACCGTCACTTCATTCAATGACAAGAATCCACACACATACGCAGGTCTTGTCCTTCTTCTTCACAAAAATAACCGACAACCCCAAGGAGATGAGCTAGGACGGATGAAGCCTTTTGCCTCAAGCTCACCCAATCGCTTCTTTAGCTCCTCCAACTCATTAGGAGGCATTCGACGCAGTGCCTTTGAAATTGGAGCGATCGGGCAGCAACTCAATCACAAACTCTAAGTCTCGAATCGAGGCATACCGAGCAAATCTTGGGGAAGACATCCACAAAGTCACAGCATCAGGGCACATCCTCGAATCTCCATGGTCGCTTAGCTTCAAGGGCACAAAGGTGTGGCCCCGCAGTGCGGTGAAATCCCAACTTGCTCGCTGAGGGACTAGTGAGGAAAACCATCTTCCTGCACAATCGATTTGCCCCAAGTGTTGGGACAACCAATCCATACCAAGAATCACATCCAGACGCTACGAGTCAAGTAAGATGAGATTCGCCAAGAATTCCACTCCTTCAATATTAATGGGAACGCCCGACATTCTTGATCGCTCTCATTTCCGCTCCCGAGAGCGAATAAGCAAGGAATCCCCAAAGGAACAAAGTGAAGGTCACAATCAGCAGCAAAGATCTCGAAATAAAGGAATGTGAAGCTCCGAGTCAAACAAGACTGCAGCAGACGATAACTAACAAGGAACGTTATCTAACACAACGTCGGTGCCTCTTGAGCCTCCTCACCGAGATGTGGTTGACTCGATCACCCCGACACCTCGAGTCTTCGGATCACCTTCGTCGTGTGTGACCATTCCCGCGTCCTCCATTAGGACGAGGGCTGCTCCAATCCTCTGAGGGCAACTGCTAGCATAGTGGCCCTTCTTGTTGCTGAAGGCGAGTAACATCGCACCAAGGCGGAGCGCAACTCGCTTCCGAAGTCGCAGTGCACGTGGTTGAAACACGGCCTGCGGGGGACGAGCAACTGGCGCCGACGGCCTCGGCGGTGGTGAAACCAAAGCACGAGCTCCTGGTGTGGGCCCAACACGGGGACGAGTGAGGCCGGCTGCGGCACCGATGGGTCTCCCACTTGCGCTATGACTCACCCAGCGCCCGCTTTGTGCTCGGCGACGATGGCCTTGTCAACCAAGGCCCGAAGTCGAACAAAGTCTACAATAGATAGCTTGTCCGCAGCTCCTCTGACAAACCATCCATGAACTTCTCTGCTTAGCCTCATCGAGGCCACCTCTCCGAGCATAACGAGCCAAGTGGTTAAACTCGTAAAGATACTCCGAGACAGACTTGCGCCCGCTAAGCGCAAGAAACTCCTTCTTCTTGAGCTTCATCGGCCATCGTATGTGGGCCGACGGAAGCGGTCGAAACTCATCCCACGAGACAACGTGGCTGCGGGCTGCATGGCGAAAAGTTCTCCCACCAAGATAGTGCTACACCCTCAAGCCGATGGGATGCAAAGAGTGCCCGCTCTGCTCCCCGGCATCGAGCGATATTGAGCTTTCGCCAACAAGACGCAGCCAATCATCCGCGTCGAGTGGATCCTGATCGAGAGAAAGTGGGCGGCGCGCACGAGGAACTCCGCAAGCCCACCGCGAGATCGGTGGCCACCACCTCCGATCCTCGGCGGCGGGAGCGGAGGTGTTCCTCGCAATGACCTCCAAGATCCGGTCCGTCCATGCGATTCCGCCGATCCGAGCCGTAACCTCGGCCATGGTCGGAGGAGGGGGAAGCTCTCATCGAAACAAATGGCCGATCGATCACATGGTGGTTCTTGTCATTCTGCTCCACAAAAATAGGTTAAACACAACTCCGAACAGAGACAAAGAAAACTACTAACCACTAACAAAACCATCCTTAAAAGCTCAAGTAACCACATAGAACTGCAGCAAGATCACAAAGATAATATCCATCTTCCCATTATGACTAACTCGTATTAAAGAACAAGTAGCCAATTGTCAGGAAGACAAATTTCAGAAAAAAAAATAACTTCGGTTCGAAAACAGCAAGGAAACAGGGTGGGAAATTTGCTAAAGAAGGGTTAAATACTTAGCTATCTCATATCACTTCTTACCCTTTTATCCCCACAAGTTTTAGTGGAATTAACCTCTCATTTCAGCACCTCCTACTAATTAAATGCTAGCTGTCCAGAAATTCTCTTGCTGTCCAGATCTTCCCTCTAAGCTCCTGGCCGAAACTTGCAGCTTCCAATTGCTTCACATATTCCCAAGACAGCCAACACTTTCACTTTATAACTCTCATGGTGTACCCAAAACCAATCTACTCGGCTACTAACTTTTGAAGGAAGATGAGAGGAAAACTCAGCTTTCAAATTCAGTTTAGAACAAGGTGAGATGAGCAAGCTAAGATAGATGAGGAGTAAAATCTGAGAACTCACTTAAGATTTTCAGGAAAGCACTGATATTTGGAAAGTAAGTTTTCAAAATATTCTAGGGACGACCAAGCTAGGGTTTTCTTACGGTCGGATGGCTCGATACTAAGCTCTGTGAGACCCGGTTTATTAAACTTGTAATACTTAACCTTCCTCTGGTTCTAGTATCACAAATAGAATAATCCGCGTCTCGATGAATATGTGCCTCCCAACAAGCAAAGACACATACATCATATCCAAGCATGCATCAATTCCATACAACAGATTACAACAAGTCTACCAAAAGACATACATAATATAAGTTATTACAACACAGCCGACCGGCCAAATGACATAAGTAGCAAATAAGTAACAGCGGAAGCAAAAGTTGCCATAAGATGGCTTAAACCAAAAGACGACCGGTTAGTCACAACCTAGAAGTGACTTTCCCCAAAGCCACCACAACATAGCATGAATCCCTGATTCATACCACCATCAAGTTTTAATTGTAAAACGTTGTAGTCTAACTCTTGAAAAGCTTATCCAAGCGTGTCCATAACCTAGGACGAGGCTATTCGAATAGTTTTAATCCTCGCAGGGTGTACCAATGTACCCACACTTGCATCGCATTTTTGCCAAGCTATTAAGCACACTTCCTTTGGTATGCCGGCATGGCTAAGTCCTACAAACCCTTTCCAATGGAATATGCTAATCAAGAGACGCACGTATGGGGGTTAATCCTTAGTGATCTGCCGACGAAATATGGATCACAAGGACCCATACGTGGAGCAAGATACACCGGCCTCGTGGTGTTCTCCTCCTACTAACGTGTCCATGTTGCATATAATCAAATATGCAACCCACCACGCGACTCATTAATTAACACACCCAAAGTACTCACCAAGAGAGGTCCCATATCCCTCTAGTGTGGTTAGCACGCCACGTAATGCTCGGATAATGAGATACTCACAAGTAGTTCGGTCCTTAATTGACCGGGCACCATTCCAATCACACCCAAAAGATCACACCATCTTACCATTGTGCCCAAGTCTAAATTGTTTTCATTTTCAGCTTTAGTTTTGCAATTTAGACATAGCACAAGGTGAAAAGTACACATAGTAATAGTTTGTGTGATCAAAGTTATCGACGAGTCGATAACCGCCCATTTCTACCGATAACTAAGCATGGCTAAGCATAATGACACGCAATCTACTAAGTGACAAGGGTCCATCCAGCGAACCCAAAATCACAGCAAGTAACCTAGGCTTCAGTGGTAGAGGAATGAACATCTCCTACTGATAATGCATCTAGTAGGCCAACTACCGACAATAGTTTAAAACAACATAGCAATGCACACATAGAATTTGCAAACAATATATTAGACTTTGAAAATAGTAGGAACAATATGATCAAATGAATGCTACATCTGCTTGCCTGGCTGAAGTGCAGGATCTGATGGCTGCTGTGGCTCAATATCAAGATTAATAATATTATCTTCGGAACCTAACGCGAAAAGGCGATAAGCAAATAAGAACGAAGAACACCAAATAAACTCCAATAGCAAAACACATCCAAATCTAATAAAATTTATACTACAGCTAGGGAATGATCTAAGACAATGATAGGAACCAGAATTATGCAATTAGAACTAAGCATGCAAAAGATATGAACAAAATGCTCTTTCTCAGCCTCAAAACAACCTAATTAATAATTAGTACTGTTCATGATGAAATTTTCTAGAGTGATCTAAGGTCTGAAATTTTTATAGCAGGTAGATTATGACATCCTAATAACAGCAAAGTTGGATTTACTAATTTTGGAGTTATACACATTTACTTATGATTTTTCTAAGCTATAAATCTAATGCAAGTCATTTTACAGAATTATGAACATGCTCAAATCCTATTTTATACGAAAGTATACTAACAGACGAATTTAACAAAATTGGTTTTGCACAATTTGGATTTATACAGAAAAAGATATGCATTTTCCAAGGTTAAAACTATTTCTGGAATATTCAAAATGACAAAAATCAAGTTATTCCTAGTTACACAATTTTCTGCTACTGCAACATGCTTAATTCCATTTTTATAATAAACTAAGGTGACAACATAATTTATTACCGTTGGAATTATCTAAAAGCGATTAAAATGAATTAGTTATGAGTTTCTAAAGTTTTATATCATTTTCATTGTTAAACAAATACTTACCAAATACGACAAACTCCAATAAAAGAATAAGACGTGGACAACTCCCAACCTTTGGTCTAAAATCCTCGGCTCACGTGCGCGAAACAAAAAAGACGCGCGCGAATCGAACGGAGCCCACCGTTGGATCACGATCCAACGGCGCACGACACGTATGCAACCGGACGGTGCGGTTGCTTGGGCCAATCCCAGCCGCAGATCTGCAGATGGACGGTCCAGAGCGCACCAACGGTCGGAAGGTCCGATTGCACACACGATCTCAGCCGTTGATCGCAAGATCGACGGTCGAGAATGATCAAGGCATCCGGAGGGTCCGAATGCACTCACGATCAGGGCCGCAGATCTAAAAATGAACGGTAGATATTGATCGCAGTTCAAAGGAAGATGCTGACACGTGGGACCGCATGTCAGTGACTTCGAGTCACCCACGCGCTGGTT
The DNA here is from genome assembly GCA_036346255.1 of Ampelocalamus luodianensis. NCBI lineage: Eukaryota > Viridiplantae > Streptophyta > Magnoliopsida > Poales > Poaceae > Ampelocalamus > Ampelocalamus luodianensis. Next base: position 25,891,188 of record CM070623.1, read on the forward strand.
TAACCCACGCACGCGCAGCACCGCCTACTTGTCGCCGATCGAGAGTGGCGGTTAAGACCAAATTAATGCCATTAATGATTAACCTTAAATAAACACTAATGATCGCGAAATTTGATTTTAACCCCTCGGGCCCACAAGTCAGCGACCCAGAGGTAAATTCCGACAGCGATTAAATGCCGACACATTCAATTAACCAATGATTAATCTTAATGATGTCGGAACAGTGCGGGATTGAACCAGAGAGCGATTTAAGGATATTGGGCCCACTGGTCAGTGGCTCAACGACAACAATTAAGACACGATTAATAACTAAAGATTGGTAATTAATGTGTCCTAATTAAGTGACGAAAACGGGAGCTGCTGTGCCGGCAAAACCCGAGCGAGTTCAACGGCAAATCGCCGGCGACACTGGCCGCGGCGGCGCCCACCAAGAACCAAAATGGATTCGCAATAGCACAACGAATCTAATGGTAGCATTCTCGCCGGCGGTGAGGGACTAGAACGCCGGCTAGCCGGAAAACGAAAATGGGAGCTTTATCGCTAAACATGAAAATAGCGAAAGCTCACCGCGACCTAGGATGCGGGTGCCAGAGCCACTAAGGACTAATAAGAAGCTACCTTAGTGACAAGAAGCTTCAAAGATGGCCGGAGATGCTTGATCACGGTGAAAGCTCGCCGGTCTTGGAGAAGAAAACCCGAGATAGATACCCTGAGCCAAATGAGTGATTCCAAAGCATCAGTATAGCTTCATAATGATTCACAGAAGCTACATGAGCAAGTAATTAGCAAATGGAGCACTCACCTGAGATGAGGAAGAAGATGACCAATTTCGCCGAATTTGAACAAACCCCAAATTGGACAATTCACGAGAATCAAATCCAAAATTAAGTGAGGGAAATGTTCAAGGAAGTAAATAGATAAGGTTAGGGCAAAGAAACGTGAAGGAGGACCACTGGAACACCAAGAACACCAATGGAGCTCCACGGGTCAACAATGGCGATTTGCCATTTTTGAGGTGTTAAGCTCCAATATTGTGAATGGGGCTCGATGGTGGTCTAAAGAAATACCAGAGGCATTGAGAGTGCTTATAAAGCCATGAAAGCATTAGGGTTTGCACCACTCCTCTTTGGGCGGCAAAACACAGAGCACAATGCGCGCCGACATGGAAAAGATAAAAGCCGGTGCACTAGGGCATGGCATGGCCGAAAGTGTCTCCCACGACCTCACCGTTGACTAGGGCGTAGTAGGAAGCATGAGATGACACCGCCATAACCCCTACCGTGCTCGCACGGCTCAAGGTTGAAGAAGACCAGGAAAGATGCTCGGCGATTTTGAGCCCTACGATCTAAATCGGACGGCTACGAAGCGCCATGCCTCCCGTGTTCAAAACACAACGGGAGATTGCGAGCCTTAGGATTAGAAATGAACGGCTCAGATTGCTCCACGTCACAAACTCAATTTACAACGGAGGAACACGCGGCGTTGGATCTTAATCCAACGGCCCCGATTCGTAAATGCAACCGAGGGTCCGAAGGGTTCGGAAATCTCAACGGTTGGATGGGAATCTAACGGTCGACAATCAAACTTGCAACCGAAGGTCCGGCGGGTTACACGCGCGGCCGTGCGATTTCGATCCAACGGTTGAGATCCAACGCGCTTTAAAGAGAGGCTCGATGCGCTTAGTTGATGGACCAAGTCAATTGGCTCGAGCCCAGTCCGACTCGAACCCAAGTAACAAGAAAACCAAGTTTGACTTTGAAATAAGAACAGAGACTTTGAATGATTTATTTGAGGTAGCAAATTAACTCCAAAAATTATGAAATTTTTACAGGAGCTTGCTAACTTAGATATTAACCTTGTATAAAATTTTCAGAGGTTTTTATGCTGCGAAAAAATCTCCAAAAATTCTGCAAGGCTCTGTTTTAATGTTTGACTGAGAGTCAAACAGGTTTGACTGCCTCTAAAAATATTCAAACAATTTCTAAAAATTGTGAAATTTTTCAGAGGGGTCACATACCATCACAGAGACTTAGGAAAAATATTTCCAGAGGATGATCATAATATTTGACAAGATTGTTTTTGGAATAACAAGATTTGGATCAACTAGACTTGTGACAATGTATTTCCATAATCCCTTGTACAAGAATTGTTTGGCACAACAGAAATACATGATGTAAGAAAAAGTTTTAATTCCTACTGATTTTCTTACATTTGAAACACAAGCCCAAGATTGGGATGTTACACCAAGTCCAAATCTTTTTGCTTTTAGTTTTTGGGTTTTTGCAAATTGAACATAGCGTCAAGCCGAAATATAGGTACATAGTAAGCATTTGTGTGATCAAGGTTATCGACAAGTCGATAACCGCCCATTTCTACCGGAAGCTAAGCATGGCTAAGCAATTAATCCGCAAAACTACTAAGTGACAAGAGCTCATCCACGAACTCTAAATCACAGCAATAACTTAGGCTCATTGTAGTAAAGGATAATCATTTGCCTAAGAAAATACATCTACTAGGTCAACTACCGACAATAGTTTAACACAAACTAGCAATGCATATATAGAATTTGTAAACAACATAAATACTTGAAAATACAGGGATTAACATGATCAAATTGCTTGCCTTGCTGGACTGGTTCTTGCTGCAGAGGAGAGTTCTCAGATTCAATATAATCTTCGGAACCTAACGAGAAAATACGATAAAACCAATAAGAACGAAGAACACCAACTAAAACTTAACAGCAAAAGACATCCAAATCCCATAAAAGTTACACAACAGCTAGAGGTTGATTTTAGACAATTTTAGGAACAAGAATTACTTCATTTGGACTTAGCATGAAAAAGTTATGCCCTAAACAATTTCTCTCAGCCTGAAAAATTCTAATTAAATTAATTTCGGCTACTGTTCATGGCAAAAATTTCTAGAATGATCTGGAACCTGAAATTTTTATGGTGGGTAGATAAGGTCATCCTAAGAACAGCAAGGTTGAGTTTACTTCATTTGAAGTTGAAATGAATTACTTATGATTTTTCTAAGTTCTAAAACTAGTAGATCATTAACTTCAGTGGCAAGGATCATATTTAGACCTATTCTACACTACAGTACATTCCTAGTGGGTTTTAACAAAATTTAATTTTCTCAATTTGGAATTACAGAGAATAAGTTATGCATTTTACAAATTTTCAATGAATTTCTAGACAACCTTTTTCACTAAACAAGATCATGCAGTTTATATCCTTTTACGCTACATAACGATTGCCTAAATTTATTCTCGATTAGAGTTCATTCTATAACAGAGCTAAAGCAACTGGAATCATTCAAAAAGGAGCTGAAATGACAAAGTTATGCACTTTTGAAATTCGAACAATCCAAATACTTTGAAAATTTGAGCTCTCGGGAGGTCTAACAGACTTAACGAAAACGGGGAGGTCGTGGCCGTCGATCCTTCATCGCACGGCTACGGACCTCGAAGTACAGCGCACCGAGAGACCTCTTCCGCATTGGGGAGGTCTGGGCCGTTGAGATTAGATCCAACGACCACGACCGGTGCATGCACAACAGACACGAGGAGGTCCTCGCGCCTAGAGGTGGTCGGGACCGTCAGATCAAGATCTGACAGCCCTGACCTCCGAGGGAGGTCCTAAGGCTAAATCTACGGAGGGAGGTCTAGCCCGTTAGATCTAAATCTAACGGTTTAGACCTGAGGAGGAGGTCCTAAAGCTACGAATCTAAAGGATGAGGTCCAAACGGTCAAGATCTCTAGGGGGAGGTCCTGAACTGCTAAGATCTCGCAAGGGAGGTATTAACGGTCACGATCAAGCGAAGGAGGTCCTGAACGGTTGGGATTTACACGAGGGAGGTCCTGGGCGGTCAAGATCTCGCTGGGAGGTCTTTAAGGACATAGTTTAAACGGACGAGATCTGGACGGCTAAGATCTTCACAGAGGAGGTCCTGAACGGTCCAGATTAAAGCGAAGGGAGGTCCTGAGGTTTTCTTTATAAAAAGACCAGGGGTGGCTTTTTACAAAGAGGACCCCGAGGGTGGTCTTTGCAAAATGACCAAGGGGAGGTCTTTTGCGCACGGGGAAGATCTAAATGGCTAGGATTTAAGCAGGGTGGTCCTAGACGGTTGGGATCGACTCTAGGGGGAGGTCCTGGCACTTATAGTTTTCGCAGACCAGGATCTAACGGCCTAGAGCTAACCTAGGAGGTCTTTATCGGCCGAGATGGATCCAAGGAGGTCCTGTGACTTAGCGTTTCTACTGACAAGGGCTCTACGGTCCAGATCTAATCTCAAGAGGTCCTGGACGGCTCGGATTTGGCGGAGGGTGGTCCAAGACTTAAGGACTTTTCAACGAAGATCTAACGCTCAGATCTAAACCTAGGGAGGTCATGGCCGGTCATGATTAACCCGAGGAGGTCTGGTGACTTGACAAAATCGCGACAAGGTACAGAGCTCGACGTTGAGCTCGCCGGCACGTCACCGACGACCAAAGCCATGGCGCGCTAACCAACTAAGCCAATATGTTTGCAATACTATTGCGAACCTAATGGGAGCATTCTCGACGGCGGAGCAGGCCTAGAACGCCGGCGAGCCGGAGAAGGGCGGATGATAAGTTTTTGGCAAAAACTGAAAACGGCGAAAACAAGCGCCATGAGCTAAACTAGCTAGACCTTAAGCTCTAAGGGACTAAAATGAACTCACCCGAGTGTAGGGAAGGCCCTGAGGAACTCAGAGGAGACCCAGCGGTGGAGCAGTTCGCCGGAGTCGAGGAAGAAGACAGAAGAAGCCTCGAAGAACAGTTCTCCCCAGGGACTTACTCTGTGAAATCAACCAAAATGAGTTAAGGAATAATGCTCCGGGTGGTTAATTGAACAAGTTGGCATTCCAAGTTGCAATTAAAACCACTGGAGCTCCAAGGCCACCGGCGGAGCTTCCCGGCAACAATGGTGGATTTGGGAACCTCAGGAGTTTTTGAGCTCCACACACTTGAGGTGAGCTGGGAGGGTGGCTGAGAGCGGAAGAGGGGGTTCAAGGAGGACCTCGGAGGAGCGCTCATGTAGCCCGGAGGCCAATTGAGCATGAGGACGATGGTTTAATGGCGACAGGACAAAAGGGGGGTTGCTGCGCGAAAAAACGAGGCGAGGAGGCAGGTAAAGTCAGGGCAAAGCTGACACAGTTGACAATAGGGGGGGCTCCGAGCCGTTGCAGGGCCCCACGAGGTGACTGGAGCCTGCACTGCTCACCTACGCACGCGCGCGTGGGGAGGAGGAAGAAGAACAGAAGAGGAGCTCGGGGAGGTTGGGAGCCCCACGATTACAATCCGACGGCCCTGAACACGCGCGCACGAGTCCGAGCCCTAGCTCGGCTAAACTTGGCTCGACCGAGCCAGTTGGCTGGGTCGGACTCGGGTCTGACTCGAGCCCGAGTCTGGCTCAGCACTAAATTTGGGTTCCAAACTGATCTGGAGTTTGGAGGATTTATTTGAGGTAGCAAACTTACTGCAAAAATTATGAAATTCTTACAGGAGCTTGCTAGCTGAGTCATTGACCTTGTGTAAATTTTGCAGAGGTTTTTGGGCTATACATTTTCCTCCAAAAATTCTACAAGGTGCTGGGCTAAATTTCGACCATAATTTAAATGGGTTTGACTGACCTCCAAAAATATTCAAACAATTTCTAAAAATTGTGAAATTTTTCGGAGGAGCTACACATCAATCCAAGAATTTAGCAAACTTATTTCCAGGAGATTATCACAAGATGGAACAAGAGTGTCTAAGAAGAATAAGATGTGGGCTAAAATGACTTGTGATTTTTGTATTCCCATGATTCCTTTACAACAAATGTCCAGGCATACAAGAAATACAATATGTAAGAAAAGTTTTTAATTTCCCCTCATTTTCTTACATTTGAAACACAAGTCTAAAACTTGGGATGTTACCGTTGCTGGTCTAGTCATCGTGATCTAGTTTCTAGTGTCGAGTCTTTGCTGTTTTGGTCATTGTATATCTCGGCTTGCCCTTTGTTGCATCCGTTGCAATTAGGGTTTGTCTGCTATAGCCGAGATTGAGTCACCACCTCCCATCCGACCACTTACTCATGACACGACCCCCACCCGACCACCTACTCAATCCAACACCCCCATCCGACCACCTCCTCGTGTTCAAATACCTAGTCGGATTCGACCACCTACTCGATACGACCACCTCCTCGTGTTCGACTACCGAGTCGGATTCGACCATCTACTCGTTCCGCCCCGACCTGTGGCAGATTGCTGAACTCTACTACTTCTTCGTCTTCCGCTGTGTTTCTTTATTGTTGGCTCGTAAGCCTACCTTGTAAACAGATCTGATATTTATTAATAAATTTTAGCATTTATGGTTGTGCTATTAGAATTTAATTCTTGTGATTGGAAATTGTTGATTATCGATTCTAGCCTTCAAACTTGTGATCATCCTCTGAAGCTATTTTTCCTAGCATCTTGATCATCCTATCTACCTCCTGAATTATTTCACAATTTTTAGATTTTGTTTGCTATTTCAAATGGCCAAGTCAACTCTGTTTGAAATCTGGTCAAACTCCCCTGTACAGCAGCTTGTGAATTTTCTCTAGAATAATGCAGTGCATAAAAGTTCTGGAAAAATTATACAAGGTTGTCCTCTGTCCCTAGTAGCTACCATAAAATTTCGAAATTTTTGTAGCTCTGGGTCTACCTCTAAAAATTCCCAAACCTTCTCTGTCTTTTAAATCAAAATCTAAAGATCTGCTTCCTCGCCCGAACCCAACTCAGCTCGAGTCCGACCGCGCCACTTGACTCGGTCGCGTCAACTATCTGCACCGCGAGTCCAATTGATCGTGACCGCCGATGCAAATCGAGCGATCCACGTCGCAGCGTCGCAACCGACTGTCCAATGCATACATCAATCTCACCGCCCATTTCGGATCCAACGGTCGGTGCGTTACGAACGAGGCAAACCTCGGTTCGCACCGCTTGTCCGTCGGCGGTGGACCCTACCGCCGAGTCCACTCGTCTTCTCCGCACTCACCGGAGTTCGCGGCGTCGCGCGCATGCTTGCTACGTACCTCGCCCCGCCACCTATTTGCCCTCGTGTTCGCCCGTGGAGCATCGCGAGCTTCATAACCTCACCGCACTCATTCGGCCATCGCTTTCGCCGCTCTCACCTTCTCCGCCCAAATTTTCCTCTCACGAGAAGAACTCGGCGTAGCGCCGCCGTTCTGAGCCGCCGCCTTGCAGCCGATGCGATCGTGTTCCTCGCTCGCCGCCTCCATTTTGCCTATTCCGGGTCCTTGGCGCCCGATGGATCACCAGGGCGGTATCGTCGTCTCCGCCTCCGCGATCTCGCCCGCGAGCTTGCTAGCGTTCGGTGAGTCTCAAGCCTCGGCGTTTGGTTCCACTTGATCGCAATGCTCCACCGATGCTCACGGTGGGTTCGTTTACGTCTTTGGTGCATCATGGAAGCCGTCGCGACCGATTTTTCTCCGAGCTCGGTGTTTACGCCCGTGTGATTCCGGCCGTCTCGAACCTCCTTCGCCGCCATCATCTTGTGCTTATTGTTCCGGATCAAGGCGGAGCCGTGGCGCACCTTCTCGAGTCTTCTCGAAGCGTAGCGTCTTCTCCGCGAGCACCGCATCTTCTTCTCCGCCTCGCTCGCGCCACTCGCCGTGGCGTTCCGTGACTCGCGTCACCGTCATCGAGTTCGCGAGGTCCTTGCGAACCCAAGGTACCACTCACTCGTCTTGAAACTCACCGTTTGCTAGATCACTGCGCGGCCGCACCGCACCAGTGCTGCTCGCCGGTGAACCGCCGGTGAAGATTAGTTTAACTCTAATCATGTCTTCTTTGAGTCACTGATTTGTGGGCCCTCTCTGGTAATCGCATTTAGAAATCCTTTAATCCAGCCGTTATTTGTTCTCTGAGTCACTGCCATGTGGGTCCATGTTGTCAGTTAGGTTTGTGTAGTTCTGGTTATACGTTTTCTCTGATGGGAAGCGTATTTCTCTGTGTGAGTGTTTTAGGTTTGCACCTTAGTGAGCCGAAGACGTATTCTTTGAATACGCCGACGTCACTTTAGGCGGTGCGCTTATTTGTCGGTCGTTTCGCGCGGCCCATTGTCGCTGGTGGGAGCTTCTTGATAGCGGTAGAAAAGTATTAAGTGCTTTAGTATTTACGAAATGCTTTTACAGCCTCGTTAAATCATTTAAACTTGTAAAATGCATAACTAATTCAATTTTTATCCAAATTGCATGAAACCAGTGCTGTTATTTTCATTTTAAATGTATTACTTACTAAAATTAGTTTCATCCATGTCTCTGTAGCAAAAATCTGTTATCTAATAAAATGATGTCTTATGTATCTTCTAAATTAGAAAATGCATATCTTTTCCAATAATTGTCCAAATTCAATGAACCCAGTTTTGTAAAATTTCATTTTCAGTATACTAACTGTTAGGATAGGTTTTATACACTGTTTCGTTTATGAAAAGTTGTTAAGTAACTAACTAGTGACATGTTGTGTTTTTAGCTTAGAAAATTCATAGAAAATTATTAGCATCTTAAAATGATTTGTTCTCTGCTTTCTAAATTTTGTTATATCTTGTTTAGGCTGTGTGAATTTTGGCATGAGTTGATGTTGTTGTATGCTTGAGTTTTGTCGGTGTTATTCGTCCTTATTTGTCACTTGTGTTCGATCGTTAGGCTTCGATATTTGCGGCAACCCCGAGGACGATCCTCCGCACCTTATTGAGCAACGACATCCGAGCAAGCGCTTTGATCATGATTAATCCCAGTATTTTAAAGTTTAATATTTTGTTTCAATTGTATGTATGCATCGCTTAATTTGTGTTAAAATGGTTAGTTAAATCCGTAGTCGCATATCCTCGTAGACAAAATATGGATCTCTACTACTCGAGCCTAAGTTATTTGTTGTGATTAGAGATCATTGGATGATCTCTTGTCACTTAGTAGATTCGGGTCAACTTGCTTAGACATGTTTAGCTATCGGTAGAATCTGGCGGTTATCGACTTTAGTCGGTAACCTTGATCACACAAAATTTACTATAACTTTATGTTTTAGCATTTCGCTATGTTTATCTCGCAAAACTAAAAATGAAAACAAAAATGGTTTAGACTTGGGCACAATGGTAAGACTGGTGTGATCTGTTGGGTGTGACTGGAAAGGTGCCCGAGTCAGTTAAGGACCGAGTTACTTGCGCCACCGTACTGAGCATTTTGCGTGCTAACCACACTAGAGTATATGGGACCTCTCTTGACCTAGTACTTTGGCGTGTATTGGCTCCGGGTCGCAGGAGGTCGCAGGAGGGATGGAGGTGGGAGCATGGTAGTTGTCCGAAAAGCTTTATCCTGAGTGGGTAGTTGTCTTTTCGGCTTTACCATGTAAGCGTATGGTGTTTCTACCCATCTGAGCGGCTCGGGTTGATACACAATATTGGAAACAGTCTCGTAGGACTTAGTCAGTCTCAAGCATACCTTCGGAAGTGTGCTTTGGCTTAAAGGCGGTCTGAAGTGTGGGTACATTGGTACACCCCTGCAGGGTTAAAACTATTCGAATAGCCTCGTCCTAGGTTATGGACACGCTCGGATACGCCCGTAAGAACTAGACTACAACATTTAAATTAAAACTTGATGGGTGAGTACGAAACAGGGATTCGTGCTATTGTTGGGGTGACTATTGGGATAGTCACTTCTAGGTTGTTTATCTTTCGCTATTGTTATTAATATCCCATCGTTATTTCAATCTTAAAATGAATTGCAAACTTGCCTTCAAACCGTATTACATTATTGCAAATGAAAATTGGCTTTATGCAAATGAACCATATGACCTCCACCAAACAAGCCTCGCATGTAGCATATGAACAGTCGCTAGTTCACACGTCAGTTTTATGGGTACAAAGACAATCTTTGTACTCAGTGCTTTGCTTAATGTTTTTGTTGCAGAGGAAGAAGGTGAGCCTCGGGGCCTCACTTCGTGGAGTCTTGTCGCCGTGGTGACGACTAGTCTTGGCGTTCCTACGGATGCCTTGTGGGTTGGAGGCACACTCGATTGGCTTTGTTTATAGCCATCTTATGGCACTTTTGCTTCACTGTCGTTGTTGTCTATTTGTGTATCTTGTGGCCATCGCCTATATCCGTAATATTGTTACTATTTGTTTATCTTCCGTTTGTAGTGTGATGTTTGGACTCTATGTTTGGAATGGAGTTGATGCATACTTTTGTTGTGAGGTGTATATAACGCTCGGGAAGTATACATATCTCGAGGATCAGTTTATTTGATTTGTGATGCTAGGACCGGTGGTTGGTTACATTACAAACCAAATAAACTGGGTCCTCACAAAGTTGGTATCGAGCCATTCGACCGTAGCAACCCAAGCATAGTCGTCCTTAGGATATTTTGAAAGTCTTATTTTCAAATTATAAAAGGTTTATGAAACCTAGTGATTCTCGATTTTATTCCTTACCTATCTTAGCTTTCTACTCACCTTACTCTAATTTGAGTTTTGAGAACTTGGTTTCTCTCTTCCCTTTTCAAAAGGTAGTTACTTAGCTGGTGGAATTAGTTTTGGGAGAACTATGGAAAATCGTGGGAGTAATAGGGTAAGATGTAAAGTGAGTAGTTATATGTCCGATTTTTCTTGGTCGAACTTTATCTGCGTTGTGTTTGTTTCTCGACCGCTTTGATAAATTTCGGCTTTCTTGCTTTTAAATTGTTGCTAACTTGTTTTAGTGGAACAGGATGGTGGCGGAACCCGTAGTGGTGGAATCACCACCGGTCATGATGAGGAGCTCCTCCTCCGACCATGGTGAGGTTCTCGCCGATCGAGCGAAACCGCATGGACCGTACACGCATCTTGGAGGTTATTGCTAGGAATACCTCCACTCGCCGATGGTGGCGACCACCGTGCTCATGCGGGACTTGCGAGTTCCTCCGCACACGCCGCCGACTTTCTCCCGCTCGAGGACCCTCTCGATGCGGACGATTGGCTGCGCATGGTTGAGCGAAAGCTCAACATAGCTCGCGCGCAGGAAGGCGCTCTTCGCGTCCCACCACGGCTTGAGGCGCGGCACTCTCATGGTGGGAGAACTATCTCGCCATGCAGCCGCGAGCCATGTGGTCGCGTGGGAGGAGTTCCGATCGGCTTTTCGTCGGGCCCACATCCCGCATTTACCGATGAAGGCGAAGAAAAAGGAGTTCCTCGCGCTCAAGCAAGGGCGCAAGTGCGTGACTGAGTACCTTTACGAGTTCAATCATCCGCCTCGTTATGCTCCGGGTGAGGTGGCCTCGATGAGGCTAAGCAGAGAAGTTTATGGATGGCTTGTCCGAGGAGCCGCAGGACAAGCTATCCATTGTGAACTTCTCGCACTTTCGTGCCTTGGTAGATAAGGCCATTGTTGCCGAGCATAAGGCGGGCGCTGGTGAGTCCTGGCGCAAATGGGAGGCGACGTCACACCTCGCTCGTCCTCGGCCGGGCCAAAGACCAAAGGGTCCGCTTTTTGCTCCACCGGCGCCGAGACCATCTCGCACCAGCCTCGCCCACCGCAGTCGCGTGTTTGCCAGCCACGCGCGCTGCGATCCAGCAGCGAGCGGTCTCCGCAATCCGGCGGCCGAGGTGACTTGTTTTCGCCGCCACAACAAGGGCCATTATGCGAATGCTCGCCTCGAGTGTTGCGCAGCCCTCGCCCTAATGGAGGACGCGGCGGGAGCGTCACCCGCCCGACCGTAAGATGATCCGTGGCCGAGGTGGCAGCAGCGCCGAGTGAACCACCTTTCACCGAGGAGGCTCAGAGGCGCGGATGTCGTGATTGGTACACTTTGTTAATTCTCGCCCTGCTGCAGATTATTTGATTCTGAGCATCGCATTCTTTATTTCAAGATCATTTGCTTGCTGCTAGTGGTCTTCATTGTGTTCCTTTAGAAGTTCCTTTGCTCATCCGCTCTCGGGTCGGAAATGAGAGCCGATTTACAATGCCGGATGTTCCTATCATAGTCAAGGGAGTGGGATTTTTAGCAAATCTTATTCGCTCTGTCGTCAAAGTGCGGATGTGATTCTTGGCATGGATTGGTTGTCCCAAGACTTGGGGCATTGATTGTGCCAGAAGACTGCTCTATCTTACCACCCTTCAAGCGGCAGGTCGGATTTTCGCCGCGAAGCCAGGGGCCGCATCTATGTGCAATAGAAGCGGCCACTTTGCAGTTCAGGATGTTCCCATAGTATCGACTTTGGGATGTCTTTCCAAGATTTACAGGATGCCTCCGGTTTCCGAGTTTGCCATCGAAGTTGTTGCCCTGCATCGCTCCGATTTCAAGGCGCCAGACGGATGCCTCCCAATGAGCTAGAAGAATTGAAGAAGCGCAGCTCCAAGCAAAGGGTTTCATCCGCCGAATCTCCTTGGGGTTGTCCGGTGATCTTTGTGAAGAAGAAGGACAAGACTTTGCGCATGTGTGTGATTACCGCCCTCTCAATGAGGTGTGAAGAACAAATATCCTCTCCCCGCATTGATGATCTTTTGACCGCTTGTCCGAGCTCAAGTGTTCTCAAGATTGATCCGAGATCGGATCATCAAGTCCTGATCGCGGACGGCCTTCACTACTCGTTATGGTCCTGCACGAGTACACCGTCATGTCTTTGGTTTGACCAATGCTCCAGCGTTGTTCATGAACCTTATGAATTCGTATTCATGGAGTATTTGGACAAATTTGTGGTGTTTTATTGATGACATTCTTATCTATTCCAAGACCAAGCAGAGCATGCCGAGCATCCAAGATTGTTTTGGGCAAGTTATGGAACATCAGCCTATATGCAAAGTTCAAAGAAATGTGAGTTCGGTTGAAGGAAGTGGCATTCTTGGGCCATGTTCTTCAGGCATAGCCATGGATCCCAAAGAAAGTCCTATCTTGGGCCAGCCAGTCGGACCACCGATGCGCGGAGTTTTCTTGGTTTAGCGGGCTACTATCGCCGCTTTATCGAGTTCTCCAAAATCGCAGTCGATGACCGAATTGCTTAAGAAGGACAAGAAGTTTGTATGGTCCTCTGCTTGTGATGAGAGCTTTGAGCTCAAACAACGATTGACTTCACTCCGTCCTCACTCTTCCCGATATCCGCAAGAGCTTCGATATTTATTGTGATGCCTCGTCGGGGACTTGGGTGTGTTCTTATGCGGGAAGGCAAGGCATTGCCTATGCATCTGTGCGCTGAGACCTCACAAGCTCAACTATCCCACCCATGATTTAGAGCTTGTCATGTGGTTCATGCACTCAAGATTTGGCGGCATTATTTGATCGGAATCACTGTGAGGTGTATTCACCACAAGAGTTTGAAATACTTATTCACTCACCGATCCAACCTCGCAGCAGGAGATGGCTAGAATTAATCAAAGATTATGACATGGGTATTCGTGATCATCCCGGCAAAGCCAATGTGGTTGCCGATGCACTTAGTCGAAAGGTGTATTGCAATACTTTGATGATCCAAGAGCAAGAACTGCGCTTCTTGCGAATTCCAGCGTCTCAACTTGGGTTTGGTTGAGCATGGTTCCTTTGCCGCCTTGGTTGTGCAACCAACCTTGGTGGATCGATCAAGCGCAAGGCAATCGATGATGGCGTGGTAAAATCAAGCGTAACATCGTGGATGGTTCACCAAGTGTTTCACGTAAGATGAACACGGTGTTGTATGGTTTGGGCAGCGTTCGTGGTCCCAAAGATCCCGAAGTTGCGGGATTTGATCCTTCGTGAAGCCCATGATTCGCCTTTGTCCATCCATCCCGGCTACCAAGATGTACCAAGATCCGCCGAGATTCTCGTGGACTCGCATGAAGCGCGAGATTGCTGTGTTCGTGGCCGATGTGACGTATGTTGTCGCTGCCAAGGCCGAGCATCGGCCCGCTGGTCTTCTTCAGCCCTTACCTATTCCGGAATGGAAGTGGATTCAGAGGCATGGATTTTATCACCGGTCCGCCTGCATTTCGGGAAGGATGCATTATGGGTTATAATTGATCGATTGACGAAGGTGGCCCATTTCCTTCCAAAGGCGATCGAAGATTGATGTGAATCACTAGCGGATCTTTACATATCCCGCATTGTGAGTCAGCATGGTGTGCCACGAACGATAGTGTCGATCGTGGCTCTTTTCACTTCCCGATTTTGGCACGGCTCGCAGAGGCCATGGTACCGCCTTCGCTCAAATTTCAACCTATCATCCTCGGGATCGATGGTCGACGGAGCGCCACAACCGTGTGCTTGAAGACATGCTCGTGCTTGTGTTCTTTCCTATGGGAAGAATTGGGAGAAGTGCCTACCACTTGCCGAGTTCTCCTACAACAACGACTTCGTGCTAGTCTTGGTATGGCAATCGCTTGAGGCTTTGTATGGACGGCGCCGCAGAACACCGCTGAACCGTCGAGACCGTGAAAGGCGCTCTTTGGCCCGATTCCATCAATGAGGCTGAAAGTCAAGTGCGCTGATTCGTGAGCACTTGCGCGTAGCTCAATCCAGCGTAAGAGCTATGCGATCGGCGTCGCCGTGAGTTGAGTTTCACCAATGACTTTGTGTATCTCAAAGTCTCACCTTGAAGGGACATCGCGCTTCGTGTCAAGGGCAAGTTGGCCCTGCATGTTGGACCATATCGCGCCATCGATAAAGTGGAGCTGTTGCATACAAGTTGGAGTTGCGGCTACACTTGAGGGGTGCACGATGTTTTCCATGTGTCACAATTGAAGAAGTGCCTCCGTGTTCCACCGAGAAGCGCCTTGGAAAATATTGATGCGTGAAGATCTGTCTTATCGTGAGCGCCTGTTAGTATCCTCAAGAAGCTGAACGCAACAAGGAACCGGGTGATCAAGTTCCTAAAGTTCAGTGGTCGAACCACTCGAGGATGAAGCCACTTGGGAGCGGGAGGATCGCCTCCGAGCAGACACCCGCCCTTCTTCTTCCAGTGATCGAATCTCTGGTCGAGATTCCTGTAAGGGGGAGATTTGTAACAGCCCTAACTTAGGTTTGTATTTCAAATGTAAAATTTTGAGGAGAAATAAAACTTTTGTTGTCTCTTCAAATCATTTGAAAGTTTCTACAATTTTCCTAGCAATTTCCAATTTGTAGAATTTAATTTTGTGATTGGAAATTGTTGATTATCGATTCTAGCCTTCAAACTTGTGATCATCCTCTGAAGCTATTTTTCCTAGCATCTTGATCATCCTATCTACCTCCCTGAATTATTTCACAATTTTTAGATTTTGTTTGCTATTTCAAATGGCCAAGTCAACTCTGTTTGAAATCTGGTCAAACTCCTCAGACAGCAGCTTGTGAATTTTCTAGAATAATGCAGTGCATTGCTTGCTGCGGTGGTTCACAAGATTTGGCGTTATTTGATCGGTAGCGTGTGAGGTGTATTCGACCACAAGAGTCATGATCCAACGATCCACCCGACCGCGTAACCGACCTCAATCTCAATTTCCAACAACCGAAGCCCTCCGCTCGCACCGCCGTCTGGCGGTGGACCACCTCCTCGTCACCGGAGTTCAAATATTTGCCTCGTGTTCGTCTGCGGAGTCGCGATTCCTCACCGCACCACCTACCTTCGCCAAATTTTCGAGAAGAACTCGGCGTAGCGCAGCCGCCTCCTCGTGTTCGACTATTCCGGTCCTTAGGCGCCCAGTGGATCACCAGGCGGTATCGCAGTCGCCTCCGCGATCCATCTAGCTCGTGAGTCTCAAGCCTCGGCTTGTTCCACTTGATCGCAATGCTCCACCGATGCTCATGGGTTCGCCAGCTTTGGTGCATCACTCTTTTTCTCCGAGCTCGCAGCTTTCCGCCGCCTTCCTTCGCCGCCATCATCTTGTGCTTATTGTTCCTCGGATCAAGGCGAGCTGGCGCGCCTTCTCTTCACCGTGCCCGTAGCGCCTTCTCCGCGAGCACCGCATTTCTCTCCATCTCCGCGTTACCGCCACCGCCGGCATTCCGGTCGGCGTGACTCGCCACCGCCATCGAGTTCGCGAGGTCCTTGCGAACCCGGTACCACTCACATCGCCTTGAAACTCACCGGTTTGCTAGATCACTCGGCGCGCCGCACCGCCAGCGACGCCTGATTGTTCTCTCGCCGGTGAACCGGTGAAGATTAGTTTAACTCTAATCATGTCTTAGTCACTCGATTCTCGTAATCGCATTTAGAAATCCTTTAATCCAGTTATTTGTTCTATCACATAGGCCGCCGCCATGGTCGAGCATCGATCGCGGTAGAAAAGTATTAAGTGCTTTAGTATTTCTGAAATGCTTTTCTGTTGCACTGTTAAATCATTTAAACTTGTAAAATGCATAACTAATTCAATTTTTATCCAAATTGCATGAAACCAGTGCTGTTATTTTTCATTTTAAATGTATTACTTACTAAAATTAGTTTCATCCATGTCTCTGTAGCAAAAATCTGTTATCTAATAAAATGATGTCTTATGTATCTTCTAAATTAGAAAATGCATATCTTTTCCAATAATTGTCCAAATTCAATGAACCCAGTTTTGTAAAATTTCATTTTCAGTATACTAACTGTTAGGATAGGTTTTATACACTGTTTCTGTTTATGAAAAGTTGTTAAGTAACTAACTAGTGACATGTTGTGTTTTTAGCTTAGAAAATTCATAGAAAATTATTAGCATCTTAAAATGATTTGTTCTCTGCTTCTAAATTTTGTTATATCTTGTTTAGGCTGCTGTGTGAATTTTGGCATGAGTTGATGTTGTTGTATGCTTGAGTTTTGTCGGTGTTATTCGTCCTTATTTGTTTGTTGTGTTCGATCGTTAGGCTTCGATATTTGCGCAACCACGAGGACGATCCTCCGCACCTTATTGAGCAACAAGATCCGTGCAAGCAGTTTGATCATGATTAATCCCAGTATTTTAAAGTTTAATATTTTGTTTCAATTGTATGTATGCATCGCTTAATTTGTGTTAAAATGGTTAGTTAAATCCGTAGTTGCATATCCCGTAGACAAAATATGGATCTCTATTTGTTTCTTGTGGGGTGACTATTGGGATAGTCACTTCTAGAGCTAGCCATTGATCATGGGACTAGTTGATCATGGGACTAGTTCTGTTATGCACAGAGAATCTAGGATGTTAATTCTGGGTCTCACAAAGTGGTATCAGAGCCATATCAACTGTAGGTCGTGACCTAGTTAGAATGGCCGTTAGTTTTGGAACTTCAAAACCTATTTTATATAACCAAAAAAAATTGTTCTCCTCATCTGGGTCATCTATCTATCTTTAGCCTTCTTACCTAATTCTCCCCTCACAATTTTATAATGTTAAATGGATTCCCTTTCCCTTGAAATTTCTATAGATGGTCAATACGTTTTACCATTAAGGAATATCGTCGTCTCCACCATCCAAGGACACCGGACAAGATAAATCGAAGATCGCGATGTCAGCCCGGCCATATAGTTAAGTTTGCCAAGACTCACTTTGTGTATTGGGTCGTTTCACCAAATTAAAAGAGTCTCGATCGATAGAACATTGGGTTAAGTTTGTTTGAAAAGCTTTTGAGTTGGTTCTTTCGTTTGGGAGGGTTGTTTTACTCTATCCCCTTAGTTCTTCTTATTGGTCTCTCCACTATCCTTTGTCTCCTCCCCTAACTCTTTGGAGTAACCAGCAGATGGTGAACAGTCATCACTCGGGAAGTGGAGCCAATGCCAATAACAATGAACCATAGTGGCAGCAGATGATGGCCAATCAAAACCGTCTGATCAAACTGCTCTCTCAGTCCATCAACAACAATCAAGCCCGACAAGCTACAGCTTCCCAAGCTCCAACTCCAACTCCACCACCCCAAAGATCCAGCATGTCAGAATTTATGAGGATGCGTCCGCCAACTTTTTCAAGCAGTACCTAGCCCATGGATGCAGATGATTGGCTCCGGGCAATTAGTAAGAAGTTGGACATCGCCCAGTGCACTGATCGTGAGAGGGTGTTGTTTGCTTCACACTAGCTCATGGGTCCAGCTTCTGAATAGTGGGACAACTTCAGTATCTCGCATGCTGATGCTCAAGCCATCACCTGGAATGAATTTGTGCGAGCTTTCCGCCATGCACATATCCCTTCCGGCATGATGACCCTCAAGAAGAAGGAGTTCCGCACACTTCGTCAGGGCAACCTCTCTGTGAATGAGTACTGCACAAGTTCAATCAATTAGCATGCTACGCACCTAAAGATGTTGCAAAGGATGAAGACAAGCAGGAAAGATTCCTAGAAGGACTCAATGATGATTTGTCCATACAGCTGATTTCTCAGGATTATTCTGACTTCCAGCAGCTAGTCGACAAGGCGATTCGTCAAGAAGGCAAGCACCGGGAGATGGAGAATCGCAAGAGAAGAATGGCTGCACAGAAGTTCAACTCTGGAAGTTTTCCTAAAGCTAGAGGGACTTCATCATATCAAGCCAAGTTCCAGCCAACAACAGACAACTCAGTCAACTTGGAGTCCTCCAACACATCTGATGGTGATCAGGCACAGAAGGACTCGACCTATGTTCCAGGCATCACGTGCTTCAGTTGCCATGAGGTTGGGCATTTCGCCAGTAAATGTCCAAAGAAGCAGCAGGCAGCAAATCCAGCCAACTCTGAAGACAACATCATGCAAGCAAACAAGAAGCCGCATAATTCAGGAAAAGGACGTCTGTATAATGTCACAGTTCAAGTTCTGTCAGACGAGGAGCAGGATGTGGACCATGACAATTCCAGTTAAAGACCTAGCATTTCCCAGCTTTGTATTCCCTAGCTTTCTTTCTAGCCTCTCCGAATCTCGGGGACGAGATTCCTTTTAAGGGGGGTAGTTTGTAACATCTCAAGTGCTGTTACCAGTTTAAAGTTAATTAAAGTTATTATTTTGTTGCAAGTTCTATTACTTTATTTGAATTACTGAAGATTTTAAAAGTCAAAAGTAAAATTTATTAGAAGTTCTTGAAGTTCTATTTGATTTGATTTGAAAAAATAATTAATTTTTAGGTTTTTATGAAATTTTAAAAGCTTTTCCTTAAATATTTCAAAGCCAAAATAATTTATTTGCAAAATTAAAAGCCAACTTTAAGTTGTAAATAATTTTATTAAGTCCAAAATAACTCTGGGAATTTCTGTGAATTTTTCTAAAATTTTTGGATTTTATTTACTATTTTCTAAAAGCTATTTTGATTTATCTCCTTTTCTAAAATTAGAAAATCAATTTAAAATCCCAGAACCCTTAATGGGACGAATCCTTTCCGGCCCATTCCTTTTTCCACACGCGCGTAGTCCACGTGGCCCATTCTCCCGCGCGTTTTCCACTTCAAAGCTTTTCGACCGTCGGATCAAAGATCAACGGCCAAATCCTAACATCGCTTTCGGAGGACCGAACCTCTCCACCAACCCTGACCATCCGATTTGCCGCCGGTGTGGATCTCGATGACTAGGCCGCTACCCCAGACGACTGCCTGTGGCAGATTGCTGGACTCTACTACTTCTTCGTCTTCCGCTGTGTTTCTTTATTGTTGGCTCGTAAGCCTACCTTGTAAGCAACTCTGTTATTTATTAATAAATTTTAGCGTTTATGGTTGTGCTATCACATTTGTTTACTGTGTGAGCTAGCCATTGATCATGGGACTAGTTCATTTATGCACAGAGGATCTGAAATGTTAATTCCGGGTCTGACAAATATCTACTCATGTTATCTGTTGATTTGATTTATAAAATAAATTTTGAATTTTTGACTAAACGACCATGCTAACTATGGTTACGTCCAACAGTCGATATGGCTCTGACACCATCTCTGTCGGGACCCCGGATCACTGGACCAGAGCCCTCTGTGTATTCTGAACTAGTCCCAGATCAATAGCTAGGTCAAACAGTGGCATCACTGATGATAAACATATCCATACAACGAAAAGACGATGAAGCAGATAAATTAATATTACTTAGTAGGAAAATGACCTTATGGTCAAGTCTTACAATGTTTGCTACGCAAGGCTTAACAACAAAAGGTAACTTGCAGTGGAACCAAAATATCTTGTGGAGGCCATCTGACATGCCCACGGGCAATTGAGTGGAGGACGCGACCTAGTTCGCATAGTTTTCAAAGTAATATTCCTCGTAGAACTCGGTGTTCCCTGGTTCTTCTTCGGTGACTGATCAACAAATGGCGTAAGTGACATGCCCACAAGAGATAGTCATCTTATATTGTTAGGCATTTCATGCTTCTGAAAGCGTGTGACTAAGTGATTATCACAAGACTTTTACAAAGCTTTGTTCTGACCCGGTTCTGTCGCTAAGGATTTGCCACACTAACCCCCATTTGCGCCAATTCAACAACTCAAACAGAACCAAATCAACATACTACTAATTATTCAGCCAGGTCCACCCAATCCTGGACATGTGGTTGTATGATATGGCCCAGATGAATGGCGCACAAAGTTAAGTCCTGAATGACTACCCAGGCGAAACATCATCATCCCAATGTGCTTCCTACACCTCACTTTACTGCACAATCATTCGCTTGAGTATGAAATCTTTTTTGGGTTCAACCGACCAAATGGCAACCCTTGCCATAGTCCAACAAATTTTATCAACAGTGGCTCTGCCACAATTCCAAATTTCATTAGGTCAAATTTAAACATAAGAGCATGTGATCATGGATCCCATCGGATAACTAAAGCATGGCTAAGCATATACGATACCCAAGTTGGTACTAAACTATTTCCAATTAAAATTAACCTATCCTATGGTGTCCAAGGGTTCATGTCAATCAATTTTTTCCAATAAGGCATAAAAGCAATTAGGTACTTAGCTATTCCCGAAACTATTTAATATAAAACTAGCAATGCATGTTGATATAAAATAATATAATTTTATAAAGTGGGTACGACATGGTCAAAGGTCTATGACTTGCCTTAGTTGAAGAGTCGAGTTGCTTCGGTCATCGGGTCCAAGAATTCTTCCGAAGCCAGAATCTATACGTGCAAAAAGAGCCAAATAAATAAATAAAATTCCAAATAAATTCCAAAAAAATACCAAATAAGCACCAACAGAAATATAATGAATTTAGAAATTTG
This sequence comes from Ampelocalamus luodianensis, assembly GCA_036346255.1. NCBI lineage: Eukaryota > Viridiplantae > Streptophyta > Magnoliopsida > Poales > Poaceae > Ampelocalamus > Ampelocalamus luodianensis. Next base: position 25,912,284 of record CM070623.1, read on the forward strand.
AATCACTCAAATCGGAGCTCGAATGGAGGAGAACAAGCTCTCAGAAATTTGAAAACACATGAAATGATGAAAATCAGGGTTTTTAGGATTTTTGGAATTATTTTTGTAAAGGAAAATCAGGTTAATGTGTCATGCTGATGTCAGCCCTGGGGTTAAAGGATTTCGGTCAAATTAAATTTTCAAAAGGAAATGGAAATGCCACGTGGGCTTCCACTACAAGAAATCTACTAAACTATGACAAAATTTCTATGACAACTAGGTAAATCATCATTATCTGCCCATATTCTATGACGTTTTTCGGCAGTAGTGTCATAAAGAGCATCCTAGGGCTGGGACCCTACCTGTAGTGATAAAAAATGTCAAAATCGTCACTAACTCCCAAACCTCAAATTGTCATAAACATGGCGTTTGGCATTGTGACACCTTGCTTTGTCATAGTTACACAGGTGACAATCTCATATCATCATAATCCTCTTGGAGTTTTTTTGATAAAGCTACACAGGTGACAAGCTGGTTTGTTGCCACTGTGGACACACAGAAGTAGGACCCACATGTCAGGAAGTGGTGCAACATGTAATGTGGTACGCTGTAATACCCCAAAAGTATTCGAGAATATTCGAAAGAGTATTCGGAAGAGATTATGTGAATTCGGAGAAGGACCAAATATAAAATAGATTTAGCAACAATTAGATAAAGGGGTTTTCTGCAGTTTTTTGGCAACCTGGGCCTCAGGCCTTGGCCCAGGAGGCCCATAAGGGGCTGGCCACCAATAAAAAGAGGGGGGGAAACCCTAGTTGCTACAGTACCACGCCCCTGGTACTGTAGCGCCACACTGTAGCAACCCCCTTCTATGCAAAGAGGAGAAAAGAAGGAGAGAAAGGAAGAAGAAGAAAGGAAGAAGAAGAGAAGGGAGAAGAGAAGGAAGAGAGATCACCATCCGTGGTTTGCGACCTTCAGTGGCATCAAGGGTAACGCGTTGTTGTTGTTGGGTAATTAGTCATAGAAGAGTAATCAGGTAGTTTTTGGCTAGGTTGCAATCTGCTTGCTGTTCATGCAGATTCGTCCAGAAGCTTGCGGGGTTAATTTCATGTGGTTAGAGGCCGAATCAGAGGTTTTGGTCTCCTAGAGAATTGTAGGTTATGTTCTTAGCTTTCGTTGGCCGCCAAGATCGCCCAAATCCGATTAACGGTCTGGGAGTTATGAATTTTCTAGTATTGCTGTCCTATTGTTCTGTCAGATTCTGGACAGTCTGTAGAAAACTGGTTAGAACTGCTAATTAAAGGCCTCAATATAACGAAACATGTGGGTAATTTTCGTACCTTTTCATAGAGATAAAGAACGTAAGATTTGGATTCTCGTAGCAAAAGTTATGGAGGTTTTAGTGTATTGTCCAGAGAACCCGACGTGAATTCTGATGTCTGATAGATTGGTTTGCTAGGGGCAGTAGATGGTAGAATCAAAAGGGCTCCCCAACTAAGTTTTTTTAAATAATTTAATTAACTTTTCAGAAAGTCCAAGAACATCTTATTTGGACACCTGAGCAGAAAGTTATGTATTTTAGAAGTTGACAGTCCACAGTGTGCGCCAATCCGATCGCTAGAAATTGGGAGTTGGGAAACACTTGGGAGTTTAGCAAGTTCATTTGTGTTGTTCTTTTTGCTCTTGGTTCAGAATGTTGGTCTTAGATTGGGGTATCTTTATATTCAGGTGGGAGCGTAGTTCCAGGGGCAGCACCCTCGTCGCGTCCACCGTTCTTGCACGGTTGAGGCAAGTATTCGGGCTATGGTATATGTATGCCTGCATGATGTGATTGTGATGTGTCTTGTTCGCTTTAGTCATGCATACCTGTTTATGAGATGAGTTACCGTTTAACTTGATGACTGCCAGTTGGTTAAAGATTTTCCCGCATGTTGTTAATGCTTACATGTTAATGAGAATATGTTGAATTCCTGCATATGAAGAATGTTATCATGGTGCATATGCATGTTGAGAGCATACAGGTGCCTTGGTCACGTGGTGACCAAGCACATCTGATTGAGTCCCGTCATGTAGATGACGGGCTTGAGGTCCCCACATTCGTGGAATGTGGGCTATGAGCAAAAAGGTCCCCATCATTAAGATGATGGGCAAAGGTCCCTATACATGTGGTGTATAGGCTCTTGGTCCCTGTGCCAGTGGGCACAGGCAAGGGTATGCAGCGACGGTTGTATACCCCGCATTACCGGTAAAATGCGAAAAGAGATAAAGTTCAAAGGAGTATTGCATTGATTGCATATCATGAGAAAAATGACTATTTTTAGTATAATGTTATTGTGGATTATCGATGCTATGCTAATGTTCTTGTTTTATAGCCTTGTTGATACTTGCTCAGTCTTTGGGCTCACCCTTGCTTAAATGTGTTTTAGGTACCAATGGCAGGAACGACACGCATGGGAGGGAGTAGTTGTTGGATGCACTCACTACCTCACACTCATAAGGCGTTTGCTACTTAGCTTCAATTTAGAAATAAATAAACCATTTGATTATCACCCATAGATGGTTTGGATTGAGTAGCTGCTTATTTGTAATAATGAGATTGCCAGTCTTGGTTGGTTCTTTTGATTATCATGCATGATAGAGTAATTTGATTATGAGAACTTTGTTATGCCATGCGTTATTGTTGAACTCTTAGTTTAACTGATTAAACAAAGGAGATTCTGCCGAAAATTTGTAGTTGCACTAGAATAGTTTAGTTTCAGTAGCATTCTAGGCTCTTTGAGAGTTGGGGTGTTACATACGCGCAAATAAAACCCGGTATTCGAGCCGTTTCCACCCCCTTACGCATTTTAGTGATCAATGAATTTCCCGAGTTTTAGTTCCCTATTTCTAGCTAATACAGAACATAAGCAAGTAAGCATTCTTTTTAAGAAAGAAGTAATCAGTTTGCACGTTGAGAAAGCGTGGGCATGCTCCGACCGATCAACCCAAGTCCACTCCTCGCTTACCCAACCTCTCTCTCACACTCCCTTCACACCGACACCCCAGCCCCACCACCCTCCGGAACAAATCCAACGGCCCAAACCCACCCCGACCCCGATCACGACCGTCCGCCCTAGGGCAATCCCTCCGCAAACCCCCCGCCACACGCTCTATAAGGCTCCCCTTTCTCCCTACTCCAACCCTAGTCGCACCCAGCTCCCCGTTTCCCCTTCGCCGCCGCCTGCACGACGCCGCCGCTACCGGGATGGATCACGTGATCCGCACGCAGCATAAGGGTGCGGGTCCGTGTTCAAGTCGCACACCCACCACCACAAGGGTCCCGCCCAGTTCTGGTCGCTAGACTTCGACGAGCACAACGGGTAACTCAAGGGCGTGGTCACCAACATCATCCACGACCCCGGGCGTGGTGCACCGCTGGCCAAGGTGACCTTCCGACACCCATTCTGGTACAAGCACCAGGAGCTCTTCTCCTAGAATTTTGGTTTCTTGGGTGGGAATTTGGGTGTGCCTGATAAGAAGGATTCTTTGATCCAATTCGGCCAAATTTCTTGGATAATCTGTTGGAAAGGTCTCCGCTTTGATGCTCTAGGAGCATTTGGCGAGTCAATTTCGGAGCCTTTTGTTTGCATTTCTTGCCCTGTATCAGAACCATCTCCAAACATTTTTAGGAATTGGAGAAGCCAGACATTCTGTTCAGGAGGCGAACAAGAAAGGGGAGGACTTAACACTTCTCATGGCCAAGTGCCACCGCTGTTCGGGCGAGGGCGACTACTGCGGCCTCCGTGCCACGCTCACCATCGGCATCGTCCTCCCGCTCCGCTCCATGCCCGAGGGCGCCGTTGTCTGCAACGTCGAGCACCACATCGGTGACCGCGGTGTCTTTGACAGGGCCTCTGGGGACTACACCATCGTCATCAGCCACAACCCCGACAATGGCACATCCAGGTGCAGCTCCCAATCCCTCCGGCTCTCTCTTTCTCTCCTCTCATGGTGTGGCATTCGTATGGTTAGATCTGGTGTGCTCGTGCTCGAGTACTCGTGTTAGTAACTATTGTGATGTGTTTGATGCGTGGTTGGAAATGATGCTATGTTCGTATGGCCTGTAGTTGATGCAATTTGTATGTATGTATTAGTTTATTGCTCAAGATATGCATGATCTAGATGTTGCTTTGTAATTTATCAAAGGCTAAAATGTTCAGATATGCATCGTTTGTTTAGACATGATCTGCAATTTCGATGCTATGTTAGATGTTTCCATTTCTGTTGTATCTTAGATTTGACACTAGAACAGGACAAGCCGGAAAGCTTGCATCAGAGGGTGGGATCATACTAAGGCAACATATACCAGTCCTTCCACATTGGAAAGAGTACAAGAATGATCAGTCTCACCTTACGAACTAGATTGGAAAAGTTGCAGTAAGTAAATCAACTCTTAGCCAAAAGTGAAATCCCTTCCTGTTTTCCTTGTTCTGTTGTTTCTCGTTGTATTCACATGTCTCTTGTGTAATGTGTATGCTCTTTGTTAGGGTCAATTTACCATGGACACGAACTCAAAGGCAATCACATCTGCATGTGCAGATTTGCTCAAGTGTGGACAACGATAGATAACGTACAGGCTTAAAAAGCGCTACTTTGATGGTGTACCAGCAAATCAAGTGAGCCACTAGCCCGCTAAAGCAAATGACTGATGAGCAATGGAGAGCGCTGGTGCAAATGTGGTCCAACCTAAAGCACGTGGTATGAAAGTAATTGGTTCATTTGCTTAGTTATCTGTTACTTGGCGTGTTTTACACTAATCTGTCTTTCTGTAGGACCATTGTGAGAAAAACAAACTGAACCGTGAGAAAGTCCAGTTTCAGCAGGGACCGCTCTCGTTCCTACATTGCACACGGATATGCTGTTGTAAGTACTTATAGAAATGATGTTCTTATAGATTTGTTATGAAACCCTTCCATACTGGATGTGTGTAACCTGGGAACAATGTGCTGGATGTTGCCATTATGACATGACATGAACTTATTATGTACCCTTGTACTGTTTTTGTCTGTATGGATGTGCTGGGACAAACACAATGGTTTGGTCTGTAGGTGTGAAATTGGAAAATTGGTTTGTGAATTGTCAAAGGGCTTGGCCTAGATAAAACTGGGCCAAAATGGTTTTAGCCCAACAATATATTGCGCCTTTCAAAACAGCCCAGCTCGAACCCTGACTGGGCAATCAAAATAGGCTACACCAAAAAAATGGGCCTTGTAGAAATTGTGACAAAAATTTACATGGGCCTAACTCACATTATGACGGTAGACATCGTCACAAACCAACAACCATGTCAGATCTTGCGTGGCCCAACCAGGCTACCAATGACAATAAGAATTTGACGTGGCGGCGTCATAAAATTCGTGATGACAATGGTTTCATCACTATGTCTGTGACTATTTCGCTAATTTCGTCACAGAAACCAATCAGCGACGCACTATAGGTGACGATCGATTTTTCATCATGGGAGTGTCACAGATCCCATACTGTGACAAAAAAACACAAATCCGTGACGAATTATGATTGTCACCGTTCAGCAGATTTCTTGTAGTGTTCCACGTGGACTGCCACACATGCAGAGGAGCTGATGTGGCGCCTGGGTGGGGCTAACTGGGCACCACATGGTGGCCATGTCGGTGAAAACCGGTGGCACGACTCAGGGTCTAGGTGTCGCTGGTGAATGGCGGGGTTTCGGTGGCTGGTGAGGACACCCTGAGGGAGGGAAGCTCATGATCAAGATGCACGTGTCCTTGACGACAACGCACAAGGCAGTGGCTGGCGACGAGTGAAACAAACAGCCATGGCGGTCGTTGAAGTTGACGGCGACAATCCGGTGGGAATCCGGTGAAGCGAAGGCACGCACGGGACAGCTAGTGATCTTGCGATGCCGAAGATGGAAGCGTTGGCAAGGGAGCACTCGTCGGCCGGCAGCGAAATTTCTTGAAGCACGGGAGGAGAGGGCAAGGTAGAGAGGGGAAATCGAGGGGAACAGAAGAGGAGCGGGAGGGGCACTCCGTGCTCCTCTTTATAGGGCGCGGGGAGAACCGGAGGGCGAGATCACATGTAAAGCGGCGGCAGGATTTGCAGCGTAGCTCCCAGTATGGGCATCGGCACGAAAAAAGGGCGAAAAGATGGCACGGCGGGGCACGGCGGTGTTAGGGCGATGGGACGGCACGAGTGCAAGAAAAGGGGGCGACGAGACGGTCGAGCCGGCGAGAAACGTTGTACAAAAGACACGTACGCGCGGCACAGGTGCGCGAGGAAGATGATGAGGAAGGAGAAGGTGCTGACAGGTGTGTCCCACCTGTCAGCGAGAGCAAGAGGGGAGGCAAAGACATTCGGACCGTTCGAAGAAAACGGTAGGGCCACCTGGCGGTGGCGTGAACGGTTCGGACCGTCTGAAAGGAAATGGTCTGCGCGCATGAAAAGGGGCCTGGGAGGCTGGGCCGCGTAGAAGAAAGGGAGTGGGCTGATAGAGAGAATCCGGCCAAAACCGAAAAAGGGATTTTAAAAGGGTTTTTCATTTACAGAAAAGGAAACAAAGCAAAAAGGCTTTTTAGAAAATAGCTAATACAGCCCAAAAATTCTAGGAAAATGCACAGAAATTTCTAGAACTAATTGGAACTTAATAAAAATACTTTCAACTAAATTTTAGCTTTCAGTTTTGCAAATAAAATCTTTTTTAACTTCAGAACAAAAAAAACCTTTTAAATTCAAGAAAAACCAACAAATTGCTTAAAATAATAATTTTGACTTTAAAACCCAAATAAAATCCAAAAAACTTAAATAAACCAACTTGAATTAGTTGATTTTTGATTTATTCAGTTTATACTATTTTTTATTTCTAAAATTTCAAGTTAAGCTTTAGCAACTTAATAAAATCAAATGGTTATTTTTAAATTTTCAAAATTTTCAAAAACTCTGGAAAATAGGGATGTTACAACACGATTCTATTAAAATGCAACCAAACAATTTCATTGGTGTTAGGTGAGCATAAGATTTTATAAACAACAAGAATCCACACTACCATGATCTTGTCCTTAACATAAAGCCAAACAATCAACTGGACAATTAGACTAAACACTCAGTAAGGCCTAGGGCTCAAACACCAGTGGAATTAAGTTCAACAATTCCAGAAAAATTCTGGTATGTTACTTAGGAGATACTCAACATCAAAAATTGGGTGCTAACATTTTAAACCTTCCTATTAGTTCCAGATTCAAAATTGGCGAGATTAGCCCTGCAAAGGATTTGAATTAATTTCTGGGCAAAACAAGTTCAATAAATTTTGGGAAAATTATATTTGTGAACTACCCACCATCGGATGCTCAAGTTAATATTCTCAAGATTTGTAAGATCACCTAATGACACTAAAGCACAATTCCATCAATCCAGGTCAAAATTGCACAAAAACAAGGAATGGGTTTCACTTTGACAAAGAGCATAGAATTATAGGTACAACCTAATCTGGTTTAATTACTTTTAATTGCACAAAAATAAGCTACCTTCAATTAATGTTTTGACAAGTTCACTTATCAACAATTTAAAATACATCATGTTCTTTAACTTCACAATAATCTAACACATCAAGCTATACATCCATTGTAATGACCCGACTTGGGGCCACCCAAGAGGTCCTCCGGGACCAACTAGAAAGTCCACTAGAACCTCCCAGGAGATCCAGCAGAACCGCTCGAGAGGACTTCTAGGACCGCCCAGGAGGTCCAGCAGGACCACCCGGAGGTCCTAGGAGCAGACCCGAGGTGGTCAAGGAGATAGGGATCACCCCAAAGACCTCCCACAGCCAGACGTGGGGTGGTCGTGGAGGGCTAAGGTCACCTCAATACCTCCCACGACCAGACCCGAGGGTGGTCATGGAGGGCTGAGACTACCCCAAGACATCCCACGACCAGACCTGAGGGTGGTCGTGGAGGACTGGGATCACCCCCAAGGTCCTCTATGCAAACCGAGCTAGTCTCAAGGATCACTGGCTAGCTCACACAGTAACAACAGTGGTAACAATCATCAACGCAAGCTTTATTAATAACAATAAAGTTGTTTAAAGGGAGGCTTACAAGCTGACAAACCAAAACACAACGGAAGATAAACAAGTAGACCACCTGATACACCACAGGCAATCAGCTGGAGGGTGCATCCTAGTCGTTCAGGACCTCTTGGTCCACTACACAGACCACCTCAAAGCTTTCCTTTCCCTGCTTAATAACAATATCAAGCAAGAGTGAGCACAACAACCGTGCTCGCAAGTTACACCCGTCAATTAATAGAATGACATGCATAGATGGATATCTCAAAGGAAGGCATACATTGGTTCGTTTGCATAAAACCAAGTTTCTTTCGAATACAAGTAATAAGTTCCAAAGCAGTTATACAATAGCTAAAATTCATTTTTCCAAAGCTCAGTTTTCAGTTGGATAACATTCATCATAAATGGTGAAGGATACCCTCCTGTCACAAGGCTCCCTGCCCAAAACCCAATGGATAGAAATCCAAAACAGTTTAACAAAGGCATTTGAAAACCAAACCAACATCTAACTTTGAGTGGCATCGCTAGCTCGTCCATGACCGCGGACGCTACTATTCAAATAGTTTTACACTCTACAAAGGTTATGCACTTTACCCACAAGACACGATTTCTCTAGTTTGCCCGGCATCCGTCGATACCACCACTCACTACCAAAGGTAAGTGGTCTAGAGCTCGTGACAAGGCCTTTACAATGCACCATCCCACTATAGTCCTCCCTCGCTAAGGTTTCGCCCCACCCTACGGATAGAAACCTGCAGAGATCAAGGGCCCCCTCTTGCGCTAGGTGGGACTAAAATTGGTCATAAAAGACCATGCCATGAAAGGCTACCCATTGCATCAATAGGAACGACCACGATGGAACATTGTAAATTAGTCAGCCAGGTCCCCTCCCCACACTCAGGACATGTGGTTGCACAGTAAGGCATAGCAGGAACGCTCAAAGACCGGTCCTTAACTGACTCGGGCGACTACCAAAACCTTGGGTCATCGGTTGACACGACCCCCATGCATTGACATGCACCAACCAAGCAACCAACCAAGATTCACCCAAGTCCAAATCATTTTCCATCCTTTGCCTTTGAAAACAATAACATATTTCCTTGACAACCCAATGCCATGGTTAAAAACATTTAGACAAGATGGTCTTTGGCAGTAAAACTTCCCAAATTAAGATTTTGGTCTAAGCATAACTAAGCATTACTTTTCAAGAGGTCCTGGTCCATACCATTGCATTTAACCATGTTTTTAACTATGGTGACAAGGGTTGATACATTCAATAATCAAGATTGGTTGTACAAGGAATTTAGGAATAACTACAAAGTTAAAGCAGAGAATTGAAATATTGTACTTTAAATAAGCATGTATTAATAAGTTAAAACGGAATTAGATAATTTGAAATAATGGGTCCAAAATGATCAAGAGTGAAACTTGCCTCGCTCTAAGGCTTACTGGCACACTTCCTCGCGGAGCTTGGGCTCTCCAGTACCGTCGAAGTCTACAAGTTAAAACAACACATGATCAAATAAAGACCAAAAAGATTCAAATGAACTCCAAAGAAACACCAAACAAGAACAAAATAAGGGCTTGGTGAGTTGGAGGAGGTTCAACAGTAGAGGGAGGTCCTGAGAGCTGGTCGGGAGAGCTAGAGAACTGAAGTGAGGGCGAAGGTAAAGCCAAGGCTACTGGGAGTTTCAAGGACATACATGTTCAAGGATAAGTGAAGGAGGAGATGGGAGCAGGTAAAGGAAAAGACAAGAGGGGAGATAAGTACAACAGAGGTGACAGCGTTTAATGCGCTGCAGCAGCGGCATTTAATGATCAAAGACTTTTGCTACTAACGTGTAGAAAGTATAAAGTGGACAGGGCTGGCTCAAACAAAGAGGTTGGTCAAAGTCAAGGGAACAGGTTGTAACCACCAGAGAGGTCCAACCAAGTGGTGGTCATAGGAGGAGGTCCTGAGGACGTCCCGCAGAGGGCAAGGGAGGTCCTGTCCCACCAGGGTGGTCTTTGCAAAAAGGCCGTGGAGGGTGGTCTTTGCAAAAAGACTAGAGGTCGTGACCACATAGGGTGGTCTTTGCAAAAATACCAAAGATCGTGACCACAGGGGTGGTCTGACCAGCAAAGGTGGTCTTTGTGAAAGACCGCAGAGGAGGTCCTATGGTCAAGGAGGCCCAAAGGGCTAAGAGATCCAAAGGACAAGAGGTCCAAGGGATGGGGAGCTCCTGACGGTCAAGATCTATAAGGGGAGGTCCTAACGGTCAAGATCTACAAGGGGAGGTCCTGACGGTCAAGATCTATAAGGAGAGGTTTTGACGGCCAAGATCTATAAGGCGAAGTCATGACGACCAAGATCTACAAGGAGAGGTCCTGATAGTCAAGATCTACAAGGGGAGGTCCTGATGGTCAAGATCTACAAGGAGAGGTCCTGACGGCCAAGATCTACAAGGAAAAGTCTTGATGGCCAAGATCTACAAAGGGAGGTCCTGACGGTCAAAATCTACAAGGAGAGGTCCTGACAGTAAAGATCTACAAGGGGAGCTCCTGACGGTCAAGATCTACAAGGAGAGGTCCTGACGGACAAAATCTACAAGGAAAGGTCCTAATAGCCAAGATCTACAAAGGGAGGTCCTGACGGCCAAGATCTACAAGGAGAGGTCCTAACGATCAAGATCTACAAGGAGAGGTCCTAACGGTCAAGATCTACAAGGGGAGGTCTTAACGGTCAAGATCTACAAGGAGAGGTCTTGACAGCCAAGATCTACAAGGGGAGGTCCTGACAGCCAAGATCCACAAGGAGAGGTCCTAATGGTCAAGATCTACAAGGAGAGGTTCTGACGGTCAAGATCTACAAGGGGAGGCCCTGACGATCAAGATCTACAAGGGGAGGTCCTGACAGTTAAGATCTAAAAGGGGAGGTCTGAGGCGACAGCGAAAAATGCGCAATGGGGCGAGGCTGTCAAATTTCAATCGGACGGTGCAGAACGAAAGGAACGTTCGGACCATCCGGAGGTCGCAAGCGATCTAGTCGTCAAACTAGATCGGGCGGTCCAAAATGATGGGAACGTTAAGACCAGCCGAAAGTGCCAACAAGATCGGGCTGTCCAGCAGAGATCGAACGGTCCACAAGAGATGAAGGTCTGAATGATCGGGAGGTCCGATCGTACAAGAGGGGAAGTTCAAAAAGAATACAGGGAGGTCGAAATGAACACGAGGAGGTCCAATTGAACACAAGGAGGCCCAATTGAACACGGGAAAGGTTCAAATGAACACTGGAAGGTCCAATTGAACACGAAGAGGTTCAAATGGATAGAGAAAGATGGAAGCTTAAACAAAAGAGATCCACAGGGGAGGAATTCAACCCGAATTTGAATTTCAGAAATGAAGGACATTTGAAACACAAGCCCAAGCTTGGAATATCTCGGAGGTGGTCGTGATCCAAAGAGGAGGTCAAAACCGAAGGAGGGTTTAAACAGGAAAGGAGGCCTAGACCAAAAGGAGGTCTAAACCATAGAGAGATTCAAACCAACAAAGAGGTAGCCTGGACTAAAGGAAATTCAGGCAAAAGACACGAGGGGAGAGAGAGAGATCCAGAGAGGTCAAAACCGAAGGGAGGTCTGGACATAAGGGAATGTCCAAACAAGAGGGAGGTCTAAACCAAAGAGGGAGTCTAAACCACAAGGAGAAACTTGAACCTCAAAGGAGGTCCAAACTACAAAGGAAGTCTAAGCCTCAAAGGAGGTTAAGGGAGAAGGTCTAGAGAGCAAAGATAGGAGCAGCAAAGCGGAGCCATCCGATACAGATTGACGATACAAAAGAGGGGAGGGCGTGGGCAGTGCGAAACTAAAAGGGAAGGTTTAGACAGAGAAGAATTTCCAAAGGAAAGGGGATGTCTGAGCGGACAAGAGAAGGAGAACAACACCAGAAGCCAAACAAACTCAAGGGAACCAACTTTGGATTAGTTGAAGTTCAGTTTAGTCATTTTTAAAGCACTCAAATTCCGAAAATCTCAGGTTAAGCTTTGGAACTTCAACAAAACCAAATGGTTCTTTTTATTTTGGAAATTTTCAAAAAGGCTTAGAAAACCAGGGTGTCACATCCATGACCTCCAAATTTTTAGATTCATGCAAGGAATCTATATGAGCATGGCAAGTTGTTAAATTTCAATTTAGTTAACAATTTTAAGATAAAGCAAATTAAGACCAATTTCAATTTATACTTCTATATGCTAGAATATTCATGCTTTAATCACCAAGATGAAATACTAACCTTGCATCTTGATTTATATAAATCTTTTTTAATTATGAATATTACTAACAACCTGAATAACAAGATATGCTTGAGTTAACTTGGAACTATATGCATAATCAAAGTATAAGAATCAAGATGCTTAACACATAATTTGAGGTATCTTCTACCCCCTTAATATTTTGGTGCATAACAGATGAGATGAGGAAAGAATGAGCATAAGGTGAGTATACGGGCAATGGGTATGTAATTTAATTTCTATCATGAATCCGCCATCTTGAAACCCTGAAACTCAAGATCCAAATGGGTGTACTAAGGCTCAAAGGCCGGCACAAGATATAATCGACCCCCAGTTAGTTTTCCGATATAGTTGATATACATGCTTCCCGTAGGCGATGCGCAACTACTTAGAACAAAAGAGAGCAAATGATTACACTACAAAATCCAACGCAATTAGGGTGTATATAATCTGAGAATAATCCCTAACTTAATCCTAATATTGCCAGAAGGCAACATCTTCTTGTCCTTTCACCATTGCTCTCACTGGTGACTACTTAACGTGTCTATTGTTAGAAAAGAGAGACGAGCAATGGAGGAAAATATTTTGCACAATCAAATGAATGGTAAGGCAAGAATTAGATGCTAGGATGGGTAAGAAAGAAAGGAATTTTATTGCTTGCATTTTTGCCAGATTTTGCTAGTTCGAAAATCCTCTTTGCAACTCAAAATCCTAATAACGTTCATTGCTACAACTTTAATCCACAGTCAGTATAGCTGTGATACCAATGCTATGGGGACCCCAAAATTGAATCCGTTTTAAATCAAGTGATTGCACAAAAAGCACAATCCTTAACAGGAAATGAAAATGATTTCAAGCCCCCGGATATGTATCTCATGTTAGCTCCCAAGGATTAGTGGCTAACATGCACATATCCAACACAGCATAGATCACATCCATAGTCAAACATGCAAAAAAAATTAGAATCATCATTATTTCAATTTCAACAAATAGGACCTTATGGCCCGATTTTTGCTTAAGGGCCAATCGACTAAATCTGATCATAAGACAATAATTTGCAGTGGAATAAAACATGGAAATAAAGGTAAATTACCAAGTTGGCATGCCCAGAACCCACAAGCAACCAACTAGAGTTAAAGCCGATGCATCTGCTGCTATCACCCAGAAATGGTGCGATAATTATAACTGATTCGTGCGACATTCTCACCTAAAACAATTAGTCTTACACAAACTAATAAAAGAAATTTGTATGATAGAGGCTATCCAAAAGAGAGGAAGTTATACATGCTAAAGGTTGACCAAAGGAGAGGCTTTAATGGTTTATGTGACCTACACAGACTAGTTTGTAAATTCCATTTAATAAACACAATTTTATCAAAAGAAATTTATGTGACCAAGATATAAACAAAGATCAAACAATACCGAAGTGGCAGCCCACTTTGATAAACCAAAATGCATGACATACCTGTCATATCGATACCAATTATTGCCCATGTCAATTTTAATTAAGAGTCTACTAATGGTGTCATTCAAACCAAGTGTCGTCCATAACCGTGGACACGGCTATTCAAATAGATTCAAACAACCTATAGGGGAATACATCTTTACCCACATGACTCGATTAGCCCGTAAGTCTTCGAATAATAGCACACTTCCTAAGGTATATCGGCTGGGGAAATCAAGATTCGGTACTTTTTAGCAAGAAGACCCTATTGAGTTGAATCACCCATGAGAGTGAGTCCCACTTAGTACAATTTGCATATGGAAAATGCTAAGAGGGCTCCCAAGTTGCATTGGAGATGCCAGTGTAAGGTAGTTAGTATGTGGGTAACCCCCAACATAAGAAACAGTGCTCCCTTGCACATTATAATATTACACTGGATTCCTACGAGCATATGATCAAACACATAATGCCCTCGCACCGCCTGTGTTCCAACCCAATATGACCCTCCCCTTACTTGACTAAACCAGCCCCAATCCAGCGTGTGTAAGTACGATAGTTACTTGGAGTGACCGCCCAAAAGCTTCGGTCCTTAATGATTCGGACAAGTATTTCTACTGAACCCGATTCTCGTGCACGATGGCACCCACACTACTAGCCACTTGTCTAGATCAAAATCAGTTTTAAATAACCAAATTTTAGAGTCAAACACCAGATTCAAACATCTGATCAAAAATCATAAAAGTAAATTGTTCAGTGTTTCCCACGATTGACGAGATAACCTCACAACAAAACTACCGAATCTACTGACTTCCTGGCTAAGCATTCATATAAAGAATAAATACATCACATGACATCTAAATTAAACATAGCTGTATGGAATATCAAGGATAACCTACAAGAGTGAGGACATAGCTATCTAGACTCACAAAATATCCGTACTACAAAAATAGCATGCAAGCAAGTATAGTTGCCATTCAAAATACTATATTATCAAAATATGGGATCAACATGACGCAAAAGGATGCTTTCCTTGTTGGAAATCCACTTGTTCTCTCTCGGTTGCGTAATCGTTCACTTCAAGCACTTCAGAATCTAGAGAACGATATCGAATAAACATCAAAAACACCGAGAAAATCCAAAATGCTAAAAAATACATGAGATTTACACATTAGTGAGATTATGATTTGGTGAAAATTTTAGTTCAATTGGAGTTACTATGTGACAATTATAATCTTTCAAAAATCAACTATAGCTTTAGCCGAATTTTACTATTTTAGTGAAAATTTCTGGAATAGTGATTGAGACAAAGATTACATGGTTAGATAGGGGATACAATTTTATGAACAAAACAATTTGATTTATCCTATTTGGAGTTCATATGAATTTTCTATGCAGTTTTGAAGTTAACTCAATTTCTAGTGTAAAAGTAATTCTTTTCTGAAATTAATTCTAATTCCAAAATTTTCTATGACATTAACATGTTTCAAACCTATTCGCAATTACAACACCATACAAATGGAAACAAACAAAATTGGTTTCACCCAAATTGGAGTTGAATTGACTTAGTGATACATTTTTAAAAAAAAATTTAACACATTTCGTATTGTAAAAAAATTATTTTGGAGTTTCAACTGGGAGCATGATCCTATGACTTTATTCTAAGTGCATACTAATGATTTTTAATATTTATCTGCTTTCCTAATTTGTGTTATCCAACTCATTGTCTTAGTGCTACTTTTGATAACACTATAGTCAAAGCATAAGGTCCACTGTTATTTGATATTCATATGCCTCACTCCTACCTTCTAAATAAGTTCACCTCTTTAGATTGAAATACGAATGGCTAGTCACTTAGAGGTTTACTTATAGATCTTTGCCTTTTACAAGTCTTTAGCTTCTTTTAATTTAATATCTAATAGCTATTTAGTTTAACGCAACTTTTCCAATCACTTGAATTTGAACAGTTAGAAGTTTACTGCTGTTCCTAAATGTAATCTCATTATTTTCTCTGCTCACATTGTATAAATAGGATTTTCTTGTTAAGTGTTGTTGCTAACTTAATCTTCTCACTTAACTCACATCATCCATATTTGTTTTCCAATAGGTTTGCTCCTGATAGCTTAAGTGTTTAAATGGCTAATAGAAACAAAACATTTCTAACTACTTGACTTAGCAAGGTCATTAGCCTTCTAATGAATCTGATTTTTTTAGATTACTATTCATGAAACCTACAACAACAAGTTCTCTCTGAATTGAAGTAATACAACAACACTCCCTTCAACTCAATCTGCCAATTTGCTAATCCAATTGAATTCATCTCAACACCTTCTCTGCTCAAATTCATAAAGCTGATTTTACTATTTTGCCACATTGGGTTGCTTATGTTACCTTAAAAGCTAAATGACATAACTTTTTAAATACATGTATTTGGATTGACAGAAGCTTATTGCTATTCTTAATTGCAACCTCATTTCTTTCCCTGTTCAAACATCCTTATGAGAGAAATTGTCTGAGTTGATTTGGTGTTACCTCATCTTCTTACAAATTCAAATACTCATTTGTTAAGCAATCTTTGTGTAATATCCCGTTTAAAAATAAAACAAATAAGTGATTAGTACTGAAATTAAATAGAATTAGAAAAGAAAAATTCAGAAGTTAGAAAGAGTATTAGAACTCGGGCCTTCGGCCCATAGCTTTTGGCCCAACGAGGAACCACTTAAAAGGGGAGGCAAACCTAGCCCTACATTGTAGTGGAGTATCAGTAGCACGACGCTACAGTAGCCGCCAGCTGTAGCACCTCCTCCCATGGCAGCCCTCCCGCCTCGGCAGCTCCTCCACCGGCGCCTCCTGTGCACGACTCTCCCGGTGCCACGACTCCCGCCGCCGGCCATGGGAGGAGGAAGGAGGTGAGTAGAGGAGGCCGTCTTGGGGGGTGGAGATCGTCGTCGTCTACGTCGTTCGTCAAGGGTAACCGCTGTCCCATCGTCTAGATGTTTAATTGTTGTTTTTCTAGCAATGTCGGGTTTAGATCGCGTTCTGTCCAGATTAGTGCGTGGCTGTTTTCGTATCCTTAGAAGCAGAATATGGAGACCCCATCTCCTAGAGATATGTGGGGTTTGTTCTTAGGTTTAAGTGGCCGCCAAGAACGCCCAAATCCGATTAACGGTTAGAAAGTTATGATTTGTTTAGTGCTGCTGTCCCAAAATCCTGACGAGAATCTGCAGTTAACTTGTTAATTAAGTAAGAATTTGATAAGTGCCGAATTGGAACTTGGGATCTCCTAGAGAGTTGTAGGATATCTCGTTATCTTTCATTGCCGACAAGAATCACGTCATTTGGACCTCTGTAGCAAAAGTTATGATTTTATTCTTATTGGGTCTATGCTGTGGAATAGTTGCTGGTCTGACAGGTTTTAGTGTTTCGACCTAAGCGTATATTTAGAGGACAAATCAGAGGGTCTCGCCATAACGAAAAATGTAGATAATCCTTCCAGATTTCAGGAAAAGTAAAGATCATGAAATTCGGATGAATGTATAGAAAGTTATGATAGTTTTATTGTTGCTGTCCGAGACCCGCGCAAAAATTGATGCTTTGTTGAATGGCTTGGTAGGG
The DNA here is from genome assembly GCA_036346255.1 of Ampelocalamus luodianensis. Taxonomy (NCBI): domain Eukaryota; kingdom Viridiplantae; phylum Streptophyta; class Magnoliopsida; order Poales; family Poaceae; genus Ampelocalamus; species Ampelocalamus luodianensis. The sequence goes on from CM070623.1 coordinate 25,929,660, forward strand.
CTAGTAAAGGGTCGAATCAGAGAACCTCACCAACTAGGTTTAGAAGGGAATTCAATAAACTTTTCAGAATGTCCAAGATCACTTCATTTGGATTTCTGTACAAGACGTTATGATTTTTTCAAGGGGTTGTTCTCTGGAAAGGAAATCGCAGCCGATAATAGAGTCGGGATCGCGTCGAGTGGACGATGAGTTCATTTGTGATTACAGTTTTGTTATTAGACCTACATGGTAGCCTTAGCATGTCTCATTTATATGTCCAGTGTGGGTTTGGCTCCGGAGCAGTACCTTATCCTCGACATCCACCTTCGCACAGTTGAGGCAAGTACAATTTTAGTAGACGGATGTTGAATGAGTGTTGAATTGATTGTTTGTGGTGAATGTCATTGTTTAGTTAGTTTGAGTATGGAAGTGGCTTATATATGATCCTGTTACAGAAATGCATCTCTATGATGAAGTATGCTTATGAATGTTTTTGGTTACTGTATTGCAAGTGCATTAAGGAATAGCATTGAACTTATTGAGTGGAGTCTTGTGTTATATTAGATAATGTTTGGTGCGAACCATGAATGCCGTTGCGATGTGAAAATTATAGTTAGTGTGTAGTGGTGCATATGTTATATACTACGCATTGATGTTGGAAAAGTATGATACCTAAGGATGAGAAAGTTGTATTATGAATAGTCTACTTGTATGCCATGAAGATGTGAATGCATTTGTTCATTTATTGTTCTTATTGAAATTGCATACACACGCATCATGTTGGCATTTGTGGGCTCGGTCACGAGTTGACCATGCTATTGCTGAGATCCCCGTCATAATGATGACGGGCAAAAGATCCCCATGCTCGTGGAGCATGGGCCTAGATCCCCACATTGGTGGTATGTGGGCAATGGTCCCTGTGCTAGAAGGCACGAGCATGGGTGTGCATTGACGGATGCACACTCGCATTACAGTGTAATGCTAAGAGACAAAGTAAGGGATAAAGTGAAAGTTGAGCATACTTGCATAGCATGTGCATGGTTTATCCTAAATGTTGTGAAGTGTATTGAGTTGTTGAATTACCATTAAGAATGTTGTCTTTGATTATAGTGTACTTGCTGAGTCATCGAACTCACCCTTGTTGTTGTTGTTTGTTTAGGTACCTCTCAAAAAGGGCGCGACATGCATGGGAGGGCATAGTTATAGTTTTGAAGCAATCGCCACGAACATTGAGATTATAATTCAATAAAGTTAATCATGCTTAGATAATGAATAAACCGCTTAAGGGCTTCTCTTTTGGTTATGCCTTATGTTGGATTTGTGTAATAGCGTTGATTAGCATAATATGGATGTCTTTATGATTATGTTTTGAATTGGAAGACTGGTTAATTGATTATTGTTATTGTTTCTTGTGCGAACCTCCGGTATGATTATTTATACAAAGGAGGTTCTGCCGAAATTTTTTTGTAAAGTGCCTTAGAATTAATTTGTTTTATGCTATTATGGTAGCATTCGGGCTCATGATGGGTCAGGGTGTTACTGATTGGTATCGAGCGGGCTTTAGGTCCGTGGTAGTTGAAATATTAAATTGACACACTGTGCACCTGATGGTGGGTTGGGTTTTGCATTGCATATACGCTCCGTTATGTTGTATTGTTGATCTCTATTATGATCGGATATATCTATAGTATTATACCAAGGTTATTAGGTGTGGGGATAACCCATGTTGAGAGATTGGGGTCGTGGTTGTGGCCCTGGGCTTTACCAGGCTACACTACCGTTCATAGTAGGGTAATAGTGAGTATCTTTGGAGAGGTTGTTCTCTTTCCTAATTTTGATTTGGTCTACTCGTTCAATCGTGCTTGATGAATTTCTCTTGGATTAGTAGTTCCTTCCGGTTGATGCGTTTCCACCGATTTAATTTGACCCTTTAAAGCAAGCCTTGTTCTTCCAACTATTGAGTCGCTTGCGCTTGATGGGTTTCAATTGGTTTATAATTGTTTTATAGAGCAAATGTTGTCTTTTCGACACTTGAGCTATTCTTGCTATTTGTGAATGTCGTCATTGGAAATTTTGTTCCTTATTATGAGAGTTCTACCTTCTTGTTGGCACACTTGACCCATTTATTCGCTTGGCATTGCGGGTAATGAAAGTTTTTTTTGCAAGTTCCTTAACTGTGAAACCTTTGGCTTATGTATTTCTCTTGGATTATTTAGAGTGATTAAGTTCTATGCCTCTTTTCCTAAAAAAAGTTAAAACTCATATGGTGTCTTGTTGTGATTAAATGGGAGGTGGTAATCATCTAGATTAATTGTTATAGCATAAATTATCAAGAAGGGACATTTGCGTGGAGCATAATTGGTTTTAACCCAGAGCTTTGTAATTGAAGTTGATTAAGTGGATGTTGTCTTTTAGTAGTTCTTGATGAACTGTGAGTAAAGGTATGCTTACACCTACTAGGAATCCGAGATTTATTAAAAAAATGTGAGGTATTGATGATCTTACATAATCACAAGATTGAAACCTACGATATCGGATTAGAGGAATGTTGAGGTAGTACTCTGTGGCCTGGTGATTAAAGGAGATGGTGTTATTAAATCTTTAGTTAAACCCTAAGTATATAGTGGAATGTTGACTTTGTGTTCATAAATGGATAGGTGATGGTAAGCAATGCAGAGGGCCCTATGAGCATACGTGATGAATACCATTGTCGATTGTTAGTGATAGATGAAGTGTGTGTTGAGCAGCACTAATAGTTGGATGGATAAATGATAAGTGATATCTGAAATCGTGTTTTGCGAAATTGTTATTTGATAAGCATGATGTTGTTGAAAGAGGTTTATTTTAACCGTATGGGTTGTATTTCTTTTGGAGAGGTTGAAGATGGGATGGAGGCTCGGATGACTTTCACTAAGAGTGTATTATTTCGTTGTTAATGTGATTGTCAATAAGGGATTATGAAGATAATAGTGAATGTTTTGTATGAAGGGATTGGATCGCTTGCCTGACACGGATTAGGTGAAAAGGTTTCTAGTTTTGGGTCTGGGATCTTTCAGACCTCATGTTGATATGGTAACTGAATTTGTTTTGAGCAACATGAAATGTTGAGAGGTTTTTTTTTAGCTCCCTAGTGATCTGTATGATGTGGTCTTCAAATCTCTTCTTGGTGGAGTTGGCATGGTGACACTGCACCCAAAGAAAGTTGCTTTCTTTGTTAAAGGAAAAATGGAGTCAAGTTTTGTAACTTGTTTGGTTATTGAAGTTTGTTTAAAGATTTTGATCTTACTCATAAGAGTTTTCCCGAATCTCAAAAGCAAAGTTTTATTTCCGTTTGAGGCTTGTTATTCTCTCCTTGTGGGACGTGTGCCTCAATTATGATTTTATCGGTTTATTCTCGAGATCATTGTTATTTGATTGTCTCTCTTGATCTTCTAATTACTGTAAGTGGTAACGTTTTCCTTCGCTGAAATTTATTTCTATTTGCCTCTTCTTCTAAGAAAGGGTTAATCGAACTAAGTTGCAAAGTATCTTCTGATGTGATCCGCAATGAAATAGTGGTGGTCTAGTGGATGACCTGTGAACCTTTGGGAGAGGCATTGAGTAATAAATTGGTTTATTGAACCTTAGAGAGGATTTGATTTAAATAGGGTGTTTGACTTTGGAGTTAACAGATTTCGTGGTCGCAACTAGGAGGACCTATAGCGAGATGTGGTCCAAGGTTGCGCACAATGTGGCGAACATTAGAGTTAGCAAGTATGGATAACTTGATCAAGAACATATTTATGTATGGATGTTAGTGATTGGTATGTTTGAATCCTAGTCAATTAGTTAGGGTTTTGTGAATGGGTATATTGTGGTCAGTAGCGCTTTTGCTTGGTGTGGGTTGGAGAAGGTCTAAGATTGATGAAACGAGTTAACTTGAGTGGTTACTTGATTGGTGACGAATGCTAACATTAATAACTAAGGTTATTGTTGAGTGTATGAAATTCGAGTCTTGGATCCGAGGTTACCTATCAAGAATACCGAAAATTTATTGTAAGAGTCTTAGAGGTTGAATTGGGTTTTACATTTTCACGCTAGCATCTTGGTTCCCCGTGATTAGGTTCCAAGAGATATGGTGAACTTTGATAGAATCTTTTGGATGCACTAAATGAGCGTGAATGTGGTAAATTTCAAGTCGATTATTCCTAAAAGATTGAGATGATGTGATTGTGGCAGAAATCTATATTGTGGTGTGTTGGGAATTATTTATCAAAGTAGTTCCTTTGTGTAGAGAAGTTGATCAGAGTATGTTATTATGGGTTGGAAGAGTCTCTCTACATAGGCGTGGAATATGTGTTCACCTTGAGCATAGCTTTGAGGTTGCCAAACTAAAGGAAATGAATTAGTATGTTATGTGATGATTGGAATCTCATGGTTTAAGAGAAAATTGAAGTCTTACAAGAAAGTTTGAAAAAAAAGGGTATTATTCTCGGATAATGAAATGTTTCCCCGGTTTTTATTTGAGCATAGTCTCTATGACAAAGCAAATATAAATTGGGAAGATTCTCCTTAGTTTGCTGATTCTTTTGGTTTAAAAATGGTTATTTTGGTCATTTGAGTGATTTCGCCTCTCGCTATTGTGGTGTTTGCTGGCAACCTGCCAACTTGAAAGGTGGAAAAGTTTTCTTGATATATTTATTGATTTTGGATTGAGCTTTTCTAGTGGGAGATGGTTTTGAGTTGGATGCATTATGACAACTTGGTTTTCGTTGAGTTCTTGGATAAGTGAGTTGGTAGACGAGTTCTTTGTCGTCCCTTGTCAAAGGAGATGTTGCTTGCATAGGTAAAGTGATCGACTGAGAGTTGGAATTAGAGTTCCGTGTGTTTTTGTGCAGATGGTGTAATTCGGTACAAAAGGGAAGTTTAACCAAAGGTGTGTTGGATAGGTTCCGATAGTTACGGAGTTTTGTAGATTGGCGTATCGTTAGGACCATTTCGAGTACATGCGCGGAGTACGCAATGTCTTGTATATTCTGGTGCTGAGTGAGTACATGAGAGGTCCGAAGTTTGAGATTTTGTTAGAGCTGTTGGCCAACAAATAAGAACCTACCTTTGAGTCCCGTGTGTTGAGTGTACCTGTAAAGGTCGAGACTAGTGTTGAGGTGTAAGAGGTTAGTATCCGTCAAGGCGATGTGATCCCATAAGTCCGAGAGGGAAGCAACTTGTGAATTGGAATCTTGTATGAGCGAATGAATCTGAGTTGTTTACTTGAGCGTGTTAATTGTGATTAATTTCATTTGTGGTGTTCTTGCAAATAGAGCGACAAGTAGAATTCGAGTCAATCTGTTTAAGGGGGTAGAATGTAATATCCGTTTAAAAATAAAACAAATAAGTGATTAGTACTGAAATTAAATAGAATTAGAAAAGAAAAATTCGAAGTTAGAAAGAGTATTAGAACTCGGCCTTGGCCCATAGCTTTTGGCCCAACCGAGGAACCACTTAAAAGGGGGAGGCAAACCCTAGCCCTACATTGTAGTGGAGTACTGTAGCACGACGCTACAGTAGCCGCTGCACTGTAGCACCTCCTCCCATGGCAGCCCTCCCGCCCCGGCAGCTCCTCCACCGGCGCCTCACGTACCGACTCTCCCGGTGCCACGACTCCCGCCGCCGGCCATGGGAGGAGGAAGGAGGTGAGTAGAGGAGGCCGTCTTGGGGGTGGAGATCGTCGCCGCTCACGTCGTTCGTCAAGGGTAACCGCTGTCCCATCGTCTAGATGTTTAATTGTTGTTTTTCTAGCAATGTCGGGTTTAGATCGCGTTCTGTCCAGATTAGTGTGTGGCTGTTTTCGTATCCTTAGAAGCAGAATATGGAGACCCCATCTCCTAGAGATATGTGGGGTTTGTTCTTAGGTTTAAGTGGCCGCCAAGAACGCCCAAATCCGATTAACGGTTAGAAAGTTATGATTTGTTTAGTGCTGCTGTCCCAAAATCCTGACGAGAATCTGCAGTTAACTTAATTAAGTAAGAATTTGATAAGTGCCGAATTGGAACTTGGGATCTCCTAGAGAGTTGTAGGATATCTCGTTATCTTTCATTGCCGACAAGAATCACGTCATTTGGACCTCTGTAGCAAAAGTTATGATTTTATTCTTATTGGGTCTATGCTGTGGAATAGTTGCTGGTCTGACAGGTTTTAGTGTTTCGACCTAAGCGTATATTTAGAGGACAAATCAGAGGGTCTCGCCATAACGAAAAATGTAGATAATCCTTCCAGATTTCAGGAAAAGTAAAGATCATGAAATTCGGATGAATGTATAGAAAGTTATGATAGTTTTATTGTTGCTGTCCAGAGACCCGACGCAAAAATTGATGCTTTGTTGAATGGCTTGGTAGGGCTAGTAAAGGGCCGAATCAGAGAACCTCACCAACTAGGTTTAGAAGGGGAATTCAATAACCTTTTCAGAATGTCCAAGATCACTTCATTTGGATTTCTGTACAAGACGTTATGATTTTTGAAGGGGCTGTTCTCTGGAAAGGAAATCGCAAACGATAATAGAGTCGGGATCGCGTCGAGTGGACGATGAGTTCATTTGTGATTACAGTTTTGTTATTAGACCTACATGGTAGCCTTAGCATGTCTCATTTATATGTCCAGTGTGGGTTTGGCTCAGAGCAGTACCTTATCCTCGACATCCACCTTCGCACGGTTGAGGCAAGTACAATTTTAGTAGACAGATGTTGAATGAGTGTTGAATTGATTGTTTGTGGTGAATGTCATTGTTTAGTTAGTTTGAGTATGGAAGTGGCTTATATATGATCCTGTTACCTGAAATGCATCTCTATGATGAAGTATGCTTATGAATGTTTTTGGTTACTGTATTGCAAGTGCATTAAGGAATAGCATTGAACTTATTGAGTGGAGTCTTGTGTTATATTAGATAATGTTTGGTGCGAACCATGAATCTTTGTTGCGATGTGAAAATTATAGTTCGTGTGTAGTGGTGCATATGTTATATACTACGCATTGATGTTGGAAAAGTATGATACCTAAGGATGAGAAAGTTGTATTATGAATAGTCTACTTGTATGCCATGAAGATGTGAATGCATTTGTTCATTTATTGTTCTTATTGAAATTGCATACACACGCATCATGTTGGCATTTGTGGGCTCGGTCACGAGTTGACCATGCTATTGTTGAGATCCCGTCATAATGATGACGGGCAAAGATCCCCATGCTCGTGGAGCATGGGCCTAGATCCCACATTGGTGGTATGTGGGCACTGGTCCCCGTGCTAGAAGGCACGAGCATGGGTGTGCATTGACGGATGCACACTCGCATTACAGTGTAATGCTAAGAGACAAAGTAAAGGATAAAGTGAAAGTTGAGCATCTTGCATAGCATGTGCATGGTTTATCCTAAATGTTGTGAAGTGTATTGAGTTGTTGAATTACCATTAAGAATGTTGTCTTTGATTATAGTGTACTTGCTTGAGTCATCGAACTCACCCTTGTTGTTGTTGTTTGTTTAGGTACCTCTCAAAAAGGCGCGACATGCATGGGAGGGCATAGTTATAGTTTTGAAGCAACGCCACGAACATTGAGATTATAATTCAATAAAGTTAATCATGCTTAGATAATGAATAAACTGCTTAAGGGCTTCTCTTTTGGTTATGCCTTATGTTGGATTTGTGTAATAGCGTTGATTAGCATAATATGGATGTCTTTATGATTATGTTTTGAATTGGAAGACTGGTTAATTGATTATTGTTATTGTTTCTTGTGCGAACCTCCGGTATGATTATTTATACAAAGGAGGTTCTGCCGAAATTTTTTTGTAAAGTGCCTTAGAATTAATTTGTTTTATGCTATTATGGTAGCATTCCAGGCTTATGATGGGCTGGGGTGTTACACTTTGAGTTACTTAATAGCTAAGTACAGCACTAGCACTGATCTACCTCTATTGTTTAGTACTTCGTCAAAAAGGAGTTGGTTGATTTCTATTGGTTTCTGAAATTTTCATCTCCACCTTGGTTTTTCAGATTTGACTACTAATGGTAGATAAAGGTCCAACTGACTAATTGAATCAAGGAAAACTTCTAACTACTATAATTGGTCATGCTATTAACTTTCTAACAATTCTGATCTTTTTCAGAGTACTGTTTATACAACCTACAAAAATAGACTTCTGAAATTGAGTTGTTGTCAAACACATTTCTTCACTGGAAATCACTTAACCAATTGTCAATTAGGATTGAGTAATCTAAAAGTTAATCAAAAGGTCTATTATCAATGGTATTCAGTTGATCTTACTGGTAGGCCCTAGTGTTCACTAGAAGATACAAAGAACAGAGAGGTCAGCATAGGGGATGTGCTGGCGGCGTGGGGCGGCACATGTCGTCGGTGGTTGAGTGGCGGGGAAGTAAAAGTGACAAGCAAACTGGATTGCCCAAGGTCTACTGGAGCTAGGGGAGGTGGCTTTAGGGCTTGGAATGCACTATGGCGGCGCGAGCAAGGCGAGCGGTGGCAGGCCATGGACAAGAAACGGTGTGGTGCTGCACAGGTGAGGTTGGGGCCTAATTAGGGGAAGCACGGTACCGATGGGTTACCTGGAGCATGTAGGGGTGGTCGGTGAAGGCAGAGAAGCTTCAAGGTGGGTCGACGATGGTGACAATGATCGCGTGGCCGGTTCAATGTGGTGGGGTCGCTGTGGAGGAAGAGAGCACACGTGAGATGTTGGGGAGGTATAGAGATGCTAGTAGATACTCCTAGAGAGAGGAATTGAGCAGAGGCCCACTGGAGGAGGCACGACAGTCGTGGCGACGGTTTTAGGCCAACGGTGGAGAAGAAGGTGATACGCAACTCCCTAGTTGATGATCCCCAAAATTGACAGAGGGCTTATGCTTCCCATGGTGTTGGGTGCGCTGATGCGATCGGGGCCATGGCTCACCGGTGCGGCCGGGATAGCAACGAGCATGTCGACGGTTTTGGCAATCGGTCAAACTAAATGGTTGACTAATTTTGATTTCAAACAACTCCCCTTTGACTGGTTGATAAAAATAGCAAATAAAATTAAAAAATTCTAAAATTTTGCAGAGAGGTTCCTGGTATAACCTAGTACACATAAAACTTTTCTAACATCACTGTTCATGTCTTAATTACTTGTTTTTAAATCATTAACTACAGGGCTTTTAGAATTGGTATTTGAATTTTCTCAATGTTGATTTGAGTTCTAAAATTCTGAGAAAAATCATATTTATTCATGGTAAATATTGTAAGGTTTAAATAAATTATTTCCGAGAGACCTTAACTAGTATTTATTATTGTTTTTATTTGGAGATTCGATTTGAGTTATGTGTTTAACTTTGATTTTAAATTTTACAAATGCCATAATTTGTGCAAATGCTTCAGAAATCAAATGCATACCCATGAGATGCATAATAATGTAGTTTAATAAAAATAGGGCTATGACAAAGCATGCATGGTTTAGTACCATATTGCTTAGCCAAGTGGTGGGAGAGCAGTTTATAAGATAGAGTCCTTACCACCCCTTAAAACATGTGATGCATGACAAGGAGTGACATGAGGAGGACTATAGCTAAAGTCACACACACGCACATATGCACGCGTTCATATATTCGTGCATCAATAGCGTGACTTGTGACTTGCGATCGTGAACATGTCGTGAACCTAGTCCACCTCTCTTTTCCTAACCATGCATCTCTCTCTCTCTCTCTCTCTCTCTCTAGGCTAGTCAAACCTGTGTGGTTGGAAGACCAGCGTGGTCGAAGCCATAGACCAGTGTGGTCGAAATAAAGTGGTCAAAAAACACTGGTCTGATCCATAAACCAGTATAGTCGAAATAAAGTGGTCAAAATAATGTGGTCGAAATACACTGGTCGAAATTGTAGACCAATGATCGAAGCTGTAGACCACTGGTCGAAACTATAGACTAGTGTGTAATCAAGAACTAACAGACACTGCTTAATTACCATTAATTAGTTTCGAATTAGCAGTTACCAGTGGTTTAATATGTGCTTTATTATGCAGTTACTAGAGAGTAATTGTCTCGACCTTAAAAAGATCTGGAAACGTCCAGACCTGACACGAATTGATTCACGTCCATTCGTTTCTTATTTCTTCTGTTCTACTGTGTTGGAGAGTTGTGCTGTCGAACTAAACCATCCCTTCTCCTCGGTGTTGTTGGGAACCAAAAATGCAATTCTAGACCTCTATGTATACTGCACTAGTCTAGGATCACGCTAGTGCACACAGTGGCAACATCGATGAAATATCATTTTCATATACAAAGATGACTGATAAATAGGCAAATAACAATAATTATCAGAGTAAAAACCTTAAGGTCAAAGCTTACAATTAATGCCTCGGACTGCGAATAGCTCAATTAAACTGCAGCGGAAGGTAATGGAATAACTTCAGTGAAGCCCATCCATATGGCCACGTGCAATCGGCTAGGTAGCGCGACCAAGTTGTCCACGATCCTTGAAGTAGACCTTGTTGACCGACGATTGCTCCACTTTATTTGAATGATTGCGGTAAGAATGAGTACTCTAAGTACTCAACAAGTTGTACCACGAATACAATTATACATGATGGTTTATTCCAAAAGAAATGAATTCTCTAGTTAAAGCAGCATTTGAAGTTGAATACAAACAATAGATTGAAAGCGTAATTTAAAACAAATAACAATATTAACTTTAATGGGTATTTTCACAAAGGACACAAAGCCTAATCAATTTCTTTCACATAGCCACATGAATTAAATTCACACATCTGTCCTTTTCTAGTTGTTTTATGAAAATGTACCCTTTGTGTGAAATCTCCGAGCATGTCCATGACCACGGATGCAGCTATTCGAATAGATTTATTAACACTCTGCAGAGGTTGTACACTTTACCCGCACGATACAACTAGTGTTGCAAGCACTAGTCATAACAAAACATTTTCGAAACTTCATCTCAACTATTGACACTCCCAATGTGTTTTACCATCATACCAACCCAAACACAGTGTTTTGGTACGACACAGATCGTTTGACCTGGAAGCAGCGAAGAGTCCATCAATGTGACCTACATAGTAGTCCACATCTCCGCCCATCACTGAGCTCCTAACCTACAACCTGAGTAGTCAATGTTGAGAATTCGTCACTTATTAAGTTAGGCTCATCCCACACCAGGCATGTGGTCGTATAGTAAGGCTCAGTTCAATAGCACACAAAGTTAAGTCCTTAATTGACTAAGGCGAGACTTCCCATTTCTACCTATGCTATGAAGATTATCATTCCTAATCACAAAGCTCCACCATACACATAGTTTTCACCACTCGCCTCAGTCTAAATCTTTTTCCACCCTATTGGTTAAGTGTAACACATGCCATCAATGAGTAATAACACATAGCACACAGTTTTACACGAAGTTCCATAATCACTTGGTAAAGTTTATAATTGCAACTCAAATGATATTGATGAATCGTTGCATGGCTAAGCAAACTACTCGTATCTAACCAACCCACGTTGGTGCTATAATAATGCCAACTAAATAATTAACCAAGTTAGGGTGACAAAATATCATGACATTACAATAGGTAAGGTGGATATAAACAATTTGGATGAATAACTAATCCCAAAGCATTTTAATAAATACTTAAAGTAAATGCAATAGTTGAATCAAAGTAATTTTAGAAAACTTGGTTCAACATGGTCAAAGGTACAACTTGCCTTGCTATAGCAATGATGATCTTATTTTATCATCAATCCTCTACTTCCTTGACCTTCAGCTCCTTTAGACGATTCCGGGTCTGCAACGTCACAAAATTCAAAAAGACACATAAAATAAACACCAAATTGAAATTTAATGGTACTGGAAGGTAGATATTGAATTTAGATGAATTTATAAAATTGAATTGGTTCAATCGGAGTTCGTATGAGGAAGAAAAAGCTCTCAGAAAACTGAAATTCACAAAAATGATAAAATCAGAATTTCAGGATTTAGGGAATTGTTTTTCTGAAGGAAAAACAATTTACTACGTCAGCATGACATCATTTGGGAGTTTCGGCTGAAAAGAAAATAAAAGAATATGAACTGATATGCGGGACCTACTGATATTTATGAATTTCTAGAATTGAAATAATTCCAAAAAAATAGAATTAGGGGTTGACATGTGGGCCACTGGTCTATATGGACCAGGGCCACGGAGAGATGTTAGTCTACGGTAGACCAAGCTCATGAACTAGGGTTGACCAAGACTTGACTGACATGCAGGGACCACATGTAAGTGATAGATAAAGAATTAGGATTTTTAATTATGTGGATGACATGTGGGGTCCATTTGGAACGGAGAGAAAGAAAAGACAAAGAGAAGGCATGCGTTGGAAGTTTATTGCTTGCATTGGTCTAGAGAAGTACAGAGGTAGAGATGTGTGCACATGGGCCCACATGGAAGAGAGGAAGGAAGAGTCAACATGGAAGCCCAGAAAGCAACTATCAGCATAAAATAGAGGCAGAGAACATATGCACATCAACAGAGAACAAATGAGGTGCTCCAGGCTATTTTGGGTGCATGGAGCTGGCAGCTTGGTGGTAGCTAGCAATTGGGAAAGAGACATTGACCCATGAGACACACACATCAGTGAAGGAAAGAGCCAGAGAAGCATCCGCCGACATCAACAGAGAACCAAGACGAATCAACAAAGAGGAATCACAAAGGAGAAACAATAGAACGCACCCTAATTTTGGCACACCACGTCGGCGGTGGTGAAGGGGCAAAACAAAACGGCGATAATGAGCGGGAGAAGATGATGCGGTCCAGACATCGAGAAACAGCACTAGTCGCTAGCGGTGAGGCCAAGAATGGCGGCGGCGGTGGCCTCACGGTGCGCAGCAATTCTAGTGAGGTTATGGGAAAAAGAAGGGAAGCACGACATAGAATGCGGTGACATGAACCCAACGGTGGTGGAGATGAAGGCAGGGGCTTAACAGCTACAGAATACTTGGCCAGAGAAGGGAGACAGCCAAGAGGAGAGAGAACGCTCGATTCTCAGTGCACGGTGGATGAAACTTGAAACTAAAATATGGAAAAATAGATCATGACAAGGGACACGAGATGACATGATCGGATCATGGCTCGACATGGCCGGTGATGATTCGGTGGTCTTCAGGCGATGGGGACAGAACGTAGACGTAGAATACGGTGAGGCGAACTCAATGGCGCAGGCAGTTCAGCCGGGGGACATCGGATGGATGCGAAACTTGACGAAGAAGACCTTTGGTTGGAGCTCGGTTCATTGCAGATTGCAAACAAACGAGAGCGATTTGGAGGAAACCAAATTAGGGGATTGGAAGAGGAGATCAAGACGGTCGTTTTGACGTGGATACTTGGCTTTTATATGCATCATGGAGGAAGATATAGAATTGAGCACGTTTCAGTTGTTTGCGTAGAGAGACTGGACTCTCTATTCAGTTTTGGGAAGATGATAAATAGTGCACTATGAACAGTGCCAACCACATTGTAGAGGAGATAGAAAATGGAAATTCGGAATTAAAGTAAATGCCAAAAATCGAGGAGACCAAATAAATAGCAAACAAACTCAGAAAAATCCCAAAAAAAATACCAGAAAATTCCTTGGAACACAAGGAAGCTAAATAACATTGGTTTTTAATTAATTGATGTTTAGATTAGTCAAATTAAATTTTTTGAATTTTGGAAATTCCCAATTAAGCTTTATTAATTCAAATAAAATTGGTGAAATTTTCTAGGGACCTAAACTACTCAAAAGATTTTTGAAACCAAATTTTGGAATGTTACAAACCTCTCCCCTTAAATAAATCTCGACCTCGAGATTCAGGCTAGCTACGAAATAGGTTAAAGAACTCAGCCTTTGGGTTCTCTTCTTACTTTCAAACTGCTTTGACTTTGATGGAACTGCTGCTCTAAACACTAATGAAACAACATCTTGCTTCATGCTGAACTTCTTGCTTCCACGAAAACCTGATGAATTAGCCTTCGGCAAGCGAGGGATTCTAGTAACTCGATTGCTTCTGACGGGCTACTTGATTAGTGTTCGAGGACACTTCTGGAGTTGAGAAAATCCTACTGCTGACTGGTCCTCAGGTTAACAAGCTACTCTTCTTCTGAGCTTCGAAATCTAAACTGACTAATACATCTTTGTCGCCTTTGTCCTACAATTCTTAACACCGAATTTCAACAGGTATTCTGAGGATAGACATGACTGTGAGGGTGATAATCTGCATAATCCGCGTAGCTTTTCTACTTGTACTAATCTACTTACGATCCCTTTAGGATTAAAGACTACTTCATGTTTAATGCAAAATCCACATACTTTGTGATCTGATCTGTCTCTAGCTGAGCGATGACTTGTACGGTCGACCATAGAGAACTGCCAATGGTGACAACTGTGATCTAGCTGACATCTGGTGTTGTAATGGAACTCTGCACATAACACTCACTTATTCGAATTGGTAGTATGAGTTAAGGCACAACTCATTAATTCCTTTTTCAATTTGTCTACCGGTTCGAGGTGATATACAATACTAATATTTAAATGAGCATCCAAGGCTTCATACACACTATATCACTAACACAAGGTATACTGGTATCCTCAGTCTGACACTAACTCCTTTGGCACATTGTGCAACTGACCGTCCATGTCGATCTAACACTATACCGATTCTGGTGAATACTATCTCTATCGTATACAACCTTTGTCGTATACCATTTGCTAAATAGTCTCTAAACTAGGTGATATTGGCGGGCATGACGCGACAAATTTCTGTCAAATAATCAACAATCACTTCAAGAAATTTCATCCCAATTGGGTCTTGGGAAAACCCATATCTGAATTTTCAGGGATAAAAGTACTCTGACTGGCATCCAACATTTTGGCTGACTTTCTGACATACCAAACACATGGTAACACATTCTGTAACCTTTTTCTTTTAAGTTGGATCATCACAATTCAACTTCGAGCTCTTTGTACACCTTGGTACTTTCAGAGAAAATGGAATGCTTGCACTCAAGTGTTGGTTTGAGCATCAACTACTTGAATTTCTTCTGATTAGATACACAAATATTCTCATTGATTCATGGATCATTCTCGTTCGCCTTCGGTGGATTCTCAAGCTTTACCTTGCTTCAAGGGGAACTGATTTCCTTGACAAAATTGTCATCTCACTGTCTTGTCAACATTGATTTTCTAGCATCGGTTCGAACTCTAGGGTTCAATAGATATCCCTTTGCAACTGGCTCAGAATTCGACTTCTGAATTTCACACGTAACTTTGGCTGACTGATCAACAGATTCTTGTGGTAGCTCTTCTGATTCAAAGCATCTATCACTATACTGATCTGTCCTGAGGGAATGGAATTCAACATCATGGTTCTCAATCTAATAAAACCATCCTTGTTGATCCATGGTAGCTACTTCGAATTATTACTAAGATAATTCACTGCTTGAAACATTAGTTATTACTAAGTGCGCGAACTTCTTAACACACCGATTCTTGGATATTCTATGATAAAATTTATCAAGGTTCTTCTTGGTATCTAGCAGTACGAACACAGGAGTTGTGATCAATCTCTTCTGAAATTCTCACAGACTAGGTTCGCTTCTAGCGATCTAGCGAACTTGTCCTTTTACAATGATGAGGGGTCTTGACTATCTTGAACGACTATCTTACTGATCTTCAGCTGACATTGTCTCATAATGACCGTCTCACTAGTATTCAATTGACAAGTTCATGGACGATTCTGTGGAAAACTGAAAATTCTTACTCAAAACTCAAACACGCTAATTATGAGGTTCTGAAGGTTAGCTCCTGAATAAACTGAAATTATTGCACATCCTTGTGCTACCATTTCACTTTACAGTTAACATGAGTGCTTGCCAAACTGACGAACTTGATTTGACACTACCTATATCTGAGAAAATCTTTTGATCTGCTCTATCATTTCTGCAAACTCATTTGACAACCTTTGTCATAATTCACCTCTGAGTAATTCCTTCTGAGATTGGCTGATACTAGTACCAAGTAAAAGACATACTTGACTTCTAATATGGTTGCATGTTGTATCGGTCACTTGCAATGACAACTGCATACTTTCTTGCGGATACGAACATTATCCCATGACTATGGTCTTCAACCATTTATTGTTGCCTTACAGTTTTTGCAAAATGATGATTTGGAATTCAACATCACATTCCATGTTTACGGCTCTACGACCTTCAATCAACATAACTCAACACTTGATTACTCGACTTGTAAAGGCATATGCTTAGGATGGTATCCAATGATTTAATATCCAACAATTCTTTTTTTCATGGCTTGCATACAAAGATGTCTATCTTTTTGTTCTCAAACAATGGAAAGGTTATAACGATTCTCTAACTTTATTGCTATGAATGGAGACATGACACTGCATGATCTGGTACCACCAATCTAGGCTTTCTTTATAACATCATGGTTCAAACTTCTCTTCTTTGACTGTTTCTTTGGACACACTGATCTTACCGCTTTACCACCTGCTCTGGGTGTTATGATCTTAACTTAAATGTCTTCTGGCATTCTTGTATCTGGGAGTGAATGACTGGTTCTTCTGAGGACACTAACTAACGTAGTGACCTTTTCCATGACAGTTGTAGCATAAACATGTTGAATCTTGCGACTTTTCTGACGAGGCTATGGCAGAACGACTATCCTTCTTAAAGGTTGAAGCTTATTGCTTTGCAGGGTATCTCTTGGCATACTAGTCTTGCTTACCACACGTGAAACACTCTACTGATGATATTGACGTGCTTCTCGTTTGAGGCTGGTTGACAAGGTCAACATTCTGCTTTTGTGAATTTTTAGCTAACAAATCATGTACTAACAATAGTTTGCCTTCTTTTGCTATTGCTCTGGTAGTGGCTCGAAAATTTTCTCACTGACGTTGTGTTGCAAAAGTCAACCATGAATACATGGGGCACTGGTCTGGACAATGATCATTGCCTTCACAAAAGAAACATGTGATCTTACTCATTGACATTTTCCAATAGAATGGTTTCCTTCGCAACTGGAACAATTGATATGTGTTCATCACTATGGCCTATTTCTCCACAACAGGTATATGCACAATCTTTTGACTTATTTGGTTGGCAGCACTTCAAATGACAACAGTCAGATCAAATGTAGGTCATCAGAATAGTAGGTTTCTCTTGATTACTATTGCTTGATGTTGCATGCTGTTGACGAAAAGCTATGGCGAACTTTTCCCATGTGATGGTCTGATTGTCCTGATGGGTGACGTGAAAGTTTTCTCACCAATCTAATACAACTCCTTCCAATTGATAAGCAGCATAGAAAACTTTCTTGTTATCGTTGCATTGCACAACAATTAGCTTCTCTTCTATGGTGCGAGTCCATGATTCTTCATCCTTAGGCTTGGCCGATCCTTTAAAAATAGACGGCTTGGTCATTAAGAACTTTGCAAACCTTAATTGAGGGTGTGCCGTTGGGATGGTGATGAGTCGTATGCATCGTGAACATTAGTACTATCTAATGGTTGCTTCATCGCTTGCATGAGCAAATTTTGGGTGGCAGAAAATTGATTCAGGCTCTGATGTTTCACTACCGGTACTGGAGATAGTTGTTGGTTAGCGTCTGCTCTGGTACTGACACTGGTGACAGTATGATGTCTCGCTTGATTATTCTGACCCAACAAATTGACTAAGGTAGCGATGGTCTGATCCTGCTGGGTTATCATGTTGTTCATGTTCTGCATCATCATGTTCATGAATTCAGTCTGAGCTACCAAGAATCTACTACTCCTCGTACTGATAACTGTCCACTGGGATTGACAAGATCTGAGCTGGCACAGACTGTCTCAAAATTACTAACAAGGTTGGCTTCACTGGTTTTTCTCATGGCTCTCTCCGTCCGTGCAGGAATAGCGGCCATCAATGGGGCAGATGTGGTCGGCGAAGATCGGCGGAGGTGATGGGAGCGGTTGGGGTCCAAAACGGTGGGCGGCACGGTGAATTCGTGGGCGAGCGGCAAAGAATTCGTGGAAGAAGGGTTGGTCCCAGCATCAATGAGAGGAGAGAGAGAATTAGGTTAGGTTGTTGGATTTGGCTAAAGTTTTGCTAAAGTTTTATACCAAGCAAACAAGGTCCAAAATTAATGAAAATTTTTGTGAGGATTCCTGACCTAGTGTGTTTTAGAACTTTATCTTGTCTATGATTTTCTCAAAAAACCCTACAAGCTTCTGTTTTTATGTAATTGCATATGTTACTCTTAATGGAAATTCACATACTATTTTTATGTAATTGCACATGTTACTCTTAATTAAAATTCACATAAGTTGTTTAATAAATTTTTCCATGAGAAATTATTCCCAAAATAATTCTCTCACCTCTTTTTATTCGGTTTTATCTAAATTTCTTTTCAGTACATGTTTGTGTGAATTTCATTATTTGGTTTTAATCAAACGTTCAAAATCATGCATGATTAAATTTTCATATGTAATGTGCTCAAAATTATTTTCCCAATGCATTTCTATTATGTCTTCCCAAAATGTGAATTTTGGGATGTTACAGACTCTACGCTGCTTTTTGTTCTCTATCAAGTCCGACAGTAAGTTGATTGTGCGACTAAACTATTTTGTTATAATCCTAATATTGTGTATATTTAGAAGTGCGATGAGTTGCATGCTGTTAGTATCGCTCTATGCATCTCTAATTTTATGTGATCTTGACCTCATAATTAAATCAAGAATTAAAATATTGTCCATAAAAAGTTCATTTTTTTATAACTAAAGGTGGTATGCCATCCCCATTTTTAAATTGTTGTTAACAATAACATAGTAAGCTTGAAACATAAAATTGGTAAAGGTTTTTATTTGATGTAAACCTGCCTTTTGGAGTCTAAGAAGTAGTATCATCGGTTTGGAAGATATTTATTGCATTTTTTTATTATTATTCTTTCTTAAATAGTTTTAACTTCAGACAAAATGTTTTTGTAATTACAATTAAACATTTGGAGCAAATTAACACAAGTATCTAATCAATGTTTACATGTTCTACTAGCTAGTTTGGCATCAGCACCGAGAATTTGAACAAATTAAATGTCCGCATATATTGAAATTGTCACTGTGATTCGATCTTACAGTACATACCGATATTCCTATCCATGGCAATTCAATAGTAGGCTGTATTGGAGGACACATTTTAGGAAACAAGACAATGATGTTGAAAGCGATGTCAACTATGTATATACAGACGATACAAACGTAGTAAAAACTTATACATTAATTAAATTTGCATTTGCATAGCGCATGAATGATTGATTCGTACCACGGAATCGATCAGTCAAGCTCGACAAACCATACACAATAAAAGCTATGTACGGACCGTTCTGAGATTAATTAAGCACAGACTCAGACTCCCGTAGTCCGCAGCTAGCGCACGTACTGGCGCCAAACTGCAGATACGTACATGCCACGCGCGCGCGTCATAGGACATGCAGTACCGTTTTATTACACTCGATCACAATTCGCACACACATACAAACGTTGGTGTGGCGGCCGGCCGGCGTTGAGGACGATGACATCGGATGGATTACATCGGGCAAGCTCGCTCGCCCGGTCGCTCGATCAGGCGTCGCGGACCTCGAAGATGTTGCGCGTCTTGACGACGATGTCGTACATGTGGACGAGCTTGAGGCGGGCGAAGTCGCGGGGCACGGAAATGAGGTGCACGGTGGAGCGCTGGTGGAACTGGAGCAGGCAGGGGTCGTTGAGGTAGCGCTCCCACCCCAGCTCCCGCAGCCGCCGCTCCAGCACGTCGTACGACGTCACCACCTCGCCGCTCGGCACGTGCATCAGCACCTTGCTCGGCCGCGCTCCGTCCCGCCGCCGCGGCCCCGGCTGACCCGTCGCTGTCCGCCCGCCGCACGATCCCGTCCTCAAACACCCACACGCCAGACATAGCTAGCACTGATCAATAGATATTCTTGCTGGCTAGCTACAGGATTTTGGAGGCGATGATGATCGTCAATGGTGATTGATGCCTTGATGGTGCAAAGAGAAGGGAGAGGGGCAGGGTTTATATACACGGGAGGAGATGCTGATGTAGGAGGCGGCGGACAATGTTTGGCTTCCTGTTCGATCGGCTAAGGTGGGTCCCGCCGGCTAACTTGTGGCGTCCTTGGAATGGGGTGGTGTGGGGCCCGGGAATCACGGCGCCCGAACCATAGAACATCGTTGGAAGCTTCCAATCGAAGGGTGGCTCTGGACCGTTGGATCGCCGAGCGGACGGCCGGATTGGACGATGTTCTTGGGCATAGGATGATCTAGACCGTCCGCAACGGCAGAAGACAAATTGTTATTTTCAGGATGCTCTCGTACTAACAAAAAATTCAGGATGAAAATAATACTTAAATTTTTGAAAATTACAATATGACGGTCAAGTTTCTTTTATAGTTTACTGGCAAACCTAATTTTTTAGTGGAAATAATTTCACTTACATTAAGAGAGAAGATGACAGAAACATAGTTTTTTATAGTTGTTCTTTCGTACGTTACGAAATAAATACCTGTTCCATCTGTTTTTGTGGTAAATAACACAAGCCTCATATCCCCTATTAATTGATCTTGCCACTACTACAGCAGAGCACTGTAGGGGCGGCTGGTGAGCCTCAGAGGCGCGCTCGCCAACCGCCTCTACCCAACCGTCGCCACAAATCGAGATTTGTAGGCGGAGCCAACCGCCTACAAATCTTATTTGTAGAGGCGGTTGGTTTCTAGAGCCGCCTACAAATCTGTTTTGCAGAGGCGGCTTGTACTCACCGCCTCTACAAATTAGATTTGTAAGGCGGCTTAGATGACCACCGCCTCTGTAATTTTCTCTGTGGAGGCGGCTTGCAACCACAAACCCTACAACTGCTTTTCCGCCAAAAAAATTCAAATTCTCAAACCACGGTATATATATCAAACCATGCATGATATATATATATATATATATATATATATATATATATATATATATATATAATTGAAGACATGATATTAACAAGTTCAACGAGACATTATATTCACATCCGCGTAACATCATGTTTATAATTTATCATTACATACACTTGTAGCATAAAGTGCGATAATATTACATACACATTGTTCTCAATGTCCTAAATGCATTCCTTCCCACTCACGAAGGAACTCGTACTGTGGCGACGCCCTAGCATAGACGTGTCGTCATGGTATGTACCTCGGCGTGTATAATAGCATCCATTATGAAGTTGCAAATGTCCCCGGCGAGCTCCAGGAGGCTATCATCGTTGAGTGGTTTTCTACAAATTCCTATCTCATCTTTCCACTACAAGACAATTTTAAGTTTAGTATTTCATAACATATACGTGTGTTATACGACGAGTGAATTAGTTATAACATACCATAAAGGGGTGTCTCCCGTAAGCACCGGTGACACTCATGTAAGTGCATACGCAATATCCACGATGCAAACTCCGGACTTACGCTTGTGCCACCGTGAGTTTCGCATATAAAAACGCCAATGCTTGTGGCGGCAACGTAATGTAAGTACTAAAGTAAGTTGCACTTACCGCCATCTTGTTTTGACATACACCCTTCCTCTCGGATCATGCACCCTTTGAGTTTGTTGACGTAGTACACATGACGCTCTGCTCGAATGAATTTAACAAAAGCAAGTTAGTTAGTATTGAAAAGTCAAAAATCGATGAGGATGGTTGATAAGTATACGTCTTAAGAATGCTTATGAAATCTTTATAAAGCGACTCATCATAATCAAGTGGATCCATGACCCACGCCATGCCTAGCTTGAGGTCGACACTACACAAATCCAATGCTTCTTGCATGAATTTAATCATAGGAATAGATAAGCTCGTTTGCATCGAACAAAATAATATGGCTCATTAAAGATTGAAGGATATAGTTAAACTTACTTGAAGTTGTAGGGTAGAAATATATAGGATTTGTCTTGCATTCGGAGAAAGCTCTCAAATATACGCGCAACCTTATAGCACTCCTTCCTAATTTTTCATTCCGTATTTTATCTTTCTCCTCAACGGTCTCTCCACTGCCGCTCCTTGTGGTCCAGTCCCCACTTGCTGGGGAAATTAAACATCGTCTGGGCTATTAATTGAGGGTCCAAGTACCCTGCTTGGTCTTTGCTAGGAAGTTTACTTGAAATGTGCACTTGCATTCTACAAATCATAGCGCGGGTTAGTTAGTTATAACAAAATCTAAAGATTACAATCATATCAATGCAATAGGAGTAGGACTTACAGGCACCACACGCGAATGAGATTGGTTTCCATTTCTCCGAGGCGAAAGATAGTATGGATGTCATCAAAGTCAAAGGCAATTTGTCCTTTTGGGCCTCCAAATGTCATGGCGGAACCTTGCCTCTATGAGATTTACCTTCGTCGGGATAGCACGCAAGTACCAATCATGAAACCTTTTCATTCCAATTGGTAGGTACTGGATCACCCGATTTGGAAGGAAACACTTGCCTCTTTCATATTTTTGCGGGCAATTCTTTGACCATGTGATGCATTCAACATTTACGTACTTGCAAGTAACCTGGTTGGTTTTGGTTGGTGCCTGCCCTTGCACTTGTTTCCGCTTCTTTGGTGACCGCCTTCTCAGATCTTGGCGCTTGGTTCTCCGGCTTGAACATATCATGGCCATACCACCTTTCCACCCCCACGACATCTGTCATCGGCACATAAGCTGACCTTATCTTGATTGGATGCTTTTTTCGAATTTCTGGCTCGCCGTGGGCACCTTCGGGTGCATCAACTTGTTCCGCATGCTCTTCATGCTGTTGTGCGGCCTCTTGTTGTTCATGTGTCGGCTCTACACATCCTCCAGGAGGCGGTGAAGACGGTGGCATATCATGAGGCACGTCATCGCGAGGTGGCGGTGTCGCATCTCGAGCAATTGTTGGTCATGATGTGGTGTCGATCTCCCCTCCTCAACTCCCTCCAAACGTAACGGTGTCTGCACAGGCGATGTAATCGTAGTCAATATGATGTCTCGCTTGTGCCAGAGGACGAACTGGTTCACTACTTCTCCGAGTATTTGGAGTCCCTCAGGAGTTGGAAAGTCTATCCTCCACTGGCTGAATTCGGACTTCACGGTCTGAATCTCGACCCTAGTGTAGTCCGGCGGGATCCGATTAGTGTGATAAGTGCCTCTGGAGGATGTGCCTCACCCGTTGCCACCTCAATCATATTTGATTGCTCGCCCATGAGAACAACCAAAGTGCAAGGAGTAGGTTCCGTATGCGATCGACGGCGGTTGTGGCTGCATGGAACCTTGGTCGCTGCGAACTTCCAGATTGTCCGGTGGTGGCATTACGATTCGTGCCTCCGTTGATGATCCTTGCTCCCGCAACGCCTTCGCAACTAGAGCCTTTACTTGGACCTCAAGGTTAGCCTCTCGGTCTCTATCATGTTTCTTGTACATGTGCCTATCCTCTTCAAATCCCTCCTTCCATATCACTCTTTTCCCTAGCCCCGACACGGCTTTGTGCTCGGGGTTTCCCAAGGCAAGGCTAAGCTCATCCCTCTCTCGGAAGGCTTAAATAAGCCCTTCGCACATTGTTCAAAGATAGTTCAAGATCTTTGATCTTGTCTCTTGATCTCCGGCTTACTAAACTTAAGCGCCTTGGATGCTTCTTTATTCCTCGAAAGGATCCAGTTCCTTGTGCGCTTTGAAACCCCACAAGTTGTATGTCCCACTGATGCGGCATCTTCCTCTATCTTCCTAAATTGCTCTTCCTTTCTATAGTACCCACCGGGTCCTAGATGATGGTGGTGCACGTTCTTCTTCGCCATTTCGGTGTTACTGCACTGAGGGTCAATGCTTCCGCCAAGAAGTCTTACGAGCCACAAACCGCTCCCATTGTCCAGAGTTATGTTGCCAAACTCCTTGAAGGGAGTTAATCCCTTTGGACATATTTGACGTTGAGGGACGACTTCCAACCTCTCCATGACTCTCCAATCTGCTTCATAGCGTGACGGCGCACCATTTCCTCGCTTCCCGCCGGAATCTAAAACTGGTCATCGCTTATCCCATAAGACTTTCTTTGTATCACTGGTACTTCTTTCCAAGTTGGGATTGCGGGTTCAACTCATCTCTTACCGCGCCCAATTGCGTTACGCCACTTAGCTCGAGATGTTTTGGCTCAAGTGGCTCCCTAGCCTCCCGACCTCTCTTATCACATATCTCGTGTCCTTTGGATATATGTTAGCACTTCTTTTCCCTCGTCCCCTCTTTGCTGGCTGCCCGAGTTTGTGGCCGGGTTGTGGAGCCGAGGCGCCATCGTGTCCTCTGCTACTTCTTGCCTCGTGGCTCTGTGGCTCTTGCCTCTGCTCCGCCTTCCTCTGCTACTTCTTGTGCGCGAGATGTCGCCGACGTCGTAGAGTTCGAGAAGGGGCCTATTAGGTCGAAGTGTTAGTAATGATAACACGATCTTATATACAAGCATAATGTATGAAATAAGGCTTTATCCCTACCTCCTCGTTCGGATCAAAATCCTGTCCAACTCCTCTTCGGTTGGCCTGCATGCATTACAGTGGGGAAAGGATCCTCGGACTTACATATCCTCTTCTTCATCCTCGTCGCGTCTTCATCATTAGCCTCCTCATGGTCCCCATCTAATAACATTTGTAGATCATCGTCTAGCTCTGGTTGAACTGCTCCTCGATAAGCAACTCGTTGTTCGTCTTCAAAGATTGGCACTTGTTCAGGCCTCGGGTTGTGTCGTCTGTTGTCCCCGTCATTTTGTGCTTTGTTCTAATAGATGCAACAAATACAGATAAACAATACTATTATCGATCCTCTAATAGAGCAGCAGAGTAGTAGTAGGGAAGAGAGATGAGAGTAGTACAAGTAGAACATATGCACTCCAATGAGAATTGACATGATCATTAAAACAGAAACTCGGTTTGAGAGCATAAGAGGCGTTACAACATCTAACCAGCTATTAGTCATCATGAAATGGGTCCCACTACCTCACAAGGGCCATAGCCAATAGATGAGTACATGGTTATAGGTACAACATCACTGCATAATTGTTCCTACGCCTAACAATGTAAAAGATGAGCACTGCCAACATTAAAGACCGAACCATGCAAACAAGAAATAGCCAAGATTTTTGCAACGACAAGGCAAAGAGTTTCGCAAAAACTCTGTCATCTTCACAACGGTTGAACTCTAAGTAGGAAGACTCTGCCTCTTGTTTTGACTGGAAGCTTTTGTAGCAGCGATTCTATAAAAACAAATGACTTGAGCATGGCATTGAGCCCAGGTTGCAAAGACCCCCGTCTGTCGTCCTCGGTATACAACATACCAAGCCATGTGCCCCTTTAAACAACACATAAAACCATGTTTCTATATCACAATCATGATTTCACCCGAATTAACAAATCCTTATTACCTCCTAATAAGTTTTTATGTAAGCCTGTAAGTACTAGCTACACTATACATAAGGTGTGTGCATGGTTCTATATCACAATCATGATTTCACCCGAATTAACAAATCCTTATTCTACTAGAGTAATTACCAGGGGTACTTGAAGTTAAAGACAAGAGTTGAGTTCCTACAAACCACTCAGAGGTATGTAACTGTCAAACTATGTAGTCCCTAGCCATATCTATATATACAATATACATCAATTTGTTAGAATATGTTGTTACCAAGACTGCCTAAATTTGAGCTTGATCTACAGAAATATTCTTGGCGAGGACTTGGGTCCACTTAGCACGAAGGAGCTTGAGCAACTTGAGAACCAAATTGAGACATCCCTCAAGCATATCAGGTCGACAAAGGTATAATCAAGTTGATCATATTTTCATATATCCTTTATGCCCTTGACAGTTTAATTGACAGGTTCTAGGGATACATGCTATATGCTCCATTTTAAAATGTGAGGTAGTATACACAAGGAACCATGAAGTAGAAGCCATTATATCTTATATGAACCCTGTGGTTAGTTCTCTCTTCCCACTTTAGTTCTTGATCTCATTATCTGATAGAATTTGCACCCCAAATGCTGCATTGGTGAAAATTCACTTCTTTTATACCCCCTCCAATTATCTTATTCCATCATTGAAAACTTAATGGTAAGAAATGTAGAGAAAATTCAGAAATCTACAGCCAATATGAAAGATACTTTGGAAAGAATATAAAAGAAGTGAACTTTGCATTGTTGAAATAAGTTCTGGAGGTTAGAGACCCAGACCTTATTTTCAAAAATCAAAGATGTGGCCTGTGGGTATATATAAAGGTGTACGGAAATACAAATGTTTTGCATGTGCTTAAAGTTTTATTTGATGTCGATACTTGACCATGAGAGGAGCAATGAACTGAAGCTAAGTAAGTTATTTGATCTGTCGATACTTGACCGATGGAATTCTTCGTGACATAGCATGAAATGATAAAATACTAAAATGTTTTCATGTAGTCAGATTGTCAATTTTGCACTATAGCAGATTACCTTTTTTAACATTAATATCCACTTATTTGAGGATGCATCTCGCACCATTAGGGTGTCTATCAATTATAATTATATTTTAGATGATGGTGAGCCAACGTAAGTTACCATAATAGATCTAGGGCATGGATGTAATGTATTATAATTTGTAAAGAAACAAACCGATAGGATCATTGTTGTGGTGTGACGGCTAGCACCTACTAATCTCATTGATATTATTAGCAATGGTCCGAGCAGGACTCATGAAAACTTTGCATATTCACACCGAATGTTGGTTTATTTTTCCTTGGATTTCTTCCATCAAATATCTCTTCAGACGGCATCACTTTGTTGCCTTCTCAGTCTTGAACTTAACAAACATGAGAATTTCCATTGTTAATCCAGTAGAAAAATTCGAATAACCAAAATTCATGGAATCAATCCCATGTTCTTTGGATGGATTTCTCTAGTTGTTTATGTAACATTTGTTCAACTAGAAGCCATCAACCAGCCTTTGCGTGACTCTCCGCTATGCGTATAGATAACACAGAGGAGTTCATAGGAGTTCCGTATAGATAACACAGAGGAGTTCGCATCGGCGTCGGAGAGGAGCACAGCGGCCGGAGAGGGGAGAGGGAGCACCGTCGCTTCCACTTGCGCGCACCGTCGCTTCCACTTGCGCAAACCCTAACGGCGGCTTCCACTCACGTGTGCTTGGCGAGCAAAGACGCCACGGTGGTACGCGACGACGACGTCCTCCCTGGGGGAGTAACCGCCCGCCACGCGCCGTCGCTTCCACTTGCGCAAACCCTAACGGCGGCGGCGGGGAAAATTTTTGGTGTTGTGCGCCCAATGACTTAGCCGATTTCGGCCTCGCCCGCGCCCTCCAGCTTATATAGGAGGGCGATTTGTAGGGGCGGTTGAGATTACAAGCTGCCCCTAAAAATAGATTTGTAGGGGCGGTTGATATTACAAGCCGCCCCTAAAAATAGATTTGTAGGGGCGGTTCCTGAACCAGCCGCCCCTACAAATAATTTACAATTTTTTAAATCATGAAATCTTTGAACAGAGTTATAAAAAATGATGTCAAATGAAAAGGATGTAAAAATAAAAGTTGTAGAACTCATCAAAATATACAACTTTGGTTCTGGACATTTTCTCCAAACACACTCCATGCATGCTGAACACACATACATACATATATATATATATATATAGTACCACAGATACACACACCATGCATCAAACTTGAACAACTAGCCTGTAACAAGTTTCCCCTTGGCACATTTTCGTTCCCATGGCAGTATGTCTTTGGGCAAGTTCTTTTCCACGACACCGATCTTCTTAGGAAAGTCAGTGAATAGTTGCATTTCATCGTAGTTATTGTACTCATCAACATCATCCACTCCGTCTACTCCGATAATAGTTTGTTTCCGAGGCAACCACATGCTTTGTCTTCTTTTTGGGGGTAGGTTAGTTTTCGGTCACGTAAATATAAAACTTGTGTGACACGTGAAGCGAGCACCCAAGGGTCATCTGCAGATCCGATATTCTCGAGGTCCACGATCGTGAACCCGATCTCATTCACTTGGTGTTGTTTGACCAATGGCATCTAAACATGGCCATCTGTATACCCATTCCATATTCAAGTTCCCATATATCATCTATGATGCCAAAGTATGGGGTCTTTTGCCCCATTCCGTTGATGGCTTCTATTCGAACGCCGCTATTTTGGTTCACACAATTACTATCCTTTGCGCTGGTATAGTACGTGTACCCATTGATGTCGTAAGCTTGCCATGATGTCACTTGTCTCGATGGGCCCCCAGCCAACCTTCTGATGGTAATATCATCTCTGGTGTCCCCATTCGGTAGGTTTTGCTCCTTCAACCATGTAGTGAATCGATGCTTGTGCTTTGTTTCATGACCCAATCGTCAGAGCGGCCATTACTCTGCCTAATGACATCCAAGTGTTCATCAATGTACGGTTGCATCGATTCAGACTGCAAGACACTATAATGAGCTCGACTAACTTCGTTGAAATCCTTGTCGATGAAGACTTTTCTCCCCTTGGTGCCCTTCCCAGTCAGCCTACCCTTGTGACAAGAATCGAGTTTACCAATCCCTCTTTGTACTTTTAGGTACTCTTGATAGCACTCGACGACTTCTTCGGTATTGTAACCCTCTATCATGGAGCCCTCTGGGCATGCTCGATTATGCACGTATCGGTTAAGAACCGACATGAACCGTTCGTAGGACCACATTTCATGTAAGTAGCAAGGGCCCAGTGCCTGTATCTGATGAACCATGTGAATCATGAGATGTGGCATTATATCAAAAAAGCGGAGGTAAACACATATCTAGTTGGTTTATTGTCTCCACCACGAATTCATGTAGGTCACGGCTCATTTTCACCAATCGTCTTCGTGAGATCTTGAAAAGAAGTAACACATGCGGTGATGGCCATTTTCAAGAACTCGCTCTATAGCCCGATTGCAATAGGTAGGAACAATGTGAGCATCACATGACAATCGTGAGCCTTGAACCGTGTTATTGATGTGTCCTTCATTGACACTAGCTTCTTCACGTTGGTGAAAACCCGGTGGGAACTTTACCTCTCAAGAAATTGCGGATCGCCTCCTCTCATCCGGAGTCGTTGAAACTAGCTACGGTAGGAGGTATTTTCCATTACCCTGAGGTATCGGGTGAAGCTCTGGCTTCACATTTAGCTGCACCATGTCTTTCCGTGATCTTAGACCATCCTTTGTCTTGCCCGTGTCCATCAAGGTAGCAATGAGACTCTCAAATACATTCTTCGTAAGTGCATAGAATCAATGGCATGGGGACCTCCAAGTCCGGCCAATAAGGCAGATACTTAAAGAAGATCGACTTTTTCTTAAAAGGTACACCGGGGACAGGAGGTGTGCTTCTATCTCTCTTTGTCCCATCCGCATTCTTCTTTCCAAAATCGACATGTATGTGTTTCACCATTTCGAACACATGTTGCCCGCTTTGACGTCTCTCGAGAGGGATTCGGTCTCTGTTTTTGTCATAAAATTTGAAGAACAACTTGCTGCAGTATCTGTGAGTTGTCTTTAAGAATCGTCGGTACCTTAGGTAAATTGTCTTCTTGAATGCATCCAGAACACCCATGTAGTACCATCCAAGCATACTAAGCATCCCGTCTTCCCTTTGATCTGTCGGACAAAGCAAACAGTATGAGGTAATCATTGGTAGTGACAAAGATAATGGCTCTACATATGAAGTCCTCCTTTCTAAAGCGTCGTACATCGGCTCTCCATACCGCCATAGCCTCTCCATTTCTTGCATCAAAGGCTCGAGGAACACATCTATATCAATGCACGGTTGTTTGGGACCTTGAATGAGAATAGTGAGGAGAAGATATTTTCTCTTCTAACACAACCACGTTGGGATGTTGTACATGGTTAAGATCATCGCCATGTACTATGCTCATGGTTCTCTCATTGAAGGGATTCATTCCATCGTGCTAAGGCCAAACCGTACATTCCTTGGGTCTTTGCTAAATTCTTGGTATTTCGCATCAAAGCGTTGCCACTAGGTAGCATCGGCGGTGTCCAATCTTACCATCACCCACCTTGCGTTCATCATCCCACCATGTCATGAGTGAAGCTTCCTTAGGGTTTAGGAACATACGCCTCAAGCGATCGACGATCGGTAGGTACCACATTACCAAGGCGAGGATTCTTCTCGCTTGCATCGATGCCTAATGGAGTGTTCTCTTTGGGTTGAGAATCTTGTACCACCTTTTTCCCACCTTTCTTCCTCTTCTTCCTGTGGAGGCTTCTTCCCGTTGTAAAGGTCATTGTTCTTGTAACGACTAGTGCCACACCGGGCATTTATCTAGTGACTTGAACGTATCGCCACGGTAAAGGATACAATGGTTCGGGCATGCATGGATTTTTCAACCCCATTGTCAATGGACTTATAACCTTCTTCGCCGTATGTGTTGGCGGAATCGAGTTTGGTGTGGCGACAACCAAGACAGAGACGTAACAGATCATTGAAACTACAATCGACCACCATTTAGCCTTCGGATGAGTAGCTCAAGCACAAAACGTAGCACTTGCCCAATGTGTCGGACAACCCTTTTCAACACCATACAAAGTCTCCTTCGAGGCTTTTAACCCTTTCCAAATTTTCTAGACCTTTCGGGCTCTTTAGTAAAATCTCGGTCCAATGGCCCAAAGCATTTCCTCCAAATAATCACCGTCATCTTCATCCCGACACGTCCTCCGCCATCATTGCCACCACCGTCGTTATGACCACCACTACCTTCTTCTTCACGGTCTATTTCGCATCATATTCAGCTACATATTGGTCCATGCAATCTAGGTAATCGTCGTGCGTCTTCTTCGGATCAACGTTGTTAATAACCGCTTCACCATGATGATTCCAAACGTGTAGTCTTTAACAAATCCTCGCATAATCAAGTGTGATCTAATGATAGTCACATCTTTCCATGCGAGATAGTTCTTCAATCGCTACACGGACAAAGAATTTCACCACTATTATTGCTCGACATTGCATGGCTCTCTGCGCTTGAAGAAATTTATCCACTTCATCACGGAAACTTGGCTCCACCTTTGTTTACC
Source organism: Ampelocalamus luodianensis (assembly GCA_036346255.1). Lineage (NCBI taxonomy): Eukaryota > Viridiplantae > Streptophyta > Magnoliopsida > Poales > Poaceae > Ampelocalamus > Ampelocalamus luodianensis. The sequence goes on from CM070623.1 coordinate 25,960,779, forward strand.
ATACATCCAAGAGTTCCTATCGTCCATCTTTATTTCAATATAGAAAACAAAGATAAGAATTAATAGGACTAATTAATACTTCACAAATTAATTATTACTTCAAAAAATATACATAGAAATTTTATTGAAGGATATTCTAAATTCGATTAATAATTTTAAATGTATGGTGCAATGTAAATAGCAATTGTAAATATATTCCACTAAATTAATAACAATGTAATTAGTAAAAAAACAAACCCTAGTTCTAGGTATCTAGATCTAGATGTAGCTCAAACATCCATAAAACTAATTAATAGTCTACTAAAATCAAGGAAGAATGACTAAATAAGGGTATGACATTATTCCCATAACTAATTTAGCCTAGCATATTCAAAATTTTAACCTCATTTGCTCCATAAATTACTCAAACACCATAGAGAGAGAAAATCAAAACTCTAATTAGCAATAACCCACCATTAAAACTTCAAAAGATGTATGGAAAACCATTTTCTTACCTCCAACAACCTCTCTACCAAAGGAATTTAACTCAAAACCTTCCCCTCAAAATAGCAATTTTGGGAGGTGCCCAAGGCCTCCCTTCCTTCCTCTCTCGGGTTGCACTGTGCGGCTCGAGGAGGAAGAAGGGTCTGTACTATATGTTTGTCGATTTGTAGGGCGGTGGTTATCCACCGCCCTACAAATGAACCATAGAGGCGGCTGGGACAGCCGCCTCTACAAATCAAACAAGAGGGGCGGCTAGTATTTCACCGCCCCTACAAATATAACCATTTGTAGGGCGGTTGGTGATACCACCATCCTCACAACCATTTGTAGAGGCGGTTGGTATAGTGGGCCGAGCTCACCAACGAGGGGCGCTTGGTAAGTGAGCCGCCTCTCTGTGAAATAGGTGGTGTTGCTACAAATCATTTTTGTAGTAGTGTGCCCGTTCATTGTTGCACGAGCCGTATTCTATGTGTTGGGATACGGATAGGCTACACTAGTTCATAATTTAAAAAATCTATCATGTAAACCAGAAAACCATGCAAGTAAGAGATCATAGATCATTACCACTAGACGCACAGTGCAGCAGAAGAAGAATTTGAGCAACCTAATCCAACGTCAAGCGTGTTGATGTAGTGGTCGTAGTTGATCGTCCAATATATATCCTCGGTATCGATCATCTCTTTCAGCAATCTATTGCGTTCCATGCGAATGTTGTGGATCGTCCTTGTTTAGCACAGCAGTAACCACAACAATGCCTCTACAGTATCCACACATCCAGAGATAGAACATCAGACGCCAAAGTGCTAGCACAAACTCGCACGGTAGGGCCCTCGAGAAGATAGCGGTTAGATTTTCGGTGGAACTACTCACATCGTTTATCCCAACAGCCTCATACATCCCCTTATAAAGAGCCCATGACGGATCCTATCTGAACTTGTTTGTTTCAACCTGTTAAGTGTATGACCCTGTACGTTCATGTGTAATCGGTTGCAACTCGAAAACTCTTTTTCCGAACACGAGTCGTTAGCGGTTCCTAGCAGGACAAAACAATTCCTGGATACTCATAAATTATATCGGATGTAGCTTAATGCAATATGATCTACGACCAGGTCCTCATCACTTACGACCAGCTCGTATCTCTATACGACCAGTTCATATTTAGTCACAACTAGTTCGTAACTCCTTACGACCAGTTTTCGACCCATTAGTGATTATATTTGACCAGTCTACGACCAATCGTATCTCTATACGACCAGTCTGTATTTGATCAAACTGAATGATCTGTTTGTGTATTCTCCCTTTGCCTCACGATATCTGGTTGAACTCTAGGTGAGATAATTTGCCATCCATGAACTGTTCAATACTTTCTCGATCAAGTGACATCTAACTTCATGTAGTCGACTCTTCGACTACTAGTGGCACAGCCACGCACTTTTTTATCTGACCACATCGAGAGGTCCAGAGATATCTATCCTATTATGTTAGGAGGAACAAATCTCATATCTAACCAATCACATTCCTTCGCATGTTTCATAGCATACCTGAAAGCTAACTTTATAACTACCCAGTTATGGAGTAGCGTTTGGCAATCCCTAAGTGTATTATTACACATGTAGAAAACTATACTGATCTCAGGTCTAAGGATTATACCTCATCATTGCTTAAGACCAACTGATGACACATAAAATCATAACAATCTCAATAGTATTTCAAGGTGGGTCAATCCAACACCATGCTCTCTAACATGTGTTCACATTATTGATTCGATATCTTTATATCCATGACCGGTGAAACATGGTCATCAATCAATACAGGTGTTGGTCGATAAATTAATGGTGTTCTAACTAGTGACATCAGACAATAATTTATCTAAGGAACATATTAACATTTATTCTATAACTCATAAACATAGACATAATACAATCACCTCTATGATTGCCTCTAGGGTATATCACCAATACTATGATCATGGCCCCAGAGCCCATGCATCTCCCTTCGTCCACTCCATATGCACCATTTCTATTCGGAGACTAATATCTGATGTAGTTAAAATTAATTATCATGAACCCAATAATGCATGTCATGAGGAACCATATGAGGTGAAAATCTCAAGTATGACCTATAGATCCATCGGACCCTAAAAATTAATTCTGAATCCTATGTGTTTACCATGCTAGTCACATGATCAATATCTAACACACACCTAGTACATTATTTCATCACGTCCATACACGAATAAATAAAACATAGTAGTACATAATATTTAACAATCGTACATACGTCTATATGACCAAGTTTTATACAAAGGGCCAACCGACCAAATAGATCACACAAAGTACTTGCAGTAGAAATAAACGATAAGTAAAAGATAATAGGGCCATGTGATATGCCTCAGCCATAGGCAACTGACTAGGATTAAAGTCCTAGAATTCGGTGTCATCGTCATCAAAACCTGCGGCATAAAAGTAACAATGGAGGTCCTTTACCATGACCAAGAGAGCTCATAGTTATGTAGGTAAGCAAGCGAGAGCCCTTTGAACAATGGAGGTGCATTACCATGTCCAGACCGCCAACAAGTAAACCTATTGTCTATCACCTGCGTTTAGAGCTAGATCATGATAAATTATTTAGCCAAGTCCTTCCCATTAAGGAACATGTGGTGGCACTGATTACTTTGATCAATGGCATTTAAGTTCGGTCCTTAATGACCTGGGCTCGTGCAAACTACACCGATCTCAACAAACTACTCGCCCAAGTCTAACACCATTTTTATTTTCACAATTTTACCAAAATATCATAGGTTACCCTCGGTCCATAATTTGCCAAAATATTTTCCCAAGGTGCCCAAACTTCATTTATACCAATTTTCTATCAATTAACCATAATATTCTTAAGGATACAATAGTAGGGATATCAATTTTCCAAGGAAGGATCAATGCAACAAGTAGGTGATAATCGATAATAATATAAACATATTCATTTAATGGAAATAAGCATGCATAATAGTTTGAGCAAACAATATACATAATATTGAAATATGGGATCGACATGGTCAAAGGAGGATGCTTTTCTTGCTCGTTGAATGTTGGTTCTTGCTTTGGATCAAATTTGTACGATTCTGATATGTCGGTATCTGATCGATAAAAAACCACCAAACACCAATAAATACAAAATAAATTAAAATATATATAAAAATCAAATGTTTTTGCAGATTATGAAAGCACAAGATTTTATAAAAAAAAAATTAGAAACAAGTTTCACTTAATTAGCAGTTCAAATGCAAAAGTTATCAGTATTTGAATTTGGTTTAGCTGGGAAAATCCAGAAAAAGAAAAGAGAAAAGACTATGCACGGATTTTCTTTTTAATTTCTATTTTTCTTTCTAAAGGAAAATTTGGGTTTATTGTGTCATTAGACTAACAGGTTGGGTCGGATCTATAGTGAACTGATTTCACGTGGATAGGGGGACCTACATGTCAATGACTCATATTTTTAATCTTTGTTAAATTAAGATTTTGATTAATTAATTAGTCAGTCCCACATGTAAACGACTCATTAACTTAACTAACCGTTATTATCACTAAACTAATCTTAATGATGTGGGTAATCTCCTAACAACTAGGGTCCATCGGTTAGTGGCACCGAAACAGGGGAGGCGACTGCGCCTATGCTGAGCTGGTTTGGCGAGCTTGCCAGTAGCATGAAGACGACGATACAGGGCAGAAAATGGTAAAATGGAATGATGGCACTACGGCGAAGCTAATGGTGGTGATGGCAACGTTTGGCGACCACAAGAGCGTTGGCGACGGCATTGGTAAGCGACGGAGCGGCTCGGACTGCGATGACTTCTACAAAAGGAGCTATCTCTCGCCCAACGGTTGGGCATGTTGGGTTAAGCAGGCAAACACGATGCTATCTGGCTTGGCACATGAACCAATGGTCACCAGAGTTGCGCCAATGACATGCAGCTATGGTGGAGCCACGGATAGCTACATTGAATTCTAACAAGGACGCTAGCACTAGTGAACTACTAGAGGCTCATCCCAGTGGTTGACGGCGATGAAGATTGTCGAAGAAGATGCAGCGATGGTGAATACGGACAACGACAATGGGCTACGGTGAGGGAGAAACTAGGAGAAGATGCGCGTTAGCTGGCATGTATGCGTTAGATGGTCAAAACGGAAGGAATCGATATGAGACTCACTGAGACGGTGGAAATATATGGAAATGGTGACATCGGACAAAAATAAAGAAGACACACGGTCTCGATGACTCACTCCAGAAACAAGGACATTGAGTGAGGAGCTTGCATAAGTAGGAGATGGATCATGATGTGACACAAATGGATTGAAGCCAAACTCAATGGAGAGGATAGAACCTGGTGGCTTGGAATGGACATGCGCACTGGAGAGAAGAAAAAGTGGTGATGCGGCTCTTCTCGGTTCCAACTGCAAGAACAAGCACGGGAAAGAGATGAGCGAAGCTCTAGAAGGAAAAGAACACACATGTCGAGCAAGGAAGCTCACCAGAGCGGCAATGGCGCTGTGGCATGCTTGCCGTTGCTGAGGAAGATAGCGTCATTCCTAGCAATCCAAGACCTCAAGGTCCTATTCTTGGAGGGGATGCTAGAAATGGTGAATTGGCCGAGACGATGCGCATGGCTCAGCTGAAATAGCAAGGAGAAGGACAGGGCAGCGAACGCGACAAAAGGGAGTGATCAGGCAGCTGTGATAATGAGATAGGGCGAGGAGGAGGTGGTGGCTTGCCAAGCGAGGCAAAATAGTGGGCTTCGCGATCGTCAACCTTGGGCGCATGCGCGAGCATGCCATAGTGTGCGTGCGGTCGGGCAGGAGGTGGAAAACGGCTCTTGCGGCTGGGCTTGGGGTTCCACCAATCAGTGGCGTAGTGAGTCGAGGGCGACGGATGGAGTGCGTCTCTGCATTGCCATGTGCAGCCACGCAAATTGAAGGGATCGGTGCGAGGTGGAAGATGACTCCCAACAGGTGAGGCCTGGTTCCGTCGATCAGTGATAGTTGTCAGGCCCTAGGAAATTAATCCCAAAATTTGTGTTTAGTGTGTTAGTCCTATGATCAGTGGCTAGCACACATATTTACAAGATTGACATATCACATCCATACAAAATAAATTAAACAAGTAGTGCATATAATTAACAATTAAACATACACCTATACGACGAGGTGTACAACACAAGGGCCAACTGGCCAAATAGTTCACATGATAATTATAACATCCCAAATCTCTACTACTAAAGTTAAATTAAAAACATTAAAAAAAATAAAAACATTATTTTATTATAATTTCTGAAATTTAAAAGAGTTTTCTTGGATTTTCCCTTGGATTTTCTTGATTTTAAAAAGTTTTTTCCTAATTTCCTAAAAATAAACTAATTTATGTGCAAAAATAAAAGCCAAATTTAAGTTGGAAATAATTGTTTTAAGTTCAAAATGATTCATTTAATTTATGTGAATTTTTCCGAATTTTTAGCTCTATTAGTTGTTTTGAAAAGTTCTTTTTATTTCTTGTAATTTCTGAAAATCAAAAATCAATTAAAATCCTCTATTTTTCTTGGGCCGAATTCTTTCTTCCCTTGCCCACTTCCCCTTTTCCCAAACGTGGCCCACTTCTCCTTTTCCTTTCTCTCCCGCCCATGCCGCGCTAGGTGGCCTCACGCCCGAGCCCACCTCCCTCTCTCTCATGTCTCTCTGCCATTGCCAGCTGGGCCCCGCCCATCAGCCTCCCCTTTAGAAGCTCATAAATGTGGCTTTTCTTCCCCCAATTTAAGTGCAATCTAGCGCATTAACACTCCACGTTCTTCCCCGCGTTCACTCTGGCCCATTTCATCACCTTAAAGTGCTTTAACGCGCATTTGCACCACCGCCCGCACCGACATGAAACCGCCGTGCATGTCCCCGCCTTTGGATCTCCTCCACCCTATAAAGGGAGCACCAGCTCCGCAATCGCCCACTCATCCTCCGTAAGGAACCCCAACTCCTCCTCTCTCTCGCCGCCGAATTTGAAGTTTTTACGGTCCCCAAGATCGCCGCCGCTGCTTTCCGCCATCGCCCATGGAGCTCGCCACGATGCGCCACAACGTCGGCTTCACCTTGCTGCGTTCTACGGCATGTCGCGCCGTCATCACCGGAGCGACGCCGCCACCGAGAGCCGAATCGCACCGCCGCTTCTTTTGGGAACTTCCAGGGTTTAGAACATGCCCTAATTAATGGGTGCGGGTCATGTGCATGTAACCTGAAATGTGCAGCAACATTTTATGATAAATGCTCTCCAGACCCACCCGGCCCTATTCCATTGCAAAAACTCGTGAGGATTGACCACATGCATATGTGTGGGCGGAGTTCTTAGGATATGTACAATGGTATAGACAACTGCTGCCTATAGTATCTCTTCATATCATCTCAAACAAATGCTAGAGACAGCTCCTACAATTGGTTGTATTTTCATATATCTCTATAGATAACTCATCTATATACAATGTGCCTTATTTCTTGTATTCTGATGACTCTTTGCATGAAAGACGGTCTAATTTTCTATGCTCCTCTCTTATCCACATCATCTCGTGTCCTATATGATCAAGCTTACAGACACATAATGTCACACTATTATACAAGTCCTTATCATCTGATCGATCGTTTTAAAGGGCCGTAATCCCACAAGTAATTAGTTCGGGCCGAAACATGCTAGCAATTTCTAGTGGCCAAACGGCAGTACGCTGGAACGGAGTTTTCTTGGCAGCATAGCCAGCACTGGATCCGTCCAGTGCATCGGCTGAGGAGCGCGCGTCACTGGACCGTGCAGTGGCAGCACCAGCGCAGCCTAGACAGGACAGGGACGCAGCGATCACCGCAGCCGAGCGCGCCCTATAGTGCCCTGTAGATGCACTCGGTCGCGCTCGCGGGGCACCACGTACGTGTATGCGCGCGGGCGGTGACGGCGCCGTGCGCGTGGCCGGGGGCGCGGGCGTGGCGCCTCACGTGGCCCCGGCGCTTGACCGAGCGCGCGCCCCGCGGGGCCCTTCACGTGCGGCCACCGCGCGGTACGGGTGGGCGGGCGTGCAAAAGGGAACACCCCCCGCGCGTAATTTCTATTCCCCACCCGTGCACGCCTCGGACGGCGACGTCGATCGCGCGCGCGGTTGCCACTTGCGCGCACGGTGAGAGGGACGTCGGCGGGGAGCAGTCGGACGTGGATAGATACCGCTCCTCTGCTGACGGTTGGCCGGCTTGGTTCACAGATGCGCGCAGAGCCACGATCTGGAAAAGGTCCGGCTGGACGGTTACCATTTTGTCCGGAGCCGGTACGGCTGGTTCGGCGCACACCTGTTTGGAACGTAGAAATGTTAGATGTTTTCTCTCTCTATATGGGACTGCTTTTTCGAGATAAAAAAATGGTTTCTGTCCATCGTATCTACTCTAGGATCCACAGTGGTGGTGTGTCAGCAAGGACGCTATATTGGTCGTCAGCTTGCCGGTAGATCGGTCGACAAATGGATCGGCGGTGGGACACAAGGATGGTAACAACGATAACACCATGTAAGGATGAGCGGAGAGCTGATGACGAGTGACGAGCTAGTGAGGCAGAGGAGGTGGAGAGGTTATGAGGCGTCGAGCACGCAAGGGAGTGGGAGGCGTGCGCTTGTGCTACTGTCGTGTTCTCAGGCCCATTTTAGCATGTATGCTGGCACGGTTCACTTCAGGTTATGGACAAATTTTTTCTAGAAATATCTTTTTCTACGGTTTTGCTAAACAGCATTCGACTGTTTTCTTTTGTTAAAATAGTCGAATTTTCATTCATCCGATATACTTTGAGATTTGTACTTCTTTTCATCCGATAAATTGATCCGAATTTATTATGATTTTTCTTCGGGACATAACGGGTTCAACACATTTCCATATTTTATTGGTATATACTTTTTTTTGTCTTTGTTTTTGTTCAATATCTCAAATTATATGTTAGATTTTGAATCATGTGATGGAAATATGAGTTATTAAGACTTTCAAGAATAATTACAATGATCAAGAACAAAAATTACATAAATAAATAATAAAGTTGAAAATGAACTAAATTTGACTGTTTTGGGCTGAGAAAATAGTCTCGGATCTTATATAGACGGCCCCCTTTTCTATAAGTAGTGGAAACATGGTAGCTATTTCTGTGGCTTTTATCGCAGTAGTACAACTATTTTTAAATTCTAGATATATCTGTTTCTATAAGTAGTAGAAACATGATAGCTGTTTTTGTGGCTTTTAACGCAGCTTTACAACTATTTTTAAATTCTAGAAATATTTGTTTCTAAAAATATCTAGAAACATGATAGCTGTTTCTGTGGCTTTTATCGCAGCAGTACAACTATTTTTTAATTATGATCAAGCCATATTTGTTTTCGTCTATATCTGCTAACCTCTAGTACGTATAATCCTATACCTTTGGTATTTTGGTAGAAAGACAAAATAGCGCCGCTTCCTATGGTCATTTAGCTCATGAGATCCTGATCACCGGCTAGAAATCTCTAACTAATAATATGATCAATCTTCCCCTAATAAATTGATCAACACTGAATCGTTAGGTTACTCCATGAGAAATGACAATTTACCCGAACGAACAATGAGTACATGCACTGTCAAATGCTACCTCAGAAATAAATGGCTACTTTCTAGCTGAGATCATCAAATGTTAGCTAACAAGAGATTGCGTGTGTGAAAATTGCATTCTGAAGTTAAAAATATTTGAATATAGGCATGCAAGATAAAAAATATTTATCAACTAAATACAGAGAATACTGCACATGGCCACGATGATCGCTATGTTGGAGTAACTTTGTAAGGCGTGCGGTGGCTCGGGTGGTCGGTGGCGCTTGGTGGAGCTTGAGGCTTGCGTCCTGCCCACACACGTTCGAGCCTTGGGCTCAATGTGCGTGCTCACGGGGGGTTTTTCTTTGATGGCTGAGCTAGGGCTCAGCTGAGGGTTTTCTTCTTCTTTAATATGAGTTGGAAGGGGTAAAATCCCGGATATAAAAAAAAACTTTGTAAGGCCCTAACATGATATGCATGACAGTTGACAGCATTAGTATATACTCCCTCCAATCCCAAAAACAAGACTTTTTGACATCGACATGGTCCCTAAAATGTAAATTTGATCACTAATTACTATTGTAATATATTTTTAAAACCCAATAAAAATGCAATATTTTGAATAACTTTTCAAGATGAATCTACATGTATAATTTTTATTTATCTAATCGAAATACTTAACAAGATATTAATATATAAAGTTTTCAAAGTTTAACTGTATGCATACAAAAATAACTTATTTTTTAAACTGGAGGGAGCATATAAGAGGACGTGTTCAAATTGTCTACTCTCCCTCTCGTGGTATCATACCTTTACCTGGCAGCTACTATCACATACTTATCCCATTATATATTCAATTACGTAAGCAGGTATCATTATTAAAGACCATATGTTTGTCAAAGTTATCCACAAGCCAGGGTCAATTTTCCATTTTTGTTAACTATGTTATGGTCCGTTGTGGAATATAATCAAACTAGTTTATTAATTGGGGGAAAAGTAAAAAAAAAAAAAAAACTAGTGAGATTTTCATTATTATGACACCAAAATGAAGTTTCTCTAGTAGTCATTGTGTAAAAAAAAGCAGCATAAAAATATTTCTAAAGCCATGACAATAGCAAAGAGAACTAAAAAGGCTATTCCAACAACTTGAGGAAAATAGTAGTATCACTATCATATATTTTAAGCACGGCTTAAGCGCCGTCAGATTATGCTAGGTCGGCTAGTAGATTTCAGCCACACAAAGCACCATGTTGTTCCAGCTGTCTTTATAATGAACCTTTTGGTTTTGATTTCTTAGACGACATAGACTTGCCCTTTGTTTGTCAACAGAAAAATTCTGTGTGAACTTCTTTCAACAAATATGCAATATAACTGCTGTACTGTGTATATATATACATATTCTACCCCTACTTCGAGATAATCAAATAGCTATTAATTGTTTTATAGGCTCATGCTTTTGCTAAATTTCTACTACTATACCGCTGTATAATTAAAAAGAACGCATTATATTCCAGCACAGATTCTCTGTCCAACCCCTCGCATATTGATTACACGCATCAGTGAAACTTTCTCCGCAATCTTTATACGTGACTTAAGAAAACAGCTAATATCGTCGCAAAACCAAAAAAAGAAGAAAAGAAAACGGCTAATATCTTTTTGTACTAGAACGTTTTCAGGAATTCTTTTGCGAGTTTTCTGGAATTTTTATGTGTACTTCATTTTACTTAGTTAACAATCACATCCACCAGTCCATGATTCTTTTCTGAGCTCACCTCGTTGTTACATGTGTATTCTGCTACCTCTTATACTAGCTATGGTCATGTGGTCAACGACACACGGAAATGCCCTCAAATTTTCGTGTGTTAAGACGCAAACACAGAGAAAAAATATCACAGATTCCACAGTGTGGCAATGCAAACGCACATGAAAAGTTTCAGTGTGTGTTACGTACTCTAACAGACAGGATTATAAGACGTACATTTCGCTAGTGTACATTCATAAACACATAGGTGGCACCGCCGACACACAGGATTGTTATAATTCTTGTAGAGAAGGTATATTTTTATAGAAAAAATAGTTCCTGCCTTTGTACGTTCAAAAACATTTTCATAGAAAGGAACCATTATTCAAACCAAAATCCCTAGATTTTTTTTTTGACACACACCAGTTTCCTTGTGAAAAAAGATCATAAGTTTTATTTTCCGAGGCCATAGTGTGCACGTGTCTAACTTCACAGCTTCAAGGAATTACCAAATTTTAATATGTCAAATCTACAAAATGTCAACTTACAACAAAAGATTAAAACTAAATAGTAGACAAGACTATTATGCTCATCAATCAAAAGAAATAAGGAGCAAAATAGCCTACAATTAAAAGAGAAGTAAGATGAAAGACCATCCTAAATGACTCTTCTCCTCCTCATCATCCTTTTTCTTCTTAAAGGACCGGTCCTTTTTTTACAGTACATGTCTCTACGTACATTCTCTTTTTTTTTTTAGCACACTGTTCAATTTAATTGGCCTAATGCACAGTTAGTTTTGACAGTTTTAAAAATAGTGTTACTTGATCGACACATGCTATCTCAGTGAAATTGTAAACAGAACAGTTAGTTAAAACATGAAGATTGATATTGTGAGTACTTGAACACACTACAAATTTTTATCCCTGATCCAAGCATGTTAATTAGGAATTTCATTCAAACGATATATAGAAGCTAATTAATGTCCATTTAATTTAAAGTTACAAGCAACAATTTTCATCATTTGAAAGTTCAGAACATTTTCAAACTTTCTTATTAAATATTGAAATTTATTTGGTGGGGGCAATTTACAGCTCATGTATGTTTATATCTAGTGAAACCAACTACATATGGCCCAATGAAACCAAGGCATGGAGATTTTCAGAAAATATATCCAAAAATGCCATATGTAAGGGATATTGGCTAGTTTTCACAGCCATGGAATATTTGGTCTATAAATATTGGCAAAAAAAAAAAACCAAAACAACAGTGAGGCAATTAACTATTTTGCCTAGTCTTAATGATTTTGTGAAAACATAATTTTTTTGAGTGGCTATGGTACATAGAGTAGTAGGGATTGGCAAAAATGTTAAGGAAAAAAGTTTATTTTTTTTATAAACTAAAGGTGGTATGCCATCCCCATTTTTAAATTGTTGTTAACAATAACATAGTAAGCTTGAAACATAAAATCGGTAAAGTTTTTTATTTGATGTAAACCTGCCTTTTTCTCTTATCTTTTGTAGTGATTAAAATCACTAAGCTAGAACGTGGTGTGAACAACCATGCCTATATACTCCTGAAATGTCAATATTGATTTTATGTATTTTTTAATGTCACTTTCATAAAAAATTATAGAAGCAATTAATTGTAGAATGAGACCTTATTCTATGTGATGCAAACATAGTCTAAGAAGTATTATCATCCGTTTGGAAGATATTTATTAGTTTTAACTTCAGACAAAATGTTTTTGTAATTACAATAAACTTTTGGAGGAAATTAACACAAGTATCTAATCAATGTTTACATTTTTCTACTAGCTAGTTTGGCATGAGCGCCGAGAATTTGAACAAATTAAATCTCCATATATATTGAAATTGTCACTGTGATTCGATCTTACAGTACATACCGATATTTCTTTTCATGGCAATTCAAGACTAGGTTGTATTGGAGGACACATTTGAGGAAAGAAGACAATGTTGAAAGCGATGTCAACTATGTACAGACCATACAAACGTAGTAAAAACTTATAGATTAATTAACTTTGCATTGGATAGTGCATGAATGATTGATTCGTGCCACGGAATCGATCAGTCAAGCTCGACAAACCATACACCATAAAAGTTATGTACAGACCGTTCTGAGATTAATTAAGCACAGACTCCGACTCCCGTAGTTAACCGCAGCTAGCGCTCGTACTGGCGCCAAACTGCAGATACTTACATGCCACGCGTGCGCGTCATAGGACACGCAGTACCATTTTATTACACTCGATCGCAATTCGCACACACATACAATACATACAAACGGTGGTGTGGCGGCCGGCCAGCGTTGAGGACGACGACATTGCCGTCTGGAGATGGATTACATCGGGCAGGCTCGCTCGCCCGGTCGCTCGATCAGGCGTCGCGGACCTCGAAGATGTTGCGCGTCTTGACGACGATGTCGTACATGTGGACGAGCTTGAGGCGGGCGAAGTCGCGGGGCACGGAAATGAGGTGCACGGTGGAGCGCTGGTGGAACTGGAGCAGGCAGGGGTCGTTGAGGTAGCGCTCCCACCCCAGCTCCCGCAGCCGCCGCTCCAGCACGTCGTACGACGTCACCACCTCGCCGCTCGGCACGTGCATCAGCACCTTGCTCGGCCGCGCTCCGTCCCCGCCGCCGCGGCCCCCGGCTGACCCGTCGCTGTCCGCCCGCCGCACGATCCCGTCCTCAAACACCCACACGCCAGACATAGCTAGCACTGATCAATATAGATTCTTGCTGGCTAGCTACAAGATTTTGGAGGTGACGATGATCGTCAATGGTGATTGATGCCTTGATGGTGCAACGGGAGGGAGGGCTAGAGTTTATATACACGGGAGGAGGTGCTGATGTAGAGGAGGCGGACACTGTTTGGCTTCCTGTTCGATCGGCTAAGGTGGGTCCCACCAGCTAACTGGTGGTGTCCTTGGAATGGGGTGGTGTGGACCCGGGAATCACGGCGCCACCCACCATAGAACATCGTTGGAAGCTTCCAATCAAAGGGTGGCTCTGGGCCGTTGGATCGCCCAGCGGACGGCCGGATTGGCAGATGTCCTTGGGCATTAGAAAAGCTATAGGATGATCTAGACCGTCCGCAACGGCAGAAGACGGTGAGGATTTCTTTTCTAGCTGTATATGTTCAAAGGGGGTAATACACTGTTAAAGTGAAATAGACAAATTGTTAGTTTCAGGATGCTCTCGTACTAACAAAAAATTCAGGATGAAAATAGTACTTCAATTTTTTAAAATTACAATATGTCGGTCTAGTTTCTTTTATAGTTTACTTTCTTTTATAGTTTACTGGCCAAACTAATTTTTTTAGTGGAAATAATTTCACTTACATTAAGAAGAGAACATATGACAGAAACGTAGTTTTTTATAGTTGTTCTTTCGTACGTTAGGAAATAAATAGCTGTTCCATCAGTTTTTATGGTAAATAAACACAGGCCCCATATCCCCTATTAATTGATCTTGCCCCACTACTACAGAAAACCTCATCACATACGGTTCGGAACCGTCATTACAGACGGTTTCCAACCGTCTGTGTAAAAGTACGTCTGTGATAACAGGCGGTTATCACAGACGGTTTTTGAGCCGTCAGTGATAAAGCTATCACTGACGGTTCGAACAAGAACCGCCTATGAAAATAGCTATGGCGACAGACGGTTCGAACAAGAACCATCTGTGATAATTGATTATCACGCACGGTTCTTGTTCAACCGTCTGTGATAACTGTTTTCCTGCACGCTCTTGTTCGAACCGTTTATGATAGCTTTTTATTGCAAAAATATTGCCATTTCATGGATACACTCATACACATACACTGTAATTTCCGAAGCCTACCAAACATGGATTCATTGATACACATACATGGATTCCCAACTGCTAAGCCTCCCAATAAATTTCTCAAGCCATGGATTCATGGATACACGCATACACTCGATCATATACAAGTAACAATGAAGTAGAATCGGAGGAGAATCTAATGTAAATCGGATATGAATCTAACACAAGTACCACAAGCTCATACATACAAATCTGGATCTGAATCTAATAGAACCTCATATACAAAAGTACCAATAGAACCTCATATAACAGAGACATCGACGTCGGAGGACGACTAGAGGAGCTCGGTGTCGGCGTCAGAGGAGGACTAGAGGAGGTTAGCGTTGGTGTCGGCATCGACTCTCAGCTGTTGGGGAGGAAGACCACGTCGAAGGTTGGGGACTGTGGGAGCAAGGGAGGACCGAGCCCGAGGGTGCGGGGGCGTGGAGCTGCGAAGGACCGGAGGAGCAGCTATCAGCCAGAGCTCGGAGGAGGACGGCCGGAGCAAGGGAGGACCGAGCCCAGAGGAGGACCGGACTGCGGGAGTGCGAGACTGAGCGCCTAGAGGAGGTCGGCCATAATATATAAGGACATATTTTGCCTCCCGCGCACACGTTCAAAATTTTTAAATTCCCGCGCTACGAATCACAGACGGTTTCATACAAAAACCGTTTGTGATGACAAATCACAGACGGTTCGTATCACGAACCGTCTGTGATGAGTTACGAACCGTCTGTGATAAGTAACTCATCACAGACGGTTCTTAATACAAACCGTCTGTGATAAGTACCTCATCACAGACGGTTGGTATTAAGAGCCGTCTGTGATTTGGATTTTACTATGGCTTTAAATTTTTCTTACTCTCTGATTTTACCATGACTTAGAATTTTCCTTACTCTCTGATTTTACCATGGCTTACCATGTCTTAAAATTTTCCTTACTCTCTGATTTTACCATGGCTTAGAATTTTCCTTACTCTCTGATTTTACCATGGCTTAGAGTAAGGAAAATTCCAAGTCATCTCTGATTTTACCATGGCTTAGAGTAAGGAAAATTCCAAGTCATGGTAAAATCTCTGATTTTACCATGGCTTAGAGTAAGGAAAATTCTCTGATTTTACCATGGCTTAGAGTAAGGAAAATTCCAAGTCATCTCTGATTTTACCATGGCTTAGAGTAAGGAAAATTCAAGTCATGGTAAAATCTCGATTTACCATGGCTTAGAGTAAGGAAAATTCTCGATTTTACCATGGCTTAGAGTAAGGAAAATTCCAAGTCATCTCTGATTTTACCATGGCTTAGAGTAAGGAAAATTCCAAGTCATGGTAAAATCAGTACCATGGCTTAGAGTAAGGAAAATTCCAAGTTATGGTAGATTTTACCATGGCTTAGAGTAAGGAAAATTCCAAGTCATGGTAAAATCGCACCATGGCTTAGAGTAAGGAAAATTCAAGTTATGGTAAAATCGTAGAGTAAGGAAAATTCTAAGCCATGGTAAAGGAAAATTTTAAGCCATGGTAAAATCGAGAGTAAGGAAAATTCTAAGCCATGGTAAAAGGAAAATTTGAAGCTATGGTAAAATCACAGAGTAAGGAAAATTTTAAGTCATGGTAAAATCAAAATCACAGACGGTTGTTAATCCCAACCATTTGTGATGAGGTACTTATCACTGACGGTTGGTATCACGAACCGTCTGTGAAGTATCATAGACAGTTCGTTATACTAACCGTCTGTGATGAGGTGTCCTCATCACAGACGGCTCCTTCTTCCAACCGTCTGTGATACTTCACAGACGGTTGGTAGAAGGAGCCGTCTATGATGAGGCACTATCACAGACGGTTCTTATTATGAACCGTCTATGAAGTATCACAGACGATTGGTAATAAGAACCGTCTGTGATGAGGCACTATCACAGACGGTTCCAAAGGGTATTATGAACCGTCTGTGAAGTATCAGAGACGATTGGTAATAAGAACCGTCTGTGATGAGGCACTATCACAGATGGTTCCAAAGGGAACCGTCTGTATAAGTTCAACACAGACGGCTCCTTTGGAACCGTCTGTGATGAGGCGTCCAGTATGACCTGTTTTGTAGTAGTGCCCGTTCGTCTATTGCACGAGCTATATTCTATGATCATGGCCCCGGAGTCCATGCATCTCCCTTCGTCCACTCCATATGCACCATTTCTATCTGGAGACTAATATCTGATGCAGTTAAAATTAATTATCATGAACCCAATAATGCGTGTCATGAGGAACCATATGTGGTGGAAATCTCATGTATGGCCTATATAGATCTATCAGACCCTGAAAATTAATTCTGAATCCTATGTGTTTACCGTGCTAGTCACATGATCAATATCTAGCACACATTTAGTACATTGTTGTATCACATCCATACACCAATAAATAAAACAGTAGCACATAATATTAAACAGTCGTACATAGGTCTATATGACTAAGTTTTATAAAAAGGGCCAACCGACCAAATAGATCACACAAAGTACTTGCAGTAGAAACAAACGATAAGTAAAAGATAATGGGCCCATGTGATATGCCTTAGCCATAGGCAACCGACTGGGGTTAAAGTCCTAGAATTCGGTGACATCGTCATCAAAATACGCGGCATAAAAGTAACTGTGGAGGTCCTTTACCATGATCAAGAGAGCTCATAGTTGTGTAGGTAAGCCTCAAGAAACAACGCGGGAGCCCCTTCGAACAATGGAGGTCCATTACCATGTCCGCACTGCCAACAAGTAAACCTACTATCTACCACCTGCATTTAGAGCTAGATCACCACAAATTATTTACCTAAGTCATTCCCATTAAGAAACATGTGGTTGCACTGATTACTTGGATCAACGATACTTAATTCGGTCCAAATGACCTGGGCGAGACCACCACAAATGACAGTCTCGTGCAAACTACATCGGTCTCAACATCCACTTGCCCAAGTCTAACACCATTTTTATTTTCACATTTTTTACCAAAATATCATAGGTAACCCTCTGTCCATAATTTGCCAAAACATTTTCCCAAGGTACCCAAAATTCATTTATACCAATTTTCTACCAATTAACCAATATTGGCCTAAGCATGTCTAAGCATGTGACACCTTTAGCACCATAGAATTCTACTAATACTTCCATCAACAGTGGATAATATTCGTAAGGAGACAATAGTAGGGATATCAATTTTCCAAGGGAGGATCGTGTAATACCCTGATAGTGTGAAAAGCATTTGAATCTGGAGAGATTATTTATTCGGGAGAGATTAATTAATCGGGAGGAGGGTTCTTTTAGAAAATCGCCAAATCGGGAATTGAGGGGGTTCGCGTTTAGTGGGCAACTGGCTTGGGCCTTGGCCCAAGAGGGACCAAGGTGGCCGGCCAAGGGAGAGGGGGCTGCCACTTCCACCCCAAACCCTAGCCGCCCTCCCTATCTCCCTCTCTCCACTCCCCACCTCCCCTTTCGGCCACCACCTCCTCCACACCTC
Organism: Ampelocalamus luodianensis; assembly: GCA_036346255.1. Lineage (NCBI taxonomy): Eukaryota > Viridiplantae > Streptophyta > Magnoliopsida > Poales > Poaceae > Ampelocalamus > Ampelocalamus luodianensis. The sequence goes on from CM070623.1 coordinate 25,978,945, forward strand.
CTCCACCCCTTGCGCACCTCTCCACCTCCCTCCACCTCCATTGCTGCTGGCCAAAAGAGAAGAGGAAGCCCTTTGCACCGGCCAAGGAGGAAAAAGAAGGGAAAAGAAGAGAAGGGAAGAAGGAAGAGAAGAAAGGAGAGGGAAGAAGGATCCATGACCGGGAACTCGTGGTGATCATCATCCGCACAGCATGCCTTCGTCGTTTCGGCAAGGGTAACCCGTGATTCTTTGTTTTGGGGTCGTTTTCTAGTTGTACATTTTCGGATGTCAGTTCGTCGATATTCTGCAGCAGTGAAGTTTGTCGGTTGTGATTAGGTTAGAACCAGAATTGGGTCTGGGTGTCTCCTAGAAAGTTGTGGGTATCGTAGTTATCTTTCATTGCCGACAAGAATCAAGTCATTCGAACTTTGGTAGCCAAAGTTATGAATTTTTTAGTATTTCTGTGTTTCTGGAGAGAAGCAGAATTGCTAGTGTTGGTTAACCTGATAGAAGCGCATATTTAGAGGGGTTTCCAGAGGGTCTCACCATAACGAAAAATTAGGCTAATCCTCTTAGTTTTCAGGAAAACTAAAGATCACTAAATTCGGACAAACGTAGAGAAAGTTATGATAGTTTCTTTGTCGCTGTCCAGAAACCCGACGTGAAATGTTTGCTCTGATTAAATAGATTGGTAGGACTGGTAGATGGCCGAATCAGAGGGTCTCCCCAACTAAGTTTATTTAGACATTTTAATTACCTTTCCAGAATGTCCAAGATCATCCTATTTGGACTCCTGATCAGAAAGTTATGAATTTTTGAAGTCTGCTGTCTGCAGTGACCGATCGCTAGAAATTAGAAAAGTTAGAAATGATAAGAAGTTAGCGATTTCGATTATAATGTTGTGTATGCTTTTGGTCCAGTATGTTGGTCTTAGATTGGGATATCTTTATGTTCAGGTGGGAGCGTGATCCCAGGGCAGCGCCTCTTTGCGCCCACCGCCTCGCACGGTCAAGGCAAGTATTCGGTTATAGCGTATTTTCGGTTGTATGATTTGATTGTTGTGATTGCTTGTTGTAGCCTTGCACGAATGTTAGTGTAATGAGTTTTTCCTTATATCTTGATGAATGCAAGCTATGGTTAATGTTTCCCTTGAGCGTGGCCAAATCTTACATGTTGTTATGTACATGTTAAATTCTTGGGTATGAAAGACGTGGGCATGGAGCATTTGCATGTTTCAAACGTGTTGGAGACTTGGTCATGTATGCATGTTTTGATATATGATAGCGAAGTAAGGTTGCTTACATGATAATGAGAATATGATGTATTCTGTTTATAAATATATTATCATGATGCATATGCATGTTGAGAGCATACAGTGCCACAGTCACGTGGTGATCAAGCACATTGATTGAGGTCCCGTTATGTAGATGACGGGCTTGAGGTCCCCACATTCGTGGAATGTGGGCTATGAACAAAGAGGTCCCCATCAATAATGTGATGGGCAAAGGTCCCTATACATGTGGTGTATAGGCTTTTGGTCCCGTGCGAGGGCACGCAGCAGAGATATACAATGACGGTTGTATACCCCATTACCATAAAAATGCGAAAGAGATAAAGTTAAAAGGCGCATTGCATTGGTTGCATTCACATGAGCATGAAGGCTATACTTTGATGCATTGTTTATCTTGGATTATTGATGCTATGAATAATAACTTGCTTAGCCTTGTTGGTACTTCTTTGAGTCTTTGGGCTCACTCTTGCTTTGATGTGTTTAGGTACAACTGCAAGACCGGCATGCATGGGAGGGAGTAGATGTTTGGATGCACACACTACCACTCCATCTTAAGAATTACTTATGGATAGTTTGAGTTTCAGATTAAGCGTAATAATGAGAATAGCAAATTTTGGTTATGTTTATGAGATTATCTCACGCTTGAATGAACTCGATTATGAATATATTGATAAATACCTTGTTTAATTGTTGGAACCTCGGTATAGTTGACTATACAAAGGAGGTTTTGTCGAGATTTTGTAATTGGTCTTGGTTTAGCCTAGTTTTAATTTAATTTTAGTAGCATTACAGGCTCAATCTTTGAAATTGGGTGTTACTGATTGGTATCGAGCGAGGTCAGAGGTCCGTGGTGACTAGGTTATAAAAAATTGCTAATGTTAATCAACTTAAAAGTTTGACACCTGGTGCACGATAGGATGGGGATGGGCCAATCATTGCATTTACGTTTCCTTATATCGTTTTGATTATTGCGATATGAATTGAGTTTGGCTGCTTATTAATTAATTATTATGATTATTATGAGTGGGATTAGTCGTTGTTGAGAGGTTAAGGTCGTGGTTGTGACCTAGGGCTTTACAGTTACACCACCGCTCGTGGAGTGGGAATAGAGAAGTGCTACCTGGATATCTTAGTATAGGTGTCGATGGCGAGAATCTTTAGAAGAGTTGTTCTCTTCCTTGAATTTGAATGTTGGTCAACCCTTATCCGGTTGCGATTGTTGGGTTGCTTTGAAATTATTGGTGTTTCCATTGGCTTAATTTGTCCCAGTAAATCAATTATTGTTTTTCCCAACCGTTGAGTTATTCTCGCGATTGGTGAACTTTGCTAATTGTCAAGATTGACTTTTGTAGGGAGTTTTGTTTTCTTATTGGAAAGCATGACCTATTTATTAAACTTGATGTTTTGGTTAATGAAAGTTTCCTTTTGCAAGTCCTTTAGTTCATGAAGGCTTTGACTCAACGTATCTCTCTTGGGTATTTTGAGCGTTGAAGATTAATGGTTGTGTTATGAGTTTCAAGTTGAGTCCGTAGTGTGTGCATGCTCGATCTTAACTAAAGTCCTTATCAAAGAAAGTTGAATGAGTGGAGGTTGTCCCTAGTGGTTCTTGATGAGTGTGACTATGAGTATGACAATATTTAGTTGGAATCAATAGAGTTATTAAGAGGTGTGGTATTTTGATGAATTGGTCCGATCGTTAGGATTGTGGAATCAGGTAGATTTATTGGATAGCATGGAGTAATGTATCTCTATGGATTAGCTTACCCATTAGCGATGGTTATGTTAAGAATGTGTTTGAACGATGCTTTAGAGGATATCAAATTGGAAATTTTTCAGTAAACTAGTTACTTGATGGTCATACATAATTGTTAGATTGAAACATGTATATTAGATTAGACGAACGTTGAGGTAGCATGTTGTGAAACCTCATGTACAAAGCGATGAGATTATTAAATGTTGTCTTTGTGTTTATAGATGGTTATGTGACTACAAAGAAGTAGGACCCTATTTGTATACATGATACATACAATTGACAATTGTTAATGACATTGAAGCGGGTGTGAGTAACACTAATGGTTGAGTGGGTGATTGAGTATGTGGCCTCGATAGTTTGCTTTGCAAAGTATCATTTGATAGTATGAACTAGTTAAAATAGGTTTGTTTCAACCTTGTGGCTTGTGTTTCTTTTGGAGAAATTTATGATGGGATAAGAGGCTATGATGAGTCTCGCTAAGAGTGTATTATTACGTTACTAATGTGATTGTCGGTGAGGATTATGATGATAATATTGAATGTTTTGTATAAAGGGACTGGATCGCTCGCCAGATGTTGATTAATTGAATATGTTTCTAGTTCGCATTTGTGATCTTTCAGACCTCATGTTGATGTGATAGCCGAATTTGTTTAGAGCAAAGTGACGTGTTGAGAGGTGTTATTAGTTCCTAAGTGGATTAGGTGTTGTGATCTTCAAATACTCTTCGTCGGAATTGCCATGGTGATGCGGTAACCAACAAAAGTCGAGTGAAGTAGAAGTGTTTGAGATTGAAGTAAAGTTTCATAACTTGCAGATTATTGAGGATTGTCTAAAACTTTTGTTCTTGCCCATAAGAGTTCTCCCGAATTCTAAAAGCAGTGTTTTATTCTCGTTTGAGGTTTGATATTCTCTGATTGTGGGACGTGTGCCCTCAACTTTGATCATATCTTTTGGTTTTCGAAACAGTTTCATCGATTGTTTCTCTTGATCTTGTAACTCTGTAAGTGGTAACGTTTTCCTTTGTGCTGAAATTTATTTCTATTTGCCTCTTCTTCTAAGAAAGGGTTAAGCGATTGTATTGTAAAGTCTCGTAGGTGGTGTTTTGGCATCTAGACGGTGGTGGTCTAGTAGATGGTTTGGTGAACCCTTAGGTGTCGGGTTGTCCGAGAGGCACGGAGTAATAAATCAATTTATTAGAATAACCCTTGGAGAGGATTTGAGTTAAAAGAATAATTGTCTTTGGAGCTAACAGATTTCGTTGTCGCAACTAGTAGGACCTATAGCGAGATGTAGTCCAAGATTTGGTGTTCTTTTGACCGAGCATTAGAATTAGCAAGTATGGAAATCGGATCAATTTATTAGAGTATCGCAATTTGGTAGTATTGCGAGGCTATGAAAGTTATTCTTGATGATGTGGTTTAATGAGAGTGAGATTACAACGTAATCGAATCGCCATGTCAATTAATGGGATAATGGAAAATGTTGAGTAACGTCAAGAGTGATTTGGCTTTAAATGAGTAACCTTACGAGTTATAATCTTTGTAAAGGTAAACGGTCAAGAAAAGATTTTCATGATGATGTTAATGAGTGAGTATGTTGGAATTGTGGGATTTTACGGATTTAATCGAGGATTTCCTATATTTTTATGAGAAGTTCGTTGTAGGAGTCTTGGAGTTTAATTTGGGCTTTGCATTTTTATGCTAGGACTTGGGGCACCCAATGATTATGTGTAGAGGAGGTAGATTAAGTGTGGGTTTCGAACAGTGAGATGATCATTGATAGAGCCCTTTTAGAGAAAGTATATGAATGTGAGAGTTGTGAATTCCAAGTTGTTTATTTCTAAAAGATTAAGGAGATGTGATTGCGTGTGTAATCTATTTTGAGATGCATTGGAAGTCACCTGTCAAATTAATCATGTCGATAGAGGAGTTGTTGAGAGAAAGTTTTGGTGGCGTCGATAGAGCCTTTATACTGGAATTGTGGATGATGTATTTCAACTTGAGTGTAACGTTGAGATTGTCAAGTTAAGAGAGATGAGTTAGTGTGTTTTGCGATGAACTGAAACTCCAAAGTTGAGAGAGATTTTATTCTTAAAAGAGATACTGAGAAATTGATACTTCCTCAAAGGAGTGAATTGTTTCCTCGATTCTCGTTTGAGTTTTGTGTTGTTGACCAATGTCTTTCGTAAGTTGAGTTTGACTCGATTTTGGTCTGTTTGGTTCTTATCGGTTCAGGAAGAATAAAGAAAGTTTTTTATTTGGGCATTTAAAATGATTCCTCCTTTGGTTTTCGTGATGTTTATTCGCAAACTGCCACTTGGAAGGTGGAAGGGTTTTCGTGATGAAATTCCGATTTTTGGATTTGACTCCTTAGCATCGTGCTGGTAACGCTTAGTTGCGATATGAATTTTTTTTTTGATGGGTTTTGTTGGTCAAAAAGTTTGCTTAAAGAGAGTTTTGTCGTTTGATTCCGGTTAAAGGAGGTGGTCCTTGCTTTAGTGAGGAGTTTATTTGAGAAGGTGGAACACGAGTTCTGTGTTCTATGTGCATGTCGTGTGGTTCGGTATCCTTGGGAATGTTAACCCAAGTTACATTGGGTTGTTCTCGCTAGATGGCGTATCACGGGATCGCTCTCGAGTCCGTCTTGGAGTACGTAACGTCTTGTATGTTCTAGTGTTGAGTGAGTACCTAGGAGATCCAGAGTTTGAAGCTTCGGTTGCACCGTTGACCATCGAGTGAGATCTTACCTTCGAGTCTTGACCGGTGAGTGTACCTGGAAGGTTGGGTCGAGTGTTAGATCAGACGTTGTATCCCGTCTTTGTGTTGTGGTCCTCAGTCCAAGAGAGAGACCACTAGGGAAGTTGGAGTTTTGCGTGCTGGAGCTTTAACCGGTGTTGTTCCCAACGGGTACGTGGTTACCGGTGTTCGTTCTCAATCGTGGTTGTTCTTTCGCTTAAGCGTGTTTAGATTCGGGGTCGAATCCTGTTAAGGGGGGTAGAATGTAATACCCTGATAGTGTGAAAAGCATTTGAATCTGGAGAGATTATTTATTCGGGAGAGATTAATTAATCGGGAGGAGGGTTCTTTTAGAAAATCGCCAAATCAGGTATTGAGGGGTGGGGTTTCGCGTTTAGTGGGCAACCTGGGCTTGGGCCTTGGCCCAAGAGGGACCAAGGGTGGCCGGCCAAGGAGAGGGGGCTGCCACTTCCACCCCAAACCCTAGCCGCCCCTCCCTATCTCCCCTCCTCTCCACTCCCCACCTCCCCTTTCGGCCACCACCTCCTCCCACCTCCTCCACCTCCCCTCCACCCCTTGCGCACCTCTCCACCTCCTCCACCTCCATTGCTGCTGGCCAAAAGAGAAGAGGAAGCCCTTTGCACCGGCCAAGGAGGAAAAAGAAGGGAAAAGAAGAGAAGGGAAGAAGGAAGAGAAGAAAGGGAGAGGGAAGAAGGATCCGCGACGGGAACTCGTGGTGATCATCATCCGCACAGCGTGCCTTCGCTCGCTTCGGCAAGGGTAACCCGTGATTCTTTGTTTTGGGGTCGTTTTCTAGTTGTACATTTTCGGATGTCAGTTCGTCGATATTCTGCAGCAGTGAAGTTTGTCGGTTTTGATTAGGTTAGAACCAGAATTGGGTCTGGGTGTCATCTAGAAAGTTGTGGGTATCGTAGTTATATTTCATTGCCGACAAGAATCAAGTCATTCGGACTTTGGTAGCCAAAGTTATGAATTTTTTAGTATTTCTGTGTTTCTGGAGAGAAGCAGAATTGCTAGTGTTGGTTAACCTGATAGAAGCGCATATTTAGAGGGGTTTCCAGAGGGTCTCACCATAACGAAAAATTAGGCTAATCCTCTTAGCTTTCAGGAAAACTAAAGATCACTAAATTCGGACAAACGTAGAGAAAGTTATGATAGTTTCTTTGTCGCTGTCCAGAAACCCGACGTGAAATGTTTGCTCTGATTAAATAGATTGGTAGGACTGGTAGATGGCCGAATCAGAGGGTCTCCCCAACTAAGTTTATTTAGACATTTTAATTACCTTTCCAGAATGTCCAAGATCATCCTATTTGGACTCCTGAGCAGAAAGTTATGAATTTTGAAGTCTGCTGTCTGCAGTGACCGATCGCTAGAAATTAGAAAAGTTAGAAATGATAAGAAGTTAGCGATTTTGATTGTAATGTTGTGTATGCTTTTGGTCCAGTATGTTGGTCTTAGATTGGGATATCTTTATGTTCAGGTGGGAGCGTGATCCCAGGGCAGCGCCCTCTTTGCGCCCACCGCTCTCGCACGGTCAAGGCAAGTATTCGGGTTATAGCGTATTTTCGGTTGTATGATATGATTGTTGTGATTGCTTGTTGTAGCCTTGCACGAATGTTAGTGTAATGAGTTTTCCTTATATCTTGATGAATGCAAGCTATGGTTAATGTTTCCCTTGAGCGTGGCCAAATCTTACATGTTGTTATGTACATGTTAAATTCTTGGGTATGAAAGACGTGGGCATGGAGCATTTGCATGTTTCAAACGTGTTGGAGACTTGGTCATGTATGCATGTTTTTGATATATGATAGCGAAGTAAGGTTGCTTACATGATAATGAGAATATGATGTATTCCTGTTTATAAATATATTATCATGATGCATATGCATGTTGAGAGCATACAGTGCCCAGTCACGTGGTGATCAAGCACATTGATTGAGTCCCGTTATGTAGATGACGGGCTTGAGGTCCCCACATTCGTGGAATGTGGGCTTTGAACAAAGAGGTCCCCATCATTAATGTGATGGGCAAAGGTCCCTATACATGTGGTGTATAGGCTTTTGGTCCACTGTGCGAGGGCACGAGCAAGGATATACAATGACGGTTGTATACCCGCATTACTGGTAAAATGCGAAAAGAGATAAAGTTAAAAGGACGCATTGCATTGGTTGCATTCACATGAGCATGAAGGCTATACTTTGGTGCATTGTTTATCTTGGATTATTGATGCTATGAATAATAACTTGCTTAGCCTTGTTGGTACTTGCTGAGTCTTTGGGCTCACTCTTGCTTTGATGTGTTTTAGGTACAACTGCAAGACCAGGCATGCATGGGAGGGAGTAGATGTTTGGATGCACACACTACCACTCCATCTTAAGAATTACTTATGGATAGTTTGAGTTTCAGATTAACTGTAATAATGAGAATAGCAAATTTTGGTTATGTTTATGAGATTATCCTGCACGCTTGAATGAACCTGATTATGAATATATTGATAAATACCTTGTTTAATTGTTGGAACCTCGGTATAGTTGACTATACAAAGGAGGTTTTGTCGAGATTTTGTAATTGGTCTTGGTTTAGCCTAGTTTTAATTTAATTTTAGTAGCATTCCAGGCTCAATGCTGAGCTGGGGTGTTACAGATCGCTGCAACAAGTAGGTGATAACTATATAATAACATAAACATATTCATTTAATGGAAAGAAGCATGCATAATAGTCTGAGCAAACAATATACATAACATTGAAATATGGGATCAACATGGTCAAAGGAGGATGCTTTCCTTGCTCATTGAATCATGGTTCTTGCTCTGGATCAACTTCGTACGATTCCGACATGTCGGTATCTAATCGATAAAAACCACGAAACACAAATAAATACAAAATAAATTCAAATAGATAGAAAATTCAAATATTTGTATAGATTATGAAAGCACAAGATTTTATAAAAAAATAAAAACAAGTTTCACTTAATTTACAGTTCAAATGCAAAAGTTATCAGTATTTGAATTTGGTTCGGTTGGAAAAATCCAGAAAAAGAAAAGAGAAAAGGCTATGCATGGATTTTCTTTTAAATTTCTATTTTTCTTTCTAAAGGAAAATCTAGGTTTATTGTGTCATTAGACTAACAGTTGGGGTCGGGTCAATAGTGAACCGAGTTCATGGACACATCTTCAAGACAGGGGGGCCTTCCTATCAATGGCTCATATTTTTAAGGAATAAGTCCAGTTTACTCCCTCCAACTATCAGAAAAGTCTGGTTTACCTCCTGAACTTCAAAACCGATTATTTAACCCCCTAATCTTTCAACACCAGTTTAAAAATACACCTTGGAGTGGTTTGGCAAGGTAGTTTCGCTGACGTGGAACCAAATCAGCGTGGTTTTGCCATGTTGGTAGGCACATCAACATATTTTTTCCACAATATACTCTCTTCCCATCCACCACACATTCTCTCTCCTCACTCCTCACCTCCCCTCCTGTGATCCGCCTCCTGGCGTTGCCGTTGTTGCCCCTCTCTGCACTGCCTCCTTTTTCCTCTCCCTCCATCGCCTCCTCACCCACTCGCTACTGCCCTCCTGTCGCCGCCTCTCTTCCTCACCTCCAAATGTCGCCACCTCTCTCCCTTCCCTCTGGCCACCGCCAGATCTGAGCCATGGTCACGCGGCTCGGCAAATGGTGGATCTGGGAGGCAGGGCGACAAGGCGGCGCTAGGGAGACGAGGGAGGAGCAAGAGTCGGCGGTGTGGGAAGATGGCGGAGGGTACTGAGGAGAAGTAGGAGCCGCCTCCTTCTCACACTACTACAGCCATGTCCATCACTGCGGCACCCCTCAGTCTCCTCCGCAGCGCCCACCTCCTCCGTGAGGCATTGCTGCCTCCATATGCCCGCTTCGTCCTCACCCCTTCTAGATGTCGTCGTTGCCGTAGATGGTGGATCTGGGAGGTGGGGTGACACTCGCCAACAGTGGGAGGCGGCGCTGGGGAGACAAGGGAGGAGCAAGAGGTGGTGGCGCGGGAAGACGACGGAGGGTACTGAGTCTCCTCGCTCACTCGCCTATTGTCGGAGGTTCGCCCGGTCCAAGCATTTCTCGATGGCCTTCACCACCTCCTCCGCCTCCTCTCTGGATGGCTAGCGATGGCCAGGACTTTTCCCCGGACTACAGCTCCATAGCCGACATGAGCGTGGGAGATGGTGCCCACCGAGCCTAGCATGGTTTTGAGTTGTGGGGGACTACAGTGGCCATGACATGGTGGAGGGTTGTGTTGGTGTCGATGGCGGTGTCGTGCAGCAGATGCCGGTGACGACAGCCGGTTCTACCCACCTACTCGGTGTTGGGGACTACAGCGGCCATGACACAGTGGAGGATTATTTATTGATTAGGATGACATTGCAAAATTTGGCGACATAAGCGCTAACATGGCAAAAAAACTGCCAAGTCAACGAAACCACCCAGCTAAACCACCTAAAGGTGTAAATTAGCCTGGTTTTAAAAGATTGGGGGGGGGTTAAATAACCGTTTTGTAGTTCAGGGAGTTAAGTGAACTTTTTTGATAGTTGGAGGGAGTAAACTAGACTTATTACTATTTTTAATCTTCGTTAAATTAAGATTTTGATTAATTAATCGATCGGTCCCACACGTAAGCGACTCATTAACTTAACTAACCATTATTATCACTAAACTAATCTTAATGATGTGGGTAATCTCCTATCAATCAGGGCCCACTGGTTAGTGGCACCAAAACAGGGGAGGCTGCACCTAGCCTGAGCTGGTTTGGCGAGCTTGCCGGCGGCATGACGACGACAACGCAGGGCGAGAAACTGGCAAAATGGAATGACGGCACTACGGCGAAGCTAAGGGTGGTGATGGCAACATTTGGCAACCATAAGAGTGCTGGCGATGGCGTCGGCAAGCGGTGGAGCAGCTCAGACTGCGATGACTTCTACGAAAGGAGCAGTCTCTCGCCCAGGGGTTGGGCATGTTGGGTTAAGCAGGTGAACGAGATGCTATCTGGCTTGGCAAGTGAACCAATGGTCACCAGAGTCGCACCACAACATGCAGCCATGGTGGAACCATGGACAGCTACGTTAAATTCAAACAAGCACGCTAGCACCAGTGGACTACCAAAGGCTCATTCCAGTGGTCGACAGCAATGAAGATGGTCGAAGAAGATGCAGCGATGGTGAACAGGGACAACGGCGATGGCTTCACGGTGGCAACGGGCTACGGTGAGGGAGCTATGAGAAGATGTGCATTAGCTTTCATGTATGTGTTAGATGGTCAAAATGGAAGGAATCGACATGAGACTCACCAAGTCGATGGAAAATATATGGAAATGGTGATGGTGGACAAAAACAGAGAGGACACACGGTCTCAATGACTCACTACAGAAACAAGGACATTGAGTGAGGGGCTTGTAGAAGTAGGGGATGGATCACGTTGTGACACGGATGGATTGAAGCCAAACTCACTAAAAAGGATAGAACACAGTGGATTGGAATGGGAATCCGCACTAGAGAGAACGAAAACAGTGGTGATGCGGCTCCTCTCGGTTCCAACTACAAGAACAAGCAAGGGAAACAGATGAGTGAAGCTCTAGAAAGAAAAGGACACGCGTGTCGAGCAAGGAAGCTCAGTAGAGCGGCAATGGTGCGGTGGCATGCTTGCTGTTGCTGAGGAAGACATCATTGTTCCCTGCAATCCAAGACATCAAGGTCCTGTTCTTGGAGGGGATGCTGGAAATGGCGCACGGCTCGGCTGAAATAGGAAGGAGAAGGGCGAGGCGAAACGCGACAAAGGGTGATCGAGCAACCGGTGACAATGAGGCAGGGCGAGGAGGAGGCGATGGCTTGCCAGGCAAGGCAAAACAGTGAGCTTCATGATTGTAAACCATGGGTGCACGCGCGAGCATGCCATGGTGTGTGCGCGGTTGGACGGGAGGTAGAAGACGGCTCTGCGGTGAGCACAGGTGTCCACCGATTAGCGCGCTGATGAGTCGAGGTGTCGGGAGTGCATCTCTGCACTACCATGTGCAGCCACGTAATCGAAGGGATCGGCGTGAGGTGGAAGACGACTCCCTATAGGTGGGACTTGGTTCCATCGGTTAGCGATAGTTGTCGGACCACGGGAAATTAATTCGAAATATGTGTTTACTATTCTAGTCTCATGATCGATGGCTAGCACACCCATTTACAAGATTGACATATCACATCCATACATGATAAATTAAACAAGTAGTGCATATAATTAACAATTCAACATACGACTACACGATGAGGTTTACAACATAAGGGCCGACCAGCCAAATAGTTCACATGATAATTGTAACATGCCAAAATTCTATTACTAAAATTAAATAAAAACATTAAAAAATTAAAATCATTATTTTATTAGATTTTCTAAAATTTAAAAGAGTTTTCTTAGATTTTCTGGATTATAAAAAAATACCTAATTTCCCAAAAATAAAATAATTTATGTGCAAAAATAAAAACAAAATTTAAGTTGGAAATATTTTTTCTAAGTTCAAAATGATTCAAAGAATTTATGTGAATTTTTACAAAAATTTTGAACTCTTTTTGTTATTTTCTAAAAGTCCTTTTTATTTCTTATAACTTTTGAAAATCGAAAATCAATTAAAATCCTCTATTTTTCCCCGGGTCGAATTCTTTCTTCCCCGGCCCATTTCTTCTTTTACTGGCTGTGGTGCACTTCTCCTTTTTCCTCTCTCCCACCCATGCCATGCTAGGCCACCACACGCCCAAGCCCGCCTCCCCTCTCTTGTCTCTCTAGAGCTACCAGCTGGGGCCCGCCCGCCAGCCTCCCCTTCAGAAACTCATAAATGCAGCTTTTCTTCCCCAATTTAAGTGCAATCAAGCACATTAACACTCCACGTTCTTCCCCGTGTTCACTCTGGCCCTTTTCATCAACTTAAAGTGCTTTAACACGCATTTGCGCCACTGCCCGCGCTAGCATGAAACCTCCGCGCACGTCCCTGCCCCTCTGGACCTCCTACACCCCTATAAAAGGGAGCACCAGCTTTGCAATCATCCACTCATCCCTCCGCAAGCAACCCCAACTCCCCTCCCCCTCTCTCGCCATTGAACTTGATGTTTTTTCTTTAGCGACCCCCAAGCTCGTTGCCGCCGTTTCCGCCATTGTCTGTGGAGCTCTGCCACACTCATTTACAATGTCAGCTTCACCTTGCTACATTCTATGCCATGCGTGCACCGTCATCACTGGAGCACCATCGCTACCGAGAGCTGAACTACGCCGCCGAGAGCCGAATAGCGCCACCACCTTCTCCCTCGCCGTCAGTCATCCTCGTGTGCCCAGCCACTGCGACAGTGAACATCACACTCATCGCCATCCGTTGTGCCACTGTTCACCAGAACTGTGGGTTCCAATGCGCGCCACCGCTGCTACTACCACATGGCCACCACATCGAGCCGCGTGTGCACCTCCTTACGCCACCTCAGCGGCTAATTCCCGCATGTGCGCTTACGTGTCTCTACTGATGTGGCAAGCTGGCACAATGCCGTGTGCTCGGTCCAACACAGACCGACGCCGTTCCATGGACCTGGACCATAGACCTGGGCCCACATGTTAGTGGATGTGTCGACGATTAGAACACAGGGTTCCCTATCGAAGTTATTCGGGAAATTATGTAACATCCCTGAAATTCGAAACATGGGTTAACTGTACTAAGAATAAACGTGGAAATATTTTGAGCGTGTTTTTGAAATTTTCTTAAATCTATTATTGTGTTTGCATACAAAAAGTGACTTTTAAAGAATTTTCGAGAAACATTTGAAAAAAAATTCAGAAAACATTACACAAGTAGCTACACTCTGTTAGGAGCCTCTACAAAAAGTTTCATAATTTTTGGAGCTCATGCACTATATTTAAAAATTTGTCGACCATTAGCTTGTTCAAAAATATTCAAAGTCATTTTCTTTTCCCACTCGTCTATAGGGCTAAAAACCTAGCGCAGCCCATCTGCACGCACACCAGCCAACCCACCTTGCTCCTCCATCCTCCTCTCACTAACGCCCTAGCCCCACCTGCCAGGCTCTATCTTCCACATCGCCCTCGCCTCTGCTCGCCGCTAGTATGCGACATCACCCACCATTTTTGCGCTCAACTCCTCCCGTCACCTCTGCATTGTGCTCCGCATCACACCGCCCACACTAACTCCCATCACGTTGCCTGACCGCCAGCACTACCACCCATTTTCTCGTTGTGGCTGTCATCTTCTCGCCATTTTTCTCATGCAATTCTTCACATACATAAAGCCCCAATCACATCATTGTCTTCCTTAGCTCACCCCCGTTCCATTTTTGCGCAAACTCGTGCTTCTCACTTCCTGGTTTCGTAGGAAAGTAAACGTCGATCTCGACGCCGAGGAGCAAGCCTCCATGCCATTGCCACTCTGGTGAGCTCTTCCTCCCACGACATGCACATCACTTTGCCCCTAGGGACTCACCCATTTTATCTCTTTGCTTGATGTAGCCATTGGAGCTATGTAGCACGATCGCACCAACTTCATCTCTGGCACGCACCACGATCCAAGCCTTTGTGTTCTTGCCTCTCTGGTGAGTTTGAGCTCAACCTGATCACGTCACAATATGTTCCATGCCCTAGTGATGCATTCCCTTTACTTAACGCAGGTCACCTCGCAAGGAATCAAGCCTTCTTGCCATCTTCCCCATTTACGACTGCCGCCACCATTTTTTGTCAATTTCTGCTAACTTGGTGTGTCCCCGGTTGATTCCTTCATCCCTTTCCATCTTCAGTGTGCACGCAAGCTAATGCACGCCTCCTTGTAGCATCTCCATCGACGTAGAGCGCCGTCACCGAATGACCTCTCTGTGCTGCCACTGCTCATCGCCATCAAGCCACCCCAAGTTGTTTCTGACCTCATCATCGCAACTCAAGCAAGGCATTTACACCATTGCCGCTAGCACTGTCCATGGCGCCGCCGCAGAAAACACCATCGGCTCGCCTTTGATGACCCTAGGTTCCTGTGCCTAGCCCACTAGAATCGTGTTGCCCCCTGAGTCCAACACACCAAGCCATTTGCCCTGAGAATGCCCTGCTCGCGAAAGCCACCATGTGCTGAGAGCCTCCGCCTCTTCTCACCGGCATAGCGCCACCTCCGGCCACCTCTCTAGTCACCGCCACCACTTCACCAAGGGAACCTCTGTCTGTTCTGCCACTCAACGTCACCGTTTGCCACCGGACAGTTCGCCTTTGTGCTAAGCCACGCATAGCTTTATTCTCTTTCCTTTTCTCACTATGACAGTGGGCCCTACTCATGATTAATATTAGCTTAGTGTTAATCAAGTGGTTAAGAGTGAGTAGTCAATGACATGTGAGACCGGCCAAAAATCTAATTTAAACATGCTTTAGTAAATGAGTCACTGACATGTAGGGCCCACGCACTGTTTTCATTAATAAAACATGTTTAAAAACTCGAGAGACTGACAAGTGGACCCCACCTGTCAGAGGGTTAACTTCGGGATAAAAGAAAATTAAGGTTTATCACTCAGTTAAATACTAATGAGTCTATGACATGTGGGACCATCACTATTTTCTTAATTAAAATCATGAATTTAAAACTTGAGACTAACATGTAAGAAATTGATTTTCATACAAATGTAAAAATAGAAAAGCCACTTTCAATTCAAAGGAAATATGCCTTCTCTATTCAAAAGCATCATCTAGCAAAAATATGCTTTCGATGTCACCTTTTTAGATTCCCAAATCTTTTATCACTAACCCTAGTATTGAGACACATACATCTCTTGTGCCTTCATTTCATGATTGCCACAGAAGGGGGAGGAACACGTGGCTCATCCACTCCGGGTGTTCACACCACATGACCGAAGACTTAAGATGGTTCACCTCCTTCATGCGAGCTTCTAGTGACGACTTCATCACCTTTGGAGACGGCACACAGGATGGATCCAAGGCGGCTCAATCAAGCTTAATGACAATTTCA
Source organism: Ampelocalamus luodianensis (assembly GCA_036346255.1). Classification (NCBI taxonomy): domain Eukaryota; kingdom Viridiplantae; phylum Streptophyta; class Magnoliopsida; order Poales; family Poaceae; genus Ampelocalamus; species Ampelocalamus luodianensis. Next base: position 25,994,722 of record CM070623.1, read on the forward strand.
TCTGAAGAACGTTGTTCTTTCGGAGAAGCTAACACTACTACAAAAGGCTAATCTTGACGCCTCATCACAGACGGTTGACCAAAACGCTCAGTATTATCACAATCACCGATGGTTTTGGTTTAGAGACCATCGTATTCTTATTCTGCGCTAAAAACCGTCGTGAAGAGGTAATATTATAGATGGTTTATATTGAAAACCGTCGTGAAGTATCACAAGCGGTTCGACGTGGAACTATGCGTGATAATTATAGACTTCATAGACGGTTTTTAATTATAACTGTCTGTGATAATATCGCTTCATGTCCTCGATGAGTTTCTTGGTCGCTGTCATCGCCGATACATCTCTTCGTCGCATCAATGCTACTTCGGCTTCCCAATGCATCTCTTCGTCTCACACACCGAATTTATTCCATGTTTTATAAAAAGGATTATCTGCCATCGAAGATGATCATCCCCACATATAACTCTATACTTCTAAAGTAGAAATGGCTCCCTCTTTTGTTTCCTTGTCGCCGGCATTGATGGCCTACCTAGCCACACTGTACGAGCACCTCTCCAGCCATACGTTGGCGAATGCTGTGGAAGGACATTGTTTCAATAGTGTCCTTACTCCTCTGTTCGAGGATTTGCTAGAAGCGGTGATGGCCACCTTCGCCATCTTGACATCCTCCTCCACCACGTCTTCCGGTGATCTCCACTTCCGCGAGTTAACATCGTCGGTGATGTGGTCCTCCATAACGACCTTGCACGTCTCGGGAGGCTTACCATCACTTGGGCCGCTAATCGAGTGGCGAACAACGAGTCGACCATGTCGAGACCCTCAAGTAAGAGAAGAGAGCCTATGGGCTCAATTCTTTTTGATTCAACAATCCGAGGGTCTTCGGGAGACACTCGAACGAGTGCATCAGTGGGTGGATGCATTTTGGGCTTCGTTCGCGGATGATCACGAGCTGTCCAATGCCGCCACCGCCTATGAAGTTTTGATGATGGAGATAGCAGCCTACCTCTGTCACTAGAAAAACATTGTTTATTTAGGTTTCTACTTTTTTTAATCTTTGTAAGAAGCGACTGGCCACACTATTTGGCCATATATAAATTCTAAAATGAAAAAAATCTAGTTTGGAAGTGAAGTTACTATATTATATGTTGAACTATATATCACAGACGGTTTAGTGGAACAAATATCCGTCTGTGATATGTATCATAGTTAAAGCATATTTTCAGCAGTATTTAAATGACAAAATTGACATATAAACATGTAATTTCTTCATATCATGTAAATATATACATGATAATATGCTCAAAACATAGAATTTGAGAACAACCATATCACATACGGTTCTATTATGGAACCATCTGTGATAAGTATCACTGACGGTTCCATAATAGAACCGTCTATGATATCTCTTTATTAGTAGGAGCCCGCTAGGATTTGCGCCCTAACTTGTCACTCCCCAGCGCCCTTACTCTCGCGCGTTCCCCTCCCCACCCGAGTGCCCGCGACTTCGACACCGCCGCCCTTAACATCAACAGCACCGCCCGAGTTGCGCCTTCTCCTCGACCCCGTCGCTGACGCCGCCCTTCTTCTTGTCGCCATCGGTTGTGACACCATGGTTGTGTTGTGTCACCATTGTGACACAACTACGGTGAAGCCGTCGCCGCCACCGGTTCAATCGACCTCCCCTAGCCAAATCCACCTCCCCGCTGCCAAATCTAGCTTCCCCTCTTCATCCTCTTCTCCTGGAGTGCACGACCCCAGCTACCTCTCTACCAACCTCCCCTGGCTACCTCTCCACTGACCTCAATGTCGCCGCCCTCGACATCGATGACTCCGCTCGAGTCGCGCCTTCTACCCGACCCCTGTGCCTCCTTGCGCTCGGCTCTGACCCGACTGTGGTTTGAGGCCTAGTTGTTTGGGGCTTCTTCCTCCCTGGACTCAATCCCCCATTCCCCTACTTCCTCTTTCTATTATTTTAGTTTTATGCTTGAGCATTTTTTGGTTTACTGATGTGAGTTGATTATTTACTGATATGGGTTAATTTATTGATTAAGCTTGGTAAATGAAATGGAAGTGGGTTAATGCATGGTGGAGATGTTGCCGTCGGTATTGAATCGCACTGAGGTAACTACTCCCCTCTACTCTCTATCGCTTTCCCTCCCCTTGCTCTGTGATGTAAACTGAGAGCTATTGGTGTATGTGCATTCTGTGCATCTTGCTTAGTTCATGCTGTGGGTTGAGGTTCACAAATTAAAATGAATGGGGAAAAATGGTCGGTTTGGTTAATGCTCTCTAATGGATACTAAGGGTTATTGATGTCGGTTCTTTGTGCTTGGTTGGCTTAATGGGATGTGGTTCGGATGGTTTGAAAGTTGTAATTAACTTTTCAAATTTGTAAAGGTTAGGCTAATTTGTAAAGCTGCAATTAACATACAATTTTTTGGAATTTTTACCTAGCTTGTGCCTCTAATCATCAATTATTTATTAATTGGTGTGTATTCTATTCCAAAATAAGACCAAATGAGTTAAAAACTACTACAACACCTCTTCACTTGTCTCTCACCATTATTTCACCTTTGTCTGTGTAACCGTGTTCATGCCAATTAAGTTCTCCTCCCTTGTGTCCCAGGTACGTCCTACAATTCCATTTCTGATCTCTTCTGTATAAAGTCTCCAAGCAGTGGCTGCTTGTGCCTTTAAAACCAGCTTCATATATATATTATATATATTGTTTGTAATCCCCCAGCCACTTTCGGGGGGTCATCCACGTAGCATGAGAAGGATGAGACAGCAGCCATGGGCAACCTCCTCAAGCCTGCAAGTTCAAGAAGCATGGCTGCCAAGAGAGCGCGTGGACATCCAATTACCTGGATGTCGTCGATAGGTAATTGGACTTGACATCAAGGAATGGTTCGTTGCTGAGACATGAAGCCACTTCCCAGTTAGAGTACCTGCGCGTCCATGCCATGTTCAGAAAGTGGCGTGGATGCGCAGTACTCAACCGAAGTAGCTTCATGTATCGACAATCAACCATTCCTTGATGTCAAGTCAATACTATCGACGACATCCGTAATTATGTCCACACGCTCTCTGTAACAATGCTTCTTGAACTTGCGAGCTTGATGAAGTTCCCAATGGTGTTGTTTCATCCTCCTCACGACCCCGTGAAAGTGGTTGGAAGACTACAAACAATACAATATATATATATATATATATATATATATATATATATATATATATATATATATATGAAGCCGATTTAAAAACACAAGCGACTATCGCTACTGAAGACTTTATAGAGAATATGTATCACATACGATTTCATCTATAGACCGTCTGTGATAGTCAGCTATCAGAGATAGTTTCATCTACAAACTGTCTATGATAGTCAGCTATCACAGACGGTTCTAAGTTAATAACCATCTGTGATAGTCTGCATTACAGATAGTTCAAAAACCATCTATGATGACCTCATGTCATTACTAACCAATAAACTCAGACAGCTTATGAAACCGTTTGTGATAACATTTTTGAACCATCTATGAGGACCTTTTCTGTAGTAGTGTAAGGTATAATCTGCTCTCAGTCTCTCAGCTTATTGATGATGGTTATGAGACTAGATTCAAGAAGAATGCATGTAGAGTGTTTGACTCTGTTGGTGAGCTTGTATTTGGCATTTCTTGAGTTAGTAGAGTCTTTAAAGCTAACTTTTCTGAGTCTTTTGCTAGTTCTCTGAAGTGTTTACTTGCTTCTTGTTTTGAGTTTTGGCTTTAGCATAAGCGTTTGGGGCAAATTGGGTTTGATCATCTAACACAAGTTAGCAGCCTTGATCTCATGAGAGGTTTGCCGAAGCTTAAGGTTGTCAAAGGCATTCTATGTGTGCCCTGTAGTCATGGCCAACAAGTGACTACCTCACACCCATCATTGACTATGGTGATGACTGATGGATCTGGACAGCTATTGCATATGGACACTGTTGGTCCCTCTAGAGTTCGATCAACCGATGATAAAATGGTACATACATTCTGGCCATAGTCGATGATTTTTTGAAATACTCTTGAGTGTCCTTCTTGGCTTCTAAGGATGAGACGTTTGGCCATTTTCGTGATCTAGCTCTTCGCTTGGCCATTGAGCTCCCTGGTGCTTTAAGAGTAATTCGTAGTGATAATGGCATGGAGTTCAATAATTTTTTATTTACCTCTTTCTGTGCTTAACAGGGTATTGAGCATCAGTTCTCCTCTCCTCACGCCCCTCAAGAAAATGGTGTGCGGGAAAAGAAGAATAGGACCCTAGTTGAGATGGCTAAGACAATACTAGATGAGTACAACTCGCCGAGGAAATTGTAACATCTCATTTAAGCATAAAACAAATAAGTGATTAATACTGAAATTAAATAAAATTAGAAAGAAAAATTTAGAACTTTGGGAGAGGAATGGGCTGCCAACCCATATTCAAGAGGAGTGGAGTCGACCATAGTGGCCCAAGGCCCATGAGTAGGCCGGTAGCCCACTAGAATGCGAAGGGGGCACCAAACCCTAGCCACCCTCTGCTATAGTAGCCGTCGTGCTACAGTACCTCCACCCCCTGCTGCTCCTCCTCTCCCCGACGCCATCCTCCCTGCTGCTGTTGCTGGCCAAAGAGAAGGGGAGGAAAGAGGTTCGACCAAGGAAGAAAGGAAGAGGAAGTGGAAGATCTCGCGAGTTTTTCTAGCATCGTCTTTGTGTTCATCAAGGGTGACCTCCAGATCTCCCTTGCTTTGTTTGTTACTTTTGCGATTCAGCGATATCGGGTAGCAGATCAGTTGTTTACAGTTTGTAGTGCGCTGTAGGTTTGAGATCCGAAATGGCGAATTTTGGATTCTTCACCTCCTTGAGATTTGTGGGTAATGTATTTAGCTTTCCATAGAATCCTGGATCGCGTCGTTTGGATGAACAGATCTTGAGTTATGAATTTTAAAACACTGTTGTCCAGAGGTTCTGTTAGGATTCTGGCAGGTTGTAGTAATTTGATGATAAAAATTAGTTAACGAAATAATTAGATGATTACACCAACATGAATATTGCAGGTGATTTCATAAGGTTTCTAGAGAACTCAAGGACGTAATTTTTGGATAAACTGTTAGAAAGTTATGATTATTTTGATCTTGCTGTCCAAGGTTATAGTAGGTTTCAGGCAGAAGTAGTAATCTATAAATTAAAAATATATAATAAACGAATTAGAGGATTGGACCAACACGATTATTGTAGATAATTGCCTCAGGTTTCCATAGAACCCAAGAATGTATTTTTTTCCGAGAAACGAAATGGGAGATACGATTTTTGTAACACCACTGTCCTGTTTTGGGACAGAACATCGTTCAAGGGGAAACGTGGCCGTTTAGGATGGTCATTAGGTGCGATGCAATTTATTTATCTATTTTGTATTGTGGTATGCCTTGAAATGTCTCCTTAGGCTGTTTATTAAATGTTAGGTGGTGGTGTGAATCCCGGGGTAGTGCCCTCTTCTCATCGTCAAACTTCACGGTTGAGGCAAGTGCATGTATAAGGGTGATAACGGGTGTTTGTCATTGTCTTGTTGATTTATTGCTATGAGATAAAATAATGTTTTGGTAAGTTATTTTAGTGTCATCATATTATTGATGAAAAGAGTAAGATTGAGTTGATGATGCAACTACCATGGGGATGACATGGTGAGATTTTTATTGCTTAAATGTGATTGTGATATATTGATGCAAATACCATGGGGATGACATGGTAATGTTGTTAAAGTTAAATTAATTATCGCATCATTCATTTGCACCATTCTTTGATCCTTGAGGCTTGATCTACGTTGTAGCCAAGTAATGAGAAGTTTGAGGTCCCTGTCATGTAATAGACAGGGCATGAGGTCCCCACACTCGTAGAGTGTGGGCTTGAGGTCTCTGTGCTAAAGGCACATGCATGGGTAGGCATCGACGGATGCATACTCTGCATTACCGATAAATGCAAAGAGAAAAGAAATGTGCATTTGTGGCACATGCATTGCATGGCAATAAAAGTGAATAGTTATGATATTATTGTGGATGGTTGATTGTGTTAAATTCAAAGTATGTTTATGAGATTTGGGTTATTGTCTTGTTTGTACTTGCTGAGTCTTGGACTCACACTTGTTTATTTAATGTTTTAGGTGAACGTTGATGATGGCATACTTTGGGAAGAAACTAGAACATGGGACTGTTGCACTTGAGAAGCACTTCATTCCATTTGATGATTCAATCAATTTGGAATTGTAATAATTGAATAGGTTATGGTTCCCTTAGTTCCTCATAGTCGATATTATTCCTAGTTGTTATTTTTCTCTTAATTGAAATTTATCTATAATGCCCTTGATAATTAATAAAATTGATTTATAATTGAACTATAATTAACCGTCTTGCTGAAATTTATGATTACCTCATTGTATAATGTTTAATCGTGACACCTAGAAGGTAGTAATACTTGAGTTTGATGTAGGGAAGTGTAGTAATAATACTTGTAGGTGACATCTTGGACTTTTGCTAAGCCGGGGTGTTACAGAATTATTAGACTGAAGCCCATTGAAACTGCCTATCATGTAGCAAACTGTGTTTTCTTGAGATCCTGTTTGGCAAAAATGTCATTTTAGAGTCCGTGGTGCTGAGTGCTTTATTCTTAAGACTGGTAACCTAGATAAATTTGAATCTAGAAATTCTTAAGACTGGTAACCTAGATAAATTTGAATCTAGAACTTGTGATGGCATATTTCTAGGTTACCCTACTCATTCTAGAGGCTTTTGTGTACTTAATGTTGAGACTAACACAATCATGGAGACTTGCAATACCATTTTTGATGAGACTAGCCTAGGAGTTAGATCGGATCTTTCAGGTGATTCACAGGTCTTTGAGAGCATCTTTATGGAAGAATAGGTGGGCATTGAGGATAATAGCCTACTACAGTTTGCATCCCTCTGATCTAGCTAAGGAACCTGCCTCCACCTCTTTACCTTTATTTGAGGCTCCTGATGCTTCTACTTCTACTTTAGCAGTACTTGTGGAGGTTAAAGATGTGTTGTCTCAACCTAGTGCTCCTCTTCATATTCATCAAAGCATCTACGAATTAGATGATTGGAAATCTTTATGGCGGTCACTCACTCTAGGTCTCATGGTCCTAATCTCTACTCCCATCATGCATTTGTTGCATCTTTTGAGCCCAAGATGTGTCATATGCTTTATCTGATGCTACTTAGGTCAATGCCATGTATTATGAGGAGTTAGAGAATTTTGAGAGAAATAAAGTGTAGAATCTTGTAGAGCTTCCTAGGGGTCACAATGTAATTGGAACAAAATGGTTTTCAAAAACACAAAGTGATGTTGGCTATGTGTTTAGGAACAAGGCTAGGTTGGTAGCTGAGGTTACTCTTAGGAAGAGGGTTAGACTTTGATGAAACCTTTTCTCATGTAGCTCGATTAGAGTCTATTCACATCTTACTTGCATTTCTTTGCTTCTAAAGGTTTTAGATTACTTCAAATAGATGTTAAGAGTGCTTTCATAGAGCGGAAGTGCATGTTAGACAACCCCACAGGTTTGAAAATCCTAAGTACCACGATCATGTGTTTAAGTTGTCAAAAGCCTTGTATGGTTTTAAGCAAGTACCTAGATACGATATGGGTGACTACAAGCTGTAACATTCAGAAATCGTTTCCTTTTCTTTGAGATTTTCCTTGTATGGTCTTGGATTTTTTTGGAGTTTATTTGCTATTTCTTTGAGATCGATTTGATTTAATGTCTTTTGTAAAATTCAGAAATCTTTTCCTTTTTTAAAAAATTCCTTTAGGCTTAATCCTTTTCCTTCCATTCCATTCCTCTTTCTACGCCTACTCGCCCCACCTTTTCCCTCGGCCTGCCTCGCCCACAACCCAGTCTACATCCCGAACCGTGCCTCTACCGAAGCACTAACCGCCACCCTCGAAGCCGTTGCCAATCCATCATTTTGAAGTCGCTCCGTCGTCATCTTCCACCACTGCTAGTGAGCCACAGCGCTCGTCGTCGCCACTATTGGGTTTGTCTCACCCGGATCTACGTCACCTTCCCCTCGGTGACCTCAATCCATCGCTGGAGCTTCATTGCCACCGAAGACTGAAGTATGCCGCTCAAAGCTTGCTGCCGGTCATCTCCGTTGACCCCCAATCTCGGCGCAAGACCCGATAGGTTCGTTGTCGTATGCTCTTTCTTTTGCACCCTTGTGCCTCCTAAGTTGCAGTGGTTCGCCAGATCTGCCGTCGCTGAAGTTGCACCGTCACTTGCCGTCGACCTTCAATCACTGTGCACCATTGCCGTCGCGTGTTGTCCTCATCAACATCCACCTCAACATGTCGCGTCGTGTGTAAGCCACCAAGCTACCACCTCAGCCCTATCTGCTCGCGTGTTGCTTCCATCATCGCTTGTGTTGCACACTCCCGAACCCTAGCCCTGTGAACTTGGTTCACTGCGAGTCGTGTCTCTGCCAAGTTGGTCCCACTTGTCAGCACTGTTTCATAAACCCAGTGCACCGTGCAGCGTTAAACAGCCTTCACTACTAAAAAAGGCCAATATTGGATGCCTCATCACAAACGGTTGACCAAAACCATCTGTATTACATGCAATCACATATGATTTTGATTTAGAGACCGTCTGTGAAAAGGTAATATCACAGACGGTTCATATTAAAAACCGTCTATGAAGTATCACACACGGTTCTGAACACGAACCGTCCGTGATAATTGTAGACTTCATAGACGGTTCTGAACATGAACTGTCTGTGATAATAGCGCTTCAGCTCCCCCGGTGAGTTTCTTCGTCGCCTGGTGAGTTTCTTCGTCGCCGATGCGTCTCTTCGTCACATCAATGCCGCTTCAATGCTGCTTTGGCTCCCCGATGCGTCTCTTCATCTCACACGTCGAATTTATTTCTTATTTTATAAAAAGGATCATCCGCCATTGAAGATTATCATCCCCACATATAACTCTACAATATATACTTCTAAAGCAGAAATGGCTCCCTCTTCTGTTTCCTTATCACCGGCATTGATGCCCTTCCTGGCCATACTGTACGAGCACCTCTCCGAGTGTACGTTGGCCGATGATACGGAAGGACACTGTTTTAATAGTGTCCTCACTCCTTTGTCTGAGGATTTGCTGGAGCAGGTGACAACCACCTTCCGCCGTTTTAACATCCTCCTCTGCCGCGTCTTCCGGGTGATCTCCCACTTCCAGCGAGTGTACCGCGTCATCAACGTGGTCCTCCACAACAATGTTGCACGTCTCCAGGAGGCTTGCCATCACTTGGACTACTTAATCGAGGCTACGGGCGACCGAATTGACCATGTCGAGACCCCTCAAGCAAGGGAAGAGAGCATATGGGCTCAATTCTTCTTGATTCAACAGTCCGAGGGTCTTTGGGAGACACTCGAACAAGCGTGTGAGTGGGTGGACGTATTTCGAGCTTCGTTCGCTGATGGTCACGAACCATCCGATGTCGACACCACCGCTTATGAAGTTTTAAAGACAGAGATAGCAGCTTACCTCCGCCACTAGAAAAACTTTGTTTATTTAGGTTTCTACTTTTTTTAATCTTTGTAAATTCCAAAATGAAAAAAATCTAGTTTGGAGGTGAAATTACTATATTATATGTTGAACTATATATCGCAAATGGTTTAGTGGAACAAATATCCATCTGTGATATATATGTATGTATCATAGTTAAAACAACTTTTTAGCAGTATTTAAATGACAAAATAGGCATATAAACATGTAATTTCTTCATGTCATGTAAATGTATACATGATAATATGCTCAAAACATAGAACTTGAGAACAACCATATCACAGATGGTTCCATAATAGAACCGTTTGTGATAAGTATCACTGACGATTCTATTATACAACCGTCTGTGATATGAGACCATATCACGGTCTATTATGGAACCATCAGTGATAAGTATCACTCTTTATTAGTAGGAGCTTGCTAGGGTTTGTGCCCTAACTCGTCACTCCCCAGCGCCTTTACTCTCGCCCATTCCCCTCCCCACCCGAGTGTCCCCGACCTTGCTGCCACCGCCCGACCACGTTGTCGATGCCTCCCTTCTTCCCATCGCCGCCGGTTGTGACACCACGATTCACTGCACAAGACACTCATACGATAAGAGTGTCTTGTGCAGTGTCACTATCGTGCCACAACTACGGAGACACTGCCTTCCCCTCTTCCTCCTCCCCCAACGTGCATAACCCCGGCTACCTCTCTACCGACCTCCCCCGGCTACCTCTCCGCTGACCTCAACCTCGGCTACCTCACCACCGACACCGACGATGTCGAGGTAAGACAGATCTATAACCTATTGGGTTGTGCTGTTGGTATTCATGTGAACCGAGCTGCAATGTGGGCTACCTTGTCGATTGATGGTCGGTTTGGACACCCTTGGCCTTGCTATCCTGCCCTCTATGACTACTAGTTGTTTGGATCGATGGATGGATCTAGAGGTGGGAATGGGTTTGTATTCAGTGTATTCTTTGGTGCTACTAGTTGTGGATAGAAATGTTTGTATGCTCTATGTGATTTATGCATGCCTAGCACTAGGAGGTATTATAAATTGGTATTTGTATGCTCTGTTGAACTGATCAATGATGTTAATGGTCTTATCTGAAATTGAATTGATAATTAGTTCATATTTGAGCTCTAATAAATTGCTAACCGTTGTCACTTTGATCTTCAGTTTATCAGTTTGAGGCCTAGTTGTTTGGGGCTTCCTCCACCCTGGACTCAATCCCCCATTCCCCCACTTCCTCTTTCTGTTATTTTAGTTTCATGCTTGAGCTTGTTTTGGTTTACTCATGTGATTAGTTGATTATTTACTGATGTGGGTTAATTTATTGATTAAGCATGGTAAATGAAATAGAGGTGGGTTAATGCATGGTGGAGGTGTCGCCATCGTTCTTGTGTCGCACTGAGGTAACTACTCCCCTCTACTCTCTATCTCTTTCCCTCCCCTTGCTTTGTGATGTAAACTAAGGGCTATTGGTGTATGTGAATTCTTTACATCTTGCTTAGTTCATGCTGTGGGTTCAGATTGACAAAAATGAATGGGGCAAAATGGTGGATTTGGTTAATGCTCTCTGATGGATACTGAGGGTTATTGATGCCGATTCTTTGTGCTTGGTTGGCTTACATGGGATGTGGTACGGATGGGGCAAAACATCAGTCTGTACACGTACAAATTTTTTTACATGTAACTAATCTTATGGTATGTTCCTATATGGTATTCTTCTTTTGAAAGCTACAATTAACTTTTTAGATTTGTAAAGGTTAGGCTAATTTGTAAAGCAGTAATTAATATACAAATTTCTGGAATTTTTACCAAGCTTGTGCCTCTGATCATCAATTATTTATTAATTGGTGTGTATTCTATTCCAAAACAAGACCAAACGAGTCAAAAACTACTACAACAACTCTTCACTGTCTCTCGCCATTTATTTCACCTTTGTCTATGTAATCGTGTTCATGCTTGATCAAGTTCTTCTCCCTTGCGTCCAAGGTACGTCCCTACTATTCCATTCTGATCTCTTTTGTATAAAGTCTCAAGCGATGGTTGCTTGTGCCTTTAAACTAGCTTCATATATATATATATATATATATATATATATATATATATATATATATATATATTGTTTGTAATCCCCCAGCCACTTTTGGGGATCATCCACGCAGCATGAGAAGAATGAGACAACAGCCATGGACAACCTCATCGAGCCTGCAAGTTCAAGAAGGATAGCTGCCAGGAGAGCACGTGGATATCCAATTACCTAGATGTCATCGATAGGTAATTGGACTTGACATCAAGGAATGGTTGGTTGTTGATACATGAAGCCACTTTCCAGTCAGAGTACCTACACGTCCACACCATGTTCAGAAAGTGGCGTGGATGCGTAGGTACTCCGACTGGGAAGTGGCTTCATGTATTAGTAACCAACCATTCCATGAGGTTAAGTCCAATTACCTATCGAAGATATCTAGGTAATTGTATGTCCACGTGTTCTCTTGGCAGCCATGCTTCTTAAACTTGCAGGCTTGATGAAGTTGCCCCTGCCTGCTGTCTCATCCTCACGACCCCCCGAAAGTGGCTAGGGACTATGAACAATATATATAAATATATATATGAAGCCGGTTTTAAAGGCACAAGCAGCCACTGCTTGGAGACTTTATAGAGAATATATATCACAGACGATTTCACTACAAGTATGCTCAGGATACATCACCATCACAGACGATTTCATCTACAAACCGTCTGTGATACATCAACCATCATAGATGATTTCATCTAAAAATCATCTGTGATACACCAACCATCACAGACGGTTCTTGGTTAATAACCGTTTATGATAGCCTGCATCACAGACGGTTCGAAAACCGTATGTGATAACATTTTTGAACTGTCTATGAAGACCTTTTCTGTAGTAGTGCCCGTGGATTTGGTCTTGTAGGCCATGACCCCACCAGTTAGCGACTCAATTCCTTTTCCTTTAGAAATTTAAATCCCACCAAAATTCTTTTTCCTTTGCTAATGCAGTAATATGGCATTTATTTTACAAAGAAAATTCCATAAATTCTGAAATAGTGTTTCTCTCTCTCTCTCTCTCTCTCTCTCTCTCTCTCTCTCTCTTAGATTTAAACCTTCCGAGAGCCCGTTCTCCTTCGTCAGAACTCGATTGACTGTTGAAATTTCAAATTCATCTAAAATCGAGCTCTTTATTTGAGTCTTGGTTTTGTTATTTTTGGATTTTATTTGTTTTTCTTTTAGATTTATTTGTGTTTCGTTCACTTTTGTCTCGTTTGGATAACGATTTTCAAGGAGCAGGAGCAAGATTTGAAGACCAAAGTTTGGTAACTAAGCAAGGCCAAGGAAAGTCATAATCCGTTGATCATATTGAACCTATGCTTTCAAAAGTATATTGTTTTATATCAAATTGCATACTACTTTTATATCAACTATTTTTTTAGTAGTTAATCATCTATTTGTCAATATGCCACCGTGATTATTTTGAATACCATGTATCCATGGTTACCATAGGATGGCTATTACTGGTTGGATATATTTGTATCACCAATATGTTATCATAGATATGCTTAGTCATGCTTAGTTATACGATAGGCTTACGTCCACATGATCAATAATGTTAATTTGACTTAATGAGATATGAAATTGTGGTGCCATGCCACTGTTGTTTAACTTGTGGTGCGATCCTACTATTGTACAAGTTGTGGTGTCATACCATTATTATAAAATTGTGTGTCATGGCAGGGATTGTCATCAGTTTGGTTAAACAAAATGGTTTTATGCTCAGACGAGTGATCGTGCAATAAAGTGGGTGTTGTTCGCACATTGGGATGAGGCAGTCTCACTTGCGTACATGTTAAGGACTTAATATTGTGCACCATTGAACTGGTCCATATCGTACAACCACATGTCCAGCATGGGATGGACCTAGCTAGTTAATTTACAATGTCTCAACTTCAGTTCTGTTGTGGTGGTGGTGTTAGTTCTGGGATGGATGTATACTCACATGGCACAAGAGGGGGCCCTATCTGGTTGTGATGATATTTAGTCTTTGAAACCTTAGCGCGAGTTTGGTTAAGAAGGAGCTTTGTGAAGGCCTATGGAAGTGTGTCGACGGATATTATAAGTTGATTTATCTCTTGTGGGTCAAGTTGTATAACCTTTGCAGAGTATTAAAAACAATTTGAACAGCTGTGTGTAACACCCCAGCTCAGCATTGAGCCTGGAATGCTACTAAAAATAAATTAAACTAAACTAAACTAAGACCAATTACAAATTTTAAGCAAAACCTCCTTTGTATAGTCGGCTATCTGAGGTTCCAACAATTAATCATGGCATTTATCAATATCTTCGTAATCGAGTTCATTCAAGCATGCGGGATAACCTCATAAACATAACCAAAATTTACTATTCTCATTATTCTGATTGTCTGAAACTCAAACCATCCATAAGTAATTCTTAAGATTGAGTGGTAGTGCGTGCATCCAAACATCTACTCCCTCCCATGCATGCGGGTCTTGCGGTTGTACCTAAAACACATCAAAGCAAGAGTGAGCCCAAAGACTCAAAGTAAGTACCAACAAGGCTAAGCAAGTTATCATTCATAGCATCAACAATCCAAGATAAACAATGCACCAAAGTATAGCCTTCATGCCCATGTGAATGCAACCAATGCAATGCACCTTTTCAACTTTAACTCTTTTGCATTTTACCGTGTCATGCGGGGTATACAACCGTCATTGTATACCCTTGCACGTGCCCTCTGCACGGGGACCAAACCTATACACCACATGTATAGGACCTTTGCCCATCATCTGAATGATGGGGACCTCTTTACTCATAGCCCACATTCCACGAATGTGGGGACCTCAAGCCCGTCATTTACATGACGGGGACCTCAACTGTATATGCTTGGTCACCACGTGACCAAGGCACCTGTATGCCCTCAACATGCATATGCACCATGATAACTTTCTTCATATGCAGGAATTCAACATGTTCTCATTAACATGTATGCAACAACAACATCATACATGAATAAACTTATTCATGCCTTTAGCATTCATAACATTGATATTCATAGCATTCTAACACCCATGAATAGCACATTTAATCATAATACTAGCAAACTTGACCAGTCACTCATGAATATCAATTATTCATTTCTCTAGTATTCACCATCTTTAATCATGCTTATCACACTTTCAACCTTGCATGGTTATTACGCATCAAAGCATTAGCATCCTCTATCAAACAATCATAAATATTCACTCAAACAGAGTACATGCATTAACCAATATAAATTGGAACTCATCACCATAACATCCATGCATAGCTATTACTGAGCCAAACACAAGCAGATCCACGACATACAGCATAAATATACAATAGCACGAATACTTGCCTTAACCGCGCGAGAGCGGTGGACGCAAAGAGGGCGCTGCCCCTGGAATCACGCTCCTACCTGAACATAAAGATAACCCAGTCTAAGTCCAACATACTGGAGCAAAAGCATAAATAACAACACCAAAGAACTCGTTAAACCCCCAAGCGATTCAAATCTTCCAATTTCTAGCGATCGCTTTGGTGCTCACTGGGGACAGTCAAATTCTAAAATACATAACTTTCTGCTCATGAGTCCAAATAAGGTGTTCTCAGACTTTCTGGAAAGGTAATCGAATCCCCCTTCTAAACCTAGTTGGTGAGATCCTCTGATTTGGCCATCTGCTAGCCCTACCAATCCATTTAACAGAACATACATTTTTTTGTGTCGGGTTTCTGGACAGCAACATTCAAACTATCATAACTTTCTCTACATTCATCCAAACTTCGTGATCTTTAGTTTTCCTGAAAGATAAGAGGATTATCTTCGTTTTTCGTTATGGTGAGACCCTCTGAAATTCCCTTTAATTAAGCACTTAGGTCAGGTTAAGACAATCTGTCAGATTATCAATCCACCAGCAGAGCAGTATTACTAATAAACTCGTAACTTTGGCTACAGCAGTCCAAATGATGTGATTCTTGTCGGCAACGAAAGATAACGAGATAACCTAAAACTCTGTAGGTGATGGAGACCTCCAGTTCGGCCTCTAACAGCTTCTTAATTATTAATCAAAACGACTGCAGATTCTCGTCAGAATTTTTGGGACAGCAGCACTAAAAACAATGTAACTTTTAAACCGTAACTCGGAATTGGGTGTTCTTGGTGGCCACTTCAAGCTAAGAACGAAACCCAACTGTCTCTAGGAGACGAGATTCCCAGATTCTACTTCTAAGGATGCGAAAACTGCCACGCACTAATCTGGACAGAAAAGAATCTACAGCACACCGAACTTGATCAAATCAATTCTAACGAATTCGCACCTTCGACTAATCAATCAACCAAAAACGACAACCATTACCCTTGAAGACTCGCGGGAAGATGAAGAACAATCCCCATGGTGAAGATCTTCTTCCTCTCTTCGCCCCCTTTCCCTTCTTCTTGATCTGCAGCCCCAAAATAATTCTTCTCGGTCTTCCTCTTGGCCAGGCGAGGGGAGGATCATAGGGAGATGGGAGGCACCACCATGGGAGGGAGGAGGCGAGGAGAGGTCTTGGATTGGAAGGGTAGGGGCAGCCAAGAAGGTGGGGCGCAAGGGAAGAATGGGGAGAGGTGGGAGGCGGCTAGGGTTTTGGGGAGGATGGCACCTCTCACCCCTATAGCCGCCCACCCCACAGGTCAAGTGGGCTAAGGCCCAAGCCCGAGTTGACGTAAAATCGCTGAAAACCCCTTCTTTTTATTGTCATTTAACTGTTTTCCAATTAATCCTTTTGAAAACCATTGAATTTTCTCCGAGTAATTAATCTCCCGAATAAAGCTTAACACACTTTGGGTATTACATTCTACCCCTTAACGAGTTAGGCCGAATCTAAGCGCCCATCTACGAAAGAAAACGCGACTAGAACTTAACAACGGATACCAGCGCGATCAACTCTTACTAAACTTCGCTCACGCGAGACTTCAACTCTCAAGTGGCCTCTCTCTCCAACGAAGAGACCACAACACCGGGCGTAAATCGACATCCGTACTAACACTCAACTCGACATTCGGGTACACTCATCGGACAAGACTCGAGGTAAGACCTCACTCGATGGTCAACGGCGCAAACGAAACCTCAAACTCGGATCTCGGTACTCACTCAACACGGAACATACAAGGCGTTACATACTCCGCGCACGGACTCGAGACAAACCTGGCGAGAACAAGCCAATGTATCTTGGGTTAAACTCCCCAAAGATGCGAACCACACGACAGAACTCACTTTAAACACACTCTTTTACCGACATAGCCCAAGCTGAAAATGAAGGACTCTCATCGCGACCAAGCGTTACCAACTTCGGTACTACAAAGAGTCGAATTCAGAATCGAAGATTTATCACGAAAATCTTTCCACCTTCAAATTAGAAAATCTGCAAATAAACATCACGATTGCCAAAAGAGAAATCACTCTAATATCCAATTCCAACATTTCTTTTATTCTTTCTAAATAGATAAGAACCACACAAGCCAACATAAAGTCAAACCCAAATTGCGAAAGACATCCATCATAAACTCATAGTTCAAACAAGAATCAAGAGAGCGTTTCAGTACTCAAGGAAATAATCTTTTCTCAATTTCTCCTTTAGAAATTAAAATTTCTCATAACTTTTTGGAATACCGATTCATCGCTCAAGACACTAACATGTTACTCTTACTTGGCGATCTCAACGCCAAACCCAAATCAAAACACCTTGTCAACACCTTTGAAAAGGGACTCTGATGATCTCATAAGACATTCTCTAACCGATTTCCTTTACTGACAGAATTACTTTGATAGATAACTTCTGATACATCCCAAAATGGATCTTCACACGTAATCACGTTACCTCAATCTTCAAGAATGGACAACTCGGAATTCACATCACATATTCTCATGTATTTCATAAAAATATTTCTATCAATGATCATCCCACTGTTCGAAATCCACCCTTATACTACTTTTTCACATTATCAATGGGCGTTCAAAGTTCTAGCATAACACTGCAAAGCCCAAATTTAACCTCCGAGACTCTTGCAACGAAGTTCTCATATTAAAGATAGGAATTCCTCAGTTAAATCCTAAAATTCCATAATTCCAACATACTCACTCATTAACATCGTCATGAAAATATTTTCTTGACCGTTAACCATTACAAGGATTATAACTCTCGAAGGTTACTCATTTAGAGCCAAATCACTCTTGACATTACTCAACATTTTCCATTATCCCATTAATGGACATGACGGTCGATTACTTTATAATCCCACACTCATTAAACCACATCATCAAGTTTAACTCCCATGGCCTTGCAATACTACCAAATTGCAATACTCTATAAAATTGATCAATATTTCTATACTTTTAGTAATTCTAAGTTCATGAAGTGAACAGGAAGATCTTGGATCACACTCACTATAGGTTCTACTAGTGTAACAATGCAATCAGTTTAACCTCATAAGACAAACTTCCATTGAGTTAGACTTCTCTCAAAGAACTATATTACGAAATTATTTCATCCTCCAGCGCTCATCGAATATCTTACAACCCACGGTTTCACGCTACAATTATTCAACACCTCAAAGACTCGGGTGAAGCGAATAGGTTGATTCTTCCTCAAAAGAAAGAGCGAATGGAATCAATTTTTTTCAACAACATGGAAAACATGTGCATTGCAATGAACACAAGACCAAAGAAACTGTCACTTAGGCCAAGAACTGGAAAAACATAAGGGAAAGTCAACAACAAGGGCCCAAGCCCTCTTGAAAGCGTATACCAAACCACAAAAGAGAAGAACGTAATACCCTTTGAACATTAATAAACCCTTATGGAACAATTGCATAAGGTTTAAGTACTCTCAAATAAACCGCAAGATGCGAAACGACTTAAATCTCAAACACTTAACTTCTCTCCTTCCTTTAACAAGCAGAGTTATTTTCTGTGATTACTACATCACCTTGCCATCTTAAACAAGATAAGCTCTTATGACCAAATCATAGGAACAACTTGAGAACCAATAAAATCTTTCAACATATCACTTTGCTCAAAGCAACTCAATCACCACATAACTCAAGAGGTCCAAATGAGCCCCATCGCAAAACTCGAAGCACTCTTACAAAATCCCATTTACGAAGGACGATCAAATTACTTTATTTCTAAAAGAATCATCACCACACACTCAAGTCACCATCTCTTGCAAATAATCTTACTAACATCGAATAATATACTCGAACACGATTATTTATCATCAACTATTTCATTAGAAAGGCCCGAGTTTCACCAAATTGTTCCATACTACCTTTGCATCCCATCTTGAAAGAGAGTATACCTGAACCATACAACCTCACTACATCAACCACTTATTCTAGAGGAATCTTCTACACAATTTTAAAGGTTATAACAAAACACTTTCATCATGAACATGCTATCATCTGGTTGTTCCACAATCATGTGGGCATAAGCCACCTATTATATCATATCAGTTCTACTTTTAGCGATGCTCAACATCAAACTTCAACACACAACCGTTATACTATAACCAATTTCATTGCGTCATTCTATATAGAGGAACTATATAGAACTCCTCTCATAAATTCTAGATCCACCCATATTCAATCATAATACCCGAATGTTTCTACGGAAGGAGAGTAAGCGAAAAGGGTTTTTCTGTAATACTCAACTTATTGTAATGAAGGAAGCGGTGAAAAGAAAATTAAACTTTAGACGAGGAAAATCTGCAATTCTTTGATAACTGGCTTGGGCTTTGGCCTAGGAGGCCCATGAGGGGCCGCCACTAATCAAAGGAGAAACCTAGCCCACCACTGTAGCACGCATTGCTACAGTGTTGCCGCCGCTTCTGATTGCCGCTACGGTGCGCGCCCTCCTTGCACTCCGTTGCTCTCTCTTGGTGATGCTCTCCCATTCTTTGTCGGCCAAGGAGAAAGGTGGAGGAGAGAGAGAAGAAGAGAGATGAGCATCTAGCGGGGGTAATTCAGCGAACACAGCGTGTCTCCAAGGGTAACGATTGCGGTTGTTGTTGTTTGATTAGTCGTAGAAGTGAAACCGATTAAATTTGATTAGATCAAAGTCTGTCTGTTGGAAATTCAATTCTGTCTAGTAGTTTGCGCGTCTGTTTTCGCAATCTTAGAGGCCGAATCAGAGGATCCCATCTCCTAGATTATTGTAGGTTTTGTTCTTAGCTTTCGGTGGCCGCCAAGAACACTAAATTCCGACTTTCGAGTCAAAAGTTATGATAGATTTATTATCTACTGTCCACAATTCTGATGAGAATTAGCAGTCTCTGTATATGTTGATATATGGCCTAGTTAGAGGGTGATTCAGAGGTCTTGACCATAACAAATTTTGAAGGTGATATCACTAGCTTTCAGGATTGATAAAGAACACCTCATTTGGATTTATAGATCAAAAGTTATGCACTTTTCATTGTGACTGTCCAGATTGTAGGTCAGTCTGTCCAGATTGTATGTCAGTTTCTATCTTTAGTTTTGACCCGTGTGCCACTTTTTGTTAAAGGCAAAATATGAATGTCGTGCCAACTAGGTTATTGTAGGTAATTTCATAACCTTTTCATATTGTTAAAGAACACTCAATTCAGGTTGTAGTTTAAAAGTTATGGACATTTTAGTTCTGCTGTTCTAATTGCTCAGTCAGATTCTGTTCTGCTGTTTCGTTTGACAGTTAGCAATTTAGTTTGGCCGAATTGGGTTATCTCGTCAACTAAAAAGTTGTAGATATATTTGTTAAGCTCGTGTAGGATCTGGGCTCATCTCTTTTGGAGTCCCAGATCATTAGTTTTGGTCTTTACCGTGCTGCTGTCTGATGGGATTCCATGTTCTTGCTGGAATTTCAGATTCGGGTTATGACTATGTTTTGGGTGTGCAAGAGGGTAGTGTAGAATATTAATTCATGATGGGCTCTATGTTGTTCTTATTTCGGTTATTTAATTGTTTAGGCCGCGAGTCTACGGGTTTGGGGCGCCATCGTTGCCTACCAACGCGTGCAACGCGAAGGCAAGTACTTTGTTGGTTTTAAGTGTTGTGATTGTGAATGTTTACATGAATATGATGTGATATCTTGTGATACCGAAATGTTGAATTGGTTATGTTCTATCAATATGTGGAGTAAATGCGAAAGATGATATTAGCATTGTTCATGTTCATATCATGCATCCTTTTATTCATGCTATGTCCACGGGAGTGGGCAGTAAGTCCCACCATTCCAATGTGGCGAGTTTGGACATTGTCATGTCCGTCCACGGGAGTGGATTGAAAGACCCATCAATTCGGTATGGGCACGTAAGACCCATCAATTCCAGTATGGGCAGCTTTGGACACCTATATGAAACGTTCTTCATATAGGACTTGGATCCCCGCACTTTTGTTAAGGTGCGGGCTTAAGTGAACACCGACGGTGTGTCACTCGCTATCTGCAGTATAAGCATGTATGCGATCCATCCTTGAGTACATTCATTCATGCCATGCATTCCTAAGTTTTCATTCGATGTATGCTCATATTCTCTTATGATGATGACTTGTTCATATGTGTGTTATGTCCCTTTTACTGTACTTGCTGAGTCGTGGACTCACTCTTGCGTTGTTTGTTTATTTTAGGTAACCCCTGATGTTGGCTCACTTGGGAGGGAGTAGACACGCACTACGTGTTCACATCATCCAATTCATGTTCAAGATTAAATTTAGTTTTATCTTACATTCGTAAATGATGAACTGTAATAATAAATTTATAATTGGTGAAGGAAGGATACCTTCTCCACATTGATGTTGAATTATTACTACATGTGAACTTTCATTATCAATGAACTGAAATAAATAGATTAGATGGTGAAGGAAGGATACCTTCATCATGTCTTGGTTGTTTTGATACTATCATTAGTTGATTTTATTCAAATTCTTTCGCATTATGGATGTATGTTAGATGTTTTAGGTGACATCTTGGCTTCCGAATAGCCAGGGTGTTACACAATCCCTTCAACCGATTAAACACGATTCCGATAATTAATCATACTAAAGAATACATAAATCTGGTATTCCCTCTAATTATCCTTTCCACACAATTAAATTAATCCATGGGAACCAAAGAACCCTACAAGTTTAACAACCTAAACAGTTTTAATGACCAGACTAGTTCATCAAGGTTCCATACTTCTAAATATCTCTTTTGACTCCAAATAGGTACGGGATACTCTCAGTCACTACTCATATATACAGTTCATCAAAACGAGTAGAAGACAACATCAACTTAATCAATTTCACTTCCAAGGTTACTAATTAATATTAATTATGCACCACACCAATGACTCAACTTGATACCCATACCGTATCTCGTTATTTGATTATAATCTCTGATTTAACCATAACAAGGCATCACAAAAAGATTTTAACAATTTCCAACAGAAAAGAGATGCCTTAAACTTCAACACTAGGAATAATCCAAAAGGAACACATAGAGCCAAAGCTTTCTCATGTTAACAAACTCGCAACAGAAACTCTCATTACCCAAACATTCTTTGTCAAAGAGAAAGAAGGAACAACCATGGAAATATCCATAATGCCAATTGACGAGGATCACAAGTAGCAAAAGCGACTCAACAGTCGGAGAACAATATTTGTTTCAGAGAACCATTAGAGACCAATGAAACACAACCACTACCACGAACCACAAACCCAAGAGAAAAATCTTCATATTCCACGGATCAAGAATTTGCCAAGATCGAGGTCAAGAAAGAAATCAACTTTCTAAAACAGCTCACTCTCAACTCCTGCAACTAAGGTATTCACGGTAACTATTTCATGCGTCTACCACGAACGGTAGTATAGCCTGACAAAGTCCAAGGCCACAACCACGGCCTCCACTTCTTAACAACCATTATCGGCACGCATAAATAATATAATCACATATGATCATCTCATGACAATCATAGAATAGATTCATAGATATATAATATCATAACATCTCATATCTTAGATTAACAACAAGAAATATAGCTCAGAGACAATTCAACAATTGCTCAACCAATGAAACATAACAACAGATAATGCGGGAGCAATGTAATTCCCAACCCCACCTATTGTGCATAGTGTGTCAATTTAATATTTTCTATTAACCCCGGACCTAAACCTGGCTCTGATACCAACTGTAACACCCCAGCTCAGCATTGAGCCTGGAATGCTACTAAAAATAAATTAAACTAAACTAAACTAAGACCAATTACAAATTTTAAAAAAAACCTCCTTTGTATAGTCAGCTATACCGAGGTTCCAACAATTAATCATGGCATTTATCAATATCTTCGTGTCGAGTTCATTCAAGCATGCAGATAACCTCATAAACATAACCAAAATTTACTATTCTCATTATTACAGTTAATCGAAACTCAAACCATCCATAAGTAATTCTTAAGATTGAGTGGTAGTGCGTGCATCAAACATCTACTCCCTCCCATGCATGCGGGTCTTGCGATTGTACCTAAAACACATCAAAGCAAGAGTGAGCCCAAAGACTCAGCAAGTACCAACAAGGCTAAGCAAGTTATCATTCATAGCATCAACAATCCAAGATAAACAATGCACCAAAGTATAGCCTTCATGCCCATGTGAATGCAACCAATGCAATGCACCTTTTCAACTTTAACTCTTTTCGCATTTTACCGTGTGCGGGGTATACAACCGTCATTGTATACCCTTGCACGTGCCTCTCGCACGAGGGACCAAAACCTATACACCACATGTATAGGGACCTTTGCCCATCATCTGAATGATGGGGACCTCTTTACTCATAGCCCACATTCCACGAATGTAGGGACCTCAACCGTCATTTACATGACGGGACCTCAATCGATATGCTTGGTCACCACGTGACCAAGGCACTGTATGCCCTCAACATGCATATGCACCATGATAACTTTCTTCATATGCAGAATTCAACATGTTCTCATTAACATGTATGCAACAACATCATCATACATGAATAAACTTATTCATGCCTTTAGCATTTCATAACATTGATATTCATAGCATTCTAGCACCCATGAATAGCACATTTAATCATAATACTAGCAAACTTGAGCAATCACTCATGAATATCAATTATTCATTTCTCTAGTATTCACCATCTTTAATCATGCTTATCACACTTTCAACCTTGCATGGTTATTACGCATCAAAGCATTAGCATTCTCTATCAAACAATCATAAATATTCACTCAAACAGAGTACATGCATTCACCAATATAAATTGGAACTCATCACCATAACATCCATGCATAGCTATTACGAGCCAAACACAAACAGATCCACAACATACGAGCATAAATATACAATAGCAGAATACTTGCCTTAATCAGCGAGGCGGTGGAGGCAAAGAGGGCGCGCCTGGAATCATGCTCCTACCTGAACATAAAGATAACCAGTCTAAGTCCAACATACTGGACCAAAAGCATAAATAACAACACCAAAGAACTCGTTAAACCCCAAGCGATTCAAATCTTCCAATTTCTAGCGATCGCTTTGGTGTTCACTAGGGACAGTCAAATTCTAAAATACATAACTTTCTTCTCAGGAGTCCAAATAAGGTGTTCTTAGACTTTCTGTAAAGGTAATCGAATCCCCCTTCTAAACCTAGTTGGTGAGATCCTCTGATTTGGCCATCTGCTAGCCCTACCAATCCATTTAACAGAACATACATTTTTTTGTGTCGGGTTTCTGGACAGCAACATTCAAACTATCATAACTTTCTCTACATTCATCCAAACTTCATGATCTTTAGTTTTCCTGAAACATAAGAGGATTATCTTCGTTTTTTGTTATGGTGAGACCCTCTGAAATTCCCTTTAATTAAGCACTTAGGTCAGGTTAAAACAATCTGTCAGATTATCAATCCACCAGCAGAGCAGTATTACTAATAAACTCGTAACTTTGGCTACAGCAGTCCAAATGACGTGATTCTTGTCGGCAACGAAAGATAACGAGATAACCTAAAACTCTCTAGGTGATGGAGACCTCCAGTTCGGCCTCTAACAGCTTCTTAATTATTAATCAAAACGACTGCAGATTCTCGTCAGAATTTTTGGGACAGCAGCACTAAAAATAATGTAACTTTTAAACCGTAACTCAGAATTGGGTGTTCTTGGTGGCAACTTCAAGCTAAGAACGAAACCCAACTCTCTCTAGGAGACGATATTCCCAGATTCTACTTCTAAGGATGCGAAAATTGCCACGCACTAATCTGGACAGAAAAGAATCTACAGCACACCGAACTTGATCAAATCAATTCTAACGAATTCGCACCTTCGACTAATCAATCAACCAAAAACGACAACCGTTACCCTTGAAGACTCGCGGGAAGATGAAGAACAATCCCCATGGTGAAGATCTTCTTCCTCTCTTCGCCCCCTTTCCCTTCTTCTTGATCTGCAGACCCAAAATAATTCTTCTCGGTCTTCCTCTTGGCCAGCGGGGAGGATCATAGGGAGATGGGGAGGCACCACCATGGGAGGAGGAGGCGAGGGAGAGGTGCTGGATTGGAAGGGGTAGGGGCAGCCAAGAAGGTGGGGGCGCAAGGGAAGAATGGGGAGAGGTGGGAGGCGGCTAGGGTTTTGGGGGAGGATGGCACCTCTCCCCCCTATAGCCGGCCAGCCCCCTGGGTCAAGTGGGCTAAGGCCCAAGCCCAGGTTGACGTAAAATCGCTGAAAACCCCTTCTTTTTATTGTCATTTAACTGTTTTCCAATTAATCCTTTTCGAAAACCATTGAATTTTCTCCCGAGTAATTAATCTCCCCCGAATAAAGCTTAACACACTTTCGGGGTATTACACTGTGTCCCCGAGTTATGGACAATGTCTGATAATTTTACATGAGGTATAGAGTTTCTTTAAAAAAAATGGTTGGAAGATGATGGGATGTTCACTCGGCGAATTTGATGTTCACTTGGTGGATGGGGGATGTTCACTTGGTGGTTTGGTTGGAAAGTCAATGGGAGGTTCACTGGTTTTTTCAAAGCAATGGTTTACTCTTTATTTATCATTTTCTTTTCAATTATGCTTTATAATCTATTTATTGTATTTACTTTCAATATTTGCTTTTTGCAAAAGAACCATATGGCTATTCCATTGATCAAGCCTTGCATTGATATTAATTGCATATTGTTCCCTACGACACGTTGAGTACTTTATGTACTCACAGCTTTAAACATTGTTGCTTAGTTGAAGATGGTCAAGCTACTCAAGAGTTCTACGAGGAGGTGTATTTTGAAGACTTTGCGAACTAGGATGCACTCCCTAGTCGATTGCCTGTGGGCATGTCAAATCGCCACCACAAGTTATCTTTTTTCGCTGAAAGAGTTTCATTTGTTTCTTAAGCCATGCATGGCAAGTTAAGTAAACATTGATCATAAGGTATAATTGTTACTATTTATTACTATTTTGCTACCTTTCTAGTTAATCGTTGAATGGATGGTATTTCATTGATGCTTTCAATGTGTGAGCTAGCTACTGATCATGAGACTAGTTTAGAATACACAGAGGGTTTCAAATATAACAATATGGGTCTCGACACAAGCAAATTGCCACTTCAATGGCTACATCAATTGCCTTGGATCCTGGTGAGGATGGTGAAGCTATGGATCAACACGAGTATCGCAGCATGATTAGCTCCCCTCTTATATCTGATGGCTTCTAGACCAGACATCCACTTCTCAATGTTCCTATGTGCAAGAGTTCAAGCCTCTCCAAGGACTTCTCATCGTTAGGCAGTCCAGCACATCCTTAGGTATCTTCAGTCAATCCTTCAATATGATCTTTGGTATTCTTGTTCATCATCAATGTCCATTAGAGGATATCGATTCGATTTTCATCGGCTATAGACTTAATAGGAAGAGTACTTTAGGCACTTGGCATTTCTTAGGCACTTTTGTCTCTTAGTCACGTAGGAAATAATCTTCTGTTGCACAGTCCACTATAGAGGCTGACTATGTAGCTGCTACTAGTTGTTGCAGCCAAATTATGTGGATGACCTCGACACTTAAGGACTATGGGTTAGCATTTGATAGTGTGCTTCTTCTGTGTGAAAACACTAGTGCCATTAAGATTGCCAAAAGCCTAGTGCAACACACTAGGACCAAGCACATAGACATCTGGTTTCATTTCCTTAGAGACCATGTTGAGAAGGGAGACATTGTGCTGGAGTTTGTGGAGTCAGAGGCTCAATTAGCAGTTATCCTTGTGAAGTCTTTAGATCCTACTAGGTTTCTCCTTGAGGAGTGAGTTGGGGGTAGTTTCTTTGGCCTTTATTGTTTTTTCTCTTGCATCTCATGCATTGTATCATATTGCATTCATATGAAAAATAAAAAAATGATGCATTGTAATATAGCTTTGTTGCTTCACTTGTAAATTGATAGAGCTTTGCTTATTACCCATGTTGATGTTGCTAGCTTTTGATTGGTGCCATGCTATAGCTTGTATGCTTGTCTTAGCCTCATTTATTAGCTTAGCTACTTGTTGTTGCATTGGCATGTGACCTAGAGCTAGAAGGTCTAGGATTAATCTAAAATTACCAAGTGCTATCTAATTTCAACTTATGGCATGAGTCGAGATAGGCTTTTATGTCTTCTGAGATTTTGTACATGTCTATTGTGTGCCAACTAGAATTACTTGGCGTATCTTGAATATATCCTGAACTTAGAAGTAAATCTTGGATAGTTCATGGCTTTTGCTCAATTTTAGTGTTCTAACTAAAAATGCTTCGTTATCTTGAATTCAACATGTGGTTTCATGAAAATAGTTCAATGCTCGACAATGGTTTGTTACACACCTAGAGCAATCATTAATATACCTTGTGACAGTGATCTTTTATGCAAAAAATTGAATTCATATGTGATATCATTGCTCAAAAATAATGCATTACATGCCTAGAGCACTCTTAGCTCTACAATGGTGCATTACACCCCACTAGAGTCTTCTAGTAATCAATGCTTGTTGCATTATCTTGGATTACATGCTTGTTGTGGCTTGGTTACAGTGGGAAAATCATAAAGGTAAATCTTAGTGAGAGGGCATTTCATATGCATTCTTATGCTCTAATGACATCTCACTATGATCTAAGGTCAAATTGAACAACTCTTCTTTCATATGGACCTTGAGTGAGTTTTTGAAGCCCTCTTTTGGATTTGAAGCTTTTATGCATTTCATTGCCTCTACTAGTTTGCTTCTCCATTCCTCAATCCAACTTGGTCATTTTCAAGGCTTTCCCTCTCTTATGGACCAAGTTGAGCCTTTTTGCAAAATCGAGCTTGAATTGTCAAAACAACCTCCAATTGCATTTCTAGGTAGATTGTCAATGTGTTCATAAAGTGGGAGATTGTAGAGACCAAGTGGTTTGGTCCTAATATAGGTGATGAACAATTGGCATTGTTGTTGTGGAGTTTGGGGAGTAA
This sequence comes from Ampelocalamus luodianensis, assembly GCA_036346255.1. Lineage (NCBI taxonomy): Eukaryota > Viridiplantae > Streptophyta > Magnoliopsida > Poales > Poaceae > Ampelocalamus > Ampelocalamus luodianensis. The sequence continues at coordinate 26,022,821 of CM070623.1, forward strand.
ACTCTCAGGTTTGCAATTTGTTGGATTGTTGTCAAATTCAGGTGGTCTAACCAACCTTGTAGGGCCGGTCAGTCGGTCTGACCTGCCATGGCTGGGAGATCTGATCATCCATGGGGGGCAGTTAAACCGGTGATGTATGGTTTGTCCAAATGGATACCAAACACTTGAGTGGGAGTATTTGCGGATGTATTTGCACCAGGTGCTACTGAAAATAGGGACTGGACGCAATACTAGATAGACATGAACTGAAAAGTATAGAGAGGGGTATTTTCTGGAAATGAGAAGCGGTCAGACCGGCCATTAGTTGGACGTCAGGCTGGCGGCAGTCAGACCAAGCCCCTATTACAAGGGAGTGCGGTCAAACTGACCATGGGTAGGCAATCTGACCGGCCAAAGGGCTAGCGGTCAAACCGGCCGAGGGTCAGCGGTCTGACCAGCCATGGCGAGTTCAGCCACAGTGAGTGTGCTGGATTTTGTTGATTTTGCCAAAGTTGTGGGATTATTGCATATGTGTTGCATGATGCATGTTTTGGCTAACGTGGGTTAAGTTCTGAATAACTTGTGCCCTGAATCGATTTCCTGGTCAATGGTTGTGAAAGGACGCTTGGACTCAATTACGGTCAACGACCTGGATGATTGAGACTTGGTTTGGTGAAATCAAGGTCTAGAAGGATCGAGGATGCTGGATGAAGTGGTTGGTCTCAAGCATGGTGCAAGATTGACAAGAATGAGGCGAATGAGAAGGTTGCATCAAGTGGCTTGGTTAGTCAAGTGTTGAGGTGGTGCGTGGGAGCGGATGGGATAGACTTGCCGGCATGAGGAAAACCATTGATGAACCTACGTGTGGCTAAGCATATGATTGCTTCATGAGATTGGATTCGGTCAATGATGGAAGGATCAAGATGGGGTATTTTGGTATCTTTACCAAAATATCGAGTTGGTGACCTTGGAGAAACCGCGGTGTATGACGACGTAAAGGAGAAGCGATTTGGATCATGAAAAGGAGAAGATCACGAAGAGATGGATTCGAGAGACCCAGATCATCATCCACTTTGGGAAGCATGTGTGAGTGTAAGACCCATTTGTGTGTTAGGCTTAACAGGTTCCCATTAGGTTTTCTCTCTTAGCTCCTAACCTCCACTATATAAGGGTTGGTGGAGGAATACAAAAACCAAGCTTTGAAACCCTAATTTTAAAATTAGGGGAAAGTAGGGAGAATAGAGGGTGCTAGGGTTTGAGAGATGTATTGAGAGAATAATTATGAGATTTGGTGTTCACGAGTGAGCTTTTGTCCTCCGTGGTGGAGTGGCTATCAACCTTCAATCCTCAGTATCAATCCAATAATATTCATGCAAAGATGAGTTCTCTCTTGTGATTTTAGGGTTCTTGTGAGCTAGGGTTTTGCCTTGGTCTTTTGCTGTGATCTAGCTTGCTAGGACGTGTGGTAGTTAATCTAAAGTCATATGGACCATCTTTCATCTACGAGCAAGTCTTTGGATCAAGTTTAAGTTTCCCCCCGGCTTTGTGCCTTCTTTGTCTCAATCAAAAAATTTATGGAACCTTAGCTATGATCGTCTTAATCTTCGATTGGAATAGGTTCCTGACCTTCTTGTAGAGCTTTGTTTGAAATCTCAAGTGATCTGGGTTTCTAGATCAAAAGTTAGATCGTTTTGTCGATCCTTCATCGCGTTGTTTATCGGTCAGTAGGGGGAGCGGTCAGGCCAGCCTCCAAGTGTGATCAGACCGGTTGTGCAGTCAAACTGATAGTTGCTTGTCGGTCAGACTAACCAAGGGGTGTTGAAGTCTGATTTTCAATGTTTCAGCTCAATTCTTCTACTATGATTTTGAGACCTTGATCTTTATAGCTTCATGTAGCTGTTGAAGTGAAAATAAAGTTAAATACTAAAGGAGAAAAAGTGGGCTCCTATTCACCCATACTGCTTAGTTTGGTACAACAAAAAGAAACAAGTTTGAATTTACGAAGTAAACAAGCCAGAGAGATGGGAACATGTGTTCCCCTACGAACCTTGCTATATGTCGTCGATTGACAACTAATTGGCGCATGTGACGTTTTGTCTGGTATGATGTATTAGGCAAATGGTACGAACGGGATGGGGTGTTCCCAATGTCCTCATTTCAATTACATGATTTCTAGTAGCTAGAACTGACCAGATGGGCAGCCTGGCCCGATACGGCACGAGCACGATGCGGCCTGGCCCATCTCGGCACGACCCATCGTGGCCCGACTAATAGATGGGTTGTCTTTGTCGCAAGCGCGCATCTTTGGGAGGTGGCCTAGGCATGGCCTGATGGCCTGTCGTGCCAGTCCAGCTTGAGCCCATTCAGCCTGATGGGCCGTTGTGGCCCACTTAGCCCGTTAGGCCCGAAAAATTTTAAAAAATCATAAAAATGTTTAGAATTTAGAAATAGATATGAAAATTGTAAAAAATGAGACAAGCATGTTAAAAATGTAATAAAGAGCTTTATTAATATTCAAATGGTTGCCTCGTTAAAACCTTTGACAAATAAAAACTCAACATGAGAAAACCTTGGTAAAAGAAAAAGAGTACAACCTATAGCTCTACATACATCCTTGTTCTACATATCATTGTCTAGGTACAGATATTTGAACACCTCTGACAACTCTGGATTTTATACAGAGTGTTGTGTTTGTGAATCAGCTTGTTCCCAGTCCTTCACAGTTAGAAGTATCTCCACCATCTCAATTTTAAGACTTGTGCTTCTCTTCTCCAATATCATTCCAGAAAGACTGAAAGCAGACTCGAAGGAAACCGTTGAGATGGGAACAGTTAACACATCACGTGCAAGTATGGATAGCACGGGATATGTTAACTTATGGGCTTGCTACCATTGTAAAATTTCAAAGCGTTCTGAGTTGAAATCCATCGTATCGCTATCCAGATAGGTGGATAGTTTCCCCCTCCTTGGGGTTATTCCTGGCTTAGCAGACGACACTGTAGAAGAAGACTTGAACCTGGAGGAAGAGCCACCAAAGATCTTGCCCCACATATTTGTCTTGCTACTTGAGGCAGGGGCTACTAGAGGTTGTTGCTAGCGGACTCCCTAGAACTTATTTTTATACCTTTGGTAAACCTCGTGTAATTGAGAATAAACTTCTACAAAATAGTTAGTATAGTCTAGCCCTGTGGCATTACTAAGAAGATCAAGTACATTAGCAAATGCTTCAATTTTAGCTCTAGAATCTAAAATAAATGCAAATGCATATAGGAAAGGGATTTCTTTGCAATATTTAAGGTATTTACTTTTCATAGCAACAATAGTCTCGCGTAAAACTAAGTCATTTTCATACATTTTCAATTGAGTAGTAATCTGTAAAATACTATACACAATGATAGAAGATGTTGGATAGTAGATAGTGGACAAAGCAACAGTAGCCTCATAAAAAATTTCTAAAAACTGTAATATCTTCTCAGCAACGAACCAATGCTGCTCAGTCAATAATATACTATCGTTAGTGCTCTAATAGTGCGTTTGAATAAAAATAGAAAAAGTGCTCTCATATGGTAGAAGACTCTTAAGCATCAGGTAAGTAGAGTTTCATCTTACCGACATATCCAAAGCAACTTTCTTGGACACACACCCATCATCCTGCAAAAGTTCTTATATGTTGCCATTCTTACATTAGAATTATTCAAGAAAGATATCGCATCACTAAAAGATTTAAGATACAGATTCAACCTTTTCAAACCACATTTGACTATAAAGTTAATAATATAACAAGCGCATCGTTGATGTAGCAAGAAGGAATCGGCGTATGTACTCAACACTGGAGTAAGAATATCCATGCCCCTATAGTTTGAAGCAGCATTGTCTAAAGTAATTGAGAATATTTTGTCTGTTAGACCAAAGTCTTCCACGACTTTGATAATATAGCCCGCAATATTCTCACCCGTGTGTGACACATCAATTAATTTCAAACCTATAATTATTTTCTCCATTACCCAGTCGTCATTAACATAATGTGCAACTACACTAAGACAATCCTCCCTAGCCCGACCACTCCATATGTTCGAGGTCAGAGCCACCAAAAATGGGCACATACTAAATAGTTCATTTATTTTATTATGATGTTCATTGTAGTATTTTACTAGATCCCTAGTTGTTGTCTGTCTAGAAACGACAGAAAATCTAGGATTATGTGTAGTCCTAATGTAAGTTTGAAAAGTAGTAGACTCCCCAAAGCCTAACGGTAAATCCTCAGAAGCAATTAAACGACAAAGAGATTGACGGCTACCATGGGATCGTAGTCACAGCTACGTACCATACCATCGGGGTTGTAGTGCAGCTGCGTCTGTCTCATCACCAATCCTTGCCTGGCTTGACATCTTGTAGCATGTCTAAGCAAGTGCCCCGTTCCACCTGTAGACCTTGTAGACAATTCATTCGAATAAATTTTGCAAATAGCATATAGTACCTGATTTCCCTGTGCGTCTCGCTTGGTTGTTCTGACGAAATTCTCACACACTCCCGATGTAGATGGCCTCGGCCTCTTTACTCTAGTGGTAGCCGATGAAGATGCTGTCATGGAGCCTGATGATGGAACACTGCCTTGCCCTTCTGGCTAGCTTGAGGCAGCCGCAGCCACCTCTATGGATGCAACTTCCTCCCGTGAAAGTCCGTAATCACTAAGAGCAAAGTTGTTGTAACTGTCCATAACGAAAATGGCAAAATCGAAACTAACACTATTATTACTTTCATCCTAGCATAACATGTACCAATAATAAAAAGCATGCAAAAAATAGAATTGTACCTCTTTTGCTGACTTGCAGCTGAAAATTGAATTTTCCAAAATTTGGCAAAGTTTTTTTGAATTTTGCAAAATTATATCACAACAAATTTGAATTTGCACACCAGAATTTGAAAGGGAGATTAAGGAATGGATGAGTGCTGAATAAGGGGGGTATGGTGGCTATTTACAGAAAAAAAAATGTGGGATTTTTTTGTTTTTTTTGCTATTTTTAAAGGGACAAACGGGCAAAAAAGGGGCAAAAACGCTCAACGGGCAGATTCTAGTCATGCCATGCTTTGCTAGGTGCAGCCCACAAGCCCATTGCAGGCCGTCTCCCACCTACCCGCTGCCCGACTGCCTGCCCGACCACCAGCTTTCCTCCCCTGCGCGTGGGGCACTGCCGCACGCCATTGCCACTGCCGCCCTCCACGCCCTCACCCGCCGCTGCCTCCCAGCTTCCTCCCTCCATGCCTCCGTTGCCCCCTCCTCCTCCTCCACCTCCTCTCCTCTCCACTCCTCCTCACAGCTCCCTCCTTCCCGAGTCGGCCCTACCACCTTCTCTTCCCTCCACACCAGCGCCACCCCTTCCCGACCTCCTCCCTCCACGCTAGTGTCGCCCCCTCCTCCTCCACCACCTCCTCTCCTCCTCCTCCACCTCTCGACTCTCGCCTTCCCGAGCTAGCCCCATCGCCTTCTCCTCCCTCCACACCGGTGTTGCCCCTCCTCATCCTCCTCCACCTCCTCCCCATCTCTCCTCCTCCTCCTTCTTAGTCCTCTCGGCTACCTCCTTCTCGAGCTAGCCCCGCCGCCTTCTCCTCCCTCCACGCCAGCGCGGCCTCCTCCTGGCTCCCTCCCTTCCTTGCTAGCTCGACACTCCTCCTCCTCCCTTGCCGCTGGCTAGCTGCCAGCACGCCCTCTCCCTTCCTCCCGGTCCCGCGCTCCCTGGCTGCTGCACCTCCTCAGGGCTCGTGGGTCATGCCGACATCGGGACATGCCTGGCACAGCCCGACATTGTCTGTGCCATGCTAGGCTGACCCACTGTGCCTGGGTGGTGGCCCAAGCACGGCACGGGTCTTCGTGCCGGGCCAGCACAACCCATAAACAGTGTGGGCCATACCGTGCCTAGGCCGGGCCAACAGTGTAGTACCTCGGGCCAACCTGGCTGGTATGGCCCATCTGGCCAACTCTACCAGTAGCTAAAAAAATTAGATGGATTTCACGAAAATTAGTACATATGCAGGATAGAGCACATCATCCTCGCTGATATGTTTAGCATCAACACTATTTTCAACACACAAGTTTGACAATTATTTTTTATATGAATATGTTAATAAAATAATATAGAATTACTATATTATGGAAATATTTTTCATGACTAATCGAATGATACTATTTTCACAAGACCAATACAAATAGTTTTTTATATAATGGTGGTCAAAGTTAAGGAAGTTTGACTACATACTTTCTAAAATATCATATGTTTTTGAACGGATGGAGTAACTAAAAAAAATGCTAAGATCAAGAGCACTAGCAAATGGATATGTATTTTTTTTAGGAAAACATCGTGTGAAGGTTTATCTCTGGACAAGAAATGGAATTTAGTCTTTAATTGCATTTGTGAGTAATCACGTATTTTGGTAGGCTTGAATCATGGTGCGATACATGCGACATTGTAGGTGTAAGGAAATAGACTGGGAGCTGTTATAGCTATATTGTGTGTGTGTGTGTGTATATATATATGTATGTATGTATATAGGTATATACATATACATATACATGCATATACATATGAATATACATATGTATATATGGGATCAAGAAAACCGTCTGTGATGACCTCATATTATTACTGACCCATAAACTCAAACGGCTCACGAAACCGTCTATGATGACATTTTTGAATCGTCTATGATGATTTTTTCTGCAGTAGTGTATGTATATATATATATATATATGTATATGTGTGTGTGTGTACATACATACATACATATATGTGTATATATGTATGTGTGTATGTATTTATGTATGTATATGTGTATGTAGATATATATATACACATATATGTATGTATACACACACACACACACACACACACACACACACACATATATATATATATATATATATATATATATATATATATATATATGCCTTTGTTTCATACTCCGGGAGTACATACTCCCACTTCGAATATACCACTTAAACGAATATATTATACTTTTTTTTATCAATTTTAGTATAATTAAATACCAATTATAAGATACTCCAATGTGACTATTGAAAATTTTTCATTTGAGCCATTTATTTTTGCTATATACCCTTTTTTATATATAAAAGAGGTATATACACAAATTTCGCTATAAAAGGTGGACATTAATGACTTTTTTTCATAGAACTCACTTTAGGGTATCTTATAATCATTATTGGAGTATGCTCAAATTGATAAAGTGGTATATGAGAAGTGGCAGTACGTACTCCCAAGAGTACCATACCACTTTCCTATATATATATATACATGTACACATATGTATGCATATATGTATATTTACATATGCATGTTTGCATATGTAGATACATATACATATATACATACATATACATATACATATATATCTTCAAAAGACGAGACTTTTTTTGTTGCTCCTTATTTAATAATTTCTACGTAACGTACGTCATTGGAGAGCTCCCTCCAACACGACACAACACAACAAGAAATAGGCTAGTTACTTTTACCATGATGATAGGTAGGGTTTTTTTATTGAGTAATTGAGTAATCAAGCCCCCACCTGACATTAAATTGAGTAATCAAAAGTTTACAAGTGTAAATAACAATTGCTCTACTATTTCGAATTGATCTACTGTTTCGAGCACTGGTGATTCCATAGGAGACTAGCGCCTCAAACCTCAAGCTCCCTACCGGTGCCATTCCGGCACCAGCGGCCACCCACTACTCCAGAACCCATCAACAAGATCCCCTCCCCCCTAGCTACTGTTTTGAGCAATGGCGGGGACTAGCGCCTCACACTCAAGCTGCCCAGATATGGGGTCACTCGATCTTCTTGACGTAGGATGAAGATACTTACGTGAGGCTTGCTGAATCGTAGTGATCCCTCATTGCCAATGCAAGAGTTAGAACTCTTTAATTCGCAAGAACACACGTGCTGGACTTCACGACCACCAAGCGAAGCCCTATTGTTCTCCGAATTCCCAGCGAAAAGGTTGAACAATCTCAACTGTGCACTCCCAATTTCCCCTCAAGTTGGTTAGGCCACACTTGGAAGAAACAAAAGCAATCTGCTATTTTTTTTTTAGATTAATCGAGGTCTACCATCAAAAGGCACAAACACATGAGTATATATGGCCCCTAGGTCCGGCCACAAGCTATCTAAACCAACTCCAACTCATCCCTACATGCATTGGACTCAAACTCACACAAAAAGGAAACCTAAATTTACCCATTGTTTCAGTGAAAGCAGACGATCCGTCATGTATCTAAAGGTGGGGCCTTACCCATTGCGTGGGCCTTGGAATAAGCTTTCCAACAAGCACAAGATCACCCAAATCGGACTCCGTTTGTGAAAGTTATGACCTTTTTATTACGGGCCTTGTGGGCTGTCCTCAACCTAATCCGAATTAAGTTCTAAGTTGATTTCGAGTTTGATTTCGGTTGGACATGTGGGAGGTCCGAATTGGGCTTGAAAATCTTATCCAAAACTTGGGCTTTGGATTCTTGGGTTTCTCCCTTTTTCTCTTCCACCGCATGGGCCTTCCCTTGCTTTCCCATAGCCTTGGCGACAAGTGTGGCTGCCATCTTCTTTGTGCTTCTCCATTGCTTCGCCCGGCCTCCCTCTCCTCCCTCTCGGTTCCAAAGTCTTCACACTTGTTAAACCTGAGAATACCCAAAGTATTGGCATGAGGTAGTATCCAATTCTCATCCAAAGCATAAGGAAACTCATTAAGAAACAAATGCACCTGCTAGTTTAGAAGTTTGGCTCTTGCCCTAGTCATTGAACATTTAGGCACATCATGAATATTATCAACATTGTCCTCATGCACACTTGGAGAGTTGGAAGATGTAGTAGTAATAGGGATGTCCTTATCATCCTTCCCTTCTTCATGAAAAGTCATCTCGGCTTTGAAAGATGAAAATATGCTAAACAAAGAATACAATGTATATGCATGGTATATATATTTATCATCCACACTCCTTCCGTTTAGCAAATTATGATTTCCTAAAAGTGTACTAAACAAAAAGAACAACATATATGCGTGATATATGTATGAATCAATTATTGTGTAATTCTCGTTGTTTTGCATAAAATAATTAGCACAACAGTAGCCATATGATGTCTTTGATATGTACATTGCAATACTTTCATTCACATCATTCTCCTCCTAGGAGAAAAAGTCATCCTCGACTTTTTTAAGTACATGGACAATATATTAAACGGACAAACAAGACCAGGTTTTTCAAGTATGGGGGAGAAAATTCTTAGTACCTTCCATGTTTCAACTACGCGACTCAGATTACTTGTACATGATTGTTCAGCAAAGGATAAACAAGTAGGCTTAAGAAATCTTTTAAAATAGCAAGCACTATTGTTGAAACTCATCTCATTGAGTTCATAACATTGCATAAAAGATTGTTTACACAAAACATGTAATTTCAATTCAGCAAGCTTATCAAATGTAATACATATTCGATAAACATAGAACTTGTCATCTATACCATAATCTCCAATCAAATTAAACGATATGTGCAGCATAAGTACTAACTAGTGATTTTATACATGAAACTTCAAGAAGGTTCTCAATCACACTAGATAGCTCTCTAGGATTATCGAACATGATATAGTATAAAGAATCATCAGGAGATATTCAAGTAAGAACTTTCTTATGAATAATCAATTCCACATTATGTATATTAAGCGTAGAAATTTCAGAACAAGACATTTCCAATTGAACACAAGAGTTCTAACAATTACTCACCTTTTCACATTTAAATTTAGCAACATGGTTTTTACCTTTATCGACCTCCTTAGTTGATGTATGTGTTGTAGGTATCAAATCTTCATGACGAAACCACAGGGCAGCAAGCACTCCATCCCCAACCGTGGTTATCTCATCATATTTTACTTCCAACAGTGCCGATTGTTGAACATTCAACTCCCCTTCTTTAATGTCAACCTGCACAATGTGAAAAATAACACTACAAGTAGAGAGTAAATCGTTAATTTCAGCAATAACCTTACTTTTTTGTAATACCCCGACTTGCTTTGTGAGAGAGAGAGAGAGAGAGGAAGAGAGCAATTGAATTAGAGAGAATTTGAAGGTTTTAAAGGACGTTTTGGGAACTCGGGCCTTGGGCTACCGACCTACAACCTTGGCCCAAGGGAAACCAACCCAGAATAGGGAGGCAGCCAAACCCTAACCCATCACACCCCTTGCGCTACTCCTCATTTTCCAGTGCCACCCTCCCTCCCCTTTCCAGTAAGTCGCCCTTGACTTCCCTCCGTGCGTCTTCATCAAGTCGTCGATCAGAGCATCAAACGTCATTCGATCGGGCTCAAACTTGGTCAGTGTGTTCTTGACTTGCTTCTCTTCGATTTGTATGGTTGGATTGAGGATTAGTTGAAAGGAGCACCTATTTTGGGAGGGGTTTTGTCAGCTTGGGCTACTGAAGTTTTAGCTCAAAGCAGTTTTGGTAGATCATCTGTTTGAGTGGTGTGCCGATCATCTGTTTGAGTGGTGGAACTGTCACGGCTTGGGATAAAAATTTTACAGCTTGTAGAGAACTCGTGTAAATACATTCCTACCAACTTTCATGCAATACTTAGCTGTGGTTTGTGAGATATGAATTAATAACCAAAGGGGACATAATTGTAGTTTCGGGTAGTAGATCGGTTTTCCTCTCATCGTTTTGCGCTGTCGTTTGGGGTTCTGTAATGACAAAATTTGGATTTGTCACCTCCTAGAGAATTGTGAACAATTTCAATAGCTTTTCATAGAGTGTTTGTTCACATTGTTTGGATGAATAGATCTCAAGTTATGATTTTTACAATACTGCTGTCCAGTGGTTCTGGCAGATTGTAGTGATCGGTTAATTAAAAATAGTTAACGGATTAATTAGAGAATTCTACCAACATGACTTTTGTAGAGAATTATTTAAGCTTTCCATAAAGTTCAAGAATGCAATTTTTGGTTAAATAGAATGGAAGATATGAATTTTGTAAGGTGATTCTTCTGTCTTGGGACAAAACGGTGTTTAGTGAGGAACGACATTTTAGTTGTGCATAGGAGCATCGATAGTTATTTATTTTTGTTGTAATGTTGTATGCCCTAGATGGTATCCTTAGTATGTTTATTATATGCTCAGGTGGCAGTGTGAATCTGGGGGTAGTGCCCTCTTCTTGTCGTCATACATCGCACGATTAAGGTAAGTACAATTAGTGGGTAGTACATAAGAAAGGATATTCATGAATTGTTAATCATTTATGAATATGAATTTTTATTCATGATCTTGCTACTGATTTCCATATACTCATGTTGATTAAGTGTTTAGGCTCATTTGCATCATACATTCATCCTTGAGACTTGGACTACGTAGTAGCCAAGTATTGATACATTGAGGTCCCCGTCATGTATTAGACAGGCATGCGGTCCCCACACTCGTGTAGTGTGGGCTTGAGGTCCATGTGGTAGAAGGCACAGGCATGGGTATGCATTGACGGATGTATACTCTACATTACCGGTAAATGCAAAGAGAAAAGGAATGTGCATTTGTGGCATGTGTATTGCATAGCAGTTAAAGTTGAATGGTTATGGTATTATTGTGAATGACTGTATGTGAAAAGTTTTGCTATTAATCAAAGTTTGCTTATGAGAATTGGTTTATTGTTTGATTGTACTTTGTTGAGTCATGGAATCACGCTTGTTGTTATGTTTGGTTTTAGGTATAGCTTGTGAGGACAACATTAATGGGAAGGACTAGAATCATTTGTTGCACTCTCTACCACGTTAAACACCATGCTTAATAAATCAGTAACTTAAGGTTAATTGGATGATCCTACTAGAGAACATAATTGTTTACAGTTTGATCATGTCCACCCTTCGAGGTGTTTTTGTTTTGTTGTAATAAGAGTCGGATGGTGACTCCATGGTAACTTTTATGGTTATTGTAATAAGAGTCGAATATTTGTTAGTTGTTTGTTAATCCCTTTAAATGGTCAAAATTACAAAGGAGACTCTATCGAATTAAAGAGAAAAATCTTAGCCTATTTTCTTTTATTTTTTTAGTAGCATTCCAGGCTCATGTTGGGCTAGAGTGTTACATTTTTTATCATCTACTTCACTCATTTCTTTTGGTGTATCCCTCACACTCTCAAATTGAATGCTCTCAACCTCACATATGGTGGAATCACACAACTCACAATTTTCAACGTTCTCGCTCAATTTGGCTATGTGGCTCTCATCCTCACATGGGTTTTGAAGAATCTTATATTCCATTAATCATGGGCCAGCAAGGACGCAATTGCGATCAACCACAATCTCCTCATGCATTGTGGGCTGTGATGGGGCAGCACTACTCATCACCTCAGCCGACGAAAAATTCCCATGCTCGACCATCTTGTTAAGTGATACACTAGTGGATGGATGGGAACTAAAGAGTCGACGCAGATTTAATTGATGTGCTTGCATGTTTTTAAGTCTCTTTTCCATCTTTATAGCATATTTAACAAGATCTTGCAGACTACGAAAATATTTATCTTGAAGTGCGATAATGATCTGAAAATTCAAACCTGCTTTGAAGTATTCTTTTCTTGATATGCACTAGTGATATTGGCACGGCGCATTGCATGATTCAGCTCAACATAGTAATCTTGGGCAACTTTGCATCCCTGTGTAATGCTCTCCACATGGCGTAGTAGTTCTCGCTTAAAATAGGATGGAACAAATTCTATTCTCATGGCCCTTTTTAAATAGACCCAAGATGTAATAAGTCGTTTCCCACTTAGTTGACGCCACCAACTAGAGGCATAGTCCTCAAAAAACATAGTGGCCACTCTCATTTCCATGGCTTCTGATTTGAACTTCTGGGATTCAAGCTCGAACTCCATGTCTTGTACCCACTCAAGATACTCATCTGGATCATTACTACCATAAAAGGGAAGATACGTATCCTCACGATCTGCCATTGTTAGTAGCAAAGAAAAGAATATGTATATAGGTGTATGTGTATCTCTCAAACTCACTTGTCTTACCAAATCACATTCTTACCTTTTTGGAGTAAATTGAGGCCAAATACTTACACTTGGTAGTACCTACAATAGCAAGGTGATGATCAAGCGAATTTAAGAGTGTTTCACAATTTCACAACAACAGATTTATAGTGGAGCTTGGTATGGAAGTGTATAACCTATGCAATTTGAAATTCAAGTTGTTGTAAAGCTAAGTAATAATCCAAGCTATAATACTTTTCCTAGGTGTTGATCCAATAGGTTTAAGTGAAGTGTATGAGCGCACACAAAAGATGAATGTGACTTAATGCAAACAATGGAATGAGCTAGTAAGAAGCAATCTGAAATTGAGATAAAAACTAGCTTGTTTTGCACCAAGTACTAAGAGAGACGCTAGCCAATTGCAAATAATATAAATGTGAGGGCACACGATTGCTCAAAGAGATTAAATACACAATCTGAAATTATGGGCTAGGGTTTACTCTTCCCAAAATTTGGCCAGCTCCTTTTTTTTCTTTTCTCTTTTCTTTCTCAACACCACAAGAGCAATGCTCTTCCCCCTTTGGCTATTAGGGCAACCGAAAGGAAAAGTTGGTATTGGTATTTGCGGGTTTGATCTCTTTTTTTATATACTTTTTCAAGCCATAGCTTTTTCTTGTAACCGGCTGCCTTTTCTTCTTTTCTTATGCAATGGCCGAAATTGGGTGTGGCTTCTCCCTTTGATTTGCAAGCATCAAATAAATTCAAAAGTGTAACTAACTCAAGAGCAGTCCTAAAGCAATGTTCAACAGCTAGTCTCAAAGATGAAAGAATATAAGTGATGAATACTTTTGGCCAAACAAAAACATGCAATCGTAGCAAGCGGTAAAGGGTTTGGCTTTGGTTACCTCTTGCCTCTCTCTTTCATGGCCAAAAGGTGGCGTATGCAAAGGGTTGCTAGGGTTTGTGGCGCAAGCCCATAGAAAATAGCCAACCAACCGCAAGCTCAATCGGCTTTGGAAGTAGATGGACTAGATAACTAACTCCAAGCAGATTTCGGATGGACTCTAGGAATTAGTTTTCGACTCCAATCTACTTCTAATGGGTTTCGGACAAGGAAAGTAGGAAAGCACTTGGTTTGTACTTCTAGGGTTTTGTTTTAGGCACACGACACAAGTTGGTAGCTAGGGTTTGAGTTTCAGCCAACCTTCCTCCTCCCTCTCCCTCACAACCAGATTGGCGCAAGCACAACAAGGGTGTGCGGCTAGGGTTTTCAACCGACCAAAACTCAAGCAAGATGATTGTAGGTTCGGGCCAGCCCCTTCTCTTCCCACGACAAGACAGCGCATGGGTCAAAGGAGACTGGTTAGGGTTTTGCAACCAAGATCAAGTGCAAGAACTGACCAACAGGAATTCGGTCAGCCCAAACACGATTTTGGCACAAGAAACTCGTGCTGGACAGCAAGGGTTTTTGTTCGGCTATAGACAAAACAATTTACTCATTTTGGGTGCTAACTAAGGGAATCAATCAACAATTTTATAGGGTTTATGCGGATGCAAAGATGAAGCTATGCAAAGGATCCAAAGATCAGCATGTAAACAAAAATTCGAATGGACTAAAACCTAACTAAACTCACATGAAATAACAGATTGAAACTAAAGGCTTGGAATTTTTGTGTTGTAAACTTTCAGTTTAATGGACTATAGGAATAAAGAATAGCAAGAAAAAAACACTATTAAACTAAGGGTAAATAATCCTATCGAGTCAACGGAGCTATGCTACCAAGATGATACTGGGGTTGCCGATCTTCTCGACATAGGATCAAGATACTAACGTGAGGCTTGCTGAATCATAGTGATCCCCCGTTGCCAATGTAAGATCTAGCACTCTTTAATTTGCAAGAACACACGTGCTGGACTTCATGACCACCAAGCAAAGCCCTATCATACTCCCAATTCCCAGTGGAAAGGTTGAACGATCTCAATTGTGCATTCCCAATTTCCCCTCAAGTAGGTTCGGCCATACTTGGAAGAAACAAGAGCAATCTGCTATTTTTTTTAGATTAAACATGGTCTACCCTCAAATGGCATGAATAAATGAGTATATATGACCCCTAGGGCCGGCCACGAGGTATCTAAACCGACTCCAACTCATCCCTAAATGCATTGGACTCAAACTCACACAAAAAGGAAACATAAATTTGCAGCCATCACATTGTTTTGGTGATAGCAGACGATCCATGACATTTTTGAAGTTGTGACCATACCCATTGCGTGAGCCTTGGAATAAGCTTTCCAACAAGCACAAGAGCACCCCAATCGGACTCCGTTTGTGAAAGTTATGGCCTTTTTATTGCAGGCCCTATGGGCTGTCCTGAACTGAATCCGAATTGAGTTTTGAGTTGATTCCGAGTTTGATTTCGGTTGGACATATGAGAGGTCCGAATTGGGCTTGAAAATCTTATCCAAAACTTGAGCTTTGTATTCTTGGGCTTCTCCCCTTTTGCTCTTCCACCGCATGGGCCTTCCCCTTGCTTTCCCACGGCCTTAGCAGCAAGTGTGGCTGCCATCTTCTTTTTTGCTTCTCCATTGCTTTAGCCCCGACCTCCCTCTCCCCCCCTCTCGGTTCTAAAGTCTTCACACTTGTTAAACCTAAGAATGTACAAAGTATTGGCATGAGGTAGCATCCAATTCTCATCCAAAGCATAAGGAAACTCATTAAGAAACAAATGCACCTACTAATTTAGAAGTTTGGCTCTTGACCTAGTCATTGAACCTTTAGGCACATCATGAATATTATCAACATTGTCCTCATGCACACTTGGAGAGTTAGAAGATGTAGTAGTAATAGGGATATCCTCATCATCCTTGCCGGTGCTAGAATCCTACTCCAGAACCCACCAACAAGATCCCCTCCCCCACCCCCACAGTCGTCCGCCCTCCATCCACCGTCTTAGTTTCATCCCACTAACTCTTATATCCATGGCGATTGGCGCTGTGTTGGATGCCCCTAGCCCTGACCTCGATCTGGTAGACTACGGCTCCTCAGACGACGATAGCCCGGATCCGGATATGGCACGCCACTTGCGTCTGCTGCTAGATCTGGCTAGCTCTGGAAAATCTACATCGATAGGTACCCTTTTGTGCTCTAGCCATCCTACATCAGTCTCAACTCCAGCTAGGGATGTGAGCTGCCGGAAGAAAGGAGCCTTGCCTTTTTCCAACACCGCATGTACGCCCCACGCTGTGCATAGCTGCAGCCCGCAACGTAGCCCCTTGTTCACTAATATCCCTTTGGGCAATCCCCCTCAAATTCGCCTGCTATCTCGTTGCTCTGATAGAGTTATTGCCAAGGAAAGATTGCTGACTATCCTTTTCTCAGCAAGTGCGACTAAGGTGGGTGAAGGCAGCAATGCTAGCCAAGCTATTAGGCAACCTGATGCATGTTCTCCTTCAATGATATCTAAATCAAAAGAAACTAATTAGCCCTCTGCTTGGGTACAAAAAGCGAGACTCGTCACTTTTAATTGAGGAGCTCAGACCAATGCACCTAGTAGTTGGGAGTTGGCTGCTGGTAATCAAGGCATTCTTAGCAATGATGATTTCAATGGACAGGGTGATTGGCGCAAGGTAAAGCCACGCTACTGGTAGCGAACTTGACTTGGGATAGAGCCTATGTGCTCGGATCGCCGCATTAAAGACAACACTAACGGGGCAAAGTGGCAATCTGGCTATAATTTCCCCCTTTCTAACAGTTGCTTCAGGTGCCTTGCCAAAGATCACAAGCTAGCGCAATGCAGATTCCCTATCTGCTGCCTCAAATGTAGAACAAGTGGTCATCTTGCTTGCCACTGCCCTAAAAAAACCAACCATCGCCTTCGCTACGCACAGCCTCAACCTTCACTCTGCCTGGAGGGCGTCCCACTCTTTGCTTGGTGACCTTCAGTGGTAGAGCATGTTGCAGGGGGGAATTGCCAGTTTGATCGAGTGGATGAGCTCTCTCGAGAGAGGGAGAGGAATGCTACCATATGGGTAGTGTGGGTGTTGGTGTGGGTTCATGATCCTAATGCAATTCTGAAGATCACCCACCTCATGCTCCTTGACCCCTAGTGGAGTCCGTCCATGAGATGGACCCTAATGCCCTCCTCTCATTGGTGTTTCAAGGGAAGGTCATAGACACCAAGTGCTCATGCATTTGAGCATTCTTGAAGACTACTCGCCACAAGTCTTCCTCACTCCTAGCAGTGGCCAGAGTGAGACCCCGGTCGAACCTGAGGAAGAGTACCCCAAGCGGGAACACTTCTTCTAGACATGAGGGGGGTTCCAGATGAAGTGGAGCGACAACCAAGATGGTTGCCAACCGATGTCCATTCTTGGTTGGGCCCAAGGCGCGACGACAGAGATGATGATCGTGATGACAGGGCAGGGTGCGCCTAGTTCTACTACGATGAACGCGACCGTGTGCTCGATCAGGGACGACCGACGGCCTATGGGGGATCTTCCCGCCAGGGTCCTCGAGGCCAGCTTAGGTCACGCTCACCCTATGGCTGCTACAGGCGTTGTGCCAGCCTGGGTGCTGGTGACGGCCTATGCGGCTGTAGCCGCACTAGATCACCACCGCGTAGGTACCTCCTCCGCCCCAAGAATCAGGCCACTCCAGAGTCTTGTAAAACTCCTTTGGGGGGTTGGGTGATGTAGTAGGATCCCTATGAACATGATGGCATAGTGACGACATCCGGTGGCCTCCTGTTGGAAGTAGAAGATGAAATGCCTGCTCCTGTTCGTGTTACACCAAACCATCGTGAAGACCCCATGTTGCTAGAGGCCGCCTTGGTGTGGAGCCCTGCCAGGGACGGTAGGAAGGCGGCACCACCAGTTCTCAACCCTCCTAAACCCTCACTAACCAAGCCGTAGTAGGAGGACCACAATATTGCAGGGGCCGAGGAGGTCAGTGCGGTGGAGCCTCAACTTTTGCTGCCTGTCCCGTCCATCTTCAATATATCCTTGGCTTACCAGCGGTGACTTCCATCGAAACCTTGGAGCCTCGCTCAGTTTGTCGTAGTGGCCGTCTCACGACAAAGAAAAAAAGCTAACTCCGAGGTGGGTGGGGTGCAGCAGGCTTCCCTCCTACTGTAAAAGAGGTTTGGCAATGCCTCTGAGACCCATCAATCGGCCAGAGCAGCAAAGGAGAAGTTCACCACCCTCTTTAGCACCCCTCTGGACCCAGAAACCATCCAAGCCATCAGGGTTCTAGCGGGAGTAGACAGCAAAGCACAGGTGGACCTCCCAGCCATGGGGCTCACCGCTGTGGATCTCTCGGTGCTAGTCCAAGAGATTGCGGTGGCATTAGTGTCACACATACGGTGTTTAGTAACATTAGGAGCATGAGAAGTGTTACTCTTCATGTTGTCTGAACTTTCGGTATCCTTTCCATTACGGGGTAAGCTGGCAAGGTCCATGCTCACTGTTAGTCCACCGTGCCCATTCTTTGTTTGTAGGGTGCTGCTAGTTTATGGTAGACTACAATGTCGTATGGCATGGGAGTAATGAACTTATGCAAGTGCTCTAAGTGCTTTGTATTGGATAAGCATGAGGATATATATAAGTTGTGTGTTCCAGCTATATCGTGCCCATATCTAGTTTTGTGTTGAGGCCTTGCAAAATTTTAAACTGGAACGTGAGAGGTCTCAATTCTCCAGCACGCAAATAAACAGTCCGCAAGTTGGTGGCGGACACAGCGTGCTCTATTCTTGCCTGTAGGAAACAAAATTTGCAGAGGTCACACCCAGCCTTGCAACTGAGATTGCAGGAGGAAGGCTTCAAGGCATATTGTACAAACCGCTGACGAAACCAGAGGGGGTATAATGGTTTGTTGGGACCAATCACTAACGCAAATGGATAATTCGTTCATACTAAATAAATCCATCACAATGAGGTTAAACCCGCAAGACAGTGCTCATCCTAGGTTCCTAACCGTCGTCTATGGCCTGCATGATGACCAGCACAAGCAAGCATTCATTGAGGAGATAAAACATATTCACGGTGGAATGGACGGGCCGTGGCTGATAATTGGGGACTTCAATCTCATTTATTGAGGCTCCAATAAGAATGATTTGAATCTGAATTGAAGGCTAATGGGGCGGTTTAGAGTAGCGATTAATCATTGCGAGTTAAAAGAGATTCGTCTTCAGGATCGCAGGTTCACCTGGTCAAATGGCCAATGCAATCCAACTTTGGACTTAACATACTCAGATTGCCTATTGCGGTCGCTCTCATCCTCAATCTCTGATCATTGTCCTCTGCTAATCTCCAGTGAAGAGCAGATTAGATCACCCAGAAGATTTACTTTTGAAAACTACTGGCCGTTAATGACCAGGTCCCAATCAGTACATTATATTGACCCTATAAAGAGGTTGTTAACCAAAATGCAAAAAAACCGCTAGGGCTCTTAGGGCATGGAGCAGATCACAAATTGGGGATTATAAAACTCAGATGCATATAGCTCTTGAAGTGGTCCTTCAGCTTGACAAAGCGCAAGAACAGCGGCAGCTCTCTCAGGTAGAACATGAACTCCGTGCAGCACTCAAGCTCAGAATCCTTAGATTAGTGAGCATTCAGAGGATGAAATGGAAACAATGCTCTAGGTTGAATTGCTTGTGGTTAGGAGACACAAACATAAAATTTTCCACTCCAAAGCTAATTCCAAAAGAAGGAAGAAGCTAATCCATACCTTGAAGCATCAGGGCAGTACATTCATACTCCATTTAGATAAAGAGGAGGCACTGGCCAAGCATTACACATAAATCTTAGGCACTACAAAACCGGCAGCTTATACCTTTCCCTGGGACCTTCTTGGACTGAAATTGCTACTAGCCAATGCCTCAACTGATCTGAAACACCCATTCTTATGCAGGAAATTAAGGTAGCCATCAACAAAATGTCGGCGGATAGAGCTCCGGGTCCGGATGGGTACACTGGTTGTTTTTTCAGAGCAAGTTGGGAAACCATAAAGGTGACCATGCTAACTGTGTTCCAAAAAGTGTACACCCTGAATAGCTTACACTTCAAGAAAATCAACACGGCTAACATAATACTCCTGCCAAAAAAGGACCAAGCAATTGAGATCTCAGAATTTCGGCTAATTAGCCTGATTCACAGCATAGTCAAGATCATCTCCAAGCTGCTCTCCCTCTGGCTCTCGAAGTACATGGATGATCTGATTTTCGCAAACCAAAGTGCGTTCGTAAAGAAGCGGATTATACAAGACAATTTCCTTTATGTGCAAAACATCGCTAGGAGCTACCACTGATCCAGGACATCAATGTTTCTGCTAAAACTTGATATTTCCAAGGCTTTTGACTCCATCTCGTGGCCATATATGCTAGACATGCTGCAATGCAGGGGTTTTGGCAGTCGATGGAGGGCATGGATTGCAATGCTGCTTGGCACATCAACTTCGAGGATTGTACTAAATGGCATATAGGGATCGAACATAAGGCATCAGTGCGGTGTGCCGCAGGGGGATTGCCTCTCTCCTTACCTATCTATCCTTGCAATTGACTCTCTGCGTTGTATTCTCAACATGGCATATCAACATGGATGGCTCTCGCCACTTAGCGGGGAGATTAATGAAGGCGAGATTGTCTATGTATGCTGATGATGCAATGATCTTCCTGTTCCCAACCAAGGTGCATGTAGATAATCTCGAAGAGATTTTGCGGGTATTCGGTGAGGTAATGGGGCTCAACAAAAATATCTCCAAAAGCGTTGTCATACCAATCCAATGCCAATCACCCCACCTAGATGGAATATTGGAAAACTTCCTAGCTACTCGAATGCAGCTGCCATGCAACTATCTTGGATTGCCACTCTCCTGACGCAAACTAGGGAGGGGACTGCTCCAACCTCTACTGGACAAGGTAGAAACTAGATTGAGCAGATATAAAAGGAACATGCTATCCTGAGTAGGGAGACTAGTGGTGCTAAATGCAGTCATCACAGCTATACCAACGTACCATCTAAGAGCTACCTGCCTGGCTGATAAAAGCAGATAGATAGGCATCAAAGAGCTTGGTTCTGGACCGAAAATGGCATCTGCACTGGAGGGAAGTTGTAACACCCTGGCTATCCAGAAGCCAAAATGTTACCTAGAGCATCTAACATTCCACCATAATCATGAGAATAGAGCAATAATGCAAGTTATAACGCAAGGAAGGAAGATCACTAAAGAAAATCATAATAGCACCAATATAATCTGAACCTATGCAAGTCTAATACCACAGTGGAAAATATACATCCATAACCAAAAGGGAGACATCTTCCACATGTCACCTCGATTATTACAATGTATCACTAATTAAATGAAGGAAATCAACCAAGTTCTATTATTAAAACTGGAATATGGTGTAGTGTGAGTCGTGCAAGTCTACTCCCTCCCAACAAAGTCATCATCACCGGCCACCTAAAACAACAACAAAACCAGAGTGAGTCCGGGACTCAGCAAGTACAACAAATACAAGAACAACTTCATATGGAAACATGGCACAGGAGGAATATCTGAAAGAAAGAACTGTAATGCATGGATGCCATGATCTGGTTGGACTGCACTCGTGCTTATACCGGTATAGCAAGTGGCACACCCATCGGTGTTCACTTAAGCCCGTATTTATCGAAATACGGGGATCCAAAATACCGTATGAAGAACGTTTCATACGGGTGTCCAAAACTGCCCACATTGGAATGGCGTGACTTCACTTGCCCATACTGGAATTGATGGGACTTTAGACTCCACTCCCGTGGAGCTCCACTCCCGTGGACGGAACATGAACATGATTGCATGAATAAATTTATAAACAATGGTTAATGTCATCTCTACACATATGAAAGAGCGTACACAAAGAACATAATCATCATAACATTCTTGTCTACCATAACCTCCACTCCCGTGGATATTCTACTCCCGTGGATGGCATATGAACATTTAAGCTTCTCACACATCAACATAACAACATACCAATCAACGGGCATCCGGGGTTTACAAATTACACACAAGTCATTGTACTTGCCTTGGCGCCTCACCCCCTACACCAAAGTTACTCAATAAGAACCAAGTCATCAAGACACTACTCGCATCACCCTAACTCATATCCCCAATCCCACCATCTAATTTATACCCGTTATTTGCATTAAACCACATTCTAGCAGAAAGTCTATACGGACAGCAGCGGTATAAATAACATAACTTTTGATCCATAACTCGAAAAGGGGTGTTCTCAGATTTGATTGAAAGGTAATGAAATTATCTACAACAACCTAGTTGGTGGAAACCTCGAATTCTATATGTATCAATATCCACAAGACCAACAAACACTATCTGTCAGAACTTCCGGCGATTCTGGACAGCAGCACGGAAAGTGCCATAACTTTTAATTGGCTACACCAAACTTTGCGTTCTTTATTAATATCAAAAGCTAAGACCAAGACCTACAATAACCTAGTTGGGTGAAAACCCTGAATTTTCCATTATCCTACTCATATTTTAAAAGACAACTTGACAGTTCATTCTCGTCAGGATTCTGGACAGCAGAGACGAAAACTATCATAACTTTTGATCCATACGTCGGAATTCAGTGTTCTTGGCGGCCACCGAAAGCTAAGATCAATATCTACATAACTATAGGAGATGGACAACTCAAATTCGGACTCTAAGATCACTAAACAAGCCACGCAATATTCTGTCCAGAACCGATTTTCTAGTCGCAGCAAAACAATCTAACCAATTATGATCCAAATCATATCTACCACTAATCAAACGATGAGGATCGGCATTCGTTACCCTTGCAGCAACCAGGAAGTAGGCGGAAGAACTTGGAGAAGATGATCTTCCTCCTCCTCCTCTCCTTTGCCCGAACAGCTTGCTGTCCTCCTTGGATCCCCGCGAGAACCGGCAGTAGAGAAGCTCCGTAGGCGAGATTGGGAGGCACCACCGCAGGGAGCAGCCAGTAGGGAGGAAGGGCGGCTCCAAGGGGCAGGGACGTGAGGGGGAGAAAGGGGTAGGAGGGGGGCGGCGGCCAAAGAGAGGGGAGGGGGGAGTTCGGCCAAAGGGGAGGGAAGGGGGGCCGGCTAGGGTTAGAGCAAGGGGGGGGCGCATGGGCCTAGGCCCAAGAAGGGGGCTTGGCTGGCTAAGAGGCTAGGAGAGCCTGGTCAGCGGCCCAACCCGCTAAACTGTGCCAAAAACCGGAAAAAGAACTAACAGCCTTTCCCGATTAAATTCCCTCTAAACGAAACTCGGAGTATTACAGACGTGCTGGGTGAATTGGAGCACGGTGTGTCGTCCAAAAAAGTTCGGAGGGCTAGGGGTATTGGTCCTAGAACCTTTCAGTTGCGCACTTCGCCTTTGATGGCTTTGGTATCAATGGAAGACACCATAAAAGCAATGGGATGGGATGTCGCTTACCGATAACAGAGACAGACCATGCTTTGTTCCGAGCATCCACGACGATAAGCATCGAAAACGGTGAAAAAGCAAACTTTTGGAAAGACAAGTGGTTCGGTACAAGGTCACTGAAAGAACTGGTCCCGGGAACATATGGGCACCACAAAAGTGCAAAAATTTTGCATGGATTCTCATTCAGCACCGCCTCCCGTCAGCAGACGTCCTAACTAGCCGCCATATGCAAAATGATCATTGGTGTCCACTATGTACAGACAACCCGGAAACAGCTATGCACCTGTTCGTGGAATGTTCTTATACCAGACATATCTGGTCTTTAGTGGCTACCTGGGTGCAACGAGATAATCTAAAGCTCTCACGATGGATAACTCAGCTGAAGATGGTTGACTGGTGAATTGACATCTTCCATTCCGGGGAGGGAAACTACAAAAAAGGCCAAGTTTCGCTAATTGTTCTTACTCTTTGGCACATATGGAAAGAAAAAAATAGACGGATTTTCCAGCACCTCAGGCAGGTACCAATAGGGTTACTGTGGATCATCAAAGAAGAAGCTCGGGCATGGACGCTAAGCGGGGCGACCAAGTTACAGATCTACCTACAAGGCGAGGAGGATACTCACGCTGGAGGACCGACATAAGCGGGGAAGCCATCAGGTGAAGGAAACTCTATTGGTCAATATGGAGAATACCGATTTTGGGGTTACGCCGACCGCCAGTTCATCGCTGCCACGGCTCTTTATTACCACCCTTCCGCTATCCTTTTTTTGTATCTGATTATGCTTGCTTTTGTATTTGATGTACTACTCTCCTTAATGCCATAACGGCATATTCTTGCCGTTTCAAAAAAAAAAAAAAGTTTACAGGTGCCTAGTACGAGGTTGTGTCACTAAGGAGTAACCTGGCTTGGCCACAGGATACGTGGGGAGAAAGGGGGTCAAAGCTAGCAGAGAATTACGAGGTGAAGCTACAGAGAACTACAGCATCAACGGCCCATACAGGCATAAGCGTACTTTTAAATCCCACATGTTGGGAAATACACAAGGAACACTTTCTCATATATATTAGGAAAGGTTTGCTTCTATATGAGCAAGCTCTCTTTAGGTTTTCGTAATTGAATTTCCATCGACACCAAACACGTCACTTGTTGGAAAGACAAAAAGTCAAAAACAATTATCCAATCGGAAACCATCTTTTGGTGGGTATCGGTAGAGTTGTATGTACATAACTCTACCCATGAGGATTTAATTAAATCCTGGTGTTCACCTATTACGCACACACTAGTGCTCTTCAATATTAATTTCGTAAGATTGTGGATTTATTCCGATCTCCGTTGTCTAGGCGTATGCTAAGGGAACACGCCCGCGTGTCTGTGCGTGTCTGATGGTGTGTGCATTTTTCTTTTAGTTGCAAAAAAAAAAAACAATTATTCAGACAATTTTTATTACGTCTAACAATCTATCTATCTACATGTACCTATTCGTTTCTAGCTTGAATTGCTCAAAATATATTGCACCAAAAAATGGAATCTAGTAACACATCGTATGAGGTAAAGTAGAGACGCCACTCCTAAACCACATATCTAATGCAAGTAGCTAGAAAACAAAAGCATCATTGACTGTGCTAATAATTATTGTAGAAGGAAAATCTTTATTTAATTACGATTAGAAATATATATTGCCAGCAATCACACTTGCTGCGACAACTCGACAGCAAGTTGGATAAATGACGGCTCGATCGAATGCACAGCGTCCGTAGCCCCTGTCTAGAATGGGCAAACAGGGTGTTTTCTACGAAATCTTGCATTTCATAGGATATCTTGCATTATTTGTCTTTGGTAAAAAATTTACCTATGCCATGATGAGAGCACTTATTCAGAGTTTGAATACAAAACGTTATTGTCTTATACTCCCTCTATTTTTTTTATTTGACGCTGACCAGTGTTAAAGTATACTAGTTAACGTCAATTATTTGCAAACGGAGGGAGTATATGTTTATGATATCAGCATCCAAGGGATGTGCATGGAATGCTATGATTGCAGGGTTCATCATCAGTCCCATGCTTGATTTTTCTCTCTTACGCTGATCAGTGCACTGCAAACCGAGATCTATGTTACATCGTATCAGTGAATGAATGACATCTTTCTATGAATCAAGTCATATATATAGCCGTCCAAACATTAATAATGTTAGATCACCTCTTGAATATTTCTTGATTTGGACCAGGCTTATAGGCTGGGGTCAGGCTTGAGCTAGCTAGGTTGGGTTTAGGCCAAGCTTAGTGAAGATTTAAGTAGATGACTTGAACTGGGCTTGAATCGAAATGTTTTCCTAATAACTATAGCTAAATTCTTCTTATTTCCTTTGTCAGCACAATATGGTAAATATGTATATTATTATCCTTCATTATGCCTAACCAGAAAAGGTGTTCTTAACACTAAATCAGCTTAATTATGCCTACTGCAAAGCGCGCCCTGACATAATTCTGGTTTCATAGGAAAAGTGACGAGCCTCCGGTGTACTCGTGTACTGCAGCAGCTATCAAAAGTACCAAACAAACAGTCGTCCTTCCATTATCTTTTTTGACAAACACAGCAGTTTGAGGACGACCCCTCCGATCAGATAATTGATATTTTATGTCCTTCGGCGACCGTGGTGAGATATTCCGTTTGCTCGCGTGCGTCCAACTACGTATAAACTTTAAATATTTGGGACAGCGAATGGGAGAGACCACCAACATTGTCATAAAAAGCCATGGGCCTGCCAATCAAGATAGACGTGATAATGCAGGGTGCCCATTCACGTCCAAGTCTACAATTAATTCTTTCAGATTCCTGTAATATTCTTTTACTCTCATCATGTATTTCCCATGCCTATTCCACCAAAGACAGAGGATCAAATTTGTCCTTTTAAGACTTTATATTTATGCTTTCAGATGAACTTCTATATCATATTTTACTCCTATCTTTAAGTCATGTATTATGCATGATTGATTATCTGAATTTTAAAATTATGCAAATCTTACATGAACTTTTGACCTTGCTGAATTTCAAATTTGTAACCCCTGTGGGTCCTGTGGAGATTGGTGTCGGGGCTCTTGCCCGGCAGTATATTGGGGCGAGGGGGAGTTGTCTAGCGAGGTTCGGGCGGGGTAGCGGAGGAGCCCCTAGAGCTCCCTACCCGTTGCCAACCCTAGATGGGTTGCGGTGACTTTCTGAAACACTTGCGCTATACTCCCTCCTTTTCACAATATCTGGTCATAACCCACCAAGCGTATAGATCAAGAAGCACTAAATCTATGAGATAGTTAATAAGAAATGACCTTACATACCTCTATTAAATGACATCGACAACTACTTAACATCTTCCAAACCATTTAAGTTGGGGTAGAAAGTGAAAAAAATACAATAATTACACTCTAGATTCCCTCAATAGACAAATATATTGAAACAGATACTCCAGATGCCACAGACAAATATAGCAAAATGGAGGTAGTACTATACGTGTACACACTAATTAACATGATTCTTTTTATGTTGTAACATAAATATTTTGCTAGAATTAGTAAATGTTCTCTATAATTAACTAGATTCTAGCGACACATTACATCAATTAATGCCAAAAAGCCCTAAGATCATGCTTGGCATTACAATTAATTCTCCTAGGGATAAGAGACGTAGGGCTAAAGAGAGCCAAAAAAGATCTTTCGTGTATAAACCTGCAGGTTTCTAAGAGCACTTCTCTTTGTAGTACTTTGGTTATCTATATATATTAAATATGTAATCCCTACTAACTACAATCAATGCTATTTCTCCTCTCATGCAGCCACATCACCATTTTGTTAATTTACAACATTTGGATGAAAATTGAGTGTCATAGATGTTCCATCATTTGCATTGTCTTCTAATTATTTTAGGTTCTACACGTTTCACCTTTGATTTGTTCAAACATTACAACCAACAAATTGATTTCTATAAATTCACAATGCAACGTGGAGGGTATCCTTTTAGTTTAACTAACTACTAATGCTTTTCTTACTCACCAACTAATGTTACTCCCCCGTTCTTTTCTTTATTTAACGTCCTAGAATGCATTTCATCAAACTACCGTCAATAGGTTTAAAACTATGTAGATTGGCTTCATAAAAATTATATCATTAGCTTTGTAAAAAATACTTTTATAATATTATAATTTTGTTAGTACATCTTATGTAAAATTATAAAAGTCGAGTAAAAAGAAATAACGGAGGGAGAAACAGAATTGTCAGAAGATCTCTAAACCAGCGCTAGTGCAAAATACAACACAGCCTAACATTACAGAATAATAACAATTTGGCATTACTTAAACTTTTTTCGCAAAATTAGTATATTGAGTGTACTTTGCAAGCTTCCTAGTGCTTCATTTACATCCTTGGTTGTTAACATTCGTACGATCTTTTTGTACATGATTATGATTGCTGCCCTTTGTATCGAAAAATCATGCACAGATGTTCCTTAAAACTCATAGTGATTATCATTGATCAGACAATTAATTCATCGCAGATATTAGCATATCTATGTGATTTGAACAAAAAAATAGATTAGTAGATTCCCTGAGTAAAAAGCCATTGACGACAAACTCAGCACAGAGAGCTGGACCCAAAAAGTGACAGGGAGCCAAAGTTAATGAAGGGCAATGTTCTTAAAAAACTTATGCGTCTCAATTTCTTCATTACTCATATATATAAGAAATAAATATAACCACATGTTTTAAAAAACACTGGTCAGACAGCTAGTAGATTAGATTCCTGAAAATAAAAGCCACGAACCTCGCAACCGAAAGGTTATGGATTCTTGAAAATAAAAGCCACAAGCCACACAACCAAAAAGTGGTAGCACAATAGAGAACTGAACCATCCGTTACAATTAATATAGGACAACTAGTAGGACGAAACAAAACATGTGGGCGGGCAAGCTGAGCTAACAGAGACCTGTGACGCGGTACGGAGCAGCAGAGTTAAGCTAGGCTAGTGCAGGTGGGCCCTCGGCCTCACCACCACTCGTTTCCAGTGGCAAAACTGGGGAATTGGAGAGTGCATCCGGTCCACGCGTCCATGCAGCTTGGAGGCTACCATGAGATATTATTCACTTGTCGACAAGTTGCCCAGCACAATCTCCTGTAGCAAGAGCTGGACCATCTATGACTATGATCCCTATCTCAACTAGCTCTGTACCACCCTATGCATTTTTATATTGAATTATATTGGTTTAATGCACTGGAACCTTATCACCATTTCACGTCGCCAAACCGAATCGATTGAGTGTTACTGTATATTTTATCATGTGTATATAGAGTAAGTGGGTATAAATTATAGAGTGTATATCTATGTGTATATAGATTTTGATAAATTAAAACAATATTAAACACGGTGTTCTATACACCTATGAAACTTCACTTGAATCCATGGTTCACGCACTTCACCAAGTTGTGGTACTTTTGTTTGATATCTATGATATCTTGTGTGAGACTGAGCGGTAACTTGTAATTTCGGTAGTACATTATTAGTGGTATTGGTATATGTTGTTTCAAAAGACACGTAGAAAATTGCACCTTTGATTTGAAATGATAGAAACAAAGGGTCCTCCTTTTTGGAACGCAAAACTTTCTTTGTTTCAATTTTTGTAGGAATTAGAAAAATTCTCACGTCCCAAATGGATCAAAAAAAAATATAGGACATCAAAATTGCAGGAACAAAAAGACATAAAATCTACAAAAGAGGCTATAAATTGATCCACTGGAATTTCACTAAAACAGTTCAATTACGTAGGAGTCAGGAAAATTCCCATTATCCAAACAGGGCCTTGAGACGTAAGATAAACCAAACAAGATGTTAGATCTCATGTTTATTTTGTACTCCAAAATTCTTCTGGATTAGACCATCCCAGAGGAATATTTTCAAATAATTCACTTGGGAATCACTTTTCGTTCCAAACATTAATTTTTCCAAATACTTTAGGGCTTTGTTTGGCACTTATGAATTGCACAGAAAACTGTTTTCGTACATTCCAAACAAGCGTCAAATCCTCCTAAATTCTCATTTTTCATTTCTTCGAGAGGTTTATACATCTGGAAAGAATGGGCTTTCTTTGTTGCGATGAAGACATGAAAGAATGGACTATTATGTGTACTGAAATTCTTCGGAAACAAAAACGCCGAAACACACTCCAACCAATATTTGGCCCAACTGTTAAGGCAGTCAGTAGTAGCTATGACAGGCCAGACTAGGGTCAAACTCTCATGCTCAACACAACAATATTTGTTTTAAGTTTTATGTGCTGTATTTGTTGTTGTTAGGATTTTTTTTTTTAAAAAAAAAGGTTATTGGTAAGATCGGAACGTATACATGGCCCATTTATAGTCTTCAGTCCCAGGATAACGGCGATAATAAAAATTGTTCTCATCTTCTCTAAAAGAAACTATCGGAAATCATA
This sequence comes from Ampelocalamus luodianensis, assembly GCA_036346255.1. Classification (NCBI taxonomy): domain Eukaryota; kingdom Viridiplantae; phylum Streptophyta; class Magnoliopsida; order Poales; family Poaceae; genus Ampelocalamus; species Ampelocalamus luodianensis. The sequence goes on from CM070623.1 coordinate 26,052,727, forward strand.
TACATGCTCCATACGGTCCCTAAAAAATATCTTCTATAGTAAATTTTCCAGTAGGATTCAAATCTGAGGAAAAAAAATTCCTTCATTTGCCCTCCATCGTGTATATAGTGGTGTTGAATCCCTCAACTCCTATTTCTCATTCTCCTATGTTCTTTGCAAGCACACATATACATATGTGAAAAACACACACACATGGGAGTAGATGTAGACTCACTCCAAACCGACTCGAGGCAGCCACGGAAGGCTCTCACTGGACACAGGCAGCGCCGCGTGTGGTGTCGGCGCAAAGACGGCCAATCTGCCGTGCCGCGGCATGGCCCAAGTCACCTCTGGTGAGTCTAGGAATGGCCCACTAGCACGCCAGGGCGTCTATGTGTCATGCCAGCCCGGTCCCGGTCCTTTCGCACTGTTACCTGGCAGGTGGGGTCACGTGGAGGTGGTCACCAGCGTCGCTGTGGGCCGAGGAAGTGCGCAGAGGTGATGTGGCTGCCGCTGGCACCGTGGAGGAGGGCGATTGGGGGCAGTGGAGGAGGGCAGCGACGGTGAGGAGGAGGCGGCCAGCGGGGAGCTCGGTGTCACCGGGCGGCGGGGTTGCATGGAGGTGTCCGTCGATGTTGTTGTGGGCTGAGGAAGCACGCAGCTACGTCGTGGCTGCCACTAGCACCATGGTGGAGGGCGACTCGGTGAGGAGGAGGAGAGCAGTGGCATGGAGCGGTGGAGGTGGGACGCATCGAGGTGGCCGTGGTGGAGGAGGGCAGTGGTGTGGAGGAGAGGGGAGGTGCGGATGTAGGAGGGTAGCACCATGGAGAAGGAGGGGCATAGGGGTGGGGTGTCGAACCAAGGAGTAAAGGATCTCGGTGTAACACCCCAGGACCCACATTACCCTGGAATGCTACTAAACCACTCTACAGCTAGCCAATAATTTCAAGATAAATTAATTCGGCAACATCTCTAGACAAGAAGCATTAAGCGGAAGCATAAACAACTAAGGGAATAAAGATAACGGTAACAAGTTCAATAATTAAACAACCTCTAGCAGATTAATCAAAGAATGGTTCACAAGTCCATCCTTATTAAATAACATAAACCTCCACAAATAGTTAAGCATTTGGCTAGAATTTCATCGACTTTATTACAACATGAGTTGATGAACCATGTGCATTATTGTGGTGCCGCTCTACCCATCCCATGAATGCTCAACAAACACACATGAGGGAAAGAAAACAAGGGTGAGATAAAAATCTCAACAAGCAAACTGTTTAACCGGCTATTCAGACTACAAACAAACATACAACATCATTAAAGTATCCAAATGTCCACATCCATAATGTGAATCCACATTCATTTACAAGCCAATTAAACTACAATGATATTAAGCTTCAAAATCCAATCCCCATAATGATCACAATTATAGCCTCAACCATATTTACTACCAATGATAGTAAAGTATTACAATTAAATCTTGATAAACTGCTTCATGTTAATCACCACTACCACTACCAATGACAATAAAGTATTAACATGTTTTACCTCATAACTTTACTATTTCTGCATTCACAACTTCTATCCACAATTACCACAAGAGAAAGAATCTCATGCCACAATCGCAACCTCTACCATACCACAAGGGATGAACCCCCACTCCACAACCACAACCACAATACTCATACCACAAGAGACTCTCATGAGTCAATTTCCACATTGCAACTATGAAGTTGCGTTTGTTTGCAAAAATAACTTCACCTCAATATCTTGCACAAGTATGCAAATGATCTTTCCACAATGCAATGCATATGTATGCTATGCTCCACTGCACCTTTACCCAACAAGGTAAAGGTATGCATCGTCTTCTGACAATGCACGATGTTGTCTTGCAGTCTGATCGCGGCTATAAGCGGCGACATCCACAATGCAAATGTCATGATATGTCATGAATGATATGAAAATCATAAACCACAAGAATTTAACCACGAAGATCAACAACATACTCATCATGAATATTTTCTCATAATCCACATGTGTCTCATTAAGCATAATACCAACGTGTCATAAGACCATTACCACATAACACACACCGATTCACCAAGATCAAAATCAATCGATCTAGATGGAACTCTATCACATAGACCACCACATGATCATGATGAAAATAACCACAAGGAATTATCAACATGTCCACCTTGAGTTTATTTTTCATATTCGCATTTGGCTCATTAGGCGAATTACCACAATACTACCCAAACTCAACCAAACATAGCAATTGATTAATATCCTGCTACCACATTCTTACTTAGAAAACATGTAACCATGGCATATCATTTAACATTACGTCAATCATGCATGGTGCAAGTAGTAAGAAAAACGGGTTAAGCCGTAGCACAACCGCTACATTTACTTGCCTTCCACGATGCGGCGCTAGCGGCAAAGTGATACTCCTAAACCTGAGGCTTCACCTCCTAAACAAGTAAAATAATACCAATAAGGACATAATATACCCAGCGCTACTAATCGGCATTCTACAACGCTTACTTGACGACTCAAAACGAGTTTACAAAGCTGAAACCGAAAAACAACGTTTCCTGCCATATACTGATTCTGGACAGCAGCACGGTAAATGACATAACTCATGAACTGGAAGTCAAAAGAGGTAAACCCAATTTCTGTAGATTCTTAACTGAATAATCTACAATACTCTAGTTGACACGATAAACCAATTCGGCCAAAATATTAGGCTAACCATTGTTTGAACTTTCAGTACAGAAACTGCCTACACAAACGAACAGCAAAACTAAAATGACCATAACTTTTAATAGGTAACTCCGAATTGATCGTTCTTTATCAATCTGAAAAGGTTATCGAATTACCTACAATAACCTAGTTGGGTGAACTTTCATATTCTACCAAATTACCTTTCATAATTTAGGAAATAACCAGACAGATTATTCTCGTCAGATTTCTGGCAGCAGATACTAAATCGACCATAACTTTTGACTCAGACCTCGGAATCGAGTGATCTTCGCGGCTACTGAAAGATAACGACATAACCCACATATCTCTAGGAGATGGAATCTTAAAATTCAGCCTCTAAATACACGAAAATACCCACGCAAGGTTCTGGACAGAATTGAATCTTCTGCAGCCCAACAATTAACCAACAATTCTAATCGGTTTCGCATCTACTAAGGATCAAACAGCGGGGAAGGCATCTCGTTACCCTTGTAGAACCTCTAGAACTCGCTGAACCAATCCCCACACAAGACTTCTTCTCCTTATTCTCCTTCTTCTCCTTCTTCTCTTCCTCTCTTTCTCCTTCTTGCGCAGAGGCAGCAGCCTAGGCGAAGGGAATCGCGAGGAGCAGCACCGAGGGCAGGGGGGCGCAAGGGAGAGGGAGGATTGACCAAGGGTGAGGAGAAAGGGCGGTGCAAGTGGGAGGAGAGAAAGGGAGGCGGCTAGGGTTTGGGAGGTGGCTCCTCCCTTTGGCCAGGCCACTCTGAGGCGAGATGGGCCAAGGCCCGAGCCCAAGTAGGTGAGAAAACACAGAAAAACCCCTCTTTTCTTGTCTTTGCTGAATTCTGAAATTAAACTCTTACCCGATTAAATAATTCTCTACCGATTAAATTTAATTAACCCGATTCTTGACTTCTCATACTTCCGGAGTATTACACTCGGATTCTCTGTGTCTTACACACTAGTCCAAGAACAGCTAGTATACACAATCAAACAAAAGATGATAGCTCAACCATAATACACAATTTATTATTTTGAGTTTATTACAAAAGAGCTAGAAGCCAAAAGAAAAGTACAAGAGAAAGCATAAATAATAAAGTAGGCCACACGATACGCCACATGCAATTGTCTGGGGAGTAGCCTAGTACTCCAAGTCCTCACCATCGTTATAGTACTCCTCCTCTGATCAACAATTTATTAAGGGTGAGTACAAAAATATACTCCGCAAGTTACACTTAATAACAGAATATAACGCATGCAGTTATGTCAAACGAGGGCTTATAGGGCTGAGTTTTGCATAAAGCTACATTTTCAATTTTAAATACATTTACAAAGTTCCAAAACAGTTTAGCCTATATCTGAAATCAAATTTAATTTTTATCAATTCTCAAGTGTAGGATAAACCTCTGTACACAAATGGTGAAGGACTAACTCCCTTACACTAGGTTTTTTGCCCAAATTTTCCAATTGGATGAACCATCCAAAATCAAGTCGAAGTAAAACAACACCAAGTCTAATCCACGAAAGACTTTGCTCAACATGTCCATAACTGCAGACACAGCTATTTGAATAGTCACTAGTACAGAAAAGGTCTTCACAGATGGATCAAAAACATCATCATAGACGGTTTCGTGAGTCGTCTGAGTTTATGAGTCAGTAATAACATGAGGTCATCTGTAACATCCCAAATTTTGGCTTGTGTTTCAAATGTAAGAAATTGAGGGTAAATTAAAACTTTTCCTTCATCCTTTTACTCTTGAAACTTTTCTGAAATTCTTGTAAAGGAATTTTGGGAAATTCAAAATCGAAAGCCTCATTTATCAAGTCAACAACCTCCTTGGAGAAATCTTGTTTCAAACCCTTGAAAATAATTTTCCTTGGTTCTAGGGTTGCTTGGTAACACCTCTGAATTATTTCCTAATTTTGGAAATTATTTGAAATATTTTAGAGGCAAGTCAAACCTCTGAAATCACCTTCTGGAATTTCTTGAGAAAATTTCAGTACACAAAAATCTCTGGAAATTTTATGAAAGGTTAACCCTAAGGTCAGAAAACTCCAGTTAAAATTTCATAAATTTTGGAGTTGATTTGATGCCTCAATTAAATCCCCAAAGTTTCAGGTTTAAAAATCAAACCCTAACTGGTTTGCACTGTTCATTGGACTCGAGTCAGGCTCGGGCTCGAGTCACTTGACTCGACCGAGCCAACTAACTGCACCCGGCGCGGTCGAGCGAGCGCACGCGTCATCAGCCGTTAGGTCTCCATCGGACGGCTCTTATTCGTGTAAGCATTCGGACAACTCCGGTTGCCCTCTGATTCTCAGCCGTTGGATTTCAATCGGGCGGTCGACGTTCGCCGATGCCATTTCAACGTGATCGCGCGCTAGCCCTTGGATGCAAATCGGACGGCTGGCCATCGTCGTCCTCCTCGCGCTCGCTCGCCACCCCGCTTGCGCTCGCCTTGCGCCAGGCAGAGAGGCTCGTGGGCGATGGCGTCGCGTCCGCTCACCCTCGCGCAACGCGCGGTGCATTAAATGCGCGTCGTGAGCGCCCGAAAGTCCATCGCTCACTGCTCCGTCACTCGTGGCGACCGTGAGCGGCGTGGGCATCCGAGGCTTGTTGCCGTTGCTCCTGGCTTTCCCTCAGCTACTTAAGCTCCCATCTTCCTCCCCTGCCTTCCTTTACGCACCCGTGAGCTCTCCCTTGCACCCACTGCATTCGTGGAGCTCCCAAACGCCCTGTTTTCTCTCGCCGCCATTGTTGCCGCGGAGCTTCTCGGTGAAGGCGGTACCACAGTGGCTCTCCCTCTCTTTTTCTTGCTCCCTCAGCTCCCTACTTACTCCTGACTTAACCCTCAATTAATTTTGGGTTTATCGTCGCAGGAGGCTAATTCGAGTTCCCCAATTCGGCGCGGCGCGCCTCTTCGTCTCGGTCTGGTGAGTCCATCTCCCTCAATTCTTTTCTCTGGGAGCATCGGTGTGGCACATGGGACCTATTTTGATGATGCGGTCGCTCTCTAGTTGTCGGGCGACTTCCTCGTTGCGCCATTGTTGCCGTCGCGAGCTTCGTCGCGGAGCTACTCGACCGCCTCTGCACCGCATCCGTCGGTAGCCCTGGTAGTCCCTAGATGCTCGGGCACCGCTGGGTGGACCGATGCGGAGCTCTTTTACCGCTTATCGTCGTCGTCATCTTTGCCGTGACCGCCTCTCCGTCGCGTCGCCGCTCGGTCCACCACCGCGGTGTGAGTGGTGCGAGGGGTGCGCAATGCTATGCGCACCGTTGCTAGCATCCTCTCGCGCCGCCGTGCCTTTGGTCGCCGGCGATTGGCGGCGAAGCTCGGTCGCGTTGTCGGACGCGTCGTAGTGCGATCGCGACGTGGCCCAACGTCGCGCGTCCATCCTAGATCTGCGGTCGAGATTTCGTGTGTTGCGTGCGGTGTCTTTGTGTAGCGTTGATTGTGCGCCGTCCATCTCACGATCGGCGGTCCACGCCGCTGCTCACGCGCGTCGCGCGCGTTTTCAAGCGCGTCGGCGTGGTTCAATCGGATCGTTGGATCGAAGATCAGCGGTGGGATTGCGAAGGCATTCGTTCGGTCGAATGCCATCATCATTTGGACCGTTGGATCTTGATCCAACGGTGAGCCTCGATGGCGCTTGTGTGTGGGTGTCTTTGTGCGCGCTGCGCGTGGGCCGTCCGATCCAGGATCGACGGTCCCTACTCAGCCACGTCGTAATAGCCTTTATGAGTTTCCCGAAAGCTTTAATTGCAAACTGAAAAAGGTATTAAACTTCAAAAATGCATATCTAATTCATTTTAAACCCAAATCGGTTGATTCAAATTTGGTTAGCTTTAGATTGAGTTGTACTTTAATCTAAAAATGAATAGGAGTTTAGTTCGGCTCCAGAAAACAGATTTTAAAATTTGCTTAGAAATAGGTTCTACTTATTATTCTAAAATTGGCAATTAACTTGTAAATTGCATAACTAATTCTCTGAAAATCAAATTTTAGTGAAACCAATTTTGTTAGCTTCCCCTAATACAGTACTAAATGATAAAATTGGTTTTAGGCATGTTACTGTTTTTAACAAGATTTCACATGCAATTTAAATTGGTTCATTTTCATGACTTGAAAAATCATAGCTCGCTAAATATAACTCCAAATGACCTGAAATTTTATATGGGTTATCACTACACCAGTGGGTAGCCACCTAAAATTTCAGCTCCAAAATATTTCTAGAAAATATTTTTGCTACAGTATTAATTATGGTAGAAAATAGGTTTTAGAGAATATCTTTTGCACCACAAATCCAAATTAGGTTTTCCAGTTTCTATGTCTAGGTATATTCGTATTTTACCTTGTGTATAAATTTAGTCGCATTTGGATAATTTTTGGCTTGCTCTTTTGTTTAAGTGTTGCTCGTCTTATTGGTTGTTTTCGCTCTTTCGCTTAGGATTCGACATTTGCGGTAACCCCGAGAACGACCCTCCGCAACAAATTGAGCAACAGCAAGCAGGCAAGCAGTTTGATCATTTCCCATTGATCCCATTACTTTTAAAAGTCTAATATTTTGTTTAACTTCTATGTATGCATTGTTAATTTGTTGTTAAATTGATTAGTTAATCCTCTAGTTGCATAATCTGTAGGTAAATGATTATCCTCTACTACCTGAGCCTAGGTTATTGCTGTGATTAGAGTTCGTTGGATGAGCTCTTGTCACTTAGTAGATTTCGAATAAATATTGCTTAGTCATGCCTAGTATCGGTAGTATTGGGCGATCATCGACTTAGTCGATGATCTTGATCACACAACTACTTATACTACTCCATTATGTCCAACCCTTGTGTTTTACCAATTTGCAAATCAAAAGCGAAAACAAAAATTATATCTTGACTTGGGCACAATGGTATGTTGGTGTGATCTGTTGGGCGTGATTGGAATGGTGCCTAAGTCCCCAAGGACCGAGTTACTTGTGTCACTAAGCCAGCGCTTGTTGCGTGCTAACCACACGAGGGGATATGGAACCTCTCTTGACTAAGTACTTTGGAAGGTGTTAATTATGAGCTGGTCGGTGGGTGTGTTCTTGTGTTTGTGTTTTGGAGGAGCATTAGCGAGACGGTTAGGTCGTCTAATGTGTCCTTCTCCGTGGGTTGCGGCTCTTAATTAGCATCGTCCATTGGAAAGCGTCTTGTTAGACTTAGCCATGCACGCATACCAAAGGAAGTGTGCTAACCGTGGTGGTGGAAAGGCGGTCTATCGTGTGGGTACATTGGTACACCTGCAGGTTAAAACTATTCGAATAGCCTCGTCCTAGGTTATGGACATGCTTGGTAAGGTCGTGCAAGAACTAGACTACAACCTTTTAAAAACTTAAACTTGACATGGGTGGTATGAAGGGTACTTCATGCTATTGTTGTGGTGACTATGGGTTAGTCACTTCTAGGTTAGTGTTGTTCTATATCTATTGTTATTATTGTCTCTCTTTATTTGAACAATAAAAGTTAATTGCAACTTGCTTTGAATATATTACCTTATTGCAAATGGAAACTTGCTTTATCTTTGAAAACAAGTCGAGCCTCATCCACTTAAATGAAGCTTGCATGTAGTTAATTATAGTTACATTATCTCACACGTCAGTCTTGCAGTACAAAAACAAGTTTTGTACTCATCCGCTTTGCTTAATATTAATTGTTGCAGAGGAAGAAGGTGAGCCCCAAGGGCCTCACTTTTGTGAGTGTGTTCTTGCGCTGTTTGGGACGATTAGCTTGGCGGTCCGGTTGGTTGCCTTGTGGGTAAAGGCACACCGATTGGCTTTGTTTATCGCCATCTTATGGCCATTTTGCTTCCGATGTGTATTTACTTATTTGTATGACTTTTGGCAGTCGGCCTCTCTTTTGTAATAACTCTCTTTATATTATCTATGTCTTTCGCTTGTTGCTTTTGCTTCGCTCTATGTGTATGAATGGAAATGATGCATGATTTTGTAGCAGGTGTGTATACTGCAGTGCAGGAAGTATACATATCTCGAGGCTTGGTTTATTTGATTTGTCTTTGTTAGGACCAAGTGGATGGTTAAACAGTACAAGCCGAATAAACCGGGGTCCTCACAAAGTTGGTATCAGAGCCATTCCGACCGTTGTAACCCAAGCTTGGTCGTCCTTAGGATATTCTGAAAACTTAATTTCAAAGTATCAAATGATTTATGAAAGCTTAAGTAAGTTCTCAGATTTTACTCCTTACCTATCTTAGCTTTCTATCTCACCTTGCTCTAATTTGATTTTTAAAAGTTGTTTTCCTCTCTTTCCCTCTAAAGATAGTTGTTATCGATTAATTGGGTTTTGGGACCAATGAGTTTGGCAAATTGAAGTGTTAGCTGCCCTCTACAAGGTTTTGAAGCTTCCGAAGTTGAAGATTTCAATTAGGAGGCTTGGATGCAAAATCTGGACAGCGAGCATTCAATTTCCGGACAGCAGGCTCAAAGGTTCTAAATAGGGTAGAAAATGAGAAGTTAACCAACTAAAACTTGTGGGAACAAAAGGGTAAGATGTGATACTAGTTAGCTAAGTATCTAACACCTATTTCGTTGATTTAACCTTGCTCTCGAGTAGTGTTAGACTTGTTGTAGTGTGCTGAAATTTTTATCTTCTCAAACCATTGCTCGTTCTTTCAATACGGGTTAATGACATTGAGAAGTTGAGCTTGGTTTGGAGTTTCTTTGCTGTTTTGGAGCTTCTTTGGAAACATTTAAAGTTTGTTTACTTGCTGTTTTTGGCTTTCGGTTAGGGTGGTATCTCATTCCCCTAATCGTTAGCTTTTCGCTTTCATCAACTTCTAGTATTAGTGCTTTGGTTTCTAACCTAAATTTCTTGAAGCGAGATGGTGGAGGTACTCGTAGCGGCCGTGGTCGCGACTGGTTTGGATGAGGAGCTCCGCCTCCTCCAACCATGGCCGAGGTCCTTCTTGGATCGAGCGCAACCGTTCAGAGGGCGGGAGGTCTGCTGGATGTTATTGCGCGCAACACCTCCGCCCGACCGGTGCCTCGGGATCCGGCGGGGCGACATCGATCTCGTGGGGCCTTGGCGAGTTTCTTCGCACTCACCCCACGTTCTCGTGTCAGAGGACCCATTGGGCGCGGATGACCGTGCTGCGTCAAGTTGAGCGTAAGCTCGGCGTTGCTCGATGCTGGACCAGACGGCGCACTCTTTGCCTCCCATCGGCTTCGGGGGCAGCACTCTCTGGTGGGAGAACTTCTTGGCCATGCAGCCCGCCGCCTGCTGTCTCTTAGGATGAGTTCGGACGGCGTTCGTCGAGCTCACATCCCCGCCGCTTGATGAAGGCAAGAAGAAGGAGTTTCGCGCTCAAGCAAGGGCGTAAGTCGGTGATGGAGTACATGCGAGTTCAACCACTTGGCTCGTTATGCTCCATCCGAGGTGGCCACCGATGAGGCCAAGCGAGAAGTTCATGGAGGTTTGTCCGAGGAGCTGCAAGACAGGCTCTCCATTGTGGAATTTGGCGACTTTCGAGCTTTGGTGGACAAGGCCATTGTTGCTGAGCACAAGGCCAAGGCGCTGGCGAGTCATAGCGCAAGTGGGAGGCCCAGCCATGCGCAGGCGGCCTCTCCGTCCCGTGTCGGGCCTGCCCGAGGGCCCGTTCGTAGCTTCACTACCACCGAGGCCGCCAAGCACCAGCTCTCTCGCCCTCCGCGAGCCGTGCCCGATCCACGTGCGCTGCGAACCGCGAGGTGGCCCCGCAATCCGGCCGCCGGGTCACTGCTTTTCATGCAACCGAAGGGCATTATGCCAATAGTTGCCCTAACAGGGCGAGCGGCCTCGTCCTAATTGAGGGCGCGGCGGGAGGTGGTTCTCCCGTGATCGAAAGGTTGTCCCCGCTACCCAAGGCGTGGGTAGTGGCGCATCAACCTCATCTCCGCGGAGGAGGCACGAGAGGCACCCGACGTCGTGTTGGGTACCCTTCGGTTAACTCTTTCCACGCTCTGATTTTGTTTGATTGAGCGCATCTCATTCTTTTGTTTCGAGTCTTTTGTCTTTGTGGAGGTCTTCTTTTACTCCATTGTTGGTCCCGCTGCTCATTCGCTCTCCGGTTCGGAGATGAGAGCCGAGTCCGAGTGTAGGGATATCCTGTTGAGATAGAAGGGGCGAGATTCTTGGCAAACCTTATCCTCCTTCGATCGGCGAGCTTAGATATAATCCTAGGCATGGATTGGTTGTCTCAAAGACATGGGACAAATTGATTGCGCTAGGAGGCTCATCTACCTCACCGATCCGTCCGTGGCGAGGTGCTTTTGCGCCGGCTGCAGGTCCGCATCTCTTCGCGCTCGGCGAAGCCGCTCTAGATATTAGTGAAGTCGGTGGTATGTGACTTCGTTGATGTCTTCCCGACGACCTTCGAGGATGCCACGATTCGAGACCTCGAGTTTGTCATTGAGTTGGTCCCGGCACGCCCGATTTCAAAGAGGCCTTACCTGATGGATCCAATTGAGTTGGTGGAGTTGAAGAAGCGGTGGGTGAGCTTCAAGAGAAGGGTTTCATCCGCCTAGCTCATCTCCTTGGGGATGCTCGGCAATCTTTGTCGAAAAAGGACAAGGCAGCTGCGCATGTAAGTTGATTACCGTCCACTTAATGAAGTAACGGTAAAGAACAAGTACCCTTTGCCCGTGTCGATGACCTCTTCGATCAATTAACTGGAGCTCGAGTCTTCTCCAAGATTGATTTGAGAGTGGGATATCATCGAGTTCGGATTCGACTGAGGATATTCCAAAGACGGCTTTTTCTACTCGTTATGGCATGCGAGTATACCGTCATGTCTTTCGCTTAACCAATGCTCGGCCTTGTTCATGAACCTCATGAATTCGGTATTCATGGAGTATTTGGATAGGTTCGTGGTGGTCTTCATCGATGATATCCTTATCTACTCCAAGAGCGATGAGGAACACACCGAGCATTTGAGACTTTTGTTGGGCAAGCTTCGTGAGCACCACCGTATGCGAGTTCAGCAAGTGCGCGTTACGTTGAAGGAAGTAGCCTTCTTAGGCCATATTCTTTCGGCGGAGGCGTAGCCGTGGATCCTAGCAAGATCGGCGACGTGCTTTCTTGAGTCACCCCGCCGGTCACCGAAGTTCGAGTTTTCTTGGTTTAGCGGGATATTATCGTCGCTTTATCGAGAACTTCTCCAAGATAGCGGCCGATGACGGAGTTGCTCAAGAAGGACAAGAAGTTCTCGTGGTCCGCTGATTGCGAGAAAGTTTCAAGCGCTTAAGCGATTGACCACCGCTCCGTTCTTGTTCTCCCGATGTCGTCGAAGCTTGATATCTTTTGTGGCGCTTCGTCGAGGCCTCGGTTGTGTCCTTATGCAAGAAGGCAAGGTAGTGGCCTATGCATCAAGGCAATTGAGACCTCATGAACTCAACTATCCTACCCATGACTTGGAGTTAGCCGCTGTGATCCATGCACTTAAGATTTGGCGACATTACCTAATCGGTAATCGTTGTGAAGTGTATTCGGATCACAAAAGCTTGAAGTATTTGTTTACCCAACCCGATCTGAACCTCAGGCAAAGGAGATGGTTGGAGTTGATCAAGGACTATGACATGGGTATTCACTACCATCCGGGCAAGGCCAATGTCGTTGCGGATGCACTTAGTCGCAAAGCGCATTGCAATGCATTGCGGCTCAAGGAGCCTCAGCCCACCCTTCTGGAGGAGTTCCAGCGTCTCAACTTGGGTTTGGTTGAACATGGTTCCCTCGCTGCCCTAGTTGTACAGCCAACCTTGGTGGATCGGATCAAATGCGCTCGGCGATCGGATGTTGGAGTGAACCGCATCAAGGAAAATGTCAAGAATGGAACAGCCAAGTGCTTCTCCGTAGATGAGCTTGGTGTCGTGAGGTTTGGGCAACGCCTCGTGGTTCCAAAGGACATGGAGTTGCGGGATTTGATCCTCTGCGAAGCCCACGATTCTCCGTTATCCATTCATCCCGGGGCCACGAAGATGTATCATGATCTCCGACAGAGATTTTGGTGGACCGAATGAAGAGGAGATCGCAAGGTTCGTTCCGAGTGCGGCGTGTGTCGTCGTGTCAAGGCCGAGCATCGCCCGGTGGATTGCTTCACCCTTACCAATACCGAGTGGAAGTGGGATTCGGTCGGGATGGACTTTATCACTGGTCTACCCCGGTCTCCAAAGAAGAATGATGCCATCTGGGTCGTCATCGATCGATTGACTAAGGTGGCTCATTTTCTTCCTGTCAAGACCGACCTTCGAGTGGGTCTTCTGGCGGATCTCTACATAGCCCGCATCGTGAGTTTGCATGGTGTGCGGCGATTGTGTCGATCGTGGTTCGCTGTTCACGTCTCGATTTTGGCATAGCTTGCAAGAGGCTATGGGAACTCGCTTTCTTTCACTCGACATTTCACCCCAAGCGGATGGTCGGGCGAGAGGGTCAACCAAGTTTTGGAGGACATCTTTGCGAGCTTGTGTCCTTTCCTATGGGAAGCATTGGGAGAAGTGCTTGCCATTCGCCGAGTTTTCTTATAACAACGACTTCCAGCCGGTCTCGGCATGGCACCATTTGAGGCCTTATACGGGAAAAGTGTAGGACCCGTTGAACTGGTGCGAGACCGGTGAAAGACCTTTCTTTGGCCTCGACTCGATTAATGAGGCCGAGGCAAGTCCACTCATTCGTGATCGCTACGCACGGCTCAATCCGGGCAAAGAGCTATGCGGATTGCCGTCGTCGTGAGTTGAGCTTTGAGCCCAATGACTTTGTTTATCTCAAGGTTTCTCCTCGAAAGGTCACGGCGTTTTGGTGTCAAGGGCAAGTTAGCTCCTCGATATGTCGGTCCATACCGTGTCATCGAAAGAAGGAGCCGTCGCCTACAAATTGGAGTTGCTGCTGCACTTGCGGGGTACATGATGTGTTCCATGTGTCCCGACTTAAGAAGTGCCTCCGTGTTCCAACAGAGGAAGCTCAGTTGGAAACTCTCGATGTTCAGAGGATTTGACCTATCGCGAGCACAATTGTTCGCATACTCGAGGAGGTGAGCGAAGAACAAGGAACAAGACCATCAAGTTCCTTAAAGTTCGGTGGTCGAATCATTCCGAGGATGAGGCTACTTGGGAGCGAGAAGATCGTCTTCGTCTGCACTACCCCTCTTTTTTTTCCGAGTGAACCAAATCTCGGGACGAGATTTTTGTAAGGGGAGGTTTGTAACATCCCAAATTTTGGCTTGTGTTTCAAATGTAAGAAATTGAGGGTAAATTAAAACTTTTCCTTCATCCTTTTACTCTTGAAACTTTTCTGAAATTCTTGTAAAGGAATTTTGGGAAATTCAAAATCGAAAGCCTCATTTATCAAGTCAACAACCTCCTTGGAGAAATCTTGTTTCAAACCCTTGGAAATAATTTTCCTTGGTTCTAGGGTTGCTTGGTAACACCTCTGAATTATTTCCTAATTTTGGAAATTATTTGAAATATTTTAGAGGCAAGTCAAACCTTGGTCAAACCTCTGAAATCACCTTCTGGAATTTCTTGAGAAAATTTCAGTGCACAAAAATCTCTGGAAATTTTATGAAAGGTTAACCCTAAGGTCAGGAAACTCCAGTTAAAATTTCATAAATTTTGGAGTTGATTTGATGCCTCAATTAAATCCCCAAAGTTTCAGGTTTAAAAATCAAACCCTAACTGGTTTGCACTGTGTTCATTGGACTCGAGTCGGCTCGGGCTCGAGTCACTTGACTCGACCGAGCCAACTAATTGCACCGGCGCGGTCGAGCGAGCGCACGCGTCATCAGCCGTTAGGTCTCCATCGGACGGCTCTTATTCGTGTAAGCATTTGGACAACTCCGGTTGCCCTCTGATTCTCAGCCGTTGGATTTCAATCGGGCGGTCGACGTTCGCCGATGCCGTTTCAACGTGATCGCGCGCTAGCCCTTGGATGCAAATCGGACGGCTGGCCATCGTCGTCCTCCTCGCGCTCGCTCGCCAGCCCGCTCGCGCTCGCTCTGCGCCATGGCAGAGAGGCTCGTGGGCAGTAGCGTCGCGTCCACTCACCCTCGACGCCAACGGGCAGGTGCATTAAATGCGCGTCAGCAGGCCGCCCCCGAAAGTCCACTGCTCACCTGCTCCCGTCACTCGTGGCGACCGTGAGCGGCGTGGGCATCCGAGGCTTGTTGCCGTTGCTCCTGGCTTTCCCTCAGCTACTTAAGCTCCCATCTTCCTCCCCTGCCTTCCTTTACGCACCCGTGAGCTCTCCCTTGCACCCACTGCATTCGTGGAGCTCCCAAACGCCCTGTTTTCTCTCGCCGCCATTGTTGCCGCGGAGCTTCTCGGTGAAGGCGGTACCACAGTGGCTCTCCCCCTCTTTTTCTTGCTCCCTCAGCTCCCTACTTACTCCCTGAAGCTTAACCCTCAATTAATTTTGGGTTTATCGTCGCAGGGGAGGCTAATTCGAGTTCCCAATTCGCCGCGGCGCCTCTTCGTCTCGGTCTTGGTGAGTCCATCTCCCCTCAATTCTTTTCTCTGGGAGCATCAGTGTGGCACATGGGACCTATTTTGATGATGCGGTCGCTCTCTAGTTGTCCAGGACAGCTTCCCCTCGTTGCCGCCATTGTTGCCGTCGCGGAGCTTCGTCGCCGGAGCTACTCCGACCGCCTCTGCACTTCGCATCCGTCGGGTAGCCTGGTAGTCCCTAGATGCTCGGGCACCGCTTGGTGGACCGATCGCGGAGCTCTTTCTCGCTTATCGTCGTCGTCATCTTTGCCGTGACCGCCTCTCCGTCGCGTCGCCGCTCGGTCACCACCGCCGGTGTGAGTGGTGCGGAGGCGCGCAATGCTGTGCGCACCGTTGCTAGCATCCTCTCGCGCGCCGTGCCTTTGGTCGCCGGCGATTGGCGGCGAAGCTCTCGGTCGCGTTGTCGGACGCGTCGGCGCAAAGATCGCGGCGTGGCCCAACGTCGCGCCGTCCATCCTTAGATCTGCGGTCGAGATTTCGTGTGTTACATGCGGTGTCTTTGTGGCGTCGATTGTGAGCCGTCCATATCACGATCGACGGTCCACGGCCGCCGCCGCGCCGCGCGCGCGTTTTCAAGCAGCGTCGGCGTGGTTCAATCTGGATCGTTGGATCGAAGATCAGCGGTGGGATTGCGAAGGCATTCGTTCGGTCGAATGCCATCATCATTTGGACCGTTGGATCTTGATCCAACGGTGAGCCTCGATGATGTGTGTGTGGGTGTCTTTGTGCGCGCGTGCGCGTGGGCCGTCCGATCCGGATCGACGGTCCCTACTCGACCACGTCGTAATAGCCTTTATGAGTTTCCAAAGCTTTAATTGCAAGCGAAAAGGTATTAAACTTCAAAATGCATATCTAATTCATTTTAAACCCAAATCGGTTGATTCAAATTTGGTTAGCTTTAGATTGAGTTGTACTTTAATCTAAAAATGAATAGGAGTTTAGTTCGGCTCCAGAAAACAAATTTTAAAATTTGCTTAGAAATAGGTTCTACTTATTATTCTAAAATTGGCAATTAACTTGTAAATTGCATAACTAATTCTCTGAAAATCAAATTTTAGTGAAACCAATTTTGTTAGCTTCCCCTAATACCGTACTAAATGATAAAATTGGTTTTAGGCATGTTACTATTTTTAACAAGATTTCACATGCAATTTAAATTGGTTCATTTTCATGACTTGAAAAATCATAGCTCGCTAAATATAACTCCAAATGACCTGAAATTTTATATGGGTTATCACTACACCAGTGGGTAGCCACCCTAAAAATTTCAGCTCCAAAATATTTCTAGAAAATATTTTTGCTACAGTATTAATTATGGCCGAAAATAGGTTTTAGAGAATATCTTTTGCACCACAAATCCAAATTAGGTTTTTCCAGTTTCTATGTCTAGGTATATTCGTATTTTACCTTGTGTATAAATTTAGTCGCATTTGGATAATTTTTGGCTTGCTCTTTTGTTTAAGTGTTGCTCGTCTTATTGGTTGTTTTCGCTCTTTCGCTTAGGATTCGACATTTGCGGTAACCAGAGAACGACCCTCCGCAACAAATTGAGCAACAACAAGTCGGCAAGCGCTTTGATCATTTCCCATTGATCCCATTACTTTTAAAAGTCTAATATTTTGTTTAACTTCTATGTATGCATTGTTAATTTGTTGTTAAATTGATTAGTTAATCCTCTAGTTGCATAATCTGTAGGTAAATGATTATCCTCTACTACCTGAGCCTAGGTTATTGCTGTGATTAGAGTTCGTTGGATGAGCTCTTGTCACTTAGTAGATTTCGAATAAATATTGCTTAGTCATGCCTAGTATTGGTAGTATTGGGCGATCATCGACTTAGTCGATGATCTTGATCACACAACTACTTATACTACTCCATTATGTCCAACCCTTGTGTTTTACCAATTTGCAAATCAAAAACTGAAAACAAAAATTATATCTTGACTTGGGCACAATGGTATGTTGGTGTGATCTGTTGGGCGTGATTGGAATGGTGCCTAAGTCCCCAAGGACCAAGTTACTTGTGTCACTAAGCCAAGCGCTTATTGCGTGCTAACCACACGAGGGGGATATGGAACCTCTCTTGACTAAGTACTTTGGAAGGTGTTAATTATGAGCTGGTCGGTGGGTGTGTTCTTGTGTGTGTTTTGGAGGGGAGCATTAGCAGACCGGTTAGGCTGTCTAATGTGTCCTTCTCCCGTGGGTTGCGGCTCTTAATTAGCATCGTCCATTGGAAAGCGTCTTGTTAGACTTAGCCATGCCTTGCATACCAAAGGAAGTGTGCTAACCGTGGTGGTGGAAAGGCGGTCTATCGTGTGGGTACATTGGTACACCCTGCGAGGTTAAAACTATTCGAATAGCCTCGTCCTAGGTTATGGACATGCTTGGTAAGGTCGTGCAAGAACTAGACTACAACCTTTTAAAAACTTAAACTTGACATGGGTGGTATGAAGGGGTACTTCATGCTATTGTTGTGGTGACTATGGGTTAGTCACTTCTAGGTTGGTGTTGTTCTATATCTATTGTTATTATTGTCTCTCTTTTATTTGAACAATAAAAGTTAATTGCAACTTGCTTTGAATCTATTACCTTATTGCAAATGGAAACTTGCTTTATGCTGAAAACAAGTCCAGAGCCTCATCCACTTAAATGAAGCTTGCATGTAGTTAATTATAGTTCTGTTATCTCACACGTCAGTCTTGCGAGTACAAAAACAAGTTTTGTACTCATCTGCTTTGCTTAATATTAATTGTTGCAGAGGAAGAAGGTGAGCCCCAAGGGCCTCACTTTTGTGAGTCGTGTTCTTGTGCTGTTTGGGACGATTAGCTTGGCGGTCCGGTTGGTTGCCTTGTGGGTAAAGGCACACCGATTGGCTTTTGTTTATCGCCATCTTATGGCCATTTTGCTTCCATTGTGTATTTACTTATTTGTATGACTTTTGGCAGTCGGCCTCTCTTTTGTAATAACTCTCTTTATATTATCTATGTCTTTCGATTGTTGCTTTTGCTTGGCTCTATGTGTATGAATGGAAATGATGCATGATTTTGTAACAGGTGTGTATCTGCAGTTGGAAGTATACATATCTCGAGGCTTGGTTTATTTGATTTGTACTGTTAGGACCAAGTGGATGGTTAAACAGTACAAGCCGAATAAACCGGGGTCCTCACAAAGTTGGTATCAGAGCCATTCCGACCGTTGTAACCCAAGCTTGGTCGTCCTTAGGATATTCTGAAAACTTAATTTCAAAGTATCAAATGATTTATGAAAGCTTAAGTAAGTTCTCAGATTTTACTCCTTACCTATCTTAGCTTTCTATCTCACCTTGCTCTAATTTGATTTTTAAAAGTTGTTTTCCTCTCTTTCCCTCTAAAGATAGTTGTTATCGATTAATTGGGTTTTGGGACCAATGAGTTTGGCAAATTGAAGTGTTAGCTGCCCTCTACAAGGTTTTGAAGCTTCCGAAGTTGAAGATTTCAATTAGGAGGCTTGGATGCAAAATCTGGACAGCGAGCATTCAATTTCCGGACAGCAGGCTCAAAGGTTCTAAATAGGGTAGAAAATGAGAAGTTAACCAACTAAAACTTGTGGGAACAAAAGGGTAAGATGTGATACTAGTTAGCTAAGTATCTAACACCTATTTCGTTGATTTAACCTTGCTCTCGAGTAGTGTTAGACTTGTTGTAGTGTGCTGAAATTTTTATCTTCTCAAACCATTGCTCGTTCTTTCAATACGGGTTAATGACATTGAGAAGTTGAGCTTGGTTTGGAGTTTCTTTGCTGTTTTGGAGCTTCTTTGGAAACATTTAAAGTTTGTTTACTTGCTGTTTTTGGCTTTCGGTTAGGGTGGTATCTCATTCCCCTAATCGTTAGCTTTTCGCTTTCATCAACTTCTAGTATTAGTGCTTTGGTTTCTAACCTAAATTTCTTGAAGCAGGATGGCTGGAGGTACTCGTAGCGGCCGTGGTCAGCAGCCTGGTTTGGATGAGGAGCTCCCGCCTCCTCCAACCATGGCTGAGGTCCTTCTTCAGATCGAGCGCAACCGTTCGGAGGGCGGGAGGTCTGCTGGATGTTATGCGCGCAACACCTCCGCCTCGACCGGTGCCTCGGGATCCGGCGGGGGCGGACATCGATCTCGTGGGGCCTTGCGAGTTTCTTCGCACTCGGCCCCACGTTCTCCGTGTCAGAGACCCATTGGGCGCGGATGGCTGGCTGCGTCAAGTTGAGCGTAAGCTCGGCGTTGCTCGATGCTGGACCGGGGCAGCGCACTCTTTGCCTCCCATCGGCTTCGAGGCACTCTCTCTGGTGGGAGAACTTCTTGGCCATGCAGCCCGCCGGCCACACCGTCTCTTGGGATGAGTTCGGACGGCGTTCGTCGAGCTCACATCCTGCCGCTTGATGAAGTCAAGAAGAAGGAGTTTCTCGCGCTCAAGCAAGGCGTAAGTCGGTGATGGAGTACATGCGAGTTCAACCACTTGGCTCGTTATGCTCCATCCGAGGTGGCCACCGATGAGGCCAAGCGGAGAAGTTCATGGAGGGTTTGTCCGAGGAGCCGCAAGACAAAGCTCTCCATTGTGGAATTTGCCGACTTTCGGGCTTTGGTGGACAAGGCCATTGTTCTTGAGCACAAGGCCAAGGCGCTGGCGAGTCCCGCAGCGCAAGTGGGAGGCCCGGCCGTGCGCACAGCCGGCCTCTCCGTCCCGTGTCGGGCCTGCCCGAGGCCCGCTTCGTGGCTTCACTACCACCGAGGCCGCCAAACGGCTCCTCGCCCTCGCGAGCCGTGCCCCGATCACGTGCGCTGCGAACCAGCAGGTGGCCCCGCAATCCGGTGCCGGGTCACTTGCTTTTCATGCAACGAGAAGGGCATTATGCCAATAGTTGCCCTAACAGATCGGGCGGCCTCGTCCTAATGGAGGACGCGGGCAGGGAGGTGGTTCTCCCCAGGATCAGAAGGTTGTCCCCGCTACCCAAGGCGTGGGTAGTGGCCGCATCAACCTCATCTCCGCGGAGGAGGCACAGGAGGCACCCGACGTCGTGTTGGGTACCCTTTCGGTTAACTCTTTCCCTGCTACAGTTTTGTTTGATTCAGGCGCATCTCATTCTTTTGTTTCAGTCTTTTCTTTGCTGTGGGAGGTCTTCTTTTTACTCCATTGTTGGTCCCGCTGCTCATTCGCTCTCCCGGTTCGGAGATGAGAGCTGAGTCTGAGTGTAGGGATATCCCTGTTGAGATAGAAGGGGCAGGATTCTTGGCAAACCTTATCCTCCTTCGATCGGCGAGCTTAGATATAATCCTAGGCATGGATTGGTTGTCTCAGCACATGGGACAAATTGATTGCGCTAGGAGGCTCATCTACCTCACGATCCTTCCGCGGCGAGGTTCGCTTCGCCGAAAGCTGCGAGTCCGCATCTCTTCGCGCTCGGCGAAGCCGACTCTAGATATTAGTGAAGTCGGTGGTATGTGACTTCGTTGATGTCTTCCCGACGACCTTCGGGGATGCCACGATTCGAGACCTCGAGTTTGTCATTGAGTTGGTCCCCTGTGCGCCCGATTTCAAAGAGGCCTTACGGATGGATCCAATTGAGTTGGTGGAGTTGAAGAAGCGGTGGGTGAGCTTCAAGAGAAGGGTTTCATCCGCCTAGCTCATCTCCTTGGGGATGCTCGGCAATCTTTGTCGAAAAAGGACAAGGCGCTGCGCATGTGCGTTGATTACCGTCCACTTAATGAAGTAACGGTAAAGAACAAGTACCCTTTGCCCGTATCGATGACCTCTTCGATCAATTAACGGAGCTCGAGTCTTCTCAAGATTGATTTGAGAGTGGGATATCATCGAGTTCGGATTCGACTGAGGATATTCCAAAGACGGCTTTTTCTACTCGTTATGACTTGTACGAGTATACCGTCATGTCTTTCGGCTTAACCAATGCTCCGGCCTTGTTCATGAACCTCATGAATTCGGTATTCATGGAGTATTTGGATAGGTTCGTGGTGGTCTTCATCGATGATATCCTTATCTACTCCAAGAGCGATGAGGAACACACCGAGCATTTGAGACTTGTGTTGGGCAAGCTTCGTGAGCACCAGCTGTATGCGAAGTTCAGCAAGTGCGCGTTCTGGTTGAAGGAAGTAGCCTTCTTAGGCCATATTCTTTCGGCAGGAGGCGTAGCTGTGGATCCTAGCAAGATCAGCGACGTGCTTTCCTGGAGTCAGCCCACTTCGGTCACCGAAGTTCGGAGTTTTCTTGGTTTAGCGGGATATTATCGTCGCTTTATCGAGAACTTCTCCAAGATAGCGAAGCCGATGACGGAGTTGCTCAAGAAGGACAAGAAGTTCTCGTGGTCGCGATTGCGGAAAGTTTCCAAGCGCTTAAGAAGCGATTGACCACCGCTCCCGTTCTTGTTCTCCCCGATGTCCGTCGAAGCTTCGATATCTTTTGTGACGCTTCTCGTCGAGGCCTCGGTTGTGTCCTTATGCAAGAAGGCAAGGTAGTGGCCTATGCATCAAGGCAATTGAGACCTCATGAACTCAACTATCCTACCCATGACTTGGAGTTAGCCGCTGTGATCCATGCACTTAAGATTTGGCGACATTACCTAATCGGTAATCGTTGTGAAGTGTATTCGGATCACAAAAGCTTGAAGTATTTGTTTACCCAACCCGATCTGAACCTCAGGCAAAGGAGATGGTTGGAGTTGATCAAGGACTATGACATGGGTATTCACTACCATCCGGGCAAGGCCAATGTCGTTGCGGATGCACTTAGTCGCAAAGCGCATTGCAATGCATTGCGGATCAAGGAGCCTCAGCCCACCCTTCTGGAGGAGTTCCAGCGTCTCAACTTGGGTTTGGTTGAACATGGTTCCCTCGCTGCCCTAGTTGTACAGCCAACCTTGGTGGATCGGATCAAGTCTGCTCAGCAGTCGGATGTTGGAGTGAACCGCATCAAGGAAAATGTCAAGAATGGAACAGCCAAGTGCTTCTCCGTAGATGAGCTTGGTGTCGTGAGGTTTGGGCAACGCCTCGTGGTTCCAAAGGACATGGAGTTGCGGGATTTGATCCTCTGCGAAGCCCACGATTCTCCGTTATCCATTCATCCCGGGGCCACGAAGATGTATCATGATCTCCGACAGAGATTTTGGTGGACCCGAATGAAGAGGGAGATCGCAAGGTTCGTTCTTAGAGTGCGGCGTGTGTCGTCGTGTCAAGGCGAGCATCGTCGGTGGATTGCTTCAGCCCTTACCAATACCGGAGTGGAAGTGGGATTCGGTCGGGATGGACTTTATCACTGGTCTACCCCGGTCTCCAAAGAAGAATGATGCCATCTGGGTCGTCATCGATCGATTGACTAAGGTGGCTCATTTTCTTCTGTCAAAGACCGACCTTCGAGTGGGTCTTCCGCGGATCTCTACATAGCCCGCATCGTGAGTTTGCATGGTGTGCCAAAACGATTGTGTCGGATCGTGGTTCATTGTTCACGCCTCGATTTTGGCATAGCTCGCAAGAGGCTATGGGAACTCGCTTTCTTTCATTTCAACATTTCACCCCAAACGGATGGTCGGGCGAGAGGGTCAACCAAGTTTTGGAGGACATGCTGCGAGCTTGTGTCCTTTCCTATGGGAAGCATTGGGAGAAGTGCTTGCCATTCGCTGAGTTTTCTTATAACAACAGCTTCCAGGCCAGTCTCGGCATGGCACCATTTGAGGCCTTATACGGGAAAAAGTGTAGGACCCCGTTGAACTGGTCTGAGACCGGTGAAAGACCTTTCTTTGGCCTGGACTCGATTAATGAGGCCGAGGGGCAAGTCCAGCTCATTCGTGATCGCTTACGCACAGCTCAATCCAGGCAAAAGAGCTATGCGGATTGCCGTCGTCGTGAGTTGAGCTTTGAGCCCAATGACTTTGTTTATCTCAAGGTTTCTCCTCTGAAAGGTCACCAGCGTTTTGGTGTCAAGGGCAAGTTAGCTCCTCGATATGTCGGTCCATACCGTGTCATCGAAAAGAAGGGAGCTGTCGCCTACAAATTGGAGTTGCCTGCTGCACTTGCGGGGGTACATGATGTGTTCCATGTGTCCCAGCTTAAGAAGTGCCTCCGTGTTCCAACAGAGGAAGCTCCGTTGGAAACTCTCGATGTTCAGGAGGATTTGACCTATCGCGAGCACACTGTTCGCATACTCGAGGAGGCTGAGCGAAGAACAAGGAACAAGACCATCAAGTTCCTTAAAGTTCAGTGGTCGAATCATTCCGAGGATGAGGCTACTTGGGAGCGAGAAGATCGTCTTCGTACAGACTACCCCTCTTTTTTTTCCGAGTGAACCAAATCTCGGGACGAGATTTTTGTAAGGGGAGGTTTGTAACATCCCAAATTTTGGCTTGTGTTTCAAATGTAAGAAATTGAGGGTAAATTAAAACTTTTCCTTCATCCTTTTACTCTTGAAACTTTTCTGAAATTCTTGTAAAGGAATTTTGGGAAATTCAAAATCGAAAGCCTCATTTATCAAGTCAACAACCTCCTTGGAGAAATCTTGTTTCAAACCCTTGGAAATAATTTTCCTTGGTTCTAGGGTTGCTTGGTAACACCTCTGAATTATTTCCTAATTTTGGAAATTATTTGAAATATTTTAGAGGCAAGTCAAACCTTGGTCAAACCTCTGAAATCACCTTCTGGAATTTCTTGAGAAAATTTCAGTGCACAAAAATCTCTGGAAATTTTATGAAAGGTTAACCCTAAGGTCAGGAAACTCCAGTTAAAATTTCATAAATTTTGGAGTTGATTTGATGCCTCAATTAAATCCCCAAAGTTTCAGGTTTAAAAATCAAACCCTAACTGGTTTGCACTGTTCATTGGACTCGAGTCAGGCTCGGGCTCGAGTCACTTGACTCGACCGAGCCAACTAACTGCACCCGGCGCGGTCGAGCGAGCGCACGCGTCATCAGCCGTTAGGTCTCCATCGGACGACTCTTATTCGTGTAAGCATTCGGACAACTCCGGTTGCCCTCTGATTCTCAGCCGTTGGATTTCAATCGGGCGGTCGACGTTCGCCGATGCCATTTCAACGTGATCGCGCGCTAGCCCTTGGATGCAAATCGGACGGCTGGCCATCGTCGTCCTCCTCGCGCTCGCTCGCCAGCCCGCTCGCGCTCGCTCTGCGCCATGGCAGAGAGGCTCGTGGGTAGTAGCGTCGCGTCCACTCACCCTCGACGCCAACGGGCAGGTTCATTAAATGCGCGTCAGCAGGCCGCCCCCGAAAGTCCACTGCTCACCTGCTCCCGTCACTCGTGGCGACCGTGAGCGGCGTGGGCATCCGAGGCTTGTTGCCGTTGCTCCTGGCTTTCCCTCAGCTACTTAAGCTCCCATCTTCCTCCCCTGCCTTCCTTTACGCACCCGTGAGCTCTCCCTTGCACCCACTGCATTCGTGGAGCTCCCAAACGCCTGTTTTCTCTCGCGCCATTGTTGCCGCGAGCTTCTCGGTGAAGGCGGTACCACGATGGCTCTCCCCTCTTTTCTTGCTCCTCGGCTCCCTACTTACTCCTGACTTAACCTCAATTAATTTTGGGTTTATCGTCGCAGGAGGCTAATTCGAGTTCCCAATTCGCCGCGAGCGCCCCTCTTCGTCTCCAGTGCCGGTGAGTCCATCTCCCCTCAATTCTTTTCTCTGGGAGCATCAGTGTGGCACATGGGACCTATTTTGATGATGCGGTCGCTCTCTAGTTGTCCAGGACAGCTTCCCCTCGTTGCCGCCATTGTTGCCGTCGCGGAGCTTCGTCGCCGGAGCTACTCCGACCGCCTCTGCACCCCCGCATCCGTCAGGTAGCCCCTGGTAGTCCCTAGATGCTCGGGCACCGCTTGGGTGGACCGATGCGGAGCTCTTTTGCTGCTTATCGTCGTCGTCATCTTTGCCGTGACCGCCCCTCTCCGTCGCGTCGCCGCTCTGGTCCACCACCGCCGGTGTGAGTGGTGCCAGAGGGTGCGCAATGCTATTGCGCACCCGTTGCTAGCATCCTCTCGCGCCGCCGTGCCTTTGGTCGCCGGCGATTGGCCGGCGAAGCTCTCGGTCGCGTTGTCGGACGCGTCAGCGCAGTGCGCGACGTGGCCCAACGTGCGCCGTCCATCCTTAGATCTGCGGTCGAGATTTCGTGTGTTCATGCGGTGTCTTTGTGTGGCGTCGATTGTGAGCCGTCCATATCACGATCGGCGGTCCACGGCCATTGTTCCGCCGCGCGCGCGTTTTCAAGCGCGTCGGCGTGGTTCAATCTGGATCGTTGGATCGAAGATCAGCGGTGGGATTGCGAAGGCATTCGTTCGGTCGAATGCCATCATCATTTGGACCGTTGGATCTTGATCCAACGGTGAGCCTCGATGAGCGCTGTGTGGGTGTCTGTGGCGCGCGCTGCGGCGTGGGCCGTCCGATCCAGATCGACGGTCCCTACTCAGCCACGTCGTAATAGCCTTTATGAGTTTCCCGAAAGCTTTAATTGCAAACTGAAAAAGGTATTAAACTTCAAAAATGCATATCTAATTCATTTTAAACCCAAATCGGTTGATTCAAATTTGGTTAGCTTTAGATTGAGTTGTACTTTAATCTAAAAATGAATAGGAGTTTAGTTCGGCTCCAGAAAACAAATTTTAAAATTTGCTTAGAAATAGGTTCTACTTATTATTCTAAAATTGGCAATTAACTTGTAAATTGCATAACTAATTCTCTGAAAATCAAATTTTAGTGAAACCAATTTTGTTAGCTTCCCCTAATACCGTACTAAATGATAAAATTGGTTTTAGGCATGTTACTATTTTTAACAAGATTTCACATGCAATTTAAATTGGTTCATTTTCATGACTTGAAAAATCATAGCTCGCTAAATATAACTCCAAATGACCTGAAATTTTATATGGGTTATCACTACACCAGTGGGTAGCCACCCTAAAAATTTCAGCTCCAAAATATTTCTAGAAAATATTTTTGCTACAGTATTAATTATGGCCGAAAATAGGTTTTTAGAGAATATCTTTTGCACCACAAATCCAAATTAGGTTTTTCCAGTTTCTATGTCTAGGTATATTCGTATTTTACCTTGTGTATAAATTTAGTCGCATTTGGATAATTTTTGGCTTGCTCTTTTGTTTAAGTGTTGCTCGTCTTATTGGTTGTTTTCGCTCTTTCGCTTAGGATTCGACATTTGCGGTAACCCCGAGAACGACCCTCCGCAACAAATTGAGCAACAGCAAGCAGGCAAGCAGTTTGATCATTTCCCATTGATCCCATTACTTTTAAAAGTCTAATATTTTGTTTAACTTCTATGTATGCATTGTTAATTTGTTGTTAAATTGATTAGTTAATCCTCTAGTTGCATAATCTGTAGGTAAATGATTATCCTCTACTACGAGCCTAGGTTATTGCTTGTGATTAGAGTTCGTTGGATGAGCTCTTGTCACTTAGTAGATTCGAATAAATATTGCTTAGTCATGCCTAGTATCGGTAGTATTGGGCGATCATCGACTTAGTCGATGATCTTGATCACACAACTACTTATACTACTCCATTATGTCCAACCCTTGTGTTTTACCAATTTGCAAATCAAAAACTAAAAACAAAAATTATATCTTGACTTGGGCACAATGGTATGTTGGTGTGATCTGTTGGGCGTGATTGGAATGGTGCCTAAGTCCCCAAGGACCAAGTTACTTGTGTCACTAAGCCAAGCGCTTATTGCGTGCTAACCACACGAGGGGGATATGGAACCTCTCTTGACTAAGTACTTTGGAAGGTGTTAATTATGAGCTGGTCGGTGGGTGTGTTCTTGTGTGTGTGTTTTGGAGGGGAGCATTAGCAGACCGGTTAGGCTGTCTAATGTGTCCTTCTCCGTGGGTTCTGCGCTCTTAATTAGCATCGTCCATTGGAAAGCGTCTTGTTAGACTTAGCCATGCACGCATACCAAAGGAAGTGTGCTAACCGTGGTGGTGGAAAGGCGGTCTATCGTGTGGGTACATTGGTACACCCTGCAGGTTAAAACTATTCGAATAGCCTCGTCCTAGGTTATGGACATGCTTGGTAAGGTCGTGCAAGAACTAGACTACAACCTTTTAAAAACTTAAACTTGACATGGGTGGTATGAAGGGTACTTCATGCTATTGTTGTGGTGACTATGGGTTAGTCACTTCTAGGTTGGTGTTGTTCTATATCTATTGTTATTATTGTCTCTCTTTATTTGAACAATAAAAGTTAATTGCAACTTGCTTTGAATCTATTACCTTATTGCAAATGGAAACTTGCTTTATCTTTGAAAACAAGTCGAGCCTCATCCACTTAAATGAAGCTTGCATGTAGTTAATTATAGTTCTGTTATCTCACACGTCGATCTTGCAGTACAAAAACAAGTTTTGTACTCATCCGCTTGCTTAATATTAATTGTTGCAGAGGAAGAAGGTGAGCCCCAAGGGCCTCACTTTTGTGAGTCGTGTTGCTTGTATTGTTTGGGACGATTAGCTTGGCGGTCGGTTGGTTGCCTTGTGGGTAAAGGCACACCGATTGGCTTTTGTTTATCGCCATCTTATGGCCATTTTGCTTCATTGTGTATTTACTTATTTGTATGACTTTTGGCCGTCGGCCTCTCTTTTGTAATAACTCTCTTTATATTATCTATGTCTTTCGATTGTTGCTTTTGCTTGGCTCTATGTGTATGAATGGAAATGATGCATGATTTTGTAACGGGTGTGTATCTGCAGTGCAGGAAGTATACATATCTCGAGGCTTGGTTTATTTGATTTGTCTTTGTTAGGACCAAGTGGATGGTTAAGCAGTACAAGCCTAATAAACCGGGTCCTCACAAAGTTGGTATCGAGCCATTCCGACCGTTGTAACCCAAGCTTGGTCGTCCTTAGGATATTCTAAAACTTAATTTCAAAGTATCAAATGATTTATGAAAGCTTAAGTAAGTTCTCGATTTTACCCTTACCTATCTTAGCTTTCTATCTCACCTTGCTCTAATTTGATTTTTAAAAGTTGTTTTCCTCTCTTTCCCTCTAAAGATAGTTGTTATCGATTAATTGGGTTTTGGGACCAATGAGTTTGGCAAATTGAAGTGTAAGCTGCCCTCTACAAGGTTTTGAAGCTTCCGAAGTTGAAGATTTCAATTAGGAGGCTTGGATGCAAAATTTGGACAGCGAGCATTCAATTTCCGGACAGCAGGCTCAAAGGTTCTAAATAGGGTAGAAAATGAGAAGTTAACCAACTAAAACTTGTGGGAACAAAAGGGTAAGATCTGATACTAGTTAGCTAAGTATCTAACACCTATTTCGTTGATTTAACCTTGCTCTCGAGTAGTGTTAGACTTGTTGTAGTGTGCTGAAATTTTTATCTTCTCAAACCATTGCTCGTTCTTTCAATACGGGTTAATGACATTGAGAAGTTGAGCTTGGTTTGGAGTTTCTTTGCTGTTTTGGAGCTTCTTTGGAAACATTTAAAGTTTGTTTACTTGCTGTTTTTGGCTTTCGGTTAGGGTGGTATCTCATTCCCCTAATCGTTAGCTTTTCGCTTTCATCAACTTCTAGTATTAGTGCTTTGGTTTCTAACCTAAATTTCTTGAAGCAGGATGGCTGGAGGTACTCGTAGCGGCCGTGGTCGCGACTGGTTTGGATGAGGAGCTCCGCCTCCTCCAACCATGGCTGAGGTCCTTCTTGGATCGAGCGCAACTGCTCGAGAGGACGGAGGGTCTGCTGGATGTTATTGCGCGCAACACCTCCGCCCCGACCGGTGCCTCGGGATCCGGCAAGCGGGCGACATCGCCTCGTGGGGCCTTTGCCGAGTTTCTTCGCACTCGGCCCCACGTTCTCCGTGTCCGAGGACCCATTGGGCGCGGATGACCGGCTGCGTCAAGTTGAGCGTAAGCTCGGCGTTGCTCGATGCTCGACCGGACAGGCACTCTTTGCCTCCCATCGCCTTGAGGGCGCACTCTCTGGTGGGAGAACTTCTTGGCCATGCACCCGCCGGCCACACTTGTCTCTTAGGATGAGTTCCGACGGCGTTAGTCGAGCTCACATCCTGCCGCTTGATGAAGTCAAGAAGAAGGAGTTTCGCGCTCAAGCAAGGCGTAAGTCGGTGATGGAGTACATGCGAGTTCAACCACTTGGCTCGTTATGCTCCATCCGAGGTGGCCACCGATGAGGCCAAGCGGAGAAGTTCATGGAGGGTTTGTCTGAGGAGTTGCAAGACAGGCTCTCCATTGTGGAATTTGCTGACTTTCAGGCTTTGGTGGACAAGGCCATTGTTGCTGAGCACAAGGCCAAGGCGCTGGGCGAGTCCCGCAAGCGCAAGTGGGAGGCCCAGCGGCCGCACAGCCGCCTCTCCGTCCCGTGTCGGGCCTGCCCGAGGGCCCGCTTCGTGGCTTCACTACCACCGAGGCCGCCAAAGACCAGCTCCTCGCCCTCCGCAGCCGTGCCCGATCACGTGCGCTGCGAACCAGCGAGTGGCCCCGCAATCCGGCCGCCGGTCACTTGCTTTTCATGCAACGAAGGGGCATTATGCCAATAGTTGCCCTAACAGATCGAGCGGCCTCGTCCTAATGGAGGACGCGGGCGGGAGGTGGTTCTCCCGTGATCGAAGGTTGTCCCGCTACCCAAGGCGTGGGTAGTGGCGCATCAACCTCATCTCCGCGGAGGAGGCACAGAGGCACCGGACGTCGTGTTGGGTACCCTTCGGTTAACTCTTTCCACGCTACGCTTTTGTTTGATTCAGCGCATCTCATTCTTTTGTTTAGAGTCTTTTCTTCTTTGTGGAGGTCTTCTTTTACTCCATTGTTGGTCCCGCTGCTCATTCGCTCTCCGGTTCGGAGATGAGAGTCGAGTCTCGAGTGTAGGGATATCCTGTTGAGATAGAAGGCGAGATTCTTGGCAAACCTTATCCTCCTTCGATCGCGAGCTTAGATATAATCCTAGGCATGGATTGGTTGTCTCAGCACATGGGACAAATTGATTGCGCTAGGAGGCTCATCTACCTCACCAGTCCTTCCGGCGAGCAGGTTCGCTTTTCGCCGAAGCTGCAGGGTCCGCATCTCTTCGCGCTCGAGGCGAAGCCAGCTCTAGATATTAGTGAAGTCCCAGTGGTATGTGACTTCGTTGATGTCTTCCCCGACGACCTTCCAGGGATGCCACCAGTTCGAGACCTCGAGTTTGTCATTGAGTTGGTCCCCGGTACCGCCCCGATTTCAAAGAGGCCTTACCGGATGGATCCAATTGAGTTGGTGGAGTTGAAGAAGCAGCTGGGTGAGCTTCAAGAGAAGGGTTTCATCCGCCCTAGCTCATCTCCTTGGGGATGCTCAGCAATCTTTGTCCCGAAAAAGGACAAGACGCTGCGCATGTGCGTTGATTACCGCCCACTTAATGAAGTAACGGTAAGAACAAGTACCCTTTGCCCGTGTCGATGACCTCTTCGATCAATTAACTGGAGCTCGAGTCTTCTCCAAGATTGATTTGAGAGTGGGATATCATCAGGTTCGGATTCGACCTGAGGATATTCCAAAGACGGCTTTTTCTACTCGTTATGGCTTGTACGAGTATACCGTCATGTCTTTCAGCTTAACCAATGCTCCGGCCTTGTTCATGAACCTCATGAATTCGGTATTCATGGAGTATTTGGATAGGTTCGTGGTGGTCTTCATCGATGATATCCTTATCTACTCCAAGAGCGATGAGGAACACACCGAGCATTTGAGACTTGTGTTGGGCAAGCTTCATGAGCACCAGCTGTATGCGAAGTTCAGCAAGTGCGCGTTACGTTGAAGGAAGTAGCCTTCTTAGGCCATATTCTTTCGGCGGAGGCGTGGCGTGGATCCTAGCAAGATCGACGTGCTTTCTCGAGTCACCCCTTCGGTCACCGGTTCGGAGTTTTCTTGGTTTAGCGGGATATTATCGCCGCTTTATCGAGAACTTCTCCAAGATAGCGAAGCCGATGACGGAGTTGCTCAAGAAGGTCAAGAAGTTCTCGTGGTCCGCTGATTGCGAGGAAAGTTTCCAAGCGCTTAAGAAGCGATTGACCACCGCTCCGTTCTTGTTCTCCCGATGTCCGTCCGGCTTGATATCTTTTGTGACGCTTCTCGTCGAGGCCTCGGTTGTGTCCTTATGCAAGAAGGCAAGGTAGTGGCCTATGCATCAAGGCAATTGAGACCTCATGAACTCAACTATCCTACCCATGACTTGGAGTTAGCGCGTGATCCATGCACTTAAGATTTGGCGACATTACCTAATCGGTAATCATTGTGAAGTGTATTCGGATCACAAAAGCTTGAAGTATTTGTTTACCCAACCCGATCCAACCTCGGGCAAAGGAGATGGTTGGAGTTGATCAAGGACTATGACATGGGTATTCACTACCATCCGGCAAGGCCAATGTCGTTGCGGATGCACTTAGTCGCAGCGCATTGCAATGCATTGCGGCTCAAGGAGCCTCGGCCCACCCTTACGGAGGAGTTCCAGCGTCTCAACTTGGGTTTGGTTGAACATGGTTCCTCGCGCCCTAGTTGTCTGACCAACCTTGGTGGATCGGATCAAGTGCGCTTTCGAATCGGATGTTGGAGTGAACCGCATCAAGGAAAATGTCAAGAATGGAACAGCCAAGTGCTTCTCCGTAGATGAGCTTGGTGTCGTGAGGTTTGGGCAACGCCTCGTGGTTCCAAAGGACATGGAGTTGCGGGATTTGATCCTCTGCGAAGCCCACGATTCTCCGTTATCCATTCATCCCGGGGCCACGAAGATGTATCATGATCTCCGACAGAGATTTTGGTGGACCCGAATGAAGAGGGAGATCGCAAGGTTCGTTGTCGAGTGCGACGTGTGTCGTCGTGTCAAGGCCGAGCATCAGCGTCCAGCTGGATTGCTTCAGCCCTTACCAATACCGGAGTGGAAGTGGGATTCGGTCGGGATGGACTTTATCACTGGTCTACCCCGGTCTCCAAAGAAGAATGATGCCATCTGGGTCGTCATCGATCGATTGACTAAGGTGGCTCATTTTCTTCCTGTCAAGACTGACCTTCGAGTGGGTCTTCTGGCGGATCTCTACATAGCCCGCATCGTGAGTTTGCATGGTGTGCCGAAAACGATTGTGTCAGATCGTGGTTCGCTGTTCACGTCTCGATTTTGGCATAGCCTGCAAGAGGCTATGGGAACTCGCCTTTCTTTCAGCTCGACATTTCACCCCAAACGGATGGTCGGGCCGAGAGGGTCAACCAAGTTTTGGAGGACATCTTTGCGAGCTTGTGTCCTTTCCTATGGGAAGCATTGGGAGAAGTGCTTGCCATTCGCCGAGTTTTCTTATAACAACGACTTCGGGCCGCCTCTCGGCATGGCACCACTTGAGGCCTTATACGGGAAAAAGTGTAGGACCCCGTTGAACTGGTCTGAGACCGGTGAAAGACCTTTCTTTGGCCTGGACTCGATTAATGAGGCCGAGGGGCAAGTCCAGCTCATTCGTGATCGCTTACGCACAGCTCAATCCAGGCAAAAGAGCTATGCGGATCGCCGTCGTCGTGAGTTGAGCTTTGAGCCCAATGACTTTGTTTATCTCAAGGTTTCTCCTCTGAAAGGTCACCAGCGTTTTGGTGTCAAGGGCAAGTTAGCTCCTCGATATGTCGGTCCATACCGTGTCATCGAAAGAAGGAGCCGCCGCCTACAAATTGGAGTTGCCTGCTGCACTTGCGGGGGTACATGATGTGTTCCATGTGTCCCAGCTTAAGAAGTGCCTCCGTGTTCCAACAGAGGAAGCTCCGTTGGAAACTCTCGATGTTCAGGAGGATTTGACCTATCGCGAGCACACTGTTCGCATACTCGAGGAGGCTGAGCGAAGAACAAGGAACAAGACCATCAAGTTCCTTAAAGTTCAGTGGTCGAATCATTCCGAGGATGAGGCTACTTGGGAGCGAGAAGATCGTCTTCGTACAGACTACCCCTCTTTCTTTTCCGAGTGAACCAAATCTCGGGACGAGATTTTTGTAAGGGGGGAGGTTTGTAACATCCCAAATTTTGGCTTGTGTTTCAAATGTAAGAAATTGAGGGTAAATTAAAACTTTTCCTTCATCCTTTTACTCTTGAAACTTTTCTGAAATTCTTGTAAAGGAATTTTGGGAAATTCAAAATCGAAAGCCTCATTTATCAAGTCAACAACCTCCTTGGAGAAATCTTGTTTCAAACCCTTGGAAATAATTTTCCTTGGTTCTAGGGTTGCTTGGTAACACCTCTGAATTATTTCCTAATTTTGGAAATTATTTGAAATATTTTAGAGGCAAGTCAAACCTTGGTCAAACCTCTGAAATCACCTTCTGGAATTTCTTGAGAAAATTTCAGTGCACAAAAATCTCTAGAAATTTTATGAAAGGTTAACCCTAAGGTCAGGAAACTCCAGTTAAAATTTCATAAATTTTGGAGTTGATTTGATGCCTCAATTAAATCCCCAAAGTTTCAGGTTTAAAAATCAAACCCTAACTTGGTTTGCACTGTTCATTGGACTCGAGTCAGGCTCGGGCTCGAGTCACTTGACTCGACCGAGCCAACTAACTGCACCCGGCGCGGTCGAGCGAGCGCACGCGTCATCAGCCGTTAGGTCTCCATCGGACGGCTCTTATTCGTAAGCATTCGGACAACTCGGTTGCCCTCGATTCTCGGCCGTTGGATTTCAATCGGGCGGTCGGCGTTCGCGATGCCATTTCAACGTGATCGCGCTAGCCCTTGGATGCAAATCGGACGGCCGCCATCGTCGTCCTCCTCGCGCTCGCTCGCCCGGCCGCTCGCGCTCGCTCTGCGCCATGGCGAGAGGCTCGTGGGCGATGGCGTCGCGTCCACTCACCCTCGATGCCAACGGGCGGGTGCATTAAATGCGCGTCGCAGAGCCGCCGAAAGTCCATCGCTCACTGCTCCGTCACTCGTGGCGGCCGTGAGCGGCGTGGGCATCCGAGGCTTGTTGCCGTTGCTCACGGCTTTCTCGCCTACTTAAGCTCCCATCTTCCTCCCCGCCTTCCTTTACGCACCGTGAGCTCTCCCTTGCACCCACCGCATTCGTGGAGCTCCCAAACGCCTGTTTTCTCTCGCCGCCATTGTTGCCGCGAGCTTCTCGGTGAAGGCGGTACCACAGTGGCTCTCCCCTCTTTTCTTGCTCCTCGGCTCCTACTTACTCCTGAAGCTTAACCCTCAATTAATTTTGGGTTTATCGTCGCGAGGAGGCTAATTCGAGTTCCCAATTCGGCGCGGCGCGCCTCTTCGTCTCCAAAGTCTGGTGAGTCCATCTCCTCAATTCTTTTCTCTGGGAGCATCAGTGTGGCACATGTGACCTATTTTGATGATGCGGTCGCTCTCTAGTTGTCCAGGGCGAGCTTCCTCGTTGCGCCATTGTTGCCGTCGCGGAGCTTCGTCGCCGAGCTACTACGACCGCCTCTGCACCCGCATCCGTCGGGTAGCCCCGGTAGTCCCTAGATGCTCGCACCGCTGGGTGGACCGATGCGAGCTCTTTTGCCGCTTATCGTCGTCGTCATCTTTGCCGTGGCCGCCTCTCCGTCGCGTCCGCTCGGTCCACCACCGCGGTGTGAGTGGTGCGGAGGGTGCGCAATGCTATGCGCGCACCGTTGCTAGCATCCTCTCGCGCCGCCGTGCTTTGGTCGCCGGCGATTGGCGCGGCTCTCGGTCGCGTTGTCGGACGCGTCGTGCGATGTGCGGCGTGGCTCAACGTCGCGCCGCCCATCCTAGATCTACGGTCGAGATTTCGTGTGTTACGTGCGGTGTCTTGTGTAGCGTTGATTGTGAGCCGTCCATCTCACGATCGACGGTCCACGCCGCTGTTCCGCCGCGCGCGCTGTTTTCAAACGCGTCGGCGTGGTTCAATCGGATCGTTGGATCGAAGATCAACGGCCGATTGCGAAGGCATTCGTTCGGTCCAATGCCATCATCATTTGGACCGTTGGATCTTGATCCAACGGTGAGCCTCGATGAGCGCTGTGTGTGGGTGTCTTTGTGCGCGCGCGCACGTGGGCCGTCCGATCCAGATCGACGGTCCCTACTCACCACGTCGTAATAGCCTTTATGAGTTTCCAAAGCTTTAATTGCAAACCAAAAGGTATTAAACTTCAAAATGCATATCTAATTCATTTTAAACCCAAATCGGTTGATTCAAATTTGGTTAGCTTTAGATTGAGTTGTACTTTAATCTAAAAATGAATAGGAGTTTAGTTCGGCTCCAGAAAACAAATTTTAAAATTTGCTTAGAAATAGGTTCTACTTATTATTCTAAAATTGGCAATTAACTTGTAAATTGCATAACTAATTCTCTGAAAATCAAATTTTAGTGAAACCAATTTTGTTAGCTTCCCCTAATACAGTACTAAATGATAAAATTGGTTTTAGGCATGTTACTGTTTTTAACAAGATTTCACATGCAATTTAAATTGGTTCATTTTCATGACTTGAAAAACCATAGATCGCTAAATATAACTCCAAATGACCTGAAATTTTATATGGGTTATCACTACACCAGTGGGTAGCCACCCTAAAAATTTCAGCTCCAAAATATTTCTAGAAAATATTTTTGCTACAGTATTAATTATGGCCGAAAATAGGTTTTTAGAGAATATCTTTTGCACCACAAATCCAAATTAGGTTTTTCCAGTTTCTATGTCTAGGTATATTCGTATTTTACCTTGTGTATAAATTTAGTCGCATTTGGATAATTTTTGGCTTGCTCTTTTGTTTAAGTGTTGCTCGTCTTATTGGTTGTTTTCGCTCTTTCGCTTAGGATTCGACATTTGTGGTAACCCCGAGAACGACCCTCCGCAACAAATTGAGCAACAGCAAGCAGGCAAGCAGTTTGATCATTTCCCATTGATCCCATTACTTTTAAAAGTCTAATATTTTGTTTAACTTCTATGTATGCATTGTTAATTTGTTGTTAAATTGATTAGTTAATCCTCTAGTTGCATAATCTGTAGGTAAATGATTATCCTCTACTACCTGAGCCTAGGTTATTGCTGTGATTAGAGTTCGTTGGATGAGCTCTTGTCACTTAGTAGATTTCGAATAAATATTGCTTAGTCATGCCTAGTATCGGTAGTATTGGGCGATCATCGACTTAGTCGATGATCTTGATCACACAACTACTTATACTACTCCATTATGTCCAACCCTTGTGTTTTACCAATTTGCAAATCAAAAACTGAAAACAAAAATTATATCTTGACTTGGGCACAATGGTATGTTGGTGTGATCTGTTGGGCGTGATTGGAATGGTGCCTAAGTCCCCAAGGACCGAGTTACTTGTGTCACTAAGCCAAGCGCTTATTGCGTGCTAACCACACGAGGGGGATATGGAACCTCTCTTGACTAAGTACTTTGGAAGGTGTTAATTATGAGCTGGTCGGTGGGTGTGTTCTTGTGTGTGTGTTTTGGAGGGGAGCATTAGCAGACCGGTTAGGCTGTCTAATGTGTCCTTCTCCCGTGGGTTGCGGCTCTTAATTAGCATCGTCCATTGGAAAGCGTCTTGTTAGACTTAGCCATGCCTGCATACCAAAGGAAGTGTGCTAACCGTGGCTGGTGGAAAGGCGGTCTATCGTGTGGGTACATTGGTACACCCTGCGCAGGTTAAAACTATTCGAATAGCCTCGTCCTAGGTTATGGACATGCTTGGTAAGGTCGTGCAAGAACTAGACTACAACCTTTTAAAACTTAAACTTGACATGGGTGGTATGAAGGGTACTTCATGCTATTGTTGTGGTGACTATGGGTTAGTCACTTCTAGGTTGGTGTTGTTCTATATCTATTGTTATTATTGTCTCTCTTTATTTGAACAATAAAAGTTAATTGCAACTTGCTTTGAATCTATTACCTTATTGCAAATGGAAACTTGCTTTATGTCGAAAACAAGTCCGAGCCTCATCCACTTAAATGAAGCTTGCATGTAGTTAATTATAGTTCGTTATCTCACACGTCAGTCTTGCGAGTACAAAAACAAGTTTTGTACTCATCCGCTTTCTTAATATTAATTGTTGCAGAGGAAGAAGGTGAGCCCCAAGGGCCTCACTTTTGTGAGTGTGTTCTTGCGCTGTTTGGGACGATTAGCTTGGCGGTCCGGTTGGTTGCCTTGTGGGTAAAGGCACACCGATTGGCTTTTGTTTATCGCCATCTTATGGCCATTTTGCTTCATTGTGTATTTACTTATTTGTATGACTTTTGGCAGTCGGCCTCTCTTTGTAATAACTCTCTTTATATTATCTATGTCTTTCGATTGTTGCTTTTGCTTGGCTCTATGTGTATGAATGGAAATGATGCATGATTTTGTAACGGTGTGTATACCGCACTGCAGGAAGTATACATATCTCGAGGCTTGGTTTATTTGATTTGTACTGTTAGGACCAAGTGGATGGTTAAACAGTACAAGCCGAATAAACCGGGGTCCTCACATCATCACAGACGGTTTTCGAACCATCTACGATGCATACTATCACAGACGGTTATTAACTGAGAACTGTTTGTGATAGTTGACTATCACAGACGGTTTGTAGATGAAGCCATCTGTGATATCTGATATATCACAAACAGTTTGTAGATGAAACCATTTGTGATAGCTATTGTATCACAGACGGTTTGTAGATGAAACCGTCTGTGATGATCTTTTCTCTATAAAGTATCCAAGTAGTGGCTGCTTGTGCCTTTAAAACTGGCTTCATATATATATATATATATATATAGCTTCGTAGTCCCTTGTTACCTAACTCGAGACCTGAATTCAGCTAGCTAGCTTGTTCCTTGGGTGTTCATCGTAAACGTGTAGGTGAACCACAGAGTACTTCATCGATCCTAACACATTGGAGTGTGTGATTTGCTTCATGCCAATCCTCCAAGTGCTTGTATAATCCTCCTAAACTACGGCCTCAGAAGTAATAGCACTAGAACTGAAGTTGAAGTTATTAATTACAAGTATGTAATTGTCTTTAAACCCAACAAGAACACCAAGCAACATGAGTTCTGGTTTATATGTAAGGATGGCCTCACTGTAGAACTTGACATCAAGGAATGGTTGATTGCTGATACATAATGTCACTTCCCAATCGGAGTACCTGCACGTCCATGCCACTTTCTAAATATAGCATCGTCCAATTTGCTATCAACGACATCCAGATAATTGGATGTCTGTGCGCTCTCCTGACAGCCATGCTTCTTCAACTTGCAGGCTCAATGAAGTAGGTTGTGGTTGCTGTCCCATCCTCCTCATGCTGCGCGGACGACCCCTTAAAAAAATCATGCTTCGTGGTGGGCTTTGTTGCTTTCTTAGGCGTACTCATCGTTTGTAGTCTAGATCTGTCTCTGATATGTGGCGTAGTCGTCCCACCCTTCCGTCACACTACAATCGGTGCTCGTGCACCAGTGGCCATCCTCTGACAGCGCCCACACCCAGCCCGACCATCTTCTTCCACGTCGCCTCCTGGACCGTGTCCGCAGCGAGCCTCCGACACCACCTGCACTCCCGGTTGGTCCTCTTGGCCGTCTCGCATCCGCCGTTGACCAGATCACTCTCGACCTGGCTGATGTAGTACTTACCAACGTCGCGCACCTCGCCGGCCATGTAGAGGAGGAGGCCAAGCACGTAGGCCGCGGCGTAGTGACCGGCGACAGTCGCCTGTTCGAGGCACACGAGGCTGCACTACATGTCTTGGGCGCGAGGAGAAGCGCGAGGCCGACGATGAAGCAGGCCTTCAGGTTGCTAACACCGCCCTGGTGGATGACGACGGCATGGTAGCGCTCATTGTCCAACCACTTCATCGCTTCCTCCCGCTCCAACGCCACGCGCCTCCCCATAGCACCCTCCTTGGACGTCTTGTACATGGCCTTACAACTCCAACACAATTCAAGATGTCAGAATAAATAGTAGTACGTATTTTTGTAGGTATAAATACGTACGTATGTGGCTCGTAGGCTGCAGAGGTCAGCCATGGGCTAAGGAGAGCTCGCGGCTACGCATCCGACGATGTAAATGATGACATCGTGAGGAAGAGCGACGACGATCACCAACCTCCTCACCTCGGTCCTTGCCGTCATGCTCCGCATGCTCACCATGGTGATCACTGTGTATGTATTCAATACCGTCAGTAGAGTGATGTGGCCAAGATTCATCTTTCGGTGGCGGATGATCATTCTTATAAAACATGGAGTAACTTCCAACTGAAGCCGGAGCCGAAGAGACGCATCGTAATGTCAGCGCATGAGATGAAGAGACACATCGCGCGAGAGCCGAAGCATTGAACATATCATAGACGGTTCTAACTACAAACCGTTTGTGATACATAATTATCACAGATGGTTCTAAAGTAGAACCATCTGTGATAAATACACATCACAAACGGTTCCAATAAATAACCGTCTATGATAATATATAAATGCAAATTTAGAACATGACACATAAACATGTATTACTTGTTTTTCACTGGTCAGTAATGCCGTCATGTCGGTATACCGAGACCGTTTACATATATATATAGAAGATAGTAAATACAAATTCAACCGATTTTTTCATTTTTTTTATATTTATATATGGCCAAACAGCGTGGCTAGTCACTTCTTACAAAGACTAGAAAAAAGTAGAAACCTAAATAATCAAAGTTTTTCTAGTGGCGGAGATAGCATGCTATCTTCATCTTCAAAACATCATAGGCGACGTCGTCGGCATTGGATGATTCATAATCATCAGCGAACGAAGCTCAAAATGTGTCCACCTGCTGACGCGCTCATTCGAGTGTCTCCCGAAGACCCTCCGACTACTGAATCAAGTCGAATTGAGCCCATAGGCTCTCTACCATTGCTTGAGGGGTCTCGGCAAGGTTGACTCAGTCGCCCGCCGCCTTGATTAAGCAGTCTAAGCAACGGTAAGCCTCTTGGAGATGTGCAACATCGTTGTGGAGGACAACGTCGACAACGAGGTTAGCTCATTGTAGGGAGACCGCCTGGAAGATGCGGTGGAGGAGGATGTCAAGACGACGGAAGGTGGTCGTCACCTGCTCCGGCAAATCCTTGGACAGAGGTGGGAGGACACTATTGTCCTTCCACAGCATCTGCCAGTGTACACCCGGAGAGGTGCTCGTACAGTATGGCCAGGTAGGCCATTAACGCCAGTGACAAGGAAATAGAAAAGGGAGCCATTTCTGCTTTAAAGTATAGAGTGATGTACGTGGGGATGATAATCTTCAATGGCGGATGATCCTTTTTATAATACAAGGAATAAATTTGGCGCATGATACGAAGAGACGCATCGGGGAGCCGATGTGGCATTGATGTGACGAATAGACGCATCGACGACGGCGACGACGAAGAGACTCATCGGGGAGTCAAAGCGACGTATCACAGACCATTCTTATTAAGAACCGTCTGTGCTAATATGATGGACGGTTATAATTTAAAACCGTCTATGAAGTCTGCAATTATCATAGATGGTTCATATTAAGAACCATCTGTGAAGTATCGCAGACGGTTCGTGATATGAACCATCTATGATATTAGCTCATCACAAATAGTTCTTAGCATGTCCAGTAACAAAGACAGTTGCGCTGGTAAAACTGTTTGTGATTACCACGAACACTGATGGTTTTGGAAAACCGTTTATGATGGGGCGTCCAGTATTAGCATTTTTGTAGTAGTGAGTTTAATACTTTGTGGAGTTTATACAACTTTACCTACAAGAGATAGTTTGCTTAACATATCGGCCAAGACACGCTTTCGTAGGCATACGACTAAGCAACTATCATAAGGCCTTTACCCTACACTATTTCAACGTAGTTATGCCTGCTAAGGTTTCGCTACCGTAGGTTTCACACCAAACGGTAACCCCCTCTTGTGCCATCTAGGTACTAAAAATAGGTCTTCACGACACCCACACATGTGAATGACACAACTACGGTGAAATAGTACAGTTTAATTAGCCAAGTCTATCCCATACTAGACTTGTGGTAGTACGATTATGGCTTAACAATCCGTAGCTCGCAGACCGGTCTATAATTGGCTGGGTGACTTCCAAAATAACCCCTAGGCCTCAAATCATTCACTGAATTGAGCCTGTGCTTAAATCTACACCCACCAATTGTCCAGATCGCCCAAGTCCAAACCAGTTTTATTTTATTTTACATGTAAAATCATTTTCTAAAATTTCTATGGTAAAAAAAATACCATCGTCTCATTTTAAAATCATAGTTGAACATTTTGGCTAAATTTTCTAAATTCAATATTTTTTGGTCTAAACTGTGACTAAGCATAAAGTTTTCCAACGTGTTCTAATTCATACTATTGTGCCAACTAGATTTTCAACTAAGATGACAAGGGATGGCTAATTCAATGTAAAAGTTCGTTATACAAAGGTAAAGGGATTAACTAGAGATTTAAAACAGGAATTTCAATTAACTAGAATATAAATAATTTAAAATAGAATTTAAATAATTTAAAATATTATGATCAAAGAATGTAACTTTCCTTTCTCAAATGCTTGTTGGTCTAAATCATCAAATAACTCAGGCTCTCCAGTGTAACACCCCAACTCAGCACGAGCCTGGAATGCAACTACCCTAAGCTGA
Organism: Ampelocalamus luodianensis; assembly: GCA_036346255.1. Classification (NCBI taxonomy): domain Eukaryota; kingdom Viridiplantae; phylum Streptophyta; class Magnoliopsida; order Poales; family Poaceae; genus Ampelocalamus; species Ampelocalamus luodianensis. The sequence goes on from CM070623.1 coordinate 26,094,546, forward strand.
AATACTAAATTTCGGCAGAACCTCCTTTGTATACGAGGATACTGGAGGTTCCACACAACAAAAAAAACACACAAGTAATCATAAACTAGTCATGAAATCCAATTCTAAGATCTAAACATGAATCAACGATAATGATCTAAGAATACAAATAACCATATGACTTAAAGTTCTCATCTATGTTCTCATTGATCATAAAGGTACCATCCATGACTAAATTTATTTATTACAAACCAAAAGATGACAAAAGAGAATCATTATTTCTTATAGCAATGAGTTTAATGTGAAGTGCATTATTCGAGTAGTGCTCATCTACTCCCTCCCAAGTGAACTTCATCAACGATCACCTAGAAATAGACAAACAAAGCAAGAGTGAGTCCATGACTCAGCAAGTACAATGATTAAGAAAAACATTCATTCATTGAAGATCAAACATAACATCATTGGGTTCGATCATAACACATTGGATTACTTATGAATACATGATATGAATGCTCAAATCAAGGAATGGACTGCACACACGCCAGATATCGGTATAGCCGGTGAACACCGTCGGTGATCACTCAAGCCCGCATCTTAACAAAAATGCGGGGATCCACTTCCCGTATGAAGAACGTTTCATACGGGTGTCCAACATTGCCCATATTGGAATTAATGGGTCTTATCCAACCATCTTGGAATTGATGGTGGTTCTCATCCACTCCGTGGACGCCAAATGTCAATGAATGCATGCAACAATTAAATGAAATATACCATAACATCACTTCTATTCATGAACTCAATGTATTGAACAAGGCATGAATAATTCATTTCACATGTCTCACAAGTTACCAAAACAACTCATGCTAAAAACCACGATTGCACAAACATCCAAATAAACATGGTACTTGCCTTCAAGTTGCGGCGTTATCGGCAACGGCGCTCTTATACCAAGTTTCGCCTAAACCAACGAAATAACTTAATAAGAACACCAAAATTCCCAATTCTACTAATCAACGCTATACACCGCTTCCCGAAGACTCTAGTCGATAATACAAAACTTAAACTGAAATCAACAATTTCTGTCATAACTCAATTCTGGACAGCGCACGGTAATTGACATATCTTAAGATCTGGAAGTCGAAAAGAGGTGAACCCAATTTCTGTAGCTTCTTAACTGACCAAACTACAAAACTCTAGTTGACGTGGTAAACCAATTTGGCCAATTTAATGGGTTAATAATTGCTTGAACTTTCAGTACAGAAACTGTCTACAGAATGAACAGCAGCAATAAAAGATCATAACTTTCATTAGGTAACTCCAAATTGAATGTTCTTTACCAATCTGAAAAGGTCATCGAATCCTCTACAATAACCTAGTTGGGTGAACTTTCAGATTCAACCAATTTCCTTTCAAAATTTAGGAAATAACCAGACAGTTTATTCTCGTCAGATTTCTGGCAGCAGGTACTAAAACATCCATAACTTTTGACTCGGACCTCGGAATCCAGTGAACTTGGTGGCCACTGAAACTTAAGAACGAGGCCTAGATATCTCTAGGAGACCAAACATTCAGATTCTGCCTAAAAACAACCGAAACAATCCTCCAACATACAGGACAGAACTGAACGAAACGCGGACAGACTGGAAATTAACAAAACTACTCGCCGCTTTAACGAAAGACTTCTAGAAAACCCAAGAACACATCGTTACCCTTGACGACGTGGGAGAAGATGCTGAGCGTGCCTCAAGAAGAAGTTGGTGGTGAATTCCTCTCCTTGAACCACAGCCCACGATCGTCGTCCCGATCCTTGCAAAGACCGGCAAAGGAGGAAGATCAACACCGCAGCGGGAAGACGACTTGAGGGGCACCACCATGGGAGAACACCAGGAAGGGGAGGAGGTTGGGCGCATGGGAGGGGAGGCCAAAGGGGTGGCGGCCAAGAAAGGAGGCGGCCAAAAGGGGGAAAAAATTAGGGTTTGGCAAAGGGAGAAAAGGGTGGAGTCCCCTTGGCCGGCCACTAGGGGCCAAATGGGCCTCTAGCCCAGGCCCGAGTTGTCCGCAATTAGCGTAAAACCCTCAATTCGTGAGACAATTCAATAATCCCAATGCTTCCTCTCCCTAAAGATCAATTCTCAATCTCAAAGTTTAATCCGAGTATTACACTCTACCCCCTTAGCGAGATTCGACCCGAATCTAAACGTCATCCTACAAAGAAGATAACTGAAATGTACTTAGGAATTAAGGTTACACACTGCCGAAACAAGTCGGATACCGATCGCGCATGCGAGATTCCGCCCCAAGTGGCTTCTCTCTCGATCGATGGGACCAAAGTACCTTGACAAACTTCAGATTTTATTTCTTAGAACCCGCTCGACTCCTCTAGAATCTTCTCCGGTCGTGACTCAAAAGTAAGGTCCCGCTCAATGTTCAAAGGCTCTAAGGGAATTGCATGCTCGGGGTCTCTTAAGAACTTTCTCGGCATAGACACATGAAACACATTATGAACTCCACGCATGGACTCGGAAGATCCAAGCGATAAGCCAATTTCCCAATTCGTACCACGATTGGGAATGGTCCAATGTACCTCGGACTAAGCTTTCCTTTAGTACCAAACCGCACGACACCTCACGTAGGTGATACCCTCGGAAGAACCTCGTTTCCCGCTTCGAATTCCAACTCTCGCCTTCTCACATCGCATAACTCTTACATGGGCTCGGCGGCTAGCGATTCTTCCCGATCTCTGCTACTCTAACCACGGTTTGTCGAACCCGGTCCAGACCCAATACACCCCGCTCTCCAACGCATCCCAACACAATGGAGATCTGCATCTCCGCCATAGAGAACCTCAAATGGTGCAGCTCGAATACTGGCGTGATAGCTATTATTATAGGCGAACTCTGCCAAAGCCAGGTGATCTTCCCAACCACCCTTCCAGGATAAAACACAACACCTGAGCATATCTTCTAAGGTTTGAATTGTACGCTCAGGTCGACCATCCGTCCGCGAGGGTGGAATGCGATACTAAGACGGAGTTGCGTGCCCAAAGCACTCGCAAACTCTCCCAAAACTTGGAAACAAATTTGGCATCTCGGTCGGAAACAATAGTCTTTGGCACCCCGTGCAACCGTACTATCTCTCGCACATAAAGTGGAGCCAAATCGCTCGCAGAGTTGGTGGTTCGAATAGGAATGAAATGTGCAGACTTACTGAACCGATCCACTATCACCCATATAGCATCCTTCCTCGCTGAGTGCGAGGTAAACCAACCACAAAATCCATGGAGATGTCATCCCATGGCCACACCGAACCTCTAAAGGTTGCAACAATCCTGCCGGCCGCTTATGTTCACCTTAACCCATTGGCGGATCCCACACGAGGCCACATCTTGCGCAATATCGACTTTCATTCTCTTCCACCGAAATTCTTCTTCAAATCTTTGTACATTTTGGTCTCACTGGATGTACAAGATAATGGTACAGTGTGCTTCTTTTAGAATCTCATCTTTAACTCGTGCCCCTGTGGCACACAAAGGCGACCTTTAAATCGCAAAGCACCGTAATCATCTATACCAAAATGGCCTTGCTTGCCTTCATCTAAGCGCTTCCTCACACGCTGGAGCATCTCGATCCGCCACAGTTGTGCTTCTGTACTGCTCGAATGGTCGACTCAAGAAGCAAGCGGGTCTCGGTCTCGACAGCACCGCAAAGCAAAAGATATAATCATACGCTCAAAATCAGCGATGAGACAATCGAGGGTAGGAGGTGTCGCCTTGCGACTCGGGCATCGGCTACCACATTTGCCTTGCCGGATGATACCGAATGGTGAGATCATAGTCCTTTATCAACTCCAACCATCTCCTCTCGCCTCGAGTTTAAATCTTTCGGGTAAAGATGTATTTGGACTCTTGTGATCGGTGAAAATGTCACAAGATTCGCCATACAAGTAATGGCGCCGCATCTTTAAAGCCGATTACTCTGCTGCAAGCTCTAGGTCATGAGTAGGATAGTTCTGCTCATGTTTCTTCAATTCCGAGATGCATAGGCAATCACCTTACCATCCCGCATAAGTACACAACCCACCCAACTCTAGACGCATCTCGAATAAATAGTGAACCGCTTCCTCAGTTCGGAAGGGTGAGAATTGGGGCGGTCACCAATCTATCCTTCAACGCATGAAAGCTTCGCTCACACGCATCCGTCCATCAAACTTGACACCTTTCGTGTCAACCGAGACATTGGTCTAGCAATGGTAGAGAAACCCTCCACGAAACGCCAGTAGTAACCACCAAACCAGAAAACTCCTCACTTCTTTTACATTGGTTGGTCTCTTCCATTCCACCACCGTTGAAATCTTACTTGGATCGGCGAAATGCCCTCTTGATTGATTACATGGCTGAAACCCAACTCGTAAATCCGAATTCACATTTCTTCGATTTGGCATAAAATTGGTTCACTCGTGGTCTCAAGTACCAACCTCGAGTCTTGAGTATGTTCTTCTTTCGCCTTGGAATAAATCAAGATGTCATCAATGAATACTACGACGAAATCATCAAGGAAAGGGTGCAACATACTATTCATGGCTTCCATGAAAATCTGCAGAGCATTAGTTAGTCCAAATGACATAACCTTATACTCATAATGACCATACCTTGTAGAGAAAGTCGTCTTCTCAATATCTTGCTCGCGAACTCGAATCGATTATAACTTTGTCAAGGTCAATTTTGGAAAATATTTTAGCTCCTTCACCGATCAAAGAGATCTTCAATACGGGCAACGGATATTTATTCTTTACTGATTGCTTGATTAAGAGCCCTGAGTCCACACACATACGCCAACTACCGTCCTTCTTCTTAGTGAACGAACAGAGCTCCCCACGGCGATACACTACGCCGAATCATACCTTTGGATAGCAAATCATCCGCTTGCTTTTTCAACTCCTCCCGGAATGGTCGTGCAAACGGTATGGAGACATCGAAATAGGTCGGGTTCCCTGAACAAGATCTATCCGAATTCCACTTCACGCTCGAGGCATACCAGAAGCTCCACAGAAACACGTCAGAAATTCATTCACCACCGAATATCTTCAATACGGTGGAGATTCAGACTTCTCGCTAAGAGACCAAAGCAACCCAATGTTCGAGGCTCGACGACTAGGAAACAGACTAGCCAACACACACAGGGAATCAAACGGCGCACTGCCCTGAAACACTAGTTCCTCTCCCGACGGAGCCTGCAAAGTCACCGTCTTCCAAAACAACAAATCTTGGCACGGTAAAAGAATAGCCAATCCATACCCAAGATAACATCAAAGGTGATAATCGAATCACCATGAGATTGGCAATGAAATTTTCATCTTCTATAGTGATAGTACAGCCAGGACAAACTGTAGAGCTAGAAATAAGACCTCCCGGGGAACTGACCACCACAGATTCAGAAATAGATTGCAAACTCAAACCCGCCCTTTTAACAAAATCTAAGGACACAAAAGAATAAGTAGCCCCTGAATCAAACAGAACGAAAGCCTCATGTGAATCAACTAATAAAGTACCTGTCACCACATCAGGGCGGCCCACGGTGTCAGGGGTGGGCATGGCGTAGACTCCCAAAGGTGCCGGAGCAGAGGACGCACTGCGCTACGAGAGGAGGCAGGAACTGCAGCAGTGAGAACGGAGCAGATGGAGCAGGTTCCGAAGAACCCTGGCCGGTCGGGCGCAGAGGCTGAACTGCCGGTGAAACCCATCCTGGTGAGAACTGTGGCACAAAAGGTGCAACCAGAGTCTGAACTGAGCTCCGAGGAGTACTAGAGGACGACGCTGCTGGAACTGCTTCCCACTTGATGATACTTGTCGGATTCGCCACAAACAAAGCTTGTGGCCCTCTCGACCACACCGACGACAAGTCCTCTCGAAAGAACATTCGACGCACGATGCCCCTCTCACACTTAAAACATTTCATACCTTGACTGAATCAGGCGCATCGAGGTGTGGAAGAAGAAAACGTGGCGCCAAGAAAAGATCGCCTCGCTGAGCCGGACGGGATGGGCGGCTCCTGAAACCTCTTGGAAGTAGGCCGAGAGGACCCACCTCCACCAACAAAACTCCTCTTCGCCACCACCGTAACCACCAACGTAGTAGTGCCACCACCGCTTGCCTCGCGAAGGAGAATTCCTCTCTGCTCTATCCTCTAGCTCGCTCAACCACGAGGTTGAAATCACGCAAACCGAGGCTCCCAAGATCGACGATACTCTGAAGGAGACCCCGCGAAACCTCTTGGCCTTCTCCAAGTCATCACCGCCACACCGGTACAAAGCGTGCAGCATTGTTGAACTCCATCTCGCACTCGAATCGACCTATTGCCCCGAGTCAACACTAGCAATGACCGCCCATCTTCTCAATAAAAGAATCCGGATAGTACTTGGCTCAATCGCGCTACCACGAAAACTTCCCAAGTAATCGACCTGCTGACCGGGTCCTAGCGCATGCAACCCTTCCCACCGGATATCGGCTTGACCCTTCGGTTGAAAGGCCACAAACGAACCCTTTGCGCCGAAGTTCATCTCCAATGCTCGAATCGACGCTCCATGTACCGAGCCAATCTGCTCGCTCAATCGGGTACCGCCCCATCAAACGTGTTCAATGGGCGCCATCCACTCACGAAGACTCATCCTAGTCTCGGTGGAACTGCGGCAACAACCGGACTGCCATGGCGACAAAGAAGAATCCGCGGCGATCCGCAGAGCAACAGAACAGCGAGATAAGCCGCCGCACTGCCGACGAGCTGCTCGTTCTCCTTTGAAGATTCGAATAATCGCCGACACCGCTCGAGCATCGCGCCGGCGCAGCTTGAGCTTCCACACCTGGTTGAGCACCGAGGCAACCTCCTCATTAACCCCACCAGCCTTTCTTCTGCGGGCGTTGCGGCTCAATCGACCACGCCCACGCATCGCGACCACGGATCGGCGGGCGCCACGGCCTCTACCTCTCGCCATCTAAGAACAACACAACGAACAAAGACCAAATCGAACAACAGTTGCACAACAAATAAATCATAACAAGAAAATTGCGGAAACAACGAATTGCCCAACCCAACCTCATCAGGTACGGTGTGTCAATTTAATAATTTTATTTTAACCACGGACCTAAAGCCCGCTCGATACCAATCAGAACACCCCAACTCAAAGACGAGCCCGAATGCAACTACCCTAAGTCGAAATACTAAATTTCGGCAGAACCTCCTTTGTATACGAGGATACTGGAGGTTCCACACAACAAAAAAAACACACAAGTAATCATAAACTAGTCATGAAATCCAATTCTAAGATCTAAACATGAATCAACGATAATGATCTAAGAATACAAATAACCATATGACTTAAAGTTCTCATCTATGTTCTCATTGATCATAAAGGTACCATCCATGACTAAATTTATTTATTACAAACCAAAAGATGACAAAAGAGAATCATTATTTCTTATAGCAATGAGTTTAATGTGAAGTGCATTATTCGAGTAGTGCTCATCTACTCCCTCCCAAGTGAACTTCATCAACGATCACCTAGAAATAGACAAACAAAGCAAGAGTGAGTCCATGACTCAGCAAGTACAATGATTAAGAAAAACATTCATTCATTGAAGATCAAACATAACATCATTGGGTTCGATCATAACACATTGGATTACTTATGAATACATGATATGAATGCTCAAATCAAGGAATGGACTGCACACACGCAGATATCGGTATAGCCGGTGAACACCCGTCGGTGATCACTCAAGCCCGCATCTTAACAAAAATGCGGATCCACTTCCGTATGAAGAACGTTTCATACGGTGTCCAACATTGCCCATATTGGAATTAATGGGTCTTATCCAACCATCTTGGAATTGATGGTGGTTCTCATCCACTCCGTGGACGCCAAATGTCAATGAATGCATGCAACAATTAAATGAAATATACCATAACATCACTTCTATTCATGAACTCAATGTATTGAACAAGGCATGAATAATTCATTTCACATGTCTCACAAGTTACCAAAACAACTCATGCTAAAAACCACGAGTGCACAAACATCCAAATAAACATGGTACTTGCCTTCACGTTGCGGCGTTATCGGCAACGGCGCTCTTATACCAGTTTCGCGCCTAAACCAACGAAATAACTTAATAAGAACACCAAAATTCCCAATTCTACTAATCAACGCTATACACCGCTTCCCGAAGACTCTAGTCGATAATACAAAACTTAAACTGAAATCAACAATTTCTGTCATAACTCAATTCTGGACAGCGCACGGTAATTGACATATCTTAAGATCTGGAAGTCGAAAAGAGGTGAACCCAATTTCTGTAGCTTCTTAACTGACCAAACTACAAAACTCTAGTTGACGTGGTAAACCAATTTGGCCAATTTAATGGGTTAATAATTGCTTGAACTTTCAGTACAGAAACTGTCTACAGAATGAACAGCAGCAATAAAAAGATCATAACTTTCATTAGGTAACTCCAAATTGAATGTTCTTTACCAATCTGAAAAGGTCATCGAATCCTCTACAATAACCTAGTTGGGTGAACTTTCAGATTCAACCAATTTCCTTTCAAAATTTAGGAAATAACCAGACAGTTTATTCTCGTCAGATTTCTGGCAGCAGGTACTAAAACATCCATAACTTTTGACTCGGACCTCGGAATCCAGTGAACTTGGTGGCCACTGAAACTTAAGAACGAGGCCTAGATATCTCTAGGAGACCAAACATTCAGATTCTGCCTAAAAACAACCGAAACAATCCCTCCAACATACAGGACAGAACTGAACGAAACGCGGACAGACTGGAAATTAACAAAACTACTCGCCGCTTTAACGAAAGACTTCTAGAAAACCCAAGAACACATCGTTACCCTTGACGACGTGGGAGAAGATGCTGAGCGTGCCTCGAAGAAGAAGTTGGTGGTGAATTCCTCTCCTTGAACCACAGCCCACGATCGTCGTCCCCGATCCTTGCAAAGACCGGCAAAGGAGGAAGATCAACACCGCAGCGGGGAAGACGACTTGAGGGGCACCACCATGGGAGAACACCAGGAAGGGGAGGAGGTTGGGCGCATGGGAGGGGGAGGCCAAAGGGGGTGGCGGCCAAGAAAGGAGGGGCGGCCAAAAAGGGGGAAAAAATTAGGGTTTGGCAAAGGGGAGAAAAGGGGTGGAGTCCCCCCTTGGCCGGCCACTAGGGGGGCCAAATGGGCCTCTAGCCCAGGCCCAGGTTGTCCGCAATTAGCAGAAAACCCCTCAATTCAGAGACAATTCAATAATCCCAATGCTTCCTCTCCCTAAAGATCAATTCTCAATCTCAAAGTTTAATCCGGAGTATTACATCCAGAGTCATCGAAATCTATACGCGAAAACGAACCAAATTCAAATAAATTCAAGTAAATACAAATAAAATTCAAATGAACTCTAAATTAAATAATTTTAGTATAGATAACTATATCTTGATTTTATATGGATTTAAAATTTTGAATCGTTTAAATAGGTGCTCGTACAAAGGAGAACAAGTCCTCGGAAGATTAGATCCTAAAGTAATTCCATAATTTGAATTTCTAGAATTAATGAATTATTCTACTAAAGGAAAATCTAATTACGACGCAAGCTTGACATCAGCAGATGTTTTCTAATTCTGGCTGAATTATTTTTCTAAAGAAAAATTCTTTAAGTCGCTGGCATGTGGGCCCTCGGTCTAGGACCAAGTCCATAAGAATGCATCGGTCCACGGTGGACTGGGCTTGCGACAGAGTGGCATGGGCATGCTTGCGGTGAAGGGGTGTGACGAGGTGGCTGACGGCGAGGAGAAAAGCGGCGGCAAGATCCGGTCGATGACAGCGATGGAGCTCCAGCGGTCCTTCTCCGACGAGAGTGAGCGCACGAGATAGAATGCGACGGTGCGTTGCCGATGGTGAGGAAGATGGCAGTGGGGCTTCGTTGACAGCATCGGGAATGGCAGTGAAAAGGCTTGCGGCCGGCGAGCTTCAACTTCGGATCCCGATGGCGAGAGAGGGAGACGAGCGCTAGAGCTTGTGGTGCTGGGATGAGGGAAGAAGTGCGATGGCAGGGCTACCTTTTATAGGACAAGGAGGGCACCAGAGAGGCGTAGGACACAAGGTAGCCGAGACAGAGCGACGATGGAAAATTGGGGATTGGGGGTGAGAAAGGAAAGGGCAAAGATCGAAATGGACGCGGTGAGGGTTCCGGGGAGTAATGGTGGTAAAATCGTTGGGGATCTGGGTTTAATCGCCCCATTTTGGAAGGTCTTGTGTGGCGGTATTGGCGGAAGCAAGCGAGGTTGGGAGGAAGAAGAAAAGGAAAGGAGATAGGGGCGCTGACATGCGGGGCCCGCATGGTAGTGAGGGAGAGAGAGGGGCGTGGGGATGGGCTAGCGCGGGTGGACTGGGCCAAAAAGAATGGGTCAGGCATGTGGGAGGAGAGAGGGAAAAGAGATTGGGTCGAGGAAATTCGGCCCGAAGGCATTTTTCAGATTTTTTTTAGGATTTAGCAAATTCAGAAATTGAGATAATTCAATTAAGCTTTTAGAAAATAGAAAATAAAGTTCAAAAATTATGAAAAATTCCCTAAGTTATTTTGGACTTAGAGAAAATATTTCCAACTTAAAATTGGTATTTAGATTTTTAAATAATTTTATTTTTACTTTAAAATAATAGGGAAAACCTTTTTAAAATCCATAAAATTCAAGGAAAATAATTAAATTTTAGTTTTAACCAAAAATAAAAATTTGGGATGTTACATTGGAGCGGTGAAAGTAAGGAGGAGGTGGATAAGGTGGAGGGTTGGGGCAGTGGAGAAGGTCTACGATGGCGAGGAGGAGATGGGAACGCGATGGAGGAGGGCAGCAATGTGGAGGTGGGGGTGGGGCGGCAACAGGAAGGAGGAAGTAGGGGGATGGGGGGAGGGTGGTCGCCACCACCATGTGGAGAGGGGAGGTGGAGGTGTGTGGCGGAGGAGTAGATGGGGAGGTGGAGTCGTGGAGGGCGACGAGCGGTGGGTGGGTGATAGAAAGAGAAGGGGGAAAGAAGAGGAGAAAGGAAGAAGAAGCGTCTCGGGGAAGTAGTGAAAAGCTTAGGGAAAAGGAAAAAAAAAGGAGAGAATGGGAAAAAAGAGGAGGGAAAAAAAGAAAATAGGATTGCAAAAAAGTAGGGGAAATAAAGATTATGATGGGAAATGAAAAATTAAATAACAATTGCACATAACGCAGCAATACACAAATATTCAGGGAAAAACTAAATTTATTCATTGTTCAGTACAGTACAGATACAAAGTTGTTGCCTCGTGAAAAACCATACACCCTAGTGTATGGTACCCTAGATAAGGAAAAGAGTACAACAACTACATGCACATACATAGACTAGTTGACGCCGAGATTCTCCAGGTCGCCTATCGCCTCTGAGATCTCCGAATCCTCTAGCTGATGTTGTGTATGTTCATCTCAGTTGTGAGAGACGACCTCCTTGGCTCGATTATCCTCTCCACCGTATTGAAAGTGGCTTCCGATGAGACAGTCAACACCGGAACCACAAGTACATCTCGTGCAAAATGTAACAACAGGGGATAAATACGCTGGTGGTTCTTCCACCACAAGAGGAGGTTGACATCATTGCCTTCGGTGAGGTCAAGCTCGGTGTCAGCAAAATGTGTGTCGAGGTATTGGTTGATCTCTACTCTTGGATTCCATTGAGACCTGCTTAGCGCATGAGAGGATGAACTGGATGTCAGGCCTTTTAGCTTCTTCTAGATGTTGGAAGCGTACTAATTGCTTTGTCCTTATTGTGTTATTGAAGCACTTGTTCTCGATTGACTTGTGTTGTCAAACTTTTCATAATACAAATAGAAAAATAAAAAAAGCTTGGTGGAGAGGCTCACAACCAACGCCGCGCTCGCGCCCTACCTATGCCACCGATGCTGCACCCATGCCCCGCCCCACCCACGCTACTCACACTGCACCCATGCCATGACAGTGCCTCCACATAGATCTGGAGAGGAGTGGCTACGGCCGGTGGCGAAGGGGGAGAGGGAGAGGGAGCAGGAGAGGGAGGCGAGCAGGCGGCAGAGAGGGGGGAGGATGAGAGGAAGGTGGGAGGCGGAGAGGGACATGGGCGACCAGAGCGGGAAAGGGTGGCGGACAGGACTCAGGACATATGGAGGTGGAGAGAGGTGGGGAGGAGAGAGAGGCTGGTGGGCGGAGCAGGCGCGGGAGGCAGAACGGGAGAGGACGCCGAGAGATGTTGGGGGAGGAAATGAACTGCCGTTGGGGAGAGGTGGCTGAGAGTCATTGGGGAGGAGATGGAGCACGACAGTGGATAGTGGGCAGTGTCTTTTGAAGTGACAATACGGGTAGCGTGGCTGTAGAGGTGAGGCAGAGAGGCAACGGGTAAATCCTAACGTTCGCCTTTCCTCAATGGCTCAGCCTATGAATTCCCTCCCACTCTTCATTTCTCCACCACACAACCATCAATTGTTCTCCGTGCTCTGTCTTGTCTCGTTGCTCTCTAAATTCTAGCTTTGTGCTAATAGTCTGGTAGTTTGGTACTAGTCTCTTCTCACCACACAACAATATGTTTGGCAAGAAGTCAGGAGGGGGCAGCAGGAGAGAACGTCCTTGTACTCCTAGTCCTCCTCCCCATGAGGAAGTGAAAGTGCTAGACATTGATCCTCGCCAACTCTCCCCGGGCATGGGAGACTATGGTGTGGATGACCATCAGATGGACGGAACGAGGGGGCTTCTAGGATGCCTACTTCTCCACCCCGGATGTAGCCCGCTTGTCCACGCCAGACGTCGGGCTCGATCCATCAGTGCAAGCAGTAAGCTCTAGCCCCGGTGGCCGACGTGTAGGGTGTTAGCAACATATAGAGTACACCACAGAAACAGAGTTGGGGCAACAGGTACCATATGTCACTGGTAAATATTATTATGCTAGATTATCTGTACACTCAGGTGGAGGAACAGGTCATCTCAAGTGGTACAAGCTGGCATGTTTAAAGAAGATGTCGGCTATGCTGACGCAAGGGGGGAACGTCCAGACACAGCTTAACTTTGGGGTCGATGGTTCAATAAGTATATGGATGCACAACCCTCAGGTAGCTAGAGACAAAATTACCAGATATATAGTTACTGAGGATCTTCTGATTAGGATGGGAAAAAGCTCTAGTTTCGAAAGAATGATCCAACATGGTTTTTGCCTACAATACTGACACGTAAGTAGGAGAACAACTGCGTGTGACATAGTAGAACTCTACCAACGTAAACTATCAAGTTTGAAAGAGAACTTCCTAAAAGTTACCTTTTATTTGCTTTAACGTCAGATATATGGACTTCATCGCACCAAAGGGCAGGCTATCTTAGTGTTGTTGCATATTTCTTAGATGATGATTACAACTTGAACAAGTGAGTCATAGGATTCAACCCTATCGATGTGGCACATACCGAAGAGGCCATCACACAACGTGTATTAAAGGTCATTCAGGATTTTAAAATAGAAACAAAATTATTGCCATCACTCTTGGCAATGCCTCAGCTAACTCAGTAGTCATGGTGTTTCTTGCACTGCATATGGAGTCCTACACTAGTGGTTTTGTTCTCCACCAAAGATGCATGTGCACGAAGGCTTGTAGGTAATGAAACCTAGTTTAGATATCACACGTGATACTATCTAGTTCATTACAGCTTCGGGCCTAAGATACACCCATTTCATGTAGTACTGTAGGGCAACAATAAGAGGCCAAGAAGATTCAACTTGGATATGAAGGTGAGGTGGAACTCCAAGTATACTATGTTGGAGCGGTATAATAAGTATGAGTACATCATCACTCTCTTTGTTAATACTAATTATGGTAAGCTAGTCATTTTTGTGATTTTTGAAAGTTTTTTACAATGCAACAATAGTTTTATCTGATGTTTACTATCCTAGTTTTATGTGGTGCTTACTGTCCTACTTCTTGTTTAGTCATCGAGTGGCTTTGGACTATCACAAACACTTTCAAGGGAAACAGAAAAGACACCCCTCTGAAACATATTATTGAACCAATGGAGCATAAATTTTTAAAATATTTTCAAGCGACCCCACATCTCTTCTATTTTGGTACTATTTTGGATTATCGGAGAAAATTAGCAGATCTGAAGGGGGCTTATGAGGGAATTCGGGAAGCATTTGATCTTGATTTTTCTAAGGCTTACACTCACATTCATGACAAGGGTTTTCGAGTTTTTTATTTGTATTATGAAAAGTATGGTAGCACAAGTAAATCGAGAACAAATGCTTCAACAACACAACAAGAACAACACAATTTCAGCACTTCCAACGTGTGGAAGAAGCTTAAAGACCCGACATCCAGTTCGTCCTCTCATGCGCCGAGTAGATCTCAATGGAATCCAAGAGTAGAGATCAACCACTACCTCGACACACCTTTTGTGGACACCGAGCTTGACCTTACGGAGGGCAATGATGTCAACATCCTCTTGTTATGGAAGAACCACTAGCGTACTTATTCCATGCTGTCATATTTTGCACAAGATGTACTTGTGGTTCCGGTGTCCACTGTCTCATTGGAAGCCACTTTCAGTACAATGGGGAGGATAATCGAGTCAAGGATGTCGTCTCTCACACTTGAGATAGTTGAGGCACTCACATGCCTTAAAGACTAGGAGAGCACAGATGAACGGACGCAACATCAACTAGAGGAGCCGACCTAGAGAATCTCGATGTCAACTAGTCTATGTATGTGCATGTAGTTGTTGTACTCTTTTCCTTGGCAAGGGTACCCCAGACTAGGGTGTGTAAGATTTTTAACAAGGTAGCAACTTTGTATCTGTATGGTGCCGAACAGTGAATAAATTTTAGTTTTATCCCTGAATATTTGTGTGTTGCTGCATTATGTGTAATTTTTATTTTTTTTAAATTTTCCATCATAATCTTTAATTCGCACAACATTTTCCAATCCTATTTTCTTTTTTCCATCCTCTTTTTTTTTTCATTCCCTCCAATTTTTTCCTTTTCCTAAGAGGCCGACACACTTCTTCTTCCTTTTTCCCCTCTTCTTTCCCGGTCCCCCGCCTCCTTCTTCTTCCTTTTGCCTTTTTCTATCGCTCGAGCCTGGCCTCCCCTCTGCATGCGGCGGAGGCCACCTTCCCCTGTCGCCCCACCTCCTTCCCATGGACCTCGCCACGTGCCCACCTCCACCGCCTCTCCACCGCCCACGTCTGCGCCTCCGCACAGTACAAAGGGACTAGGTCTGGGCTGGCAAGGCCGGGGTGAACGAGCCAGTGCCCAGGCCTATCGTAGCTAGCTTGTTCTTCGACTGCATATATGCCACTACGTACGAATCCTGCAGGGCAGGTGTAAGCAGACACGAGAGATGGTTTGTTGGGCCGCCATGACAGGAGTTGTGTGCATAATGGGAGAATTAACGACAAGGATGGTTTGTGGGGATTGTCTATCCATTACTACGCAAAAAGAAAAGAAAAATTAATTACTTGATTTCAGTTGAATTTTGTTTGCATCTTGGACTCTATATGTATGCCCTGCATCTAACCTGCATCCACTATACAACAACCTCATTCCCTCCCAAACCATAGACGCCACTAAGAACAAATTGCACTCGCGTATGCAGGCCATGCCGCCTGCCTCTGGTGACTCGCCTCCTCTTCTTCCCCGTGCCGCCGGCCGCCTCCGACGCTAGGACAAAGACGACTAGAGCCTCAAGCACTGCAGACACGACAAAACGATACTCAAAGGAGGATTAAGGAGGATTGGAGGCAGTGCCGAGCCCATAGCCGAAGAAGGCGGAATAACACATCGAATGGTGAGAAATTCGACTGAAATAAAAAAATAGTTGTCTGTATATACTATGTTTTTATTAAATTTTTTATTTCATACGCGCATGTATGATTTGTAGTTATCTTTTTTCTTACCAATTAATTAGTGGTATCACCTATCGAATAATATATATATATATATATATATATATATATATATATATATATATATATATATATATATATATATATATAGACACCGTTTGTACTCTCAGAGTATGTACTCTCACTTCGAATATACCACTTAAATAAATATATTATACTTCTTTATCACTTTTAGTATACTTAAATACCAATTATAATATACTCCAACGCGATTTGATTGAAAAAATTTCATTGGAACCCTTTATTTTTGCTATATACCCTTTTTAATATATAAAAAGAAGTATGTACACAAATATTGTAATAAAAGGTGAACTTTAATGAATTTTTTCATAGAACTCACTTTGGGGTATCTTATAATCATTATTGGAGTATACTCAAATAGATAAAGAGATATCACCATACGATTTAAGTGGTATATGAGAGGCGGGAGTATGTACTCCCACCTCTCATATACCACTTAAATTGTATGATGATACCTCTTTATCAATTTGAGTATACTCCAATAATAATTATAAGATACCCCAAAGTGAGTGCCATGAAAAATTTCATGAAAATTCACTTTTTATACCAAAATCCGTGTATATATTTCTTTTATGTATGAAAAATGGTATATAGTAAAAATAAAGAGCTCCAATGAAAATTTTCCGATCAAATCACATTGGAGTATCTTATAATTAGTATTCAAGTATACTGAAAATGATAAAGAAGTATAATATATCCGTTTAAGTGGTATATTAGAAGTGGAGTACATACTCCTGAGTACAAACGGTGTCCTATATATATATATATATATATATATATATATATATATATATATATATATATATATATATATATATATATACTTTATACTCCTTGAGTAGTTACTCCCATCTTTGATATACCACCTAAAAGAACTTGACATACTCCATTATCACTTTGGGTATACTCATATACTAATTATAAGATACTTCAATGTGAACCACACGAAAAATTTGCAAGAGTCCATATTTTTTTAACATATTTTGTAAATACCTTCATATTCGCACATAAAAAAGAGTATGTCTAAAAATTATACATACCACCTCTGAAAATGTGTAAATATCACCTATATGATCTTATATACTCGTATACTACACATACATACTCTCGGTTGCGCAAGATACTCTCTACGTTGTAAGATATGTGAGATACGAAATAGGGAGTAACTACTCCTGGGAGTAGGAAAAAGGCTTTCTATTATATAGTCAGTAGTGACTAATGAGTTTGTGTTCATGCAGGCGGGCAGCCACAATGCCACGTGATATCTGCTTGGTGGAACGGTGGTCCAACTCATTACTGCGACGCGGCCGGGCTGTCGTCTCCGTGCTACGTACCTAGCCGGACGATGTGTGCTACCAGGCTGTCAGCCACTCTTGTGGGAGGACGTAACTCTAATGGGCCGTCAGATCTGTTTTGGCGGTATTTTTCGCCTCTGAGTTTCTATCGTAGGGACACAAATGAATCCATCCACGGACCTATCTTACATTTTTAGATGGCGAGGATAACTGGCCTGTGTAATCGGACTAAAGCTCACAAGTCAAATGTCACGGGTTCAAATACCAGAAAATAATAGTAAAAAAAGCTACACAACACAAATAACCCACTCAACCTGTAGTTAGCTAGAGAGACAAGGTACTCGCCGCTAGGCTACCCTAGGGTTGGCCACTTGGCCCTATCTTAGTGATAATTGGTAAACCTTATGAGGAATTGTCTTACGAGATACTCCCTCCATTTCAAAACTATCCAATTTATTGGGATACATCATTTCAAATCCATGATGGAAAACTAAAAATGTAGTTATTACAATTTTTTCATCATCTACCTACTATCACCGATGTGAAAGAGGTTGAGTGTAGTTGAAATGCGCCAATTTAATAGAGATAAGTATGGTCTAATTCTATTCAGTATTACTTAAATGTGTCTCCTTGTCTGTGGGCATAGTACAATTGAGCAACTCTTTTGAAAATTAACGCTTAATTATAAGAACTAGAGCTCGGTGCGCGCCCTGGCGCGCTCGAAGGATACATCTACGGCTGTACTGAAACTGTAGGTTCGGGAGTGTTTGTGTAAGAATTATGCTCAACGTAGAAGACACTGAATACTGAGAGTGAGGCACATGGTGAATCTACAGAGGAATGTGGAAGTAAAGTGTATGTGTAGGTATGTTTGGTGCATAAACAACTGCTATTGAGAAGCTAACTGCAAAGGGACAATCTGTATGATGATGTAGCTAGCAAGCAGATTGACAAAAATATGAGTCCGATATAAACTACCTCCAACAAGTGTTTGTATCCAAGAACATACAACAGAAAATCTGGTCAATCTTCAGTAGAAGTTTTATCCAAGATCAAACAAAATCTCACCTCGCAGAATTCGACTACACCTCAATCCAGCAATCAATAGTAATCCATGGATCGGAAAGATTGAATTTTCCCAGAATATCCAAAAGTTTGTGCACTATATTTTGTGAACCAAAGAATCAAGAGCAGATAACATTAAATTGAAAGCATGAAGTGCATATTACAATGACAGCGCATTTACTTCATGTTCAGATGTGGTACAACCTATGCTCAATTGTTGCACAATATTTTTAAGTAACATTCACAATTCCTATCTCAACCTACCTCGCAAAAAAAAAAACATGTCTCAACCTTCACAGTGAGATTTTCAACAAAGATCCAACAAGCATCTTTCAACCAGCATCTTAAAGAGTGGTACAAATGAGCTACAACTGTCCAAAGGCCCATATTACGTTGTCTACATGAATAAATGAATTTTTTTTATGGCAAATGTGTTCTGTCAATACTATATGTTTAATATAAATGTCTCTACAAATATTATCTCAATACAACTTTTGAGAAACAGTGCATATGATAATTGTAAAGCAAAGACAGTAGAATCTCGGAGAAACTCAATAACTCAACGATAGCTCATGAAATAAGATGGCACAGGAGAGTACACTACACTACCATGAATTTAAACTGTAGAACAACAACGCTAGCTTGTAACTCTAACCATATCTCATGAAACAATGCACTCAACAAAAATATTCCACACTAGATATTAAACACATGCCAAATTCATCCTTGTTCCTCCTACACAGAACTAACACTACTGCAAAAAGGCTAATACTGGACGCCTCATCACAAACGGTTGACCAAAACCGTCTGTATTACATGCAATTACAGACGGTTTTGGTTTAGAGGATGTCTGTGTTACTGGCTGCGCTAAAAACTGTCTATGAAGAGGTAATATCACAGACGGTTCCTATTGAAAACCGTTTGCGAAGTATCACAGACGGTTTTCAACATGAACCGTCTTTGATAATGCTGCTTCGGCACCCCGAGGAGTCTCTTTGTCGCCGTCGTCGCCAATGCATCTCTTCGTCGCATCAATGCAGCTTCGGCTCCCCGATGATTCTCTTCATGTCACGTACCGAATTTCTTCCTTATTTTATAAAAAGGACCATCCGTCATCAAAAGATGATCATCCCCACATCACTCTATACTCCAAAGCAGAAATGGCTCCCTCTTCTGTTTCCTGGTTGTAACATCCTAAGTTTTGGCTTGTGTTTCAAATGTAAGAAAATGTGTAGAAATTAAAAAAAACTTTTCTTACATCTTGTATTTCCTGTATGTTCTAAACAATTCTTGTAAAAGAAATATGGAAATACAAAGTCACAAGTCTTTTGATCCAAATCTTAACCCTTCAAAAACATTCTTGTCAAATCTTGTGATCATCTCCTGGAAATATTTTTCCTTGTTCTAGGGTTGGTGTGTGACCTCTCTGAAAAATTTCACAATTTTTATAAATTGTTTGAATATTTTAAGAGGTCAGTCAAACCAGTTTAAAAACTGGTCAAACCCTAGTTCAGCACCTTGCAGAATTTTTGGAGAAAAATGCACGACATAAAAACCTCTAACAATTTTACACAAGGTCAATATCTTAGTTAGCAAGCTACTGTAAAAATTTCATAAATTTTAGAGTTGGTTTACTACCTGAATCAATTCCACAAAGTCTCAACTGTTAATAAAACCCTAAAATCCTAAACCTTGGGCTCGTGTCAGACCAAGTCAAGTGACTCGGTCGGGCCCAGTCCAGTAGCCGCACTTGAGCTCGGTCTTTGGATCCCAATCCGACGCTCGCGACTTCCCTGCGCGCTCGGACCTCCGAATGCAACTTTTAATCGTGGTCGTCCAAATCTAATCCAATTGTCTAGATCTTTTGATTTTCTTAACCTAACACTTTCATTCTTTTTCACCCGAGCCACTTTGACCCTCTCACTGATTTGTGGGCCCTCCAAAGTTCCTGGTCATCATCTTCTTCCTCTGGCGTGCGCGCGTGCGACAGGACATGGCATGGAGAGCTTTTTTTTGCAGTGCTGTGTCACCTCCGGGAGGACTGCAATGACTCTTTGCGGTAATCATTTAATGTGCGTCAGGTTATCGCCCCCAAGGTCATGATTTCCAGCTGCTCCCGTTGATTTCATGGTCCATGACCGTGCCATGAACCGAGCTCACCGTAGGGCCCCCATCCTTGCCCAAACCCTAGTCCTCTAGCTATATAAAGCCCCCCAAAACCTCTCCTAGTGTTTCTTTACACCACCCCTGCTCCTTCTTTGTTTTTGGAGCTCAGAACCACTGAATTTCCCCAAATCGCCATTTGTGGCTGTGAAGCTCCATTGGCGACCTTGGTGCTCCTGTGGTCCTTCAGTTCTTACTTTTGTATCGCCTGGACCACCTCCTCTTCCTACGAAAATCCCCTAAGTCGAATTTGGTTGCCTTCGCAGGTGCAGCCCCAAATTCGAGCTTTGAACCTTTGCGGCCGAAGTCTTTCGTTTCTTCCTCAACTCCGGTGAGTACCCTCTCTAGTCGATTCCATGCTTTTAGACCTGCTCTAGGTCATTGCGAAGCTATCCTGACCATCCACTATTTCTCTTTTGGCTCAGGAGCTCTCGTCCTCGTTGTCATCTTCGATTCCGATGTCGGTCTCTGCCGCCAAAGCTTCTCCGAGTTCCACCAGACCTCCCCTGCGTCCAGGCGAGTTCGTATTAGTCCCGTAGAGCTCTAGGACCAGTTAGTTTAGCTCGTAGTGGAGCTTTTCGCCATTGTCGGTTTTTGCCAAAAATGTACCTCCGCCCCTCTCTGGCTCGCCGGCGTTTAAAGCCAGCTCCGTCGTCGAGTGCCTCCGATGTGTTCGCAATTGTATTGCGCTCATTTTGGTACTGTTGGTTCGCACCGTCGTAGCCTTGGTCGCCGACGACGTGCCGGCGGGCAAAGTCCGGCATTCGGGACTATTATCGTATTTTCGACAAGTCCCTGGACCTCTTGGGTTAATCTCAGCCGTTGAGGACCTCCTCAGGTTAGATCTGCATCGTAGGATCCTTCTTTGTAATACTCTTGTGCCAGGACCTCAACTCTTGGTGAGATCCTAGCCGTTTAGGACCACCCTAGTTAAATCCTAGCCGTTTAGATCACCCTCCTGCGCAAAAGGACCATTCCGTGGTCATTTTTGTAAAAACCACCCTCGGGACCTCCTTTGGGGTCCTCTTTGCAAAAGACCACTCCTTGGTCTTTTGCAAAGAAAACCCCAGGACCTCTCCTTCCCGTGTGTCTTAACCTTTAGGACCACCCCCGGTGAGATCTTGACCGTTGAGATCTCCCCCTACGAGATCTTAGCCGTTCAGGACCTCTCTCATTAGATCCTAGACCTCCTCCGAGTAAATCTAGGTCGTCCAGGACCTCCTCTGATAGATCCTGGCCGTCCCAGACCTCCTCCGTAGATTCTTAACCTTAGGACCTCCCCATCAGCTCTGGACCGTTAGATCTTGATTTAACGGTCCAGACCTCCTCGGCGCATTTAGAGTTTTAAGTGCCCCGATCTCTTTTCGCCATCCATCTTTTGATCTGCGGCTCTGGTGGCGCGAGCATTCGGACTGTGAGGACCCGGAATATTTAACTAGTAACACTTAACCTCCAAATGGTTCCGGCATTACTAATTAAACATTCTAAGCCTCGATGGACATATGGTTCCCAGAATTGCAGCATATGCACATCATCACAAAATTACACATCAATTCCATACACAAACATCACTAGGTTTAACAACGACATACATAAAGTAAAGTTATTACAAAAGAGCCGACCGGCCAAATAGAACAATATACAAGAATGACAGCGGAAGCAAAAGGTGCCATAAGATGGCTAGAACAAAAGTCGGCAGGTTAGCCATATACCCACAGGGCAACAACCCAGGGCATCAAGCTAGTCGCCCATAAGCTACCACAACACAGCTCACAAAAGTGAGGCCTCTGCTCACCTTCTTCCTCTGCAATGAACAATTAAGCATAGCATATGAGTACAAAGATTGTCTTTGTACCCGTAAGATCGACGTGTGGAATAGCGGACCTATTCATAAACTACATGCAAGCTTATTTAGGTGGAGGTTGTATGTCTCATTTGCACAAAGCCAACTTTATTTGCAATAATGTAATACATTTTAAAAGCAAGTTTGCAAATCTGTTTTGTTATCAAAGTAATGAGAAGTAAAGATACATACAAGTAACCACTAAAGTGACTATCCCAATAGCCACCACAACATAGCACGAATCCCGATTCGTACCACCCATCAAGTTTTAATTTAAAAGGTTGTAGTCTAACTCTTGAAAGACCTTTCCAAGCGTGTCCATAACCTAGGACGAGGCTATTGAATAGTTTTAACCCCGCGGGGTGTACCAATGTACCCACACTTGAGACATCCTTCAAGCCACAAGCACACTATCGAGGTATGCCGCCCGCTAAGTCCTACGAGACATTTCCAATCTTGTGTATTAACTACGAGCCGCTCATATGGATAGAAACCCATATGCTTACATGCAAGCCGAAAGACAACAAATCCCATCACGGTGAAGTCTTTGGACACTACAATGCTCCCAACACCATCCCTCCTGCGACTCCTGCGACTGGAGCCAATACACGCCAAAGTACTAAGTCAAGAGAGGTCCCATACCCTCTAATGTGGTTAGCACGCTCAAATGCTTGGTTCGGTGTAACAAGATGTTCGGTCCTTGTTGACCGGGCACCATTCCATACACCCAAAAATCACACCATCATACCATTGTGCCCAAGTCTAAATCATTTTGTTTTCAGTTTAGTTTTCATAAGTAGACATGGCACAAGGTGGAAATCATAATCATAATAAGTTTTAAGTGATCAAGGTTATCGACAAGTCGATAACCGCCATTTCTACCTAAAACTAAGCATGGCTAAGCAATTAATTCGTAAACTACTAAGTGACAAGAGCCCATCCATGAACTCTAAATCACACAAGTAACCTAGGCTCATGGTAGTAGAGGATAATCATTTGCTAAGGAAATGCATCTACTAGGCCAACTATTAACACAAAGTAGCAATGCATACATAGAATTTGTAATCAACATAAATACTTAAAATATGGGATTAACATGATCAAACTGCTTGCCTTCTTGTCGTTGCTCAAAGCTGTTGTGGAGGGTCGCTCTCGGGATTACCGCAAATGTCGAATCCTAGCGAAAAGGCAAAAGAACCAAGAACAACCAATGAGACTAACAACACTTAAACAAAAGAGCAAGCAAAATTATCCAAATGCGATTTAAACTTATACACAAGGTGAAATACGAATATACCAAGACATAGAAACTGGAAAACCTAATTTGGATTTGTGGTGCAAAAGATATTACCTAAAACCCATTTTCGGCCATAATTAGCACTGTAGCAAAAATATTTTCTAGAAAGATTTTGAAGCTGAAATTTTTATGGTAGCTAGCTACTGGTATAGAGGTAACCCATATAAAATTTCAGGTCATTTGGAGATAACATGATTTAGTTATGATTTTCCTAAGATGCAAAACTAGCATAATGCACTTTCGAAAATATAAACATGTGCAAAACCTATTTCACATTATAGTATGATAACAGAGGGATTTCCTAACATCAAATTTCTATTTTTAGGATTCACAGGAATTACTGTGTCTATTACATCATTAAATGAATTTTTAAGTGCTACTAATAAGGTTAAATCTACTAACATATTTTTCTCAGTGATTTAGGCCTACCACCATTTTTAGATTAAAGTTTAGTTAATAACAAATTTATCAAAGTTAAAATCATACAATTATTAGATATACAGAAAAAGATATGCATTTTCCAAGTTTTAATACAATTCTGGAATATATAAAAATAGCAGAAAACAAGCTATAAAAGAATACAGAATTTTCTACTACAGAAGCATAGCTAAAAGCATTTTTATATTAAACTTTAGTGAATTACAAATTTATTACAGTTGGTTTCATGTAAAAAGGATTTATCTTGAATTAGTTATGAATTTCTAAAGTTTTGATACAATTTTCAGTTGATAAATAAATACTTACAGAAATAAAACCCAACCCAACCGAAAATAAACGACGTGGACGCTCGTGGGCCGTTGATGCAATATCCAACGAGCCACACGCACGGGGAACAGCGCACGCGCGCGATTCAACAGGAGCCCACCGTTGGATTAAGATCCAACGGCTCACGAGGACGAATGCAACCGGACGGTGCGGTTGCCTCGGCCGCCATCACGGTAGATCTCAAGATGAACGCACGAGAGCACTTCCGCTCGGAAGGTCCGATTGCACGCATGATCGTGGCCGCAGATCAGCGATGGACGGCCAAGAATGATGAGGGGAACCGATGGTCCGAATGCATACACGACCGGGCGCAGACGCAAAATGGACGGCGGTCCAAGATTGAAGTGCAACAGAATACCGACACGTGGGGCGCATGTCATGGATCGAGAGTCACACATGCGAATCTTAACACACGTGCACGGTGCACGGACCCACCGTTAGTGACTCAAAAGGTAATTTCGACACATTTATTGCTAACAATGATTAGCAATAAATAACCCAAAATCAGCCCTAATGACTTCGGTTTTCGGTTTGAGCTTATGGGCCCACTCCGGCAGCGGGCACAGGGGTTATTTCCGATGACCAATAGTGCCGACACTTTAATTAACCCATGATTAACATTAATGATGCCTAAACGCACGGATAAAAGCCGGGGTGATTTAAGGTGGACCCACATGTCGGTGAGACATTAGGCGGTTAAGACACCATTAATGCTCTATCGATTGGCAATCATTAAACATTAAATGTGTCCTAATTATCCGACAGCGGAGCTTCTCAACCGACAAAACCCGAGTGGCTTTGCCGCTTGTCGCCGGCGACTCGATCATGGCGGCGCCCA
The DNA here is from genome assembly GCA_036346255.1 of Ampelocalamus luodianensis. NCBI lineage: Eukaryota > Viridiplantae > Streptophyta > Magnoliopsida > Poales > Poaceae > Ampelocalamus > Ampelocalamus luodianensis. The sequence continues at coordinate 26,119,787 of CM070623.1, forward strand.
CAAACTATCAAAATGGGTTCGCAATAGTGTTGCGGACCCATCGTGATGACCTCGCCGCGGTGGAGGTCCAGAACGCCAGCGAAATGGAAAACAAAGAAAGAGGCCGACACGGCAAAACACGAAAATAGCAAGATGCTCGGCCGCGGTCCAAGGAAGCGAGTGCCATGACTTCTAGGGACTACATAGAAGCTACCTTAACCGAGAGGAGCTTCAAAGATGGCCGGGGAAGACTTGAACACGATGAAGTCCACCGGAGCCGAAGAAGATGAAGTGGAAGATGAGGTTCTGAGCAAAATGAGTGGAACCAAATCATCACCACAGCTTCATTATAGCTCAAAGAGGCTCCAAAAGCAAGTAATTGCAAAAAGAACCACTTACCGGAGCTGGAGAAGAAAGGGGGTGAAACCAACCGAAAATCTCCAAACTTAAAATTGAGTGATTCCTGTGAATGCAACCCAAAATCAAGTTAGGGGAAATACAAAGGAGGTTGAGGAGTTCAAAAGGGTGCAAGAAATGTTGAAGATAAACCACTGGACACCAAGGCCGCCATTAGAGCTCTACGGCCAACAATGGTGCTTTGAGGGTGTGAGGTGGTTTAGCCGCTCAAACACTAAGAAGAGCAAAGTGTGGTGTAAAGGGACACCAGGAGGAGCTAAGGGGCAATTTATAGGGAAAGGATTAGGGTTTCGAGCAAGAACCCGAGTCCATGGTGGGCTCGGTTCATGCTACGGTCATGGACCAAGAAATGATGGGAGCAAGTGAGACTCGGGACAATGGAGGAGAAAGCCTGAGCGCATTTAATGCTCCACAGAGAGACGTTGACGAAAGCAAATTTGAGGTGACACATCAAAGCCACCCACTCAATCTCTCTCTTTCTGCCATTGCCGCCCGCGCGCTCGAAGAAGCAGAGGAGGAAGAAGAACAGAAAAGAGAACGGTGGCCGTTGGATTGAAAATGGACGGTCACGATTAAACGAGTTCGCGGACATCCGATTGCTCGTGGATGCGGGCGGTTGGATTGAGATCCAACGGTCCCAATTGATTAACGCAACCGAGGGTCCGAATGCTCACACGAACGTGGGCGAGCGATTTGAATCAACGGTTGATATCGCGCGCGCTTTAAAACGCGACTTCGGTGCGCTTAGGTGGTTCAACCAAGTCAAGTGGCTCGGACTCGAGCCCGACTGAACCCAATGAATAGTGAGTCAGCTTTAGGTTTTAAATTAAAGCTGGGACTTTTGAGGATTTATTTGGGGTAGCAAAATAACTCCAAAAATTCTGAAATTTTTACAGGAGCTTGCTGACTGGGACATTGACCTTGTGTAAAATTTTCAGAGGTTTTTATGCATTGTATTTTTCTCCAAAAATTCTACAAGGTACTGGTTTTAGGTTTGACTGAGGGTCAAACAGGTTTGACTGCCCTCTAAAATATTCAAACAATTTCTAAAAATTGTGAAATTTTTCAGAGGGGTCACATACCATCCCAAGAACTTAGGAAAAATATTTCCAGAGGATGATCAAAAGGTTTGACAAGATTGTTTTTGAAGGAACAAGATTTGGATCAAAAGACTTGTGACTTTGTACTTCCATGACCTTTTGTACAATACTTGCTCAGTACACAAAGGAAATACATGATGTAAGAAAAAGTTTTAATTTCTACACATTTTCTTACATTTGAAACACAAGCCCAAAATTTGGGATGTTACACGGACCTCCGATCGGAGCTCTCACTGTGAGCCGCTCATCTTTAGATCTACGGTCCACGTTGATTGGACCGTTCGGACCGCCGAACGTCTCCTTCGTGGTGCGCCGTTGGATCTAAATCCAACGGTAGAGACCTTGTCTGTGCGCGTGCGTGCGCTATGTTGCGAAGCGCGTGGGCCGTTGGATTCCAGATCTGCGGTCCACAGTGTTCCACGTCGTTTCTTTTTTAGTAGGATTTGTTTAATTCTGGTAAGCCTTTATTTGTCAACTGAAAATTGTTTTGAACTTTGAAAACTCATAACTATTTCGTTTTAAATCCTTTTTAGATGATTTCAACTGTGTTAAATTCATGTTTAACTGAAGTTTAATCTAAAAATACATTTAGACATTATTCTGTGCCAGAAAATTTTGTAAACAATATTCGATATAATGACATGATGGCATTACTGACCGGTGAAAAATAAGTAATACATGTTTATGTTTCATATGTTTGTGTCATGTTATGAATTTACATTAATATATTATCACAGACGGTTATTTACTGGAACCGTCTGTGATGTGTATGTAATTACGCATCACAGATGGTTTGTAGTTGGAACCATCTATGATATGTTCAATCCTTCGGGTCCCAGATGATGCATCTCTTCGTCTCGCGTGTCGCCGTTACGATGCGTCTCTTCGTCTCGGCTTCGGTTGGACGTTACTCCATGTTTTATAAGAATGACCATCCACCACCGAAAGATGAATCTTGGCCACATCGCTCTACTCACGGTATTGAATACGTACACAACAATCACCATGGTGAGCACGCGAAGCATGACGATGAGGACCAAGGCGAGGAGGTCGGCGATCGTCGTCGCTCTTCCTCATGATGTCATCGTCGGCCACGTGGCCACAAGCTCATCTCAGCCCATGGCTGACCTTTGCAGCCTACAAACCACATACGTACATATTTATACCTACAAAAATACCTACTACTATTTATTCTGACATCATGAATTGTGTACATATGTATATTGGAGTTGCAAGGCTATGTACAAGGCATCCAAGGAGGGCACCGTGGGGAGGCGTGTGGCGCTGGAGCGAAGGAGGCGATGAAGTGGCTGGACAACGAGCACTACCATGTTGTCGTTAACCACCTGGCCGGTGGTGGCAAACCAAAGGCCTACTTCATCGTTTGTCTCGCGCTTGTCTTCGCCCTAAGACATGCAACGTGGCCTCGTGTGCCTCAAACGGGCGGCCGTCGCCGCCACAAGGCCACGGTCTGCGTACTCGACCACCTCCTCTACACGGCCGGTGAGGTTGGCAAGCACTACATCAGCCAGGTCGAGGGCGAGCCGGCCAGCGACGAATGCGAGACGGCCAAGACGATCAACCGGGAGTGCAGGCGGTGCCGGAGGCTCGCTGCGAACGCAGTCCAGGAGGCGGCGTGAAAGAAGTTGGCCGGGCCACTAGGGCGGTGTGGGCGCTGTCGGAGGACAGCCACCGGTGTGTGAGCACCGGCTGTGGCGTGATGGAAGGGTGGGCCGACTACGTCATTTTATGCAGTGATGACTATAGGATTATGCATGAGTATGACAAATTCTTTGCACAGGTGTTAAAGTACTTGCCATAAAATTAGCGATTTTTGTATAGTTTTAGCAACTATTCAGATATAATTGTTTATGGGAAAATTAGCTCAATAACATCGCGTTGGGACGTAATCGGAGGAATGACACCTGCTAGTGACGCACTGGAAAATAACATCGCGAACAATAAAAATTATGCTGGATGACATCGCCCTCAGTACTATCGTTTGTAGAGTTTTTTAAATATAGAAACTTAGCTCAAAAAATTATCAAATTTTTGTGGAGTCTCCTGACAATGTTCAATTACTTGTGTATTTTTTTCAAAATTTTATACATTCCGATTTTATCTCTAAAATTTATTTAAATATAACGTCTGTAGGAATTTTTTAATATAGAAAATGCGGTCAAACATTATGAAATTTTATTTTCATGTTCCCTACACAGTAAACTTGATTTTTTTAATTTTTCTAGAATTTTTAAAAAATTAATTAATGCAATTTCATAATGTCCATTACAAGGAGTCTAATATAGAAAATGTGGTCCAAACATTATGAAATTATATTAATTAATTTTTAAACAATTCTGGAAAATTACACAATCAAGTCCACTATGTAAGGAGCATGGAAAAAAATTCATAATGTTTGGACCTTATTTTCTATATTAGAAAATTCCTACAAATAGTATACTTAAATAAATTTTAGAGATAAAATCAGAATGTATAAAATTGTGAAAAAAATACACAAGCAATTGAACTATGTCAGGTGGCTTCACAAAAAATTTGATAATTTTGTGAGCTCAGTTTCTATATTTAAAAAATTCTGCAAATGGGAGTAACTGACGGCGATGTCAGTCGGCATAATTTTTTTGTGTTCGCGATGTTATTTTCCAATGCGTCACGAACGGAGTGTCGTTCCTCTGATTACGTCCCAACGCAATTTCACTGAGCTATTTTCCCCAATTTTTACTAATATGTGAATGTGTCATATGTTCCGAATATGCATTTATGTATGTATATTATCCCAAACAGTTGAACAAAACCGTTAGTATTAAATACAATCACGGACGGTTCTATTATGGAACCATCTGTGATATGGGACCACATCATGGACGGTTCTATTATGGAACTGTCTGTGATAAGTATCACTGACCGTTCCATAATAGAATCGTCTGTGATATCCCTTTATTAATAGGAGCCCGTCCGCTAGGGTTTGCGCTCTAACTCGTCACTCCCCAGCGTCTTTACTCTCGCCCGTTCCCCTCCCCACCGACTGGCCCTGACCTCAACGTCGCTGCCCGAAGCCTCCTCCCCGACGGCCGCCCCCAAGTTGTGCTTTCTCCCCGACCCCGTCACCGCCGCCGCCCTTCTTCCCGTATCCGCCGATTGTAACACCACGGTTCACTGTACATGACACTCTTACGATAAGAGTGTCTTGTGCAGTGTCACCGTCGTGACACAACTACGGTGATGCTGCCACCGCCGCCAGATCTGCCTTCCCTCTTCGTCCTCTCCCCTCGGCGTGCACGACCCTGGCTACCTCTCCACCGACCTCCCCTGGCTACCTCTCCACCGACCTCGGCCTTAGCTACCTCACCACCGACACTAGCGATGTCGAGGTAAGATATTATTTTCTCATTTTCCATTCTCTGCTGCTTCAGTTTTTGGGTTTGAGTTTGACTTGTTTACTGATGTGGGTTGTTGTTGCTTATGCATACATGAAAGAGATGGATATGGTGAGCTACTGCCGGTGGTCAATTTGCCGGTTGCACTGGGGTAACTACTCCCCTACTCTCTTTCCCTTTCCCTCCCCTTGCTCTGTGATGTTGGTGATGAATGATGTGGGCTATGTGGGTGTTCTGTGATGGTTGGATGATATAGGTGGATTCTCTGTATATAATGTTGATTCATGAGATGTATGTTCCTATATGGTATTCTGCTTTTGAAAGCTGCAATTAACTTTTCAGATTTGTAAAAGTTAGGCTAATTTGTAAAGCTGTAATTAACATACAAATTTCTAGAATTTTTAACTTGCTTGTGCCTCTGATCATCAATTATTTATTAATTGGTGTGTCAGAAATTAAATATGCTGAGACAATGTCTCTTTTGCACTATTAATTAAAATATCCTTTGTTAACTCAAAGGTTAAGTGGCACCATGTATCAGCAACCAACCATTCCTTAATGTCAAGTTCTAAGGTGAGGCCATCCTTACATATAAACAAGAACTCAAATTGTTTGGTGTTCTTGTTGGGTTTAAAGACAATTATATGCTTGTAATTAACAACTTCAACTTCAGTTCTACTGCTATTACTTCTGAGGCCGTGGTTTAGGTGGATTCTACAAGCACTTGGAGGATTGGCATAAAGCAAATCACACACTCCAGTGTGTCAGGTTCGATGAAGTAGGCTGTGGTTCACCTGCACGTCGCCTAGCTAGCTGAATTGAGCCTTGATTAGCTATATATATATATATATATATATATATATATATATATATATATATATATATATATATATAGCTTTAAAGGCACAAGCAACCACTGCTTGAAGACTTTATAGAGAAGAGATCATCAAAGACGGTTTTATCTACAAATCGTCTGTGACACATAAGCTATCACATACGGTTTCATCTACAAACCGTCTGTGATATATCAACTATCACAAATGGTTTCATATACAAATCGTCTGTGATAGAAAACTATCATAGACAGTTCTGGGTTAATAACCGTCTGTGATAGTATGCATCATAGACGGTTCGAAAATCATCTGTGATGACCTTATATTATTACTGATCCATAAACTCAAATGGCTCACAAAACCGTCTATCATGATATTTTTAACCGTCTCTGAAGACCTTTTCTGTAGTAGTGTAAATCTCACTACCAAATAGCTACTAACAGCTGACTATCCCGAATCATCCACAAAATCCCGTAACAACGCATCAACAGCAAGGGAGAAGCAACAGAGAGTACGAAAGCTAACATTGTTATTCTGTCGTTTAAATTAATCAACAGCCTTAGTGCGCGGGGGCAAGCATAAGTGTTGGGATGATCCTTCACTATGAACAAAGGCTAAAAAAATTGCTAAAAAATTTCCAAGGACAGCGCAGGTTTCAATTCGGTTTAGTATATTTCACTGAACCATTTTGTACCTCTCCATCGGGAAGATCTACTAGATATACCTTACCAAACCTGCTGTCTCCTATTAAATTTTCTTCATTGAAATTGTTGTTATATTGCTGAAGGGATGCAATAGAGAAGGACTTGACAATAGTTGTTAGGTCCATCTTTCCAACCGAAGGTACTCTACCCTCTTTTGTACGAACACTGGGATTGGCAATGACTTTTCAGTACGTAGTGGCACAGGCTGTGGAGATTTTTTTATATATTTAATCCTTTATTTAATTTTATTTTAAAGTTAACCCCTCTCAAACTTTATTTCCAATTCTGACCTCTTTGGTCACGCCACCACCTTTGGCGTGACAAAACAACATTGTCATGCCAGCCTATTTCTGGTCAAAGTCTTGTCACGCCACTGGTGGTGGCGTAACAGTGTTGTTTGGTCACGCCACGTCCACAGCCAAACTTTTTTTTTATTTAATCTTTTTTAATTTTATTTTAAAGTTAACCCCTCGTAAACTTTATTTCCAATTCTGACCCCTTTGATCACGCCACCACCCGTGACGTGACAAAAAGTGCGATTTTGGGGATTTATCCTGTGGCGTGACAGTGTTGTTTTGTCACGCCACGGGTGGTGGCGTGATCAAAGGGGTCAGAATTGGAAATAAAGTTTACGAGGGGTTAACTTTAAAATAAAATTAAAAAAGATTAAATAAAAAAAGTTTGGCTGTGGACGATGCATTGATTCCTCCTCAAAATTATCAGTTTTTCCATATCAATCACATGCTCTTTTTGTTTCATTGTAACCATCCCAGGAGCAGTTGCCATGTAAGTTTTTTGTTAGCTTTCGTATACTGGTACTTCTGCATATTATTTAGTTTCAGATCATTTACCTATCATCGATGAATCTAATTTCCGCTCCTCCCTTGAATTATAGACCGCATTTGAAGCTACAGCAAAACCATATTCAAATGTCAAAATCAAGGGAAAACAGGCAACTGCTATGGTAGTGTTTCTGTTAAGATTTTGTATACTCAAACTTGCAAGGCAGTAAATCATAACAGATATGTATATTTATTTTTAGGTTTAAAGTCACTCAACTGCAGTTGACATGTTCAACTTCTGCACCACCCTTGCATCAGACTGGCCATGTCAGCTTCTGTAAATATTGACTCACTTTTGTCATTTCCATTAGTATCTCTATCACCATTGGAGTAAGTTGAGCAAAGTAAGCTGGATGCTTTAGCAATGCCTTCCTTGCCATCAGAACCAGAAATACACTCTATCGTCATCTCTCTATGACAACAGTGTAAAGCTTTGATGTTTGCACCAACATCCTATCGGTTGCCATGACCAAACGAAACCAATAAACAAGGTAACCAGCAGTGATAAGGATTAAATTCTTAATTATTGGTTTCACACTTATATGGTCGTAAACCTCGAGGCTAATGACCCCTATGATCATTAGAATTCCAGAGGCTGCTCTACAAGTAACCTGGTCGGAGGGACCTGTACCTTTCACTCGACCAGATGACTACTCGTAAAGACATTGAACTAGTATTTGGACCCGATTCCAAGTATATCCTTCCGTGTGATGAATGGAGCATGTGCTTTATTAGCCCCAAACCACACGACACTTTCAAGAGGTGTCTTCTCCAAGAGTAACTGCTACCTCTTCGCCAATTATTTAAAGATGGATGACGAATAGCCAAGGGGGATGGGAAGGATCAAAGGAGACAAGACCCAGTGATCTGAAGACAATTGAAGCAGTCACATAGCATACAACACACTCAGTGTAATTAGGGCTAGTCTGTCGCCTTGCTTAAGGCACCGTTGTAATAGCCAGTTCATTGTAATAAAGAGTAACCCCATTCACCTCCAAGAACTCTTAGCTATTTTTCTCTTTTTATTTTCGTAAGATCGGCGACTCGATCGTTGACAAACAGGGAATAGAGAACATTGTAAGACTTTAGACCGGAAATGAAGCAACTGCAATAGAAAGTTCAAGTATGTCACTTACCAAATTATCTCCTGAATTCTCTTCTCTTGAGCCATTCATACCAGGTTGAAATGATTTCTTCAGCATTCCTATGGAGAAATATAGAACGGTAAGGTACATCTCTTATACCTAGAGAAAGCTGGATGAACACATTCCCAACTAACATCAACCAAAATCAACCGCGAGCAACACGATTGTCATGGGAAACTCTGCCAATAACTCCAACAATTCATCAGCACAGTATGAGAATTAAAATAGCATAGTTTGCAAATGGTCAATTACCTGGACAATATCAGAAACAACTAAGAAACTAAGCACCTAATTGATTTAGCTCAATTACCTAAACAAATGGCATACTAAAACAACAATTTAACCAAAGAAAGCCCCAAAGCAAAACAACAATTGAGAACATCCGCAACAAAATTAGTAAAACGGAGGCAAACCTAAGGAATCCCCTGAGAAAAACAACAGATGAACACATTCCCAACTAACATCAAGCAAAATCGACCGTGAGCAACACAATTGATATGAACAACTCTGTTGGCCCCATGGAGTAAGAAGGCACCATCGACGGCGGCAACTTTCGACGGAGTAGGGCGAGGGGAGCTAGAGAAGAGGGCGCGGTAACCAGAGAAGCTCAAGACGCCGTAGAGGAGGAAGGCGTGGTAGGGGTTGGAAAGCACCACATTGGGACTGGGGCGGCGGCGGGAGGGGGGAATAGAGTTGACAGTAAACTATAATGTAATGCAGTAATCACTCACATAGACCGTCACTTTTTTCTAGAGAACCAACTTGACTATTGTTGTCGGTGGATAATGTTTTCTTTTTGATGCTAACGCTAGTGGATGATGCACTGTTTGTGGTTATGTATGTATCTATTTGATGCTAACGCTAGTTTAGGACACACTTAGATGTGTTTGACTCACATTGGTATCAAGTACAGATGTACTACTCTTTAATTATACCAATGATGATTTCATTACCAAGTCAAAACAATGCCAACATCAATCAGCATTTAGCTACAACTTTGGACCAAAGTGGGACTCACAGTGAGGTAGTAAATAATAACGAGGCCACTACATCATAGATTAAGCAAGATGAACGAATGGGGAAAATAGTTGATAGTAAACTATAATGTTATATCAGCTATCTGGATGAAATGATTGTGATGAACCCTTGAAAGGAGCCCGAATTTAGTTTTGAACTCACCCACCGTACATGGACCCTTGACTGGACCTCTTGATGGCTATGAGCTGCCCATCCGGAAGTTTTCCTCGGTACACTTGTTTTATCGTAACCGAAAAGATTATAAAACTGTCCTAAAGACAAGAAGAAAGAAATCCTGCACCTTCAGTCTTCCAAAGCATTGTTTGCTTACCATTCCATGCCCTCCTGCTCCAATTGCATTGATTTCTCGGAAGTTTGTGCTTAATTTGAGTTCTTCTAGTGTGAAGCATCTAGCGCACTTGAGTTTTGCTGCTTCATCAATATCTTCCCCCCATTGATCCCTATGATGCTGCAAAAATACGAACAGAAAGAGCAAAAAGGAGGTAAAGAAACATGGGATGATGCAATCTGTACTGCAATGAGCTGCAGTGCATAACCAAAAGGATTGTTGAGGGAGACAAGCTTCTGAGCCTATTTCTTTTGCCGCACAGCGTAAACTCCGATCAACGCAAGCCTGACTACCAAGAGAACAGATCCAGTCACAACACCAATCAAAACAGCTCGAGAAAAGCTGCAACACAATTAGCTACGCGTCAGCCCTAGTCCATTGGGTAGCATCAAAAGACATCACTGAAGAGCTGAATCAATTACTTTTGTCATGAAATGGGTAAGGATGTGCCTTCACATAATAAGGACCAAAGATCTCCGGTGGCTTGTAAGTCGTAAGTGTTAGATTGAACCAAAATTAGATCACATCTGTACAGAGGGATGGGAGAGGAGCAAGACATGCAGGCCATTGTCGCCGGCTCGACCAAGAACGATATGAACTGGGAGTGAACAACGACACATCAGTGCTGGTGGAAGCGAGGCAGGCGAGGGGAGGCGACGTCTAACGCTGAGGACTGAAGAGCAAGGAAAGGGTGTTGGGGGTTGAGGAAGGCAAGGCGGCGGAGAAGACAACGCCAAGAAAGGGGAAAAAGCAATCCAGGCCAATCTAACTAAAAGAAGGGAAGGAAAAAATGAAGAACACCATGACACAAAAACAAGAAAAACGTGAAGGCAAAAACCCAGGGGAAACAAAATCCGCACAAATCCATAGAGGAGGAGCCCTCGGACGCAGAGAAGAAACACTGCATGAAACAAGCATAGATCGGTGAGAATCACCCCCAAAGACATGTGGAACTGACAGGAGAAAAGTAGCAGGAAGAAAGGAGGCAGACCACAAGCGGCGAAAACTGGATCACGGGGATGTCCGGCGTTGATGGCGTGGGGAGGAGGAGGGGTGGCGGTGGGTGACTTGGCCTAACGGCCGTAAGCCTAGCGCGTGGACAGCATCGACGACAGCTGCAGGCAAGGAAGAAGGATCCGAGGAAGGCAAGGCAGTGGAGAAGAGAACGACTCAAACGAGGAAGAAGGACCATGGGGGCATGATGGGAAACTAAGGCACATCAGGTGCACAGCAGCTGAGGAATCGGGCATGCGTGGACACGCGGATGCATGCCATGCGAGCGCAACGCTGAAAGATCGAACGATCGAGAAGAGAACCCACGCATCGGACGACAGACAAAAAAACATACGTGGCCACCCTAAGAAGCCCCCATTCTAGCCTCCTTTTATATAGAAAGATTACTCTTCTGTAAAAAAGACTTTATCATCGTCATCTCCTACCGCAGCAGCTAATCCAAGATTTGCTGCGTTGTTGCTGCTACCTTCTCTCGTTGGGTACCCAACACTAGCTGGACACCTTGGTTTGGGAAATCACACGAACACAACCCATGCACACTAGCTGCCATTGTATTTTCCATTTTGACCATTATTAGTGAGTTCCCTCCACTGGTTTAGCCAAAACGCACCATCGTCCCGAGCTCCGACGCGCGCGCTCCATCGTGGCCCGAGCCTTTTTGTAACACCCTGGCTATTCGAAAGCCAAAATGCTACCTAAAGACCTAACATAATATCATACAGTGGAATAACTTCGACAATAATTCATCAACTAAGCTAAACAGATCAACATCAGTTGGAACATAACAAGAATGTAATAATGGATCCACTAAGATAAACCTATCAACGAATGATCAATGAACAACGAAGGATCAATGAACATAAACAATTATTTAAACAAACTCCTCGAAAGGAAGTTACCATCCATGTCTAAGTTTAGTTATTACAATCTAACAAATAACGAATGAAAGACAATAACAATTCTGTTCTTGAATCTAGTGTAGAGTGAAATATATTTGAGTAGCGCGTACTACTCCTTCCCAATAGAAACTTCATCAATGGTCACCTAAAAACAAATAAACAAAGCAAGAGTGAGTCCAAGACTCAGCAAGTACATTGAATATAAGAACAGACCTCCAATATGAACAAGATCACCTCTTCACAGTTTCTGAACATACAACACATGAATATTTATGAATGCATGAGATGAATGGAAGTAATCGAAGGAAGGACTGCACACGTGCTTATACCGGTATAGCTAGTGACACACCCGTCGGTGTTCACTTAAGCCCGCACCTTAACAAAAGTGCGGGGATCCAAGTCCCGTATGAAGAACGTTTCATACAGGTGTCCAAATCTGCCCATACTGGAATTGATGGGTCTTATATGCCCATACTGGAATTGATGGGTCTTTCTATCTACTCCCGTGGACGGGACATGACAATGTCCAAATCTGCCCACATTGGAATGGTGGGACTTACAATCCACTCCCGTGGAGGAAACATGAGTTATGGATGCATGGAATGAAATTTGAACAATGAAAGACATCATCTCGAAACATGGAATCAACACATATGAACGAACATAGACTTTTCACCTTCTCATGTATCATAATATACCATAACATGAACATTTAAGCATTCATCAATCACAAGCATTAATATTAGCAAAGTACTTGCCTTCCGTGACGCGACGCGTTAGCAAGCAACGATGATGCTCCTAAACCCGTAGCCTCGCTGCCTAAACAATTAAGTAATTTAAATAAGAACATATTGCACACAACACTTCTCGACACCGTTCTACAACGCTTCCCCGGTGACTCAAGATTCAACTAGAAACTCTAATCTGAAAATTGACTACTCAGGCACAAACCGAAACTGGACAGCAGTACGGTAAAAATCATATCTATTGATCTGGAACTCGGAATGAGGTGAGACCAGTTTCTATGGATTCTTAACTGACATATCTACAATACTCTAGTTGACAAGGTAACCCAATTCGGCCAATTTAATTTGCTAATTGATAGATGAAATTATAGAACAGAAACTGCCTAGATGAAAAAGACAGCAGCACTAAAAAGATCATAACTTTTATTCTACAATTCCGAATAGAGTGTTCTTTAACAATATTGAAAGTTTATAAAATTACCTACAATAACCTAGTTGGCATGACAATCATATTTTGCATTTAACAAAAAGTGGCACACAAGTCAAAACTAATTATAGAAACTGACATACAATCTGGACAGTCACATTGAAATATAAATAACTTTTGTTCTACAAATCCAAATAGGGCGTTCTTTATCAATCCTAAAAGCTAATGAGATCACGTACAAAAGTCGTTATGGGCAAGACTTCTGAATCATCTTCTATCTAAGTCATAATTTAACAATTACAGTGACTGCTAATTCTCGTCAAAATTCTGGACAACAGAAACTAAAACAATCATAACTTTTGATCCGTACGTCGGAATCAGGTGTTCTTGGCGGCCACCAAAAGCTAAGAACAATATATAAATAACTCTAGGTGATCAAATTTTCTAATTCTGCCTTTAAGCACACGAAAGAGGCCGCGCAAGACACTGGACAGAACTGAATCTTCAGCAGACAGAACTTGATCCGATCAATCCTAATCAAGTTCACCTCTACGATTAATCCAACAACATAAACGACGATCGTTACCCTTGGAGACCACAAGAATGACGCTGGAACTCCTCACGAAGATCACCCCCACCATTCTTCTTCTTCCCTTCCCTTCTCCTCTCTTCTTCCCGATGGCGGCAGTAGGGAGGATGGCGCCAAGGAGAGGAGGAGTAGCGGGAGGCGAGGGATGGTAGCGTGTCGCTATCGTAGCACGGCCATCGTAGCGTGGCGGCTCTCGTAGCAAGGGTGGCTAGGTTTGGTCCCCTCCTCCCTTCCTTCTAATGGACCGCGGACCACTCATGGGCCTTGGGCTACTAAGGCCGGCTCCTCTCCTCTCGAATATGGGTTGGCGCCCATTCCTCTCCTAAAATTCTGAATTTTGAACTTAATTCCATCTCTAAACTTTGTTACAATCGATATTGAATAAATTTCCCTCTCCGGATAATATTTTCTCCAATTGATATTTGGGGTATTACATTCTACCATATTAACAGATTCGTCCCGAATCTACTCACCGACATTCTGAAAGAAAATGCATTGGAAAGAACACCGACAAACACGTACTGCTGCGAACAAATCCGAATATTGTTCGCGCATCTGAAACTCCAACTACCAAGTGGCCTATCTCTCGGTGATGAGACCACAACACAAAGACGTAAACGACGTCGACCTAACACTAGTCCCGACGTTTCTAGGTATACTCATCGGAAGAGACTCAAGGTAAGATCTTACTCGATGGTCCACAACGTTAATGAATATTCAAACTCGGATCACCTGTGCCCTCTCGGCACTAGAACATACCAAAAGTTGCGTACATGCGTAGGGACCAAACGGTCCTAGCGATACGCCAACCAACAGAAACAACCCAATGTACCTTGGGCTAACTTCCCCATTGGTATCGAACCACACAACATGCACATAGAACACGGAGCTCTTGTTCCACCTCTCAATCGAACTCTTCACCGTAACAAGGATCACCTACTTTATCCAGAACACACAACCAAATCTCTTTAAACAAACTCTTTTACCGACAAAACCTATCTGAAAATGAAGGATTCACATCGCAACCCTGCGTTACCAGCTCGGTACTAAAAGAGTCAAATCCAGAAGCGAAAATTCATCACGAAAACCTTTCCACTTTCCAAGTGGCAGTTTGCGAATAAACGTCACGAAAGCCAAAGGAGAGATCACTTGAATGCCCAAACCATAAATTTCTTTTATTCTTTCTCAACCGATAAGAACCACACATGTCAACATAAATGTCGAGCTCAACTTGCGAAAGACATCCGTCATAAACACATGGCTCAAACAAGAATCAAGAAAACGTGTCATTAATCGAGGAAGCATCAATTTCTCAGTTTCTCTTTTAGTAATAAAATTTCTCTCAAACTTTGGAATTCCAATTCATCGCATACCACAGTAACTCATCTCTCTTAACTTGGCATTCTCAACGCTATGCTCAAGCCGAAATACATCACCCACACCTCTGTATAGAGGCTCTATCGACTCCACAGAAACTTTCTCTCAACAACTCCTATACCGACAGAATTAATTTGACAGATGACTCACAATGCATCTCAAAATAGGTCTCACATGCATTCACATCACCTCAATCTTTTATTAATAAACAACTCAGAATCCTCAGCACACATATTCATATAGTTCATCAAGGGCTCTATCAATGAACATCCTACTATTCGGAATCCACCCTTATTCTACTTCCACTATACACAATTCATTGGGCGACCAAAGTTCGAGCATAAAGATGCAAAGCCCAGATTTTTAACCTCTAAGACCCCTACAGCAAACTTCTCATATAGAAGAAGATAGGGAAAACCTCAGTTTAAATCCCTAAAACTATCACAATCCAAACATACTCGCGCATTAACATCAACACGAAAACATTTCCTCGACCCAATTATCTTTATAAAGATCCAAGCTATTAGAGAGTTACTTACTACGTCCAAGTCATTTTTGACAATAACCCAACAATCTCAGCTATCTCATTAATCGCTTTATCGATCAGATTACTTCGCTAATAATACTCTCATTACAACGCCATCATATTTCAACTACACAACCGTGCAAGGTACTCAATCGTGACACTCTAATACATTGATCAAGATTCCCATCCTTTCAAAAGTTCTAATGTTCCACCCGAATTGGACAAAGGATCTTGGATCACAAATCTCCTTAGGTTCTAATGGTTGCAACAATGCAATCAGTTTAGCCTCAAAGACAGACATTCTGAATAAATAAAATTTTCTCCAAGAATTATACACGAAATTAGTTCATCCTTCAATGCTCCTCGACTAACTTTCAATCCAAGGTCTCACAACCACAATGAATAAACACTTCGAAAAACCACTGTGAAACGAACCGGTGGATCCTTTCTCAAAAGAAAAAGTAAATGAAGATATTTACTGCTCGAAGTAAACATAGGACCAAGGGAAATAGTCACTTAGGCAAAGAACTCAGAAAACATAGAGGAAGTCAACAGCTGAGGGCTCACGTCCTGCTATAAGCGAATACCAAACCACCAATGAGAAGAAAGTAATGCCCTTTGTAAATTGGTAAATTCTTATGGAACAAATGCATAAGGTCTAAGCACACTCAAATAACTACAAGTTGCGAACCGCGACTTAAATCTCAATTACTTTTACTTCACTCCTTCCTTTAACCAGGAAAGTTATTTTCTGTGACTATTGCATCACTTCGCTAGCTTAAACAAGATAAGCTCTTAAGACCAAATCACAGGAACCACTTAAGAACCAATAAAATCTTTCAACACGTCACTTTGCTCGAAATAGACTCAATTTCCCCATAGCTCATGAGGTCCAAATGATTACAAACGTAAAACTCGAAACACTTTCATTAAATCAATATCACGCAAGTGATCAAATTCTTTTACTTTCAACGAAATAATACTCTCTTAGCAAGAATCATCATAACCTCTTATCATCGCATAAACTTTTCAAAGAGATACAATAAATTACTTCATCATATCTCTATTATCTAAATGAGATTGCATCTACTTGATCTAGGAAAACCTAGTGCAAAAACCTCATATTTGAAACAAGCTCTTTTAACAAGATGATAATAGAACATGACAATCTCACCAATGTACACCAACAGAAATCTCTTATTAGCTTTCATCCATTTAACTCTTACTCACAATTGACGCCAAGATAGAACACACTAAATGCTCTCTAGCCACACATGGCACAATCAAGATTTCCTACCTCTGTTTGCAAACTCAACAATAGTTAAGAGGATATAATCAACATTCTAACTTATGCTCAGCAATTAGAATGAAATGCCTTAAACCTCAATATTATAGGATGCATAAGACAAGGTTTCACAAGATGATACATCATCGCTCATCTAGTCATTTAAACAAGCTTCAATAGTTTTTACCATGGCAAGAATTAGGTAACGCTATCATTCGGATAAGATCATCAATATTCAAATAGAAGACAGATTCAAGATGAATATTTATCAAGACAACATTCGAACATATCCTTAACTTAACCATCACTAGCGGTTAGAATAACCGAAAAAGGGCCTAGATTCCAATCCGTCTAACAAATTTAACAGATTACTCGGTCGTAAGGATCAAACCGATTCATCAACATTTCCACACTTCTTAATAACAATAGGTCCTTGAACAGAATGAACAAACTCTTATCTAAAATTCATCATGTACCAAATACAACGATACTTCGCATTAGGCAATTCACTTCCATGGATTCTAGTTGAGAGAAAAAAAAAACTGCTTACACAAAGCCAAAAACCCAAATATGATAACTTATCTCATAACGGTTAATTCATTTAATTAACACCTCTTACTTAAGCATGACAAGACATCAGTTAGGGATTTTAACCCAATCCTTCAGAAGAAGAGGTATTAAATTTCAACACTCGAAATAATCCAAAAGAAATACATAAAGCCAAAGGTTTCACATGATAAAGAACTTGCAATAGAAAACTTTCAGTATCCACAATACCAAGCGAATAATTGAATCACATTTCCAATAAGAAGAGTAGAACTCCCAAGAAAAGATAAATCTTGCCGATAACCAACGTTCCCAAGAAACAACATTAGACCAGCAGTCAGGAGAACAAGTAGTCGATTTATGAAACCAAGAAAGTCCAATGAAAACTCATAAGAAGGAATGTAAAGCACTAACTCAAGAAAACTTCATCAACTGCAACTATTACCAGAATTGGCCAAATTCAAGATCAAGGAAGAGAATAACTTTTCTAAAGAAACTCGCCCTCAACACCCATAACTATGGTATTCAGGGTAGATACTACTCTATTCTTTTACCACGAACGGTGGTGTAACCTGGCAAAGCCCACGGCGTAACCACGACCTCAACCTCTCAACATCACCCATAGCCAAAAATCACTGTGAGTATAGAATATCATCTCATAACAATCACAGAATAATTTCATAGGTATAGAAGATCATATCATATCATATAGTAACAAGGCAACATAACAGCAACAGAAACGCATTGCTTGAACCATCCCATCCTACTGCACCGGTGTGTCAAGTTTTAGGTTAATAACCATTAACAAATTTTCACAAATTCAGCTACCTAAGTTGCTAACTTATTCACCACGGACCTAAAACCTGGCTCTGATACCAACTGTAACACCTTGGCTATTCGAAAGCCAAAATGCTACCTAAAGACCTAACATAATATCATACAGTGGAATAACTTCGACAATAATTCATCAACTAAGCTAAACAGATCAACATCAGTTGGAACATAACAGGAATGTAATAATGGATCCACTAAGATAAACCTATCAACGAATGATCAATGAACAACGAAGGATCAATGAACATAAACAATTATTTAAACAAACTCCTCGAAAGGAAGTTACCATCTATGTCTAAGTTTAGTTATTACAATCCAACAAATAACGAATGAAAGACAATAACAATTACATTATTGAATCTAGTGTAGAGTGAAATATATTTGAGTAGTGCGTGTCTACTCCCTCCCAAGAGAAACTTCATCAATGGTCACCTAAAAACAAATAAACAAAGCAAGAGTGAGTCCAAGACTCAGCAAGTACATTGAATATAAGAACAGACCTCCAATATGAACAAGATCACCTCTTCACGGTTTCAACATACAACACATGAATATTTATGAATGCATGAGATGAATGGAAGTAATCGAAGGAAGGATTGCACATGTGCTTATCTGCAGTATAGCTAGTGACACACAGTCGGTGTTCACTTAAGCCCGCACCTTAACAAAAGTGCGGGGATCCAAGTCCCGTATGAAGAACGTTTCATACAGGTGTCCAAATCTGCCCATACTGGAATTGATGGGTCTTATATGCCCATACTGGAATTGATGGGTCTTTCTATCCACTCCCGTGGACGGGACATAACAATGTCCAAATCTGCCACATTGGAATGGTGGGACTTACAATCCACTCCCGTGGAGGAAACATGAGTTATGGATGCATGGAATGAAATTTGAACAATGAAAGACATCATCTCGAAACATGGAATCAACACATATGAACGAACATAGACTTTTCACCTTCTCATGTATCATAAGATACCACAACATGAACATTTAAGCATTCATCAATCACAAGCATTAATATTAGCAAAGTACTTGCCTTCCGCGACGCGTTAGCGAACAACGATGATGCTCCCAAACCCGTAGCCTCGCTGCCTAAACAATTAAGTAATTGAAATAAGAACATATTGCACACAACACTTCTCGACACCGTTCTACAACGCTTCCCCGGTGACTCAAGATTCAACTAGAAACTCTAATCTGAAAATTGACTACTCGGGCACAAACCGAAACTGGACAGCAGTGCGGTAAAAATCATATCTATTGACCTGGAACTCGGAATGAGGTGAGACCAGTTTCTATGGATTCTTAACTGACATATCTACAATACTCTAGTTGACAAGGTAACCCAATTCGGCCAATTTAATTTGCTAATTGATAGATGAAATTATAGAACAGAAACTGCCTAGATGAAAAAGACAGCAGCACTAAAAAGATCATAACTTTTATTCTACAATTCCGAATAGAGTGTTCTTTAACAATATTGAAAGTTTATAAAATTACCTACAATAACCTAGTTGGCATGACAATCATATTTTGCATTTAACAAAAAGTGGCACTCAGGTCAAAACTAATTATAGAAACTGACATACAATCTGGACAGTCACATTGAAATATAAATAACTTTTGTTCTACAAATCCAAATAGGGTGTTCTTTATCAATCCTGAAAGCTAATGAGATCACGTACAAAAGTCGTTATGGGCAAGACTTCTGAATCATCTTTTATCTAAGTCATAATTTAACAATTACAGTGACTGCTAATTCTCGTCAAAATTCTGGACAGCAGAAACTAAAACAATCATAACTTTTGATCCGTACGTCGGAATCAGGTGTTCTTGGCGGCCACCAAAAAGCTAAGAACAATATATAAATAACTCTAGGTGATCAAATTTTCTAATTCTGCCTTTAAGCACACGAAAGAGGCCGCGCAAGACACTGGACAGAACTGAATCTTCAGCAGACAGAACTTGATCCGATCAATCCTAATCAAGTTCACCTCTATGATTAATCCAACAACATAAACGACGATCGTTACCCTTGGAGACCACAAGAATGACGCTGGAACTCCTCACGAAGATCACCCCCACCTTTCTTCTTCTTCCCTTCCCTTCTCCTCTCTTCTTCCCGATGGCCAGCAGTAGGGAGGATGGCGCCAAGGAGAGGAGGAGTAGCAGGAGGCAGAGCATGGTAGCGTGTCGCTACTGTAGCATGGCTACTGTAGCGTGGAGGCTACTATAGCAAGGGTGGCTAGGGTTTGGTCCCCTCCCCTCCCTTCCTTCTAATGGGCTGCCAGACCACTCATGGGCCTTGGGCTACTAAGGCCGGCTCCTCTCCTCTCGAATATGGGTTGGCGGCCCATTCCTCTCCTAAAATTCTGAATTTTGAACTTAATTCCATCTCTAAACTTTGTTACAATCGATATTGAATAAATTTCCCTCTCCTGAATAATATTTTCTCCAATTGATATTTGGGGTATTACACTTTTCTAGTGTGCAAACCTCATGACACGCACATCATCTTACGCCACCTTGCCCACTCTCTCAATCCCCTCACTCGTTGTACCATCTAGTGCAGTGTAGGTTCGCATCCACGCCGTCTGCCCCATCTCCGACATTGCCAAAGACGTTGGAGTTCTCTGTGCCCGGTGAGTCCCGAGCTGCATTATGGTCGGTTTGAACTTTGCCTCACCTTCCTGAACCCGCTCGCATGATCCATTGCAGCTATTGCCATCTGTGCTTAGCGGTCACCATGAACCCCTCCACCGCCACCACTAGTCTCCACTGTTGAGCCATCACAGACCACCTTCGTCGTAACCAAACTCATCATCATGTTCCTGGTAAGTTGTTTGAGCTCTTGCACCCATTAATTTGGCCCGAGCTGGTCGTTTCCTTTGACTTCACCGACGCTATCCACGGCATTGCCGCTCACCGCCAGCTCCTTCACTATTCAGGTGACCATAGTCTTCAAGCCGACCCGTCTAGCTTCACAATGGTCCAGTGAAGCCAGTGCACCCTTCTTTTGGCTTGTCCTCGTCTTTAACGGGTTTGAGACCGCACCAGTGCCATCGCCACCGCTTCGGTCCGCCACTGACCCAACTATGGTGAGCTCTGAGCTTCAGCACCACCATCATTAGGTTCACCGTGACCTCCACGTACCATTCCTGAGCTCCCTATGCCTCCCCATGCCAGCCTCACCGTCAGCAAGCTTAGGAACGAGCTTGGCCATGGCCAGCCTCACCTCACCTGCTCTCTCTCTGACTAGTGGGCCCCACTAGCCGATTGGATTAGCACTAATCCAAGTAATTAAGTAAAGTAAGTCGACGTGGGACTGGCTAGTTAATTTATGAAAAATATAATTTAACTGAGATTTAAAAACTGTGTTGCTGACATACGGGCCCAACTGCCTTAAAAATTGTTCATAAACCTGGTTCACCGTAGACCGACCCCACATGTTAGGGCTTAACATGGATTAATGATTAGGTTAAGGTTAATTACTTAATTAGTGACTAATGAGTCACTGACATGTGGTACCCCTCACTGTTTTGGAAATTAAAACGTGATTAAAAACCCGAGAGACTAACCTGTAGGACCTACATGTAAAAAAATGTTTTTAAGAAAAAACATAAAAATGGAAAAGCCGCTTTCAGTTCTAGAGAAATACGTCTCCTCTATTAGAAAGCATAAAATTAGAGAGTACGCCTTCGATGTCACCTCCTTTTATGATTTTCTTGATTTTTCTAACCAAACCAAATTTAAATGCTTATAACTTTTGCATATGAACTCCAAATTAAGTGAAACTCATTTCTAAAATTTTCTAAAATCATCCTATTTCATATTATGTAAAAATATTTTGATTTGTCTTCTGTTTAAATTCTTTTGGCTCTTATTGGTGTTATTTGTCGTTATGCATGTAGATACCGACATCCCCAAAAATTTCGTCGACGTTCCAGAGTAAGAACCAGCACTCAACGAGCAAGGCAAGCACCCCCTTTAATCATGTTGAACCCATATTTAAAATTTTATGTATATATTTTTTACAAGTATTTATGCATGCGTGTATTTTGATAAACTGTATGTCAAGTAAGGTCAATAGTTAAATCCCATTTGTTGCATTACCATTCCCTGATAAATTGATATCATCGTTGTTGTCACCATAGTAATAATATCCCCAGTGGGTACTAATAGCTATGGGAAATGTAGATTATCCAAGTAGATGAAGCTTAGCCCTACTAAGATCGATATCAGACTGGTAGTCTAGAGAATAGTCATTACTCAAGATTTGAGAGAGACAAATTAGTATAGTCCAAAGGAGATTACCTCTGTTATTTTAAATATCAAATAAAAGTTGAAAGTTTTTTTAGACTTGGGCGGATGTTAGTAGGGACCGGTGCAGATGCGTGAGAGTTTGGTCAATAGTATCTCGCTCGGGTCGCCAAGGACCAATCTTTTGTGCCACAGACCCAAGTATATCTGTGCAAACCACATGTGCCTGTATGGGCAGGCCCTAGCATAATAAAACCGTAAGTAGTGGCTGAAGGAAGTAGCCTTAGGCTAGTACCACTACTACAAAACAGGCTATACCAGACACCTTATCACAGACGGTTCCAAAGGAGCCGTCTGTGTTGAACTTATACAGACGGTTCCATTTGGAACCGTCTGTGATATGTGCCTCATCACAGATGGTTCTTATTACCAACCGTTTGTGGTACTTCACAGACGGTTGGTAATTAGAACCGTTTGTGATAGTTCCTCATCACAGACGGTTCGTAATATAAACCGTCTGTGATGAGGACGCCTTATCACAGACGGTTTGGAAATAAAACTGTTTGTGAAGTATCACAGACGGTTCAATTGCATAACCGTCTGTAATATACTAATATCACAGACGGTTCTATCTTGGAACCGTCTGTGATATTATTATCACAGACGGTTCCAAGATAGAACCGTCTGTGATATTTCTTTCCTACCTCTTCGTTTCCCGCGCGATGTGTCTCTTCATCTCACCATCGCATAACCGTCTCTTCGTCTCACATGCCAACGATACATGCGTCTCTTCGTCTCACGTGCCAGTTACTCCTAGTTCTTTATAAGACGGAATAATTCACCGAAGATTAAACTCCCATCGCTCTTCGTCTCACGGTTTTGAGTACGTACGCGCAACAATCGCCAAGGTGAGCATGCAGAGCATGACGGCCAGCACCAAGGCGAGGAGGTCGGTGATCGCCGCTCTTTCTCACGATGTCGTCGTCGACATCGTCGGTCGTGTGGCCGCGAGCTCTCCTCAGCCCATGGAGGACCTATGCAGCCTACGATTAACGTACGTACATATTTATATCTACAAAATACGTACGTACGTACTACTATTTATTCTAACTTCTTGAATTTTGTCTGTACGTATATTGGAGTTGCAAAGGCTTGTACAAGGTGTCCAAGGAATGCGCCGTGGGGAGGCGCGTGGCGCTGGAGCGAGAGGAGGCGATGAAGTGGCAGAACAACGAGCGCTACCTCGCCGCCATCAACCACCTGGCTGGCGCCGGCAACCCGGGGGCTTGTTTTATCGTCAGCCCCCGGGCTTGTCTTCGCACCCCAAGACATGTAGCGCGGCCTCAAGTTCCTTGAACGGGCGGCTGTGGCCGGCCACAAGGCCGCGGCCTACGTACTCGGCCTCCTCCTCTACACGGCCGGTGAGACACGCGACGTTGGGAAGCACTACATCAGCCAGGTCGAGGGCGAGGCGATCGGCGGCGGGTGCGAGAGGCCAAGACCAACCAGGAGTGCAGGCGGTGCCAGAGGCTCGCCGCGGACATGGTCCAAGCGGCGGCGTGTGGGAAGAAGGCCGAGCCACTGGGCCGGGTGTGGGCGCTGTCGGAGGATGACCACCAGTGCACGAGCACTGGCTGCGGTGTGGAAGGGTGGGACGACTACGTCGTCTTCTGCAGTGACGACTGCAAGATTAGGCATGAGTATGCCAATTTCTTTGCAAAGGTGTTGGACTATTTGCCATAAAATTTCAGTTTTTTAGGTTTCTAGAAAGGTGATGCAACTGGACTATTTTCCAAATTGAATGAATTTTTAATGCACCAAAATATACGGTCCACAAGGACAGGAGGGATTAAAATTCCACGTTGACATCAAAATATACGTACGACAGATTACAAGTCCATAACACATGATGTTATGGAATAAATTAATTACAATAGAGTAATTTCTTAATTAAAATATAGCCCTTCATGATTATCGACGCGCATATAGCTAGCTTCTTCACTAGGTTCTTCCTCGAGCCTGATGCCGTCTCCGAAAGGAGGCAACTCGTCAAATTGATTGTATTCTTCCTCGTCCACTATATTCTCAACTCCGACAATCCTTCTTTTTCCATGAAGAACTACGTGGCACTCCTTATTTGCCGGGTCGGTTACATAGAAGACTTGAACAACTTGGTTAGCCAGTATGAATGGTTCGTCTTTGTATCCGACACGATCGAGGTCCACGGTAGTGACGCCGTACTTGTCGACCTTCACCTATGGGAGATGGATCCAACGACACCGAAATAGGGGGATCTTGAAAAGCACGTAGTCGAGCTCCCATATCTCCTCTATTTGCCCATAGTACGAGCTCCTCAGCCCATCGGTACTGAATGCATCTACGCGGACACCGCTGTTCTGGACTGTGCTCTTCCTATCCTGAGCTGCCGTATAAAATGTGTACCCATTTATGTCGTATCCTTGCCATGTGACAATTGTAAATTGTGGCCCTTTTGCCAACCATAGCAGCGTATCATCACTTGATGACCTCCCAGTCATGATTCGCACCTTTAACCATTCGTTGAACCGACGGTTGTGCTCTCTCGTGATCCAAACCTCCGACCGGTTTGGATTCTATTGGTGTACCATGTCTTTGTGCTCGTCGATGTACGGGGACACTTGGGTCATGTGTTGCAAGACTGTGAAATGGGCTTGAGCGTACGTATCCAGATCGGGAGTGATTGATTTCCTTCCGATGGTCCCGATACCATCCAGCCTTCCCTCATGATGAGATAGAGGCACACCTATCGGTCCCACCTGAGCCATGTAGTCGACGCAGAACTCAATGACCTCTTCGGTTGCATAACCTTCGATGATGCTGCCCTTCGATCGAGATCGATTCCATATGTAGGACTTGAGAATTCCCATATACCTGTCGAACGGGTACATATGACGTAGGAACACAGGACCGCATATCTTTATCTCTTTCACAAGGTGAACAATGAGATGGACCATGATATCAAAAAATGACAGAGGGAAATACATCTCAAAATGACATAGAGTGGTCACCACCTCGGCCTGTAGAGCATCTAGTCCTTGGGGATCGATGACCTTCTGAGCAATTGAGTTGAAGAAATAACACAGCCTCAATATTGCCACTCGGACCTTGTTCGGCAAGATACCCCTAATTGCAATAGGAAGCATTTGTGTCGTCAGCACATGACAATCATGAGACTTCATACCAATTAATTTCAAATCTTGCATAGAAACAAGTTTCTTAATGTTAGAGGAGTAACCAGACGGGACTTTGACTGTAACACCCTGGCTATTCGGAAGCCAAGATGTCACCTAAAACATCTAACATACATCCATATTGTGGAAGAATTCGAATAAAATCAACTAATGATAGTATCAAAACAACCAAGACATGATGAAGGTATCCTTCCTTCACCATCTAATCTATTTATTTCAGTTCATTGATAATGAAAGTTCATATGCAGTAATAAATCAACCTCAATGTGGAGAAGGTATCCTTCCTTCACCAATTATAATTTAATTATTACAGTTCATCATTAACGAATGTAAGATAGAACTAAATTTAATCTTGAACATGAATAGGATGATGTGAGCAGTAGTGCGTGTCTACTCCCTCCCAAGTGAGCCAACATCGGGGTTACCTAAAATAAACAAACAACGCAAGAGTGAGTCCATGACTCAGCAAGTACATATATCAATAAGATAATCATTCAATATGAATAAGACAAACTCATCATCAGGTTCGATCACATCACAACTGACTACATATGAAGACATGATATGAATGCTCAAAATCAAAGGAATGGACTGCACACATGCATATACCGGTATAGCCAGTGAAACACCCGTCGGTGTTCACTCAAGCCCGCATCTTAACAAAAATGCGGGGATCCACTTCCCGTATGAAGAACGTTTCATACGGGTGTCCAACATTGCCCATCTTGGAGTTAATGGGTCTTACATGCCCATTCTGAATTAATGGGTCTTTCAAATCCACTCGTGGGCGGACATGACAATGTCCAACACTGCCCACACTGGAATGGTGGGACTTGCAATCCACTTTCGTGGATGAAACATGCATAATGAATGCATAGAATGAAATACGAATATTGAAAGACATGATAACAAAACATGGATTCAACACATATGAAAGAACATAGACAATCCATCTTCTCTCGTATCATACAAAATCACAGCATGACCATATAAACATTCATCAATCACAATCATTAAGGGTGGCAATGTACTTGCCTTCGCGATCTGACAGCGTTAGTCGGCAAAGGTGATACTCCTAAACCCGAGGCTTCACCTCCTAAACAAGTAAAATAATTTCAATAAGGACATAATATACCCAACACTACTAATCGGTGTTCTACCCTGCTTTCCTGATGACTCAAGTCATTCTTACAAAACCTAAACTGAAAACAACGATTTCTGCCATAAACTGTATCTGGACAGCAGCACGGAAATTAACATAACTCAATGTCTGGAAGTCGAAAAATGGTAAACCCAATTGCTGTAGCTTCTTAACTGACTAATCTACAATACTCTAGTTGACGTGATAAACCAATTTGGCCAATTTAATGGGTTAATAAATGCTTGAACTTTCAGTACAGAAACTGTCAACAGAATGAACAGCAGAATTAAAAAGATCATAACTTTCATTAGGTAACTCCAAATTGAACGTTCTTTACCAATCTGAAAAGGTCATCGAATCCTCTACAATAACTTAGTTGGGTGAAATTTCAGTTTCGACCAATTTCCCTTTCAAAATTTATGAAATAACCAGACAGTTTATTCTCGCCAGATTTCTGGCAGCAGGTACTAAAACATCCATAACTTTTGACTCAGACCTCGGAATCAAGTAAACTTGGTGGCCACTGAAACTTAAGAACGAGGCCTACATATCTCTAGGAGACCAAACCTTCAGATTCGGCCTAAAAATAACCGAAACAACCCCTCCAACATACTGGACAGAACTGAACGAAACGCGGACAGACTGGAATTTAACAAAACTACTCGCTCACTTAACGAAAGACTTCTAGAAATCCCAAGAACACATCGTTACCCTTGACGACGTGGGAGATGACGCTGAGTGAGCCTCGAAGAAGAAGTTGGTGGTGATTTCCTCTTCTTGTTCCACAGCCCACGATCGTCGTCCCGATCCTCGCGGACCGCAACGGAAGGAGACCAACACCGCAGCGGGAAGAAGTCTTGAGGGCAGCACCATGGAGGAAAGACCAGGGAGGGAGGAGGCAAGATGCACAGGAGGGGAGGCCAAAGGGGCGGCCAAAGGGGAAAGGGAGAGGGAGAAGTGGGGAAAATTAGGTTTCCCCACCCTTTATGTTGGTGGCCACTAGATGGGCCTATGGGCCTCTAGCCCAGCCCAGGTTGTCCAAAAACACAGAAAACCCCTTCTAATCTCCCGATTAAACGTTTTCCAAAAGAAACCTTCTACCGATTAATTATTCTCTCCCGAAAATTAATTCTAGCACTATCGGAGAATTACACTAATTCTCTCTCAATTTGTATTGCACTCTCAAATGAAACTCGGGATATTACATTGACACCATGCAAGCTTTGGCACAATTCATTTCTCTCGGCCTTGGACATAGTGTAGCAAGCTGGTGGAAGGTATGTTCGTCCTTTATCGGTCTCTTTCGGTGCTAACTCGGTCCTTATGTTCATATCAACCAATTCATGTCGTGCGTTAACACCATCCTTTGTTTTGCCACTAATGTTCAGTAAGAGACCAATCCAGCTTTCACATACATTCTTCTCCACGTGCATGACGTCGATGCAGTGACGAACTTCTAAGTGTTCCCAATAAGGCAAGTCCCAAAAAATTGACTGCTTCTTCCAGATGTTCTTCTGACGGGTTTTTAATTTACATCCCTTCCTAAGCACAACATCGATATCCTTAACCATATCATAGACCTCTTTCCCTCTAAAAGCCCTTGGAGCTGAACTGTCCTCCTTATTTCCGTCGAATTGTTTCTTCATCTTGCGGTATGAGTGACTCCTGGGAAGGAACCTACGGTGACGCATATACACAGTTTTGCGCGAGTTGTTCAGCCATACACTCTCCGTAGCAGCTAAGCAGTGTGGACAGGCTTTGGCTCCTTTCGTACTGAAGCCCGACAGGTTACTAAGGGCAGGAAAATCATTGATAGTGCAGAACAACATGGCGCGTAAAGAGAAGTTCTCTCGTTTGTACGCATTCCATACTTGTACCCCTTCGTTCCACAGTGTCACAAGATCATCCAGTGATGGTGCTAGGTACACATCAATATCGTTTCCAGGTTGCTTTGGCCCTTGGATAAGTAGTGACAACAAAATGTACTTTCGCTTCATACACAGCCAAGGAGGAAGGTTGTACATACATAGATTCACGGGCCAGGTGCTATGTCGGCTACTCATGTTACCGAAAGGATTCATTCCATCTGTACTCAACCCTAACCTTATGTTCCTCGGTTCCGCACCGAACTCTTTGAAGGTCCGATCGAAGTTTCTCCACTGGGCAGAATCAGCAGGGTGTCTTAGTTTTCCATCTTTCTTACACTCCTCCGAGTGCCAATGCATCAATCTTGCCTCCTTTCGGTTCACAAATAAACGCTTCAAATGTGGGATCACAGGCAGATACCACGACACCTTAGCAGGAGGTCCTTGCTTCACCTTAGCAGTATTCTTACGCTTGTATCGGGATGCTTTGCACACGGGACATACATGCAAGTCTGCATACTCTTTACGATACATGATACAATCGTTCAGACATGCATGTATTCTTTCTACTTCCATTCCCAATGGACAAAGAACCTTCTTGGCTTGGTAAGTGGTGCTGGGCAACACATTTCCCTCCGGAAGAATGTTCGCTAGGAGACCTAACAATACCGTGAAACTCTTGTCGGACCAACCATTGCTCGCCTTCAATTTCAGCAGTTCAAGTACGGTTGACGTGAGCTGTGGGACGAAGTTTTAAAATCGTTCACTTTCCCAGACGTAGACCTAGCGCGCGTGGAACGGCAGGCGTTGCTCTCGATCGGAAAGGCGTGGAGGACCTTCAAGAGTGTGCTTGTCACGAAGTACGTGAACACGGGTCGAACGCCCTTCACGGCGTATAAATTCTTGTCGCGGGATATATAGGACGCCTTTGTGCAAATAAAGACGACGGCTGAATTTCTTGAGGAAAGTGCGACGCACAAGGCTCTCCAGACATGAACACTCACCCCACAAACTCGGCACCGCTGAGTGCGCGGTAAAACCGCGCAATGGGCGCGGAGGACGAGAACGAAACAAGGCCATTTGCTAAGATCACGACAGCGCGCTCTCTCACGGTTAAGAGCGAGGCATCGATCCACGTCTTCGGCGAAATCTCTTTCACAAACCCGCACAGGGATGTGGCCAACCGTGTGGTAAATATATTTTCGAACTACCTAGTTGTTAATAAGTCCATAACTTCATAATGTCTATAATAACATGATGACCTCTTGCAGCAAGAATTGAGTTCTGCATGTTCCGAAGGCTCCTTCCAAGCAGACAGGGAGAAGGATATACTATCTACGGCTCTGGGAAACAAGGAGCACTCGGGTCGCACGCGAGACAAAGGGGTTAACGTATCTTGGAGGGATGGATTCCCAGACGACTACTGCACATATAGGAGCAGGAAGAGATCCAAGGCCGAGTACGACATAGAGTTTGAACATGTGCTTACTACAAAATTTGAAGGAAGAGAACGGGTGCTTACTGCAAAATTTGAAGAAAAGATAGCAAGATTGCAAGACCAAGTGAATCAACTCCTACTCCTCAACGATGCAAGCCGCCCCATTGTTTTGGGAGCAGTCCCTCAACATCGGAGTAGCGCCTCCTCAACATCGAGTAGCGTCGCGTCCACGCAAAATTATGAACATGATGGCGTCCAATACCTATCGGCGACATCAAGGTAATGTACATCTCGGAATGCTCCAAAGATAGACCTATAGGACGTCTTAGCTAATTGTGTATCGTTTTGCAGAGAGCCGGCGCCACCGCACGCTCCAAGTGAGGATGGTTGGGATATCTATTGAGGTTTGGGCGGGGTGGCGTATCCATGCAAGGAAGGGATAGTGCGACATGGTGCCCAAGTGGCGCGAGGTTACGCCGAGGTCGGATGGACATGGTACATGATAATTTTAGGGCGTCGAACCGACCATAACTTTTAATAGGTACCCAAATTGATCGGAGATTCGCTGAACGACGACATCAGAACACTAGGGGATGCCGTGTACAGTTTATCCAGTGGCCCAAGAAGGACATCGCCCTGGACCCTGCAGTGCCGCCTCAACCTTTGATGACTCCACCCCAACCATCTCGACACGACCATGCCTCTCCAACAGGACCCAAGAAGGACATTGCCCTAGACCGCTAGAACTCGCTGAACCAAACCCCACACAAAATCTTCTTCTCCTTCTTCTCCTTCTTCTCCTTCTTTTCTTCCTCTCTTTCTTCTTTCTTGCGCAAGGGACTGCACCTTGGGAAAGGGAGAGTGCAAGGAGGGGAGGAGTCGCCAAGGAGAGAGGAGAAGGGGCGGTGCAAAGGGAGGAGGAAAGAGGGAGAGGAGGGGTGCGGTTTGGGAGGGTGGCGCCACACCCTAGGCTAGATGGGCCAAGGCAAAGAGAAAAACCTCGTGCCTCAACCTCTCGATGACTCCACCCCAACCATCTCGACACGACCATGCCTCTCACAACAGGACCCTCCATGACTACACCTCCACCTTCGCATTCTTTGCAAAAAATCTATCATCCCACTCCTTCATACTTTTCCAAAAGGAACATCAAGCCAACTACTTGATCTAGTTAAACCTAGTGCATAAGTCATATTAAAACAAACTCTTTAACAAGCCTCATCGGTTCGTGGAGAAGACATCAATCAACGAACAAAAATCGTGCCGCCGTATCGGTTCCCTAGTCGTCTCACAGAAGAACGTGTGGCGGGCAAGTCGTTCAGACAAATCGAAATCGAAGAACATTAAGGCGCTTCGCCTCCTAACCCTAAGAAATACTCTTTGGAAGTCCGTTGGCGACCACCGCATAGTAGCCTACACCGGATTAGGTTGTCGAGTTTGCATACTTGGTACTTGCACAAGACCAAAGAGAAAGGTGCGTTGATCGAATCACCGTCGGATACAGAGGACTATTTCCTCCACGAGCGGAATTACCACAATACTACCCAAACTCATCCTTGATTAATATCTTGCTACCACCGTCGTGGCTTGGCGACTTATTCGACCTATTCAACCTCAAAGCCCTCGATGCCTCACTTCTACGATCCATTTGTAAGTGTGTACAATCAAGTTCTACATTCACGTAATACCGAATATAACAACTCATTGCTTATGTATAGATACATGATTAAAAATGCCCGATGATTGAAAGAACGGTGGGTTTCTCGACCCACACGTGGTCTCTCGAGCAAACCATCTTGGCGAGACGCATCCTATGTCGAAATAAATACATAACGGCTGGATTGCTTGCTCAAAGCGACAAGGACTACATAATGGTGCCCTACAACGAAGTAAGTGCTTCACTACTTGCTATACAAATTTCATTTGTACTTTATACGCAGCACGAACTTAGGTTTAATGACTCAAGCGACATACATGAGTAGGCTCCACTGGATCCTTTTAGTCATTAAACCAAAGAGGAACCAGGTACTATACCTTGATTCCCTAGTCAAAAAAAGCCACGACTTCACCCTTGTGCAAGGAGTACTCGACAGGTGTGCTCATTTCCTCCATACATAACTCTATTGTAGTCTTCCTTCGTTTGAAATGGCCGAGGTTAACTTTTTTGAAACATGTAGGTCGTTCATCTCCTATATTGCCGAGGGAGGGCTATACAAGGGAACGAACGCCACATTTAATCACAGGACGTGATTTCCGGTACGTGCTACAACACAATAATCCTATATCACACTTCGTAATAATGCGTCTCGAACTGACTATACCTATATATATGTAATTCTATTTTTACAGCGCCGCCAGCAAAAAGCAGAAGAATGTGCATTCTACGTTTGCTATCACATGCAGATTCTCATGAGTGCTAAGTTGAAGGATCCCGAGGTTGGTCAATCTCGCAATAATTATTTCCTAATTATAAATTTAAATATATATGCTTACTACTTTACTCTTGCTAGCTACAGGGCTTGAATATAGATTTAGATTCACTCGTTCAGAGAGAGATCTCGGATGTTCGAGGGAAGCTCTACATCTTCATCATGACGGATATCATCCGCGCCGACGGAGAGTTTCACTACTCCAACACCGCTGAACGACCTTGAATGATTCATTAATTGTAATTCACTTTGAATAGTTGTAATTCAATTGTAACTCTAGCGACAATATTTGATACATATTCGTTTCTAATTGATTTTGAGTTATAAATGATCACTTTGAGTGTCAACGATTGATTCATCTGTAATGTATCTATTTTCTGCCTGCTTGTTTTCAGAGGGCATGGCTAGCAATTCCTAAGGCTAGCCGAAAATCAAAAATAAATTAGTTAGGCTGAAAGAGCTATCACAGACGGTTCTAATTAACAACCGTCTGTGATATCCACATATCACAGACGATTCATAATTATCACCGTCTGTGATATCCATATATCACAGACGGTGATAATTATGAACCGTCTGTGATATGTGGATATCACACACGTTGTTAAATAGAACCGCTCGTGTTGTGACTTATCACGACGATTTTTAACCGTGCGTGATAATCGTCGATTATCACGACGTATAAAAACATAGACGGTTCGAACAAATGCGTGATGATGGTTCCGAACCGTCTGTGATAACGTTTTCTGTAGTAGTGTATGGGCATGGAGGTGTATCCGTGTTTGTAGGGATCTTGACTGGTGTAGGCAAGATCTAGCAACACAACGTTGAGCCTTGGGATGATGGAGGGCCACTCCCCATCCCAAAGGAGGTTTATCAACGTGTGGGTTTATTGCTAGAACAGGTGGTGTAAAAGCTCTGTCATGGACTCTCAATTGGGTACCGAAGGTATTGCATGTCATGCACGGCATGGTGTGATGTTCATGTCATGTGGGGAAAGTTGTACGACCTCTGTAGTGTGTAAAACTATTCAAATATCTATGTCCCCGGTAATGGACATCGCTTAGTGAAATTACACATTAGTAGTCTCATGTTTTCTAAATAAAAGTTGAAAAAGATATGGATGAGAGAATCCATGCATGTGGATGGTGGTCGACAAAAAGGGAATTTGTTGATAACTGAGTTTTAGAGCAGCAAGCCCTTGGTCCAAATATTGTTAATTATGCTATGATTGTTACTTCTGTATCAACATCAAATGCTCTTACACTCGCCGTTTACAATCTACTATTATTATTGCAAACAAAAGGACCGTGTTGTGCTAAATCAAAACTAGACTAGCAAGCCTCCCTTGTCATAGCCTGCATATTATTATACTTTGCTTAAAAGTCTTGCGGGGTACATCATTATACTCACCTTTGCTTTTTGAACATATTCAGAGGTTGTAGAATGTCGACGATCAAGTCGCCGATCTTACAAAATGAAATGAGGAAATTGGCTAAGAATTCTTGGATGAGAATAGGATTGCTCTTTATTGCAATGAACTAATCTTTATAGGAATGCCTTTGGCAAGGCGACAGACTAGCCCTAATTATACTTAGTATATTGCTTGGAGAAAGTGACTTGTCTATAGTGATATTGAATCACTTGTCTACTCCTTCAGCTTGCTTGTTGTGCTTTAGTTGTTCTTCAAATGACCCCCTCCTCTGTCCGCCATCCACCCTTAAATACTAGCGAAAAGGTGCTAGTTATCCCTAGAGAAGACACCTTTTGGAAGTGACGTGTCTGGCTGGGGAGGCAGTTGTTGTTATTTGATCACCGGTTGGTGTTAACGGGAGACGAACATGAGCAATAACTGTAACACCCCAACCCACATGAGCCTGGAATGCTACTAAACAAAACATAACACAAATATAAATTAAGATTTTCCTCCACAATTCGGCATGATCTCATTTGTAACTTTTAACATTTGAGAAGATAAATAAGCATCTCACATAAATCTAAGTACGAAAAACATGGTGATAGGCTCAAAGATAACAATCATAAGGATTACCATGGAGTCCATTTGACTCTTATTACATTTAATCAAAAACATCTCGAAGGGTGGACATAAGAACTGAAGTAATAAGTTCTAGAATTCTCCAATTCAACTTAAGTTGCTAATTTATTAAAACTGGTGTATATTGAAGTGAAGAGTGCATATGAGGATGCTAGCCCATCCCATGCATGACATCCTCACAAAGGGTACCTAAAACAAATAAACAAGCAACAAGCGTGAGTCCAAGACTCGCAAAGTACAATAAAAACAATAGATCAATTCTCATTAACACTTTACTTCTGTCTCAAACAAACAACCGCAATAATATCACAACATTTCAGCTATTATTGCCATGCAATGCAAATACCACAAATGCACACACTTTTCTCTTTTGCATATACTGGTAATGCGGAGTATGCATCCGTCGATGCATACCTATGCTTGTGCCTCCTAGCACATGGACCTCAAGCCTATACTCCACGAGTGTGAGGACCTCATTTCCATCTAAAACATGACGGGGACCTCAAAATTATCAATACTTGGCTACCAAGTAGACCAAGACTCGAGAATGTTGTAATGATGCACATGAGCCACTATGCTTAACCAACATATTCATGTAACAACAACTATAAAGCTAAGAACAAGCATTCACCATCGCAAAGCATTAACATTCAATAAATAATATTCATCATAACATATATCAACAATTGTACGACTATGAATAAGAAACCACATGTGCCAAGCATGAACAATATGTCTACCCACGAATGTACTTACCTCAATTGTGTGGAGTAGGAAGACGGGAAGAGGATGCTATCCCCGGATTCACACCCTTACCTGAACAATTAATAACCACACTAAGGGAACATTTCAGAGCATACAACATTATATAAAAAATTACATAACCATCTGCGCTCCCTAGCGCAACCCAAAACTTTGTTCCCCATGAACATCGTTTTGTCCCAAAACAGGGCAGTCCTCTTACAAAAATCGTATCTTTTCTTCTGTTTACTCAAAAAATGATGTTCTTAGACTTTTTGAAAAGCTTACGGAATTACCCACATTAATCTAGTTGGTCAGATTCCCTAATTTTGTCATTTACTATTGATACTAAACAACTTATTACGACTACCACAATCTAGCAGATATTTTGGAAAGAAGAACTAAAACCTTCATAACATGGAATACGTTTATCCAAAAATTACGTTCTTTATCTCTCTGGAAACCTTATAAAATCACCTACAATATTTATGTTGGTGAGATCCTCTAATTATTTTGTTAACTAATTTTTATCATCCAATTACTACAACCTACCAGAATCCTGACAGAACCTATGGACAGCAGTGTCGTAAAATTCATAACTCAATATCCGTTCATCCAAACGATGTGATCCAGGATTCTATTGAAAGCTAAAGGCATTACACACAAATCTCTAGTAGGTGAACAAACCTAATTTC
Source organism: Ampelocalamus luodianensis (assembly GCA_036346255.1). Classification (NCBI taxonomy): domain Eukaryota; kingdom Viridiplantae; phylum Streptophyta; class Magnoliopsida; order Poales; family Poaceae; genus Ampelocalamus; species Ampelocalamus luodianensis. The sequence goes on from CM070623.1 coordinate 26,155,672, forward strand.
GCATTTACCAACCCTAAAACTATAGTGCAACACAATGTATCCACCCCCCGATCTGCTACCCGATATCACAAAATCGCAAAACAAATAAACAGAACAAGGATATCTGAGGGTCACCCATTATGAACGTGATGAAAAGCCACTGAATGATCCAGGAGATCCCACTTCCCTCTTCCTTCCTCTTCTTCCTGTTCTCCTTCCCTTCCTCTGTTTTGCTTTCAGCTGGTGCACACAAGACAACAGGAGGAAGTGCTTGGGAGAGGATGACAGCAAGGGGGATTAGGGGAGGTTATTGTAGCACAACGGTACTGTAGCACAGCGACCACACTATAGCAGGGTGGTACTGTAGCATGTTTAGGGTTTCCCCCCTTTTGGGCCTTAGTGTAGTGGGCTAAGAGCCCATGGCCCAGGTTTTGAAGAAATTTTAGAAAAACCCCTTTAACTATTTTTTGTTTTCTCTCTAACGTGTTTCAGAGTATTACAATAACTGTATAGTAGTTATTGTTTGTGACTTAGGGCTGAAAAGTATCGTGTGGTTTGGAGTAGATAAGGCACTTGTCTCATTCATCACACGGAAGAAATATACTTGGAATCGGGTCCATGTACCAGTCCAAAGAGCAGTTATCTGGTCGGGTATTAGGTACAGTGCCTCTCTGACCAGGGTACTTGTAGAGCAACCCCTGGGATTCTTACGACCATTGAGGTCGTTAACCACGGGGGTTACTACCATAAGGACCATGTGGTTTTTAATTAAATGTTAAAGAAATATTTAGAGATTTTAATCCTCGTCAGCTAGCCTCGAACTTTTAAATGGATTTGTGAACTTCTTCCGATAGGATCTATATCGGGAAACCCTTTGTTTTATGGTGAGAATAACGAAGTGGTATGTATTCACTTGAAAGTTAAAGAACTGCCTAGGAAACCAAAGAGATTTGTGTCTGTTGGACTTCGGGCAACTTCCTTGTTGTAGTTAAAGGGAAGCCCCTATAAAATTCCTTCAGTGCACCGCCTTGAGGTTTTTACGCTTTCACAATCACTCTGATTTCCCTTCATATTCTTGGCACAAAACCAACAATGGAGGATCTCATCTCCAACCGGCTAGTTTCTGAGTTGAACGAGAAGAAGCTTAAGGCTATGGAGAAGAGCAGGATGCTTCTCGACAAGGCCTTGATCTCTTGGAGATCGGTGGTCGGGGAGCACTTTCCTAGCGGCAACGAGGGAGAAATCCCTGTCTTTCTTGCATATGTGGAATGTGGGTTTAGATTACCAGTGCACCCATTCCTCTCCCAAGTTCTAGATTATTATTGAGTTGAGCTGGTAAATCTCGCCCCCAATTCGATTGCCAATCTCAACATCTTCATCTATCTCTACGAAGCATATTTGGAGATTCTACCAGATCTGGAGGTCCTTTAATACTTCTACAAGATGGCAAAGTCGGGTAAATCGACGACGTCGCCTGTGGAGTGTGCCCTACGCATCCATGATGGAAAAGCTGAGGAGTACATTCGTATATATTCAAATTTTTCGTGGTTGTCATGGAAGAAGAACTAGTTCTACATGACACTTGGTAAGGAAGACAGCCTCTGCTTTGCCGGTCGGGTGGCGGTCAAAAACCCACGATGACGGTCCTCCTCAAAGAAGGAGGGAGGAGTGAGGTGATGGATCGATGCCATCCATCTCCTTAGCATTAGCGGTTTAACTTCTTGGCATCTAGTGAAAGATTTCTCCACACGCCGAATAAGTCCTCTGAAGTCCCGGGAACGTGCCATGCTTTGGTACCTTGGTCGGGATGATACAACCAGGAATTCTTCAGAACGTAAGTCTCAAAAATCTTCGACCGGTCAGGTTTATTTTAGTTGATTATTATGTAACCTTAAAGTCTTTTCTTCTCTTCTTTTTTACAGCCATTTCCTTGAAGATATTGGGGATCAGATCAAGTTGATATGTGCTGGGGAACCGGTGAAAAAGCTGATGTCCCCTGGATTTTGGCTATTACCTCTCTAGAAGAGAGGATAGAGAGACATAAGGTGAAGAAAATAACTATTTTCATCGTTTATGTATTTTCCGATCGGAATGCCATAACGCCCCTTTTTCTTAATATGTAGTCGGTCGGGTAAGAGAGCGGTGAGCTTACCGAGAACTCGAATCCTGCAGTTGCCTCGACCACTTCTGTTCCAATGATCACTCAAGATGGTAGCTCCCCGGATGTAAGCTTTTACTATAACTCTGAGAGTTTTTGCTTTAAGCCAACTCCTAACCTTAGTTAATAATCAAGCAGAGAGAGAAAATCTACGATCGGAGCTACGGTGGTTGTAAGTTCCGAAACGATCGTGACCGACCAGATAGTTGGTCCTGAAGTAGCTATTCTAATGGTTGGTGAAGCCACGACTTCCGACCAGGTGGCCAGGGTGATTACTTCTGTTCCCGGGTCGAAAAGCACAAAGGGTAGCCCTACCAGAGTGGAACCGGTGGAATCGATCGAGAAGAAGAAGGGGAAAGCGAGCACTCTGGATTATGCTCCAGGGCGTTACAATTTTAGAGCCAAGAAGACCAGGTATATACAATGAAAAATTTACAGAAATTCATAACTTTGAATTTTCTTGTATTCTGAAGTTTTCTCCTTCCTTTCTTCTATTTTCTTAGATCCTCTGGTGTTCCGATCACTTGTGATCAGAGTACCCCTCAGGAGGAAACTCCCGAGGAAAGGATGGTCAAGCCAGCCCCCAAGCAGGTGGAAGCTCCAGTGCCTGCTCCTACTGCTCAGGAATCCTTGACGGCTCTGACCCCGTCTAAGGAGACAGTAGATGAAGAAGAGTCCCAGCAAGTTTTGCGTACTGCTGGGACCGGAGTGGTCGAAGAGGAGGGAGTAAGTCTACTTCCTTCTTTCTTCACTGATCGCGTGGAGAGGAGTTCTTCCTTAATTAGGAGGTCTCTTCATCCCAATGACATCCCTAACCGATCTCGAGTCTTTGATAATAAAAGACTCGAGGAGACTTGGCGGAGGAAGTGATGGATTGCGGGAAGGCTATGATAGCACGAACAAAAATTTACCGCGCAACCAAGGAACCTCCGCTAGACGCGCCGACTCATAGCGGAAGTAGAGTCGATGTAGCGAGTTGAAGTAGTCGTAGTCGTACTTGCCGCGTGCCTTCTCCTCCTACTCCGATGAACGTCGTGAGTCGCGGATCGTCCTAGTGTTGATGCTTCGCAACAACACCTCCAAGGTATCCACACGTACGGGGTAGGGACACCACGCGGGAGTGCTAGTGCCGACGGCGTGGTTGAGGAGAGCGTGGCTATTAGGGTTTCAGGATTTCTTTCAGAAAGATTGATCGATCACCTCACCCCATGCCACCGCCCCTCTATATATAGGCATCCATAATGGGTCCCGAACAGAAGGCCCATTAGGAACTCGTGGCCTATAAGAATTTGGATCACCATCCAAATCAAATCCTAGCCCTTTAAGTGTGTGACCCTATAGGTTCGTGTGTAATCGGTTGTGACTCGGAAACTCTTTCCCGATCACGAGTCGTCAGCGGTACCTAGCAGCACATAACGATTCCCGAACACACACAGAATATATCGGACGAACCTTAATGCAATATGATCTACGACCAGGTCCTTATCACTTACGACCAGCTCGTACTTAGTCACGACCAGTTCATAATTAGTTACAACCAGTTCGTAACTCCTTACGACCAGTTAGTATCTAACTACGACCAGTTTGCAACTCCTTACGACCAGTTGGTGATTATGTTCGAGTAGTCTTCGACTAGGTCGTATCTCCATACGACTTCGACCAGTCTACGACCTCGGCAACTGAACGACCTGCTTGTGTATTCTCCCTTTGCCTCACGACATCTGGTTGAACTCCAGGTGAGATAATATGTCATCCATGGACTGTTCAATACTTTCTCGATCAAGTGTCGAATAACTTCATGTGGTCGACACTTCGACCACTAGTGGCATGGCCATGCACTTTCTTTATTCGACCACAACGTGGGGCCTAGAGACATCTCTCCCGTTATGTTAGGAGGGGCAAATCCCATATCCGACCAGTCACATTCCTCCGCATGTTTCATAGCATACCCGAAAGCTACCTTTATAACTACCCAGTTACGGAGTAGCGTTTGGCAACCCCTAAGAATGCTATTACACATGTAGGAAACTATGCTGATCTCAGGTCTAACGATTATACATCATCATTGCTTGAGACCAACTAACGACATATAGAATCATAACAATCTCAATAGTGTCTCAAGGTGGGTCTTATCCAACACTATGTTCTCTAACATGTGTCCACATTATTGATTCGATATCTCTATATCCATGACCGGTGAAACATGGTCATCAATCAATACATGTACTGGTCGTAGAGTCACCGTGTTCCACCCGGTGACATTCGACCAGGGATACTTTTAGAACGACATCATATAAGATAAAGAGTTTCACCTACAAGTCACATACTCATTGATCTATATAACTGATGATTCATTCAAGGAACAAGATGACATATTATCAAATATTATGAACATAATGAAATATAATTATCTCTATGATTGCCTCTAGGGCATATTTCCAATAGTCTCCCACTTGCACTAGAGTCAATCATTTAAGTATCTAATACCGATAGCTCTTGTGTGCGCCTCATGCTTTGGCTGTGTTTGAGGCTTTGTCAACGGATCAACAACATTTAAATCCGTATGAATTTTGCATATCTTAACATCTTCTCTATCCACCAATTCGCGAATAAGGTGGTAACGCCTGAGTATATGCTTGGACTTCTGATGGAATCTAGGCTCCTTAGCCTGCGCAATGGCTCCATTATTGTCACAATAGAGATCCATTGGGCCCGAGGCACTCGGAACCATACCCAATTCAGCGATGAAATTCCTTATCCAAACACCTTCCTTCGCACTTGAAGCGCAATGTACTCGACCTCGTCGTAGAATCGCAATCGTCCCTTGCTTGGAACTTTTTCACTCACCGCTCCTCCATTCAAAATGAATACATAACCAGATTGCGAACGATAATCCTCTTTGTCGGTTTGGAAGCTTGCATCGGTGTAACCATTTACAACGAGCTCTTCATCACTGCCATAAACTAGGAACGCATCCTTAGTCCTTCTCAAGTACTTAAGAATGTTTTTCACAGCTATCCAGTGACCTTCACTGGGATCAGCTTGGTATCTACTTGTAACACTTAGAGCATATGATACATCTGGTCGAGTACATATCATGGCATACATGATGGATCCAATAGCTGAAGCATATGGAATACCATTCATACGGTCTCGCTCATCAGTTGTCGAAGGACACTGACTCTTGCTAAGACTTATGCCATGTGACATAGGCAAGAACCCTTTCTTGGCATCCTACATGCTGAACCGAATCAATATCTTGTCAATATAAGTACTTTGGCTTAATCCAATTAGCCTTCTTGATCTATCTCTATAGATCTTTATTCCTAAGATATATGCTGCCTCTCCTAGGTCCTTCATAGAAAAACTATTTTTCAATGATACCTTAACACATTCCAGCATTGAAATGTCATTCCCGATCAATAATATGTCATCTACATATAAAATCAGAATAAGGAGTGCGCTCCCACTAACCTTCATGTAAACACAAGGTTCTTCTTTGTTCTTGACGAAACCAAACCTTTTGATCTCCTTATCAAAACATATATTCCAACTCCGAGATGCTTGCTTAACCCATAAATGGACTTTTGAAGTTTGCATACTTTTGTAGCATTCTTTGGATCGACAAAACCTTTAGGTTGTGTCATGTACACATCCTCACTTAGGTTTCCATTAAGGAAAGCCGTTTTGACATCCATTTGCCATATCTCATAGTCGAAATATGCAGCAATAGCTAGAATGATCCGTATAGATTTAAGCATCGCTACTGGTGAGAAAGTCTCAACGTAGTCAACCCCTTGAACTTGTCGAAACCCTTTTGCGACTAGTCGAGCTTTATGAATGTGAACATTTCCATCCATATCAATCTTTTTCTTATAGATCCATTTGCACTTAATGGTTTTAACACCATCAAGAGGATCGACCAAGTTCCAAACCTGATTGTCACTCATGGAGTCTATCTCGGATTTCATGGCTTCAAGCCATTTCTTAGAATCTGGGTCCATCATCGCTTCCTCATACGACTTAGGCTCATCATTATTCAACAATAATACATCATGCCCATACCTTATAGGCAATTGACGTGGCCTTTTAGATCTACGTGAGGCTGATGCCTCATCTACAGGTTCAACAACAATTTGTTCATCCTGTAGCGGTTCAGTAGGAGTTGAAACACTTTCAGATGGTTCCCGAATTTCTTCGAGTTGCACCTTTCTCCCACTAACTTCTTTTGAAAAAACTCTTTCTCCAAAAAGACACCATTTCGGGCAACAAAAACTTTGCCCTCTTCCATGTTGTAGAAGTAATATCCTTTGGTTTCCCTAGGATATCCTATAAAGAAGCATTTATTAGACTTGGGTGTGAGTTTATCAGACGTCAAACGTTTAACATAGACATCACATCCCCAAATCCTTAGAAAGTACAAACTAGGACTCTTCCCAGTTCATATCTCATATGGTGTCTTATCTACTGATTTTGATGGTAACTTATTTAAAGTGAAAGCGGCAGTTTCAAGAGCGTAACCCCAAAAATACAATGGCAGATCAGATTGGCTCATCATCGACCGAACCATGTCCAACAAGGTCCGACACGCCGCTCGGACACCCCATTCCATTGTGGAGTGCCCGGTGGTGTAAGCTGTGGAACAATTCCACATTGCTTCAAATGATCACCAAATTCATGGCTCAAAATTCACCTCCACGATCAGATCGTAAAGATTTTATTGTCTTGCCAAGTTGATTCTATACCTCACTCTGGAACTCCTTGAACTTTTCAAAGGATTCCGACTTGTGCCTCATTAAATAGACATATCCATATCTACTATAGTAATCGGTGAAGGTAATGAAGTACTGAAAACTACCTCTAGCTGTCGTGCTTATTGGTCCACATACATCAGTATGCATAGTGCCAATAGGTCGGACGCCCTCTCAGCTTGACCAGTGAACGGAGTCTTGGTCATCTTTCCGAGTAGGCAAGATTCGCACGTTTCAAATGATTCTAAATCAAATGAGTTTAGAATTCCATCATCATGGAGCTTCTTCATACGTTTCTCACTTATGTGACCCAAACGACAATGCCAAATAAAAGTGAAATTCATATTATTAGACGGGTGCAACATCAAGATTCAAAATAAACAACCCATTCAAAACAGGTGCATAGCCATAAAACACTTCATTCAAAAATATAGAACAACAATTGTTCTCAATAATGAATTTATAACCTTCGCCATCAAACATGAGGCGAGATAATGTTTCTACTCATGGTGGAACGTAATAACAATTATTTAATTCCATAATAAATCTCAAGGAAAAAGTAATGGCAAGGCCCGACGGCTAATGCAAAGAACCCTTGCTTTATTCCCGACGAAGATCCATCTCGCCTCTTGCTACTCTCCTAATCCTTGTTAGACTCTGCATCGAATTGCAAATATGAGCAACCGATCCGGTATCAAATACCCATGAGTTAATAGAAGAATCAACAAGAAAAACATCTATAACATTAATACCTGAAGTGGAGGGTTTAGTCCCACCATTCCTTTTCAGATCAGCCAGGTATTTATTGCAGTTCCTCTTCCAATGGCCTAGCTCCTTGCAGTAAAAGCATTCATTCTCTTGAGTCGGGCCAGACTTAGTTTTGGGCTTAGGCTTGTTGGTTTGGATCCTATCCGAAGCTTTAGCCTTACCCTTTCTGTAACACCCCAGCCTGACAAGGGCCTGGAATGCTACTAAGCTAACACTATAACCATTTTAACATTGATACAATTCTCTAAAATCCGACAGAATCTCCTTGGTTTAGTTACTCAACTGGAGATCCCAACTTTTAAATGTAACATAGTTAAATAATCCAACATCCAGCATAATCAAGAGACCACCAAAACTATGCTAATCAACACTATATCATCCATAGCATGCTAAACAACTACAAGCATAAATAAAAAGACGTCCATTATCCTCTAATCAACTCTATTACAAGTTATTCCAAGCAGAGGGAGTAATCATAAAGAATTCTTTAAGCAAGTTTCTCATCTACTAAATTATCATTCTATCAATTCAAATGTGTGTAGTTCGTGCCATTGTGCAACCACTCTAAGTCTTACTCCCTCCCATGCATACCGTTCTTGTAAAGTGGTACCTAAAAACACAACAACAGCAAGAGTGAGTCCAAAGACTCAGTAAATACAATAAATGGCAATAATAACATAAACAACTGTAATCATCAACATCCATCTACAATCTCTATTATAAACATGTCATATGCTCATGCTATGCAAGAAGCTCAAGTGCACTTTCTCTTTCTTTTTATCTTTTGCATTTTACCGGTAATGCAAAGTATGCAACCGTCGCTGCATACCCATGCCTGTGCTCGCAAGCGCAGGGACCAATTGCCCAATACTCCGCAAGTAAAGGGGACCTCAAGCCCACACTCCACAAGTGTGGGGACCATAAGCCCATCGTTTTCATGATGGAGATATCTTTTCAATGCCCACATTCCACGAATGTGGGGACCTCAAGCCCGTCATCCACATGACGGGGACCTCGAATATGCATAGTCATATGATAGCATGATGCACATGAACAAAATTTTAAACCATCATAAATTTGTATTCACAACGTCATACATGAATAAACTTATTCATACTTCTAGCATTCATCATCGCTGACATTCATAGCATTCTAGCATCCATGAATAACACATATATTCATAATACTAGCAAACATGAACAATCACTCATGAATAACAATTAATCATAGACTTCATAACTTTCAAACATCCATGAATAACACGTAACTCATATCACTAGAAACCATGAACATTACCAATCATACCACCATAACAATCATGACAACACAAATTCTATAAGTATTTATCAAAGAATGCCATTCAATAATTCCAATTATATCCATCATTATACTTGCCTTAACCGCGAGAGAACGAGGATGTGCGTAAGGTACTGCCCGGGATCAATCCATCACCTGAATATATTTATAAGGCGCACTAAGACAATCATACTGGACCAAAAGCATAAATAATAGCATAACCGAACTCGCTATACACTCAAGCGCATTTCCCAATTCCATCTCCTATAGATCGATATGTCCCCTCTGTGGACAGCCAACTTCTAAAATTCGTATCTTTTAGCACAGGAGTCCAAATGAGGTGTTCTTAGACTTCATTGAAAGGTTATCAATTTCCCTAACTAAACCTAGTTGGTGGACATCTCAAATTCTGTTTGTAAATGACTCTAATAGATCAATGAACAACATCTGTCCAGATCTATCTAACACGTCTGGACAGCAGCACGGTAACGGACATAACTTTTGACTGGCTGAACCAAAATTAGTGTTATTTAACAATCTGAAAAGCTAAGAACAAAACCTACCAAAGTCTAGTTGGGCAAAATTTCAGATTTTGCCTCTAACAAAATTTGGCCCACTGCTCAAATCTGTTGGCAGAATTAACAGACATAAATATTGGCTGAAATAAAATATCCATAACTTTTGTTTTACAACTCCAAATTGGACGTTCTTTATCAGTCTCGAAAGCTTATAAAATTCTCTACAATAACCTAGTTGGAATGACATTCATATTTTGCCTTTAACAAAAAGTGGCACACGGGTCAAAACTAATGATAGAAACTTACATACAATCTGGACAGCCACATTGAAATGTACATAACTTTTGTACCGTAACTCGGAATTAAGTGATATTTATGCCCACTGAAAGATAAGAACGAACCACACATAACTCTAGGAGATGAGATCCTCTGATTAGGCTTCTAAGATTACGAAAACAGCGCAAACTACTGGACAGAACGCGATCTATTAAACTGACGAAAATCGATCTACCAAACGACATCAACCGCAACTACCACGCATCAACCAATGAAGAACACGCGACGTTACCCTTGTAGAATCGCAGAAAGATGAAGAAATCTCCCCGCGAAGACAATCTCCTCTCCTTTCTTCACTTGATCGGCAGCAGAGAGCACCGACGACGAGGAAGGGAGGCACCAACGGAGGGGGGGCTGCTTGGGGAGGGGAGGGTGATGTACTGCAGCACCGCGGCTACTGTAGCACAGCGGTGGCCACTGTAGCACGGGTTGGTACTGTAGCAGTTTTAGGGTTTTCCCCCCTTTTGGGCCTTGGTGCTGTGGGCCAAAAGCCCATAGCCCAGTTTTGAAGAAATTTGGAAAAACCCTTTAACTATTTTTGTTTTCTCTCTAACACATTTGAGTAATACACCCCCTCTAAACTTCATTAAATCCATTTCCTAATTGGTTCTTCTCCTAAATTAAATTTCGGTATTACACTTTCCATTAACCTTAATCTTAGCCTTCTTCTTGAAGCTCGTATTTCTTCTCACTTAAATAAATTTGGGGTATTACACTTTCCATTAACAATACACATATTCTTACTTTCTGTTTCCAACCCAATAGTCTTAACATTTTACTTAACCAAACAACGCCCATACACCGCATGTGGAAGTACGTGGGGACTTGAATTGAATAGTCGAGTTCGGTCCTTAATTAACCCGGACAAGTCCACCACAAATCCCAATCTCGTGCACAAAAGCACCATCACTAGCTTCCTCTTGTCCGATCAATTTAAATATGAAACTCAAGTTTGATTTAAAGATACTGGACTTAGTCTTAGCCTTCTTCTTGAAGCTCGTAGTCTTTTAAGATGCACCATCATCACATGAGCTAAATATCCCAAAAATTAGTTGCATTACTTTTCTTAATGATTTGTCTTCCACGCCTTGAGCATCATATGCGATTCGGTGAGATTCTTGTCTAAACTATTCATATGGAAGTTCGAATGAATGGCCCATAGCTTGCGGCCCAGATAAAAGCGCGCCTTTGATTTCAAAAGAAAACGAAGCAAGAATCAAATCGGTAGCCAACTCTTGACTAAGTAGAAAACCAAGTTTTCCAAGCTCGTGTGTAACCAACCATCTTGATCACATGTGGGCTCACCTGGACTACCCTCGGCAAATAAAAACACTTCCATCATAATACAAGTTTACAACCAAACAATTTCTTTGAGATCTCATATCTCTCGGTTCTTGCTTGTGTCTCAAACATGCCTTTGAGCGCCACGATCATATCGTAGGCCTCAATGTTCTCAAACCGCTCAAGGTCTGAGTTCATAGCAGCAAGCATGAGACAACTAACATCAAGGGACTCATCACATGCCTTTTTATTGGCGCTTTTAAGAGCAGCAGCAGCATTTTCATCAGGCACATCTGGAATTGGTTCCTCTAGAACATGTTTCTTTTTATCTTGCCTAATAACAATTCTTAGGTTGCGGGACTAATCCGCAAAATTTGTTCCATTCAGTTTTTCCTTATCAAGTACCGAACGTAAAGCAAAACTGGATGTAGGTACATCAGTTGGTGCCATGATCTACAACATAAAATATGCAAAACTAAGACATATGTTCAAAAAGTAAATTGTATTAAACAATTTAATAAAGATACTCCCACTAAATACCATATCCCTCTTATGACATTCTAGTGATTCAAGATCCATAATTAATTAATCTCCTAGTGAGCTTTGGCATCACTACTAGAAGATTAATGAATATGGTAAGCGACCCTTTGCTAATCATATCTCTATATGACTCTTGTTGTTGGGCAGCATGTCTATGCTCCGGCACCCAACCCTATGCCCCAAAGTCCATAACCGTTATAATGACCTTGTCAAGTTAGACCAATGCTAAGCGTGTAAGTGTTTGACACAAACCCATCTAGTCAAGGAGAGTTAATGGCACTCTGCTTTGGCAAGACCTACCATTAAAATACAAGATTTTGGATGGTGCAGCAAATTGGGAGGGCATCAATTTTAACTCAATATTAAGTGAGGGAATTTTACTTCTACCAGGTCAAGGGCATTCAAAGCAATTAAATAACATGCATAGAAATAAATAAACAAAAGAAAGACATTCACAGACAATCATATTATGTTGTGATATAGTATGACCCTTCCACAAGGTGATCTCCATCGCCGTGCTTCCTGTGCGCCATGTTTCCAGGTAGCCAAAACCTCCAAGTACTCCCACTAAACCATTACTTCTAATAGCACTAGGGATAAAATACAAAGGGTGAAAAGGCATCACAAGTCGACACGCAGGCCGTTATACAAATATAGACAGCCTTGGGCTGCAATACGCATGACACGCAGGTCATGAACATTACACACATACATACATCTCATACATTACGGGTCATACTATTCACAAAATCCTGCAAAAAACAAGTTAGGCATAGAATCGCATTCTATCTAACGTATGGCGTGAATTAGCAATTCTTAAACCAAGTTAAGGTCCTAATCCATAGGAGTGGCAACCCGCACCAAAAGGGCGGGAACCCTATCTATATTCCCCCCTGTATGCGAAAATTTTCGGACAATGTAGATCAAATCTACTGCTCCGTCCATGTAAATCACATTGGATTAATTGTTGGTGATATGCCCTAGAGGCAATCATAGAGATGATTGTATCACGTCTATGTTTATGAGTTCTTGAATAAATGTTATTCTGTTCCTTGAATGAATCATTAGTTCTGAAGATCAATGAGTATGTGACTTGTTGGTGAAACACTTCGACTTATATGATGTCGTTCTAAAAGTATCCCTGGTCGAATGTCACTGATCGGAACACCAGTGACTCTACGACCAGTACATGTATTGATTGATGATCATGTTTCACCGGTCATGATATAGGGATATTGAATCAATAATGTAAACACATGTTAGAGAACATGGGGTTGGATTGACCCACCTTGAGACACTATAGAGATTGTTATGATTCTATGTGTCATTAGTTCGTCTCAAGCAATGATGATGTATAATCCTTAGACCTGAGATCAGCATGGTTCCCTACATGTGTAATAGCACTCTTAGAGGTTGCCAAACGCTGCTCGTAACTGGGTAGTTATAAAGGTAGCTTTCGGGTATGCTATGAAACATGCGGAGGGATGTGACTGGTCGGATATGGGATTTGCCCCTCCTAACATAACGGGAGAGATGTCTTTGGGCCCCTCGAAGTGATCGGATAAAGAAAGTGCATGGCCATACCACTAGTAGTCGAAGTGTTCGACCACATAAGGTTATCCGACAACTTGATCGAGAAAATATTGAACAGTCCATGGATGACACATTATCTCACCTGAAGTTCAAACCAGATATCGTGAGACAAAGGGAAAATACTAGAGTAAGTCGCTTAGTTCGATCAGATCCAGAAAAGTCGTATGGTGATACGAGCAAGTCGTAGACTGATCGAACGAAATCACAGAGTGGTCGAAACCTGATCGTAAGGAGTTACGAACTGGTCGTGACCGAGTGCGAACTGGTCGTATAAAGATAGGACCTGGTCGTAAGTGATGAGGACCTAGTCGTAGATCATATTGCATTAAGGTTCGTCCGATATAATTTGTGTGTATTCGGGAATCGTTATGTCCTGCTAGGGACCGCTACGACTCATGGCCGGAAAGGGTTTCGAGTCACAACCGATTACACATAAACCTAACGGGTGACACACTTAATGGGATAGAATAAACCAGTACGAATACGATTCGTTAAATGTGTTCGGATAGGATCCGACACGGGGCACTATATAAGGAGATGCTTGAGGCTAGTTTTGGGCGACAAGAGAGACACGTGAGTTGTTTCCACTGAAACCCTAGCCGCCATCTTCTTGAGAGAGCCTTCCCGTGCGACTTGGTGCTAGCACACCGACGTACGTTGTTCCTTCTCAGGACGTGTGGATACCGTAGAGGCGCTCTGCGGTCATTTGTTATGCCGAGGACGATCCGCGATCTTCACAAGGAACTATGGAGGTCGCCGAGGAGACGATCGACTACGAGGACGTTGGACGATCATCTCGACCATCGCATCGGCGCGCTCATCGTCGGACTAGGCCGCTCCGACTCTACTTCCATTGCCAGATCGCGTGTGCGGTGGTAATGATCTGTGATCATCTATCTTGCTTGGCATCCTGGTTTACGTGGTAGAATTTTTGAATTGTTGCTAGCGTAGCCTACCCGTATCCCTACAGTGGTATCAGAGCCATCTTGCATAGTTTTTTATCTAGATCGGTCGCATATACTGGATATGTGGCAGTAGTAGATTGGATCTATTACTGGTTTGGTCTGACAACCTAGATTGGTTCATATGGATGAAACGATATAGGCACTGGTCGATAGGATCGATCGTTGTTCGGCGATAGTAGATGGATTTTTCGAGGAGGCACATATTAAGAGCACCATATGATTCGCTCGACTTGTTTTTCGACTATCTTACATGATACTCCTACCGGTCGGAGTTCCACCATCGGAGTACGTCGCAGTGTGTGGTCGTATGAAGGCAGTGATCAGATTGGTTCGGAACAGGGTTAATATGATTAATCCGATGATTTCCAAGGCTCGAATATGCAGGACCGCCGTGATGGGTTTTTCCGTACCATGCGTTATAGATAGTATGTCTTCATATTGCCCGATAGAATTAGATTCTATGCATAACTTGTTTTTGCAGGGTTTGATGTGAATAGTATGTCCCATTGTGTATGTGATGCATGAATGGATTTTCATGGCCTGCGTGTCATGCTCTGAGATAGCCATCGAGCTACATATTATTGTATAACGGCCTGCGTACCGACATGTGATGCTTGAAATTATCCAATGTAATTCTTTACTAGCATTTAGGAGTAAATACTTAGTAGATGAATGCGGTCGGAGACTTCTAGCATGGTGGTCGGAGAACAGGGAGCATGCTGATGGAGATCGACATGTTAAGGGCCATACTATTTCACAGTTTAATTTGATTATCAGTGAATGTTTGTGTTTATTCCTGTCATACTATTTAATCATGTTTTATCATTAGATGTGTTTGACATGATAGAATAGTATCCCTCAAGAAAAATTAAGTAAAATTGATGCCTTTCCAATTGCTGCACCTATCACGATTTTGATCGTTAATTGGCAGGTCTACCAAAGTAGGGTGCCATTAACTATCTTAATAAGATAGGGTGGGTGTCGGACACCCACATGCATAGTGTTGGTTTGACTTGACAAGGCTATCAAAATAGTTTTGGGCCTTGAGGCATGGTGTTGGTAGCCGGGGCATCAAGATGCCATCCAACAAACAAGAGTCATATACAATATGATTGGCAAAATGTTGCCTACCTTAAATCACTAGGTTTCTAGCAGTGATGCCAAAGCTCACTAGAACTTAATGACTTACGGATCTTGGACTCACTATATGTTGTTTGAGGGAAACATGGTTTATAGTGGGAGTATCTTTTGTTATCTACTCGTTAAGTTAAGTTCGACCACTGGTCGTATGGTGATACGACTAGGTCCAGACATGTCGTATGGTAATATGAGCAGGTCGTAGACTGGTCGAACATAACCACTGACATGAATAATTAATAGAAGATCTTTCATAAACATAGTGCTGAATCTTTGCATATATTTTCTGTTGTAGATCATGTCACCTACTACTTCTTTTGCACCTACTTTTAATTTGCGATCTATTCTTGAAAAGTAAAAGTTGAATGGTTCAAATTTTATTGACTGGTTTCGTGTCGAGAATTGTTCTCAAACAAGAAAAGAAGGAATATGTTCTAGAGAATCCTATCTCGAGGAACCGAAAGTCGATGCTACTCGAATCGAAAAGAATGCTTATGAGAAGCATTGCAATGACGCATCGATGTGCATCGCCTAATGCTTGCAACCATGAACTCGAGCTTGAAGCAATATGAGACCATGGATGCTTACAATATGATTGTGAGTCCAAGGGTATGTTTCAGGATCAAGCAAGGGCGAGAGGTTCAACACCTCTAAGGCATTGTTTTCTTGCAGGCTATCAGAAGGTAACCTGGTCAGTCCTCATGTGATCAAAATGATTGGTCTCATTGAGAGCTTAGAAAAGCTTGGTTTTCCCCTTAGTCAAGAGTTGGCTCCTGATGTGATTCTCCAATCGCTCCCTGCGAGCTTTGAGCTGTCATACTGAATTTTCATATGAATGGCATGGAGAAATCAATGACCGAGTTACATGGTATGCTTAAGGGTGCTGAGGAGAGAATCAAGAAAAGTTCCAATCATGTGATGATGGTTCAAAAGACTACAGCCTTCAAGAAGAAGGGTAAGTCGGGAAAGGGAAAGGGCAAAGGAAAGACTAAAGATGAGATCGAGAGTCTCAAGGCTAAGCTTAAGAAGCTTAAACTGGGTCCTAAGCCTGACACAGAATGTTACCATTGTCATGAGACTGGGCATTGGAAGAGAAATTGCAAGAAGTACTTGGTAGAAAAGAATAAAGGAAGTATAACTTCCAGTTCAGGTATAAATGTTATACAAATTAATCTTGCCACTTCTCCAACCAGTTCTTGGGTATTTGATACCGGATCGGTTGCTCATATTTGCAATTCGATGCAGGGACTAATAAGGAGTAGAAGTTTGACAAAAGGAGATGTTGATCTTTGCGTAGGCAATGGAGCAAGAGTTGCTACATTAGCTGTTGGCACTTTACCATTAGCTTTACCTTTAGGATTAGTTATGAAACTTAATAATTGTTATTATGTTCCAGCCTTAAGCAAAAATATTCTTTCTGCTTCATGCTTAGGAGTAGAGGGTTATGAATTCAGAATAAAGAACAATTGTTGTTCAATCTATTTTGAAGATATGCTTTATGGCCATGCTCCATTGGTGAATGGATTGTATGTTTTGAATCTTGAGGATATACGTATTTATAACGTTAATGCTAAGAGACTTCGACCCAATGAAATGAATCCCACTTTTATCTGGTATTGTCGATGTAACACCCCAGGACCAACATTACCCTGGGATATTACTTAACCACTCTACAGCTAGCCAATAATTTCATAAGAATATAAAATTTCGGCAGCAACTTGTGAGGACCCCAGTTTATTTGGTTTGTAATGCTTAACCAACCACCGGTCCTAGCATCACAAATCAAATAAACGATCCTCGAGATATGTATACTTCGAGCAAAGATATACACCCTGTACAAATTAGACATCAACTCCATTCCACACATAGAGTCCAAACACCACACTTCCAAACGGAAGATAAACAAATAGTAACAATATTATGGACAATGGCCGATCGCCACAAGATACACAAATAACAACAAAAAGACAAAGGAAGCAAAGTGCCATAAGATGGCTATAAACAAAGCCAATCGGTGTGCCTTCAACCCACAAGGCATCCGACGGACCGCCAAGCCTAGTCGTCACCCACGGCGACAAAGACACCACGTAAGTGAGGCCCCGAGGCTCACCTCCTTCCTCTGCAACAAAACATTAAGCAAAGCACACAGTACAAAGATTGTCTTTGTACCCGCAAGACCGACGTGTGAACTAGCGGACTGTTCATATGCTACATGCGCTTGTCGGTGGAGGCCATATGTTTTATTTGCATAAAGCCAATTTTCATTTGCAATAAGGTAATACAGTTTTAAAGGCAAGTTTGCAATTCATTTTTAAGGTTGAAATAACAATGAAGGATAATAATAACAAAAGCGAAAGATAAACAACCTAGAAGTGACTATCCCAATAGTCACCACAACAATAGCACGAATCCCGTTCGCACCACCCATCAAGTTTTAATTTAAATGTTGTAGTCTAGTTCTTGGGGCGATCCGAGCGTGTCCATAACCTAGGACGAGGCTATTCGAATAGTTTTAACCCGCAGGTGTACCAATGTACCCACACTTGCATCGCCTTTAAGCCAAAACACACTTCAAGGTATGTCGCACGGCTAAGTCCTACGAGACTTTTTCCAATATTGTGTATTAACTACGAGCCGCTCGTATGGATAGAAACCCATACGCTTACATGGTAAAGCCGAAAGACAACTACCCACTCGTGATAAAGCTTTCCGGACAACTACCATGCTCCCACCTCCGTCCCTCCCGCGACCTCCTGCGACCGGAGCCAATACACGCCAAAGTACTAGGTCAAGAGAGGTCCCATATACTCTAGTGTGGTTAGCACGCAAAATGCTCGAGACGGTGGCGCAAGTAACTCGGTCCTTAATCGACTCGGGCACCTTTCCAGACACCCAACAGATCACACCAGCCTTACCATTGTGCCCAAGTCTAAATCATTTTTGTTTTCATTTTTAATTTTGCAAATAACATAGCAAAAGTGCTGAAACATAAAGTTGTAGTAAATTTTGTGTGATCAAGGTTACCGACTAAAGTCGATAACCGCCCAGTTCTACCGATACTAAGCATGTCTAAGCAAACAAATCGTATCTACTAAGTGACAAGAAATCATCCAATGATCTCTAATCACAAAGAAATAACCTAGGCTCAGTAGTAGAGATCAATATTTTGTCTACAGGATATGCAGCTACGGATTTAACTAATCAATTTAACACAAATTAAGCAATGCATACATACAGCTGAAACAAAATATTAATCTTTAAAATACTGGGATTAAACATGATCAAACTGCTTGCTGGCTCTCTGTTGCTCAATATGGTGCGGAGGATCGTCCTCAGGGTTGCCGCAAATATCGAATCCTAACGATTTGAACAAAACAATAATAAGAACGAATAACACCGCAAAACTCAAACATCACATACAAACACCAATATATACACCAAGGCTAGACTATCACAAAGAATGACAAACAATTGCTACAGAGACCCACCCACCTTTGCTAGGTTAACCACAAAATCAAACCTCTAGCATGATTTAAACTTTGGACAGACTTTGATGGTGATTGTGTGCACATCTATTATTTAATCATCAAGTTAATATATCAACAACAGCTAGCTTCTCTAACTCAACCATTATTAACTGATATTACAGAAACTACAAAAGCTATTGACAACACTAACTACCAAGTATCCAACTAAGAGGTGCTAAACAAAGTTCTAAATGAGTTTGGGCTTTAATAAAATTCAGCTACTAACACACCTAAGCAACATGCCAACATTTTGCAAGGTTAACACAATTCGGCATGCCATTACACCAAATCTAATCAGACTGATAAATCCAAAGTACGAGACAATAAAATGAATACTAACTATCCCTTATGAACAAACATGACAACAAGAGCTTAGAACTTAAAGATGCTAACTAATTTCATGCTAACCACCACCACAAAAGGGAGACATCAAGTTTAACAAAACCTAATAGCAAGCATGATACCAATTTTCGATTCATCGACAACAAAAAAATCGACAACAGAGAAAAGATACAGAGAAACTTGCACTAAAATACTTTCAAACCTCAATTACTAACTTTGATCATGCATGAGAGTGAACTAAAGAACAATCATAAGCATGATTAGCAGCTAACTAATTGGTTTTGAAGGAGGGCCCACCGCCGCATTGCATGCAGAGGATCACAATCGAAAAAGAACAGAGGATCTCGCGCGCTCGACTGGATTCGCCGCCGCGGTGGAGGCGCGACGAGGTGGAAACCAAGGCCAAAATGGGTCGGGAGGATCACCAAATCGTAGGTGGTCTCGAGGCGCCGGAGATGCACCGCGGTGGCGCGCGACGAGCTTGGCGGCGGCAGTGGGGTGACAAGGTGCGGTATCGTAGAGGAAGACAATGAAATTTAGCGCGCATGGGCATCGATGAGTTACAGAACTCACCGGTGTGCTGGCGACGAGAGAGGCACCGGAGTGACCCGGCGACGAGCCCACGGCGATTAAGGGGTCACCGAGAGGAGCAACCTGAGCAAAAATAGGGAAAAGGGAGACGGAGATAGCTTGAGTGAGTGCACTAGATGGTGCTAGCGAGCAATTGCCCAAGGAACCAACTCACCGGAGATGAGGACGATGATCCAACTTTCGGCCGAAGAAGAGGGATACCAAAATTCAATGGCCCCCTGCGAGTGAAACACAAAATTAGCTGAGGGGAAATCATGATAGGGATCTGGAACACGATGTGACGCGCAAAAGAAGGGATGATCTTCACTGGTTGTGGTGCTGACACGGCGGAGCGGCACGGCCGTGAACCTGGCGACACGCACTACTACTATTTGAGCTCGGGGAAGGTAACGGAGCGTGAAGTGGTCTTAGGGTGTCCAAAGGAGGATAAGAGAGCTTTGCGAGAGCTTAAGTAGGGAAGAGGCGGAGAAATCGAGAGGCGGAGCTTCTCGCACCGAGACGCAAAGGAGAAAAAGCGAGTCGGGGGTAGATGACGGCGATAAATGCCACACGAGGGTATGGGCTTAGCAGCGGGAGATGCGGCCGAGGTGAAGCGCGCGCGGAAACCAAGAATGGACGGCGAGACGAGGTGGCGCGCATGCATGCCGCCACGCACACAAGACACGAACGAGGTAGGTGACGACCGACGAGTGGGACCCACTGGCGATGGCAAAGCGCGGCGGCGCGAACCAGAGACTGGCACGGTGCAATTAGGTGGTCTGGCTCGATCAGGAATGCGTCGACCGTTGGATCTAAAATGAACGGTCGAGATGGATGTATGCATTCGGACAGGTCGGTTGCGCCCGCGAACGTGGATCGTGCGATGCACAACGGACGGTCACGATTGATTAGATTCGCGCGGTGCGATTAGTTGGCGCGACCGAGCCATTTAGGTGCGGTCGGGTTTGAGTCGGGCTCGGGCTCGAGCCCGACAAACAGTGAATACTGATTTGAAGTTTTAAAAGGCTGAGAGGGTTTGGAGAATTTTTAGAGGTAACTCCTGAGCTCCAAAAATTTCGAAATTTTTATGGTAGCTACTAGGGACAGAGGACAACCTTGTATAATTTTTCCAGAACTTTTTATGCACTGCATTGTTCTAGAGAAAATTCACAAGCTGCTGTACAGGGAGTTTGACCAGATTTCAAACAGAGTTGACTTGGCCATTTGAAATAGCAAACAAAATCTAAAAATTGTGAAATAATTCAGGGAGGTAGATAGGATGATCAAGATGACAGGAAAAATATTCCTAGAGGATGATCACAAGTTTGAAGGCTAAGAATGTGCTGACAACAATTTCCATTCACAAGAATTTAATTCTAGAAAATGGAAATTGCTAGGGAAAAATGTAGAAACTTTCAAATGATTTTGAAGAGGCAACAAAAGTTTTTATTTCTCCTCAAAATTTTACATTTGAAATACAAACCCTAAGTTAGGGCTGTTACACAACTCTAGGCAAGAATCAATAAGCGGAAGCATAAACCACTATGGGAATAAAGATAACAGTAACAAGTTCAATAATTAAACAACCTCTAGCAGTTCAATCCAAGTGTAGTCCACAAATGCATCAATAAATAATTCAACAGATCACTCGTGAATAGCTAGTCAATAGGCTAAATTCCTCTCAACTTTATTACAAACATGAAACTATGAATTGAGTGCATTATTGTAGTGTCGCTCTACCCATCCCAGAATGCTTAAGAATCACTGAAAGGGGAAAGAAACAACAAGAATGAGATAAAATCTCAGCAAGTAAGTTGCATAACAGGTTAATCAATTGACAAGCAAGCTACAACACAAAGTTATAATATTGCATGACCACAACCACGATCCACTATCTCATTCAATAAACCACATGGACTAGCATGAGTCCTACCTCATAAGAATTCAACCATTGACAAAAGAATGCAGGTTCTCCATCCACAATGCTTAATGCAAATGCATGCCATGCTCCACTGCACTCTTACCCATCAAGGTAGAGTGTGCATCATTACTCTGACAGTATGCGATCTTTGTCAGACGTCTGATCGCGCCATAAGCGCGACATCCACAATGCAATGTAATGATATGTTATGAGTGATATGATAATCATAAACCACATATGTGACATCTCATAATGGCACCAACAAGATTAACTTGTACAACTACCACATAATCATTATGGAAAAATACATCCATGATCCACATTCGGCACATAAAGCAACCATTTCATGGCTACACACAAGATATCCAATGTAAATCATTAAATAATAATTACTGTCATCATCTCATATGTAAGTCAACCAACCATGGCATAATACCTCAAAATACGAAACTCATAGGGATTGCAAGTAGTAAGAACAACCAATTAAACGGTAGTAACATCATACAATTACTTGCCTTCCACGATGTGACGCGTTAGCCGCCAAGGTGATACTCCTAAACCTGAGGCTTCACCTCCTAAACAAGTGAAATAACTTCAATAAGGTCATAAAATACCCAGCGCTACTAATCGGCATTCTACAATGCTTACTAGACTACTCAGAACGAGTTTACAAAGTTGAACGCGAACAACAACGTTTGCTGCCATAATCTGATTCTGGACAGCAGCACGGTAAATGACATAACTCATGATCTGGAAGTCAAAAAGAGGTAAACCCAATTTCTGTAGATTCTTAACTGACTAATCTACAATACTCTAGTTGACACGATACTCCAATTCGGCCAAAAAAAATAGGCTAACCATTGTCTGAACTTACAGTACGGAATCTGTCTACACAAACGAACAGCAAAACTAAAATGACCATAACTTTTAATTGGTAACTCCGAATTGATCGTTCTTTATCAATCTGAAAAGGTTATCGAATTACCTACAATAACCTAGTTGGGTGAACTTTCAGATTCTACCAAATTCCTTTCAAATTTTAGAAAAAACCAGACAGATTATTCTCGTCAGATTTCTGGCAGCAGATACTAAATCGATCATAACTTTTGACTCAGACCTCGGAATCGAGTGATCTTCGCGGCTACTGAAAGATAACGACATAACCCACATATCTCTAGGAGATGGAAACTTAAAATTCAGCCTCTAAACATACTAAAAACCCACGCAAGGTTCTGGACAGAATTGCATCTACTGCAGCCCAACAATTAACCATCAATTCTAATCGGTTTTTGCATCTAATAAGGATTAAACAGCGGGGAGGCATCTCGTTACCCTTGTAGAACCACTAGAAATCGCTGAACCAAACCCCACACCAACTCTCCTTCTTCTTCTTCTTCTTCTTCTCCTTCTTCTCCTTCTTCTCCTTCTTTTCTCCCTCTCTAACTTCTTCCTTGCATGCAAGGCAGCACCTTGGGATAGGGAGGTGCAGGGGCAGCACCTTGGGAGTGGGGAGGTGCAAGGGGGAGGAAGGGGAGTCGGCCAAGAGGAGGAAGGAGGGGGCGGCTGCCAAGTGGGAGGAGAAAAGGGGAAAGGGAGGGGGGGGGCGGCTAGGGTTTGGGGAGGTGGCCCTCCCCCCCTTTGGCCGGCCACCACAAGAAAATGGGCCAAGGCCCAGCCCCAAAATGAAGCGAAAACGATAGAAAAGCCCCTCTCTAAGCTGGGTTTGACGAAAACTGAAAATAAAACTTCCCCGATTAAATTATTCTCTACCGATTGATTTTAATTAATCCGATTCTTGACTTTTCACACTTCCGGAGTATTACAATCTTCCCACCTTAAAAGGATTCGCCCTCAATCCAAATCTGAACCACAAGGAATGAACAACAAGCAAACAAAGAACCCAAACTAGAGTACTCACCAGCCTCAAGAGCTCGGGGTACTTTTTCCGCAAATGATCCTCCAGCCCCACGTAGCCTCTCTCTCGGGCGATTCGCCCAAAGGACCTTCACATACTTGATGGTCTTATTCCTCAAGACCCGCCCGATGTATCCAAGATACGAATCGACGACTCTCCACGTGAGATCTCGCTCCATCGTGACTCGCTCCAGTCAATCTTGTGTTCTGATCCCGCAAGTATTTCCTCAAAGATAGACACATGGAAGACATTGTGCACACCACTCAATGAGTTTGGCAACTCCAAACGATAAGCCAAACTACCCACCCGGGCAACCACTGGAAAAGGACCGATGTACCGCGGGCTAAGCTTCCCGGTGGTACCAAAACGAACAATACCCTTGGTTGGAGACACCCGAAGGAGCACAAGGCTACCCACCGCAAACTCCAACTCTCGGCGCCGAACATCCGCATAGCTCTTTTGTCGGCTCTGAACAGCCAACAAGTTCTGACGAACCTCCCGCACTTTCTCCACGGTCTGCGAACAAGATCCGGACCAAGCAACGACCTCTCACCCACCGCATCCCAACAAAGAGGAAACACACTCCGACCATACAAAGCCTCGAAGGAGGCATCTTGATACTCGCCGATAACTATTGTTATAGCTTAACTCGCTAAAGCCGATAATCCTCCCAACTACCCTTCCAAGGTAGCACGCAAGCACGGCATGTCCTCCGAGTTTGAATGGTCCTCTCGACCACCATCCGCTCGAGGGTGAAAAGTCAGACCGAGGAAACTGTCGTGCCCAACGCACTCAAGACTCGCCGAAACTTAGAGACGAACTTGGCATCTCGGTCGAAACAATGGACTTGGGTACACCGTGCGCCTCACCACCTCTCGGATGTACAACGGGCTAGGTCCCGCGCTGTGTTGGTCGCTTTTATCGGTATGAAGTGTGCGGACTTGGTAAGCTCCGCCCACCACGACCCATATTGCATCTCGCCCTCTGGCAGCGCAACCCAACCACAAAGTCCATAGTGATATGCTCCCACTTCCACTCGTGTACCTCCAAGGGTCGCAATAAACCAAAGGACGCTTGTGCTCACCTTTACCTGTTGACAAACGCCACAGGCAGCGACATATTTAGCAATATCCACCCTCATCCGCTTCCACCAAAAGATTTGTTTAAGATCACGATACATCTTGGTCTCTCCTGGATGTACCGAATATGGGGTACGGTGAGCCTCACGAAGAATATCATCCTTCACCGGTGATTTCTGGGGTACACACAGCCGGCCTTTGAATCGAACCGCACCGTGTTCATCCACACTAAAATCTCGGGAACGCCCCTCCGAGATCCTTTTCCGCACCTCTGAAAGGAGCCGATCGAGCTGTTGAGCTTCAAGAACGCGCTCGGGGATGGCGACTGGATGATCATTTGTGTCTCTCGCCACAGAACCAGTAAGAAGAGAAAAGAAATACCCATCTTCTCAAACTCCGAGGCCAAGGATAACGCTACCTGAGGTACCCCTGTCCTACTTAGGGCATCAGCCACCACATTAGCCTTACCAGGGTGATACTGGATAGTCAGGTCATAATCCTTGATTAACTCCAACCACCTCCGCTGCCTCAAATTTAGCTCTCACAGGTGAATATATACTTAAGGCTCTTGTGATCGTGAAGATATCGCACTGCTCCTCATACAAGTAATGCCTCCAAGACTTCGTGAGCAAACACAATCGCCGCCAACTCAAGATCATGAGTGGGATAATTCGCCATGAGTCTTCAACTGTCTAGAAGCATAGCGATTACTCGCCCTCTTGCATCGCACACAACCGAGTCCAATCCGAAAGCATCCGTGTACATCAGAAGCGCTTGCCACTCCTTGCAAGGATAGAATAGGTGCATTTACAGCTTGTTCTTCAAAGTTCAAACCCACCACAGCGCCCGTCCACACAAAAGGAACCCCCTTTTGCGTGAGTCGGGTCATTGGTTTAGCAATGCTAGAAAAATCCTGCACAAAGCGCCGGTAATACCCGGCAAGACCAAGGAAACTCCGGATCTCTGACACATTGGTTGGCCTCCGCCACTGAACCACTGCCGCCACATTCTTCGGATCCACTGTAATACCGTGCTGACTGATGGTATGACCCAAAAATCCTACTTCGGATAACCAGAAAGCACACTTCTTTAGCTTCGCATAGTATTTATTCTTCCGAAGAGTATCTAGGACCAGGTTGAGATGCAATTCGTGGTCCTCCTCCGCTTTGGAATAAACCAGATGTCGCCGATGAAGACCACCACAAAAGAATCCAGGTACTCATGGAGCATCCTGTTCATAGCTTCCATAAAGACAGCAGGAGCATTAGTCAGTCCAAAAGACATGACGACATATTCATAATGCCCATACCTTGTGCTAAAAGCTGTCTTCTCTATATCCTCCTCCCTGATTCGCAGTTGATGATAACCAGACTGCAAATCAATCTTGGAAAATATTTTGGCACCTCTCAACTGATCGAAGAGATCTTCAATACGAGGCAGGGGATACTTGTTCTTGATTGTCACTTGGTTGAGTGCTCGATAATCCACACAAAGCCTCTTGGTGCCATCCTTCTTTCCACAAACAAAACCGGAGCACCCAAGGTGACGTGCTCGGTCTAATGAACCCCTTAGCTAAGAGTTCATCCAATCGCTTTTTAATTCAACTGCTCAACCGGTGCCATCCGCAGACGGGACTTATAAATAGGCCGCGCATCAGAACAAGCTCAAACGGAAGATCGACTCCCGCTCCGGTGGCGTGCTCGGGAGCTCATCGGAAAACATCCGGTACTTGCAGACTACGGTATATTCTCTAACCTCAAGGCAGCCTCGTGACCTCCACCAAAGCCCACAACACCTCGACTTCGTGATCCGCCGATTAGGAAACAATCGCACAACAACGAGAGAGTATCATGAGCACTCCTTGGAAAACAACTTCACGCCTGCATGAGAACGCAAGGTGACCGTCTTCCGTAAACAAGAGATGACAGCTTGATACCGCGTGAGCCAATCCATGCCAAGGATCACATCGAAGGGCTCTAGGGATATAACCACCAAATTCGCCACGAACTCCTCATCTGCTAGAACCACCACACAACCAGGGCAAACACGGGAACTGGATATAAGCCCACTAGGAGAACTAACGACCACTGCCCTCCCAATTAATCGCACCAAAGCCCCGCCCGCTCAACAAAATTCTCCGAGACAAAAGAGAAACTGGCTCCAGAATCAAAAAGTACGCAGGCATCAAAAGAGTCAACTGATAAGGTACCTGTCACAACATCTCCACGATCCCTGCCATCCGATGTCGGCATGGAGAATGCCGCAGGGACAGCTGAAGAAGAAGGATCTCCCACACTCGTAGGTCGGCGCAGTGTCCACCGAGGTACCGGGTCGATGGAGTAGGTCGCCAACCCAGATCCTCCGTGGGGCGCCAAGACGATCGATGAAGGTGTTGGAGGCGCCGCAGTAACGCGGCAGTGGACCGCAGTAGGGATCGCAGGTAGGAGCCACGCCATCATCCGAACGGTGCCATCGGGACGAGAGAATCCCGCCAAGGTGTAGGCGCCAACTCCCACCGTAGTTTCCCTGGGATTCTCGCTCGACACCACATCCTTGTGGTTTTGACCACGATAGCACACCGCTCTCCAAGAGCGCCACTCCGCCGCGCGGATCCTCACAACGAAACACACTAAGCCCATTCCGGCTCGAGGTGGCACGGCATCGCAGAGAGCTCTCCAGAGAGCTGGTTCGCCCCGCGCCACCACACGTAGGGCCGATGACGACGACCCTTTGCCTTCTTAAACATAGGGCCCCGTATGGCCCCTCCTCTCGCTATGACCTCGAGGCCGATCTCCTCCGCAGGCCTTGCGAGTGTCCTCCGTGTACGCATGCCGCATCTCGATCCCCAAGGCCCGCTCCACCAGTGGTACGAAAATCAGGATCGGAAAGGCACCCAGCAGGGCGGATCGAAGGCCTAAGCCCCCGACGAACCGCCGCCTTCTCCGCATCATCCCGAGCCACATGTGGGACGAAGCGACTATCCGATTGAAGCCCACCTCATACTCGCCACGCATCGCTTATCTTGAGTGTATTTGCCCAATTCAATTTTCATCTTGTCCGAAGGTCTCGGATAGAACCGCCTCAAATCGCGGACAAACTCCGCCACGATGGAGTCCATGGGCACCGTGCGTGCGGCATCGCACTCCTTTCCACCGATCCGGCCTCTCCTTCAGAAGCTGCGCCACATAGCGCACGCGATCGAAGCCACTACCTCAAAAGCTCCATCTTGTCCTCCACGTGGGACACCGGCCAAGACTGACAGGAGGGCCGGCGCGCCGAAGATGTCCACCAACCCTACCCACTCACGGTGAGATGCCGCTAATCGCCCCACCGCCGCAAACTCAGCACCGGAGCAAGACGCACTGGGGCCACCGCCGCTTCAAAGCCCTCAACTTTGCCGCATGGCCCCGACTACGCCCAACAGCTCCTCTTGGGTACCACCCACTGGCCGAGCATCCTCGCCTCCTCAATCGCCGGCAGGCCGCCAGAAAGCAGACGAACACTGCCACTACCCTTAGGTGGCATTCCTGCAGCCACCGCAACCCACAAACAAACAAACAATAATCTCGCATAAGTGAAGCACAAGCAATAAATTAAAGAATTCAACAAGGTATATGCAAGATATGCAAACCCTTCCCATCCTACATGTGCAAGTGTGTCAATTTCTTACTTCTCCTAGAACCTAAAGCCTAGGCTCGATAACTCAATCAGAACACCCTCAGACCAACATTACTCGGGATATTACTTAACCACTTCTACAACTAGCCAATAATTTCATAAGAATATAAAATTTCTAACAACTCTAGGCAAGAATCAATAAGCGGAAGCATAAACCACTATGGGAATAAAGATAACAAGAATAAGTTCAATAATTAAACAACCTCTAGCAGCTCAATCCAAGTGTAGTCCACAAATGCATCAATAAATAATTCAACAGATCACTCGTGAATAGCTAGTCAATAGGCTAAATTCCTCTCAACTTTATTACAAAGATGAAACTATGAATTGAGTGCATTATTGTAGTGCCGCTCTACCCATCCCAGAATGCTTAAGAATCACCTGAAAGGGGAAAGAAACAACAAGAATGAGATAAAATCTCAGCAAGTAAGTTGCATAACAGTTAATCAATTGACAAGCAAGCTACAACACAAAGTTATAATATTGCATGACCACAACCACGATCCACTATCTCATTCAATAAACCACATGGACTAGCATGAGTCCTACCTCATAAGAATTCAACCATTGACAAAAGAATGCAGGTTCTCCATCCACAATGCTTAATGCAAATGCATGCCATGCTCCACTGCACTCTTACCCATCAAGGTAAGAGTGTGCATCGTACTACGGCAATGTACGATGTTGTACTGCATGCCATGCGCCATAAGCGCGACATCCACAATGCAATGTAATGATATGTTATGAGTGATATGATAATCATAAACCACATATGTGACATCTCATAATGGCACCAACAAGATTAACTTGTACAACTACCACATAATCATTATGGAAAAATACATCCATGATCCACATTCGCACATAAAGCAACCATTTCATGGCTACACACAAGATATCCAATGTAAATCATTAAATAATAATTACTGTCATCATCTCATATGTAAGTCAACCAACCATGGCATAATACCTCAAAATACGAAACTCATAGGGATTGCAAGTAGTAAGAACAACCAATTAAACGGTAGTAACATCGCTACAATTACTTGCCTTCCACGATGTGACGCGTTAGCCGCCAAGGTGATACTCCTAAACCTGAGGCTTCACCTCCTAAACAAGTGAAATAACTTCAATAAGGTCATAAAATACCCAGCGCTACTAATCGGCATTCTACAATGCTTACTAGACTACTCGAACGAGTTTACAAAGTTGAACGCGAACAACAACGCTTGCTGCCATAATCTGATTCTGATAGCAGCACGGTAAATGACATAACTCATGATCTGAAGTCAAAAAGAGGTAAACCCAATTTCTGTAGATTCTTAACTGACTAATCTACAATACTCTAGTTGACACGATACTCCAATTCGGCCAAAAATAGGCTAACCATTGTCTGAACTTACAGTACGGAATCTGTCTACACAAACGAACAGCAAAACTAAAATGACCATAACTTTTAATTGGTAACTCTGAATTGATCGTTCTTTATCAATCTGAAAAGGTTATCGAATTACCTACAATAACCTAGTTGGGTGAACTTTCAGATTCTACCAAATTCCTTTCAAATTTTAGGAAAAAACCAGACAGATTATTCTCGTCAGATTTCTGGCAGCAGATACTAAATCAATCATAACTTTTGACTCAGACCTCGAATCGAGTGATCTTCGCGGCTACTGAAAGATAACGACATAACCCACATATCTCTAGGAGATGGAAACTTAAAATTCAGCCTCTAAACATACGAAAAACCCACGCAAGGTTCTGGACAGAATTGCATCTACTGCAGCCCAACAATTAACCATCAATTCTAATCGGTTTTGCATCTAATAAGGATTAAACAGCGGGAGGCATCTCGTTACCCTTGTAGAACCACTAGAAATCGCTGAACCAAACCCCACACCAACTCTCCTTCTTCTTCTTCTTCTTCTTCTCCTTCTTCTCCTTCTTCTCCTTCTTTTCTCCTCTCTAACTTCTTCCTTGCAAGGGCAGCACCTTGGGATAGGGAGGTGCAGGGGCAGCACCTGGGAGTGGGGAGGTGCAAGGGGAGGAAGGAGTCGCCAAGAGGAGGAAGGAGGGGCGGCTGCCAAGTGGGAGGAGAAAAGGGAAAGGGAGGGGGCGGCTAGGGTTTGGGAGGTGGCCCTCCCCTTTGGCCGGCCACCACAAGAAAATGGCCAAGGCCCAGCCCCAAAATGAAGCGAAACGATAGAAAAGCCCTCTCTAAGCTGGGTTTGACGAAACTGAAAATAAAACTTCCCGATTAAATTATTCTCACCGATTGATTTTAATTAATCCGATTCTTGACTTTTCACACTTCCGGAGTATGGGGAGGTGCAAGGGGGAGGAAGGAGTCGCCAAGAGGAGGAAGGAGGGGGCGGCTGCCAAGTGGGAGGAGAAAAGGGAAAGGGAGGGAGGCGGCTAGGGTTTGGGAGGTGGCCCTCCCTTTGGCCGGCCACCACAAGAAAATGGCCAAGGCCCACCCCAAAATGAAGCGAAAACGATAGAAAAGCCCCTCTCTAAGCTGGGTTTGACGAAAACTGAAAATAAAACTTCCCCGATTAAATTATTCTCTACCGATTGATTTTAATTAATCCGATTCTTGACTTTTCACACTTCCGGAGTATTACAGTCGACTTGGTCATATAAATCAGAAGCGCATGATGAAGCTCCATAAAGATGGTCTTCTAACCTTATTTGATTTTGAATCATTTGAAACATGTGAATCTTGTTTACTTGGCAAGATGACAAAGACACCTTTCACGACCAGAGGTGAAAGGGCGAGTGACTTGTTAGCCCTTGTACATTCGAATGTATGTGGACCTATGAGCACGTCAGCCAGAGGTGGTTTTCAGTACTTCATAACTTTTTCTGATGATTTCAGCAGATATGGCTATATCTACTTGATGAGACATAAGTCGGAATCCTTTGAAATGTTCAAGGAATTTCAAAATGAGGTACAAAATCAACTTGGCAAGACAATCAAATGTCTACGATCAGATCGTGGAGGTGAATATTTGAGCCATGAGTTTGATGATCATCTAAAGAAGTGTGGAATTGTTCCACAACTCACTCCACGAACGCCTCAATGGAATGGGGTGTTCGAACGACGAACCGAACATTGTTGGACATGGTTCGGTCAATGATGAGCCAATCTGATCTTCCATTGCGCTTCGGGATACGCCTAGAAACAAGCAGCTTTCACATTAAATAGGTTGCATCAAAAACAGAGAGAAGACACCATATGAGATATAGACCGGAAGTGTCCCGCTTGTCTTTTCTCAAGGTATGGGGTTGTGAGGCATATGTCAAACGTTTGACGTCTGATAAACTCAAACCCAAGTCTGATAAGTGCTTCTTTGTGGGGTATCCTGTAACATCCCAATTTTCAATCTGTGTTTCAAATGTAAGAAAATGTGTAGAAATTAAAACTTTTTCTTACATCTTGTATTTCCTGTATGTTCTGAACAAATCTTGTAAAGGAAATAGGGAAATACAAAGTCACAGGTCATTTTGACCTAAACTTTACCCTTCAAAACATTCTTGTCAAATTTTGTGATCATCCTCTGGAAATATTTTTCCTAAGTTCTTGGGTTGATGTGTGACCCCTCTGAAAAGTTTCACAATTTTTAGAAGTTGTTGGAATATTTTTGGAGGCAAGTCAAACCAATTTTTCAATTGGTCAAACCTTAAATTCAAACATTCTGGAATTTTGGAGAAAGATTCTGAGCATAAAAACCTCTAAAAATTTTATGTAAGGGTTATCATAGAGTCATCAACCTCCATTTAAAATTTCATAAGTTTTGGAGCTAGTTGCTATCTCTAAAAATCGTTCCAAGGTTTAGATCATTCTTAATTCAACCAGTCTTTTGGGCATTAATTTACCAGTGGCAGTCCAACCTGGAGAACCATTTTGGATGTGAACTTTCCAAAAAACTATCAGAGAGCAACAAACTCAGTTTGGTGTAGTGTTGAGTAGAAAAGGGAAGATAGATGCTAGGTGTTATGTTTAACTGTTAGATCACCTAAAACTTTGCCTAACAAATAAGTATGGGAATTAGTAAGAAGATTTAGCTATCCAACTCTCTTGCTCAGTAATTTCCGCTAATAGGGTAACTGGACAGAAAGGCTCAAGTTGAAATCTTGCGATTGTCAGTGGAGTAATGGTTGTACTAAATTGTTGTGCTTAGAAGGTGTTGTCCAGTAAGTTTTGGACCCTAAAACTGTTAAAGGCACATCAATCTAATAATCAAGCATTAATGTGTTCCTCCTTAACAAACAAAGTGGAGTTTTTGTTTTCTAAGCCAAGAATTGAGTTTTGGTTAATTAAGTAGCAATAGACCTCATGCTATAATGCGCTTTTATCGTTAGTTGACGCTGATTACGAGAGTGATCCTCTGCAGCAAGTCGAATATCTCTAGCAAGGCAAAGGCAAGCAGTTTGATCATATCCACTCAATCCCATTACTTTTAAAATCTAATACTTTGTTTTACTTGTATGTATGCATGCTTTTGTGTCAATGATTAATTTGCCGAATAGAGGTAGCTAATCCTATTGCATTGTTTCCTTAAATTGTTCACCCCTACCACTACCTTAGGAATATTATCATCACCGTGAATTAGAGCCCTGATTGATTTAGGCCTTTATTTGTCTTTACGATATGATGCTTAGCAATGCTTAGTTACGGTAGCATTGGGCGGTTATCGACCTAGTCGATGACCTTGATCACACAAAAACTTGCTATTACTTTTAATCTATACCTTGTGCTTTGTTTATTTGCAAAACCAAAACTGAAAACAAAATGATTTAGACTTGGGCACAATGGTATGTTGGTGTGATCTGTTGGGTGTGAGTGGAATGGTGCCTAAGTCCCTAAGGACCGAGTTACTTGTGCCATTGATCCAAGCAATTGTTGCGTACAAACACACGAGGGGATATGGAACCTCTCTTGACTAAGTACTTTGGGAGGTGTTAATTATGAGCTGGTCGGTGGGTGATGAATCACGGTGTCCCGATCTTCCGATAGGTTCGATTGGTTTCGTCGTGAGGACGTTGACGCTTTGAGGCTTTCGACCAGCAGATCGTCACCTCGCACCGCTACACCGCACGCATCGTCGTTATCAACCACGCCGCACGCGATCGACCTTACCACGAGGGTTATTGTTCCTGCAAGCAATCGAAGCAACTCACAAAAACAAGAAAGATGCAATCTGAATTGTATTGCGAATATGAATGAAGTTCACAATGTGGGGTTCCTCAAACCGATAAACGGTGAAACTGCAAAGTGGCAGAATAATCTAAGAAAAACCCAACCCTAAACTGTGGCGGCTGCTGTTTATATATAGGGGGGTAACGTGAGGGGGTTGACCTAGGGTTGTGCGACCATGGGGAGAGGCGTACACAACCTAGGCATTGACACCGACACGCTTACAAGGCCCTATTAGTCCCAAAACGGTATCGTAGCACCTAATGACTGGTCGTAGAGCGTGAGACCTAGTCGTAGCGCTGACTGGTCTGGTCGTAGTGCTGGCGAACCTTGTCGAGGAGCTTGAGATGTGGTCGTAGCGCTGGCCGGTTCGGGTCGTGAGCGCCGCGAACCTAGTCGAGGATCTTGAGACTTGATCGTGAGCGCCGCGGGGGATCGGGTCGTAGGGCTTGTAGACCGTCGTAGACTTGAGATGTGGTCGTAGCGCCGGCCGAGTGCGGGTGTAGCGCCGCGAACCTAGTCGAGGATCTTGAGACTTGGTCGTAGCGCCGCAGAGGACTGGTCGTAGGGCTTGTAGACCGTCGTAGAACTTGGGGATCCATTATTCCTAAGTAACAAATGATCACAATTATTAGGTAGTATACCAATCTGATAGATAAATTATTAGCACCTAGAAACGAGCTCACCTCATAATTTAAGTGACGTGCACGAGCTCTTGTCATAGGGCCTTGTAGTTTCACAACCGGATTTGTAGGATTTTGTGTAGTGTGTATCCAAGGAGTGATGTCCTCATCGGTGGGTGTGTTGAACATGTGTGTGTGTGTGTGTGTGTTGTGAGGGGAGCATTAGCGGACCGGTTAGGTGCCTAATGTGTCCTTCTCCGTGGGTTGCGCTCTTAATTAGCATCATCCATTGGAAAGCGTCTTGTTAAACTTAGCCGTGCTCGCATACCAAAGGAAGTATGCTAACCGTGGTGGTGGAAAGGCGGTCTATCGTGTGGGTACATTGGTACACCCTGCGCAGGTTAAAACTATTCGAATAGCCTCGCCCTAGGTTATGGACACGCTTGGTTATTTCCGCAAGAACTAGACTACAACATTTAATTAAAACTTGATGGGTTGGTATGGATGGATGTTCATACTATTGTTGTGGTGACTATTGGGTTAGTCACTTCCAGGCTGTCTTTATTGTTGTTATTATTATTGTATCGCTGTTATTTCCTCAATTACAAACAATTTGTTAAATCGCTTTGAATCTATTGCATTATTGCAAATAAAAACTTGCTTTATGCTGAAAATAAGTCCAGAGCCTCCTCCACTAAATAAAGCTTGCATGTAGTTAATTATAGTTCTGTTATCTTACACGTCAGTCTTGCGAGTACAAAAACAATTTTTGTACTCAGATGCTATGCTTAATTGTTTTGTTGCAGAGGAAGAAGGTGAGCCCCAAGGGCTTCCCTTTTTGTGAGATGTGTCATGGTTTGACGACTAGCTTGGCAGTCCGGTTGGTTGCCTTGTGGGTAAAGGCACACTAATTGGCTCTTTTATTTATCGCCATCTTGTGGCTTCTGCTTCCGCTGTTTACTTATTTATTTATATGTCTTTTGGCCGGTCGGCCTCTCTTTTGTAATAACTCTTTATATTATATTTGTCTTTGATTTATTGTTGTGCTTCGGTTCTATGTGAATGAATGGAATTGACGACGATTTTGTAGCAGGTGTGTATACCGCATTTCGGGAAGTATACATATCTCGAGGCTTGGTTCATTTGATTTGTACTGCTAGGACCAAGTGGATGGTTAAGCAGTACAAGCCGAATAAACTGGGGTCCTCACAAAGTTGGTATCAGAGCCATTCCAACCGTAGTAACCCAAGCTTGGTCGTCTTTAGGATCTTTTGGAAAACTTAATTTCAAAGTATCAAATGATTTATGAAAACTTAAAGTAAATTCTCAGATTTTACTCCTTACCTATCTTAGCTTTCTTATCTCATCTTGCTCTTGTTGAGTTTTAAAAATTGTTTTGCTCTCCTTCTCTCAAAAGATAGTCGTTATCGTGTAACTCAGGTTTTGGGGAAACCCATGAGATTGGCAAATTGAAGTGTGAGCTGCCCCCTACAAGGTTTTGAAGTTTCTGGAGTCGGTGATTTCGACTAAGGGCTTGGATGCAAAATCTGGACGGCAAGCATCAAATTTCCAGACAGCAATCTCAGGAGTTTCTAAATAAGATAGATAATGAGAGGTTAATTTAACTAAAATTTGTGGGAATTGAAAGGGTAAGATGTGATACTAGTTAGCTAAGTATCTAACACTATTTTGCCGTCTTAACCTTGCTCTTGAATAGTGTTAGACTTGATAAAGTGTGCTGAAATTTTATCTTCCCAACCAATTACTCGTTCATTCAATACGGGTTAATTGTGTCGAGAAGTTGAGCTTTGGTTTGGTGTTTCCTTTGCTGTTTTGGAGCCTTTTTGGAAGCTTTTAAAGTTTATATACTTGCTAATTTGGTTTTCGTCTAGGGTGATATCTCATTCCCTTAGTCGTTAGCTTTTCGCTTTCATCAACTTCAAATTTCGGGTGGTGTTGCTAACCCAAGTTAATGATAACCCCCTTGTTTCTAAACATTTTTAAGGCTTTTAAAATGAAATAGAACCATTTGGTTTTGATGAGAGTTCAAAACTTAACCTGAGTTTTCGAAAGAATTCTAAATGACTAAAACAAACTTCAACAAGTCAAAGCTGGAATTTCTTTGTGTTGAGTGGGTTCTGAAACTACCCAGGCCTCCCTTCGGTTTTGTCTTCTCTAGAACTCTCTTTCGATGCCCCTTTCTCTGGAATATCCATACCGCGTCAACTCGGTGTTACCGCTATGCGGTATTACCTCCGTTCAATTTCGCACCGCTTCATGAGAGAAACAAACTCTTAGGAACATGGGTTCTAGGAATCCCTTATCGTCGAGTAGCAACGGTGCTACCGGAGGTGTGGTGGCACTGAGTCTTGCAAACTCGCAAAGACCAGTGTTTGAACCTCTTTATACCAGACGGGACCTCCTTGATTTAATCCGAGCCATTCAAACCTCTTGTTGATTCAATCTTGACCGTCAAACACCATGGCATAGGAATTCATTACCATCCGGACAAGACTAATGTTGTCGCAGATACAATTAGTCAAAAAGGTGTTTTGCAATGCATTGTTACTCGAGGAACTGCAGCCTGCCCTCCTCGAAGACTTTTATTGTCTCAACTGGGGTGTGGTTGAGCACGAATCTCTTGCTACCTTAGTTGTGCAGCCAACCTTGGTGCCTCAAGATCCAGTTTGCTCAGCAGTCGGATGCTGGAGGGAACCCAATCAAGCAAAATGTCAAGGCCAAAACAACCAAGTTCAGTTAAGTCGAGATCGATTGCGCATGGCTCAACCAGACAAAAGAGCTATACGAATCGTGCCATTGCGAATGAGCTTTACTTCCGTGGCCTAAACGGCCGCAGCCCCTCTAATCAACTAGCTACGGAGGGATGACTCGTATAGCTAGTTACCACGCCGAGGTCTCGTCGTTAGTGGAGTAACCGGACAAATTGCTCCACCAATCGAGAATGGCCTTGGTTTCCTAAGAACCTAGTCATGAGGGATGACTCGTATAGTCGTTAGCAGCCGAGATTCCGTTGTTAGTGGAATTAACTGACATATCGCTCCGAATTAATCCGACAAATTGTTCCGAATTAACTGCACAAATCGTTCCCAACTAACAACGGCCGGCACCCCACCCGTGGAATCAAAACGAGTTCTCGGTCGTCAATCCCGATTATATCTAGACACGTAAGCTTTCCCGTGTCGACTAAAGTGGCACATTTTCGCGGTCAAAACCAAGATTTGTACCGGTCACTTGGCTGAGCTTTATGTTTCAAGGATCGTAAGCTAGCAAAATGTACCAAGATGATCGTGTTGGATCATT
Organism: Ampelocalamus luodianensis; assembly: GCA_036346255.1. Classification (NCBI taxonomy): domain Eukaryota; kingdom Viridiplantae; phylum Streptophyta; class Magnoliopsida; order Poales; family Poaceae; genus Ampelocalamus; species Ampelocalamus luodianensis. The sequence continues at coordinate 26,193,170 of CM070623.1, forward strand.
TCTCTGCCTTTTTCCGATTTTGGCATAGTCTACAAGAGGCTATGGAACTCGTCTTTCTTCCGTTGACAACATCCTCGACCTGATGGTCAGGCCAAAAGGGGCCATCAACGTTTTGGCGTTAAGGGCAGGTTAGCTCCTCGATATGTGAATCCTTACCGCATCATCAAAAAGGAAATGGGCCGTGGCTTATAAGTTGGAATTGCCTGCTGCACTTGGTGGAGTACATGATGTGCCCCATGTGTCCCAGTTAAGGAAGTGCCTCCGTGTTCCAACCGAGGAAGCTCCGTTGGAAACTCTTGATGTGCAAGAAGGTAGGCCAGAATCATAACTTAACAAGAAACAATACCATAAAACAATAGATCCAAATACAACAAAAATATTGTAAATGGATAACGAATCATAAAAGAGGGTTTGCATCCTTAAAGAAGCTGAACGAAAATCAAGAAATCGTGTCCTCAAGATCCTAAAAGTTCAGTGGTCGAATCATTCCAAGGATGAAGCTACTTGGAAGCTGGACAATCGTCTGCGTGCGGACTACCCCTCCTTTCTCCCCGAGCGAGCCAAATCTCGGGACGAGATTTCTGTAAGGGAGGGAGGTATTGTAACATCCCAATTTTCAATCTGTGTTTCAAATGTAAGAAAATGTGTAGAAATTAAAACTTTTTCTTACATCTTGTATTTCCTGTATGTTCTGAACAAATCTTGTAAAGGAAATAGGGAAATACAAAGTCACAGGTCATTTTGACCTAAACCTTACCCTTCAAAACTTTCTTGTCAAATTTTGTGATCATCCTCTGGAAATATTTTTCCTAAGTTCTTAGGTTGATGTGTGACCCCTCTGAAAAGTTTCACAATTTTTAGAAGTTGTTGGAATATTTTTGGAGGCAAGTCAAACCAATTTTTCAATTGGTCAAACCTTAAATTCAAACATTCTGGAATTTTGGAGAAAGATTCTGAGCATAAAAACCTCTAAAATTTTTATGTAAGGGTTATCATAGAGTCATCAACCTCCATTTAAAATTTCATAAGTTTTGGAGCTAGTTGCTATCTCTAAAAATCGTTCCAAGGTTTAGATCATTTTTAAACCCCTAAGTCAAACATCAAGGACATACACTTAAAATAGTTTTTGGAGAAGAAGATTACTTCAAGTAAAACACTGGAAATAATTTATTTAAATCTTATAATGTTTATAATGAATAACTATATTTTTCCCCAAATTTTTGGAGTTAAACTCAGTCCACATAAAATTCAAACTTAATCCAATAACCCATTGTAAGTTTGAATTTAAAATAAGCAAATAACTCATGAACAATAAGATTTAAGATTTTATTTGGTCACTAGGTCACCCCAGGAACCTCTAGGAGAAAATTCAGATTTTTATGAATTTTATTTCTATATTTGAAGCTCGGTCAAAGTTGGAAGCTTTGGATTAAAACCCAGTCAAACCTCTGTTCACTGTTCCACCGACCGGACCCAATCCCGTCTTGACTCGATCGAGCCGCTTAGCTGAACCTAGCTCGCCGCACCGCACCAGTGCATCTCCAGCCGTCCATTTTAAAATGAACGGCCAGGATCAGGGCCCCCAGCCTGATCTTCTTCCCGGGTCAAGCCGCCCCCGAGCTCCCTCCCGTTCGCCTCCGGCTCTCTACCACCGCCACCCACTCCACGACTTTGGAGCACACCCCCAACGGCTCCTCCCCTTGGCTGCCTATATGAAGCCTTGGAGCTCCCCTTGCCTCCCCTTTTCGCAACCCCTTGCCCCTTCTGTTCCTTCCCGTGAGCAAGCCGAGCCGCAGCTCCCGCTTCCCGCCATGGCCGCGCCACCTCCCCGCACTCCGGTAGTTCCGGCGATCTCCGGCCACCGCCGACCCCGTCATGGCGCGCCATACACCTCCAGCAGTCAAACCCCACCATCAATTTTAGCTGGCGTCACCGTGGAGCCGTGCACCCGGGTTCTTCTCCAGCTCCGGCCGCCACCACCGCCCGCGCTGCTACTCCTTCTCCGATGCCTCCCCTTCCGATTCCTTCCTCCTTGAGCATGTATTAGACCCCCTCTATCTTCCCCGATCACTCACTTGTGCCTTACTCCATCCCAGGTCGCCGCCGTCGAGCTACCCAGCGTCGCCGCGTTCGCGCCGCTACTCACCTCGGTGCCTCCCCGTCTTCGCCGACCACCGCAACGTGTTCCAGGTATACCACCGGTCCTCATGCTTCCCCTTTGTAATATCCCGGAAAGTTTTTGTCAGTGTTGTTGAGAGCAGGTTGATAATCATGATAGTGACTGTAGTTTTTGCTAAAACCAGGGTTTTGAGGGGAAAACGACACTTTCGGCAGCAGGGCTGGGCCAAGGCCCAGTGGGGTGGCCGGCCAGGGGGCTCCTCCCAAACCCTAGCCGACCAAACCCCCTCTCTCCCTAGCACCGCCCCCTCCTCCCTAGCAGCCCCCTCCTCTCCTACCTTGCGGCCAACCCTTCCCTCCCTTGCGCAGCCCCACCTCCCCACCTCCTTGCACCCTCCTTGATCCCCATTGTTGCTGGCCAAGAGCAAGAAAGAAAAGCCTTGGGTGGCCGCCAAGAGGAAGAGAAAAGAAGGGAAGAAAAGGAGAGAAAGGAGAAGGAAGAGAAGAAAGGAGAAGGAAGAAGGATCCGCAACCGGGAACTCGTGGTGATCTTCATCCGCGCTGCGTACTTCGTCGTTCGGCAAGGGTAACCCGTGGTTCTTTGTTTTGGGTCGTTTTCTTGTTGTCCAATTTTGGATGACATGAGATCGATTCTGCAGTAGCATATATTGTCGTTTTTGGTTAAGGTAAAGGCAGATTTGGGTGCAGGTATCGTAGTTATCTTTCATTGCCGACAAGAATCAGGTCATTCGGACTTGATAGCCAAAGTTATGATTTTTAGTGCTATGATGTTTCGTGGGTAACAGATTTGTGATGTCGGTTTAACCTGATTTAAACTCGCTGTTAGAGGAGTTTCTAGAGGGTCTCACCATAACGAAAAATGAAGCTAATCCTCTTAGATTTCAGGAAAACTAAAGATCACTGAATTTGGATGAACGTAGAAAGTTATGCTATTTTCTTTATTTCTGTCCAGAAACTGAATGCTGTTGAGCTGCTCTGACTAAAGGGATTGGTAGGGGTAGAAGATGGCCGAATAAGAGGGTCACCCCAACTAGGTTTATTTAGGCAACTTAATTACCTTTTCAGAAAGTCTAAGATCATCTCATTTGGACCCCTGAGCAGAAAGTTATGAATTTTTGAAGTATGCTGTTTGCAGTGACCTATCGCTAGAAATTAGAAAAGTTGAAAATGTTAAAAAGTTAGCGATTTCGAATGTGATGTTATGTATGGTTTTGGTCCAGTAAGCAAGTCTTAGTTTGGGGTTTTATTCTTGTCCAGTGGCAGCGAGGTCCCAAGGGCAGCACCTACTTAGCGTCCGCTGTTCTCACACGGTTGAGGCAAGTATTCGGGTTAAAATGGAAATTCTTGTTGCATGTCATGATTGAGTTGTGTAATGTTCATTGTTGTCATGTGAAAGTGATGTTGAGATGGCCTAGTGGTGTTGATGCTTGCATGTTATGACCGCAGATTATTCATAATGCTACATTTTCATGACTAAGGTATATGTTGAATTCTATTGAATGAGAAGAAATAGATGTTATATTCATGCATATTCGAGCATCTTGAAACTTGGTCATGAGGTGACCAAGTGATTGATTGAGGTCCACGCGGTCAATGACAAAGCTTGAGGTCCCCACATTTATGAAATGTGGGCAATATACTGAGGTCCCGACATTTTGATGACGGCAAAGGTCCCTATACAAGTTGTTGTATAGGCTCTTGGTCCCCGTGCGGATAGCACGAGCATGGGTATCCATTGACGGATGAATACCCGCATTACCGGTAAAATGCGTAAAGAGTTAAAGAACAAAGAGTGCATAGCATTGTCGCATATTTTTAATATTGGAAATGCCATGAGTAATGTTGGTTAAAGTTGTTCAAATGGTTATGTCTTTATGATCCTGTAATCTTGTTGATACTTGCTTTGAGTCCTATGGCTCACCCTTGCTTTGTTTTGATTTAGGTACTTAGCAAAGACGTCATGCATGGGCGGAGTAGATGATTGGAAAGCACGCACCACTTCACAACAATAATGCAATTGTTATTTTAGCATCACATAAGAATAAATAGATCACGAGAAATACCCATAGTTATTTTATGATTATGAATGACGAAATAAGTTATGGATGTGAGAATGGTGTTATTTAATTACCTTCATATGATTATCCCTTATGCATGAGTGTAATGGTTTATGAAATTACTGTTAAATGTTATGTTCACTTGTTAGAAAATTGTCTACGATCAGATCGTGGAGGTGAATATTTGAGCCATGAGTTTGATGATCATCTAAAGAAGTGTGGAATTGTTCCACAACTCACTCCGCCGGGAACGCCTGAATGGAATGGGGTGTCTGAACGACGGAACCGAACATTGTTGGACATGGTTCGGTCAATGATGAGCCAATCTGATCTTCCATTGCAGTTCTGGGGATACGCTCTAGAAACAGCAGCTTTCACATTAAATAGGGTTGCATCAAAAACAGTAGAGAAGACACCATATGAGATATAGACCGGGAAGTGTCCCGGCTTGTCTTTTCTCAAGGTATGGGGTTGTGAGGCATATGTCAAACGTTTGACGTCTGATAAACTCAAACCCAAGTCTGATAAGTGCTTCTTTGTGGGGTATCCTGTAACATCCCAATTTTCAATCTGTGTTTCAAATGTAAGAAAATGTGTAGAAATTAAAACTTTTTCTTACATCTTGTATTTCCTGTATGTTCTGAACAAATCTTGTAAAGGAAATAGGGAAATACAAAGTCACAGGTCATTTTGACCTAAACTTTACCCTTCAAAACTTTCTTGTCAAATTTTGTGATCATCCTCTGGAAATATTTTTCCTAAGTTCTTGGGTTGATGTGTGACCCCTCTGAAAAGTTTCACAATTTTTAGAAGTTGTTGGAATATTTTTGAGGCAAGTCAAACCAATTTTCAATTGGTCAAACCTTAAATTCAAACATTCTGGAATTTTGGAGAAAGATTACGAGCATAAAAACCTCTAAAATTTTATGTAAGGGTTATCATAGAGTCATCAACCTCCATTTAAAATTTCATAAGTTTTGGAGCTAGTTGCTATCTCTAAAAATCGTTCCAAGGTTTAGATCATTCTTAATTCAACCAGTCTTTTGGGCATTAATTTACCAGTGGCAGTCCAACCTGGAGAACCATTTTGGATGTGAACTTTCCAAAAAACTATCAGAGAGCAACAAACTCAGTTTGGTGTAGTGTTGAGTAGAAAAGGGAAGATAGATGCTAGGTGTTATGTTTAACTGTTAGATCACCTAAAACTTTGCCTAACAAATAAGTATGGGAATTAGTAAGAAGATTTAGCTATCCAACTCTCTTGCTCAGTAATTTCCGCTAATAGGGTAACTGGACAGAAAGGCTCAAGTTGAAATCTTGCGATTGTCAGTGGAGTAATGGTTGTACTAAATTGTTGTGCTTAGAAGGTGTTGTCCAGTAAGTTTTGGACCCTAAAACTGTTAAAGGCACATCAATCTAATAATCAAGCATTAATGTGTTCCTCCTTAACAAACAGTGGAGTTTTTGTTTTCTAAGCCAAGAATTGAGTTTTTGGTTAATTAAGTAGCAATAGACCTCATGCTATAATGCAGTTTTTATCGTTAGTTGACGCTGATTACGAGAGTGATCCTCTGCAGCAAGTCGAATATCTCTAGCAAGGCAAAGGCAAGCAGTTTGATCATATCCACTCAATCCCATTACTTTTAAAATCTAATACTTTGTTTTACTTGTATGTATGCATGCTTTTGTGTCAATGATTAATTTGCCGAATAGAGGTAGCTAATCCTATTGCATTGTTTCCCTTAAATTGTTCACCCCTACCACTACCTTAGGAATATTATCCTCACCGGTGAATTAGAGCCCGGTGATTGATTTAGGGCCTTTTATTTGTCTTTACGATATGATGCTTAGCAATGCTTAGTTACGGTAGCATTGGGCGGTTATCGACCTAGTCGATGACCTTGATCACACAAAAACTTGCTATTACTTTTAATCTATACCTTGTGCTTTGTTTATTTGCAAAACCAAAACTGAAAACAAAATGATTTAGACTTGGGCACAATGGTATGTTGGTGTGATCTGTTGGGTGTGAGTGGAATGGTGCCTAAGTCCCTAAGGACCGAGTTACTTGTGCCATTGATCCAAGCAATTGTTGCGTGCTAACCACACGAGGGGGATATGGAACCTCTCTTGACTAAGTACTTTGGGAGGTGTTAATTATGAGCTGGTCGGTGGGTGATGAATCACGGTGTCCCGATCTTCCGATAGGTTCGATTGGTTTAAATCGTGAGGGCGTTGGCGCTTGAGGCTTTCGACCGCGGATCGTCACCTCGCAATCGCTACACCCGCATCATCGTCGTTATCAACCACGCCGCGACGCGATCGACCTTACCACGAGGGTTATTGTTCCTGCAAGCAATCGAAGCAACTCACAAAAACAAGAAAGATGCAATCTGAATTGTATTGCGAATATGAATGAAGTTCACAATGTGGGTTCCTCAAACCGATAAACGGTGAAAGCGCAAAGTGGCGAGAATAATCTAAGAAAACCCAACCTAAAGCGTGGCGGTCTTTGTTTATATATAGGGGTAACGTGAGGGGTTGACCTAGGTTGTGCGACCATGGGAGAGGCGTACACAACCTAGGCATTGACACCGACACGCTTACAAGGCCTATTAGTCCCAAAAGCGGTATCGTAGCACCTAATGACCGGTCGTAGGCGTGAGACCTAGTCGTGCGCCGATCGGTGCAGTCGTAGTCTTGCGAACCTTGTCGAGGAGCTTGAGATGTGGTCGTGCGCTGGCCGGTGCAGTCGTGTGCGGCGAACCTAGTCGAGGATCTTGAGACTTGATCGTGCGCGCGGGGCGGTCGTGGGCTTGTAGACCTGGTCGTAGACTTGAGATGTGGTCGTAGCGCTGGCTGGTCTGGGTGTAGCGCTGGCGAACCTAGTCGAGGATCTTGAGACTTAGTCGTAGCGCTGGCAGGACTGGTCGTAGGGCTTGTAGACCTGGTCGTAGAACTTGGGGATCCATTATTCCTAAGTAACAACAGATCACAATTATTAGGTAGTATACCAATCTGCATAGATAAATTATTAGCACCTAGAAACGAGCTCACCTCATAATTTAAGTGACGTGCACGAGCTCTTGTCATAGGGCCTTGTAGTTTCACAACTGGATTTGTAGGATTTTGTGTAGTGTGTGTATCCGAAGGAGTGATGTCCTCATCAGTGGGTGTGTTGAACATGTGTGTGTGTGTGTGTGGTGTTGTGAGGGGAGCATTAGCAGACCGGTTAGGCTGTCTAATGTGTCCTTCTCCCGTGGGTTGCGGCTCTTAATTAGCATCATCCATTGGAAAGCGTCTTGTTAAACTTAGCTGTGCCTGCATACCAAAGGAAGTATGCTAACCGTGGCTGGTGGAAAGGCGGTCTATCGTGTGGGTACATTGGTACACCCCTGTAGGGTTAAAACTATTCGAATAGCCTCGTCCTAGGTTATGGACACGCTTGGTTATTTCCGCAAGAACTAGACTACAACATTTAATTAAAACTTGATGGGTTGGTATGGATGGATGTTCATACTATTGTTGTGGTGACTATTGGGTTAGTCACTTCAGTGTCTTTATTGTTGTTATTATTATTGTATCATTTGTTATTTCCTCAATTACAAACAATTTGTTAAATCGCTTTGAATCTATTGCATTATTGCAAATAAAACTTGCTTTATCTGAAAATAAGTCCAGAGCCTCCTCCACTAAATAAAGCTTGCATGTAGTTAATTATAGTTCTTTATCTTACACGTCGGTCTTGCAGTACAAAACAATTTTTGTACTCGGATGCTATCTTAATTGTTTTGTTGCGAGAGGAAGAAGGTGAGCCCCAAGGGCTTCCCTTTTTGTGAGATGTCTTTGCGAGTTTGACGACTAGCTTGGCGGTCGGTTGGTTGCCTTGTGGGTAAAGGCACACTAATTGGCTCTTTATTTATCGCCATCTTGTGGCTTACTTCCTTTGTTTACTTATTTATTTATATGTCTTTTGGCGGTCGGCCTCTCTTTTATAATAACTCTTTATATTATATCTGTCTTTGATTTATTGTTGTGCTTGGTTCTATGTGAATGAATGGAATTGACGACAATTTTGTATGTGAGTGTGTATCTTGCATTTAGGAAGTATACATATCTCGAGGCTTGTTCATTTGATTTGTCTTGCTAGGACCAAGTGGATGGTTAAGCAGTACAAGCCGAATAAACCGGGGTCCTCACATATCCTAAGGAAATTAAAGGATATTATTTTTATAAGCGGGATGAAAACAAAGTGTTTGTTGCCCGTAATGGTGTCTTCTTGGAGAAAGAGTTTCTTTCCAAAGGAGTCAGTGGGAGTAAGGTGCAACTCGAAGAAATTCGGGAAATATCCGAAAGTGTTTCAACTCCTACTGAGCCTCTATAGGATGAACAAAATGTTGTTAAACCTGTAGATGAAGCATCAGCTCCGCGTAGATCTAAAAGGCCACGTCAATTGCCTATAAGGTATGGGCATGACGTTTTATTATTGAATAATGGTGAGCCTAATACTTATTCGGAAGCGATGGTAGACCCAGACTCTGAGTCATGGCTTGAGGCCATGAGATCCGAAATAAAGTCCATGCATGACAATCAAGTTTGGAATTTGGTTGATGCACCTGATGGTGTTAAAACCATTGAGTGCAAGTGGATTTTTAAGAAAAAGATAGATATAGATGGAAATGTTCATATTCATAAAGCACGACTAGTTGCGAAGGGTTTCAAACAAATTCAAGGTGTTGATTATGATGAAACCTTCTCTCCTGTCGCTATGCTTAAGTCTATCCGGATCATTCTAGCTATTGCTGCATATTTCGATTATGAGATATGGCAGATGGATGTCAAAACGGCTTTCCTAAATGGAAACCTAAGTGAGGATGTGTATATGACACAGCCTGAGGGTTTTATCGATCCGAAGGAAGTTGGAAAGGTATGCAAGCTTAGGAAGTCCATCTATGGATTAAAGCAAGCATCTCGGAGTTGGAACATTCGTTTTGATGAAGTGGTCAAAGGGTTTGACTTCATCAAGAATGAAGAAGAACCTTGTGTTTACAAGAAGGTTAGTGGGAGCAAGCTTGTGTTTCTGATCTTGTATGTGGATGACATACTACTGGTCGGAAATGATATTTCAATGCTTGAATCTGTTAAAACTTCATTAAGAAATAGTTTCTCAATGAAAGATTTAGGAGATCGACATATATTCTTGAGTATAAGGATCTATAGAGATAGATCTAAGAGGCTAATTGGATTAAGCCAAGACATGTACATTGACAAGGTGTTGAAACGGTTCAACTTGCAAGATTCCAAAAGGGGTTTCTTGCCCATGTCACATGGTGTTAATCTTAGCAAGACTCAGTGCCCTACGACCACTGATGAGCGAGACAAAATGAGTAGAATTCCATATGCTTTGGCTATTGGATCTATCATGTATGCCATGTTGTGCACACGACCAGATGTGTCGTATGCTCTAAGTGTTACGAGCAGATATCAGTCAGATCCGGGTGAAGGTCACTAGATAGCAGTCAAGAATATCCTTAAGTACTTAAGAAGAACTAAGGATGCATTCCTTGTATTTGGTGGTGAGGAAGAGCTGGTCGTAAATGGTTACACCGATGCTAGCTTCCAAACCGACAAGGATGATTTCAGATCACAATCAGGGTTTGTGTTTTGTTTAAATGGAGGAGCGATGAAGTGGAAAAGTTCCAAGCGAGGAGCAGTTGCAGTTATCTGACGAGGTGAGTACATTGCGGCTTCGTAAGCTGCAAAAGAGGCCGTATGGATTAAAAAGTTTATTAATGAGTTGGGAGTGGTTTCGAGTGCTTCCAGTCCAATGGATCTCTATTGTGATAATAGTGGAGCCATTGCACAAGCAAAGGAGCCTAGATCGCATCAAAAGTCCAAGCACATACTTCGGCGATATCACATTATTCGTGAGATCGTTGAGAGAGTGATGTGAAGATATGCAAAGTGCACAGTTTGAATATTGTTGATCCGTTGACAAAGCCTCTCCATAACCTAAGCATGAGGCGCACACAAGAGCTATGGGTATTCGATACCTATATGATTGACTCTAGTGTAAGTGGGAGATTGTTGGTGATATGCCCTAGAGGCAATCATGGAGATGATTGTATCACGTCTATGTTTATGAGTTCTTGAATAAATGTTATTACTTTCCTTGAATAAATCATTAGTTCGAAGATCAACGAGTATGTGACTTGTTGGTGAAACACTTCGACTTATATGATGTCGTTCTAAAAGTATCCCTGGTCGAATGTCACTGATCGGAACACCAGTGACTCTACGACCAGTACATGTATTGATTGATGATCATGTTTCACCGGTCATGGATATAGGGATATCGAATCAATAATGTAAACACATGTTAGAGAACATAGGGTTGGATTGACCCACCTTGAGATACTATAGAGATTGTTATGATTCTATGTGTCATTAGTTGGTCTCAAGCAATGATGATGTATAATCCTTAGACCTGAGATCAGCATGGTTCCCTACATGTGTAATAGCACTCTTAGGGGTTGCCAAACGCTGCTCGTAACTGGGTAGTTATAAAGGTAGCTTTCGGGTATGCTATCAAACATGTGGAGTGATGTGACTGGTTGGATATGGGATTTGCCCCTCCTAACATAACGGGAGAGATGTCTCTGGGCCCCTCGAAGTGATTGGATAAAGAAAGTGCATGGCCATTGTAATATCCCGTTTAGGTACAGAGAATATAAGGAGATTGAGAGATTCCTTATTTGTCTCGCAAAGAAACATGACAGAATCTGTAATCATCTTGCAACGTAATTTTCGCGACTGAAACGACTTGAATGGAAAACCTCATAACTACAAAGTTGTAGATCATTTTCTATAGTACAATTTAGAGTCCTCATTTACCTAATTTGGAGTTCTAAGGTTTGAGATATGGGGCCCAAAGGCAGGCCATACAGAGAATCAAGGTCATGAACTGAGTCAACTTCAAGGCAAATTTCGTAATGAAGACGGCATTTTAAGAAACACTCCACAAATAGAAAGTTTAAGTGATATGAGTTATCTAAATTTGAAGACAAAAATCACTCCATTCCGAGTTCGGGAGAGAAAGTGACGACCTCCAAAGTGTTCGCTGCACAGAAATAAAGTAGGGAGAACCTGGACCTCGGGCCTTTAGCCTAGGAGGCCCATGTGGAGGCCGGCCAAATGGGATAGGGAGGACGACGGCTGAAACCCTAGAGCCCCTCCCCTTGCCCCTCCTTCCCCCCTAGAGCCGCCACTCTCCCTCTCCATTGACGCCTTGGCCCAACACGTCCTCCCCTTGCGCTCCATTGATGTCCTCCACCTTTTTGTGGTGCTTCCGCCATTGCTGCCGGCCAAAGGAAGGGAGAAGAGAAGGGAGAAGATAAGGAAGCGGGATCGCCATCCGGAGTTCTCTATCTTCAGCGGCATCAAGGGTAACTCGTCGTTTGATGTTGGGTAATTAGTCCCAGAAGAGGAATCGGGTGGTTTTTGGCTAGGTTGCAATCTGTCCGCTGTAGTTGCAGATTCGTCCAGTAGCTTGCGCGGTCAATTTCATGTGGTTAGAGGCCGAATTAGGAGTTTTTATCTCCTAGAGTTTTGTAGGATATGTTCTTAGCTTTCAATGGCCGCAAAGAACGCCCAAATCCGATTAACGGTCAGGGAGTTATGAATTTTCTAGTATCGCTGTCCTGTTGTTCTGTCAGTTTTTGGATAGTCTGTAGAAAACTGGATAAAACTGCTAATTAAAGGGAGAATCAGGGGATCTCAATATAACTAAAAATGTAGGTAATTTCCATACCTTTTAATAGAGATAAAGAACGCAAGATTTAGACTTTCGTAGAAAAAGTTATGGTGGTTTTGGTGTACTGTCCAGAGAACCCGACGTGAATTCTGATGTCTGATAGATTGGCTTGCTAGGGGCAGTATTTGGCAGAATCTAAAGGGCTCCCCAACTAAGTTTATTTAGTTAATTTAATTACCTTTTCATAAAGTCTAATAACATATTATTTGGACTCCCGAGCAGAAAGTTATGTATTTTAGAAGTTGACTGTCCGTAGTGAACACCAAATCGATCGCTAGAAATTGGAAGATTGGAAACACTTGGAAGTTTAGCGAGTTCAATTGTGTTGTTATTTATGCTTTTAGTCCAGTATGTTGGTCTTAGATTGGGTTATCTTTATGTTCAGGTGGGAGCATGATCCCAGGGGCAGCGCCCTCTTCGCGTCCACCGTTCTCGCACGGTTGAGGCAAGTATTCGGGTTGCAGAATATTTATGTTGCTTGCTGAAATTGGTTGTCTTTCCCGTGCAAGTCATTTACGGATGATAGTGTGATATTTACATGGTGAATGAGACTTGGTTACAGCATGCTTGTGATTAAAGAGTAATTTTGGAATGTGATAGTGCTCTACATGCTATTCGGTAAATGAGATGTGGTATGTACTCATGTATTTACTTGTTGTCGAAAGTTACATTCTAGTACATATGCATGTTGAGAGCATACAGGTGCCTTGGTCATGTGGTGACCAAGCACATACGATTAGTCCCGTCATGTAGATGACAGGCTTGAGGTCCCACATTTGTGGAATGTGGGCTATGAGCAAGAGGTCCCCATCATTGAGATGATGGGCAAAGGTCCCTATACATGTGGTGTATAGGCTCTTGGTCCCTGTGCCTAAGGGCACAGGCAAGGGTATACAGCGACGGTTGTATACCCCGCATTACCGGTAAAATGCGAAAAGAGATAAAGTTCAAAGGAGCATTGCATTGGTCGCATTTCATAAGTTAAAAGACTATGTCTTGTGTAATGTTATTGTGGATTATCGATGCTATGTTTGTGTTCTTGTTTATGGCCTTGTTGATACTTGCTGAGTCTTTGGGCTCACTCTTGCTTTAATGTGTTTTAGGTACCAATGGCAGGAACGTCACGCATGGGAGGGAGTAGATGTGGTTGCACTCACTACCTCACACTCTTAAGGCGGTTGCCACCTAGCTTCAATTTAGAGATAAATAAACTGTTTGATTATCACCCATAGATGGTTTTGGTTTGAGTATCTGATTATCTGTAATAATGAGATTGCCAGTCTTGGTATGTTCATTTGGTTATCATGCGTGATTGAGTAAACTTGATTATGAGAATTTTGTTAAATGCCATGATTTATTGTTGAGCTCTCAATATAGCTGATTAAACAAAGGAAACTCTGCCGAAAATTTGTAATTTGTGCTAGGTTAGTTTAGTTCGAGTAGCATTCCAGGCTCTTTGTGAGTTGGGGTGTTACAGCCATGCCACTAGTAGTCGAAGTGTTGACCACATAAGGTTATCCGACAACTTGATCGAGAAAACATTGAACAGTCCATGGATGACACATTATCTCACCTGGAGTTCAAACCAGATATCGTGAGGCAAAGGGAAAATACTAGAGTAAGTCGCTTAGTTCGATTAGATCCAGACAAGTCGTATGGTGATACGAGCAAGTCGTGGCGATCGAACGAAATCCGAGTGGTGAAACCGATCGTGAGGAGTTCGAATGGTGCGTGACCGAGTCTTGCGAATGCGTATAACGATAGGATCCGGTCGTAAGTGATGAGGACCTAGTCGTAGATCATATTGCATTAAGGTTCGTCCAATATAATTTGTGTGTATTCGGGAATCGTTATGTCCTGCTAGGGACCGCTACGACTCGTGGTCGGAAAGGGTTTCCGAGTCACAACCGATTACACATAAACCTAACGGGTCACACACTTAATGGGATGGAACAAACTAGTATGAATACGATTCGTTAAATGAGTTTGGATAGGATCCGACATGGGGCACTATATAAGGAGATGCTTGAGGCTAGTTTTGGGCGACAAGAGAGACACGTGAGTTGTTTCCACCGAAACCCTAGCCACCATCTTCTTGAGAGAGCCTTCCCGTGTGACTTGGTGCTAGCACACCGGCGTACGGTTGTTCCTTCTCAGGACGTGTGGATACCATAGAGGCGCTACTGCGGTCGCTGTTGCTCTGAGGACGATCCGCGATCTTCACAAGGAACTGTGGAGGTCTTTGGAGGAGACGATCGACTACGAGGGCGTTGGGCGATCATCTCGACCACTACATCGGCGTGTTCATCGTCGGACTAGGCCGCTCGACTCTGCCGCCGCGCTGCGGCGTGCGGTGGTAATGATCTGTGATCATCTATCTTGCTTGGCATCCTGGTTTACGTGGTAGAATTTTTGAATTGTTGCTAGTGTAGCCTACCCGTATCCCTACATTAATCACATTAACCCTTTCCGATCGCAACTCTGATTCAATCAACCAGATTGATCTTCGCGTGCTCCATGGATTTACGATCACATGCGCGCGATGGCGAAAACCCGACCGGTAGAGGCAAGTCGTGATACGACCATGAACACACGATCACAGAATAACGATCATCAATCACCTTACGACCACCGCGCATAGACGATCATATCGACCATCGCCAAGGGCGATCTATCACATAGAACGACCAACAGAAATAGAAATAGATCATATCTATGACCCCCCGCACATCACCATATGCATCTAATCAAAATCTATAACTAAACGGGATGGCTCTGATACCACTGATGGATTGCGGGAACCTCCGCTAGTAATAGATCACGAGATTACCACTAGACGCGCCGACTCGTAGCGGAAGTAGAGTCGATGTAGCGAGTTGAAGCAGTCATAATCGTACTTGCCGTGCGCCTTCTCCTCCTACTTCGATGAATGTCGTGAGTCGCGGATCGTCCTAGTGTTGATGCTTCGCAACAACACCTCCAAGGTATCCACACGTACGGGGCAGGGACACCACGTGCAGGAGTGCTAGCGCCGGCAGCGTGGTTGAGGAGAGCATGGCTATTAGGGTTTCATGATTTCTTTCAGAAAGATTGATCGATCACCTCACCCTATGCCACCGCCCCTCTATATATAGGCATCCATAATGGGTCCCGAACAGAAGGCCCATTAGGAACTCATGGCCTATAAGAATTCAGATCACCATCCAAATCAAATCCTAGCCCTTTAAGTGTGTGACCCTATAGGTTCGTGTGTAATCAGTTGTGACTCGAAACTCTTTCCCGATCACGAGTCGTCAGCGGTACCTAGCAGCACATAACGATTCCCGAACACACACAAAATATATCGGACGAACCTTAATGCAATATGATCTACGACCAGGTCCTTATCACTTACGACCAGCTCGTACTTAGTCACGACCAGTTCATAATTAGTTACAACCAGTTCGTAACTCCTTACGACCAGTTAGTATCTAACTACGACCAGTTTGCAACTCCTTACGACCAGTTGGTGATTATGTTCGAGTAGTCTTCGACTAGGTCGTATCTCCATACGACTTCGACCAGTCTACGACCTCGGCAATTGAATGACCTGCTTGTGTATTCTCCCTTTGCCTCACGACATCTGGTTGAACTCCAGGTGAGATAATATGTCATCCATGGACTGTTCAATACTTTCTCGATCAAGTGTCGAATAACTTCATGTGGTCGACACTTCGACCACTAGTGGTATGGCCATGCACTTTCTTTATTCAACCACAACGAGGGGCCTAGAGACATCTCTCCCGTTATGTTAGGAGGGGCAAATCCCATATCCGACCAGTCACATTCCTCCGCATGTTTCATAGCATACCCGAAAGCTACCTTTATAACTACCCAATTACGGAGTAACGTTTGGCAACCCCTAAGAATGCTATTACACATGTAGGAAACTATGCTGATCTCAGGTCTAAGGATTATACATCATCATTGCTTGAGACCAACTAACGACACATAGAATCATAACAATCTCATCTGAACGATATCACCAAAGGCGATCAAATTACTATGGGTATTAACATCAATTTCACAACAACAATTAGAAAACACTTCGAAAGACCCACGTGAAAAGAATGGGTTGATTCTTTCTCAAAAGAAGAGACAAATGGAAACGACTTTCACCAACTAGAAAACTCATCTACCACTCGCACTGAACACGGGACCAAGGAAAAACCAATTAAGCAATGAACTCATAGAACATAAGTGGAGTCCACAGTTGAACGCATAAGCCTCACAAGAAGAGAATATCGAACCTTAACAGATAAGAACAAATAAGTATTCAAGATCGAAGCACTTGCATCACTGAAGAACCATTATAACTTTGCAACATATCGTTACTCGATGAACTTCATTTACCACATAAAGCCTGAACCCCCAAAAGATCATGAACACAACACTTGAAATTTGATCATTTAGGAAATATCACCATGGGTGATCAAATTACTACGAGAATTAACCTCATTCTCACATTTTGACAATTTAATAACATCGGCAACATACACTAGTACCAAGAATCATCAAACTTTATTACTCCATCCTAAAACTTCCCAAAGGGAACACAAACCACAAGGTTGAAACAAATTTATTATAACAAGATTATGCTAAGCAATAACAATATCACAAGGCACGATAGCAAAGACTACTTACGAAATTTATCTACTCAACTATTGGTGTTGCTCAACACCTTCTTCAGCGCTCATTAACAATTGATGATTGTATTAATCATGTGTGTACATACGGTACTAATTCCATTTGTAATCACATAACCATATATAAACATAGATTCACATTTCACCTTTGTTCAGAAATCATTTCAAAACATGATTAAAGATTCACTAACATAATTTTCTATAAACAAGGTTTCACGAATCGATACACCAGCACCCATCTGGTCCTTTATGCAAGTTTCAATAATTTTAGCATACCAGGAAATAGATAAATCTAGCTCTTACGTAAGATCTATAGGTTCTGAATGGATATGGACAATCTTTATTTAACATACACCATGTATCAAATACAAGGACATTTCACATTAATCAATTTCCCTTTCATGGATGGTAGTTAAGAATAATTGATTTGCACCATGCTAATAACCCGACTTGGTAACTCATACCGTAACAATTTATTCGTTTAGTTATAACTTCTCATTTTAAGCATGGCAAATCATCACAAAAGGATTCTAACGCCTTACTTCAGCAAAAGAGAGACTTCAAACCTCAACGCTCGAAGTAATCCAAAAGAAACACATAAAGCCAAAGCTTTCCCATGCAAACGAACTTACAGCGGGAAACTCTCACTAGCCAAGCTATCAAACGAGTAAATGAGTCATTCTTTTTCAATGAGAAAGAAGGAGCAACCATGAAAACATCAATCTTGCCAATTGACAACGAACAAAAGAAGTAAAAGCAACTCAACAGTCGAAAAGCAATAATTGTTTCAGAGAACCAAGAGGGATCTATTGAAAACCATAAACTATCATGAACCACAAACCCAGGAGAAATTCATCAACCACCACAGGACAAGAATTGGCAAATTCAGAAATCAAGAAAAAGAACAACTTTCTAAAGCAACTCACGCTTAACACCTGAAACTATGGTACTCGGGGTAACTACTCCTCTAACCACGTACTGCGAACAGTGGTGTAACCTGGTGAATCCCAGAGTAACAACCACGACCTCCACTTCTTATCATCCGTTAACAACACGCCTCACCAAAATACTCAATTATGAATATACAGGATCATCTCATGACAATCATAGTATTAGTTCATAGATATTCAATATCATAACAGATCATAGATTAACAACAAGAATGGTAGTACAGAAGCAATTCAAGAACAGTTCAACATGATGAAGCACACCACTAGAAAATACAGATACGATGGATTACCCAAACCCCACCTACTGTGCACAGTGTGTCATTTTAATTACTTAATTACCACGGACCTAAAGCCCGCTCTGATACCAACTGTAACACCCTGGCTATTCGGAAGCCAAGATGTCACCTAAATCATCTAACATACATCCATAATGTGGAAGAATTTGAATATTATCAACTAATGATATAAAGAAATCACTATTTAATAGAACCATGAATGTCAATAGTCTGAATTCAAGCAAGTGTAACGAAGGGTGATCGAAGGTCACAAGCAATACATAAACAATCATAACATGGAGAATGTATCCTTCCTTCACCATCTAAATTTATTTATTATAGCTCATCACTTAACAAATGAAAGATAGAAACTAAATCATATTGTTGAACTTGATTATGGTGAATTGCAAGATTAGTGCGTGTCTACTCTCTCCCGATAGAGCCAGCATCAATGGTCACCTAAAATAAACAAACAAAGCAAGAATGAGTCCGTGACTCAGCAAGTACAGTGAATAAATGAACATACCACAAATACGAACAAGACCTCATCATTTAAAGAATGCGAACATACCCCGAAGGAGTGTATGAATGAATAGAATGAATGGATTTAATGAAAAGAATGGACTGCACACATGCTTATACCGGTATGGCTAGTGACACACCCGTCGGTGTACACTTAAGCCCGTATTTAACCAAAATACGGGGATCCCAATCCCGTATGAAGAATGTTTCATACGGGTGTCCAAAACTGCCCACATTGGACTGGTGGGTCTTACGTGCCCATACTGGAATTGATGGGTCTTATAATCCACTCCCGTGGAAGGCACATGAAACAGGATGCATGAACTGAAGAATAAATTATGAAAGACATCATATGTATACTCATGGTTATAACACATAAGAAAAGGACATAAACTTTGAATATTCTCATGGATATCAGAAAAACACAATACAGTCATCAAGCATGCATCATACACCAAACATATGAACATCAAAGTACTTGCCTTCCGCGAAGCGCTGCGGTACAAGACAAAGAAGATGTCCCTAAACCCGAAGCCTCTCTGCCTACACAAGTAAGTACTCGAAATAAATACAACATATAACTGAGCGCTTCCAATAACGTTCTACAACGCCTTCCAGATAACCCACAATTAACTAGTTAACTCTAATCTGAAAACAAACTACTCAGGCACAACCCGAAACTGGACAGCAGAACGGTAAAAATCATATCTATTGGTATGGTACTCGGAATGAGGTAAGACCAATTTCTATGGATTCTTAACTGACATATCTACAATACTCTAGTTGACAAGGTAACCCAATTCGGCCAAATTAATTTACTGACAGATAACTGAAACAGCAGAACAGAATCTGTCTACATAAATAAGACAGCAGTAAGAAAACGATCATAACTTTTAATCTACAACTCCGAATTGAGTGTTATTTAACAATATCAAAAGCTAAGACCAAGGCCTACAATAACCTAGTTGGGTGGAAGCCCTGAATTTTCCATTAACACCCTCAAAAATTAAAAGACAACTTGACAGTTTATTCTCGTCAGGATTCTGGACAGCAGAGACGAAAACTAACATAACGTTTTATCCGTACGTCGGAATTCAGTGTTCTTGGCGGCCACCGAAAGCTAAGAACAAAACCTACATAACTCTAGGAGATGAACACTTCTGATTCGGCATCTAAGAACCCAAAATCGTCCACGCAACAAACTGGACAGATTGGAAAAATACTGCAGACCGATTTTGATCTAAACAACTCGAAACGATTTCTCCTCTATGACTAATCCAACAACGACAACCGAGAATCGTAATCTTGGAGCACCCCGGGACGACGATGATTGACCCGCGAAGATGTTCCCCGCCTTCTTGATCAGCGACCTTGCAAAGATCCAATCCGTTCCTCGTGAGATGCCGGCAAAGGGAAGATCGGCACCACGGGGCAGCTCCAGGAGATGGGGACATACCACCATGACCTTGGGCAGCAGCAAGGGAGGTGGAGGAGGGGCGGCTCCCTGCTGGAAGGTGGCGCAAGATGGAGGGGGAGGGGAGTGGCGGCTGCAGGAGGGAAAGGTGGAAGTGTGGGGGAGGCTAGGGTTTTGGCCGCCCCCCCTAAAGCCCCCCTTTGGCCGGCCACTAGATGGGCTTGGGCCCCACGGCTGGCCCCTCCTTGGGCTCTAAGGCAGCCCCTCTAGGCCCACAAGGTGTAGTATTGGACCTGTTGGCCAAAGGCCCAGGTCCAAAACTAGAAGAACCGACGAATCGTCGAATTTTCTCTTTAAGAATTTCAAATTCGAACAAAGGTCTTTCTAAACGAAAACAGGGTATTACAAACATATTATCAAATATTATGAACATAATGAAATATAATCATCTCTATGATTGCCTCTAAGGCATATTTCCAACAGGAAGATCTTAGACTGTTAATCAAAGACATATCCTGGGATCATTTACTCCAACTATGCAGACAAAGTGGCCCAGGTAAATACCTAGGACCACTCTTATGGCATTTTTATGAAGTTTATTTAAAAGTTAAAGAAGTTTACAATTTTTTGCTTTTTGTAGCATATGGTGGAGAACATCGCTGTGATCGGAGAACTGACTCAGCGAATAACTTCCTTGGAAAAGAAAATTTTCCAATTGAAAAGTAAGTACTTCTTCTTGACTTCTTCCCTTTTTTTGTTATTTTGTTCCCCGTTGTTTCTTAACTCTCCTCTTATCATAATTGACAGAATTGAAGATTTATAGAAAAGAGGCTATGGCTAAGGGAACCCTCATAACTACACTTGAGGAGAGGTACAAAGCCAAAGATCGGTCAATTGAAAACTAGTCAACCATATTCAATAAGACCTCCCTCAAGCATAAGGAAGCCATTGAAGCTTTCGAGAAGAAGACTCAAGGTAACCGGTCGTAAACCCGACCAGTTTACTATGTGTTTATAGTTTATCTCTTTTTAACTTTGATCTACTCCTGTAGAGCAAGCTCAAAAGCTAGAAAAATTAGAGAAAACTCTTGAGTTCGAGCAAAATAAAGAGAAGATGCTCCAGAGGAATCTTCAAGAGAAGATCCTTACTTTCAACAAGATGCTTTCTAACATGGGAGTGGAAGCATTTTTTCGTCTTCAAGGGAGACGATTGAGAAGGCGAACTGTCTTGGTCAACAGCTTGAGACTCTACAAGGCCTCCTCATGACCTCTAGGAAGAATCATGTGAAGACCATAAGAGACGCTGTTGCAGATGGAGTTAGCTTTGCTTTGGCAAAGCTTAAAGCCTCCGACCCCTCCATTAATCTCCAAGTACTTGAAGCAGACTTCAACTACTTGGAGAAGGATGCAGCCAAGATCTTTGAGGGGGTGAAACCCTTCGGAAACAAGGTTGCAGAGGAGATGAAGGTCGGATCTCCATCTCACAATGACCAGTCAAGTGGCCCCGAGGATTAAATAAATGTAGTATAATTAATTGTAATGTAAAAAACTTACCTTTTGTCATCAATAAAGCTCATGTTTATCTTTCAATTTGTAGCCCCCGACAGCTTGTGTAGTAGAAAAACTTAATAAGAAAGCAGTAGACCAAGAAAAAGAGCATATGTTGCGACCAACGTACAAAGTATGTGCTGATTATGTTATAAAAATAATTTAGTTAGCACTATGAAATCAGTTTGGTCGGAACCAGTGTATAATTTCGACTAGATTTAGATCATTTCCATAATCAAAATACCATATAGTACATTGTATGGTCGGAAGATGTCATAAGACTTGTGTTGATGATATGAATGATAAGAAATTATGCAAAAATGTTTGCAAAAAATGATAAGTGTTTTTATTCATACATATTATCCAAGCTAGTCATAAAAAATGCTAAGAATCAAAGACATGATTAATACTTTGCGAAACGTATTCGTTCTCAAGTTTCAACTGGTAGCAAAGATCGTAGAAAAGGGTCGTCGCTAGGAAACTCCTTCCAGTGGGTAGGACTACATGCAGAGAGGAGAGATTTTGACTAGGAGGTTTTCTGTGTCTCGACCAGTTTTAAAACAAGAGAAGAGCAGAATGTTGAAGTGAAGAAAGAAAAGTCTTTCAATCCTTAAGCATGTAAGTAACTATATCTAGTTGTCTATGTTATGTTTCTTTTACTTGTTTTTTTCTATGAGAACCATCTCTATGATGGTCACGATAAGGACCCTTGTGGCATTTGACAAATATATCAAAGCCAAAAAGTAAAAGATATCCTTTAGAAGGATGTTGGAGGGTAATGGATCTTTTTCGATGATCTTAGACAACAATAGTGTGTGACCAGGTAATGGATAATCAAAATATAAACAACACCACTCATCGGAAAGAAAGAATGCAACTTTATTGAAATTGTAAAAGAAAACAAAATTTATCCATAGAACTTACGCAATTGATCAATATTCTAAGAATTAGATAGAACATGCCCATCTGACATGGCAAGTCGTACCGAACCTAGTCTGGTTACTTCGACCACAGTGAATGGACCTTCCTATTTAGGGGAAAGCTTGTTGTGATTTGCCTGGCTCTGAATTTTCCTGAGAACCATATCACCTACGGCTAGACTACGAAGTTGCACCTTACAACTATGGTACCTTCTCAAGACTTGCTAGTAAATTGCCAATCATATCAACGCTTTGTTTCATCTTTCTTCAAGGAAATTGATATCGTTGATTTGTCATTCTGTTTGATTGTTTTCACTATAACATCGATTCAAGCAGAGCCAATTTTTAGTTCCAAAGGAAGCATGACTTCAGCACCGTAAACTAGAAAAAAGGGGATGTGTGAGACCCCGGTTTATTAAGCTTGTAATACTTAACCTTCCACTGGCTCTAGTATCACAAACAGAATAACCCGTGCCTCGATGGACATGTGCTTCCCAGAAAATGCAGCACACATACATCTTTACAAAAGTATGCATCAATTCCATACATTATAATATAACAAGTCTAGCAAAAGACATACATAATAGTAAGTTATTACAGAACAGCCGACCGGCCAAATGACAAAGTATTAAGTATCAGCGGAAGCAAAAGGTGCCATAAGATGGCTTAAACCAAAATTCGACCGGTTAGCCACATAACATCACAGGGCAACCGACCGGGCCGCCAAGCTAATCACCCCACACACTGCCACAGCACAACTCACAAAAGTGAGGCCCTTCAACCTCACCTTCTTCCTCTGCACACAACAAGCAATGCAGATGAGTACAATAATGTACTCGCAAGACTTACGAGTAACAAGCCTATACATAGCTACATGAAAGCCGTATGAAAGGAAGTTGGTTATATGGTTATTTGGACGCATAAAGCGATCTTCATTTGCAATAATGTAATAGATTGAGAGCAATTTAACAAATCAGTTTTTAAGCATTGAAATAACTGCGAGTATCAATAAGTAGCAAGTAACCACCTAGAAGTGACTAACCCAATAGCCACCACACATAGCATGAATCTCTGATTCATACCACCCGTCAAGTTTTAATTTAAAATGTCGTAGTCTAACTCTTGAAAAGCTTACCCAAGCGTGTCCATAACCTAGGACGAGGCTATTCGAATAGTTTTAAACCCTGTAAGGGTGTACTAATGTACCCACACTTCAGACCGCCTTTAAGCCACATGATTTAGCACACTTCCAAAGGTGTGCCGGCACAGCTATGTCCTACGAGACATTTCCAATATTGTTACAGTATTGTTTGATTCAGGAGCTTCGCATTCCTTTATTTCAAGATCTTTTGCTGCTGCTAGTGATCCTCACTTTGTACCTTTGGGTGTCCCTTTGCTTATTCGCTCTCGGGTTCCAAAATGAGAGCTGATCAGGAATGCCGGGATATCCCCATTGAAGTCGAAGGAGTGGGATTCTTGGCGAATCTTATCCTACTCAACTCCGCGAGTCTGGATGTGATTCTTGACATGGATTGGTTGTCCTAACACTTGGGGCAAATCGATTGTGCCAGGAAGGTCGTCTACCTCACCAGTCCCTCAGGCGAACAGGTTGGGTTTTCACCGCAGTTGCAAGGGCCGCATCTTAGCGCACTTGAAGTGAAGCCAGCCTTGGAGATTCAGGATGTCCCCACAGTATGTGACTTCGCGGATGTTTTCCTCGAAGATTTGCCTGGGATACCTCCCGTTCGAGACCCAGAGTTCATCATCGAGTTGCTGCCCGGATCATTCTGATTTCAAAGAGTTTGTACCAAATGCCCCCTAATGAGTTGGTGGAGCTGAAGGAGCAACTAGGTGAGCTTCAAGAGAAGGGTTTCATTCACCCTAGCTCATCTCCTCGGGTTATCCAGTCATCTTTGTGAAGCAGAAGGACAAGACTTTACGCATGTGCGTTGATTTTCGTCCGCTTAATGAAGTGACGGTAAAGAACAATTACCATTTTGCCCCGCATGGACGATCTTTTTAACCAGTTGACCGGAGCTCGGGTATTCTCCAAGATTGATTTGAGGTTGGGGTATCATCAAGTCAGGATCAGATCTAAAGATATTCCGAAGACAGCTTTCTCTACTCGTTATGTCCTTTACGAGTACACCGTCATGTCTTTTGGTTTAACCAATGCTCCTGCTTTATTCATGAATCTTATGAACTCGGTGTTCATGGAGTATCTGGATAAGTTTGTTGTGGTATTCATCGATGATATTCTTATCTACTCTAAGAATGATGAAGAGCATGATGAACATTTGAAGCTTGTGTTGGGAAAGCTGCGTGAGTACCAGTTGTATGCAAAGTTCAGCAAGTGCGAGTTCTAGCTGAAGGAAGTGGCATTCTTGGGCCATGTTCTTTCAGTGGGAGGCGTAGCCGTGGATCCTAGCAAGGTCAGTGATGTGCTATCTTGGGGTTAGCCCAAGTCAGTCACCGATGTGCGGAGTTTTCTTGGTTTAGTGAGTTACTATCATCACTGTATGGAGAACTTCTCCAAGATCGCCAAGCCAATGACTGAGTTGCTCAAGAAGGATAAGAAGTTTGTGTGGTCCGCTACTTGGATGAGAGTTTTCAGAAACTCAAGAAGCGTTTGACTTCAGCCCTAGTTCTTGTTCTTCCCAATGTCCACAAGAGTTTCGATATCTTTTGCGATGCCTCTCGTAAGGGACTCGGTTGTGTTCTTATGCAGGAAGGCAAGGTAGTGGCCTATTCATCAAGACAGTTGAGGCCTCATGTAACAGCCCTAAGTTAGGGTTTGTATTTCAAATGTAAAATTATGAGGAGAAATAAAAACTTTTGATGCCTTATGAAAACATTTGGAAGTTTTCTAAATTTTCCCTAAACAATTTCCATTTTCTAGAATTTATTCTTGTGGATGATAGTTGTTGTCAACAAAATTGTCAACCTCAAACTTGTGATCATCCTCTAGGAATAATTTTCCTATCATCTTGACCATCCTAGCTACCTCTCTGAAAAGTTTCACAATTTTTAGATTTTGTTTGCTATTTCAAATTTCCAAGTCAAACTAGTTTGAAATCTGGTCAAACCCTTAGTGCAGCAGTTTGTGAATTTTCTGGAGGAAAATTTGGTCCATGAAAATTCCTGGAAAAATTACACAAGGTTTTCCTCTGTCCCAGGAAGCTCCCATAAAAATTTCGAAATTTTTGGAGCTCGGGAGCTACCTCTAAAAATTCCCTAAACCTGCTCAGCCTTTTAAATCAAACTCTGAAGTTATTGTTTGTCGGGCTCAAACCCAACTCGAGTTCAAGTCCGACCGTGCCGCTCGGCTTGACCACACCAACTAGCCGCACCGCCCGAGTCCAATCGTTCGTGACCGTCCGATGTGCATCGCACGGTCCACGTTCGCGCATGCAAACGACCTGTCCGAATGCATACTAAGATCTTGGCCGTTCATCGAAGATCCAACGATCAGCTCATTCCTGTTCGAACCAAACCATCTGTTCGCACCGCACCGGACCCTAGCCGCGCCGCCGCCGCCGTCGCCGACAAGTGGGCCTCCTTGTCGCGATCGCCCTCGTCTTCTCGCGTCTCACCGGAGCTCGCGGCGCCGCAAGATGCGCCGCACGCGACTCGTCGCTGCCACCTTGATGCCTTCGTGTCCGTCTGAGAAGCATCGCCATGACTCCATAAAGCCTCTGAGCTCAACCACTTTTCTCCTTTGCTTTCGTGCGTTCTCCGCCCGGTTTCTTCTTTCGGCCGGAGTTGAAGCCGAGCAGCGCCACCGCGTCAAGCCGCCCTTGACCCAAAGAACCACACCATCGTGATCCACTCTCTCGCCGCCTCCAATTTGCCCATCCCGAGCCTCGGCGTCGGTGGATCGCTGAGCAACTTCGCTGCCTCTCGCCTCGGCTTGCGGCGGCCCCGCGGCTTGCTAGTGCTCTGGTGAGTCTCTAGCCTCGACACTTGGTCCCTCGTGATCGCAATCCTCCACTGAGTCTAACGGTGGGCTCGTTTCTGTCTTTGGTGCATCGTTGAGAGCATGCGGCCGGTTCTTCTCCGAGCACGGTGTTCCGCCGCCGTGGCAATTCCGGCCGCCTCGGACCTTTTTCTTCGGCGTTATCGTGTGCTTATTGCTCTTGGTGTTGAGGCGAAGCTTAAGCACACCTTCCGGAGTCTTCTAGAAGTCCGTATCGCCTTCTCCGCGCGAGCCATGTCTTCTTCTCCGCCTCCGTTCGCCGCCAGCTCGCCGCCGGCATCCTCGAGGTTCCGTGTCATCGTCATCGAGTTCGCGAGCTCTCCGCGGACCTGTAGGTATAATCCTTTTGCCCTGAGACCCTCTGGTTAGCTAGATCATTTGCGCGGCCGCGCCGCCGTCCCCGTGGTCGCCGATGAGCCGCCGGCAGCGTTAGCTCTAACCTACCCGTTTAATTCTTAATCGCCGTTTAGCTGTATCACTGCCATGTGGGCCCCTCTCTGGTTAATCGCGTTTAGAGATCTTTAATCCAGCCCGTTATTTATTCTCCAGTCATTGTCATGTGGGCCATGCTTGTTAAGGTTTGCGTAACTTTGATAATTTTCTCTGTTGGGAGCGTGTTTCTGCGAGTATATGTTAGGATTACACCTTGATAAGCCAAAGACGTATTCTTAGAATACGCCTTCGACGTCGCCGTTGGCGCGGCTGAGTCAAGTTTGACCTGGTCGGCATTTCTCGCGCGGGTCCACATGTCTGTGGCTATGGCTAGCTGCGCGCCGGTAGAAAAAGTATTAAATGCTTTAGTATTGTTGAAATGTATTTTCTGTTGCACTGTTAATTCTTTTAAACTTAGAAAATTCGTAACTAATTCAATTTTGGTCCAAATCGAGTGAATCCAAATTTGTAAATTTTCATTTTTAGTGTACTATTTATCAGTATAGGTGTTAGATGTGTCTCTGTTCTTAAATTTTGTTAAATAATTAATTGATGCTTTTTATGTGAATTTAACTTAGAAAATTCCTAGAAATTTCATCACAACTCCAAATAAATTATTCTCTGTTTCTAAAATTTGTGTTAAGCCATGCTCTAGCTGCTGTGTGATTTTGTGCTCATTCGATGGTTTTGAATGTTTGAGTTTTGTCGGTGTTATTTGTTCTTATTCGTTACTTTTGCTCGATCGATAGATTGCGACGGTTCTGGTTTTATCGAGAGTGATCCTCTGCAATAGGTTGAGCCTATTGAGCAGCAGCAGCCAGGCAAACAGTTTGATCATGTTCATCCCAGTATTTTAAAATCTAATATTTTGTTTCAGCTGTATGTATGCATTGCTTAATTTGTGTTAAATTGATTAGTTAAATCCGTAGCTGCATATCCTGTAGGTAAAATATTGATCTCTACTACCTGAGCCTAGGTTACTTGCTGTGATTAGAGTTCGTTGGATGAACTCTTACCACTTAGTAGATTACGAGTTTAGTTGCTTAGCCATGCTTAGTTTCCGGTAGAATTGGGCGATCATCGACTTAGTCGATGATCTTGATCACATAAAATTATTATTGTTCTTATGTTCCAGCTTGTGCTTTGTCTAATTGCAAAAACTAAAAATGAAAACAAAAACGATTTAGACTTGGGCACAATGGTAAGTTTTGGTGTGATCTGTTGGGTGTGATTGGAAAGGTGCCCGAGTCAACAAGGACCGAACATCTTGTTACACTAAACCAAGCATTTTAGCGTGCTAACCACACTAGAGGGTATGGGACCTCTCTTGACCTAGTACTTTGGCGTGTATTGGCTCCGGGTCGCAGGAGGTCACAGGAGGGATGGTGTTGGGAGCATGGTAGTTGTCCGAAAAGCTTTATCCTGAGTGGGTAGTTGTCTTTTTGGCTTTACCATGTAAGCGTATGGATTTCTATCCATACGAGCGGCTCGTAGTTAATACACAATATTGGAAAAAGTCTCGTAGGACTTAGTCGTGGCATACCTTCTGAAGTGTGCTTTGGCTTAAAGGCGGTCGAAGTGGGTGCAGTGGTACACCCCTGCAGGTTAAAACTATTCGAATAGCCTCGTCCTAGGTTATGGACACGCTGCAAGGTCTTCCAAGAGTTAGACTACAACCTTTTAAATTAAAACTTGATGGGTGGTACGAATCTTGGATTCGTGCTATTGTTGTGGTGACTATTGGGATAGTCACTTCTAGGTTGTTTATCTTTACTCTTTTGTTATTTTATCCTTACTGTTATTTCAATTAAAAATGAATTGCAAACTTGCCTTCAGACTGTATTACATTATTGCAAATAAAGTAGCTTTGTGCAAATGAAACATACGGCCTCCACCAGATAAGCCTGCATGTAGCATATGAATAGGTCTGCTAGTTCACACGTCAGTCTTGCGAGTACAAAAGCAATTTTTGTACTCAGTTGCTTTGCTTAATGTTTTTGTTGCAGAGGAAGAAGGTGAGCCCCAAGGGCCTCACTTCTGTGAGTTGTGCTGCCGCTTCGTGTTCGACGACTAGGCTTGGCGGTCCTCGGATGCCTTGTGGTGAAGGCACACGATTGGCTTTGTTTATAGCCATCTTATGGCACTTTTGCTTCATTGTCATTCTTCTGGTATTTGTGTATCTTTTGGCCGGTCGGCCCTGGTCTGTAATAATCTACTGTTGTTTACCTTCTGCTTGGTAGTGTAATGTTTGGACTCTATGTTGGGAATGGAGTTCATGCATAATTTTGTGGCGAGTGTGTATACTTGCATGCGGGAAGTATACATATCTCGAGGCTCTGCTTATTTGATTTGTGATGTTAGGGCCAGGTGGTTGGTTAAGCATTACAAGCCAAATAAATTGGGGTCCTCACACCTCATGAACTCAATTATCCAACCTATGACTTGGAATTGGCTGCAGTGGTTCATGCACTCAAGATGGTCAACTCAATTTAAAACCCTAACTTCTAAACCTAGGGCTGAGTCAGACTCGAGGTCGAGTCAGACCCGAGCCCAAGTCATTTGATTCGGTCGAGCCAAGTCGACTAAGCTGCGCTCGGGCTCGCGTTTGGGCGCATGTGTTCCGACCGTTAGATCTCCATCGGGCGGTCCACGTTTGTGGGAACCTTCGGACCTCCCGAGAGCCGCCTCGAACCTAAGCCGTTGGATCTCCATCCAACGCTCACGACCTCCTCTACCGTTTTAAACCTCCGGAGGACTTGTGAGATCGTAGCCGTCCATCTCTAATCGGGCCGCCCACGACCACCCCGTCGACCTCTTCTGTTCTTCTTCTTCCTCGGGCGCCCGTACGCGCGTGCGAGCCATGGTAGGTGGGCGGAGCAGTGCCTGGTCACCTCGTGGGCCCGGCAATAGCTCTGAGCGCCTCCTTTTTCAACCATTGTCAGCGTTAGGTCCAACCTTTACCTGCTCGTCGCCTTGTTTTCGCGCGCGGTAGACCCCTTTTGTCCCATCACCATTAAACCCATGTCCTTGCATGGCCGTTGACACTTGAGCTACTTGAGAGCCTCCGAGCCTTCCTCGAGTTCCTCTTCCACTCATAGTCACTCAAGCTCTCACTCTCTGTGTGTTTGAGTGCAAACCACCAGGGGCTTCCTTTCCGCCATTTTTGGGCGTTGAAGCTTCTCGTCGACCTCGGTGCTCCAGTGGTTCTTCGATTCTTCTTTCCGCATCGCTGGGACCACCTGGTCATCTGGAGCTAATTCCGTAACTTGAGTTTTCATTGTTTCTTAGGAACGGCTTAATTCCAAGTTTTGGATCCGCACGGCCGTGGTCCTTCAATTCTTCCCCAACTCCGGTAAGTAGCTCCTCTGGTAATTTCCCTACTTTTGGACTACCTCTGGGCCATCGCAAAGCATCCCTTACCATTCTTTTTGCTTCTGGTCGCTCAAGAGCTCTTGTCATCGTTGTCTTCCTCGTCTCCGGCGTCGGTCTCCTCCATCAGGACTCCTTCAACTTCCCTCGGACATCCTCTATGCCCTGGTAAGTTCGCGATAACCCCGTAGTGCTCGAGAACCAGTTAGATTAGCCCGTAGCGGTGCTTTTAGCTATTTTCGATTTTTACCGAAACTTCTCCTCCGCCCCTCTCCGGCACGCCGGCGTTTTAGGCTAGCTCCGCCGTCGAGAGTGCCCCCATTTTGTTCGCATTAGTATTGCACACATTTTGGTACCTTTGGTTTGTACCACCATGGCCGTGGTCACCGGCGACAAGCCGGCAGGCATAGTGCAACGCTCTGTACTGTTGTCAAAATTTCAACAAGTTCCTGGACCTCTTGGGTTCAATCTTAGCCGTTGATGATCTCGTAAGATTAGCTCTTAGCCATAAGATCCTCTTTGGGTAAAACCTTAGTGCCAGGACCTCCCCCAGGTTAGATCCTAGCCATTTAGGACCTCCCTGGTTCGATCATAGCCGTTTAGATCAACTCCGCGAGAAAAGACCATCCCTGTGGTCGTTTTTGTAGAACCCACCCTCGGGACCTCCCTTGGGGTCCTCTTTGCAAAAGACCATCCCTTGGTCTTTTGCAAAGAAAACCTCAGGACCTCCCCCTCCGCAAGTCTTAACCTTTAGGACCACCCCGTGCAGATCTTGACCGTTCAGGACCTCCTAGTGGAGATCTTGACCGTTAGGACCTCCCTCTGTTAAGGCCTGGTCTTTGCGGACCTCTTTGTGTAGATCTTGACCGTTAAGACCTCCCCTGTGAGATCTTAACCGTCGGTACCTCCCTCCGTATAGACCTCTACCACTAGGACCTCCCTCGCATAGATCTCGACCATTAAGACCTCCCCCTGTGAGATCTTAGCCGTCGAGGTCTTCCTCCGTTAGATTTTGACCCTTAGGACCTCTCTGTGAATCTTAGCCGTCGGGACCTCCCCAGTCTAGATCTAGGCCGTCCAGGACCTCCTCTGGTAGATCTTGGTCGTCCTGTACCTCCTCTGTTAGATCCTTAGCTTTAGGACCTCCCCTCAGCTCTGGACTGTTAGATCTAGATCCAACGGTGATCCTGGGGTTAGCCCAAGTCTGTCACCGATGTGCGGAGTTTTCTTGGTTTACCGGGTTACTATCGTTTCTTTATCGAGAACTTCTCCAAGATCGTCAAGCCAATGACTGAGTTGCTCAATAAGGACAAGAAGTTTGTGTGGTCCGCTACTTGTGATGAGAGTTTTCAGGAACTCAAGAAGCGTTTGACTTCAGCTCCAGTTCTTGTTCTTCCTGATGTCCACAAGAGTTTCGATATCTTTTGCGATGCCTCTCGTTAGGGACTCGGTTGTGTTCTTATGCAGGAAGACAAGGTAGTGGCCTATTCATCAAGACAGTTGAGGCCTCATGAACTCAATTATCTAACCCATGACATGGAATTGGCTGCAGTGGTTCATGCACTCAAGATTTGGCGACATTACCTGATCGGTAACTGTTGTGAAGTGTATTCGGATCACAAGAGCTTGAAGTACTTGTTCACCCAACCAAATCTGAACCTCAGGCAAAGAAGATGGTTGGAATTGATCAAGGATTATGACATGGGTATGAAGTAACATCCGGGCAAGGCCAATGTCGTTGCCAATGCACTGAGTCAGAAGGTGTATTGCAATGCTTTGATGCTCCAAGAGCAACAGCCCGCCCTTCTTGAAGAATTTCAGTGGCTCAATTTGGGTTTGGTTGAGCACGGTTCTCTTGCTACCTTGGTGGTGCAACCAACCTTGGTGGACCAAATCAAGGCCGCGCATCAATCGGATATTGGTGTGAGTCAAATCAAGTAGAACATTAAAAATGGGACAGCCAAGTGCTTCTCAGAAGATGAGCATGGTGTTGTGTGGTTTGGACAGTGCCTTGTGGTTCCTAAGGTCATGAAACTGCAGGATTTGATTCTCCGTGAAGCCCATGATTCCCCATTGTCCATCCATCCCGGAGCCACAAAGATGTATCAAGACCTTCGTCAGAGATTCTGGTGGACCCGAATGAAGCGTGAGATTGCAAGGTTCGTTGCCGAATGCGATGTGTGTTGTCGTGTAAAGGCCGAGCATTAGCGTCCAACAGGTCTTCTTCAGCCTTTGCTAGTGTCCGAGTGGAAGTGGGATTCTGTCGGTATGGATTTCATCACCGGGTTGCCCCGTACTTCTTCGGGGAAGGATGCCTTATGGGTTATCATTGATCGGTTGACAAAAGTAGCCCATTTTCTCCCAGTGCGGGCTAAGATTGATGTGGGCCAATTGGAGGACCTCTACATATCTCGCATTGTGAGCCTGCATAGTGTGCCCAGAACGATTGTGTCACATCGTGGTTCTCTCTTCACCTCTCGGTTTTGGCATAGTTTGCAAAAGGCTATGGGAACCCGTCTTTCATTCAGCTCGGTGTACCATCCCCAGACTGATGGTCAGACAGAATGTGTCAACCAAGTTTTCGAAGACATGCTCCGTGCTTGTGTTCTTTCCCATGGGAAGAATTGGGAGAAGTGCTTGTCATTCGCCGAATTCTCCTACAACAATAGCTTTCAGGCTAGTCTCGGCATGGCACCTTTTGAGGCCATGTATGGGAGAAGGTGCAAACCCTGTTGAACTGGCCAGAGACAGGTGAGAGGCAATTCTTCGCCCAAATTCGATCAATAAGGCTGAAAGTCAAGTTCGGATTGTTTGCGATCATTTACGCACGGCCCAGTCCAAACAAAAGAGCTATGCGGATCGCCGTCATCGTGAGTTGAGCTTTGAGCCCAATGACTTTGTGTATCTCAAAGTCTCACCCTTGAAGGGCCATCAGCGTTTCGGCATCAAGGGCAAGTTAGCTCCTCGATATGTTGGGCCTTATCGCATTATCGAGAAGGTGGGAGCTGTTGCATACAGGTTGGAGTTGCCAGCTACACTTGAGGGGGTGCATGATGTGTTCCATGTGTCCCACTGGAAGAAGTGTCTCTGTGTTCCAACCGAGGAAACTCTGTTGGAAAATCTCGATGTGCAAGAAGATTTGACATACCGCAAGCACCCTGTTCGTATTCTTGAAGAATCTGAACGTAGAACAAGGAATCGTGCTATCAAGTTCCTTAAGGTTCAGTGGTCGAATCATTCCGAGGATGAGGCAACTTGGGAGTTGGAAGATCGTATTCGTGCGGACTACCCGTCTTTCTTCTCTGAGTAAACGGAATCTCGGGACGAGATTCTTGTAAGGTGGGGGAGAGTTGTAACATCCCAAATCTTGGCTTGTGTTTCAAATGTAAGAAAATGTGTAGAAATTAAAACTTTTTCTTACATCTTGCTGTTGTAAGGATTTCTGAAAATTCTTGTAAAGGAATTGTGGAAATTCAAAAGCACAAGTCATTTTTAACCAAGTCATGACACTCCATCTTCAAATCTTTTTCAAACCTTGTGATCATCCTCTAGAAATAATTTTTCTTGCTTCTAGGGATGTTGTGTGACTCCTCTAAAAAATTTCACAATTTTTAGAAATTGTTTGAATATTTTAAGAGGCCAGTCAAATCAGTTTGACCTTCGGTCAAACCCTAAATCAGTACCTTGAGAAATTTTTGGAGAAAAATGCTATGCATAAAACCTCTGAAAAATTTTATACAAGGTCAATCTTAAAGTTAGTGTAACATCCCAAGTTTTGGCTTGTGTTTCAAATGTATGAAAAAGTGTAGAAATTAAAAACTTTTCTTACATCTTGTATTTCCTGTATGTTTTGAAAAATTCTTGTAAAGAAATTATGGAAATACAAAGTCACAAGTCATTTTGACCTAAACCTTGCCCATCAAAAACTTTCTTATCAAATCTTGTGATCATTCTCTGCAAATATTTTTCGTAAGTTCTAGGGATGGGTGTGACCCCTCTGAAAAATTTCACCATTTTTTTAGAAATTGTTTGAATATATTTGGAGGTTAGTCAAACCTGTTTGAATTTTAGTCAAACCCTAGCTCAGCACCTTACAGAATTTTTGAAGAAAAATGTATTTCATAAAAAACCTCTCAAAATTTTATGCAAGGTCAATATCTTAGTTAGCAAGCTCCTGTAAAAATTTCAGAGTTTTTGGAGCTGTTTTGCTACCATAAACAAATCCCCAAAGATCAGCTCAATTTAAAACCCTAACTTCTAAACCTAGGGCTGAGTCAGACTTGGGGTCGAGTCAGACCCGAGCCCAAGTCATTTGACTCGGTCGAGCCAAGTCGACTAAGCCGCGCTAGGGCTCACGTTTGGGCGCGTGTGTTCCGACTGTTAGATCTCCATCGGGCGGTCCACGTTTGTGGAAACCTTCGGACCTCCCGAGAGCCGCCTCGAACCTAAGCCGTTGAATATCCATCCAACGCTCACGACCTCCTCTACCGTTTTAAACCTCCGGAGGACTTGTGAGATCGTAGCCGTCCATCTCTAATCGGGCCGCCCACGACCACCCGTCGACCTCCTTTGTTCTTCTTCTGCCTCGGGCGCCCGTACGCGCGTGCGAGCCATGGTAGGTGGGCGGAGCAGTGCCTGGTCACCTCATGGGGCCCGGCAACAACACTAAGCGCCTCCTTTTTCAACCATTGTCAGCGTTAGGTCCAACCTTTACTTGCTCCTCTCCTCGTTTTCGCGCATGGTAGACCCCTTTTGTCCCATTGCCAATAAACCCATGTCCTCGCGCGGCCGTTGACACTTGAGCTACTTGAGAGCCTCCGAGCCTTCCTCGAGTTCCTCTTCCACTCATAGTCACTCTAGCTCTCACTCTCTGTGTGTTTGAGTGCAAACCACCGGGGCTTCCTTTCCGCCATTTTTGGGCGTTGAAGCTTCTCGTCGACCTCGGTGCTCTAGTGGTTCTTCGATTCTTATTTTCGCATCGTCGGGACCACCTGGTCATCTGGAGCTAATTCCCTAACTTGAGTTTTGGCTGTTTCTCAGGAACGGCTTATTTCCAAGTTTTGTATCCACGCGACCGTGGTCCTTCAATTCTTCCCAAACTCCAGTAAGTAGCTCCTCTGGTCGATTCCTTGCTTCTGGACCACCTATGGGCCATCGCGAAGCATCCCTTACCATTCTTTTTGCTTCTGGTCGCTCAGGAGCTCTTGTCATCGTTGTCTTCCTCGTCTCTGGTGTCGGTCTCCCCGTCAGGACTCCTCTGACTTCCCTCGGACCTCCTCTATGCCCTGGTAAGTTCACGATAACCCCGTAGTGCTCGAGAACCATTTAGATTAGCCCGTAGCGGTGCTTTTAGCTATTTTCGGTTTTTGCCAAACTTCTCCTCCGCCCCTCTCGCGCGCGGCGTTTTAGGCCAGCTCCGCCATCGAGAGTGCCCCCATTTTGTTCGCATTAGTATTGCGCACATTTTGGTACCTTTGGTTCGCGCCGCCGTGGCCGTGGTCGCCAGCGAGAAGCCGGCGGGCATAGTGCAACGCTCTGTACTGTTGTCGAAATTTCGACAAGTCCCTGGACCTCATGGGTTCAATCTTAGCAGTTGATGATCTCGTAAGATTAGCTCTTAGCCGTAGGATCCTCTTTGGGTAAAACCTTAGTGCCAGGACCTCCCCCAGGTTAGATCCTAGCCGTTTAGGACCTCCCTGGTTCGATCCTAGCCGTTTAGATCAACCCCACGCGAAAAGACCACCCATGTGGTCGTTTTTGTAGAAACCACCCTCGGGACCTCCCTTGGGGTCCTCTTTGCAAAAGACCACCCCTTGGTCTTTTGCAAAGAAAACCCCAGGACCTCTCCCTCCGCAAGTCTTAACCTTTAGGACCACCCCCAGGCAGATCTTGACTGTTCAGGACCTCCTAGTGGAGATTTTGACCGTTAAGACCTCCCTCTGTTAAGGCTTGGTCTTTGCAGACTCTTTGTGTAGATCTTGACCGTTAAGACCTCCCCTGTGAGATCTTAACTGTCGGTACCTCCCTCCGTATAGACCTCTACCACTAGGACCTCCCTCGCATAGATCTGGACCATTTAGACCTCCCCCTGTGAGATCTTAGCCATCGAGGTCTTCCTCCGTTAGATTTTGACTCTTAGGTCCTCTCTGTGAATCTTAGCCGTCGGGACCTCCCCAGTCTAGATCTAGGCCGTCCAGGACCTCCTCTGGTAGATCTTGGTCGTCCCATACCTCCTCCGTTAGATCCTTAGCTTTAGGACCTCCCCTCAGCTCTGGACCATTAGATCTAGATCTAACGGGCCAGACCTCCTCAGCGTTTCGAATTTCTAAGTACTCCGATCCTTTTGTGCAGTTCATCTCTTGATCTGCGCTCTGGTGGCGGGAGCAATCGGACCTCCGACTGGAGTTCTCGCTATGAGCCGCTCATCTTTAGATCTGTGGCCCACATTTGTTGGATCGTTCGGACCGCCGAACATCTCCTTTGCTGTGGGCCGTTGGATCTAAATCCAACGGTTGGTCCCGTTGTGCGTGGGGCGCGTTCCGTTCGGCCCCCGCATTTGGGCCGTTGGATCCAAAATCAACGGCCCAGGTGTTTCCTTGTTGGTTTGGTTTTCAGTAAATCCCGAAACCTTTTAGTTGCAAACTTAAAATTGTTTTAAACTTGAAAATGTCATAACTAATTCATTTTAATTCCTTTTTAGATGATTCCAACTGTGTTAAATTCCTGTTTAACTAAATTTTAATCTAAAAATACATTTAGACAATGTTATGTGCCATAAAATTTCGTAAACAATATTAACTTGTTTCAGCCATTATTTGATATTCCAGAAATTCAATTAAAACTTGTAAAATGCATAGTTTTTTCTGTATAACTCCAAACTGGGCAAACTCAAGCTTGTAAAATTCCTCTGTTAGTATACTGTAATATGAAATAGGTTTTGTTCATGCATGTACCTTTGGAAAATGATATGCTCTAGTTTCACAACTTAGAAAAATCATAAGTAATTTATTTTAACTCCAAATTGAGTAAACTCAGTTTTGCTGTTCTTAGAATGCCATGTTTTACCTACCATAAAACTTTCAGGTTCTAGATCTTTCTAGAAATTTGTACCATGAACAGTAACCAAAATTAATTTAATTTGGAATTTCCAGGCTGAGAAAAAATTGTTTAGGCTATAACTTTTTCATGTTTAGTCCAAATTGCTCGATTCTTGTTGCTAAATTCATTTAAAATTATACCCTTGCTGCTGTATAAATTTCATGGAATTTGGATGACTTTGGACTTTGAGTTTCTTTCGGTGTTCTTCGTTCTTATTAGTTTTATCACGTTCTTGCGTTAGATTTCGAAGATTTCGTTGAACCCGAAAGCGATCCTCTACAGCAAACCAGTGATCCTCAGCAAGGAAAGCAGATGTAGCATCATTTGATCATATTGCTCCTATTATTTTCAAAGTCTAATATGTTGTTTGCAAATTCTACGTATGCATTGCTATCTTGTTTTAAACTATTGTCGATTAGTTGACCCATTAGATGCATAATCTGTAGGCAAATGTTTATCCTCTACTACTGAGCCTAGGATTAACTTGCTATGATTTTGGGTTCGTTAGATGAGCTCTTGTCACTTAGTAGTTTACGAGTAATGTGCTTAGCCATGCTTAGCTACTGGTAGAAATGGGCGGTTATCGACTTGTCGATAACCTTGATCACACAAACCCTTATTATGACTTTATTTTCAGCACCTTGTGCTACGATTATTTGAGCAAACTAAAATTAAAAATAAAATGATTTGGACTTGGGTACAATGGTATGTTGGTGTGCTTTTGGGTGTGACTGGATTGGTGCCCGAGTCAACAAGGACCGAATTACTTGCGCCATGATCCAAGCAATTTTGCGTGCTAACCACACTAGAGGGATATGGGACCTCTCTTGACTAAGTACTTTGGGGTGTTAATTAATGGGTCGCATGGTGGGTTGTATATTTCTATATGCAACATGGGTCACGTGATTGAGGGGAGCACCCGCATGCGGCTTGAGCTAGGCCGATGTATCCTACTCTAAGTATGGGTCCTTAGTGGGGGCCATGATGGTGGTCCACTAGGTGATAACCTCCATACGTGCGGCTCTTGATTAGCTTTTTCCATTGGAAATGTCTCGTAGGACTTAGCCGTGCCGGCATACCAAAGGAAGTGTGCTTAATCTAGTGGCAAAAAGGCGGTCTGAAGTGTGCGTACATTGGTACACCCCTGTAGGGTTAAATCTATTCGAATAGTCTCGTCCTAGGTTATGGACACGCTTGGTTATTTCCCGCAAGAATTAGACTACAACATTTTAATTAAAACTTGATGGGTGGTACGAATCTGGGATTCGTGCTATGTTGTGGTGGCTATTGGGTTAGTCACCTCTAGGTTGTTACTTGTGCTATTTATTGTTACCTCGCTGTTATTTCAATGATTAAAAACAGATTTGACAAATTGCCTTCAATCTATTACATTATTACAAATGAAAATTGCTTTATGCGTCCAATTAACCATATAACCATCTCCATTGTCACAACTTTCATGTAGCTATGTATAGGCTTGTTACTCGTAAGTCTTGCGAGTATATTTTTGTACTCACCTGCATTGCTTGTTGTGTGCAGAGGAGGAAGTGGATCCCCAAGGGGTCTACTTCTGTGAGTTTTGCTGCGGATCGTGCGACTAGCTTGGCGGCCCGGTCGGTTGCCTTGTGGGTGTGTGGATAACCGGTTGTCTTTTGTTTATAGCCATCTTATGGCGCTTTTGCTTCCGCTGCCACTTTGCTACTTTTGTGTCATTTGGCCGATCGGCTCTTTTGTAATAACTTTATGTATTGTATGTCTTTTGCTAGACTCATGTATGGAATTGATGCATGATTTTGTAAAGATGTATGTGTGCTGCAATTCTGGGAAGCATATGTCCATCGAGGCACGGTGTATTTTGTTTGTGATGCTAGAGCCAATGGAAGGCTAAGTATTACAAGCTAAATAAATCGGGGTCTCACAGTTAGCAAGCTCCTGTAAAAATTTCAGAATTTTTGGAGTTGGTTTGCTACTTCTAAGTATTCTTCAAAGTTTTCAGCTTATTTGAAAACCCTAAGTCAATTTTCTTGTTGGGTTTGGGTCGGACTCAAGCCCGACCTCAAGTTCTGGTTCGACCCAACCACTATCCGCTCAACCGCGAGCCTGTAGCGCGAGCTTTGTGAGCCGTTGGATTGCAATCTAACAGCCCGCGTTGATTGGGCCGTTCGGACCTCCCAATCCCGCCCATTGTTTTCAACCGTTGGATATTGGTCCAACGCTGCTTGTGCGTAGCCCTTTTTGTGCTCGGTCGTGTACGTGGTTGAACTAGATCAACTAAATGTACCAGCTCGCTCAAAGAGGCACGTTCCTTTTTCAACCGTTAGATTTCCATCGGGCGGTCTCTGTTCATTGGGCCATTCGGACCAACGATTTCTAACCATTGGATCTCAATCCAACCGTCATTTTTGCACCCGGGCTCGTTATAAGTGGCGCGTGTGTTCTGGACCTTTAGATATTGTCTCAACGATGCCATTGATTGAGCCGTTCAGACCGTCTGAACATCCCAATCAATCTTAGCCGTCTATTTTCAATCCAAGGGTTGAGAGGGGTGGGCTCAACTTAACCTAACCCATTAGTCTTGTTTGACCCGAGCCAGCTTAACCCTCCCACTGACTAGTGGGCCTTCGACCAAGTCCTGGTCATCTTCTTCCTTGCGCGCGTGGGAGAGCTGTGCATGGCAGAGAGTGGTTGTGCTAGGTCCTGTCCTGTGCGTCCTCTCAACCACTCTTTGACCTAGCATTAATTGCAGTCGACCATTTCGCACTCAAAATCGTGTTCTTACCTGCCTCCATCGCCTCAAACCTTTGCACGACCGAGCTCAACCCTAGCTCACCATGGAGCTCCTCCCCGGCTTGTAACCGTTGGCTTTCGGCTATAAAAGCACCCAAAGCTCCTCCTTGAGCTCCTTTACAACACCCCTAGCTCCTTCCGTGTTCTTGGAGCTCAAAACCACTTAAATCCCCAAATCGCCATTAGAGGCTGTGAAGCTCTGTAGGTGGCCTTGATGCTCTAGTGGTTTTTCTCCTTTCTTTTTGTACCACTTTGAGCTCCTAAACCCCATAATCTTTTCTCCTAACTTAATTTTGGGTTGCATTCACAGGAATCACTTAATTTTAAGTTTGGATCTTTTCGGCCGAAATCATCCCCTCTCTTCTCCAACTCCGGTAAGTGTTTCTTTGGCCAAATTACTTGTTCTTGAACCTTCTGTGGGCTTTGTTGAAGCTATTTTGACCACCCAGTGGTGTTCATGTTGCTCAGTGCGTTCTCGTAGCTTTCTTCCCCAACTCCGGTGAGCTCCTCCGTGGTCAAAGCTTCTCCGACCACCTTGGGTCCTCTCCTTGGCTAAGGTATCTTCTTATTAGTCTCTAGAAGGTTGGGCACCCGCTTCTTTGGACATCGTGGAGCTTTGTAGCTGTTTTCGCTTTCGGCCATTTTGGGTCACCGTCGCTTATCTCCGGCTAGCCGGCGTTCTAGGCCGCCGTCGCCGACGAGGGTACCTCCGTTCGGTCAACAAGGTTATTGTGAACCCATTTTGCCTTTAGTTGCTGTCGCGGTGGCCGGAGCTGCCGGCGACGAGCTTTCCCTCGCACTCGGGTCTTTGTTAGGCATGAGCACGAGCGCTGTAGTGTTGTCATTAGGACGCAGATCCAGCCATTAAATTGTAATCATAGATAATCATTGTTAATCATTGCTTTAGCAATAAATGGTTGTCCTAAGATGACTTAATGGGTCGCTGCCATGTGGGCCCAACCACTTAAAACACCCCGCTGGCACTTCGCGATATCTTTAGGACACCATTAATGCTAATCATCACTAATCATTGGGTTTAGTAATTAATGGATGTCCTAAATAGCCCTTTGTATCACTTACTTGTGGGCCCGCACATTTAAACCTTTTCAGCGTGTGCGATACGCTCAATTGGTTGTGGACCGTCGATTGGAGATCAACGGTCCAGATCTAGTGAACCTTTGAACTCCGGATGTTTCTATCTCCGTGGGCCGTCAGATCTAGATCAATGGTCTAGATCTATTTGGCCGTTCGGACCGCCCGAGCTCGCAAATCGCTGTGAGCCATCCATCTCGCGATCGGTGGCTGAGAGCGCGAGTGCATTCGGACCTCCGAATGTCACTTCAATCTCAGCCCTCCATAGTTAGATCCATGGCCCAAGATCAATTGAGGCGTTCGGGCCTCCGAACGATTCAATCAATGTGGACCGTTGGATCTAATCCAACGGTGGCCTCGCACGAGCGCGCGTGCGTGCGCTGTGTTCCAGTTGGCTGGGCCATTGGATTCAATCTCAACGGCCCATACTTGTCCACGTCGGTTTAGTTTAATTAAAAGCCCGGTGAGCTTTATTTGTCAACTAAAAATTGTTTTAAAACTTTAAAATTTCATAACTATTTCCTTTTATTTCCTTTTCGATTGATTCCAATTTTGTTAAATCTCTTTTTAAATGAACCTTAGTCTAAAAATATGTTTAGGCACTGCTCTGTACCAGAAAAGTTTGTATATTGAATTAACTTGCTTAAGTATTAAATATTGTTTATAAATTCATTTAAAACTTGGAAAATGAATAAGTAATTTTTTGTGGCTCCAAATTTAGCAAACTAAAATTTGTTAAATTCCTCTGATGATGTACTTTAACCTAGGATAGGTTTTGTTCATGTATTTGCCTCTATAAAATGTATGCCCTAGTTTCACAACTGAGGAAAAATCATAAGTAATTCATTTTAACTCCAAATGAAGTAAATCCAGTTTTGCTGTTCTTAGAATGCCATGTTCTACCTGCCATAAAAATTTCAGGTTCTATAACTTTTAGGAAAATTGTGCCATGAACAGTACCCAAAATTAATTTATTTTGAATTATCTAGCTGAAGGAAATTGTTTAGGCCATAACTTTTCCATGCTTAGTCCAAATGACATGATTCTTGTTGCTAAATTCATTTAAAATCATGACCTTGCTGTCGTGTAAATTTCATGGGATCTGGATGACTTTAGATTTGGAGTTTCTTTCGATGTTCTTCGTTCTTATTGGAATTTCGCAATCTTGCGTTAGGTTCCGAAGAATTTATTGAACCCGAGAGTGATCCTCAGCAACAAGATTGTGATCTCCAGCAAGGCAAGCAGATGTAGCATCATTTGATCATATTGCTCCTATTATTTTCAAATTATAATTTGTTGTTTGCAAATTCTACGTATGCATTGCTATCTTGTGTTAAACTATTGTCGATTAGTTGACCCATTAGATGCATTATCTGTAGGCAAATGTTTATCCTCTACTACTGAGCGTAAGATTATCTTGTTGTGATTTTAGGTTCGTTGGATGAGCCTTTGTCACTTAGTAGTTTTTGAGTAATGTTGCTTAGTCATGCTTAGCTATCGGTAGAATTGGGCGGCTGTCGACTTAGTCGATAACCTTGATCACACAAAACTTATTATGGCTTTATGATCAGCATCTTGTGCTATGTTTAATTGCAAAAACTAAAACTGAAAATAAAATGTTTTAGACTTGGGCACAATGGTAAGATGGTATGCTTTTGGGTGTGACTGGAATGGTGCCCGAGTCAACAAGGACCGAATTACTTGCGCCACCGTACTGAGCATTTTGCGTGCTAACCACACTAGAGGGAAATGGGACCTCTCTTGACTTAGTACTTTGGCGTGTGTTAGCACCGAGTCGTAGGAGGTCGCAGGAGGCAGATGTTTGGGAGCATTGTAGTTGTCCGAAAGCTTTACCCCGGGTGGGTAGTTGTCTTTCGGCTTTACAATGTAAGTGTATGGATTTCTATCCATGCGAGTGGCTCGTAGTTGATACACAATATTGAAAACGTCT
The DNA here is from genome assembly GCA_036346255.1 of Ampelocalamus luodianensis. Classification (NCBI taxonomy): domain Eukaryota; kingdom Viridiplantae; phylum Streptophyta; class Magnoliopsida; order Poales; family Poaceae; genus Ampelocalamus; species Ampelocalamus luodianensis. The sequence continues at coordinate 26,236,197 of CM070623.1, forward strand.
TATAGGACTTAGCCGTACCAGCATACCTTCAGAAGTGTGCTTATTGTGGCGAAAACGCGGTCTGAAGTGTGGGTACATTGGTACACCCCTGCAGGGTTAAATATATTCGAATAGCCTCGTCCTAGGTTATGGACACGCTCGGATACGCCCCGTGAGAATTAGACTACAACCTTTTAACTAAAACTTGATGGGTGGTACGAATCGGGGATTCGTGCTATGTTGTGGTGGCTATTGAGTTAGTCACCTTTAGGTTGTTATTTATGTTATTTATTGTTACCTCGCTGTTATTTCAATGATTAAAAACAGATTTAACATATTGCCTTCAATCTATTACATTATTGCAAATGAAAATTGCTTTATGCGTCTAATTAACCATATAACCATTTCCTTTGATTCAGCTTTCATGTAGCTATGTATAGGCTTGTTACTCGTAATTCTTGCGAGTACATTTTTGTACTCAACTGCATTGCTTTGTTGTTGCAGAGGAGGAAGTGGATCCTCAAGGTGTCTACTTCTGTGAGTTTTGTCGCGGATCGTGCGACTAGCTTGGCGACCCGGTCGGTTGCCTTGTGGGTTTGTGGCTAACCGGTCATCTTTTGTTTACACCATCTTATGGTGCTTTTGCTTCCGCTGTCATGTGTTACTTTGATGTCATTTGACCGGTCGGCTCTTTTGTAATAATTCTATATATTGTGTGTCTTTTGCTAGACTTGATATTGTAAGTTGTATGGAAATGATACATGATTTTGTATAGATGTATGTGTGCTGTAATTCTGGGAAGCACATGTTCATTGAGACTTAGGATATTTAATTAGTGATACCAGAACATGTAGAGGTTAAGTATTACTAGTTAAATACCCTGGGTCCTCACAGCTGGTACCCTTCAAACTTTGCCTATTCCCCAATGGAAATGGGAGGAAATCGGTATGGATTTTGTTACCGGTCTTCCAAAGACTCAAAGTGGGTTCGATGCCATTTGGGTGATCATTGATCGTTTGACAAAGGTTGCTCATTTTGTTCATGTCAAAACCACCATCAATGACCATAGGCTAGCAGAGCTCTATATTTCCAGAATTATTTGTCTCCATGGTGTACCAAAGGTCATTGTCTCTGATCGTGGCCCTCAATTCACTTCCTACTTCTAGAGTTGTCTCCATCAAGCAATGGGGACTGAACTCTCTTTTAGCACTGCTTATCATCCTCAAACCTGCGGTCAGACTTAGAGGGTGAATCAAGTATTGGAAGACCTTCTCAGAGCCTGTGTGCTGTCATATAGCAAGAACTGGGAGAAGTGCTTACCGTATGTGGAGTTTTTCTACAACAACAGCTACCAATCAAGCATTCAAATGTCACCTTTTGAAGCATTGTATAGAAGAGCTTGTAGGACTCTGTTGAACTAGTCCAAGAAAGACCATTTTATGGTCCAAACTTGGTGGTGGAAGCCAAAGAGCAACTTCGTTTGATTTGAGACCGACTGTGTACTGCACAGTCTCGTTAGAATAGCTATGCTGACCATCGTCATCGTGAGTTAAGCTTTGAGGTAGATGACCATGTCTATCTTAAAGTGTTACCGATGAAGGGCACTCATCAATTTTAGGTGAAGGGAAAGCTAGCACCTCGTTATATTGGACCTTTCCGAATCATTGCAAAACGAGGAGTTGTGGCATATCAACTAGAATTACCCAACTCTCTTTCAGGAGTACAAGATACTTTTCATGTCTCTCATCTAAAGAAATGCCTTCATGTCCCTACTAAAGCAACTGCTTATGAGAGCCTTAATCTCCAACCCGATCTTTCCTACTAGGAGCAACCGATGCGTATTCTCGAAGAATGGGAGTGCAAGACAAGAAACCGCACCGTCAAGTTCTTAAAAATTTAGTGGAGTAACCACACAGAAGAGGAAGCCACCTGGGAACGTGAAGACCAAATGCGGACTGAGTATTCGTACCTCTTTTCTTAGGTTGGAAGTGATCTCGAATCAAGAAGGTAAAGTTTAAACCAAGCAATGGAAAGAAAAATATAATAACAACACCATGTTGTTCGTGACGATCCTTCCTTTTCTATCTTTGAAGGAAATCAAGATAACAGATGTTGTCTTTTTGTAAAAGATATGTCTGGAAGCATTCCCGTTCTAACTTCTGAGCTACCGGAATCTCGGGACGAGATTCTCTTAAGGGGGGGAAGGTTTGTAACAGCCTCAATTTTAATAAACAGTAATTATATGCATTTCATGAGCATACATGTCATTTTGGAGCATTTGCACATTTTGTTGCATTTAAAATTCTCAAATTCAAGTCAAACTTAAAACTTGAAAAGAAATTCCAAAAAGAAAAGTTGAGTTGTTGTTGGTAAAAGAACCCTGGGAAGTACTTTAATCTAATACTAGATTAATTATCTGGTATTAGTATAAGTTTTCTCAATTTTTTAGGGTTTAGTTTGAACTTAAGAAAAATCCTTGTTCTTTATCTAAACCTATGCGGTTAAGTATTTTAAATTAAGTATTTAAATCATCTTTAGTGAAGTTTTCAAAATTTAAATTAAGCCAACCCTTAGTTGCATGTGAGCCGTTCGATTTTTAACCGAACGAACAAGATGCGTTCGACGTTCGACCATCCAAACAATCCACGCAATCTCCACCGATGATTTTCTAGCGAACCATCCAGATGCAACCGTTTGGACCATCTGAACACGCCATGTCATCCACACCGTTCATCTCAATCGAACGCGCCACCTTCATTGGTTTTGAAACCCAAACGCGCCCCTCCTCTAGACCGCTCGATTTCAATCGAACCATCCACGTGGATTGTGCCGTTTAGACCTTCTGAATGCGCCATGCAATCTGGGTCACCCATTTTGAATCGGACCGTCCGTGATTTTCTTAGGCCATGCCATTTTCCAAATAGGAAGGTCCAGCACGCGCGAACCCTTGGATTCAAAATCAACCACCAAGATCGATTGGGCCGTTCGGACCTCCCGAACATCCCACTCAATCTGAGCCGTTCTATTTTGATCACACGGTCAACATGAGTTGTGCCGTTCAGACCGCCCGAACATCCCACTCAATCTTAGCCGTTCGTTTGCGATCGGACGATCGACATTGATTTGAGTTCATTGTTTTGTTTTGCCGCTGGGACTGACACTTTGGATCCACAGGTCCAACTTCATCTCCTCTGCGACATTTCTCGGTCGAGCACATCGACGTTGAGGTGGCGTTGCGTCGTGTTTTCGCAGTACGCAATCGCCACTTGGCATCGTTTTGCTGCCTTTTTGCCACGGATGAGCTTCCCTCGTTCTCTCGGACGAAATGGCTATAAAAACCCACATTCTCACTCTCAGCTAAATTGTTACTGCAGTGATTTCTTCCTCATCTCCGGCGTATCCTCTATTCCTTATACTTTTGTTCATCTCTTAATGCCTTGCTCATCCTGTTAATGGAAGCTTTTGGCGTTGCTTGTAGATTGAGAACGCGAGCTTGTCCTTTGGGTTGTCCAAAGCGCACCAGGAGCTCCACCGCTGTGGATTTCTTCGCTCCGGTGAGCTCCTGCGTATCTTTTGTGCGTCATATCATGTTCTAGGATATACTAAACAAAACCCCTCAATTAATTTCATCTTTGATTCAACAGGTTTGTTGAATTTTGAAGTTTCCCCTTTACCGACCGAAATCACCCCTTTCATCTCCAACTCCGGCAGGGTGAGCCATTTCTCAATTCTTTCCATTAGGAGCTTCTTATGGGCCTAAATGACCTAAACCGATCACTCACCGTTGATTCCTTACTTAGATCATCTTGTCGCTGTGAACATCTTATTGTCGTTTTCGATTTTTCTCATCACCGGCGAGCACTAGAGCTTCTCTGACCACCATCTCAACTCAGGTAGCCTCTTTAGATACCCTAGTAGCTTAAGCAAAAGTCTTTTTGCACTTTGCGCATTCAAATTGGCATAGCCACTTTTGCTGTATTTTGAACCTTCGTTGTTTTTCTTGTCGCGCCACCGCTCCGGTCAAACTCCAGCGATGTTCCGACCATCTTTAGGTTCATTGCACTATTGTGAATCCATTTTGATCTTTAGCTAGCATCGCCTTGGATCGCAGCTCCAGTATTTTGCCAAGAAAGCTCTCGGTAATTATTGTTCTGTTGTCGGATTTTTCAACCAGAACTGTAGTTCGTAGTTAGCCTTTAATCCTTGCCGGTTAGTACTAGTATTTGATAAATCTGTGTTACTTCCTGTACTGAAAATAGTGTCAAATGTAAGTATTTTGTTATTTAAATCACTTGTAACTTTGAGCATGCATCTTTTCAGCATTCTGGTATTTTCTTGATGTTCATTTGTTATTTTTTTTAGATTCTAGATTTCCTGATGTGAGTGAAAATATTTCTAAGGCTCCAGAATATGAACAAGTGGTTTATTACCAAGGCAAGCATCCTCTTGCACCATGTTGATCCCAGTTTTGATACTTTAGTATTTTGAAATACAGTGATACTGTGTGCATGCTATGTTGAAGTATCAATAATTTATGAGTTTAGTTAGTTATATCCCAACCATTGTGGCTTACCTTTAATCCGTTCAAACACTTGTGCCTAAGGAAGAAATCTCATGTTAGTAAAATGGTCTTTAGATAATCGCTTAGCCATGCACGTCAGCAGAACATTAGTTGTTTGACAAGCTTATCTTGTCAGACCTGGGAAACACTTTTTGATTTATAAACCTTGGTTTCTTTGTTCAGTTTGGTTAGATCTGGACAAGTGGTTGCTAGTGATGGTGCCTTCATGCACGAGATTTGGGAATGTGGTAGTCTTGTCCGGATCGTTAAGGACCGAACTTTGACCTATCAATTTGAGCACCTTACGTACTTCCACATGCGGTGTATGGGCGCTGCTTGGTTAAGTAAGGGGAAGATCTTATTGAGTTGTAAAACTGGTGGTGTGAGGACTATATGTGTTCCATCGCATATATGTTCGTAGGGCTCCGATTGCAATTCTATATGTGCGGGTGAGCACAACTCTACTTTCTGTCATTTTAATTTCTGTCAATTGGGTCGACATTCCTGGCACAGCTTGCATGCCCCACTTAGCAAGTTCTATCAGAAACGTGTACTAAGCGGGATCAGGTCTCGCATGGGTGATTCAACTCAATAAGATGTTCTTGCTGAAAAATACTGGGTCTTGATTTCCTCGGCCGGCATACCAAAGGAAGTGTGCTATTATCTAGAGGCTTACGGGCTAATCAGGTTGTGTGGGTAAATATGTACACCCCTGCAAGGTTAAAACTATTTGAATAGCCATGTCCACGGTTACAAACAACACTCATTTTGATGGACAACAAAGTATAGTTTATGAAATATTTTGTCTTTGGAAAGGTTTGGCATGAACTGGGTGATTCATGCTTGTCGTTTAGTCAAAGTGGCAGCCACTTTGACATTGTCCTGTAGTTAAATTCTGTATTTACTCGTTGTTTTAGTCCAAACTTGTTTATAAAATGGCCTTTACAGAAATCAATAAGTGTAGGATTAAGATGTGTTGCTTTATGCAAAAAAAAAATTAATACCACTACAACCTTTCTGTTGTCAGCCTTAAGCATATACAAATTCTAATTCTTTGGGTAGGTTCTACTAAACACTTTCTTTTAGTAGTTTTGTATAAGTCTTGCGAGTACCTTTTGTACTCAGGTGCTTTAACCACTTGTTGCAGGTGAGGACGGTTATGTGTACGAACTACCCGTTTGCGCCGATCAGGGTGACGCTAACGAGTGACGCTATTTCTACCTCCACTCAGTTGCCTGCGGGTCATGAGCACACTTGGTGGTTCTTTTGCTGTTTATATTTGCTTTCGCTGCAAAACTTTTATTTAGTGGCTGCTGGCCACTTCTTTCTGTTATATCGAATACTAGTGTTGTAAACTTTAATGTTATCTGCATGCCTTGTATGACTGTGTACAATGTTGTTTGGATATGTGCACATTAGTCTTTGATCTTGGGAACTAATGTGAGACACATATCTGGGAATCTGACATTGGATTTGTTTCCTGTTAAAAATTATGCCTCTGGTATAATCTTTTAACTTGAAACCGATCCAATACCAGGGGTTCCCATAGAGTTGGTATCAGAGCCATACTGACTGTAGGTTAGAAATAGCATGATCGTTAGTATTAATAAGTCTTCTGTGAAAGTATTTTCTACAATAATTTCAGAAAGTCTAAGTATGACATCTTTTATTTCTTATCCCTCTTAGTGTCCTTTCTTACCCTAAATTCTAGTTGGACTTCAAAATAAATTGCTCACTGACCTTGCCTTTTTGTCTATAAATGAGCGGGTGGTATTTGGTCAAGGAGACTCGCACTGAAGACGTGGATGGATACCCGGCTTTGCTGCAGGACATGATGTGGCGATCTAACTTCACCTACCAACCGGAGTACGCCATCTATCGACGAGACCAAGGACCCAGGATTGAAGAGTACCGGGCTATCATCAACGTTATTGCTATACAGGTGACGGCTAGCATTCCCTACTGTATCCATGTGTTTGCCACTTCTAAAGCCATGGCTATCCAGGAAGCTGCTAGTGGGATGATGAGCCTCCTTCGTCAGGATTTGACGGAGTTGTCTCAGCCACCCTATGACCATTTCCCGCGAGGTCCTGGCGCAGAGGCGAACACGTTCGATGAGATCCAGTTTGGAGATGACCCACAAGTACAATAGTTAGTGTGGTTTGTTCATATCATAGACCAAATTCATCGCTGCAACGTGTATGAATTGTGGGAAACCCGACGCCGCCTTAGGGAACCACAGGAGTACCTCAGGCTTGGAGTCAGCATGAATCGCGTTCCTCGTAATGTGCTTTATGCTTTATCTACGTGCCTTGTATTACTGTGTACAATGTTGTTTGGATATGTGCACATTAGTCTTTGATCTTGGGAACTAATGTGAGACACATATCCCAGAATCTGAAATTGTATTTGTTTCCTGTTAAAAATTATGCCTTTGGTATAAGCTTTTAACTTGAAACCGATCCAATACCAGGGGTTCCCACATCACTCAGCACTAGAACATAGCAGGTGCTGTGTACCCAACGTATGGACCCGAGATGGTCCTAGCGATACGCCAACTTCCGAATCCCTACAACTATCGAAAACAAATTAGTGTACATTAGGCCAACTTCCCCTTTGGTACCAAACCACACAACCTGCACATGACACACAGAACACTTGTTTCATCTCTCAACCGATCTCCTCACTTAAACAAGGAGCACCTTCTTTAACCAGGGGTGCACAACAGAAGTCACTTTAAATAATCCCTTTTATAAACAGAACCTAATTGAAAATAAAGGATTCTCGTCGCAACCACGAAATGCCAACTCCACACTAAAAGGGTTAAATTCAAAAGCAAAGATTCATCACGAAAACCTTTCTACTTTCCAAATTAGCAGTTGGCAAATGAACACCACACAAGCCAAAAGAGAAATCACTCAAATGCCCAATTCAATCATCTCCTTTGTTTTTTTCTAAACTAGAAAGAACCACACATGCCAACGTAAAGCCAACTCAAATTTCAAACGACCTCTGTCATAAACACACAGTTCTTACAAGAATCGAGAGAGCATTTCACTACCTGAGGAAGCATTCTTTTCTCAGTTTTTCTTTTAGGAATAAACTTTCTCTCAAATTATGGAATTCCAAATCATCACACTAACTCCTTCCTCTTAACCGGCAATTCAAAGCGATGCTTGTAACATCCCAAAATTTCCAAAATGCAAAAAAATACAAGACTATCTGTTGTCGTTCAGTTGGTCTGCAATTTTTGTGAGTTATTTGATTTGCATTTATTTTGTCGGCACAAGTAATGAGAAATAAAAACCCTAAGAACATAAATCCTCAAGGCACGAACCCTAGAAATGAAAAACTCTAAATACCCGAAATTATAAAAGCAGTTAACCTAAGATGTTGCCTGTAAAATATTACTAAAGTAAACCCTAGGTCGAAGACTGTTCGAACCTAAAATCTCCAATTTATTTTGCTAACCTAAATCCAAATTATAACCCACGTCTTGTTCCTCCGATCAACCCATCCGCCACTCAGTCCGATGAACCGGTTACTTTGAGCCACCTTTTTTCCCCTCTCACTTACCTGTGGGCCCCGCTTGCCAGGCCTTCTCCTCCACGGCAGCACACACGCGGCTCCCACCCAAGCACCAGCTCGCCCGAGCTACGCCTGCATGCGTGCCAACACAGCTCACCGCCTCAGCCGCTCTGTCATCGCGAATGCATCGCCTCCACCACCGAGTGCATCGCTGCGCATAACAAAGAAGCGTCGCGCACCGCCTCTTCCTGCCATTTCTTTCTCTCCTCTTCTCCTCCACGAAAGCTCCAGAGAATGGCGCCGCCGCCCTCGAGCCGCCGCCTCCTCGCTCCCCGGCGCCAAGTCGTCCCGACCGCGGCTCTCTCCGTCTCCCTTCGCTGGCCATTGTGTCGCCACCGCCTCTCTCTCGTCGCCCCTCCTCCTGCCTCGCTGCTGCCGTCGCCCGGATCTGCGCTGCCCCATCCACCACCGCCACCACCGCTCGGCTCCTTCCTCCTCTCTTCTTCGCTGCCGCGCCACCACCTCGCCTCTCTCCGCCGACCGCCCGTTGCCGGCCCTCTTGGCAGCTTCGCGCGGCTGCTCCGCCCGAGCCACACCGGATCATCCCTCCACCAACCCGCCTAGCCGCTCCACCGCCTTGCGTCGCCTCCCCCCGCCGGAGCTGCGTCGACCCCATCTTCCTCGGCCCCAGCCCATGCCGACCTCGTCTCCTCTGCCACCGCTCCAGGCCCCTGCTCGCCACCGACGCTGTCGCTGCTCCGAGCGGCCCGCGCCTCCTCCCTGCTGGCCGGCCCGGCTCCCTTGCACAAAGCGCCGCCAAGGGTGCCGGCGGCGACATGCGTGATCTCCCGGGCTGCCACGCCACCCTTGCCCCCTCATTGCTGCGCAATGAGACCATTGATGAGCTACCTTGGTTCCTTCTTGATGCCCTCTATGTGTTTGTGTGTATGCTTCAAAGAATATCTTGGTGTCTATGCAGGTAGAGCTCGCCTCGGCCACCCCTGTCGGTTTCATCTGTGCTCAACCACTGCCACGGCCTCCCCACGAGCCGACCATCGCCGGGTTCTCTCATTGCCGACAAAATGGAACACATGTGTGCGACCAACTTTGTCTTGTTGTCAAACGTCGAGATTGTCGGTTGTGTCGCATTTGAGAAATGAGAATTGATGTTTAAGATTGGGTGGAAGGTTAGTTGAGCTTTTAAAGTTCTTAAAATCTGTCTATTGTAGGTGACATCACACTTAAGTCCTTTGATCAGTTGATTGGATAAAGTAGTATTGGTTGAAAAATCTGAAATAGCAGTGAGCTAACAAACCTGTTGAATGATTGTAGAGTCACCCAATTTGTTTAACAAATGGATATTGGGGATTAGTAAGAAGTTGTTAGCAAATGCTCATTCTCTTTATAGCTCATTCTGTTTGAATAATTGATTAGAGGGGAAACCAAGAACATCCAGTCTTGTCAATGAACTAATGACCTTGCTAATCCAATGGCTAGTGTTGGTCTCAGATTATTTTAGCTAGCTAGGTAATTAGTTTTCAGTAGCATTTATATCTGATAGTTGATTCTTGAAGAGAGTTAACTAGCAGCACCTTATTCCTGAAGAGGCTCTTTTGTAGGTTGCTTGATCAATCAAAGGTAGTCACAAGAAGGTCCAAATTTGGTTAGAAATCTGATTAGCATCTAGTATTTGGCTAATGAGCTAGTCGGCATTCCAAAAGCAAAGTTATAGGTCTTATGAGCTTATCGCATTGCTGGTTGCATAAAATAGTGAGCTATTTAAAATGTGGTAATCTGCTGCTTAGTTATTAGATGTGCACACAATCACCATCAAAGTCTGCCGATAGAATCGAACATATAAGAGGTCTGTTTTTGACTGTATGATCGTCGTGGTTGTATACATAGAATGCCTGGCGTGAGAGTGCTTGTGAGTATTAGGGCCTGTTAAGGAAAATAGCATCACCGAAGCTCTAGTTATCGTCCATCGTCATTCGTTCTCAGTAGCAATAACATGACAATTTTCAGTTTTGCCGATAGGATTATGTCTTGGCTAGTGCAGTAGTTAGGTATGTTTCTGAGTCACTTAGTTGGTTGGACTATTATCCGGTAGTAGTAACCTAATCTGAGAAAGAAGCTTCGCTTGGATCCGCGTAATCAAGCAGCGAAATCTTTGTTAATATGGAAAATGTGAGTTTGGAAAGAACAATCAGTAGAAATCCTAGCTAATTTAAATAATCTCCGAATCATCTAATTTGTTGTTCCTAAATTCATAATCTATCTTCTGTGTCATTGATTTTTGAATTCTTTTGGCATTCTGGTGTTTATTTGCTGTTTTTCGCTTTGGCAGTTTTTATCGCTAGATGTCGTTGTTATCGAGAGTGATCCTCTGCAGCAAGTCGAATATCTCAAACAAAGCAAAGGCAAGCAGTTTGATCATATCCACTCAATCCTATTACTTTTAAAATCTAATATTTTGTTTTACTCGTACGTATGCATGCCTTTGTGTCAATGATTATTTTGTCGATTAGAGGTAGTTAATCCCATTGCATTGTTGCCCTGAAAATTGTTCACCCCTGCCACTACCTTAGGAATATTATTCTCCTTTGGTGAATTAGAGCCCGTGAATGATTTAGGGCCTTTATTTGTATTCTGATATGATGCTTAGCCATGCTTAGATCCGGTAGAATTGGGCGGTTATCGACTTAGTCGATAACTTTGATCACACAAAAATTATTATAACTTTATGATTCAGCATTTTTGCTATGTTTAATTGTGAAAACTAAAAACTGAAAATAAAATGATTTGGACTTGGGCACAATGGTAAGTTGGTGTGATTTTTGGGTGTGACTGGAATGGTGCCCGAGTCAACAAGGACCGAACATCTTGTTACACTAAACCAAGCACTCTTGCGTGCTAACCACACTAGAGTATATGGGACCTCTCTTGACTTAGTACTTTGGCGTGTATTGGCTCCGGGTCGCAGGGGGTCGCAGGAGGGATGGTGTTTGGAGTATGGTAGTTGTCCGAAAAGCTTCACCCGTGATGGGATTTGTTGTCTTTTCGGCTTTACCATGTAAGCGTATGGATTTCTATCCATACGAGCGACTCGTAGTTGATACACAATATTGGAAAACGTCATGTTAGACTTAGCCGTGCCTGCATACCAAAGGAAGTATGCTAACCGTGGCTGGTGGAAAGGCGGTCTAAAGTGTGGGTACAGTGGTACACCCCTGCAGGGTTAAAACTATTCGAATAGCCTCGTCCTAGGTTATGGACACGCTTGGGGAGGTCTTCCAAGAGTTAGACTACAACATTTAATTAAAACTTGATGGGTTGGTATGAACGGGTGTTCATACTATTGTTGTGATGGCCATTGGGTTGGTCATCTCCAGGATTTATTTATGTTACTACTTACTGTATCGCTGTTATTTCTGCAAATAAAATTTGAATTGTTAAAACTGCCTTCAAAACTATTACATTATTGCAAAAGAAAACTTGCTTTCGCTAAAAGTAAGTCGAGCCCCTCCACTTAAATAAAGCTTGCATGTAGTTAAATTATAGTTCATACCCTTACACGTCAGTCTTGCGGGTACAAAGACAATCTTTGTACTCAGGTGCTTTGCTTAATGTTTTTGTTGCAGAGGAAGAAGGTGAGCCCCAAGGGCTTCCCTTTTGTGAGATGTCTTGGGTTTGACGACTAGCTTGGCGGCCGGTTGGTTGCCTTGTGGGTAAAGGCACACTAATTGGCTCTTTTATTTATTGCCATCTTATGGCTTTTGCTTCCGCTGTGTAGTTTGTTGTTTTATCTTGTAATTTCAATCTGTTGTATAATTGTAGTGTTGATATTGTAACCTCTTGTTGTATAGATTTGATACATGATTTTGTAACGGGGTGTGTATACTGCATTTCTGGGAAGTATACATATCCTGAGGCTTGGTTTATTTGAATTGTGATGCTAGGGCCAATGGAAGGCTAAGCATTACAAGTCGAATAAACTGAGTCCTCACAAAGTTGGTATCAGTTTGATCGACCGTAGAAACCCTTAGCTTGGTCGTCATTAGGATATTTTGAAAAACTTATTTTCAAAATGTCAAATGGTTTGTGAAAACTTAAGTAACTTCTCAGATTTTTTCTCCTTACCTATCTTAGCCTGCTCATCTTGCCTTATTCTTGTTAAGTTTTCGAAAAAGTTGTTCCCCTCTCTCCTCATTTCAAAGTTAGTTCATTATCGGTTAAATTCGGTTTGGGGAATAATAAGAATTGAAAATATAAAGTGTTAGTTGTTATTTAGTGAAGATTTGAAACACTCGGAGTTGAAGCACTCATCTCGGAGCTCGGATACAAAATCTGGACAGCAAGTACAAGTTTTGGACTGCGAGCACTTAGTTCGTCGTTAGAGTTAAAAACGAGATGATAAATCAACTAAAACTCATGGGATTAAAAGGGTAAGATGTGATGTTAGATGGCTAGTGCCCAATGCACCCTTATATGGTTTTTGCCATGCCTTTTATATGCGTTAGAACTTGAGTTGCGTTCTAAAATGTTATCATCCTAAACGATTGCTCGTTCATTCTATACTGAGTTAGTCAAATGCGGAAGCAAATCTTTTTGCTTTGTGGTTTTGCGCCGGTCTTATGCTTTCATTTGGAGTTCATTTCTTGCTTGTTATGTGTTTGCAACCGAGTTAGGGTAATGTCTGTTTCCCCTAGACGATGCCTTATAGCGATATTAGGAGTAAATTAGGGTTTACTCTTAGAATATGTACACCGTAATGATATCACTTAGCTTGTAGACGTGGGATTTTGTAACCATTTGCTCTCTTTGTTCCAAGTAGTTGCACATCGCCTACGGACGGCATGTATAGCAACTATGTCGGAACCTTTTGGAGTAGTTAGTACATGCTAGAATTAAATTGCATACCCATTGCCATTTCCCTCATCTTATGCCCATTCTTTCCTCAAACTTATCTTCATGCACCAAAATATTTAAGGGGGGTAGGAGATACCTCAAAATACTTGTTAGGCATCTTGATTCTTATACTTTGATCATGCATATAGTTTCTAAATTGAGTCGAGCATGTCATGTTAACCAAGCTGCACCGAACAAGAAGCATGTAAACAAGAAGCATGTAAGCATGCATGTAAGCATTTGCACTCTCATTAACCAAAAGTTTAAAATTTGCCTTAGGACTAATTTGCACACATGCATCCCCTCGTGCATTCATCCTGTGCAATTCCTGTCCCAGCCAAGCAAATAGAACCAGATAAGTGAGATTAAGCGAGACCACCTTAAATCTTGTTTGCTTTCTCTTCTGCACTGAATCCTGGTGTTGATACTAGATTACCATCCGACCAATCTTTCCGTTCTATAGATCGATGCCCTTTTCGATCAAATGAGTGGAGCAGAGTCTTTCGTACTACCAGAAGACGACGTGAAGCGTGATGTCAAATTATTTACAAATCAAGAAAGGAAAGGTTAAACAAAGCAATGGAAAGGAAAATTTGACAGCAACGTCAGGATACTACGTCATGATCTTCCAGCACTATCTCTGAAGGAAATCAAGACAACGGATGGTGCATTTCGTTTAGAGTTGAAAAGAACCACCTAGAAAACAAATAACGGAAGGGCATTAGAAATTCTTCAGCAAACCTTCCCACTTTAGCACCTAAAACTTCTGAAGATCCTCTCTGGTTTCGGAATTGAGTTCAGTTGCGTCAAAATCCGAAAAGTGACCCTGTGACCAAACCCACCTAGGTTACCACACTGCTCGTTCGACTTAGAACTACGTAATCTCGGACGAGATTCTATTTAAGGGGGGTAGATTTGTAACATCCCAAAATTTCCAAAATGCAAAAAAATACAAGACTATCTGTTGTCGTTCAGTTGGTCTGCAATTTTTGTGAGTTATTTGATTTGCATTTATTTTGTCGGCACATGTAATGAGAAATAAAAACCCTAAGAACATAAATCCTCAAGGCACGAACCCTAGAAATGAAAAACTCTAAATACCAAATTATATAAGCGGTTAACCTAAGATGTTGCCTGTAAAATATTACTAAAGTAAACCCTAGGTCGAAGACCATTCGAACCTAAAATCTCCGAATTTATTTTGCTAACCTAAATCCAAATTATAACCCACGTCTCGTTCCTCCGACCAACCCATCCGCCACTCAGTCCGATGAACCGTTCGCCAGAGCCACCTTTTTTCCTCTCACTTACTGTAACACCTCACCCATCATGAGCACGGAATGCTACCATAATAGCATAAAACAAATTAATTCTAAGGCACTTTACAAAAAAAATTCAGCAGAACCTCCTTTGTATAAATAATCATACCGGAGGTTCGCACAAGAAACAATAACAATAATCAATTAACCAGTCTTCCAATTCAAAACATAATCATAAAGACATCCATATTATGCTAATCAACGCTATTACACAAATCCAACATAAGGCATAACCAAAAGAGAAGCCCTTAAGCAGTTTATTCGATTATTTAAGCATGATTAACTTTATTGAATTATAATCTCAATGTTCGTGGCGTGCTTCAAAACTATAACTATGCCCTCCCATGCATGTCGCGCCCTTTTGAGAGGTACCTAAACAAACAACAACAACAAGGGTGAGTTCGATGACTCAGCAAGTACACTATAATCAAAGACAACATTCTTAATGGTAATTGAACAACTCAATACACTTCACAACATTTAGGATAAACCATGCACATGCTATGCGGTATGCTCAACTTTCACTTTATCCTTTACTTTGTCTCTTAGCATTACACTGTGCGGGTGTGCATCCGTCAATGCACACCCATGCTCGTGCCTTCTAGCACGGGGACCAGTGCCCACATACCACCAATGTGGGATCTGAGGCCCATGCTCCACGAGCATGGGGATCTTTGCCCGTCATCATTATGACGGGGATCTCAAAGAATAGCATGGTCAACTCGTGACCGAGCCCACAAATGCCAACATGATGCGTGTGTATGCAATTTCAATAAGAACAATAAATGAACAAATGCATTCACATCTTCATGGCATACAAGTAGACTATTCATAATACAACTTTCTCATCCTTAGGTATCATACTTTTCCAACATCAATGCGTAGTATATAACATATGCACCACTACACACGAACTATAATTTTCACATCATATGACATTCATGGTTCACACCAAACATTATCTAATATAACACAAGACTCCACTCAATAAGTTCAATGCTATTCCTTAATGCACTTGCAATACAGGCAACAAAAACATTCATAAGCATACTTCATCATAGAGATGCATTTCAGGTAATAGGATCATATATAAGCCACTTCCATACTCAAACTAACTAAACAGCGACATTCACCACAAACAATCAATTCAACACTCATTCAACATCTGTCTACTAAAATTGTACTTGCCTCAACCGTGCGAAGGTGGATGTCGAGGATAAGGTACTGCTCGGAGCCAAACCCACACTGGACATATAAATGAGACATGCTAAGGCTACCATGTAGGTCTAATAACAAAACTGTAATCACAAATGAACTCATCGTCCACTCGACGCGATCCCGACTCTATTATCGGCTGCAGATTTCCTTTCAGAGAACAGCCCCTTCGAAAAATCATAACTTCTTGTACAGAAATCCAAATGAAGTGATCTTGGACATTCTGAAAAGGTTATTGAATTCCCCTTCTAAACCTAGTTGGTGAGGTTCTCTGATTCGGCCTTTACTAGCCCTACCAAGCCATTCAACAAAGCATCAATTTTTGCGTCGGGTCTCTGGACAGCAACAATAAAACTATCATAATTTTCTATACATTCATCCGAATTTCATGATCTTTACTTTTCCTGAAAGCTGGAAGGATTATCTACATTTTCGTTATGGCGAGACCCTCAGATTTGTCCTCTAAATATACGCTTAGGTCGAAACACTAAAACCTGTCAGACCAGCAACCATTCCACAGCATAGACCCAATAAGAACAAAATCATAACTTTTGCTACAGAGGTCCAAATGACGTGATTCTTGTCGGCAATAAAGATAACGAGATATCCTACAACTCTCTAGGAGATCCCAAGTTCCAATTCGGCACTTATCAAATTCTTACTTAATTAACAAGTTAACTGCAGATTCTCGTCAGGATTTTGGGACAGCAGCACTAAACAAATCATAACTTTCTAACCGTTAATCGGATTTGGGCGTTCTTGGCGGCCACTTAAACCTAAGAACAAACCCCACATATCTCTAGGAGATGGGGTCTCCAGATTCTGCTTCTAAGGATACGAAAACAGCCACGCACTAATCTGGACAGAACGCGATCTAAACCCGACATTGCTAGAAAAACAACAATTAAACATCTAGACGATGGGACAGCGGTTACCCTTGACGAACGACGTGAGCGACGATGATCTCCACCCCAAGACGGCCTCCTCTACTCACCTCCTTCCTCCTCCCATGGCCGGCGGGTCGTCGTGCCGGGAGAGTCGTGCACGGAGGCGCCGGTGGAGGAGGCTGCGAGGCGGGAGGGGCTGCCATGGGAGGAGGTGCTACAGTCGGCTACGGCAGGCGTCGTGCTACTGATACTCCACTACAATGTAGGGCTGGGTTTGCCTCCCCCTTTTAAGTGGTTCCTCGGTTGGGCCAAAAGCTATGGGCGAAGGCCGAGTTCTAATACTCTTTCTAACCACGAATTTTTCTTTTCTAATTCTATTTAATTTCAGTACTAATCACTTATTTGTTTTATTTTTAAACGGGATATTACACCTGTGGGCCCCGCTTGCCAGGCCTTCTCCTCCACGGCAGCACACACGCGGCTCCCACCCAAGCACCAGCTCGCCCGAGCTACGCCTGCATGCGTGCCAACACAGGTCACCGCCTCAGCCGCTCTGTCATCGCGAATGCATCGCCTCCACCACCGAGTGCATCGCCTGCCGCATAACAAAAAGAAGCGTCTGGCAGCCGCCCTCTTTCCCTGCCATTTCTTTCCCTCCCTCTTCTCCTCCACGAAAGCTCCAGAGAATGGCGCCGCCGCCTCGAGCCGCCTCCCAGCTCCCCAGCGCCAAGCCGTCCCCGACCGCCTCCTCCCGTCTCCCTTCGCCTCGCCGGTGTGCCGCCACCGCTCTCTCGGCCGCGCCCTCCTCCTCCGCTCGCTGCCGTGCGCTCGCCGATCTGCTACGGCCCCATCCACCACCGCCACCACTCGGCTCCTTCCTCCTCTCTTTCTGCGCCGGCCGCCACCACCAGCCCCTCTCTCGCCGACCGCCGGCCGTCGACCCTCTTCGCAGCTTCGGCCGCGGCTGCTGCCAAACCACACCGGATCATCCCTCCACCAACCCGGCCTAGCTGCTCCACCGCCGCCTTCGTCGCCTCCTACCGCCGGAGCTGCGTCGACCCCATCTTCCTCGGCCCCAGCCGTGCCGACCTCGTCTCCTCTCGCCACGCTCCGGGCCCACGCTCGCCACCGCGACGCTGCCGCTCTCGAGCCGCCCGCGCCTCCTCCTGCCGGCCGGCTCCCTTGCACAAAGCACCGCCAAGGGTGCCGGCGGCATGCGTGATCTCCCGGGCCACGCGCCCGTCTTGCCCCCGCCGCCGACAGCAGACCATTGATGAGCTACCTTCGGTTCCTTCTTGATGCCCTCTATGTGTTTGTGTGTATGCTTCAAAGAATATCTTGGTGTCTATGCAGTAGAGCTCGCCTCGGCCACCCTGTCGGTTTCATCGTGCTCAACCACTGCCACAAGATTTCTCCCCGTGAGCGCCCATCGCTGGGGTTCTCCTCATTGCGACAAAATGGAACACATGTGTGCGACCAACTTTGTCTTGTTGTCAAGCGTCGGGATTGTCGGTTGTGTCGGGCATTTGAGAAATGAGAATTGATGTTTAAGATTGGGTGGAAGGTTAGTTGAGCTTTTAAAGTTCTTAAAATCTGTCTATTGTAGGTGACATCACACTTAAGTCCTTTGATCGATTGATTGGATAAAGTAGTATTGGTTGAAAAATCAAATAGCGATGAGCTAACAAACCTGTCGAATGATTGTAGAGTCACCCAATTTGTTTAACAAATGGATATTGGGGATTAGTAAGAAGTTGTTAGCAAATGCTCATTCTCTTTATAGCTCATTCTGTTTGAATAATTGATTAGAGGAAACCAAGAACATCCGGTCTTGTCAATGAACTAATGACCTTGCTAATCCAATGGCTAGTGTTGGTCTCAGTTATTTTAGCTAGCTAGGTAATTAGTTTTCAGTAGCATTTATATCTGATAGTTGATTCTTGAAGAGAGTTAACTAGCAGCACCTTATTCCTGAAGAGGCTCTTTTGTAGGTTGCTTGATCAATCAAAGGTAGCTGTCAGTAAGGTCCAAATTTGGTTAGAAATCTGATTAGCATCTAGTATTTGGCTAATGAGCTAGTCGGCATTCCAAAAGCAAAGTTATAGGTCTTATGAGCTTATTGCATTGCTGGTTGCATAAAATAGTCAGCTATTTAAAATGTGGTAATCTGCTGCTTAGTTATTAGATGTGCACACAATCACCATCAAAGTCTGCCGATAGAATCGAACATATAAGAGGTCTGTTTTTGACTATATGATCGTCGTGGTTGTATACATAGAATGCCTGGCGTGAGAGTGCTTGTGAGTATTAGGGCCTGTTAAGGAAAATAGCATCACCGAAGCTCTAGTTATCGTCCGTCGTCATTCGTTCTCAGTAGCAATAACATGACAATTTTCAGTTTTGTCGATAGGATTATGTCTTGGCTAGTGCAGTAGTTAGGTATGTTTCTGAGTCACTTAGTTGGTTGGACTATTATCCGGTAGTAGTAACCTAATCTGAGAAAGAAGCTTCGCTTGGATCCGCGTAATCAAGCAGCGAAATCTTTGTTAATATGGAAAATGTGAGTTTGGAAAGAACAATCAGTAGAAATCCTAGCTAATTTAAATAATCTCCGAATCATCTAATTTGTTGTTCCTAAATTCATAATCTATCTTCTGTGTCATTGATTTTTGAATTCTTTTGGCATTCTGTGTTTATTTCTTTGTTTTCGCTTTGGCAGTTTTTATCGCTAGATGTCGTTGTTATCGAGAGTGATCCTCTGCAGCAAGTCGAATATCTCAAACAAAGCAAAGGCAAGCAGTTTGATCATATCCACTCAATCCTATTACTTTTAAAATCTAATATTTTGTTTTACTCAATGCGTATGCATGCCTTTGTGTCAATGATTATTTTGTCGATTAGAGGTAGTTAATCCCATTGCATTGTTGCCACGAAAATTGTTCACCGCCACTACCTTAGGAATATTATTCTCATGGTGAATTAGAGCCGGTGAATGATTTAGGGCCTTTATTTGTATTTACGATATGATGCTTAGCCATGCTTAGATACAGGTAGAATTGGGCGGTTATCGACTTAGTCGATAACTTTGATCACACAAAAATTATTATAACTTTATGATTCACTTTTTGCTATGTTTAATTGTGAAAACTAAAAACTGAAAATAAAATGATTTGGACTTGGGCACAATGGTAAGTTGGTGTGATTTTTGGGTGTGACTGGAATGGTGCCCGAGTCAATAAGGACCGAACATCTTGTTACACTAAACCAAGCATTCTTGCGTGCTAACCACACTAGAGTATATGGGACCTCTCTTGACTTAGTACTTTGGCGTGTATTGGCTCCGGGTCGCAGGGGGTCGCAGGAGGGATGGTGTTGGGAGCATGGTAGTTGTCCAAAAGCTTCACCGTGATGGGATTTGTTGTCTTTCGACTTTACCATGTAAGCGTATGGATTTCTATCCATCTGAGCGACTCGTAGTTGATACACAATATTGGAAAACGTCATGTTAGACTTAGCGTGCTGCATACCAAAGGAAGTATGCTAACCGTGGTGGTGGAAAGGCGGTCTAAAGTGTGGGTACATGGTACACCACTGCAGGGTTAAAACTATTCGAATAGCCTCGTCCTACGTTATGGACACGCTTGGGGAGGTCTTCCAAGAGTTAGACTACAACATTTAATTAAAACTTGATGGGTTGGTATGAACGGGTGTTCATACTATTGTTGTGATGGCCATTGGGTTGGTCATCTCCAGGATTTATTTATGTTACTACTTACTGTATCGCTGTTATTTCTGCAAATAAAATTTGAATTGTTAAAACTGCCTTCAAAACTATTACATTATTGCAAAATAAAACTTGCTTTCTGCTAAAAGTAAGTCCAGAGCCCCCTCCACTTAAATAAAGCTTGCATGTAGTTAAATTATAGTTATGTTACCCTTACACGTCAGTCTTGCGGGTACAAAGACAATCTTTGTACTCAGGTGCTTTGCTTAATGTTTTTGTTGCAGAGGAAGAAGGTGAGCCCCAAGGGCTTCCTTTTGTGAGATGTGTCATGTTTGACGACTAGCTTGGCGGCCGGTTGGTTGCCTTGTGGGTAAGGCACACTAATTGGCTCTTTTATTTATTGCCATCTTATGGCTTTGCTTCCATTGTGTAGTTTGTTGTTTTATCTTGTAATTTCAATCATTTGTATAATTGTAGTGTTGATATTGTAACCTCTTTGTATAGATTTGATACATGATTTTGTAACGGGGTGTGTATACTGCATTTCTGGGAAGTATACATATCCTGAGGCTTGGTTTATTTGAATTGTGATGCTAGGGTCAATGGAAGGCTAAGCATTACAAGTCGAATAAACTGGGGTCCTCACAATGTTCAACCCAAAAGCAACAACCACACTCATCTAGAGGAACTCTACTAGTCCACAAAAAGATGCTCTAGTCCACTCCTCTACTAAAGGAATTATTTTGACAAATGATGCCCAACACCTTGATAATGATTTTCACCCACAACCACATCACCTCAACCCTTTAAGGATAATCAACTTGAAATTCTCAACGCACCCAGTCATTTACTGCAACCAAAGGATTCTATTAATGATCATCACACTATTCGCGATCCACTTTTTATTCTACTACCTCTACACATAGTCGTTGGGAAACAAAGGTTCTAGCATAGAACACCAAACCCAATTTCCATCTCCAAGACTCCAATAAATGTATTTCGGTGTAACTGATATGAAAACTCTCAACTCTGTTGACTAAGATTCCCACCATCCAAACATACTCAATCCTTAACAGCAACATGTAAACATATTCTCAACAAAATCATCTTTTTAAAGAGATTCGAACTCCCAGAGGGTTACTCACTCAAACCAAGTCATACTTGACATCGACTTAATGATCCATGTTGTCCCTGTAATTGCCATAATGATTAGATTTCTTCGCTAATCCCTTTTCTCATTAAACTACACCGTCATAAATCACCTACACAACCTTGCAAATTACCATTACCCAGTAGCGATGCTCTAATAAACTAATCAAGATTTCTATTCTTTCGATAATTCTAATGTTCCACCCAGAATGAACAAAACATCTTGGACCACAAATCACTATAGGTTCTATTAGTTGCAACAATGCAATCAGTTTAGCCCCAAAGACAAATATTATGTTTAAATAAAATTCTCTCCAGGAATCATAACACGAAATCAATTTATCCTCCAATGCTCCTCAAATAACTTACAACCCAAGGTCTCACAACAACAATTAATACACACTTTGAAAGACCCCTGTGAAACGAATCGGTTGATTCTTTCTCAAAAGAAAAGGCAAATGAAAGTAATTTTCACCACCTACAAAAATATTTACCACTCGTAGGGAACCAGGGCCAAGGGACATAATCAATTAGGCAATGAACTCGGAAAACATAAAGGGAGACCACAATTGAGGGCACAAGCCCCAAAAGAAGAGAATATCAAACCTTAACTGATAAGAACATACGTTACTATTGAAACTTGGGGTATTTCTATACGACAAAAACAGAAAGGTTAAGTATGCTTTAAATAAGCTGCAAGTTACAAAACTTGACTCCCACCACAAATACTTCTACTACACTCCATTTAAAATAAAACAATTTTCTTTAATTACAACCTTTCTTGCCAACCCAAACAAACAAGCTTTTAATATCAAAACACTTGAATCACTTAAGAACCAATAGAACTTTGCAATACATTACTTTACTCAACAAATTTCAACTACCACAAAAATCTTGAACTCCAAAAGATCATGAATGCAAAACTTGAAATATTTTCATTTAAAAGATATCACGAAAGGTGATCAAATTTCGTTCTCTACAAAAGAATCAACATCACCCTCAAATTACTGACCATTTTATTAACATCAATACCATACATTCTTGGCAAAATTCAATATACCTTACTATCGCATCAATAAATCTTCCAAAAAGGAACACAACAAATCGTGTCATAAAATTTATGTTATCATAATAAGTTGGCAACAACAACTTGTTCTAGAAAAGAAACCTAGTGTGCAAGCCACAATGTTGAAACAAAACTCTTTTAACAAGATCATATTAGTACATGACAATCTCACAAAACACACCAATATGAATCACTTATTAGATTTCATCCATTTAACCCTTATTGATGCTCAACACCAATTTAGCACACACTAATAGCACTCTAACCATTACTACTAACAGTTGATGATTATTTAATCATGGAAACATTCATGCTCCCACCTCTGTTTGCAATCACAAAACATATATGAGTATAGATTCAACATTCTACCTTATGTTCAGAAATTACAATGAAATATCTTTAACTTCAATAATATAAGATACATAAGACAAGTTTTCACAAGTCAATACATCTACCTTCATTCATTTCTTAATACATATAACATCAGTTTAGCATGGCAAAAATTAGGTGGATCAAGCATCTGAATAAGTTCATCAAGTATCTAAATAGAAGACAGATTCAAGATTAATATTTACCAAGGCAATCTTCGAACTCATCCTTAACTTAACCATCACTAGTAGTTAGAATAACCGAAAGAGGACCTATATCCCAATTCATCTAACAAATTTAGCAGATTACTCGATCTTAATGATCAAACCGGTTCACCAACTGTAACATCCCAATCTTGGGCTTGTGTTTCAAATGTAAGAAAATCAGTAGGAATTAAAACTTTTTCTTACATCATGTATTTCCTGTTGTGCCGAACAATTCTTGTACAAGGGATTATGGAAATACATTGTCACAAGTCTAGTTGATCCAAATCTTGTTATTCCAAAAACAATCTTGTCAAATCTTATGATCATCCTCTGGAAATATTTTTCCTAAGTCTCTGTGATGGTATGTGACCCCTCTGAAAAATTTCACAATTTTTAGAAATTGTTTGAATATTTTTAGAGGCAGTCAAACCTGTTTGACTCTCAGTCAAACATTAAAACAGAGCCTTGCAGAATTTTTGGAGATTTATTCGCAGCATAAAAACCTCTGAAAATTTTATACAAGGTTAATATCTGAGTTAGCAAGCTCTTGTAAAAATTTCATAATTTTCGGAGTTAATTTGCTACCTCAAATAAATCATTCAAAGTCTCTGTTCTTATTCCAAAGTTAAACTTGGTTTTACTGTTACTTGGGTTCGAGTCAGACTCGGGCTCGAGCCATTTGACTTGGTCCAGTCAACTAACTGCACCGAGCCTCTCTTTAAAACGCGCGTTGGATCTCAACCGTTGGATCGAAATCGCACGGCCCGCGCGCGTGTAACCCTTCGGACCTTCCGGTTGCAAGTTTGATTGTCGACCGTTAGATTCCCATCCAACCGTTGAGATTTCCCGAACCCTTCGGACCCTCCGGTTGCATTTCTGAATCAGGGCCGTTGGATTAAGATCCAACGCCCGCGTGTTCCTCCGTTGTAAATTGAGTTTGCGACGTGGAGCAATCTGAGCCGTTCATTTCTAATCCTAAGGCTCGCAATCTCCCCGTTGTGTTTTGAACCTGGGAGGCGTGGCGCTTTCGTAGCCGTCCGATTTAGATCGTAGGGCTCAAAATCGCCCGAGCATCTTTCCCTGGTCTTCTTCAACCTTGAGCCGTGCGAGCACAGTAGGGGTTATGGCAGTGTCATCTCATGCTTCCTACGGCCGCCCTAGTCAACAGTGAGGGTCGTGGGAGACACTTTCGGCCATGCCATGCCCTAGTGCACCAGCTTTTATCTTTTCCATGTCGGCCGCGCATTGTGCTCTGTGTTTTGCCGCCCGAAAGAGGAGTGGTGCAAACCCTAATGCTTTCATGGCTTTATAAGCACTCTCAAGACCTCCTGGTATTTCTTTAGACCACCATCAAGCTTCATTCTCAATATTGGAGCTTAACACCTCAAAAATGGCAAATCGCCATTGTTGACCCGTGGAGCTCCATTGGTGTTCTTGGTGTTCCAGTGGTTCTCCTTCACGTTTCTTTGCCCTAACCTTATCTATTTACTTCCTTGAACATTTGCCCTCACTTAATTTTGGATTTGATTCTCAGGAATTGTCCAATTTGGGGTTTGTTCAAATTCGGCCGAAATTGGTCATCTTCTTCCTCAGCTCAGGTGAGTGCTCCATTTTCTAATTACTTGCTCATGTAGCTTCTGTGAATCATTATGAAGGTATACGATGCTTTGGAATCACTCATTTGGCTCGGGTATCTATCTCGGTTTTCTTTTCCAAGTCCGGCGAGCTTTCACCGTGATCAAGCATCTCCGGCCATCTTTGAAGCTTCTTGACACTAAGGTAGCTTCTTATTAGTCCTTAGTGGCTCTGGCACCCGCATCCTAGGTCCGCAGCGGAGCTTTTCGCTATTTTCATGTTTAGCAGTAAAAGCTCCCATTTTCTTTTTCCGGCTAGCCGGCGTTCTAGTCCCTCACCGCCGGCGAGAATGCTACCATTAGATTCGTTGTGCTATTGCGAATCCATTTTGGTTCTTGGTGGGCGCCGCCGCGGCCAGTGTCGCCGGCGATTTGCCGTTGAACTCGCTCGGGTTTTGCCAGCACAGCAGCTCCCGTTTTCGTCACTTAATTAGGACACATTAATTACCAATCTTTAGTTAATTAATTGTGTCTTAATCATGTCGTTGAGCCATCGACCGATGGGCCCAATATCCTTAAATCGCCCTCTGGTTCAATCCCGCACTGTTCCGACATCATTAAGATTAATCATTGGTTAATTGAATATGTCGGCATTTAATCGCTGTCGGAATTTACCTCTGGGTCGCTGACTTGTGGGCCCGAGGGGTTAAAATCAAATTTCAGCAGTCATTAGTGTCTATTTAATGATAATCATTAGAAGCATTAATCCCGCCCTAACCGCCACTCTTAGTCGTTGACATGTGGGCCTGGCATCGCGCGTGGGTTAAACCAGCGTGGGTGACTCGAAGTCACCGACATGCGGTCCCACGTGTCAAGATCTCCCTTTGAACCGCTCAATATCTACCGCTCATTTTTAGATCTGCGCGCCCGATCTTTGTGTGCGTTCGACCTCCGGATGCCTTGATCGTTTCGATCGTTGATCTTTTGATCAACGGCCAAGATCGTATGCAACCGCACCGTCCGAATGCATACACTCAAAGCGCCGTTGGATCTTGATCCAACGGTGGGCTGATTCGATTCGTGCGGCGGCGCTGCTTTGTGCGTGAGCCGAGGATTTTAGATCAAGGGTTGGGAGTTGTCCACGCCTTATTCTTTTATTGGAGTTTGTCTATATTTCGGTAAGTATTTGTTTATCAACTGAAAATGATGTAAAAACTTTAGAAACTCATAACTAATTCATTTTAACTGCTTTTTAGATTATTCCAACGGTAATAAATTATGTTGCCACTTTAGTTTATTATAAAAATGGATTTAAGCATGTTGCAAGAGTGTAGAAAATTGTGTAACTAGGAATAACTCGATTTACCATTTTGAATATTCCGTAAATAGTTTTAATCTTGAAAATGCATATCTTTTTCTGTATAAATCCAAATTGTGCAAAACCAATTTTGTTAAATTCGTCTGTTAGTATACTTTCATATAAAATAGGATTTGAGCATGTTCATAATTCTGTAAAATGATTTGTATTAGATTTACAACTTAGAAAAATCTTAAGTAAATGTGTATAACTCCAAAATTAGTAAATCCAACTTTGCTGTTATTAGGATGTCATAATCTACCTGCTATAAAAATTTCAGACCTTAGATCACTCTAGAAAATTTCGTCATGAACAGTACTAATTATTAATTAGGTTGTTTTAAGGCTGAGATAGAGAACTTTGCTCATATCTTTTGCATGCTTAGTTCTAATTGCATAATTCTGGTTCCTATCATTGTCTTAGATCATTCCCTAGCTGTAGTATAAATTTTATTAGATTTGGATGTGTTTTGCTGTTGGAGTTTATTTGGTGTTCTTCGTTCTTATTTGCTTATCGCCTTTTCGCGTTAGGTTCCGAAGATAATATTATTAATCTTGATATTGAGCCACAAAGACCATCGATCCGCACTTCACCAAAAAGCGGATGTAGCATTCATTTGATCATATTGTTCCTACTATTTTTAAAGTCTAATATATTGTTTGCAAATTCTATGTATGCATTGCTATGTTGTTTTAAACTATTGTCGGTAGTTGGCCTACTAGATGCATTATCGGTAGGAGATGTTCATTCCTCTACCACCAAGCCTAGGTTACTTGCTGTGATTTTGGGTCCGCTGGATGGACCCTTGTCACTTAGTAGTTTACGTGTCATTATGCTTAGCCATGCTTAGCTATCGGTAGAAATGGGCTGTTATCGACTTGTCGATGACCTTGATCACACAAATTGTTATAATCAGATATTTCAGCCTTGTGCTATGTCTAAATTGCAAAACTAAAACTGAAAATGAAAACAATTTAGACTTGGGCACAATGGTAAGATGGTGTGATCTATTGGGTGTGATTGGAATGGTGCCCGGTCAATTAAGGACCGAACTACTTGTGAGTATCTGTTATCCGAGCATTCTGGTGGCGTGCTAACCACACTAGAGGGATATGGGACCTCTCTTAGCTGAGTACTTTGGGCTGTGTTAATTAATGAGTCGCGTGGTGGGTTGCATATTTGATTATATGCAACATGGACACGTTTGTAGGAGGAGAACACCGCCGAGGTCGGTGTATCTTGCTCCACGTATGGGTCCTTGTGATCCATATTTCGCCTACAGATCACTAAGGATTAACCCCCATACGTATGCCTCTTGATTAGCATATTCCATTGGAAAGGGTTCAGAGGACTTAGCCGTGCTTGCATACCAAAGGAAGTGTGCTTAATAGCTTGGCAAAAAGGCGATCTCAAGTGTGGGTACATTGGTACACCCTCAGGATTAAAACTATTCGAATAGCCTCGCCCTAGGTTATGGACACGCTTGGATAAGCTTTTCAAGAGTTAGACTACAACATTTTACAATTAAAACTTGATGGTGGTATGAATCGGGATTCATGCTATGTTGTGGTGGCTTTGGGAAAGTCACTTCTAGGTGGATACCATTACTTATGCTTACTCATTGTTATTTAAATGCTTAAAACAGATTTTACCAATCTGCTCAATCTATTACAATATTGCAAATGAAACTTGCTTTATGCGCCCAAAGAACCATAAAACCACATTCCTTTGAATACGACTTTCATGTAGCTATGTATAGGCTTGCTACTCGTATATCTTATAGTACATTTTTGTACTCACCGCATTGTTTGTGTTGTGCAGAGGATGATAGTGAGTCCGATGGACCTCACTTTTGTGAGTTGTGTTTGTGCGATTTTGGCGATTAGCTTGGCGGCCCGGGCCTTGCTGCCCTGTGGTGTTATGTGGCTAATCGGTCGTCTTTTGGTTTAAGCCATCTTATGGCAACTTTTGCTTCACTGCATACTTATTTGCTACTTATGTCATTTGGCCTGGTTCGGTGTGTTGTAATAACTTATATTATGTATGTCTTTGGTAGACTTGTTATAACTGCTGTATGGAATTGATGCATGCTTGGATATGATGTATGTGTGTTGCTTGTTCTGGGAGGCACATATTCATCGAGACGCAGATTATTCTATTTGTGATACTAGAACCAGAGGAAGGTTAAGTATTACAAGTTTAATAAACCGGGGTCTCACACCAACATTCCACACTTCTTAAAAAATCATAGGTTCTGAACAGATATGGATAGACCCTTATTTAAAATTCATCATGTATTAAATACAAGAACATTTCCAATTAATCAATTTCACTTCCATGGAGGTTAGTTAAGAATACTTTGTTCGCACCATGCTACTAACCCAACCTGATAACTCATACAATACCAATTAATTCCTTTAATTAAAACCTCTTAGTTAAGCATGACTAGACATCACTAAAGGTTTTTAACTCCTTACAGAAAAAGAGGCATTAAACTTTAACACTAAATACTCGGAAGAAATACATAAAGCCAAAGCTTTCACATGTTAAAGAACTTGCAAATGTAAAACTTTCAAGATCCAAATGCCAAGCGAGTAAATGACTCATATTTTTCCAATAAGAAAGGAAGAACTCCCATGAAAAGATCAATCTTGCTGACAACCAACATTCACACAAAAACAACAATAGATCAGCAGTCAGGGGAACAAGTAATCGCTTTATGGAACTGTAACATCCCAATTTTTGCTGAGTTTAAAAACCTTTTAAATAGTTAGTAGGGAGAAAAGTCACTATTTGGATTTATTTGATTTAATTCAAAAGCTTAATATTGGACTTTACAATCAAAAATATTTAATGTGAATAATCCCAACATGAACAATAGCCAAAACTATTTTATTTGGGTTCTATGTGCTCAGACATATTTTCTAGAATTTTCTAGAATTTTTTTTAGTTCATTTTCTATTTCCTATTGTAGATTTGAATTTCTGGTATTTTACAAAATGGAAAAGCTATTTAAAATCTCGGAAAACCTCTCGGGCCGAATTCCTTTCCCTCGGCCCGTTTCCTCTCTGTTTCGGCCCATCTCCGCGTGAGGCCCGACTCCCCCGCGCACCCGCCTCCATGCCGCTGACGTGTGGACCCCACGCCCTCGTCGTCCTCCTCACGCCCGGCATCGTCTTCGCAAACGGCCGCGCCCGTCCGCCATTGCCGACCTCTAAGTCCCGTACGACAATGCGAGATTTCTAATAGAACCCCTTCTAGAAATCACGTAGAATCTCAACCTTTATCTTCCTGCATCTACTCGGATCAAAATATTATCTTGATTTCGCTTCTATCTCCGTTTTTCCCGCGAGCTCATCTCGGACTCTTTTAGGGTTCTGCCGCCGTACGCCGCCCTAGCCCCTCCCGGCCCCTATAAAAGGCACCCCCGGAATCGCTATGACGCCCGCATCAGAATCCCTCAACCCATTGCGCCACCCGAGCCCTAGCGCCGCCGCAATCGGTGATTTAGGGTTTTTCGCCGTCGATCTTTTTCTCCGTTTTGCGCCGCCGCCAACGTCGCTCGCCTCGTGGTTCGCACCGGTTCGGCGTCACCGTGGCTACCTCCGTGAGCCTTCGCCGCCGAAACCTCACCGGAGCCCCCATTCGACAAAACCCGAAGCAGCCCCGCCGCTCAACTCTCGCCGTCGGTCGCCACCGTCCCTCCCGATCACCCGGAGTTGCACCCAGAGGTTCGCAATAGCGCCCTCTACACGCCGGTACCACTCTCCGCAGGTGGATCGCCGCCGTTCGCCGTTGTTGTCGGTTCCCGAGCACCGCCGTCCGTCGGTCTGACGTGTCACGCCACGTGGCTCGCCACCTCAGCGTCGCGCCTGCGTATCATCCCGTGTGGCACCGCGTCAGCGTCCTTGTCAGCGCTGTGTGGCTCAGTCCATCGGTCCCCAGGTCCTGAGGCTCGGTAGACTTGGTCTACCGTGAGCTGTGTCTCTGACATGTGGGTTCTACTTGTCAGTTCGTTTTTCACCCCGTCTGAACGTTCTCTGATGACGTCAGCGTTGCGCAATAATTCGATTTTTCTGTTAAGAAATAATTCGGAAATTCTGGAAAATCCAAAATTAGGGTTTCTTTAGATTTTCAATCTTCGAGAGCTCATAACTTTTGCATCCGAACTCCGATTGAGCCCATTCAAATTTCTAAATTTATCTAAATTTGAGCTCTATTTATCTGAGATTTGTATTTAATTTTTGGAGTTTGTTTTGCTTCTATTATTTATTTATTTTTTGTTTATTTGTCTCGTTTGCGAGTAGACGTCGATTCGTCGGGAAATTTTGGAGAAGAAGGAGCACCTCAAGATCAAGACCAGTACTTAGACCTTTTCCAAGGCAAGTCATACCTTTGATCATCTTGAACCCAGTTTTCAAATTACTTTGTTTCAAAGTATTGCATTCTACTTTAATTATGTATTTAAATGCTTTTGGGTATAGTTATTATCCAATTTGTTAATACACCTTGGCCTTGTATGTCATATTTCCTTGTCACCCTAGATTGGTTATTAGTTGGTAATATTATAGCACCAACGTGGGTTGGTTAGATGCGAGTACAATTGCTTAGCCATGTTACGAGTCTCACATCTCATGTAAGTTGCAAATATTAAATTTGACTAAGTGGCTATGAAACTTTGTGTAAAACTGTGTGCTATGTGTTATTACTTCGTGATAGCATGTGTTGCACTAAAACCAACTAGGTGGGAAAGGATTTGGACCGAGGCAAGTGGTGGATACTTTGTGATATGGTGGACTTTGTGAATGGGAATGATAATCTTTGTGATCTAGTTAGAACATGGAAGTCTTGTCTTGGTCAATTAAGGACTTAACTTTGTGCGCCATTGAACTGAGCTCATCAGACGACCACATGCCCGGTATGGGACAGCCTATCTTAGTAGGTTATGGATTCTTGGCATTGATTACTCAGGTGGTAGGTTAGGCTATGGGTGGAGGTGTGTACTACAAGGTAGTCGCATCATGGGGCGATTCGCCGTGTCCCTATCCAGTGGTGTGTGTTATGCCAAAGCGCTCTGTTTGGGTTGGCATAGCGGTTTGTAAGCACATCGGAGTGTCAATGTTAAGATGAAGTTTCGAACCGCTTTTTATGATTAGTGCTTGCTACACTAGTTGTATCGTGTGGGTAAAGTGTACAACCTCTGCAGAGTGTTAAATCAATCTATTCGAATAGCCGCGTTCGCGGTCATGGACATGCTCGGGGATTTCACATGAGGGGTAGTTTTCATAAAATGCTTGGGATGAGAGCTATGTGATCTAAGTCATGTGGCTATGTGAAATCATCTGTTTAGCTTTGTGCCTTTATGGAAAACAAATATTAAATTAATATTGTCTATTTGTTTTGAACTGCATTTCAATCTATTATTGTATTCAATTGCAAATGTTGCATTTCTCCAAAAGAACCACATAAGCCTTTTCTTTTGGAATAAGCCTGCATCTATAAATTGCATTCTGTGGTATGATTTGCGAGTACGGTTGTGTACTCACGCTTGTTGTAAAACTTGCGCCCAAACCTACAGAAGAGGAGGAGTCTACGCCGCTTTCGAGGAGGAGTTCGTCTTGAGGTTGCCGATCGTTAAGGTCCGGATCCCACTGCTGCTCAGTAGGAATTGATGGGATCTACGTTGAAGTTATTTCTGTTCCGCTGCTATTTCATTCTCTGTTAGCCCTACATGGCTTAATAAGTGTAAACTCGACCATAAGGTAAAAGCCCTTATTTTTTATTCAAACTAATCGTTACTTTATTTATCGCTTGTGTGGATTGATATTCACCTATGTTGACATTGTATGCACTAGCGTGATCCTGGACTAATGCATTATACACAAAGGGTTCTAGAATCGTAATTTTGGGTCCCGATAGGAACCAAGAAAGACCAACGAAAACTCATCAGTTGTAATGTAAACACTAACTCAAGAAAAATTCATCATTTGCAACTATAACTAGAATTGGCCAAAATTCAAGCTCAAGGAAGATAACAACTTTTCTAAAGAATCTCACCCTCAACACCTATAACTATGGTAATCGAAGTAACTACTTCTCTATTCTTATTCCACGAACGATGGTGCAACCTGGCAAAGCCTAGGGCCACAACCACGACCTTAGCCTCTCAACATCAACCATCATCACACATAACCAAAATAATCAATTATGAGTATACAAGATCATCTCACAACAATCATAGAATAAATTCATATGTATAGAAGATTATATCATATCATAGATTAACAATGCAACATAACGGAAACAAAAATGCATTGCTTGACCCATCCCATCCTACAGTACACCAGTGTGTCAAGTTTTAGGTTAATTAATCATGAACAATTTTTAGAAAGTTAGTTTACCTAAATTGTTAACCTATTCACCACGGACCTAAAGCCCACTCTGATACCAACTGTAACACCCTGGCTATGCGAAAGCCAAAATATTACTTAAACTCTAACACACAGCAACAATACAGTTTACTTTCAACACTTTAACAACTAATGCTGGTTATAGATCAACAGACAAGAGAACAAATATAAAGTTTGTATTAAAATTTCATAAACTTAATAAACTTTATTTGTCCAATCATAATATGCTTGACGAGGATCTAATAATCCTCATTTTATTATTTATTTATAATTCTTATTATGGGTAAATATATTGTCATATAGTCCTGAGGTATACCCCTTATAGACTTAAGGGAGAAACCAATCAGGTGGTCGTAAGTCCTTCTACGACCACCCCATAGTCGTAAGTACTTCTACGACTATCTCATGATTGTAAGTTCTTCTACGATCACCTCCGGTCATAAGTTATTCTACGACCGCACTTTTGTCGTAAGTCCTTCTATAACTACCACCGGTCATAAGTTCTCATACGACCAGCTCAACTATGACTACCCCATAATCAATTCACACACTTGTCTGTAGTCTCTATTGATTATGGATTCTAAGCAGTCAACATACGTTGTTATACTCTAGAATAACTGCACGTAACTGTAACATCCCAAGTTTCAGAGCTTAAAAATCTTTTAAAAGTTAGTAGGGAAAATTCACCATTTGAATTTTATTTGAATTTAATTTCAAAAGCTTAATATTGACTTACAATCAAAAACATTTAATGTGAATAATCCCAACATGAACAATAGCCAAAACTATTTTATTTGGGTTCTGTGTGCTCGATATATTTTCTAGATTTTTCTAGAATTTTTCTCGAGTTCATTTGCTATTTTCTATTGCCCATTTGAATTTCTCGGTATTTTCTAAATTGAAAACCTATTTAAAATCTCGAAATCTTCTTGGGCCGAATCTCTCGTGCCCAACTTCTATTTCCCGCACGCGCTCACCAATCAGCCAAGCGCAGCCGCCCCACCGACAGTGGACCCCGCCGCCGCCTCTCTCTCTCTCTCCGCGCGCTCATCCTCCACCGTCCGATCAAAGATGAACGGCTAGATGCGCATAAGGCAACCGGAGTTGTCCGAATGTTTTTTGATTGTGGGCCGCTCGATCAAGATCCAACGGCCGATCTCGGTCTGCTTTACGCCGCACCGCTGCACGCGACCACGTGAGCCGTGTTCTCGACGTGGGGACCCACCGCCACGCCATCGCCGCCTCCGAGGCGACTGTTCCGATTTCTCGCGCGCCGCCGCCGCTTTGGGCGCCCGTGCCTAGACCTTCCCGAGCCGCCGCTATATAAGGAGGGCAAGCCCTCGGCCTCCGCACTCAACCCGCGCACGCCGCCGTAACCCTAACCCTAGCCGCCGCAAAGCTCGAGAAGTGATTCGCGCGCCGCAACTCCGACGAAGTTCGTTCGCCGCCGCTGCCGCCGAGTGTCGTGGTTCACACCGCCGGCATCGCGACGGAGCAGACTACCTCGTGGCACCTTCGCCGGAGCGCCGCCGAGCTCCGATCCCGCCAAGCCCGAAACCCTCCGCCGCTTCAACCCGCCGCCGCCGCCACGACGCCCCCGACCACCGCGAGCACATCCACGAAGTTCCCGTGCCACCTCTACACGCTGGTACCACTCACCGC
Organism: Ampelocalamus luodianensis; assembly: GCA_036346255.1. Lineage (NCBI taxonomy): Eukaryota > Viridiplantae > Streptophyta > Magnoliopsida > Poales > Poaceae > Ampelocalamus > Ampelocalamus luodianensis. The sequence goes on from CM070623.1 coordinate 26,270,111, forward strand.
CGGTGAATCGCCGCTGTCACGGAACCCTTGGTTCCCGAGCCCGCCACCGCCGGTCCGACGTGGCACGCCACTCGCCGCCACCTCGCCGCGCCGCCTCCGCGTCTGCGTGTCATCCTCGCTGCCGTCCTCACAAGATCGACGCGCAGCCCACCGATCCTCACTTCAGGCTCTGTGAGACCCACCACCGTGAGTTTAGCCTCGACATGTGGGTCCCACATGTCGAGATTTCTTTATTTATCTTTTCCGAAATCCCGAGGGTCGACGCCACTATGCGAATAATCTGATTTTCCTTTAGAAAATAATTGAAATTCATGAAATACCGATTTTCAGATTTTATGTATTTTCAATCTTCCAAAGGCCATAACTTTTGCATCCTAACTCCGATTGAGCCCATTCAAATTTCTAAATTTGTCTAAATTCAAGATCTACTTATCTGAGTTTTTATTTAATTTTTGGAGTTGGTTTTGCCTCTGTTATTTATTTGTTTTGTTTGTTTGTGTCTCGCTTATGCAGTAGACGTCTATTCGTCGGAAATTTTGTGGAAGAAGGAGCACCCAAGACCAAGATCAGTACATAGACCTTTTCCAAGGCAAGTCATACCTTTGATCATCTTGAACCCAGTTTTCAAATTACTTTGTGTTAAATTATTGCATGATAGTTTAATTATTTATTTAAATGCTTTGGGCATAGTTATTATCCAAATTGTTATCACACCTTGGCCTTGTATGTCATAATTCCTTGTCACCCTAGATTGGTTATTAGTTGGTAATATTATAGCACCAACGTGGGTTGGTTAGATGCGAGTAAAATTGCTTAGCCATGCTACGAGTCATCATCTCATGTAAGTTGCAAATATCAATTATGACTAAGTGACTATGGAACTTTGTGTAAAACGTGTCAGATGTTATTACTTTGTGATGGCATGTGTTGCACTAAAACCAAATGGGTGGTAAAGGATTTAGACTGAGGCAAGTGGTGGAGACTGGTGACATGGTGGACTATGTGATGGGAACGATAACTGTGTGGCTTAGTTAGAAAATGGAAGTCTTGCCTTGGTCAATTAAGGACTTAACTTTGTGCGCCATTGAACCGAGCCTTACAAGACGCACCACATGCCCGGTATGGGACGGGCCTAACTTAGTAAGTTATGGATTCTCGCATTGATGTTCGTGTGATAGGTTAGGCTATGTGATAGGGTGGAGGTGTGACTACTTGGTAGTTGCATCACGGAGGATTCGCTGCCCCGCCCAACGATGTGTGTTATGCATGGGCTATGTGATATGTATAACGGTTTGTAAGCACATCGAGAGTGTCAATGTTGAGATGAAGTTTCAACTGCTTTGTTACGATTGGTGCTTGCTACACTAGTTGTATCTTGTGGGTAAAGTGTACAACCTCTGCAGAGTGTTAATCAAACTATTCGAATAGCCGCCCCTGGCCATGGACATGCTCGGTGATTTCACATAAGGGTTAGTTTTTATAAAATGTGGGAATGGGAGCTGTGTGATCTCAATCATATGGCTATGTGAAATAATCTGCTTAGTCAGTGTCTTTGTGGAAACAATCATAAATTAATATTGTCTATTTGTTTGAATTATGCTTTCAATCTATTATCGTATTCAATTGCAAATGTTGCTTTTATGCAAAAGAACCACGTAAGCCTTTTCTTTGGAATAAGCCCGCATCTATACATTGCATTCTCGTGGTATGATTTGCGAGTACGGTTGTGTACTCACGCTTGTTGTAAAACTTGCGCCCAAACCTACGTATGGAGGAGTCTACGCCGCTTTCGAGGAGGAGTTCGTTGAAGGCCGATCGCTCGTTAAGGTCCGATCCCGCTTGGTTGCCCGTGGTGAATTGGTGGGATCTACGCCGAGTTTTCCGCTCCGCCGCTTTATTTCTCTCAGTTAGCCTGCGTGGCTTAATAAGTGTAAACTCGACCATAAGGTCAAAACCCTTATTTGTTATTCAAACTAATCGCTTACTTTAATTATCGCCAGTGTGGATCGATATTTACCGTGTTAACCTCGTGTGCACTAGCGTGATCCTCGACTAGTGCAAGATACACGCAGGGTTCCGTAATCGTAATTCGGGTCCCGGCAGAGGTGGTATCGAGCCATACCGATCGTAGGTCTTGACCTTAGTTAGATTGGCCGCCTTTAGAGTGTCCAAACTATTTTCTAAAGGAAAATTAACTTGCAAGGTTAATTGATTGCTTAACTCTTCTCATATCTCTCTCGCCTCAACTTTTGCTATAATCTCTTCTCTCCCCGCTGCTTTAAAGTTGCTCTTACCTGCTCGTCTGCTCTTGACAGATGCCTCGCCTTCGAGCTATGGTGAGCGCCAGTGAGGTTACGCCGAACTTTGGAAGTTGCTCCGTGTTCTGGAGGTTTTGATCGTCCGCAGACGCCGGCAACAATCGGACAAAGAATGGTCGAACCGTGGAGTGATTTGTCGCTCGACGATCTACGCCAGAGAAACGACAAGGCGAGCCAACCTTCGCGACGCCTCGTGAGGAAGATCACTTGGCCGAAGGTATCCGTGAGTCGCCGCGCTTGGCCATGCTACGATTCGCAACATCTACGCACGGAGCTTCAAGACACCGCCTTCCGCTACCATCCTCGAAGCCGCACCGTGGACTTGCCAAAGACGCTACCCGCCCACGTATGAGAGAGCAACGCTACGCCAGACACCTCGCCCGGGCCAGGCCGCCAGAGGGAGCTCGAGAGGACTATCACGGAGTTGGATCATGTCTATGAAGCCTTGCAGAGTCAAGAGAAGGTCGCCACTCGCAAGAGATCCTCTACGACCAAGTTCCCAAGAAGAGGAAGACCCGAGGAGGATCCTCAAGAAGATCCGAGGAAGGCCCGCTTGAGCCCAAGAAGAAGCAGAGCCGAGGAGCCACCGAGCCGCTTGCACCGAACGCCTGCTCTCGCTGCACCAGCCTAGGGCATCGATCGCTTGCCAAGATGCCGCTCACTTCCGAGCCCACACCGCCGAGCGCGCCGCGGTTGTGGAGGCTTTCTTGAGTAGATCGCTTAGGCTTCGCCAAAGCGGGCTTAGCCGCTTCGGCTTAGTGAGTCGCCTTTAGGCGGTAGTTTTGTGTGCTTAGGTCGTTGTTTCTTTTGTGTGCAGTATGAGCGCAAAGGCCCTTAGGCATCTGTTGCAACCATGCTAAGACCCTAAGTAATAAAGGTATTTCATTTGAGTTTCTTGATCTGTGTTTTGTTGGGTTTAACCTACCCCCGCTAGTTCTTAACTCATCTCGTGCTTGCTACCTTATCTAACCCATGGAGCTTCGCAGATGGTTCAAACTCGCCGATCACGCGAGTGGTTCCCAGATCCCAAAGACCAGAGGCAATGAGCAACCACCGCAGAGCAGCTCCGCCGCAGCACCCCCAATTGACTTGCAAAACTTTGAGCTTTCATGGCAGCACAGCATCACCGATGAATACCATGATGACTCGGATGCAAGCCATGCACAACCGTAACAATAACAACAACAATCACCAAAGATGGAGCCCCACCGCTCATGGTCACCATGGACCATCCAAACTTAAAGAATTCATGAGGACTCGCCCACCAACATTTTCTCGACACGCCTCCAAAGGGAAGCGCACGATTGGTCGCGTGTTATCGAAGAAAGCCGCGATCACTCGGCAATGACCGTGAAAAGGTTCCGTATGCCACTCACCGATGGAGGGCACCGCCGCCGAATGGTGGAGAACTTCGTGCGCCCATGAGACGCCACAGATATCACTTGGGAGGAATTCTCCGCCGCCACAAAGATCATGTACCGTAAGGAATTATCGATCCAAGAAGGATGAATTCGCGCCTCAAGCAAGGAGCTATGTCGTCCGACTACCTCAACAAGTTTTCACCAGCTCGCCACGCAGCAGAAGATGTAGCCACGACAAGGCTCGCCAGAGTCGCTGAAGGGACTAAACATCGGATCGCAAGTCGCTTTGATCGCCCATACTTTCCCGATTTCCGTGAGTTGGTCAACAAAGCCTTTGTTCTAGAAGACAAACGCAAGGAGCCGAAGATAGCCGCAAACGCCGGATGGCTCAACAAGGGAACCATCAATCACAACAGAGGGCAAGAACAAAGCGGCGACAAGCCAACGTGTTTCACCCCGCACTTCGCTCGAGCACCGCACCAACTTCAACACCCCGCCCACCGCCGTAACTTCCGCAACCCCGCACTGCCAACCCCAATCCAGAAGCAACCAGCAGAACGCACTCAAAGGTCCGCACGCGCTGCCGCCACCGACATTTTGCCAACCAGTCCGCAAAGGGGAACAATCACCCAAAGACGCTTCAACCTTGAGCTACGCCATCCAAGACACCAGCCGCCGTGCATCAACCAAGGAGCTTCACAAGTTGCCGGTCAAGCCGAGGAGCACCACACCCGTGATCGAGGTCCGTGTCAACCACGCCACTCTTGAAGGAGCCCAGAATCACCGGACGTTGTAATCGGGTAAGTTTCGTTAACTCAAGACCGCACGCTTTGTTTGATTCGAGCCGCATTCGCTTGTTTCTCGAATATTTGCAACCAAGAATAATTTGGAAGTTATGCAACTTAAGCATACTCGTTAGTCTAGTCGCCGGAGCAGAGCTAAGTACTAGAGTGGGATGTTTAGGAGCTAAGTTACTCATAGCCGAGTTGAGTTTCTAGCCAACCTAATAGTCCTAGATACCCAAACCCTAGATGTCATTCTTGGCATGGATTGGTTATCCAAGCACAAAGTCGTGCTAGATTGTGGTCGAAGAGCCGTGAATAATCGAGGACGCCAAAGGAAACAAGGTAGAGTTTCTAGCCACCTCGCTCGTGATGGACATTTGCTAGTAAACATCCAAGACCCTTGCCTTAGAAGAAGTACCATGGTCGCTGAATATCCGGATGTGTTTCCTAAGAATTACCAGAATGCCACCGATCGTGACATTGAGTTTGTCATCGACCTAGTACCGTGGACAGCACCAATTTCAAAGAGACCTTATCGGATGCCAGCCGATGAATTGGTAGAGATGAAGAAACAGATAGAAGACCTTCTTGAGAAAGGTTTCGTGAGACCTAGTTCGTCGCCGTGGGGAGCGCCAGTGTTGTTTGTCAAGAAGAAGGATGGAAGTATGAGGATGTGTATTGATTACCGCTTCTCAACGAGGTTACCATCAAGAACAAGTACCCACTACCCGGATAGATGATCCGCTTGATCGATGAAAGGAGCCGGATTATTCTCGAAGATCGATCGCGATCGTGTTACCACCACTAAAAATTTGTCCTAAGGATATACCGAAGACCGCTTTCTCAACGCGGTACGGACATTATGAGTTCTTAGTCATGTCCTTTGGTCTGACTAATGCCCCTGCCTATTTCATGAACATGATGAATAAAGTATTCATGGAATACTTGGATAAGTTCGTAGTTGTGTTCATTGATGATATTCTGGTGTACTCCAAGTCGGAGGGAGAACACGCCGAGCATTTAAGGATAATATTGGAAAAACTCAGAGAGCATCAGTTGTATGCCAAGTTCAGTAAGTGTGACTTTTGGAAGAAGGAAGTGGATTTCTTGGTCATGTTATGACAAATAAGGAGTAGCAGCTGACCCCGTAAAGTCAAAGCAAGGTTACATTGGGAGCAACCTAATCGATCTCGATTCGCAGCTTGGGAATGGCAAAGTTATTACCGCTGCTTTATCGAAGGATTCTCATCAATTGCTAAGCCTCTTACGCAATTGTTGAAGAAGGAGAAAAGTTCACTTGGACTCACTGTGAGGAAAGCTTCCAAGAGTTAAAGAAGCGCTAACTTCACCCAGTGCATAATTTTGCCGATATTCGCAAGGATTTCGATATTCATTGTGATGCTTCACACAAGGATTAGGATGTGTCCCGATGCAAGAAGGAAGAGTCATGCTGCTACGCCAAAGACAATTGAGACCCCACGAGGAGAATTACCCTACTCATGATCCGGAATTAGCCGCCGTAGTGCATGCTTTAAAGATTTGGCGCCATTACTCATCTCCAGATCGCCGTGAAGTCTACACGCATCATAAGAGTCCAAGTACATCTTTACCCAATGATCTGAATATGAGACAGAGAAGATGGTTAGAATTGATCAAGGATTACAATCTCGAATCCACTACCATCCCTAAAAGCCAACGAGTTGCGCATGCTCTAAGTCGTAAGAGTTACCGCAATGATTTGAAGTAAAGGAAGTTGCCCGTAACTTTATGAAGAATTTCGTGCTAAAGCTAGAAGTTGTGTCCAAGGGATTTGTAGCCGCTTGGAGGTACAATACCCTCGAGAAGCGATTCGTGAAGCACAACCAAAGGACCCCGTGTTGTCGACATCAAGCTCAAAATGGCGTAAGGAAAATTCAAAGATTTCACCAAGGATGATCAAGACATACTGATTAATGGTCGATTCGTACCGATATCGATGGTCCGAGACGCTTAATCTTAAAGGAAGCCCATGACTCAAAGTATTCAATTCACCCCGAAGTACCAAATGTACCAGATGTTAAGACTAAATTTTGTGGCCAAATTTGAAGCGAGAAGTCGCAGAGTTCGTTGCCTTGTGCGACACCGCCGAAAGTGAAGGCAGAACACCGAGACCAGCAGTTTGTCGCAATCGTCGAAGATTCCGTAATGGAAGTGGAGGAAATCGGGATGGATTTTATCACCGGTTTACCCAAGACCCAATCGTTACGATTCGATCCGGGTAATAGTCGATCGCCTAACCAAGGTCGCCATTTCCGCCACCAAAACCACGCATCGAGATCGCCTTGCGGAATTGTACATGGCAAGGATTGTCGGGCTTGCATGGTGTGCCCAAAAGATAGTGTCGATCGTGGATCTCGCCACCTCTCGCTTTTGGCGAGTTTGCATGAAGCATTGGGTACCATCTCAATTTCAAGATCGCGTATCATCCACGCATGCATGGGCGATCGAAAGAGTCAATCGATATTGAGGATATGCCGAGAGCTTGTGCTCTAGCTAATGCTACCCGATGGGATAAAAGTTTACCGTATGCGAGTTTTCGTACAACAATAGTTATCAAGCTACCGCAAATGTCACCATTTGAAGCTTTGTATGGCCGCGCTCGCAGTAACCCGTTGAATTGGTCGAAACAATTTAAACGATCGCTTTTGGTCCGCATTATTCAGAAGCGTAAGAGCAAGTGGCCATGATAAGAGAAAGATTGAAGATAGCTCACCCAGCGTAAGAGCTATGCGTCGATAACCGCCGCCGAGATCTCGCCGAGCCGTAAGATTTTGTCTATCTTCGAGTGACCCCGCCGAGGTGTCAAAAGGTTTCATGCCAAAGGGAAGCTTGCCCTAGGTATGTTGGTCCGCTCAAGATTTTGGAACGCCGTGGGAAGTTGCTTACCAATTGAGCTACCGCAGCAAAGTAGCGTGAGTACATGATGTCTTTCATGTCTCGCAGTTGAAGAAGTGTCTTCGTGTGCCAGAAGAGCAAGCCCCGTTGGAATCAATTGTTCTGAAGGAGGATCTTACCTACAAGGAGCAGCCAGTCAAGATTTTGGATGTCGCAGAGCGCCTCACCGTAAGCAAGACCGTTCGTTTTTGCAAGGTCCAGTGGAGCAACCACTCAGAGGGAGAAGCAACGTGGGAACGTGAAGAAGAGCTGAAAGGTCGAGATTCCTTTAAGGGGGGGAGGTTTGTAACATCCCAAGTTTCAGAGCTTAAAAATCTTTTAAATAGTTAGTAGGGAAAAATTCACCATTTGAATTTTATTTGAATTTAATTTCAAAAGCTTAATATTGACTTTACAATCAAAAACATTTAATGTGAATAATCCCAACATGAACAATAGCCAAAACTATTTTATTTGGGTTCTGTGTGCTCGATATATTTTCTAGATTTTTCTAGAATTTTTCTCGAGTTCATTTGCTATTTTCTATTGCCCATTTGAATTTCTCGTATTTTCTAAATTGAAAACCTATTTAAAATCTCGAAATCTTCTTGGGCCGAATCTCTCGTGCCCAACTTATATTTCGCGCCGCCTGCCAAATTTCAACAGCAGCAATGCCGCCCATCGACAGTGGACCGCGCCGTCGCCCCTCTCTCTCTCTCTCTCTCGCGCATTATCCTCCACCGTCCGATCAAAGATGAACGGCTAGATGCGCATAAGGCAACCGGAGTTGTCCGAATGTTTTTTTGATTGTGGGCCGCTCGATCAAGATCCAACGGCCGATCTCGGTTCGCTTTACACCGCACCGCTGCACGCGACCACGCGAGTCGTGTTCGACGCGTGGGACCCACCGCCACGCCATCGCCGCCTCCGAGGCGACTGTTCCGATTTCTCGCGCCGCCGCCGCCGCCGCTTTGGGCGCCCGTGTTCTAGACCTTCCCGAGCCGCCTATATAAGGAGGGCAAGCCCTCGGTCTCCGCACTCCAACCCGCGCAACCGCCGTAACCCTAACCCTAGCCGCAAAGCTCGAGAAGTGATCGCGCCGCCGCAACTCCGACGAAGTTCGCTCGCCGCCGCCGCCGCCGAGTGTCGTGGTCTACACCGCCGCGATCGCACGGAGCAGACTACCTCGTGGGCACCTTCGCCACGGAGCGCCGCCAGAGCTCCGATCCCGCCAAGCCCAAACCCTCCGCCGCTTCAACCCGCCGCGGCCGCCACAGACGCCCCCGACCACCGCGAGCACATCCACGAAGTTCCCGTGCCACCTCTACACGCCGGTACCACTCACCGCCGTGAATCGCCGCTGCTCACGGAACCCTTGGTTCCCGAGCCGCCGCCACCGCGGTCCGACGTGGCACGCCACCGCCGCCACCTCGCTGCCGCCGCCTCGTCACGTGTCATCCTCGCCGGCCCCCTCACAAGATCGACGCGCAGCCCACCGATCTCACTCGAGGCTCTGTGAGACCCACCCACCGTGAGTTTAGCCTCCGACATGTGGTCCCACATGTCGAGATTTCTTTATTTATCTTTTCCGAAATCCGAGGGTGACGCCACTATGCAATAATCTGATTTTCCTTTAGAAAATAATTCGAAATTCATGAAATACTGATTTTCAGATTTTATGTATTTTCAATCTTCCAAAGGCCATAACTTTTGCATCCTAACTCCGATTGAGCCCATTCAAATTTCTAAATTTGTCTAAATTCAAGATCTACTTATCTGAGTTTTTATTTAATTTTTGGAGTTGGTTTTGCCTCTGTTATTTATTTGTTTTGTTTGTTTGTGTCTCGCTTATGCAGTAGACGCGATTCGTCGGAAATTTTGTGGAAGAAGGAGCACCCCAAGACCAAGATCAGTACATAGACCTTTTCCAAGGCAAGTCATACCTTTGATCATCTTGAACCCAGTTTTCAAATTACTTTGTGTTAAATTATTGCATGATAGTTTAATTATTTATTTAAATGCTTTGGGCATAGTTATTATCCAAATTGTTATCACACCTTGGCCTTGTATGTCATAATTCCTTGTCACCCTAGATTGGTTATTAGTTGGTAATATTATAGCACCAACGTGGGTTGGTTAGATGCGAGTAAAATTGCTTAGCCATGCTACGAGTCATCATCTCATGTAAGTTGCAAATATCAATTATGACTAAGTGACTATGGAACTTTGTGTAAAACGTGCAGTCAGATGTTATTACTTTGTGATGGCATGTGTTGCACTAAAACCAACTGGTGGTAAAGGATTTAGACCGAGGCAAGTGGTGGAGACTGTGTGACATGGTGGACTATGTGATGGGAACGATAATCAGGTGGCTTAGTTAGAAAATGGAAGTCTTGCCTTGGTCAATTAAGGACTTAACTTTGTGCGCCATTGAACTGAGCCTTACAAAGACGCACCACATGCCCGGTATGGGACGGCCTAACTTAGTAAGTTATGGATTCTCAGATTGATGTTCGTGGATAGGTTAGGCTATGTGATAGGTGGAGGTGTGACTACTTGGTAGTTGCATCACGGAGGATTCGCCGTCCCCGCCCAACGATGTGTGTTATGCATGGGCTATGTGATATGTATAACGGTTTGTAAGCACATCGAGAGTGTCAATGTTGAGATGAAGTTTCGAACTGCTTTTGTTACGATTGGTGCTTGCTACACTAGTTGTATCTTGTGGGTAAAGTGTACAACCTCTCGCAGAGTGTTAATCAAACTATTCGAATAGCCGCTCCTCGGTCATGGACATGCTCGGTGATTTCACATAAGGGTTAGTTTTTATAAAATGTGGGAATGGGAGCTGTGTGATCTCAATCATATGGCTATGTGAAATAATCTGCTTAGTGTGTGTCTTTGTGGAAACAATCATTAAATTAATATTGTCTATTTGTTTGAATTATGCTTTCAATCTATTATCGTATTCAATTGCAAATGTTGCTTTTATGCAAAAGAACCACGTAAGCCTTTTCTTTGGAATAAGCTCCGCATCTATACATTGCATTCGTGGTATGATTTATGCGAGTACGGTTGTGTACTCACGCTTGTTGTAAAACTTGCGCCCAAACCTCTGTAAGTGGAGGAGTCTACGCCGCTTTCGAGGAGGAGTTCGTTGAAGGCCGATCGCTCGTTAAGGTCCGATCCCGCTTGGTTGCGTGTGGTGAATTGGTGGGATCTACGCCGAGTTTTCCGCTCCGCCGCCGCTTTATTTCTCTCATAGCCTCGCGTGGCTTAATAAGTGTAAACTCGACCATAAGGTCAAAACCCTTATTTGTTATTCAAACTAATCGCTTACTTTAATTATCGCCAGTGGATCGACATTTACCGTGTTAACCTCGTGTGCTAGCGTGATCCTCGACTAGTGCAAGATACACGAGGGTTCCGCAATCGTAATTGGGTCCCGACAAAGAACGCACCATCATCTCTGACAAGTGGAGGGGGTTACTACTCGAGTGATTACTACCATTATTATGTCTGTTATATGGAATAATGAGGCGCCTCTTGACCTGGAGGAACGACTACCTCTCCGCGTACTATTTAAAGGACTCAGTCAAAGATGATGAGGGAGACAGCCGATTGACATAGACAATCGGGTAGAGATAATCAGGAGCACAAGTATTAGGCTTTACCTTGATTGTAACCAACATACACAATACAACACACACAAAGAGTAGGGTTATTATTCTCTCCGGAGAAGGCCAGAACATGTATACAAATCCCTGTGTCTTTTTGTCTACGTGATCAATTGTGGAAACCCCCCGAATCAAACAATCTTTACGTAAGATCGGTTCTAAAACACCGACAGTTGGTGCCGACCGTGGGGATCTTCTGGTAATTTCTTGTCAACAGTTTCTCTTTTCTCTTTGATGCTTCCATGGCAGGAGAGTGGAATGAGGAGAATTGTTTCGACTTGGCCAATTACGCAGACGTCGACATGGATGCCGGTTTCGATTACGAGCCTTGTTGAATCATCCGATGGTATTGCCGCCTCTGGAGATCTTCTATCAGATCCCAGAGACCATACCATCAGTGGAGCTAAGGAGGGATCCTTATGCCCCACAATAGTATGTCCAGCTAAGGTATTAGTTCCCTCAGAGGGCAAGGGTCAATCTGACCACAACAAGGACTGCGTCAAGGCAGGCTCACAACATGGCGAGAGTTCTCCCTCCGAATGTTCGAGTCCACCTAAGGCAGTCCGACCTGGCGAGACAAGTTCTGGAGGCCATCATTCTGGAGCTTCATCGATACCTGGTGGTCCTCTCTCTTCGGTTAACCCCACAGAGGAGGGGATCAAACACGCTTTTCCTACAAGTTCAACCATCCCATCGCATGGCACACCTGCGGATGGAGACAGTTATGACCCAAAGTTCCCCTTTCTGGAGGGGTTTACTCCAAGTCACCAGATGTGTCTCTCGACTACTCCTCAAGCGCAAGTGGAGGTCCTCAACGGGAGGTCTTCATCGTTCCCTCTGATAATAATCATTGATGAGTCACGGTGTCCCGATCTTCCGATAGGTTCGATTGGTTTCGTCGTGAGGACGTTGACGCTTTGAGGCTTTCGACCGATGAGATCGTCACCTGCAATTCGCTACACCGCACGATCGCCGTTATCAACCACGCCGCACGCGATCAACCTTACCACGAGGTTTATTGTTCCCGCAGCAATCAAGCAACTCACAAGAACAAGGAAAATGCAATCTGAATTGTATTGCGAATATGAATGAAGTTCACAATGTGGGGTTCCTCAAACCGATAAACGGTGAAACTGCAAAGTGGCAGAATAATCTAAGAAAAACCCAAGGAACTAGAGGGGAGGCGGCCACTACTTAAAGGACGAAGGGAGGGCGGCGGCACTGTTCATGCGTGATTAGTGTCACGTGAACAGTACCCCTCGAAACCCTAGGTGTCCTTATGGGCCAGGGAGGTGGTCGGCCCAAAAACCCTAATGTAGTGTTGATACAAGGCCCTCGGCCCAAAGTGAGGTGGCGCAGCACCAGATATGAGTGATCTACGACGGTGTCTAACTTCCGACGGTCTAAGGTCCTCGACCGGATGTAGTCGAACCTCCATATGCTAAGACCACGGCGGTCAAAACAATCCTACGACCAGATGCGATGCGTGTAGCCTTCTCGACCCTTCTCGTGTGGTTGATAGCCTCCTTCGACCACTCAATGGGGCTTCACCACGCAAATCGAAGTCGTGTAGTGGTCGTAAGCCTTCTCGATCAATATGTGGTGGAAGTAGAGCAATCAGATTGGAGGTGGAGTTGTGGTCGTATCCGAAGGGTTCATGTCCTCATCATCCTCCCCTTCTTGCATTTGAGTCGTCCTCGACTCACGCTCACCCTCCTCCAGCGGCAAGAAAGGCTTTAAAGCTTGTAGCATTGCATTCTCATCTTTCTGCAAAATGTTAGCCATTGCAGGTGGCAAAATAGAGAGAACTTTGGAAATTAAAGGTGATTGTGCATGCATCAAATCAAGAAGGTATATTGTCTCATAACATTCAGTTTGCAACTCAATTTGCAAGTATAAGTGAAGTATATAGTAGAGTTATTCATTGCTCTGAATGGGCAGCACAATAATTGAATTTAAAGAGCACAAGCCATTCATATAATCAGATTTCAATTGAGCAAGAGCAAATTCATATAGCAAGGGTGAAAATATTTGTAAGTTCTTCCATAATTCAACATCTTTAATCAAATTCCTCCTACTAGGTGGTGCAAGAAAAGGTGAACACATAGGAATGAGATGAGCACTAAATTTCATTTTACTCTCATTTTGAACAAGATTCAGCACACAAGAATTATCGTCCCAAACAGCACGCTTCAATTCATCCATGTGATCACAAGTTATGCATATTCGATTTACAAGAAATTGATTGTCTACACCATAATCTCCAATCAAATAAAACTTATATCCAGGGTGTAGGCACTAAACAAGGATTTTGAACACGCGATTTTAAACTTTTTCCATAGCATGTGACAATTTTATAGGTAGATCCAACATAATGTAACATAAAGAATTAGCAGGAGATATTCTAGTCAAAACTTCTTTATGTCTAACCAATTCCACATGTTCATTATATGCTATTAACTCATCACATGAAGTACTCACAACAGTAGAAAAATCAACAATGTTATCACATGGTGCACTCATCCCAGTGCAATCTGAACTCTTTACTTGAAACATGTGCATATCAAAATTGTTTTCCACTAATTGTTGCTCTAAAATAGGATGAACAGTGGACAATTGTAGTTCTTCACAGGCATACTCACCTGGAGTGATGATAGCACCATGGTCATTACCTTTTTGGCTCTCCTCAGATGATGTAGGTACATCCATCTCCTCATCTTCCTTCTGGATCAATGGAGTTGGTGGTGCAATCAACTCATTCTCCTCTTTGGCATGGTTTTCAACTTCCTGCAAATTGTTAGTCATAGAAGAAGACACACACATAGGTTTGCTCTCATGTTTCCTATCAAGCATTCTCAATTTCTCCTCATTCTGATGTTTAAAAGAAAGTGGAACAAATCAGTTACGCATAGCAACTTTTAAAGCATCCCACGTAGTAGATGCTAATCCATCGTTGCATACCCTATTCCACCAATTGATGGCAAAGTTTTTAAATTCACTTGTTGCTTGCCTAACTCTATGCAATTCAGGAACTAAGTGAGCATTAAATTTTTGTTCCACCGTCATCTCCCAATCTAAATATATTTCAGCATTATAAGCACCCGCAAAAGATGGTATAGTGAACTTGACTTTAGCATATGGATCATCATTAACATGTGCATTATGTTGCTGAAGGTTATTACCTCATACCTTGACGGTTGAAGTTCAATCGTTCCGTTGTTGTGTATCAAAGGCATCGTGGTTGCGCATCTCATTGTTGTTGTTAATCTCATGGTCATGGGCTGCACCTTGAGGATCCACACGCCCATTATTCGGTGGTTGATTGGCCAATCCTTCAATGCGTGCATTGAGCATCGCAATACTTTCCTTAAGTTGTTGCAGTGTAGCATTTGTTGTCGTAAACTTCCTAGTAATGTTGTCATTAATAGCATGGCGGTGCTCATCCAACACCCTGGTGAGCTCTCCCCTCATAACAAACTCTTGCGCATCCAATTCCTCACCTGCCATGGTTAGTAAAGACAAAAGGCAACACAAAGATATTATCTGATGAGGATATCCCTACTATTTATGAGGTTATTCGTGAAGCAGGAGCTAAACTTCTCAAACAACAGGTGCATTTGTTTCTTAATGAATTTCCTTTTTTTGCCAATGAGAATTGGTTACTACCTAAAGCAATACTTGGTGCATTCTCAGGTTTGACAAATTTAAAGACTTTGGAACCGAGAGGGAGGAGAGGGAGGCCGGGAACAAATTCATGGAGGCGAAACACATGCGGCCAACAAGGGAGAAGAAACCCATGTGGCCAACGAGAGGGAACGTGCTCTCAGGATAAAACCCTAGCACATGCGGGCGGTCAAGAAAGACATATGGTGACATGGCAACAAGGGTTACATTGGCATAAAAGAAGCATCAAGTGCATCGAACAAATTCGCAAGCTAAGAGAAGGAAAGCTCACAATACAAGGGAAACCGAGAGAGACTAGTTTAAATTTCCAAATTAAAGTAGGGCGTTTTTTGAATCGGATTATCGCTCACGTGAACGAGAATCGGACTCTGACATCGTAGTGCGGAATGAAGCGATGTTAGACTCGATTCATCGTAGCACTCGGTTCTCGTTCATCCGAGTTTTGTGCTTGCGGGAGGCTATATAAACCCCCATTGCCGCACCATAGAGGTAGACCCGTTTATGCATAAGATTGAAACATAGCTATTGCTTGTTCTTTCGACACCAGAGTTCATGCGAGGACGTTGAGAGAGAATTAGGCGATCCATTGTTTGTTCTGCAACTCAAGGTCAAGCCGTCGTTCCATTGGGAATTGGGGACTTGGCGCTCGTCGTTCGTGGTCTCGCGACGAACAACTACCCGGGTGTTTTGGGCGTATTCCAAGAGTTGAGGGTTCGTGCATTGGTGCGAGTGTTCAGCTAGCGACATCGCCTACTTCGCCATCAACTATCCACGGTTCCTCATCGAGAAGATCGGGCCTTCCCGTATCATTATCCCTATCAACTACTAGGTGATCGGCAGTGGAATCACACACTCTCAGCGCCTTACCAAGCTCTTATGAGTTTCTTACCAAATTGCAGCAGTGGTATGATCGGAGAGGGTGGGATGTATGATCATGCGGAGGCGGATGCGAGGATCCAAATCAGGGCCAAAAGTACGTGGAGCCGGACAGCAATGTTTAGTAGCAAGGAGCAGCAATAATGAAATCAGATTAGCAATGTTAAATTAAAGTCCACAAGACTTCGCCACGCTTGTCTGGTCCAAACGCGCTCCTAGCACTAGCTCAAGCAAGCCAAAGATAGGTAGATACAAGCTCAAAAGAACAAAGTTGCAAAGCAACCGTTATCTCTGTGGGTGGTCGTGGAGCTCGTGGGTTGTCGAGACCAACCGAGGTGGTCGTGAGCCAACTAGGGTGGTCCTTTTTCTTTCTCTTCTTTTTTTATTCTCTTTTTTTTTCTTGATTCTTTCTTCTTCTTTTTTTGACTGACGAAACCCAACCTAGGGTTCCTCTTTTTTTTTTTTTTTTTTTGCGCAAGTGACCTTGACTCACAACTCTTCAAAACCCTTTTTCAGGCCTAAGGATAGATATAGGTCACAAACTTTTTCCGGAGAGCAGAGGTAATAAGGTAATAAAAAGATACTCTCTCTCTCTCTCTGAACTATGGCTATCTCTGTTTCGGCTATGGGATTTCTTCTCGGTCCTTGTTGGGTCGAACACGATATGATGAGTGTGTGGGTGTCCGAGAGCAACCAGAAATAGATAGACTTGCCGGGGGCGAATACTCGAGCAGGTGGTCGAACCCGAGAAGGTGGTCAAACTCGAGTAGGTGGTCGAATCCGACGAGGTGGTCGAACTCGATGTAGGTGGTCGAATCCGATCGGATGGTCGAATCCGGTAGGTGGTCGGATGGGAATGTTGGCTCGGTAAGTGGTCGGATGGGGGTGGTGTCACGAGTAAGTGGTCGGATGGGGGGTGGTGACTCAATTCTCGGTTATAGCAGACAAACCCTAATTACAACGGATGCAACAAAGGACAAGCCGAGATACACGATGAACAAAACAGCAAAGACTCGACGCTAGAAACTAGATCACGATGACTAGACCAGCAACAAAGACACCGACGATGGACTCGAACTCAACAACGCGAATACTGAAAACAAAATTGCGAAAAGCACAACGTGGTTTTGGACAGCGGAAAGACTAAGATCTAAAACTTTTTGTAGGGCAATTTTCTGGACTCTAGGTGATGGAAACAACTAACAAAGGGGATAAACGAGATTACCTAACGGGCAACCTTCGCTCTGATACCAAATGATGAGGTCTACGGCGGCCCGATCTTCCGATAGGTTCGATTGGTTTCGTCGTGAGGACGTTGATGCTTTGAGGCTTTCGACCAGTAGATCGTCACCTTGCAATTCGCTACACCCGCACGATCGCCGTTATCAACCACGCCGCGACGTGATCAACCTTACCACGAGGTTATTGTTCCCGCAAGCAATCGAAGCAACTCACAAGAACAAGGAAAATGCAATCTGAATTGTATTGCGAATATGAATGAAGTTCACAATGTGGGGTTCCTCAAACCGATAAACGGTGAAAGCGTAAAGTGGCGAGAATAATCTAAGAAAACCCAAGGAACTAGAGGGAGGCGCCACTACTTAAAGGACGAAGGGAGGGGCGGCACTGCTTCATGCGTGATTAGTGTCACGTGAACAGTACCCCTCGAAACCCTAGGTGTCCTTATGGGCCAGGGAGGTGGTCGGCCCAAAAACCCTAATGTAGTGTTGATACAAGGCCCTCGGCCCAAAGTGAGGTGGCGCGGCACCGGATATGAGTGATCTACGACTGTGTCTAACTTCCGACTAGTCTAAGGTCCTCGACTGTGATGTAGTCGAACCTCCATATGTTAAGACCACGAGCAGTCAAAACAATCCTACGACCAGATGCGATGCGATCGAGCCTTCACGACCCTTCTCGTGTGGTCGATAGCCTCCTTCGACCACTCAGCGGGGGCTTCGACCATGCAGTCGAAGTCGTGTAGTGGTCGTAAGCCTTCTTGATCAATATGTGGTGGAAGTAGAGCAACCAGATTGGAGGTGGAGTTGTGGTCGTATCCGAAGGGTTCATGTCCTCATCAATCATTCTCCTAGAGGTAGGGTTAACGACACTCCTCGACGAGCACATACTATGTCCCCTCGTGGCAATGGCAAGAGCACCGCCGATGATGACCAGGGTCAACACCCTGATGAGCATGCAAGAAATCCTTGACACACTTGCACTCCACTGAGGCAAGCTCAAGGATCTAATGTGCGTGATCCTGAGACAACTCGACAGACGAAAATAGCTGTCCAAAGAACTCTACCTGGGCATGCCTAGTATCAGTCGGAGGAAGCCCGGGAGCTCTAGCACATCAACAACTTGCTCGAGAACCCAACTCAAAAGCTCGCTCAAAAGCTAGGCTACAACCTCTTCGCTGAAGAGATCGCATGAAGGCTTTGGAGCACGATGGCAAGACTCAAGCATCCTCGCTGACATCATTTTGGAAGTCGTAGCAGTACGACTTTATTAGCTTCTTGTCGTTCGACCAACTCACTGTATGGAGATCGATGCAACCGCAAATCACTTCACTCTCCTGATCAGAGAAAGGCTCCTCGAACGTCAGATGATCAACAAGATGCCAGGAGAGGGGATCGCTCATCACTCCGGGGTGGAAATCTGCAGTAGCAAACAGAATACAAGGAGTATTTCCCTCGTAAGACTGTGACCTACTATAGGTCAAGTCCATCTGTGACCAAGTATCGTCGAGTACGATCACCTGGTGACGTCAACTCTTCTTTCCTGCAAGGAAGGCATCAAGAAGTTATCATCAGATGTCGGGCGTTCTCACCTAACCTCCGAGCAATTCACTGGCCACCTCATTTTTGTCCAATGAACATGGAGAAGTTCGTTGGATCTCAAAATCCCATCAAATTCCTTCAGATCTACACAACAGCAGTCTAAGCAGTAGGAGGAGGAGAGCATGTAATGGCAAATTACCTTCCAACTGTGCTCGAAGGGTCTACTCGATTGTGGCTGCTAAACCAACCACTTGAGTCGATTTACTCGTGGCAACACTTTGCGACCCTCTACTGGCGAACTTTCAGGGCACCTACAACTGCCTTGGAAAGGAGGACAACCTGCACCGGATGAAACAGAATGACCACAAAACTCTAGGCCAATTCATCAGGCGTTTTAGTCAGGTTCGTAATTCAATTTCGGAGGATTCTGACTCATCTATTATCAGAGCCTTCAAGCAGGGAGTCCACAGTAGAAGGATAACGGAGGACATCGCTTTGAACCCTCCTGCCACTGTCGCTGAACTCTTTGAGATGGTCGATCGGTATGCGACTGCTACTGAAGTAGTCGAGTGGAATAACACTATCGATCGGCAGGACAACATACCTCAACAGACAGGCGAAAGTGGTAAAAAGAAGGCCAAAAGTGCCAAAAAATCTAAGAACAAGGCGAAGGGTCAAAAGCTTCAAGCCAATAGTTCTAAGGAGGTCTTGGCCGTAAGCGACAAGGAGGCACGCAGTTCCAAACAAAACTCCGACCGAGACAAAGGTAAGCACCACGATCAGAAGAACGACAAACCTAGGTTGTGTCCTTTTCATAAAAAGGAAGGACACGATCTTTGTAACTGCTGGGTTTTCCAACAGAAACTCGAGGACTATTACTCCGGCAAAGGGCCGCTTCCTACTGGGCCACGTTTATTACACCATTTGGTATATTTTGCTACGTCAAAATGCTATTTGGTCTAAAAAATACTGGCGCTTCTTTTCAGCGCTAGATGCAAGCGACTAGGTCGAAATTTGGAGGCCTATGTTGACGATCTAGTCGTAAAAAGCATCAAATGTGTAACACCCCAGCTCAGCATTGAGCCTGGAATGCTACTAAAAATTAAATTAAATTAAACTAAGACCAATTACAAATTCTCGGCAAAACCTCCTTTGTATAGTCAACTGTACCGAGGTTCCAACAATTAATCATGGCATTTATCAATATCTTCATAATCAAGATTGCACAAGCATGCAAGATGATCGAATAAACATAATCCAGACTTGCTGTTCTCATTATCACAATTAACATAAATACTCAAAACCATCTATGAGTGATTCTCAAGCGGTTTACTTAATCTCGATATGAAATTAAATGGCAAACGCCTTAAGGTCGTGAGGTAGTGAGTGCATCCAACATCTACTCCCTCCCATGCATGTCGTTCCTGCCAGTTGTACCTAAAACATAGCAAAGCAAGGGTGAGCCCAAAGACTCAGCAAGTATCAACAAGGCTATAAGCAAGAACACAACCATAGCATCCATGATCCACAATAACATTACACTAATCATAGCTTTCATACTCATGGAATGCGATCAATGCAATGCACCTTTTGAACTTTATCTCTTTCGCATTTTACCGTGAATGCGGGTATACATCCGTCGATGTGTACCCTTGCTCGTGCCCTCAGGCACAGGGACCAAGAGCCTATACACCACATGTATAGGGACCTTTGCCCATCATCTTAATGATGGGGACCTCTTTACTCATTGCCCACATTCCACGAATGTGGGGACCTCAAGCCCGTCATCTACATGACGGGGACCTCAAAAATGCATAGTCACCACTTGACTAAGCCTCCAAAATGATAGCACGATGCACATGAACAAATCTTTAAGCTATCATACCAATGTATTCACAACATCGTCATACATGAATAAACTTATTCATACTTCTTTTTCATACTTCTAGCATTCCTCATCATTAACATTCATAGCATTTTAGCATCCATGAATAGCACATATATTCATAATACTAGCAAACATGAACAAAACCTCATGAATAACAATTAATCATATCTCAAGTATTCACCATCCTTACACATACATATCACATTATCAATCAACCACACCTAACATATAACAAATATTAGCATGTATCATAAACATTGATCATCTTTAACCAGCATATCACACTATCAATCAACCATAGCTAATATATATCGAATACTAGTAAGCACTGTCAAACCATTCATAATTACTCGACCAAACAGAGTAATTGCATCCACCAAGATAATTTGGAACTCATCACAATAACATCCATTCATGGCTATTATGACCCAAACACAAACAATACAAAGATACAAGCATAATAATACGATAACCCGAATACTTGCCTCAATCAGTGCGAACGGTGGACGCAGTGGGCGTTGCCCCCGGGATCTTGCTCCCACCTGAATATGAAGATAACCCAATCTAAGACCAACATACTGGACCAAAAGCATAAATAACAACACAATTGAACTCTCTAAACTTCCAGGCATTTTCCAATCTTCAAATTTCTAACGATCGCTTTTGGTGTTCACTGCGGACAGTCAACTTCTAAAATACATAACTTTCTGCTCCGGAGTCCAAATAAGATGTTCTTGGACTTTCTGGAAAGGTAATTAAATTACCTAAATAAACTTAGTTGGGGAGCCCTTTTGATTATGCCAACTACTGCCTCTACAAAGCCAACCTACAGAACAACAATTTTCACATCGGTTTCTCTGGACAGTACACCAAAACCACCATAACTTTAGCTACGAAGGTCCAAATCTTGCGTTCTTTATCTCTATGAAAAGGTATGGAAATGACCTACAATTTTCGTTATATTGAGATCCTCTGATTTCGTCTTTAACTAATATATTAACTCAGATTTCTACAGACTGTCAGGATGTTGACAGATTAACCAAACAGCGGAACTAAACAATTCATAACTTTCTAACCGTTAATCGGATTTGGGCGTTCTTGGCGGCCATTGAAAGCTACGAACAAGACCTACATAACTCTAGGAGACCAAAACTCCTAATTCGGCATTTAAAGTCACGAAACAGACCACGCAACATTATGGACAGAATTAACTTTCTACTCGCAGCAATACGATCTAATCGAAATTGAACCAAAACACATCTACCACTAATCAAACGATGAGGATCGGCACTCGTTACCCTTGTAGCAACCAGGAAGTTCAAGATCTTGCCCCGCGAAGATGATGATCATCCCATCCCTCTTCTTCTCCCCTTCTTCCTCTTTTCCCTCCTTCCTTTCGCTGGCATCAATGGAGGGAAGACCAACCATAGTTGGAGATGGACAGCAAGGGATGCAAGGGGGAGGTGCTGAACAGGGAGGAGGCGCAAGGGGGAAGAGGAAGTGGCGGCCAAGGGGTGGAGGGGGAGGAAAGATGGGGGGGCGGCTAGGGTTTGGGGGAGGGGGTGGCGCCTCCCCCCTATGGCCGGCCAGCCCCACATGGGCCTAGGCCCAAGCCCAGGTTGCCAACTAAATGCGGAAAACCCCCTCTCTTTTCTTGCTTTGATGCTTTTCTAAAGAAACCTTCCCCCCGATTAAATTAATCTCTACCGATTGAATTATTCTATCCCGATTAATTGCTTCTCTCGCTTTCGGAGTATTGCATTCTCTCTTGATTACATCCTTTCGAATATATTTTAAGGTATTACATTCTACCCCCCTTAAACAGAATTCGACCCTGAATTCTTCCTGTCATCTACTCGAAAACAACAACAACAACCACAACTGAAAACCAATAACCAACAAGATGTACCCGACGTGAATATATCACCCAAACGTATACCCATGTCTAAACCTCAACACTCTCTCTGACCTTCCCAGGTACTCACTCAACACCAAAACATACATGACGTTATTACTCGCGCACGGACTCGAGGCAGATCCCCGCGATACGCTAACTAGCGAGAACAAGCCAAAGTATCTTGGGTTAAACTTCCCAAAGATACCGAACCACACAACATACACACGAACACGAAACCATCGCTCCACCTTTCAAATGAACTCTTCAACAAGCAAGGATCACCTCCTTTAACCGAAACACACAACAAAACTCTCTTTGAGCAAACTCTTGTACTAACAAAATGTAACACCCTGGCCAAACGGAAGCCAAGATGCCACCTAATTATTCTAACAATCTACACATTTGGAAGATTATGAAATAATTATATCAACCAACCGACAAAGATTAACATAATCAAGATATGGTGAAGGTATCCTTCCTTCACCTTCTAAGTTATTTAATACTGAGAAACATCAAAGAAGGTTCACATGCAGAATAAATCAACATCATAGCGGAGAAGGTATCCTTCCTTCTCCAATTAAAGTTTAATTATTACAATTCAGCATTAACGAATGTAATATTGAACTAGAATTATGTCTTGAACATGAATTTGGTGATGTAGACAAGTAGTGTGTGTCTCCCTCCCAAGAGAATCTCATCAACGATCACCTAGAAATAGACAAAACAACGCAAGGGTGAGTCCAAGACTCAGCAAGTACAATGATTAATAAAACACTTAACAATACGAATAAGACATGCTCGCATCAACATTGGTCATAACACATATGAGTGCATATGAAGACATGACATGAATGCTTAAAATCAAGGGAATGGACTTCACACACACATATATCGGTATAGTCGTTGAAACACCGTCGGTGATCACTCAAGCCCGCATCTTAACAAAAATGCGGGATCCATTTCCGTATGAAGAACGTTTCATACGGGTGTACAACATTGCCCATCTTGGAATTAATGGGTCTTACTCAACCATCCCGAATTGATGGTCTTCCTCATCCACTCCTGTGGACAAAGAAATGATAATGAATGCATGAAGCAACTTATTGAATAAAACATTATCATCATTTCTATTCATGAATTCAACACAAGAGACAAAACATGGATATTTCACTTCATACTACACAAAAGTTATCACCGCACGATCATATCAATAACCACAATGCACAACCAGTTCGATTAACAAAGTACTTGCCTTCCGCGTTGAGACGCGTTAGCTGGCAGCGATGGCGTTCCTAAATTCGAAGCTCCGCCGCCTAACCAATGAAATACATTCAATAAGAACACCAAAAATACCCATTTCTACTAATCAACGCTATACACCGCTTCCCTGAAGACTCTAGTCATTAATACAAAACTTAAACTGAAATAAACAATTTCTGTCATAGCTTAATTCTCGACAGCGGCACGGTAATTGACATATCTTAAGATCTGGAAGTCGAAAAAAAAGTGAATCCAATTTCTGTAGCTTCTTAACTGACTAACCTACAAAACTCTAGTTGAGGTGATAAACCAATTTGGCCAATTTGATGGGTTAACAGTTGTTTGAAATAGCAGTACAGAATCTGTCCGAACATAATAAACAGTAGTACTAAAACATCCATAACTTTTAAGCTACAACTCCGAATTGAGTGTTCTTTAGCAATCTGAAAAGGTTATGGAATTACCTACAATAACCTAGTTGGCACGACATTCAAATTTTGCCTTTAACAAAAAGTGGCACACGGGTCGAAATTAAAGATAAAAACTGACATACAATCTGGACAGACTGACCTTCAAACTGGACAGTCACAATGAAAAGTGCATAACTTTTGATCTATAAATCCAAATGAGTTTTTCTTTATCAATCCTGAAAGCTAGTGATATCACCTTCAAAATTTGTTATGGGCAAGACCTTTGAATCACCCTCTAACTAGGCCATAAATCAATCTATACAGAGACTGCTAATCCCCGCCAGGATTCTGGACAGCAGATAATAAATCTATCATAACTTTTGACTCGAAAGTCGGAATGAGGTGATCTCGGCGGCCACCGAAAGCTAAGAGCATCCTCTAGCTATCTCTAGGAGACCAAAATCCCAAATTCTGCCCCTAAGAACATGAAAGAGGGCCCGAAACATACTGGACATAATCAGATTCTAACTCGCAGCGAGTCTGCCTAATCAAATACGTAACCAAATCACCTCTACCAACAATCAAACAACGAGGCTCGCAACGTTACCCTTGCTGCAACCAGGAGTAGATGGAAGAATCCTTGGTGGTGATGATCTTCCTCCTTTTCCCCTCTTTTGGCGAAGCAACCAACAGCAGGAAGACATCTGGTTACCCTTGAAGACATGTCGACTCAAAACTCCACAAGATCCTCCTTTTCTTCTCTTCCTTTTCTCTTGCTGCCCTTTCCTTCTTGCTCTCTTGATTTCTTGGCAAGATTGGCAGCAGCTCACGCATGTGGCACAAAGAATCAACAACTTGCATCCAAGACATGCGCAGTAGCACAAGATCCTTTATCTCTCTGCCTTTCTTCCTTTAACATAGATCATGCAGGCTTTTCACTTGATCTCTCTCTAGGCAAAGCAATAGGGTAACACTAAAAGCACTAACGTAAGGGACATGCATCATTGCCATGCATGCAGGTTTGTTCGGCTAGGCTAGGCAGGTTGCTAGCTCTGGCTTGCATGCAAATGTGCAGGAGAGAAAGAGCAGGCTACATGCAGCCTAGGGGCTACCGTGCAAGGGAAACAAGAAGATGCGGTTGGGGGAACTGCAATGGTAGAGGCGTACGGGAACAAGGAGTGGAGGTGGGTGGCGGCTGCACAGGGGAGGAAAACTGGGGGTTAGGGTTGAATGTGTCCCCATGGCCCCCTCTCTAGGCCGGCCCCCTCATGGGTCAGGCTGTCGTGGGCTGAAAATCCACATTCCTCTCCCCTTCTTAATAAAATTTCAGAACTTACCCCTCTAAACTCCTAAAAAAACTCTCTAATCCATTTAAGTGATCTAATAAAAACAGGATATTACATTCTACCCCCCTTAACAGAATTCGACCCCGAATTCTACCGGTCGAAATAAACAGAAGAACATCTGTCACTAAAATGAAACAATAAATTACTCGTACCAATCGTGAACAGACTCGAATATTGCTCACGCATACGAGACTCTAGCTCCCATGTGGTTTCACGCTCACACGGGTGCGCCCATGGGACCTCAACGGATACCAACTTCTTATGGCCGAATGCTCTTTTCGACCTCGCCAGTATACGTACCGGACGAGACTCGGACGTGGGGTCTTACTTCATGGTCAACGACTCTAACGAAACCTCAAATCCTGAATTTTCGAGGTTCTCACTAAGCACCGAACATACTAGACATTGCGTTCCTCGTGTATGGACCCGAGAGTCAAAGCGATACGCCAACTTCATAATCCCCAGAATCGAAAATGAACCAATGTACTTGGGCCAACTTCCTTTAGTACAAAGACACACAATATGCTCAAAGATCGAACTCTTCATCTAACAAGGAGCACCTCCTTTAACCAAGAACACAACAGATTTCGCTTTATAAATGAACCCAATTGAAAACAATGATTTCTCATCACAACCACGAAATGGCAACTTGACACCAAAGGGTCAAATTAAAAAACGAAGATTCATCATGAAATTCTTCCGCTTTCGAAGTAGGTAGTTTACAAATAAACACCACACAAGCCGAAAGAGAACCCACTCAAATACCCAAATCAAATACTTCCTTTATTCTTTCTGAACTGATAAGAACCACACATGCCAATCATAAAGTCAAACTTAATTTCGAAAGACATCCATCATAAACACATAGCTCAAACAAGAATCAAGAGAGCGTTTCACTACTCGAGGAAACACTCTTTTCTCAAATTCCCTTTTAGAAATAAAATTTCACTCGAATTATGGAATTTCATTTTATACATATCACACTAACTTATTTCTCTTAAATTGGCAACCACAACGCCATGCTCAAACCGAATACCTCAACCACACCTCTGTAGAGAGGCTCTATTACCTCCACAAAAAGAAAACATACTCATAATTACTTAACAAATGTCTCCCAACGCATCTCAAAATAGATCTCACTCGTAATCACATCACCTCAATCCTTTAATAATAACAACTCGGAATTCACATCACACACCCTCATGTACTACATCAGAAAGGTGCTATCAATGATCATCTCACTATTGAGAATCCACCCTTATTCTACTTCCTCTACACATAATCATTGGGCGACCAAAGTCCTAAAATAAATATGCGAAGCCCAAATTTAACCTCTAAGACTCCTACAATGAATGTCTGGTGTGAATGATAGGGAAATCATCAGATTATATGACTAAAATTCCCACAGTCTAACCTTACTCAATCATTAGTGTCAATAGATAGATATATTCTTGACCAAATCGTTCATTGAAAGATTCTAACTCCAAAAAAAGTTACTCATTGAAACCAAGCTATACCTGACATTAACTCAACACTTCCTACCATCTCCATAGTTGTCGTAACGACTTCAATTCTCATAATTCTACCCACATTAAACTACACCAACACAATTCTTCTACACAGCCGTGTAAGGTACCCAATCATGATACACTCATAAACTGAACAATATTTCCCATACTTTAAACAATTTCTAAAGTTTCACTTAACATGAACGAAAGATCTTGAACCACAAACCACTATAGATTCTATCAATTGCAAAATATATATATATATATATATATATATATATGCCATTGGTTGGCCCTAAAGACAAAACTTTCTGTTTAAATCGAACCCTCGCCAAGGGTTACTCCAAGAAATCAACTTATCACTCAATGTGTCTCAAACAACATGACTTCTAAAGTCTCACAAAGTCTCTCAGCTGGTCACCACCAATCAGGTGCCACTATACACTCTAAAGGGTTTTGTAGAACAAATCCATAATTCATTTCTCAAAAGAAAAGACAATTGAAAACGATTCCCAGCACAAAGAAAATGTTTACCACTCGCATTAAGCATATGACCAAGGGAAAAATAGTCCATTAAGCAATGAACTCGGAAATCATAAGGGAAGTCCACAATTAAGGGCACAAGTCCCGCACGAAGAGAATATCAAACCTCACATGAGAAGAAAGTATTGCCTTTGAAAATCGGGAAACTCTTATGGGCAAAAGCAGAAAGTTTAGGCACACTTCATATAGACCGCAAGTTACAAAACTTGACGTAAATCTCAAATACTTCTACTACACTCTTTCCTTTAACAAAAGAAATATTTTTCTTTGATTGAAACATCACTTTGCCAACTCAAACTAAGGAGCCTTAAAGCTCAAATCACAAGAATCACTTAAGAACCAACAAAACATTCAAATACATCATTTTGCTTAAACTAATTTCAGCTACCACATAATTCATCGTTCTAAAAGGCCACGAAAGCAAAACTGAAATGTTCTCATTTAAGCGATATCACCAATGGCGATCAAATTACTTTATCTATGAAAGAATTAATATCAATCTCACATTATCACAATTTTAATAACATCAATATCATACAGTAATACCAAGAATCATCAAACTTTATTTTACCATCCTAAAGCTTTTCAAAATAAGTACTAGCCACAAGGTTGAAATAAATTTATTTTAACAAGATCATACTATGCAAATAACAATCTCGTAAGGCACGCTATCAAGACAACTTATGAAATTCGTCTACCCAGCTGTTGGTATTACGCAACACCAACATCAGCTCTCATTATCAATTGAAGTTTGCATTAACCATGTAAGAAGGTGTAGTGCTACTCGATTCACCAACAATCCATCTAGACCTTTAATCAGGTTTCAACAATTTTAGCACGTCGGGAATAGGTAATTCTAGCATTTATGAAAGATCATCAAGGAATTACCCAACTACGCTACCAAGGACATCAGTTAAGATTAACTATGCAACATGCCACTAACCCAACTTAGCATCCCATACATGATCAATTACCTTGTATACTTACAACTTCTCATTTAGCACAACAACCATTACAAAGGATTTTTAACACTTTCTTTCGCAAAGAAAAGGTTCTGAACTTCAACACTCCAACTACCCCAAAAGAAATGAATAGAATCAAAACTTTATTCAATGAACTTTGTAAAAGATAATTTCCTTTATCGAAAATACCAAACAGATAACAAGATCACATCTATCAACAAGAATGGTAGGATTCTCATGAAAAGAACAATCTTTAATAACAACATTTACAAGTAGTAAAGAGATCCATAGTCGAAATGACAATAATTGCCTGAAAAACAAAGAGGGACAAATTGAAACCCACACACAACCATTTTATTTTATTACAATCTCTGATTTAACCCCAACAAGGCATCACAAAGGATTTTAACACTTTCCTTGAAAAGAGATGCACTAACTTCAACACTGGAATGATCCAAAAGAAATACATAGAACCAAGGCTTTCTCATGTTAACGAACTTGCAAAGAAAACTTTCATTAACCAAAATATCAAACGAATACTTTTTTCAATAAGAAAGAAGGAACAATCATGGAAATATCAATCTCAACAATTAACAATGATCACAAGTAGTGAAAGCAACTTAACGATTGAAAACAATAATTGTTTCGAGAACAATTCGAGACTTATTGAAACCATCAAATACAATGAACCACGAACCCAAGAGAAATTCATCAACCACCACTAGACAAAAATTGAACAAATTCGAAAATCAAGGTAGAGAACAACTTTCTAAAGCAACTCACGCTCAACACATGTAACTATGGTACTCGTGATAACTACTCCCTTTCCATAAACCACGAACGGTGATATAACTTTGCAAAGCCGGGGCTACAACCACGACTTCAACCTCTCAACCTTAACTATCCTCACACATAATCAATATAATCGAGTTATGAGTATACAAGATCATCTCGTAACAATCATTGAATAATTCAAAGATATAGAAGATCATATCAGATCATAGATTAACAAAAAGAATGGTAGTACAGAAACAATTCAATAGCAGATCAACAACATGAAACATACTATCAGAATCGCAGATGCAATGGATTACCCAAATCCCACCTACTGTGCACAGTGTGTCCATTTAATATTCAATTACCAAGGACCTAAAGCCCGCTCTGATACCAACTGTAACACCCTGGCCAAACGGAAGCCAAGATGCCACCTAATTATTCTAACAATCTACACATTTCGGAAGATTATGAAATAATTATATCAACCAACTGACAGCATTAACATAATCAAGATATGGTGAAGGTATCCTTCCTTCACCTTCTAAGTTATTTAATACTGAGAAACATCAAAGAAGGTTCACATGCAGAATAAATCAACATCATAGCGGAGAAGGTATCCTTCCTTCTCCAATTAAAGTTTAATTATTACAATTCAGCATTAACGAATGTAATATTGAACTAGAATTATGTCTTGAACATGAATTTGGTGATGTAGACAAGTAGTGTGTGTCTACTCCCTCCCAAGAGAATCTCATCAACGATCACCTAGAAATAGACAAAACAACGCAAGGGTGAGTCCAAGACTCAGCAAGTACAATGATTAATAAAACACTTAACAATACGAATAAGACATGCTCGGCATCAACATTGGTCATAACACATATGAGTGCATATGAAGACATGACATGAATGCTTAAAATCAAGGGAATGGACTTCACACACACATATACCGGTATAGTCAGTGAAACACCCGTCGGTGATCACTCAAGCCCGCATCTTAACAAAAATGCGGGGATCCATTTCCCGTATGAAGAACGTTTCATACGGGTGTCCAACATTGCCCATCTTGGAATTAATGGGTCTTACTCAACCATCCTGGAATTGATGGTCTTCCTCATCCACTCCCGTGGACGGCAAATGATAATGAATGCATGAAGCAACTTATTGAATAAAACATTATCATCATTTCTATTCATGAATTCAACACAAGAGACAAAACATGGATATTTCACTTCATACTACACAAAGTTATCACCGCATACGATCATATCAATAACCACAATGCACAACGATTCGATTAACAAAGTACTTGCCTTCGCGTTGAGACGCGTTAGTCGGGCAGCGATGGCGTTCCTAAATTGAAGCTCGCCGCCTAACCAATGAAATACATTCAATAAGAACACCAAAAATACCCATTTCTACTAATCAACGCTATACACCGCTTCACGAAGACTCTAGTCGTTAATACAAAACTTAAATCAAATAAACAATTTCTGTCATAGCTTAATTCGGACGGTGGCACGGTAATTGACATATCTTAAGATCTGGAAGTCGAAAAAAAATTGAATCCAATTTCTATAGCTTCTTAACTGACTAACCTACAAAACTCTAGTTGAGGTGATAAACCAATTTGGCCAATTTGATGGGTTAACAGTTGTTTGAAATAGCAGTACAGAATCTGTCCGAACATAATAAACAGTAGTACTAAAACATCCATAACTTTTAAGCTACAACTCCGAATTGAGTGTTCTTTAGCAATCTGAAAAGTTTATGGAATTACCTACAATAACCTAGTTGGCACGACATTCAAATTTTGCCTTTAACAAAAAGTGGCACACGGGTCGAAATTAAAGATAAAAACTGACATACAATCTGGACAGACTGACCTTCAAACTGGACAGTCACAATGAAAAGTGCATAACTTTTGATCTATAAATCCAAATGAGTTGTTCTTTATCAATCCTGAAATCTAGTGATATCACCTTCAAAATTTGTTATGGGCAAGACCTTTGAATCACCCTCTAACTAGGCCATAAATCAATCTATACAGAGACTGCTAATCCCCGCCAGGATTCTGGACAGCAGATAATAAATCTATCATAACTTTTGACTCGAAAGTCGGAATGAGGTGATCTCGGCGGCCACCGAAAGCTAAGAGCATCCTCTAGCTATCTCTAGGAGACCAAAATCCCAAATTCTGCCCCTAAGAACATGAAAGAGGGCCCGAAACATACTGGACAGAATCAGATTCTAACTCGCAGCGAGTCTGCCTAATCAAATACGTAACCAAATCACCTCTACCAACAATCAAACAACGAGGCTCGGCAACGTTACCCTTGCTGCAACCAGGGAGTAGATGGAAGAATCCTTGGTGGTGATGATCTTCCTCCTTTTCCCCTCTTTTGGCCGAAGCAACCAACAGCAGGGAAGACATCTGGTTACCCTTGAAGACATGCTGACTCCTGAAAACTCCACAAGATCCTCCTTTTCTTCTCTTCCTTTTCTCTTGCTGCCCTTTCCTTCTTGCTCCTGTTGATTTCTTGGCAGCATTGGCAGCAGCTCACGCATGTGGCACAAAGAATCAACAGCTTGCATCCAAAGCACATGCGCGAGCACAAGATCCTTTATCTCTCTGCCTTTCTTCCTTTAACATAGATCACGGGCTTTTCACTTGATCTCTCTAGGCAAAGCAATAGGGTAACACTAAAAGCACTAACGTAAGGGACATGCATCATTGCCATGCATGCAGGTTTGTTCGGCTAGGCTAGGCAGGTTGCTAGCTCTGGCTTGCATGCAAATGTGCAGGAGAGAAAGAGCAGGCTACATGCAGGGCTAGGGGCGGCTGGTGCAAGGGAAACAAGAAGATGCGGTTGGGGGAACTGCAATGGTAGAGGCGTACGGGAACAAGGAGTGGAGGTGGGTGGCGGCTGCACAGGGGAGGAAAACTGGGGGTTAGGGTTGAATGTGTCCCCATGGCCCCTCTCTAGGCCGCCCCTCATGGGTCGGTGTGTGTGGTGAAAATCCACATTCCTCTCCCTTCTTAATAAAATTTCAGAACTTACCCCTCTAAACTCCTAAAAAAACTCTCTAATCCATTTAAGTGATCTAATAAAAACAGGATATTACACAAAATCCATCTGAAAATGAAAGACTCACATCGCAACTATGCGTTACCAGCTCGGTATTGAAGAGTCAAATCCAGAAATAGGAATTTCATCACATAAACCATTTTCATTTTCCATGTGGCAGTTTGTGAATAAGCGTCACGAAATCCAAATAAGAAATCACTCGAAAGCCCAAATCAAATATTCCTTTATTCCATCTGAATTGGAAAGAATCACACACGCCAACGTAAATGCCGAGCTCAACTTACGATAAACAATGGTTAACAGCACAGAACTCAAACGAGAATCAGGAAAACGATTCACTTCTTGAAGAAGCATCAATTTATCAGTTTCTCTTTTAAGACCAAAATTTCCTTCAAGCTATGGAATCCTAATCATCGCACAACACACTAACTTGTTACTCTTAACTTGGCGATCTCAACGCCAAGCCCAAATCGAAACACCTCGTCTACACCTTTGAAGAGGGACTCTGATGATTTCATAAAACATTCTCTAACCAATTTACTTTACTGACAGAATTCATTTGACAGATGGCACTCAGAAAGTATCCCCAAATTAGATCTCTCACACGATCATATCACCTCAACCCTTTTGAGAACAAACATCTCAGATTTCACATCACACACTCTCATGTACTACATCAGAAGAGTGTTATCAACGATCATCCCACTGTTCGCAATCCACCCTTATTTCTACTTCCTCTACACATAATCTTTGGGCGACTCCAAGTCCTAGCAAAGCAATGCAAAGTCCACATTTAACCTCCAAGACTCTTGCAACTAACTTCTCATATAAAAGATAGGGAAATCCTCAGATTAAACCCCTGAAAATCCACAATTCCCACATACTCACTCATTAACATCATCATAAAAATATTTTCTTGACCCGTTTACCTTTACAAATATTATAACTCTCAGAAGGTTACTCATTTAAAACCAAATCACTCTTAACATTACTCAACATTTTCTATTATCCCATTAATTAACATGACGATTCGTTTACTTTATAATCCCACTCTCATTAAACCACATCATCAAGAATAACCATTCACAACCTCGCAATACTACCAAATTACGATACTCTATAAAATTGATCAAGATTTCCATACTTTCGGTAATTCTAATGTTCCACCCGAAGTGAACAAAAGATCTTGGATCACAATCACTATAGGTTCTACTAGTTGTAACAATGCAATCAGTTTAACCCCATAAGACAATCTTCCATTGAGATAGACTTCTCTCAAAGAACTATATTACGAAATTATCTCATCCTCCAATGCTCATCGAATTACTTAAAACCCAAGTTTCACAACTACAATTAATAAACACCTCAGAAGATTCAGGTGAAACGAATAGGTTGATTCTTCCTCAAAAGAAAGAGCGAATGGAATCATAAAAATTTCTTATCAACTTGGAAAACATGTGCCACCCGCAGTGAACACAAGACCAAGGAAAACTGTCACTTAGGCCAAGAACTCGAAAAACATAAGGGAAAGTCAACAGTCAAGGGCTCAAGCCCTACTGAAAGCGTATTCCAAACCACAAATGAGAAGAAGGTAATGCCCTTTGAAGATTGATAAACTCTTATGGAACAACTGCATAAGGTTTAAGTACTATCAAATAAACTGCAAGATGCGAAACGTGACTTGAATCTCAATTGCTTATACTTCACTCCTTCCTTTAACAAGGAAGGTTATTTTCTGTGATTACTACATCACCTTGCCAGCTTAAACAAGATAAGCTCTTAAGACCAAATCATAGGAACAACTTAAGAACCAATAAATTCCTTCAACATGTCACTTTGCTCAAAGCAACTCAATCACCACATAACTCAAGCGATCCAAATGATCACCATTGCAAAACTCGAAACACTTCTACAAAATCCAAGTTACGAAAGACGATCAAATTATTTTATTTCTAAAAGAATCATCACCTCACACACAAGTCACAAACTCTTGCATATAATCTTACTAACATCAAGAGTAATATACTTTGAACACAAATATTTATCATCAACTATTCCATTAGAAAGCCTCCAAAGTTTCACCAAATTGTTCCATTCTACCTTTTCATCCCATCTTCAAAATGAGAGTATACCAAAACCATACAACATCACTACATCAACCTCTTAAGTTTAGAAGGGGTCTACTACACAATTGAAAAGCTCTTACCAAAACCCTTTCAACAAGGACACATTATCATCCAATTATTTCACAATCATGTGGGCATAAGCCCATATCAGTTCAACTCTTAGCGATGCTCATCATCAAACTTCAACACACAACAGTTATACCACAACCATTGTTGTTATCAACTGGCTTCATTATGAAATCTAGTTGCTACCTACTTTTATTCCCAAATCATATGGATATTAACAAACACATATTCAACTATTTCTCCTCACATTTGGATTTCGGCAAAAAGTACACTAAAACTTCAAAAAATTGAAATCTTCTATCGATCAAAAGTCTCAGCAACGTTACAACCAAATTCATTGTGTTATTCTATATAGAGGAACTATATAGAACTTCCCTCATAAATTCTAGATCCACCCATATTCAATCCCTTCAACCGATTAAACACAATTCCGATAGTTAATCATACTAAGGAATACGTAAATCTGGTATTCCCTCTAATTTTCCTTTCCACACAATTAAATTAATCCATGGGAACCAAAGAACCCAACAAGTTTAACAACCTAAACAGTTTTAATGACCAGACTAGTTCATCAAGATTCCATACTTCTTGATATCTCTCAATCACTACTCATATATACCGTTCATCAAGAACTAGAAAAAGACAACATCAACTTAATCAATTTCACTTCCAAGGTTACTAATTAATATTAATTATGCACCATACCAAAGACTCAACTTGATACCCATACCATATCACGTTATTTGATTACAACCTCTGATTTAACCATAACAAGGCATCACAAAAAGATTTTAACAATTTCCAACAGAAAAGAGATGCCTTAAACTTCAACACTTTTAATAATCCAAAAGGAACACATAGAGTCAAAGCTTTCTCATGCTAACAAACTTGCAATAGAAACTCTCGATACCCAAACTATCAAATGAATAAATGAGTCAATCCTTGTCAAAGAGAAAGAAGGAACAACCATAGAATTATCCATATTGCCAATTGACGAGGATCACAAGTAGCAAAAGCAACTCAACAGTCGGAAAACAATAATTGTTTCAGAGAACCATTGAAACACAACAACTACTATGAACCACGAACCCAAGAGAAATTCATCATCCACCACCGAACAAGAATTTACCAAGATTGAGGTTAAGGAGGAAAATAACTTTCCAAAGGAGCTCACGCTCAACTCCTGCAACTATGGTATTCGGGGTAACTACTCCATTCGTCTACCACAAACGGTGGTATAACCTGACAAAGTCCAAGGCCACAACCACGGCCTCCACTTCTTATCCACTATTACCGACACGCATAAACAATATAATCAAATATGATTATACATGATCATCTCATGATAATCATAGAATAGATTCATAGTTATAGAATATCATAACATATCATTTCATAGTTTAACAACAAGAAAGATAGCACAGAGGCAATTCAACAATTTCTCAACAAATGAAACATAGCAATGATAATGCGAAGCAATGTAATTCCCAACCCCACCTCTGTACGCGATGTCAATTTAATATATTTTTTCTATTAACCACGGACCTAAAGCCCGCTCGATACCAATCAGAACACCTGACTCAAAGATTGAGCCTCGAATGCTACTAAAAATTAAATTAAATTAAATTAAACTAAGACCAATTACAAATTCTCAAGAAACCTCCTTTGTATAGTCAACTATACCGAGGTTCCAACAATTAATCATGGCATTTATCAATATCTTCATAATCAAGATTGCACAAGCATGCAAGATGATCGAATAAACATAATCCAGACTTGTTGTTCTCATTATCACAATTAACATAAATACTCAAAACCATCTATGAGTGATTCTCAAGCGCTTTACTTAATCTCGATATGAAATTAAATGGCAAACGCCTTAAGGTCGTGAGGTAGTGAGTGCATCCAACATCTACTCCTCCCATGCATGTCGTTCTGCCGGTTGTACCTAAAACATAGCAAAGCAAGGGTGAGCCCAAAGACTCGCAAGTATCAACAAGGCTATAAGCAAGAACACAAGCATAGCATCCATGATCCACAATAACATTACACTAATCATAGCTTTCATACTCATGGAATGCGATCAATGCAATGCACCTTTTGAACTTTATCTCTTTTCGCATTTTACCGTGTGCGGGGTATACATCCGTCGATGTGTGCCCTTGCACATGCCCTCCCGGCACAGGGACCAAGAGCCTATACACCACATGTATAGGGACCTTTTCCCATCATCTTAATGATGGGGACCTCTTTACTCATTGCCCACATTCCACGAATGTGGGGACCTCAAGCCCATCATCTACATGACGGGGACCTCAAAAATGCATAGTCACCACTTGACTAAGCCTCCAAAATGATAGCACGATGCACATGAACAAATCTTTAAGCTATCATACCAATGTATTCACAACAACGTCATACATGAATAAACTTATTCATACTTCTTTTTCATACTTCTAGCATTCCTCATCATTAACATTCATAGCATTTTAGCATCCATGAATAGCACATATATTCATAATACTAGCAAACATGAACAAAATCTCATGAATAACAATTAATCATATCTCAAGTATTCACCATCCTTACACATACATATCACATTATCAATCAACCACAGCTAACATATAACAAATATTAGCATGTATCATAAACATTGATCATCTTTAACGACATATCACACTATCAATCAACCATAGCTAATATATATCGAATACTAGTAAGCACTTGTCAAACCATTCATAATTACTCGACCAAGCGAGTAATTGCATCCACCAAGATAATTTGAACTCATCACAATAACATCCATTCATGGCTATTATGACCCAAACACAAGCGATCCTGACATACAAGCATAATAATCGATAACCCGAATACTTGCCTCAATCAGTGCGAGAACGGTGGATCTAAGTGGCGTTGCCCACAGGATCTTGCTCCCACGAACATGAAGATAACCCAATCTAAGACCAACAAACTGGACCAAAAGCATAAATAACAACACAATTGAACTCTCTAAACTTCTAGGCATTTTCCAATCTTCCAATTTCTAGCGATCGCTTTTGGTGTTCACTGCGGACAGTCAACTTCTAAAATACATAACTTTCTGCTCCGGAGTCCAAATAAGATGTTCTTGGACTTTCTGGAAAGGTAATTAAATTACCTAAATAAACTTAGTTGGGGAGCCCTTTTGATTATGCAAACTACTGCGTCTACCAAGCCAACCTACAGAACAACAATTTTCACGTCGGTTTCTCTGGACAGTACACTAAAACCACCATAACTTTTGCTACGAAGGTCCAAATCTTGCGTTCTTTATCTATATGAAAAGGTATGGAAAGTACCTACAATTTGTGTTATATTGAAATCCTCTGATTTCGTCTTTAACTAATAGATTAACTCAGATTTCTACAGACTGTTAGGATGTTGACAGATTAACCAGACAGCGGCACTAAACAATTCATAACTTTCTAACCGTTAATCGGAGATGGGCGTTCTTGGCGGCCATTGAAAGCTACGAACAAGACCTACATAACTCTAGGAGACCAAAACTCCTAATTCGGCCTTTAAAGTCACGAAACAGACCACGCAACATTCTGGACAGAATTAACTTTCTACTACGCGACAATACGATCTAATCGAAATTGAACCAAAACACATCTACCACTAATCAAACGATGAGGATCGGCACTCGTTACCCTTGTAGCAACCAGGAAGTTCAAGATCTTGCCCCGCGAAGATGATGATCATCCCATCCCTCTTCTTCTCCCCTTCTTCCTCTTTTGCCTCCTTCCTTTGGCTGGCATCAATGGAGGGAAGTCCAACCATAGTTGGAGATGGACAGCAAGGGATGCAAGGGGGAGGTGCTGGACAGGGAGGAGGCGCAAGGGGAAGAGGAAGTGGCGGCCAAGGGGTGGAGGAGGAAAGATGGGGGGCGGCTAGGGTTTGGGGAGGGGTGGTGCCTCCCCTATGGGCTTGCCACCCACATGGGCCTAGGCCCAAACCAGTTGCCAACTAAATCTGGAAAACCCCTCTCTTTTCTTGCTTTGATGCTTTTCTAAAGAAACCTTCCCAGATTAAATTAATCTCTACCGATTAAATTATTCTATCCCGATTAATTGCTTCTCTCGCTTTCGGAGTATTGCATTCTCTCCTGATTACATCCTTTCGAATATATTTTAGGGTATTACAAAATGACTTGATCACATCACCGACCTGCAAGAAACATTCGACAACCTCAAAAAGCACCGCTTGAAACTCAATCCTGAGAAGTGTGTGTTCGGAGTCTCTTTCAGAAATTGCTTGGATTCTTTGTCTCTACACGAGAAATTGAAGAAAATCCTAAAAAGATAAAGGCCATCATGCAAATGCGCCCTCTGACCATGGAGAAAGAAGTCCAGAAACTCATAGGATGCATGGTGGCTTTAAGTCATTTCATCGTACACCTCACAGAAAAAGGACTACCTTTCTTCAAACTTCTAGGGAAGCACGAGGGCTTCGAGTGCTCAGAAGAGGCAAACGCTGCCTTTGAGGATGTCAAGAGGTATCTTACGAGTGCTCCTATTCTGGTTTCTCTGAAACCAAAAAAGACGCTATTAATTTACCTAGCTGCCACGCCACGCAGCGATGGCGCGATCTTAGTAGTAGACGTGAAAACATACAAGGACCGGTTTACTACATAAGTGAAGTTTTGCACGGGCCTAAGGAGCATTACCCTCAAGTCCAAAAACTTCTATATGCTCTCCTCATGTCTTTGAGGAAACTGCGGTATTATTTTCAGGTGCACAAAATAGCCGTGTTGTCTGAGTTTCCCTTGGGAGCGATCCTCTGGAATAGGAAAACAGCAGGACATATGGCAAAATGGTCAGTCGAACTTGGGGAGTTCGACCTCCATTTGTGTCCCGAACGACCATTAAATCCCAAATCTTGGCAGACTTTGTCGCCAAATGGACAAATCCTGAACCAGTTCAGGATCCCTAGTATGATTTCCACGATCAGTGGACGATGTCCTGGAATCTCCTACCGGAGAGACCTTAAAGTATACCATACAATTAAACTTTCAGGCCATTAATAACGTGGCAGAGTACGAAGGTTTGCTAGTGGCATACGAGTTGCGGCGCTCTCGGTCGCCGACTACTCGTGAAAGAGACTCTCAACTAGTCGTGAATCAAGTCGAGAAAAGAGTACGGTGCTCTAATTCGACAATGTCTCGGTACTTATCGGAAGTCCGAAAGCTTGAAAAGCATTTTTCTCGATTTCGAGGTACAATTCATCCCTCAAAAGGATTATTTCCTCGCAGACCAGCTTGCTCAAATAGCTTCTTCTCGATCCATAGTACCAAAAGGAGTCTTCTTGGAGCAGCTCTAGAAGTCGTCTCTGGTCGAAGAACCAGAGACACCTCCTATTGAGACAGCCTCTCTGGAATACGAGGATACCTGGATGACTCCCATCTATGAGTATCTTCAGATAGGTTTCGTACCCGACGATGATCTTGAGGCAGATCGCTTATCCCAAATGGCCAAAAATGTATACTTTGGTTGAAGGAGTACTCTATAAACGAGGCACTCAAGGGGTTCTCATGTGATACATTCCGCAGAGCGAAGGATTAAAACTCCTTCATGACATACACGGAGGCATCTGTGGAACACACGCTTCCTACAGAACGCTAGTTGGTAAAGCCTTTCGACAAGGTTTCTACTGGCCAACAACCCTGTACGATGCCAAAGAGCTGGTTAAGAAATTTGTACAATGCTAGTTTCATAGCAGGCAAATACACCAATCGGCTCAGGCATTACAAACAATCCCTCTATCTTGGCCTTTTGCAACTTGGGATCTCGATATCCTAGGACCATTCCCCAGAGCTCCAGGTGGTTTTGAGTTCCTTTTTGTGGCTATTGATACATTCACAAAATAGATAGAAGCCAAGCATGTGACTGGGATAACAACGGAAGTAGCCAAAAGGTTCATGATGAGATGCGTGATTACTCGGTTTGGGGTACCAAGTCGAATAATCACAACTAATAGTAAGCAGTTTTCGAGCGCAAAATTTCAGGAATTTTACGACGAGTTGAGTACCAAGCTGTGTTACGCTTCTGTTGCCCACCCCCAAAGTAATGGGGTAGTCGAAAGAGCGAACGGCCAAATAATGCTAGGAATCAAAACTCAAGTCTTCGACCAGCGTGTTAAGTGCTCGGGGGCTTGGGTACAAGAATTACCCTCAATATTATGGGTTGTTCGTACGACTGCTAGTTGGGCTACAGGTGAAACACCCTTTTTTAGTTTTTGTGTTGAAGCCATGCTTCCGCTAGAACTAAAGATCAGTTCAACACAAGTCAAAAACTTTAACGACTCTGTAAAGGAACAACTTCGAGCAGACGACATCAT
Source organism: Ampelocalamus luodianensis (assembly GCA_036346255.1). Classification (NCBI taxonomy): domain Eukaryota; kingdom Viridiplantae; phylum Streptophyta; class Magnoliopsida; order Poales; family Poaceae; genus Ampelocalamus; species Ampelocalamus luodianensis. The sequence continues at coordinate 26,310,758 of CM070623.1, forward strand.
CCTGCTCAAAGAGAAGAGAAACTAAGCCTTAATCCATTCAACAGCCTACCAACAAGCCCTGTGCAGATACTACGATCGTAAGTTCTGTTGGAGATATGCCCTAGAGGAGAGGCAATCATTTTGATGATGATATTTCGTTGTATCCATGATTTAATAAATGTTCCTTGAATATTGCCTTTGTGTTGATTAACAAGTATGTGACTTGTTTGTGAAACTCTTTCCTTGTATGGTTATTCTAAAGTTGTCCCTAGTCGGAGTTCATGTGAGGACACACGTGAATGATGGATTAGCACATGTATCGGTTGATGACCATGTTTCACAGGTCATAGACATGGAGATGTCAAACCAATAATGTGGACACATGTTTAGAACATGGGGTTGGACCGACCCAACATGAGACATAGCTTTTATACTTATGGTTCTCTCTACACATGTGTGCGCCTTGTCCTTAGACACGAGATTGTCGCATGTACTTGAGATGTGAATAGACCTACTTAGGGGCTATCAAACGCTACTCAAATGGCCAGGTAGTTATAAAGGTAGCTTCGGGTTTGTCATGAAGCATCTTTGCGAGGCATGGTAAGTCGAGATAGGATTTGCCCCTCTCACCGAGAGATATCTCTGGGCCTCGAGTGATCGGATCGAAATGCATGGCCATGCTACTTAAGGTTAAGAGTTAACCTAGTAAGGGATTAGGATCACGGATCGAGAAAGAGTGGTCACTTGAAGCTCGGCCAGAATATCGTGAGGCAAAGGGATTGGCATGTACATAACGTTGTGATGGTTCGTCCGATATGATCTTTACATGCATTTAGGAGTTGGCACGTCTTGCTAGAGGCTGCTACCAACTATTGACCAAGTATGTGTACTTGCATCATGTCTAAACATCGTGAACCTATAGGCTCACACACTTAGAGTGAAGCCTAATTCGGATTGGATCCGAATTAGGCTAGCATTGAGTCCTAATGGGCCTCTATTCGTAGAATCCCATTATAAGGCGTCTATAAAAGGAGGCGGCGCATGCGGTTAAGGGTTGAGTTTTCGTGACATCCCAAACCACGCGCCACCCCTCCCGCCCTAGTCGCTCGCGCGGATCTAGTAGTCCGGCGTCGTCGCTTCCTCCGTCGTGTGGATACCTTTGAAGCGCTGCATCTGTGGCGTTGGGGCGAACCGCAAGAAAGGAGCTGTGCGTGGGGCGCCACGGCGAGGCGAGGAAGTAGTGCGACTACTGCGCCCGACGTCTTGCATCAACAGGTGCGACTACTGCTGCCCACGCCACGCATCAACTTCGCACTGCGCGTCTGAGTGGTAAGACCGTGATATATAACTGCGATGATCTTGGTTTACGGGTAGATTTTTTTAATTTGCGCTAGTGTAGCCTACCGTTTCCCTGGTGGTATCGAGGCGGTTCTTTGTCATGTTATAGGTTCGGTGATTTGCATATGGCGATATGTAAATCGGTATGATCGATGTGATCGATTGTATAGTTACGGTAATGGATTGGTATGATTTCGTGATCATGCTTTGCTAAGGTCGTGAAACAACATACCCCTCGGCGGGTTCGCCATCGGGGTGAGCGGTGACACGTAAAACCGGTTGCGGCATGCGAAGATCAATATGATTGATCGAATGGAACCTAGATTAATAATCGGCGTCTGTGATCATCTTGCTAAGGTCGTGAAACAACATACCCCTACCGGTTGGATTCGCCATCGGGGTGACGGTGACATGTAAAACCGGTTGCGGCATGCGAAGATCAATATAATTGGTCGAATCGAACGATGAGTCGATTTGTGGTAAATATGATTTGCTTGATCAAAATCCTATGTAAAAATTGCATAGATACGCGGTAGGCTGCCCCTTCGAACCCACAGAGAAACCCCTCGACCCCTATCCGTAGATTGCGATTCTATGCATAAACTTGTTTTTGCGGGATGTATGTGACCAGTGGCCTAATGTGTATGTGATGCATGTTTGTAATATTTGCATGACTGCGTGTCGTGGAGTGCGGCAACACGGTGGAGCCATTGTGTTGTCAAAGTATTGTATTAACGACTGCGTGCGACTTGTGATGATTCCTAGTATCTATGTATTTTATTACTAGTCGTTATGAGTAATAGCTTATAGTAGTACTCGGGACACATCACTTGGAGGGATGGCACACATGAACCATGGAGATGGAGATCATCATGGTGGATGATTCTATGGCGATGGAGATCACCATGAGAAAATGGGCCATCTTGAGTCACAACGTGTGAATGCTATTCCTATTGTTTTACTCCTATGCATGTTTGAATGGTAGAAGTATAGCGATCCTCACAAAATGTTAAGTTAAACATATGCCATCCCAATTAAACTTTGCACCATCCCATGTCTTGTAAATTGATGGTGGGTCTATAAAATTAGGGCACCATCAACTTTCCTTGACTAGATGGGTTTTGTATCGGATACTTACACGCATAAGGATTGGTGAACTTAACAAGGTTATCATAAAGGTTATGGGCCTTGGGCATAAAGGTTGGGCGCGGGGCATAGAGATGTCACCCAACAACAAGAGTCATATAGAGATATGATTAGTAAGGTGTTGCTTACAAATTACCTTGTCTCCTAGCGGTGATGCAAAAGCTCACTAGTAGACTCGTTAATTGCGGATTTTGAATCGCTAAGAATCAATAGAGGGATGTTGATTTTAGTGGGAGTACATTCTATTAAATTTGTTTAATACAGTTTACTCTATCATGGTTTTATTTGTCTTAGTATTTTGCATTTCCTATTGTAGATCAATGGCATCTAGCAACCACGCACACCCTTTTGCTTTGCGATCGATTCTTGAGAAAGAGAAATTAAATGGAACAAACTATTCGATTTGGGTCAGTAACTGAGAATTGTTCTCAGGGCAGATAAAAAGGAAAACGTTCTGGACACCCCAATCCCAGAAGAACCTGCTAACAATGCGTCTGCTGTTGTTAAAAATGCCTACAAGAAAGCATGTGATGACTCTCTTGAGATTAGTCGTCTTATGCTTGCATGCATGGAACCCGACCTTCAAAAGCGGTTTGAGGATCGGAAGCGTATGATATGATCATAGCGCTTAAGAACATGTTCGGACCACGTGCCGGACTAAATGGTTCAATGTCTCTAAGGCTTTTCTCGAATGCAAGTTAACGAAGGTGCACCGTAGGCCCACATGTGATCAAAATGGTTGGTTACTGATCGGACTTTGGATAAACTTGGTTTTCCAATTGGCCAAGAGTTGGCAATCGATTTCATTTTAGCGTCTCTTCCACCTAGCTATGGGCATTTCATTTGAACTACCATATGCATGGGGCGGATAAGGGCCTTAATGAGCTTTGTGGGATGCTCAAAACAGCAGAGAGTGACATTAAGAAGTGTGCGGGGCCTAGCCATGTGACTCACGTGTGAACAAGTCTAACTTCAAGAAAAAGGGTAAAAGCCATGGCCAAAGAATAAGGGCAAGGTTAAAGATATGATCTCGGCCAACGCCTAAGCCTAATGCTTGGACTCCGAGCCGAGACAAGTATGCTTCTATTGTAAAGAAACCGACTTTGGGAAGAGAAACCGCAAGAAGTACATGGATTCGATGAAAGCAAGAAGAAGGTCGAAGTAAGACTTCCACCCATGGTACACTTGTCATAAATGTTTTAGACATTTTCTCATGATTCTCCTATTAACTCTTGGGTATTTGATCTTTGGATCGATTGCTCACATTTGCAACTCGATGCGTTGGCTAATAAGTAGAGGAGTCGCAAGAGGTGAATTTGATTTTCGTCGGAAATAAAGCAAGGGTTCTTTGCGTTGACCGTCGGCACCATGCAACTTCACTTCCTTCAAGATTTATTATGGAATTGAATAATTGTTATTATGTTCCTAGTATGAGTCGAAACATTTTATCCCCCTCATGTTTGATGAGAGATGGTTATTCATTTGCAAGTAAAGACAATGGTTGTTTGATCTCTAAAAATGGAATGTTTATGGCTTTTGCGCCCATTGTGAATGGGTTATTTATTTTAAATCTTGATGATGCGCCTATCTTTAACATAAATGCTAAAAGACTTCGACCTAATGATTTGAATCCCACCTATGTTTGGCATTGTCGTTTGGGTCACATAAGTGAAAAGCGCATGAAGAAGCTCCATGCTGATGGTCTTCTAACTTCGTTTGATTTTGAATCATACGAGACATGTGAAGCTTGTTTGCTTGGTAAGATGACCAAATCACCTTTCAAAGGTTCTTTTGAGAGGGCGTCAGACTTGTTGGAAATCATACATACTGATGTATGTGGACCAATGAGCACGACTGCTAGAGGTGGATTTCATTACTTCATAACTTTCACTGATGATTTTAGTAGATATGGCTATGTCTACTTAATGAAACATAAGTCTGAAACTTTTGAAAAGTTCAAAGAGTTCCAGAATGAAGTTGAAAATCAACGTGCCAAGAAAATTAAGGCTCTGCGATCTGATCGTGGTGGCGAGTATTTGAGTCATGAATTTAGCAATCATCTGAAGAGTTGCGGAATTGTTCCACGCCTAACACCGCCGGAACGCCTCAAAGAAACGGGTATCCGAGCGGTATCGGACCTTGTTGGACATGGTTCGATCGATGATGAGCGATCAGTTTACCATTATCCTTTTGGGGTTACGCTCTAGAAACGGCAGCTTTCACACTTAATAGGTACCGTCTAAATCCGTAGTTAAGACACCATATGAGATATGGGTGGGAAGAGTCACGGTTTGTCTTTTCTAAAGATTTGGGGATGTGAGGCGTTTGTCAGCGACTACTGATCGGACAAGCTCACACCCAAGTCGGATAAATGCATTTTAGTGGGATATCCAAGGAAACCTTTGGATATTACTTCTACAACCGACTAGAGGCAAAGTGTTTGTCGCTCAAGTGGTGTTTTCCTAGAGAAAGAGTTTCTCAACAGGGAGACAAGTGGAAGAACGGTGCGGCTTGAAGAAGTTCAAGATGAACCAATCGGGAAGACTCGACGAATGATGCCCATGTGGCGTAACAAGTTGAGGAACCCATGGCAAAGGAAGCACCACCACCACGAGAAGGTCGGAAAGGCTCGCAATGCGCGAGATATGTTATTGTTAGACAATGATGAGCCTACGACCTATGCGGAAGCAATGATGGACCAGACTACGAGAAATGGCATAGTGCCATGAGATCGAGATAGCATCCATGGGAGACAATCAAGTTTGGAATTTGGTTGACCGCTTTGATGGTGTTAAAACCATAGAGTGCAAATGGATCTATAAAAGGAAGATTGATATGGATGGAAATGTTCATATCCATAAAGCTCGACTTGTCGCAAAGGTTTCGGCAAGTTCAAGGAGTTGACTACGATGAGACTTTCTACTTTGTAGCGATGCTTAAATCAATACGGATCATTCTAGCTATTGCTGCATATTTCGACTATGAGATATGGCGGATGGATGTCAAAACGGCTTTCCTTAATGGAAATTTAACCGAGGACGTGTATATGATACAGCCAGGGTTTTGTCGATCCAAACAATGCTAGAAAAGTATGCAAACTTCAAAATCCATTTATGGATTGAAGCAAGCATCTCGGAGTTGGAACATTCGTTTTGATGAAGTAGTCAAAGGTTTGACTTCATCAAAAGCGAAGAAGAATCTTGTGTTTACAAGAAGACAAGTGGAGCTCACTCGTATTTCTAATCTTATATGTAGATGACATATTCGATTGGAAATGATATTCCTATGCTCGAGTCCATTAAGACATCATCAAAAATAGTTTCTCAATGAAGGACTTAGGGAAGCGGCATATATTTTGGGTATTAAGATCTATAGAGATAGATCAAAAGGCTAATAGGATTAAGCGAGTACTTACATTGACAAAGTGTTGAAACGGTTCAACATGGAGGAGGCAATGAAAGGGTTCTTGCCCATGTCTCATGGCATAAATCTTGGCAAGACTCGGTGTCCTTCGACAACCGATGGCGAGATCGCATGAGTAAGATTTCATATGCTTGACCATTGGATCTATCATGTATGCTATGATATGTACTCGCCCAGATGTTTCCTATGCTCTAAGTGTTACGAAGCACATACCAGTGATCCAGGTGAGAGTCAACTGGACGTGTTAAAAACATCCTCAAGAATTTGAGAAGAACTAAGGATGTGTTCCTAGTCTACGGAGGTTAGGAAGAGCTCGTTGTAAATGGTTACACCGATGCAAGCTTCCAAATCGACAAAGATGATTACAAATCGCAATCGGGTTTTGTGTTCCTTTTGAGCGGTGGTGCGGTAAGTTGGAAGAGTTCCAAGCGGAGATCATGGTGCGACTCTACAACGGAGGTGAGTACATTGCGGCTTCAAGGCGAAGAAAAGAAGGTGTTTGGATAAGGAAGTTCATAATCGAACTAGGTGTGGTTCCTAGTGCGTGCGATCCTCGGATCTTTCTTGTGATAACAGTGGGGCCATTCGCAAGCCAAGGAGTCGAGGAATCACCAAAAGAACAAACACATCTTTGCGGCGGTTTCATCTCATTCGAGAGATCCTGTCGAGGAGATTTAAAGATATGCAAAATACACACAGATTTGAGTGTTTGAGATCCTTTGACAAGCCTCCCCCACACCTAAGCATGTGGCGCACACAAGAGCTATGGGTATTAGATATCTTCTAGATTGACTCTAGTGCAAGTGGGAGATGTTGGAGATATGCCCTAGAGGCAATCATTTTGATGATGATATTTCGTTGTATCCATGATTTAATAAATGTTCCTTGAATATTGCCTTTGTGTTGATTAACAAGTATGTGACTTGTTTGTGAAACTCTTTACTTGTATGGTTATTCTAAAGTTGTCCTAGTCGGAGTTCATGTGAGGACACACGTGAATGATGGATTAGCACATGTATCGGTTGATGACCATGTTTCATAGGTCATAGATATGGAGATGTCAAACCAATAATGTGGACACATGTTTAGAACATGGGGTTGGACCGACCCAACATGAGACATAGCTTTTATACTTATGGTTCTCTCTACACAATGTGTACGCCTTGTCCTTAGACACGAGATTGTCGCATGTACTTGAGATGTGAATAGACCTACTTAGGGGCTATCAAACGCTACTCCAGAATCGGGTAGTTATAAAGGTAGCTTTCGGGTTTGTCATGAAGCATGCTTTGCGAGGCATGGTAAGTCGAGATGGGATTTGCCCCTCTCTACCTCGAGAGATATCTCGGGTCCCTCGAGTGATCGGATCCGAAATGCATGGCCATGCTACTTAAGGTTAAGAGTTAACCTAGTAAGGGATTAGGATCACGAGGATCGAGAAAGAGTGGTCACTTGGGCTCGACCAATATCGTGAGGCAAAGGGATTGGCATGTACATAACGTTGTGATGGTTCGTCCGATATGATCTTTACTTGCGTTTAGGAGTTGGCACGTCTTGCTAGAGGCGCTACCAACTATTGACCAAGTATGTGTACTTGCGTCATGTCTAAACATCGTGAACCTATGGGTCACACACTTATAGGTTGAAGCCTAATTCGGATTGGATCCGAATTAGGTGAGCATTGAGTCCTAATGGGCCTCTATTCGTAGAAGCCCATTATAAGGACATCTATAAAAGGAGGGCGGCGCCGGTTAAGGGTTGAGTTTTTCGTGACATCCCCAAACCACGCCGCCACCCTCCCACGCCCTAGTCACTCGCGCAGATCTAGTAGTCCGGCGTGCGTCGCTTCCTCCCGTCGTGTGGATACCTTTGAAGGCGCAGATCTGTGGCGTTGGGACGAACGCAAGAAAGGAGTGTGCGTGGGGCGCCACGACGAGGGCGAGGAAGTAGTACGACTACTCGCCTGACGTCATCGCATCAACTTGGTACGACTACACCGCCTGCGACGCATCGCATCAACTTCCGCACTGCGCGTTTAGTGGTAAGACCGTGATCTATAACTGCAGTGATCTTGGTTTACGGGTAGAATTTTTTTTAATTTGCGCTAGTGTAGCCTACCCGTTTCCCTACATAAGGTCCAACCTCATAGCCTCGCAGTAGGTGACTTGGTATTGAGGCTTATCCAATCCCAGTCTAATCGGAATAAACTTTCCCCCAAGTGGGAAGTTCCTTACACAGTGGTCGAAGTTACGCGACCAGGTTCGGTACGACTAGCAATGGAAGATGGCGGGTTCTCTCAAACTCTTGGAACAGCGACCAGTTGCGCGAGTTTTATGTGTAACAAACCCCACGACAATAAAGTATCACGTTCTTTCTATCTTTATTGTCTTATGTTGAGTAGTGATTTTATAATCTTTCGACTATTTTTTACACTCAGTCTTTTCTTTACACTGGTTGAAGGAAGGTCACAACAACTAGTCGAAGTTTTTCCTCTCTGCATGTGGTCCTGCCCGCTAGAAGTAACTTCCTAGAATCGCCTTGTTCCAATCTTTTGGTGCCAATACAAAGATGCTGAGCTCAAAAAACATGGCTGAACGGTCTTAAGTCAACTCTTTTCAACTTAGTTTATTTTTTCATTCATTTTGAAAAATACTCTAAGCAAAATGCACTTTTGAGATTTATTCGACTGCTTTTGGTAAACTTCGGTCGCTTTTTAATCGGTGGAGGAAGAAACACACCTAGTCGAAGTCTCTCCTCTCTGCATGTGGTCCTGCCCACTAGAAGGAACTTTCTAGCGTTGTCCTATTTCCTACTCTCGCTACTAGGGCAAACATATTGAGTACACTGAAAAAGGTCGAACGAATTTATAAAGTCCTCTAGACATTTGTTTAACTCAAGTTGACGGTCTTGATTTGATTAATCTAGTCGGAGATGGTAACTTCACCTAGTCAAAGCCTTTCCTCTTTGCACGTGGTCCTGCCTACTAGAAGAAACTTCCTAGCGTCGATTCGTTTCTACTCTTTCGACCAGTGCAAGATAATCGTGATCGAAAACTATAAGTAAATCAAACCTCTCTGTTTTTAGAAACCCTTTTTTTACTATTTACTTAGTTTATTCAAATAAACTAAGCAAATAATCAGGGGTTAGGATAAATTTATAAATATGACTTCAATTCTTAGTCTTGGTTTCTTTTTCTATTCATTATCTTATGAGTTACTAACTACTCGACAAGATGATTTGCAGGAAAAAGGAGGGAAAACAGAGGGATTACATATATCTGGTCTTAACCTCTTTCCCATTTATTATCTTATGAGTTACTAACTACTCTACGAGATGATTTGTAGGAAAAAGGGCAGATTATATATATATATATATATATATATATATATCGACAAAAAACTTGTCTTTACAGGTGCCTATTACAGGTTACTCTAACGAAGGGGATCCTATTTGCATCTCCTCCGCGACCTTCTCGCCAACCGACTGCATGTCTTCAATCAACCGCTCCACTTCTGCTTCGCTGCAGTCGAAGTCGATTTCGATTGTGTAACAGCCCTAACTTAGGGTTTGTATTTCAAATGTAAAATTTTGAGGAGAAATAAAAACTTTTGTTGTCTCTTCAAATCATTTGAAAGTTTCTACATTTTTCCTAGCAATTTCAATTTGTAGAATTTAATTCTTGTGATTGGAAATTGGTGTTATCAGATTCTTAGCCTTCAAACTTGTGATCATCCTCTGAAACTATTTTTCCTAGCATCTTGATCATCCTATCTACCTCCCTGAATTATTTCACAATTTTTAGATTTTGTTTGCTATTTCAAATGGCCAAGTCAACTCTGTTTGAAATCTGGTCAAACTCCTGGACAGCAGCTTGTGAATTTTCTCTAGAACCATGCAGTGCCTAAAAGTTCTGGAAAAATTATACAAGGTTGTCCTCTGTCTCTAGTAGCTACCATAAAAATTTCGAAATTTTGGAGCTCAGGAGCTACCTCTAAAAATTCCCCAAACCTTCTCTGTCTTTTAAACCAAATTCTAAAAGTCTTGTTCCTCGGCCCAACCCAACCTCGGGCTCGAGTCCGACTCGCACACTTGACTCGGTCAGACCGCCTAGCTGCACACGAGCCCGATGGCTGTCACCGTCCGATGCAAATCGAACGATCCGCATTGCGTATGCAACCGACTGTCGAATGCATACACCAATCCCAGCCGCCCATTTGGATCCAACGGTCGGTGTGTTGTCGATCAAATCAAACCACCGGTTCACACCGCGTGCATCGCCGACATATGGGTCCCACCTGTCAAGCATCAACCTCGTCTTCTCCGCACCTCACCGGAGCTCGCGGCGCGGCGTGCATGTTTGCCACGTACCTGCGCCGCCACCTTTATGCCCTCGTGTCCGCCGGGAGGCATCGCGTGACTTCATAAAAGCCCGAGCTCATCCACTTCTTCTCCTTTGCGTTCGTGTTATCTCCGCCGATTTCTTGTTTCGCGGAGAAGGAAACGGCTGTAGCACGCCGCGTTGGAGAAGCCCTTGAGCCCGCAACCTCACCATCGTGAACCACACTCTGTGCGCATCCATTTTCCCATCCCGAGCTCGTAGCATCCAGTGAATCGTCCGGAGCCACTTCTTCGCCCCCAACTCCGTTGGTCTTGGCTCTGCAAGCTTGCTAGTGCTCGTGAGTTTCGGCCGACACTTGGTCCCTTCAATCGCATTGATGCAATCGTTAATGATGGCTTCATTTTTGTCTTTGGTGCATCGTTGAGGCCGCGCGACCCTTTCTTCTCCAATCACGGTGTTCCGCCGTGGCAATTCCGGCCGTCTCGGACCTTCTTCTTCGACTTTATCTTGTGCTTATTGCTCCTGGAGTCAAGGCGATTCCGTGGCGCACCTTCCCGAAGCTTCTCGAAGGCGTGGCGTCTTCTCGCGAGCCGTAGCTTCTTCTCCGCTCCGTCGTCGTGAGCTCAACTCCGGTGACCATCGGACCCAGCCGCCACCACTGGGTTCGCCGAGTCTCTGTGAACCCGAAGGTATCACTCGCCGCTTTGAAACCCACTAGTTCGCGAGATCCATCGCGCGCCGCCGCTGCCCTGTCGGCGCTGCGGCCGAGCGGCTATGGCGTTCGCTAGCACTAATATTTGTTTAGTTATGTCACTGATTTGTGGGCCCTCTCTAGTAATCGTGTTTAGTAAACTCTAATCCAACCGTTATATTTCCCTTTGAGTCTCTGCCATGTGGGCCCATGATGTCAGTTAGTGGGTGTGTAACCCTTGGCGATATGTTTTCTCTGTTTGAAAGCGTATTTCTCTGTGAGTATGTGTTAGAAGTACACTTTGATATGTCAAAGACGTATTCTTAGAATCGCCTTCGACGTCACTTTGTGAGCGGGCTGTTCGTCAAGACTTTTCGCGGGCCCGCCGTGTCGATGTCGGGTTAGTTGGTGTGGGTAGAAAAAGGATTAAATGCTTTAGTAAATCGTAATGCTTTTACATTTGCCTCGTTAATTCAATTAAACTTGTAAAATGCATAACTAATTCAATTTTTATCCAAATTGCATGAATCCAGTGCTGTTAATTTTCATTTTAAGTGTGCTATTTGATAAAATTAACTTCACCCATGTCTCTGTAGCAAAAATCTATTAATTAATAAAATGATGTCTTATGTATCTTCTAAATTAGAAAATGCATATCTCTTCCAATAATTGTCCAAATTAAATGAACCCAATTCAGAAATTTCATTTTCAGTATACTAACTATTAGGATAGGTTTTACACACTGTTTCTGTTCATGAAAATTTGTTAAGTAATTAACTAGTGGCTTGTTGTGTTTTTAGCTTAGAAAATTCATAGAAAATTGCTAATAACTTAAAATGATTTGTTCTCTGTTTCTAAAATTCTGTTATTTCATGCTTAGGCTGTGTGAGTTTTGGCTTGTTTTGATGTTGTTGTATGTTTGAGTTTTGCGGTGTTATTCGCCTTATTTGTCGTTATGTTCGATCGTTAGGCTTCGATATTTGCGGCAACCACGAGGACGATCCTCCGCAACAACTTGAGCAACAAAGTAACAAGCAAGCGCTTTGATCATATTTATCCCAAAGATTTTAAAGTCTAATATTTTGTTTCAAATTGTATGTACGCACGCTTAATTTGTGTTAAATTGATTAGTTAAATCCGTAGTCGCATATCCTGTAGACAAAATATTGATCTCTACTACCGAGCTTAGGTTATTTGTGTGATTAGAGATCGTTGGATGATCTCTTGTCACTTAGTAGATACGATTTCAACTTGCTTAGACAGCTTAGCTATCGAGAATCAAGGCGGTTATCGACTTTAGTCGGTAACCTTGATCACACAAAATTTACTACAACTTTATGTTTCAAAGATTTCGCTTTGTTTAATTGCAAAACTAAAAATGAAAACAAAAATGATTTGGACGCGCACAATGGTAAGATTGGTGTGATCTTTTGGGTGTATCGGAAAGGTGCCCGGTCAATTAAGGACCGAACATCTTGTGAGTGAATTTTTATCCGTGCATTTCGGCGTGCTAACCACACTAGAGTATATGGGACCTCTCTTGACCTAGTACTTTGGCGTGTATTGGCTCGGTCGCAGGAGGTCGCAGGAGGGATGGAGGTGGGAGCATGGTAGTTGTCCAAAAGCTTTATCCGAGTGGGTAGTTGTCTTTTCGGCTTTACCATGTAGCGTATGGGTTTCTATCCATACGAGCGGCTCAGAGTTAATACACAATATTGGAAAAAGTCTCGTAGGACTTAGTCTGTGCAACATACCTTCGAAGTGTGCTTTGGCTTAAAGGCGATGCAAGTGTGGAGTGCAAGTGGTACACCCTGCGAGGTTAAAACTATTCGAATAGCCTCGCCCTAGGTGATGGACACGCTTGGGTAAGCTTTTCAAGAGTTAGACTACAACATTTAAATTAAAACTTGATGGGTGGTACGAATCGGGATTCGTGCTATTGTTGTGGTGACTATTGGGATAGTCACTTCTAGGTTGTTTTATCTTTCGCTTTTGTTATTAATATCCGTCTCTTATTATTTCAATCTTAAAATGAATTGCAAACTTGCTTTTAAACCGTATTACATTATTGCAAATGAAAATTGGCTTTATGCAAATAAAACATATGGCCTCCACTAAACAAGCTGCATGTAGCATATGAACAGTGCGCTAGTTCACACGTCAGTCTTGCGGGTACAAAGACAATCTTTGTACTCGGTGCTTTGCTTAATGTTTTTGTTGCAGGAAGAAGGTGAGCCTCGGGGCCTCACTACGTGGTGTCTTTGTCGCCGCGTGGGTGACGACTAGTCTTGGCGGTCGGTCGGATGCCTTGTGGGTTGGAGGCACACCGATTGGCTTTGTTTATAGCCATCTTATGGCACTTTTGCTTCATTGTCTTCTTTTGTTATTTGTGTATCTTGTGGCACAGTCGGCCTATGTCCGTAATATTGTTACTATTTGTTTATCTTCCGCTTGTAGTGTAATGTTTGGACTCTATGTTTTGAATGGAGTTGATGTCTAATTTTGTAACGAGGTGTGTATACCTTTCGGAAGTATCGTATCTCGAGGATCAGTTTATTTGATTTGTGATGCTAGGACCGGTGGTTGGTTAAGAATTACAAGCCAAATAAACCGGGTCCTCACAAAGTTGGTATCGAGCCATTCGACCGTAGTAACCCAAGCATAGTCGTCTTTAGGATATTTTGAAAGTCTTATTTTCAAATCATAAAAGGTTTATGCAAACCTAGCGATTCTCGATTTTATTCCTTACCTATCTTAGCTTTCTACTCATCTTACTCTAATTTAAGTTTTGAAACTTGGTTTCTCTCTTCACCTTTCAAAAGATAGTTACTCTGGTGGAATTAGTTTGGGAGAACCATGAAGTTAAATCCAACTAAAACTTGTGGGGATAATAGGGTAAGATGTAAAGGGGGTAGTTATGTGTCTGATTTTTGCTGGTCGAACTTTATCCTGCCTTGTGTTTGTTTCTGGACCGCTTTCATGAATTTTGGGCTTTCTTGCTCTTAAATTTGTTGCTAACTTGTCTTAGTAAAGCAGATGGCCGGAGAACGCGTGGCGATCGTGATCGGTCATGAAGAGGAGCTTCCCCTCCTCAGACATGGCCGAGGTTCTCGCCGACGAGCGAAACCGCATGGACCGCACAGCGCATCTTGGAGGTTATTGCTAGAATACCTCCACTCCTGCCGTGGTGGCGGCCACCGCACTCGTGGGGACTTGCGAGTTCCTCCGTACACGCCGCCGACTTTCTCCGCTCGAGGACCCTCTCGATGCGGACGATTGGCTGCGCATGGTTGAGCGAAAGCTCAACATAGCTCGATGCGAGCGCAGATAAGGCACTTTCGCGCCCCACCGCCTGAGGGCGCAAAGACTCTCATGGTGGGAGAACTATCTCGCCATGCAGCCGCGGGCCATGTGGTCGCGTGGGAGGAGTTCCGCCGACTTTCGTCGGGCCCATATCCCGGATGGCACGATGAAGCTGAAGAAGAAGGAGTTCCTCGCGCCAAGCAAGGCGCAAGTCCGTGACGAGTATCTATACGAGTTTAATCACTTGGCTCGTTATGCTCCGGTGAGGTGGCCTCGGATGAGGCTAGCGGGAGAAGTTTATGGATGGCTTGTCCGAGGAGCTGCAGGACAAGCTATCTGTTGTGGACTTCTCGGACTTTCGTGCCTTGGTAGATAAGGCCATTGTTGCTTGAGCATAAGGCGGCGCTGGCGAAGTCCCGCAGCGCAAATGGGAGGCGCACGGTCTACTCACACGGCCTCGCTCGTCCTCGGCCGACCAAAGACCGCCGTGGCCCGTTCTTTTGCTCCACCGCGCCGAGACCATCTGCACCAGCTCCTCGCCACCGCAGGCCGTGTTTCAGCCACGTGCGCCGCGATCCAAGACAGAGCGGCCTCGCAATCCGGCGGCGAGGTTACTTGTTTATTTGCCACAACAAGGGCCATTATGCGAATGCGCCTCGAGTGTTGCAGCAGCCTCTCGTCCTAATGGAGGACGCGGGCAGGGGAGTGGTCACCCACCTGACCAGAAGATTATCCAGAAGACCCAGGGTGCGAGTAGCGGTCGAGTCAACCACCTTTCAGCTGAGGAGGCTCAGGAGGCGCCAGATGTCGTGATGGGTACACTTCTTGTTAATTCTCGTCCTGCTGCAGTATTATTTGATTCTGGAGCATCGCATTCTTTTATTTCAAGATCATTTGCTGCTGCTAGTGGTCTTCACTGTGTTCCTTTGGGAGTTCCTTTGCTCATCCGCTCTCCGGGGTCGGAAATGAGAGCTGATTTACAGTGTCGGGATGTTCCTATCATAGTCCAAGGAGTGGGGTTTTTGGCAAACCTTATTCTGCTCAGTTCAGCGAGTCTGGATGTGATTCTTGGCATGGATTGGTTGTCCCAACACTTGGGGCAAATCGATTGTGCCAGGAAGGTTGTTTATCTTACCAGCCCTTCAGGCGAGCAGGTCGGATTTTCGCCGCAGCTGCAGGGGCCACATCTATGTGCATTAGAGACAAAGCCAGCCTTGCAGATTCAGGATGTTCCCATAGTATCTGACTTTGAGGATGTTTTTCCTGATGATTTGCCCGGGATGCCTCCGGTTCGAGACCTTGAGTTTGTCATTGAGTTGCTTCCCGGTACCGCCCCTATCTCGAAGGCGCCGTATCGAATGCCTCCCAATGAGCTAGAAGAATTGAAGAAGCAGCTTGGTGAGCTCCAAGCAAAGGGTTTCATCCGTCCCAGTTCATCTCCTTGGGGTTGTCCGGTGATCTTTGTGAAGAAGAAGGACAAGACCTTGCGCATGTGTGTTGATTACCGTCCTCTCAATGAGGTGACGGTGAAGAACAAATATCCTTTGCCCCGCATCGATGATCTGTTCGATCAGCTGACTGGAGCCCAGGTGTTCTCAAAGATTGATTTGAGAATGGGGTATCATCAGGTCAGGATCAGATCTGAGGATATTCCGAAGACGGCCTTCACTACTCGTTATGGTCTGTACGAGTACACCGTCATGTCTTTCGGATTAACCAATGCTCCAGCTTTGTTCATGAACTTGATGAATTCAGTATTCATGGAGTTTTTGGACAAATTTGTGGTGGTCTTCATTGATGATATTCTTATTTATTCCAAGATCAAGCAGCATGCGAGCATCCTGAAGATTGTTTTGGGCAAATTGCGGAGCACCAACTATATGCGGTTCGGCAAATGTGAGTTACGGTTGAAGGAAGTGGCATTCTTGGGCCATGTTCTTTCACCGGAGGCATAGTTGTGGATCCAAAGCAGGTCGCGATGTTCTATCTTGGGGCCACCAAGTCGATCCAGCGATGTGCGGAGTTTTCTTGGTTTAGCTGGCTACTATCGCCGCTTTATCGAGAACTTCTCCAAAATCGCAGCCGATGACCGAATTGCTCAAGAAGGATAAGAAGTTTGTGTGGTCCTCTGCTTGTGATGAGAGCTTTCAGGAGCTCAGCGGCGATTGACTTCACTCCATCCTTACTCTTCACGATATCCACAAGAGCTTCGATATTTATTGCGATGCCTCGTCGGGGCTCGGATGTGTTCTTATGCGAGAAGGCAAGGCGCTTGCCTATGCATCCGGCGATTGAGACCTCACGAGCTCAACTATCCCACCCATGATTTAGAGCTTGCTGCGGTGGTTCATGCACTCAAGATTTGGCGGCATTATTTGATCGGTAATCGTGTGAGGTGTATTCCGATCACAAGAGCTTGAAATACTTGTTCACTCAACAGACCAACCTCGAGCGAGGAGATGGTGGAATTGATCAAGGATTATGACATGGGTATTCGGATCATCCGGCAAAGCCAATGTGGTTCTTGATGCACTTAGCGAAAAGTGTATTGCAATACTTTGATGATCCAAGAGCAACAACCCGCACTACTTGCGAATTTCAGCGTCTCAACTTGGGTTTGGTTGAGCACGGTTCCCTTCGCCTGATTGTAACCAACCTTGGTGGATCAAATCAAGGCAAGACAAGAATCGATGATGGTGTGGGTAAAATCAAGCGAGAACATCGTGAATGGATCACCAAGTGTTTCACGTAAGATGAGCACGGTGTTGTATGGTTTGGGCGGCGTCTTGTGGTTCCAAAGGTCCCGAGTTGCGGGATTTGATTCTTCAGAGGCCCATGATTCGCCTTTGTCCATCCATCCGGGGCCACTAAAATGTACCAAGATCTGCGTCGAGATTCGGTGGACTCGCATGAAGCGAGATTGCGTGTTCGTTGCGGATCGGCGTATGTTGTCGTGTCAAGGCCGAGCATCGGCGTCCGCGAGTCTTCTTCACCCTTGCCTATACCGAATGGAAGTGGATTACGTAGGCATGGATTTTATCACCGGTTCCGCCTGCTTCTTGGGGAAGGATGCTATCCGGTTGTTATCGATCGATTGACGAAGTAGCGCACTTCCCGCCAAGCCACCACTCTCGATGTCGATCGATTGGCGATCTCTATATCTCCGCATTGTGAGCTTGCATGGTGTGCCACGAGCGATTGTGTCGATCGTGGCTCTCTTTTCACTTCTCGGCTATGGCACAGCTTCTACAGGAAGCCATGGGGACCCGTCTTTCGTTCAACTCAGCCTATCATCCTCGGTCGATGGTGAGGGCGGAGCGCGTCAACCAAGTTCTTGAAGATATGCTCCGTGCTTGTGTTCTTTCCTATGGAAAGAATTGGGAGAAGTGCCTACCGCTTGCCGAGTTCTCCTACAACAACAGCTTTCAGGCTAGTCTTGGTATGGCACCGTTTGAGGCTTTGTATGGACGGCGCTGCAGAACACCGTTGAACTGGTCAGAAACTGGTGAAAGGCAGTTCTTTGGCCCAGATTCCATTAATGAGGCCGAAAGTCAAGTGCAGTTGATTCGTGAGCACTTGCGCGTAGCTCAATCGAGCGGAAGAGCTATGCGGTCGGCGTCGCCGTGAGTTGAGTTTCGGCCCAATGACTTTGTGTATCTCAAAGTCTCACCTCTGAAGGACATCGTCGTTTGGTGTCAAGGGCAAGCGGCTCCTCGATATGCTCGGGCGTGACGCATCATCAAGAAAGTGGGAGCTGTTGCATACAAGTTGGAGTTGCCACCTACACTTGAAGGGTGCATGATGTTTTCCATGTGTCACAATTGAAGAAGTGCCTCCGTGTTCTGTGGAGGAAACACCATTGGAAAATATCGATGTGCGTGAAGATCTGTCTTATCATGAGCATCCCGTTCGTATCCTCGAAGAAGGCGAGCGCAGAACAAGGAACCGTGTGATCAAGTTCCTTAAAGTTCGATGGTCAAACCACTCAGAGATGAAGCCACTTGGGAGCGGGAAGATCGTCTCAGAGCAAATTACCCATCCTTCTTCTCCCAGTGATCGAATCTGGGTAGATTCTGTAAGGGGGAGATTTGTAACAGCCCTAACTTAGGGTTTGTATTTCAAATGTAAAATTTTGAGGAGAAATAAAAACTTTTGTTGTCTCTTCAAATCATTTGAAAGTTTCTACAATTTTCCCTAGCAATTTCCAATTTGTAGAATTTAATTCTTGTGATTGGAAATTGGTGTTATCAGATTCTTAGCCTTCAAACTTGTGATCATCCTCTGAAACTATTTTTCCTAGCATCTTGATCATCCTATCTACCTCCTGAATTATTTCACAATTTTAGATTTTGTTTGCTATTTCAAATGGCCAAGTCAACTCTGTTTGAAATCTGGTCAAACTCCCTGGACAGCAGCTTGTGAATTTTCTCTAGAACCATGCAGTGCCTAAAAAGTTCTGGAAAAATTATACAAGGTTGTCCTCTGTCTCTAGTAGCTACTATAAAAATTTCTGAAATTTTTGGAGCTCAGGAGCTACCTCTAAAAATTCCCCAAACCTTCTCGTCTTTTAAACCAAATTCTAAAAATCTTGTTCCTCGGCCCAACTCAACCTCGGGCTCGAGTCCGACTACAGACACTTGACTCGGTCGCACCGCCTAGCTGCACCTGCGTGAGCCGATGGTGTCGTGCGTCCGATGCAAATCGAACGATCCGCATTGCGTATGCAACCGACTGTCCAATGCATACACCAATCCCACCGTCCATTTCGGATCCAACGGTCGGTGTGTTGTCGATCAAATCAAACCACCGGTTCGCACCGCTTCGTCGCATCGCCGACATATGGGTCCCACATCGGCATCAACCTCGTCTTCTCCGCACCTCACCGGAGCTCGCGGCCGCGTGCGTGCATGTTTGCCACGCACTCGCGTCCGCCACCTTTATGCCCTCGTGTCCTTGGGAGGCATCGCGTGACTTCATAAAAGCCCCGAGCTCATCCACTTCTTCTCCTTTGCGTTCTCGTGTTATCTCCGCCCGATTTCTTGTTTGTGGAGAAGGAAACGCAGCTAGCAACGCCGCGTTGGAGAAGCCCTTGAGCCCGCAACCTCACCATCGTGAACCACACTCGGTGCGCATCCATTTTTCCCATCCCAGCTCGTAGCATCCAAAGTGAATCGTCCGAGCCACTTCTTCGTCCCCAACTCCGTTGGTCTCGGCTCTGCAAGCTTGCTAGTGCTCGGTGAGTTTCGGCCCGACACTTGGTCCTTCAATCGCATTGATGCAATCGTTAATGATGGCTTCATTTTTGTCTTTGGTGCATCGTTGAGGCTCGCGCGACCCTTTCTTCTCCAATCACGATGTTCCGCCGCGTGGCAATTCCCGCCGTCTCGGACCTTCTTCTTCGACTTTATCTTGTGCTTATTGCTCCACGGAGTCAAGGTGATTCCGTGGCGCACCTTCCCGGCTTCTCGAAGGCGTGGCGTCTTCTCGCGAGCCGTAGCTTCTTCTCCGCCTCCGGTCGTCGTGAGCTCAACTCCGGTGACCATCGGACCGCGTCGCCACCATCGGGTTCGCCGAGTCTCTGTGAACCGAAGGTATCACTCGCCGCTTTGAAACCCACTAGTTCGCGAGATCCACTGCGCGGCCGCGCCGCCGTCCCCGTGCGCGCCGGCGAGCCACCGGTGGCGTTCAGTTAGCACTAATATTTGATTAGTTATGTCACTGATTTGTGGGCCCTCTCTGGTAATCGTGTTTAGTAAACTCTAATCCAACCGTTATATTTCCCTTTGAGTCTCTGCCATGTGGGCCCATGATGTCAGTTAGTGGGTGTGTAACCCTTGGCGATATGTTTTCTCTGTTTGAAAGCGTATTTCTCTGTGAGTATGTGTTAGAAGTACACTTTGATATGTCAAAGACGTATTCTTAGAATACGCCGACGTCACTTTGTGTGAGCGGTGTTACAGTCGACACTTTCGCGGGCCCGCCGGTCGATTGTCGGGGTTAGTTAGGTGTGGTAGAAAAGGATTAAATGCTTTAGTAAATCGTAATGCTTTTACATTGCCTGTTAATTCAATTAAACTTGTAAAATGCATAACTAATTCAATTTTTATCCAAATTGCATGAATCCAGTGCTGTTAATTTTCATTTTAAGTGTGCTATTTGATAAAATTAACTTCACCCATGTCTCTGTAGCAAAAATCTGTTAATTAATAAAATGATGTCTTATGTATCTTCTAAATTAGAAAATGCATATCTCTTCCAATAATTGTCCAAATTAAATGAACCCAATTCTGTAAAATTTCATTTTCAGTATACTAACTATTAGGATAGGTTTTACACACTGTTTCTGTTCATGAAAATTTGTTAAGTAATTAACTAGTGGCTTGTTGTGTTTTTAGCTTAGAAAATTCATAGAAAATTGCTAATAACTTAAAATGATTTGTTCTCTGTTTCTAAAATTCTGTTATTTCATGCTTAGGCTGCTGTGTGAGTTTTGGCTTGTTTTGATGTTGTTGTATGTTTGAGTTTTGCGGTGTTATTCGCCTCTTATTTGTCATTATGTTCGATCGTTAGGCTTGATATTTGCGGCAACCACGAGGACGATCCTCCGCAACAACTTGAGCAACAATGAACGAACAAGCGCTTTGATCATATTTATCCCAGTATTTTAAAGTCTAATATTTTGTTTCAGCTGTATGTACGCATCGCTTAATTTGTGTTAAATTGATTAGTTAAATCCGTAGCTGCATATCCTGTAGACAAAATATTGATCTCTACTACCTGAGCTTAGGTTATTTGCTGTGATTAGAGATCGTTGGATGATCTCTTGTCACTTAGTAGATACGATTTCAACTTGCTTAGACAGGCTTAGCTATCGGTAGAACTGGGCGGTTATCGACTTTAGTCGGTAACCTTGATCACACAAAATTTACTACAACTTTATGTTTCAGCATTTCTGCTTTGTTTAATTGCAAAACTAAAAATGAAAACAAAAATGATTTGGACGCGGGCACAATGGTAAGATTGGTGTGATCTTTTGGGTGTGACTGGAAAGGTGCCCGGGTCAATTAAGGACCGAACATCTTGTGAGTGAATTTTTATCCAGGCATTTCGGCGTGCTAACCACACTAGAGTATATGGGACCTCTCTTGACCTAGTACTTTGGCGTGTATTGGCTCGGTCGCGGAGGTCGCAGGAGGGATGGAGGTGGGAGCATGGTAGTTGTCCAAAAGCTTTATCTGAGTGGGTAGTTGTCTTTTCGGCTTTACCATGTAAGCGTATGAGTTTCTATCCATACGAGCGCTCGTAGTTAATACACAATATTGGAAAAAGTCTCGTAGGACTTAGTCTGTACAACATACCTTCGGAGTGTGCTTTGGCTTAAAGGCGATCAAGTGTGGAGTGCAGTGGTACACCTGCGCAGGTTAAAACTATTCGAATAGCCTCGTCCTAGGTGATGGACACGCTTGGGTAAGCTTTTCAAGAGTTAGACTACAACATTTAAATTAAAACTTGATGGGTGGTGCGAATGCGGGATTCGTGCTATTGTTGTGGTGACTATTGGGATAGTCACTTCTAGGTTGTTTTATCTTTCGCTTTTGTTATTAATATCCGCATCTTTGTTATTTCAATCTTAAAATGAATTGCAAACTTGCTTTTAAAGCTGTATTACATTATTGCAAATGAAAATTGGCTTTATGCAAATAAAACATATGGCCTCCACTAAACAAGCTTGCATGTAGCATATGAGCAGTGCTGCTAGTTCACACGTCGAGTCTTGCGGGTACAAAGACAATCTTTGTACTGTGTGCTTTGCTTAATGTTTTTGTTGCGGAGGAAGAAGGTGAGCCTCGGGGCCTCACTTACGTGAGTCAGTCTTTGTCGCTTCGTGGGTGACGACTAGTCTTGGCGGTCCTGTCCGATGCCTTGTGGGTTGGAGGCACACCGATTGGCTTTGTTTATAGCCATCTTATGGCACTTTGCTTCATTGTCTTCTTTTGTTATTTGTGTATCTTGTGGCACAGTCGGCCTATATCTGTAATATTGTTACTATTTGTTTATCTTCCGTTTGTAGTGTAATGTTTGGACTCTATGTTTTGAATGGAGTTGATGTCTAATTTTGTAACAGGTGTGTATCTTGCTTTAGGAAGTATACGTATCTCGAGATCGATTTATTTGATTTGTGATGCTAGGACCGGTGGTTGGTTAAGCATTACAAGCCAAATAAGCCAGGTCCTCACGTTGGTGAGGATTAAGGTTGGGCTCACGGACTTCAAGTTTTGCTAGGACATAGCTTACAGCCCCCTTGACCGCCTCCCTTATTGAGTCAGTCTGGTTGGTCTTAAGAGTGGTCACCAACTCTTGCAAAGTACCAACTTGCTTCCCAATGCACTCGTATGAGCAGCTATCGTGTCTTCACGAAGAATGACCTTTTTAGCATGTAGCCCACCGAGTACATTGTTCAGGTGTGAGATGTTGTCTCAAAGATTAACCTTCATCGACTTCATCTCCTCCTGGGTACAAGTCGAAGCCTCATGGAGTCGTTTTATTTCGACCAATCGCCCTGAAAAGAGTGAGGCTGGTCAGATAAAATAACCCATACAGACGAAAACCAATCGTAGCGGTAAAGAATGACTTACCGCTAATTGTGTAACACCCCACTCAACAAGAGTCTAGAATGCTACTAAAATAACTGAGTAACAAATTAAAATTAAGACATTTTACTAAATTTCAGTAGTACCTCCTTTGTATAATTAACCATACCGGAGGTTCACACAGTTATTTATAGCAATAAACACTAATCCAATCATCAAATCTATAACGTAAGCATAAAGGTAGCCATAACAAGCTAATCAAATCTATTAAAAATATCCAACGCACAAGAAATAACCAATAGAGAATCCTTTAAGCGGTTTGCCTAATTATTAAGGCATGTTCCAAATTTAACCAATTATAAATAGTTCGTGGCAGTGTGCACCCAAACTTATGACTATTCCCTCCCATGCATGCCATTCTCGTAAGGGGTACCTAAAAACACAAACAACAGCAAGAATGAGTCCAAGACTCAGCAAAGTACAAATTAATGAGACAATATGTAACAGCCCTAACTTAGGGTTTGTATTTCAAATGTAAATTATGAGGAGAAATAGAAACTTTTGATGCCTCATGAAATCATTCGAGAGTTTCTACAATTTTTCCTAGCAATTTCCAATTTTTAGAATTTAATTCTTGTGATTGGAAATTGTTGTCAGCAAATTCTTAGCCTTCAAACTTGTGATCATCCTCTGAAATTATTTTTCCTATCATCTTGATCATCTTATCTACCTCCCTGAATTATTTCACAATTTTTAGATTTTGTTTGCTATTTCAAATGGCCAAGTCAACTCTGTTTGAAATCTGGTCAAACTCCTGTCTGACAGTTTGTGAATTTTCTGTAGCACAATGCAGTGCATAAAAAGTTCTGGAAAAATTACACAAGGTTGTCCTCTGTCCTAAAAGCTCCCATCAAAATTTCAGAAATTTTGGAGCTCGGGAGTTATCTCTAAAATTCTCCAAACCCGCTCGACCTTTTGAAAATCAAACACGAAATCACTTTTTATCGGGCTCGAACCCAACTCGAGCTCGAGTCCGACCCGCACCACTTGACTCGGCCGCACCACCTAGTTGCACCGTGCGAGCCCGATGGCGTCGGCCGTCCGATGAAGATCGCCGCGGTCCATATTGCGTGTCTCGTCGACTGTCCAATGCATACACCAATCTCGGCCGTCCATTTCGGATCCGTGGTCGACATTCTCTTGATCGAGTCGGACCAACCGATCACGCCACGCTTGACTCGGATTCGCACCGCTTCGGCGCCGCCGTCGACATGTGGACCCTACCGCCAGTGCGCCTCGTCTTCTCCGCACCTCACCGGAGCTCACGGCCGCACACGCATGCTCGCCACGCACCTGCGCCGCCGCCACCTTTTTGTCCTCGTGTCGGTCAGAAGCATCGCCGGTCTCATCTACCCACCGAGCCCATCCACTATCCTCGCGTCCATTCTCGCGCTTCCGCCCAAATTTCCTCCTCGGCGGAGAAGAACCCGGCGTAGTCTCCGCCTAATCGGAGCCGCTTTGAGCGCGTCCGCACCATAGTGATCCACTCCATTCGCCGCCTCCATTTTGCCCATCCCGGATCATCAGCATCCAGTGGATCGCTTGGAGCAACTTCATCGTCTTCGCTTCCGGCAGCCTCGGCCCCGCGAGCTTGCTAGCGTTCTGGTGAGTCTCAAGCCTCAGAGTTTGGTTCCACTTGATCGCAATGCTCCACTGATGCTCACGGTGGGTTCGTTTGTGTCTTTGGTGCATCACGGAGGGTGTGCGACCCCCTTCTTCTCCGAGCACGGTGATCCGCCGCCGTATCACTTCCGGGCGCCACCGTCCTCCTCCGTCATCAGGATCGTGGGCGACGTTCCGTGTGCCATCGCGATCTCTAGCGCGCCTCCCCAAGTCTACTCGTGGATCGAGTGGCTCGCCTCGGAAGCCTCTTCTTCGCGTCTCCGCTCCCGCCGCGAGCCCGATTCCGTCGACCATCGGACTCAGCGCCGCCGCCAACAAGTTCGTGAGGTTGCTTTGCACCGAGGTGTCACTCGAGCCCGCGCCTCTCCTTCGCCGGCCGCCTACTCGCCGTCGCGCGCAAGCGGGGCTCGATAAAATCGCCGGCGGGTTAGGTGATAACCACGTCTTTAGCGTTTAAGCACTCTTTGATCTGTGAGTATGACTTGTGGGCCTCGAGATAAAACGCGGTTAAAATCTTAACTCGCACGGTTTAAAACCCTTTGTGTCGCCATATGGGCCCATGTTTGTCGCTTAGTGGGTGTGTAACCTTGGCGTCACGTTTTCTCTGTTTGGAAACGTATTTCTCTGTGAGTATATGTTAGAAGTACACTTTGATATGTCAAAGACGATTCTTAGAATACGCCGACACATCACGCTTCGTTCTGGCCGTCTGGTCAGCATGGCGCCCGCCGATGTCTGTCTCGGCTAGTTGGTGTGGGTAGAAAAAGGAATAAATGCTTTAGTATTTACGTAATGTGTTTTCATCAGATTTGTTAATTCATTTAAACTTAGAAAATGCATAACTAATTCAATTTTTATCTAAATCGCTTGAATCCAGTGCTGTTAATTTTCATTTTAAATGTGGTATTTACTAAAATTAGTTTCAACCTTGTATCTGTAGCAAAGATCTGTTAATTAATTAAAGGATGTTTTATGTATCTTCTAAATTAGAAAATGTATATCTCTTTCAATAATTGTCCAAATCCAGTGAAACCAATTCTGTAAAATTTCATTTTTAGTATACTAATTCTCAGGATAGGTTTTAGATACTGTTTCTGTTCATGAAAATTTGTTAAGTAATTAACTAGTGTTTTGATGTGTTTTTAGCTTAGAAAATTCATAGAAAATTCTTAATAACTTAAAATGATTTGTTCTCTGTTTCTAAAATTTTGTTATATCTTGCTTAGGTTGCTGTGTAAGTTTTGGTATGTTTTGTTATTGTTTTATGTTGGGTTTTGCCGGTGTTATTCATTCTTATTCGCTGTTATTTGTTCAATCGTTAGGATTCGATATTTGCGGTAACCCTGAGAGCGATCCTCTGCAACAGGTTGAGCATTCTGAGCAACAGCAGCCAGGCAAGCAGTTTGATCATGTTAATCCCAGTATTTTAAAGTCTAATATTTTGTTTCAACTGTATGTATGCATCGCTTAATTTGTGTTCAATTGGTTAGATAATCCTTTAGATGCATAATCTGTAGGCAAATGATATTCCTCTACTACCTGAGCCTAGGTTATTTGCTGTGATTAGAAATCGCTGGATGATCTCTTGTCACTTAGTAGGTTCGGGTCAATTTGCTTAGACATGCTTAGCTATCGGTAGAACTGGGCGGTTATCGACTTTAGTCGGTAACTGGATCACACAAATTTTTTTATAACTTTATGTTTCAAAGATTTCGCTATGTTTAATTGCAAAATTAAAAATGAAAACAAAAATGATTTAGACTTGGGCACAATGGTAAGACTGGTGTGATCTGTTGGGTGTGACCGAAAGGTGCCCAGCCGCTTAAGGACCGAGTTACTTGCGCCACCGTCTTCGAGCATTTTGCGTGCTAACCACACTAGAGTATATGGGACCTCTCTTGACCTAGTACTTTGGCGTGTATTGGCTCCGGTCGCAGGAGGTCGCAGGAGGGATGGAGGTGGGAGCATGGTAGTTGTCCAAAAGCTTTATCTGAGTGGGTAGTTGCCTTTTCGGCTTTACCATGTAAGCGTATGGATTTCTATCCATACGAGCGGCTCGTAGTTAATACACAATATTGGAAAAAGTGTAACAGCCCTAACTTAGGGTTTGTATTTCAAATGTAAAATTTTGAGGAGAAATAAAAACTTTTGTTGTCTCTTCAAATCATTTGAAAGTTTCTACAATTTTCCCTAGCAATTTCCAATTTTTAGAATTTAATTCTTGTGATTGGAAATTGTTGTTATCAGATTCTTTGCTTTCAAACTTGTGATCATCCTCTGAAATTATTTTTCCTATCATCTTGATCATCCTGTCTACCTCCTGAATTATTTCACAATTTTTAGATTTTATTTGCTATTTCAAATGGCCAAGTCAAACTAGTTGGAAATCTGGTCAAACCCTAGGTCAGCATGCTTGTGAATTTTCTGCAGAACTTCTCAGTGCATAAAAAGTTCTGGAAAATTTATGAAATGTTGCTCTCTGTCTCTAGTAGCTACTATAAAATTTCGGAATTTTGGAGCTCAGAGCTACCTCTAAAATTCCCAAACCTTCTCTGTCTTTTAAATCCAATTCTAAAAGTAATCGCTCTCTGCCCGAACCCAACCTCGTGCTCGAGTCCGACTCAGACACTTGACTCGGTCGCGTCAACTATCCGCACCACGCGAGTCCAATTGATCGTGACCGTCCGATGCAAATCGAACGATCCACGGCGCGCTGCAACCGACCTGTCCGAATGCATACATCAATCTCGGCGCCCATTTCAGATCCAACGGTCGGTGCGTTCGAACCGAGCCAAACTCTCCGCTTCGCACCGCCGTCTGTCGCCGCGTGGACCCTACCGTCAGTCCACCTCGTCTTCTCCGCACCTCACCGGAGTTCGCGTCGCCGCGCGCATGCTTGCCACGCACCTCGCCGCCACCTATTTGCCCTCGTGGTTCGCCCGCGGAGCATCGCGAGCTTCATAACCTCACCGCACTCATTCGGGCCATCGTTTCTTCTTCGCTCTCTCACCTTCTCCGCCCAAATTTTCCTCTACGAGAAGAACTCGAGCGCAAGCGCCGCTGCTTTCGAAGCCGCTTGAGCCAGCGACCGCATTGGCCGTGTTCTCTCGCCGCCTCCATTTTGCCTATTCCGGTCCTTGGCGCCCGGTGGATCACGGGCGGTATCGCTGCTCTCGCCTCCGGCGATCTCGCCCCGCGAGCTTGCTAGCGCTACGTGGGTCTCAAGCCTCGGCGTTGGTTCCACTTGATCGCAATGCTCCACCGATGCTCACGGTGGGTTCGTTTCGCTTTGGTGCATCGTGGAAGCCGTGGCGACCGATTTTTCTCCGAGCTCGCAGCCGCCGCCGTGATTCGGCCGCCTCGACCTCCTTCGCCGCCATCATCTTGTGCTTATTGTTCTCGGATCAAGGCGGAGCCGTGGCGCACCTTCTCGAGTCTTCTCGGCCCGTAGCGCCTTCTCCGCGACACCGCATCTTCTTCTCCGCCTCCGCTTCGCCGCCACCGCCGCCCGGCGTTCCTGACTCAGCGTCACCGTCATCGAAGTTCGCGAGGTCCTTGCGAACCCAAGGTACCACTCACTCGCCTTGAAACTCACTGGTTTGCTAGATCACTGCGCGCCGCGCCTGCGTGCGTTGCTTTCGCCGGAACCGCCGGTGAAGATTAGTTTAACTCTAATCATGTCTTCTTTGAGTCACCGATTTGTGGGCCCTCTCGTAATCGCATTTAGAAATCCTTTAATCCAGCCCGCTATTTGTTCTCTCGAGTCTCTCGCATGTGGGCCTGGAATGTCGCTTAGGTCTGTAGTTTCCTTGTTGCGCTTTCTCGATGGGAAGCGATTTCTGTGAGGGTATGTTAGGTTCGCATTTAGTAAGTCAAGACGATTCTCGTATCGCGCCGACGCCGCTTTGCCGCGGCGTCGTAGTCGTAGCCGACTCGGTCCAACGCCTCGCGCGCCCGCATGTCGATGGCGTGGGCTAGCTAGCTGTGGTGCGAAATGAAATGCGTGCATTTTAGATTTCGAAATGATTTAGCATTTCGTTTATGTTTTCTGTTGAACTATTAATTCAATTAAACTTGTAAAATGCATAACTAATTCAATTTTTATCCAAATTGCATGAATCCAGTGCTGTTTATTTTCATTTCAAATGTATTATTTACTAAAATTAGTTTCATCCATGTCTCGTGGCAAAAATCTGTTAATTAATAAAATGATGTCTTATGTATCTTCTAGATTAGAAAATGCATATCTCTTTCAATATTTGTCCAAATCCAGTGAGACCAATTTTGTAATTTGTCATTTTTAATGTACTAATTAATAGGATAGGTTTTATACACTGTTTCTGTTCATGAAAATTTGTTAAGTAATCGACTAGTGTCTTGTTGTGTTTTTAGCTTAGAAATTCATAGAAAATTGCTAATAACTTAAAAATGATTTGTTCTCTGCTTCTAAAATTCTGTTATTTCATGCTTAGGCTCTTTGTGTGAGTTTTGGCTTGTTTTGATGTTGTTGTATGTTTGAGTTTTGTCGGTGTTATTCGCCTTATTTGTCGTTATGTTCGATCGTTAGGCTTCGATATTTGCGCAACCACGGGACGATCCTCCGCACCATATTGAGCAACAGCACAGCAAGCGGTTTGATCATGTTTAATCCAGTATTTTAAAGATTAATATTTTGTTTCAAACTGTATGTATGCATTGCTTAATTTGTGTTAAATTGATTAGTTAAATCCGTGAGTCGCATATCCTCGTAGACAAAATATTGATCTCTACTACTGAGCTTAGGTTATTTGCTGTGATTAGAGATCATTGGATGATCTTTGTCACTTAGTAGATCCGGTCAACTTGCTTAGACATGCTTAGCTATCGGTAGAAATCAAGGTTATCGACTTTAGTCGGTAACCTTGATCACACAAAATTTACTATAACTTCATGTTTTAGCATTTTTGCTATGTTTAATTGCAAAATTAAAAATGAAAACAAAAATGATTTAGACTTGGGCACAATGGTAAGACTGTGTGATCTGTTGGGTGACTGAAAGGTGCCCGAGTCGATTGGACCGAGTTACTTGCGCCACCGATCGAGTATTTTGCGTGCTAACCACACTAGAGTATATGGGACCTCTCTTGACCTAGTACTTTGGCGTGTATTGGCTCGGGTCGCGTCGAGGAGGTCGCAGAGGGACGGAGGTGGGAGCATGGTAGTTGTCCAAAAGCTTTATCCCGAGTGGGTAGTTGTCTTTTGGCTTTACCATGTAAGCGTATGGGTTTCTATCCATACGAGCTGCTCGTAGTTAATACACAATATTGGAAACACTCTCGTAGGACTTAGTCTGTACAAGATACCTTGAAGTGTGCTTTGGCTTAAAGCGGTCTCCAAGTGTGGGTACATTGGTACACCCCGCAGGTTAAAACTATTCGAATAGCCTCGCCCTAGGTTATGGACACGCCGGATACGCCCTGTAAGAACTAGACTACAACATTTAAATAAAAATTTGATGGGTGGTACGAATCTGGGATTCGTGCTATTGTTGTGGTGACTATTGGGATAGTCACTTCTAGGTTGTTTATCTTTCGCTTTTGTTATTATTACCCTTACTGTTATTTCAATCTTAAAAATGAATTGCAAACTTGCCTTTAAAACTGTACTACATTATTGCAAATGAAAATTGGCTTTATGCAAATGAAACATATGGCCCCCACTAAACAAGCCTGCATGTAGCATATTAACAGGTCTGCTAGTTCACACGTCAGTCTTGCGGGTACAAAGACAATCTTTGTACTGTGTGCTTTGCTTGATGTTTTGTTGCAGAGGAAGAAGGTGAGCCTCTGTGGTCCTCACTCGTGAGTCGTGTTGCCGCTTTCTTGGGCGACTAGTCTTGGCGGTCCTGGCCAGATGCCTTGTGGGTGAAGGCACACCGATTGGCTTTTGTTTATAGCCATCTTATGG
Organism: Ampelocalamus luodianensis; assembly: GCA_036346255.1. Classification (NCBI taxonomy): domain Eukaryota; kingdom Viridiplantae; phylum Streptophyta; class Magnoliopsida; order Poales; family Poaceae; genus Ampelocalamus; species Ampelocalamus luodianensis. The sequence goes on from CM070623.1 coordinate 26,341,197, forward strand.
CACTTTTGCTTCACTGCCTTTCTGTTATTTGTGTATCTTGTGGCTTGTGCCATTCGTCCATTGTGCAATATCTTGCTATTTGTTTATCTTCCGCTTGGAAGTGTGGTGTTTGGACTCTATGTGTGGAATGGAGTTGATGTCTAATTTTGTACCGGTGTGTATATCGCTTTCGAAGTATACATATCTCGAGGATCGGTTTATTTGATTTGTGATGCTAGGACCAGTGGTTGGTTAAGCATTACAAACCAAATAAATCGGGTCCTCACAAAAGTCTCAGGACTTAGCCGTACAAGATACCTTCGGAAGTGTGCTTTGGCTTAAAGGCGGTCTGAAGTGTGGGTACATTGGTACACCCCGCAGGTTAAAACTATTCAATAGCCTCGCCCTAGGTTATGGACACGCTGGATACGCCGTAAGAACTAGACTACAACATTTAAATTAAAACTTGATGGGTGGTGCGAATCTGGGATTCGTGCTATTGTTGTGGTGACTATTGGGATAGTCACTTCTAGGTGGTTACTTGTATCTATCTTTATTTCGCAGATTATTTCAACAAGAAAATGAATTGCAAACTTGCCTTTAAACCGTATTACATTATTGCAAATAAAGTTGGCTTTACGCAAATGAAACATACTGGCCTCCACGGATAAGCTCGCATGTAGCATATGAACAGTCCGCTAGTTCACACGTCGGTCTTGCGGGTACAAAGACAATCTTTGTACTCGTGTGCTTTGCTTAATGTTTTGTTGCAGAGGAAGAAGGTGAGCCCCAAGGGCCTCACTTCGTGAGTCGTGTTGCCGCCGTGACTCGACTAGACTTGGCGGTCCTGGTCCGATGCCTCAGGGTTGGAGGCACGCCGGGCTTTGTTTATAGCCATCTTATGGCACTTTTGCTTCCTGTCAGTTCTCGCTTATTTATGTATCTTGTGGCCCGTCGGCCTTTGTCTATACAACTCTACTATTTGTTTATCTTCCGCTTGGTAGTGTGGTGTTTGGACTCTATGTTTGGAATGGAGTTGATGTCTAATTTTGTAACAGGTGTGTATACTGCTTTACGGGAAGTATACATATCTGAGGATCAATTTATTTGATTTGTGATGCTAGGACCAGTGGTTGGTTACATTACAAGCCAAATAAATTGGGGTCCTCACAAAGTTGGTATCGAGCCATTCTCGACCGTAGCAACCAAGCATAGTCATCCTTAGGATATTTTGGGAAGGCTTATTTGCAAAATATAAAAAGGGTTTATGAAAACTTAGCAGGGTCTCGATTTTACTCCTGTCTATCCTAGCCTTCTACTCTCATCTTACTCTAATTTCGGTTTAAAAACTTGGTTTCTCCTTTCCTTTCAAAAGATAGTTACTACCAAAGAGAATCGGTCTTTGGGAGAACCATAGAGAATTAGTTTAATTAAAATTTGTGGGGGCATAAGGGTAAGATATGTATGAGTTTGCTAAGTGTCCATTTTTTGTCAATTGGTTTTGTAACATAAAAGTCTTGTGTTTGTTTTGTGTCATAGTAAGTTATTTGCAGTGGGTTGTCGACTTCGTGTTTTTCGCTATTGTTAACTTGTCTTAGTGAAACAGATGGCCGGAGAACGCGTGGCAGCCGCAGTTGGTCATGATGAGGAGCTTCCCCTCCTCCGACCATGGCCGAGGTTCTCGCCGATCAGCGAAACCGCATGGACCGCACGCGCATCTTGGAGGTTATTGCTAGGAATACCTCCACTCCCGCCGTGGTGGCGCCACGCACTCGCGGGGACTTGCGAGTTCCTCCGTCGCAGCCTCCGACTTTCTCCCGCCCGAGGACCTCTCGATGCGGATGATTGGTGCGCATGGTTGAGCGGAAGCTCAACATAGCCCAAAGGCCGCCACAGATAAGGCGCTCTTCGCGTCCCACCACCTTGAGGGCGACACTCATGGTGGGAGAACTATTCAGCCATGCACCCGCGGGCCATGTGGTCGCATGGGAGGAGTTCAGTCGCCACTGCCGGGCCCACATCCCCGATGGCCTGATGAAGCTAAAGAAGAAAGAATTCCTCGCGCCAAGCAAGGCGCAAATCAGGACTGAGTACCTCACGAGTTTAATCACTTGGCTCGTTATGCTCCGGAGAGGTGGCCTCGATGAGGCTAAGCAGAGAAGTTTATGGATGGCTTGTCCGAGGAGCCGGGACAAGCTATCTATTGTGGACTTCTCGACTTTCGTGCCTTGGTAGATAAGGCCATTGTTGCTGAGCATAAGGCAAAGGCGTCACGAGTCCCAAGCGCAAATGGGAGGCACATCATCGTCTACTCACACCACCTCACTGCGTCCTGGGCCAGGCGGCACCAAGGCCTGTTCTTTTGCTCCACCGGCGCGAGGCTATCTCGCACCAGCTCGTCCACCGCAGTCGTGTTTCAGCCACGCATGCGCCGCGATCCAAGAGCAGAGCGCCCCGCAATCCGGCCGCCGAGGTTACTTGTTTCGCCGCCACAACAAGGGCCACTACGCCAACGCTTGCCCTCGTGAGTGTTGCAGAGCCCTCGCCCTAATGGAGGACGCGGGCAGGGAGTGGTCACCACCGACCAAAAGATTATCCGTAAGACCCAGGGGCAGCAGCGGTTGAGTCAACCACCTTTCACCGAGGAGGCTCGGGCGCCTGTGATGTCGTGATGGGTACACTTCTTGTTAATTCGTCCCGCCGCAGATTATTTGATTCTCGAGCATCGCATTCTTTTATTTCAAGATCATTTGCTGCGCTAGTGGTCTTCACTTTGTGTTTCTTTGGGATTACTTTGCTCATCCGCCTCTCGGGTCGGAAATGAGAGCAGATTTACAAATTGCCGGGATGTTCCTATCATAGTCAAAGGAGTGGGATTTTTGGCAAATCTTATTCCTCGCTTCCAAATGAGTCCGGATGTGATTCTTGGCATGGATTGGTTGTCCCAACACTTGGGGCAAATCGATTGTGCGTAAAGATTGTCTATCTCACTAGCCCTTCAAAGTAGTAGGTCGGATTTTCAGCAGCCTACTGTGGGCCACATCTATGTGCATTAGAGGCGGCACACTTTACAGATTCGTGGATGTTCCCATAGTATCCGACTTTGAGGATGTTTTTCCTAATGATTTACCCGATGCCTCGGTTCGAGATCCGGAGTTTGGCATCGAAGTTGCTGCCTGCAGTCGCCTCTATCTCAAGGCGCCGTGACGAATGCCTCCCAATGAGCTAGAAGAATTGAAGAAGCGACTTGGTGAGCTCCAAGCGAAAGGTTTCATCCATCCCATTCATCTCCTTGGGGTTGTCCGGTGATTTTGTGAAGAAGAAGGACAAGACTTTGCGCATGTGCGTTGATTACCGCCCTCTCAATGAGGTGACGGTGAAGAACAAATATCCCCGCCCGCATCGATGATCCGTTCGATCGCTTGACTGGAGCCAGTGTGTTCTCAAAGATTGATTTGAGAATGGGGTATCATCAGTCAGGATCGATCGAGGATATTCAAGACGGCTTTCACTACTCGTTATGGGTCGCACGAGTACACCGTCATGTCTTTCGGTTTAACCAATGCTCTAGCTTTGTTCATGAACTTAATGAATT